>OZ059835.1:11122513-13713298 GCA_964057195.1 Orthosia cruda | reverse complement strand
AAATGGCAGATTAACAATTGTGAAAAACAAAACTCGAAAACCACCTCGAACCAAAAATAAACCAACTATAGTTAACCATGTGCGTTACTTCAGCCAGAAATTGACAAAAGTCGTCATCTAAGTGCAATAGATAATTAGCTATACAGCACGCGATGCAATACTTCAGTTTAAAAGTATAAAGCTGCTTATACCTGTACAGTATACCCGTTAGCTTCCCGTCTGCATACAAATAAAGGGGCCATTGTCTCGTTCACAACGTTGGTAAGCTTCGATACATTAATAATGCAATCGTGGCTGCAAAGGTAGATAAAGAGATAAATGAAAACACTCATAAATAACATAACCTAAAGAACGAAGATGTTTACCTCACAGCTCAAACAAACAAGCAAAACAAAACTTCTTTATTTCTATTAGGCCATTAAGCGTCACTTCAAAAACTTAAATTTAAAAGTAATAATAATTGATTCTACCGTCCGCGTCCATTCGGAAAAGTAGCTTATTATGGAGAAGCACGGACAAGAAACTCCATACTTACCCCGATTTTCTCACCTCTAAATTATCGCAGAATTAATGTGACATTATTTGTTAATTAGTGTGTAATTAAATTGTAATCGTTATCTGCTGTGATTGGTTGTTGAAATATAATTCAACCAATCAAAGCAGGTAACGCGTGCTTGACAATTTGTCACATTAATTCTGCGATAATTTAGAGGTGAGAAACTCGGCGTTACTCTTTAAAAAAATAAGTTTTACAACATTTACATACATTAATTCATATACGTGAGGACAATGCACCCAAACTTATATTACTATACTGTTGTGTTGTTCAGTGGTTTCTTGTAAAAACTGAAGCCTAAAACAAAACGTTGTAAATCATGGAATAACTTACCATATATAAATACAAGTATTTTATTATATTTGTCTTTAAAATCATGAAAAACGACAAATCGTTAAATATTTCTTGCTTCTACTATGTTATTTTTGTTTTCAAATAGCACAGCGACTGTACTATTTTTGCATTAAATATATTGCTCTTAATATTTCCTAAGTTAGTCGCTAAGTGGACTGGGACAAGCAATGTAAAAATCACAAAACGATACTTTATTAAGCGGATGCATCGCGTAGTACGGCCGCTGCTTTTTGCGACGAGTCAGTGATGTGCTTGTGTATTATCAAAGTTTTGTTTTAGGCTTCGGTTTTTACCTAGAAACCACTGAACAACACGCATTCTTATAACTTGTCACGATCACGGTCAAAAGCGCACTAGTTCGCGGAGACGGCCATTTGACTATGACATGTACAGTCAGACCACGTCGCGCGGACACCGATACTCCCCCTTGCCACTTCTCCTGTATTTTATATTTTTATGGATATAGCTGTATCTTAACTTGGAGAATATTCTAGTTACTTGTTGGATGTCGGATTTAAACACTTTCACACCTATCACTCGGTTACTACTACAGCATAAATACTACAATAGCATAAGCGCATAACGTACCCATTGCTGGGATACAGGCCTCTCCTAAAAGGAGACCTGCAAGCCGACCGAAGACCGGTTGTTTGCAAGAAATGTTGATCTCTTCATTTAACTTCGACCTAAACTTAAGTGATAGGCTCATAAGGCGAATTCAACGAAATTGTTTCAAAAACTTCTGTAAAACTTGTTAATATTCTATTACAGAATTGTATCCGGTTAGACTGGAAGGCGACCCCAACAATAATTGGGATAAAGGCTAGGCAGATGATGTATCCTAAATTTTTCTATGACGACCTTATTTTAGCAGGCAACAAAGAAAAAAAATCGAAAGAAAAAGTTCTTTATTTAAACTTCATGTACAATAGTGGTAAATAGGCGGACTTAATGCCACAAGGCATTCTCTACCAGTCAACCTTTGGGTTAAAAAGGACAAATAGGTTAAAGTTATCTAGTCGAAGAACCTATGAGTTATTTAATATTAGGTACCACATATATTCAGACTAAAACCTACCTAGAACCGAGGACGTAGGCACATATTTCAGTCACCAAAGACTTTCGTTTGTTAATAAATTCTGTATGACATTCCTCGGATGAAGGTCTAATGTAGGTAAGTATGCCATTAAGTCTAGTTTACGCCCCCACGTAAGCAGTTTATATCCATAGACTCGTCATAAATATTGTGCCTTGAGCTGTAAACAAGTATTTATTTCTACTGCTGCGTTTTTATTTTTATCTCGTGATGGCACGAGCTATGCGAGGATGGAGGACTAAAATTATGTGCTACAGAAGATGGGAACTACAGAGATCAAGATAAGAGAGAATGTTTACGTGATTATCGAGAGTTAGAAGACTATTACGACCATAGGTTCCAGTCCAGTTTGATAGTTCTCTTTCGACTACGGTCACAATGGTAACGATATAAATCCTAGATTAATCCCTATACATATCAAGCTATAACTGTCAATTTGATGATTCGAGGTGATGTCCAGTTGGTGGGTATGATTTGGAATACAGGGGTACCAGAGATTCATGAACGAATTTCGAACATGTTGGCCAATCTCAGCTGAGACTAGCCATCGACGCAGGTGATATTATAGTTTGGCACATATACATGACGGGTTTAATGAATGATATGGACGTCAAAAGAAATCAATAATTCACATCTCGGCCCACCCTGATACATTATAATTAGTGTTGAAAACATTTGTACCTCACTCCTTCCTAACTATATATTGGCAAATCTAATACCTTTATACGAGCAATTCTTGTATATATATAATCTGAATCTCGGAAATGGCTCCAACGATTTTCACGAAGTTTATCATGCAGGGGGTTCGGGGGCGATAAATTGATCTAGCTAGGGTTCATTTTTAGAAGCGTCGTTTTCTCTATTTTCACCCAAGAGCTCGGTCGCCCAGATATGTAAAATATTAGATAATGTGGTATTAGATTTATATGTAAAGTAACCTATTTCAAGAAAGCTCCTGAAAATATCTTCAATAGGCGGGCCGATCAGGTAGGTTTTTATTTTAGACCAGATTAAATCGTCAATCGTTTTTCATTCTGATCATGTTTTTCAATTTCATGTCCCTTTTGAAGATATCTCAGACCAAAAACAAGGGTGGTTGAATTGGACAGGCGTTAAAGAGGCGAAAAGTGATTTAAGTTTAGTTTCACTATCTGGACACGCGTAAAAACCTTGGTGCGTCCCAGATGACTAAATAATAAGTGATAGTAATTTTGAGTTTCAGTAACTGGACACACGTGTGCCCAGTCACTCGTGTCGAGTTGGTGAATAACCCGTTTATTCAAAGAGATTTTCTTGTTTTAAAACATATGAAAACGCCAAAGTAGTGGTGATTGCTCGCACATTCTTCATTCTCGGTTCGGCATTTGTTCTGTGGTGAGTTAGTTACAGCATGGTATTATTTGTTACCTTGGAAAAGGAAACCATTAAAAAAAACAAAGGATCACCTTTCTTCAAATGAATTCCTTCTTTCCAACCTTCGTTGATAAACATATTTTGTCAGATTTGTAAGAGACTTTATTCTTATTCTTTATTGTACACAAAACATAGAAACATACAAATACAATAGGACAGTTTATGTATAAAGGCGAGCTTAACCCATAGTTGGGTTCTCTAACAGCAAACCTCAGTTGCGTAGAGAAATATGCATTTGAGGATAGTACATCCATGTGCACAACAAAAGCTTATTAAAACTCGTAACAATTTTAAATACTTACTCACTAAATAAACTAAACAAATACGTGTGCAACACACAATGCATAAACATAATATATACCTATTTATTACAAAACTAAAATATTACAATTGTAAATACATAAATTAATGAGTCATGTTGATAGGAAATATTCCTTAATTCTTCTGTTTTTTCGTGACGACTCTCGAAAACAACTTATAAACGTGACTAAGAAGCGAAATAGGTCTGTAGTTCTTCAAAAGGGTCTTGTCACCCTTTTTGAAGAAAAGAACGACCACGCTCCTCTGCCACGCCATTGGAGTTCTCCCAGAGAACAGGACAGAGTTAAAGAGCTCCCCAAGCTCCTTCAATACCGGGCGTCCTCCCGCTTTCAGGAGCTCGGTTGTAATCCCGTCCTCGCCAGGGGCTTTTCCATTTTTAAGCTGTTTGAGAGCCGCCTCGATTTCATCTTGGCTTACTTCAGGCAGGTCCTCTGTAAAATGGCGGGTTAAGGTGGCTCTAGAATCCTCATTTTCAGGATCAGGCCGAGATGCATGCGATGCGTACAGTTGGCTGTAGAAGTCTTCTACTTCCGAAAGAATCTCCGGCCTCGAAACGACGATATCCCCACTCGATTTAGTCAGCTTCGTCAGATGGCTCCTCCCAAGTGGCTGGAAGAACACTTTGTACCCCCGGTTTTGCTCAATCGCTTTCTCTATAGAGAGCGTATTAGATCGTCGGAGATCGCGTCGTACCAGTTTCCTAATTCTTTTGTTGAGGGCCCGCTGTTCTGACGAAGTGGCTGGTGGATTTTCACGTCGCTCCGTCATGAGCTTTAGAGTCTCATTCGAAAGTTTAGACTCCCGGCCCATACGCCGCATCTTACAAAATCTCGTACCTTCCTCCCTGAGGATTTGCACCATTTGGTCGAGCGTCTGGTCAACGTCATCTGTGGTTTCCACGACAGCAAACCGGTTCTCCAAGTCTGACTGGAACGCTTCAGATCCTAACATAGTTTGGAGCATGTTTGGAGCATGTTTGGACGGAGCCTAGAGTTCATCAAACGAGTTCTCTCAAGCTTGAAGTTGATATTCAGAGAGCCTCGGACAAGTCTGTGATAGCTGCCGGTATTAAACCTATTGATCACTGAGACATCCCTGAATGTATGCTTTTTATCTGTTACGATGAAGTCTATCTCCATTCATTCATTTATCATTTGCCCCCTAAGATTTCTGCTGCCAAACCCGTAGGATCCTACTACCGATTCGCTGCAGTTCTGTACTCCCACTTTAGCGTTAAAATCCCCCATGACAACGCTGTAGTGGGTCTTAGTGGTGGAGTGCAAGGCTTTGTAAATGTCCTCGAACATTTCTTCCATTTCGTCGTCCGAATCCGCCGAGGTTGGTGCGTAGACTTGCACGACCTTGAGGCTATACCTCTCAGTTAGCTTCACTATGAGGTACGCTACCCTGATCGACACACTGGAGCCTTCCACAACGTTGCCACAGATGGATTTGTTAACCAGGAACCCGTCACCGCCTTGGGATAGCTGGTCTCCCTCTCGGAAATACATAAGGTGGCCCGATTCAAGAGTTATTGTGTCCTCCCCCTCTCTTCGGACTTCGCTCAACCCCAGAATGTGCCACCTTATATTCCCGAGCTCCTGTTCAAGCTGCACGAGGTGTTCGTCGAGCCGTAACGTGCGTCCGTTGTACGTAGCCAAGGTCAGTTGGGTTTTTTGATATTGGCGGCCGTAGTCCGTAACCCGGAGATTCTTCGCACCCCCCAGTGCCCTGCCGCAACCATGACCGCCGCCATATTCAGCAATAACAGCAGGGCGGCCGGGAACTGGGGGCCGTGGTTTCTTTTGACTTGCCATTGGAGGGTTTGCCCATAATCGCCACGCTGGGCATGCGGGTTGGCGATCGCAGATCGCAGTTTCTCGCACTGGTGACGCTGCTGCCCGTCACCAGTCTGTGCCATTTAACTGCGAAGATTTGTTGAAATGGTTATACCGCCATTTTTCGGTTGTCGTCAGAGCCTCGTTTGTTGATTAGCAGGATGCACCACGAGCAGGTGAGGTTGACTTGGGGCGCTAAGTTAGTGAGTGCGCCCCCTTACAACTTTAATGCCAATAAAAAAAAGAGTCATTTTCAGTAAATGGCTGATTGGGAAAACAATACTTAAGTTGTTCTTCAACAAAGATAAAACTGCTCATGTTTTTAAGCTAAAAAATATTTTGCAGGAACGGTAGGTACTACAATAAACGCCTGAAGCAATAGAGGTTCCGATTATTTTTAAATGGGTAATACTTTAATTACTGTAGTAGTATCACCATTGTTCTGAGGTAGACAGTGTTGGTGATATTTGCAATAGTCGATAGAAAGTTATCCATTATGAAGTAACGCTTGAATTTGCCAGATAGCCATGTGCCCCTCTGTAATAATGAATTAATCGTTAAAAGTAAATAAATTTATGATTGATATGTTCATCATCATCATAATAATTTAAAGCTTTGTTCCACCAATCACTACAAAGTATATTAGTATAGGCCTCTTCTCTTGTGTGCCAATCATGTCAGGAAAGCCTACAAATCTTGGAAGAAAAAGCAACCGATAATAATAAAATTAGTGCACCCGCATGCCCAGCGTGGCGATTATGGGCAAACCCTCCAATGGCAAGTCAAAAGAAACCACGGCCCCCAGTTCCCGGCCGCCCTGCTGTTATTGCTGATTATGGCGGCGGTCACGGTTGCGGCAGGGCACTCGATACACGATTAATTTTTGATAATTTTAATCCCGCAAAAGGATTTTGCCTTGGTAATACAATTGATTTATGTAATAAATAAACATTAGAATCAAGAAATGGCAGATTAACAATTGTGAAAAACAAAACTCGAAAACCACCTCGAACCAAAAATAAACCAACTATAGTTAACCATGTGCGTTACTTCAGCCAGAAATTGACAAAAGTCGTCATCTAAGTGCAATAGATAATTAGCTATACAGCACGCGATGCAATACTTCAGTTTAAAAGTATAAAGCTGCTTATACCTGTACAGTATACCCGTTAGCTTCCCGTCTGCATACAAATAAAGGGGCCATTGTCTCGTTCACAACGTTGGTAAGCTTCGATACATTAATAATGCAATCGTGGCTGCAAAGGTAGATAAAGAGATAAATGAAAACACTCATAAATAACATAACCTAAAGAACGAAGATGTTTACCTCACAGCTCAAACAAACAAGCAAAACAAAACTTCTTTATTTCTATTAGGCCATTAAGCGTCACTTCAAAAACTTAAATTTAAAAGTAATAATAATTGATTCTACCGTCCGCGTCCATTCGGAAAAGTAGCTTATTATGGAGAAGCACGGACAAGAAACTCCATACTTACCCCGATTTTCTCACCTCTAAATTATCGCAGAATTAATGTGACATTATTTGTTAATTAGTGTGTAATTAAATTGTAATCGTTATCTGCTGTGATTGGTTGTTGAAATATAATTCAACCAATCAAAGCAGGTAACGCGTGCTTGACAATTTGTCACATTAATTCTGCGATAATTTAGAGGTGAGAAACTCGGCGTTACTCTTTAAAAAAATAAGTTTTACAACATTTACATACATTAATTCATATACGTGAGGACAATGCACCCAAACTTATATTACTATACTGTTGTGTTGTTCAGTGGTTTCTTGTAAAAACTGAAGCCTAAAACAAAACGTTGTAAATCATGGAATAACTTACCATATATAAATACAAGTATTTTATTATATTTGTCTTTAAAATCATGAAAAACGACAAATCGTTAAATATTTCTTGCTTCTACTATGTTATTTTTGTTTTCAAATAGCACAGCGACTGTACTATTTTTGCATTAAATATATTGCTTCTTAATATTTCCTAAGTTAGTCGCTAAGTGACTGGACAAGCAATGTAAAAATCACAAAACGATACTTTATTAAGCGGATGCATCGCGTAGTACGGCCGCTGCTTTTTGCGACGAGTCAGTGATGTGCTTGTGTATTATCAAAGTTTTGTTTTAGGCTTCGGTTTTTACCTAGAAACCACTGAACAACACGGCATTCTTATAACTTGTCACGATCACGGTCAAAAGCGCACTAGTTCGCGGAGACGGCCATTTGACTATGACATGTACAGTCAGACCACGTCGCGCGGACACCGATACTCCCCCTTGCCACTTCTCCTGTATTTTATATTTTTATGGATATAGCTGTATCTTAACTTGGAGAATATTCTAGTTACTTGTTGGATGTCGGATTTAAACACTTTCACACCTATCACTCGGTTACTACTACAGCATAAATACTACAATAGCATAAGCGCATAACGTACCCATTGCTGGGATACAGGCCTCTCCTAAAAGGAGACCTGCAAGCCGACCGAAGACCGGTTGTTTGCAAGAAATGTTGATCTCTTCATTTAACTTCGACCTAAACTTAAGTGATAGGCTCATAAGGCGAATTCAACGAAATTGTTTCAAAAACTTCTGTAAAACTTGTTAATATTCTATTACAGAATTGTATCCGGTTAGACTGGAAGGCGACCCCAACAATAATTGGGATAAAGGCTAGGCAGATGATGTATCCTAAATTTTTCTATGACGACCTTATTTTAGCAGGCAACAAAGAAAAAAAATCGAAAGAAAAAGTTCTTTATTTAAACTTCATGTACAATAGTGGTAAATAGGCGGACTTAATGCCACAAGGCATTCTCTACCAGTCAACCTTTGGGTTAAAAAGGACAAATAGGTTAAAGTTATCTAGTCGAAGAACCTATGAGTTATTTAATATTAGGTACCACATATATTCAGACTAAAACCTACCTAGAACCGAGGACGTAGGCACATATTTCAGTCACCAAAGACTTTCGTTTGTTAATAAATTCTGTATGACATTCCTCGGATGAAGGTCTAATGTAGGTAAGTATGCCATTAAGTCTAGTTTACGCCCCCACGTAAGCAGTTTATATCCATAGACTCGTCATAAATATTGTGCCTTGAGCTGTAAACAAGTATTTATTTCTACTGCTGCGTTTTTATTTTTATCTCGTGATGGCACGAGCTATGCGAGGATGGAGGACTAAAATTATGTGCTACAGAAGATGGGAACTACAGAGATCAAGATAAGAGAGAATGTTTACGTGATTATCGAGAGTTAGAAGACTATTACGACCATAGGTTCCAGTCCAGTTTGATAGTTCTCTTTCGACTACGGTCACAATGGTAACGATATAAATCCTAGATTAATCCCTATACATATCAAGCTATAACTGTCAATTTGATGATTCGAGGTGATGTCCAGTTGGTGGGTATGATTTGGAATACAGGGGTACCAGAGATTCATGAACGAATTTCGAACATGTTGGCCAATCTCAGCTGAGACTAGCCATCGACGCAGGTGATATTATAGTTTGGCACATATACATGACGGGTTTAATGAATGATATGGACGTCAAAAGAAATCAATAATTCACATCTCGGCCCACCCTGATACATTATAATTAGTGTTGAAAACATTTGTACCTCACTCCTTCCTAACTATATATTGGCAAATCTAATACCTTTATACGAGCAATTCTTGTATATATATAATCTGAATCTCGGAAATGGCTCCAACGATTTTCACGAAGTTTATCATGCAGGGGGTTCGGGGGCGATAAATTGATCTAGCTAGGGTTCATTTTTAGAAGCGTCGTTTTCTCTATTTTCACCCAAGAGCTCGGTCGCCCAGATATGTAAAATATTAGATAATGTGGTATTAGATTTATATGTAAAGTAACCTATTTCAAGAAAGCTCCTGAAAATATCTTCAATAGGCGGGCCGATCAGGTAGGTTTTTATTTTAGACCAGATTAAATCGTCAATCGTTTTTCATTCTGATCATGTTTTTCAATTTCATGTCCCTTTTGAAGATATCTCAGACCAAAAACAAGGGTGGTTGAATTGGACAGGCGTTAAAGAGGCGAAAAGTGATTTAAGTTTAGTTTCACTATCTGGACACGCGTAAAAACCTTGGTGCGTCCCAGATGACTAAATAATAAGTGATAGTAATTTTGAGTTTCAGTAACTGGACACACGTGTGCCCAGTCACTCGTGTCGAGTTGGTGAATAACCCGTTTATTCAAAGAGATTTTCTTGTTTTAAAACATATGAAAACGCCAAAGTAGTGGTGATTGCTCGCACATTCTTCATTCTCGGTTCGGCATTTGTTCTGTGGTGAGTTAGTTACAGCATGGTATTATTTGTTACCTTGGAAAAGGAAACCATTAAAAAAAACAAAGGATCACCTTTCTTCAAATGAATTCCTTCTTTCCAACCTTCGTTGATAAACATATTTTGTCAGATTTGTAAGAGACTTTATTCTTATTCTTTATTGTACACAAAACATAGAAACATACAAATACAATAGGACAGTTTATGTATAAAGGCGAGCTTAACCCATAGTTGGGTTCTCTAACAGCAAACCTCAGTTGCGTAGAGAAATATGCATTTGAGGATAGTACATCCATGTGCACAACAAAAGCTTATTAAAACTCGTAACAATTTTAAATACTTACTCACTAAATAAACTAAACAAATACGTGTGCAACACACAATGCATAAACATAATATATACCTATTTATTACAAAACTAAAATATTACAATTGTAAATACATAAATTAATGAGTCATGTTGATAGGAAATATTCCTTAATTCTTCTGTTTTTTCGTGACGACTCTCGAAAACAACTTATAAACGTGACTAAGAAGCGAAATAGGTCTGTAGTTCTTCAAAAGGGTCTTGTCACCCTTTTTGAAGAAAAGAACGACCACGCTCCTCTGCCACGCCATTGGAGTTCTCCCAGAGAACAGGACAGAGTTAAAGAGCTCCCCAAGCTCCTTCAATACCGGGCGTCCTCCCGCTTTCAGGAGCTCGGTTGTAATCCCGTCCTCGCCAGGGGCTTTTCCATTTTTAAGCTGTTTGAGAGCCGCCTCGATTTCATCTTGGCTTACTTCAGGCAGGTCCTCTGTAAAATGGCGGGTTAAGGTGGCTCTAGAATCCTCATTTTCAGGATCAGGCCGAGATGCATGCGATGCGTACAGTTGGCTGTAGAAGTCTTCTACTTCCGAAAGAATCTCCGGCCTCGAAACGACGATATCCCCACTCGATTTAGTCAGCTTCGTCAGATGGCTCCTCCCAAGTGGCTGGAAGAACACTTTGTACCCCCGGTTTTGCTCAATCGCTTTCTCTATAGAGAGCGTATTAGATCGTCGGAGATCGCGTCGTACCAGTTTCCTAATTCTTTTGTTGAGGGCCCGCTGTTCTGACGAAGTGGCTGGTGGATTTTCACGTCGCTCCGTCATGAGCTTTAGAGTCTCATTCGAAAGTTTAGACTCCCGGCCCATACGCCGCATCTTACAAAATCTCGTACCTTCCTCCCTGAGGATTTGCACCATTTGGTCGAGCGTCTGGTCAACGTCATCTGTGGTTTCCACGACAGCAAACCGGTTCTCCAAGTCTGACTGGAACGCTTCAGATCCTAACATAGTTTGGAGCATGTTTGGAGCATGTTTGGACGGAGCCTAGAGTTCATCAAACGAGTTCTCTCAAGCTTGAAGTTGATATTCAGAGAGCCTCGGACAAGTCTGTGATAGCTGCCGGTATTAAACCTATTGATCACTGAGACATCCCTGAATGTATGCTTTTTATCTGTTACGATGAAGTCTATCTCCATTCATTCATTTATCATTTGCCCCCTAAGATTTCTGCTGCCAAACCCGTAGGATCCTACTACCGATTCGCTGCAGTTCTGTACTCCCACTTTAGCGTTAAAATCCCCCATGACAACGCTGTAGTGGGTCTTAGTGGTGGAGTGCAAGGCTTTGTAAATGTCCTCGAACATTTCTTCCATTTCGTCGTCCGAATCCGCCGAGGTTGGTGCGTAGACTTGCACGACCTTGAGGCTATACCTCTCAGTTAGCTTCACTATGAGGTACGCTACCCTGATCGACACACTGGAGCCTTCCACAACGTTGCCACAGATGGATTTGTTAACCAGGAACCCGTCACCGCCTTGGGATAGCTGGTCTCCCTCTCGGAAATACATAAGGTGGCCCGATTCAAGAGTTATTGTGTCCTCCCCCTCTCTTCGGACTTCGCTCAACCCCAGAATGTGCCACCTTATATTCCCGAGCTCCTGTTCAAGCTGCACGAGGTGTTCGTCGAGCCGTAACGTGCGTCCGTTGTACGTAGCCAAGGTCAGTTGGGTTTTTTGATATTGGCGGCCGTAGTCCGTAACCCGGAGATTCTTCGCACCCCCCAGTGCCCTGCCGCAACCATGACCGCCGCCATATTCAGCAATAACAGCAGGGCGGCCGGGAACTGGGGGCCGTGGTTTCTTTTGACTTGCCATTGGAGGGTTTGCCCATAATCGCCACGCTGGGCATGCGGGTTGGCGATCGCAGATCGCAGTTTCTCGCACTGGTGACGCTGCTGCCCGTCACCAGTCTGTGCCATTTAACTGCGAAGATTTGTTGAAATGGTTATACCGCCATTTTTCGGTTGTCGTCAGAGCCTCGTTTGTTGATTAGCAGGATGCACCACGAGCAGGTGAGGTTGACTTGGGGCGCTAAGTTAGTGAGTGCGCCCCCTTACAACTTTAATGCCAATAAAAAAAAGAGTCATTTTCAGTAAATGGCTGATTGGGAAAACAATACTTAAGTTGTTCTTCAACAAAGATAAAACTGCTCATGTTTTTAAGCTAAAAAATATTTTGCAGGAACGGTAGGTACTACAATAAACGCCTGAAGCAATAGAGGTTCCGATTATTTTTAAATGGGTAATACTTTAATTACTGTAGTAGTATCACCATTGTTCTGAGGTAGACAGTGTTGGTGATATTTGCAATAGTCGATAGAAAGTTATCCATTATGAAGTAACGCTTGAATTTGCCAGATAGCCATGTGCCCCTCTGTAATAATGAATTAATCGTTAAAAGTAAATAAATTTATGATTGATATGTTCATCATCATCATAATAATTTAAAGCTTTGTTCCACCAATCACTACAAAGTATATTAGTATAGGCCTCTTCTCTTGTGTGCCAATCATGTCAGGAAAGCCTACAAATCTTGGAAGAAAAAGCAACCGATAATAATAAAATTAGTGCACCCGCATGCCCAGCGTGGCGATTATGGGCAAACCCTCCAATGGCAAGTCAAAAGAAACCACGGCCCCCAGTTCCCGGCCGCCCTGCTGTTATTGCTGATTATGGCGGCGGTCACGGTTGCGGCAGGGCACTCGATACACGATTAATTTTTGATAATTTTAATCCCGCAAAAGGATTTTGCCTTGGTAATACAATTGATTTATGTAATAAATAAACATTAGAATCAAGAAATGGCAGATTAACAATTGTGAAAAACAAAACTCGAAAACCACCTCGAACCAAAAATAAACCAACTATAGTTAACCATGTGCGTTACTTCAGCCAGAAATTGACAAAAGTCGTCATCTAAGTGCAATAGATAATTAGCTATACAGCACGCGATGCAATACTTCAGTTTAAAAGTATAAAGCTGCTTATACCTGTACAGTATACCCGTTAGCTTCCCGTCTGCATACAAATAAAGGGGCCATTGTCTCGTTCACAACGTTGGTAAGCTTCGATACATTAATAATGCAATCGTGGCTGCAAAGGTAGATAAAGAGATAAATGAAAACACTCATAAATAACATAACCTAAAGAACGAAGATGTTTACCTCACAGCTCAAACAAACAAGCAAAACAAAACTTCTTTATTTCTATTAGGCCATTAAGCGTCACTTCAAAAACTTAAATTTAAAAGTAATAATAATTGATTCTACCGTCCGCGTCCATTCGGAAAAGTAGCTTATTATGGAGAAGCACGGACAAGAAACTCCATACTTACCCCGATTTTCTCACCTCTAAATTATCGCAGAATTAATGTGACATTATTTGTTAATTAGTGTGTAATTAAATTGTAATCGTTATCTGCTGTGATTGGTTGTTGAAATATAATTCAACCAATCAAAGCAGGTAACGCGTGCTTGACAATTTGTCACATTAATTCTGCGATAATTTAGAGGTGAGAAACTCGGCGTTACTCTTTAAAAAAATAAGTTTTACAACATTTACATACATTAATTCATATACGTGAGGACAATGCACCCAAACTTATATTACTATACTGTTGTGTTGTTCAGTGGTTTCTTGTAAAAACTGAAGCCTAAAACAAAACGTTGTAAATCATGGAATAACTTACCATATATAAATACAAGTATTTTATTATATTTGTCTTTAAAATCATGAAAAACGACAAATCGTTAAATATTTCTTGCTTCTACTATGTTATTTTTGTTTTCAAATAGCACAGCGACTGTACTATTTTTGCATTAAATATATTGCTTCTTAATATTTCCTAAGTTAGTCGCTAAGTGACTGGACAAGCAATGTAAAAATCACAAAACGATACTTTATTAAGCGGATGCATCGCGTAGTACGGCCGCTGCTTTTTGCGACGAGTCAGTGATGTGCTTGTGTATTATCAAAGTTTTGTTTTAGGCTTCGGTTTTTACCTAGAAACCACTGAACAACACGGCATTCTTATAACTTGTCACGATCACGGTCAAAAGCGCACTAGTTCGCGGAGACGGCCATTTGACTATGACATGTACAGTCAGACCACGTCGCGCGGACACCGATACTCCCCCTTGCCACTTCTCCTGTATTTTATATTTTTATGGATATAGCTGTATCTTAACTTGGAGAATATTCTAGTTACTTGTTGGATGTCGGATTTAAACACTTTCACACCTATCACTCGGTTACTACTACAGCATAAATACTACAATAGCATAAGCGCATAACGTACCCATTGCTGGGATACAGGCCTCTCCTAAAAGGAGACCTGCAAGCCGACCGAAGACCGGTTGTTTGCAAGAAATGTTGATCTCTTCATTTAACTTCGACCTAAACTTAAGTGATAGGCTCATAAGGCGAATTCAACGAAATTGTTTCAAAAACTTCTGTAAAACTTGTTAATATTCTATTACAGAATTGTATCCGGTTAGACTGGAAGGCGACCCCAACAATAATTGGGATAAAGGCTAGGCAGATGATGTATCCTAAATTTTTCTATGACGACCTTATTTTAGCAGGCAACAAAGAAAAAAAATCGAAAGAAAAAGTTCTTTATTTAAACTTCATGTACAATAGTGGTAAATAGGCGGACTTAATGCCACAAGGCATTCTCTACCAGTCAACCTTTGGGTTAAAAAGGACAAATAGGTTAAAGTTATCTAGTCGAAGAACCTATGAGTTATTTAATATTAGGTACCACATATATTCAGACTAAAACCTACCTAGAACCGAGGACGTAGGCACATATTTCAGTCACCAAAGACTTTCGTTTGTTAATAAATTCTGTATGACATTCCTCGGATGAAGGTCTAATGTAGGTAAGTATGCCATTAAGTCTAGTTTACGCCCCCACGTAAGCAGTTTATATCCATAGACTCGTCATAAATATTGTGCCTTGAGCTGTAAACAAGTATTTATTTCTACTGCTGCGTTTTTATTTTTATCTCGTGATGGCACGAGCTATGCGAGGATGGAGGACTAAAATTATGTGCTACAGAAGATGGGAACTACAGAGATCAAGATAAGAGAGAATGTTTACGTGATTATCGAGAGTTAGAAGACTATTACGACCATAGGTTCCAGTCCAGTTTGATAGTTCTCTTTCGACTACGGTCACAATGGTAACGATATAAATCCTAGATTAATCCCTATACATATCAAGCTATAACTGTCAATTTGATGATTCGAGGTGATGTCCAGTTGGTGGGTATGATTTGGAATACAGGGGTACCAGAGATTCATGAACGAATTTCGAACATGTTGGCCAATCTCAGCTGAGACTAGCCATCGACGCAGGTGATATTATAGTTTGGCACATATACATGACGGGTTTAATGAATGATATGGACGTCAAAAGAAATCAATAATTCACATCTCGGCCCACCCTGATACATTATAATTAGTGTTGAAAACATTTGTACCTCACTCCTTCCTAACTATATATTGGCAAATCTAATACCTTTATACGAGCAATTCTTGTATATATATAATCTGAATCTCGGAAATGGCTCCAACGATTTTCACGAAGTTTATCATGCAGGGGGTTCGGGGGCGATAAATTGATCTAGCTAGGGTTCATTTTTAGAAGCGTCGTTTTCTCTATTTTCACCCAAGAGCTCGGTCGCCCAGATATGTAAAATATTAGATAATGTGGTATTAGATTTATATGTAAAGTAACCTATTTCAAGAAAGCTCCTGAAAATATCTTCAATAGGCGGGCCGATCAGGTAGGTTTTTATTTTAGACCAGATTAAATCGTCAATCGTTTTTCATTCTGATCATGTTTTTCAATTTCATGTCCCTTTTGAAGATATCTCAGACCAAAAACAAGGGTGGTTGAATTGGACAGGCGTTAAAGAGGCGAAAAGTGATTTAAGTTTAGTTTCACTATCTGGACACGCGTAAAAACCTTGGTGCGTCCCAGATGACTAAATAATAAGTGATAGTAATTTTGAGTTTCAGTAACTGGACACACGTGTGCCCAGTCACTCGTGTCGAGTTGGTGAATAACCCGTTTATTCAAAGAGATTTTCTTGTTTTAAAACATATGAAAACGCCAAAGTAGTGGTGATTGCTCGCACATTCTTCATTCTCGGTTCGGCATTTGTTCTGTGGTGAGTTAGTTACAGCATGGTATTATTTGTTACCTTGGAAAAGGAAACCATTAAAAAAAACAAAGGATCACCTTTCTTGAAATGAATTCCTTGTTTCCAACCTTCGTTGATAAACATATTTTGTCAGATTTGTAAGAGACTTTATTCTTATTCTTTATTGTACACAAAACATAGAAACATACAAATACAATAGGACAGTTTATGTATAAAGGCGAGCTTAACCCATAGTTGGGTTCTCTAACAGCAAACCTCAGTTGCGTAGAGAAATATGCATTTGAGGATAGTACATCCATGTGCACAACAAAAGCTTATTAAAACTCGTAACAATTTTAAATACTTACTCACTAAATAAACTAAACAAATACGTGTGCAACACACAATGCATAAACATAATATATACCTATTTATTACAAAACTAAAATATTACAATTGTAAATACATAAATTAATGAGTCATGTTGATAGGAAATATTCCTTAATTCTTCTGTTTTTTCGTGACGACTCTCGAAAACAACTTATAAACGTGACTAAGAAGCGAAATAGGTCTGTAGTTCTTCAAAAGGGTCTTGTCACCCTTTTTGAAGAAAAGAACGACCACGCTCCTCTGCCACGCCATTGGAGTTCTCCCAGAGAACAGGACAGAGTTAAAGAGCTCCCCAAGCTCCTTCAATACCGGGCGTCCTCCCGCTTTCAGGAGCTCGGTTGTAATCCCGTCCTCGCCAGGGGCTTTTCCATTTTTAAGCTGTTTGAGAGCCGCCTCGATTTCATCTTGGCTTACTTCAGGCAGGTCCTCTGTAAAATGGCGGGTTAAGGTGGCTCTAGAATCCTCATTTTCAGGATCAGGCCGAGATGCATGCGATGCGTACAGTTGGCTGTAGAAGTCTTCTACTTCCGAAAGAATCTCCGGCCTCGAAACGACGATATCCCCACTCGATTTAGTCAGCTTCGTCAGATGGCTCCTCCCAAGTGGCTGGAAGAACACTTTGTACCCCCGGTTTTGCTCAATCGCTTTCTCTATAGAGAGCGTATTAGATCGTCGGAGATCGCGTCGTACCAGTTTCCTAATTCTTTTGTTGAGGGCCCGCTGTTCTGACGAAGTGGCTGGTGGATTTTCACGTCGCTCCGTCATGAGCTTTAGAGTCTCATTCGAAAGTTTAGACTCCCGGCCCATACGCCGCATCTTACAAAATCTCGTACCTTCCTCCCTGAGGATTTGCACCATTTGGTCGAGCGTCTGGTCAACGTCATCTGTGGTTTCCACGACAGCAAACCGGTTCTCCAAGTCTGACTGGAACGCTTCAGATCCTAACATAGTTTGGAGCATGTTTGGAGCATGTTTGGACGGAGCCTAGAGTTCATCAAACGAGTTCTCTCAAGCTTGAAGTTGATATTCAGAGAGCCTCGGACAAGTCTGTGATAGCTGCCGGTATTAAACCTATTGATCACTGAGACATCCCTGAATGTATGCTTTTTATCTGTTACGATGAAGTCTATCTCCATTCATTCATTTATCATTTGCCCCCTAAGATTTCTGCTGCCAAACCCGTAGGATCCTACTACCGATTCGCTGCAGTTCTGTACTCCCACTTTAGCGTTAAAATCCCCCATGACAACGCTGTAGTGGGTCTTAGTGGTGGAGTGCAAGGCTTTGTAAATGTCCTCGAACATTTCTTCCATTTCGTCGTCCGAATCCGCCGAGGTTGGTGCGTAGACTTGCACGACCTTGAGGCTATACCTCTCAGTTAGCTTCACTATGAGGTACGCTACCCTGATCGACACACTGGAGCCTTCCACAACGTTGCCACAGATGGATTTGTTAACCAGGAACCCGTCACCGCCTTGGGATAGCTGGTCTCCCTCTCGGAAATACATAAGGTGGCCCGATTCAAGAGTTATTGTGTCCTCCCCCTCTCTTCGGACTTCGCTCAACCCCAGAATGTGCCACCTTATATTCCCGAGCTCCTGTTCAAGCTGCACGAGGTGTTCGTCGAGCCGTAACGTGCGTCCGTTGTACGTAGCCAAGGTCAGTTGGGTTTTTTGATATTGGCGGCCGTAGTCCGTAACCCGGAGATTCTTCGCACCCCCCAGTGCCCTGCCGCAACCATGACCGCCGCCATATTCAGCAATAACAGCAGGGCGGCCGGGAACTGGGGGCCGTGGTTTCTTTTGACTTGCCATTGGAGGGTTTGCCCATAATCGCCACGCTGGGCATGCGGGTTGGCGATCGCAGATCGCAGTTTCTCGCACTGGTGACGCTGCTGCCCGTCACCAGTCTGTGCCATTTAACTGCGAAGATTTGTTGAAATGGTTATACCGCCATTTTTCGGTTGTCGTCAGAGCCTCGTTTGTTGATTAGCAGGATGCACCACGAGCAGGTGAGGTTGACTTGGGGCGCTAAGTTAGTGAGTGCGCCCCCTTACAACTTTAATGCCAATAAAAAAAAGAGTCATTTTCAGTAAATGGCTGATTGGGAAAACAATACTTAAGTTGTTCTTCAACAAAGATAAAACTGCTCATGTTTTTAAGCTAAAAAATATTTTGCAGGAACGGTAGGTACTACAATAAACGCCTGAAGCAATAGAGGTTCCGATTATTTTTAAATGGGTAATACTTTAATTACTGTAGTAGTATCACCATTGTTCTGAGGTAGACAGTGTTGGTGATATTTGCAATAGTCGATAGAAAGTTATCCATTATGAAGTAACGCTTGAATTTGCCAGATAGCCATGTGCCCCTCTGTAATAATGAATTAATCGTTAAAAGTAAATAAATTTATGATTGATATGTTCATCATCATCATAATAATTTAAAGCTTTGTTCCACCAATCACTACAAAGTATATTAGTATAGGCCTCTTCTCTTGTGTGCCAATCATGTCAGGAAAGCCTACAAATCTTGGAAGAAAAAGCAACCGATAATAATAAAATTAGTGCACCCGCATGCCCAGCGTGGCGATTATGGGCAAACCCTCCAATGGCAAGTCAAAAGAAACCACGGCCCCCAGTTCCCGGCCGCCCTGCTGTTATTGCTGATTATGGCGGCGGTCACGGTTGCGGCAGGGCACTCGATACACGATTAATTTTTGATAATTTTAATCCCGCAAAAGGATTTTGCCTTGGTAATACAATTGATTTATGTAATAAATAAACATTAGAATCAAGAAATGGCAGATTAACAATTGTGAAAAACAAAACTCGAAAACCACCTCGAACCAAAAATAAACCAACTATAGTTAACCATGTGCGTTACTTCAGCCAGAAATTGACAAAAGTCGTCATCTAAGTGCAATAGATAATTAGCTATACAGCACGCGATGCAATACTTCAGTTTAAAAGTATAAAGCTGCTTATACCTGTACAGTATACCCGTTAGCTTCCCGTCTGCATACAAATAAAGGGGCCATTGTCTCGTTCACAACGTTGGTAAGCTTCGATACATTAATAATGCAATCGTGGCTGCAAAGGTAGATAAAAAGATAAATGAAAACACTCATAAATAACATAACCTAAAGAACGAAGATGTTTACCTCACAGCTCAAACAAACAAGCAAAACAAAACTTCTTTATTTCTATTAGGCCATTAAGCGTCACTTCAAAAACTTAAATTTAAAAGTAATAATAATTGATTCTACCGTCCGCGTCCATTCGGAAAAGTAGCTTATTATGGAGAAGCACGGACAAGAAACTCCATACTTACCCCGATTTTCTCACCTCTAAATTATCGCAGAATTAATGTGACATTATTTGTTAATTAGTGTGTAATTAAATTGTAATCGTTATCTGCTGTGATTGGTTGTTGAAATATAATTCAACCAATCAAAGCAGGTAACGCGTGCTTGACAATTTGTCACATTAATTCTGCGATAATTTAGAGGTGAGAAACTCGGCGTTACTCTTTAAAAAAATAAGTTTTACAACATTTACATACATTAATTCATATACGTGAGGACAATGCACCCAAACTTATATTACTATACTGTTGTGTTGTTCAGTGGTTTCTTGTAAAAACTGAAGCCTAAAACAAAACGTTGTAAATCATGGAATAACTTACCATATATAAATACAAGTATTTTATTATATTTGTCTTTAAAATCATGAAAAACGACAAATCGTTAAATATTTCTTGCTTCTACTATGTTATTTTTGTTTTCAAATAGCACAGCGACTGTACTATTTTTGCATTAAATATATTGCTTCTTAATATTTCCTAAGTTAGTCGCTAAGTGACTGGACAAGCAATGTAAAAATCACAAAACGATACTTTATTAAGCGGATGCATCGCGTAGTACGGCCGCTGCTTTTTGCGACGAGTCAGTGATGTGCTTGTGTATTATCAAAGTTTTGTTTTAGGCTTCGGTTTTTACCTAGAAACCACTGAACAACACGGCATTCTTATAACTTGTCACGATCACGGTCAAAAGCGCACTAGTTCGCGGAGACGGCCATTTGACTATGACATGTACAGTCAGACCACGTCGCGCGGACACCGATACTCCCCCTTGCCACTTCTCCTGTATTTTATATTTTTATGGATATAGCTGTATCTTAACTTGGAGAATATTCTAGTTACTTGTTGGATGTCGGATTTAAACACTTTCACACCTATCACTCGGTTACTACTACAGCATAAATACTACAATAGCATAAGCGCATAACGTACCCATTGCTGGGATACAGGCCTCTCCTAAAAGGAGACCTGCAAGCCGACCGAAGACCGGTTGTTTGCAAGAAATGTTGATCTCTTCATTTAACTTCGACCTAAACTTAAGTGATAGGCTCATAAGGCGAATTCAACGAAATTGTTTCAAAAACTTCTGTAAAACTTGTTAATATTCTATTACAGAATTGTATCCGGTTAGACTGGAAGGCGACCCCAACAATAATTGGGATAAAGGCTAGGCAGATGATGTATCCTAAATTTTTCTATGACGACCTTATTTTAGCAGGCAACAAAGAAAAAAAATCGAAAGAAAAAGTTCTTTATTTAAACTTCATGTACAATAGTGGTAAATAGGCGGACTTAATGCCACAAGGCATTCTCTACCAGTCAACCTTTGGGTTAAAAAGGACAAATAGGTTAAAGTTATCTAGTCGAAGAACCTATGAGTTATTTAATATTAGGTACCACATATATTCAGACTAAAACCTACCTAGAACCGAGGACGTAGGCACATATTTCAGTCACCAAAGACTTTCGTTTGTTAATAAATTCTGTATGACATTCCTCGGATGAAGGTCTAATGTAGGTAAGTATGCCATTAAGTCTAGTTTACGCCCCCACGTAAGCAGTTTATATCCATAGACTCGTCATAAATATTGTGCCTTGAGCTGTAAACAAGTATTTATTTCTACTGCTGCGTTTTTATTTTTATCTCGTGATGGCACGAGCTATGCGAGGATGGAGGACTAAAATTATGTGCTACAGAAGATGGGAACTACAGAGATCAAGATAAGAGAGAATGTTTACGTGATTATCGAGAGTTAGAAGACTATTACGACCATAGGTTCCAGTCCAGTTTGATAGTTCTCTTTCGACTACGGTCACAATGGTAACGATATAAATCCTAGATTAATCCCTATACATATCAAGCTATAACTGTCAATTTGATGATTCGAGGTGATGTCCAGTTGGTGGGTATGATTTGGAATACAGGGGTACCAGAGATTCATGAACGAATTTCGAACATGTTGGCCAATCTCAGCTGAGACTAGCCATCGACGCAGGTGATATTATAGTTTGGCACATATACATGACGGGTTTAATGAATGATATGGACGTCAAAAGAAATCAATAATTCACATCTCGGCCCACCCTGATACATTATAATTAGTGTTGAAAACATTTGTACCTCACTCCTTCCTAACTATATATTGGCAAATCTAATACCTTTATACGAGCAATTCTTGTATATATATAATCTGAATCTCGGAAATGGCTCCAACGATTTTCACGAAGTTTATCATGCAGGGGGTTCGGGGGCGATAAATTGATCTAGCTAGGGTTCATTTTTAGAAGCGTCGTTTTCTCTATTTTCACCCAAGAGCTCGGTCGCCCAGATATGTAAAATATTAGATAATGTGGTATTAGATTTATATGTAAAGTAACCTATTTCAAGAAAGCTCCTGAAAATATCTTCAATAGGCGGGCCGATCAGGTAGGTTTTTATTTTAGACCAGATTAAATCGTCAATCGTTTTTCATTCTGATCATGTTTTTCAATTTCATGTCCCTTTTGAAGATATCTCAGACCAAAAACAAGGGTGGTTGAATTGGACAGGCGTTAAAGAGGCGAAAAGTGATTTAAGTTTAGTTTCACTATCTGGACACGCGTAAAAACCTTGGTGCGTCCCAGATGACTAAATAATAAGTGATAGTAATTTTGAGTTTCAGTAACTGGACACACGTGTGCCCAGTCACTCGTGTCGAGTTGGTGAATAACCCGTTTATTCAAAGAGATTTTCTTGTTTTAAAACATATGAAAACGCCAAAGTAGTGGTGATTGCTCGCACATTCTTCATTCTCGGTTCGGCATTTGTTCTGTGGTGAGTTAGTTACAGCATGGTATTATTTGTTACCTTGGAAAAGGAAACCATTAAAAAAAACAAAGGATCACCTTTCTTCAAATGAATTCCTTCTTTCCAACCTTCGTTGATAAACATATTTTGTCAGATTTGTAAGAGACTTTATTCTTATTCTTTATTGTACACAAAACATAGAAACATACAAATACAATAGGACAGTTTATGTATAAAGGCGAGCTTAACCCATAGTTGGGTTCTCTAACAGCAAACCTCAGTTGCGTAGAGAAATATGCATTTGAGGATAGTACATCCATGTGCACAACAAAAGCTTATTAAAACTCGTAACAATTTTAAATACTTACTCACTAAATAAACTAAACAAATACGTGTGCAACACACAATGCATAAACATAATATATACCTATTTATTACAAAACTAAAATATTACAATTGTAAATACATAAATTAATGAGTCATGTTGATAGGAAATATTCCTTAATTCTTCTCTTGAAAACCTCCAATGATAGCCCATATAGAGATATCTATATGGGATAGCCCATCCCGTATAGAGTGTGGCAGAGTATTCCAGAGGCGCACAGCGCGAACAGTAAAAGATCCACCGTAACGGCTTGAAGAGTGGGAAGGAAAACGAAGGAGAAGAGATGATGACAGACGACAGGGTTTTCCTCTCGGAACAAGATACTCAAAGCGTTCTCGAAGATACAAAGGAGAATTAGGATTATGAAGTACAGAAAAGAGTAATGAAAGAGTGTGAGCATCTCGGCGCTGTCGAATAGGCAGCCATTTCAACCGCCTCCGAAATTCCGACACATGGTCGTATTTTCGGAGGCCAAATATGAAACGGATGCACAAATTCTGTAGACGTTCGAGCTTATCAAGAAGTTCCTCAGTCGCATCAAGAAAGCATACATCAGCATAGTCAAGAAGAGGAAGAAGGAGAGACTGAGCAAGAGTAACTTTAGTCGGAAAAGGCAGGAACTTCTGGAGACGCTTCAGGGACCGAAACGAGCAAAACACCCTCCTGCTTACTTCTGCAATGTGAACATTCCAAGATAAGTGGCAGTCAAGGAAAACCCCTAAGTTTTTAGCTTTTTTGGAATATTCTATGGCGACGGCATCGTACAAAACAGGGGGAAGAGACTGGCTATTCAACAGATTTATGAAGTATCTGCCACCAATTAAGAGCTTGTGATTTTGCTGGGTTCACTAGGAGTCCAAAACTTTTAGCCCATTGACAGATGTTTCCAAGATCATTATTGATGGCATCGATAGTTTCAGTGAGCTCTTCGATTTTAAAGTGACGATAAAGCTGCAGGTCGTCTGCATAGAGATGAAAGTGTGAAGATAAGACCTTCGTGATAGCGTTTTTAAAAACCGAAAAAAGAAGAGGAGAAAGGACGCCACCCTGAGGAACACCCGCCGCGAGATCGCACCAGTCAGAGGAAGCATCCTCTGAGCGAACCGACTGCGAGCGGCCCCGAAGATAAGAATTAAACCATGCAATCACAGAAGGAGACATGTTTAGAGAGGAAAGGATACCTAAGAGGATGTCAAAATCAACTGAGTTAAAAGCACTGCTAAAGTCCAATAAAATCAAAACTGTAAGGAACCGATTTTCCATGGCCAGTCGAATGTCGTCAGTTATTTTAACTAAGGCCGATACAGTGCTGTGGCCAGGACGGCATCCAGATTGATAAGGACTTAGCAGGCTATTAGAGGAAAGGTAATGAGACAGCTGATTATTAACAACACTTTCTAGGACTTTAGATAGGATTGGAAGTATGGAGATTGGACGGAACTGGGTAACTGACGAGGGTTTAGGGACTTTGGGTAGAGGCAGAACATGGGCTTTCTTCCATGCGGAAGGAAAGCAGCCAGAAAAGAGGGAGTAGTTGATAGTGTGCAGGATGACAGGAGCGAGTTCATTCAGGATTGGAAGGAGCATCTGGAGTTGCAGACCATCATCACCCACCGCCTTTGTGGATATAGATTTGACGGCCCGCTTTATATCCCCTTCTGTAACTGGTTGAAAAGAGAATGGAGTACACAATGGCAGAGGAAGTTTAGAGAGTTTGTTCAGAGTGGAAGCTTTAACGTTGTCGTCAAGAATAACAGGTGATTTAGAAAAATGAAAATTAATTGTGTTGAGGTCAATATCAGGCGTGCTGTCAGACTTTCGAACTTTTAATAATGATAACTTAATAATGATGGATATCGATGTTTGTACTTTTTTTTTAAATTTATATGGACATAAAATTTATAAGCATTGGGTTTATAGGAGCATTCGTTCGTTTTCTGCTATTAAAACATGGATATGTTACTGTAAAAGCTACAATATTTGGCATTGCAATTATTATTTATTTAAATTAAAATAGCGACATGATTTTAAAACATTTTCAATTGCTTTTGACAGGAAACGTTTTAAACATAGTTTTAAATCATATACCTAGGTACAATGATATTCAAATAAACAGATATGATAAGAGCGCGCACATTGTGAAGACTCGAATAGGTCACAATTGTGACATTTTAGTCTTTAGTTTATGTCACGCATGGCGAAGAGCGATAGGCTTTGTTGAAACAAAAACAAAAAAAAAATATGCCATAGTGTGTATTTAGAAATTGTACCAATTATGATACCAAAGTACATAAAACAGAAGGGATCTCATACCATATGTAAGTAATAGCAATACGCCTCAATTTACTAATATATTTTTTTTCCTATTATTCTGATAATTGGAGGTTAGAAAAAGATAACAACATTGTTGGTCAGAATAACTTTTGTTTACATTCACACGCAAGTGACAAACACTAGCTGTCTCTTTTTTTCTTGTTGGTTTTATCAAGCCATCCCTTTCGACATAAAGTGAAATGTCAGATTAATGAAAAGTGTGTTTGTGTGCTGCCGCTGCTGCGCGGAACACTTTTTTCAATTGTTTTGTGAGTGTATAACGTATCTGTTTATTTGAATATCATTGCCTAGGTTTTTTTTTTGATCTTGTAACATAATATGTGAACTTCTTTGGTGAAGTTAATCAATCAGTCCTTATTGTTGTCATCATTTTATATTATAGTGTTAAAGATTTTTTTATCTTTTTCGACATTTACCAATCTCCAGGCAGGCGCTTGACTTTGTGTAAATTATTTCATCACCACTGCTCTCAAAACGGTGAAGGAAAACGTGAGGAAACCGGCATGTTCTAGAATCAAAAATTCGAAGACAGGTGACAGCTCGTGGCAACGCTTGCCGAGGCCGGTCGGTGGATCGGTGACAATCTTTACATAACGAGTTTCTTCCGTGCCTCGGAAAGCACGTTAAGCCGTTAGTCCCTGGTCTCATTTGAAGATCTTTGACAGTCGTTACGGGTAGTCAGAAACCAAAGATCTGACGCGAGTCCTGCCAAGAGGTATCGTGTTACCCAGTTACTGGGTTGTGGAGGTCAGATAGGCAGTCCCTCCATGTAAAACACTGGTACTCAGCTGAATCTGGTTAGACTGGTAGTTAATCCAATATTGTTGGGACAAGGCTAGGCAGATGATGACCAGTCTCCGAGGTAAATCTTAAGATTTCCTTTGTGATTGCTGGTAGAAGGCCGAAATTTTTGATTATCCTAGATCATTTCGGTCTTTTACCAGTAACACTTATGGTAAATCAGCGGTTTTATCGGTAAAGCCTCGTTTTTACCGTAGTTCGGGCTTTTACAGTAACAGATATAATATACTGACTGAAGTTCTAAACGCATTAACTAATTTGAAGATTTTTTTTCAGTTTTTTCTTTCGGTAAACAATTTAGTTAATGACTAGGTAGGAGACATTTAAGGACACCTTAATACTGATTTTCTAACGAGCTAAAGGATTGCTTTGCATCTCAACCAGCTTGACGAGCTTACAATGTCTAAAATTCGCCTAGTATTGACAGAACTATATGGAATAAACGTTTGTATCGTGGGATGGGATAAACTATGTTTCTGTCATGAGAAATGCCGCATATTAATATTCTATGAACCCTCAAGGGTGTGAGTGGAATACGCTAACATTTCACTTACCTATAGATACCTATCTTCGCATTTTATTAAAAACATGCAATCCACGAATAATTTGTTTGCGGGAAATTAGTTAAATTTTTATTTAAAAGATTTCTCCGTCTCTTCAATTCAAAGTTTTACTTATTTTCCTGGTGACCTCATTTTTTTTCAATGAAGCACTAGAGAATAGAATAAAAGGTAACCTTTTTCTTTGATCCTTACTTTCGATAATGTTAGAATCTTTTCCATTTCATAGCGTACAATTGTATTGACTTTGAAAATAATAATCTTTCATCATGTTTCGGATTCTGAGAATTCGACCCTTGCTCTATTAAAAGATAGCAATTTCGGTTTGTTCGTGGAAAACCTAAAATCGCTCTTTCTCTTTGTCTAATTAATATCGGTTTAATTACTAAGATTTTGGACTTGAAAGTCCGTATAAAATATCGTGCCGCGTAAACACTCTTCTCATACTGCCCACCTGCATCTTTACAACGCCAACAGGAGGGCTATCCAGGTGGCTACATACTGGTCGGTCAAAACTTTAATAAAATCGACACGAGAAGAAGTTCAAGTAAATTTATTCTTTATACATATACTAAACTAAACTCGTCACCATCAACCTTTAAATGTTCCCACTGCTGGGACACAGGCCCTCCTCTATGTGAGATAGGTAATGGGCCTTAGTTCAGGTTGGTGGATGCCACATGTCTTCGAATTTATGGTTCTAGGACATGTCGGTTTCCTCACGATGTTTTCCTTCATCGTTTTTTGAGCAGTGGGGATGAAATAATTTACAAAAAGTGAAATTTCCGACTGCCTGCCACGACTTAAAACCCGTAAGTCGGGGTCGTTACCACAACTGTCCTACTCAACATAAATAAGTTTACTGAATATAATAACCAAATGTTCAGTAGATACCAGTAGGCATCCAACAGCACATCACTTTCAAAGAAACTGTCGTACATACTTCATTATATGTCATTATTCTCACTATATCCTTATTCTCCTTTATTTTGTATAAAAACCGTCTTTTTTAATAAAAACAAGACTGGTTTTTTAAGAACTAGCTATTTTAACGCAGCCGGCCCACGTGAGCCCGCGTGGCCCACTCGCAGGTCTCCTAAATTTGTTTGGTAAACAGTAGCCTATGCCACTCAGTGATAGTGTAGCCTTTTATCAGTGTAAGAACTTTCAAAATCTGTACAGTACCTACTTACAAATATTCTCCATTACAGAGGAAATTGTGTGTAACATACAGTTATATTATTTTTATTCGCTAAAGCCATATTATTAAGTATTCATAATATCTTTTATCACATAACTTATTTGGATATCTTGTTGATTAATAATACTAACAAGTCTGGACATAAATCATTAGATACTACAAAAACAAAAAACCCGACTGACAAAAAACAATTAACTGAAACTAAAAATCATACCTACGATTTTACATCTTTATAACATTATAGAATCGAATTATTAAGACGTAGTTGTGTTTATATGACCCCTCTTATTTATAATTCTACTAGCTTCTGCCAGCGGCTTCGCCCGCGTAAAAATATCTTTTATTTATGGAATATCTTTTAAATTGATCCAATATTTAATATATGCATGCCAACTTATGGCAAAATGTGTCATTGTGCTAATAATTTATTTATCTACTTCGGTTTCGTTATATTCGAATTATAAAATTGACAGCGGTTTCATTATGATACCTATAACGACATCGGGTTGCATTATGCGAATCGTCATAAATTCTAAAACACAAGCAAAGACATTCTGAACATACAGCCAGGTCCCTATAATATTACTTCGAAATCGAGACAATTTAAATGATGTTTTTAAAAATGGAACAAGTTTAGAACAAAATTATCGTATACTATTTGGCTGTTACGGCTACAAGATCTTTGCCTTATACCTAATAAAGACTAAATAAAAAAATACAATAAAAAGTGGACGCGGAAAAAAAAATCTGAGTCAAATTTTATTCCAAATTTTATTAAAAGTGTCTTCAACATCAAGTGATATTGAAAATACACCACCAGATATAACAAATAAGGCAGTTGCGGCTACAAATATCTTACTACAAGAAAAATCAAGACATGTATATGAGAAATGAAATTCACAATTTTCAATGAAAACACACTTCCTAAAATACTTATTTGTCTATATCTGTGTTTTATTCCTTCCTTCGTAGATAAAATCTTGTATGCAACTGTACGTTATTGGTCTTTTAATAACTCGTGCCCACCTATTTCGGTACGCGCTACGCTTGTACCGAAAAATGGCACTCGTATTAAAAGACCGTCCATAACGTAACAGTTGCATAAATAGCTATTATGCACTGGATTTAATGCAAATAAATGGTTTTAACGTTGACTTGACATTACTTAGATTTAAGATTAATGCCCATATTATTTCATGCATATTGATCCTAGTTAATTATCTTCCATTTTAATTTATGAGTTCCCAAATTAAAAGCCTCTTCGTAGAATTCTCATTTTAATTTTAATTCCTACCAGCAGTCGCCTGCGGCTCCACCCGCTTTTTGTTAGTACTTGTCTCAAAATCTTTATAAATTATAGCCTTAGCCTTATTCTGATGTATTATAAGCAATATTACTGCAAAGTTTTATTAAAATCCGTCCAATATTTTTTGCATGATAGAGTAACATCCATCCATCCATCCTCACAAATTTTCTCGTTTATAATACACACAATCCAAGACACAAAATCACAGAAGAATTAATATTCAGAAATTCCATGAACCTCTAGAATTTTATTCCATATGTTGTTTAGCCTAACAAATAAGTAATTACGATGAATCTTTGCCTATTCTTATCTTAACGGGCAGACGACACGGATAGTCCTGCTCATCTATGTCTTTGATAAACTTAAATTCGCCACCAGTCGCGAACAAGGCTGCCGCAATTAGTAAAATGTCCTGCTGAAAATAAGTTAATCTGGTGTTGAGACTGAGATTATTTTTATAACAATAGAAATATTATCCTCTTCTGAGAAGAAACCCTTAACGAATATCTTATTCGTTGTCTTTGCGACGTTGCTGAAGGTCGTGCCATCTTGGAAAGTTTTGACAGAGTCATGACGAGCTGCTTCCAAGCCACTCTGTCTTCGGCTCTTCTCAGAACAGCGGTAACCGAGAGTCGTGTTATCGCCTTGATCAGGTCTAACCATCGAGTAGGTGAGCGTCCACGTGGCCCCTTTCTATCCACTTTTCCCACTACAACCACTTTTTCCGGATTATCTGGTTGTCTCCGGGCGATGTGACCAAAGTAGTATAGGAATCGTTGTTAACAGATCGTTGAGAGTCTGGTTTCTAACGTTGATTCTACTGTAAGACGAGTTAATCCTGGAATTGAACACCCACATTTATTTTCTGAAATGATTTCAACTGAAATGATTTATGGTCGGTTCCTTAATTAAGTAATTGAAGTTGAGTAGGTATTTGTCAAATTCTACTTTGTTGCTGAATTCCAGAGTTTGACAGGATTTTAGAAGCTTAAGTTAAGATAGACAAAGACTCGGCTTCAAATTCAGAACTCAGGGGATACCTTGACACGAAATTCTCAATTCGAAACCAGCCATACTTTATATTAACTTTTCCTAAATCATTTAAAATTACCACGCTAGTTAAAATAATTTTAGCATCATGGTATCAGTAAATAGTATTTTCACAGTATTTTTTTAATTTATGCAATAAAATGTCGCTGGTTACCATAATTCCTTCGGTCCGAGAGATAGTCCTATAATTATGGCATTATAAATTAAACACAAGCCCCTCGGCTGTTCTTACAGTTTGCAGTAAAAACGACTTTCTAATTAGCGCTCTCTGTTTTCCGAGTCAAGAGAATCTATAATTTAAAGCTAATTAATTGGGGATTAAGACGTTCTCTTAACTCCAAATTTTTAATTCTTAACCTTCTTTAATGACAATCTATGAGATTCTCAGGCAAAAATGGAGTTTGAAAAATACTCAGCTTCCAATTCTTAATCCAAATTGTTCGAAGCAATCATTCTTTTATACGGGAAGTCTGTGGGTCAGTCACACCAAAAGATCGCTGGATGTCTTGCGCGTCCAGTATAACAACATCTTCAGGATGATGTTGGGGCTGCCTCGCTTCTGTAGTGCATCGGGGATGTTTGCGCTTTACCGCACTGACGGCTTTCATGCCGTCATGCGCAAAAAAACTGTCTCCCTGATCTGCAGAATGCGTGGCAGCTGCAACGGAATCCTGAAGACTGTAGCTGATAGGATCTCCTCTCCGCTATGGAGATCCCTTATTAGGCGGGTAATTTAAATGTGTTTTATATTGCATGTAATTGTATTTGAATTTGTATTTTAATTTTTATGTTTTATTCAATTGTAATGTATGGATTAAGTTATCTGAAATAAATGAATTTGAATTTGAATTTGAATTGCAATCGACCACGTTTTGCTGACTTAGCGATACTATGCGGTCGCACCAAAGGCGCCGCGAGCTCAGTGCATTACGGACAGCAAGCGGGTGCTGTCATTTTCATCATTTCCTCATTTTAGCGATAGATTAGCGTAAAAGTAACTTTGTTAGCTCTCAACAATAAACCTTTAAAAGTGATTTGAGTGTTTAACTTAGTAGCGTAGCGAAACCCACCAGGTACCACTTAGGTCGCGCCCCTACATTTTGGTCCTTCGAGCCTATAGCAAGGACTTCGCGGTTGGACTTTAGTTTTTTGGGACTGACGGATCGTGAAGTGAACTTGAACTGAACTAGTGACACCTTGTATTGCAGTGTTTCTTAGCTTAGCAGTGACTGTGGTGGTAACCTTAGCAGCGAAACTTTAGGAGTGACTTTAGCGGCAGTGCACAACATATTCTCTCAGCGGTATCAGCACCAGCGGTGCTCGGGGAGTACCGTTCCAGCAGCAGTGAGTTCACAGCTCACACTAGCGAAACCAGCGGATCACTGACGTGGGGAGCAACCCTCGTTAGTTTAGCAGCGGCAAAGGATTCTTCCAAGTAAGATCGTTCAATTTTCTTACACAAGCAGCGAGATGGAGAGTCTTTATTTTCTTCAATCCGAGATTGCGGAGGGCATTAGAAAACTCCTCGTCAATTTTAAAAAGGATAGCGTAGAGCGTAAGACGTTAGATTACTGTAAGCGTAAACTCGAGTTGCTTGAGAAGTACTGGAAGGACTTTCAAGTGAATCATGAAAAGATTCTCACTTTTGAACAGACGAATCATAAATATTTTACTAAGTCTGAATTTCAGAGTACGAATCAGCTTTATTTGACAGCTAAAAGGCTTATTAGTCAATATAGAGAAGAGTTGATGCAACAAGATCAGAAATCACCGTATCTTCCTCAACCAGCGCACCGAGAGGCACCCGGCACTTTAGCAAGCCAGCCGCACGGCGCACCAGCAGCAGCAGCAACTCCGACCTTCGAATCAAGAGGGTCCAACAGCAAGCTTGACGATATGCTTCATAAGCAGTCGGTCAATTTTAAAGCGTTTCTTAGAGCAGTCGACAATATTGATGTTGAAACTATTGTTGACAAGTGGGAGTTCGAAGACGCCCTTCGAAACCTGCACAGTCGGTGGACTACCATTGATAACCTTCATTGGGAAATCATTGGGGAATCCGGGGAAGATGTAGCAGGAGATTATGAGTATAGCTTCACCAAGCATGAGCGAACTTTTAACAGCTTGAGAAAAGCTATTAACTCCAAGATGTGGTCATCATCTTATCGCGAGAAATCCACTCCTCAAATGGATATTCCTGTATTTACAGGCCATTACCAGCAATGGATGCCTTTTAAGGATCTATTTAGCGAAGCAATACACAAGAACAACGCATTGTCAAACGCTCAGAAAATGCAATACTTGAAAGGCAAGTTAAAAGGCGAAGCCGAGCGTTTGATTCAGCACCTTCCAATCAGCGCCGATAACTATGACGTTTGTTGGGAGCTTCTAAATTATCGATTTGATAACAAGAGGATTATCTTTACAGCGCACGCCAATATGTTCTTAAATATTCCCAACATACAGCAGCAATCGTTTTCAGTCTTTAAAAAAATGCATGACACCACGTTAGAGAGCCTTCACGCCATCAAAAACCTAGGTGTGGATATTAGCACGTGGGGCCCTCTAATTGCGCATATTATGTCGCAAAAGCTGGATAGTGAATCTTATTTCGAGTATATAGACTCGTTACAGAACCCTAGAGAGCTACCAGTCCTACAAGACTACTTAGACTTTTTAGAAAATAAATTCACTAGTCTAGAAACATCTCGTCGACGACAAGACACCATGCAAAAATCGCAGCAATCTCAGCAGAAAGCGGGTTCTTCAAAGTCATTTCTAAACAATCGAAAATTTAACACCAATCATCAATCGATTAATAATAATTCGAAGACCTCAAAAGCAATGCACGTGCAGGAAATCAAATGCCCTCATTGTTTTGCTGAGCATAAATCATACAATTGCGAAAAGTTTCATAAAATGCCGCAGGAAATGAAACTTAAAACCCTCAAACAACTGAAATGTTGTATTAATTGCATTTTTAATCACAATGGAAACAAATGCCACTCCAAGAAACGATGCCTCACGTGTTCTGGCAGGCATCACACCATATTGCATGATTGTTTTGCTGATGGTAAGCAAAAAAATACGAATGATGAAAATCTTGAGCAAGAAGAGCGTTCAAAGCAAAGCAGCGGCAATGGTGCTCACGCATCACAACAAAACCTCACCGAGATTCTTTTAGCTACAGCGTTAGTGAGGGTGATAGCAGCAGATAGCACACAGCTTGTCCTAAGGGCTCTCGTTGATCAGGGCTCACAGGTATCGTTGATAACAGAGAAGGCAGCTCAGCAGTTAGGTTTAAAACGACAGCAATTTAATGGATCAGTTTCCGGAATAGCAGAAAAGGAATCTAACTGTACGGGCAAGCTAAGCATTATATGCCAGTCTATGTATACTAGCTTTAAGTTCCATATGGATGTTTTGATTATGAAAAGTCTAATCAAAAACTTACCAAATCGATCATTTGAAAAGCCTTCGTGGTCGCATTTGGAACATATACATTTAGCGGATCCAGAGTATAATACAAGTCGTCCAGTGGACTTGTTACTCGGGGCAGACGCCTATGCTCTCATCATGCTAGATGGTTTGATAAGAGGTGGTGATTCGTCTTCGCCCTTAGCACAGCAAACACAGTTAGGATGGTTACTGTGTGGAACAACAAAGCCACAGTTCCATTGTAACGTCATCGTAAATAATACAGCGGATATTCATCAATTTTGGCAAATTGAAGATATAAACGAGCAAAATGAAATGTCAGCGGAAGATCAGCAATGCGTCGAGTATTACCTATCAACGACAAAACGTCTGGAAAGCGGTCGTTATGAAGTTAGGTTGCCGATGAAGCAGCAAGCGAGCGAAAAGCTAGGATCGTCAAAGGAAATGGCACTAGCGCAATTAAAGAATCTAGAGAAAAAGCTTAGCAGGCAAGAATCTTTAGCTCAGCAATATAAGCAATTCTTAAGCGAATATGAAGAGTTGGGACATATGAAATTAGCGACTCATAGCAGCGACAGAATAGAGTGTTTTTTACCTCATCACGGGGTTCAGCGAGCGGAATCCTCCACTACGAAGCTACGTGTCGTATTTAATGCATCCGCAAAGACCTCTTCGGGACTAAGTCTCAATGATGTCATGCATCGTGGACCTAACCTGCAGCAAGATCTACAGGCTCTGTTACTTAAGTGGAGACAATATCGATACGTATTCACTAGCGATATCGAAAAAATGTATCGGCAGATACTAGTTAGCGAAGCAGATCAAAGGCTCCAACAAATCTTTTGGAGAGCAAAAAATAAACAGCCAATTAGAGCATACCAGTTAACGACGGTTACATATGGCACGAAATCAGCTCCTTTTTTGGCGATGATGACCCTTCGAAAATTAGCAGCGGATGAGAAGAATAACTTTCCTACAGCAGCAAGAATAATACTAGAAGATTTCTATATGGATGATTTGGTATCCGGGGCTCATACTATCGACGAAGGGAGAAGCAGCATATCAGAACTCAATTCGTGTCTTAGCAGCGGCGGATTTTTGCTGAGAAAGTGGTCAGCAAACGAAAAAAAGCTATTGGAAGAGATAAATTCATCGCAGCACAATTTACAAGCACCATCATTCATTTTCAAAACTGAAAACACAGCTAAAACTTTGGGCTTGAGATGGGACGCCGAAACAGATGAATTCACATTCCAATATACTTCATCAGCGAATACTACAAAGCTTACAAAAAGATTGCTTCTGTCGGAAATATCCAGGTTATTTGATCCTTTAGGTTGGCTAGCGCCGCTGACTACAAAATTCAAATTGTTGTTTCAAAAAGTCTGGCTAGATGAAATTCAATGGAGCGATGAAGTTTCAGCCGAGATCAACAATGAGTGGGTAAAATTAACTGAAGATATGGGATGTATTAGCAAATTTAAAATCCCACGATGGTTGCAAAGCAAACGAGATGACACTATCCAACTCCACGGATTTTGTGATGCATCACTTAAAGCGTACGCGTGTGTCATATATGCCAGAATAGCATCAAAAACTGAAGCATCGGTGGTACTAGTTGCAGCTAAAACAAGATTAGTACCTAACAGGAAGACAGTATCGCTTCCTAGATTGGAGCTATGTGCAGCGGAACTTTTATCCAGACTATTTACAAAAGTAGCAACTAGCATGACAGCCATAGATTACGAAATCTATGCCTGGAGCGACTCTAAGGTCACCCTTAGCTGGATACAGGGCTATCCAGAACGTTGGAAGCCTTTTGTAGCGAATAGAGTGAAGAAAATTGTTAGCGTAGCATCGCCAGATGTTTGGCATTACGTATCGACTAAAGAAAATCCAGCCGATTCAGCGAGCAGAGGACTATCCATTACACAACTAATGGAGCATACGTTATGGTGGCGAGGCCCAGCTTGGTTATCGACACCTCACTTTAAGCCAAAGCAAGAGCAAGCAGAGTATACGACGGCAGAAGAGGTCCGGAAGCAAGTTACGACCATCCAAAATAGCAATCCTAGCAAAAGCGTAATTGAAGATTTATTAGATCGTCACAGCTCATTCGCAAAATTAAATCGCATAGTAGCATGGCTATTACGTGCACTGGCCCGGACAAGTAAACAAAGACCGTCATATCTCACATTACAAGAGCTAAGACAAGCAAAATTAATTATAATTAAATGCATACAGCGCAGTGAATTTGGCTCGGATATCGAGAGTTTGATGAAAAATAAACTTAATTCCGATAGCAAATTATTAAATTTGCAACCATTTATAGATAAAAGCGGCATATTAAGAGTCGGAGGACGTCTTAAAAATGCCAACATTAACTCTGATATGAAACATCCAATAAAAATCCCTTATAGCGGCAGATTAACGGAGCTTCTTATCCAGCAAGCACATGAGCACTCCTTCCATGGCGGAGCTCGACTTACCTTGTCTTTATTGAGACAGCAGTATTGGATAATCCAAGGAAACAGAGCAACCAAAAAGCAGCTTCGTAAATGCGTGACCTGTAAAAAACAAGAACCCAGAAAGCTACATCAAATAATGGGAGACCTGCCTGATTGTCGATCTAACCCAGCGCCTCCATTCTGTCACACAGGAGTAGATTATACGGGGTCTATTCGAGTAAAAGCAAACAAAGGGACGAACGAAAAAAACGCATAAAAACGACTAAAGGATATATCTCGACGCGGGCTTATCAACGCTGTCGGCTCCATAGCTAATTCATTGTTCGGAGTACTGGATCAAGAATTCGCAGAAAAATACAAGCGTGACATTGACCTAATACATAAGAATGCATTCCACCTTAGTCAGCTGTACAGGAATCAGACATCGGTCATAGAAGCGGAGTATAATATCTTAAAGAGAACAGAAGAGACTATTGAAAAGCAGCATAAGATAATTAATAAGCATTTGAATTATTTAGACAGCATCACCAATACATTGCAGAAAGAGATCGACGTAATGTCTATTCAGCAAGATTTCTCTTTAGCAGCGTTAGCGACCATAAATATGATTCAGAATTTAAGGCGGATTCAGGATACTTTTCTTGATACTATGACTGAGATCTATCATGGTCAGATCAACCTGCATCTCTTGACTCCACAACAGCTCCGTGGGGAGTTACAGATAGTATCTAGTCAAATTTCTAAAGAGCTTGCATTACCCGTAGATAACATTCAATTCAACTTGTATGAGATCTACAAATTGTTAAAAGTTAAAACGAGGATGACTAAGGAATATCTCATATTTGAAATTACATTACCGTTAATTAGCAGAGATACGTTCCAGCTATACAATTTGATACCAGTGCCGGTTCAAATTAACAAAAGCATGATCAGCATCAAGCCGGCATCCGAATACGTCGCAATCAACTTGAGAAGAGATTCATACTTAACAGCCAGCGTCAACGATATTCAAGGTTGCGAATATCAAGCGGAAACTTACCTTTGTCGTCTGCGAGGACCTGTCCAGCGTTTAGGTCCAGATGAACAATTATGCGAGAAAGAGGAGCTATCTACTTGCCGATTCATGAAATCTAGGTGTGTAAACAAATGGGTTCCATTGCATGACCTTTCTACCTATTTGTATTTCTGTTGTGACTCATACTCTTTGAGAGTGATATGTGACGACGACCTACAAGCGAGCGAAGTCAGCAAGGCTGGACTTATTCAACTAACTAAGCAATGCATTGTGAAGGGTCATGATGTAACACTTTATTCTCATCAGCAATTAGAGAATACGCTTAATCTTAAGCCAAATCTACTCGAGTCTAAATTAATTCCTATAAATCGTTTAATTAGTAATCTAACGCCACCTATCCAAAATTTCCAAGACTACGAGGTCAACGAAGATTCCACACCGATAAACGAATCTTTAAAGCATCTCGGTGAACAAATAAAAGCGATAAAGGAATCAGCCCAACAGACAGAGGTTTTATCGACACATGACATACATCAGTATGCGTTGTCATATGGCCTTTTAGTAGCAGCTGTCGCAGCCATCCTTTGGTTCCTGAGGAGGAGGTGTCGGGCCAGTGGTCCGACCACCCAAGAGCGGAACGCGAGCGTACCAGCAAGTGTGAGTGTGTGCATAACTCAATCAGAGCCAGATCAAAGCTCTAGTGCAAGTGCGCGAATCCAACCCCTGCCCGAGCAAGGTCCATGTATCAGTGATAGTGCGCGCGTAGCTTATTTTTCTAAACGGTGCTCTAGTTTGCGTACGAAGAGGCGAGACACATCGACGTCTCCCCTAGCTAAAAGGCAATCTGTATTCTCGATTAGTGACTCAACCGTTTGAGCATATATGTCTAGCTATATGATTATGTTATGATTGTTCCTTCACCTTGTCAATCATCACTCATCTAACAATGTCTTAACTCCCTAGCGTTTAAGCTCACACTCACGTAACTCTTTAGTTTTGTATAAGCTTATCTCATCAACTCATCTCTTCCCCTCGGGAGCATGTTCGAAGCAATCATTGCAATCGACCACGTTTTGCTGACTTAGCGATACTATGCGGTCGCACCAAAGGCGCCGCGAGCTCAGTGCATTACGGACAGCAAGCGGGTGCTGTCATTTTCATCATTTCCTCATTTTAGCGATAGATTAGCGTAAAAGTAACTTTGTTAGCTCTCAACAATAAACGTTTAAAAGTGATTTGAGTGTTTAACTTAGTAGCGTAGCGAAACCCACCAGGTACCACTTAGTTCGCGCCCCTACACAAATATAAATAAATTTTTGACGTAATTTTAAAGCATTGGAATTGAAATTTCTCCTTAAATAACCATGTGTGTATTAACTTCACGAATGTCAAATATAAATATTTGGAAACGATGATTGATTACTCAAAGTACCCTTAATTTTCCTCAAAATAAGTCCTCAATTTTGTATGCTTCTATACACACACGAACTCTAAATCTAAAGCAGAACTGAATTTAACGAAATAGAATTTAAAAACGACCGTCCACTTTAGTCTTAAGGGCCCAAACACAAAAACAAATGTACGAGCTACTTTTGGTTTCGGAGCGAGAGAAACCTTTTTACTAGGTACTAAACTTAATTACTTCTCAGTATATTGACTGAGAATGAAAATAAAAGACGTACTGCCGATTTGGAGGCGACTTTTATTCTAATTACAACACGTGCATGGCTCATCCGGTGGATTTAGACCGCTGAGCTTGCAAAAGATATCTAGTTGCTAGAATGGAGCCATATAATGTACTTAGCTTAATCTAAAGCAGACGGGCGAGGCGTATCCAAAACTTGTTTACAAGGAGTATGGTCATCTTCGAATTTCATCAACTGTTCTACACAGGTAAGTTCATAGTATAAGGCTTGATTATCCGCAGTACATAAAAACTGATCGCCAGCAGAGAGTGGTCGACATGGTTTTATTAGCGGTAAGTATTTCATTCCTTTCGCCAGAAGGAATCAGAAATCATTAGCGTCAAATCGTAGTCGGTTAAAAATATGAAAAATGGGTGCCTCATGTCCAAGGCAACAAAAGATTTAACGAGTGTTGAAACTTTTGTTGCCTTGTTGAATCGATACAGAAATGAAGGAATATTGGATCGAATTGTGACATGTGATGAAAAGTGGTTTCTTTACGATAACCGTTGGAGAAAAATGCAATGGCTGACCCCATGTCAAACGCCGCAACAGTGTCCTAAAGCAAAGCTTACCAATAAAAAGGTAATGGTAACTGTTTGGTGGTCTCAGCATGGTGTTATTCAATATACCTTTCTTCGATCTGGTCAAGCAATGTCTACTGTGGCGAACTCCGAACAATGATAGCAAAACTAGCAGTGAAACAGCCCCGACTAATGAATCGATCTTAACCATATTGCTCCATGATAACGCGAGACCTCATACAGCACGAGAAACCGTTTTACTCTACAGGAACTGCAATTAGAAACCATTCGTCACCCTCCGTATTCGCCAGACCTTGCTCCAACGGACTACCATTTTTTTCGTGATTTGGACAATTTTCTACGTGATAAAAGTTTTCTTCTCAGGAGGCAGTACAAAATGGTTTCACACAGTTTGTCGAATCTAGATCACCAGAGTTCTATCGTAAAGGCATAATTGACCTTTCTATTAGATGGCAGCAACGTATAGACAATAATGGTAATTATTTTGATTAAATAAATATGTCAAAATAAAAAAAGAACCAAATGCAATTTTTCAGTACAAATCGGCATTTCATACTTTAACCCGTTATACACATTGCCGTCGCAATCTTAAAAAGATTTATTCAAACTACATTTTTTTCTTTATTTTATTGAATTGTGTGAAAGCAATCAATAAGATTAGTGGTGGACTCAGAGCTTTGAAATGGAATCATCGTTGTTAGTGTTGTTATTTATGAACGCGAATTATTGTCATTTCATTTGGAAAAGCTAAATCAAAGGTTACTTTTACACGGTTCAAAGTAACATATGATATGCGCATAATTCATACGTATCATTTTGTCAGTCACTGGCTGGACAGGCATTAATTGCCAGTACATACACCATGTTAATCCACTTTACAACCTATTTACTTAGCCAGGGACTTTAACTTAAATATATGATACATGCATCCATACTAATAATAACTTATACTTATCACTACATATTATAAATTAAAGTCCCCCGCCGCGTCTGTTCGCGAAAAACTCAAAAATTACTGAACGGATTTTCATGTTGTTTTCACCAACAGAAAGAGTGAGACACGAGGACGGTTTTTTTGTATAATTTGAGAAGAAGACGGTTTTTTTGTATAATTAAGAATAAATTTGGAATGAAAATAGTTTGAGACCCTGGGAAGGACATAGTATCAATTTTGTATCTAAAATAATTCTTAAGGATGTTGAAAGTCGGGTGGAAGTTTGTATCGTGAACCAATATAATTATATCCCATTTATCCCAGGCAGCATTTTGGATGCACTTGTTAAAATGCTCAACCACTACCACAATGTCCTCTTCAGTTTTAAGGGGCAGGTTTGTGTTAATAGTAGACTCTACTATGGAACGGAATAAATCCCAGTTGGTCCTACGTCCATGTAACCTTGCTGTAGGTTTAACATGAACGAATTTTTGAGAGACCTCTAGTAGAACGACTCTATGGTCCGATGAGAGGTCTTGGATGGAAGTGCTTTTGATGTAATTGATAGGAATCCCCTTAATGACACTGAAGTCAACCAAATCTGGGATTTTTTTTGGGTCAGTCGGCCAGTAAGTTGGTTCGCCGCTGGATATTGTATCTAGGTGTAGATAATTTATAGCTGCTTGTAATTGGCGTCCTTTGGGGGTGGTTAAGCGTGAGCCCCATTGAGTATTTTTTGAATTATAATGCCCTCCCGCTATAAACCTGATACCCAGCGTTTTAAAGAAATTTACGTAGTCTTCTTTTTTGATTGCATGTTTTGGAGGGGATATCAACTTAATAATCTGTTACATTTAAAACTGAATTTAATCTAGAAATTTATACTTGCTTATTTTCTACCGAACTGAGCACCTCTACCCGGGTATAAAGGTGAGAAGTTGTAAGTAAATGTAACGTTTTTGTTTGTGGTCTCAACAGATAGACGACGAGACGTCATCATGTCATATTGATGTACATGGCTTCCTTTGACGTAAATAAAGACTTGTTTTCTTTACTTCTTGGAGGAGCTCTTATTGAAGCGTGGCCGATATTCAAGGTTAATAATAGAATAGAATGCATTTATTTGTCAAAATATTATTCAAAGCGATCGAACGATCATAATATTCTGCCGTATCAGGCGTACATATTCTTGTAAATAATAAACTGTTTAAGCTGAATTATGTTTTATTTCTACAATAACAACCATAGTTGAACCGTTCACGTACTTCTAGTACCACACATGTCACATAGACCAACCCGCGTTGTCATAGACAATCCTAAAAACACAAACCAAGACCATAGGTCATAGACTATCACAACATCTCCCCTTTTGGTATTATAAACATTTTGTTATTATTATATACTATGTACTTATTATTCAACCTATGTATTATACTGTAATCAACACTTAACATGTAACATTATAAATACTTAGCACTAAGTTGCACATAGTTACTACACTTATACATCTCTGGAGTTAAAGTATTTTTCTAATAATCCTCTTAATTTTACAGAGCAATATTAATAAATTTAAATAGATCTATTCCTACTTTTTGCCACGGTCTGTCTGGTGGTGGATCTAATACCATTTTCTCTTTAAGATTTGGTGTATTTTCTATACATTTAGGACATGATTTGACAATTTCTTCAATTTATTTTGATAATCCAAACCACCACACAGATTGCCTTGCACGCTCCCTGCATTTAGTGTTTCCTAAATGACCCTCATGAATTTTTATTAATATTTCTTTCTGCATGCTACTTGGAATGACTATCCTAGAGTTCAACAATAAAATATCATTTACTAATGAGAAATTATTTCTGTACTGGTAATACTGTTTAAGAATACCTAACTGAATATAAATTCTCACTTTGCCATTTTTAAATACCACTATTATTGCAGACACAAAATCAGTAGGTTCCTCAATAGGACTAATTATGCCTAATCTTTGCAATCTATCTAATTCCTCTTTGACTTTAGGTAATAACGGGATAGATACACTCCGATGTGTAGCCTGTACAAATGGTTTAGGATTGCTTACTAATGCTGTTTTAAATTCATCTCTAAAAACACCTAACTCATTAAAAATGTTGGGAAACTCTTTCTCTACGTCAACTTCTGCACTAGAATCTGGGTTGCTGATCTGATCTGAACCTGACATTGCACAGATACTAATAACTTTCATATTTTCAATTGAAGGACGGCCCAAGATGGCAGTGCTTAGATCATTAATTACGTATACTTTACCTTCATATTTTCTCTCTTTATATTGTAACTTTAGCTGTACTGTACCAATAACATGTAATTTAGTCCCATCTGGCCCTTTCACCCTGTCACCAGTTTTCACCAACGGCAGCCTTCCTTCTACAGCAACATATCCTGGTATAGCACTTATGTCTGCACCTTATGTTCATGCAACTCTTCAACCATGTTTTTTATCGTTTTAGAACGACAAAGTTTAGCGAAGTGTCCTTGTCTTTTACAGTTATGACAAGTCACTTTGGATGCTGGACATTTATCCATTTGATGCCGTTCTAATCCACAGAACCAACAGTTTCCTTTCACTGGTCTTCTTTTTTCCAATTTGAAGATCTCCTCCCCTCCTCTCATCTTCTTTGTTTCCTCCTGCTGCATCTCAGCTTGCCGGCCCATTAGGACAGCTTCGTCAAGCGTTAGATCTCTTTTCAGGAGCATCCTGTAGCTAGTTTCTTTATTCAGTACGCCTATTACAATTCTGTCCCTAATGAGTTCTTCTTTTAGAGTTCCATATAAACAGCTCTCCGCAATCTTGTGCAAATCCGTTACAAAGTCGTCAAACTTTTCCCCGTTATTTTGAGTTCTTGTATTAAACCTGTATCTTTCATATATAACATTTCTTTTTGGTAAAAAGAAATCGTCAAATTTTTCGATTAGTTCAGTAAAAGTGTTAAGTTTCAAGACAAACTGATTTTTTATGTATTCTGCCTTTTCCCCCATGCAGTACACGAGACAATTTATTTTGTCTTGTTCTGATTTATTGTTGGCTCCCGCGAGACTTAGTTATCTTAGAAATCGGGCTTTATACTTAGCCCATTCTTCTGGCACAAAACTGAAATTTGCCGGTGGCCGCCATTTTGATGTCTTTGTTTTCTTTCATTTTCGTACTTATCTGAATCTTATTCTATTGATTGCACGTATACTTGATCACAGATTATTTTTTTACCGCTGCCACCATGTTGTAAATAATAAATGTTTTATTTCTACAAGAACAACCATAGTTGAACCTTTCACGTACTTCTAGTACCACACATGTGACATAGATCAACCCGCGTTGTCATAGACAATCCTAAAAACACAAACCAAGACCATAGGTCATAGACTATCACAACACATATATGGTTTGTAAACTTTTGGGCCATCATTACATTAAAAATAAATTATTGTTCATTAGAATTAGAATTACATATTGTTAAGCAACGTTTGCTGAGGTTGGTCCACGTTAAGTCGTTAATCTCAGCTGTAATTTGTACAAGTTTGATCGATACGGTAGTCAGATGCCAAACAATCGGACTTCAGTCTTGCCAAGAGGTATCGTATTACCCAGTTACTGGTTTGTGGAGGTTAGATAGGCAGTAGCTCCACGTGAAATCATGGCAATCAGCTAAAATGCGTGAAATACTGGCATTAAGTTAAAGACGACCCAAACATTGTTGGAAAAAGGTAGGCAGATTGTGTCTGTGCTTATTAGAGCAAATCATACCTGTGATATAGTCCCCCGGACACTTCCTGCAGGCGATCCTGCCAGAAACATTCTGACGGTACACATGCGTAACCGTCAGCAGACACCACTTCAGTGGCGTTGCACGGTCTGCAGCGATCTATACTGGCCGGCACGCTGTGCTCAGCATAGGAGCAACCGAAACCTGGAAGATAGAACATTTTTTACTTACCTATTGAAGCTATATCAGTCGAATACGGGATATGGCCTTTCATATAGATTCATTTTGCAAAGATATAATTGACTGAATCATAGACTAAATGATGAACTAGATTCGCATTGAATCGACAAATAGCAACGTTATAAATAATTATCAACATTGTCCTGCCCTTGTCGCATTTGCCTGCATTTGTATTTTACCCTAAAATCTTGTGAGCGAATAACAATAATTCAATAATAGAGCGTAAGTATTTATATCGCCTCTGGCTTATGATAAGGGCAATCTCAATGGACATAGTACATTAAATCTATGGAAGCCAAAGAAAAAGATGTTCGAAATACATGTTAGTTCACTTACCATCTACGGCAGTGACCATTAGCAGGGCAGGTCAAGCAGCTGAGAGTACCAGGTTCATAATAGTGTTCCAACTGACAGGTACCCGGCATTTCAAGTTGCTTCGCAATCACTATTACCACATATATTACCATTGTCAACCAATACCAAATGTAATGATGTAACTTCATTTTCGTAACTTTGTAGACTAAAATAATTTTAGAATAAAATTAAAATATCTGATTTACTTTCAAGATCATTCAGAATGTAAAATTAACCTAAATCACTGGTATAATAATAACACTTCTCAAAATAAATGGACCTATTAAAATTAATTGTGACGAATCGTTTAACGAACTTTCTAATGACGTCATGTGTGACGTAAACGTTTTGTCACTTGATCTTAGCTTTAATAATTAAGTTAATTGGAAGAAAACAGTTTGGCGATGCTATCTTGTTTTCAGTTATGTTGTTATGTACGTTGTCATGCAAACAAAGGGGCACAGGCGTACGCAATAGTGCAGAAAGTTGTAACTGTCTCGAATCAACGGCATCCTGCCTGCTGGCACGATTCACTATGGGTAAATAAATCAATTGGATTCTTTCGTTCTTTTGTATTTTAATCACCAATCCAATCATTACCTAAAGGTTATTTAGCAAAACTGAAGACTAACTCTGGTTTCCGAATTAGGAGTTTGAAATTGTGTAAATCAGATTTGAAACGATGTTGATGCTTCTTATCAACGGTTACGTACGTATTCATTACACTGTATTCATAAAACTAGATGATGAGACTATAATTTATAAAACGCCATTTACAAACAGTTACTTACATCTACATTAACGTTTTTTGCAGATTAAGCCCATTATACTAACAAACTTTATTTGGCATGCGACTACCCATTGTATGATCGAACGCCGTTCCAAAGTCAATTTATCACGATTTACAAATCCTTTCATACGAGTATATTCTTTAACTAATAACTGCATTAGTAACTTGCATCGATCAAAATAAAGATGTCTGCACCGATCGACGATGCAGCATTTAAAACAAAAGATGATTTATTGCCTTTGATCGTCTATCGCAGTCCATCAACTTTACACCAACGAAAGAAACGACACTTTTTAACAAATCTCCGTTGAAAATAGTCCCTTTTCAAAATGGTCTGCGATTATCTCAAAGTCATATTTTTTGCGACAGTTTATATTAAAGTCGTAACGTGTTTGGAAAAACCAGACGATGTCGTAAGTTGTGCTTTAGGAGTGGCGAATTACAATTTTAATTATCGACAGTCAACTGTTATTCTGTATCAAGATGTTGATGATAAACTTGTTTCTGATTTCTTGAAAGTGTATAATGGAACTGTGATGATTGAAAGTAGAGGAGCTGATCCTGCGAAGCAAGTTGTAATCATTGTAGACAACTACCTGTCTTTTATGAGGTTACTGAATAGGTTGAAGCCAGATCTTCGAGGAAGAAACCTTTTCAACGGTGGAGCCAAATTTCTCATAATCATAAACTCAAATCGCAAGAAATTGGACCACATCATCAGCATTTTGTGGAGTTACTACGTTACAGATGTGGTCTTCATCACAAAAGACAAGAAGGACAAGGTTGCTATGTACACCTACTATCCCTACAAAAACCATTTGAATTGTCAAAATACTCAACCTGTCTTGATCAACTATTGGAAGGCAGACATGTCTTTCTATAATATGTATCCGGATAAGATGAGCAACATGCACGAGTGCCCTCTATATATATCCACGAACAAGATCTACCAACAGGGAGGAACTGATAAGAAAATTCCACTTCAAATCATAAAGAAGGCAATAGTGAGACTACTCCGAGATATAATGAATTTTACACCTATCATCTCTGCTAGAGATTACATAAGCATAGATTCAGATCGCGCTAAGAACTGGTCTGATTCATTGAATGATGTTATTTCAGGGTTTGCTAATATTTCGACGTGCTCTATACCTTTAGGAGTCGATAGATTGGGTCTCCTAGATTACTCGATGCCGTATTTTAGGATTCGTATAGCTTGGCTGGCGCCCCCAGTTGCTCCAGGACCGATGTGGTGGCGACTTCTTTCACCACTAAATGGTTACTTGTGGCTCATCCTCCTAGTGGTAACCTTTATAGTTATATCCCTTCCTTTTGTCTTGAAATTTAAACGTACAAGGCGGTTTTGCAACCGTTATTTCAAAAACTTCGACAAAGTTCAAGGTGCTGCTTTTAGGGTATGGGGTGCTTTGCTGGGTCAGACGATTAGAGTAGCCCCGAGACGATTCAGAGATTTCTACATTGTAGGACTGTGGTTATGGTTCACCTTTGTCGTCAGGAATGCGTATCAAAGTGTTCTCATTGGGGCTTTAAAGACTGATACTCTGACTGGCAATTTCGCAAACTTGAAAGAGACTGTAGACAATGGGTACAAGTTTGGTGGTCGAGCTGGTATCTATGCCCATTTCGAATTCGATAATCTAATTAGGGATGGATTTGAAATAATCCCTGAAGCCAAATTCGATGACGTGTTCCTTGATATATTGGATGGAAAGAAGAAGTTTGTTTTAGCTACCTCTTTGGAGTTTGCCTTTGCATTATGTGCTGCACAAGGAAAGAAAGAAAACGAATGTGGTCATGTGCTTCCTGACTCGATTCTGACTGTACCATTGGTGGTATGGATGAGGATATACTCTCCGTTTGTGAGGCCTCTTATAACCTGGATGCCAAGGATGATTGAAAGTGGTTTGTTGGAGAGAGAAGCTGTCATGAAGACGAGCTACGTCCCCACGATAACCTCTGATCCATCGCCGCTGACGCAGCACCAGACGCTCAGTTGTTTCCTCTGCCTCGTATTTGGATGTGTGATTTCCTTGATCATATTTTTGTTGGAGATTCTGAGGAAGGAGTCTTCAAACTATACAATTGTGAAGAAGAGTAAGTTAGATACGATGGAGCTAGAGAGTGAATTTGTGTTAGATTTTAAAGAGTAATAATACATTATTTTTTATTTATTATTGTGTAGCTGCCGTTAAATTATTATACAATAAGTTAAGTAATTGTGTAATGAGAATTATTAATGTCACTGCTTGTAGAAGTGTTATTCTAAAGCTTAACTGCTAAGGTCATTAACTTGTCTAGGTTGTCTGCCCCATTTGCAAGTTTTGCAACACAAACAAGCAAGTTTGTCCTTTTTTTATATAACGTAGATTCTAGGTATCACTTAGTTTTAGATAACAAGAAATAAAACCACTTTAAAATGTTCAACTTTTATTTTACCACCAAACATAGAAAATAATTGTCATTTTTCACAGTTAATTGACGTGAAATAAATATAAGCTTCTATAATTTTTGTCTTCAACATTCATATACAAATAGATATTTAGGGACAACGATATAGAGCCTACATTACGTTACTAGATATTATGTATGGACTTGTACAATACCAATTTGGGGTACAAATAAAAAAATATGCAATTTGGCACTATTGATGCCCTCGACGAATCGTCTAGTGCGAAGACTCGACGAGTTTCAGCCATCGGAGCAGGCCGGTTTCCGAGGAGGATACAGCACCAGAAGAACATACACACAGAGCGGCAACTTATACAGAAGTCCGAAGAGTATAATCGGTCCCTGTGTTTTGCTTGTGTGGACTATGAGAAGGCTTTTGACTCTATCGAGACCTGGTCTGTTTTGGAAATGTTCTGTTCTGCCTTTATGAAAATGCTACAATGACCGTTCAACTTCAAGACCAGCAAACTGAACACATCCTACTGCGTCGATGGGTGGGGCAAGAGGACTTAATTTCCCCCAAATTGTTCAGCAATGCGTTAGTGTTTTGTTTTTATGTGTTTAAGACGCTGGAATGGGAAGGACGGGGCATTAAAATAAACGACAAGTACATCTCACACTTAAGAATTGCGGACGACATCGTCATAATGGCTGAATCGCTGCATGACCTGCAGCAGATGCTGGACGGCCTAGCTGACTCTTCTGCAGGCATCGGTCTCCGGTGTGTCGCTCAGCGAACTATGGAAAGGGCTTTGCTTGGAGTCTCTCTGAGGTATCGAATCCGGAACGAGGTGATCCGGCAAAGAATCAAAGTTGTTGACATAGCTCAGAGAGTAAGCAAGATAAAGTGGCAATGGGCCACCGAACCGGTGACCGTTGGGTTAGACGTGTTCTTGAGCGGAGACCGCGAACTGGCAAACGTAATGTAGGACAACCTCAGGCTAGGTGGAGCGACGATCTTCGCAGGTTAGCTGGTAGCAACTGGATCAGAGTTGCCGAAGATCGAAGCAAATGGCGTGTAATTTGAGAGGCTTACGTCCAGCAGTGGACTGCGATAGGCTGATGAAGATGCCCGGTTCTTACACCAAAGAATGGGTGGTTATGTTAACTATTCGTAATTATGACTAGTGGTTCTTTCAAAATACTGTAAAGCCAATCTTAAATGAAAAGTTTTAACTATGAATGGATCTTACAAACTAAGTTATAAATACTACGTAAGCTTTGATATCGAAAATAAAAAGTATTTTTTAACAAATATAAATATATAAAATAATCAAACACTAATACGAAATGTACACCTTCTAATATATTTCCAAAAATACAATTTTGGAGAAATATCAAATTGTTTGTAAGAAAATATTGTAACTATTATTCACACTATTATTCTACAGTCCAATTTGTCTAGACAAAACATTAAAAGGTGTCAGATCAATTATATGAAAAATATCTTACTATTCTCCTAATAAAACAAACAGTAGGTTATAGTCAAATTTAATATTTATATAATACACAAAAAGTACACGTTACTTATACGATAAAATTTCAAATTTTCGCAATATTTTGTATAGTACTAGTAGTTTGTGTGTGAAGCATGTGTATTTTCTGGTTAATTCTATTACTCAACAAAATATTGCCTACAGGCTGTGTTAGGTCATATTTTAGCAATACAAACAATGAGTCGTGCGGAATGAACTTTCGGTATAAGCCAAATTCGTAAGTGATTTATATTTGAGCTCAGCTTGAAGGTTGGTTGGGTTTAGGTACCTAACCTAAATATTGGCCATTTTTTTGTTTCTGTTTGAACTTTCCCCAGGACAAGGTTTTTTTTTATTATTGTTTTAATTGGCTTTGCTCTTGATTGTAGTCTAGGTCAGAGTTGACACAGACAGAGTTTTTATAATCATTTTATGAATAAAACTTCCTTTAAGTAATCCTTTTTTGACGTGGTACTATGAACTGATTTGATGCAATATAAGTAGGATACAAAGAGTATAGCTGTCGCTAAACTTCTGTGCCGCCTTGAAGTTGGTTTACCGGATGCGCGAGGCACGTATCGGTGCTCTTTTTAACCGACTTCCCAAAGAGGAGGAGGTTTCTCAATTCGACCGTATATATATTTTTTTTATGTGTGTTCGCGGATAACTTCGTAGTTTATGAACCGATTTTGATGATTCTTCTTATATATAAGGAAACTAGGGTCTGATGATGGGATCCTAGAGAAATCGAGGGAAATCCTCAAATATTATAGGCGATTTAGGTATTTTCATCAATAATGCAATCATTTGCACTCAGAAAGTATCATTTGGTGAAGTGGAACTGATGAAGAAGACCACAATGGCCACTGGAAATCCAAAATAAAACAATGTATCTTAGTCGTGTTTGGGCTTATTGGAATCGTCATAAGATTTACTTTGGCTATAAATGATTTTCATGTTAATTGCTCTTTTTTGTTTGGTTACCTACCAAAACAAAAAAGAGGGGAAAAAACTTTTTTACAAAAAATCAAACCGACTTCCAAAACAAAACACTTCAAAGCGAAAAATAACTTTCTTTTCCGAAGTCGGTGTCAAATAACGGAAAACAATGGGTCCAAAAGACACCGACTTCGGAAAAGAAATTTATTTTTCGCTTTGAAGTGTTTTGTTTTAGAAGTCGGTTTGATTTTTTGTAAGAGATTTACTACTGCGCAGCCATTGTAGCCAACTTCAGGGCGGCCTAGAAGTTTGGCGAGAACTAAACGAGTAAATTTAGTTTTTTTTTCAGTGTCGGTGCATATATCGCTATGATTTTAATGCGAGAGCTGTTCTAAATACATATCAATAATATTGTTATGAGCAGACAAACATGTCATATCATGATAAAGTTCTAACCAGCGTCGCTTAAATGCAATTCAGATGCATCTGTACGTAACAAATGTCCCTCACTTGTGTAGTCCAGATGAAAATCATCTCGTTAAACCCATTGTGATGAGCCAGTAAAATGTAAATGTTATCACCTTATCACTGTCAAACCATTAACTAGGTGTACGCGGATAAAACGCTAATAAAATTAGCATTGGAGCTGCTATTTCTAGTTTCACCTTCATATTTTTAACCGACTTCGCAAAAAATAGGAGGTTATCAATTCGACTGTATTTTTATGTGTGTTGCCTCAGAACTTTTTATTGGGTGAACCGATTTTGATGATTCTTGATTGTTTTTTATTTGAACGCTGGTGCTAGTCATGTGGTCCCATTTAATTTTCATCAAGATCTGATGAAGAACTTCGCAGATATACATCAGAACTCTTTAATAAATGACGGCAAATCATTTGGGATAGCTGCAATCGCATGTCTTTTTATTGTTAACACCATTCCATAACATAACATCACACTGGTACGCTCTAAAGGGGTACGCAGGTGTGAACAGTTAACCCTGGTATACTCTCATTCCACAGTTTTGTTTAAGTTTCATGTTATTGGGTTAATCTATTCTGGCTTCACTTTGGGTATTATAGGTAGCTAGCCTTTAGAACTGGTCCATTATGTACCAAAACTAAAAAATGAAAAATAAAAATCTTTTTTACAAAATGTTTTATGGAGCTCTGTTTTATATAAATTGTAAGCATTTATCTTTGATATTTTTTTTAGGCTTGTGTTTGACAGCAGGTTTGTAAGTGGTAATTTAAGGCGATGTTAGGGTTTATTATAAAGTATAAAAGTGATTCTATTAATATAAATTTTGGGTGATTTTTTTAACAAAAATAACACTTATTTTAGGATACAAACTTTAACGAAAATATTATTTTTAGAATACCAAAAACTACCAACGAACCAATTACGACCAATTAAAACCAATTTTTTTTTGTTAAAAATGATTGATTGTTTGAAATACAAAAATATTTTAGTTATTTTTTTCGCTGTGTACAAAGTAATATCAAATTGAAAAGTTTTCTTCAATCCAGTACCGAAAACACCTCGACAGTTCCCGAACAAACCCGAGCCCGTGTGACGTCACGACGTTCATTTTTACTCATTGTAGCACATAGCTGATACAGTGTATTGACATTTAACCGATTCAATCTTGATATTATCGTCAATATATTGATGAAAATCAAATATATTGATAAAAAATATTGATCTTTAAATATTATCGTGCTTGCTTGTACATAATGGTATGACATTATGTACAAATACTATAAAAACATCCCCATTATATGTGAATCGCGCAATAGCCAAGTACTTAGCAATCTATACCTACTAAAGTTTTGAGAAATGTTCTATGTCTTACTAGATTCCAACTAGAATGTGTTAATTATTATGTTATCTTGTTCTAATTTAGTATTAGATTCGTATTAATATCTTACTTTGATCATTACAGACTGAGATAAGTAAATTTTCATGGGAACTTTCGTGCAAAGTTGACATTGTTGTATAATTACGTAACTTGAAAACATGATTTTTTATTTATGGAGATATATTCATTATTTTATTCTTAAATTATAGATATAGGCGTAAAACTAATGTTTCTGTTTGAATTGTGAAAATCGGTCAACGCATTTAAGAGATATTTACTGAATAATTAGAGTAAAAAAATCTACCTGCAAGTTAATATTTACACGTTTTTGTTCTACAAAGTTTTTTAGTGTTTGTAAATATATAACATATATATTAGTGTTTAATATTATTAAGAGATATGTAAATAATGGTAATTACCGAACATTTTAAGGATTTTGTGCAAAAAATAAATATATATAAAGGCTGCACAGATTTCGGGTTGTATCTAATGAAGTTTTTTGATATCCAAAGTCGAAGATTCGCGCCAATCGTGTTTGTTTACTTTTTATTTTACATCAATATCACCTACCCATATATGAAAACGATTACGTTATGACAATTCTGTTTCTAAATGTAACTGGTAAAGAACAATAACAAACACCGGTCCACTTACACGTAATATTCATTACCACTACTTTATTTATGCTCAAAACTGCCAAATCGTCCATCAGGTGGATATATTATCTAAATCAGCCTTTAAGAATCCTTTATCACACATGACTAAATAAAATTTGCTGTTATAAATAATATTTTCGTACCACTTGCTCAAAAAAGTGACATTCTATATGCCACAAAAAGCGAACATAACAATATTCATTTTTAATCTGTTAAAAACAGGGAAAGAAAATTGTACTGAATTTCATTCATCCTCTAGGGGGAGAATGTGATTTAAATTTGGAATACTTACCGAAATTTATACTGATCTAGGTAGATCTGTGTTAACACCATTGAGTTTGTATATAAAGCATTATACATCTTTTTGAAAAAGGAAAACGCATTTATTGTGCAGTTATGATTATCAAATAAAATTACGAAAACCGACGAGGCCGTATGAGCTTGATGCCTTTGCTTTTCCGACAAAAAAATTTTAGTCTAGGAATTTTCTGCGTTTTTGTTTTCTTCAAATACATAAACTTTAAGTTTATTTTAATTTATTTTTATAAATAAGTTATTATTCCATATATTTACCTGTTTTTTATCTTTGTTATAGGTGGCCTTTATTTTTGGACCCAATGGTGCTTGCCGCGAAGGTGAACTTGTAAACTTAAAGGTGGAGGACGTTGAAAATCATTCCAATGAGTTACTGCTGATTAATGTAAAGGAAACTAAGACAAAGAAAAATCGGTCATTCAATGTACAAGGACAATATACTAAAATCATTCATAAATACCAAGCATTACGTCCCACCAACATGGAAAACAATAGATTTTTTATAAACTATCGGAATGGGAAATGTACTCGACAAGCCATCGGCAAAAATAAAATTAGCAATATGCCAAAGGAAATTGCTAAATATTAAAACTTAAAGATGTTGAACTCTACACCGTTCACTGCTTTAGAAGAACTTCGGCGACTTTCTTGGCGGATTCAGGGGCGGATAAAACATCAATAAAAAGACACGGTGGTTGGAGCTCTGATAGAGTAGCTGAGGGTTAAATCGAAAGCTCAATGGCGAATAAAACCATATTAAGCAGTCAAATTAACAAAAATATAAAACTTAATCCATCAGAGCCACAACCATCTTATCTTCGTCCGTAACTCACGATGCACCACCACCACTATCTCCGACACTATCTACAATGAAACGCAAGTTCCTCAGACGCAAGAACAGAGAAATACTCAAATCAACTTATTAACAATAAATGTAAACTCTCTCTATCAATAATTGGACCAATGTTTCGAATGTTAACTTTTACTTTTAATTGCCATTATTTTTAATAAATGCTTATCTCATATTATTATTGTGTTAATTTTTTCGCAAATGGTACGAAAAGTAGAGTATTTTCCTCGGTGATAAAGCTGTCTTAGTCTTGGCTGAACTTAAATCCCTCGCTACACTCAGGACTACCTCGCTTCGCTCGTGATTTAAGTTTTTAACACCCTCGTTACGCTCGGGAGTAAACCTCGAGTCCTTCGTTACGCTCGCGATTTAAATCGTCACCCGCGACAGAAGACACTGCTTTATCCCCTTGGTTAATAATCTTCTGTTTTGTATACATTTTCGGATATTTTAGTCAATTCATGTGTAGTTGACACTGTAGTACAAAAAACGAACGTTATGACGTCACCAACATGGCGACCAATCATGGCCCATTCGTAGACAGGTGGTTCTTTTGAAAATTTTATCGATTTTCAATTGCTTATAATAAATTTAAAAAATCGTATTTTTTTTTAAATTCAACAACTCAATTCTTAAAGTAGGAAGCCCAAATGTGTGTGATAAAGACTCAATTAATACATCTAAATGATAATTGTCTTTCTTTTTAATTAGCCAGATAACATAATACTAGCATACAGATGTCTCATCCCATACAAAATAAAAAGAAACCGTGTCGACGTAACGAGCGTTTATCGTCTGATTAAACTGATTATTTTTTGTAAATCGATCGCGTTCGGTTCCGTTCCACGGCGATAGATAGATCACCATCTATATCCGTGGAACGGAACGGAACGCGGTTGATTTACAAAAAATAATCTGACCAAAAATGCTAGTTACGTCTGCATGGTTTCTTTGTATGGGATGAGGCATCTGTATGCTCGTATTATATTATCTGTGGCCAGAAGAACATAACAGTAAGCTTTAAGGAATTTTCATCAGGTGTGTCACTGAACACCTGATGAAAATTCCCCATGTGCGGCATGAAGTATCATATGCAACTTTTCGCCACTTTTACTGCTTGAAGGTGAGCAGAAACGCCTTCACGACGTCTTCCAAATTCAAATCCATGCACAAACAAATCTGAATCTTCAAGCAGCTAACGTCGGTGGCTCCACCACCAGATAAGGAACTTGTAAGGACAATGCAGGCTGTGGTAACGCAGGTAACAGTATAGGGTACTGCGGCGGTGGCTGAATTCCTTGTGACGGTGGCCTAGCTTCTGGCTCGGGGGCAGTGTAGCAGCCAATGGGTTAGCATCCGACCGCGGCCCTTGAGTTCAACCTCGCCTCGACGGTCGACCACGAAGGTGCCCCATTGGTCCAGTAATGCTCGTGTGTTATCGCTTAAGTGGATGCGTAGAGCTGGAAGGGTTGAAAGATGTTAGTTTTTGTTTATAACAGTCTACTACAGTAATGTGTGAACAGACAAAAAATGCTTCACGTGTTAGGAATGAACAGGTCAGGAAGCTCGACGAAATCAGTAAATCTTTCGTCAAAACTCGTGCTAGCCAGCATGATGTTTGAATAAAATAATAATATTTTATCAATAACTGGATATGCTTGAGGAAACCGGCATGTCATAGAACCAAAAATTCGAAGACATGTGATATCCACCAACCCGTGTGGTGGATTAAGGCCCATTCCCTCTCTCACAGAGATAGGACTGTGTCCCAGCAGTGAGAACTTTAAAAAGGCTGATGATGATAATGAACTGGATATAAGGTCAGGAAATTGAATAGGCTTCCAGACATTGAGCACTCTAGTCCCTTGGTTATCTTAATTAATAATCTCTACATGTGTATTTCATTTGAATATATGTGGCCTTCTATGTGGGCTTAAAACGGTACTTATTGATAGATACTAAAAGTAGCAGATATTAAAACTTGTACATAAAATAAAAGGAAAAGCGTAACTTCTGGTGACAGACCGTTATGTTTATATTGCAAATAAAACCCAAATAAATAAAACCTTGAATCCTCTGACCGAGCTTTATAACAGTACTTAACTTCGTCACAAAGTTCGTAATTAACAAATCTGGCTGTCAAAGTACTTCTTGTTACATAAATCTGTCTCATCCCGCCACGTAAATCGTGGTTTCATCTTATTTTGTAATCTTGCGTAAATAAACTCGTTTGTTCTAAGTTTCTGTTGCATTTTTTTTTTGCAAATTTATTAAATTGTAAATAAGTGTGTTAAGGTATTTTTAAGAGCTGTGGATTGGATTGCGTCGCGCCATTAGCAAGGTCCCTAAAGCCCAGTTTTTGATCAGTAGTTAACTCGACCAATTGTTAAATATGTAACGAATGGTTTCAAATTGCCGCAATTTTTTTTTGTTGTTCTTCTCTCAATTTGTCAAATAAGTTGGTGAGTTAATTATTTGACCATTTTGTAGCAATAAAATTGATCATCATCATATCAGCCGAAAGACGTCCACTGCTGGACATGGGCCTCCCCCAAGCTTCGCCACTTTGACCGATCCCGTGCGTCTCGCAACCAGCGTATCCCTGCAACCTTCACCAGGTCGTAGGTCCACCTGGTGGAAGGCCTTCCAACGCAACGTCTTCCGTTTCGCGGTCGCCACTCCAGAAACTTTCTGCCCCATCGACCATCCGTTCTGCGAGCAATGTGCCCTGCCCACTGCCACTTAAGTTTGGAAATTGGTTTGTTGAACCAAATTTTTTGTTAAAAATGAAAAAATCATACACAAGTTTATATACAAAACAATTTTTTGTTTTTTTTTTGTCGCTGTAATTACAAAGTAATATCAAATTGAAAAGTTTTTCTTGAATCCAGTACCGAAAACACCTCGACAGTTCCCGAACAAATCCGAGCCCGTGTGACGTCACGACGTTCATTTTTACTCATTGTAGCAGATAGCTGATATAGTGTTTTGACTTTTAACCGATTCAATCTTGTTATTATCGTCAATATATTGATGAAAATCAAATATATTGATAAAAAATATTGATCCTTAAATGTTATCGTGCTTGCTCCATGCCATTATGTACAAATACTATAAAAAAGTCTCATTATATGTCAATCGCGCAATAGCCAAATACCTAGCAATCTATACCTACTAAAGTTTTGAGAAATGTTCTATGTCTTACTAGAATCCAACTAGAATGTGTTAATTATTAGGTATGTTATCTTGTTCTAATTTAGTATTAGATTCGTATATTACTTTGATCATTACAGACTGAGATAAGTAAATTTTTATGGGATCTTTCGTGCAAAGTTGACATTTTTGTATAATTACGTAACTTGAAAATTTGATTTTTTGTTTATGGAGATATATTCATTATTTTATTCTCAAATGATAGATATAGACGTAAAACTAATGAACAAGTAACTCGCCAGAATAGAGCAATGCACATAATATTAATTTGCCTAATCTTAACTTAAGTAGGGTGTCAATACCATTAACTATGTCCCTTTTTGTTATACTAAGGCTATTTCCAATAAGAAGTACTACAGTAGTTTGCTCATTCAATTGTGTCTGTTGAATTTTATGAATAAGCTCATTAAATTGCAGTTTATGATAACAATGGTTCACTATTGTATGTTTAGAACGGTTATTTAACAAAGATCCAAAACCTGTTCCTATCTATCAGAATATACTAAGACATTACTTTTGGTGGGGTTCAAAGTTGTTGCAGTATGATCAATGGGTAAAGTTGTAGTAGCAACATGTTGTGACATGAGAGGTGGCAGAGCGGCAGCACAACTACAGGTGAGGTTGTTAGTCAATGATTCGCACCTCTCTGCATTATACTTCACCAGGTCCACCAACTCACAGGCCTCCTGCATGCGTTCACTCAACATCTGTTGACTACATTCATATTTACAAAATATTTCCGTAAGTGTATTTTCCCTACTCAATAATTCCGTCAAGGTTCTGAATTTCAACATCATACATTTGTGTACTAGTTTCTAATTTATATATTTAATTTTTTTAATTTTCTTATATCTTTCCTAAGGTTAACATTATATTTGCAAACACTTTGAGTTTTTATAAGTTTCTTATATTTCTTAATACTTTTATTGATTTTAATATATTTCTTAATTTTATTATGACTACTTAGAATTGGACATTTAGCAATGGTATCATCCCCTGTAAGGTCTATAGTAATGGTGGGCGGCTCAAACTCCAGTTTAGATGCATCCATCAGCTCATTGTACAGGTTACTGGTGTTAGAAACCTCTTCGCTGACTTTCAGCGAGTCGATGGAGGTAATGGTGTTATGAGCCTTGCACAATTCTGCTTCTAGTACAGATAAAAGTAAGCTAATTGGTCTGTAGGAAGACACGTCTTCCGGAGCCTTGCCAGGTTTCAGGATCATTTTAATTTGGGCTACCTTCCATTTTGGTAGGAAAATGCCTCTAATCAGTATGCAGTTGAACAGGTGTATCAAAAACTGAATTGCTATTTCAGGTATTTCTCTGAGTATTTTTACAGTAATTAAGTCATATCCTGGGGCTTTCTTTTCATTTAATTTCTTATTATTTCTAAGACCTCATGTTTCGTGATCCTTTCAAGTGGTAGGTCGAGTTGGTAAGGTTCATTGAGGGAGTTAATAAGTTCTTCGCTGTTGGTTTTCGATGCATTCTGGGCAGGGTTTGGCACGAAGACTTCAGGTAGATGAGAAGCAAAGGCGTCACCTTTCTCTGCGTCACTTTTTGCCCAGGCAACATCCTTCCTGCGTATCGGTGGGTTAGAGGCAATGGATCGATCAAGTTTTTTGGTTGCTTTTCAAAGGGAATAGTCACTAGCAGCCTTAGCATCTAAATTACGCAGGTGGTCCTGTACATTTTCATTTCTTTCTGTGTGCAGGAGTTTTTTAAGTTTAGAACTTAGGTAGTTCAGCCGTGCTTTATCCCTGGGAAATCGAGTGGTTTGCCACAATTTACGAGCCAGTCTTTTTTCGGCTACTAGTGCACGAATGGGCTTCGAGCAATCTGGTTCCGTGATTTTCTTGGCAGGAGGTGTGCTATCCCAAGCAGCATTTTGAATGCACTCGTTAAAATGCTCAACCGCTACCACAATGTCCTCTTCGGTTTTAAGGGGCAGGTTTGTGTTAATAGTAGACTCTACTATGGAACGGAATAAATCCCAGTTGGTCCTACGTCCATGTAACCTTGCTGCAGGTTTAACATGTACGAATTTTTGAGATACCTCTAGTAGCACGACACTATGGTCCTATGAGAGGTCTTGGATAGAAGTGCATTTGAAGTAATTGATAGGAAGTCAACCAAATCTGGGCTTTGTTTTGGGTCAGTCGGCCAGTAAGTTGGTTCCCCGCTGGATATTGTATCTAGATGTAGATAATTTATAGCTGCTTGTAATTGGCCTCCTTTTGGGGTGGTTAAGCGTGAGCCCCATTGAGTATTTTTTGAATTATAATGCCCTCCCGCTATAAACCTGATACCCAGCGTTTTAAAGAAATTTACGTAGTCTTCTTTTTTGATTGCATGTTTTGGAGGGGATATCAACTTAATAATCTGTTACATTTAAAACTGAACTTAGTCTAGAAATTGATACTTGCTTATTTTCTACCGAGCTGAGCACCTCTACCTGGGTATAAAGGTGAGAAGTTGTAAGTAAATGTAACGTTTTTGTTTGTGGTCTCAACAGATAGACGACGAGACGACATCATGTCATATTGATGTACATGGCTTCCTTTGATGTAAATAAAGACTTGTTTTCTTTACTTCTTGGAGAAGCTCTTATTGAAGCGTGGCCGATATTCAAGGTTAATAATAGAATAGAATAGTATGCATTTATTTGTCAAAATATTATTCAAAGCGATCGAACGATCATAATATTCTGCCGTATCAGCCGTACATATATGGTTTGTAAAATTTTGGGCCATCATTACATATTTTTTTTTTTTTTTTAATCTAATTTTGGCTCGCGCTTGACCACTATCTCACCTGATAGTAAGCAATGATGTGGTCGATGGTGGAGCACGCTTGCCTAGAAGTAACCTATTCACTCTTGACTTAAAGACCCCTAGATTGTAGCTATCGGGAAACACAGACTCCGGCAGGGAATTCCACTCCTTAGCTGTACGCATAATAAAAGTATTCCCAAAACGTTTAGTGCGTATGGGTGGGATGTCCACCATATATCGATGACGCATCGCCGTGCGTCTGGTAGTCCGATGATGGAACGGGCTGGGTGGAATTAAATCATGCAATTCCATCGCACACTCCACGAAATGTAACAGATAAAAAACCGACAAGCTGGCAACTCGGCGACGATGTTCAAGGCTCTGGAGCTTTAACTTAACCAGTGCCTCATCGCTGATGAGTCTCTTGGCCCGCTTTTCGATCGACTCCAGTGCATCAAGCTGGTATTTGGCAGATCCGTCCCAGAGATGAGAACAGTACTCCATGCATGATCGAACTTGCGCTTGATACAAGCTGAGCAGCTGTTCTGGCGTGAAATTCCTTCTCACCTTTGCAAGGATCCCCAGCTTTTTGGCGGCCAGCTGAGCCTTTGCCTCAATGTATGGCCCAAAATTGAGAGTCAATGTCAACGTAACGCCAAGAAGCTCAAGATGGTCAGCTATTGGCACGGTCACATCTCGGAAAGTTGGAGCCGGGTGAAATTGACTCTTTTTTGCGGAAAAAAGACACGCCTGGGTTTTAGCAGCATTAAACCTGACCAGATTGGCATCGCCCCATTCGGAGACTGCCTGCAAGGACAGGTTTAAGCGCTCCACCATGGCCTCCCGGAGAGACTGGATCTGAGGCCCGGTAGCACGAGCGTTGGACAAGTATCTCTCAGTAACGGTGCTGTCGTCTGCATACCCAAAGGTGCCGGGTTTTAGCAGATCGTTAATGTGCAGCAAGAATACAGTTGCCGAGAGCACCGACCCCTGAGGGACCCTGGCATTAATATCCAAGTAGTCCGACGAGCAGCCATCGATAACCACTCGAATGGACCGATCTCTCAGGAAGTCTGCAATCCAATCACACAGACCACCGGGCAAACCGAATGAAGGAAGCTTAGCAATAAGGCTTTCGTGCCAGACCCTATCAAAAGCCTTCGAGATGGCTAGGGAGACGGCAAGCGCTTCCCCGTGCCTCTCGATGGCCTCACTCCAGATGTGAATGGCATACGCTAGAAGATCCCCAGTAGACCGATTTCGGCGGAAGCCGTATTGGCGATCACTAAGGATATCGTTTGCTTATAGGTATGCCAGGAGCTTAGTATTGAGTACACGTTCCATACTCTTACAGAGTATGGAGGTTACAGATATGGGTCTGTAGTTGGCCGGGTCAGCTCGAATGCCCTTCTTGGGCACGGGCTGTACGTTAGCCTGTTTACAAGCATGCGGCACTTTTCCAGCCTCATACGAAAGACGGAATAGGCGTGTCAAGATCGGATACAGTTCAGGCGCACAGGTTCTAAGAACAAGTGCTGATATTCCGTCAGGGCCGCTAGCCTTGTTCACGTCAAGGTCTCGCAGCACCCTACGGACGTCCTTTTGATGGATACGAATGTCCGACATACTCGTCTCGCATCCATCAGGAGGAGGAGGGGGCCGCGAATCACCAGGATTCAGACGTGAAGATTCCGCAAAAAGAGAGGCAAATAAATTTGCTTTCTCCTCAGCGGAGTGGGCCAGTGACTCGTCGGGTTTCAGCAGTGGTGGCAGTGAGGGACGGCAGAAGTTCGACTCGACCGACTTAGCCAGAGACCAAAACGCTTTACTACCTGCTGGGTAAGAAGCAAGTTTGGTCCCTATTCGGCCAATGTGATCGAACCGAGCCCTTCGCAACACCATCTTGCAGGACTTGGCAGCCCTGTTGAAGCCCTTCTTTTCTGACCCACGTCACTCGCCTTACGCGATCGAGCGTCGACCCAAGCCAGGTACGCCCCATGTTTAAGCGCGTCGGCGCGCTTACATTCGGCGCCAAACCATGGCCGGTCTTCGCTAGACATTGTTACGTCAGTGAACGAAATGTAGTACTCCATTCCCCGACGCAACACATCCGTCACGGCATCCGCACACGACGATGGATCAGTCGAAGAAATGCAAGTAGGCTGCCAGGGATAGCATGCGAAGAAAGATCGCATGCCATCCCAATCTGCCGACCTGTACCTCCAAACCCGCCGGGTGCCCCTTGGGCTGGGATCGGGCGGGGAATAGACGGACACAGACTTCACCAGACAGTGGTCGGAACTACCCAATGGTGATGCTATCGACACAGAGTATCTGTCTGGATCTGTTGTCAGCAGAAGGTCCAAGCAATTCGCCGTGTGCGAATCAACATCCGGTACCCTCGTTGCCCCCTGGACCAGCTGGGTGAGGTTTAGCGCTAGCGCAAGCTTACGCATCTCCCGTCTAGCATGATCAGTGCACTGGTATGGGAAGAGCCACTCCTGGTGGTGGGCATTAAAGTCCCCCAGTAACACTAATTGGGCAGAAGGGTACCGCTGCTGTGCTGCATCAGCCGCCTCACTGAGGTACTCTGTTAGCCTGGTTGCCTCCTGATCTCCACTGTGCGAACGGTAGACACAGGCGTAGATAATTTTATCCAGACCTGTGTCCACCAGAACCCAGAGCGTTGTGAATCTTGAGTCTTCAAGGTTACGGAGACGCCGACAGCAAAGATCGTCACGGGCGTACATACATACGCCCGCCCGTGGTCTAAAATTGTGCTCCAGGGTGAATCCTGGGTAAGACAGGTACGACACGTCTGACGGACTCGCTATCTGCGTCTTCGTAAGGAAAAACAGCGCTGGATTCTCAGTCTCCAGGTGGTAGTGGACTGCAGAGAGATTTGAGTGCAGACCCCTAATGTTGGTGAGGTGCACTTTGTGGGGGAGGGGGTGCAGCCGCTGTTTAAAACTAATCTTCCTTTTCCTTGACATCATTCATGGTTTTATAAGAGTGAACGGAGGAGAGGAGTTGGAAGTGAGACGAGGTTCCACGCTGCTAACCTTCAGACACGCACTGAAAGGACAGCATCATTGGGGTACTAGTCCGGAGACTGCGGGGACGCCCGAGCCCCCCCGGAATGTCCATCGGGCCCTCCCCATCTGGTCGCCAACCAGCACGATGGCGCATTTCGGGATTTTTCGACAGTTGGCGGGGCAGCCTTTCGTGTGTGGCACACTACTTGGGCCCCCAACTACCTGCGGTCGGCCAGCGGCGCACCGTGCCTCGGATCCCGCTACCCTCCGCGACTAGTCTCCCGATACATCCCTAAAAGCGCGCGTCTGGCTGGTCAACCTGCAGTGGAACAGCTATCTCGACCCAACTCCTCTAGTTGGCTACACCGAGCATCGAACCGGAACACGGCTAGGCCGTTTGGCGGTACGTCTTTGCCCGGTGGGTGGTCACAAGCCTTCGGCCGAAGCCTCCCACCAGTTAGTGTCACCTGATTTGCACCACCCGGGGACCACGTGTAGGGAATCAGAAAAAGGGTACGTTCCTACGGACGTGGGAGACTCGGCCCCCAAAAATTATTTTAAATTATTGTTCATTAGAATTAGAATTACATATAGTTAAGCAACGTTTGCTGAGGTTGGTCCACATTAAGTCGTTGATCCCAGCTGTAATTTGTACAAGTTTGATCGATACGGTAGTCAGATGCCAAACAATCAGACTTCAGTCTTGCCAAGAGGTATCGTATTACCCAGTTACTAGTTTGTGGAGGTCAGATAGGCAGTAGCTCCACGTGAAATAATGGCACTCAGCTAAAATGCGTGAAATACTGGCATTAAGTTAAAGACGACCAAACATTCTTGGAAAAAGGTAGGCAGATTGTGTCTGTGCTCCTTAGAGCAAATCATACCTGTGATATAGTCCCCCGGAGACTTCCTGCAGGCGATCCTGCCAGAAACATTCTGACAGCGGCGCGGTACACACGCGGTACCGTCAGCCGACACCACTTCAGTGGCGTTGCACGGTCTGCAGCGATCTATACCGGCAGGCACCCTGTGCTCAGCACAGGAGCAACCGAAACCTGGAAGATAGAACATTTTTGACTTACCTATTGAAGCTATATCAGTCTAATACGGGATATGGCCTTTCATAAACTACTACTACTAAATCTACTTTATTTATTTTAGGTATGGTAGGATACAATGAGTTGAGGGTTAGGAGGGAACTGGCATTCGCCTCATATATTTTCAAAATATTGAGAGGCAAGGTGTATAATGCAACTGTCTTAGGACAGGTGTATCTGTGTGTTCCGGACAGGTACGTCTAGCGACGCCGGCGGCCGAGCTTGCTAGTTGAGCCGCGCAGTCGATCCAAACTTTTAAGAGAGGCGCCGCTGACGCGTGCACTCCGCACGCTCAACCTCGTGGCTATTCAGATAGGCAGTAGCTCCACGTGAAATAATGGCACTCAGCTAAAATGCGTGAAATACTGGCATTAAGTTAAAGACGACCAAACATTCTTGGAAAAAGGTAGGCAGATTGTGTCTGTGCTCCTTAGAGCAAATCATATCTGTGATATAGTCCCCCGGACACTTCCTGTAGGCGATCCTGCCAGAAACATTCTGACAGCGCCGCGGTACACACGCGGTACCGTCAGCCGACACCACTTCAGTGGCGTTGCACGGTCTGCAGCGATCTATAGAATAAATATATAAATAAGGATTAATTTTGCAAAGATAAAAAGTTAATTGACTGAATCATAGACTAAATGAAGAACTAGATTCGCATTGAATCGACAAATAGCAACGTTATAAAAAATTATCAACATTTTGCTACCCTTGTCGCATTTGCCTGCATTTGTATTTGTATTATACCCTAATATATTGTAAGAGAATAACAATAATTCAGTATTAGTATATAGTATGTAGTGTGTAACAAATATATTTCCGCGACGACTCCCGGCGACATCTGGTGTCTCAAGTGTACCTTTTCACCTAGGTGTGTCACTAGGTGGTGGAGGCACTTTGGGACTAGATGGCGCTGAGATCGGGACGGAATTATTGTAAATTATTTACGAAACCCGTTAAATATTGTGTGCATTAATATAATTCAACAAGCACACAATCTCCTACATGTCTAGCCTATTAATTTCTGGTATACATAATTATTTAAAGAAGATATAGACATGACATCTCTATGGGTCAATAAAATTCTCAATGTCTATGGCCGACGAGAATGACATTTCTTTTTCATTACGAATGGATACCGAACAGGCAATAAAAAAATCTGATCTTGGTGAAAAGGAAACTGAGATAAATTAAAATGACTCGGACGAGACAGGGAATTAGCCCTAAATTTAAAGTAATAATGTGCCAGCAAGCGCTGTGAGTATTTGTGGAATTGAACTATATTTTCATGCTTGTGAGACATGTGCTCGTATGATGCTAATACCGCATTTTCTCCCATCGACAGGGCTTCTTAGGATTAATTATAAGATTCATTAATAAAATAAAAAAGGTCAACTACATGCATTGAGAAAAGCAACACAGCATTTAACAACAGGCTCCGGACACCCATGATACTTCGGCTGGTGAAGTACGTGATGCAATCGGCACATAGGGAATGATGCTGGTTGTGATATCACATATCTGAAGCTAAGTTTAAAAGGGTAGTTTATATACCATCCACAAGTAAGTGTGATACATATAAAATTGTGATGCAGTAGTGATGCCAGGGAATTAATAAAATAGTTGACCAAATATAAAGACTTTTACTTCTATCGACCCTCATGCGAAGTCATCCCTGCAATTGTCTCATCCAGAATACCTACCCCTGAGCTGGCTGGTGAGTAAGAAGAAAAAGTTATCTTACAAGTGTAGTAGTATGTAGTATTAGTTTTATCGCCTCTGGCTTATGATAAGGGCAATCTCAATGGATATAGTACATCAAATCTATGGAAGCCAAAGAAAAGGATGTTCAAAATACATGTTAGTTCATTTACCATCTACGGCAGTGACCATAGAAGAATTAGCAGAACGGGTCACGCAGCTAAGAGTACCAGGTTCATAATAGTGTTCCAACTGACAGGTACCCGGCATTTCAAGTTGCTTTGCAATCACTATTACCACATATATTGCCATTGTCAACCAATACCAAATGTAATGACGTAACTCCTTCATTTTCGTAACTTTTTAGACTTAAACAATTGTAGAATAAAATTAAAATATCTGATATACTTTCAATGTCATTCAGAATGTAAAATTGACCTAAATCATTGGTGTAATAATAACATTTCTCAAAATAAATGGACCTATTAAAATTAATTGTGACGAATCGTTTAACAAACTTTTTAATGACGTCATGTGTGACGTAAACGTTTTGTCACTTGATCTTAGCTTTAATAATTAAGTTAATTGGAAGAAAACAGTTTGGCGATGCTATCTGGTTTTCAGTTATGTTGTTATGTACGTTGTCATGCAAACAAAGGGGCACAGGCGTACGCAATAGTGCAGAAAGTTGTAACTGTCTCGAATCAACGGCATCCTGCCTGCTGGCACGATTCACTATGGGTAAATAAATCAATTGGATTCATTGGTTCTTTTGTATTTTAATCACCAATCCAATCATTACCTAAAGGTTATTTAGCAAAACTGAAGACTAACTCTGGTTTCCGAATTAGGAGTTTGAAATTGAGTAAATCAGATTTGAAACGTTCTTAACTCTAAGTTTTCAATTGAGACCTGGTGTAAATCCATAGCGATTATTATTGTATTTTTGAGTAAACAATGTTGATGCTTCTTATCAACGGTTACGTACGTATTCATTAAACTGTATTCATAAAACTAGATGATGAGACTATAATTTATAAAACGCCATTTACAAACAGTTACTTACATCTACATTAACGTTTTTTGCAGATTCAGCCCATTATACTAACAATCTTTATTTAATTGGCATGCGACTATTACCCATTGTATGATCGAACGCTGTTCCAAAGTCAATTTATCACGACTTACAAATCCTTTCATATATTCTTGAACTAATAACTGCATTAGTAACATGCATCGATCAAAATCAGATCAAAAGATGTCTGCACCGATCGACGAAGCAGCATTTAAAACAAAAGATGATTTATTGCCTTTGATCGTCTATCGCAGTCCATCAACTTTACACCAACGAAAGAAACGACACTTTTTAACAAATCTCCGTTGAAAATAATCCTTTTTCAAAATGGTCTGCGATTATCTCAAAATCATATTTTTTGCGACAGTTTATATTAAAGTCGTAACGTGTTTGGAAAAACCAGACGATGTCGTAAGTTGTGCTTTAGGAGTGGCGAATTACAATTTTAATTATCGACAATCAACTGTTATTCTGTATCAAGATGTTGATGATAAACTTGTTTCTGATTTCTTGAAAACGTATAATGGAACTGTGATGATTGAAAGTAGAGGAGCTGATCCTGCGAAGCAAGTTGTAATCATTGTAGACAACTACCTGTCTTTTATGAGGTTACTGAATAGGTTGAAGCCAGATCTTCGAGGAAGAAACCTTTTCAACGGTGGAGCCAAATTTCTCATAATCATAAACTCAAATCGCAAGAAATTGAACCACATCATCAGCATTTTGTGGAGTTACTACGTTACAGATGTGGTCTTCATCACTAAAGACAAGAAGGACAAGGTTGCTATGTACACCTACTATCCCTACAAAAACCATTTGAATTGTCAAAATACTCAACCTGTCTTGATCAACTATTGGAAGGCAGACATGTCTTTCTATAATATGTATCCGGATAAGATGAGCAACATGCACGAGTGCCCTCTATATATATCCACGAACAAGATCTACCAACAGGGAGGAACTGATAAGAAAATTCCACTTCAAATCATAAAGAAGGCAATAGTGAGACTACTCCGAGATATAATGAATTTTACACCTATCATCTCTGCTAGAGATTACATAAGCATAGATTCAGATCGCGCTAAGAACTGGTCTGATTCATTGAATGATGTTATTTCAGGGTTTGCTAATATTTCGACGTGCTCTATACCTTTAGGAGTCGATAGATTGGGTCTCCTAGATTACTCGATGCCGTATTTTAGGATTCGTATAGCTTGGCTGGCGCCCCCAGTTGCTCCAGGACCGATGTGGTGGCGACTTCTTTCACCACTAAATGGTTACTTGTGGCTCATCCTCCTAGTGGTAACCTTTATAGTTATATCCCTTCCTTTTGTCTTGAAATTTAAACGTACAAGGCGTTTTTGCAACCGTTATTTCAAAAACTTCGACAAAGTTCAAGGTGCTGCTTTTAGGGTATGGGGTGCTTTGCTGGGTCAGACGATTAGAGTAGCCCCGAGACGATTCAGAGATTTCTACATTGTAGGACTGTGGTTATGGTTCACCTTTGTCGTCAGGAATGCGTATCAAAGTGTTCTCATTGGGGCTTTAAAGACTGATACTCTGACTGGCAATTTCGCAAACTTGAAAGAGACTGTAGACAATGGGTACAAGTTTGGTGGTCGAGCTGGTATCTATGCCCATTTCGAATTCGATAATCTAATTAGGGATGGATTTGAAATAATCCCTGAAGCCAAATTCGATGACGTGTTCCTTGATATATTGGATGGAAAGAAGAAGTTTGTTTTAGCTACCTCTTTGGAGTTTGCCTTTGCATATTGTGCTGCACAAGGAAAGAAAGAAAACGAATGTGGTCATGTGCTTCCTGACTCGATTCTGACTGTACCATTGGTGGTATGGATGAGGATATACTCTCCGTTTGTGAGGCCTCTTATAACCTGGATGCCAAGAATGATTGAAAGTGGTTTGTTGGAGAGAGAAGCTGTCATGAAGACGAGCTACGTCCCCACGATAACCTCTGATCCATCGCCGCTGACGCAGCACCAGACGCTCAGTTGTTTCCTTTGCCTCGTATTTGGATGTGTGATTTCCTTGATCATATTTTTGTTCGAGATTCTGAGGAAGGAGTCTTCAAACTATACAATTGTGAAGAAGAGTAAGTTAGATGCGATGGAGCTAGAGAGTGAATTTGTGTTAGATTTTAAAGAGTAATAATACATTATTTTTTATTTATTATTGTGTAGCTGCCGTTAAATTATTATACAATAAGTTAAGTAATTGTGTAATGAGAATTATTAATGTCACTGCTTGTAGAAGTGTTATTCTAAAGCTTAACTGCTAAGGTCATTAACTTGTCTAGGTTGTCTGCCCCATTTGCAAGTTTTGCAACACAAACAAGCACGTTTGTCCTTTTTTTATATAACGTAGATTCTAGGTATCACTTAGTTTTAGATAACAAGAAATAAAACCACTTTAAAATGTTCAACTTTTATTTTACCACCAAACATAGAAAATAATTGTCATTTTTCACAGTTAATTGACGTGAAATAAATATAAGCTTCTATAATTTTTGTCTTCAACATTCATATACAAATAGATATTTAGGAACAACGATATAGAGCCTACATTACGTTACTAGATATTATGTATGGACTTGTACAATACCAATTTGGGGTACAAATAAAAAAATATGCAATTTGGCACTATTGATGCCCTCGACGAATCGTCTAGTGCGAAGACTCGACGAGTTTCAGCCATCGGAGCAGGCCGGTTTCCGAGGAGGATACAGCACCAGAAGAACATACACACAGAGCGGCAACTTATACAGAAGTCCGAAGAGTATAATCGGTCCCTGTGTTTTGCTTGTGTGGACTATGAGAAGGCTTTTGACTCTATCGAGACCTGGTCTGTTTTGGATATGTTCTGATCTGCCTTTATGAAAATGCTACAATGACCGTTCAACTTCAAGACCAGCAAACTGAACACATCCTACTGCGTCGATGGGTGAGGCAAGAGGACGTAATTTCCCCCAAATTGTTCAGCAACGCGTTAGTGTTTTGTTTTTATGTGTTTAAGACGCTGGAATGGGAAGGACGGGGCATTAAAATAAACGACAAGTACATCTCACACTTGAGAATTGCGGACGACATCGTCATAATGGCTGAATCGCTGCATGACCTGCAGCAGATGCTGGACGGCCTAGCTGACTCTTCTGCAGGCATCGGTCTCCGGTGTGTCGCTCAGCGAACTATGGAAAGGGCTTTGCTTGGAGTCTCTCTGAGGTATCGAATCCGGAACGAGGTGATCCGGCAAAGAACCAAAGTTGTTAACATAGCTCAGAGAGTAAGCAAGATAAAGTGGCAACGGGCCACCGAACCGGTGACCGTTGGGTTAGACGTGTTCTTGAGTGGAGACCGCGAACTGGCAAACGTAATGTAGGACGCCCTCAGGCTAGGTGGAGCGACGATCTTCGCAGGTTAGCTGGTAGCAACTGGATCAGAGTTGCCGAAGATCGAAGCAAATGGCGTGCAATTTGAGAGGCTTACGTCCAGCAGTGGACTGCGATAGGCTGATGAAGATGCCCGGTTCTTACACCAAAGAATGGGTGGTTATGTTAACTATTCGTAATTATGACTAGTGGTTCTTTCAAAATACTGTAAAGCCAATCTTAAATGAAAAGTTTTAACTATGAATGGATCTTACAAACTAAGTTATAAATACTACGTAAGCTTTGATATCGAAATTAGAAAAGTATTTTTTAACAAATATAAATATATGAATAATCAAACACTAATACGAAATGTACACCTTCTAATATATTTCCAAAAAATGAAATTTTGGAGAAATATCAAATTGTTTGTAAGAAAATATTGTAACTATTATTCACACTATTATTCTACAGTCCAATTTGTCTAGACAAAAGATTAGAAGGTGTGAGATCAATTATATGAAAAATATCTTTCAGTTCTCCTAATAAAACAAACAGTAGGTTATAGTCAAATTTAATATTTATATAATACACAAAAAGTACACGTTACTTATACGTTAATTAAAATATATGATAAAACATATGTCAACAACTAAGGGCGGTATCTTAATTGAGTATTTGGAGTTAAGAATGTGTCAAATCCAAAGATGCCAAAGATTGAGTTTTTCGGGATAGTAGAGTTTGACAAATACTCGACATCGGAATCTTAATTCAGAAATCGGGGGACAAAATTTAGATACTTCGACGATACTTATAATATTCAAATGATAAAAACACATGTGTACAACTAAATCTTCAACTATTTGTACATTCATATAAATAAGTCAAAGACTCCCAGTAGGCCGCTGTAAGTTTTCTATTTGTCTCTGCATCACCCATAGGTCGACTGGTAGAAAATGCCCAAGGCATTAAGTCCGCCTCTGTACGTTTGTGTGCATAAAGTATTAAATAAATAAATAAATATCGAATATTTAATGTGTCGTTAGCGATGCCTCTTTATGATCGCGGACAAATTTGAAAGAGAGTTACCGCGGCCCTGGCACAAGCAACTGTGGGTTAGTCAGTAAAAGTCTGACACCCTCTCCTGCTTCACCCAGAGCGGGAGAAGACATTGGATGATAACATACACACAAAAAAAAGGATACCTCGTTAGGTGGATGGAGTTACTTTTACCTACTGAAAGTACAGAAACCATCGATTTTAGACATGCTGGAAGAAAGTTTAGTTTGATAAATGAAGATGTAGATTTTGCACAAAAGAACAACTTACCTATTTTGAACCCACTTCAAAAAGGAGGTGGTTATCAATTCGAATGTATTTTTTTTAATGCCCAAACATTTTTACTAGATGAACCCATTTTGATGGTTTTTATTTGAAAGCTGGTGCTTCTCATGTGGTCGCATTTAAATTTGATCAAAATCTGAGGAGTAGTTTTTGAGTTATCATTAATAATAGGTATTGTCAAGGTACCAAAACTAAAAAGAGAAAAATAAAAGTCATAATCGAAAAAAATAGGTAATTACCAAAGACACCGACTTTCGAACAGAAAGCTATTTTTCGATTTGTAGTGTTTTTTTAAATTAAATTTTTTGGTTAAAAAGTATTTTGTTTATTTTGTTTCGATACCAAATACAAAAATTTCTCCATAGTTTTTTTTTATTTATGACATTTTAATCAAAATATCATTATTTTAATGCAATTTTGCGCAGCAGTCGCGAAATATAAGAAGAATTAAAAAAATGCCATACATTCATTTTACATAGCGTAACACCCTCTTAAATGTTTCTACTCAGTAAGAAAGCACATAATTTAAACATATGCCTTCATTTGTCAAACTGTACAGCTATATTGTGTGTAATCTTCCATGGCAAACGTTCCACGCGCCCGGAGGAAGACATGAAGCGAATTACAGCAAATTTACTGCTCGTTTAAAAGAAAGGGGAAAATTTCTACTGAATAAAGAAATTGGAATATTTTATTTAACATTTTTTACTATTGTATTTTCTCACATTTTCGGAATATTTTGTATAGTAGGCACGTGTTTATATTGCGAAAAATTCGTGTGTGAAGCATGTGTATTTTCTGGATTAATTCTATTACTCAACAAAATATTGCCAACAGGCTGTGTTAGGTCATAGTTTAACAATACAGTCGTGCGGAATAAACTTTCGGCATATGCCAAATTCGTCAGTAATTTATTTCTGAGCTCAGCTTGAAGGTTGGTTGGGTTTAGGTAACCTAAATATTTGACCATTTTTTTTGTGTTTGGTGGATCTTTCCCCAGGACAAGGATTTCTTTTTAGTTTCTGTTTGCTCGTGACTCTAGTCTAGGTCAGAGGTGACACAGACAGAGTTTTTATAATCATTTCATGAATAAAACTTCCTTTAAGTAATCCTTTTTTGACGTGGTACTATGAACTGATTTGATGCAATATAAGTAGGATACAAAGAGTATAGCTGTCGCTAAACTTCTGGGCCGCCCTGAAGTTGGTTTACTGGATGCGCGAGGCACGAATCGGTGCTCTTTTTAACCGACTTCCCAAAAAGGAGGAGGTTTCTCAATTCGACCGTATATATATTATGTGTGTTCGCGGATAACTTCGTCGTTTATGAACCGATTTTGATGATTCTTCTTATATATAAGGAAACTAGGGTCTGATGATGGGATCCTAGAGAAATCGAGGGAAATCTTCAAATATTATAGGCATACATATTGCGATTTTGGTATTTTCATCAATAATGCAATCATTTGCACTCAGAAAGTATCATTTGGTGAAGTGGAACTGATGAAGAAGACCACAATGGCCACTGGAAATCCGAAATAAAACAATGAATCTTAGTCGTGTTTGGGCTTATTGGAATCGTCATAAAGTTTACTTTGGCTATAAATTATTTTCATGTTAATTGGAGTTACCTACCAAAGGTAAAAAGAGGAAAAAAAACACTTTTTTACAAAAAATCAAACCGAATGCCAAAACAAAACACTTCAAAGCGAAAAATAACTTTCTTTTCCGAAGTCGGTGTCAAATAATGGAAAACAATAGGTACAAAAGACACCGACTTCGGAAAAGAAAGTTATTTTTCCCTTTGAAGTGTTTTATTTTGGAAGTCGGTTTGATTTTTTGTAAGAGATTTACTACTGCGCAGCCATTGTAGCCAACTTCAGGGCGGCCTACAAGTTTGGCAATCAATCAATCAATCAATTTATTTTTATTTTACATAGGCCTACATGGGCACTTATAAAACGTCGACAAAAGGTGCACGGTTCGGGTTGGTCGTTTCCTATGGAGAAGAACCGGCAAGAAGCTCCATGGTTACTCTATTAAAAATGGTTTGGTTTTACAATATTTCCATGTTACAGCATTAGTACAATGGGGGGACAACGTAGGCCCGACAATAAGTCGTAAGGAACTAAAAAAAAAAAGTTTATACAATATATAACAAATGTTAACTAACATCTAGAAGGCCTACAATGTTCACACATTCACAAAATAATCGGTAAAAGAATCAATACAAAGTTAAAAAAAAAAAATGATTTATATATAACTAACAAGACTAAATTTAACATGTGGCACAAATGTTGTTATCAGTGCTGTAACTTTTCTTTGCAAAGGGCTATAAAGATGATTGCGAACTATTGTAAAAAGACCAATTAAAAGAAGATAAACAAAAAAAAACATGAGATTGAGAATAGTTAGAGACATCCACATATTTGTGCCGTTTATGAGTTACCGGGGAAGCCGCATGCGCAGAAGGAGCTAAAGCCAAAATTTTTATCTTCAACGTAGTCCTTGATTTTATAATATGCTTTTTTAATTTTCACACGTTTGATGTGATTTTTTAACTTTCCATCGGTCAGTTCTATAACTGACTTTGGCAACTTGTTATAGAAGCGTATACTGTTTATAAGAAAAGACTTGCTAGTTTTAGTTAATCTGAATTTTGATATTACAAGTTCGTGCTTACTGCGTGTATTTAAATTAAGTAAGTCGCTTCTAGTTTTGAAAAGCCCTCTATTTTTGCGGACATACAAAATACATTCCAAAATATAAAGTGAAGGTAGAGTCAGTATATCGATCTCTTTAAATTTATCTCTGAGGGTCTCGCGAGGACCTATTTTATAGATCGCGCGGATTGCCCTCTTTTGTAATATGAAAACTGAGTCAACATCTGCTGCTGATCCCCACAGCAGAAAGCCATAAGACATAATACTATGGAAATAAGCATAGTATACTAACCTAGCTGTGGCTGCATCGGTTAACTGCCTTATTTTCCTTACTGCATATGCAGCTGAACTTAACCTTCCCGAAAGAGTTCTAATGTGCGCGCCCCACTGCCTTTTTGAATTGATAGTAATCCCTAAGAATACAGTTTCCGTTCTAACTTTAAGATTTTTGCCGTCAAGATTTAAGTTTAGGTCACTCGTACATTTGGTAAAGAGAACTTAAGACATTTTGTTTTTTTCGCATTCAGTAAGAGATTGTTAGCTGCGAACCATTTTGAGAGAATAATTAGACTTTCGTTGACATTTAAGACATCCGTATCTTTCCTATCTATTTTAAAAATTTGCGAAGTATCATCAGCAAAAAGAATTATATCCGATAATTTGGCCATGATGGCCAAATTATCGGATATATTTTTTCGGAGAAAGGGGAGATCATTAATGTAAACAAGAAAGAGGAAAGGGCCGAGAATTGAACCTTGGGGCACGCCCATCTTGACTAGAGACCCGGAGGACGTCGCCCCATTAACATTTACTTTTTGCTGTCTGTTTGATAAATAGGAAAGCACGAGATCAGCAGCTTGTCCTCGGATTCCGTAGTGGTGTAATTTACAGATCAGTGTGTTGTCTCGTGTCTCCTGTGCGGGTCACAAATAAATATTTTTCTTTCTTTTCTTTCTTTCTTTGTGGTCGACGCAGTCGAACGCTTTTGAGAGATCACAGAAAACCCCAGAGGCATTCTGGGACTTCTCCCAAGATGCCAAGATGTGGCTGATGAGTTTTACTCCCGCGTCCGTTGGCGACCTACCTTTCGTGAAACCAAACTGCTGACTATGCAGGATCCCATTAGAATTGAAGTGAGACAACATCTGGTCCAGCATGATTTTTTCATAGATTTTTCTCAATGCTGGAAGCACGGATATAGGTCTATAATTAGAGGGATCACTCTTACAGCCTGGTTTGAAAATTGGTACTACTTTACTGTGCTTCATTAAGTAAGGAAACGTGCCGCTGTCCAAACATTGATTGAATATGCCTGTAAGGACAGGAGCAATCGAATCAATAATATCTACAAGAACCCTAACGGATAACCCCCATAAGTCTTCAGTATTTTTTATATTGAGACTTTTGAACGCGTTTTTAATTGTATCAAGACATATTGGTTTAAATTTAAAGGTTGGTATGTCTTTAGTAAAGTTTTCTTTAAGAAGAGCTTCAGCTAATTTCGATGAGGAGGGAAGAGACTTCGTAACCTCTAACGGAATGTTGGTAAAGAAATTTTCTAATATCTCGGCGACTTCTTGCTTATCAGAAATGGTTTGATTAGTTATTTTCAAAGACAACTCATTCTGATCGCGTTGTTGTGTCTTTCCAGTTTCTCTATTAATTACTTGCCACACAGTTTTTATTTTATTGTTAGAAATACCAATCTTGTTTATTATTATTTGAGATTTAGCTTGAGCGCAGACTCTTTTGAATATTTTGGAATAGTTTCTAACATAAGTGTGAAAAACTTGATCGGAAGTCAAAGATTTTTCATAATATAAATTATATAAGATATCTCGGCTTTTTCTTATGCTGGCGAGAACTATACGAATAAATTTAGAATATAGAAAATCTCTGCACGTGGACAGATATTTTTTTTTCAATGTCAGTGCTTATATCGCTATGATTTTAATGCGAGAGCTGTTCTAAATTCATATCAATAATATAGCTATGAGCAGACAAACAAACATGTCATATCATGATAAAGTTCTAACTTTCGTCCGCAGCGACGCTAAAATGCAATTCAGATGCAACTGTACGTAACAAATGTCCCTCGCTTGTGTAGTCCAGATCTGCAAATCATCTCGTTAAACCCATTGTGATGAGCCAGTAAAATGTAAATGTTATCACCTTGTCACTGTCAAGCCATTAACTAGTGTACGCGGATAAAATGCTCATAAAATTAGCATTGGAGTTACGAAGCTGCTATTTCTAGTTTCACCCTCATATTTTATGTTATATGGAGCTCTGTTTTCTATAAATTGTGTGCATTTATCTTTGATATTGTTTTTTTAGGCTTGTGTTTGACAGCTGGCTTGTAAGTGTATAAGGTCTTGTTCGGGTTTATTATAAAGTTTAAAAGTGATTCTATTAATATAATTATTTTGGGTGATTTTTCTAACAAATATATTAGGAAACAAAGTATAAAGAAAATATTATTTTGAGAATACCAAAAACTACCAACGAACCAATTACGACTAATTCTTAAAGTAGGAAGCCCAAATGTTTGTGATAAAGACACAACTAATACATCTAGATGACAATTATCATTCTTTTTAATTAGCCAGAACACAGATAATATAATACTAGCATACAGATGTCTCAACCCATACAAAGAAACCGTACCAACGTAACTAGCGATTTTCTTCTGTTTTACGGGCTTTGTATGAGATGAGGCATCTGTATGCTAGTATCAGTGGCCAGAAGAACATTACAGTAAGCTTTAAGGATTTTCATCAGGTCCGCGCTAAACACCTGATGAAAATTCCTCATGTGCGGCATGGAGTAACATATGCAACTTTTCGCCACTTTTACTGCTTGAAGGTGAGCAGAAACGCCTTCATGACATCTTCCAGATTCAAATCCATTCACAAACATATCTGACTCTTCAAGCAGCTAACGTCGGTAGCTCCACCACCAGATAAGGAACTTATAAGGACAATGCAGGCTGTGGTAACGCAGGGCACAGTATAGGGTACTGCGGCGGTGGCTGAATTCCTTATGACGGTGGCCTGGCTTCTGGCTCGGAGCAGTGTAGCAGCCAATGGGTTAGCATCCGACCGCGGCCCTCGAGTTCCAACTCGCCTCGACGGTCGACAACGAAGGTGCCCCTTTGGTCCAGTAATGCTCGTGTGGTATCGCGTAAGTGGATGTGTAGTGCTGGAAGAGCTGAAAGATTTTAGTTTTTGCTTATAACAGTCTACTACAGTAATGGGTGAAAAGACAAAAAGAATCTTCATGTGTCAGGAAGGAACAGGTCAGGAAGCTCGACGAAATCAGTAAATCTTCCGTCAAAACTCATGCTGGCCAGCACAAAGACCTTATACGTTTTTCTTACTACTAGACTGTGTACCAAAATTCTTTGTTTAGCTAAAATGAAATCTATCATCATACACCTAGGTTAGCTATTGCCTTATAAGCGGTAGCTAACCAAAAGCGGTCCTGGCGAGAGGGTTTCCACTGGTAGTGTGTCCTTGTCTGACCTATTGCTAGCACAATGGGTTTGGTAGAAATGGTAGAAAATTTTATATGTTTCTTTTTATGTTATACCAAAACGAACAATTCATAGACTTTGACACTTATTTAAATATTTCTAGAAAAGTATAGTATAAATCGTTGTATTTTTAAAAATTATCTTTAATACTGAGTAAGAGTAATACTTTTAAATGTAGGATGGTGGTTTGCGGATTTTTTGGCGGACTTTATTCGAGTGAAATTCAGCGGCTGTTAATATTATTTGAAAATTTATTCCTAGTGGAATACAATTGGTACAGTTTTATTTCTCAACTGTCTACGCAACTGGAATATATGTGAAATCATAGAGATCCTTTGAGGTATATTTAGCTGCCGGTATTTCAAAGCACCGTCAGAAGACCGCAGGGTCATCTAACGCCTCTCCTTCATGAGCTTGAGAGTAGGATCAGAGAGCTTTTTGTTCCAATCTATATGATGGTCTTGATCTTGAAGAATGAAACTTGAAGAGACTTGGGATTTGAGGATTATTGAGTCGGGAGAGAGAGAGTACTCTCTTCGAACTTCAGATAACCCTTTGATACTCCATCATAAACTGATCAATTCCTCTTCGAGTTCGGTGATATTTTCGTCGGTCCTGAGTGTGCGCGTGTTGTACGTTGCCAGGTCCAGTCCTAGGTATTTGTTAGGGGTAGCCGGATCTCGTCCGAGATTCTTAGCACCCCTTGCCATACCGTAATCGAAGGTACAGGCTGCCGGGCAATAGGGACTATGTTTTATTTGTGCTATTCATGGAGAGTGCTTTGCAGGCGGGTTGGCGTTGGCGATCGCAGTATGGTTGTTACAAATGCACAGAGAACGCTGCTGCCCATTCCCTGGTTTTTCCCTTATTCGCCTCTTACGACACCCACAGGCAAACATGGGATGGTGAAATTCTTTACGCCCGACACCATACGGTTAGTGATGTAGATACCAAAAATATAAACACTTTTTTTTTATTAACTATTAATTAGGTAGGTTTAGGTAGCGCTGTTAGGTAGCATCAACATATCGGAATACTTAAAATGTCGTTTTTACAATAAATTTGTCCCGTGTTCTGTTTGGTCATGGTCACCTCATTAGAAAGAGACACACTACCAAAGGGAGCCCTCTCGCTCGGACCGGTTTTTGCGCCATAGTGCACAATCTAGTAGTAAGAAGTATAAGGTCTTTGGGCCAGCATGATTTCTGACAAACAAAAATTTTTTTGATCAATAACTGGATATACGTGAGGAAACAGGCATGTCATAGAACCAAAAATTCGAAGACATGTGACATCCACCAACCCGCACTGGGCCCGCGTGGTGGATTAAGGCCCATTCCCTCTCTCACAGAGATAATCTTTTAAAAAAAATACTACCAACTTCCAAATAAAAACACTACAAAGTGAAAAAAAACTTTATTTTTGGAAGTCAGTGTCCATAACGAAAAAAACTGGTACCTACCAAAGACAAACACTTCCAAAAAGAAAGTTATTTTTTACTTTGAAGTGTATTTATTTGGAAATCGGTAGTTTTTTTTTTTTTTTAGTTGTAAGTAGGTACCTATTAAGCAACTTGCCTTTAGTAAGGTACTTATCATGCCAGAATAGATTAACAGAATACCATGAAACTTGAACATAACCGGTGAAATGAGAGTGTACCAAGGTGAACTGCTGTACACATCTGCGTACTCCTTTAAAGCGTACTGGCGTGATGATATGTTATGAAATGGTATAAACAATAAACAGACATGCGACGATGCATGCAACAATCCCGAGAGTTTTTCCGTTATTTATTGAAAAGTTCTGTTGTATATCTCCGAAGTTCTTCAGCAGATCTACACCTAATTAAAATGGGACCAATTTCGAAACATACTCTATCAAACAAAAAAATAATTTTCAAAATCGGTTCACAATCGACGGAGCGATGTAATTCGGGTCTACGCCCACTCGACCCGCTTAGACTCGACCCAAAGAATAATACCAGATGTTTTAATACCAATTTAGTGCCATTTGTACAGTGTGTGTTATTTTAATTCGAAATAACTTGATATACATAGAATTTTTAATATGCTGTTACGATACATAATTTATATACATAGAATTTTTAATATGCTGTTACGATACATAATTTATATACATAGAATTTTTAATATGCTGTTACGATACATAATTTATCCTGGTATCGTGTTTCGTGTGTTGTCGAGTGCTTTCGTTTTAAAAAAAATGCTTTTTGAATACATTTTTCTCTTTTACAGATTTTTCTTTTTTATATTTTAGAAGTTTGTCCCTACCTATTTGTTAACCTAATATTTTTATAATCACGTAAAAATACTGATAACATAAATAGCACTCTGCCACTTTCTATAAGATTGTAATGGTAAGTAACGTAAATCTGAGATGTTTACTACAAAGTACAAAGCGTATACTTTAGTAAAAATCAAAAAACCCGACTGCTTAAAAAGCGAACTATAAAGACGTAAACAAGAAATTCATGCTGTGCAATCGGAGGATACATAATCGCGTCTTGGCTGACCAAAACCAGATGTATCCTCCGACTGCACAGCATGATTTTTTTCTTGTTTACGTCTTTTTAGTTTGCTTTTTACGCAGTCGGGTTTTTTGATTTTAATAATTAACTTTTTTTATTTACAACATTTTAGTTATTTTTTCTTTTCCAATTTTTATGTAGCCAGTGACACTTGCAGACGTAAGAATCATCAAAATCGGCCAACCAGTTTGGCCTCTAGAACGCCACATAGGAACAAACATACATAGACTGATAAACACATTATCCTCCTTCGGCAGTCGGGTAAAAAGGATGAGCAGTTACTTGTATTATTGATTTATTTATCCAAACATTATTTAAATTTGACACTATCTGTGGTGCAACCGTTAAATTGACGCTTTTCTGTCTGATTATACATTGACGTTTTTACGCCTATCAAAACAAAAATATCCAGGTCTTATTCTTCGGGTCGAGTCTAAGCGGGTCGAGCGGGGCGGACGTTGCAATTTGACCGATTTTACTTGAAATTATCTTATAGCTCTATATCAACGCTCTGTTATACTCTATCTACTTATACGACATATGAGTATATGATATATAGCACCAATGAAGTCAATGTGAATATAAACAAATTTCAGGCTGTAACATTTACTAGGAAGTGAAATCGCATCCGCTACTGTTATAATCTTATTCAATCAATCAATCAGTTTATTTGAGAAACATAGGTGTTTACATAAAATACGAGGAGCGCTATGTTTTGTCATAATTAGGACATAAAAATTTATAAGTGACACATTAGGTGTAATAAGATTATATGTGAATTAGAAAAAAAAAAAACAATTGAACATGAAAAGAAAAAAGGAAAAAAAATAACATCAAATACAATAAAATCAAACAATAGTCATAGTACTTATTATCACAAGGTAAAAATGCATCTTTATCATAATTGGTCGTTCAAAAATTCGTCTACAGTATAATAACATTTGTCAATTAATAATTTAGTAAGAGCTTTTTTAAGCTTATATAATGTCATGTTTTTTATGTCATTAGGAATTTTATTAAACACTTTAGGTGCCTTACCAAAAAAACATATTTTCATCAATGAGGTCTTACATTTTAGATGACATAGTTTATTTAAGTATTGGGCATGTAATGGAGCTTTTTTAGTGGAAGATATTTTTTCAAATACTTGTGTGTTTCTTTTCACAAAAAACGCTGTTTCCAAAATGTATAATGCTGGAAGGGTCAGTATTTTAAAGACCTAAAATAGGATCTACAGCTATCCGTTGTTTTTATATTACACATTGCTCTGACACATCTTGCATCTTAAATATAAGCTCACGGTCAGTCGACTGTCCCCACAAAATTACGCCATATCGCAACACAGAAGCTACAAGTCCATGGTATGCTACAGTAACGCATCTTTATTTACAGGCTCCAGAGCCTTATAAGTTACATCAATATTTGGATGTGGTTGCGGTTGATGAAAGTGCATCACTTTAGTTTTATTCAAATTAATTACGATATTATTATTATTCATCCAAAGGATCATATTGAGAAGGGATTTTTTAATATCATTTTGATAAGTGGTTACATTACTACATTTTATAACTGCTGTGCTATCTTCGGCACATAGGATAATTTTGTGTCGTATTATTTTTGGCAGATCATTAATATATATCAGAAACAATAACGGCCCCAACACACTACCTTGGAGCACACCATATCTTACGTGTCTTGGTTCTGATCTATATATGATCTGCGTTTTTGTCTTTCACTAAGGTATGATTCAATAAGTTTCAGAACATTGCCCTTTATGCCATATCCATGTAATTTCTTCAGTAATATCTTGTGATCCACATAGTCAAATGCCTTTGTTATATCAGTAAAGATCGCACATACTGGATTAAGATAATAAATCGTACAGTGCCATATTAATAGTATGATTTTTACGAAATCCTTTTTGTTCATTGCAGAATAGGTTGAACTTTTCAAAGTACATATAAACTGAATCATGAAATTACTTTTTCAAATATATTTGAAAGTACTGAGAGTTTTGCTGTCGGCCTATATTTTTAGTGATGCATCAATTAATTATGTGTGCGACAGGTGGCGCTATAATTTCTTTAACATATTTAATAGCTCTAGTAGATACACCGTCATAACCAATTGTGTTTGTATTTTTTAGATGGTCAATTATTTTAATAATGTCGTTCGTCGAAACAAGTAACATAAATAGGGATTGCGCTGTCGAATTTCCAATATTATTTTGATAGGTCAATTTCATGTCATTTTGTATATTATTTTCGATTTCGTCAACAAAGTAGTTATTGAATTCATTAGATATGTCAATAGGATTCGTTATAGAAAGTCGGTCTTTTTTTATGGCAGTTATTGTATCATGTGGCAAACTTGGTTAGATTTATTTATTATTTGCCAGACTGCCTTTGATCTATTTTGAGGAGAATTCTCAAAATAGATCGAAGCCAGTTATAATATGGTTATTTTGAGACTTTTGAGTTAAACGTATTATTTTTTTAAAGTTTGTTTATTGCTTAGGTTAGGATTGTACCTATATTTCCATAGTAGTTTTCTTTGTTTGTTACTGCATATTTTTATCCCACGAGATATCCATTTAGTTTTCTTATTAGTCTTTATGGTGACTGTTTTTTTCCGGAAAGCAAAGTCTATAGAGCATTAGAAAATCATCCATGAACCTATCATAGGACTCATGGCCCTCTTTATCATTATATATTTGCGAGAAGGATAAACATTCAAGGTGAGCTTTAAATGTCATTAGGTTGTCCGTAGAGATATCTTGCTTTTTGAATTTCCAATGAGGTAATTTACATGTTTTTTCAATAGGCACTGTAAGAATGTGAGACGTGCGATCAGAGAGACCAAAATCAACAATTGTTGTGGTGGTGGCACTATTGTGCGTGGTAATGCTGTTAAGGCGATCTTGGAGTCGTTCTGGACGCAAAACTTCTGTTTTCGGAGCATGTGACCTATATCGTCGGTAAGTCATACAAAAATCTGGGCTTTATTATGAATGTGTGTAAATAATTTACCGATATAGATTACATCAAAATACTTCATTTTGCGTACATACGCAGTATCTTATAATCAATCTGCCTAGCCTTTTCCCAACTAAGTTGGGGTCGCCTTCCAGTCTAACCGGATTCAGCTGAGTACCAGTGTTTTACATGGAGCGACTGCCTATCTGACCTCCACAAGCTAGACTGGTGTCAGATCTCAAGCTTCTGATCTTCAAATGACAGCCGGGACCAACGGATTAACGTGCTTTCCTAGGCACGGAGGAAACTCGGTATGTTGAAAATGGTCACCCATCCACGGACCGACCTTGTCGAACGTTTCTTAACCTTGAAAATCGACTTGTGCGGCTGTTATTATTTAGCCACGAGCTCCTCACGTAGTATCTTAGAATACTGGAGTAATATCTGGCATCCACACTACTTTGTTTATATTGAGCAGATAGAATCCATATAATCTAAATTCATTACATACATTAATTATCGCAGTGGTTTCAGACAAAAAGATTATCTTATAATATGCAAACATCATAATATACTTCCATTGGAGAACAGACGTACGGTTTTGGATATGTTGTTTCTTTATAATATTTTTAGTGGGACAGTTTAGTTATAAGATTGAGTAATCCGTCTCGTCCACAGATAATAAAAAACAAAAAAAAATGGCCTCATCCCATACAAAGAAACCGTTACACGTAACTAGCGTTTTTCATCTGATTATACCGATTATTTTTTTGTAAATCCATCGCGTTTGGTTCCGTCCCACGGCGATAGATAGATAAATAAAAAAACTTTTTGCAAAAAAATACTACCGACTTCCAAATACAAAACTACAAAGTGAAAAATAACAAAATTTTTTGAAGTCAGTGTCTTTCGTAGGTACCATTTTTTTGCGTTATGCTTTTTAGTTGTACGTACGGCAAGTTAGTAAGGGATCTATTTCGCCAGAATAGATTTCATGAAACTTGAACATAACCGGTGAAATGAGAGGTCTGCTTTCCCCTTAAGAGCGAACTGGCGTGATGTTATGTTATAAACAACAAACAGACATGCGATTGCAGCAATCCCGAGAGATTTGCCGTTATTTATTGAAGAGTTCTGTTGTATATCTCCGAAGTTCTTCATCAAATCTTCACCAAATTAAAATGGGACCTATTTCGGAACATACTTTTTCAAACAAAAAAATAATTAACAAAATCGGTCCACAATTGACGGAGTAATCGGTGAACATACACAAAAAAAAAAAAAAACAAACATGAAGTCGAACATAGAACCTCCTCCTTTTTGGGAAGTCGGTTAATAAAATAATTAGTAAAGTACGTCGGGACAGTTTCTTTGTATAGGATGAGACCCCACGGTCTCGACGCAGTTTTTCGATGTACCACACCAGCCGCGGATCCAGAATTTCGCTCAGAAAGGTGCCGAAGATGCCATTGAAAAAATACTGTTCCTTTATTTCGGATCGTATTAATTTCCAGTTGGATTTTTGATGAAATGTAAACTTGAAAACCATTGTAACCTCGACAATTTTAGGACTTGGACGTACTTACGCAAAAAGGATCCAACCCACAGTATGGTCGAAAATGAGCTGAGTATGCCAAATTAGTCTCTATGGTCTATATTTTCGATTAGCATAAACACCCTAGTCAAAATATGTTAATTTGACATTATAGGATCACTTTGTTGTCCGTCCGTCTGTCCGTCCGTCCGTCTGTCTGTCTGTCAAGACCCTTTTTCTCAGGAACGCGTAAGGGTATCAAGCTGAAATTTATATCAAATACTCAGACTCAGGTCTGATGTCCCTTAAAGCTTTGGAAAAATCAAACTTCTAAGGCAACGCAATCAATAGATACAGCCGTTTATGTCGCAAATTTTCGACACTCGCAAGGGAATCAAAACCGACAGGGTACTTACCGTTAGCTCAGAATCTTGAAATTTGGTACGAAGCAACGTCTTGTAGCATAGATAAAGGAATAATTGTGAAATCCGTAAATTTTTAGTTAAATACAAAATATTTTTAATAATTTTAAACTTACTACCCTTTTCCCCATGAACGCGTAGAGGTATTAAATTGAAATTCATATCAAATACTCAGGTCTATATCTTTAAGCTGAGATTTGTACGGAACCCTCGGTGCGCGAGTCCGACTCGCACTTGGCCGGTTTTTATTAATATGGAGTACCAACCCACATATATGACAGGATTATATCTTTCAAAATATTATTATAAAAACTAATGAAAAATACGATTTCATATGAAAATATTTTTCTGCAAAAACAACTAAAGTTCCACGAAAGGACCAATTTATTAATGTCATTAAAAGTAGCAAGGAAAAGAATCTCTGCAAGTTAAAATAATAGAAAGTAATGAACTTTTAAGCGTTAAGAAAATATAAAAAATACAGTAAACATTAACATTTTTACTAATAAGGCGAAAGTTAATTCGTTGCAAAGAAGATAAATACTCTATAAATAAAAAATAAATTAAATAAACAATATAAATAATAATAATATAAATTCTTTAAAGAATATTTACTGTTTTGTTATATAAAACCATAATTACATAACAATTTGCCATGTTGGATCGTTACTGCGAAATTCAATATAAGCTTAGCATAATTGAAATGGCTTTTAGCTAAAACGATCCAACCACATATTTACTTATATATCTCTAAAAATATTTATTTATGCCCAATAAAACTTATTTAAATAAAAAGGACAACAATTTTTACAACCGTATCCCAAATCAACAAAATCACAAAATAAACTTCAAACTTCATTATCTTAAAAGTGTCATTTTGTGGTTTGAATCCTTTTTGTGTAACCACGTCCACTTCATTGATAGATTTTAGGTTTTGACCATTCTTCAAAGTATCAGAATGGTGACAACTTCTGCAGCGAGGGCAAGCGTAACAAAAAAATTAGCGCTTTACATCGGAGATAATATTTCTGTTCTTACCACCACCATTTATACTACTAGTTTGGTCGAGGCCCAGGGGGAGCAATTGTACCCCCCCTTTATCCGCGCCTGTACCACACAATAGTACAAACTACGCTCAAAACTCAGCTATCGATAGGATATTAACAAACAATTCTCTCACATTGATATATTTAACTCCCAAAATGCTATGTTCCGAAAACTACTACGGACCTCTGTATGTGGCGAACTGACTAATAAAGCTAAAGCTGAATGAAACTATTAGGAATTGAATTGAATGGAAGGTACAATTACAGACCTACACAGACTACACTACACTATACGATAAACTACTGTGCGTCCCGAGCGGGCAGACAGTGGGCGGCTTCGCTCGCTGTCGCTGACGCGATTCGTCGGGATTATGCTGTTGGCGGCGGAATGGTTTGTTTTGGGCATTAGGGGTTAACATACATAAGTCAAATATTTATGTTAACCCCTAATTCCCTTTGCTTTTGAAATATATTGCTATGTTGCTAGCTGCGCGATCTTGTTCGATCGTAGCATACTGGGAGGGTAGTCGAATGACCTCTCATTTGAAACGCTTAATACAAATAGTATAATACTAGCTGACCCCCGCGGCTTCGCTCCCGTCAACTGGCTATCTATCTACCTACCCTACAAACAAACAAACAATTACTTCAGCTTTATAATATTAGTGTAGATATTGATAAAACTCCTTCGCAAATGAACAAATTTGATTACCATAAAAAAGGTGAGTCAATCTTAAAAGATAGACATATGCTGTTTCGAATTTTTTTTTAGAACTTTTAAACAGGAACAATTCTATCATACATGATATTTGCGTATCTTAAACCGTTTACGCAGCGCGCGCAACGGAAGCTCTCAAAGAGGAATAATTTTGCCCGTTTTTGCAAAAAATAACATTTATGCTCCGCACCTATTGGTTATAGCGTGATGCTTTATAGCTTATAACTTTTCTTGATAAATGGACTATCCAACACAAAAAGATTTTTCAATTCCAACCAGTAGTTCCTGAGATTAGCGTGTTCAAACAAACAAACAAACTCTTCAGCTTTATAATATTAGGTCATTACATATGAAATTGGCGTTTTGTAAGGGAGGAACATAAAGTCGTTTTTTTATATAATATATTTATTTAATCAAAGTATGTACCATTGCTATCTATGCACTTTTGCCATCTCATCATTGATCCCTTTACTAAAAAAATCATTCGGACGGGAATCAATAAAATCTTTGAAGGCGCTTTAGACTGCCCCATCGGAGTTGATTTTTTTCCCCTGCAAGAAGTTATGCAAATTTCTAAAATAATGGTAATCTGCTGGAGCAAGGTACGGGGAGTACGGTGGATTTCTTAGACATTCCAATTGAAGCTCCTTTAATTTGGTAGCCGCCTGTTGTGCAGTGTGTGGTCTAGCGTTGGCCTGAAGCAGCAGTGGCCTAGAGCGATTGTCCAGCCTCGGCTGTTTAGCAGCTAGCTTTTCCATCATGGTTTGCAGTTGTTAACAATAGATATCCGCCGTAATCGTCTTACCAGATTTAAGAAAGCTGTAGTGAATGACACCGGCACTAGTTCACCAAACGCTCACAAGTAATTTTTTTTGAGTAAATTTTCTCTTGGGGCAGGATTTGGCTGGTTCGCCAGGGTTCAGCCATTGCGATGAGCGTTTCCGATTATTGTACAGGATCCACTTTTCCTCACAGGTAATGATTCGATTTAAAATCTCTTCATTATGGTGCCGGTTGAGTAATGTAACGCTGCAGTTGACGCGCCTTTGTCGGTTTGCTGCACTCAATTCATGTGCTCATCATGATCATTCAACCCACCTTTCAAAATTTTCACCTTCCCAATTTGTTTAAAATGGATTAAAACAGTTTTATCATAAACATCGCAGTCTGCAGCTAACTCGGACGTGGTTTGCGATGGATCCGCTTCCACAATAGCCTTCAATTCTTCATTATCAACGTTGGTCTCCGGCCGTCCACGGAGCTTGTTCGGCAGGTCGAAATTTCCAGAACGTAAACGTTGGAACTAAAAACGCATTGTGTTTTCTTTTGCAATACCGTCTCCATACACGTCATTAATCCTTCGAGCCTTTTCTGCAGCACTGGTGCCGCGATGGAACTCGTACTCGTAAATAGCGCGATATTTCAAGTTTTCCATTTTGTAAACTGACTGGCGCAAAGAAAAACCAAAAGAAGAAAAAACAAATGATTTACGGGTTTCCAAACACAAAAGCATGAGCAAATTGCTGTATAAATTTAAAATTGGAATTCCAACGAAAGATCTCCTTTTTGGTTTGGAATTCCAATTTTAAATTTTAGATAATATTTGAGATCAAAGTGGCCAGTACGACAAAACGCCAATTTCATAGGTAAGGACCTAATATTAGTAAGACAACAAAAAAAAAAATTCAAGTATTAGGTATGTTTTGTTGTTCTAAGCTTCTGTTGCAATTTTTTTTGTACATTTAATAAATTGTAAATCCGTACTGCAGTCATAACTGGCGTGTGTGTATGACTAGATGTATGAAAGTAAGTGAAGCAAACGAAGTATGTTAGGATCGTAGCAGGTGGCGTTCTGTAGTTTCTGCCTACCCCGATGGGTAAAAGGCGTGAGTTTATTTATGTAAATCCTTAATTGGCTGTAATAAGTGTATTAAAGTATTTTAAGAGCTGTGGATTTTGTGATAAATAAATAAATAAACGCAATTTTAAATTGCGTCGCGCCACTAGTAAGGTCCTTAAGGCCCAGTTTTTGATCAGTAAATAACTCAATCAATGGTTAAATATGTTAACCAATGGTTTCAAATTACCGCAATTTTTAGTTAATTATTTGACAATTTGTTAGAATTACAATTGCTGAATAAACGCGTTTCACCGAAAATTTTAACCATTGGTAAGCATATTAATAATAATAAAATATAAATATATAGAATGTTTATTGGTACAAAAAAAGGTTAGAATAATAAGTATACAGCTATAGGAACTACACTAACCATTGGTTAATGAACCCTGCCTCTCAAACTAGGGTAACCTGTTATTACTAATGCTACCAATAGTTAACCTGATATTTAACCTTTGGTTGAGTTAACTACGGATCAAAATTGGGCCATACCCTTCATGGCGTACAGGCGTGGTGTAACGTCATGAAACTTACGTTGTCCCGTAGACTCCATGCAACTGGCAGTGTTGATGGTGTCTTCGAACAGGCAGTAGTGGGGCATCTTGACTCTCACCACGCCAGCGCAGACAGGACCAGAGTGATCTCCTATACGGAGCTTATCACAATTTTTTCATATTTTTCTTTATTTTTTCTGATAGTACACAGAAAAACATCACAGGAAGAAGATACAGATATTCTTTAAATTATTCCGTTGGCCGATGCTTTTAAAAACTAGTCTCATTTTCCAAGCCCTAGAAATCTCATTAAAATCTTGAAAACCCTCAGCTGATTCATGCAGCATATTTAGTTTTAGGGGTATTTGTGAACCATATTCAGTACTTAACTAAAATTAATGAACTTCTTCCATACAACAGAATAAAACGTAAAAGTAAATTCATCTAAAGTTTTAGGCACTTGTGTTAGCCAGCGGCTTAATCCGCGTGAATGTATTTATTTTTTTAAATATCTAATTCACCTTCATCATCAGCCTATTAATGTTCCCACTGCTGGGACACAGGCTTCCTCTCTGCGAGAGGGGATGGGCCATAATCCACCACGCGGGCCCAGTGCGGGTTGGTGGATGTCACATGTCTTCGAACTTTTGGTTCTAGGACATGCCGGTTTCCTCACGATGTTTTCCTTCACCGTTTTTGAGAGCAGTGGTGATGAAATAACTAACACAAAGTAAAGCGCCTGCCTGGGTTCGAACCCACGACCTACGTCCTCGTACGTTGTAAGTCGCGGCCGATACCACTGGGCCACCACTGTTCTCGTATTTCGTAATTCACCTTAGCTCATGGAAATTATATTTGAGGCATGATTAATTAACAAACAACCACATATTCATATGAATCCAATTTTGTAAGGTTCACCTCCAACCGATGCGTAGGCCGGTGCCCTAAGACGAATCCCCTTACTATCTCCACGATAGCCAGCGCCATCAGACAGATCTCACGTGCGTGAAGGTCACCGTTTCTCTCCGGAAAACCAGAGACCGACATGTAAGCGTCGCCTATTGTTTCTACCTAAATTGAGAGAATATATTGTGTGAAAAAGAAGGCTATGTACGAGTAATATACAGCTCAAACAAAATTGAAAAAGGGACGGTTGCGAGGTTGCGTATTTTCGAAATCCTGTTTTATCCACGATCTATCTATTCCTAATCTTACATAAATGTTACATAAGGTGTTCATTACAGGTCAGCGGATTCAAGCCAGGAACTCACGCTGAGGCCCATTGGCAGCGCTGCGACCCCTGGATCCAATCAGATCCTGTACACCACGAAACAGCAGTGGTAAGCTAGGTATCGGTCTGTGATCTAAAGCTGACCACAAGGGTTGGGCGGTACAATTAGTCACTTACCTGAAAATCCCGTGGTGATCTTCTGTTCCTCGTTCAATCTCGTGCCGTGCGTTTTATATGGAGAGGAAAGCATATATATAATAAAGGACAATGATGGGAGGGGACCACAAACGTGTTCTGAGCCGGGCTCCTTGCCGACGAGGCAGACACATACACGTTCCCGACAAAGCACTTCACTGCGCGTGAAATATAGCCAAATCCGAATGCACGGGTGCCCCACAATACCGATCGCGAAAGGCGGGCGCAATTACAAATCAGGGTGTGCTAATTATATCTCGATTAGCATATAAGTCCAAGAAAGCCCGATTTCTCCTTGTGCTTGGTACAAATTTTCTTTTTCCGACTCTTGTCAAGTGTCAGCTGTCAATCAAAAGCTGGTAAAATCAATGGGACGAAACATAAGGTCTTTATGCTCGGTTCTGTACATAGGCTAAAGATTCCTCAATCATCTCTGTTACAGACTCTTTAGTGCGCTTCATAGACATGTTTTCATAATGTTATACTCATCTTTATAGTGACAAGTTAACGTCATTCATTCGAGATTCTTCTCTCTTCTAATTATTCGTCCTGTACAATATATAATAAAATAACGTAATGTTTACTACATAAAGCCTTTATTTTATTGGCGACGAGGAAAATTGTGTTGTTCAATAAACACCATGAACACGGAACAATTCGCGGCGTTCCTTACCGCGCAACAAGAACAACAGAAGGTTCTAACAGTCCTACTACAACAGCTCGTACAACAGCAACAACACCAGGAAAGTCCTTCAACATGTGACAGCGCCAAAAACAACGATAGTAACGGAGCACCCTCAACATCTAAACAAAACATTGTAAAACACTTCAAATGCGACAAGTTTAACCCAGAAGCAAACTCTGCCGAAAATTTTATCGATCTGTTTGAAGCTAAATGCCGAATATGGGGCGAAGAAACTGTTAGTATTCAAAAAGATCTACTAATAAATTGCATAACACCTGAAATATACCACGAGCTGAAGGTAGCTTTGATTCCTGACTTTGACACAGCAACATACGACGATCTAAAAATTAAACTATTGGATTTATATAGAACAAAGAAAACACGATACAAAGCTTTAATAGATTTTTGGAACTCCATGAGAGAAACTGACGAAACTATGGAACGTTATGCTAATAGACTAAAAGACCTCTCAAGGGACTGTGGCTACGAAGGGACTATGCTTGAGAGACAGCTCCGTGATCGTTTCGCGACCGGTTTGAACCATTTACAGCTAGAGGTAGATTTAAAGCAAAGATGGCCTGAACTACGCGAAGTAACAGAAGGTGGCAAAACGAGAGAAATAACATTCGCAGAAATATTTTCAGTTGCCCAGTCACGCGAAGCGCAGAGAACGACAACAGTGCTTTGAATGAAAAGCAAACTGAATACGTTAATAGGATACGCCAAAAGATTCAAGGTAGACGCACTAATACGACGACTAACGAAACAGCCAGGAAGTTGCGACCAGACCAATGCCGACGATGCGGAAAGTATGATAATCATAGTTATGAGGATTGCTCCGCTAAAGACCACCCGTGTAAAGCATGTGGAAACACAGGACACTACGAAAGCGTATGCATCAAATCAGGTAGAGCATATTTGACGTCACAACCCAAACGCACCCTCCAACGCAAGAACAATATCGGTAAAGACACGTCATCAATGACAACAGCGCACTACGACTCCTCAACGGAAGAAAGTGATAGCGAGTACAACCCTGTACATAGTATTACCAAGAATACAGCCCGGTGCAAAAAAAATTACGTGACCATTAATGGGGTAAAATGCACGATGGACTGGGACCCAGGATCAATCTACTCTATAATTTCCACTAAAATGTGGAAAAATATTGGAGCCCCGGTGTTAATGAAGGGACCAAAACTCCAAGCTTATTGCAATTTCAAGCTCAAACCGAGAGGTATAGCTGACGTAACAGTCGAAGTAGACAAAGTACAGAAAATTTTACCTGTTGTAGTTATGGACAAGGCAGATCCTATACTTTTTGGGTTGCAATGGAGTGAAATGTATAACATGACATTTCCCAAGCCTGTCTACTCCATCAAACGTACTAAAGAGACGTCACTGGACGTCGTGTTAGCTATCCACACCGACCATTCAACAACAAATTAGGGAAGGTCAAGGACTACCATGTTAATATCCACATCAAACCTGGCAGCAAAGCAAAACATCTACCAGCACGCCACATCAAGTTCAGCTTGCGCAAAAACGTAGAAATAGAACTAGAACGGCTTCTGCGTGAGGGGATAATAACAGAAGTGGATCCCAATTTAACACCTGTAGAATGGGCTACACCCACAGTCAATGTCTTGAAACCAACTGGCCAAGTACGAATATGTGGCGATTATCGAACGACTATAAACCCAGTACTTATCAAACATACGCACCCAGTACCTCTTTTTGATCAGTTAAGGCAACGCTTGGCACATGGTGAAAAATACTCAAAGATTGACCTTAAGGACGCTTATCTACAGTTTGAAATAGCCCCGGAATCTAAAAAGTACCTAACGATATCAACCCACAAAGGTTACTTTGTCTACAACAGAATGCCCTTTGGTATTGCGACGGCACCTTCAATTTTTCAACATTTCCTTGATAAACTACTGGATGGTATACCAAACGTCGCTGTATTTTTTGATGACATTGCTATTACCGGCAAGAATGACAAGGAACACATCCAGACCCTTTCAATAGTTTTCAACAAATTGAAGCAAGCCGGACTCAAAGTCAATTTAAAAAAATGCACTTTCCTACAACCAGAAATCGAATATTTGGGACATATTTTGGATAAAAATGGAGTACGGCCAACAAAATCCAAAATTGAAGCAATTTCAAACGCACCACCACCCACAAACACCAGAGAACTGAGAGCGTTTTTAGGACTCGTAAATTTCTACGAACGATTTATTCCACATCTGCACAGTGAATGCGCCGATTTACATGAGTTTAACGGGTAGTCGCCGAAAATGGAAATGGACTGAGCACGAAAACCAAACATTTCATAAGACCAAGAAATTAATAACTCGATCTAAGTCGCTTATGGCGTTTGACGAACACCAGCCTCTTTTCCTCTCCTGCGACGCCTCTGAAAAAGGAGTAGGAGCAGTGTTATACCACAAGGATAAGAACAACATCGAAAAACCTATTGCATTTGGCTCAAGGAAACTGAAACCTGCTGAAAATAAATACTCTGTTATAGACCGTGAGGCATTAGCAATATTCTATGGCATTCAAAAATTTGACCAGTATCTCAGAGGCACAAAATTTACGCTTGTAACTGACCACAAACCGCTGATTCACATATTGGGCCCTCAACGAAATCTGCCAAAAATTGCCAACAATAGACTTGTGAGATGGGCACTCGTCATTGGAAATTATGATTACGACATCATTTATAGAAAACGTGAACATAACATCATCGCTGACTATCTCTCCAGAATGCCAAATAGCCAGGAAGAACCGAATGTTCCTGAGGTAGCAATATGCAAAATCACAGAGTTGTTACAACATAATAAAATAGATGATTTGGCCTTAAGTGAAGAGCGTATCAGAAAAGAAACTGCACACGACATCATACTTAAGCAAATCCTACAATTGATTAAAACTGACTGGTGTGATTGTATACAGGCTGATCTGAAACCATATCTCAGAAAACGCAACGAATTATCAATAGAGAACAAAATCATCATGTGGCAAGGTAGAGTTGTTATACCGAGTAAATTAAGACTTACAGTACTACGATATTTGCACATTGGTTATCCTGGAACTTCTGCAATGAGGGCGCTTGCACGCTTCTATGTATGGTGGCCAACACTCAAAGAAGACATTGACAATTTTGTGAAACAATGCCAGAAATGCCAGGAAAATCGACCCAACAACCCAGAAATCCCAGTATACTCTTGGTCGATCCCAGAGAAGGTTTGGGAAAGAGTCCACGTTGATTTTGCCGGGCCTTTCGAGGGAAAGTATTGGCTAGTATTATCAGATGCATTATCGAAATGGATAGAGGTTAAACCGATGTCAAAGATAACCACCAAAACATTGTGCGAGAAATTAGATGGCATTTTTACAACTTTCGGATTACCTCAAGTTATAGTGTCTGACAATGGACCTCAGTTCACTTCCAAAGAATTCCGAACATATTGCAAGTCGCAGGGTATAGTGCACATGACAGCTTCACCATACCATCCAAGAACAAATGGGTTGGCTGAGCGCCTGGTGCGAACTTTTAAAACAAGAATGTCCGCAAGTGAAGCAGACCGACTTAACCCAAAGCGAAGATTGCAAAATTTCCTGTTTTCCTATCGGAATACACCACATACTACCACAGGCAAGTCACCAGCCCAAATGATGTTCGGCAGACAACTAAATTGCTTACTGGATAATGTGAGACCAAATATGAGAAGGTTATTGCGCTATAAAAATCTACAAGCTAATATCGAGTCGGAACAAAAGACCCCGATTTTCCAGAATGGGGAAGAAGTGTACATCCGCACTAGATTGGAAAATAAGTGGAAACCGGCTGTAATAGAGGAAAGGAAACACCGGTATTCTTATGTCGTGAGAACTCCAGAAGGAGTCTTAAAGCGCAGACACGCGGATCACATACGGCCCCAGGGGAGTGTGGCTCAGACACTAATCAATAAACGCGATATTGAGATGAAACCATCGGATCCTGCTGGCTCAAAAATTTATACACCACATGAACTACTACCACGTGCCAGTTCAACTCCAATCAGTGAAGCCGTTTCCGGCCCACCGCTAACACTCGAGCAGACACCGGTGTTGAGGCGTAGTAAGAGGACCGTACGTCCACCACACCGCCTCATAGAGCAAATGTCCTAAGGCCGGGAGGAATGTTACAGACTCTTTAGTGCGCTTCATAGACATGTTTTCATAATGTTATACTCATCTTTATAGCGACAAGTTAACGTCATTCATTCGAGATTCTTCTCTCTTCTAATTATTCGTCCTGTACAATATATAATAAAATAACGTAATGTTTACTACATAAAGCCTTTATTTTAATCTCCATGTGCATTTTAAAAAGATGATTAAGTGAAAGGTGTTGCTTCTCAAGCTGGATTACCTAATTCATTCCAAGACAATGGATGGGTATTGCAGACTAATATCGAATTTGTCAACCCAAAATATTCATATAATGTGTCACAAATTCATTTTGAAAAGAAAACAAATGTGGAAACAATTTAGGGAAGACCCAAAAACTTTTAGAAATTCTGGGCGTATTCAGGCCGTAAAATACTGTCTGAAATAAGCCCTAACCTTGTAAACCCCATAATTCTCTCGAAGATATGGTACAGACCATTGAGTAGTTTCACCACTTGAATGGGAGTGGAGGCGGTGCAGAGTTCAGTGAACCCCATGATGTCGCTGAAGTATACCGTGACCTCCGTAATCTTCTGTTGGGTCAATCTATCTAGCCTTTTCCCAACTATACTGGGTTCGACTTCCTGTCTAACTGGACACAGCTGAGTACCATTATTTTACATGGAGCGACTGCCTATCTGTCCTCCACAACCCAGTAACTGGGTAACATGAACCCCTTGGCAAGACTGGTATCAGATTTTCAGACTTCTGACTACCCGTAACGACTGTCAAAGATCAATAAATGACAGCCGGTACCAACGACATAAAGTGCTTTCCGAGTCACGGAGAATGAGATTAAAATGTTCTGACAGAGTCCCAATAAAAGACTTACTTTTTAAACATCATAGAAGCCGATGATCCTGTCAAAGGTGCTGTACAGATCGTTGAGCAGGTCCAACACCTGCATGGTGGTGGAGGCGGCGCAGAATTCGATGAATCCCACGATGTCGCTGAAGTACACTGTGACGCATTCGAAACTTTCAGGCTGGACCACTGCGCCGGCCATCAGCTGTTGTGCTACGGGCCTGAGTGGAGATTGATAGAATAAAGTACCTTAAAAGTCTGGTACTTAATGCACACACACTTACAGAGGCAGACTTAATACCTTAGACATTTTCCACCAGTCGACCTTTGGGTGATACAGAGGCAAACACTAGTAGGTATAATAGTTAAACTGAACAAAGTTAAACGAAAAAATAGTTAAATGCATCGCATTTATTCAAAAGGGCATACAAACTAAAAATACAATATGATTATACTATACATAATCAAAAGAATAAACCAAAATACTTAAAAATACTTAAACAATTAGTATTATTATAATAATAATTGAAAAATATTAACGCTGTGACGATAATATACTCAAAAAAAAAAGTTATCTGCTCCATATCTTATTTAAATTGACGGTTTATAATGAACATTGGTAGTAAGCCTCCGTTTATCCAAGCCTAATATAACACTCTAGGTTCGCTAGTGTATTTCCAACGAGGTGAATACTTTATATATATACTTAGTATAATAGTGTTAGTCTGGGTGCAACGTCCTCACGTACCTATATTAATTAATGTATGTATGTAAATATTGCAAAACACTTTTTTTTAAAGAGTAAGTGAGGAGTTTCTTGTCCGTTCTTCTCCATAATAAGCTACTTTTCTGTATGGACGGTAGAATTCATTAATATTACTTATCATTCAAAAGTGCCGCTTAATGGCCTAATTGAAATAAACAAATTTGACTTTGACTTTGTGATGGTTTTTCTCAACGACTAAAACTTTAAGGAAGACTAAGACTAAGAGGACTATCCGTGATCATCGAATTAATAAACGTGAGGCAATGATTCAGTATCAATCGTTATTTGCTTAAGAAACTATAAATCCAATATCAATATAGTTAGTTCTTTAATTGCATACGTCTAATATAAACTAGTTGGATAAAGAAATGTAACAGGAGTTGTAGGAGACCTTGGATATTTAATCAAAATTGTTACGAATACTTTAATAAGTTTTGCACAGACAAAAATATAAGTATTAGTTTTTCAAGGCTACGAGATATTCATTCCAAGCTTCCAACCTAAATAACATTCCCAGAATATTATATTAGTTAATGTTAGAACAAAGATATCGCCGTAATTTTGCCTCGAAAGTTCTAGTGAAATAATATTATGATATTCTTAAAATAAAGTGATAAGGATCATGGATTTAATATCAGAATGACATCCAAATTATCAGAACTTGCTCGTCATAAAGTTCTGATAGTTCGGATTTAATTCGTCATAACGAATGTAGTATTATTAACTGTACATGTATAATTATGTATGGAAAACAGAATTATTTTTGTGGGTGGAAACACAATACCGTTATCTATACTATAATATAATACCATTAATATTACTAAAATGACACTATTAAAAACACTCGTTCTTGCACTAATGGGATGGTACATTATCACTGAGTATAGTCCTCGCCAAACTTCTGGGCCGCCCTGAAGTTGGCTTTCTGATGCGCCAGGCACGAAACGGTGCTGTTTTTGTATGAGATTTACTACTGCGCAGCCATTGTAGCCAACTTCAGGGTGGCCAAGAAGTTTGGCGAGGACTATAACCTAGGCTATCTATATTGATAATCGAGTAAAATTAGGCATCCCTACAAAATTTCAATAATGTAGGAGTAAAAAATTGGGCTGCGAAAATATCGATAATAGAAAAAATAATGTTGTACAATATTAAAGAACATATCAATATCTACAAAAAGATAGCGATACCATATGAACAACAATTATAGTTATGTTTTTATTTATATTAATTTTATAACTACTTTATTATGTTTACATTTAAAAAGTTAGTAAAAATGCCGACTAAAATCAAAAATCAAAATTTATTTCTTTATTCAATTAGGCCATCGAGCGGCACTTTCGAACGTGATTGTTGATTCTACCGTCTATTCGGAAATGTAGCTTGTTATGGAGAAGAATGGACAAGAAACTCCACACTTACTCTTTAAAAAAAAATGTGTTTTACAAGTATTTGGTTACAATAATCTTGTTTGAAAAATACATACATATATGCGAAAACGATGTAAAAAAACCGCACTTAAAACCGTCTAAAGTAAAACAAACAATTAAAAATACAACAAAATAGTAATTAAAAACAGGCGGAGGCAGCTAAGATATGACCAATCCCAACTGATGGCGCCCGTTCACGAACATGACACATGGATCAGCACCACTCAGCTCAACCATCATGAAGGGAACCGAATGATCCAACACATGTGCCACCATCAGAGAGACATTAGAGAGAGCAAGGCACACTCAACTGCCAGGGCAAACTGAAGTCAACGAACGACACATAGGTACAGTAAATGGTAGATTCACAGTTGGTACATAGTACTCACATATTGCAATTATAAAATACAAAAATAAATTGAGTTTATACAACATAAATATTTTCATACAGTCTTCAGCAGGTCCAACAATACTTCAGAACTTTTCTATTTATCACTTGTTTTTGTGCCCTAGTGGCTGTGGAAGCATTTTTATCAGCGATGTAATCACCCAACCTATAATATGCCTGACTGCAACACTATGCAGGCAGGCGTATTATAGGTTTATTTTGGCGTTTTATACTAGTTTTGAATTTCGCCTCATTCAGTTCTAGAATGTGTGGCGGTATTTTATTGTAACATTTTATACAGTACCCCATAAAAGATGACGCTACTTTAGCCAGCCTGAAACCTGGTTGAATTAATTGGTCCCTATTTCTAGTAGCATAACTATGTCTATCGCTGTTTTTACTAAGACCAAAATCAGACTACGTTATTCTTATCTTGGTATTTATCCTTAATCAAATAAATTCATTCGTTGTAAAGGCTGTTTCAGTACCCGTAGATAACTTTTTAATTTATTGGAATCGGACATTTAATTCAAAAGATTTCGTGAATTTAAAAATGTGTGTAATCAAAGGATAGTTTGTGTTCCTTTGGTATGATAAAATAATTTAAACGCGGGCGAAGCCGCGGGCAGACTAACACTAACGGAATAACACGGGCATTTCGTTCAATAATACAATAGATGATCGGTAAGCCCTTCAAAAACGGGCCGAAAATTAAGGTCACAAATACGGTTGTGGTCTTATTTCAAATTAGAATGGTCCAATCATAGCTAAAATTGAGACGTCAAATGCCGCAGTGTGCGTTCAAAAAATATTCAAATAACCATCGTGAAACTGCGTTTTTGGAAGGAATATATTTTTTTCCGTAAGTTTATATAATCATAAAGTAAAAACCGATTTAAATAGTAAATATGAATCAATCACCAAATATTATGATAGATTAACGAACGTTTGCATTGACAATGTGCCAACTATTGTAACAAACATCGACTGTTCTGGAACTTTGTAATTTAGGCTTTAAAACATGCGTGTAAAATTAAATTTGTTTTGATGTATGTTGAGCAGCGAACAAAGGTCATACAATTTTTATTGTTTTTGTACATAGCTTTGTGAATGCAACTTTAAGCATTGCTTCTAAGGTTTAACTTGCATTAGCAACTAGAATTCTTTGCATGACGTAGTAACACAATTGGCGACAGTTTTAAAGAAAAGTTTTGTATGGGATTGCGCATCTAGTGTATTATAGTACACTTCGAAGTGTGCATGTCGTTAAGGTTGCTCTCTACTAAGCTATTATTTCTTTATGAGCTTGAAAGCCAATTTAATCCCGTATGATTAGAAATTAATTAAAGAATTAATTAACAGTCGTTAATGTCTTCGGTTTGAATTCTCTGCAAAAATCTTAAACTTTTAATGGCTTAATGGCAACTTCCTTTTCAGTATATGATTTAAGAATATTTATATTTTAATTAAAGTTCTCGTAATTTTCTCAAGGTGTAAACACGTTGTTTATAATATTAGTAATTGCCAGAAACCTACAACTTAAATATCAAATATAGATCTTGAATTGAGATCTTCTAATCTAATCGAAAGGGAATTATTGAGTAGGGAAAATACACTTAAGGAAATATTTTGTAAATATGAATGTAGTCAACAGATGTTGAGTGAACGCATGCAGGAGGCCTGTGAGTTGGTGGACCTGGTGAAGTATAATGCAGAGAGGTGCGAATCATTGACTAACAACCTCACCTGTAGTTGTGCTGCCGCTCTGCCACCTCTCATGTCACAACATGTTGCTACTACAACTTTACCCATTGATCATACTGCAACAACTTTGAACCCCACCAAAAGTAATGTCTTAGTATTTTCTGATAGATTAGGAACAGGTTTTGGATCTTTGTTAAATAACCGTTCTAAACATACAATAGTGAACCATTGTTATCATAAACTGCAATTTAATGAGCTTATCCATAAAATTCAACAGACACAATTGAATGAGCAAACTACTGTAGTACTTCTTATTGGAAATAGCCTTAGTATAACAAAAAGGGACATAGTTAATGGTATCGACACCCTACTTAAGTTAAGATTAGGCAAATTAATATTATGTGCATTGCCCTATTCTGGCAAGTTACTTGTTCATGAAAATGAATACATTTCTAGTTTGAATAACCTGATGCATATATTATCTTGTCGTCATAGTGACCGTTTATTGTTTTTTGACACCAACAATTTTGTTAGTGATTTTGTTTTGATTGGGAACCATATGTTTCTTCCCAAAAATAGTCGACATTTATTAGCTACATTGTTAGCTTTTAATATACACGCAGTTATTGATAATTTAACTGAGACTAGGTTTAGTGATTTAACAGTATTATCCAGTTTTTCTGATAATACTTTAAACGACGATTCTTTAAACGATTAGAGCCGACAAAAGAGAAGTCGAATAGTAATATTTTACTATATCATCAAAATATAAATCGCTTCTCCGGCAAAATTTTAGACGTGGAATTGTTAGTAGATAAATACCACATGGATATCTTATGTTTTTGTGAAACTTGGTTAAAACCAGATAGGATGTTGTTTAATGTAAATAATTTCTCAGTTGCCAGCGCGTACAACAGATCCACAGTGGGTGGTGGTACCCTGATACTTTGTAATAGTCATTTAAAATATAAGGAAAGGAAGGATATCACTGCTTACTCTGTTGATCGCTTGTGTGAGGTAGCATGTGCAGAGGTCGAGGGGCATACTGTCTTGTGCGTTTACAGACCACCAGCATCAAACTTGTCATTGTTTTTGATTACAATGGAAGAATTATTAAGTAAACTTTTCAGAGATAATAAATTGGTTTTTGTTTGTGGTGACTTAAACATAGATCTGTTAGTCAACTCGCCTGAAAAATGTAAGCTCATTTCATTATTTAAATCATTTAACCTAAAATATTTATTTAATGAACCAACAAGAATAACAGCGACTTCAGCTTCTTGCATAGATAATGTATTCACTAATTGTAAAGTAAAAGATTCGTTTTTAATTAGTGGCGTTAGGTCAGACCATACTGGTCAACTAGTATCTTTTGAGTCAAATAAAAAAATTAACCTAGCTAAATCAATTCGATTAAGACCACTTACTAAAAATAAATTAATCTCTTTTAATAATAATGTTTTTAGCAACCTTTGTAACGCCAGTTTTGATTCAAACGACCCCAATATAAATTACGGCAAGTTGTTTTCAACAGTTTGCCAAGAATTCAATAAAACGTGTCCTGTAAAAACAGTTAAAGTCAACAATTCCAAATCGAAATTTAGTGAATGGGCCACTGTGGGCATAAGAAAAAGCCGAGATATCTTATATAATTTATATTACGAAAAATCTTTGACTTCCGATCAAGTTTTTCACACTTATGTTAGAAACTATTCCAAAATATTCAAAAGAGTCTGCGCTCAAGCAAAATCTCAAATAATAATTAACAAAATTGGTGCTTCTAATAATAAAATAAAAACTGTGTGGCAATTAATTAATAGATAAACTGGAAAGATACAACAACGCGATCAGAATGAGTTGTCTTTGAAAATAACTAATCAAACCATTTCTGATAGGCAAGAAGTCGCTGAGACATTAGAAAATTTCTTTACCAACATTCCGTTAGAGGTTACGAAGTCTCTTCCTTCCTCATCTAAATTAGCTGAAGCTCTTCTTAAAGAAAACTTTACTGAAGACATACCAATCTTTAAATTTAAACCAATATGTATTGATACAATTAAAAACGCGTTCAAAAGTCTCAATATAAAGAATACTGAAGACTTGTGGGGGATATCCGTTAGGGTTCTTGGAGATATTATTGACTCAATTGCTCCTGTCCTAACAGGCATATTCAATCAATGTTTGGACAGCGGCACTTTTCCTGACTTAATGAAACACAGTAAAGTAGTACCAATTTTCAAATCAGGCTGTAAGAGTGATCCTTCTAATTATAGACCTATATCCGTGCTTCCAGCATTGAGTAAAATCTATGAAAAAATCATGCTGGAACAGATGTTGTCTCACTTCAATTCAAATGGGATCCTGCATAGTCAACAGTTTGGTTTCACGAAAGGTAGGTCGACAACGGACGCGGGAGTAAAACTCATCAGCCACATCTTGGAGGCTTGGGAGAGGTCCCAGGATGCCATTGGCATTTTCTGTGATCTCTCAAAAGCTTTCGACTGCGTCGACCACAACACACTGATCTGTAAATTGCACCACTACGGAATTCGTGGAAAATCTGCTGATCTCGTGCTTTCCTATTTATCAAACAGACAGCAAAAAGTAAATGTTAATGGGGCGACGTCCTCCGGGTCTCTAGTCAAGATGGGCGTGCCCCAAGGTTCAATTCTCGGCCCTTTCCTTTTTCTTGTTTACATTAATGATCTCCCTTTTATGATGGCCAAATTATCGGATATAATTCTATTTGCTGATGATACTTCGCTAATTTTTAAAATAGATAGGCAAGATACGGATGTTTTAAATGTCAACGAAAGTCTAATTGTTCTCTCAAAATGGTTCGCAGCTAACAATCTTTTACTGAATGCGAAAAAAACAAAATGTCTAAAGTTCTCTTTACCAAATGTACCACAACATGACCTAAACTTAAATCTTGACGGCAAAAATCTTGAAGTTATAACGGAAACTGTATTCTTGGGGATTACTATCGATTCAAAATTGCAGTGGGGCGCGCACATTAGAACTCTTTCGGGTAGGTTAAGTTCGGCTGCATATGCAGTAAGGAAAATAAGGCAGCTAACCGATGTAGCTACAGCTAGGTTAGTATACTATGCTTATTTCCACAGTATTATGTCTTATGGCATTCTGCTGTGGGGATCAGCAGCAGACGTTGACTCAATTTTCATCCTACAAAAGAGGGCAATCCGCGCAATCTATAAAATGGGTCCTCGCGAGTCCCTCAGAGAAAAATTTAAAGAGAATCGATATACTGACTCTACCTTCACTTTATATTTTGGAATGTATTTTGTATGTCCGTAAAAATCGGGGGCTGTTCAAAACTAGAAGCGACTTCCATAATTTAAATACACGCAGTAAGCACGAAATTGTAATACCCAAATTCAGATTAACGAAAACTAGCAAGTCTTTTCTTATAAACAGTATACGCTTTTATAACAAGTTGCCAAAATCAGTTATAGAACTGACCGATGGAAGGTTCAAAAACTACATCAAACGTATCCTTATTAAAAAAGCATATTATAAAATCAAGGACTACGTTGAAGATAAAAACATTTGGCCTTAGCTCCTTCTGCGCATGCAGCTTCCCTGGTAACTTGTAAACGGCACAAATATGTGGATGTCTCTAACTATTCTCAATCTCATTTTTCTTTCCTTCTTTTAATTAGACTTTTTACAATGGTTTTCAAACATCTTTATAGCCCTTTGCTAAGAATAGTTACAGCACTGATAACAAAATTTGTGCCACATGTTAAATTTAGTCTTGTTATACTTATTTTTATTTACAATGTATAGATTCTTTTACCGATTGTTTTGTGAATGTGTGAACATTGTAGGCCTTCTAGTTGCTAGTTAACATTTGTTAACTTTTTTATAAAATATATAATACTTTTATTTTATTTTTTTAGTTTCTTACGACTTATTGTCATAAGTCGGGCCTACGTTGTCCCCACATGTCTAAGTACTAATGCTGTAACATGGAAATATTGTAAAACCAAACCATTTTTAAAAGAGTAACCATGGAGTTTCTTGCCGGTTCTTCTCCATAGGAAACGACCAACCCGAACGTGCACCTTTTGTCGACGTTTTATAAGTGCCCATGTAGGCCTATGTGAAATAAAAATATTGATTTTGATTTTGATTTTGAATCTTCCCACACATACTGATATTATTAGTATCATATTAACAGTTTTACGAATTAGTCTTAGAGGTTCTGCGTTGTAACTTCGTAGCCCCGTAGCAATGCTACACTTGCTACGGCGTAGCATGGCGTAGCTCAGTTATTGATTTTTAATCTCAAGAAAAGAAAAGAGTAAGATGGAAAAGGATGGGAGTGAAATCTTTGCCCAGTAGTTAGTATGTTAGCAAAAAGAAAGTGTTTCTAATTTAGTAAATCTTTCTTGCACCAAAACTATAAATCAATACATACAATAAATCTGTAGAAAAGTCATTTTTGTACATCGAAAATATTTACAATAAAAATAGCCAGGGTGTTAAAGGATAACCAACAGAACCCATTTCCAGCATTTTTGGATCTTTTGTCTGTTTAGTTGTGCACGCATCACGTAAAATGTACGAAAACAAAGTATAAAACTTTTATAATATAAAACTTGTGCGTAACTTTAAGTATTATTTAGTTTTTGTTTCATCGCAATCGGTTCACAAGTTGCATAAATTTAAAGTGTTCAAGAATTAAAATATCACAAACGCAATTCAGATACTCGGACAGTTGAACTCCATATTCGATAGACGGCGTTGTGCATTTGACGTCATTTTCTGAATGGCGGTGTTACGATTCTCTTCGGAAGAATGAAGCTAGAAAAAATATTGGTATGTGGGTAGGATAGGTAGCAAGGTAAGTAAAGTAGGTAGGTCTAGGTAAGTAGGGTAGGGAAGGCAGTTGAAGGGAGCGAAGCCGCGGGCACAGTTAGTTACAAATAATTATGTCATACATAATTATTTTAGAGTGTGTAACTCGGAGTTAATAAGATGGCACTGCCCTGGCTTACACAAGATGGTTTAAATGAGCCATAATCCAAATAAAATTCAAGAAATGTAAGTGCTGTATTTAAATATAAGTGCAACAAATAGGAAAACTTGCAGCACTTATCCGAATGCATACTAAATATTAGGTCCTTACCTATGAAATTGGCGTTTTGTCGTACTGGCCACTTTGATGCTATTGCTATATAGGCTATTTACGCATGCTTTTGTGTTTGGAAACCCGTAATTCATGTGCTTTTGTTTTTTTTTTTGCGCGAGTCAGTTTACAAAATGAAAAACTTGAAATATCGCGTTATTTACGAGAACGAGTTCCATCGTGGCACCAGTGCTGCAGAAACGGCTTGAAGGATTTATGATGTGTATGGCGACGGTGTCGTAAAATAAAACACAGTGTGTTTTTGGTTCCAACGTTTTCGTTCTGGACATCTCGACCTGCAGAACAAGCCCCGTGTACGGCTGGAGACCAAAGTTGATAATGAAGAATTGAAGGCTATTCTGGATGCGGATCCATCGCAAATCACGTCCGAGTTAGCTGCGGTGTAAGTGATAAAACTGTTTTAGTCCACTTGAAGCAAATTTGGGAGTTGAAAAAGCTTTAAAGGTGGGTACCTTATGAATTGAGTGCAGCAAACCGACAAACGCGCGTCGACTGCTGCGTTACATTATTCAACCCGCACAATAATGAAGGGATTTTAAATCGAATCATTACCTGTGATGAAAAGTGGATCCTGTACAATAATCGGAAATGCTTATCGCAATGGCTGAACCCTGGCGAACGCGGCGTTTGGTGGACTATATTCAGAATTTTAATTCGATTCCAGATTTGACATTAGCTACTGTCATTTTGTGAAATAATGATACCACATATAATAGTGTAGTGATGAACACAAAAATCGATAAACAATCAGTGTGTGTGCATTCAAAAAATTACGGCTACCGAATGGTCTAAATGCATATCCCATGTTGTCAAAGAAGAGGAAAACATGAGTAGGCTAGATATGTTAATTGACAATATCACAGACACATTTATAATAAATGTTACAGAAAGTGACAGCGATAGCGATAGCGATGACGGCGACAATATATAAAATAAATTATTACCATAATACATCTATCTGTTTTATTTGTCATGTTCCTTCATGATCACATTTTTTTATTTATTTCACACACAATTATAAAAGAAAAGTCTCAGATCGTTAATTAAGCGTCAAAACTAAATTATCGGTTCAGAAATATTTAATTTCCTGATATACTTAGTTTACGAGAGTAAAATTATAAACGAGAAGAATCGATCCGGAAATATTCCATTTCCATATCGAATAATTTTGCAACGTCACTATTTAGTACTTGTCATAACGTTGCAACACTGAAATTGTCAAATCTGGAATCGAATTAAAATTCCGAGTATAGTGTCGGTGTCGTTCACTACAACTTAGCGAAAACCGTTAGCGCTGGTACGGATATCTGATGAGGCGAGGATTTGACCATATGACCAAAAGAGTCATTAACATAAAAGACGGAAAAAGAAGCCGTGGACGACTACCAATGACCTGGCTACGAACAATCAAGAATGACACGATCACAAGCAACACAATAGAAGAGACAACCCGCCGGGGTAACCAAATAAACTGAGCCAATAGTCAGAAGAAAGAGAGAAGAGTAATTAAATAGGTGTCATCCTTGATCAGATCCGTTGGCGTGCAGAGCGTGTTGAGGCCGTAGTCGGAGATCTCGAGCACGAAGCGGCCGTCGATGAGGCAATTGGAGGAGCGCAGCTTGTCGTGCGCGCCCAGTCCGCCGTGCAGGTAGCACATGTCCTGTACAACGGACAATAAATTAATTCTAGAACACTGACGTTTCTGACGTTGACATTGACGTATTTTAAAGGCGAAAATGTAAAGTGAATCCGTCAGTTTAAACTCGATCCCTAGGATTTCAAATTGACAGAATTTCTGAAGTAACTATTAAAGTAAGTAAGTATTAAGAAAATAATGCTAATGCTAATGTATTATTAAGTATTTGTCAAACTCTAGTTTGAAAATTTGACAAACTTAAAGTCATCAAAGTAGAGTGTAACACGTTCTTAATTCTAAATGTTCAACTGAGAAACCGGCCGCAAAACGCTAAATAAGCATATTTTATACCCACTCTACCAAATTACCCTTGTGGTCTATGAATACTAAAATGGCAAACATATCAAGAAAATAATGCTCTTCTTCTTGTTCAAATTTCTACTACTTTCGCAAATTGTTTTTTCTTTGTTTCGATAAAACCCAACTTTATAATAACACATTTACTTCTATACCTAACATAAAGCATACATTTGGAAAAACTTCTGTGGATACAAAAAAGAAAAAACAATTTGCGTAAGTCATTATAGAAGGCGTCACAAACTTTCCTGTGAAAAAAATCCAATAAATCGAGATCCTAAAAGTTACAACTTGCTCGTATTTATTTTAGTAGATGTATCGTAAATACAAACTTTGCCTCCCAGCGGTATCGGATTGGCTCGAACGTCGTAATTTTGACAATATTTTTCTCTGATTTCTAATAAGTTAAGGTAATATTGGGTAAAATAATTTATATTTTCACGTTAAAAAACTTTCTTGTTCGAACAACCTCAAGTTGTTTTTTGTTTATGAGCTGAAATACAAAGCTACTTTTTAACACCTATACCGTCCCAAAGCTAAGTAAAGACGCAAAAGACGCGCCAAACGCACTCGGTTAAAAGAAAAAAGACAACATGAATTTAACAGCAGACACGTTTCACCTCCAAACAATATCTTTGTTTTATTTTTCGTGTGTTTTCACACAGTTTATCCAGTCCATAAAACACGTACTTCATCTAACATCATTTTTTGTGCTTTTCTTTGAAACCAGCTGTTTTATTATTTACTCATGCGACAAGATAGTTAATTATGATCAAAGCATCGTAAAAGTCTTTTATTTTCGTGAATTTACAATCCGAGTTGTATAAACGTTATTTGTTAGGGTTCCGTACCCAAAGGTTAAAAACGGGACCCTATTACTAAGACTCCACTGTCCGTCTGTCTGTCTGTCTATCTGTCACCAGGCTGTATCTCATAAGCCGAGATAGCTAGATAGTTGAAATTTTCACAGATGATGTTTTCTGTTTTGCCGCAACAAATACTAAAAACAGAATAAAATAAATACCACTTAAATATTTATTGTTCGGGTCAATCACCGAACAATAATTATTTAAGTGGGGCTTCCATACAACATACGTCATTTTTTTTACCGTTTTTTGCGATAATGGTACGGCACCCTTCGAGCGCGAGTCCGACTCGCACTTGGCTGGTTTTTTTTATTGTACTAAGATCGGAGTTCTAGAATATATTCTTTGCATACAACTCATTACTAAATAATAAATTGAATTTAGCTTTGAAAACTTCTTTGAGTAAATTCCAGGTTTCTATTTGCTAATTTATATTTTTGTACAAAAAATAATATTGACAATATTCCCTTCTTATTTAAGAATGTTTTTTTGGTTTGAGATTGGCGCAATGCCTGAATTATTTGATTTATCGCTATAAATCGAACACAGCTTGAATTTAGACACTGAACAAATGTTAACCGCGTTCGTGGTTATTTATTTTAATTTAAGTGTATATAGGTAGTTATTGTTAACTAATAATTATTCTAATATCTCACCTCCTTTACATGGATGACCTGAAGCTCTTTGCACCCAGTAATCTTCAGCTGATGGAGCTACTGAAGGTAAAACTTTTAGTAGCGCCATCAGGATGGAGTTTGGTGTGGACAAATATGCGGTCATGCATGTAAAGCGAGGAGAGATTGTGGAATCCGTGGGAATTCAACTCGCGGGTTCCATAAACCTGATATCCCTCTCTCCAAACGAAACCTATAAGTATTTGGGTATGTCGGAAGCGTTAGGTATCAGCACTACTGACATGAAGCAATCGTTGAGGGAACACTTCTTTGTCCGTCTGAAGAAGATATTCAATAGCCTTCTTTCGGGCGGAAACAAGGCGCGCGCCTTCAACGGTTGGGTCATTAGTATTGATGTACTCTTTCGGCATACTCAAATGGACTCAAACGGAACTTGACGCCCTGGATAGGCGGGTCCGTACACTGCTGACTGCATATCGAATGCATCACCCACGATCGTCGGTCATGAGATTGTATATCCCGCGGAAGTGTGGAGGCCGAGACTTTTTAAATGCCAAAAACCTCCACAACCGCGAGATATGCAATCTCAGGGAATATTTTCTAAACATAGACGTGGGTATGCATCGAAATGTAGTAGCAGTTGACAAGGGACTCACCCCGCTCTCCTTGGCGAAAGGGAACTGGCGCAAGCCTGTAGTGCTTGACACTAACGACCGCAGGGAGGTATGGCAAAGTAAGGAGCTTCACGGACGCTTTTTCCGGGCTCTACATGGGTCCGATGTAGACCAATCAGCGTCCGTTTTGGTGACCTGTTTGGGGAAACCGAAGGTTTTGTCTGTGCAATTATGGACGAAGTTATCATGACGAATAACTACCGCAGATTTATTGTGAAGGATGGCACGGTTGACATTTGTCGGGCATGTCACCGCCCGCCCGGGTGAATCTATCCGCCACATTATCTCTGGTTGTTTTCGTCTAGCTAACGAGGAGTACTTGCATAGGCACAACCTTGTTGTAGCCAGGATTATCCATCAGCAATTTGCTCTGAAATACACTCTTGTGGCATCGGAGGTGCCGTACTACAGGTATGTGCCCGACCCAGTTCTCGAGAATGGCAATATCACATTGTACTAGGATCGGTCCATTATCACTGACAGGACTATTATCGCTAAATAGCCTGATATAGGGAACATCATGAAAGCCGAGAAAGATAAACAAATCAAGTATCTTGACTTGGCTCTTGACACAGCGATTATTGTACCGATAGTCGTGTCTGCCAATGGCTTAATAGCCACGAGCCTCGACCAACACCTTAGGAGGCTCTCGTAAGGCGGCTGGGTCAAGAGCCTAATCTAGAAAGCAATACTGCTGGACACGGCTGGTATTGTTAGGAGGTTCCTCTCTCTGAAGCCCTGACCGCCTACCGGCCAGGGTCCAAGCTACCCTGGCCGGTAGCTTAGACCCTGTTCCCGGTACCGGTGGGCCTCTATTTTTTATATTTTTAAATGTTTTTTTTTGTATGTTTTGTAAAAATATTTAAAAATGTAAATAATAAGAAATAGTTTGAATAAAGGACATAATAATTCTAATAATAAAACATTACGCAATAAAAAATACAAATGTTCGAATATGTATTCATTGAATTTTGTTTGGTCTGAATCCGAATAGAAAAAAAAACACAAGAAAAAAAAGGCGATAAAGGTTTTTTAAAGCATGTATTTTCCGAAGGATTAAGCAGAGATGTACCAAAGTAGGTAGGAGGTACCTGGTATAATCACATTTCACCAGTAATGTAAAAAGTCCCATCTAATAAGCGAGTCTATTGCTCTCAACCGAACACAAACCAGAAAACTGGCCACTAATAGAAAATAAAATATATCATCGTATAAATTTACAACGCTCAAAAAAAGCAAGTCATGGTTGACCGTTTTCCTGCCCAAGGTTTTGTTATTAAAAAATAATTAATTTTTCATCACACTTGCACGTAAAAAGTATCTAAACATACAGGTTAACTTTTCCGTAATGCCCCATATAAAACCCTCGGGCTTTCTTTTTGTCATGAAACCCTAGGGCGGTAAGTATTTTTTTTTTAATTTATGGCACAGCACACAGGTCATGCAAGTTCAAGCAAGGAGTTTACACGCAATTGAAAAATTGTCTTGTTACTTAAATACTTTACTAGTGTTCATAATAATGGATTTTAATATTTATAGTATGAAAACGTCGAAATTATTTAATTCTTTTTACATTCCGTCATGGCTGTATACCTACGTAAGTATTTGCCTTTAAAGTTTCTGAACGAAACACTGTATAATCTGTGGTGTGGGCAAAAATTCGCCAACCGCTTAAAAAAAGTTCACGTATTTCGTAATAACAGCTGTGCTGACTTGTGTAAATGTGCAAATGTGATGAAAAACATTGTGTGTATCACGGGCGGTACGGGAATTACGAACCGCGACTCAGAAAGCCCTCAGTCTTCGACTTCGGGCTTCTACTAGAGCCTCGATCGTAATTCCTTACATATCGCCCTTAATACACAATGTACTATAAAGAAACAGTTATTGTTTGGAGGGAACAAAACAGAAAATATTCGGTTGTACCCTTACAGGGTCAATGGCAGCTCAGCAGTTGTTAGAATTGCAACCCAAACTGTTGCCACCAGATTAGAAGCATTATTTTAGGTATGTTGTAAATACATTCATTTAACAATACACTAAACAGAAGCAGTCTTAAGCATAAACATAAAGCATGGACTGATTTTTCGGGTCATCATCATCAGCCTTTTAATGTTTCCACTGCTGGGACACAGACCTCCTCTCTGTGAGAGGGAATGGGCAGAATCCACCACGCTAGCCTAGTTTGAGTTGGTGAATGTCACATGTATTCGAATTCTTAGTTCTAGGACATGCTGGTTTCCTCACGATGTTTTCCTTCATCGTTTAGATTTCAGTTTTTTCGGATACGAAGCCAAAATTAGCTTAGTTCTTAGTTTGCTTCATGATTTGCTGTGTTACTTAGAAGTTCTTTATTATGTTATCAGCCTGAAATAACCCACTGCTGCCATACACCTTCTTTCTTTTCTGCCAAGCTTCCCGGTTTCTGCATCCTTCATGTGTGTTTACCGTTACATTTGTAACATTCTCGACCCGACCTACTCTTGGATGCCCTTGGAGTTCAGCTTATCTGCACAATACCATGCACGAGCGAAGTTCAGAAGTTTCAGTCCGGCTGGAGTTAATTGTTCATCGTTGGAGATACACACACAAATATGTGGATGTCTCTAACTATTCTCAATCTCATTTTTCTTTTTTTTATGAGACTTTTTACGATGGTTTTCAATCATCTTTATAGCCCTTTGCTAAGAATAGTTACAGCACTGATAACAACATTTGTGCCACATGTTAAATTTAGTCTTGTTATACTTTGTATAGATTCTTTTACCGATTGTTTTGTAAATGTGTGAACATTGTAGGCCTTCTAGATTTCTAGATGCTTGTTAACATTTGTTAACATTTTATCTCGTTTTTTTTTTTAATTTTTTGTTTACATGATATATAATCTTTTTTTTTAGTTTCTTACAAATTATTGTCGGGCCTACGTCGTCCCCCAATCTAAGTACTAATGCTGTAACATGAAAATATTGTAAAACCAAACAATTTTTTAAAAGCGTAACCGTGGAGTTTCTTGCCGGTTCTTCTCCATAGGAAACGACCAACCCGAACCGTGCACCTTTTGTCGACGTTTTATAAGTGCGCATGTAGGCCTATGTGAAATTAAAAAATAGAGAAAAGAGAACGTCCTTCAACGAGCCCTTGGGACAGTACTCTGTAAGCAGGAACACCAGCGGGCAGGCGACGCACGCGCCGATGTTGTCGACGCTTTCTCGTGAGACACGTTGCGGGCCTGGGTGAGTAGAAAAATATATGGATTTTATTTAAGATGTAGGTCCAGTCAGGGAACTTATTTATTGTGGATTTTGAGACGTCAATTTCCAATTTTAAAAGCACGGAGATGCCTCATTCATTCATGGTCATTGCTTAGAAGGCGCTGCTAAAACTTTTCATACAAACCAAACGAGGGTGTGTATGTGTTTGTATCGAAAGTTTAGTTTGATTAAGGTTTACTCAAAAAAAATTACAGCCTGTGATAATTATCTGTACTGTAACTATCAGCCGATATTTTCTCTTGTGCTCAGCACACATTGGCATCCAAGTCTTTACCGGTGCTGTGATGCCGTGTTCTGTGGATCTGTGGCTTTTTGTAGGTACTTTATGCAAAGAAAGACAGCTGCGATTTGTATAGCAATAACTGATACCGGTAGTCAATTTGCTTATTGACAAGAATTACAAAGCAAGATATCCGATACTCAGATTTACCCTGGTCTCATAAACAACTAACAAAATTACTTAGATGAAAACACGAAAATCCTATCAAACAAAACTTTGACATTCGATTACAATATCAATATCTCTTATCAAGAAACCCAATCCCCTAGAAACACTGACCTCTATCATACAAGTACGCTGGACTTACGATACCCTTCGAAATGACAGGTCTTTAATGTGCCAATTTGAAGCACCCCCAATGCGTGGGAAGAGAACTAAACTTGACGTAACTTGCAAATGTCGGATTGTCTTCCGTGTTTTTAAAGTGTTTTTGGAAGTTTAACGCTATTAAACTTGTTTGTTGTGTCGTATTAATTTAGTTGATACATAAATAAGTGGTAGTAATTCATAGGTAAACTATGAAAGAGTGTGTATTTTGCAAAACTCGTTACCAGAAGAGAATTGGGAATGTAAATGAATTTACGGCTAATATTCAACAAATTAAACTTCTATTGATATTATATACACTTAAAAATGTATCATTAATCTTATCATACGTAATAACAACATATTTGTCTTTGCATTACCAATTTTTTTATAAACATAAAATTTAATAGTGCTGTCAAAGTTACCTGTCGATAAAACTTATCGATATTTTTCCTGTCGATATATGTTTACTTTCAAGAACGGAAATCGCCGATGACCGGTTTTTATTATCAAATACATATAATTTTAAAATAATTCACAGGTTTCCGACTGACAAAGGAAGACTGGAATTATGGCTGAAAATATTGAAAAGCCTAGTTGGCGGCCGAAAAAATATGATTACATCTGTTCAAAGCACTTCTCTGATGACTGTTTTATTAAACTATAAATTTACTATAAATTTGATGTAAATGTTTAAAGCGATGCTGAAAATATACGTTCAATAAAAAAATATCGTTTATATGAAACAGAATCAACAACACTGCAAGATGAAATAGGTGAATTTTTGCACTTTTTTTGTTATTATAAGATTATGTTATTTGGGCACACTGTCCTACAAAAATAATTCTTCTATTCAATGATGCGTTTAGTCTGATTTTGTCGTGATGTACAAAATAAGTTGCTAATAAAAACTGTTAAAAAGATTATACATATATTTTTATTTTCTACAAATACCTTACCTATTCCACTCCATCCAAAAAAAAACGCATTTCTATTTAAAAACGTTCCCTATTTATTTTTGGATTAAGCTACCCACATACTAAGTACCCCTTTGTCCGGCTTCAGCTTATTCTAATACTAGCGGTCTGCTCCGGCTACTTCCGTGATACATAAATAGCCTATGTCACTTAGGGATAACGTACCAATCCAACGGTGAAAGAACTTATGAAATCGGACTTGTATTTCCTGAGATTTGCGCGTTCAACCAAACAAACTCATCAGCTTTATTAAGTATATATAATATATATAACCCGTCGGAAATATCTGTCGGAAATGTGTTTTATCGATGTACGTATTTATCTCATTGTCCCATCTCTATTTTTAGTTCCGTTCCCACCCACTTCTGCCATCAGCGCCAAAATGGCGAAAATCAAATCGCCTCTCTATGGCCCGGCTTATCGTAGGTCCAGCGTACTAGTAAGATAGAGGTCAGTGCCTAGAAACGAGTGTTACAAAGTTACAGTACAATATCGGAAACATTGAGTCCGACGGCCACCCCATCCCGTCACCCTGGATTATCGCAATTCGGAATTGTGTGACACTTCTGTGACACCTAATTTGTTTAGATGTCACAGACATGTCACAGTCAAATCACTTGAGACTTTAGCTTGAGACAGGAGCCTGCAGTATAAAAAGGTTTTGTGATTGCTCTGAGTGAATTCTTGATAAATTCTAGGTTACTGCTTTAAGGCCCATATGCCGCTTTAGTGCCGTAAAACGGTTGCTAAAGCATACTCTTTAGTAACGGCTAGGTTAAAAGGTAAAAAAATATGTATTTACTACATATAAACCTTCCTCTTGAATCAATCTAACTATTAAAAAAACCTCATCAAAATCCGTTGCGTAGTTTTAAAGATCTAAGCATACATAGGGACAGCGGGAAGTTTTATACTATGTAGTGATTATTGATTCGTATACATTATTTTTGAAACATGGTTTTTTCGTATGTCTAATACTTTTGCTTTCAAAAAGTAATTAACTACACGATACTATTTCGCTTCTTTTGCATGATCCTCCAAAACGACTTGGATGTTTAAAAATATTTTTACACAGAAAAGATCATGTTCAGAATTTCTTCTTAACCTACATAAGATATTATTTAAATCAAAAAATATTTTACAAACAAAACTGTGCAAAAGCAGGTCCAATATTGATATACTGGCACCGAGCGGGCGCACGGCCAGGACCGCGTTAATATTGGGGAATATTTTACGATTTATGGAAATAAAGTTGAGTTGACGTAGGTATGCAGAATGGCTTGATACTTGGTGGAGGCCTATGTTCACTTTTTGTTCTTAAAGTTAAGTCTCCTGGCCCTTATATCATCACCACAATTAAGAGGAGTTTCCAATCCATTCACTAGCTCCTCAAGAGTCCAGTCAGTGGGAATATCCCTAACAAGTCCCATGCGCGTTACATGAAATCGTGGAATACTAGCCATATATTTGTAGTCATTTAAAACGGGTTTGCTGGCAAAGTTTTTTTTGCATCTATGAATGTAGCAAAATCAATGGACATTCTGTTACGATCCAGAGACTTCACACTGCTTTGTAATATATTCTTAAAAATTGGGCAAACATAAGTGAGTTCAACGATAGGCCTTGCTTTGGGTCTGTTTCCACTCTTGAAATAAACACAGTGAAAGGTGCTCTGTCGCTCTCACTTAACAGAAACTTGGACTCGCTTTCAAAACCTGGCTTTGTATAAACAGATTGAATCGAGTTAGACGGGCGGCGGCTTATTTCTCTTTGTGTCAAAAAGATGTTCAGATTCTATGGGGCGATTTCTAATTTCGGATCTTTTGCCATCATCCTCAACAGTTCAGTGAGCATTCCATTAATCATATATCTGGAGGTGTCCCTCTACACCCGTAAAAACAGCTTAGAATACAAACCTTAACACTAGGTTTCTCCATCAGATAACACAAAACAACAGATACAACACTAGCAGATAAATAGTACATTACTGCAGCGGCCAGCAAAAGAGGCATTGATGGACGAACGTGTAAATGTGGGCCGAGGCGAAGCCGAGGCACACATACGTAAGTCCATCAATGCCTAGTTGTGGCCAAGGCTTGTATAGTACTTTTCTCAAATATGCGCGGAAATTTAAACTAAGTAGTACCTAGAACTCATTTTGTCAAAATCAATGACGAACAACAATAATTGTCCCCGCATTAGTGTTCATTTGTTTTTTTTTTCAATAAACAGCGTTCTATTTGCAAGCCAGTTCGAAATTTAAATGAAACCTTTGATAAGTTACCTCCTTGGTGGTCATGCTTCGGCGAAAAAGATCGTTCCATTTTTAAATTACACGACAGATATGAGTTTACTATGGAATTTATTTGGCCGCTACACACGACAGATATGAATTTTCATACAACTTTTGCCGGCCGCTGCGCGCATGTATTTGGCCAGTACAGCAATTGCGATTTATCTCGTAGAAGGTTGTCAAAATAATGCTCAAATTTCCAAGCATGTTTGAGAAAAACAGATTTTGTTATCAAAATAAGCTAAGGTTTTTTCTTCGTCTATTTATTATGCAGCATTGCATTTATTATGCAGTGGTATTTTTTATGTACAGCGTTTACTGAGCACAGTTTAAGTTTGTTTCTAGTTAAGAATCGCGTGTTTAATCTAGATGAGATTAGAGACAATAACAAAATCCCTAACCCTCCTTCGACAGTCGGGTAAAATTACAGTTTATTCTTTGACGTCTTTTATAAGTGCGCTTTATTGAGGTTTACTACGATTTTAGTCTACTCACTACGCTATATAATATGCAGCCTTTTAGTCATCGATCAATCATCCATCTGCGAACAAAAGATCCATCAACGTAATTAGCAGTAATCAATTAATTGACGTTAGAATGGCGTCGCAGGCTTTGTGTACTCACTTATTATACTGCAACACAGACATTCAATGAATTGAATGTCTATGTCCATTAGGTTACTGAAATTTAATTATTTTGTTGTATAGAATAAAAATGTTAATGGGTAATGAAAATGATGATTAATGATATTAGCTAGGCAAATCACAAGTACATTACTGCAGCGGTCAGCAAAAGAGGCATTGATGGACGAACGTGTAAATGTGGCTGAGGCACATATACAGAAGTCCATCAATGCCTAGTTGTGGCCAAGGCTTGTATAGTGCTTTTCTCAAACAATGCGCGGAAATAAAAACTAAATAGCACCTAGAACTCATTTTGTCAAATACAATTACTTTTCGAAATCATTATATCGATACCTACGGGTTCAAAGGGCGTAAAGCACAAAACAAACATGGGTTATTTTATGCTTTGCTCAAAGGGCGTAAAGCACAAAACAACATGGGTTATTTTGTGTTATACGCCCTTTGAGCCCAGAGGTATCGATATCATACATTAATCATATAATTATTCCCGTAAAGTAAAGTTTATTTGCATAGATTGTAGGTACATGACATAAGGTATAAAAAAAAACAATTATAAAAAAAAAACAATAAAATAACCCGTGTTAAAGTGTTATTTTTTTTTTCTATAAACAGCTTTCTATATGCTAGCCAGTTCGAAATTTAAATAAAACCTTTGATACGTGGAGGTAACGTATCAAAGATTTTGGTTGCCATGTTTCGGAGTAAAAGGTCGTTCTATTTTTAAATTACACGACAGATATGAGTTTTCTGTGTAATTTATTTGGCCGCTAGACACGATAGATATGGATTTTCATACAACTTTTGCCGGCCGCTGCTCGCATGCATTTGGCCAGTACAGCAATTGCGATTAATCTCGAAGAAGGTTGTCAAAATAATGCTCAAATTTCCAAGCATGTTTGAGAATATTACCTTTTATTCCTACTAACATGTTTGATCTCCCTCAGAAGCTTCTTGTTAAGATCCAACTTCTTCCTGTGTATCTTCTTGTCGGCCACTCGGTTCCCTTTGTAGAGGCCGATGGTGAAGGAGGACAGCGTCAGAGAGGGGGTGCTCAGAGTCGAGGCTGCCCCGGTGCTACCACGAGTACTCCAGCCCAGAGATAACTAGAGTGTTGACAGAAAAACGTACAGTCAGGGGTCAAAATTCCAGTTGCACTCTCCGAAATTGAATAAAATGTACTAGTAGAAGATCTTCAATGTCCATGACTAATAAATCTACAGTATAGAATTTAACGTATCGACTAAACTAGTCGTGGATCCAATGATCTCCTTCAATGAAGTTTTCTTTTAACCATTTAGATTTGAGAATGTGCTACAGCCCTTTGACCCCTAACTGGCCTATAAATTTACACCATGGACATATTAATTGTACTGTAGCAAGGACTTTGCTCGCTAAATTACTAAATAATTAATATTAATAGGCACCAAAAGTAGAAAAAATAACGCAAAAGATGGTTTACTTTTATTAAATACTCGCGGTTTCACCCGCGTAGTACCCGTTACCGTAAAAAAGAAAAGTTGCCTTTGTCACCCGGGGATAGTGTAGCTTCCCAATGGTGAAAGAATATTTGAAATTGGTCCAGCCGTTTCGGAGTTTATAAAGAACATACATACATACTTTCTCTTTTATATATATAGATAGATGTAATGATATCTCATTCCTCCCCATGTCTCTATGAGAAGAGGCCTGAGTCAGTCAGTGAGTGTAGGCACATTGAAATGCTGATGATATAGTGAAATGTTTCAAGCTATATAATATTGTAGCCCCAATTATCTCACTCAGATACTTTCAGCTCGATACTACCACATCACACAAAAAAAATAAAAAAACCCGACTGCTTTAGTTATTTTTTTTTAAATTAGGTACATTTAAACAAGTATGTGTTATATTTTTGAAATCACCTCTTAAAACCCTTTATTTTTATACCCCATACGATGGACGTATGGAAGAAAAAAAAAATCCCCCACAAAATGGCGCCCAAAATCCGCCATTTTTTTCTTTGCCAATTTTTATGTAGCCAGTGACACTAGCAGGATTAAGACGAATCGATTGACGTAAGAATCATCAAAATCGGCCAACGCGTTTGGTCTCTAGAACGCCACATAGAAACAAACATACTTACATACATAGACTGATAAACACATTACCCTCCTTCGGCAGTCGGGTAAAAAGGTACCTACATTCTGTGTCGGATAAGGTTGGTAATATTATTATGAGACACTTTATAGCAGAGCACTCGGAAAAGACACTATGATTTAATCTTGTAGGAGGTGTGAAATTAGGTTAACTTACTAAATATTCATTCATTTTAAGTGTAAACGTAGGAAATACTTAAGTCCGATAAAATCTCAACAGAACCAGATGTATTTGCTAATGTTTAAACCACTTTAAAATCTTCTAATACGAAACGTATGAAGTAGTACTGACTGTTCTGTAAAAATCTTATCATGAAAACTTAGGTGAAGTCTGAAGTAAGCTGTCATTCCATAGTATCAAAGAGAGATGACAGCTCATTTCAAGCTCAGCTGGTTTAGGCTGCGTTTCCACCAGAGATGTGCGAGGATGCGTAGCGAGGGATGTGGTTGTTAAGAACCAATAGAAGAGCTGCGCTAAGTGAGACTAGGTATAGGAAGTGATTCAATTGGTTCTTAACAAACACTTCCCTCGCTACGCATCCTCGTACATCTCTGGTGGAAACGCATCCATAATCTGTAAAGATCCTAATATATCATATACCATAAGATAAAAATATCACCGTGAACGTTAATGAAGTGGTTTTCTGTACAAATCTCACCGTGAAAACTTAGGTGAGTGAGTGTGATATCGATTGACAGCTCACTTAAGTTTTCACAGTGAGATTTGTACAGAAAACCACTTCATTAAAGTTCACGGTGATATTTTTACTGTTCATTCAGTACAAATATCACCGAAGACTGGACTGTTTTTTTGTTCTGTAAAGTAATGCAAACGCACACTGTCCGACAAATTAAAATAAATTGCTCGCGTTATTTGATTATAAGCTCCAATTACTCCAATATTTTGGTGTATTATTGCCAAACAATTAATAAAATGGCTCTCACAACGAAATTATTAAATGCTACAGCGAACATAATCTACTTTATTAATGTTTATTTATTAAATAAATATCAACGATCTTGTAAATCTTGAAATATTTGCTTTGTCTATAATATAATAAAGCTGAAGAGTTTGTTTGTTTGAGCGCGCTTACTTCTGAAACTAATACTGATTTGAAATAGTAGATAGTACTGGTACTGGTAGCGGGGTGGTGGTGGTAGTAGTGGTAGTAGGGGTTTGATAGTAGATTATGCACCTAGGGGATAAAGCAGTGTCTTACGTCACGGGTGGCATATTGAACCCTGAACGTAACGAGGGACTCTAGAGTTACCTCCCGAGCAAAGCGAGGGCTTTATGTAGAATCCTGAGTGGAGCGAGGGGTTCAAGCTGCCCAAGACAATAAACAATAAATAAACAATATTTATTTGTTCAAGACTTAAACCTATTTACAATGATTGTACCTTAAATTAGAATCATTAAGTTAGTGGCACAGTAAGACGCAGACAAGCTTTATCCCAGAGGAGCATACGTTACTTTTCACACTTTCTGCGAGACAATAAGAAGCCAGGGCTCCATAAATTAAGTAATTATTTTGTAATTAATACCAATGTCCAGTTATGGAAGGATAGAGTAACATTTTTGTTCTGTACATTTATGGAAGTTGTGGTGGAGTTTATTTCAGTACTCAAAGATGTAAAAATTTGTGTCTGGATGTCATTTTGGATCGTGAACGTTGGTGGCAAGTTTTCTCAACACGAATGTCTAGCAATACTAAAAAATCATAGCGCCAAACAGCTTCTTTTGTTTCACATTCTTTGAAAGTGGGCTTTTTTACTTCTTTTTTGAGTACTGTTTATGGTGGCCAGTTCGATTATCGAACAAACCTCTTTGCAATGCTATATGGGCTTCTTCTCACATAGTTTTCCATGAGTTTCCACACGAATTTGACTTTCCAAATTCAAATCACTTTACTCCCTTGGGAATTTCGTACAACTTACCTCCTGTATGAAGTAATACTTTACTTTACGTTGAGTTTGCATGATATGTAATTGGCAATTGTCGAGCAGGTGGAGTGAAAAAATATTTTTACATTTGATACCTCAACTCTTTAGGAAGATTATAGCATCACGCCACCCATAGAAGCCGAGCAAGAAGAAATAAAGTCAGAAATCTGAGCGAAAACGATGTAATAGCGCAGGCTAATAAATACTTTTAACGCGGGCGTAGCCGGGAGCAGACGCTAGTTTAATTAATAAATAGCATCTTTCATAAGCTTTATGATTCATGAAATATCTGACATCTTAAATAAAAAATTCCGTTATTACTTTTGGCTCCCATTATTATTTTTACAGATAATCGTTTGAGCTTTAGCCGGTTTTTTCACTTGTACTTCAATAAATATAGATTCTATTTTTATATCTGACAAGTTTATGCCAGCGAATTTAACATGAAAAAGTATTCTAGGTTCTAATCCAAAATATAGGCTACCAATGTTCTAAAATGCATCCAAATCCGTTGGACCATTTAGTGTATTGAAGAAAAAACATTGAAATTATAAGTACGTAGTCGGTACTTATTGTAAATGTGAAATTATGTTTCGCAATTTTGCCGATAGATTAAATGTATTATGTAAAGAAAGAAAGTAAGAAAAAGAGTATATTTGAGGCAGGCATTACGCTGCATATCATAAAAACAAAAGGAATAAGTAAATTAAATCCAAACGGTATTGCATGTATTTTCAATATAAAATGGACGTTTAATAATAAATATTACGAGAAAACATGCAATTGAACACACTGGTTTCTGAATTAATAATTTGAAGTTGAGTACTGTCAGACTCACTTTTAACATGAAATCCTGTACAACTTTAACATTCAAGTATCATAAATAATTTATCTTATGCCAAAATTTTAACACGTTCTTAGATCGAAATTTTCAATCCAGAAACCGGGCGTTAAGTTAGGTGATTTAAACCAACCCCTTGACCTATTGTTTTTGTTTTAGTGAGAGCAGTGAGCCATCTTTTTTCATTTATATTTATGAACCTTATAGTTCCACTTACTTTGAGTACCTCGTTAATACTGTGCAGCGCAGAACTGACGCCGATTCCTGTGCCAAACTCCACCAGGACTTCTTCAGGTCGAACTTTCCAGAAAGTATTGTTTAATTGTGCGTCTATTCGAGCCTGCCTGTGAAGGAAGATGAGCAAATTAGGAAAGAGCTGAGGTAACTTTTGGTTCACCAAAGCATGTTTACAGCATTACAGAAGCACTCCTTTGATACCATATTAAGTTCACATTTACGTATGTCCAAACATGTACGGAGATTTTCGGAACTATATTTTTTATTTGATTTAACTGTAGGCTCGCGCTTGTCCAATAACTCGCCTGATGGTAAGCGATGATGTGTTCGAGGGTGAAGCACGCTTGCCTAGAAGTAACCTATGCAATCTTGGCTTAAATACCCCTAGGTCAGGGATGGCGGACCTTTATTAGAATACGCTCCATTTAAATTATATATTTTTTATGTGACAATGAAGTGCCACCAAAAATGTTTTGATTTTGTCTTACTTAATTGACAAAAAATAAAACTCTAAATGCTATGAATTAATCAATTCTTTATTTACGACCAAAAATTCTTACAGCAATCCTAATATTTATTCACAGTTTTATGTGAAGTAGGAATTTAATTTCTGCTGTTGCAAATTACCTAGATTCTAAATAACCTCATTTTAGCGTGCCCAATTTTGTCGTGTGCAAACACAGGCATGCGTACCATAGGTTCGCCATCCCTGCCCTAGGTGGTAGATATCAGAAAATTTAAACATTCCATTCCTTAGCTTAGCTTCATTTTTTTGTGTTAAAGATCTTTTATTAGTATTAAGATACAGCTGCAAGAAATCGCACCGCCATAATGATGTGATGTGGTGGAATAAGGGGCCTGAGGTTGAAACGGTGTTGTAAATGATATTCATTTCGATGGCTAAAACAATAGAGACTTATAATACGATAAATGGAATTTGTTGTGCTATAAAATAAATAGTTAGTGTGATCCTGTCATGTTGGCAGATACTCATAGTATGGAAAAATTATGAACAAATAAAAAAAAACTCATTTAAAATATAATCTAGATGAATTGCGGTCTGAACCCAAAACTATTAAACAAAGAATAACGTTTGTCGGGCAAACGTTGCTTGTAGTTTTTCTCTATTTTGTCAATTAGGCTTAGGACAGACCCTGGAAAAAGCCGGGATTAATAACGCGTGACTAAAGTAGAAGATGTCAAATTAAAATTAAGAAGTTTATCAAGATTTGTCTAAAATTATAATATAAGAAAATTTACAAAGTTCAAAGCCTGTCGCTCGGTGATCATCGGTCATCGTTCTACCTACCCTCTTTTTGAAATTGAATTTCAAAACAATAATAAGCAAGTCAGAGTGAATAAATTATTTCATGTCCATGAATTACAATATAAATGTGTTGGATTCTCTCAACAGAAAAAAATAAATAAATTGAATCTTCTCAAACGAAAATAATGCAAAGAATGTTTTGTTCTAAATCATTCCGAAGCTAACTCAAAGGAATATAAATAAAACAGAAAATACAGAACTAAAATATGTATATTTGAATTATCCAATGATGAGATCACAAGATGGCAAAATAATGTTGTACCTTTAATTCAATTAAACTGCTCAGAATTCAATTGTCTCAAAGTGTTTTGCTTGCTCTAATCCTTGGGATATTCTTTTCAAGTGGATAACTTTTGAGCTGGAATGTTGAGTATTATAAAGGCTTCTAAGGAGATGTTCTATTTGCAGTTAAACAAGTTTGTGGGCAGTAAGTGATTGTGTTGACTTGCTCGAGAAACCAAAGGTTTGAGACAAGTGTTAGTTGTTTTGATTTAAATTCATGGAAAATATTCTGAATAGTTTTACAACGATATTTTGGCTCCAAAATAGGAACTAAGGCGACCATCTTGTATATTTTATTTAATCACCCATGACACTTAGCAAACGTTTACCAAGGACCTCCCCTTTTAATGTCATTTAAAAGCCAAAAGAACCTTGCAGCGCAAAAATGTTTGATGATTTCATAGATTTTTTTTTCACCCTCATCTTAAAGTAGGTATCCTAAACTAGGAGATAAAATCCTTTGTCAAAATACGAACTATAATTTATTTAGTTTAATTATTCCTAAGCGATATCTTCAAAGGCAAATGAATCGCGGCGATAGTCTAATCGTGTCATCAAATTCAATAGAAACCCTACGAATCACTCTCCACACAGCGATCGCGGTAATAATCTATGTGATAGCACGGCGTTTAAATACCGTCGCGATTCTCTCGCAAATGGAGATGTCGCACTAAAACTTTGTACTTACTTGTAAGCGACGCAAGCTGCAGATACGGCAAATGTTAGAAAAACTGCCAATCCGATGAAACAATAGATTATGACGGTCTGCGCCTCTGTCCGAGCAGCGTGCAACAAACGTTGTACATAGCAGTGATGCTAGTGAATATTTATTCACATTGCCTTTGAAATATGAGCTCTATGGCAACGGTAGGACATAACATCACACCGTGTTCCCTGGAGGATAAAGCAGAGCTGTTATATACAGGTTTATAATAGTACCTAGGGTAAGACCTAAGACTTGTAACGTAAATATGGGTGTACCTAGGTCCTAAGCTCACCCACTATTCGCCAGTTACATTAATATAACATGCAATAGGGGGCGAGTCTACTGTTATGATCTGGGTATGAATTCAGACCGGGCTTCTATTTATAAATTATAAATTTTGTTCGACTTAGGAGTCGGGTCCAAGATCCATGCTCAGGAGTAGCGCTCGTGATCCCCAGACGAACAAGGCACTCAAGCATGTTAGGAACGACATAGATACTCACATTCGTACTGAGTTAATAACTTAGGTAAAGTCCCCGTCACGAGAAGCTATAATAGTCAGGTCAAATTAGACCAACCGGTCAAAAATTACGAAATACTTTTTTGTATGCGCTAATTTTATGATAAAACTTACCGTCTTGCTGAAAAACGTGAAAACACATTTTTGTGACCTTTGACCGCGAGTATTTTTCTTTCCAGGTCGATAACTTTTTAGAAATCTAAAAAGTTTTAAATTTATGATAGTGTTTTGAACAATCCTACCAATTTTCAGCTGGGTGCGAACTTTTGTACCCTTGGATGTCTAAATTGACCGGACTATAAATTTTGTAAATAAAGAACTTCTACTAAGTTACGTACAATTATATTTTAACGACATAAAGCGCTGTCGTCCAATGTTTTGTGCTACTGGAACGTTCCATAAGTCAGATTCGTTCGAGTACCATGAAACATTAGACGACAGCGCTTTATATCGCTAAAATATAACCGATCAAGTGAAAGAGCTCGTTTTACAAGTATGTTACTTCGAGTTGATTGAATTTGGGATTATTTGTTGTTGATTGAATTGTCGCTAACTTAGTAGAAGTTCTTTATTTACAAAATGTATAGCTTCTCGTGACGGGGACTTTAAAGTTAAGGATTTTTAAATACGAAAGATTTTGCTGTCAGTTTGACAATGTATCCGCAGGAATTATATTATGATTATATTATAATGTTACATACGCTAGCTGCTTTGTTTTGCATGGCAATAGCGGTCATTGCCCTTTTGAAAAATCATGAACTATGTATCGTTTCGTTAAAAAATGTTGCGGATTAATGTTTGATTTAGGACGTCGACGGACCGTGCCGCGTCAGGCGCTCAAAAAAATATCGGTATGAACTTTTATATGAACTCGTTCACACACGTCCGTGCAAGGGCCGTGCACGGGCCAGTGACGGAGCTTCAATGTCTGGGCCCGGCCCTGTCACGTCCCGTACACGGCCCTGATATGTATGGATAGACCTTTATTCCGTTTTTAAAATTAAGAATATCAATTGGGTCAGTGACTGCTATTGCCAAGCTAAAACGCAATAAATTATGGAACCCTAATCTCTAACAAAACCCGTTGGTCCCGTGGTTAAACCCAGTTCAGCTGATGGTTTTTTTTTATACAATCCGAGAAAATTGTTAACTGAAATCAAAAAGGAGGAGGTTCTCAATTCGACTGAACCGATTATATATTTTCTTTTTCATTTGAAAGCTGTTGCATCTCATGTGGTTCCGTTTAAATTTGATCAAGATCTGATTAAGAACTTCGGAGATAAACAACAGAATTCTTCAATAAATGATGGCAAATCTCTCGTGATTGCTGCTATCGCATGTCTGTTTATTTTTTATACTGTTTCATAAAATAACATCACGCCGGTAGGCTCTAAAGTGGTACGCAGATGTGTACAGTTCACCCTGGTACACTCTAATTTTACCAACTTCAAGTGTGTTCAAGTTTCATGTTATTCGTGTACCATTACTAAAAAATGAAAAATAAATACAAAAGACACAACCGATTTTCAAATAAAAACACTACAAAGTGAAAAATAACTTTAATTTCGGAAGTCGGTGTCAAAACATGAAGAAACAAAAATAAGAAGACCGGCTGCCGAAATTAAAGTTGTTTTTCACTTTATTTATTTATTTATTATTTATTATATACTTTATTGTACACCACTTGAATAATTACAGGACAAAACATTTATAAAGATAAGTGTACAATAGGCGGTCTTATCGCACAGTGCAATCTCTTACAGACAACCTTTGGATGGACTGAACGAGAGAAGATAGACCTAGGGCTGTCAGTGTACAAAAACTATACTAATTAATATTACTTAGATATAACATTATTATAATAATATTTTAGAGTATACATATTATAATAATATTTTAGAGTCTATGGTTGATTTGGTAGCCATAACCGAGACTGGTATTAATGATTCAATACATGATGGTGAACTGGCTCCGAGCGGATACACAATACTAAGATGTGACCGCGAGGATGGCCGTAAACACGGAGGGGTCATGCTGGCCGCCACTCCACACGGCGCGCTCGACTTACGCAGAGTACCATTGCCTGATAACGCTAGCTTGATCCACCACCCGTTCGAAATCGTGTGTGCGACGGTATACCGTCAAAATATGTTATTGTTTTTATGTTGTGTTGCATACATTCCACCTAACACTATTGAACGGGAATATATGTTTATGTTCCATTTACTGGAGCGGTTATGTGTTCGCTATGATAATGTTGTTTTAGTGGCTGATTTAAATATGTATTCAACAAACCAAGATGTACAATGCTATTATGAATACTTTGTCACCTTCTGTGGGTTTCGCCAATCTAACAATATACTTAATTGCAACAATCGCACGCTCGATGTTGTCCTAACTACTTTGCCCGAAGATGATATTATCGTAAGCGAGGTACGTGGGGATTGTTTGTCATGCATAGACCCGCAGCATCCGCCGCTACGAATAAGTATAAGTAGGTCGCGTGATCTGAGGTCGCGAGTGACTTCTAGCCCTAGTGGCCCTGTACCGCAGGCTTCCACCTCCCTACCGAGATGGAATTATAGAAAGGCAGACTTCCATTATTTATATTTGGGACTTGCAGAGACAGACTGGAGCGCCCTGTATGAAACGAGTAATGCCGACGAAGCATATAGGATATTTTATGACATAGTTTATAGGATTTTGGATGATAGCACTCCAAGAAAGAGCTCCAAGCGTGATTGCTTTCGTTATCACTACCCTGAATGGTTCACTGCTGACATAATTGGTTATATTAAACTGAAGGCTTTTTGGCACAAATCTTTTAAGAAGACTCGTTCGGTCAGCGATTATGTTAACTTTTCTCACTACCGTTCTATCGTCAAAGATAAAATCAGTAGCGCATACCATGATTATCAGAGCCGTACTGAACAACAATTTGTTAAGGAACCGAGGTCTTTTTGGGGTTTTGTTGGTAGCAAGCGTTCGAAACGTAGTAAACTGAAGATAGCCAGGAATGGTGAGCCGTTACCAGAGCATGAGTGCGCCCAGGCGTTCGCTGATTACTTCCACTCGGTCTATGGGACGCTGGCGCCGCGATTAGATGTGGCTGCCGCTGGACAGGTTGCGCCCGAGCGCGGCGCCCGGGTTCACGTGGGACAGTTGTCCCTCGGAGAGGTGGATACCGCGCTCGCGCGCCTCAAGCCCAAGCGTTCAGTTGGGCCGGACGGGGTGCCACCCTTCATTGTTAGGGATTGCAGGGCAGTACTGGCCCGGCCGCTCATGCATTTATTTAATATATTTTTACGAGAATGCTCGTATCCCGACGGTTGGAAGTTGACTAGGGTTACTCCGGTACCGAAGGGCACTCCAAGCTCGGATGTCAGCGGATATAGACCTGTAGCTGTACTTTCAGTGTTTGCTAAAGTCTTCGAGTCCGCGTTGTGCTCTTGCATCCACTCGCAAGTAGCATCACAGCTCAACGACGCGCAGCATGGTTTCCGTGCGGGCCGCAGCACGAATTCTAACCTAATGTGTTTTTTAAACCAGGCCGCCACAGTGCTGGACTCGGAGTCAGGTGGACAACTGGACGTCGCTTACTTCGACTTCAGGAAGGCATTTGATAGTGTGGACAATGACATCCTTTTGAATAAATTTGCGAGGGTTGGTTTTACCCCAGCCCTCCTAGAGTTTTTTGCTAGCTACTTGGGTAACCGTAAGCAAATTGTGGAATACGCAGGTTACACCTCGGACTCGTATTTCACCCTGACGGGGGTTAGCCAGGGGACAAATTTAGGACCCTTAGAATTTATTTTAATGATTAACGATCTTCCAGAAGTCATTAAAGACGCTGGTTGTTTGTTATTTGCTGACGATCTCAAGTTATTCATGCGGATCACAGACGAGTCACACTGCGGCATGCTTCAGCGAGACATCGATCGGGTGGTAGCATGGAGTGAAGAGAACAAATTAATCTTCAATGTGACGAAGTGTAACATAATGTCCTTCACGCGGGCCGTGGTACCCCGACGTCACGATTATTGCATGGGGGGTCACGTCATACCGCGGGTGCGGTTAGTGCGAGATCTTGGTGTTACCTTTTCCGAGGATCTGTCGTTTCGTACTCATGTGGTGCAGGTATGTAGAAAAGCCTTCAAAAATCTTGGGTTTGTCATGCGTGAAACCCGTGACTTCACCAATATGGCAGCAGTGAAATCGCTTTATAATGCGTTAGTACGAAGCAACTTGGAAACTAGTGCTATCATCTGGAATCCTTATGAAACGAAGTATTCTACGATGGTGGAAAAAATGCAAAACAAATTTACTCGGTACCTATACATGAGGCAATTTGGTATTTACCCTTTTTACCCGCTTATGTATCCAACCCTCTTTGTTATAGGGATGGTTGGGTACTATAAGTTGGAGGTAAGGCGCAACCTCGCCCTTGTAAAATATGTCTTCATGGTTTTTCGTGGTATGCTAAATAATCCACAAATATTAGAATCGTTGGGATTGCTCGTTCCAAACAGGAGGCTACGGTTAGGACCGAGGGAAGGGCTGTTTAAAGTCCCGTCAGCACGCACTAACGTGTTAAAGTTTGCACCAGTAACTCGAGCAGTTAGGATACTGAATAGCGTCTCTCTGCGTTTGGACATATTTTCTTGCTCTTTGGCGGAATTCCAGAGGGTGATACTTAGTGTGTTGTCCACTGTGTAACATGTGCCTCTACCCAGACCCGTTACTCGGACTGGCAAACTGGCAATGTATGACTACATTTGTTAGCTTGGGTCTTACCTGTAAAAATAAATGTATGTGTTAATAATAAATAAATAAAAAAAAAAAAAAAAAAAAATAAAATAAAACATAAAATACATACATACAAATAAAATAATACACTAATAAATATCAAATATAGAACAGAGAGAGGAGAAGAATAGTTACAGAGAAAGGAAATGCTCCTTCACCATTTTTTTTAAATGAAGGTAATGTTTGCGCACGCCTTACCTGAATAGGTTGTAGTGTTTTTATTTGGAAGTCGGTTGTATTTTTTAATAAAAATGTTTTTATTTAGTGATATTTAAGGGTTAAAATTTCACTAAAATTTTATATTCTTGCTAATATTTTTTTAATGTCAATCAGTCTGTTTGTTGCGTTTTCACGTCCAAACCGCTGTACCACTTTTGATGTATTGTGGAATAGATTGGATGCTAGAAAAAAAAGGTTTTAACAAAAAAACAATGATATGCATGTTAATTGGAGGTAACTACCAAAACAAAAAGAAAACATTAAAAACTTTTTCAAAAAGCCCAAATACGACTGGGATACATTGTTTCATTTCGGAGTTCCAGTGGCCATTATGGTCTTCTTCATCTGTTCCACTTTACCAAATGATACGTTCTGAGTTTAAATGATTGCATTATTGATGAAAATACCAAAATCGCTATACGTATATATAGCGATTATATATTTAAGGAGTTCCCTCGATTTCTATAGGATCCCATCAGATCCTGGTTTCCTTATCTTACCACTCTTGCAATATCTCCTTTCCAACAAAAAAAAGAATCATCAAAATCGGTTCATAAATGACGAAGTTATCCGCGAACACACATAAAAAATATACATGAAGTCGATTTGAGAAACCTCCTCCTTTTTGGAAAGTCGGTTAAAAAGACATTGAATACTTTTATTCCGGGAGTTCGATCCTATGAGATAGTTGCCGGCTTTCACGCGGACGAAGCTGCTGACAGAAGCTAGTTATTTTACAAAAAATATTGTATTAGCTGGTGCCTGACAACATTTTATAGCAGATCATTTTACCTACAAAGTAAAAGTAATTTAAAACTTTCAGTGTTACCTGTCTCAGTATAATTAAAAATGATAAATAATTGATGGCAGCATAATGAAGCGATTGTTTGCCTGATGAAGTTTAATTAAATATTAGTGAGGCACTAAGTGAGGTTGCTGACTGACTAAGTACTAACTGAAGGACAGGTTGTCTATGAAAATATTTCTAAAGCAAACTACCAGCCATAAAATACAAATTCTCTGAGAAGTTTTCAATCAAATTTAATACATATTCACTCTGTATCACGTTTCATATTAATAATCATGCCGCTGCTTCATGTATGGGTTAAATAAACTTGAGAGTAAAATTATTGCGTGTATTAAACATTAAAAGCCGTCATCTAAGGCAATTTTAAGTTTCAAGGTGCGACCTCTACTACAATCTACATGCCTAACGAAACTACAAGGTAACAAAAGACATTTCCTCCTAAGATACAAAAAAAGCTTCAATTCATTCGATTACCTCAATAAAATGGCTCGTAACTCTGAAGTGCTACACCGTAGCGGTACGGCGTAGTCGCTACGAGCTACGCCAGCCATCCCTACGCCACTTATGACTTCGCCAGTCGTAATGAGAGGTTTCAGACTGTGTAATCAGGTTTTCTTGATATCTGTTGTAATATTCTGTTTGCAGACTACTGTGCGTAATTGGATTATCGCAATCTACTAGCATTGTATTTAATTGGAGCGGAAGTCATCAAGCCATGGACACAGAAAGTTAGGCCAAGGTCTTTGCGATCCGTTTGGATTGATTCTCGTAGAAAATGACTTTATAACTATTTTATGAATAACTTATTACCGTTAAACACTGCATTGGAGATAAACATCAATTCTAAAATAACTAAACCAAGAAGACAGTTCTACCACAGTTCTGTTTGTGAACAAAAGTGATATTTTGTATTCTTTGCTTTGTTGCGTGTTCGTTCTATAAAGGCGATACTTTATGTCATCATATATTTTAAACATCGTAAATTGTAACAGAAAAAGTAGTTTTACAGATATCACTCCGCAAAATATATCAATGCATGCCTGAAACAAATACACCCTTCCCTCCGGACCTCGGTAACGAGCACACGTCTCATAGACCCACGCTGTTTTGTTTAAAGTTATATTTAAATCAATAATATAGTTACAAAAATCGTGCAAAAGAATAGGAGTGCATAAATCCAAGAAGCTATTTCATTCTCCAAGCATCGGATCGGTTATCTTCTTAAAATTTCCGTCTTAAGTTTGTCAGATTGCTAATACATTAAAATGCCATTAAAGCAAACTCCACCGCCAACTCCAGCTGTACAAGAGGATTCAGAATGTGATTTGCCTACGGAAAAGGGAGATCGTGATCCTAATATTACACAACGTAAGCGCAAGTTTGGTCAGGTTGATGATATAAATGTATTCATGTCTGAAATGAAGAACCTCTTCACGAAATTCTAAAAAGAGCAGAATGATAAATACAATACTCTGCAGGCTTCTGTGAATGAGATAAGAGAGACACATCAATAAATAAATCATGTGAGTTTGTGACCTGTAAATATGACGTTCTTATGAAAGAATTCAATAAGTTAACATCGGAACGTAAGGAAAACTTAGCCTATATCCAGATACTGGAAGAAAAGGTCGAAAACCTGGAAAGGTTTCAAAGATCCTCTTGCCTGGAATTCAGAAACATACCTGCCAAATTGCGAGAGACAAAAGGGGGACTATCAAAAATCGTCATCGATACCGGTAAAGCTTTAAACCTCTCATTGAACACTTCTGACATCCGAGACGTTTACCGTCTTAATTCTAAAAATAACAAGAACAAACCTATCTTGGTGAACTTTACGACAACCATCACAAAGGAAAATATTGTTCAATCTATCAAGTCTTACAATCGATCCAACAAAGACAACAAGCTATCTACCGCAAAAATTCACGTAAATGGTCCTGATGTTCCTGTATATGTATCGGAATATCTTACTTTCAAGGCTAAACGTCTGTACTTCTTGGCTCGAGATTTCTCAAAAACAAATGGCTACACCTTTTGTTGGACGGTTAACGGTAGGATCTATGTGCGTAAGAGAGAGGGAGAAACTGCGCACTGCATTAGCAATTAATCTGATCTGAAATCTCTAATTGTTGGAGAATGACTATTCCTTAGTAATAATTTAGTGTTTTCTCGTATTGTTCTTGTTATCATAGTTTTAGAATATGCATGCTTTATAGTTTTATTATTTTGTACTTTTTTAGGGAAATACACATATTATGGCGTACCCTAATACACGTATCCTACACACATCGCACCCTTGTTGCCTCCACTTACACTCCCTTCAATCATATAAGCTGCCTGAAAAAAATTGTTACTCAAACAACCACTACCACACAGTTTTTTATTGATTACGATCACAACTGCTGCCAAAGACAAAGTCGGGTTCCCATTTCTTGCAACACTATTATTATCTACCACAGTAATGAATAATGAATAAAAACGTTCATGGATTCTGTAGAATCGCTTAATGTATCTCGATCCTTCGTGTGCTCGCCGGATCAATATTTGCAGCACCTGCAACCTTGCAAACAAACGCTGAATATCTTGCATGTAAACATTCGAAGCTTGAACAGGAACTTTGACGGCCTTAATGTCCTCATTCATTCCATGGATATTAAATGTGACATTGTTGTTCTCTCGGAGTGCTGGTTGAGTAAGGCTACTGACATTCCAATTCTAGATGGCTTTGCTTCGGCAAAGTCTTCTTTTAGCAACCAAAATGACGGTGTACTAGTCTTTGTTCATTCCCAGTTAAAATATAAGATAACTGAACCCGTTTTTCGTGATGCCAACTGTCTTGTTTTAAAGCTTGACCCAGACGTAGCGATTGTGGCAATCTATCGATCACCATCAGTTAGAAATATTGATAATTTCGTTGCCTCATTAAATGATGTTCTGACTTCCCTTTCATCCATTGGAACAGTCACAGTGATTGGTGACTTGAACATTAATATTTGTCCAGGAAATAGTGATTCCATCTCCGAGGAATATTTGAATGTAATGGCATTTCATGGGCTTCTGCCAGCCCACCTCTTTCCAACCCATAATGACAACTGTCTTGATCACATTTTTTTAAATCGGACATATGTTCAACAGCACTGGTTCTAAACTCATTTTTTACTGACCATGCACCTGTCTTCACCATGCTCTGCCTCGAATCGGTTCCTTTTGTTGAGAAACCAAAAAGCATGTACCGCCAGATTAACCTTTCGAATGTTATAAGCCACCTAGAAAACTGTAATTTTTCTGGTATTTTGGAGAGTAAAGATCCCAATCAAAGTGCGGAACTACTCATCTCCATTATATAAGACTCAGTAAACGTAAACAGTAAATTGAAGTCAATTCCGTACAGAAGAAGAATTATTAAGTCATGGATGACTCTTGGTCTTTGGAGATGCATACGAAATCGTGACAAACTGCATTTGGAGTCAAAGCGGGATCCGTAAAATTTCGTAGTTAAGCTTACGTATACGAGATATCGAAACTACTGCAATAACTTGCTAAAGGCGATTAGGCGCAAATTTGAACAGAATAGGCTCCAAAGGGCCAGTGGAAATCCCAAAGAAACCTGGGATATCATCAAGTCTATTACCTACAAACATTCTTCGACTACGAGCAAATCGCGGGACCTCCTTAATGTCCGTGGTGATCCAGATTCCTCTGTCAACGCCATTAACAATTATTTTGCAAATGTTGGCGGTAACATTGCTCAGAGAATTCGGCAGGGCCAACATACAAACAGCCCAAGCTTCGTCTTAGATTCTATGCCGAACCCGCATAGCAATTCTTTGGTTTTACTTGAAACGGATTTTGATGAGGTACACAGTACTATCATGGATTTGAAATGCAGTTGTGCAGTTGGCTACGACGGTATACCAGCTTTAGACATTAAATCTGCTAGGCATGTTCTCATACCCCCAATCACACACTTATGCAATCTGTGTCTGACAAAAGGCATCTTTCCAAATGCTTTCAAGAAGGCATTAGTTACACCTGTATTTAAGGGTGGGGATGGGGCCGTGTCGAAAACTACAGACCTATTTCCGTTCTATCAACCTTGTCTAAAATTCTAGAAAAGATTCTAAATAAAAGGCTACTCAATTACTTAGAACACAATAACGCAATTGCCTCAAACCAATACGGCTTCAGGAAAGGCAAGTCAACAGAGGATGCTTTAATTGATTTACTAAATCACATCACCAATAATCTTGATACTAGGACTAAAACAATAGGTATATTCTTAGATTTAGCCAAGGCTTTCGACACGGTCTCTACACCCATCCTTTTGCAGGGGTTGGAGGCTCATGGAATAAGGGATACTGCTCTGGATATCTTTCGTGATTACCTCTCTGACCGTATTTAATGCGTTAAGGTGGAGAACTACACCAGTGACGATTAAAAATTATCTTTCGGAGTTCCGCAGGGCAGTGTGTTGGGTCCTACTCTCTTTCTAGTATATATTATGTCAATAGATTATGCCAACTCTGTATTCCAGACTGCAAGATTCTGGCATATGCAGATGATACTGCACTTATTGTAAGTGGAGATACCTGGGCTTCTGCTCACAGTTCGGCCGAAAATGCTCTACGAATTGTTACGGACTGGCTTACCTGTAACCTTCTAACACTAAATGTCTCCAAAACCCATTATGTTACCTTCTCAGCGAACTCTTCTACACAGCCTAACATCCCACTTATAAAAGTTCATAGGTGCTTTTATCCTGAGCTTAACGACTGCACATGTCCTCCCATTCAAAAAACATCTTGTGTGAAGTATCTGGGAGTATATATAGATTGCACCTTGAGTTGGAACAGACACATAGACGTTGCGGTATCTCGTGTACGCAAGCTGATGTTTCCAATGAAAAAGTCAGGGTACCATTGTTGAAGACCATTTACTTTGCTTTGGTTCAGTCACTCCTAAGCTATTGCATCTCAGTCTGGGGAGGCACATTTAAGACTTATATGCTTCGTCTTGAGAGAGCGCAGAGAGCCGTTATAAAGGTGATGCTTTGCAAACCGTATCGCTATTCGACAACTCAGTTATACAAGGACATTTCTGTACTGACAGTCAGGCAACTCTGTGCTCTCCAAATAGTCTTGCGTAAGCATTCTTCCATAAAGTATGACCCAAATTGCTTGCAAACAAACGTCGTAAGGACCTTGTATGCCCTTCTGTCAAGGCTAATGTCCTAGTCCTGGCGCGCCGACACTATGCCAGCCTGAGTGGCTACCTCTACAATGTAATTAAGAAAACTTGCAAAATATACTCTCTTTCAAAATATAGGTGTAGGAGTGTTGTAAACGATTATCTCCAGGCTCTAACTTATGACGAAACTGAAAGTCTGTTCTCTAGGTAGGTAATATTCATCAATAGGTAATAAGCGCTAACACACACAGATTTATGTACCTATTGCCAAGCATGCTTGTAAATTAAGTGCATGTTATTAATTAAATTATATTATTGAATTATATTAAATTATCTCTGTCATGCAACAGATTATTATTATTAAATTATAATGTATTATTTTATGTTCAATTAACTTTATTCTCACAAATAAAATTGTAATTTTGTATTATTGTAATTTTGACATAAAGTGTAGATTGACTTGTAACTTTTAGCTGTAGGAGGAAGGCGCCGGTGTCTGTAACACAGTTTATACTAGTACAGGCATCGTCGTTCACTCTATCTTTAAAAAACAAAAAACCTTAGTATTCAATGTTTTTGATTAGTATAGATAAATTGTACCCATTTTTGATGAATAAATTTTGTTTTATTATTAGTTTTTTATACAAAATAATATATTAATATCAAAATTACAATAAAATTAAATATTAGTTCATTACATATGAAATTGGCATTTTGTAAGGGAGGAACATAAAGTCGTTTTTTTTTTAATATAATTTATTTATTTAATCAAAGTATGTACCATTGCTATCTATGCACTATTGCCATCTCATAGGAAGTTTATTGATCCCTTAACTAAAAAAACCATTCGGACGGGAATCAATAAAATCTTTGAAGGTACTTTGGACTGCCCCATCGCAGTTGAATTTTTTTCCCTTGCAAGAAGTTATCCAAATTTCGAAAAAAATGGTAATCTGTTGGAGCAAGGTCCGGGGAGTACGGTGGATGTCTTAGACATTCCAATTGAAGCTCCTCTGATTTGGTCGCCGTCTGTTGTGCAGTGTGTGGTCTACTGTTGTCCTGAAGCAGCAGTGGCCTAGAGCAATTGACCAGCCTCGGCTGTTTAGCAGCTAGCTTTTCCATCATGGTTTGCAGTTGCTGACAATAGACATCCGCCTTAATCATCTGGCCAGATTTAAGAAAGCTTTAGTGAATGAGACCGGCACTAGTCCACCAAACGCTCACATGTAATTTTTTTTTGAGTCAATTTTCGCTTGGGGCAGGATTTGGCTGGTTCGCCAGGGTTCAGCCATTGCGATGAGTGTTTCCGATTATTGCACAGGATCCACTTTTCATCACGGGTAATGATTCGATTTAAAATCCCTTCATTATTGTGCCGGTTGAGTAAAGTAACGCAGCAGTCGACGCGTGTTTGTCGGTTTGCTGCACTCAATTCATGATACCTCATGAATTGAGTGCAGCAAACCGACAAACGCGCGTCGACTGCTATGGTTGCGATTTACGAGAGCTATGGTTTGGAACGACTTTGACAGATGTCAACTTGACGTAACACTAAGCACTAGTTTTTGGCGCGAACGAGAGAGATCGGTCAAGGATCGAGGAGTGAGTGGTGAATTGGTGGTAAAACTGGACTGGGAGAAATATAGTGAGAGTTACCGTTTTTTCGTGTATATCAAACTTCGTGCTATAGTGGAATGTCGTTTACGTTATTCTCCAATACATAAAGTGATCAGTTACACTGTGACCCTACATTGTAGGCAAAGAAGTTTGTTTGTTTAACATCCAGCCCGAAAAGAACCCATGCAAATAATGGCTTTTCCTGACAACTACACAGTATTTCCTACATCAGATCGTGGAATATAAGGGCTTGTTATTGAGGAGACTAGTGAAATAACAATCAAACAACTTGTGATCAGTGCTGCAGAACTGATCTGGATCTGATCTGAACTGCAGATCAGACTGCTAGCTCTCGTAAATTGGGAAGGTGAAAAAGCTTGAAAGTTGGGTACCCCCAACTTTCAAGCTTTCCCAATTTGCTTCAAGTGGATTAAAACAGTTTTATCACTAACACTGCAGCCTGCAGCTAACTCGGACGTGGTTTGCGATGGATCCGCTTCCACAATAGCTTTCAATTCTTCATTATCAACTTTGGTTTCCAGAACGAAAACGTTGGAACCAAAAACGCACTGTGTTTTCTTTTGCGACACCGTCGCTTTACACATCATTAATCCTTCCTTTTCCCCGTTTCTGCAGCACTAGTGCCACGATGGAACTCGTACTCGTAAATAACGCGATATTTCAAGTTTTCCATTTTGTAAACTGACTGGCGCAAAGAAAAAACGAAACGAGGAAAAAACAAATGAATTACGGTTTTCCAAACACAAAAGCATGAGTAAATAGCTGTATAAATTTAAAATTGGAATTCCAAACCAAACAGGATATATTTGAGATCAAAGAGGCCAGTACGACAAAACGCCAATTTCATACTTACCAGCCTGGCACATGGGGTCGTTCCACAAGAAGCCAAAGCGCGGGGTGTCGGGGTCGGACCTCGTCGCCCCCAGGACCAGTGGATGGCCTTCCCCGCCACTGGCTTGTAGCTGCTATTCAGACTGTGAAAGAAGGCCACCACCTGGGCATCAAGAGTATCATGATTATGGCCTCTAGAATAAAGCCCTGAGTATTATTTATGGCAAACAAAAGTTAGGGATACAGTTCAAATACAGTGTGAGCAAAGTCAAACCAATCATGTATTTAATTAAGACCATTAACAGGCTTTTTGACTATCAAAATTTACAGTTAAAAATTAATAATAATTGATTCTAGTCGTCATTTCGTAAATATAATTTAATTTATTTAAGGTGTGTGATTCCCTGCCGGAGTCTTTGTTTCCTGATAGCTACAACCTAGGGATATTTGAGTCAAGAATGAATAGCTTACTTCTAAATTCAACTTCTCAATCATTCTTGTGAATCTTTTATCACACATGACTAAACAAATTTGCTGTTATAAATAATATTTTTGCACAACTTTTGGCGTCAACAACATGGCGACCAATCGTGTCGCGTTCGTAGTCAAAAATTGTGTTCTAAATTTTTTATCGATTTTCAATTGCTTACATTTATTCAAAAAAAAATAAGAGTTTTTCGCAACGACAATTTAATTTATGATATGTAAAGTTTTAAAATAGATTAAAAAAATTATGACTTTTTTATTTCAACTACACAATTGAGTTCTCCGAAAGCAAACCTCAGTGTTATAGAGAGATTTACACAATTAGGATTCGGCTTTTTAGGATTTCATTATTTCATTATTAATTTGACTTGATTTGACTTTGCTTTAACAATTGCTTGCTCTCAAAAGTAAGCCCGGGCGGGATTTTAAAATTAAACAAATTGTAAATAATATCAAGCATTCATGTCATTTCAACTTTCCATTTGCAATCAGAAACCCCAATTAGTTGATTTGATGTACACATTCAATATTCATTAAGAAATGGTTTCAATGTCAAATGTAAATAAATGATTAGAACTTTCAAAGAAACTCGCGAGCATGACTTTCAAAGTAATTAGTACAGTCTATAGTTTCTAAAGACACTGTCAATTTAGAAGGGTCGAGGTACTTTGTCTAAATAACTAATATCTTAATAAACATATCTTAGAACAATTTTTTTACTGGGGTTTAGAGAATCTCGTTCACTGAATGTAATGAATGAATGAGAGATAAATTGATTAATGTATGATCACAGTTTGTCATTATTTGGGGATAGTACGAAGATATTAAAACACTGATTACATAAACTATGTTTTTTTATTTCTATGCCAATGATCTTATTTTTTTAATGTAGCAAGCGCGGTGTATAGTGTTGTAGTAACTCTCAATCATAAGTGATTCATCAAATCGATGTGACATGACTCCTCAATTTAATTTTTACTAATTGGTGTGAATATTTTTTATGAATATAAACGTAATATATTTAAATATAACAGTATTTATCTCATAGTACTTATATATTTATACTATAAATGCGATCGATTAATGACGTGGCCAATGTTGAGTTTGAGTCGAGTATGAGCATCCGGAATAAAAGCAAATTCAAATTCAAATCTTTATTGCTCAACACAATATATATTTATACATTTCCAGATGTTAGGTGAATGCGCAGGCGCGCAAAGGCATCTAAGTCGTCAAGCCACGAAATAAAAGTTTATTTTTTATTTTTTATTCGTAACTTTTTTCATAAGCACTGACCGTGTGTAATTTGACTGCAAGGCGGTAAATTAAAGTCTCGAGGTCAGCCAGTCCCTGGAGGCATCCTACAAGTCTAGCTTTAATTCAGTTCGCGTCAAATTTTACTTACAAAATTCTATTCTATCAGCGTCAAAGAATTTCTTATGAGCTATATATATACACCTCAAGTTTTGGGACAGGTAAGTTAGCCTTCTTGGTAGTTTCTTGGGCAGTACGTAACTTTTAGAATTAACCATCACGTCCTCGGGACTGTTCTCGCATAGTTAGTGTGGCTCAAACTACTTGTACTAGCCTGCACATTGCTACTTGTTATGTCTCTAGAACTTACTTAGTTTATTGCCTGAAGTATGGCTGAACTCAGATGCTTTTGGAACATTTCTTTTCCTCATGACTTCTATCCAGTGGCCTATCCTAGGATAGAAACCTTGGCACTCAGCAGTTATTTTATTTTATTTATTAGGGAAAACAAACGACTGCACACTGCAACAATACATACAATTAGGGCACAAAGAAAAACAAACGTCCAACCAGTGCCATTTTCCACTAAAAGATTAAAAAAAAAAACATTAAAAAAAAAATAATCTGACGTGCGCTTACAAATTTAAATTAAAAATAAATAAAATTAAGTGTCAAATATAGAACTAAACAAGCATGTAAGAAAGAATAAAACGATGTTATATAAAAATCTGTACAAGCAACCCAATCGATCTCTGGCAAATTATTGAAGTCTTCTAACAAATAAAAATATTCAATGGTGTTGTCTTCGATTAGTACCTCCAATAAGTGAAAATATTCGGTATAAACACATTCAGCCGTTCTAGGTGGTATTTACGCTGCGGCAATCACTATGAATTTACATCTCTTTTGATCCGTAAAAATAATTTCTAAATTGGATTAGTACTTTCAGAGAAAACCATTTACAAACAAGTTAACAATTTTAATCATTTCATCTCTAACTCAGTCAGTAAGCTAACTAATATTATAAATGTGAAAGTTTGGATGGATGTATGTGGATATATGTTTGTTACTCAATCACACCAGAACGGCTGACACAGAGATATCTATAGCCAGGAATAGCATATAGGACTTTTTATCCCGGGAGTATATTCCCTCGTGATAATTATCGACTTTCACGAGGGCGAATCCGCTGGCAGAAGCTAGTTTTTGATAAATAGAACATGAGGTAGACATAAGCACAGATGCTGCAATTACCTAAATGCTATAATTTATTTGGACAGTCTCACCTAAAACTTTCCTGTTACTGGATCCAAGTCTAAGATGGCGTAGTCTGCGTCTCTGTCGCCAACAGCATCTATTCGGACATGGTCTGTGATACCTGTAGCAAGAAAGAATATATCAGTGATCGTGAAAGTCAGAAAATTATAATAATGTACATATTTTTTTTGATATAAGTAATGCGTAAAACAATGTAAATAATAATGTTTTAATCAATGTTTTGGGTAACCTTAAAGTGGGGTCACGAATCTGTAGATATTTATGGAATTTTCTTCATAGAAGACTACTCAAAATATGATAAGGTTATGGCTTTATTAGTAGACATTCAGGTTGTGGTTTGACCCAGTGTGACCCGTTATCTCTACTTTTATTTAATATAATAACGTCGGCTATTTGTAGACGCGTGCAGGACAACATCTGTATATGCCAGTACGCGGACGATTTCGCTTTAAATGCTCAGTGTTCTTCCGTTATTGACGGGCAATGCTGAATCAACAGCATGTTAACGCATGTAGGTTTACACATTTCACCCGATAAAAGTAAAATTTGTTGGTTTAGTAGAGGTTATCGTAGGCCAGTTATAGAAGTGCATTTAGACGGGACATTGTTAGAGTAAGTAGACCATGTCAAGTATTTAAGACTATGGCTGGATAAGGGCCTTCGATGGAACAAACATATTAAAGAAGTTCGTGAACGAGTTCTTAAATTAATTAATATTTTTAAAGTTTTAGTGGGACCTGGGTGTGGTATTCATCCCAACCACTTATGCCGACTATATATTTCGCTTATTCGTAGCCGTATAGACTTTGGTAGCATTTTACTGGACAATAGCGCCGATACACATTTAATTAAACTGGATAGATTACAAAACATTTGCCTGAGGTTAGTAGGTGGGTTATCAAAAGCACTCCGATTCACGTGATGGAATCCGAATTAATGCTGCCTCCTCTTTTTATTCGCCGCCGATACTTAGCTGGTAAGTTTTATTAAAATCTAAATGTTTCGATTTTCCTGTTATTGGCATACTACATAAGCTACATGGTCTTTGTTACAATACAAATTATTGGAGAAAAAAGAAAACGAATTAATGCTGCCTCCTCTTTTTATTCGCCGCCGATACTTAGCTGGTAAGTTTTATTAAAATCTAAATGTTTCGATTTTCCTGTTATTGGCATACTACATAAGCTACATGGTCTTTGTTACAATACAAATTATTGGAGAAAAAAGAAAACGAATTAATGCTGCCTCCTCTTTTTATTCGCCGCCGATACTTAGCTGGTAAGTTTTATTAAAATCTAAATGTTTCGATTTTCCTGTTATTGGCATACTACATAAGCTACATGGTCTTTGTTACAATACAAATTATTGGAGAAAAAAGAAAACCATTGTTAGTTTTGACTCATTATTCTCTAAAGCAAGAGCATATGCACTGCAGTAATAAAGTAGACATGTTCGCCATGACTACTTAGGTTAGCAATATGGACTTATTAAGTATTGTAAAATCTAATTTAGAGTCTGTAGATAAACCCAAGCATTACTATAATGAACATAATTTAAGATCAATATATTTTAAGTATTTAAATGCACTTTATTCTGGCTTTTACTGTGTATACACGGACGGTTCCAAACTTGACAATTTCTGTGGCGCGGCCTGTTTTGATTCACAAATAGATACTTTTTTCAAATTTAAATTTCTATCAAACGTTTCAATAATGCACCTGGAACTTAACGCTATAGCTGAATTTTTGGATTATATCGAATCATTGGATGGTGATCGTTTTCTCATATTCACCGATTCTAAGAGTTTTCTTCTCCTTCTGGTAAAATGTACGAGTACCTCATCTGTTTGGGCTTCCACTGGCATATACTATACGAGTATTAAGAACCATTACTGATTTTGTTGCCAAACATAAAACAGTGGTATTGCAATGGATTGCCTTCCCACGTTGGATTAGAGGGTAATGAGACGGCTGATCGTTTGGCAAATGAAGCCGGCGGGCTTATTACGTAAGGAACAGCAAGTAGCAATAATTGTACAATTATTGCGCTATCAATTTAGTGACCTGGCTACTGAGGCCTTTAAGTCGAGTCTTTTTTTTGACAGTTCACTTTTAACAGAAGCTATTTTATTTGTCTGATGATTTATAAAATGTATCATTTGATGAATTAACCAGCTTATGAAAGAGCAACACTTCGTGGAGGCTGTTTTTTTACAATAGTCAATTTGATTAATATTTAGCTCCAATATTCCGGTAAATTAATATTCGCAGATGTAAAGTATTTGTGTAAAGTAAATATGGCAGTGAAAATTGGATTTTTTTATATTTTTTTAAATCCTCCACTTTACCGTGATCACTTCTGTTTCAATGATTCAACAAATAGTCCAGTTGCATAGACATTAGAGACACAAAACAACACCAATTTGTCATTACAATATTCACTAGGAATTTGTTATTTCAATATTTACTTTTATATTATTATTCTAATTTGCGGATAATTAAAGTAGCCAGAAAATAACACACGAAAAAAGCCGCCAAATACTCAAAAACTTCTGTACCTACTCAGCCATCAGCGAGCGATTGGCAATCGACCAACAACAATGGAAAAAGTTATCGCAATTTGACAGCCACATTTGCTCGCCGATCGCTGTCGCTCTGCTTTCAAAAACCATACGTAATACGAAATGATCGCGATCACCTTGCGATAAATGCACGTTTCAGTTAGCAGATTTTTATTGTTAGCAGTGCTGTCGTAAAATTATTATTGTGTGGCTATAGCTCATATATAATGCGGATTCGTGATTGTAGAGCAATTAATTCGCAAAAATAAGCCTTTCAATTTTTTGACGTAAAGCGATAATCGCGCGATGATTGTACAATCTCTGCGCAAATATTACTAATTGCTGTTTTATACGTAATAAGCCTGCCGGGTCGGATGAAAAAGTTTATGCGTGTTCACCTTGGCATACTCAGCTCTTATCCTTGGTTAGAGACAGATGTTCTCATTTTTGGTCAAAGTATTTTGATAAAAGGTCTTTAACTAAGGGCATTTGGTACAAGACGATTCATCTCGTCTCTGTCACGCATACTTAGGTTCAGCGAGGGATGGATGACTAGACAGGAAGTGGTGACGGCTTTGAGACTCCGATCCGGCCACATACCGCTCAACAGTTTCGGATTCATGATGCGCAAAGTTGATTCTCCCAATTGTGTTGTCTGTGGAGTTGTAGAAGTCTTACATCACATCCTGTCGGAATGTGTTCGTGTTGGGGTCCAAAGACGTCAGGCTTTTGGCAATAGCTTTACTGTAGGCTTTTATAATAGCGTTCTGGCCTCACCTTTATCAGATGAGGCCAGAACTCTTTATCATATTATTATAATATGTAGAAGGTTACGGGTAGGCTAGTTTATTATAATTATTTTGTATAAAATCATCGGGGTGACATATTCGACTAAGCAAAAACCCTGTAAATAAATAAAGATTAAAAAAGAAAATCAACAGACTTTTAATGTCCCACTGCTTACACAGGCCTCCTCTCTGTGAGAATAGGGAATGGGCCTTAATCCACCACGCGGGTTGGTGGATGTAACATGTCTTCGAATTAAGTAAAGCGCCTGCCTGGGTTCGTATCCACGACCCACGAACCGTAAGTCGGCGCCGTTATCACTGGGGCTCTACTGCTCTGAACATGTGGCTATTTATTTACATTACAAAGGACAGTACACTTACCAATATCACATAAAAGATTTAGACCGTCGTCGATTTATGACAATATCTTGCTTTGACATAACGTAATATTTCAATAAACTTGTGGGAGTCAGGCCTCGGCTGTCAAAACTTCGTCATTAATGGCCAACATACGAAAACCTTTAATGTTATATCAGTATAAAGTAAACACCTAACTATTGAGTGATCTTAAAAGGTTTCCGACTAACTTTCTAATCTTGAATCGAACGTGAACATGTTAAGGTATATCCGTATTACATTTTCTGAATTCTATGAAGATTGCAATCCTTGTCTAGTTAATGAATTACTGATTTTCTATCAATAGTTCGCATATAATCGTACCATCGTACGTTACGAGAACCTACATTATGTACAATACGAATTTCCTTTGATGAATATCTGTCTATGTGTAGTATGGTTGAATAATTTAGTATACCGTTAACAAAATACATAAGTACCAATTCAGACAAGGTGTAGTGGCATAAGAACTTAAACAAAAGACTGTTTAAAAGTATACACCAACACAAATACCTATCTGCAAGTCTATGTCTTTCTTTCTTTCTTTTTCGTACAAGGATGTAGCCACCTCTAGTGTCAGAGTTAATTAACCCGACTCTAGGAATCCCACAGGCCTCTGAGTTGTCTATTTCAGACTTACATTAATAATATAAGTCCGTTGCGTAAGTGCGCAAAGAGTTTGACCGCTATCCAATCGACCATATTGGCCCATCACATGCGAGATGAATGACGCGATTTGGATTCCTATCTTGTGTGATTGGCCGATTTGGTCGATTGGATAGCGGTCAAACTCTTTGCGCACTTCGCAACACGGCTGCAGGTTTTCACACGATGTCTTCCTTCACCGTTGCCTGTAATGTCAAAGATAAACTTAGAATGTACATATGAATTTGAAAAAGTCACATTAGTACTTGCCCGGAATTGAACTCACGACCTCAAGCACGACAGGCGAGGTCTTAGCCACAGGGCCACCACGACATGCAAGTCTACTTGCGAGCATGTTTATGTCATGTGTGCATAACAAACTTTTTTGTCGACTGTACATCAAAGCCTGATTTGCATCACGGATCGGAGAACTATTTTTTTTAACATTCAAATTGCTTTACAAAACGTTCTCTGTAGCTTAATAAAATCTCCAGTAATTGCTACGTATCAACTTTATAAAAATATTTACTGTATACCAATCTATCTCTCTCTATCACTATATTTTTTCTCTCTCTCGAGTCGAGTTATTGTTTTAATTGCCTCTTTATTGTTCTGTCCGTGTTTTCGATAACTCAAAGAACTATTAACCTTGGTAAACATTGCTTAAACAACTAATACGTAGGAGTCGGCAACCTTTTGTTTAAACTGAAATACCTCTAATTTTATCTTTCGGAATTGAAAATACATTGTACAATTTCGACTAGACATGTTTTTGTCTAATTTTTTCTTTCTTTTTAAAACGTAATTGTAAGGAAGTTTATAAACTTTAATAAAATGGCGCGTCCATCAAACTGGTTCCGTTGAGTTTTTATAGCCAATAAGTGATTTACGATGTTAAAGATCACCAATAATGGAGTAATATTGGGCTTCCAGACGATTTTAGCCAATCACAATGTCTTGATTTTTATAACGTAGGTACCTTACTAGAACATAACTAGCGGGCAGTAATTATCAGTGCCCACAGACTCTTGCAAATCTAATTTTCTTGTCCAAAAGAAAAAGAAAAAAAGAAAGGAACAGGTGTATATGTTGTAGACCAATTGATTAATACGGCATTAATCATAATGCCCAGGCAATTTGAAAAATGCCTAATATGAGTAATTTAACTGACCGGGCTTTCTGAATAATGCCCATCACTTCTTGGCCAAAGAAATAAAAGATGTATTTTATTAAATTATTTTAATGTTGGCATTGATTTTAATATAGAATAGGTAAGTAGGTAAGTACTATTACTACTTAAGCAACAAAGTCTACGGAGCCCCGCCGCGCGTGTCTCCTATTTCCGTCTGTAGGGTCTAAAGTAACCTAACATGAAGGAGATGATGGAAGCTGAGTTAGCTCGCTTTGCTCGCTCACTTCAGCTCCTTCGAACCTAACCTATCCATGTTGGGGTGTCATAAACTACCTCTTGCTTGAGCTCACTCTTGGACTAATTCATTGACCATAATTATCGAATCAACGTCAATGGCGAGTACATCACTCACCATCGGTTTGCCGACGATATAGTGGTCATGGCTGAGACCATGGAGGACCTCAGTACAATGCTCGATGACCTCAGTAGAGCTTCCGAAAGAGTGAGTCTTAAAATGAACATGGACATAACCAAGGTGATGTTGAATGCCTATGTTACACCCACTCCTATCAAGGTTGGACACTCTACACTCGAACATGACATACAATCAACATGGGTACATAATTCGTACCAATGTATTCAATATCACGAATTAACTATGTATCAGAACAATCGTGGTATTTTACCCAGGACTTTAGCATCTATATTTACACAAGGGCAGATTTAAGACGGTATTTTTGTGTACTGTGGAGATTCCATCGCAGTACATACTTAGAAGCAAATCAAATTATCAGAGTTATTAAAATATATGAATAAAATAACAGAAAGAACATGAGTGAAACTCTTGTCTTTCATAAACCTTCTTATTCATACTTGAACTTGTAGAAATAAACTTGAAGAATGATACTTTAAGGGTTTCTAACAGTTACTGTTGATATTTTTGCCCGTCCGCACCTCGTGCCCCTCCCAGAAAAAAATGCTGGGTCCGCCCTTACACATACATACAATCAATAGTTTCTGTATGCAATTTGAAATGTTTGTAAATGCACCCACGACACAGGAGTAACTAGTGTAGGGCAACATTTTCAATATCAAGTATTTACTTTTGAATCATTATATTGCAATCTGCAGATACTTTACCTTTAAATAGTTTTATATAAATCTGCACAAACGGTTTCCAATAAGCTAGTCAGATTAGCTCCATACGCCTTGCCGCTGGCCACATCTTCAACTATTAACACGCACTGCGATTTTTATTCGCGCATTTTTTACCGCACTTTCTGTGACACATGGAATTGTATTAGTGCAGCTTAATACAATTCCATGTGTCACAGAAAGTGCGGTGCATGGCGATAAAAAATCGCGCGGAAATAATACCGCAAGAAATCCGTGTTTTGCCACAGAATCCACCGCTCCCGCTCTTCAATTGCGCTCCGCACCGCGCAATTTTATCCGCAATGCGTGTTAGTATGATTGATGATATCAAAATCCGTGCGGCTAAAAATCTCAATGCGTGCTTAGCCTTATAAGCCGCATAACCTACCTAGCTAAATACGTACACTAGAACGTAATTGAATTAAGCGAGCACATCCTCGTAAGATCTACCTTCCAGCTTCGCTGTGATCTAGGTGGCAGTACCTCAAGTCTCTCGGTCAAGGTTAACGGAACATAATGTCATTTAGCTTATAAATTGAAAATAATTTATACAAATTATGTAATTATATCGTCATAGTTAAGAGGTACTACTATTCTAAAAGATTAAGAAAGATCAGAGTACCTAGACAAGTGACTTTTTATCATGGAAAGCGTGGCGATAGTGATTGCCAAAAAGGCAAAATTGTATGCGATTGCAATACAAAATTGTGGGGTAGAAACCGCTTATGTGGGGTGTTTTATCGATAAAATGAAATGTATTTTAGAGCCTTAAAGTTGTGTTATTAAAAGTCTGGACATATTGTAGAATAAACACCTAAATAAGAAATTGTTTTGAAAGGTTAAAAAGAAAAAACAATTTCGCAATATCGGATTAGTTTAACGTTATTAACTGAATCAATTATAGATATCTAGTGAATAATGTAACAGTAACGAATTTGAAATCAACCACTTCTTATAAGCAAACACATATTTTATTCAAAATTGATCTTCCACGAGACTACAGAATGCCCTGTATATCGTAGGTACCTACCTACTTACATGTTTATTGGTCTAAAGATTTATCGATGTTCTGGCCTTGGCCAATTCCTCTGTATAAAATAAAGAGAATTTAGTAGAAGGCAGGAAAGGTTCCCGTGGTTGGAAATCGTAAATTACAAATTCATTTGATAGGTACACTTCGTTTTCCTTAGAATTTGTAAAAACTTTGGTTGTATGTGGTTCTTTGGCCAGATTTCCGTTGCATGTAACAACTTTGTTACCCTTTTTCCATTTTTATAAATATTTATGAATCTGTGTGGTTTTAAAGTTTAGCCAAATGTAAATGATTGTCCGAAAACCAGGAAACACTTAACGAATTTGTGCCCATTTTAGCAATTTGTATCTAATTTTATTTTAATTTCCAAAAATCAAACGCAATAATCAAAGCTAATGCCTTTTTTCATCTTTGCTTAAATATCTCCTCAAATTATGAAGGTATTGCCACTTTGCATGATCATCGTAATTATTCCCATCAATGCATAACCTAGCAGTCAGTAGATATTGCAAAAAATCATTGCTTTACCAAAACCCAACACCTGTCTCACTGTCTGAGGGCTGTTTCTGGGTAGTATTGCACTGCTGTTAAGAAATTAATAAATAATAAAAAAAACTTCTTTTGCTTTAATTCCTAGCTACCCTTTTATTAAAAAAAAAACTCACCTGTTCACCATCAGAGAAGGAGTAGTTATAGTGCTACTTGGCCCTCACTCTGACAGCGTCAGCGAACTCGACGAACCTGTCACCAGTTGGCAGCTTCAAGGACACGCGGAGGAGCGCCTCGTAGGCTGCACATGCGGCGGTGTCACGCTCGTCGTCTGCTGCCCAGCCTGTCTCGCCGCAGTACCCACCCTGGGTAAACAGAGGCAAATGTAGGAGTTACGGAGCTAATTTACATACTACTAACACCACATAAACTCAAATCTTTTACCCATGGGGTTAGCTAAAAACTTAAGAACGCCACCTGCATCGATCTTAAAATATTCCTTTAGTTTCTGGTCATATACGCACGCCAGTTGTGAATACTATATACACACCTGGCCTTTCTAAAGAACATCCCCATTAAGGTTTGTGTATGTTCTTCTAGGGCGTTTCAATATACGTTTGCCTTGCAAATACCATTTGTTAGTCGTCAACATGACCAAACCATCTAAGCATACTCCTTTCGTTTTTGTCACTAATTCAAAAAAAATATCCATAATATATCTTCATAATTATATTTTATTACACTAAGCTTGTGCTTAATCTACTTAAGTTGTTTCAACTCTTGTGGGCAATTAGGGTCTAATATATTAGTCTGCTGTGGACCGAGTAGATTTAAATAATTTACATATAAGGCACTTAGGTATAAACCAAAACAAATAGCATCAGCTGGTTTATATGCTGAAAGTTATCTCAACTATTATATAACAAAAGCAAATAGAATAACAAAGTTTGCCGACCCTACATCATCTATCACAATTATGTATGTTTACCCTTTTTCCTAAGCAAAAATTGTTTTCTACCTTCTTCCTACCATTTTATTACAATTTATCTTTAGCTTCCATACATAAAAATCAGCACAAGAAGCCAAGAAATAAAAACCTCATATCCATCTTCTTAAGTCCCTCTCCCACGCTTCAGCCACATAGAGGAAATGAATGTAAAAATACCGTAGAGAGACATGTTATGACGTCACAATCTCACGCGCAGAGGATCAATTGTAATTGAATAACAATATACCAATCAGACCGTGAAATGTTTGGAGGATAATCCCCCGTTAAAACTCAAATGGAATTATGTATTTGGACATGGGAGGGTTAAATCGCTCGTGAGAAATCTTTTGTACATAACACCTGTTAAATATTCCCCGAAGGCTTGGGCAGCGGTACAACAATAGTACAGTTCACCCACGTTTCACCAGTTATGTTTAAGTCCTATATCATAGGAGTGTGAGTACGCAAGTAATATATATGTCAATCTTATAATATATAGAATATATATAGTATAGAATATCAGCGCAGTGTTATTTTCTTTTTAATATTGTTGCACATGCTGAGGTAGGAACCTTTTTGGTCTCGCACGGGGACATTTATTTTTTATTATTGTTTGTGGTTTGCCTATGTCATGTCTCCTGTGCAAGGAATATAAGTACTCTCTACCGAGAGCTCCTGTGCAAGTCACAAATAAATATGTTTTCTTTCTTTTCCTTCTTTAACTGGGTACAAATCCAGGCGGGATGCAAATGAATGAATTTACCTGTTAATGCTTTTAATACTTTGTACCTATACGTAGTACAGTATGTAGTGCTATTCTGGGTGCAACGTCCTCACGTATATGAATTAATGTATGTATGTAAATATTGTAAAACACTTTGTTTTTTAAAGAGTTAGTATGGAGTTTCTTGTCCTTTCTTCTCTATAACAAGCTACTTTTCCGCATGGACGGTAGAATTTATTATTACTACTTGTAAAATTTTACTTTTGACGCTCAAAAGTCCCACTTATTGGCATGATGATGATGAGCATCATCATTTCAGCCGAAAGACGTCCACTGCTGGACATAGGCCTCCCCCAGGCGTCGCCACATTGACCGATCCCGTGCGTCTCGCATCCAGCGCCTTCCCGCAATCTTAACCAGGTCATCGGTCCACCTAGTGGGAGGCCTTTCAACGTATCGTCTTCCGCGGTCACCATTCCAGAACTGCAGCAATGTGCCCTGCCCATTGCCCTTTAAGTTTGGCAATTCTTCGGGCTATGTCGGTAACTTTGGTTCTCCTGCGGATATAATTATTTCTGACGTGATCACGCAAGGAAATGCCGAGCATAGCTCTCTCCATTGGCCTTTGGGTGACTTTTCATAGACTTTTGTCTTGAGACACTGCAGTAAATCGGACGAAAAGATACCACGCAACTTCCCGAACGCCGCCCAGCCGAGTCGGATTCGACGGTTGACCTCTTTCTCGAAGTTGGACCTACTCAACTGGACCGTTTTCCCAGATAGACATTATCGTCTATAACTTCGAGTGTAGAGACTCCGATCTTGATAGGAGTGGGTATTACATGGGCATTCACCATGACCTTGGTTTTATCCATGTTCATTTTAAGACCCACTCTTTCGGAAGCTTTACTGAGGTCATCGAGCATTTTACTGAGGCTCTCCATGGTCTCAGCCATGACCACTATGTCGTCGGCAAACCGACGGTGAGTGATGTACTCGCCATTAACGTTGATGCCAAGCCCCATCCAGTCCAGAATCTTGAAGACATCCTCCAGCGCAGCAGTGAACAGTTTCGGTGAAATTACGTCTCCCTGTCTCACGCCACCCTGGAGAAGGATTGGTTTCGAGGTCCGATCCTGAAGACGGGCTGACATGGTGGCGTTTTTATCCGACTGCCGAAGGAGGGTAATGTGTTTATCAGTCTATGTATGTAAGTATGTCTGTTCCTATGTGGCCACATCATCATCATCTTCAAATCATCTTTTTAGTTCGCTTTTTAAGCAGTCGGGTTTTTTGATTTTTTAGAAAGAAAAATCGATTGACGTAAGAATCATCAAAATCGGCCAACGCGTTTGGTCTCTAGAACGCCACATAGGAACAGACATACTTACATACATAGACTGATAAACACATTACCTTTTTTCTTAACTCTGCGAGTGTCACAGGCTACATAAAAATTGAGAAATAAAAAAAATGGCGGCTTTTCCTTCCAGACCCATCGTGTGGGGTATTAAAATAAAGTGTTTTAAGAGGTGATTTCAAAAATATATAACACTTATATGTTTAAATGAACCTAATAAATAAAATAAAAAGTTTTAAATAAAAGACAGTTAATAAAAAAATACAAAAAACCTAAACTGCTTAAAAAGCGAACTAAAAAGACGCAAACAAGAATAAAATCGGAGGATACATCTGGTTGTGGTCAGGCAGCTCGAGAATAATTATGTATCCTCCGATCTGGCACCGTTGGAGAGACTGCAGTAAATTCCAAGTCTCGATCGAATCGAAGGCTTTCTCGTAGTCCACAAACGCTAAACAGAGAGGCAGGTTATACTCTTCGGTCTTCTGTATAACCTGCCGCAGCGTATTTATGTGGTATACGGTGCTAAAGCCTTTTCGGAATCCGACTTGTACGGGAGGCTGCATTTCGTCAAACCTGCGCGCGAGACGATTCGTGATGACTCTTGAAAACAAATTGTAGACATGGGTAAGTGAGATGGGCCTATAGCTGATTGGGCCTTCAGCCGGGCATTGTCGCCCTTCTTGAAGAAGAGTACCACCACACCCCAGCACCATGCCTGTGGCGTTTTGCCCACGAGTATGAAGGAATCAAACAGCTTCTGAAGGGCCTTAAGGACCGATTTTCCACCCACTTTCAGGAGTTCAGCCGTGATTCCGTCATCACCTGGCGCCTTGTTGTTTTTAAGCTTTTTCAGAGCCATCCTAATGTCGTACAGGTTGACCTCCGGAATATCTTCGGTATAGTGTCGGGTCAATCTAGCTCTTGGGTCATTTGCTAGACTCGCAACGGGCTTGCTTATTGATGCGTACAACTGCCCATAGAATGTCTCAATCTCCCTCAGAAGCTCCGGTTTGGTGGATACGATCCTGTCATTGTCGGTCTTCAGTATCGTGAGCTGGCTCTGCCCAATAGCCAGATCCAATGAAAAAACCTTGGAGCCTTTATTTCGCTCAATCGCATCTTTAATACGCTCGGTATTAAAGCGCGGAGGTCGCTTTTCAAGGATTTAGAGATCTGTCTATTGAGCTGTCGGTATTTGCACTTTGCTTTGGCTTATTGGCCTAATTTAAATTAATAATTTTGACTTTGTCTTTGGCTACATATACAGAGTTATTGGTAAAACACTAACAACCTTAAGCATTTTTTTACCTGCAATATTTGTGAAGAGACATAAAATAAATAAAAAATATGTTCGCATAACTCGCCAGAATTTATGAATCAGCAGTGAATTTCTTTGTTGAATTTTAAAAGTCGTACAACAATAGTTGTTGTTGTTATTGTTTATGATGTAAGTCATACAGCCCTGAAAGGTTTTTAGTGTTTTTCTAATACCGATGTATATAGTTCAATAACACGATAGACCGAAGTCATAGTTTTACCCGACTACAGTAAAATTAAAAGGAAGGCCTATCATTGAAAACTCTTTATTCAGACTGTCATTAGAACATCGTTGTGCCATTCATCATTCAATCACTATTCATAACCCATATTTCAGCATGATTACAGTGACTGCGCAGGAATAAATAAAAAACAAAACAAAATCAAATGAAAATCACTGCAGAGCTTACAAATGAACTACAGCTCTTCACAAACGAAAGAAAACAGCCTTCGCCGCAATGCCCATATTTTATCTTTACAGTGTTGTATTTATTCCTACACTCTGTCATGTATTTTGACAATACATATTTACTTTCAAACCAATTTAGTTAAGTAAACTATGTAATTGAATGTAATATCCGTATGTCTGTAACTCTGTAATCAAAGATTTCTCAAAGAAAGCTTTAAGTACTAGATGACACACATTCTAGACACTTGAGAGCATCGGAGAATTTGATACTTTTGATGCCTTGCTCCTTCTACGAAGTTCTACGACAAATCGTTTACGGTCCAGGCCACAGATATAAATATCCTTCTTCCTTCCTTTCCCTCTAATGCTTTACTGTTTCTATCTAATTACTTTCATAATTTTTCAACCATTCATGCTTTTTTTTCTTTATTTGCCCTTCTATGAAATTGTGCAATTTGTAATATCATGTATGTTTATATGTGATTTTATGTATACTATTTTATATAGCTATATATAATTTTTATATTTATGTTTTAATGTAGCAGAACGCCGCAGACTATCCCCTTTTTATGTTAAGTTATTTCTGTCCATCCAAAGGTTATCTGGTAGATATCAATGCCAGTGATAAGACCGCCATTACTTATAGGCCTACGGGGACAACGGAAACTCATTCTGTAGCTGTATAAATTATGTTCTGTAAAAAAGGTGTGTAAATCTTTTGGTGTACAATAAAGTATATTGCTGGTTTCCGCAACCGGAAACCTCAACATGTCTAGTGACCTTGCTCCCTCGTTATCCTCCACAATGGCCAGCGTCAATCTTGCTCAACGTCAATCGCGGCATCCGTAAACTTGGATATATACTTTTAAGTAGTTGGTAGTTGTATGAACTAAAGTTGCCTTCTCTTGAGCGTCGTAATGTTGTAGTGATTACGAAGTTTTGGACTGGAATAGAATATAATTTATATTCTATTATTTATTAAAAACTAATAAAATGGGTATTTAAAAACTAATATTATTATTAGACGTGTTGACGTTACCGGTTGTGGAAACCAGCAATTTTACACAAAAGCAATCTGTACCACTTGGGTACAGATTTGTCAGTTGCTGGTTGCGGCAATTTGGAATTAATTTTGTCACCGGGTGCAACAACCGAAAATTTATCAATCTCAGAAACTTTTAATTCATAAATATTTTTTAACTATAAAAATCGAAATTCAGATCATAATTTTAGATATTAATAGATGGTCTTTATAAATAAGGCTCTATTTTGCTAAGTCTGCGCAGTTTCTTCAAATATTAACGTCATAACGTCGTTGCTGATTGTCAGTTGCCGAAACAGGGAGATCAAGTTTGCTCCGTCTGCAGGAAGCCTGCACGTTCTAATCAGCGAAAGCCCCGGCAGTTTACCTTAGACTGAAATGTCGAGAGAACCGTGTGTAGAATCCCTGATAACAGTACGTGATTGAAGGGATGCGCTACTGAATTAATGGTTAGAGTTAGATCTGTACCGGTTATGTTGCTGCTGTCCGATTGGTTATTCGAGTTTGGCTTGATCTGTTATTGACATACGACATAATGAATATTATAGAGGGAACGTTGTTTTTATCGTATTTGTCGCTGTGTGGTAAATTATTTTAGAAATGTTAAGCTTTCGTGAGAAGATAAACAATTGGTAGAGATAGACCCCGACAGAAATACTAAATGAAGCACAAAATGCAAGCGATAGCCTAATCCTCGCAAAATCTAGAGAAAAGTGCTTAGCTGCCTACGATAGTTTCCTACAATGGAAGAGCAAGAATAATACCATCATTTTCTGAAAATGTGTTTTTGGCGTATTTTACTGAACTCGCCTATAAATAAAAGCCCAACTCCCTGTGGTGCTTCCAATCCTGATGGTACTCAAACATGGTATTGATATCAAAACCAATATTGATATCAATACTGTAACCTTTTGGCATTTATGAAGAGACTGCTCGGACGGATATATTGGTCGGAAATATGTTTTGTCACCAGCCGACGTTGAAAAGCTTTTTAAAGAGGCACTGGATAATCAGTACCTAGTAACAAAGGTACGTTAAATATTATTAATTTAAACGTTGCTATCTCTATCCCTTGACCCATCTACGGATACAGGTTGATGAATCATGTTTATTTTCACATTTTGCTTTTAATAATTAAATTATTATATTTAAACTATTTTGTAATTGTTTATTTTATTACTTTTATATACTCGTCTGTAATAGTATATTATGATACAAGTTAGCTAAGTTGCTCATTACACACGAGGCTGTGGGTTGCGGTGATGGTGTAATTCAGCCGAGCGTGTAAGGAGTAGAGCTCACAAGTTTCATACGACATTTTTCAACACATTTGCGAGGAAAAAACAAACATCTATTGCTTATATCGTATAATTATTAAAACTATTGGTGAACGTACTATTTTCAAAGCGATATTGGATGATTTGGATGGGCATTTCACTGTTTGTGTTACATTGGTGCTTGCTACTTCTTTAGTAGATACTTTCGTTTTCTTTTTGTATAAATGTCGGCGACAAAGGCAAATCATAGAACAGTAGGAACCGAATAACTCATGCTACGATATGTACATGGTTGTGGTTCGGGCCAAACTTTTTTTGCCTTTGGCTCCAAATTTATGGCTTGCGTTATTTTGTCACTGATTTTTGCCTTTTTGTGAATATTCTGCTTTCGGGTTACTACATCCTTTAATTGTAATATTATAAAGCTCTTGTCATCTACACGCACCAATAACTCCGAATATTAAGGCAACCTGCAACGAAATCAATTAATTATTTCTAGGAGTTATGCTAAGGTTATAAATGTAATGTCAAAATAAATGGGAACTCAATAATTAATAGTATATTATGCAACTAGTGAATAAAGGATGGATTTAAAGCGAGGGCCATAGATGAATCACGAGCGAGTGAAGGATTCTAACAACTGAATCACGACCGTAGGGAGTGATTCATGATGATTGAATCACGAGCATAGCGAGTGATTCAAGTGTTAGAATCATGAGCGACGCGAGTGATTCATGGCCCTCGATATAAATCCGTTTTATTCAAGAGTTGCATACTATATTTTATACCATGACTTCGAGAAAAAGAAACATTTAAGCGAAAAGCACAAGGAATATTACGAGTAATAAATAAATAAATGGTTTAACATTAAAAAATTTCAAAAAATGTGCAACCCCTGAGTTAAGTAACAGCACCTGTATTTCAGGGGCCAGTGACCACCTCCATCACGTTACAAAATTATAATCAATTAAAAAGCATTACAATTAATATTAGAATTACAATGCAAATAAGAATTCAATAAATATCCTAGACTAAAATCAAAATCATCATTAAAATCCTAAATATAAACAAACTCAAAATAAAAATCGAAGAAGAAATTTAAAATTCAAATAGCCTCTGCACAAGAAGTCTGTATCGAGTATTTTTTGCACAAGAAGGTTATATAGCATTGAGATGGAGTTCGAATATATTGGTGTGTTCCTGTGTTCTAAATTCAAACACCAAAACAGTGATTAAAAGTGCTTTTTATTCACTGTTTTCAGTGAATAAAATAAGCTTTTTAGAGGGGGAATGGTATAAATATTATTTCACCAACCAGAACAAATGCATCGCTCGGTCCATTTGACAATATCGTTGCAAAATGTACTGAACGTAAATATTTTCTGTTGATATATTTTTTACGGATGTTGTCATGGCAACTCTGACCAGTACTTGACTTACACTAAGGATGAATAGTAGATTATTAACCAAGGGGATAAAGCAGTGTCTTCTGTCGCGGGTGACGATTTAAATCGTGAGCGTAACGAAGGACTCGAGGTTTACTCCCGAGCGTAGCGAGGGTGATAAAAACTTTATCACCGAGGAAAATACTCTACTTTTCGTACCATTTGCGAAAAAATTAACACAATAATAATATGAGATAAGCATTTATTAAAAATAATGGCAATTAAAATAAACTTAACGTTTATGTATTTGAAGAAAACAAAAACGCGGCAAATTCCTAGACTAATATTTTTTTGTCGGAAAAGCAAAGGCATCAAGCTCATACGGCCTCGTCGGTTTTCGTTATTTAATAATCATAACTGCATAATAAATGCGTATTCCTTTTTCAAAAAGATGTATAATGCTTTATATACAAACTCAATGGTGTAAAAACAGATGTAGTACAGTATAAATTTCGGTAAGTATTCCAAATTTAAATCACATTCTCCTCCTAGAGGATGAATGAAATTCAGTACAATTTTCATTCCCTGTTTTTAACAAATTAAAAATGACTATTGTTATGTTCGCTTTTTGTGGCATAGAATGTCACTTTTTTGAGCAAGTAGTACGAAAAGTATGTTTTCTGTTGTACCATGCTGATGGCACGTCCTGACTTTATTATACCTCCTCTCTGTCTTTCTCCTGCCATCTCACTTTACAAACAAACCACTTGGTAAATTATACACAAATAGTTTTTATTATTCAAAAATTTACTATTATTTTATTCGTTTATTCTATAATGTGCTTTTTTTTAATATTTATGACTCAAGTTACTTATTACGTAGCTATCTCAATAGACCAAAACTATGTTAGCTGTGTGGTCACACACAAATACATCTCTACACATTCACATACTGGTGTTCTTGGCTATCAACCTGTATGTTCCTAGCATAATAAATTATTGTAATTACCCCACACTAAGGTTGGTGACGACTAATTAGCCAGATGTGTTAATATTTTGTAGTACTTTTGCTTAATTTGCAAAAAAATATTATGATTCTACCTCTGTATATCATTGTCTTCTATAGCTGTATCTTCCTTTCGAATTGAAACATTGAAAGCATTGGCTTGACCTACACACACACACTGATTTGTACCTGAGTTGTAAATGTGTATAGGCAATTACTTAAAATATTTCACGCGCCATCAGAATAATATCGCTCTAAAGAAAATATTTCTCAAGATAAATGGGGTGCGGATACTTAATAGATTTATCACTCAAATTATTGCTTTCTAACTTATTGTACTCTAATAGGAAATAAGTGAAAAATATACTGTTGAATTAAAAGCTATCGAATCATTTGGATATTTAAAAATTAATCGTTTCTGTAATGCTAAAAATGGCGTCCACTTGTATTCCAGCACAAATTCTCCATAAATTCTTTTGAAAAGCAATTTAGTGAACAGTGGTATTACCAAAGTCTGTGTACCAGCTTATAGCATTAAGCTAACTGGACAAAATATTTTAATTATCTTTCTAACTGTGTACTGGTATAAAGAGAGAGGTCGCGTCGCACGTTATGCAAAAAAAATACAAATCTGACGTAATTTAAACACCATTAATCTAGATTTACACATAAATAACGCCGAAAGCTGTAAAATAGCTGTCAGCTACACTTTCTGCATTGGCATTAGAATGGAGTATACCTACTCCAATTTACAACCCAGGGTTTTTAATGATTCTCTTATACATGTTACGGCATTTGTAGAGATGTAGCTATTAACAAGCTCGTTGAAGTAGAATTAGAATAGAATTAGTGTACACCAATTAAAAGCCAGTGGCATTATTCGAAACCTTAATGCAGCCCGCAGCATTACAAGAGAGATGATTTTTTCGCATTAACCAGTCGTTAACAAGCTTTGGACTTCTAAACCAGCTAGTAGTATCACAAGCAGCCAAAAGCTGGACTTGATCATTTTAAAATCCTACGAAAATGCTTTTAGTATACTTTTTCGCCATTATAAAGTCATTAATCAGCTATGCTGTAAAATAATGTATAATCTTTACAGTACATCTGCATTAAAGCTGTCGACTCTAATTTATCTTCTTTATGACCTAAGTCATCGCTAATGTGCTACTTGGGCGAGGGCTCTTTAAATTCATGGGGCCCTGGGTTCAGCCCAAATAACCCTTAGACAGAACCGGCCCTGCTATCTTATCAATAAGAATACCACCGCCGAATGACATAACTAGTTTATTTTTAAGCGAATATGTTCAAAAACGTAAAACAAATGAAAACAAATAGCAAAAAAGTGTCAACAAATAGCAAGTCAGCGGGCGGGCAGCGACGTCAGGCTGCGACGACGTCGGACTCACGACGTTCGGCTGCGACGACGTCGGACTCACAACGTACGGCTAGCGGCGACACCGGCGACCGCAGCACTGGGTAGCGGTTGCCAGGACTGTTTTTTTTCTTCCAGGCCCATCTTGTGGGTTATCAAAATAAAGGGTTATACGAGGTGATTTCAAAAAATATTTTAAAAGTACCTATTTAAAAAAAAAGTAACTAAGAAGTAATAAATAAATAAAGTTTAGGAAGACATATTCACGAGCTGGCTGAACAAAATCAGACGTATCCTCCAACTGCACAGCATGATTTTCTTCTTGTTTACGTCTTTTTAGTTCGCTTCTTAAGCAGTCAGGCTTTTTGATTTTACTTATTTTTTACTTATATCGCATGGTTGACCAATGTATTGTAACCTAGGCGAATTAAGTAAACTACACTCTAATTAGGCATACAGAAGAGCTTTTCATATAGGTACTATTAAAGTCAACGTGTCCTCGAATGTGTTATGTATTATTTTAGGTCATAAAGTAATGACATAATCTCGTAAACAACTCCTACACGTCGAGTGGTCAGTGCGAACAGTTAACGAGTTAACGGCATTCAGTTGACGGTGTCATAAAAATGTTTATGACGTGGCCGAGGTTGCCAGCTTGAAGACACTCGTGATGTGGCACAGATTTACTGTTTAGCTAGGGTTAGAGGGATATATGTAGAGTTTTTTTTTTTGAGTTACTTAAATGGTTGGTAAGTCTCCTTCTATCTTCTAACTTTATCTACCCTTCTATTTTCTTAACCCTTATGATTAGATAGTTTGTTAGAGTGCTCCAAGTGCCCATACATACACCTGCAGCCTTATTGCGAGTAAGCTTATGTTAAGCTTAAGAGTATGAAAAGTCGACCAACCACATGCGACATGAAAGACGAGATGCGGATTTCCGTCTGATTGGCCTGTTTTGCATACTCTTTGCCCTTTGCCTTGCCAAATGAATTATGCAATAAGGCTGCTGCACTTTGGTGGACTTGATGAACGCCACTAATGTCGCTAAAAAGTATTCACCTTCTGGGCCCAAGCTATCTCAGAGTTCTATCTAACTAAAACATCATCATCATCATTTCAGCCGAATGACGTCCACTGCTGATTGCTAAACTATAGACCTCGTCATGTGTGCCACATCGACCGGTCTTATACGTCTCGTTTCCAGCTGATATGTAGGGGAATATTTTTTATGCAGTTTGAGTGACTGCCATCTGAAATCTGGAGCCCAATTACCTATTTATAATAACAATAAATAAAAAAAAGCCTTTTATTCAAAAACCAGAGAAATACAGCTAAAACATCAGCAAAATCTTCGTAATTTATAAAATGCCTTCTCTAACATTTTCCACTGAGGTCTGTCTTGAGAAAATCGTCTCTACCTTGGACAGTCTTTTTAATTTCTGCCTCCCATCTCAGAAACTGTCTTCCGCGGCTTCTTTTACCATCTCTTGGGTATCAGTCCATCACTGCCTTGCTCCATTTCCCATGGTTGTCGCGCATCATGTGGCCGGTCCACCTCCACTTTTGCTGGTCTATTCGTGTGAGGATGTCGGTAAGTTTCATTTTCGCCCTGAGGTCGGTATCTTATTCTGTCCTGACGTTTGAATCCTGTGATATTGCGCTCCATTGCTCTTTGACATGTGGCAAGCTTATCTCTGAGGTGTTTAATAAGTGCCTATGTTTCGCAACATAATTACTTATAAATAATATTGTACTTAATGTTGTCATTATCAAAAACAATTTGACACTCTAAGTTAAGTAATGAGTCCTAATTTCGAGATTCTGTTGGGCCTTGATGCGTAGGTATAACTACGTACAAAGTCTACTTACTTAGGTACTTATCTTTTCTTAAAACTGTTTCAAATAATAAAAGTCATGAAATATTCAGTGTTCATACAAAAGAATATCAGCCCTAGTAAATCTCGCGCCATGTCAAAATTTATGATCACTCGAACAGCTCATAAAGTGATATTGACATCTTTACGCTTCACAAACCTTTATAATTTCTTTGTGAAGGATCCTTTATGGTAGGAAATGTTCAAAGAAACTACTGCTCTCTGTAAGTGGTTCCAGGCAAATAAAAGGCCTATTTGTCTTCACAATGAGGGTCGTTAAAAGAGGAGTTTATGTCAAGGGTGTCGGCAGGCAGCAGTGTTCTCGTAATTGCTACTAATCGTTATGAGTTCTTTCGCCAATTGGTCTGCCGACGTGGTGATGGCATGCTCCCTAGAATAGGTACAAAAGATAGTGGTTCCAACAAAATTACCCGGCTAGCACCACTCCGCAGTTGTGATGTTTATCGATATCTAATGACGATAAAAATATAAGTTTTTAAACTGTCATGGTCACTAACACTAATATTAACATTATAAGCGGGATATTTACCATGTTTACTGTTTGTAGCGAGTTTCCGATATTTCGGTGCTGTTGCAAGCACCATGATCACGGGTAACCCGAGTTTACCCGTGATCATAATATTTAATTTAAAAAAAACATAAAAAAATATATTTTTTTTATGTTTTTTTGTATCTATTTATGTTTTATAAAAATATTTTAATGTGTAATGAATAAGAAAAAGTGAAATAAAGGACTTATAAACTCATAATTTTAAGTAAGAACTAGGTAACTACATTGCCGAATTTCCAGCTGTTGCCCAATCAGCTGTTTTTGCTTGAAATTACGAGTTTTATTTTTCCTTGTTAAGAAAACTCGATTCCCATCACGTCTGCAGATTTTCACAAGTTAAAACTAGCAATAAAAAGTTTTGCGATTTTCAATCATATTTTAAAGGACTGCTTAGTTTTGGTTCTGTAGGTAGGTATTTATACAGTTTACAAAAGAATTTTAAAGGACTAACCTAGCACGTACCTATCTATTAGCTCGTCGAGGGTGAAAAGGTCTGAAAAGGGAACGTAATTAAAAAGATAATTCAAATTCCATTAACGACCCTACGAGGCTACGACTCAATTAAACGATCGGGACCCAATTTGTAGCGGTGTTGGTATTCGCTTGCTTTCGTTTTTTCGACTGCGTAGTTATCATTTTACTTCCAAATTGCCCTCGTAGATGTGGCAATCATCCATAGGTACTTATGTTTCTTCCAAACTCGTTTCTAGTGGCGGCTTCGTCGGCGTGAAATTGCTTGTATTTCTTCTTGTGTCACACGAGAATCGTGCAGGATCGGTTCTCGACTTCCAGAGATTAACTTAAGATGCTATGTCCCTTAGCTGGGGCAGAGGGCGTCCACAGTAGTCCTCTACCGCGACCGGTGTTCGTCATTCCAATGCTCATCTCCTCAGTCAAGACGGTGCGTCGCCAGATTTGTTGGAGACGGACACGCTCCTTAGATAGATAGATGGACTCCCTTTTCCGCCACGATTCCTTTTTCCTTGAGGTTTCCAATCCATGGCCTATTTAGGGATGTGGTCGGAATCCCTCCGGAGCGTGTGACCAATCCATCTCCATTTACGACGCTTGATCTGGCGGTCGATTGGGCTTGGTATTGTGTGAGTGTGTAAGTGTTGGTGAGTGTGTCAGTGATGTGTAACTTTTTGGTGTGCAATAAAGTATTCTATATTCCGAGGATGCGACCAAGACGTCGGTGTACGTAGACCTGGATTTGGCGTGAGATGTCCTTTGTTACCTTCCACATTTCGCAGTCGTAAAGCAGCACGGATTTGACATTGGACCCGCACATTTCGAGTTTAACTCTTCGGGTCAGTTTCCAAGATAGCCAAAAAGTCGTCAACTACGCGAAGGTAGCTCGTGCTTTGGCGATCCGTAGAGAGATATATCCTCTTCAGTTTCTCCAGTCTCTGTCACGACCCTCACGAGCTATGTGAATTTGTGGATGCGTTCCACTTTCTTTGTGCCGATTACCATCGATGTAGAATACTTAATCACTGTACGTATCTCCTGGGTCTTCCGGATATTAATATTGAGCCTAGTTTTTGGCGCCTCATGCCACAGGTCGTTCAATTTCACTCAGCAGGCAAAGATCATCGACGTTAGACAATCCCCAGTCTATGCCGCGGCACCTGCTATCGTATGCTGCTGCCTGTAGCTGGGTAACATGCTACCTCTTGGAAAAACTGGTGTCAGATTTCCTGGCTTTTGACAACCCGTAACGGTTATCAAATACATCTTTAAGAGATGAGAGATCAAATGAGAGCCGGGATCCGTGTAGCTGATATCACTTAACCACGAGCTCTACCTACTATGGATCTCTAAAGCATAATATTACCTTGTCCCAGAGATTGTAACTAAAAGATTATAACGTCCAGTATCTCAGAATGTAAATGTGCTGCATAAACGCCGAGCTCAGAGCTCCAAAACCCATTTAATGTAATCATTTATGTAGATTCGCTTTTGTTGCGTATCACCAGTTAGTAACAGAGGCTGGGCAATAAACCTTTCTTCTAGCCGACGCGACGGTGAGACCAAAGACAATGTAAATTAACAATAAGACCCTAAAGACATTTCTTTTGTGGCGTTTAAAAAAGTCTTGTACCTAAGAATAAAAACTATTCGGAAAATTACTAGGCCACTTGGATTCAAATAAATCACCTGAGAGGAATCGTTAATTAAAACAAGCTTAAAAATTGCATTCTCGTGAGAAACAAAATTCCAGCTCAATTAGACACTGGAAAGAGGATCAAATTTTACTTGCAAGATTTAATTACAGACACCGGGACAGGTGAAAGTAAAACAAGCTTTCACATTAAAAAAAAAATATACAAGCTTTTATAATAAAAATTGCATTGTCACAAGAAACAAATGTTTGTGCAAAATACCAGCTCAATCAGACACTGGAAAGAGGGTCAAATTTAACTTGCAAGATTTGATTACAGGCATCGGGACATGTGAAAATAAATCAAGCTTTCATAATAAAACAAGATTTTTTAAGCAAGCTCCTATATTTAAAAAATGCATTGTCACGAGAAACAAACGTGTGTGCAATTACAATGTAAAATTTAACTTGCAAGATTTGATTACAGGCATCGGGACATGTGAATATAAAACAAACTTTCATAATAAAATAAGATTTTTTAAGCAAGCTCTTATATATAAAAAAATGCATTGTCACGAGATACAAACGTGTGTGCAAGTTCAATGTCAAATTTAACTTGTAAGATTTGATTACAGACACCGGACGGACGAAATTATTTTTTCAAATAAAAAATACATACTTTGTAGCTTTTTAAATTACTTTGCTTTGTCATCCTAACCAAACGTACACACATTGCAAGTTAATAATAAGCTTGTAAAATAGAAGCTTCTAATGAGAAGTATTAAACGTACCTAATGTTTTAATTGTTTTTGTTTTTATATATTGTTAATGTAGGTCTAAAGTAACCAGTCAGCCCTGTGGGGTCCTCAGAAGCGGCTTAATTAACTCTGACACCAGAGATGGCCACATCCTCACGCGAAAAAGAAAAAGGATAATTCTGCACTCAGAAGAGAGTATCCAACAGGTCTAATAGGTTATTAGACACGTGTTGGTTCTTCAAAACGTGTATTACACATGTATAAATCCTGAAATGAACTGCCAAAACAATTTTGATGATTTTTCGTGATAAATAACTTCGTATATCAAAAAGCACATTATGTATAATAAGTAGATGTAAATACTTTTCGCTAATATAAGAATATCACAGGCAAAGCTCCACAACATATTAACGAAGATGCATTACCGTATTCTGTAAAAGTTTCTCCGTTATCTCTCGTAGAATACCTTGAATATTGAGTGGGATAGGTAAATTACAAACATGAAAGCGAGAGTTCCTTTGAACATCTCCGACCGATCTTAATCCGCTGGTATTTTTTTGATTGCCTTGAGCTTTGAGCTGTGGTTGAAATAATTTCCTATACTTGGAGATTTTTTATAATTCCAATACCTATAACCCACATAGGTATTCCTCTGTGGCATGTTACTCGTAATTGTATCATATTTTTTTGGGTTCCGTACCCAAAGTGTAAAAACGGGCTATTACTAAGACTCTGCGGTCCATCTGTGTGTCTGTCTGTCTATCTGTCTGTCTGTCACCAGGCTGTATCTCATGAACCATGATAGCAAGACAGTTGAAATTTTCACAGATGATGTATTTCTGTTGCCGCTTTAACAACAAATATTAAAAACAGAATAAAATAAATATTTCTGTGGGGCTCCCATACAACAAACGTGATTTTTTTTTTGACGTTTTTTGCGATAATGGTACGGAACCCTTCGTGCGCAAGTCCGACTCGGTCTTGGCCAGTTTTTTCTTGTTGGTTTTATCAAGCCACCCCTTTCGACTTGTAGTGAAATGTCAGATGAATGAAAAGTGCGCGGTACAATTTCTACGGTTTTTTTGTGAGTGTATAACGCGGTATCTGTTTACTAGAATATAATTGTTTCTACATCATTGCCAGAAGCTAACGCTTACAAAAATTGCTTATTGCGATTGGTCGGTTTTTTTTTATTATTAATTATATTGATTATTGCCACTCCAGTGTTTAAGTTTATTGTGTTTGTATCGTCTTAATTAACTATAAATAAAATAAATAAATGAGTAATATGTAGGTAATTTATTATGTATGTATTTTATATTAGACTAGCGGACGCCTTGCGGTTTCTCCCACGTAGTGCACGTTCTCGTGGAAATACAGGGATTAAATGTAGTATATGTCACACGGGGATAATGTAGCTTCCGAACGGTGAAAGAATTTTTAAATCGGTCCAGTAGTTTTTAAGTTTATTCGTCACATACAAAAATACATTTCCTCTATATAGATAGAACAATAATGTATGCTCAAACTAATACCTAGTATTAGTCAAAGCTTTTCTATAAAATGCTTTTTTCCAAAATTGCATTCTAAGAACGGAGTAGCCCAGTAGAAAACGATACTAAAAAGCAAAAGGTTAGTGTAACCCGCCTATGTTACTCGGGCCATTATAACGAATCTTGATGTGCATCTGGACCGAGGGCCCATTTTTTAAATCGCTGCGAAACGAAACCAGACTTAAAGGGAAATTTGTTAAAAATAGTAAAACACATAAAGCAATGGGCCTAGAATTTCTTAAACGTGAATTAAAACTGTTATGATTAAATTACTTGGGCCCTTAATCCAGACGCGTGCATAAACGTGCATAGCCTAAATCTCAGAAAGTACTATCACTGGGTTAATCTTTTTTATATAGGAATTTAGTTAAGAATTTTTTAAATATTTTAAGAAATTCATAAATCTGTAGAATATGACATTACAGATTTATGGCGGTATATCAAGGGCCCTCAATCCTTTAATATCTTTACTGAGGAATCTGCAAAATATGAATTTATGTAAAGAAATACATTAAAAGCACTTTAATAAATTTTGCTTAGATACCTCTGTGAATTAGTTAAAAAGAAATAATGACACCAAAAGTGAATTGTTAAAAAGTAAATGATAATCGAATTTTACTAAAACGTCTGAACTGAGAGCCCAATATTTGCGGCTTTATTGACTAAATCAACCTCATAGATTCAGTCAAATTAAAATAAGTTTTTTTACAACTTTTTACCTTTTCAAAGTTTTAACGTAACTTTCTACCGTTCAAGTTTTTTTTTTTACTATTTTTTAATTAAATTGTAACATATAGTCCGTTCTTCTAAATGCAAGACTTTAAGAGAAAAATGATTTTTAATTTTTTAGAGGAGAAAGTTTTGTAGGGTACATATGATTTTGTTACTTTTTTGGACTGATCAGTACAAATCCTCATACAAGCTATTTTTTAAGCTATTGAAGTAAATATTTATTGCTTGAACTGTCGGAAGCGACTGTGTTTTTGTGGTGCAATATTTTGAACGGTAGAAAGTTACGTTAAAACTTTGAAAAGGTAAAAAGTTGTAAAAAAACTTATTTTAATTTGACTTAATCTATGAGGTTGAGCTAGTCAATAAAGCCGAAAATATTGGGCTCTCAGTTCAGACGTTTTAGTAAAATTCGATTCTCATTTACTTTTTAATAATTCACTTTTGTATCATTATTTCTTATTAACTAATTCACAGAGGTATCTAAACAAAATTTATTAAAGTCCTATTAATGTATTTCTTCAGATAAATTCATGTTTTGCAGATTCCTCAGTAAGGACATTAAAGGATTGAGGGCCCTTGATATACCGCCATAAATCTATAATGTCATATTCTACAGATTTGGGGATTTTTTTAAATATTTAAGAAATTCTTAACTAAATTCCTATATAAAAAAGATTAACCCAGTGATAGTACTTTCTGAGATTTAGGCTATGCACGTTTATGCACGCGTCTGGATTAAGGGCCCAAGTAATTTAATCATAACAGTTTTAATTCACGTTTAAGAAATTCTAGGCCCATTGCTTTATGTGTTTTACTATTTTTAACAAATTTCCCTTTAAGTCTGGTTTCGTTTCGAAACGATTTACAAAATGGGCCCTCAGTGCAGATGCACATCGAATCTTGACACCTTATTTATCTAAATCCGTTGAATAGTTTAGGCGCTACCGAGGAACTCACATAAATACAAACATACATACATACACTGCTAAAAATATCAAAACCTTTCCTTTTGGCTTCCGTAGTAGGGTAGAAATAAGTTCCTAAACACTCATTTCAAATATCCTCACATCAATTATCTTGTCCCTAGATATACATTTGGCGCGGGAAAGCAGACCTGTTGCGTCCGCAGCCTCCCTTCATTACTTTATCTCGGGCTGATCCAGCATTCCTTCAGTCGGCCGAGTCAGTCGCCTGCCGTACGTGAATCAGCGAGCACGCGATTCTCCCTTTCTTTGGAGCCGCGAAACATTTGGATGTCGTAAATAGTAATTTCTATGTTAGTTTGACTATGGTTTGTCTGATCTGAAGTAAAAGAAAACTGTGAAAAAGTGTACTTTTTATTTTCGGTGTTAATATTTTAAATTAGTTTGTTGTTCATTAGGGAAGTGTTAGTGTGATATTTTTTATTAAATTGTGAGAGAAATGGGCAATTTTCGGTATTGTCTGTGAAGTTTAGCATTACTTTCAGTTACCAACTCTGAATGTTAGCAAAATCATCAAGATTATCATTCGATCCAAAGAAATAATTTAGTATATTTCTGCCCTTGGCCCATGTTACTTGGGATCAGAGCAACAATTTCTGCAAACAATTAAAAAAAAACTTCAATAAATATGTGCAGTGCCTAAACCTAACAAACATGCATATCCTCCACCTATCCTTAATATTCCTGTTGGCACCGGTTCTATCCGGTTCCCAGACATCTCCAGTGGTATATAAAGTGGGGGTCCTCATGGCCTCTCGCTTGGACTCTCCCTTCGACCTAGAACGCTGTGGTCCTGCGGTAGACCTGGCCCTGGACAAGGTCAACGAGAAGTTCCTGGCGCATCATAATATTGAGCTGCAGAAGGTGCAAGGCAGGTCTGTGGTCCAACTTTTCTATGAAAATATAGGTAGAATGTGCTTTAGTTTTAAACGTAACAATATATGTATACAAAAATAAACGCGCCTAATATGCGTCATATACAATGTAAGTACAATTAAAAAAAAAAAAAAATTAAAAAGAACAAATTGATATGTATAATAAATGAGAATAAAAACTTTTTCACAAAAAAATAAACCGACTTCAAAAGCAAAACACTAAAAGTGCAAAATAACTTTCGTTTCGAAAGTCGGTGTCTTTGGTACCAATTGTATTTGTAATTTTTCGACACCGACTGCCTGCCAGTAGGATTGCCAAAATAACCATAATAACTCAGTTTACACATTGATGCTGTTTGTCGCTAAGGAATTCGGTGGTATGCTCCATATCTTGAAAACCACTAAACCGATTTTCATGAATCTTGCACTATTCTCTAAGTTGAAAGATACTCTATCCAACCTAAAAAGAATGATCACTATCCGATAAATAGTTTCGGAGAAATGCGTGGACAAAATACATACATACATATATAAAAACATACAAATATCCAAAAAAAAACATATATACATACACTTATGAAATTTGGCTCACATGTTTAGAAGGCCACATAGAATAACATATTTTAATATTGTGCAGTTCCAACAATATTACATACATACGTGTCGAATTGATTAACTCCTTTTTTACCGACTCGATATGGCATCGGCAATTTGTCCTTATGTATGAAGACGAAGAGGGTTTTAAAAATCGAACCTTTTTATACAATGTTTGCCTTCGCCAAAAAGTAAGTGGTGCCATGTCCAAAATCCACACCATTTCAAATAATCGGTCTATGTGAAATAAACAAAAAAATAAAGTAAATTAGCCAGTTGTCCATGAAGTTCTTATATGCGATAATGTATACTCGTACAATCTTTGGAAGGCCAAGGTTTATCTTAGCCAAGCTTTGAAACTTCTAAAGGTCAAGATCAAGCTTTAGAGAAATTACAACTTTCCATACGACACCATTAGTTCTATATAAAGGTAAATCTATATTAATATTATATAGCTGAAGAGTTTGTTTGTTTGAACGCGCTAATCTCAAGAACGACTGGTTGGAATTGAAAAAAAATGTTTGAGTTGGATAGTCCATTTATCGAGGAAGGCTATAGGCTATATAACATCACACTACGACCAGTAAGAACGGAGCATAAATGAAAAATGTTGCAAAAAGGGGATAAAAATCCTTTTTAGGAGCTTCCGTTGCGTGCGTTGCGTACAATCATGTATGTCCCTACTACTATAGAGTAGGTAGGTAGATAGGGTATGGTAGGGTAGGTAGGTAGGTAGATTAAATTAGGTAGCCAGTTGATGGGAGCGAAGCCGCGGCGGACAACTAGTTAAAATAATAAAACAGCCTGTTACTGCCATTCTGCAAGACAAAGACATCCTAGCCCTCCTAGTATACAGGGAAGGCACGAGGATTATTCAGTATGCTTGCTCAAGGCTGGTAGGCGATTTCAGACTTAAATTAACTACACATATGTGGGCATCCAAGTGAAAAGGGTCCATTTCTTTGCATTTAGTTTTAGAGATATACGCGGTTTTGTAAAGTTGCCCTTATTCAAACACAAGTAGGTACAGTTTCGGCTTCAAATGTCTGATAAAAACCGGCCAAGTGCGAGTCAGACTCGCGCACGAAGGGTTCCGTACCACTATCGCAAAAAACGGCAAAAAAATCACGTTTGTTGTATGGGAGCCCGACTTGAATATTTATTTTATTCTGTTTTTAGTATTTAGCGGCAACAGAAATACATAATCTGTGAAAATTTCAACTGTCTAGCTATCACGGTTCATAAGGTGCAGCCTGGTGACAGACAAACAGACAGACAGACAGACGGATCGCGGAGTCTTAGTAATAGGGTCCCGTTTTTACCCTTCGGGTACGGAGCCCTAAAAACAAATGTGTTTTAAAATATTTTCTAAATCCTTATCATCAATTGACTCTTCTAGATACCGAATCTAGTCTGAACTCAATACCCCACTATTCAACCCTTTTCGCCTGGATGGCCACATATAAGTCCAGGTTTTCTCGCAATGTTTTCCTTCACCGTTGCCAGCGATGTCAAAGATGAACATAGAAGGTACATATGAAATAAAAAAGTCACATTGGTACTTGCTCGAATTTGAACTCACGAGCAAGAGAGGTGAGATCTTAGCCAATGGGCCACCACGACATTTATAGGTAAGAAAAGAAATAAACTTTCTAATTTACGAGTATTACGTCTCAAAGTAGTCAACGACTCAATTTATTGTTACCAACAAGTTTTAAGGAACTCGAAAAAGTTTTTAACAAAATATTTTTTCCTCACAAAGGCATTGTTGTATTGTTTAAGCGAAAAAAGGCTTCGCTTTATCTTGTTTATGCTGCCGTAAAATGTAATTATTTACTAACGAAGGAAGTAAATCTTCAAAGTTTTACTTTGAATATTTATCATGTCTCTTGACTAGGAAAAGCCTCCTAACGGCTCGGGGGCATGATTGTAGTTTTGCATTTCGTGGCTTTGTAGCATCACGTAGCATCGCATACGTTTCGTAGCATTCTGTAGTTTTCCGTAGCAAAGTTTTGTAGCTTCCAGCATTTTCGTAGCATTGTAGCATTTCATAGCTTCGTAGCACCTCGTAGCTTCGAGCGCTGTAACTTCTTGTCTCTCAAGCAACCCGTTTACACATTCGTGTCTTTCAAGTTATCAATTAGAATTAAACGTCCACGTGATAATTATGTGTGTATAGTAAAGGTCAAGGTTCTTATTTATGAAACGTTTCAAATTCTCTAAGGATACAATAAATTTAACACTGGCATACCTTTCAATATTATTATTTTCAAGTAATAAACTTGCAAGAGCCCGCGAGAAAAGGTCACCTGCAAAGAAAAGCACTATCATACGTACTTGACTTAATATCTCACTACAAACTATGAAAAGCAAATAAAACTGTTTTGATATGCCTGAACGTTCGGAACCTTCCGAAGTTCGTATTAAAGTTTATAAGATCGTAAACTGCGTCTTCAGGGAGAGCCATCTACTTGACATTCCTCGCATGCCTCTTCTTTATAGTATCTATTACCTGCAGATGTTTCAATAAACCTTTGACTGTGCAGTGGTGCCCAAAGGTTTTTTGACAGGGACCACATTGATTTCTTAGTTGTGAGAAACCATAAAGATCAAGAAAAATAAACTGTGCCAATCTGAAAAAAATCTTAAATCGAAACTCTGAATAATACGCGTCAAAATCCGACTTCATCTAGTTTTAAAAAATATGTTCGACATGTAAAAGTGTTTGTATAAACCAACTTACAGAAATAAAATCATTTATCATTTATCAAAATAGTCGTATTGTAATTAGGAAAACACGACATTTGAACACGACATAAACAAACGCATCGCGGTAAGAGGCGTCCTGGACCGTTTCACTTGGCATTCAGTAATGAGTTAAAATCTCATAAACGCGTGGACCGATTTACATGATTTACATGATTTTTAATGGATAAAATGGTTCTAAGCCTATACCTTTCATTTGAGACCAAAATTATCAAAATATCTCCATAAAAAAAGAATCATGTTTTTCAATGACTTTTATATTTTTGATATCTGGTTTTCACTTTAATAGTGTCTCACTATTAAATGGAGCAAAAAAAAACTGGCGACATGTGAGTGTACTATAGATACATCTCTGCTGAACCGTATGAGGAACGCAGTTGTGGTGATTTTATGTATAACAGTACTGTTGTAATTAAGAAAACAAAGTTTTAATAGAAAATTAATATTTCGTTTACTGAATCTGATTTTTGTGCTTACATCTTCTGTAAAAGTCGAAAAGTACAAATAGAAACTTCGAAATTAAATTTTCGCGGACTGCGGACATCTAGTGGTCCTTGGAGTAGTGGTTGAGAACCAGTGGACTATGAAGTTATATGGCATATTTATACTCAGAGAGAATTGGTATTGCACGGATCGCTCTTTGATTATGATATGATAAGGAAGGCTAGCTGGGAGTTATTTTATGTATTTCGTGATTAAATGTATTCGGTTTTCTTTGTGGAGGTAATTTCTGTTGATTTAATTCTGATTGCGGTACTGTACTACTGTAACTATTTACATGTACCTATGTTAGGTAGGGGAATTAATTGATTACCATGTTTGCCGACAATTCTCAATAAATTAAAACTTTACTAATCTCCGAATTAAGAATATGAAGTTGAGTATTTGTCTAAATGCCTATAGCCTGAAAGCATGGCAAACTTTACCATTAAATTAGGGTTCGACACGTTCTTAAGAGCGTTCCACCTCTTCAGTACTGAAAAATGGTTACTTTCTAAAGCCTATTCCTTAGTAACGGCAAGGAAATGAATATATATTTATTAGAATATAGAATAGAATAGAATATAAGTTTATTTCTCTCAAATAGGTACATTTCGGTTCTTCTTTTCGTGTTAGGGTGTGGCTACCTCTGGTGTCAGAGTTAATTAAGCCGCCTCTGGGAACCCCACAGGTCTCTGACTTGGCTATTTCAGACTTACATTACGGCTTTTTTTTTGGGTAGCGCGGGTGTAAAACGAGTGCGCGTTTTGTTCCCTCAAGGTCATTGGCGACTGTTTTCTTAACTAATCGAACGAATAATAGAGTGCATAAATGAGAACTGAGAAATTATATAAGTCAAGGTTCCCTCACGATGTTTCCCTTCACCGTTGCCTGTGATGTCCAAGATAAACTTGCAAAGTACATATGAATTTGAAAATGTCACATTGGTACTTGCCTGGATTTGAACCTACGACCTCAAGCACGACAGGCGAAGTCTTAGCCACTGGGCCACCACGACACAAACAGTATCTATGTTACAGCAGATTCAAATCTTTGTGAGAGCTGGAGTCTATACTGACCAAGACCTGGATGACAGATCTCCAGGCTCACACCCTTAAAATTACAATATTATGGTGCACTTACGTACTACAACAACGTGAAAGTATCAAATTGAGAGGAAGAGATAATTATAAAAAATAAAAGGATATGTGCCATGTATGTCTTTGGAGAGTGTTTTGTCCGTGAATGCAATAAATGGACAATATTTTTTATCAATCTACATGATGTGCAAAAACCAATTTTCAGTTAATTTCCCTTTCAAGTCGCAATATCATCTCGGCAACAATCAATGCCAAAAACTTATCAAAATGAAAAAGATGTTTTTAACAGATTGCCACTGAGATGGTAATGAAAAAAAAAGTAAAGTATATTCTATTCTATTTTATCTACTCTCATATCGTAATATTCGAATTATAAAATTCAAAACGAGTTTATATTGGCATACTTTATAAACACAATACCGAAATTTAAAAATAGAATCTTATTATAACACTATTTCTCTAACAAAATAATGCTATAAAACAATTTTTTTTCTATTACGATACAGGACAAATCCAAGAAGTTAATCACTAAGGAGTTTCCATCAATATTTTTTTTGTAATGCCATTTTATAGTACCTATTATAAAAAGATTTGATTCCAATTTTAATTTGTCTATGACAATGCCCGCTTTAGATATAGCACGCACTGTGATTTTTATTCGCGCGAATTTTGTTTCCTTCTACCTGTTCATAGAGCTTAAAATATTCGGGCAAATAAAATTCGCGCCGTGGTGCGGTGGATTCTGTGGCAAAACACGGATTTCTTGCGGAATTATTTCCGCACGATTTCGTTACCGATGCGAACAACTTCATACAATTATATAGGTCGCAGAATGGGCGGAAAAAATCGCGCGAACAAAGATCGCAGTGCGTGCTAAGCCTTAGCGTAGCGCATGCGCGGTTAATGCGGTGATGTGCTGGGTTTTGGCGCCATTCATACGTTTTGCAAGTTTTTCTGTACTGAATTTCATGAGTTATTTAAATTATTGTGTGTGAAATGTCTGATATCAGTGAATGTGAAGAAAATTTGACTCCGGCCGATAATTTAGATGCGGCGAAGGAAATTACTCTTAATTTGTTACCAGCAAAGTCGAGAAAAGTATATGACAAATGCTATCACGATTTTATGGCATGGTTTATGAGTGTAGATAAAGTAGTGTATGAAACTGCACATAACTAGGTATTAAAACATTCGTGTGAAAGCTATTAAAAACCTCGCCTACGGCTCGGTTTTTAAACACACACTCATGTTTTAATACCCCTCATTATGCAACAGTTTCATAAACTACTATTATTCTATTCTAATGCAAACATTCCATAAAAATACGAGAATTGCCTCTCAGGTGGACCGCTGTTTATTTGCCATCTATCATAAAAATGAGGAAATATATTGAAGGAAGTGTTTTTGTGTCTATGAAGTTATTGATAGCTAAGTAAGCCGATACATCCTCAGCCCAAAATATAATATGTTAAAAGATACCTTTACGAAACAAGTGCATGTCAATTTTAGTGATGGATGAGAGTGTATATCCATGAATTAACGTGGATGCCAAAATACTCGTGGAACTTAGTTTTAATCCTAACATTATATTGAAATGCGAGCTTGTTTCGATTTCATGTCTTAATTAGCTTAACGGATTTGAAACTTGGCATATAGATAGACCGGAACCTCGATGTTAAAACACATTCGCGGGCAGAAGCTAGTAATAAATTAATTAATGGCTAGTAATAGTACATTATTGCAGAATCCAGTAAGTAAGCCGCCGGTTATATACGAGGCCAGGATGGCTTTCTTACTGATTGAGGCTTGTATAATTCTTTTCTCAAAAATGAAAGAAAGTTTAACAACAAATTCGTTTAATTAATATTGAAGGTTACATTCATATTAGGGCAATTACTGATAGATATTGTGATCGATTTACAGGGGGTATTTATATTTGTTTGTTGTACATCTTGATTAACGGACTCTTGGCTGGCAGTAAATGTTTGTAAAACATTAATTTGGTTGTTTGGAAAGGTGGATGTTTGCGATGATGTTAAGGGCAGAGGCATAGTGGTCGGTTCTTACCGAGAGATAGATGGCTGCGGAGTCAGGCTTAGCTGCTGTTGTGTTGATGTAGACGGCTGCGGGGAGGTGGAAGATGTGTGTTTTGAGTATTCAATTTTATTTTTTTATTTATATTGCTTGTAATTTCACTTTTATTTTCTAATGACTCTTCTATGTATCCTTCTGCAACTCGGTCCGATTTCCACCCCCCGTGTCGTTTTACTGTCGTGTGATTGGCTCCAGGGTAGCAGACCACCTCCGGAAACAATGGCCAGTATAGCTCTCTGGATTTGGAAAATTCAAATATTCTGCTATTTGTTTAGGTATTGCGGCAATCTTATGACGACCGATGTTTTGCCGCAAGCATGTCCCGTTTTTATAATTGAAAAAAAAAAACATACTTTCAGGGCGCAGGTCATGGTATTTCCTTACAATATGAGCCAACTCCTTGTGTAAAACAAAGGAGCGATCAATTTTTGTTTTTGGTTTTCGTACTTTTACCAAAATTATTTCATTATGGTATTCCACGGCCCTATTTTTAATATTACAGGGCTCCATACTTCGGCAGGTGCCATTAACTCCCATAATAGTAATAACCTAAAAACAAAAAAAAAACGATTTTAAATCAAGAATATGAAAATAAGTTTCTGTTAATTGAAACCAGATTTAATAGCATATTTATATTATAGCAATCGACTAACAGACAACTTACATCACAACAAGTTAAATTAAATAAGTAAATAAAATAAATGTTACCTTCACTGCTAAATAAACATCATCAGGTGCTTCATTTATAAATTTCTGTATGTTTTGGCTGGTAAATACATTCGATATTTTTCCTTTGTACTACACATCGAAGCTCACAGCCCGTAAACTTGTCGGCTGCATTGTTCGGCGAAGAAAGCTGAAATATGCCAAGAATACATTTTCAGACCAACTGTTGGCTTGTTTTTCTGCCTTCCACTTCATAAATTTTTCATAAGTTATCATATATCGCTCCTTGGATTTTGGAGGCAGTAAATTGTTTTTTGCTAATTCGGCCTCAGCTTTTAAATCAGGAGGAGTGCCATCTATTTCCAAATCTGATTCGCTAGAACTCATTTTTTGGGATTATTTATGTTCCCGCGGTAAACTAAAACACAATTGTCGCCATTGAATGTGCAATCCCGCCAGTCGTTGTTTTTTTTTACTAAAAAGTTTGCGTTTAGTTTTGAACATTGTTCTATTTTTACATAATTTTAATAAAATACCATATTTTAGTAAAAAAATGTAAATTATTGTTTTTGAAACTCTATGTTAATTTTAGAATGGAAAGTTTTAATCCAACATGATTTATAAACTGAAATTACTAAATACACACATAAAATCCCACACTATACTTCTACGACATTACTAAGTACAAAACGCAAAGTGCATACCTTTTCTGCGTCGCGTTAAGTGTCACAGACTATAAAATGGCTGTTTAAGGCTCCAAAAATATATCTATCTCATAAAATGTAATACCAAAAAGAGAGATAGATATATATTTGGAGCCTCCCTCCCTATAACCATGTTATAATGGCAAAACTCTAATCTGTGTCTGGTACTATGTTTTTTTTTCTAAGATCTAAAGAGGATGGACTTACTGGACAGTAGCAGATTCCAAATTTAAAATCACGCTTCTTACTGGACAGTTGTGAATAAGTCTCCGGTAGAGTTCACTTTCTGGATACTTTTTAGAGATGTTATGGCAACATTACATACCATTTATGAGAAAAATAATAAATAAATATTCATGTATTCTTAGGCAAGCGACAAAAATAGGATTCATATTGTATTAATACAACACGTAATAGGTTCATAGTTAGTTTTAATTGAATTAAGAATCTCAAACTATCGAACCAGTCTTAATTAATTTAAGTGGATTACTATCCAGGTAGGTAAGGAACTTTTCATCTCACAAGATTAAACATTTCTCCAAGAAATGGAGATGTTACAAAAGCTAGTTTAAATATATCTTTCTTCAAAGCTAGCTCTTTCTAAATTTGAATAACCAAGTCGGGTTAGGTTTACTTTAATTTTGCGAGAATGTATGTACTTAGACGAGCAAGTACCTATATAGTCACGTATTTTAAACCCGCGGATACTTTGTTAATTAATGTTTTAGTACAAGAGGTTGATTACTGTTTCCTCGATTAACTAGAACAATATTTTAAGTTTGACTCCTATTTTTCAAGTCAAGTCTTCCAACTCGACTCCACCTCAAAACATAAGATTAACAGTTTTAGCTTTTTAGTTTTTTTTAATTTTTTCATGACGAGAGAAAAAAGTGGCGGTCCTTCAAATTCACTTGCCATAATGAGCCTACAGGTTAAGTGCCTTTGATTCCGTGGCCCGTTGTCTATAAGGGCTCTTACACACGGCGTTTTTCCAGGTGGTGTGTAAGAGCTCTAAGGGCTCTTACACACCACGTTCTTTTCAGACGCCGTCGACGCGCGTTTCACTATCGCACGTTGTCGGCGCTGCTAAACTTTAAATAGGCAGATTACTTGCGATCGCATCGCTGCAAACGCACGAGAAACGTGCTAAAGACGCGCGTGAGTATTTCTCCTTGCAAAGTAAAACGCGCGTAATGTAATGTTGTAATTTCGTTTCGCTCTTAAATGGATGTATCTAATATTTACGTTTTCGTGAGACATTTTACGTTTCCTTTTTAACAAACTACTTTGTTTAACAAACTAAGGCTTGATGCCATCGTAATACTGTCGGCAAGTATCAGATTAAAACGCGCTGTATGTGTGTTTGCAGCTAAAGAGACGCGCTGTGAGCGCGTCTGTATCGATTTAACTCCGGGCTAGTAGCGCGTTGACAGCTCCCAAAAAATTCGTCGTCTGCATACTACAATTTTATGAACGTGTGAATAGTTGAATTTGTTCCGATAACATCGCTTTTGCAGCGCGTTATAGTTGCGTGCGACGCGCGTCGATGGCGCCTGAAAAAGACGTGGTGTGTAAGAACTGTAACTGCCATAGAAACACCATTTTTGTTTGGCTTTTAAATTAGATTTTCCCGGCTTTGAACCTTTCAGTTAAACCGGTAGCTTGGAACGCTCGTTCAGAAGGAAATATAAAAGTGTGAAAAAGTTGTAAAGAAGTTAATTCAATTTTTCACGGTGTTCCTTTGAAAGCTTTCACAAAAGTGGCCTTTAGTCCTTTTTCCGGAATAAAAAGGCAATCCGTCACCATCCATTTTCGCTTTTCTTTAAAATTATGTCAGTGTACAGTCACCGTGATGCCAGTAACTTTTGCATAATTTGGTAGTGTAATCTTTCCATTTCTATACTTTAATCATAGTACTTAAGTGAAAACAAATTACTATAAATTTTGTACCTAACCATACACCTACATAAAGAGTAATACTCAATAATAAAACTATTCATAAAAATACTTTTTTAATCAAGCTTTTTTCGTATTCTTCTCAGCAAACCCTTTCATTTGATACCACTTTCAGTGCACAATAAATAACTAGTCCGCCATCTTGGGCCATCCACCATATTGGATTTAGAATATCGTCACTTACCTAACCATGCATTGTCATCCAAACTAAACATGTATGCAAAATTTCATCTCAATCGGTGGAGTATAACTGCTTTAAAATTCAGTTGCAAGATTTGACCCGAACACACTTACATACATACGTAATTATATATAAATACATTGCAAGTTAAATAAAAGCTTGTAAAAATACAACCACTTCTATTTAACAATATCTCATTCAAGTTCACTGTTTAGAGACAGTCAAAATTTGCAAGTTCTTTTAATATTGATACCATACATTATAACATTTTTTACACAATAGATAGAAAAAATTACGCACTACACGTCCGCGTCGACGATAATGTGCCGTGATCGTATCCGCGATTTAAATTCCGAGTTCAGAATGTTTTGAATTATGACAGATTATGACGAATAGAGTTCGGATGTAGTGCGTAAGCTACAAGGAGTACTACTGCTACTTCGGAACCAAAATTTCACAGAAACAGATCGGATTTAGTTTGTAACAATTAAGCCCTTAGTCACACAAATCATCGGTCTTATCGGCGGTGGCGTCAGGGATTTCTGCTGGACCACAGATAATATAATATTAGGTCCATTCATAGTAGTAATATCATTAATCCTTCGAGCCGTTTCTGCAGCACTGGTGCCATGATGGAACTCGTACTCGTAAATAACGTTCTATTTTGTAAACTGACGACTGGCGCAAAGAAAAAACCGAAAGAGGAAAAAACAAATGAATTACGGTTATCCAAACACAAAAGCATGAGTAAATAGCAGTATAAATTTAAAATTGGAATTCCAAACCAAAGTGGAGATATTTGAGATCAAAGTGGCCAGTACGACCTAAAGAAACCGTGCTGACGTAACTAGCGTTTTTCGTCTGATTAAACTTATTATTTTTCTAAGAACATCGATCGTGTTTGGTTCCGTTCCGCGGATATAGATGGTGTTAGCTGCGACTTGCAAGTTATTATTTTGTGTTATATTTTTAAATATTTCTGTACAAATTGTTAGTGTTTCGTGTACCGAATCGAAACTCCACAGGATTTAAACGACCGAAATTTAACGGTTTACATAAAGGAGATCAAAAAAATTGTCCATATTTTGTCAATGGACAAAGTACCCAAACTCTAGTAGCATTGCCACGTTGAATAGCAATGCTGATTCTCTAACAGAAGAAAAGCCCAGCCCTCTGGACTCTTGAAGAGTAGACGAGACTACCTATTAAATCTCTCACTTCTTCCACAGCTACCCGTCCTGCTCCGGGGCCATAGCTCCCGGCTTGGCAGCAGACATGCACTTCAAGGACGACGTGATCGCCTTCATAGGGCCTGCCTGCGCCTTCGCCCTGGAACCTGTCGCCAGGCTCGCGGCATACTGGAACACGCCTATCATTACTGGGATGGGGGATCAGGTAAGGTCTTAAAAATCATGATTTTTGTCTAGGATATATTAGTACACAGACAAAAGGCCTGTGTTAAAAAAAAACTATTTAGTCCGTCAGTTAGATTACCTAAAAATATTGGACACGTATTTTTTCTTTTGCCATGTACACAAAAAAATGTCGACGATACACTGCGTTGAAATATCGTGTGTCGTCACGCCTTACTACACTTTATAGTGACAAGTGACGTCACAAGCCCCCACTTCTGTCTTTGATGCGTTTTATCTTTTGCAATTTTTATTTCTATACCAATATTATAAAGAGGAAAGATTTTTTTGTTTGTTTGATTGTTTGTTTGTTTGTACCGAATAGGCTCCAAAACTACTGGACCGATTTCAAAAATTCTTTCACCGTTGGGAAGCTACTCTATCCCCGGGTGACACAGGCTACTTTTTATCCCTGTATTCCCACGGGAACGGGAACTACGCGGGTGAAACCGCGAGGCGTCCTCTAGTATTTGATAAAGCAAAAAATACGTGTCCAATATTATTTGATAATCTCAGTGACGGAATAAGTAGAATTATCATTTTTCTACCCAAGAAACATCCACAAGGATGAGTTCCAAGTTTGGACACTCTTTCCTATGAAAGAGGTGGTACAGAACCGGGAACAGTGGAAGGAATGGAGGGAGTTCTATGGCCAGCAGTGGGACAGTACAGGCTAGCTATAATATAATGTTGTATCCCGCTAGTGATAAAAACTTTTCCTTTCATCTTACACAAAATTGGTTTCAAAGTCAAATTCTTTATTTCAATTAGGCCATTAAGCGGCATTTTTCAACGACAAAAATTTAAATTTAGAAGTTATAATAATTGATTCTACCGTCCATTCGGCAAAATAGCTTGTTATGTAGAACAACGGACAAGAAATTCACACATACTCTTTAAAAACAAATGTTTTGAAATATTTACACACATACATTAATTCATATACGTGAGGACGATGCACCTAGAATAGCACTACATACTGTACTACGTACTCGTATAGGTATAAATTATTATAAGCTTTTTCCTACCTTTTTCGAAGGAGCTTTCCCCGCAGAAATGTTTTTTTATGATGGATAAATTATTTTTACCTTTCAGATTTTAAATATATGGTACCTAAAAGTGCCTTAAACTAGAAACATTTCATAAATACAGCCACATGGACTTGTATTTAAAAAAAAACTCTCTATCTCTTGTGAAAAGCAGAATATTAATGTGTGTGTTTAGACTTCATTTAATTTAAATAAAGTCTAAAAATAATATGATCGTCTTTTTATGACACCTACTTTGGCTTAGAAAAATAACACTATTAACATCATCACCCGTTATAAATAGTGGTGTTAACATTCAAGTGACATGCTCGGTTATTAATTCACGTCTCTGAAGATAAAGTATCCTTTTATTAACGTCTAAAGTCAACGCCAAAAGTGTAGCAAAATAATGACTTTATTTAAAACTCCTATATTGACATATAGTAAAAATAACAGCCTTATTATTTTCTTACACTTAACGACCCTCCTCCTTATAGCTCGACGCGATACGATTTAAATCACAATAATGAGTTATTTTCACTAAGCAAAATTGCAGGTACGTTCACATGGACGCACATCATCACATCATCAGCCTTTTTAATGTTCCCACTGCTGGGACACAGGCCTCTCATAGAGGGAGTGGGCTATAATCCACCACGCGGGCCCAGTGCAGATTGGTAGATGTCACATGTCTTTGAATTTTTGGTTCTAGGACATGCCGGTTTCCTCACGGTGTTTTCCTTCACCGTTTTGAGAGCAGTGGTGATGAAATAAATTACAGAAAGTAAAGCGCCTGCTCGGCACATGGACACAATGAGATGAAATACGACCAAATTGCAATTTAAATTTCTTAAGAAATACTTGTGCGATATCGCCTATCGACACAATTCGAATTGCGATAGTGAAAATCGATTAAACCAATAGGCGACATCGCGCAATTTACGTTGCGTCCCGCCGTCAGGCAATCCCCACGTGTATGGTGGAGTTACCTTAACTCCAGCCTACACGAGTCATATGACTGGCACAATAGTATATTATGATACAAGTGAGCTAAATTGCTTAATACACACGAGGCTATGTGAGAGGGCGTAATTCAGCCGAGCGTGTAATGAGCAACTTAGCTCAATTACCTTTCTCACGAGTTTCATACGATGTTTTGCAACACATTTGCGAGGAAAAAATAAACATGTATTGCTTATATCGTTTAATTATTAAAACAATTGGTATAAACAATACATGTTTGTTTTCCCTTGTCATAAACTTCAGATATGAAAGATAATGGCTTAAAAAAACTTCTATAAAGAAAGAAGTCTTAATATAAAGAAAGAAAATATTCAGAAAATTATGATCTCGAGAATTTACGAGCTATGACTGTCTCTCTGGAATTATTACTTTTGATTTCAAATAACTCTCGACTTCTAAATGAATATTATTAAGAGTTGTGTGTGTTTGTTTGTAGAAGGTAATCTCTGGTAATAACGTACCGATTATTTGAAAAACTGATAGAGAACCACACTATCGCCGGCCGGGCAATGCAATTAACTACTTTAAGGCGCAGATACCCCTCAGTAGCTGATTTCAAAATGAGAATCACGTTTAAAACGGCTTAGACAATCATCACTAGAAAATTTTGAGTTTTATTCGTATAACACAGTGTAATTAATTTGTAAAGTTATGTCTAAGACGGACAAAAAACGAGAATCGCACCAAAACCATCGGCCGTATTTTAATAAATTTGTTAGCATCTCAAAGACAATTTCTTTAATGTTATAGAATAATAAGGAAAGTACTAAAAACTACAGAGTTTTGGGTCACGCGGGTGTGGAACGAGAGCGCGTTTTGTTCCCTCAAGGTCGTGGTGACTATCGTCGTCTTAAATGCTCGATGCTTGTGGTATAGGTTATATCTGCGAAGCCGCGGGAAAAACTAGTACTCAATCAAAATACCTTTTTTATCTGAATAAGCGACACAACATGAAAATAATTTAAATTAATTGTAATGTAACTTAATTTAATAGTTGTTTCATTTTAATTGTAATGTAATTTAATAGTAATTTAATTTAATTGAAATGTAATTCAATTTAATTGTAATGAAATGAAATTAATTTAATTTAATGGAAATTGAAAGATTATTGTATTATTTTAATAATTTAAATTGTAAATAGTAGTGCAATTAATTTTTTGGAAATTTAAATTCGATTATATGATTTAAATACCTAAATATGAAATTTAATACTTACTAAAATTCCACTAACCCAGTACCATTGAAACATTTAATTATTAATTACTCTTACTAACAGCAAGATAATCTAACTTAATTATGCATGCACACTGTTCTAAATTGTCAATCTCTATTGTAAAGCAAGAAATAAAAGGCTTTTTTTATTTTTATTTATTTATTTAAGCGACACAAAGGAGGGTAATGGTTTTATCAGTATATGTGTGTTTGTTCCTATGTGACGTTCTAGAGACCAAACGCGTAGGCCGATTTAGATGATTCTTACGTCAATTGATTTGTCATAAGCTTGCGAGTGTCACTGGCAATATACAAATTAAAAAAAGAAAAATGGCGGCTCATATTCGCCATATTGTCAGGTACCCATTTTTTTCTTTCTTTTAATCATTCATCATTCATTCATCTTGTTGAGTAACAAAAAGAAGGTTTTTAAGAGGTTATAACAAAAATATACCTACACTACTTATATGGTTTAAAAGGTAATAATATTAAAACACTATTTTTTTGACACCTCAAACGGGATAGCAACCTTATTGCATGTTTGAGTCGTTTGGGGTTGAGACATTATTATATTGTGCATGGGGTTCGAGTGCTCATCAAGTGTTTCGAGACATAAGTAAACGGTTAGTCGATTCCTGGCCTTTTCTTCAGGCATAGAATCAGCATTGCCATACAACGTAGCAATGCTGCCAGCGTTCTGGGCACGTTTCCCATTGGCATTGATGTGGACGAATTTTTTGATGCGCAATGAGCCCTTTTCCCTCTCCCCTTTGAACATAAGTTTGTTTTTTATTAGTCATAAGTATAGAAATATTCAATTGTATTAAAAATTATGGTTAAAAGTATTTAAAAAAAAATATATCTTAAAAGTCATAAATAAAAAAAGTTTGTTAAAAAACCCGTCCATTTTTGTTATGTTTTTTTTGAAACGCCTCTTTATTTTTTAAGTCTGAGAGTCTCTCTTCCAGTCACTATAAATACATGATGTAAATACTTATTTTATTTTTTTGTTATTAATAGGCTTGTGTTTGATCACTCACCTGAATAAACGAAAGCTATGTCGATGATGGAGCAAGCTTGCCTAGAAGTAACCTTTTATCTTTTGCCTAGAAGTAACATATTAACTCTTGCCTAGAAGTAACCTATTTACTCTTGCTTAGAAGGTACCTATTAACTCTTGCCTAGAAGTAACCTTTTAAATCGTGCCTAGAGGTAACCTATTAACTCGTGCCTAGAAGTAACCTATTTACTCTTGCCTAGAAGTATCTTATTAACTCGTGCCCAGAAGTAACCTATTAACTCTTGCCAAGAAGTAACCTATTAACTCTTGCCAAGAAGTAACCTATTAACTCTTGCCTAGAAGTAATCTATTCTCTTGCCTAGAAGTAACCTATTTACTCTTGCCTGTAAGTAACCTATTATCTCTTGCCTAGAAGGTACCTATTAACTCTTGCCTGTAAGTAACCTATTCACTCTTGCCTGGAAGTAACTTATTAACACTTGCCTAGAAGTAACCTATTAACTCTTGCCTATATGTAACCTATCAACACTTGCCTAAAAGAAACCTGTTAACTCTTGCCTAGAAGTAACCTATTAAATCTTGCCTAGAAGTAACCTATTAACTCTTGACTAGAAGAAACCTATCAACACTTGCCTAGAGGTAACCTATTTACGCTTGCCTAGAATTAACCGATTAACTCTTGCCTAGAAGTAACCTTTTAAATCGTGCTTAGAAGTAACCTATTAACTCGTGCCTAGAAGTAACCTATTTTCTCTTGCCTAGAAGTATCCTATTAACTCGTGCCTAGAAGTAACCTATTAACTCTTGTCTAGTAGAAACCTATTAACTCAGGTCTAGAAGTATCCTATTTACTCTTGCTTAGAAGGAACCTATGAACTCTTGCCTAGAAGTAACCTTTTAAATCGTGCCTAGAAGTAACCTATTAACTCGTGCCTAGAAGTAACCTATTTCCTCTTGCCTAGAAGTATCCTATTAGCTCGTGCCCAGAAGTAACCTATTAACTCTTGCCCAGAATTATCCTATTAACTCGTGCCAAGAAGTAACCTATTTACTCTTGCCTAGAAGTAACCTATTAACTCTTTCCTAGAAGTAAACTATTAACCCTTGCCTAGAAGTAACCTATTAACGCGTGCCTAGAAGTAACCTATTTACTCTTGCCTAGAAGAAACCTATTAACTCTTGTCTAGAAGTATCTTATTTGCTCTTGCCTGGAAGTTACCTATTAACGCGTGCCTAGAAGTAACCTATTTACTCTTGCCTAGAAGTAACCTATTAACACTTGTCTAGAAGTATCATATTAGCTCTTGCCTAGAAGTTACCTATTAACTCGTGCCTAGAAGTAACCTATTTACTCTTGCTTAGAAGGTACCTATTAACCCTTGCCTATAAGTAACCTATTAACACTAGCCCAGAAGTAACCTATTAACTCTTGCCTAGAAGTAACCTATTAACACTTGCCTAGAAGTAACCCATCAACACTTGCCTTGAAGTAACCTATTAACTCGTGCCTAGAAGAAACCTATTAACTCTTGCCTAGAAGTAACCTATTAACTCGTGCCTAGATATAACCTATTAACCCTTGTCTAGAAGTATCCTACTAACTCTTGCCTAGAAGTAACCTATTAACACTTGCATAGAAGTAACCTATTAACACTTGCCTATAAGTAACCTATTAACACTAGCCCAGAAGTAACCTATTAACTCTTGCCCAGAATTATCCTATTAACTCGTGCCAAGAAGTAACCTATTAACTCTTGCCTAGAAGTAACCTATTAACTCGTGCCTAGATATAACCTATTAACCCTTGTCTAGAAGTATCCTACTAACTCTTGCCTAGAAGTAACCTATTAACACTTGCATAGAAGTAACCTCTTTACTCTTGGCTAGAAGTAACCTATTGACACTTGTCTAGAAGTATCCTATTAGCTCTTGCCTAGAAGTTACCTATTAACTCGAGCCTAGAAGTAACCTATTTACTCTTGCTTAGAAGGTACCTATTAACTCTTGCCTATAAGTAACCTATTAACACTAGCCTAGAAGTAACCTATTAACTCTTGCCTAGAAGTAACCCATTAGCTCTTGCCTAGCAGTAACCTATTAACTCGTGCCTAGAAGTAACCTATTAACTCGTACCTTGAAGTAACCTATTAACTCTTGCCTAGAAGTAACCTATTAACTCGTGCCTAGATATAACCTATTAACTCTTGTCTAGAAGTATCCTACTAACTCTTGCCTAGAAGAAACCTATTAACACTTGCCTAGAAGTAACCCATTATCTCTTGCCTTGAAGTAACCTATTAGCTCTTGCCTGGAAGTAACCTATTAACTCTTGTCTAGCAGTAACCTATTAACTCGTGCCTAGAAGTAACCTATTAACTCTTGCCTAGAAGTAACCTATTAACTCTTGCCTAGAAGTAACCTATTATCTCGTGCCTAGAAGTAACATGTTTACTTTTGCCTAGAAGAAACCTATTAACAAGTGCTTAGATGTAACCTATTAACTCTTGCCTAGAAGTATCCTATTTGCTCTTGCCTAGAAGTGACCTATTAACGCGTGCCTAGAAGTAAGCTATTTACTCTTGCCTAGAAGTAACCTATTAACACTTGTCTAGAAGTATCCTATTAGCTCTTGCCTAGAAGTTACCTATTAACTCGTGCCTAGAAGTAACCTATTTACTCTTGCTTAGAAGGTACCTATTAACTCTTGCCTATAAGTAACCTATTAACACTAGCCCAGAAGTAACCTATTAACTCTTGCCTAGAAGTAACCTAGCTATTAACGCTTGCCTAGCAGTAACCAATTAACTCGTGCCTAGAAGTAACCTATTAACTCGTGCCTAGAAGAAACCTATTAACTCTTGCCTAGATGTAACCTTTTAACTCGTGCCTAGATATAACCTATTAACCCTTGTCTAGAAGTATCCTACTAACTCTTGCCTAGAAGTAACCTATTAACACTTGCATAGAAGTAACCTATTAACTCTTGCCTATAAGTAACCTATTAACACTAGCCCAGAAGTAACCTATTAACTCTTGCCCAGAATTATCCTATTAACTCGTGCCAAGAAGTAACCTATTTACTCTTGCCTAGAAATAACCTATTAACTCTTTCCTAGAAGTAAACTATTAACCCTTGCCTAGAAGTAACCTATTAACACTTGCCTAGAAGTAACCCATTAACGCTTGCCTTGAAGTAATCTATTAGCTCTTGCCTGGAAGTAACCTATTAACTCTTGTCTAGCAGTATCCTATTAACTCGTGCCTAGAAGTAACCTATTAACTCTTGCCTAGAAGTAACCTATTAACTCTTGCCTAGAAGTAACCTATTAACTAGTGCTTAGATGTAACCTATTAACTCTTGTCTAGAAGTATCCTAATAACTCTTGCCTAGAAGTAACCTATTAACACTTGCCTAGAAGTAACCTATTAACTCTTGCCTAGAAGTAATCTATTAGCTCTTGCCTGGAATTAGCCTATTAACTCTCGTCTAGCAGTAACCTATAAACTTTTGGCGGGAGTTCTTTATCTCCAGGTATGCTCGAATTCCTTCCACTCTGTACTTGAGCTAGATAGTGGGCTTACCTAAGTAAAGTATGCGCGATTAAATCGTGTGAAGGAGGTGCTCAAGGGAGTCATACAATCTATTTATTATAATGAGATTCAGAATCAGTTTGGTGTACGATGCACGAATTTTTGTAACTCTGTAGGGATTGAAAACTGTAGGTTTATATTTTCGAATTCCGCTTCGGTATTGAAATAATAATTTGGGAAACACAACATTGTTTTATTTTGCAGGTCCTTGATGAATAGATTACTTTCGTGGAATGTTATGTTTATAAAATGTATTGCGAAATCGTGCAAATGAAGTATAAGTTACATCTCAATATATATGCCTATAGCTCCTGCAAGCGGCTTTGCCCGCCTGAATGTCGGGTACTATCCCAGGAAAGACATATTTTGTTACTTGGGTTTATTCCCATCTGCCACCCTCGAGTTGCCACCCCGGTGGTACCCTGGTAAAGAAGCTAAGCAACATGGGCATCCGTGGAGACCTCTTGAGCTGGTTCTCTTTTGACACAAGTAGTAGTTTCCAAAAATTATATGTTTAAAAAAGTCATTTGAATATATTTTTTTTCCGTTTACCCTCCGTAAACGGAAAAAAATAATAGTCGAATGACTTTTTTTTTCATTGTTCATGTTTGTGAACCTTTGTGGCAGATGGGAATAAAGGAAGGTGGCAGATTTCACTTAATAATTCCCATCGACCACGGGGGTGGCAACTTGAGGGTGGCCGATGGGAATAAACCGTATTGAGCCCAAAAGTCTGGCAGCTTTGTCACGTTGTATGGCAATGCTTTACCTCTGACTAAGTTAAGAGTTAGCCAGGGATTAAATTGTATCTTTGACCTTTACATGTACAAAGTCTAATCTACTGCCTCTTGAAAGGGCTCAGAGAGCTATTTTAAAAGTAGCCAATTTCCACCCTTTTCTCTACCCCACTGATCTTCTTTACAAATCCTGCAACGTGATGACCGTTCGCCAGCTTTTCATTATGCACTCAGTTTTAAAACAACACACCATGCTTTCCTATAACGCCAAATCCATAAATAATAAGAGACGAAATGACATTGTCTGCGTTTCTAATGCATCCTCAAAATATGTCTTTGTAAATAGATTCTTTACATTCTTAGGCCCATTTCTGTACAATAGATTAAATAGAAAATTAAGTATGTATAAATTAAACTATTTTAGCTGTAAAAAGACTATTCTTGAACATCTACTTAGCATATCTTACGGAGAGACAGAAGATCTCCTGACTGTAACAAAATAATAGTTTTGCTGTGTTTTTAATTTAAGTATTCATTTACCATACCCTTTGTTAATTTATTATTATTATAAGTTTTAAGCACTTTATATCCTGAAACACAGGTTCAACCTAGTTCAGGCAAATAAGAAACTGTCTTCTTTTATATTTTAAGATATTTTACTGTAAAATATGCCTTATGTTATAAATAAACGATATTATTATTATATTATTATTATCTTTATAACCAACTCACAGAAATATCTAATCAAGATTCATCAAAATTGGTTCAGTGCTTTAGGCGTGAAAACATATAAAAAGGAAAGACAGAATTATAAATTACACTGGCCTTCAAAACTAAGTACCACACTTTTGAAATGGCAATTTTTCCTAAACTTTAGAATACAGCGTATTGAAACAAAAAACGTTTTATAGAAAATTTCATCAAATTCCTTTGAATTTATAGTTTATTATACATTACTAACATTTTTAACTTAAAATATATCAAAAGAAATTCCCCGACATCGCCGCAAAACCTCGTTTTCAGTATGCCAAACCGCAATCAAACCAACTGCCAAAACCGTAATCAGAGCCCGAGGAGGAATACCAGTTATTAAAATATATTGGCGTAAAACATACTATATATATATATAACATCATAAAGTATCTATATGCATACACATTCACACACACACATCACATTTCATTCATTTTATTTAAATTTTTTCATTCACATTCATCATGTTCATCATCACATTTATAATGTTCTTTGAGTTTTGCCAGTAAGTTAGCAAGCTAGCTAAGCTAAATAGCTTGTTTAATTTTATTTTTATCAGATGTAAATATTTAAGTTAAAAACGGCACTAATGAAAATATCAAAAGACATTTTTCGTGACTTAGAAAAATTCAAGTGGCAATCTCATCTCGGCGATATTCAATGTCAAAGAGCTTTGAACCTAATGGCCTAGGTGAAATACGAAATGGCGATGGCATTTTGATTTTTCTGCAAAGATATAGACACTTAAACAACAAAAAAGCTGACGAGGGAGAGATAGTAGTTAGAAGTGTTTTTCACATATTGAGGATGATATTAAAAACACTGGAATTGAACCTTTAGCCATGCGTAAATAAAAACATCATAAAGTAAAACCATACAAACACTTTCTTTCTTCAGAGATTATAAAGCCCGGTCATTACAGAGGTACAGCATGAATTATTTAGCAGTAATTACTCACACAAACCCCTACAATAAGGTTATATATAACCACATATATAACACAAGCAATTATCTAAATGAATGTGCTCTAATTGCTACGCCTCGTAGCAATCTGCTACGCCTCGTAGCAGCGTAGCACGTAGAAGCGTAGCGCGTAGGCGTAGTTGGAATATTTGCTTTATTAGTCGTATTATTCTATTTTATTACGTGTATTTAGGGTGTCAGTATTATTAATCGTGTTGCCTTCATAAATATTAAATATACGCATATTAAAATACTAATATTTTGGGTGGTGTTTGTTTTATTTAATGTTTCAACGGCAACTTTTTAAGGGCCTACTCAAAGAACATCGGTCAAACACGACCTGAACAAAATATGAAACGTCCACCAATGATTGATACGACAAAAAGTATTGACTTATGTATAAATTTAAGCTGACGATCGGCAAATATATTCTCAAGCTCCGGTAGAATCATTTTCTGAGGCAGTTAATATGGTGAATAAAGTTTTAGCTCATATTTCTAAGTAGAGTTCGGCTCATGGTCTGAAGGTAAATCCTACGAAGACTCAAGTCATTGTTGCCGGCAGTCCTAGGTTGCGCTCGATAATTAACTGGTCGCAGCGCCCGGTATTGTCTTTGATGGCTTAGCTATTCCATACAGCGAGTCAGTGAAAGTTCTGGGTGTTTTAGTTTACAAAGAATTTTCGTGAAGTCCTCAGCTGCAGGCAGTTAGCCGCAAGATGTTTGCGTCTGCAGGGTCTATGCGCAGACTACGCAATTTCCTGCCGACTGCCATAAAACTGCACTCGCCCAATTCCTCCTTCTCCCAATCTTCAATTATGCCGATGTCAGTTATTTACACCTAACTGAAGTACAGTTAGATAAGCTTGAGCGACTCCAATTTTTTTGTATTAGATTTATATTTAGTTTACGCAAATATGACAATGTTTCTGAATTTAGAATTAAGCTCAAGTGGCTGCCAAAACGCTTTCCCCGGATTTTCGCTTTGCCTATAGTTTATCATTACTCTACAGTATTCTGTTCATTCCTACAACCCTTTCTTATCTCAAAGAACGCTTTAAGTTCATCGGAGAGACATCAATGCTTGAGATCATCGGAGAATGTAAAAATTTGGATGCCTGCTCATTCCACTAAGTTTTACGACAAATCGTTTACAGTCCAGGCTGTGCGATTGTGAACTGAGTTGCCGTTGTCAGTAAGACAAAGCCCAGTGACTGGTTTCTTTTAAAAACCTGGTTAAAAACCATTTCCTTTCTCTCTAACCCTTTTCTATTTCGAACTAATCTCTTTCATCATTATTCAATCCATTTTTATTTTTTTTACTCCGCCTTCTATGAATTTCATGTCATATTATGTGTGTATGTTTATATATAAGTTTATGTATAGTATTTTATTATAGTAATATAATTTTGAATATATGTATGTTTTAATGTAATAGCAGTACACCGCAGACTAGCCCCTTTTTTATTCTAGATTCTTTCAGTCCACCCAAAGGTTGTCTGGTAGATATCGTTGTCAGCGATAAGACCGCCTTTGTAACTGTATACATAAAATGCTTGCCAAGCCTCTTTAGCAGTCTTAGTCTCCTGTAAGCATACTAGTAGATTAGTATTTAACATAAGACAGATCTTAGCGCGAGCCCTCTGGTATTTCTTTGTAGCTTCTACGTCTGTGGCAGCTGGCGTAGTTGTTACGTAGGTCCTCAGATCGTCATAAACTAATGACATCTGCACTAAAAAATTCCATTTCGAATAATTTAACGAGCCCTCTAACTTCTCGAATGCAGGTAAGCTACTACTAGACATCGTACTAGTTGTCGTACTACTCGTACTTGTACTGCTATTGACCATAATTGTGTCTTCGATCACGATCACTGACCAAGATTCTCTATTAGGAAAACTTACGAACGGTTCATAACATGTTGGTGTAAACCTATAGCTGTATAATTCTCTGCTCACACCAACTAATTTGCAAGCAGTTATCTTGAATAAAGATGTGGAATCTATTCACTGATACTTGGTTTTTTGTAACAAATAGATTTATTTTATACCATCTGAAAATTCAGGACACAACGAGAAAAACAATTAACCAATGATATTCAAATAAACAGACACGTTATACACTCACAAAACAATTGAAAAAAGTGTTCCGCGCAGCAGCGGCAGCACACACACACTTTTCATTCATCTGACATTTCACTTCAAGTCGAAAGGGATGGCTTGATAAAACCGACAAGAAAAAAAGACATAGCTAGTGTTTGTCACTTGCGTGTGAATGTAAACAAACATTATTCTGACCACCAATGTTGTTATCTTTTTCTAAGATCCAAATATCAGAATATTAGGAAAAAAAAATGTAAATTGAGGCGTATTGCGTACATACATATGGTATGAAATCCCTTTTGTTTTATGTACTTTATACTATCATAATTGGTACAATTTCTAAATACACACGATGGCATCTTTTTAAAATTTTATTTTTGATTCAACAAAGCCTATCGCTCTTCGCCATGCGCGACATAAACTAAAGACTAAAGGTTACAATTGTGACCTATTCGAGTCTTCACAATGCGCACGCTCATAACATATCTGTTTATTTGAATATCATTGCAATTAACACAATACAATAGATGACAGATTTAAACTCTGTCTAATGAGTTCACTCGACCATATAGTATTTAAATTGAAGTATAAAATCCTCCTTTCTAACAATGGACCGGGACCGATGTTCTTTAAATGCTTGCGATAAAGATAGACCAAAGTGCAAAATGTATGGGATTGACATGCGCTACCGATAATATCACGAGGTCAATTCCAAACATTTTCCATAGAATGGTTTGAGAGAGAAGAACAAATTATTCTATCACCACGGGGTCCCAGCACTAACAAAGAAAATTTGGTTTAAATAAATGTCACTAGATGGCGCGATATGCATCGATTTGCTAGTGAATTGTGAATCAAATTAACATTTTCTAGAATTCATAATACATACATAGATACTTATATAATCACACTAATATTATAAAGATGAAAGTTTCTCTGTCTGTTACCTTTTCACGCTTAAACCGCAGAACCGATTTAGATGAAATTTGGTATGGAGATAGCTTGAGGACATAGGGTAGTTTTTATCCTGAAAATCATCCTGTACGGGGTGGGCAGGAGAGTAGAAGTTTGTATGGTGAGCTAATTATAATATATAATATAATAGGTGAGCGATATAAAAAATAGGCTATACAAAGTACTAATGCTACGCAGACGAAGTCGCAGGCAACAGCTAGTTGATCATAAAAATTGTATGTTCTTTTTTTATCAACTTTCCTAAGTACAAAATAATGAAATATTGGGCTATTCATTCACATTTCAAAAAATATTTGAACGGATCATTTAAATTTGATTCCAATGGATGGCGCGGTTTTAAATTACTGAGGCATGCCACTAATTTTTTTAAATTTGTATTGTAACACATTTTGGTACAATGAAACTGCAAAAACGTGAAAAAAAAACTATAAAACAAATCGTCTCTGTATTTAAAGAAAAAAATATCAAGAACCGAGAAAACCCTTTTACTTGCAAATCGCTGCTAACACCATCTATAGCCATGGAATGGAACCGAACGCGATCGAAGTACTTATAAAAATAATCAGCATAATCAGACGAAAAACGCTAGTTACGTCGGCACGGTTTCTTTGTATGGGATGAAGCATTATTTCTAGCATTATTTTATCTGTGCTATTACATAGTAAATCGCGATTAAAATTTCACCTTTCTTATAGAAGAAGAAAATAAGTTTTTTTGTTCTAAAGTAAATGTTTCTTTTCACAAAAGTTCCATTCAACTGAGGTTGTTTATAAAACAATTTATACAAGCAAAAACACTCAGACCCACAACGTCTGGTCACAATAAAACGACCAAACATACAGGTCTGCTCACCTTCGTCTATTTATTTGGAGTTGTATTGTATAATAAAAATAAACGGCAAATTGTTTGGCTCTCACGTACACATAAACAATTGATTTTTTAGGAACCATTTTGTGAGCATTATCCTTGAACGTGAAACGGCGAGTGATCCGTATTATGTATTATGTTGGTTTAGATACCGCGACCCGTATCTCAAGCTGAGTCAACAATTATAGTTGATGGCACTTTGGGTATTGACCGATTAGAAGAGCTGTACGAATATTTCCTACTTTAATTCATTTTCACTTACTCGTCTTCACCGAGTTTGAAGTGAGGAGAGGCGTCAGGCAGGGCAATCCCATCTCACCCAAGTTATTTTCTTCTGTCCTGGAAAATATATGGCGCAAACTGGAGTGGGCACATCAGGGTCTCAACATCGACGGTCAAAAACTAAATCACCTCAGATTCGCAGGCGACATAATCCTGTTTGAGGAAGACCCAAGTCATCTTGAGCTTATGATCCAAGCCTTAAGCAAGGACAGTGCTATGGTTGGATTGTCCATGAACACATTAAAAACAAAACTGCTAACCAATTCGGATATAAAAACAATAGAGGTACGTAGATGAATACGCCTATCTGGGCCAAATAATATCACCAAAAGATCAAACCAGCAAGAAAATCAACACAAGGATAGCAAGTGGTTGGAGAAGGTACTGGTCACAAAAAGAGATCATGAAATCCAGTGACATAGGAATGAAAAGAAAAGTCTTCAACACCTGCATACTACCCTGTATTACAAACGGATGCGAAACATGGGCACTCACAAAACAACACAGAAACAAACTGCAATACTGTCAAAGAGCCATGGAACGAAGCATGACAATCATACGTAAGGCAGATCATGTAAGAAATGAACAACTGAGAGCTAAAACTAAACTACCGAACATCTTGACCAGAGTTGACCAACAAAAATGGAGATGGACTGGCCACATGATGAGATCAAGTATAGAGAAATGGGCTAAGGTGATGACTGATTGGTACCCAAGGGATAGTAAACGCAGCAAGGGGAAACAGATCAGAAGATGGGAGGACGAGCTGAAACAAACAGCGGGCCCCAACTGAAGGAGAGTGGTTCGTGACAGAAATCAGTGGAAAGAGCTAGAGGAGGCCTTTGCCAAAAGGCACACTGAATTGTGTGTGACGAGTAATAGTACATTGTGTATTAAGGGCGGTAAGTAAGGAATTACGATCGAGACTCAAGTAGAAGCCCGAAGTCGAAGACTGGGGGCTTTCTGAGTCGAGGTTCGTAATTCCCGTACCGCCCGTGATATATACAATGTTTTTCTTCACATTTGTGAGTAATAATTATGAATTATAGCTTTAATACACAAGTCAGCACAGCTGTTATTACGAAATACATGAACTTTTTTTTAAGCGGTTGGCGAATTTTTGCCCACACCACAGATTATACAGTGTTTCGTTCAGAAACTAAAAGGGCAAATACTTACGTAAGTATACAGCCATGACGGAGTGTAAAAATAATTAAATAATTTCGACGTTTTCATACTATAACTATTAAAATCGATTATTAAGAACATTCGTTGAGTATTTAAGTAACATGTAGCGAGATTGCATAGAAATTCCTGTTTAGATAACATTTTAAGACAATTTTTCAAATGCGTGTAAACTCCTTGCTTGAATTTACATGACCTGTGTGCGGTGCCATAAATTAAAATAATATTACTTACCGCCCTAGGGTTTCATGACAAAAAGAAAGCCCTAGGGTTTTATATGGGGCATTACGGTCAAGTTAACCTGTATGTTTAGATACTTTTTACGTGCAAGTGTGATGAAATAGTACATTACTGCAGAATCCAGTAAGTAAGACTTCCTGGCCAAGTATGAGTTAACCGGACCGAACCGCAGGTGAGGTCCGGTTATATACGAGGCCAGGATGTCTTTCTTACTGGTTGAGGCTTGTATAATGCTTTTCTCAAAAATGAAAGAAAGTTTAACAACAAATTCGTTTAATTAATATTTTAGGTTACATTCATATTAGGGCAATTACTGATAGATATTGTGATCGATTTACCGGGGGCATTTATTTATATTATCTCAAACATGCTTGGAAATTTGAGAATTATTTTGACAAATTTCTTCGAGAAAATCGAAATTGCAGTACAGACCAAATACATGAGAGCAGCGGCCGGCAAAAGTTGTATGAAAATCCATATCTGCCGTGTGTAGCGGCCAAATAAAGTACATAGTAAACTCATATCTGTCGTGTAATTTAAAAATGGAACGATCTTTTTCACCGAATCATGGCAACCAAGGAGGTAAGTTATCAAAGGTTTTATTTAAATTTCAAACTGGCTTGCTAATAGAAAGCTGTTTATTGAAAAAAAAAACAAATGAACACTTTAAGGCTTAGCAGGCACTGCGATTTTATTTGCGCGGATTTATGTAGTTTTTTACCGCAATGCGTGCAGTTTCATACAATTACATAGGCCGCAGAAAGGGCGAAAAATCGCGCGAATAAAAAGGCCTAACGCGGGCATAATTATTTTTGTTCGTTTATCGTCATTGATTTTGAAAAGTAAATGGTTTGGTTCGGTTTTCAGATATTGGTATTAGTAGTACAGTTATATTAGATATAGTTTTTGTAATATCGGTTATTTTGATATTGATATCGATATGATATGATATCTAACACATATCCGATATAAGTTACGTTTTGATATATCGGACCTATCCCTACTACTGTCCAGTAAGTAAATTACATACTTACTTACTGGACAGTAGAAGATTCCAAATTTAAAATCTCGCTTCTTACTGGACAGTTGTGAATAAGTCTCCGGTAGAATTCACTTTCTGGAGACTTTTTAGAGATGTTATGGTAATATTACATACCATTTTTGAGAAAAATATAATAATGCCCTTTATTCTGAATTGATTGTTTTGTTTTGTATTTATTACAGTATGAATTGAGGGACATACTGTAACAAATACAAAACAAAACAATCAATTCAGAATAAAGGGCCTTATTATATTTTACTCGTCTTCACTTACTCTTGAATCACAATAACCGAGATTACTCTCACAGAGAGGAAGCCTGTGTCCCAGCAGTGGAAGCATTAAGAGATTGATGATGATAATGAAACATGCACAAATATTATCGTCATAGACAAACTGTGTGAAAGCATTTTGTACTGCTTCCTGAGAAGAAAACTTTTTATCACGTAGAAAATTGTCCAAGTCACGAAAAAAATGGTAGTCCGTTGGAGCAAGGTCTGGCGAATACGAAGGGTGACGAATGGTTTCTAATTGCAGTTCCTGTAGAGTTAAAACGGTTTCTCGTGCTGTATGAGGTCTCGCGTTATCATGGAGCAATAATGGTGAAGACCGATTCATGAATCGGGGCTGTTTCACTGCTAGTTTTGATATCATTGTTCGGAGTTCGGCACTGTAGACATCTGTCGTTATTGCTTGAGCAGATCGGAGAAAGCTATAGTGAATAACATCATGCTGAGACCACCAAACTTTTACCATTACCTTTTTATTGGAAAGCTTTGCTTTACTGTACACTGTTGCGGCGTTTGACCTGGGATCAGCCATTGCATTTTTCGCTTACGGTTATCGTAAATAATCCACTTTTCATAACATCTACCAATTCGACCCAATATTCTTTCATTTCTGTATCGATTCAACAAGGCAACACACGTTTTTCGTCACGCGTTTCTTTCTGCAGATCATGTCAAATCATGAGGCACCCATTTCTCATATCTTTTTATTTCATTGATTTGACGCAAATGAGTCAATATTGTTGGTAAGGTAACGTTAAACCATGCTGCCAATTCCTGGGTAGTTTGGCTCGGATCGGCTTCCACCATCTCTTTCAATTCATTGTTATTCACCTGTGTGGGCGGTCTTTCACGTGGTTCGTTCTGCAAATCAAAGTTTCCGAAAGCGTTTAAACTAAAATCGCACGGTGAGTTCATTAGCAGTCCCCTCTCGAAACGCAGCATTGATATCGCGAGCTGTTTCTGCCGCGTTAGTTCCGCGTCGGAACTCGTATTCAAGAATCACTCGAACTTTCGAAGTATCCTTCTTTCTTATCTAAGCTGAATAAAAAAAAAACAACTGAAAGTCGATAATCAAATGTTGCACATTTTTTAAAAGAAGAACTTCATAGGTACCACGTGAAAAAAGTTTCACTCAAAAATCTTAAACCATGAAGGTTCTATGTCAATTCTTGTTTAATTAAAAAAAACTTTGCCCCACACTAGGAATTTCTTCCTGTATCGTGGGTGCGTTTACAAACATATAAACTCACATACACAACACCCAGAGCCGGAACAACTATCTGTAGGTCATACAAATATTTGTTCCGTGCGGGAATCGAACCCGCGACACGCAGCGCAGCAGTCAATCGCTCAACCACTGCGCCAACCGTGCGCCCGAATTACCTATTACAATAAAACGGCAATTTCATACTTTAACCCCTATTATAACCAGCAAAAACATCGTCAAAAAGTGTAGGCACATGTTCATAGTCGGCCGTCACTTCTAACAGTACCTTAAGATGGGCCACCTGCTTGTTTCCCAATTTAGGGTATAAAAAAAAAATCAGAACTTAAATACACATAAACTCTTTTTTGCGATGGGAGTAGGTACAAATTACATAATTCCACCAGTTACGATACTAATCAAATTATTTTGCTTAATTTACGTTCATACATGTAGTCATACACGCACGCCGGTTATAAACACACAGCACCTGGCCGTTCTGAAGAACTTCACCAATGAGATCCGTGTATATCAGAACTAAAATAAAAATATAGCTATAAAAAAAAGCTATACAGTTACAATGTTTTAAAGTTTGTGGTCTCTTTTCCAGTGCCGGGGCAATATATACCTAGAAAACTGTGTGTAAATCTTAACCTAACGTAACCTTATTACTTCCAAGAGAGAGCGAAGTAAGTAAGTTAAGTTTAGTAGAAGAGCTAACATCATGTTAGTGGAGGCAAACTTGTTAAGTTGCTTACTCGGCCCACTGTTTGTTTTGTCTTAAGTCTACGGCAAATTTTAGCTTCGAACTTTTTATATAGTTAGTGATTTTTGTTGGGTATCATTAACTGTGCACACTCATTTTGATTCAACTTTTTTGTTTTCGACGGGAAAACTTAAAAACCATTAGAACTAGATTTTGTATGCCAGAATTTTTGATTAGCAAATATCTTTTGAGGAAAAGGTTTATAAAATGGAGTTTATGAATTATGCGGACCAAAACAAATCTAAACAATTTCATTACTATTATTTTCTTTAACAATATAAAAATATGAGAGATTTAGAGCTGGATCGAGAACGCTTCCTTGGAAAATTACTCTCAATTCTCGTCCAATTATTGAATGGCCATCTGAGTTTCAATTCAAAAAGTGAAACTGACTGCAAATAAGTATATAATATTAACACCCAGCGATCCAAAAATAGAATTCCACTCACATTTTCTGCTATCGCAAATCGCATCAAATTGCGTTCATTTCGATCACATCAACTGCAGACTTCAGTGATGCAGCTAATTGAAAACTTGACTTATCTGGTCCCTGTCTGAACCTTTTGTCTTTACTTAACCTTTTAAAGGCAGAGTAGGCGAACGTTTTTCATCTGCAGGCTAATAAGGTGTCATCAATTTATGTGCTTGAAAATACAACTTTCTTTATTCATTTTATCCACTAGTAGCACTCCGCCCGCGGCTTCGTTCGCGTCATTTCGTATTTTATCCTACAGGTGACTTATTTACGTGCATTTGTTTACTAACCCAGCCAGATTGAGTGGACAGGTCCACTCAATCTGGCTGGTTCTTTCCTCAAAAGACCATTTCAGACATCAGTCTACATGGTCTTCACATGATCTAATCAAGATTTTGTCTGGACTTTAAAAGAGACTGTGACCTCTGAGTTTGTTTCGGCCTTTCTTCTCAGAGTAGTCAGATAGGAAACGCCGACCTCATCTAGTTTTAAAAATATGTTCAACATGTAAAAGTGTTTGAACAAACCAACTTACAGAAATAAAATCATTTATCATTCAACCAAACAAATAAGATTATTTATTTAATACTTCATGCACACACAAGTACAGAGGCAGACTTAATGCCCCAGGCATTTTCTACCAGTCGACCTTTGGGTGATGGAGAGATAAACAGTGGTAGGTGCAATATAGAAAGTTATGTAATGGATTATTTAAATATAAACTATAAATACAATATAATTATATAAGTTTTTAAGCTGACATGGTCACAATCATTAGAATTAATATTTGTTTCGGGATATTTACTATGTATATTTTGTTTTTGGTTGAGAGCTCGATATTTCGGAACCGTTACAAGCGCAATGATCACGAGAACTAAAGTCTTTGCGGGTGGGTGTTGTTTACGAGCTGACATATCTGTCTACCCTCTTCCTCACTCGTTTTTCACGCACGATGTCGCTACCACCAGAACTCGTCTCACTAGTTACTCGACACTGTTCAGCACTCGTCTCACTAGTTACACGATATTGTTCACGACAAACGATGCTCACTGTATCCACTTTTGACAATTGATCAGTTTTTCGATCTTTACATAGTTGAAACACTGGATTCCAGGCTCTCGACAATTGAAACCCGTCGTCCCTATTGAAATTTTTGCACTTAGTTATTTCAATTGCTTCCCGAATGTAATGGCGTTCATACCTAGAAATACATATATTCATATCGAGCTCTCAACCAAAATCAAAATATACATGGTAAATATCCCGAAACAAATATTAATTCTAATATAATTATACCATATATATTCAAAATAATAAACTAAATACATAAATATACTTAAACATTAGTAGTAATAGATAAATAATTGAAAAACATTAGATTCCAAGATTCTTCCATACAAACTTCAACACCCCCTAAATTGTGTTTTGGCAGTAGTTTCTAAAAACGAATAATGTCAATCTTTATTATATATTTAGATTACTATTTGTACCAAGTTTAAAGAATATTAGCCGAAGGAACTTGATTTTTCATACAAACTTTAAAGCCCCTTTTTACCCCCTAGGGGTGAAATTTCCAAAAATCCTTTCTTAGTGCTCACTTGCGTCACTTGAGGAAACTTTCTGCCCAATTTCATGCTTCTAGGCGAAGCGGTTTTGGCTGTGAGTTGATCGTCAGTCAGTTTCTTCTTTTATATATTTATGTAGACTAGCACTTCGCCCGCGACTTGGTTTGCAAGATTTCGTTTATCCTATAAATGACTGTCTAATGTGCAGTTAGTGAAGGCGACCAAAACTTCAAATTTAAATTTTTTTCAAATTCAAATCTTTTATTTGCAGAATATGGAGGTACACAGGTGTTAAAATTTAAAAAAAAAATATGTCGCCATAATCAGGCTCACGCCATGCAAATTTAAAAAGCATATTAATAAATTACAAATTAATTAATTATACACAGTATTAAGTAAATAAGGCAATAAATTACAGCGGAAAATGTCAAGCATACAATAATTTATAGTTTATATTATTACAATTAATAGAAATAGAAAGATCAATACATGTCAAACAGTGCAAAAATAGTTATACAAATATACATAATTCGATATATTACGATACATGTACGATTAGATAAAAAATTATTATATACATTTTTTTTTCTCTAAAATGTATCATCAAGAAACTCTTTTACTGAGTAATATGATTTATCTAACAGTATTTTCTTTAGTTTATTTAAAAAAAATATTATTGTTAGAAATTGCGAGTAAGTATTTGGCTAAATGATTATACACTCTAGGAATCATACAAAATACACTATTGTTCAATAGTGCAGTTCTATTAGGAATCAAGCTTATTTTATATCGGTACCTTTGACTTTTAATTTAATAAAAGAACTACTGTTATTTCTGACAAACATAATCATGTCCAATATATATAAACAAGGTAGAGTTAACACTTTAATTTTTGGAAATATTGGTCTACAGCTTTCAGTCTGTTTCATCCTAAAAATCGCTCTGACGCATCGTTTTTGCGCTCTAAATACCATTTCTTTATCTGGAGAGTTGCCCCAAAACATGACACCATACATCAATAAAGGGGTAACATAGCCATGATATGCTGTTAGAACTGCTGTCGTATTAACAGTTTTCGATAACATGTAGATAGCATATGAATATTGATTCAGTTTTTTACACAACATTTCAACATTTGGTTTCCAATTTAACTGGGAATCAATGTTTACTCCTAAGAACCTTGCTACATTTACTTGTTCAATTTTTGTGTCTATGTATTGTATATCCATTTCTTGTAATTTATTAACTCTATTTCGAAACGTCATTAATTTTGTTTTGCTCAGATTAATTTTTAAATTATTTAAGGTTAGCCATTTTATAATTTTTTCTAAGGTATTATTTATCTCTATTTGCATTTGTCTTTTGTCTCTTCCAGTAAATATAACTGTACTGTCATCAGCAAAAAGAACAGTATCATTAAACGTTACTCCGGGTAGGTCATTTATATATATAATAAATAATAATGGCCCAATACACTACCCTGTGGTACCCCAAAATTATTATTTTTGTAATTTGATTCGTAAGTATTATTTCTTTTTGATGAATTATCTAATCTTGTGATGTGTGTTGACTGTCTTCGATTGCTAAGGTAGCTTTTTATGAGATTTTAAACGTTTCCCCTAACTCCATACGCATACAACTTATCTAACAATATACTGTGATCAACGTAATCAAAGGCCTTTGTTAGATCCATATAAAGGGCGCACGCATAGTTTTTTTTATCAATCTCTACCATAATACTTTATAAAAATGAAAATATTGCCATATTTATCCTCTTACCTTTCCTGAAACCTATTTGTTCTTTAGCAAATAAGTTATTTGCCTCGAAGTAATTATATATGTTTTCGTGGAAAACTTTGGACAAAATAGGTACTAGTGCAATAGGTCTATAACAACTCATATCATTCTTGTCGCCTTTCTTAAAGATAGGCTTAATCACAGTAAACTTTAATTTTTCGGTGAAAACACCATGGAATATACAAAGGTTAATTATAAGACTAAGAATAACAGATAATTTAGTTGATACATATTTTAAAACATTAGTCGAAATGTCATCATAGCTTGTACTATTCGTGGACTTCAGATTTGAGATTACTTTTTGAATATCACTTTGTGTAGTAGGTTTCATAAATATTGAATTAGGTTTACTTGAAATGTTATTTGGTGTTTTATGGCAGACTAATTTGGTAATTTGATTAATAAAATATTCATTAAATTCATTGGCTATGATGAGGGGGTCTTTAATTGTGGTTCCATTAATATTAATTTGTCGTATTTCTTGTTTTGGTACATTCATTTTATTTTTGTTGATAACTGTCCACGTAGCTTTACTTTTGTTATTTGCATTACTTATGAAATTATCGTTCTTGGTCTTTTGTGTCAGTTTAATAATACGATTTAACCTTGATGAATGTTCTTTAAAGGAATTTTTTATTACATTCTGTTCGATTTTTCCGTAACTACCATAACAGCTGACGTTTACGCTTGCAGCATAGTCTAATACCCTTTGTTATCCATCTTGAATTTGCTTTCGCATTAATTTTAACATACTTTTTAGGGAAACATAAATTGTAAAATAGACCGAACAGGTCATAAAAATAATCGAACGCTATATTTGGGTCATCACTATCAAACACATTATTGAAACTTAAGGCATTTATGCATTCATTAAATTTTTCCATATTTTCTTTGCTATAGTCCCGTTTTTCAATGAACCAATATTTTAGAGAGTAGCTGGGGTTTGCTGGACATGTGAGTATCTGCGCAGTGTGGTCAGATGATGCGAGATCTAAAACATTTGCTTCGCAGCCGCGTATGTTAAACATGAAATTGTCAATGCATGTTCCACTAACCATCCTCGTTGGTTCTCTAATTCCTAATTTAAGGTTAAATGAAGAAATTATTTGATTACGCTCAGTAGATTCTTTACTTTTTCTTAATGTGTTAATTTTAAAATCACCACAGAGTATTACCTTATTTTTACCAAGACAGAACCGATTCAACAGAGAGTCAAGTGCTGTGAAGAACTTATTAATGTCTTCAGCATTGACCTTGGGTGGTCTATAAATACAGAAAATATTTAGTTTATGGTCTGTCAAATGTATACCTGAGCATTCAAAAAAACTTTTTAACAAAAAATCAAACCGACTTCCAGAACAAAAACCTACAAAGCAAAAAATAAATTTCTTTTCCGAAGTCGGTGTCTTTTGTACCTACCCATTGTTTCCCGTTTGTCGACACCGACTTCGGAAAAGAAATTTATTTTTTGCTTTGTAGGTTTTTGTTCTGGAAGTCGGTTTGATTTTTTGTTAAAAAGTTTTTATTTTTCTCTTTTTAGTTTTTGTAGGTACCTCCAATTAACATGATTATCATTTATAGCCAAAGTACATCTCATGGGGATTCCAATAAGTCCAAACACGACTAGGATACATTGTTTTATATAAGAGTTCCAGTGCCTACCTTCCGGCTTCATCATCAGATCAGTTCGATGGTGCCATTTTCATCAGTACCATTTATTTATAAGTATTTGCTTCATTATAGTCGGTTAACTATTCGAGATATCTTATGCCCGTGACATATTAAGCATTTAGGAGTTCCAGTGGCCATCTGTGGTCTTCTTCATCAGTTCCACTTCACCAATTGATAATTTCTGAGTGCAAATGATTGCATTGTTGATGAAAATACCAAAATCGCTATATGTTTGCCTATAACATTTGAGGAGTTCCCTCGATTTCTCTAGGATTCCATCATCAGATCCTGACCTGATGATTATGGGACCAACTAGGAAGTATACCCTTTCAAACAAAAGAAGAATTTTTGAAATCGGTCCAGGCGTCTTTGAGTAATCGGGGAACATACATAAAAAAAAAAAAAAAAAAAAGATTCCGACGAATTGAGAACCTCCTCCTTTTTTTTGAAGTCGGTTAAAAATACCTTCAATTGAGTATTTTTTTACATCGTGGATAGGAACAAATTGTTGTGAATTATGAACGACAATACAAGATCCACCTCGACGATTCTTACGATTAAACACCGAGCCCACAGAGTAATTCGGAATGTTTAAAGAAAATAAGTCGCCACTAGACATGTTGTGCTCTGTTATGCCTAACACTTTTATATCTTTTACACTTTGCAAGGATTTCAACGATGCAAGCAATAAATCTGATTTGTTTATCAGACCGTTAATATTTTGGTGCAGTATTCTAATTTGATTGTAGACGAAAAAAAACACTAGATGATTCTGGTACAGGTGTCTCAATTACCATGTCAGTTTGGGTACTGATATCACAAAATCCGGGCAAGACATCAGTCTGCGTACCCCTATCAATTAATGGCTGTGTATGCTCCAAACTATTATTTGACCTTTTACAATACAATTCATACTTTAGTCTGTAATCTACACGAAGAATTTCTTTTAAGAGTGACTGAGCTGTGTAGAGAGGAAAATATATGCGTTTAGGTATCATTACAGAATATTTCATATCAACAAAATTTGTATTTTTAAATTTACTACATGCAAATTTAATTTCATAATTTAATTTTTTCTCATTAAGGCATTTATTACGTGGTATTTCTGATACTATTATATTAGGTTTACATGTATCATTCAAAAACTCTTTAAGGTAAAAATAAGCTATTATTAAATAAATAAAAAATGGGATATCTTAGATATACAGGTATTGGTTTGGGACGATAGATTGTAAAAACAATATTAAAAGAGTAACTACGATTTTAACTACGGTAAAATTTAGATGATCACATGCATGAAAATTTTTAATTCCATGAATTTAAATTTAATTAGATGAGACATGAAAATTTACCTTATTGCATTAAATTTTCAATAAGGTACATTAAATGACAAAAAAATATGTAGCGTGCTATTGGGCTTGCCATCCCGGCCTAAGGCTAAGGGCTAATGTATTCACAAATCAATTTAAAACTCCTTAATTTTAAACTCATCAAGCTGCGTTTTCAATGCAAGTTTTTAGTTGATAGCTATTCTTATCGAACCGGTACACTGACGATTTGAATGGAATTTAATGTTTTTGATTTGTAGATTAATAGAAGATTAGAAGGTGCTTCAATTGATCTGAAAGAAAAAATAGAAAGAAAGTGTCAGTTTATTTGTAACAAAAAACGACACAGGTACCTTAATACACAAACATTTTGCTTAAAATTAAACCCGGTAGTAATTAGGTTTTGTTACATAAATTTAACTGGATTTGATTAATTTCATCAAAAACTCTTTTACATACATACATACATAAACTCATGCCTTTTTGTCATGGAGGGCAAGATATATTACAGAGAGCCACTTGCTACGGTACTCTAAAAATATACATTATAAAACACTTATATTTCTACAAAATAAATAGCAAGAATTTTTGCAAAGGCTCAAGGTAATCCAAACTTGTATAATATTTTCATGAGATTTTAATGTGTTCAGAGAGAGCAGTTTAATCTTTCTAGACTCGTAACATGCCCCTTTTATTATTATTAATATTAAAATGAAAAAGCTAAAGTAATAAGAGTCTGAAGGTTTTTGATGTTCTATAAAATGTTTTATTAAGAGACTTTTTATCACCTAATATATATGCAACTACTATAAGTTTTATATGAAGTACCCTGCAAATATATTTGTCGTCTCAGAATCTGTTAAACCATCTACATACAAACGAATTACACTGTATTTTATTGTGATTAACTTTATAAAAAATAAATACACTTAAGACCGCATTAACAGTAAAATATAAAAAGAATATAAATACAGAAAAACCGCAGTTATCGATAATGAATAAGTTATTTTAAATATTGAGTATAAAAAAAAACTTACAATGAAATTTTGACTGGATTTGAAAGTATTACGCTGAACACACGGACCTATCCTCAACGTAGTTGCAACCGGTTAGATTCTGGCATATGCATCCAGGTGTATACAAATACTTAACGACATAAAGCTAAGTTATAATCGGTGCAATTTAAAAAATCAAACTGCCTCGTAATTGCTAGGTTAATTGTAACACAAAATATAAATGTTATAAAAAAAATATTCGTCAGCAACTCGTCGGCGATCCGCGCCTGATGAAAAAATCCACCTTCAGTAGTACCGCTCCAATGCTGGATTACCGGCAGAAAGAGCTTCGCAATTCTCGTAGCAAAACTCAGGCCGTCGAAAAAAATTTACGGGGCCCGTTGTGTACGGAACCATGAAGTCGGCAGGCTCATAAGGGGCCGGCGTTCTGCCCGTAAGGGTTGGCCGGAGTCCGGCTTCTAATAACCGATATGTACAGACAAAGAAATGAGTAATCAAAACCATGTTACAAAAAGAGTCTTAGATATCAGAGAAGCAAAACTACAACTACATTTTCATAATATAACCCTTAGTTGTACACTAGCTTTTTTTAACGAGAGGTTGAACTTTGTCCAGTGAAACTGTTAAAGAGTATTATGTCTAGAGACTGCCTGACCACCCTGCTCACCATTTCCAATAATACAGACGCTTTTAACAGCTGCTATAAAAATACCAATAATTAGGTAGTAGATTTAAATGCTATGAATTTTCTGTAAATGACATTTCTGTCAGAAATTCTGACTTATGTATTCGTGTCAATTGAAATTAGAAAATTTGAATTACGTGCGTGATGGCAATTACGTCTTATAGCGTTTCGATACACTGTTTACAACAAATCCGATAATAAATTACAGACATTCTTGGATAAAGTATATAGTCTGTCAAACTGTCATAATTGTCAATATAATTTGTACGTAGGTACCATCCTTTCCTAAGGTCTAATCTCAATATTTTGGTCTATTTTGAGAGTGTTAACTGCCATACATATCACCTAATTTATAACTGCCTAATCAAAAATGCGACATAAAATAAGTCTAATCTGCCTAATCCCGAGAATTAAAAACCTATTTTAAATAATTCACGGTCGTATGCCGACCATGATTAAGGGTAAGTCTTTAGATAACGTTTCGAGTCTCATTATTGTAATTAAATTATTCTAATGATTCGTCTCTGAGGAAATTCTAAGGGCAAGGACAGGGCCATCTGTCTGAGTGATTGAAGCCGTTAAAAGGACCGTGTTGGCGATTTGCTCGTAATGGAAGGGACAATTAGAAATACCTCGGGGCTTAAGATTGAAGTTATAATGTTTCTCGTCCAATGGATTCGTTAATCCTTTGAACTTCAAGCCCGTTTGTTAATGGCAATATCTTTTTAATTTATTGTGATCTTTCTTTTGTTGTGGTGTAGGTATTGTTTGGATTCATTAACGATCGTGTTATGTTGTGGTCTGCTTGGCACTAGTAAAAGCTCTTTTTAATATTCTATATGCACAAATAAATCACGGATAATGAGATCAAAAATTTCTACAATGAGAAAGATAAAAGCTTGTTCTATTTAGGGCATCCAAAAAGTTACAAAACCTTTTTTGAATTGAATAAACCTACGTAATTGGTAGAAATTGCCCCGTTTTTTAACGAGACGTAAAAGTTTCGTTCTTTCTCGCAGTATCTATGTAAGTTTTACGTTCGTGTTCAGGGTTTTTAAATAAATTTACGGTTCATTGACTGCGCACAGAAACAGGCAAAAACCTTTTGTAATGTAATTCGATTCGGAATGTTGGAAAAGTTCAATAAATTGGATTGTTTGTAGGTAGACTCGTATGTCATTCATTATTTATTTATTAAATCCGCTTCTACAACTGTCTTTACAAGTTTATTTTATGTGCTTACTCAATGCGATGTGCCGGCTTCTGCATACTTTAAAGGGGGAGCTTTCAAAGGTATTTCCATTAATAGTTGAAATTGGTACAAATTGATTTCAGTCTCTATTGTATCGGTTGATAAACAAGTTTTAAGCCTTTGTTCTACCGACGTAAATTCTGTAAAAGCATTTATCTAAACAAACTTTTTGGAACTTATCATCCCAACCTAACATTCACTCAGCTTAAATGGCATTCTAATACATACAAGATTGAATGGGAAACCCTTTGTCGAAGTGAACACTGAATATGTCCCTATTTCGAACACATGATTGAATTGGATAGCTACCCTTTTTATAGTGCTTAGACAATTGTTTTTGGTCGGCCAACAATTTGATGGACATCAGCAAAGAGTTACTGTCCTAGAGCACATTCTGAGATGGAAGCCTTTTTGGTCTCGCACGGGGCTCTTTACCCGACTGCGCAATGCAAAGGAGGGTTATGTTTTTATCAGTCTATGTATGTATGTTTGTTTCTATGTGGCGTTCTAGAGACCAAATGGGTTTGCTGATTTTGATGATTCTTACGTCAATCGATTTGTCTTAACCTTGCGAGAGTCACTGGATACATACAAAATAAACGGATTTTGGGTGTAATATTGTGGGGGTCCCAACTTTATTTATTTTGCAATCTCCTCGTGTGTGGTATTAAAGTGAAGGGTTTTAAGAGGTGATTACAAAAATATGTATATAACACTTGTGTGTTTAAAAGTACTCAAAAAATAAAATACAAGGGAGACACGAGAAATTAAATAATAAATGAAAAGGTTAATTCAAAAAATAAAAAACACTCGACTGCTTAAGAAACGAACTAAAACAATGTAAAGATATGGTTTTGGTCAGTCAGGTCGCGATTGTGTATCCTCCGTGCAGTCGGAGGATTTTCTTCTTGTATTTTTAGTTTGCTTCTTAAGCAGTCGGGTTTTTTGATTTTTTGGATTCACTTTTTAATTTATTATTAAATTTCTCGTGTCTCCCTTGAGTTTTCTTTATTTTTCTTCCTTTCTAGTGGAAAAATTAAGAATCTCGTGAATGCTATTTGTCATTAGCTTTCCCGTGGCTTCACTCCCGTCGCCTATTTCACAAAAACCTCAATTTTTGCGGGTTCAAAGATAGCCTATGATATTCAGCGATAGTACGTAGCTTTTAAATCAGTAAAATAATTTACATAATCTTAATAAACACGTGTATGTAAACAGTGTTAAATTTGCTCCCATGTTAAATCTACCCAGCAACGCGACTTGACATCAGAAATACGTACGCTATCAGTATTGCAACGATTGGGTTTGCATTTGGTCCGAACCTTATGTTTGTACTGGTATGAAATGCTTGTGTTTTTACAAGCTTTTATTTAACTTGTAATGTATGTATGTAAGTATGTTCGGGTCAAATCTTGCAACTGAATATTATGCAGTTATCCGCCACCGATTAACGTGATATTATTCATACGCGTTTAGTTTGGATGAGAATGCATGGTTAGCTAAGTTACGTCATTCTAAACCCAATATGGCGAACGGCCCGAGATGGCGGACTAGTTATTTTTTGTGCACTGACATGATATGGGTACCAAATGAAAGGGTTTGCTGAGAAAAATACGAAAAGAGGTTATTTAAAAAAAAGATTTTTTAATTAATAATTTATTAAAGGATCATATTAACTATAATAGGATTCGAATCTTCTTCTTCTTCTTCCTGCCCCCTTCCCAATTTATTTGGGGTCGGGCCTCCTTGTGCGTCTACGCCAGGATGGTCTATCCTGGGTTGTCGATGGTGGCAAATTTTTCTCCTTGAGGTCTCTCTCGACAGTGGTCCACCAAGAGGCTGGTGGTCTGCCCCTTGTTCGTTGCTTGGTGTTGACTTTGAGCATTGTCTTCACGGAGTAGCTATCTTCACGTCTCATAATGTGCCCATACCATCTAAGTCTGCTCTCTCTGATCTTGTCGGCGATTGGTGCTACCTTGAATGATCCTCTTACGTATTCGTTCCGCACTTTATCCAAGCGCGTCACGCCCACTGCCCAGCGGAGCATTTTCATCTCCGCTGTGTGTAGCTGTTGTTCGTGCTTCTTCAAGGCTGCCCAACATTCAGCGCCGTACAGCAACGTAGGTCTAACGGCTGTTTTATATACTTTTCCTTTTGTTTTGATCGGCATTTTAGAGTCACATAGGACGCCCGACAGAGATCTCCATTTCATCCATGCCGCATGAACTCGATGGGTCACATCCTCATCTATACGAGCGTCAGCAGTCAGCATAGAGCCAAGGTATTTAAATCGGGACACCTTTGGTAGGTCGGTGTCTTGTACCTTCAGGTCACAGCCCACTTCCTCCGCGCCGCCAAAATCGCATTCCATGTATTCGGTTTTAGTGCGGCTGATCCGAAGTCCATGCCTTTCAATCTCCGACAGCCACAAATTGAATGCGTTCTGGAGCTCTGAGGCCTTCTTTTCCACAAGCACGATGTCATCAGCATATAGCATGGTCCAAGGGGCTTCTTTTTGAACATGCAGTGTTATGTGGTCCATAGCCAGATTAAACAGCAACGGGCTGAGGGCTGATCCCTGGTGCACTCCAACCTTGACCAAAAATTGTTCACCCATACCCGCAGGGCTACGGACCTGTGTGCTGACGTCATCATACATGTCTCGAACCAGATTAATGTAGACTTCCGGTACTTTTTGCGCTCTCAGCGACTGCCATATAAGCTTTCTTGGGACTCGGTCGAAAGCTTTTTCGAGATCGATGAAGACCATATATAAGTTTTCTTTATTTATCCTGTACTTTTCTAAGAGTAATCTGAGAGTGTGTATGGCTTCTGTTGTGGACCTGCCCTAAGTGAAACCGAACTGGTTCTTAGTTGTTCTGGTCATCGCCGTTAACCGAGCACCCAGTACTCTTTCCCATAATTTGAGAGTGTGGGACGTCAACTTTATTCCTCTGTAATTGTTACAATTGGCAACGTCGCCCTTGTTCTTGTATATTGGACACAGGTAACTTTGTTCAGCAGATCTGTGAGCCATGGGAGCGCATCTTCACCCAGGATTTTCCAGATGTCAGCTGGGAGTTCATCTGGCCCAAGGGATTTATGGTACCTCATGTGATTGAGGGCTTGCTTAACTTCTGCTGGGTCTATACGGTCTATTGGTCCTTTGCATAGAGATAACTCAGGCAACGGCTCACTCTCGTTTTCCTCGTACATAAGCATTTCGTAATATTGCTTCCATCGGCTATTTATTGCAACGTTATCTGTGAGCAGCTTACCCTTGTCATCCTTGATGTATTTGTTGCATTTGATATCCAGTGTGGACCTATGGCGATGTTTAGCTATTTTAAATATGGTATGTTCATCCGGAGCGGCATCTAGTCGGTCATAGAAATTCTGCCGTGATGCTACTTTAGCTTGTGCTACTGCCGATTTAGTCACACCTTTCAGGGACTTGTAGTCAGCCCGGTCTTCATCAAGGCCTGATTTTTGCCAGAGCTTAAACGCTTCCCTTTTAGACTTGACAAGTTCTTTTATGTCGCTATTCCACCACGTGGTGTCTTTTGTAGTGGTTAGGTTGCCCTTAGCTACACCCAAAATCCGTCTAGCGCTTGTCTGGCAGAAAGTTTCGAAATCTGCCCACATTTGATGAGCCGGTTTGTCCTTAGCCATATCCAGACTAAGGTAGGTTTTTATTTCGTCAACAAATTTATGACCTTTGTTGTTGTGTAATTCCTTCCATTTAATACGTTCAGTCCTGCTGACGTGGACTTTAATAGGTTTTGGTAAATCCATAACTGCAACCAAGAGTCTGTGCTGGGATGTCAGTGCCTCTCCTGGGATAACTTTACAGTCCTTGTACCTATGTGACATTGGTCTGGAAGCAATTATGAGGTCTATTTGTGTTGACGAATTCCCGCTTTTGTAGGTTATCAAATGCTCTGGCTTTTTCTTAAAACAGGTATTAATTATTTTAAAATTATGTTTGCTTGCGAAGTTCAAAACATTAAATTCCGATTGATTTTCAGTTCCATATCCGTATCCCCCATGTAGCATGTCCCCCAAGCACAAGCTCACTAGGTGGTATATCAAGCAGCACTTCATCGAAATCTTCCCAGAAGTTTTCCTTTTCCTCAGATCCGCATCCAGTCTGGGGGGCATAAGCCGAGATTATGTTAAGGACCGGTTGGTTGTCCATTGCCAGCTTGACAGCTATAAGCCGGTCGTTCTTTCGCTCTATGCTGACTATTCTTTGCTTCAGGTCTTTATCTAATGCTATAGCTACTCCGTTACGTTTCGAATCTACTCCGTGATAAATAAGCTGGTAACCGTGGCCAATGTCTATCATTGAGTATATTGCTCAGTTCTGTACTGCGTCCGGTCATGGAACCCAAATTCCATGAACCCAATCTAAGGCGCGTAGATTTAATTGATCTGCTTGTCTTAAGCGAACTTTTGTTCTTGTCAGTTTCGTCGCTTCGGGGGGACGCCCTAGCATGGCCACATCCATCAGAGTTTATAGTAATCGCATTCTGAGCATCGACGTCGCTTACGGGGAACGCCCTAACTTCTATCGTTATTCCTTTATTTGTATGTATCATGATGCACAAGGAGACATGGTTTGGTTTTATATTTTACGGCCGGTTACCACCTGACGCCAAGACCGTCGCCTTCACAAGGCATGGGCGCCGCCATTGACTCATTCGAGTTCATCTGCCGCCATCCCTTCTGTAAGCCTGGCCCAACTTACAGCACTGTCCCGACCTGATCTCCGAATACGTCGAAGTAGCTCGGGACAGGGGTTTTATACGTAGTGTCCATCTCCGGCCTGTTGGTCCGCGGGAGGTATTTGATTTCCCTCCTACCCTGCATATCTGCCGAGCTTTCCCCGATCCGCCACCTGGGGACGCGTTCTCTAGAGGTGAGGCTCCCCCGAGAAGTATAATAGGATTCGAATACTTTAATGAATTTCGTTTAGAAACATGTGCGTTTGTTGGCGCTTTAATTAAATAGTATAGCCTCCTCTGCTATGCCCCCTTTATATATCTACTTGCTCGGATGAACTCTTTCCACATCACAAGATTGAATAGTGTTCGCTTTATCGAAAGTGTTCCACAATCGTGTTCTTATGGTCAAGGGTACAAACAAATCAAGAGAGAGCTCGAACTTGGCATTGAGGGGGAGTGTGATTGGATTGGAATGAAATGAGGCAGTGAACGACGTTGATTTAGTTCATTCGGTGTTCTGTTCGAATGTCAGAGGGGTGTGTTGTTTATCTGTGGTGAAGAGATTGATCTGATGGTATATTTAGTAGATGTTTTGCTGATGGTAGTCGTTTGTTCTGCGGTTGATGTCAGTTTTATTGCAATGCGCGATTGCTTTTTGTTCTCTTTGGGTATTTGTGGAATGAATAGACTGCAAAATCTTTTAGAGGCTGCAATAACGTTTAAATAGGTGCAACTTTGCATTATCCAAATTATTAAAAGAAAACCCATGTAGGTAAGTATATTGTTTTTTGCGAAATAAATATTTGAATTTGGTATCTTATAACGATGGTACTAGCTTCTGCCGGTGCAAAAAGTGTTTTTTTTAGCCGAGTTATTATTAACCGAGTTTACCGGGATTAAAAGCTAAACTAAGATAAGCTATGTTATAATTTATTTTATCCTTAAAGTATCTGTATGCATATATTATCCAAACCCATTCAGCAATTTTTGAGTGATTGAAACACAAACATAACTTTCACTTTTACAATTTTAGTAAGGTTGGCAACAGCTACAATACTTTGTAGTCTTGGTCGCATCGAAAACAAACTATTCGTTACTCTCGCATCCTGAATCATATTCACATTTAATTTTACAATATTACTAAGTGTTTACACTTATGGCACTGTGGAAACCCCAAACGCCTAAATAAATGGGTATAAACAAAATTAATGGGATTTTGGCAGCTGAGACTGGTCTGTCTATCATTTATCATAAATACGAACATACTATCAGCATAGTTAAATCGTCTGGAATGTGGTCAACCCTTGAAACTTGACAAACTGCTTGTGTTTAATTTTACCGACTTCAAAATAAATTGAGTGATCAATTCGATAGGTACATAATATGTATGTAATAAAGTTGGCATTGCACAAAATTCAATAAACATGTGTGCCAAATTTCACAAGTGTATGTATGTTGTAATTTTGTATGTATGTATGCATGTTGTGACCATTCTTTTTTATAAAATTAGGTATCTTTCAACTTAGGGAATAGTGCAAGTTTCATCAAAATCGGTTCAGTAGTTTCCAAGATATGGAACATACAACCGATCTCCTTAGCGACAAATAGCAGGAATGTGGGCATTGAGTTATTATGGGTATTTTGTTAATCCTTTTTGTTCTCGCCAATCTTCTTAGCCGCCCTGAAGTTTGGTACAGTGGCTGCGCGGTAATAAATCTCATACAAAAACAGCACCGATCCGTGCCTTTCGCATCGGAAACCCAACTTCAGGGTGGCCCAGAAGTTTTGCAGGAACTACACATTACTATGGAACTTGCACACTTTTTAGTGATGGTGTGTTAATACTAAAAATAGAAGAAAGAGAGAAAAACATATTCACATAAAAAAATCCTTGCATTTGAAGTCGTCAAAAGCAAACACTAAAAAGTGCAAGATAACTTTCGTTTTAAAAACCGGTGTCTTTGGTACCTCTTGGTTTTATCGTTTCTCGACACCGACTTCCGAATCGAAAGTTATAACTAAGGAAGAAAAAAATATAGCTATAAAAAAAGCTATACAGTTACAATGTTTTACAGTTTGTGGTCCCTTTTCCAGTGCCGGGGCAATATATACCTAGAAAGCTGTGTGTAAATCTTAACCTAACGTAACCTTATTACTTTCAAGAGAGAGCGAAGAAGTTTAGTTTAGTAGAAGAGCTAACATCATGTTAGTGGAGGCAAACTTGTTAAACTACTTATTAGGCCCTTAAGTCTACGGCAAATTTTAGCATCGATCTTTTTATATAGTTAGTGATTTTTGTTGGGTATCATTAATTGTGCACACTCATTTTGATTCAACTGTTTGCTATCGACAGCAAAACTTTTAGAACTAGATTTTGTATGCCTGATTTTTTTTTTGATTGGCTGAAAACAAAAAAAAACCTTTTTTGCTTAGAAAATGGAGTTTCAATTATGTAGACCAAAATTCTAAATAAATTCATTACGTTTATTTTCTGAAACAATATACAAATAAGAGACATTTAGAGTTGGATCGGGAAGCATTTATATATCTCTCTTCTCTCTCATATAACGCAATGTGCCCAAATGTGACGCTTCCTTGAAAAATTACTCTCAATTCTCGTCCAATTATTGAATGGCCACCTGAGTTTCAATTGAAAAAGTGACACTGACTGCAAATAAGTATATTATTAACACCCAGCGATTTAAAAATAGATTTCCACTCACATTTTCTGCTATCGCTAGTCGCATCAAATTGCGATCATTTCGATCACATCAACTGCAGACTCCAGTGATGCAGCTAATAGAAAACTTGACTTATCTGGTCCCTGTCTGACCCTTTAGCCTTTACTTAGCCTTTTAAAGGCAGACTAGGCGAACGTTTATCATCTGCAGGCTAATAAGGTGTCACCAATATAAGTGCTTGAAAATACAGTTTTCTTTATTCATTTTATCCACTACTCATGCCCGCGGCTTCTTTCGTGTTATTTCGTATTTTATCCTATAGATGACTTTTATATGTGAATTTGTTTATTAACCAAATAAATAAGATTCTTCCATACAAACTTCAATACCCCCTAAATTGTGTTTTGGTGGTAGTTTCTAAAAACTAATAATGTCAACCTTTATCATACACTTAGATTAGTATTTGTGCCTAGTTTCAAGAATATTAGCCAAAGGAACTCGATTATTCATACAAACTTTCAACCCCCTTTTTACCCCCTAGGGGTGAAATTTCCAAAAACTCCTTTCTTAGTTCTCACTTACGTCACTTGAGAAAACTTTCTGCCAAATTTCATGCTTCTAGGCAAAGCAGTTTTGGCTGTGGGTTGATCGTCAGTCAGTTTCTTCTTTTATATGTATATGTAGACTAACACTTCGCCCGCGACTTCGTTTGCAAGATTTCGTTTATCCTATAAATGACTCTCTAATGTGTAGTTAGTAAAAGCGACCAAAAATAAGCTTTGATTAAATAAATAAAAAATGGGGTATCTTAGATATACAGGGTTTATTGGTTTGGGACGATAGATTGTAAAAACAATATTAAAATAGTAACTACGATTTTAACTACGGTAAAATTTAAACGGAAATCACTTGCATGAAAATTCTTAATTTTACAAATTTAAATTTAATTTGATGAGACATGGAAAACCTTCTGGCATTAAATTTTCAATATGGTACATTCCATGACAAAAAAAAATGTAGCGTGCTATTTCAATTATTCACAAATCCATTTTAAAGTTCTTAATTGTAAACTCATCAAGCTGCGTTTTCAATGCAAGTATTTATTTGATAGCTATTCTTATCGAACCGGTACACTGACGATTTGAAAGGAATTTAATCCGCCTCAAATGTTTTTGATTTGTAGATTAATAGGAGGTTAGAAGGTGCTTCAATTGATTTGAAAGAAAAAAATAGAAAGAAAACGAGTCAGTTTATATGTCACAGAAAACGACACAGCTACCTTAATACACAAACATTTTGCTTAAAATTAAACCCGGTAGTAATTGGGTTTTGTTACATACATTTAACTGGATTTGATTAATTTCAACAAAAACACTTTTACATATTTACATACATAAGCTCACGCCTTTCTGTCATGGAGGAAAGTCAAAAATTACAGAAAGTCACTTGCTACGGTTCTATAAAAATATACATTATAAAACACTATTTTTATATTTCTACAAAATAAATAGCAACAATTTTTGCAAAGGCTCAAGGTACCTTGTATAATATTTTCATGAGTTTCTAATGTGTAGAGCAGTTCAATCTTTCTAGACTCGTAACATGCCACTTTTATTACTATTAATATTAAAATGAAAAAGCTAAAGTAATAAGACTCTGAAGGTTTTTGATGTTCTATAAAATGTTTTATTATGAGACTTTTTATAACCTAATATGTATGCAACTACTATACGTTTTATATGAAGTAGCGTGCAAAAATATTTGTCGTCTCAGAATCTGTTTAACCATCTACTTACAAACGAATTACACTGTATTTTATTGTGATTAACATTATAAAAAAGAAATACACTTAAGACCGCATTAACTATAAAATATAATATAAATACAGAAAAACCGCAGTTATCGATAACGAATGAGTTATTTTAAATATTGAGTATGAAAAAAACTTACAATGAAGTTTTGACTGGATTTGAAAGTATTACGCTGAACACACGGACCTACCCTCAATGCAGTTGCAACCGATTAAATTCTGGCATATGCATCCAGGTGTATACAAATAGTTAACGACATAAAGCTAAGTTATAATCAGTGCAATTTAAAAGATCAAACTACCACGTAATTGCTAGGTTTCGATCAATGATATTCTAATAAACAGATACGTTATACACTCACAAAACAATCGAATAAAGTGTTCCGCGCAGCAGCGGCAGCACACATATACACTTTTCATTCGTTTGACATTTCACTACAAGTCGAAAGGGATGGCTAGATAAAACCAACAAGAAAAAAAGAGACAGCTAGTGTTTGTCACTTACGTGTGAATGTAAACAAACATTATTCTGACCGCCAATGTTTTTTTCTTTTTCTAACCTTATATATCAGAATATTAGAAAAAAAAAAAAAAAAATATAAATCGATGTGTGTTGCGTACTTAGATATGGTATGAGATCCCTTCTGTTTTAAGTACTTTGGTATCATAATTGGTTCACTTTCTAAATACACACGATGGCATTTTTTAAATTTTGTTGTTGTTTCAACGAAGCCTGTCACTCGTCGCCATGCGTGACATAGACTAAAGACACAATTATGACCTAATCGAGTCTTCACAATGCGCGCGCTCGTAAGATATGATCTGTTTTCTAGAACATCATTGGTTTCGATACACTGTTTACTACAAATCCGAAAACAAATTACAGACATTCTTGGATGAAGTATATAGTCTGTCAAACTGCCATAATTGTCAATATAATTTGTACGTAGGTACCATCCTTTCCTAAGGTCTAATCTCAATATTTTGGTCTATTTCGAGCGTGTCAAACTGCTATACATATCAACTAATTTATAACTGCCCGACATAAAATTATTCTAATCCGAGAATTAAAAACTTATTTTAAATAATTCACGGTCGCATGCCGACCATGATTAAGGGCAAGTCTTTAGATAACGTTTCGAGTCTCACTATTGTAATTAAATTCTTCTAATGATTCGTCTCTGAGGAAATTCTAAGGGCAAGGACAAGGCCATCTGTCTGAGTGATTGAAGCCGTTAAAAGGACCGTGTTGGCGATTTGCTCGTAATGGAAGGGACAATTAGAAATACCTCGGGGCTTAAGATTGAAGTTATAATGTTTCTCGTCCAATGGATTCGTTAATCCTTTGAACTTCAAGCCCGTTTGTTACTGGCATTTTTTTTTTTTTTTTTTTTTTTTTTTCACCTTTGTAATTTATTGTGATCTTTCTTTTGTTGTGGTATAGGTTTTGTTTGGATTCATTAACGGTCGTGTTATGTTGTGGTCTGCTTGGCACTAGTTAAGCCAGCAACATCTTTTTTTTTTAATTTTCCATATTCATAAATAAATCACGTATAATGCGATCAAAAATTTCTACAATGAGAAAGAAAAAAGGCTTGTTCTTTTTAGGGCATCCAAAAAGTTACAAAACCTTTTTTGAATTGAATAAACCTACGTAATTGGTAGAAATTGCCCCGTTTTTTTACGAGACGTAAAAGTTTCTTTCTTCCTCGCAGTATCTATGTAAGTTTTACGTTCGTGTTCAGGGTTTTTAAACAAATTTACGGTTCATTGACTGCGCACAGAAACAGGCAAAAACCTTTTGTAATGTAATTCAATTCGGAATGTTGGAAAAGTTCAATAAATTGGATTGTTTGTAGGTAGACTCGTATGTCATTCATTATTTATTTATTAAATCCGCTTCTACAACTGTCTTTACAAGTTTATTTTATGTGCTTACTCAATGCGATGTGCCGGCTTCTGCATACTTTAAAGGGGAAGCTTTCAAAGGTATTTCCATTAATAGTTGAAATTGGTACAAATGGATTTCAGTCTCTATTGTATCCGTTGATAAACAAGTTTTAAGCATTTGTTCTACCGAAGTAAATTCTGTAAAAGCATCTATCTAAACAAACTTTTTGGAACTTATCATCCCCACCTAACATTCACTCAGCTTAAATGGCATTCTAATACATCATACAAGATTGAATGGGAAACCCTTTGTCGAAGTGAACACTGAATATGTCCCTATTTCGAACACATGATTGAATTGGATAGCTACCCTTTTTTTAGTGCTTAGACAATTGTTTTTGGTCGGCCAACAATTTGATGGGCATCAGCAAAGAGTTACTGTCCTGGTGCACATTCCGAGATGGAAGCCCTTTTGGTCTCGCACCGACTTTACCCGACTTTTCTTGCAAACTCATCGTTTGGGGTATCAAAATAAAGGATTTTAAGAGGTGATTACAAAAATATATAACACTTGTGTGCTTATTGTGTAACGTGGGAGCAGTGTTAAACTTGCTCCCAGCAACGCGACTTGACATCAGAAATACGTACGCTATAAGTATTGTAACGATTGGGTTTGCATTTGGTCCAAACCTTATGTTTGTACTGGTATGAAATGCTTGTGTTTTTACAAGCTTTTATTTAACTTATAATGTATGTGTATGTAAGTGTGTTCGGGTCAAATCTGGATGAAACTGGAACTGAATATTAATGCAGTTATCCGCCACCGATTAAGGTGATATTGTTCATACACGTTTAGTTTGGATGAGAATGCATGGTTAGCTAAGTTACGTCATTCTAAATCTAATATGGTGAACGGCCCGAGATGGCAGACTAGTTATTTTTTGTGCACTGCCATGATATGGGTATCAATTGAAAGGGTTTGCTGAGAAGAATACGAAAAAAAGGTTGATTAAAAAAACATTTTTAATGAATAATTTATTAAAGGATCATATTAACTATAATATGATTCGAATACTTTAATGAATTTCGTTTAGAAACATGTGTGTTTGTTGGTGCTTTAATTTAATAGTATAGCCTCCTCTGCTAAGCCACTTTATATATCTACTTGCTCGGATGAACTCCTTCGTGCAAAATATTTCAATTCCACATCACAAGATTCAATAGTGTTCGCTTTAACGAAAGTGTTCCACAATCGTGTCCTTATGGTCAAGGGTACAAACAAATCAAGAGAGAGCTCGAACTTGGCATTGAGGGGGAGTGTGATTGGATTGGAATGTAATGAGGCAGTGAACGACTTGATTTAGTTCATTCGGTCTTCTGTTCGAATGTCAGAGGGGTGTGTTGTTTATCTGTGGTGAAGAGATTGATCTGATGGTACATTTAGTAGATGTTTTGTTGATGGTAGTCGTTTGTTCTGCGGTTGATGTCAGTTTTATTGCAATGCGCGATTGCTTTTTGTTCTCTTTGGGGATTTGTGGAATGAATATACTGCAAAACCTTTTAAGGGCAGCAATAATGTTTAAATAGGTGCAACTTTGCATGATCCAAATTAATAAAAGAAAAACCATGTAGGTAAGTAGGTATATTGTTATTTGCGAAATGAATATTTGAATTTGGTTTCTTATAACGATAGAACTAGCTTCTGCCGGCTTCGCCCATGTAAAAAGTGTTTTTTAGCCGAAGGTATTATTAACCGAGTTTATCGGGATTAAAAGCTAAACTAAGCTAAGCTATGTTATAATTTATTTTATCCTTAAAGTATCTGTGTGCATATATTATCCAAACCCATTCAACTATTTTTGAGTGATTGAAATACAAACATAACTTTCACTTTTACAATTTTAGTAAGGTTGGCAACAGCTACAATACTTTGTAGTCTTGGTCGCATCGAAAACAAACTATTCGTTACTTCGCATCCTGAATCATATTCACATTTAATTTTACAATAGTACTAAGTGTGTACACGGCTAATTTCAAATAAACCTACCGTGGAAACCCCAATGGCATAAATAAATGGATATACACAAAATTAATGGATTTAGGCAGCTAGGACTGGTCTGTCTATCATTTATCATAAATACGAACATACTATCAGCATAGTTACATCGTCTGGAATGTGGTCAACCCTTGAATCTTGGCGAACTGCTTGTGTTTAATTTTACCGACTTCAAAAAAAATGGGGTGATCAATTCGATAGGTACATAATTATGTATGTAATATTGTTGGCATTGCACAAAATTCAATAAACATGTGTGCCAAATTTCACAAGTGTATATATATATATATTTTTTGACCATTCTTTTTTATTGGATTAGGTATCTTTCAACTTAGGGAATAGTGCAAGTTTCATCAAAATCGGTTCAGTAGTTTTCAAGATATGGAACATAAAACCGAACTCCATAGCGACAAATAGCAAGAATGCGGGAATGGAGTTATTATGGGTATTTTGTTAATCCTTTAAGTACCGTTCTCGCCAATCTTTTTGGCCGCCCTGAAGTTGGCTACAATGGCTGCGCAGTAATAAATCTCATACAAAAACAGCACCGACCCGTGCCATGCGCATCGGAAAGCCAACTTCAGGGTGGCCCAGAAGTTTTGCGAGAACTACACCTTACTATGGAACTTGCTCACTTTTAAGTGATGCTGTACTAAAACTAAAAAGAGAAGAAAGAGAGAAAAGATCTTTTAGTCTTTGCTTTTTTTTTGCAAAATGACTTTCGTTTTGAAAACCGGTGTCTTTGGTTCCTCTTGTTTTTATCGTTTTTCGACACCGGCTTCCGAATTGAAAGTTATTTTGCACATTTTATTAGTGTTTTGCTTTAGAAATCGTTTTTTATTTATGAAAAGTTTATACAAGTTTTTATTTAGTTGCACCTGTCCCGGTATGTTTGTGTATGTTGCTTGCAAATTAAATTTTACTTACTTTCTGATGTTCAATAGAGCTGAAATTTTGCACACTCGTTTGTATCTCGTGACAATGCAATTTTTGACATAAAGCCTTATTTTAAATTCTTAATGCGGTACATACCGGCAATTTTCATTCGATCTATTTACATATTTTGTTTAACCTTACTTAAAACTTAATAACGGACGCTGGTTTAATAGTTATTTAAGACGGAATCCTAAATCTGTGCCAACAGTAAAGTAACGCAATCAAACTCAAAATTAAAAACCTTTAACGGATTATGACGCTCCACTAAGCTCTGTCTAAATTGAAAAAATAAACGAATGGAATCGCTAATAAAATCTAGCTGACAATGAGACTGTTCAACAAGATTTTATGTTGTTTCCAAGGCTATTCATGTGTCAATTATGAAGGCTCGACTGTATGTGTATTTTAATTGTAAGAGTCCGCCGAACGAGATCGTGAGAGGGCCGATCCTTCTCGGAGAAGAAGGCATCGGGCAGGCAACCGCCTCGATGCCTAAAACGCCGATAACCCACCTGCATCATAGGCAGGTGGGACTCCGGGATCGCAGGGGCTCAGATTGGGGACTCTGACCGCCCACCTAGTGACTCCATGTAAGACGGTGGCACATTGATCACGTGCTGCCGTGCACAGCGAGGCTCAGGGGAGACGCCTTTCTGTCTCCCCAGGGACGTGCCCTAACAGGTAACAGGTTTAGGAGCTATGATGCCACAGGCAGGTACACAAAAATACACGTCAAAATTTGAACACCCTTCTTTTTCTGTCGGGACGTTAAAGCAAGACGACAACACATTATCCCTTTAAAATTTTGGTTTTGATTAATATCAACTTTACGCTCTTTCCTATACACATAAACGAACAAGATTTACATAAATATTTATTAATATCTCCTGCCGGCAGCTTTCCCGTGTATAAGTCGGATATTATTCCAAGAAACGTAGGTAGGTAACTACTGGAATAAAGTAAATTTCCATGTTCTATTCCAGGGGATATGGTATGCCCGTGTGCCAAATTTAAACATACAAACGTACAGACTTTCATATGTATAATGTATTAGAAAATAACATAAATATTTAATCCTCTTCCACAAATCTATTGAATCAATAATTTCCGTAAAAAAATCATTTTCGTTCCTACAAGGCGACGAAATTATTCATGACAGCTCTACTACGTAGCTTACTGTTTAGACAAATAAGGCAGTAAACAGTGCTTACACGTGTTATGTTGTGCTGTATATTATTGTGTGCTTGTGTCGCAATAATACACGTGTCGTTTATGTTACTCAATATCACAGCGGCGTTTATCATCTATTTATATATAACTACTGAAATTGGCGTAGATCAGTGTAGACAGTTTATTTTTATCTTTTTTTAAATACGTTGCCCCACACTCGGAATTTCTTCCTGTATCGTGGGTGCGTTTACAAACATTTAAACTCACATACACAAGGCACCCAGATCCGGAAGAACTATCTGTAGGCCATACAAATATTTGATCCGTGCGGGAAATGAACCCGCGACACGGGGCACAGAAGCCGATCTCTCAAACACTACGCCAACCGTGTCGTCATGAAATGAAGCAGCAAACAGTACCTACATGTAGCATAATTGCATAATCAATCTTCTAACGTACCCACTGCTGGGACATAGGCCTCCTCTCTGTGAGAGAGTGAATGTGCCATAATCAACCACGTGGTCTGTTCCGTCCCGATCATTGGTATTTACTTGCAACACCGTGTCAGTGGGCTGTCAATTGATTTTGACAGCTGACACTAAACAGTCGAAAGAAAAAGTTTATAATGTGAACACGCGGAAGTCGGGTCTTGTCGAAACATATCAAATCGAGATGTGTTTCACCCATTGTATTTGTTAATCGCGCCCGCCGTTCGCAATCGGCGTTGTGGGGCGCCCCTAAAGTGGGTTTCGTGTATATTTCACGCGCATCGAAGTGCTTTTGCGGGAAATGTGCTGCCTGGTGGATGCCGGCCGGATTCTTCGGTCCAGACAGCCGTCAGTCTATCCCTTATTGTCCGTTATTATATATATTCTCCTATCCCTAACCTCACGGCACGAGATTGATCGACGCCCAGGAGTCTACCGCAGGAATCTAAGGTAAGTGACGACACTATTACCGGCCAACCCTTGTGCCACCTTATACCTGTGAGATAGGTACCAGTATCTCTCGCGCAATAGGGAGCAAATCCCTAGCTTTCCACTGCTGCGTTACGGCAGTTTCGTGGGTACAGGTTCTGATTGGATCCAGGAGTGGCACGCTGCTAATGGGCCCCAGTGATGAGCTCCTGGCTTGGGATCCGCAGACCTGTATTTAACATGGTCTATTATCTAATAACTGCACAATACGGCGTAGTTTAGTGTATAGACAAATGAGGAAGTAAACAGTACCTGTAGTTACTGTGCTGTGCAATATTGTGTTTGTTTCGTAATAATACACGTGTATTTGTTACATGAACCGATTTAGAATGTTACTCAATATTACAGCGGCGTTTCAGGTTTTGTTGCTATTGTTCTGTTATCTATCTGTACATAACTACTCAGTCGGTTTAGTGTTTACACAAATGAGGTAGCAAACAGTACCTACATGTGCTGTATAATATTGTGCATGTCTCAAGACGAAATTCTATGACAAGTGTGTGTTGCCAGTGATGGTCTTTAGCACTGAGACGTGGTCGCTCACAATATAGGACTCATCAGAAGTCTTAATATCACCCTAACGGCAAGTGTAGATATCCGCACGAGAACCAGGATTACCGACATAGCCCGAAGAATTGCCAGTGGATAGAATTAAGCGGCAGTAGGCAGGGTACATTGCTCGATGAGATGCAGAACGGATGGTCGATGGGGCCGAAAAGTTCTGGAGTCGCCGTCGTGAGCTGGAAGGCCTCCCACCAGGTGGACAGATGACCTGGTGAGGGTGGTGGGAGTCCGCTGGATACTAGACGCATGGGACCGGCCAATGTGGCGACGCTTGTGGCCTATGTCTAGCAGTGGACGTGTTTTGGCTGATATGATGATCTATCTACATAATTATAAATACTCAATACAGCGTAGCTTCAGCAGTCTTTAGACAAATGAGGCAGTAAACAGTACCAACATGTGTTGTAGAATATTGTGCTTGTGTCGCAATATTATACGTGTGTTTGTTACATGAGCCGATGTTACTCAATTTGTAAAGCGTTTGAGGTTTCGTTGATTTTGATCTGGTGCCAAAATTACCTTTGACATTGAGTAAGAGTATCGAGATTAAGACGTTTAGTAATGTAATAAGAGCACCTACTTACCTTAACAGAAATGAAGTATTTTGTTTTGTTATCTGGTTTTTAGAAATAAATTTGACAACACCTAACTCAATTACTCAATAAATTAACCGATTATGCGACATATTTGTAAAGATAGAAATACCTGCAGCCTTATTGCGTAATGAATTCGGCAAGGCAAAGGGCAAAGAGTTGAAAAATCGAATCACATGCGATATGAAAGACGCCATGTGGATTTCCGTCTGTGATTTGTCGATTTTTCACACTCTTTCAGGCTGCTGAACTCAATTTATATTCAGTTGAATATAGGTATTAGCTAACTTACTCAAACACATACTTCCATGAAATGTTTCCCACTAATATTCTCGGTGCCACGAATATGTACCGTGGTACCGAGAATTTACCTAAACCATACCTATAGCACAAAATAGAAAGCGCACCGCCGCTTACGTACTTTGTGTCTATAGTTAGTTACATCGCTGAACCCTTTGATGAAATGGATGAAAGCGAAAACGTATAATTCTGTTGATGAAATATGAATGGATTAGATACAAATGATGTCCGAAACCAAACAACACACAAGACTTGTATGAAATGCAGGCAATAGTGACGGTCACTTAATGAATATGATTACTGAAAGCAAATTTCATGTTTGTGGTTTTGTGGCCATAATAAAAGGGTGGTAGGTACGTAGATAAATACTCGCGATGTTCTTATGCCGTCATACGTCATACAGGACGTACCTACCTACAAACGGTGTGAATAGGAATGCCGGGGTGAATTGTTTTGCAGGTTACCGCCTCTCTGGACCTTAGGATACTTTGCCAGCAGTGGACTCAGTTCGTCGAATGAAGCTATCCTGTGTTTATTCCCGTCGGGCGCCTTAACCACAATAAAACCGTCCTGAGTCCAACAAGATCGCATCCCGAAGTGGAGTCGCGCCCTCCCAAAGATGTTCTGCCGGGTCCTGGTCAAGAATTCCTTGACAGAGATGGAGGAACCCTTTAGGCCTGTCTTAGATTCCCAAACCACAGATTTATCATCATAGTTTGCAAAAATCACCACAATTGGCCTATGATGATCTTTATTGGCTACACCAAGTCTATGACAGGACTTTATGGATGACGCAGCCAATGGTTTAGGGGCCAGCTTCTTATTGATGATGTCCAGGACGACTGCACCGCTATCCTCACCGTCAACCTCTGCTATGCCCTGGAAGATCAGCGCCTTCCGCCGATGTCTGGTCTCCATCCCGTCAACCTGTCTAGCACACTTGCTTATCTGTCTTCGGAGCAGGCTAAGCATGCTGAAGATTAGCTCCCTGAAGGCCCGACACTCCTCAGCAATTCTCGCTACAGTATCTTTGGCAGGCCCTGCACATTGGATTTGCGCTTCCAACTCTTCCATCTTCCGGATAAAACTGTCCTCGAGGCTTTTTTGTACTGATACAATCTCGTCGAGTTGAGACATTGTGATCTTCCAGTGTCCAGTGAAATTGGTGTTAGTGAAAGTGCAGATGATGTGCTGGCAGGTGGTGCAAATTTTTCTAGGAGTCACATAAATGTGCTGCAAACGTGAGTACCCGTACAGTGGACGTTATACTGTAATTACTTGTATAAAATAGGCACTTTTATTAAGTATTTATTGTTTTCAATATAAAATAAATTTGGAAAATCGATTTATGGCATTTTCCATCACTCTGGCCAGTACTTCCGGCGGATAATATCTTTGAGGGCTTCAAAAGTCTGAGGCATGATGACATAGACTCGTGACTTAAAAAAAACCACTGAAAGAAACTTGGAACAGTTTAATCAGGCGATCTCACCGGCCAGAGCAAGTCCGGATAATGCAGCCCTCAGAATTTCGGTTGTGCCTCATGCAATAAGCGCCGTTGCTCTATCCTGTTGGAACCAGTTCAATTTTCATCGTCGATCATGGCTCTGAACCCTCGTCGACCACAGTAGTCGTTTGGCGACCCGGTGACAGTTCCAGCGTAAACAACACACCATTTAATTTTGCCTGCGGATATGCTCATGCATACTGCGCTATCACGTTGAGATAGCGAAGTTTTGTGGGACCCGAACCCACTAAAACTCCACGGTGTCCTCATGTGCCGCTTATGGCGGGGATACTGGCACGCGTTAGCACTCATTCATGTAAAACAACACACCATTCAGTAATTTTGAGCGGGTTTAATGACTCTTCTTGGATTATACGCAGATTTTCTGTGCCACAGAGATGATAATTTTGCTTATTCACATATTCACAGAGCTTGCCATTGATGATTTCCAATGAAAAGTTGTCTTCCTCGTGGTCGTAATTTTGAACGGCTTGACGTATCGTAGGTTAAACGCGCTTGGAGGTTACCAGCTATATTTTGTATCTGTTTACTTCACAAATGCTAAAGCAGAATTGTCGAAAAAAATACTATAACATCTTCCGATAGAGTGATGTGTTTTGCGCATTTCTATACAGTTTAGAACTCTAGATAAGGGTACTCCAATTAGTTTACGCTAACAAAGTCGTCATCAGGAAGCTAGAATTTAATTATGTAATTCTTTGTATACCACATCCACATAGTCAGAGGGTATCAGTGGTATTCGAGGTATGAAAACTGATTCCCCCCGAACACACCTAGTAGGTAATCATTCATACAAACTATAACAGCCCTTTTTACCGTTTAACGGAAGAAATTGAAAAAAATGCTTAACTACGTTTTTCTTTAATTGTATTGAAGAGCAGAAATACTAAGTTTCAAGTAATTTTGATAAGAAACAATTTATTTTACTTACAAACTTTAACACACCTTTATGGGATGAAATTCAAAAAATCCTTTAATACGTTTTTCTTTAATTGTATTGAAGATCAGAAATACTAAGTTCCAAGTAATTTTGATGATGAACAATTTATTTTTCTTACAAACTTTAACATACCTTTTTACCCGTTTTTTTATATTTTTTTATTGTGGGGAATCATCCTATGACTTCTCCCGCTCTGGGTGAAGCGGGAGGGCGTGTCAGACTTTTACTGACTAAAACCCACCCGTGTTCCTTCAGTTGCTTGAGCCAGGGCCGCGGTAACTCTTTTCAAATTTATCCGCGACCCAGATCGGCCCTAGCGGACATCGTCAGTTTTGCTGACATCTCTTTGAGGCGCGCGTGGAACACAACGCGCCGTCGACTCGGGCCTGGTCCTAATCGGACGGCGAGCTACCCGCTGCTCGCCGTCCGCAAGCCCGCGCCTACGGTGGCCGGAAACCGTCTTGCGACGCCCGACGCCGGGACGTCTCCTGCGGTGGCTGGGGGCGTGAGGGCGTTCCGCCTCCTCCTTTGCAAGCATTACTGCTTCGCAGAAGGAGGTGACAGCTTCCCATGCCCTCTTGCTCCATACCATGGCCTAAACCAGGGCCGGACGTGAGAGGTCACCACCACTGATGGCCTCCACGAGGACACGGCGGTGCCCCGCCCAAGCGGGGCAGACCTCCACCGTATGCTCCACCGTGTCCTCCGGGCGACCCACACAATGGTGACACCCGGGCGTTTCCTCCCGCCTTATCCTAAACAGGAACCTCCCGAAACATCCATGTCCGGTGAGGACCTGTGTCATGTGGAAGGTGAGGACGCCATGGCGCCTCTCAAGGCACTTCTCAAAGAGGAGTCTTATCGCCTCAATTGTGGCGTGCCCAACCCTTTTACCCCTAGGGACGAGATTCAAAAAATCCTTAAAATCTTATTTTTATTTTATAATTGGAGGCTAAATGCCATATTTCATTCATTTTAAATAAAAAATTACAGAGTTTACTACAATCTTTCATCCCCTATTTAACTCCCTTAGGGGTTGAATTTCGAAAAATCCTTCGTTATTCCTTGTCTACATTATAAAGAGAACCTCTGTGCAAAATTTCAGCTTTCTAGGTCCAAGGATTTGGGCTGGGCGTTGATGAGTCAGTCAGTCAGTCAGAACCTCTCTTTTTATTTATATATAAGATAATTATTTAAAAAGCACATGATTTCTTTGAAACCAATAAAGTGTAAGTAATTAAAGTTAAAAACCTAATCAAAGTTTTGTTCCCATTCACCTCCTTTTTTTTTCTTTTGTATGTAGGTACGTCCTGTATGAGATTGAGATGACGTAAATAGAAATGTGAAAGGGATTTTCTTACTTAACTTGAACATAGATTTCTACTCATCATATATATTATTTGGTAGGTACCTAAGTCTAGTGAGTGCATCTGATACTTCAGACATTGAAGTACACTTTATTGTATAACACAATGGAAAACTTATTCAGATGAGTACAAACTACATAATAATATACTAAAAATAAAATCTGACTCAAATGTATATTTTAAAGAATCGACGACTACGTGACGCTGTACGTATTTTTAGGATAGCGATACAATTTAGAACTTTACATATATTATAAATTAAGAAAAGTATGTTTATTGTATCCTATCTATTAAGTAGTGATTATATAGTATATAGTAAGTAGTGATTTCTATCCTATCACATATCCTACAACTACAACGACAAAACTAATACTCTTTTAAAAGATTTCATACGATGTTGTGTTCGGCACCGCATAAAATAGCGTTGTGCGTTCCGATCAAGAGACCAAAGCTTGTATTATATACTAGCTGTCCCACGCGGCTGCGCTCCCGTCAACTGGCTACCTACCTAACCTACCCTATATACATGAATGTTGCGTAACTATAACCGCTTACGCAGCGCACGCAACGGAAGCTCTCAAAAAGGATTAATTTTGCCCGTTTTTTCAACATTTTTCATTTATGCCCCGCTCCTATTGGTCGTAGCGTGATGTTTATTTATTTATTTATATTTATATATGTTTTATTGTATTTACACCAAGTTAAATCATAGAAAAGGAAACTTAAAACTAAAATACAAACAAAGGGCCTTCCTTGATAATTGGACTATTCAACACAAAATAATTTTTAAATTCCAACTAGTAGTTCCTGATATTAGCGCGTTGAAACAAACATTTCAGCTTTATAATATTATATTATAGTATAGATTATCTGAACCAAAGCTAAATACGGTGTCATGCAGCGCAGCGCACTAAAAATCGTCGCATCGCGTCTCAGTGTGAGCTAACCCTTACTGGTTCGTACTATTGTCATTTATAGCCAAATGATCGTGCATTGCATTCAAGCAATATCTGTGCAGAGCAATATCACGCGCAATTAATTAATTTTACTTTCTGCTCCGCCGAGAAAGATAGCATTATTTATGATGCGTTAAAATTTTCAAAAGTTTTCGTAGAAATTAGAGAAAAGTTGAGCTTGCGTTAATTAATCTATACATATATAATGTATTACAAGGTGCGTGATTTTAATTAAAAATACAAAGTTCATTACACGGAATCAATTTTATGAAGCTTACAATGTCACTATTGCAGGACATATCTGCATCAAGGTTCCCTACCAGTTTGAGATTTGCTTGCATTCAATTCCTGCGCATACTTTGTTAAGAACTCCTTGTTTCTAGTGGGTATTGTATTACTTTGATAAATATTTACAATTTAGGATTTAAAGTTCACTTTCTTCTTCTTAGCGTATCGATGGCAAATATAGTCTCTAAATATTACGTTTGACCCAGAATTCTGCCACGGCAACACCATCCGCCGACGCAGTCTTAAGGCCTTCACATGCACAGGTGGCAGGGCAAGATGTGGATTACGAAAGGTGGGCCATGGTATGCGGAGAATCGCCACCTGTGGAGATTGTCTCTGCTGCGACTGAACTGAGTGCGTAGTCTATTGAGAGTTATAAAAAAAAAACGTCTGCCATGGCAACGCGTGCCCAGGCGGTACATATTACCTTACACACTTTCGGTCCAAATACACACCATCACACCACACGCCCTTAATTAAACACGTTTTTTGATAACGCTGGGACAAGTCTTGTGACAGTTTCCGCTTTGACGTCACCACACCAGATAATAAATGTACTAAGCGAACCATGCTTTCCACAGTGGCTCGGCTATGGGACTTAATGGGTTTTGTCGCCCCCACTATTCTGTACGCTAAGCTCTTAATTAAGGAACTTTGGCTGGCAAAGTGTGACTGGGACGACATACCACCTGAACATATAGTCACCGCCTGGAAGCAGTTTTGTGCTGAGCTTTCTACGCTTAGTGAAATTATTATTCCGCGTCATCTTGGGTTGGTCGACGGATGCACCATGAATTTAGTAAGTTTCGCTGACGCCAGCGAGCGTGCTTACGGTGGAGTCGTATACATGCAAATATGCATTGGTTCTTACTACTCCGTGCAGTTAATTAGTGCGAAGTCTAAAGTCTCACCTGTGAAAACCATTTCGGTGGCTAGACTGGAGTTGTGCGCGGCCCTACTGTTGTCTAAGTTGCTTCGCAAGGTACAAGACACAATATCGCCCCACTACCGCATCCATAAGGTATACGCGTTTACAGACTCTAAAGTAGTGCTCGCCTGGATAAATTCCTCACCGCACCGCTGGCAAACTTTTGTTGCCAATCGGGTTACTAAGCTGATAGAACTTATACCCGCTAATTGTTTCAACCATGTCGCGGGTACTGAGAACCCCGCTGATTGTCTGTCTCGTGGTGTCACGCCAGCTAAGCTCTTGCATCATCCATTGTGGTATCGTGGACCATCATGGGTTTCTCATGACCCATCTGAGTGGCCCATACATACTTTCGAACACAATGCACTGCATGAGGACGTACCCGAACAGAAATCAGTCGCTCATGCCGTGGTTTCTGAGGTTACGGAATCACCAAATTACGCGCTAGCACTACGTGTTTCGTCCTGGTCTAAGTTGCTACGCGCTATTGTTTACGTCTATAAGTTTTTAAGACAACTGCCTAGTGCACGTACAAACTCTGATCTCAAATATGCAGAAATTAAATTGCTGCGAGCTGTACAGGACGTTCATTTCCGTAAAGATATTCTAAATTTAAAAAACAATAAACCATGAACTCCCGCCATCCATAAGCTTAAGCCGTTTCTCGATGAGCACGGCATCATACGAGTTGGTGGTCGTCTCACAAATTCGGACGAACCCTACGAATATAAACATCCCTGTATTCTACCACGTCATGACCATATTGTTGATCTTCTTGTTGACTTTTGTCACAAGAAACATCTTCATGCCGGTCCGGATTTGCTTATGTCGTTACTCAGGCATAATTATTGGATTTTAGCTGCACGTCGAATAATTCGTCACAGAATCCACAACTGTAACATTTGCTTTAAGTTCCGCCCGCGTCCTATTATTCCACTTATGGCAGATCTACCTAGCCAGCGTGTTAACCAAGTCGACAAGGCGTTCACTCACACCGGATGAGACAATGCAGGCCCGCTGCAGTACACACCATTTCTTGGTCGAGGTGTTAAGAGCCGTAAGGCTTGGCTCTGCATTTTTACATGTTTGACGACGCGTGCCACGCACATTGAAGTGGCTACAGATTAAGGTATAGTGACTTTCATTGCAGCTTTAAAACGCTTTCTTTCGCGACGCGGTCCTATTAAATGCTTATATACCGATAAGTTCTTATTTACGCGACCTTCATAAATTTCTTAAATATTTTCGTCCTCATATTGAGGAAGAACTTTCCTTTAATCATATAGTTTGGAAGTTTATTCCGCCTGCTTCCCCACATTTTGGAGGATGTTAGGAAAGTATGGTTAAGGTAGTTAAAACTCACCTTTTAAAAGTTATAGGTCAACAAATCCTCTCCTACGAGGAACTTATAACTGACCTTAGCCAAGTTGAGGCTCTAGTTAATTCGCGGCCACTTACTGCTTTGAGTAGTGACCCTACTGATCCATCAGCACTGACCCCTGCGCATTTCTTGCACACCGCGCCATTGTTGTCCCTTCCCGCTCCTGAAGTAGACTCGCTCAGCTTGCTTCAGCGACATACTCTACTTGACAAACTGGTGCAGTCGTTCTGGCAGCGCTGGCGTTCAGAATACTTACATCAACTTCAGGCTAGATCCAAATGGAATAGTCCTGCACCTTCTATACAAGAGGGTACTATTGTAGTTATCATTACTGATAACTCTCCGCCTCTTTCATGGCCGTTAGGCATTATTGATAAATTGCATACCTCCAAGGACGGTACAACCCGTGCTGTTACTGTGAAAACCGCATAGGGTAGTTACATGCGCCCTGTTGTGCGTCTGTGTCCATTACCGACTCAATAAGGCCTGGCTTGATAGTTAGGTCTCTTAGTTTTAGTTAGTTAGCGACGCAGCATAATTTTTCTATTAAAATTTAACTATAGGTATGCAACTTAATGTATTATGCAACTCGCAGTATTTATCTTAAATCTTAATAACTGAAATGTAAAAATCCGCATCTTAGTCCGTATTGCTGAATAGGTATACGGTAGTACGCCTCATAGGGCTAAGTTTAATTTTCATTAAAGGTGACCCTTTAAGGCCGGGCAAATGGTAGTGTGTAGCGCCATCTCTTGTAAATGTCATAAATCAATGACCGAAAACACATAGACAAACGCATTTGAGATTTCGCGGGCGATCGATATCCTAATTATCTCGTTCCTTCCTCATTCCTTTTCCCTTTATGTACGCCTTAATGACAGGTCGCCAGAACGAACCGAAACTTCAACGTGAACGGGCTTCGTGTCTCAACCGCCAGCTTTCCAAGCCACCTGGCTGGAGACTGATGCATCTAATTAGTTAGATTGCAGAGAACCTTGTGAACCGTGTCTATTAACCTGCCTTGCGGATACAAAACAATTGTGTGAAGTGTGTGGATCCTGAATTATCAGAAAGGCGTCGTCGCCATTTTGGAGTTGAAGAACACCAGCTCACTGCCACACGTGGGCTGGCATCGACCACCACAAGGTAAGGCGTACTACTTCCCTCATTTCCATACTAGTGAATCTTTTCCCGCTTATTTTCAACGCACTATTGCCAGAACCCTTCAAATACAGTCCACTTTTCATAATAGACACAAGGATGAAGAGGTTTCTCAAACCGCTATAACACATACTAAACACAAAATAAAATAAATATTTAAGTTGGGCGGCAAAAAAATCAATCAGTCAAACGAGATTTTTCTGCCGTCTTTTGCGATAATGGTACGGAACCCTTCGTGCGCGAGTCCGACTCGCACTTGGCCGGTTTTTTCAATTTTAGTAAGATTGGCAACAGTTAGACATAGCACGCACTGCGATTTTTATTCGCGCGAATTTTTTTCCGCGCATTCTGTGACCTATGGAATTGTATGAAGCTGCACGCACTGCGGAAAAAAAATCGCGCCCAAATAGTACTAAAAAATTCGCGCGGAAAAAAATTCGCGCGAATGAAAATCGCTGTGCGTGCTATGCCTTACAATTCTTTGAATTCGTGGTCGCATCGAAAACAAACTATTCGTTACTTCGCATCTTGAATCATTTTCACATTTAATTTTACAATATTACTAAGTGTATACTGCTAATGGCATATAAACCCACTGTGGATAGGATACCCCAAAGGCCTAAATAAATGGATAAAAAACAAAAATTTATGGGTTTTCGCAGCTGGGACTGGTCTGTCTATCATTTATCATAAATACGAACATACTATCAGCATAGTTACATAGTTTGGAATGTGGTCAGCCCCTGAATCTTGGCGAACTGCTTGTGTTTAAATTTACCGACTTCAAAAAAAATGGGGTGATCAATTCGATAGGTACAAAATGTACGTAATATTCTTGGCATTGCACAAAATTCAATAAACATGTGTGCCAAATGTCACAAGTGTTTGTATGTATGTTGTAATTTTGTATGTATGTCTGCATGTTGTGACCATTATTTTTTATAGGATTAGGAATCTTTCAACTTAGGGAATAGTGCAAGTTTCATCAAAATCGGTTCAGTAGTTATCAAGATATGGAACATACATCCGAACTCCTTAGCGACAAATAGCAGGAATATGGGCATTGAGTTATTATTGGTGTTTTGTTAATCCTTTAGGTATAGTTCTCGCCAATTTTCTTGGCCACCCTGAAGTTGGCTACAATGGTTGCGCAGTAATAAATCTCATACAAAAACAGCATCGACCCGTGCCTTGCGCATCGGAAAGCCAACTTTAGGGTGGCCCAGAAGTTTTGCGAGAACTACACCTTACTATGGAACTTGCTCACTTTTTAGTGAAGGTATGATAAAAATAAAAAGAGAAGAAAGAGAGAAAAAACGATGTAACAAAAAAAAGAATTGTCTTTGCTTTTGAAGTCAACAAAAGCAAAAACTAAAAAGTGCAAAATAACTTTCGTTTTGAAAACCGGTGTCTTTGGTACCATTTGTTTTTATCGTTTTTCAACACCGACTTCCGTAGTTATTTTGTACTTTTTATTAGTGTTTTGATTAAGCAATTGTTTTTGTTTTTTTGTGAAAAAGTGTATACAAGTTTTTATTTAGTTGCAACTGTCCCGGTATGTTTGTGTATGTTGCTTGCAAATTAATATTTTCTTACTTTCTGATGTTCAATTGAGTTGAAATTTTGCACACTCATTTGTATCTCGTGACAACGCAATTTTTGACATAAAGCCTTATTTTAAATTCTTAATACGGTACATACCGGAAATTTTCATTCGATCTATTAACATAGTTTGTTTAACCTTACTTAAAACTTAATAACGGACGCTGGTTTAATAGTTATTATGACGGTATCCTAAATCTGTGTCAACAGTAAAGTAACGCAATGAAACTCAAAATTAAAAACCTTAAACGGATTATGACTCCCCGCTAAGCTCTGACTAAATTAAAAAAAATAAACGATTGGAATCGCTAATAAAATCTAGCTGTCAATGAGATTGTTTAACAAGGTGTTATGTTGTTTCCAAGGCTATTCATGTGTCAGTTATGAAGGCTCGACTGTATGTGTATTTTAATTGTAAGAGTCCGCCGAGCGAGATCGTGAGAGGGCCGATCACTCTCGAAGAAGAAAGCATCAGGCTGGCAACCGCCTCGATGTCTAAAACGCCGAAACGCCATCTGCATCATAGGCAGGTGGGACTGCGCGGTCGCGGGTGCTCAGACTGGGGACTCTGACCGCCCACCAAGTGACTCCATGTAAGACGGTGGCACATTGATCACGTGCTGCCGTGCACAGCGAGGCTCAGAGGAGACGCCTTTCAGTCTCTCCAGGGACGTGCCCTAAGGCGTTACCCAGGCGTTGCATAGAGAGTGTTCCGGAGTGGTCGTTTAAGAGGTAACGGGGCCCCTTACAAGTGCTGATGGTGATCACCGGTGTGATTTTATTGAGGTTAAAACCCAACACACCCTGGTCTTTCCCTAAAAGTCCAGGCACCTTTTGAAGGTTGCCCCCGTAAACGACAAAAAAGGAGTATTTGCCCAGAAGCTGGTTAGTTAGTACTATACGTGCTCTCTGCCTAAACACTTATAAATATATTTTCTTTCTTTCTTTCCTTTCTAAACTAACGGAGAATACAGGAGTTATGTTATGTATGTAATCGACCATGTATGTAATTTATTTTCTTCCTGTCCATCCAAAGGTTGTCTGATAGATATAGGGCCGCCGTTGTACTCTGAAATTAAAGGTTTTGTAAATGAGCTTTGTTTAAAATTTTGAGGTACAATAAAGCAAATTCTATCCCAAAAACAAATTACGTCTAAATTTAATATACATTATTTACTGTCATTATTTACCACTTAATACGTACAGGAGATGAGCAGTGGTGGCCCAGTGGTTACTGCCCCGACTTACGAGTTGTAGGCCGTGGATTCGAACCTAGGTAGGCGCATTACTTTGTGTAATTTATGTCATCACTACTGCTCTCAAAACGGTGAAGGAAAACATCGTGAGGAAAACGGCATGTCCTAGATCCAAACTCTCGACGACATGTGACATCGCACTAGGCCTGCGTGGTGGATTATAGCCTACGCCCTCTCTATGAGAGGAGGCCTGTGTCCCAGCAGTGGGAACATTAAAAAGCTGATGATGATGACGATGACATACAGGACAAACGTTTATAACAAGTAGAATTAAAAAATACCGTCGATACATGTTTATTTCATGCTTTTAAAACTACATAATATATCTAGTAATAGACACGCTTCGATCGACAATCTATCGAGCACGTAATGATGACTCGATATCTTGCGAAAATACCCCGATTCAAACAGTAAAACGGTCATAACTTTTGAACGGTTGATTTGATTTTCATCAAACATAACTAAGAACATTGTCGATAAAGTCACCTTTCGAACAAAAAAATACTAAATCAAAATCTGTTCATCCGTTTAGGAGCTATGATAACACACACAACAACACACATAAAAATTATAACAGCCTTCTTTATCCGTCGGGAGGGGGGGAGGGGTTAAAGCTAGACGACAACAACATTATCCCTGTAAAATTTTGGTTTTGATTTATACCAACATTACGCTTAAACATACAAACGTACAGACTTTCATATGTATAATGTATTAGAAGGAGTACTTAGGAATGACATAACATAAATTTATTTCTCTCCCACAAATCTATTGAATCCTTAATTTCCGTACAAAATTCATTTGCGTACAAGGCGACGAAATTATTCATGACAGCTTGACAGCTCTACAACGTAGCTTACTGTTTAAACAAATTAAGCAGTAAACAGTACCTACACGTGTTACATTGTGCTGTAAATATTGTGTGCTTATGTCGCAATAAAACACGTGTCGTATATGTTACTCAATATCACAGCGGCGTTTCAGGTTTTGTTGCTTTTGTTCTGTTATCTATCTGTACTGTACATAACAACTCAATACGGCGTGGTTTAGTACTTACACAAATGAGGTAGCAAACAGTACCTACATGTGCTGTACAATATTGTGCTTGTCTCAAGATGAAAGTCTATGACATGTGTCTGTTGCGAGTGATAACCTATAGCACTGAGACGTGGTCGCTCACAATAGGCCTCATCAGAAGTCTTAATGTCACCCTAACGGAAAGTTTAGATATCCGCACAAAAAACCAGGAATACCGACATAGCCCGAAGAATTAACAGTGGGTAGAATTAAGTGGCAGTGGGCAGGGTACATTGCTCGATACGATGCAGAACGGATGGTCGATGGGGTCGAAAAGTTCTGGAGTTGCGACCGTGAACCAGAACATGCTGGGCTGGAAGGCGTCCCACCAGGTGGACAGATGACCTTTGGCTGATATGATGATGATCTTTCTACACCTTTATAAATACTCAATACGGCGTAGATTCAGCAGTCTTTAGACAAATGAGGCAGTAAATAGTACCTACATGTGTTGTAGAATATTGTGCTTGTGTCGCAATAATATACGTGTGTTTGTTACATGAGCCGACGTTACTCAATTTGTAAAGCGTTTGAGGTTTCGTTGATTTTTATCTGGTGCCAAAACTACCTTTGATATTGAGTAAGAGTATCAAGATTAAGACGAAATACCGCCATATTGTTGTCGTTTAGTAAGAGCTGTAATAAGAGTACCTATTTACCTTAGCAGATATAATGTGTTTAGATTCGATCTCTTGTTATTAAAATATTTTTGACACCACTTAACAAAATTATACAATAAATCAACCGTAAAGTAAAGATAGAAATACCTGCAGCCTTATTGCGTAATGAATTCGGTAAGGCAAAGGGCAAAGAGTTGAATAATCGACGAATCACATGCGAGATGAAAGACGCGATGTGGATTTCCGTCTGTGATTGGTCGATTTTTCACACTCTTTCAGGCTGCTGAACTCAATTTTTTTTCAGTTGAACATAGGTATTAGCTAACTTACTCAAACACATACTTCCATGAAATGTTTCCCACTAAAATTCTCGGTTACACGAATATGTACCGTGGTACCGAGAATTTACCTATACCATACCTATAGGAGCACAAAATAGGAAACGCGCCGCCGCTTACGTACTTTGTGCCTATAGGTAGGTACGAGTATATCGCTGAACCCTTTTATAAAATGGAGGAAAGTGAAAACGTGTAATTCTGGTGATGAATAATGATCTCTGAAACCAAATAACACACAAGACTTGTATGAAATGCAGGCAATGGTGGTAGGTACGTAGATCTATACTCGCGATGTTCTTATGCCGTCAGACGTCTTACAGGACATACCTACCTACAAATGGTGTGAATAGGAATGCCGGGGTGAATAAAAAGAAAACTTTGAAGGGAATTTTCACGTTATTTGCAGTATTTTAGTAGGTACTCCAATATATTAAACTAGATTTCCGCCCGCAGCTTCGCCTACGTGGACTCCACGTTTATGGCTGTTAGTTTTTTGCAATTCTGTTGGGATATTGCAAATTATAACCCAAACATAGCTTTCCGCCCGCGTCTTTGTTCACTTAGACTACAAAATTTGCTCAACTTTATAATTTACTTATAAATTGATATAAAATAAGAAAAAACTGAACTGCCGTCATGTTCTATTAGCTAGAGCGTTGGACTTTCATTTTGGAGGTCTCGTGGGATCGATTGCCACGGGAAGGGATGCTTGTGTTGTGGAAGACCACTTTACTTTCAATTTCTGAATCCTACTACCGATACGATAGATAATTAATACAGGGTGCGCAAAAGTTATCGTCGGATGTTCTTTGGCTGTATTTTTTTTATATATACTAATATTATAAAGAGGAAAGATTTGTATTTTTGTATGTAACGAATAAACTTAAAAACTACTGGACCGATTTCCAAAATTATTTCTCCGTTGGGAAGCTACATTATCTCCGGGTGTTATGACACCCGGAGATAGTGTAGCTAGCTACTTTTTACCTCTGTATTCCCATTACGGAAACGGCAATTACGCGGGTGAAACCATGAGGTGGCCGCTAGCAGCAACAGACCATTTAATTTTGTCTGGGTATAATATGCTCGTGCATACAGCGCTATCACGTTGAGATAGCGAAGATATGTGAGACTCGAACCCACTAAAACTCCACCGTGTCCTCCTGTGCCGCTTATGGCGGGGATACGGGCACGTTTTAGCACTCATCCATGAAAAACACCACACCATGCAGTAACTTTGAGCGGGTGTAATGACTCTTCTTGGATTATACGCAGATTTTCTGTACCATAGAGATGATAATTTTGCTTATTCACATATTCACAGAGCTTGCTCATGATGATTTTCGATAAAAAGTTGTCTTCCTCGTCGTCCTAATTTAGAATGGCTTGACGTAGGTAGGCTACACGCGCTTGGGGATTACCAGCTATACTTTGTATCTGTTTACTTCACAAATGCCGATGCAAAATTGTCGAAGAAAAAACTATAGCATCTTCCGATAGAGTGATGTGTTTTGCGCCTTTCTGTACAGTCTAGGACTCTAGATATGGGTACTCCAATTAGTTTACGCTAACAAAGTCGTCATCAGGAAGCTAGAATTTAATTATGTAATTCTTTGTATACCACGTCTGTGGTATTCGAGGTATGAATACTGATTTCCCCCGAACACATCCAGTAGGTAATCTTTCATACGAACTTTAACATACCTTTTCACCCCTAGGGAAGAAAATAAAAAAATACTTAGAATCTTATTTTTATTTTATATTGAGGGGCTTTCATTCATTTCAAATTAGAAATGACAGAGTTTCATACAAACTTTTATCCCCTATTTAACTACCTTAGGGGTTGAATTTTGAGAAATCCTCCCTTATTCCTTGTCTACATTATAAAGAGAACCTCTGTGCAAAATTTGAGCTTTCTAGGTCCAAGGATTTGTGCTGGGCGTTGATGAGTCAGTCAGTCACTCAGAACTTTTATTTTTATTTATATATATATAAAGATAATTATTTAAAAAGAACATGATTTGTTTAAAACCAATAAAGTGTAAGCAATCAAAGTTAAAATCCTAATCAAATTTTTGTTCCCATTTAACTCTTTTTTTTTTCGTTTGTTGGTAGACGTAAATAGAAATGTGAAAGGGATTTTCTTTCTTAACTTAAACATAGATTTCTACTCGTCGTATTATATATTCTTTGGTAGGTACCTAAGTCTAGTGACTGCATCTGATACTTCAGACATTGAAGTACACTTTATTCTATAACACGATGCAAAACTTATTCAGATGAGTACAAACTACATATTAATATACTAAAAAATAAACTCTGGCTCAAATATATATTTTAAAGAAAATTTTATCTGCTTTAAGGGTCCGCTCACAGGGAGATGCGACGACGTGACGCATTTTAGGATAGCGATACAATATAGAAATTTACATCTATACCAATATTATAAAGAGGAAAGATTTTTTTGTTTGTTTGATTATTTGTTTATTTGTTTGTTTGTACCGAATAGGCTCCAAAACTACTGGACCGATTTCAATAATTCTTTCACCGTTGGGAAGCTACTCTATCCCCGGGTGACATAGGCTACTTTTTATCCCTGTATTCCCACGGGAACGGGAACTACGCGGGTGAAACCGCGAGGCGTCCTCTAGTATATTATAAATTAAGAAAAGTACAGATTTCAGTGAGAGCATTATAACAAAAAAAAACACCACGCGTCACTACGCAGCACTTCTAGGCGTATTTTAGCTTTGGTGTCTTGATCAGAACCCACAACGCTACGGTATGCGGTGCCGGACACATCTCATTGTTATAAAAATACAATAACTAAAAAACAACAATTAAAAAGAATTGATTCTTTTAAATAAAGATTTCCTATAATTACTTAAACTAGATTCTATTTGCTAAATAATCTAAATTTAATTTTTGTTGGAGTATATATTACGCCTCTAAGCAGAAGTCATCTCTTTGGCATAGGCCTTCCCCATTTCCTTCCACTGATTTCTATCCTATCCCATATCCTACAACGACGAAACTAATACTCACGTTGTGCGTTCCGATCAAGAGACCAAAGCTTGTATTATATATTATCAGTGCCAAAGTTAAATACGGTGCCAAGCAGCGCAGCGCACAAAAAATCGTTGCGTCGCGTCTCCGTGTGAGCTAACCCTTACTGGTTCGTACTATTGACATTTATAGCCATGTGCCCGTGGAAAATCCCTGCATTCAAGCAATATCTGTGCAGAACAATATCACGCGCAATTAAATAATTTTACTTTCTGCTCCGTCGAGCAGGATAGCATTATTTATGATGCGTTAAAAGTTTCAAAAGTTTTGTAGAAATTAGACAAAAGTTGAGCTTGCGTTAGTTAATCTATACATATATATGTATTACAAGGTGCGTGATTTTAAATAAAATACAAAGTGCTTTACACGGAATCAATTTAAAGCTAACAATGTCACTATTGGAGGACATATAGGTATCTGCATCAAGGTTTCCTACCAGTTTGAGATTTGCTCACATTCAATTTCTGCGCATACTTTGTTAAGAACTTCTTGTTTCTAGTAGGTATTATATTACCTTGATCAATAATGGCAATTTAGAATTCAAAGTTCACTTTCTTCTTCTTAGCATATCGATAGCAAATATAGTTTCTAAATATTATGTTTGGCCCAGAATTCTTACACGGGAACACTATCTGCCGACGCAGTCTTAGTGTCCTCACATACATAGATGACAGGGCAAGCCGCGTAATACGAAAGATGTGACATGGTATGCGGAGAATTAGAATATCAGCAGAGACAATCTCCACCTGTGGAGATTGTTTTTGCTGCGGCTGACCTGAGTGTGTATTCTATTTAGAGTTTTCCAGGTCTGCCATGGCAACGCGTGCCCAGGCGGACCATCACACCAGACACCCTCACCACTGTATAAATATACAGACAGTATGGAAACTAAGCCTAGTTGGTGAAATAATTACCTACGCTCCATTGCAGCAATAGGGTTGTAACTTTTAATGTTTTAGAAGAATAACTAAAAAAAAAAAATGTTACATGTTTGTTCAGTAGTGATCAATAATTCGAATTGAAATAACTCGCATACAAATACTATTTAAATAATCTCATGGCTTCGGTTAATCTCAGCAAAATACGACAGTTTAAAATACGGAAAACATTTTAATATTTTAGTTCTGCTATCTTTAACTTTTTCATTATAGCGTAACCTTTTACAAGTTTTGGCGGCGAGTACGCGAGCCGTGGTTGGACGAAAACGTTTCGTGCGCTCGTCGGAGCGGGCGCGCGGTAGACGCTGAGATAAACTTATACGTGACAGGACCGCGAAAACTGCTTAGGGATCTCGTCGGTGCACGTGCTTGTATAAGTGTGCCGTTTCGAGCGTTTGTATGTAGTTTCCATACTGTTTGTATATTTATACTGTGCCCTCAATTACAGTTCTCATTAAGTAACTATTTTCGTATTATATCTATTAATACGCTTTTTTGTTAATTTTCGCAGCAATTTTTTGATAATTTTGATAAAAAAATATGATGAAATAAAACATTTTTATATAATTTAACACGTAGCGCTAACAGGACTCACAAACTCTGTGTAATGCCTGCGTCACAAAGATACAGGTTGTGCCCAGTTTGGGACCCATTGATAATATGCCAAAGTCATTGTTAGTTGTTAGGTTTAATATCTTACCAAGTTAATGTAAATGTATCTTAATTGGGACAGTGAAAATTTTACTTACAACGGGTGAAAAACGGGCCACAGAAAGGATTTTAATGTTTGTCAAAATCAACTAGAAAATGTGCCCGTGTCCCATGTCCCATTTAGATTGTTGCTGGTTGGAATAGGACTAATTTAAACACAGCCTTTACAAGCTCTTTCACAAAGGACTGTTATTACTAACCTACCTACTCAGTGCTTGATTCCAGACCAAGTAAATAAAAACAACAGCTCCAATGTTCTCGTTATTTTACAATGCATATCACGTTTCGCTGCTGTTTACATCTCCCCGTTGCTTGGCAAATAAGCTTTCCTTATTAACGCTCACCTTGCTCGGTCGTGATTACAAACATAGAGGATAGACTGACCTCCCCAATGAAGAAGTATGAAGTGAATACAGGTAGTAAAGTGTGAGAGAGATAAAGCGATGGTGCCGCCAAAGGCTTTGTACAAAATGACATTCTATTACCTAATTTTAATAATACTAACTCATATTGGACTTATTGTAAATCGCAAATCTTATAATTAATTTTGTACTTAGGGAACGACGGTTAAATATTTGTACACCATATAATTCGTGGTAGAAAGTATAGAACTAACAAAAATATTAACACCATACTATGTAAAACTACATTCTTACAAATAAATAAATTCTATTTCTAATTCTACTAAATAGTAAAAATTAAAGAGATTGACCACGTGAACGTTAAAAGCGCTTCTCAATAGCATACAATTTTACATTTGACAGTCGCCTTTGCCACGGTTGTTTACTTTTTCTTGAAAATTGATGGGTCCACGGCACATGCTACAATCTAAAGAAAGAATACAGGTGTTGGCCGCACAGTCACTTTGTCACTTTCTACAGATTGGTCAATTTTGTTAGGGTTCTACTCAGTCCATTCTCTTTGTCTATGGCCGTGTTCCTTTTCACTTTGGCTGTGCAACAGAAATGTGCATTCGTTTTATTCCTTTTTTGTAAAGAAAAGATTGGTTTTGTTTGTAACGGGGATCGAAAAATAATTTATTTGTTGCCACTTAAAATACTGTTGAAAAGCCGGTGGAGGAAAATTAGCTTTGTAGAGTGTCATTTGTTTTTGTTAGGTATGTCGTAAAATGTTGTCATGAATAGGTTGGTTATGTTTATTTTTAAATATCGTAAAACACAATATATCGCTAGACTAATGTTATATTCAAATTGCATACGGTATAGAGCAGCTGCTACCCTTTTTATCCTAAATTAGAGTAATAGATCATTTAAACCTAAAAAGGGTGTTGTAATGAATACGGGCTGTTTGGTTCAATATTTATTAAAAAGGTTTAAAAATTAAAATGCTGAATTATTTTTTAGGGCCATTATTTCAAGCAACTACACTAAACTGTCACAAATCGTTTGTTTAAAAAACGATTTTTGACACTTTAGTGTAATTGCTTGAATTTTTTGTGTAATTGCCCTGCTTATCTCTGGTATTACTTACACGATACACCATGGATGAGTACCATAGGCTTTTTATTTAGGTAATTTGCACGGTTTTTGTCGAATAGCCCAAACAAGCAAAGCCACGGCAAAAGCTAGTTTCATAGGAGTAATAAGACAAAATCGACTCAGCAAAGTTTGATCATTGCGATGCATTGCTACGACATCGTAGCACCGTAGCGCCCGTAGCAAATTCGTAGCAACTGTTTTATGAGGAAATGCGGGCAAAGAGCTCCAACTGAATTTCCTTTATAAAAAGTCTTAATTCGAGGTTTGGCTCTCGCCTATTTTCTCCTCCAGTATTGGACAAATTTAAAAGGTATTCCATAAACTGAAAAAGAAAGAAATGTACTGTGCCCCTATTTCCTTTCTATACTAGAACCCTTAAAAAAATCACAAAATTGCGCTGTCAACAGAGGCCTAGTGTACAAAGACAACTTTAAACGAGACCCAAACCCCGAATTAAGAATTTTTACTTAGGGTATTTGCCCCTTTACATTTTAAATTACTTATTTCCATTTAATTTTAAATTATTTATTTTTATTTTATTTTTGCAAAGTTTGGGCCTGACAAAAAACCAACATCAACATTTTTTGTGAATCTTGCACCTGGACCAAATAACAAGGCTGTGAAAGAACTGAGATACACATACCATCAGCATGTCGTCATAGAGGATCCCAGGAGGCAAACCTCAATAGTACAATGCCAAAGATGCCAACAATATGGGCACTCTAAAAATTATTGTATGCGCCCATATCGTTGTGTCAAATGTGGACAATCACATAAAACATCAGAATGTACAAAACGAGATCGTACAACACCTGCTCAGTGTGCCCTATGCAATTACAAAGGATGTGAGGTGTACATGGAAATCCTCCGTAGACGCTCTAAGCCTAGACAAGAAACAGTAAAAAGCTATCAAACGCAAACTCCTTCAACTAGAAACACAAAAGATAGACCAGAGTCAAACATAACTGCTCCGATATATGAACAGACTAGGAATACAACAAAATTGTACTCTGATGCCACGCGAAACAAAGAACAAGACCAAGAAAAAAATTACTCACAACCGCTTCAGAACTTGGAACAGATACTAATTAAGCAAACTGAGAAATATGACTTAATCCTTCAACAGATGAGCACACGTATGATGCTTATAACAAAACTCATAGATAAATCCCCAAAATGACAATTCGTATTGCAACTTGGAACGTTAATGGATTAACCCCAAACAAAAATGAAACAGAACTATTAATGACTCAACAAAATTTGGACTTGTTACTGATATCTGAAGCTCACTGTACATCCGCGTCCAATCTCAAGTTCAAAAATTATGAGTGCTATATCACTTTACACCCGGATGGGACAGGACATGCTGGCACTGCAATTATCCTAAGGAAATCACTCAAACACCATGCCATGCCCGAGTATAAAACTTGCCACATCCAGGCCACTACGATAGCAGTTGAGGACAAGAATGGCCATTTTAATATCTCTGCAGTGTACTGTCCACCCAGACATAAGATAACAAAGGAGATGTTTTCTGAGTTTTTTGAGACCCTTGGCAATCGGTTCCTAGCGGGTGGAGACTGGAACTCTAAAAACATACACTGGGGTTCCAGACTAACAAGCACCAGAGGCAGACAGCTCAAGTTTAGCATAGATGATAATAAACTATTTGCAGCTTCCACATGTGAACCTACATATTGGCCTGCAGATGTTTCCAAAATACCAGATCTGCTTGATTTCTTCGTTATGAAAGGCTTTTCTAAACAATATGTTAAATGCGAGTCCTGTTTCGACAGTTCATCGGACCACACGCCAGTATTGCTAACCCTAAGTATGAATATTATAGAGCATGTACATCCAGAAAGACTGTATAATGGGAAAACCGACTGGAATTGTTTTAGAGAATTAGTTGAAAAGAATATCAAGCTAACAATTGCTCTCAAGACGCCAGATGAAATTGAAACAGCAGCCAAATACATCACAAATCTTATACAGGAGGCCTGTTGGAGAAGTACGCCTTTACTTGACCCAAAAAAACAGGTAATAAACTACCCTCTGGAAATAAGAAAAGCGGTATTAGAAAAAAGGAGGCTTCGTCGTGTTTGGCAGTCAAGCAGACTTACTGCTGATAAAACAGATTTCAATAGGCAAGCAGCACGTTTACGCGAAATGCTAAGGAATTGGCATAACAAGACTCTTGAGGCTCAATTGGAATCTCTCACACCCACTGCAGCCACTGATTATTCTCTGTGGAAATTCACAAAATTACTTGATAGACCACAACCTGCAAAACCTCCTTTGAGAAACAGAAATGGCTGGGCCCGCACATCTCAGAAAAAGGCAAACTTATTTGCAGCCCATCTTTCGAACGTGTTTAGCCCGAATCACGCCAGCGATACAGATTTTGAGAAAGAGGTTGAATCTATACTTATCCAGCCTTTACAAATGTCGCTTCCGCTTAAACCTATCACAGTACAAGAAGTTTGGAAGATAATTAATGACCTCAAAGACAAAAAGGCACCAGGATATGACCTCATTACAAAAGAAATTTTGAGGAAGCTCCCAAGAAAAGCAGTAGTTTTTTTCTAACCATGCTGTATAATGGAATTCTAAGAGTCCAGCATTTTCCAGACCTCTGGAAGGTGTCCCAAATCCTCATGATACACAAGGCAGGAAAACCAGCTAACCAAATTACCTCATACAGGCCAATCAGCTTGTTGCCTATTCTGTCAAAAGTCTGTGAAAAATTGATCCTTCATAGAATTCTGCCAATACTAGAAAATAACAATATCATCCCAAACCATCAATTTGGATTTAGGCAGCAACATTCTACGATCGAGCAGGTACACAGAGTTGTTGAGAAAATAAGAAAATGTCTAGAAGAAAAAGAGTACTGTTCTTCTGCATTCTTAGATATCCAACAAGCATTCGATAGGGTCTGGCACGAGGGACTTCTATGTAAGATAAGAACAAACTTGCCGCACAGCTTGTACATCTTGCTGAAATCTTATCTAACAGACAGAATTTTTCAAGCTAGAGAGTCTGAAGCAACCTCCAAATTCTACAATATAAGAGCAGGTGTGCCTCAGGGTTCGGTATTGGGACCAATTCTGTATACTCTATACACCTCAGACCTTCCGCAGGTAGACGGAGTAATGACTGCCACATATGCCGATGACACAGCTGTAATGGTGAGTGACAAACAACCCGAACGGGCCTCAGAACAGCTCCAGCAGGGTCTCGATGCTATTACAAAGTGGCTTAAAAAGTGGAGGATCAAAGCTAGCGCAACAAAATCTGTGCAGGTCACTTTCACACTTCGAAGGAAAAACTGTCCTCCTGTACGTCTTGAAAACTCAATGTTACCACACAAAGACAGTGTAAGATATCTGGGATTACACCTCGATCGTCGCTTGACGTGGAACCAGCATATTAAGAGTAAGCGAGAGGAACTAAATATACGGCACAGAAATCTTTACTGGATGCTTGGCCGAAACAGTAAATTATCAATAGATAATAAACTTTTAATATACAACTCCATACTAAAATCAACTTGGACCTATGGCATTCAACTCTGGGGAAGTGCAAGCAACTCCAACATCGCAATATTGCAAAGAATGCAGAACGCAATATTAAGAACAATGGCTAATGTTCCGTGGTTCATTACAAACACTGAAATCCATTCACAACTAAATATAGCCACTGTAAAAGAGGAAATCCAGGCCTCAACAGAAAAATACCAGAAGCGGCTGGAAAATCACCCGAATATACTTGCAGCAAGTTTAATTAAGCGCAGTTATCAAAAGCGCCTCAAGAGAAAATACATACTCTAGTGAATGTCATATATACAAAGAGTAGCCATCCTCGCTGGAGGATGCACTTGATCAGACAATATCTCACATCATATCTGCTTATAGTGGACAACTGATTGCAGATTAGCAACAGAGAAAAAAAAAAAAAATAATAATTTATATTCAATCATTTATTATAATACAATTTTAATTTGAATTTGATTAAATACAAATATGATGAACCCTCATGACTAACATAGTATTAAGATAATGTAATACTAACAAAATATGGACATTTAAATAGTCTGAATTAAACGAATTTATTTTTTTGTTATCTACTTATTCGGATGAACTCCTTCGTGCAAAATATTTTAATTCCACATCACAAGATTGAATAGTGCTCGCTATATCGAAAATGTTCTACAATCGTGTCCTTATGGTCAAGGATACAAACAAATCAAGAGAGAGCTCGAACTTGGCATTGAGGGGGAGCGTGATTGGATTGGAATGTAATGAGGCAGTGAACGACTTGATTTAGTTCATTCGTATCTCAGAGGGGTGTGTTGTTTATCTGTGGTGAAGAGATTGATCTGATGGTTGTCGTTTTGCTAATGGTAGTCGTTTTTTCTGCGGTTGATGTCAGTTTTATTGCAATGCGCGATTGCTTTTCGTTCTCTTTGGGGATTTGTGAGTGAATGGAATAAAAACTATGTAACTCGATCGAGGGCCCATTTTTTTAATCCCTGCGAAACGAAATAAAACTTAAAGGAAATTAGGGAAAAATTACAAAACTGGGCCTATAAACTGCAATGGGCCTAGAATTTCTTAAAAGTGAATTAAAACTGTTATGATTAAATTACTTGGGCCCTTAATCCTATAGATAGACATGAATTAACCGGCTGCAAAACCTTTTAAGGGCTGCAATAACTTTTAAATAGTTGCAACTTTGCATGACCCAAATTATAAAAGACTAGCGGACGCCTCGTGGTTTAACCCGCGTAGTTCCCGTTCCCGTGGGAATACAGGGATAAAAAGAAGCCTATGTTACCGGGGGATAATTTAGCTTCTCAAAGGTTAAGAATTTTTGAAATCGGTCCAGTAGTTTTTAAGTTTATTCGTTACATACAAAAATACAAACATACATAAATACAAATCTTACCTCTTTATAATATTAGTATAGATATAGAAAACCATTTCGGTAAGTACATTGTTTTTTTGCTAAATCAATATTTGTATTTGATTTATTATAATGATGGTACATAAAATATGGCATGATCTCTGCGACAGCTGTCAGTATCAATACAGTAACAATAGCGCTTGACAGGCTAACAATAACGTATACATCAGTTTGACATATGTCGCAGAGATCAAGCTATCTTTGCTTCTGCCGGCTTCGCCCGTTTAAAAGTGCTTTATTATCCGAAGGGATTATTAACCGAGTTTATCGGGATTAAAAGCAACTAGGTAATTTATTTTATCCAAGTTATATAAACTATCTGAAATCATCCAAATACGATCAGCCATTTTTGAGTGTTTTTATTTTTTTTATTTACAAACATCGCCCGACACTAGGAATTTCTTCCTGTATCGTGGGTGCGTTTACAAACATATAAACTCACATTCACAACACCCAGAGCCGGAACAACTATCGGTCATACAAATATTTATTCCGTGCGGGAATCGAAATCGCGACACGCAGCGCAGCAGTCAATCGCTCAACCACTGCGCCAACCGTGCGCCCTATTGCCCGATTGAAACACAAACATAACATTCACGTTTACAATTCTAGTAAGACTGGGAACATATACTATACTTTGAAGTCGTGGTCGCATCGAAAACAAAATATTCGTTACTCCACATCTCGAATCATTCTCACATTTAATTTTATAATATTACTAAGTGTTTACACTGCTAATGGCAAATAAACCCACTGTGGAAACCCCAATGGCCTAAATAAATGGGTATAAACAAAATTAATGGGTTTTTGGCAGCTGGGACTGGTCTGTCTATCATTTATCATAAATACGAACATACTATCAGCATAGTTACATCGTCTTGTATGTGGTCAGCCCTTTAATCTTGACGAACTTCAATAAACATTTGTGCCAAATTTCACAAGTATATGTATGTATGTTGTAATTTTGTATGTATGTATGCATGGTGTGACCATTCTTTTTTATAGGATTAGGTATATTTCAACTTAGGGAATAGTGCAAGTTTCATCAAAATCGGTTCAGTAGTTTTCAAGATATGAAACATACAACCGAACTCCTTAGCGACAAATAGCTGGAATGTGGGAATTGAGTTATTATGGGTATTTTGTTAATCCTTTAGGTACCGTTCTCGCCAATCTTCATGGCCGCCCTGAAGTTGGTTACAATGGCTGCGCGGTAATAAATCTCATACAAAAACAGCACCGATCCGTGCCTTGCGCATCGGAACACCAACTTCAGGGTGGCCCAGAAGTTTGGTGAGAACTACACCTTACTATGCAACTTGCTCACTTTTTAATGATGGTGTACTTTAAAACATAAAAGAGCAGAAAGAGAAAAAAACTTTTTCACAAAATAATATTTTTTTGGTCTTTGCTTTTGAAGTCGACAAAAGCAAACACTAGAAGTGCAAAATAACTTTCGTTTCGAAAACCGGTGTCTTTAGTACCACTTGTTTTTATCGTTTTTCGACACCGACTTCCGAATCGAAAGTTATTTTGTACTTTTTATTAGTGTTTTGATTAAGAAATTGTTTTTGTTTTTTTGTGAAAAGTTTATACAAGTTTTTATTTAGTTGCACCTGTGTCCCGCGCGGTATGTGTGTGTATGTTGCTTGCAAATTAAATTTTACTTTCAATTGAGCTGAAAAATTTGCACACTCATTTGTATCTTGTGACAACGCAATTTTTGACATAAAACCTTATTTTAAATTCTTAATGCGGTATATACCGGCAATTTTAATTCGGGTTATCTACATATTTTGTTTAACCTTACTTAAAACTTAATAACAGACGCTGGTTTACTAGTTTTTCAAGACGGAATCCTAAATCTGTGCCAACAGTAAAGTAACGCAATGAAACTTAAAATTAAAAATCTTAAACGGATTATGACGCCCCGCTAAGCTCTGACTAAATGGAAAAAATTAAACGAATAGAATCGCTATTAAAATCTAGCTGACAATGAGACTGTTCAACAAGGTTTTATGTTGTTTCCAAGGCTATTCATGTGTCAATTATGAAGGCTCGACCGTATGTGTATTTTAATTGTAAGAGTCCGCCGAGCGAGATCGTGAGAGGGCCGATCCTTTTCGGAGAAGAAGGCATCGGGCAGGCAACCGCCTCGATGCCTAAAACACCGATACCCCACCTGCATCATAGGCAGGTGGGACTCCGGGATCGCAGGGGCTCAGATTGGGGACTCTGACCGCCCACCTAGTGACTCCATGTAAGACGGTGGCACATTGATCACGTGCCGCCGTGCACAGCGAGGCTCAGGGGAGACGCCTTTCTGTCTCCCCAGGGACGTGCCCTAACAGGTAACAGGTTTAGGAGCTATGATGCCACAGGCAGGTACACAAAAATACACGTCAAAATTATAACACCCTTCTTTTTCTGTCGGGACGTTAAAGCAAGACGACAACACATTATCCCTTTAAAATTTTGGTTTTGATTAATATCAACTTTACGCTCTTTCCTATACACATAAACGAACAAGATTTACATAAATATTTATTAATATCTCCTGCCGGCAGCTTTCCCGTGTATAAGTCGGAAATTATTCCAAGAAACGTAGGTAGGTAACTACTGGAATAAAGTAAATTTCCATGTTCTATTCCAGGGGATATGGTATGCCCGTGTGCCAAATTTAAATATACAAACTTACAGACTTTCATATGTATAATGTATTAGAACATAACATACATATTTATTCCTCTTCCACAAATCTATTGAATCAATAATTTCCGTACAAAATTCATTTTCGTTGCTACAAGGCGACAAAATTATTCATGACAGCTCTACTACGTAGCTTACTGTTTAAACAGTAAACAGTGCCTACACGTGTTACGTTGTGCTGTATAATATTGTGTGCTTGTGTCGCAATAATACACGTGTCATATGTTACTCAATATCACAGCGGCGTTTTAGGTTTTGTTGCTTTTAATCCATCATATATTTATATATAACTACTGAAATCGGCGTAGATCAGTGTAGACAATTTTCTTTTTTTTAATACGTTTCCACTCACTAGGAATTTCTTCCTGTATCGTGGGTGCGTTTACAAACATTTAAACTCACATACACAAGACACCCAGAGCCGGAACAACTATCTGTAGGCCATACAAATATGTAGAACAACCTACATGTAGCATAATTGCATAATCAATCTTCTAACGTACCCACTGCTGGGACACAGACCTCCTCTCTGTGAGATAGGGAATCAACCATAATCAACCACGTGGTCTATTATCTAATAACTGCACAATACGGCGTAGTTTAGTGTATAGACAAATGAGGAAGTAAACAGTACCTGTAGGTACTGTGCTGTGCAATATTTTGTTTGTTTCGTAATAATACACGTGTATTTGTTACATGAACCGATTTAGAATGTTACTCAATATTACAGCGGCGTTTCAGGTTTTGTTGCTATTGTTCTGTTATCTATCTGTACATAACTACTCAGTCGGATTAGTGTTTACATAAATGAGGTTGCTACCGCAAACAGTACCTACATGTGCTGTATAATATTGTGCATGTCTCAAGACGAAATTCTATGACAAGTGTGTGTTGCCAGTGATGGTCTATAGCACTGAGACGTGGTCGCTCACAATATAGGACTCATCAGAAGTCTTAATGTCACCCTAACGGCAAGTGTAGATATCCGCACGAGAACCAGGATTACCGACATAGCCCGAAGAATTGACAGTGGGTAGAATTAAGCGGCAGTAGGCAGGGTACATTGCTCGATGAGATGCAGAACGGGTGGTCGATGGGGCCGAAAAGTTCTGGAGTCGCCATCGTGAGCTGGAAGGCCTCCCACCAGGTGGACAGATGACCTGGTGAGGGTGGTGGGAGTCCGCTGGATACTAGACGCATGGGACCGGCCAATGTGGCGACGCTTGTGGCCTATGTCTAGCAGTGGACGTGTTTTAGCTGATATGATGATCTATCTACATAATTATAAATACTCAATACAGCGTAGCTTCAGCAGTCTTTAGACAAATGAGGCAGTAAACAGTACCAACATGTGTACCATATTGTGCTTGTGTCGCAATATTATACGTGTGCTTGTTACATGAGCCGATGTTACTCAATTTGTAAAGCGTTTGAGGTTTCTTTGATTTTGATCTGGTGCCAAAATTACCTTTGACATTGAGTAAGAGTATCAAGATTAAGATAAAATACCGCCATATTGTCGTCGTTAAGTAAGAGCTGTAATAAGACTACCTACTTATCTTAGCAGATATAATGTGTTTTGATTCAATCTCTGGTTTTTAGAAATATTTTTTACACCACTAAACTCAATTATTCAATAAATCAACCGATTATGCGCCATATTTGTAAAGATAGAAATACCTGCAGCCTTATTGCGTAATGAATTCGGCAAGCCAAAGAGCAAAGAGTTGAAAAATCGACGAATCACATGCGAGATGAAAGACGCCATGTGGGTTTCCGTCTGTGATTTGTCGATTTTTCACACTCTTTGTTTTACACTCTTCCAGGCTGCTAAACTCAATTTATTTTCGGTAGAATATAGGTATTAGCTAACTAACTCAAACACATAATTCCATGAAATGTTTCCCACTAAAATTCTCGGTGCCACGAATATGTACCGTGGTACCGAGAATTTACCTAAACCATACCTATAGCACAAAATAGAAAGCGCACCGCCGCTTACGTACTTTGTGTCTATAGGTAGTTACATCGCTGAACCCTTTGATGAAATGGATGAAAGCGAAAACGTATAATTATGTTGATGATATATGAATGGATTAGATACAAATGATGTCCGAAACCAAACAACACACAAGACTTGTATGAAATGCAGGCAATAGTGACGGTCACTTAATGAATATGATTACTGAAAGCAAATTTCATGTTTGTGGTTTTGTGGCCATAATAAAAGGGTGCTAGGTACGTAGATCAATACTCGCGATGTTCTTATGCCGTCATACGTGAATGTGAATAGAAAGAAAACATTGAAGGAAATTTTCAACTTATTTTCAGCATTTTAGTAGGTACTCAAATATATTATACTAGATTACCGCCCGCAGCATCGCCTGCGTGGACTAAACGATTTTGGCTGTTAGTTTTTTGCAGTTCTGAAGTGCGGGATATTGCAAATTAGTACCCAAACATAGCTTTCCGTCCGCGTCTTTGTTCACTTATGCTCATGGAAACACCCTGCATTCAAGCAATATCTGTGCAGACTAATATCACGTGCAATTAATTAATTTAACTTTCTGCTCCGCCGAGCAAGATAGCATTATTTATGATACGTTAAAAGTTTCAAAAGTTTTCGTAGAAATTAGACAAAAGTTGAGCTTGCGTTAATTAATCTATACATATATATGTATTACAAGATGCGTAATTTTAATTAAAAATATAAAGTTCATTACACGGAATAAATTGTATGGAGCTTGCAATGTCACTATTGCAGGACATATTTGCATCAAGGTTCCCTGCCAGTTTGTGATTTGCTGCATTCAATTTCTGCGCATACTTTGTTAAGAACTCCTTGTTTCTAGTGGGTATTGTATTACCTTGATCAATAATGGCAATTTAGAATTTAAAGTTCACTTTCTTCTTCTTAGCGTATCGATAGCAAATATAGTCTCTAAATATTATGTTTGTCCCAGAATTCTGCCACAGGAATACCTTCCGCCGACGCAGTGTTAAGGTCCTCACATGCACAGGTGACAGGGCAAGCCATCTGGAGAACCTCCACATGTGAAGATTGTCTCTGCTGCGGCTGACCTGAGACCTGAGTTTAGAGTTTTCCAGGTCTGCCATGGCAACGCGTGCCCAGGCGGTACACATTATTATACCTTTTCACTTTCTCTATAACCAGTGTGTTTTGCCCACCATGACTTACGGTGCTGAGACGTGGACGCTTACTCAGGAGGCTGTGTACAGGCTTCGAGTTGCACAGAGAGCCATGGAGCGTTCCATGCTTGGCATACGGCTGATAGACCGGATTCCAAACGTTGAGATCCGAAGACGTACGAAGGTTTCCGACGTCGGAATACGAATTTCGGAACTGAAATGGAGCTGAGACACCTGGCAAGGCGCGGTGATGATAGGTGGACTAAGGTGGTGACTGAATGGCGTCCAAGGACTGGAAGAAGAAGTATTGGTCGTCCAGCGGCGAGATGGGCAGATGACATTGTTGCCATTGCGGGTAGAACCTGGATGAGGTTGGCACGGGAACGTGGTGATTGGTACAAGAAGAGAGAGGCCTATGCTCAGCAGTGGGCGAAGTCGGGCTGCGGATGATGGATGATGATGACACACTTTCGGTTCAAATACTCACCCTCACTTAAGCTTCACCTAAACTTTTTCGCATTATCGCTGTTATTGTTTTGTTTATTTCTGTTTTATGTTTATTATCATAAATTACCACGCAACGCTAGCAGGACTCGTAAACAAACAAACTCTTTTTAATGTCTGGGTCACCTCGTCACCCTCTCCGCAAACTGTCGTATCTGCACTGACATTACCTACGTGTTCACATCATTGTAACGAACAAGTTCTTTCTAATCATCATTGTTGTATCGTTTACCATTACGAAGATAATCACGTATTTTGTTTTGCGTATGTGCAGAAGGATGTTTTTACTATCTGACGTATGAACAAAGGGCACTTAGTTAGAATTTCTGTCTGCAATGTTTACACATTATTTTTCATTTACGTCGCTTAGAGCAAAAAGTTTTTTTTCGAATAAGAAGCTTATTGCCGTAGGATTAAGTCACATTTTGTACCGATACAGCTGCCACCATTTTTTTGACGGGCACGGAAAAAAAACCGTACGAAGTCAATGTTCTTACATACTCCGATATCCTTGATTAAAAAAAATATCGGCTGATCTTAGGATGCTATCTGTTCGTAAAGACGATGACGGCTGATGCTTGAACTGGACAGAAACGATGGAATTTTCTGTAAAGAAGGCTAAACCAAAAAATATTTTTTTAAAGAGTAGCCACACAGAAGTGATTCCACGCTCTCTTTCTCTTAGGAGGCAGGTTACTCCTTTCTTGAAAGAGGAATTATGACTTCTCAACCTAACACCACCCAAAATTGCGATGGAAAAATATAGTATCTTGTTGTCACTAACAACAGGGGATACCCCAGTCATTAAAGCATGTGGCATTTTATACAACACTTTCTAACTCCCTCCTATTTCTTTCTTTCTCTTTTCTTCTTTTAATGTAATTAAGATACCTTTTTTATACCTTTTTGACTAGGTAGATACTAATTTACCATTGACTTTACAAAATAGTTGTTTTTATAACTTAGCTCATTCTTTATTATTAAGACGTTGTATTCCGATAACACAATTATTAACCTGATTTCTAGTTTCTATGTTCAATAAATAAGACTGATTGACTGTAGGTACGCTGAAACCTTAGGTAGTCCAATTAAAGGCTAATATTGTTTGCAAAGATTGTGATTGTAATTAAGAATTATTTTAAAGAAGATTAAGGCTCAATAAGATTGATTTAATTCCTTCTATCGTATACGAACATTTAAATGGCCAACAATATTAATAAACAATTTTTTTGTAACTTGTAAAACATAAGATAAACGAAATGCTTACGAAAGAACATTTGTGTTACTTTAAATATATATATATATATATACGAAATAAATAGAGTTTTGTTAATATTTTTATACTAAAAAGTCACGTCGTAACAGACACAAGTTGTAAAACAAAGTTCTCACAGAGTGACGAATCTGCTTCAAAAGAGTATAAATAAATAAATAGATACCTTAGGGAATTTGGGCTATTACTAATTTAAAGAGTAAGCCACAAGCAATATAAAGAAGTTATTAATTAATTTACAGAGCAACAACTGCAGCAACTACAGTAACATAATTGAACCTCCCGACCGAAAAACGCTTGCCCTGGAAAAACAGCAAATGCTGGTTACGACAGTTAGCGGAGAGGGTGAAGACCTGTGGGATAACATGTCAAGGTCATTGTTAGGTTTAATATCTTATCAAGTTAATGTAAATCTATCTTAAATGGGATAGTGAAAATCTTACTTACAGTGGGTGAAAACCGGACCGCAGAAAGGGTTTTAATGTTTGTCAAAATCAACTTGAAAATGTGCCTGTAATTGTCCCATGTCCCTTTTAGCTTGTTGCTGGTTGAAATAGGACTAATTTATACACCTTTATAAGCTCTTTTACAAAAGACTATTATTACTAACGTACTCACTGCTTGATTCCAGACCAAGTAAATAAAAACAACAGCTCCAATGTTCTCGTTATTTTACAATGAATATCACGTTTCGCTGCTGTTTACATTCCCTGATGCTTGGCAAATAAGCTTTCCTTATGAACGCTCACCTTGCTCGGTCTTGATTATAAACATAAAGGATAGACTGACCTCCCCAATGGGGAAGTATGAAGTGAATACAGGTAGTAAAGTGTGAGCGAGATAAAGTGATGGTGCGACCAAAGGCTTTATAACAAAGTGGCATTCTATGAAAAAGCAAAATGTAAGAGATTGATCACGTGAACGTTAAAAGCGCTTGCCAATATCATATTTTTTTGACTTTTGACAGTTGCCATCGCTGCGGTAGTTTACTTTTTCTTGAATATTGATTGGTCCACGTCACATACAGGAGTTGGCCGCACAGTCACTTTGTCTCTTTCTATAGATTGGTCAATTTTGTTAGGACTCTACTCAGTCCATTCTCTTTGTCTATGGTCGTGTTCCTGATTAAAGTCTTCGGCTGTGCTACAGACATTTTGTTTTGTTCCATTTTTGTAAAGAATAGATTGGTTTGTTTGTAACAGGGATCGAAAGAGATTTAGTTTTTGCCTCTTAAAATACTGTTGAAAAGACGGTGGAGGAAAATTTGCTTAGAGTGTCATTTGTTTTTTGTTAGGTATGTCGTAAAATGTTGTTATGAACTTATGGTAATGTTTATTTTAAAATATCATAAAACACAATAAATCGCTTAACTACTTTTATATTCAAATTGGATATAGTATAAAGCAGCTGCTACCCTTTTCATCCTAAATTAGGGTAATAGTTCATGTAGACCTAAAAAGGATGTTGTAATACGTACTGTTTGGTTCAATGAATTTATGAAAAAGGTCTAAAACTTAAAATAATGAATTATTATTTAGGGCACTATTTCAAGCAATTACATTAAAGTGTCACAAATCATTTGTTTAAACCCTGCTTATCTCTGGAAGTACTTATAGGCGTCACCATGGTTGAGTACCATAGGCTTTTTATTTAGGAAAATTGCACGGTATTTGTCGAATAGCCCAAACAAGCAAAGCCGCGGAAAAAGCTGTTTTCATAGGAGTAATAAGACACAATCGACTCAGCAAAGTTTGATCGTTGCTATGCATTGCTACGTCATCGTAGCACCGTAGCGCCCGTAGCAAATTCGTAGCAATTCTTTTATGAGGAAATGCGGGCAAAGAGCTCCAACTGAATTCCTTTGTAAATAGTCATAATTCGAGGTTTGGTTCTCGCCTATTTCATTTTTGAGGGTTCTAGAACCCTCAAAATTGCGCTGTCAACAGAGACCTAGTGTACATAGACAACTATAAACGAGACCCAAACCTCGAATTAAAACTTTTTACTTAGGGTATTTGCCCCTTTACATTATCTACTTATTCGGATGAACTCCTTCGTGCAAAATATTTCAATTCCACATCACAAGATGTCAATGACAATAGTGCTCGCTTTAACGAAAGTGTTCCACAGTCGTGTCCTTATGGTCAAGGGTACAAACAAATCAAGAGAGAGCCCGAACTTGGCATTGAGGGGGAGTGAGATTGGGTTGGAATGTAATGAGGCAGTGAACGACTTGATTTAGTTAATTCGTATCTCAGAGGAGTGTGTTGTTTACCTGTGGTGGAGAGATTGATCTGATGGTACATTAAGTAGATGTTTTGCTGATGGTAGTCGTTTGTTCTGCGGTTGATGTCAGTTTTATTGCAAATGCGCGATTGCTTTTTGTTCGGTTTAGGGATTTATGAGTGAATGCAATGAACAATATGTAAATCAATCGAGGGCCCATTTTTTAAATCCTTGCGAAACGAAATAAGACTTAAAGGGAAATTAATAAAAAATTGTCAAAACTTACAGCAATGGGCCTAGAATTTCTTAAACGTGAATAAAACTTTTAAGATTAAATTATTTGGGCCCTTAATCCCATATCTATGGGATTAAGGGCCCAAATAATTAAAAGAAGAAAGATCTATCTAGATGGACATAGATGCACATGAATTAACAGGCTGCAAAACCTTTTTAGGGCTGCAATAACTTTTAAATTGTTGCAACTTTACATGACCTAAATTATAAAAGACTAGCGGACGCCTCGCGGTTTTACGCGCGTAATTCCCGTTCCCGTGCGAATACAGGGATAAAAAGAAGCTTTTGTTATCCGGGGATAATTTAACATCTCAAAGGTGAAAGAATTTTTGAAATCGGTCCAGTAGTTTTTAAGTTTATTCGTTACATACAAAAATACACAAATACAAATCTTTCCTCTTTATAATATTAGTATAGATATAGAAAACCATTTAGGTGAGTATATTGTTTTTTGCGAAATCAATATATGAATTTGATTTATTATAATGATAGTACTATACTTCATAAAAGAAAGCTTGATCTCTGCGACAGCTGTCGGTATCAATACAGTAACAATAGCGCTTGACAGACTAACAATAACGTATACGTCAGTTTGACATATGTCACAGAGATCAAGCTATCTTTGATGAAGTATAGCTTCTGCCGGCTTCACCCGTGTAAAAAGTGTTTTATTATCCGAAGGGATTATTAACCGAGTTTATTGGGATTAAAAGCAACTAGATAATTTATGTTATCCAAGTTATATAAACTATCTGTGTGAAATCATCCAAATCCGATTTTTGAGTGTTTTTATTTTTTCTTATTTTTCAAACATCGCCCCACACTAGGAACTTCTTCCTGTATCGTGGGTGCGTTTACAAACATATATAAACTCACATATACAACACCCAGAGCTGGAACAACTATCTGTAGGTCATACAAATATTTATTCCGTGCGGGTATCGAAACCGCGACACGCAGCGCAGCAGTCATTCGCTCAACCACTGCGCCAACCATGCGCCCTATTGCCCGATTGAAACACAAACATAACATTCACTACAATTCTAGTAAGATTGGCAACAGCTACAATACTTTGAAGTCGTTGTCGAAAACAAACTATTCGCTAATCCACATCTTGAATCATTTTCAGATTTAATTTTACAATATTACTAAGTGTTTACACTAGGCAAATAAACCCACTGTGGAAAACCCAAAGGCCTAAATAAATGGGTATAAACAAAATTAATGGGTTTTTGGCAGCTGGGACTGGTCTGTCTATCATTTGTCATAAATACGAACATACTATCAGCATAGTTACATCGTCTGGTATGTGGTCAGCCCTTTAATCTTGACGAACTTCAATAAACATGTGTGCCATATTTCACAAGTGTATGTATGTTGTAATTTTGTATGTATGTATGCATGTTGTGACCATTCTATTTTATAGGATTAGGTATCTTTCAACTTAGGGAATAGTGCAAGTTTCATCAAAATCGGTTATCAAGATATGGAACATACAACCAAACTCCTTAGCGACAAATAGCAGGAATGTGGGAATTGAGTTATTATGGGTGTTTTATTATTCCTTTAGGCATAGTTCTCGCCAATCTTCTTGGCCGCCCTGAAATTGGCTACAATGGCTGTACATTAATAAATCTCATACAAAAACAGCACCTATGCGTGCCTTGCGCATCGGAAAGCCAACTTCAGGGCGGCCCGGAAGTTTTGCGAGAACTACACCTTACTATGGATCTTGCTCACTTTTTAGTGTTGGTGACCAAAACTAAAAAGAGAAGAAAGAGAGAAAAATCTTTTTCACAATAAAATCTTTTTGTGTCTTTGCTTTTGAAGTCGACAAAAGCAAACACTAAAAAGTGCAAAATAACTTTCGTTATGAAAACCGGTGTCTTTGGTAACTCTTGTTTTAACCGTTTTTTGACACTGACTTCCGAATCGAAAGTTATTTTCCATTTTTTATTAGTGTTTTGCTTTAGAAATCGTTTTTTATTTGTGAAAAATTGTATACAAGTTTTTATTTACTTGCACCAATCCCAGTATGTTTGTGTATGTTGCTTGCAAATAAAATTTTACTTACTTTCTGATGTTCAATTGAGCCGATATTTTATACACTCATTTGTATCTCGTGGCAGCGCAATTTTTAACATAAAGCCTTATTTTAAAATCTTAATGCGGTACATATCGGAAAGTTTCATTCGAGCTATTTACATATTTTGTTTAACATCACATAAAACTTAATTACGGACGCTGGTTTAATAGTTACTTAAGACGGAATATTAAATCTGTGCCAACAGTAAAGTAACGCAATTAATCTCAAAATTAAGAATCTTAATCGGATTATGACGCCCCGCTAAGCTCGCAGGCGCTAAGACGGTCTCCCCAGGGACGTGCCCTAACAGGCATTGCATAGAGAGTGTTCCGGAGTCGTCATTTAAGAGGTTACGGGGCCCCTTCCAAGTGCTGATGGGGATCATCGGGGTGGTTTTATTGAGGTAAAAAGTCAACACTCCCTGGTCTTTCCCTAAAAGTCCAGGCACCTGTTGAAAATGTCCCCCGTAAACGACAAAAAAAAAGAGGATTTTCCCAGAAACTTGTTAGTTAGTACTATACGTGCATTCTGCCTAAACACAAATAAAATTTTCTATCTTTCTTTCCTTTCTAAACTAAAGGGGAATACAGGAATTATGTTATGTATGTAATTTATTGTCTTCCTGTCCATCCAAAGGTTGTCTGATAGATATAGGGCCACCGTTGTACTCTGAAATTAAATGGTTTTGTAAATGAGTTTTGTTTAAAATTTTGAAGTACAATAAAGCAAATTCTATCCCAAAACAAATTACGTCTAAATTGAATATACATTATTTATTGTCATTATTTACCACTTAATACGTACAGGAGATGAGCAGTGCTGGCCCAGTGGTTACTGCCCCGACTTACGAGTTGTAGGTTGTGGGTTTGAACCTAGGCAGGCGCATTACTTTGTGTAATTTATTTCATCACGACTGCTCTCAAAACGGTGAAGGAAAACATCGTGAGGAAACAGGCATGTCCTAGATCCAAACTCTCGACGACATGTGACATCGCACTGGGCCCACGTGGTGGGTTATAGCCCACGCCCTCTCTATGAGAGGAGGCCTGTGTCCCAGCAGTGGGAACATTAAAAGGCTGATGATAATTATGATGACATACAGGACAAACATTTATAACAAGTATACTAAAAAAATTAAAGAAAACCGTCGATACATTTTTATTTCATGCTTTTAAAACTACACAATTTATCTAGTAATAGATACGCTTCGATCGACAATCTATCGAGCACGTAATTATGACACGATATCTTGCGAAAATACCCCGATTCAAACAGTAAAACGGCTTTTGAACGGCTGAACTGATTTTAGTCAAACATAACTAAGAACACTATCGACCCGACATATCACTATGATGCCACAGGCAGGTGCACAAAAACACACGTCAAAATTATAACACCCTTCTTTTAAAGCATAACAACAACAATATCATCCCTTTAAAAGGTTGGTTTTGATTTATACCAAAATATTTAAATTATTAAAATATTTTGGTATAAATCAAAACTAATTTATATAAAAAATAATTTCCGTAGAAAATTCATTTTCGTTACTACAAGGCGACAAAATTATTCATGCTAGCTCAACAATACCACGTACCTTACTGTTTAGACAAATGAGGCAGTAAACAGTAACTACACGTGTTATGTTGTAACTCTACGTGCTGTATAATATTGTGTGCTTGTGTTGCAATAATACACGTGTCGTGTGTTATTCAATATCACAGCGGCGTTTCAGGTTTTGTTGTTTGTATCTGTTACCTATCCATATAAAGCTACTGAAATCAGTGTAGACAAATGAAGCAGCAAACAGTACCGTGTAACAGTAATCTGCTAACGTACCCACTGCTGGGACACAGACCTCCTCTCTGTGAGGGATTGAATGGGCCATAATCAACCACGCGGTTTATTATCTAATAACTACACAATAGCGGCGAAGCTTAGTGTTTAGACAAATGAGGAAGTAAACAGTACCTACATGTGCTGTACAATATTGTGCTTGAGTCACTATAATAAACGTGTGTTTGTTACATGAGCCGACTTGGAATGTTATTCAATTTGTAAAGAATTTACGGTTTCGATGATTTTGATCTTCTATATATTTTTAACTACTCAATACGACGTAGCTTAATGTTTAGATAGACAATTGGCAGTAAACACTACCTACATGTGGTGTATAATTTTGTGCTCGTGTCGCTATAATACATGTGTTTTTGTTACATGAGCCCACTTGGAATGTTACTCAATTTGTAAAGCGTTTGATGATTTTGATCTGCTATATATTTTCACCTAGTCAATACGGCGTAGCTTAGTGTTTAGAGATACAATTGGCAGTAAACAGAATGTACATGTGGTGTATAATATTGTGCTTGTGTCTCTATAATGCACGTGTATTTTTTACAGGCGCCGACTTGGAATGTTACTTAATTTGTAAAGCGTTTGAGGTTTCATTGATTTGGATCTGTTATCTATCTACTGAGGTCAACCGTCGAATCCGATTCGGCTGGACAGCATTCGGACAGTTGCGCGGTATCGTCTCGTCCAACTTACCGCAGTATCTCAAGACGAAAATCTATGGCCAGTGTGTGTCAATCACAATGAGCCTCATCAGAAGTCTTAATGTCTCCCAAAGGGTAATGGGAACAGCGCTATGCTCGAAGTTTACTTCCGTGATCAAATCACAAATATAGAGATCTCTATATTTGAGGTTACAGTCATAGCCCGAAGAATTGACAAACTTAATTGGCAGTGGGCACATTGCTCGCATCAGGTGGATAGATGACCTGGTGAGGGTGGTGGGAGTCTGCTGGATACTAGACGCACGGGACCGGTCAATGTGGCGAACCTTGGGGGAGGCCTATGTCCAGCAGTGGACGTCTTTCGGCTTATTTGATGATGATGATCTATCTACATATAACTACTCAATACGGCGTAGCTTAGTTTTTAGACAAATGAGGCAGTAAAGAATACCTACATGTGCTGTATAATATTGCGCTTGTGTCGCAATAATACACGTGTGTTTGTTTGAGGTTTCGTCAATTTTGATCTGGTGTCAAAATTAAAGGAAGTGTCTACCTTTGACATTGAGTAAGAGTATCGAGATTAAAACAAAATATCGCCATATTGCCGTCTTTTATTAAGAGCTCTAGGTTAACTCTAACTACTCTAATTAGCTTAGCAGAAATAAAGTATTTTGGTTCGATCTCTGGTTTTTAGAAATGTTACCTTTGACATTGAGTAAGAGTATCGAGATTAAAACAAAATATCGCCATATTGCCGTCGTTTATTAAGAGCTCTAGTTAACTCTAACTACTCTAATTAGCTTAGCAGAAATAAAGTATTTTGGTTCGATCTCTGGTTTTTAGAAATGTTTAGAAAAGTCTAGGCAGATTAGTTGAGTTGTGTCAACCACTCAACTAATCTGCCTAGTCTAACAGAGTTCAGCTGAGTACCATTCTACATGGAGCGACAGTACTCTATCTGACCTCCACAACCCAGAAACTGGGTAATACAATACAGTTATGCTGTCTCACGACGACGGCGGGTTGGTCTTAGTACTGCATGCACATTGTTTCTGTGAGCTGAGGTGATACTGAGCGGTCCCGAGCTTATGCATGTGCATCACTTACACGACTAAGACCAAACCGCCGTCGTGAGATAGATCAACTGTACCCCTTGACAAGACAGGTGTCAGATCTGACTGACTACCCGTAACGACTGTCAAGGATCTTCAAATGACAGCTGGGACGAACGGTTTACCGTGCTTTCTGAGGCACGGAGGAATATCGCTATGTAAAGATGGTCACCCATCCACGGACTGGCCTCGGCAGGCGTCGCTTAACCTTGAATAACGATCCGTGTGGCTGTTATGATTAAATCAAATCAAAACCTTAGTTGTGCTATTTATAGATGTGTACCGATTACATGCAATATTTGTAAAAAAAAATATGCTTTAATTTTTTTTATATAATTAAACTTTTTTCCTATTCTTCTGAGCAAACCCTTTAATTTGATACCCATATAATGGCAGTGCAATAAAAAAACTAGTCCGCCATCTTGAGCCGTCCACCATATTGGATTTAGAATGACGTCACTTAGCCAACCATGCATTGTCATCCAAACAAAACGTTTAATCAAAATTTCATCTTAATCGGTGGAGAATAACTGCTTTAAAATTCAGTTCCAAGATTTGACCCGAACACACTTACATACATACATATATCGCAAGTTAAATAAGAACCTGAACTAAATTTATTTTCAGTTGAAAATATGCTTAGCTAACCTAGTCAAACACATGCTTCCATGAAATGTTTACAACTAAAATTCTCGGTGCTGCGAATATGTACCTAACGCGGTACCGAGAATTTATCTATAGATAGGTACGAGTACATCGCTGAACCCTTTGATAAAATGGATGAAAGCGAAAACGTGTAATTCTGGTGAAATATGAATGGATTAGATACTAATGATGTCCGAAACCAAACAACATACAAGACTTGTATAAAATGCAGGCAATAGTGACGGTCTTATAATGAATATGATTACTGAAAGCAAATTGCATGTTTGTGGTCATAATAAAAAGTTTGTAGGTACGTACATACTCGCGATGATGTGAATTTTCACGTTATTTGCAGCTTTTTATTAGGTACTCCAATATATTAAACTAGCACTCCACCCGCGACTTCGTTCGCGTGATTTTGTATTTTATCCTACAGATAACTTATTACATGTGCAGTGAAGGCGACCAAAATTTAAAAAAAAATGTAGATATTTAGGGTTTATTGGTTTGGGTCGTTATTTGACTTAAAAGAATAATGAATTTTAAGTTACCGCCACAAAGTAAAATCCTCACCTAAAAAGTTAATAATCCCTTTCATTAAGTAAGTTAAAACTCGACCCTCAACGGGATGCCCCGTTGAGGGTCGAGTTTTTAACAACCAAAAAATGTTATTCATTCTTTTATTATCTTTTTTATTTTTCGTTTACGTTAGTTGGATTGCGTAGCAAGATACCGCAAAAAGAACTTTAACACCCCTTAACCTTAACTGGGGGGTAGTTTTAAAAAACTTATTATGTCAATTTTGACTTTATCCCCAAGGAATTAGATTTTTCATACAAACAAATTTTCTCCTTTGAAGGTGGTTTCAAGGTTGAAAGTTCTGGAGTGGCGACCACGTACCGGAAGACGCAGCGTAGGAAGGCCTTCCTCTAGGTAGAGCAACGACCTGGTGAAGGCTGCGGGATGCTGCGGGTGGATGCGAAACGCACAGGACCGATCAGTGTGGAGACGCTTGGGGGAGGCCTATGCCCAGCATTGGTCGTTTTTTGGCTGAAATGATGATGATGATGAAATGTTTAATTTCTGATAATTCCTTCTTAGTGCTGCCCTAGACTAGCTTTAACACCCGCTAAATCGTAGTATTGAAAATTTATAATGACAAGCTTCATTGTTTACTCAGGTTGGTATTTTTGTCAAGTTTCAAGTTTATTAACCTAAGTAATAAGATCTTCAAACTTTCATCCCCTTTTTTAACCCCGTAGGGGTAGGATACCCCCATAGATAGGGATTCCAAAAATCCTTTCTTAGTGCTTATGTCACTTAAGTTACACACACACCAATAAAGTGTAGGTAATCAAAGTTAAAGTTCTAATCCAAGTTTTGTTTCCATTCACCCCTGCATTCCTATTCACCCCGTTTGTAGGTACGTAAATAGAAATGTGAAAGATTTGTTGTTTCTTGTTTAACTTATACATAAAGAACTTAAACATAGATTTCTACTCTTCGAATCGTATATTCTTTGGTAGGTATCTAAGTTTAGTGAGTGAATCTGAAACCTCAGACATTGAAGTACACTTTATTTTATAACACAATGGAAAACTTATTTGGATGAGTACAAACTATATAAGTATAAGATTAAGATTTTATTTTTAGTATATTAATATACTAAAAATAAAATCTGACTCAAATGTATATTTTAAAGAAAATGATATCTGCTTTAAGGGTTCGCTCACAGGGAGATGCGACGAAGTATTTTTAGGATAGCGATACAATATAGAACTTTACATATATTATAAATTAAGAAAAGTACAGATTTCAGTGAGAGCATTATAACAAAAAAAAACACCACGCGGCACTAGGCAACACTTCTAGGCGTATTTTAGCTTTGGTGTTTTGATCAGAACCCACAACGCTACGGTATGCGGTGCCGGACATATCTCATTGCTATAAAAATACAACAACTAAAAAACAACAATTAAAAAAAGACTTGATTCTTTTACATAAATATTTCCTATAATTACTTACACTAGATTCTATTTGCTGAATAATTTCTAAATTAAATTTTTATTAGAGTATATATCACGCCTCTAAGCAGAAGTCACCTCTTTGGCATAGGCCTTCCCCATTTCCTTCCACTGATTTCTATCATATCACATATCCTACAACTACAACGACAAAACTAATACTCTTTTAAAAGATTTCATTCGATGTTCATGTTCGGCACCGCATAAAATAGCGTTGTGCGTTCCGATCAAGGGACCAAAGGTTGTATTATATATTATCTATGCCAAAAATAAATACGGTGCCATGCAGCGCAGCGCACAAAAAATCGTCGCGTCGCATCCCAGTGTGAGCTAACCCTTACTGGTTCGTATTATTGACATTTATAGCCAGCCACATATATGCTCATGGAAAATCCCTGCATTCAAGCAATATCTGTGCACAGCAATATCACGCGCAATTAATTAATTTTACTTTCTGCTCCGCCGAGCAAGATAGCATTATTTATGATGCCATAAAAGTTTCAAAAGTTTTCGTTGAAATTAGACAAAAGTTGAGCTTGCGTTAATTAATCTATTCATATATATGTTTTACAAGGTGTGTGATTTTAATTAAAAATACAAAGTTCATTACACGGAATAAATTTCATGGACCTTGCAATGTCACTATTTTAGGACATATTTGCATCAAGGTTCCCTGCCAGTTTGTGATTTGTTTGCATTCAATTCCTGCGCATACTTTGTTAAGAACTCCTTGTTTCTAGTGGGTATTACCTTGATCAATATTGGCAACATAGAATTTAAAGTTCACTTTCTTCTTCTTAGCGTATCGATAGCAAATATAGTTTCTAAATATTATGTTTGGCCCAGAATTCTGCACGGCAACACCATCCGCCGACGCAGTCGTAAGGCCCTCACATGCACAGGTGACAGGGCAAGAGGCACAATACGAAAGGTGGGCCATGGTATGCGGCGAATCAGAAATGCGGAGAATCTCCACCTGTGGAAATTGTCTCTGCTGTGGCTGACCTGCGTGCGTAGTCTATTGAGAGTTATAAAAAAAAAAACGTCTGCAATGGCAACGCCTGCCCAGGCGGTACATATTACCTTACACACTTTCGGTTCAAATACACACCATCACACCGCACGCCCTCACTTAAACACGTTTTTTTGATATTTTTTTCTGTATAATTTTTGTTTCTGTTTTATTTTTATCATAATTTATCACGTAGCGCTAGCAGGACTCGCAAAATCACAAATTCTGTATAATATCTGGGTCACAAAGATACAGGTTGTGCCCGTTTGGTACCCATTGATAAAATGTGAAGGTCATTGTTAGTTGTTAGGTTTAATACCTTACCAATTTAATGTAAATGTATCTTAATTGGGATGGTGAAAATTTTACTTACAACAAGTGAAAAACGGGCGACAGAAAGAATTTTAATATTTGTCAAAATCAACTTGAAAATATGCCTGTAATTGTCCCATGTCCTATTTAGCTTGTTGCTGGTTGTAAAAGGACTAATTTAAACACAGCTTTACAAGCTTTTTCACTAAGGACTGTTATTACTAACCTACTCATTGCTTGATTCCAGACCAAGTAAATAAAAACAACAGCTCCCATGTTCTCGTTATTTTACAATCCATATCACGTTTCGCTGCTGTTTACATCTTCCCGTTGCTTGGCAAATAAGTTTTCCTTATTAACGCCCATCCTTGCTCGTTCGTGATTACAAACATAGAGGACTGACCTACCCAATGATGAAGTATGAAGTGAATACAGGTAGTAAAGTGTGAGAGAGATAAAGCGATGGTGCGACCAAAGGCTTTATACGAAGTGGCATTCCATTAAATGACAAAATGTAAGAGATTCATCACGTGAACGTTAAAAGAGCTTGCCAATATCATAATTTTATGACTTTTGACAGTTGCCATCGCCACGGTAGTTTACTTTTTCTTGAATATTGATTGGTCCACGTCACATACTACGACCTACAGAAAAAATAGAGGAGTTGGCCGCACAGTCACTTTGTCTCTTTCTATAGATTGGTCAATTTTGTTAGGACTCTACTCAGTCCATTCTCTTTGTCTATGGTCGTGTTCCTGATTAAAGTCTTCGGCTGTGCTACAGACATTTTGTTTTGTTCCATTTTTGTAAAGAATAGATTGGTTTGTTCGTAACAGGGATCGAAAAAGATTTATTTTCTTTCCTCTTAAAATACTGTTGAAAAGACGGTGGAGGAAAATTAGCTGTGAGTGTCATTTGTTTCTTGTTAGGTATGTCGTAAAATATTGTCATGAATGTATGGTTATTTTTATTTTTAAATATCATAAAACACAATATATCGCTAGACTAATTTTATATTCAAATTGCATACGGTATAGAGCAGCTGCTACCCTTTTTATCCTAAATTAGGGTTATAGATCATGTAGACCTAAAAAGGGTGTTGTAATGAATACGAGCTGTTTGGTACAATATTTATTAAAAAGGTTTAAAAACTTAAAATGCTGAATTATTATTTAGGGAATTATTTCAAGCAATTACACTAAAGTGTCACAAATCGTTTGTTAAAGCCCTGCTTATCTCTGGTAGTACTTATAAGTAACACCATGGTTGAATACTAAAGGCTTTTTTTGAAATTGCACGGTTTTTGTCGAATAGGCCAATCAAGCAAAGCCGCGGAAAAAGCTAGTTTCATAGGAGTTATAAGACAAAATCGACTCAGCAAAGTTTGATCGTAGCGAAGCATTGCTACGCCATCGTAGCACCGTAGCGCCCGTAGCAAATTCATAGCAAGTGTTTAATTATGAGGAAATGCGGGCAGAGAGCTCCAACTGAATTTTCTTAGTAAAAAGTCATAATTCGAGGTTTGGCTCTCGCCTATTTCCTCCTCCAGTATTGGACAAATTTAAAAGATATTCCATAAACTAAAGAAATATACATACTGTGCCCCATATTTTTTTCTTTTTGATGATTACATTATCTTTAGAAGCATTAGAACGCTCAAAAAATGCTCAAAATAGCTCTGTCAACAGAGGCCTAGTGTTAAATATAAATGAAAAAAGAAAAACATAGGAGCACATTTTTTATTCAATTGGAATATCTTTTAAATTGGTCCAATATTGGAGGAGGAAATAGGCGAGAGCCAAACCTCAAATTAAGACTTTTTACAGTATTCAGTCGGATGTCTGCGACCGCTTTTCCTCTAAAGAACGTTCGCTTAACTTCGTAAATATTTAAACCAAAAGCGTAATTATAGTCTCAGCGATTCAAATTAATTTATCATAAGTCTGTTCTCAAGCTTTTAGTAGACGTTTTATTATATAAAAGTTCCATATCCATACTATTCATTGCAGCATTAATAAGTGCTTGAAACCCAGGCATTGCTAACAGAATGTTGAACAAAGAAGTCATCTTTGAATAAAATGTTGATGACAATAAAATAATATGCAACTTGAATGAAGGTTTTATAGTTGCTTCAACATTTTATTTACGGTTTTGTAAGGCTGATTTTAGAATCACGCTGCCCGATCCTAGTCGCTGGCGGTCACCGCGAGTTACGCGTCGTTGGTCGATTCTGACGGCCATCAGCGCTGAGCCGAGCGACTCGACCAATGGCGAGCTCGTGGCGACCTTCAGCATCGACGCGGATGCTCAGCGTCGGCCCCCATATTCATGAATAGTTTTACAATCTCAAAGATTATCAATAAATTAATAGTCACCCTGTATATTTTTATCTATTCTTTTATTACCGTGCTTTGCCCGCGACTTCGTCCGCGTCAAACCCATAATACCTACAAAAAAAATGGGCTTGAATTTATTTTTACGGGTCCCCAATAATATCTCTAAAATAGACTAAGTTAATACTCCTTATAACATCAGCTATCTGCCGGTGAATGTCCCTTCAAAATCGGTCCAACCGTTGAGGATATTACCCGGAACAGATAGTAAGAAAAAATTTATTTAAATGGTTTTTTTGTTCATATGCATTTACCATAAAGCTATTATTTTGATATTACAAATATAATCATTGTCTAAACGAGTATCGAAAAATGAAATTCATGTTGCCTACCTAAACTTACCGTTTAAAAAGATTTCCTATATTACCTCTCCTCATTATATTGTACTAGCTTCTGCCAGCGGCTTCACCCACGTGAAATGTGTATCATCCTAACGGAACACTATACCGTGATAAAAACTATGTGCTAATCCCGACTATAATATCGCTGTGCCAAATTTCATCCAGTATTCAGCCGTTTTGGCGTGATTGAGTAACGAACAAACATCCACCGATCCATCCAAACTTTCGCAATTTTTTTTTTATATTTTGGCTCGCGTTTGACCACTACCTCACCTGATGGTAAGCGATGATCTGGCCTACGGTGAAGCAAGCATGCCTAGAAGTAACCTATTCACTCTTGACTTAAAAATCCCAAGGCATTTATAATGTTAATAAGATAAGAAGGAAGATGGACCATGTTCCCAGTTCTGCAAACCATTAGCAATGCGGGCGTTCGAGTTAAAGGCTTTCCAGGGAGAAATAAGTTAGGCGGGCGTTTGAGTTAAAGGCTTTCCAGGGAGAAATTGATCATAAGTTTATTATTACCATCGATAGCATGTTGAAAGAGATTGAAAAAGTATGCTACATATATTTTTCTTAATAATTTTGTTATGGCCGTCTTGGGTTCCACAACCGAAGGACGGTTATGCACAACATCCGAATTCTATCTGTTATAATTCAGAACATTTTCAAATCGGATAGAACTCGGAATTCAAATCACGGACTCGGATCGGATGTAGTGCGTAACCGCCCCAAGGGTCCAAAATTGAACCCTATTGCTGTCACTCACGTGTTCGTCTGTCTGTCCGTCGTCAACTACAAAATTTTGTTCCGAAGAAATTTTTAACTTTCCATTGACATAATGAACTTGCGGTGATAATGTTTATTGTTACGTATACTTAACTAACAAATACCGCCGCCGCGCCGTGCTGTGGGTCCCCCACGGCACAGCATTATGCTGAGTGGAAGCCTTCTTGTCACATCCACGACATGCATCTGCTTTTATTTATACTCGCATGTATTTATTTGTCTTTTTTATTTTCTATCATAATTTAAGAACTACTAACACTATCGTTATCGTCGCCTATAGACCGATAGGTCTGCTACCAGTCTTGGGCAAGATCCTGGAGAAGATGATAGTAGCAAGGATCAGGTGGCACCTAGTACCGCGGATGAGTACTCGCCAGTTCGGATTTATGCCACAGAGGAGCACCGAGGACGCCCTCTATAACCTAGTAAACCATATCAAGGGCAAAATAGAGCAGAAAAAGCTCGTAACCCTAGTCTCACTGGATATAGAGGGTGCCTTCGATAGCGCCTGGTGGCCAGCTATAAGAGTCCGTCTGGCTGAGGAAAAGTGTCCGGTCAATATAAGGAGGCTACTGGACAGTTACCTTGACTGCAGAAAAATTGGATTAAGGTATGAGGATTGGGAGGAGCACACAAGAAATACCCAGAAAGGTTGCGTCCAGGGATCAATTGGCGGCCCGATACTGTGGGACTTAATCCTCGACCTCCTATTGCATGGTCTGGAAAAGGAGGGGGTATATTGTCAGGCGTATGCGGATGACGTGGTGATGGTCTTCAGTGGGGATTCGGGCTCGGAGATCTCGAGACAGGCCAATGCCGCTCTCGACTATGTTCGGGAGTGGGGAGTCCGGAACAAGCTGAATTTTGCCCCGCACAAAACATGTGCGATGGTGCTGACGCGTAAGCTCAAGTACGACACCCCGCTCCTGAGGATGGGAGGGATCGACATTGGAATGTCGAGAGAAATAAAAATCCTGGGGCTGACTCTGGACGACAAGATGACTTTTAACACCCATGTAGCAAGGATCTGCAAAAAGGCGGCAGACCTATACAAACAGCTCTCCAGAGCTGCAAAGGTAAGCTGGGGTCTGCATCCGGAAGTCATTAGAACGATCTATACAGCGGTAGTGGATACTGCCTCTCGACCTTAGAATACAGGAGGCAGCCGCCCTGTACGAAGCAAGGAGAGGGTCGTCTCGGCTAGTGCTTGGGGACAGAGAGACCGAACGTGTGGTGGGATTTGCGGAGACTCCACATCCGGCTCTGCATGAAGGGTTGATCTTCGACAGCTTGACTACTCAAGCACAGGTCGACGAGAGTAACGGGCAGGTGGTAAAAATCTACACCGACGGTAGCAGGCTTGAGGGCAAAGTTGGGGCTGCGCTATCCATATGGGATGGCGAGGCAGAGACTAGAGCCATCAAGCTTAGCTTGGCCGCGTACTGCACCGTATATCAAGCGGAGATCCTCGCTATATGCAGAGCCACTAAGGAGGTGCTGAAGCGCGCAGAGAGGGAATACTGCATATATAGTGACTCAAGGTCGGCCCTGTAGACCATCACCAACTACAGCGCCCTGCATCCGTTAGCGGTAGAGACGCGCCACAATCTGAAGGAAGCCTTCAACCAGGGTAAAACAGTATGTTTGTATTGGGTGAAGGTGCATGTAGGATTGGTAGGGAACGAACGCGCAGATCAGCTCGCGAAAGAGGCAGCGCTTAAGAGTCGGAGAATTCCCAATTACGACCTTGTTCCGGTTTCATTCGTCAAACGGATAATCCGGAAGGACTCCCTTGACGAGTGGAACCGGAGGTACAGGACGGGTGAGACAGCCTCCGTAACGAAAGTGTTCTTCCCGGATGCCGTAGACGCCTTCAGGCTGATAAAGAGCATGAGGCCAGCGGGGTTACTGACGCAGGTTTTCACGGGGCATGGGGGCCCCTCCCAGTACTTACATCGGTTTAAGTGCAGGGATAGTCCCGCATGTATCTGTGACCCGGATGTAGAGGAAACAATATTCCACGTTTTGCTGGACTGCCCGATACATGACAGAGAAAGATACGACATACAGCAGAAAATTTGCTTACAAATTAAAAAGGAAAACCTGAATACTCTACTAAGAGATAAACTCGCTCGTCCAAATTTTATTGAGTATTGCATAATTTTTTTATTAATAGTAAACAATAGAAATAAGGATAAATAACCATTTACTACAAAATATATTGTGAAAATACGTTATTGTAGTAAAGATAAGGCTAAATAGTAGAAACTAAGTTTATAGAGTAAGCATTGGTATGTATAAGGTTTTTGTATAAACAATATAATATAAGAAATAGAAATAAGAAATAGAAAGTAAGTAATTTAATTAGATTAAAAACTAAGTTAAAAAATAAGAAAGTAGGCACAACTAGAGTTGTAAAGAAAATATAATGAGATGGAATAGGCAGATAGAGATAGGCACAAGGATTGTCTGAAATGTTGAAAGAGGCACCTTGTAAAGAAAATGGAAAACAGATAGAAAGTAAAAGATAGGCACAAGCGGTTCAAGAATGCAAAAGGACCGTCTGTAAAGAAAATGTATAAATGTAGAGAAGATAGAGTTTCAAAAAATTTGAATAGGACCCCTTCAGGGTTACGATTTGTTATTATATAGAAAATAGAACTAGTGCAGATGCTAAATGCTGTGAAATTTGATAAAGTCACAGGGAATAGAATATAAAAAAAAAAAAAAAAAAAAAAATACACTATCGTTAAGGGTTTAGTTTTCAAAATCTACTACCACTGTTCTTGTTCTAGTACTGTAATGTTTTTGTGTGGCAATTAAATAATTTTTCTTTCTTCGTAAATCTTCCTCATGAATCACTCTATCTATTAAAAAAAACCGCATCAGAATCCGTTTCGTAGTTTTAAAGATCCAAGCATACATAGGGACAGACAGCGGGCAGCGACTTTGTCTTATACTATGTAAGGATTTGGTACGGAAACATAAATGTGCGAATTCCGACACGCACTTGGCCGGTGTTTATAAGTGCCTATGGTCGGTACACAATTATTTTCACTAACACTAGGAAACAGTTAGATGAACTATTGTTCGGTTGGATTTATTTCTCACTTTCTATTCATTTTCAACTTATGACACTGAGCCAGCTTTAAAAATCCAACAGTGAACTTTTACTTTAAGCTGTTGAGTAGCGTTGGTAAAACGGGTCATTTTCTTGTTTTAGGAATTGAGTATCATCCAAAAATTGTTGTTTAATAAATTTCGCCATTCCTATCTTACTAACATATAAGTAGGCTTAAGGTACACGCTATTTGTATTAACCTTTGTATCTTTTGTTACAGCCTCCATCCGAGGGAGAATTGGCTGCCCCGGCAAGCGTCGTGAGTCGCATGCACCGACTTAGAAACTTACGAAAGGGGACAAGGGTGAGTATAACTGTTTTCATTAACTGTTCTACTAATATTCTATAATCCTGAACTACTATTTGAAGTTCTATTTTAATCATTTTAACGCTGAAGAGTTGTTAGAATGAAAATCTGAATTAAAATGTCAGGAAGGCCTTAAAATCATTGAACATCTGTCAAGTTCAATTTATGTGTTTTGTATACGTACGTCTCGGAATTAAATATTCTTATGTTTGTCCCCTAGCCCCAAACGTTATTCAACGACAAAGGCAAGTATCCGACACTGACGCGCATGTCGTACTGTCAGTGCCGGCTGCCGCGCGTCTTCACCAGCGTGTTCGAGCGCTTCGGCTGGACACACGTCGCGCTACTGCTGGACAAGTCTGACCTCTTCTCTCTCACTGTCGGTAAATACCACTTGTGTTTTACTCAAACGCGCATGTTATACTGTCAATGCCGGCTGCCACGCGTCTTCACCAGCGTTTTTGAGTGCTTTGGCTGCACAGACATCGTGCTGCTGCTGGTCAAGCCTGATCTCTTCTCTCTCAATGTCGGTTAATACCAAATCTGTCTTACTCAGACGCGTTTGTCGCACTATCAGTGCCGGCTGCCACGCGTCTGCACCAGCGTGTTCGACCGCTTCGGCTCTACTGTTGGATAGGTCTGTTCGTCTCGCTACTTCTAAGCAAGTCTGACCTCTTCTCTCACCACACTGTCGGTAAGTCCTACATCTATCTCACTCTGACGTGCATGTTGTACTGTCAGTGCCGGCTGCCACGCGTCTTCAGCAGCGTGTTCGAATGTTTCGACTGTGCACACATCGCATTCATCGCGCTACTGTTTGACAAGTCTGGCCTCTTCTCTTTCACTGTCGGTAAGTGCTACATCTATCTCACTCTGACGCGCATTTTATCCTGTCAGTGCAGTTTTTCTATTTTGCTGTCGCTAAGCGAAACGTATAGCTACTACCAAGAATAAGAGACAGGCACTATTTTAAACAGGCCTGTATAATTTTACTATTTTCCTGCTTGCATTTTTTAATCTACATAAATATTTTATGAATTGGTATACCGTTGCTTTCGCATCCAAATTATGCAGGAACTCGCGGGGTGTGGATTCCCATGTCGTGGGATTTGAATCTGTACACCTACACGCGCTACACGGCCGCCAGGTATTTTATTTGGTAGGCTTTTTCCCGTGAGAAAGTTAAAGCCCGTCTCCCCAAGGTATGTGTCAAATTCTCATACCACGATTAGTCCTTTGCCGCCTTCAATTCCAACGGGAACTAATTCACTTCAACACTCTCTAAGGAATAAATCGCTCCATGTCTCCCCAAGTTTTTAACTACTTCTAGTGATTTTGCTGTCTATTGTTTCTTAAGGAACAGATTTTTTTATCCAGGCAAGATCTAATAAACTCAAATAGGTACTTAAGATATTATATGAAACAAAGTCTTAATTAAACGGACATATTATATAGTGTATGTAAATACATAGTTGTGCCTACATTATTCGCTATTAGGTTCAGATTCATTATCTAGTAAAGGGTAGAAGCATCCTCGCTACATTAATATTAGCATTACTCTTCGTAATGAACCTTCGTAAGTAATACAAAACAAATGAAAGAAAAATATTTCTATATTCATTTCGGAATGATACGAACAAATCAACAATTGTATGGTACTCGACGGTACTAATGATTGTAGGATTCCTTTTGTTAGAAGGGACGCACAACCTCTAGCTATGTTTACCTAAACGGAGCACGTGTAATGTATATTTGAATTTGAGATAATTATCAAACTTTGGAACAACAAACTCAATGTCATAAGTGATAAAGTTCGAATTCTATGGCAACCCATACTTTTTTAGGACGTTTTTAATACACACAAACATATACATTGCTAATATTTATACTTGTACTGAGTTGGTATTTCGAATTATGAAGATTCTGGGACTTCGATACATCGAACTTTCACGAAACGGTTACGATATTTAAGGCGGAATTCGAGTTTTTGCAAAGCGGAATTCTTTTATGTCTCGATACGCAATATTGGCCGCGTATTGTGTGACGATTTATTAAAATTTTGATCGGGAAGGGCATAATGGCCATCATGAATCCGTTCGTTGTTAGGGAGAGACGCGTGGAAACGAGACAGAGGCTCTAGATAAGGGCATTCTGTCAACAATAGCGTCGCGAAAGCGATTGTGAAAATTATTCATTTTTTTTTTTTATTAAAACAAGTGTTTTTTGTATTCTTCTCAGCAAACCCTTTCATTTGATACCCATATCATGGCAGTGCACAAGAATAACTAGCCCGCCATCGTGGTCCGTCCGCCATATTGGATTTAGAATGACGTCACTTAGGTAGAAAGCTAATAAAGGGAACGCTTAAGAAAGAGAATAGATAAATAATATGTTAATAGACAAGGAAAATATTGAGCGCTATTCCTCTCTCCTAGACACTGACTGTATCTAGAATGTTGCTGTGCCAGACAGGGTCCATAATCGGTACTGTAACTAATATTTACCACCTGTATGTACATTATGGATGCAATAAATTGACTTTTATCTTAATCGATGGAGGATAACTGCTATAAAATTCAGTTGAAAGATTTGACCCGAACACACTTACAAACATACATACATTGCAAGTTAAATAAAAGCTTCTAAAAAGGTCAAAAATGTATGGGATTGTCAAGAGCTAACGAAATGTCACATGATAAATCCCTTACATTCTGGCATTTCTACCAGCGCCAGCGCTAATATAATGACATGTCTAGAGCCTTGGGACCTTACTTGGGACGTATAACACTATTTCGTCCTCACAACGAAATCATTTTAGCATTTACAGGTCATAGTACTGACACGCATAAGGTCGGTAGCTCGATTTCCAGCAGCCTAAATGCGTAAGTTAATTCGGCAAGGCAAATGGTTTGACACCATGAAAGAGTATAACAAATTCTCTTTAAATAATTAGGTATTGCCAAAAATGATTATTGGACGCTTTCATAAGTGAAGATACTCTTTGCGAAAGAGTCCAATAATTTTTGGCATCGCCGAATTCTCTTACGCAATTAGGGTGTTGTAGTCTCCTAGTTCCCACAAAAATCCCCGTTGGAGGGGAAGGAAAAGTAGTCAGCAATCAAACGCATTGCTAGTAATCATTTAAGACCATTGCTATCAAACGGCCAGCTGTAATGCGCTAAAAGGAAACGTTTTATTGCTAATGCCTCTATCACTGCCTTTTTTATGGCCCAAACGGCGTTTATAAGCTTTGTAATGTATGTGAGGGTCTTTGGGCAATGGTATAAGATCAGTGGCGCAGCTATATAACTAAACATTTTGCATTTATATCTAGGGGAATTAGTCATTGCTGTCCGTATGTACAGCGCCTACACTTTTTCAAAATAAAGACACTGCGTGACCGTCGCCGTACGCGTGATCTAATTTTCCTTTACGAAGTAGCAAACGGGTTTATTGAGTGCAGTGATTTTGTAGAATGTATCCAATATTCAGTCCCTTCAAAACTACCCAGACATCCCATCACAAAATTACTCTATATTCCATTCCGCAGAACCAACCTAGGCCTCAACGCTCCACTCCTCCGCATGTATAGAAGCTATAATAGTTTTTGTACAACACCAGATACTGACTTACACGGTGTTTCACTGAATAAGTTTAGAAAAGCAATCTCGGAGGCACGGGAGTGCGCAAATACTTCAACTTAGTCTAATTACAAACATAATTATACATCCTACTTCTTTTTCTTTATTTTATTCAGTCTGTTTTTCATTTTGTATGTTTTTTTTTATTTACTATGTTTTTTATAAGTTTAGATTAATATTTATATTTTGAAATTTTAAATATATTAGTGTTTCTGACCATATGGTGTAAGCTGCGTATACCTGTAATAGGCATACATACCAGCATCTTTATTTATCTGGTTTACTACAAACTGTTTTGTATGTAATGTTGTTGGTGTATAATAAATAAATAAAGGGCCCCGGAGCAAAAATAAATTCGGGGCTTTTAAAAATAACTTGTAACTTTAAATGGGGAGAAAAATCTCAAATCTCTGAGGTGTAAATCCGATTACGAAAATTCTATGACTTCTTTTCGAGTCTATGGAAAACTGTGTAAATATTTTTGTCCCAGTAGTTGGCTATGTTGATCGCAGCGTTAGTGGCGTTCATTAGGTACTCTTACGTGCAGGTGTATGAATTGACTGATAGAAAACTATAAGTTAGACAGGATGAGTTTGTCAAGAGGGCGTGGATGGCCAAATCCGTAACTATGGAGAATAGCGAAAAACACTCAATGGAGTCAAGATTTTGATGAAAACTATACGCTGATAAAACTGCATCATTGGATTTTCGAATTTCTGGCCAGGAATCGAACTCGTTAAATTTTGGAAAAAAACACACGCTGTATTAAAATCTCAGTCTGTATAGATGGGTATCATTTTTATCCCTGAAAAAATACGATTCTGGTGTCCAGTACACGGACGGTTAGTAATGGGGAAAAAAAAGGGCTTTAATAAAATCACAAAGGTTTCCTTAAGGCAGATAAAAGTTATAGGACTTTGAAACAGATGACAAGGCTGATTGCAAGCTTTAATTTATTTTAAAATTGAATCTTCATGCAATCAGTTTCAGGTTTTGATTGAAGATTTTTTTGACTGAAATATAAATCTCCGGTCTCTAAAATTCAGATAAAACTTGATAAATCTTTATCGGATAATGATTAATGGGCTTATTTAGATAAATATCTGAGCTCTCTATATAGACTAGCCGATTTTTTATTCGAATTCTCAAAAGAAAATTAAAATATGGTTTTAAGGGCCGATTTCTGAAATTAATATTTAGATTGACGGGCTAAAGTTTAGGGTTTAGGTAAGAGTTTGACAAATACTTAACTTCAAATGCTTAACTCAGAGGTATATAGTATTTACTGATTTGATTAGTTGATCAAAATAACAAAAAGCAACAAATGATGCGATATCACAATTGATGACATTGAATAGGCATTCCGAAACCTATATTTTTGTGCGTCTTCAATCTGTGTCTGTTTGTGTCTTTTACCTCAAGTAATATGGGATAAAAGCATGAAGATACTGGTGGGGTCGGCTTTCAGTCTAACGGGATAGTTCATTCTCCATAACTTCATCGAGCTTCATTATTTTCTACGCGCTTTTCTGTTAGGCGACATAAGGAAAAATAAAATACAAATAATGATCTGATCGAGAACCATAAATTAGTCTAATTGTCAACGGTTGGAGACGTAATTGACAACGGTTGGAGATTGCTTTCACATATTGTTTCCTATATCGTAAACCAAGTCGAGACGAAATCTTTCTATTAAGTAGGGAGAACAACCGTTCTCCTCCTCGTCTACATGGTTCTCCACTGTTGATTCTGACTTTCAGAAGTTGCAGTGGTTTGGGAATAGTGCGGTGGGATTGTAACTGGATCCAGCTGCATACCAATGTTTTACATGGAGCGACTGCCTATTTGACCTCCACAATCCATTATCTAGGAAAAAAACAACAACCCGGCTGTCTACATCTGCAAATAACATTCGTCAGCATCAAGCGTTTTGTAATATGAAAATGATATCGATTACTTACCGTTCTTTATTTGAACAGGTAAGAGTTTGGAGTGGGGTCTTCGGAAGAAAGGAGTCCTGAAGGCAGTGAGGGAACTAGATGGCAACGAACGGGAGTCCTGTGAGGCACTACTCAAAGATGTCAGCATGTATGCGAGAGGTAAGCTATTCATTCGTCAATTGTTTGTAAAGTGGCTGTGATTTATAAGGGTATTAAGATAAAATCGAGTAAAGTGCGGGCCATTAGTATGGCATCATAATTATGCGAGTATTTGAAGTAAGCCTCGTACTATCCTAAGGCTAAAGCAACACCTTGAAAAGAGACCTCCGCCGATTTAATACCGAGCGTATTAAAGACGCGATTGAGCAAAATAAAGGCTCCAAGTTATTTTCAAGGGATCTGGCTATTGGACAGAGCCAGCTCACGAAACTGAAGACAATGGGAGGATCGTATCCGCCAAAACGGAGCTTCTGAGGGAGATCGAGACATTCAATGGCAGTTGTACATAATCAATCAGCAAGCCCGATGCGAATCTAGCGAACGACCCAAGAGCTTGATTGACCCGACACTACACCGAAGATATCCTGTCAGCCTGTACGTGATTAAGATGGCTCTGAAACAGCTTAAAAACAATAAGGCGCCGGCTGGCGACGGAATCACGGACGAACTCCTGAAGGCGGGTGAGAAACCGGTCCTTAAGGCCCTTCAGAAGCTGTTTGATTCCGTCATACTCGAGGGCAAAACGCCACAGGCATGGTGCAGGAGTGTGGTGGTACTCTTCTTCAAGAAGGGCGACAATACCCGTCTGAAGAACTTTAAGCCCATCTCACTTCTTAGCCATGTCTATAAGTTGTTTTCAAGAGTTATCACAAATCGTCTCGCGCGCAGGTTTGACGATTGCCATTCTCCCGAACAAGCCGGATTCCGAAAAGGCTTTAGCACCGTAGATCACATATATACGCTGCGGCAGGTTATACAGAAGACCGAAGAGTATAACCTGCCTCTCTGTTTAGCGTTTGTGGACTACGAGAAAGCCTTCGATTCGATCGAGACTTGGGCGGTACTGCAGTCACTCCAACGGTGCCAGATCGATTACCGTTACATTGAGGTGTTGAAGTGTTTGTACAAAAACGCCACCATGTCAGTCCGTCTTCAGGATCAGACTTCGAAACCAATCCTTCTCCAGCGTGGCGTGAGACAGGGAGACGTTATTTCTCCGAAACTGTTCACTGCTGTGCTGGAGGATGTCTTCAAGGTTCTGGACTGGAGAGGGCTAGGCATCGACGTTAATGGTGAGTACATCACTCACCTTCGGTTTGGCGACGACATCGTGGTCATGGCTGAGACCATGGAGAGCCTCAGTGCAATGCTCGATGACCTTAGTACAGCTTCCGAAAGAGTGGGTCTTAAAATGGACAAAACCAAGGTCATGGTGAATGGCCATGTAACACCCACTCCTATCAGGATCGGAGACTCTACACTCGAAGTTGTGGGCGACTATGTCTACCTGGAACAAACGATCCAGTTGGGTAGGGCCAACTTCGAGAAAGAGGTCAACCGTCGAATCGAACTCGGCTGGGTAACATTCGTGCAGTTGTGTGGTATCTTCTCGTCCAACTTACCAACCACACATTGTCTCAAGACGAAAGTCTATGACCAGTGTGTGTTGTCAGTGATGACATATGGCTCTGAAACGTGGTCACTTACAATGGGTCTCATCAGAAAGCTTACAGTCACTCAAAGGGCAATGGAGAGGGCTATGCTTGGCGTTTCCTTGCATGATCGGATCAGAAATGTAGAAATCCGTAAGAGAACCATGGTTACCGACATAGCCCGAAGAATTGCCAAACTTAACACACTTAACCACACTTAAGTGGCAGTGGGCAGGGCACATTGCTCGCAGAACGGATGGCCGATGGGGCAGAAAGGTTCTGGAGTGGCGACCGCGAACCGGAAGACTTTGCGATGGAATGACTCCCACCAGGTGGACCGATGACCTGGTGAAGGTTGCGGGGATCCGCTGGTTGCGAAACGCACGGAACCGGTCAATGTGGCGACGCTTGGGGCAGGCCTATGTCCAGCGGTGGATGTCTTTCGGCTGATATTATGATGATGATAAAAGCAACACAAGCCGGCCAATATGTCACAAAATATATGCTCTTATCCTAATGACATTGCGCAATGCCAGTTGCAGTCACTACTACAACGATGATAATAATAAATGCGATATGATTAATAAAAGAACGGGAATAATGAATCAAATTCAATAACATTAAGTATTCCTCTCTTTCATCGATTCAAGAGATCAAAAGAGAGCAAGCGAACGAAGTTAAATAAAATGTTGATTTGAATCCAATAATACCCATTAATATTAAACAGTACTTCTTAGAAAGCTTCTGCGTAGATAAATCTAATCATGGGCGTCACCAAGCGAGGGGCAATTACCCCCTTCAGGGATAAAAAAACCCAAATGCAAAGAAATCAAAGCCCTAAGTTCACTCACTTAACAAATCTTACCGTTGTTGATGTCTTAAATACCCTACAAAATGAAAAACAATTTCTTTTTCGGAAGTTGGTTTTCCTGTTTTCTTTTCTTCTTTTTTTGACACCGACTTCCAAAAAAGAAGTTATCTTCACTTTGTATTGTTTTTATTTGGAAATCGGTTATTTTCTTTTGTAAAAAGTGTTTATTTATCACTTTAAAGTTGTGGCTGTAAGTACGAGTATATATTTACCTAATAGGCAAGTTCTGTAGTAAGGTACCAATAATGCCAGAATAGATTAAATATAATTATTAGGTCCTTACATAGACCTTATAGTCTAGCCTTATAGCCTCACCGGTATCGTAAACAAGGTCCAAGCTACCGGCGGTCAGGGTTCCATAGACAGGAACCTCCTAACAATTCGAGCCGTGTCCAGAAATACAGCTTTCTGAATAAGCCCTTGACTCAACCGCCTAACAAGAGCATCATAAGGTCCGTGCTAAGGTGTTGGTCGAGACTCGTGGCTTTTAAGCCATTGACTGACATGAATATCGGTACAATGATCGCTGAGCTCACATCCTACATGTCAACAACCGAGAGCCAAGACAAGATAATTGATTTGCATATCTTTCTCGGCTTTCACGAGGTCCCATTATGCGGGACGGTAATGTCAACTATCATTGTACGCCTCTTGATTCGGTCCACCACCACTATATATCAGGCTTATATTATTATTATTATTTCTATTTTACCTTCTGTAGTTACAATTCTGTGTTCAAAGAGTAGAAACAGAAAATAATGAGAGCATAGAATCGATGCGTCCGACATTATTTTATTGGAAAGTGCAAACCAGTGGCTCCACAGTTTGTGGGTAATTGGAAAACTGACAGTTATTACAATTTTTATTTTCTACTGCTCGTTCTTTTTCTATTTCCAGCAGTTTTATATCGACGGTTGATAAAAATAGATGGAATTTTCTCACACTGTCGTCTCATTATTTTTTATCGTGTGTTTTTTTCAATTCACTGTCTCATTTGTGTAGCCGTTGCAAGCGCATTTGAGTATTAAGGTCCTGGGATTGAGTCCTGTTTCGGGCAATGTGTTTTTGAGTTTTTCTTGAGAATTTTTCAGTAGCAATAGGAAGTCTGGTATGACCCAGTGGTTGGCAATAAACTCAAGTCCTAGTTTAGTTTAGTGTAGTTTCGACGGGCTGTTTCCGCAACTCCACGACTAAGCGCGTATTTTGCGTACGGGTGGGATTCAGTTACATCATTCGATCCACCCCAGCTCCTCGAGAAAGGCCACAGCGCCCTGGTGCTGCCGACTATCTCCTGCAGGTTACCTGGGTCGCCGAAGTATTTGGCCCTGTAGACAGCGATTACAGGGCAGCTTAGGAGCAGGTGTGCTGCTGTCTCTTCTTCTACCATGCAAGCTCTGCAGAGTGGTCCGTCCAAAGCTTCCATCCTTTCAAAGCGCCCGATGCAGAATTTACAATGGGGAGGTATGCCTGTAACAGAAAGACTGGTGCCACTGTTAAAAGCGTGCCTGCCCTTTATAGACGTCCCCAAAGGATGGACGGAAGTGAAAGCAATATTCATTCAGGTAGGATTGATTATACAAACGCCAAGCCCTACAGACCAATCAGCCTGACCTCGTTCTTGCTATAGACCATGGAAAGACTGTGTGAAAGGGAGCTCCGAGACGGCACTCTAATTACATTACCTTTACATGGTAACCAACACGTTTATAGCTCGGGTAAGACTACTGAATCCGCTATTCACTTAGTGGTAAGCGAAATAGAGGAACGGAACTGATCCATCGTGCAGAGTGCCAAATATCGATTATTGGTGGTTGGGTAGTATCTTGCCTGTCCCGTTGTGTGTCCATACAGCGGATGATTTGCATTCGCGTCAGTCCCGATGATGACCTCTTCTCCACTGGTTTCGCAATGCGTTACGAGGCGGGCCAGGTCATGCGGGGGCGGTGCCTCCGCCTCAGGCATATAAACCGAGGCGAAGACACACGACATCATCGTGGCACCACGCTGTATGGTCAGTCTAGCTGCAGAGATATCTATGCAACAGAAATCAATTAAAAACTGTGCTCTGATGTTACCTGCCTCAGTAAAATGCTCGATGACCTCAGTAGAGCTTCCGAAAGAGTGGGTCTTAAAATGAACATGGACAAAACCAAGATCATGGTGAATGCCCATGTAACACCCACTCCTATCAAGGTCGGAGACTCTACTCTCGAAGTTGTAGACGATTATGTCTACCTGGGACAAACGGTCCAGTTGGGTAGGTCCAATTTCGAGAAAGAGGTCAACCGTCGAATCCGACTCGGCTGGGCGGCGTTCGGGAAGTTGCGTGGTATCTTCTCGTCCAATTTACCGCAGTGTCTCAAGACAAAAGTCTATGACCAGTGTGTGTTGCCAGTGATCACCTATGGGACCGAGACGTGGTCGCTCACAATGGGCCTTATCAGAAAGCTCAAAGTCACCCAAAGGGCAATGGAGAGGGCTATGCTCGGAATTTCCTTGCGTGATCACGTCAGGAATGATGATATCCGCAGGAGAACCAAAGTTACCGACATAGCCCGAAGAATTGCCAAACTTAAGTGGCAGTGGGCAGGGCACATTGCTCGCAGAACCGATGGCCGATGGGGCCGAAAGGTTCTGGAATGGCGACCGCGAACCGGAAGACGATACGTTGGAAGGCCTCCCACTAGGTGGACTGATGACCTGGTTAAGGTTGCGGGAAGGCGCTGGATGCGAGACGCACGGGATCGGTCAATGTGGCGACGCCTGGGGGAGGCCTATGTCCAGCAGTGGACGTCTTTCGGCTGAAATGATGATGATGATGATGATGATGATGATGTTACCTGTGAAATACATACAAGATCTAGGGTGATCATGGGTTGAGGTTGTTTTTTATATTCTATTTGCTTGCGCTTGACCACTATCTCACCTGATGGTAAGCGATGATGTGGTCGATGGTGAAGCACGCTTGCCTAGAAAATACCCATTCACTCTTAACTTAAAGACCCCTAGATTGTAGCTATCGGGAAACACAGACTCTTTCCGCCTAAATCGGACAATCCTCGTATTTGGCCGTCCCTAATCCACGGCTCCTGGATCAGGGCAATGGCCGTGTGTTGAATCTCCAACCACTTGCGTAACTGGGCCGTGGCTGTCTGACTCTGGTGGAGGTTCGCCTGTACAGCTTTAAAGGAAAACGAAGGGGTCACCATCGCAGATAGGGCCCTCCTCGTCTTCTTCCAGCTGTAGACCGGCGAAAGCGTCGCCAACCTCGTCATGCTCCATCGTTCCGGAAGCCGGCGACAGTATGCTGTCGTCCAGCTCCACGCCCGATTAGGGACGGTTACCGTGATGGCGGTGGTAGTGGGGGCGGCTGGCTCTGCAGCTGTGACTGTGGCCGCAGACGCTGCCGGATTGTTGTATGGGAGATTAATCTCCCCTGCATCGACGAGCTACCTCGTAACTGGGTCCAATCCCCGAGGAACACACCCGAGACGGCTGTTCGTTCCTTGGAACTTGATGTACACCGAGCCCAGACCAAATCGCAGTCTGCGCTCATCAAGGCCGGGATGTGGTCCTCGGAAACCTCCAGCACAACGAACCAGCCCGCCTCTGCCTCTCAGATCGCAGGAGCACCCACTTTTTGATGTTGACAAAGGGGTTCTGGTACCATAGGGTTCTACCCAATATGGTCACATCCTTGTATACCCCTCTGTCGTCTGGGATCGTGATTCCACACCGCATCTGCTTCTGTAGCTCAGCTTGTCTCTTGACGTCTAGCTGGGTGCTAGCCGAGAGAGTCATGCTGAAGATCGTCCTCTTGAGCCAAGCTAAGGTGTAATCATCGCTACACCAAAGATTAAGCGCTGCATTACCGAACTTCGGCCTGGCGACGAAGGACGGTATCTGCCGCTCCGAAGTCTCTCTCGCGGGGGAGCAGGCCTCTTCGATTATCAGCCTTTGGATTTCGTCATGGACCTGGTTTGACACCTCTTGGCTGACAATCCCCGTGCTGTCACAGGTTACCGCGACGCACAGGTGGGCGCTGGCAACTCGGGCAAGACCTCGCCACCCTTGTGTTGTGTCGCCCGGTGATTTCTGTTACGTCTATTTCATAGGGAATTAGACTAAAAACAGGGCGGCAACCACGAGATGGAAAATCACCGCACTTGTCTTGAGGATCTAAACGACCGTAAGGCTCTCCCTCAAGACCACGCCACCCGCCATCTTTGAAGGAGCCAGACAAGGTAGCACTGCATCGAAAAACCCAAGCCCTACGAGGCTTGTCGCTGAAAGCACAAAGCGTAACTATGAATGCGTTAAATGTTTAAGAGTGGTCTCTTAAACATTTAACGCATGTACTTGCTTTAATTGTGTATGTTCTATAGTTACAACTAGGTTAAACCTTCGAGAGAGAGAGCAGTGAGAGCAGTGGTGGCCCAGTGGTATCGGTCGCGACTTACAAGTTGTAGGTCGTGGGTTCGAGCCCAGGCAGGCGCTTTACTTTGTGTAAATTATTTCATCACCACTGCTCTCAAAACGGTGAAGGAAAACATCGTGAGGAAACTGGCATGTCCTAGAACCGAAAATTCGAAGACATGTGACTTCCACCAACCCGCACTGGGCCCGCGTGGTGGATTCCCATCCCCTCTCACAGAGAGGAGGCCTGTGTCCCAGCAGTGGGAACATTAATAGGCTGATGATGTGATGATGTGAAACCTTCGGGGTGTAGAGACGTGAATTCTTTATTTATTTTTATTATTGATATCTCTTCGAGAAAGAAATTAATTGTCTTCTTCTTGATGCAGTCGTAATACTGAGCGTCCGCGGTTCACTGGTCCGGGAGTTCCTGTTGGCTGCGCACACGCTGGGCATGACGCGTGGTGACTGGGCCTTCCTCGACGTGGAAATATTTCAGGTATGGTCCATAGAAAAATGTACAGTCAAGGGTCAAAAGTGCAGTCATGCTCTACCAAAACTAAAGTGTCATCTTTTTTGAAGAAGGTTATTTTTTCAAATATCACAGCGACTGTACTATTTTCGTAATAAATACATTGCTTCTTAAACACTACCTAAGTTTGTCGGTAAGTGACTGGACATTCAATGTAAAAATCACAAAACGATACTTAAGCGGATGCATCGCGCTGCTTCTTGCGACGAGTTAGTGATGTGCTTGTGCAGATGTTTCTGTGTGGGTAAGTTGTACGGTGCATGGTAAATACACGCTGAGTTTGATGGGATAAGTTCTGATTTACAAAATGCGGGTGTGTGCGCGATTGCGTATCTATTGCTTTTATTGAACTGCATGTGTAGTAGTTGCCGTGTGGTAGCGGCAAACTGGATACACACAAGTTTCCGATATATTTTCATCTACCGGGCATATATCCTTTTTTATTATAACTATGAGTGTGATACACTACGCGTATTACCCCTTTGATAGACATTGCATACGATGCCAGCACTGATATAAATATACAGACAGTTTAAGTTAGTAAGTCAAAAGCAAGTATACTCCATTTGAAATAACATTTGAAATTTCTACAACCCTTTTTAACAGTCCGTTCAACTGATTTTGAGTTATATCCCGTAAATATAAGGATAGCATAAAAAACATAAACCTGTTACCAAAACTAACTGTTTAATACAGCTACCATTTGTCATATCACCAACGCAATAGAAGTCAAAATCGGTTGAACGGGCTATAAAATGGGATTATTTAAATGTCTAATGTTATCTCAAATGGAGTATAGCCCAGTTGCTAAACTATCAGTTTGCTGTCTGTACATAGATTTCTAACTATTTAAATGGAGGACTGGATGAAATAGGAGACTGTGGATACTTTATTTTTCATTATATAAGTGTTTCAAGGAATTCTACAAAACACTAAGAATAGCATTAAATTAGGGCGTAATGAAAACAGACAGTTTGGCAGGTAAAACTGTACAATTTGCGTAAAGTTCAACCTTATTCTTATTCAGCATGGTTGGTAATGCCATGATTTCAGTCTTCTTCCTCCTGAAAAAAAATAAAACTACTGGAACTCAGATGTAGAGCATTTCTCGAAGGAAAAGCTAAGTATAAGAAGTGTTTTTGTTCAAAATCAAGTCTTAACTAATATTATAAAGATTGAGCCCGATTTTTGTACGTTTGTTCATGATCATCATCATCTTCAGCCTATTAATGTTCCCACTGCTGGGACACAGGCCTCCGCCCTCTGTGAGAGAGGGAATAGGACGTGGTCTACCACGCGGGTCCAGTGCGGGTTGGTGGATGTCACATATCTTTGAATATTTCTAGGAGATGCCGGTTTCCTCACAATGTTTTCCTTCACCGTTTTGAGACCAGTGGTAACGAAATCTATACCAATATTATAAAGAGGAAAGATTTTTTTGTTTGTTTGTTTGTACCGAATAGGCTCCAAAACTACTGGACCGATTTCAAAAATTCTTTCACCGTTGGGAATCTACTATATCCCCGGGTGACATAGGCTACTTTTTATCCCTGTATTCCCACGGGAACGGGAACTACGCGGGTGAAACCGCGAGGCGTCCTCTAGTAATTTATACAAAGTAAAGCACCTAGCTGGATTCGAACCCATGACTTACAACTTGTAAGTCGCAGCCGATACCCAGTGGTCACTGGGCCACCACTGTTCTCTAGTTTGTTCAGACGCTATAAATTATTATAACCTAGGCAAAGCCGGGCGGGGCCACTAAGCCTTTATAAAAGTCGTATTAGGCTGGGAAACAGCACTTTTTGATCGTCAGAATTGACATAAAGACAGACCACCAAAACGACCGTGTGTCACCATTTTTGAAACATCTCCTCCTCTTCTCGTAGATTGCCCCAATGCTGGGATCGAGACCGCATCATGGTAACAAAACTTTCTCTATCATGAAGTTTCTCCACCTGCTCCTATTCTCAGCAACATACACGGCTTCTGAGTCTTTGATGTTCAGCGAGGTTCGGATGTGGTCTGACCAGCGTATATGACTGCTGTCTCTAGGCCGTTTACCCTCAACTTTGCCAGTGAGAACTACATTTTGCAACTCAGCATTAAATCAAATACATAATGCAAGTTTCTTAGTACAAATAAAGTAGTCGTTGCACGTCTATAATTAAAACAGCTTGAATACATAATTAAATCTCGACTAGCGACATAAAAGCTGTCAATAAAATTAAAATGTTTATCTCGTCGCTACTTATGTCAATAAAAAATATTATTATTATTACTTCATCAAGAGAAATAGTTTCAAGGTTACGCTTTTTATTAAAAACACTGTTTGCATCAAACTGAATAAGAACATTTTTGCAGCACAATTATCTGCCTTTTCACGACTAAGTGCTCGTTCACACAGGGGTCCGTTTTACAGATCCGCTTTATCGTCTACGATTTTATTCGGCGCTAACGCATTTGTATGAACGACTTCACATACATGACTGTATTCCAAATCCAGTAAAAAATACCGATCCACCAAAATATAGAGCTGTCCGTTTTACAGGTCCGCGTTATCGTATTCGGCGTAGGTAGTTGTATAAACGAGTTCACACACACAAAATTATTAAAATACTGATCCGTTTTATCGGATAGAAGGCGCGCAGGGCGTGCCAGTAGCCCCAATAGCGATGGATCCATTAAAACGGTACTGTAAATGCGGTTTGAACGTCACTCCAGTAGCGACGTATCCGATCCTGGAAATACGGATGTTCGGTGTGAACGAGCCCTATGTCGGGGTTGGCTTCTAGTTTATCCACATACAGCAGAGTACCAGTACATCACACGGAGCGGCTGCCTATCTGACCTCAACAACCCAGAAACGGGGTAAACTATACCCCTTGGCGAGATCGGTATCAGATTTTGTGGCTTCCGGCAATCGTATCGACTGTCAAATGCTGCTGGGAGCAACGACCTAACGTGGCTTCCGAGCCACGAAGGAGTCTTGGTGTCACCCATCTACAGACTGATTTTTAAGGTTCTGTACCCAAAGGGAAAAATGGGACCCTATTACTAAGACTCCACTGTTTTTCTGTCTGTCTGTTTGTCTGTCTGAAAATTATGAAAGTAATTAGAAAGAAACAGAAAAGTATTAGGGAGAAAGAAAGGTTTAAACCAGCAGTTTTTAAAAGAAGCTAGTGACTGAACTTAACTTACTGACATCGGCAACTCATTCCACAATTACAAAAGTTTCGGAGATCGAAAAATTATCGGTTGTTGCACCCGGTGACAAAATTAATTGTCGCAACCAGCAACTGACAAATCTGTACCACTTGCTCTTGTGTAAAATTGCTGGTTTCCACAACCTGCAACATCAACACGTGTAATAATCATATTAGTTTTTAGGGCTCCGTACCCAAAGGGTAAATACGGGACCCTATTACTAAGACTCCACGGGCCGTCTGTCTGTCACCAGGCTATATCTCATGAACCGTGATAGCTAGACAGTTGAAATTTTCACAGATAATGTATTACTGTTGGATGTATTAACCGCCAATATATCCATAGTTCTGTTCAGAACGGTGATCCAGCTAAGGTCTGGCAGTTTCTCAAATCATTAGGTATCGGAAAAAAGTCTCACAATACGATTCCTAAAGACTTGGATTTCAATTTACTTAATAGTCATTTTTCTACTTCGCCCGAATTAGATAGGGCCACTAAAGCTACTACGCTAAGTAATCTTTCAAACCTTCCGGTACCTGATTATTCCCCCTTTGTCATAAGTCAATTCACCGCTTGTGATGTTAAAAAGAGTATTCTAGCGATTTCGTCCAACGCTGTTGGTAGTGACTGTGTTAGCCGTAAAATGATCGTCCCCATCCTTGATGACATTGTTCCTGTTATCCTTCACATCCTCAACTTCTCTGTTTCCAGTGGTGTCTTCCCTCAAGCCTGGAAAGATGCCCATGTTATTCCTCTACCCAAAAAATCTCATCCTGCATCTTTTTCTGACTATCGTCCCATTTCTATTCTTCCTTTCCTATCCAAAGTCCTTGAAAAATTAGTCCATCATCAACTCAGCTCGTTCCTTTCCAAACAGAAGCTGCTAAATCCCTTCCAATCTGGTTTTCGCCCGGGACACAGCACTACCTCAGCACTTGTGCATATTACGGACGACATAAGGTCAGGTATGGAAATGGGAAAGTTAACTGTACTTGCTCTACTTGACTTCAGCAATGCTTTCAATACGGTTGACTTCGACATTTTGCTGGGAGTCCTGAGCTCTTTTAACATATCTCCTTCGGTAATTGACTGGTTTCATAGTTATCTGTTTGGCCGCCGGCAGCGTATTTGCATTGAGGAATCTTTCTCTTCTTGGTGTTACACCTCTGCCGGTGTGTGCTGATACTTTTCGCACTCTTTATTAATGCTATCACTCAACAGCTATCTTCTTTCTACCACCTTTATGCTGATGATCTTCAAATTTATACTCAAGCTCCTCTCGGTGAGTTATCGGACGCTATTCGGACTATTAATACGGACCTGGCTCGAATTGGTGACTGGAGCACTGAGTTTGGGCTGAAGATCAATCCGACGAAAACTCAAGTGGCTGTTGTGGGAAGTTCCCGAACGGTCTCTAGGATTGATTGGGCGACACTTCCCCAGGTTTCTTTCAACAACACCATTGTTCCTATAGCTCACACTGTGAAGAACCTGGGGATTTATATCGATAGCACCCTTTCCTGGACCAAACAACTGCAGGAGGTCAGTCGTAAACTGTTTGCGTCTGCGGGCTCCCTGAGACGGCTTCGTAACTTTCTTCCCATCACCACTAAAATTGCGATAGCACAATCTCTTCTTCTCCCTATCCTGGACTATGCTGATGCCAGCTATCTCGATCTCACCCAAGACCAATTGGACAAGCTTGAGCGACTTCAAAATCTCTGTATCAGGTTCATATTTGGCTTGCGCAAGTATGACCATGTTTCTGAATTTCGAATCAAGCTCAAATGGCTTCCTATTCGCCTTCGCCGGAATGCCCACATACTTTCTTTGCTATATAATGTGCTCTTTAATCCTTCTAGTCCTTTTTATCTTAAAGAACGTTTTCAGTTCCTCTGTGACACACATTCTCGGTCCTTGAGATCATCGGAAAACCTGAAATTAAGCATTCGTATGCATTCCACATCTTTCTTCGACAAATCTTTCACGGTTCAAGCAGCTCGTTTGTGGAATGCATTACCTATTGAGGTAAGGCGTGCGCAAACATTGCCGACATTTAAGAAAATGGTGAAGGATCATTTCCTTTCTCTGTAACTATTCTTCTCCTTTCTCTGTTCTGTATTTGATATTTATTAGTATATTATTTTATTTGTATGTATGTATTATATGTAATGTCTAAGTTATATTATTTCATGATAGTTTTTGTACACTGACAACCCTATGTCTATCTCCTCTCGTTCGGTCCATCCAAAGGTTGTCTGTAAGAGATTGCCCTGTGCGATAAGACCGCCCATTGTACACTTATCTTTATAAATGTTTTGTTCTGTAATTATTTAAGTGGTGTACAATACAGTATATAATAAATAAAATAAATAAATAAATACTGTTGCCGCTATAACAACAAATACTAAAAACAGAATAAAATAAATATTTAAGTAGAGCAACAAACGTGATATTTTTGCCGTTATTTGCGATAACCGGTTGGTCCGTAACCCTTTGCGCGCGAGTCCGACTCGCTCTTGGCCGGTTTTGCAAACGTTGCTTTACCTTGAATTTCGACTCGTGCGGCTGATATTACTTATCCACAAGCTCCTCGGACTATGAACAGAGCGTAAATAAGAATATTTTACGAACTGTCTTTCGCCGCTGAAGAGAAAAGAATTTTTCATTTTCGTGTATCGACACGCGCGATCTTTAACTTATGATCTTCGATATTAAAACTATAAGGCCTGGTCCAGAGTGAACGCGCGTTGGCAACTTCATGCACAAAGGTACAAAAGCGGACTTAATGCCTTAGGCATTCTCTACCAGTCAACCAAGGGTGGTGAAGAGACAACATGGTGGTGCATAGTTTAAAAATAAAAAAAAACTTGTAGTAATTATGCTAAAATAGATAAAATACACGAACATATATATTGAATATAATACACTCGCGAGCAATGAAAAAGTTCCAGTGACATAGCACCAAATTACTCCTTAACGGAAAAGGCTAGCTTAATGACACCGTCTGCAATATTGAAGTACATTTAACAGCGCATCAGAATATTACCAACTAAAGACGTAAATATGAATTTAATAAATTACATTCTTAAATTATTATTAATTATATTATTATTATTTTTAATTTTGTGGGTGGAACTTTTTCATTGCTCGGCAGTTTATATACCTATATAGTATACATATTAAACGCGATTAAACTTAGTCTCTTAATTGAAAAGCACACTGCTGCGATACGCGGTATGCGGTGCCGGACACATAATCGTACAGTATGAAAAATTTCAAGAATGGTATTTTGCTCCATCGAAGTAAGGAGGATTATGTTTACCGGCACCGCATACCGCAGCGTTGCGCGATCTGATCAAGAGACCAAAGATTTGGATGGCCAAAGTGCGTCGCAAGTTGTTGTTGCAGTAGAGGCAAAGCGTGTTTTTTTGGGGTAAAACAATAGACGATAGCTTGCTAGCGAGGCCGCTCTATCAAGTCCCATAGGGCCCATTATAGATACTTTAGTGTAAGCGCATACAGCAGTTTCACATGTTTGGTACTTATTTATTTAGACTTCATGCACAAAGGTACAAAGGCGGACTTAATGCCTTAGGCATTCTCTACCAGTCAACCAAGGACCAATCTAAGCACCAATCTTAGCACTCGCGTAAGCTCTTCACCCTGGCCGAGACGTTAGGGTTTTTTGACAGTTTGGCACCAACGACCTCAGGCGTAATCGTGCATAATATATTGAAATAAATTGAATGGGTTTAGTTCATAAAAGTTAATGTTGACTTTAGACGTGCGTTAAAAGATTTCTATAAGTAATTTAATTGAATTTTTGTTTATGAATAGAATATTGGAGTTAATGCGTATACAATCTTAACTTTTGTATAAGAAAGAGAATTTAATAAAGACTATTTTGTATAATAGAAAAAAACGGCTAAGTGCGAGTCGGATTCGCGCACCGACAGTTCCGTATAAATAGCTACATTCAACAATATAATTAGATAACATTATTGACGATCGTAAACAATGACGGCACAGAACATTGCTTTAACGAAGGGACAAAATTAACTTTGTCGTTGGAAAACTGTTGTCCCTATACATCGACATAGGTCGCAGTCAGTTTACCAACTGCAAATAAGTTAATAACGTTATTTTTTTATGTAATGAACTTTTTCCTATATTTGCTATAAGACATTGCTTCTTGCCAAATTTTATGATTCTAGGTCAACGGGAAGTACCCGATTTTTGATGCCCTTGTGATTCCTAAAACATGCGAAAAAAAGGCGGTACATATCTTTTGATTGCGTTGATTTTTGTTTTTCCGAGCTCCCAGCGATTGCAGACTTGCGAAAATGATATTAATTTGATACGTCGACGCATTCCTAGAAATAGGTCTTAATAGACGGAGTGTATTTTTCTTTACCCGACTACGGCGAAGCAAAAGGGAGGTTTATGATTTTGACCGGTATATATGTATGTTCATCTGTTCCCTCATAACTTCGAAACTACTTATCACAATTTGAACAAATGAGGTGTCGTTGGAAGCACCTTGTTTGTTCCGCTGGTTACAGGCTATGTGACGACACATTAAATTGAATATGGCGCCCGAAGCCAAGAACGAAAAAAAATTCGTCCCAACCCCCACATCATGTGTGGTATCGTTGAACAGAGATTATAAAATGAAGATAGGGTTTGGTACATCATATTTTTGTCAAGCGTACCGTTTGCGAGATATTATGTCCCGTCAAAGTCATGAAAACTAGTATATTACCCGACTACGACACGGCGTCACGTCGCAGTGTTTGTTGACATGCCGATGTATGCATGTATACATTTATGTTTATTTGTTCCCTCATTGCTGAGTCTCTCAAATTTCGAATCATAAACCTATGTGTATGTTTCGTTAGCTATCATAACTACACACACATAGTACATACCCATAGATATAAGCTGAGAGTAAATTTTCATTTAAGCATAGAATCCGGCACTATTACTTGTCCTCTCTTACATAGCTCGGTCTTCGTCATAGTTATTATATTTAAATTTCTGTTTCATTTAGAATAATGATATGGTATTTATTATAATATTTGTTAGTATATTGTTTTAGTAATTATTTATGATTTTAATTATTGTTCATTTTATTTTATTTTTGTATTCCTACCACTGTTGTGTCCTTTTTAACCCAAAGGTTGACTGGTAGAGAATGCCTTGCTGCATTAAGTCCGCCTATTTATCACCATTGTACATGAAGTTTAAATAAATATAATATTTCTATGCACATACCTATACCTGTCCTTTGGTGAATAGTAAATTTCATTAATCAATTACGTTGTCGTTATACGTTTTCCAGCGTCTACTTTTGTAACTTATGTAAAACAACAAAACCTAAATAGAAAAAAAAATGTGATGTGGCTCTGCAAAAACCCCAAAATACTTTAAATAAAAAAAACTTCAAAAACTAAAACCCGACTACTGAAAAATCACGCTCTAAAAGAAACAACAACAACAATGAAACAAGAAAATATTCTCATCTAAAATTATTATGTACACACTATTTGATATGTATCGGGTATTAAATAAACAACATACATGTAATAAATAATTTATTGTATTTCATACATAACTCAATGCTCTCAAAACGGTGATGGAAAACATCGTGAGGAAACCAGCATGTCCTAGAACCAACAATTCGAAGACATGTGACATCCACCAACGCGTATTGGGCCCGCGTGGTGGATTACGGCCCATTCCCTCCACAGAGAGGAGCTTTGTCCCAGCAATGGCAACATTATAAAGCTGATGATGCTTTCATACATATTCATAGTGGTGTTCAGAGTATAACCGTGGTCGTATGCTACTTAGCAGAATGTATTGTTTTGTTACAGTAGGTGGCATACGACCACGGTTATCCTCTGACCACCAAACACTATAAGAAAGAAAACGTGTTCCAAATACCATAAGTAAAATGAGACAAGGGTACATCTATGATGATGACTATATAATCTGGCTCAGGCTATTCTTACAGCTATCATTGTGCCGTATGTCAATGATAGATCCATAATGATAAAGCCAAACTCGAATAACCAATCGGACAGCAGCAACACAACCGGTACGTATCTAAAACGATCCATTAATTCAGTAGCGCGTCCCTTCAATCACGTACTGTTATCAGGGATTCTACACACGGTTCTCTTGACCTTTCCTTCTAAGGTAAACTGTCGGGCTTTCGCTGATGAGAACGTGTAGGCTCTGCGCAGACGGGGCAGATTTGAACTTCGAGTTTCGGCAACTGACAATCAGCAACTACCTTACGACGTCGTTTATATGACGTTAATATTTGAAGAATCCGCGCAGACTTAGCAAAATAGAGCCTTATTTATAAATAACTTCTATTAATATCTAAAATTATGATCGGCATTTTGATTTTGATATCTGAAAATTTAAAGTAATAATATGGTTAAATAGTTTTTATAAATCAAAAGTTTTGGAGATCGTCAAATTTTCGGTTGTTTCACCCGGTGACAAAATTAATTCCAAATTGTCGCAACCAGTAAAGAAACTTCGTAATCATCGTACATACATAATTACGGTGCTTAACAGAAGGCAACTTTAGTTGATTAACTACCAACTTCTTAAAAGTATCCAAGTTTATATAAAATACTATACATAAAATTACATATAAGCATACATAATATTATAAGTTGCACAATTTCATAGAAGGGCAAAAAAAGGAAAAAAAGCATGAATAATTGAAAAATTATGAAATTATTTAGATATAAACAGAGCATTAGAGAGAAAGGAAGTGGTTTTAACTAGCGGTTTTTTAAAGGAGCTAGTGACTGAACATCGGCAACTCATTCCACAACTACGCAGCCTGGACCGTGAAAGATTTGTCGTAGAACTTTGTAGAAGGAGCAAGCCATCAAAAGTCTCAAATTCTCCGATGATATCAAGTGTCTAGAATGTGAGTATAACCCACCCAACGGCCGCCATGGCCCACGCACAATGGTTCACCGAAGGACTAAGTGCGGATACCAAACCCCATAACATAGAACATAGTGTTTTTCAATGACAGCCCTTCCTTTGGACTTTACCGTAGTCGGGTAAAAAATATGACTTGTGTCTATCGTGTTATTGAACGATATACACCGGTGTTTGAAAAACACTAACAACCCTGAAGGGCTTTATTACACAGGGTGCCATACACGGGTCGTCTGGCGCCCATTTGCATGTAGTTTGGTGCCTGGGGTGGTCGCGGTGTACAATGTTTTCTGTTGGTGCTCCCCAGAGAAGGGTCCGATGACGGACAGCCGCGGCGGGTCCGCAGTGAGTGTTAGCACTCACCGTGAGCCCGAATTGCCACCATAAGCGGCACAGGAGGACACCGTGAAGTTTTAGTGTGTTTAAGTCCCACATAACTGCACTCTCTCCCCGGGGTAGTGCAGTATGCATGAGCACTCAAGAAAAAAAAAGACGTGTGGCACTCGGGGACTGCCGCGGTAAAGCTATTGCATAGCATTTATTGTAGATCCGGTCCTGGAAAATGCGTCTGAATGTCGAATTGTATAGAGTTGCAAAACCACATTATTATTTTTTTTTTCTTATTTAAGTTTTAAATATTAATTATTTTTTTCTTTTCACTATTTTTACTTTTTTCCAAACCCCCATTTATTTCCGATTAATAAAATTCTAAAAAACAAAACAAAAATATAAAGTGACCCTTATTTACATTGAAATAAGGTCGCTTTTCTTTGATAAGCAAAAATTACGCTTATTCTCATTAGCATAAGGTCCACATTGATCACCAATGTCACAGAAACAGCCCAGAGAGACCGATAAAAGGAAAAAAAAATACGAACAACAAAAATTTTAAAACCCTCATATCTCAGAAACGGTTGGAGTTAGCGCATTTCTGACAAAAAATTTGCCCCACCGTCTCTCTGCTACTTCATCCAGGAGAACAAGATAGGATTAGGATTTACCCCCCCCCTCCTTAACCGTTTACCTCCCCCCGCAAAAAAAAAATACATTCTAAAAATACCAACACGGAAATCTAAAACACGTGCAACAAACCTCACCCCCCACCCTGCCCTCCTGCCCCTCACCGGCCACATTCCTCAGAATTCAAAAACCTTATAAAAAATATCACCGCTGTGCCGGTCGGAGTGGGGGTTGTTAGGTTATTTTCGTTACGGAATTTCTGGATTCGGTTACACGCTCAAGGCCCGCGATAGAAGCTATGCAATAGCTTAAAAAATGGGTCGTATTACTAACATAAAAAAAACAACTTTTATTCTACGACTTTTAAAAATTCAGCAAAAAAAGGCTGTTTTGTTTTGTTAAACTTTTAAATCCATACATTCTGGCGAGTTATGCGAACATATTTTATTTATTTTCGCTTCACATATGTTGCAGGTACTCGTAGGTACAGAAAGTGCTAACACTAATATAACTATATATATAAAAACATTTGTGAGAGACTGGTGCCCGTTATGCGAACATAAATGCAGCTCAATCAATCAACCAGCTGTTCTTTTTTTGTTGAATACAGCCCTGCAAGGTTGTTGTGTTTTATCAACAACCCTGTTTGAGTACCCAATATCAAAGAATAGTATATAATATATATAATATGAGGATTTTATTTCTATTGCTTCTTGGCTTTTTTGTGCTCATTTTTAGGGTTACGTAGTCAACAAGGAACCCTTATAGTTTCACCATGTCCGTCTGTCCGTCCGCAGCTTAGCTCTGAGACTCTTAGTACTAGAAAACTATAATTTGGCATGGATATACATATTAATCAAGCCGACAAAGTGGTAAAAAATCATGAAAAAAAAAATTTGGTCGTACCATAAAAAAATATTTTACATGATTTTGAAAAAAAAAAAAACCCTATTGAGTGGGGTATCCTTGGATAGGCCATTCAAATATATTACGGGTCTGTGAAAGCCATTTATCGATACAGGGATCCGTTTCTGTAAAATTAAGCTTTATAATGCAATTTTTTGTTAGAATCCAGTCAAATGGTTGCTTTTGGATATTGCTGGGTTCGGGGAGACAAGTGAAAGACGTGACAGCTATAGGCACACTGCTTTAATCACTGTTAAACAAATCGCGCGGGCGCAGCCACGCACACATGGAAATGATAGCACACGCATACACAAAAGATATATTTAAAAAAAACACGGCAGTAATATATATATAGAAGTTAAAAGGAAAACTATCAAAGCTTAGTAGACTTTACAAGCTTACGAGTAATAGTCGACCAACTTATAAAATGTACTTGGAAAAGTAAAAAAAGCAAAATAAAATCATATCAGCCTTAATAATATTTTTTTCTAAATTAATAATATTATCGCTCGAGTAACACATTGGAGAGGGCGGCGGCGTTTGACGTGAGACGCCGAAACCGTTTAAATGTTCACGTAACAACGAAAAGTCTGCATTATTGTGCAACTACGGAATCCTATTATTGCGCGTGGCCCGACAAGCACTTGTTATGTATGGAAGAAAAAGTTATATTCCGCCGACTCGGAATAAATTGTAATAAAATGGTAGGAAGAAAAACAAGGTTTTTTTGAGCTTAGGAAAAAAGGGTAAACATACATAATTGTGATAGATGATGTAGGGTCGGCAAACTTTGTAATTCTATTTGCTTTTGTTATATAATAGTTGAGATAACTTTCAGCATATAATCCAGCTATGCTATTTGTTTTGGTTTATACCTAAGTGCCTTATTTGTAAATTATTTGAATCTACTCGGTCCACAGCATACTAATATATGAAACCCTAATTGTCCACAAGAGTTGAAACAACTTAAATCAAGTAGATTAAGTACAAGCTTAGTGTTATAAAAATATAACTATGAAGATATATTATGGATAATTATTTAAATTAGTGACAAAAACAAAAGGAGTATGCTTAGATGGTTTGGTCTTGTTGACCAAAGGGTTGAAGACAGTTGAAACGCCCTAGAAGGACATACACAAACCTTATTGGGGATGTTCTTTAGAAAGACCAGGTGCGTAGTATTCACAATCGGTGTGCGTGTATAATATGCCCTAAAACTAAAGGAGTATTTTAAGATCGTTGCAGGTGGCTTTCTTAATTTTTTGTCTAACCCCATGCGAAAAAGATTTGAGTTTATGTAGTGTATGTAGTATGTATATTAGCTCCGTAACTCCTACATTTGTTTACCCAGGGTGGGTACTGGGGCGAGACGGGCTGGGCAGCAGACGACGAGCGTGACACCGCCGCACGCGCAGCCTACGAGGCGCTCCTTCGCGTCTCCTTGAAGCTGCCAACTGGTGACAGGTTCGACGAGTTCGCTGACGCTGTCAGAGCGAGGGCCAAACAGCACTATAACTACTCCTTCTCTGATGGTGAAGAGGTGAGTCTTTTTTAACCGATTTCAAAAGGAGGCTCTGCTTGACCTGTATGTTTGTCTGTTTGGCCGCGATTTTCTCGCGTTTGGCCGAATTTATTTTGATCATTCTTTTTTATTGGATTAAGTGTCTCTCAACGTAGGTCATAGTGTAAGTTTCATCAAAATCAGTTAGGCAGTTTTCAAGATATGGAGTATACAAACGAACTCTTAAGCCACAAACAGCACGAATGTGTAAATTGAGTTATTATGGGTATATTTCCAACCCTTAAGCACCTTAATATGAAACTTGCTAAATTTTTAGTAAACCAACACTAAAAAGAGAGAAATTATTTTTTTTGTTATGAAAATATGATGTTTATAGGGTCATATTCAAAATAATTGTAATAATTACTACTGTCATAGTGTCCAACCCAATTATTTTTATAACGAGATACAACTGACTAGAATTTCATAAACAAACAGAGTAAATGTTTATTTGAATTTAATAAAAAACAACTAAACATTTGATATAGCTAAACAATTCATTAAAAAAAATGAAACCAAACATTGCGTAGATTCCGTTTCATACAAGTACTCAATGTCCACGTCTTTGACTGTTAACTAAAAAAAAATAATTTAATTATTAACAATTTCACAAAGGTTAAAAAAAAACTATATTCAGAGAATACTGTTTAAACTTTCAACACTTCACTAAAAAAAATATAAAATACTATTTATTGTTCTTCAAATTTAATTTATTAATGAGTCTCCTGATTTTACACATATCTGTTATTCTTCTCTGTTATGCTATTTTAACATTATTTCCATGGTAATAAAGAAATTTGATATACTGCCAACATTAGTCCACTACCTGTCACTACTAATATAGTTTCTCAGCTCGTTTCGTTGTCGAAGAAAATTAGACTTTTAAAAGTAAATATTTAATGTGAGACGTTTAAAATAGCGGTAAGTAAGTTTACTGTTTTATTACCCATACTAGGAAATAACTGTATTGTGCTAATTGTTATAAATATAAAATATTCGTATAACATTTCATCAACAAACATTTCATCATGTGGAAATAAATAGATTTGTAGGTTAGACACGTGCAATTAATTCATATACGTTATTTTATCCATCACTTTTTTCTGTTACGTAACAGATATGAATGATTAGGCTTTATTCACATAGTGTCATATATGAATTAATGATAATAAAATATTATTCAACTTACTGTACCGCAGGTTAGCCAAAACTTTTTTTTTCTTTTTATTTGAAGTATGTTAAGTTTTCGTATAATGTGCCCTGTATTGCATTGCTGTGCCATGTACTGTCTGTTGATTAAGATCAATGTTAATTATTTATTTTACAAATGTATGCTATTTAAACTTGCCCTAATAATTCCTTTCTGTTATTTTTCTGTTACAATAAAATAATATTCATATTTGTTTCCTATCCGTAACTTACAATTATTTCGAATATGACCCTTATAAATTATAACAAAACACTATCAGCTATCCGCTATCGCAGAAAACACTCCCTGCGGCTCGCATACTTTTCTTAATTGTATTTAAGCTTATATTTTTGTTTATTTGTTTTTCTAATGGAATTCATGCCTGGCGCAAATAAACTCTTTCTTTTCTATCAGTTTTCATTACCAGCAGTAGAATACTGGCAGCTCAGATGGTCAGACTTTAGTTGTTACGATTTGGCAATGCAATTAATGATCTTTTGCAATGTCTATAGAATGAGTATGATTAGTATGCAGAATAGCAAAACTTGTATAATCTAAAGATATATTAAAATAAAGATGTAAAAAACGTAAGCTTTGATTGTTGCAGTTGATATTGTGGAAATAAAAATAAAAGTGCAAATTGCTAAAATTGGCTCCAAATTCACCTGGTGTTTCGTACAATTTTGGACAATTATTTACAGTCGACTAAACATTAAAAGCACTCAGATTCATAAATATTTATAAAAAAGAAAAAGAGAGTAACATGTAACGGAAATCTGGCCAAAACCACATATAACCAAGGTTTTTACAAATTCTAAGGAAAACGAGGTGTATCAAATGAATTTGTAATTTACGATTTCCTACCACGGGAACCTTTCCTGCCTTCTACAAAATTCTCTTTATTTTATACGGAGGAATTGGCCAAGGCCAGAACATCGATAAATCTTTAGACCAATAAACATGTAAGTAGGATGGTACCTACGATATACAGGGCATTCTGTAGTCTCGTAGAAGATCAATTTTAAATAAAACATGTGTTTGTTAAAATGATTGTTTGAAGGCAATTACAAGCAGTGATTGATTGCAAACCTTTACTGATCAATTATTGACTAAGTATATATAATTAATTCAGTTAATAACGTTAAACTAATCCAATAATTCGAAATTGTTTTATTACCATCTTGCAAAATAATTTCGTATTCAGGCGTTTATTATACAATGTGTCCGGACTTGAAATAATAAAAATTTAAGACCGTAAAATACAATTAAATTTATCAATAAAACACCCAACATAAGCGGTTTAATATGCACAAAATTTTATTGCATTTCCTAAAATTCTGCAAATTTTGTAGGGTTGTAAATAGTCCAAAAATCAAGTTATCAATCCCTCACATTTCGACTATCTCCTTCACTGACATCGAACTCCACTTTTCTAGAGCCTCACGAGATTTTTCGATATTGTCAATCCCAAACCATTTTGCATTTTTGACAATCGCTATCGCCATTCTTTCGATGATAAAATGTTACTTGTCTAGAGCCTCTGGTCTCTCTTCCCCTTTTAGAATAGTCGTATCTCATATGCTAAGACGATATAACAGCAACAACTACATACCTACATATGTTGTATATATATTTCATATCAATTTATAAGCTAGATAAGATTAAGTTCCGTTAACCTTGACCGAGGGACTACCTGGATCACAGCTACGCTGGACGGTAGATCCTTACGAGGATGTGCTCGCATTATTCAATTACGTTCTAGTCAACGTATTTAGCTAGGTAGGTTATGCGGCTTATACCTAATAGTTAGTGAATAGAAGCGTGGCCAGCGGCATGGCATAAACTGTATGGAACTAATCCGACTGGCTTATTCGAAACCGTTTGTGCAGTTTTCAATATAATGATTTAAAAGTAAAGTATCTGCAGATTTCAATAAATGCCTAGTTTAGAAAAGGGAGTCCTATGATCCATTTTATATTTGTTGTACTGGTTTTTCTTTATAACATTTAAGTATATAAGACAACTCTATAAGCCATGTACAAACTACTTACTGAATTTTTATTTTTTGACTATCTCGTTACCCTGGGGTCACGGTGCTTTGAAAGGCGTGCCGGGGGACGAAACCAACTGGCAGAGACCTTGTCAGATATGCAGCTTGAATTGTGACAGCAACAGATAATTATCCCTGAATGCACTACGCAAGTGCTCCCCGGCTGGTCCATGACTGTTGCAAAATATGGAGACAAAACTTATTAGGCTATGGGTATGGGCGGTTTCGTGGATTTATTACCTACAACTATAGAAGAACTATTAGCTTCTGCCTGGTCTCTGTTGATCTACACGACTATAAAATGCTTGCGGATGACGTGCACACTCAATTAATGGGCCCCCATAAATATTCGCTAGCACTTAATTGACGTAGTGCCAAGGGGGCAATATATACGGAGGTGCTTGAGGAGTGGAGAGGTAAACCAAGGCTATCAGTAGAGTACGGTCAAGATCCCTATCAGCATCGTTTGCTCTTGCGAATCTCCACTCGTTAGTGTTCACTCCGACCGGCCAATTAAGGGAAGCCGGAGATGAGGGACAAGATAAGAGAGACAAAGCTGCCCTGCGGATTGTATCTCTCTTAGTCTGGTCCCTTGCCCTAAGCATGTTGCAGTAATGTAGGCTCTACCGGCACAGATCTAGGAATCATTGGAGCGCGCAAGCCTCACCACGACATCAACGTAGAGATAATGGGGTGGCGTTATTATTATTATTAACATAATGGTTTAAAAGTAAGTACTTGATATTGAAAATGTTTTCCTACACTAGGAATCACTCCTATATCGTGGGTTTATTTACAAACATTCAAACTTGCAAACAGAAACAGCCGGACTCGGAATAATTGTCTGTAGTTAATGTTTGTATTGTATGTAAATATAGAATAGATGCTGAAGTCCTGGTTAAAATACTATGATTGTTCTGACTTATAGTTAATTCGTGATATGAATACAAATTATGTACCCATATTGATTGTATGTTAGAAGCAATACCTTCGTGGGCCCTCAGCCAGGCGCCTGGACTCAGTCATAATACAAAGCTAATATATAGCTACACATACACATACAGAAGCGTTAAAGCTATGGAACAACGCAACATTTTCCTATTTCGGCCGCTTCCCGGCACCTTAAATATCAGAAGGGCTGGTGGTACACCCATCAGGGTAACACCATTCGATAGCCCAATTCTCCAGCTTTCCAACCACACTTTTGGAAGGAGCCTAGCTCTGGTGGTTGGGGAGCTAACCGACTTGACGTGGCGCGAGGTTCCATAGTTTTTTCATATCGTCAATCAGAGTGGATACTACTTCGAGGGCTGGAGCTGTGTGAAGCCACCAGACTTCCACCATGGATAGCCACGCGGCTGTGCGCCTGAAAGTTATAGATGTAGCTATGACACTACTACATTTCGATAGCTCAGTAGGAGGGCTTCAAGTCCCTCGCTAGTACTCTAGTACTAAGATGTATAGTTGTAGTAGAAAATAGCTTGTAAACCCACAAACTGACAGAATTTCCCTTTCTTCGGTGTTTTTCACGCAAGAACTCCCTGAAAATAGTAGCTAGGGATCTGGAAGAGGGTTCGAAGGAAAGGTCGTCTCGAGACCTATCCAGAAGTACAAGTTTGATCAAAATCGGTTCAGTGGAAGGGGAGTTTCTGTTGATTTATAGCTAAGATAGATAGTAATTTTTTTTATAATTAAAAAATCTGCGCGCACGCAAATTCAAGGTCCTCGTTACGGTCAAGTTAGTTAGAAGGATAGTGCGCAGTAAAATCCACGCAACTTTGTGTAACGAAGACCATGAAGAAACGTCGCTTTTGGTCATGAAAAGTTAAGTCTTTTATTTCTCGGGACATCACGCCTTCCCCTCAACATACTTGGCAGCCTTCAAGCAACTCCAAGGTCTGATATTGCCCGATGACAACTGAATCGTAGGTACAGGGACGTCAACGCGTTCGAGCAGGAGCCTTACAACCTCCAGAATACCTATCTACCTCGAGCGATCACGTCCATCCCGTACAGTTTTTCTGAGACTTATTTTTTGTCAGGTAAACTTCTTCATCGGCGCCTTCTACGACGGAGTGTACTTACTGGGTATGGCGCTGAACGAGACACTAACAGAAGGAGGTGACATCAGGGATGGACGGAACATCACCAGGAGGATGTGGGGACGAGATTTTCATGGTAAGGCTGAAAAAGACACTTCTCAAGAGTGATAGGTACAAGCAGTGAAATTAGTTGTTTAAACAATTAATTTCGCTTGAATGTTTCTAGCACATCATATAATAATAAGGTCTATTTGTCTTCATGATAATTAGATAGTTCCATACAACCCAGTCAAATTTCAATTTACACGGCATTGTTTTACAAGAATGTTACTGATTACAAGGTGGCTTTAGAAAGTGCAAAATCTCAATAGCAGTTCTAGAACTATTTGTGATATAGACCTGCAGATGGGCAACTTAAACTATTTCTGCGAATCTGCGATAAAACACCTGTGCCTGACTTTATACATCTGTCCCTTTTTCACAGTCGAACCATAATAGTTTTGACACCTCATGGTACGGGTGCAGAGATTGTGAGGCATGCTAAATTACTATCTTTTTAAGATTAGCAACGATGCACCAGAAAATTCGATTTGCAAGGGTCTGTGGGCGCTGATAATTACTTCCCGCTAGTCATGTTCTGGTAACATATTAAGTTGGAACGTTACAAAAACCGAGACATTGTGATTGGCTAAAATAGCCTGGAGGCCCAATTATTATTGGCGATCTTCAACATCGTAAATCGCGTATTGGCTATAAAAACTAAACGGAACCAGTTTGATGGACGCATTTTATTAATGTTTGTAAACTTCCTTACAAGTCCGTCGACGTTTTAAAAAGAAAGAAAAAATAAGACAAAACATGTCTAGTCGAAATTGTACAATGTATTTTCAATTCCGAAAGATAAAATTAGAGGAATTTCAATTTAAACAAAAGGTTGCCGACTCCTACGTATTCATTGTTTAAACAATGTTTACCAACGTTAATAGCTCTTTGAGTAATGAACAATAAAGAGGCAATTAAAGCAAAAACTCGGCGAGAGAGAGAGAGAGAGAGAAAAATATAGTGATAGAGAGAGATAGATTGGTATATACAGTAAATATTTTTATAAACTTGATACGTGGCAATTACTGAAGAATTTATTCAGCTACAGAGAATATTTAGTAAAGCAATTTGAGAGTTTAAAAAAAATAGATCCGTGATGCAAATCAGGCTTTGATGTACAGTCGACAGAAAAGTTTGTTATGCACATATGACATAAATATGCTCGTCCGTAGACTTGCATATCGTGGTGGCCCAGTGGCTAAGACCTCGCCTCTCGTGCTTGAGGTCGTGGGTTAAAATCTGGGCAAGTAATAATACTTTTTCAAATTCATATGTATTTTCTAAGTTTATCTTGGACATCACATGCAACGGTGACGGAAAACATCTAGAGGAAATCTGCAGCCTTATTGCGTTATGAATTCGGGCAGGCAAAGGGCAAAGAGTATGAAAAATCGACCAATCACATAGACGAAAATCCACATCGCGTCTATCATTACGCAAAAAGGCTGCTGGACTTATTTTGTTAATGTAAGTCAGAAATAGACAAGTCACAGGCCTGTGGGGTTCCCAAGGCGGCTTAATTAACTCGCACGCCACGACGAAAAACGTAGACATGCAGGTAGGTATTGTGTTGGTGTATACCACTGATCTCTAACATACAAGTGCGCTGGACTTCATACTATCGATGACAAAATGAAGACATTTGATTTTCGCCATTTGGCGCTGATGACAACGTGACTTAACGTAAGCGTCCATGGAACTAATATTGATAAGGCTAATCTTGAGAAATATCGGTAGTAACCTATCACTAAATGTGTCAATTTAGTTCCTGAGACTAATAGGGGTCAGTGGTGTATACTTTTAAGCAGTCTTTTGTTTAAGTTCTTATGCCACTACACCTTGTCTGATTTGGTACTTATGTATTTTGTTAACGGTATATTAAATAATTCAACCATCCTATACCTAGACAGATAGTCATCAAAGGAAATTAGTATTGTACATTATGTATATGCGAATCATTGATAGGAAATCAGCAATTACTAACTAGACAAGGCTTACGATCTTCTTAGAATTCAGAAAGTGTAATACGGATAGACCTTGACATGTTCACGTTCGATTCAAGATTAGAAAGTTAGTCGGAAACCTTTTAAGATCACTCAATAGTTAGGTATTTACTTTATACTGATATACCATTAGAGGTTTTCGTATGTTGGTCATTAATAACGAAGTTTTGCCTGCCGAGGCCTGCTCCCACAAGTTTATTGATATATTATGTTATGTCAAAGCAAGATATTGTCATAAATTGACGACGGTCTAAATCTTTTATGTGATGTCGGTAAGGGTATTGTCCTTTGCAATGTAAATAAGCAGCCACATGTCCAGAGCAGTAGTGGCCCAGTGATAACAGACCTGACTTACGCTCCGTAGGTCGTGGTCTTCGTGGTCATTAGTGGCGTCTCGCAGTTCGACCAAAGTAGCCGTCCACTGCTTAACCGGACTAACCTGTGGAGACTAATCTGTTAGCCTCCGGCCAGGCTTCAAAATTCTAAACCTAAAGCGACAGCACTAAGGGCTACCCCAGTTGGGGTCACCCGGTTGAGACACCCGACCGTGCCAGGTGAATCGCTGTAGGGCAGAGACAGGGGTTGACTAGGCTATCTACCCTTTTTTTTTTTTTTCCCTGTTGGAAAATCCTCATTGGATGTCCTCCGCCCTGGGGGGGGCGGAGGGGTCTGTCAGACTCGTACTGAGTAAAAACCACCCCGGTGTTCCATCTCACACCTACAACTACGATACTTCCGCAACCCCCGGCTAGTGCCGGCCCGCCTCTGCGGGCCACGATCTCGGGTTGGGGGAGAAGTGAGGTGTTGGACTCCCCCGCGACGTCTAAGAGGGGCGCGCGTGGAACACTACGCGCCGCCACCTCGGGTCCTGATGTGTTGGGGGTGACGGACGTCCCCAAGTCCGTCACCTCTGGATCCATTTAGGGGGGCTGGAAGAGGGCGTTGTGGGCCCTCTGCCGACGCCCGGCGCGTCTGCTGCGGATTGGGTTAGCGGATGAAATCTCCCTCTCCCTCTCCGCAGCCTCCTTCTTCGAGACGACTGTTTCGCAGAAGGATACCACCGCGTCCCAGGACTCCTCGCTGCCAACCATAGACTTGACTATGGCCGGCAGCGACAGGTCACTGCCTACTTCAGAGATGAGGGCACGGCGTGGCTCCTCCCAAGCGGCACACTCTGCCAGCGTATGCCGCGCCGTGTCCTCCCGGCAGTCGACGCAGTGGTGACACCGGGCGTCCGGCTCCCTGTTTATGCGACACAGGTACTTCCCGAAGCAACCATGCCCCGAGAGCACCTGCGTCACCCGAAACGACAGGGAGCCGTGCCTCCTCCCGAGCCAGCGCTCGAGCACTGGCCGGACGGCCTCGATGGTAATGAGGCCGGCGGTAGGGCGTGAAAGCCTGTCCCGCCATTCCGCCACCAGGACCTCACGAAGCTGAGACTGACGCAGCTCCATATGTCGCTGCATCGGCCCTTCGCCCCGCGCCCGCGCTTCCTCGCGCCACCGGTACAGTGACGCGAGTATAGCTATCTACCAAGTATAGTATAAGTAGTAGTAGTATAGTATAGTATAGTATAGTAAGTATAGTATAGTATGGCTATCTACCAAGGCCAACTACCCTGCTCCCGACTCCTTCTAACTGCCGTGTCCAGATGGGACTTGGCGAGTGGGCGGGTCACCACTTCACTTGGCTTCGTTAACACCGTTAGGTATCCACCAAGGACCACTAAGTCGTGGTTTTAACCCAGAAGGGGCCAAAAAAGATGTGACACCTGTGGGCGGCGCGCGGAGACGCGGCGACCGCAGTGACGTCACGCAGTGGCGCGACGAATCGGAGAGAGGGGCGCGGCGGGGCGCGCGGTGGGGGCAGCGAGAGCGGCGGGCGGCAGCGAGACGACCGCTCGGCGGCGATGGCAGGCGAAGAGTGCGACCAACCCGCATTGGGCCCGCGTGCTTAATTTATGCCCATTCCCTCTCTCACAGAGAGGAGGCCTGTGTCCCAGCAGTGGGAATATTAAAAGGCTGATGATTAGAGACTGGATTGTATGCATTTGCATATTTGCCCCATTCTCAGCGGCAATTGCATATTATATCTAATATCTAGTGATGATGCATATTTTCGCGATATTTTTCGGTAGGTACTCTAATTACAAGTGTAATAATAAATTCTACAACCAAAATTTCGCCCATCTATACTAAAAATTTTCACTTATAAAAATATTATGATTGATCGAAGACTACACATTTAGAACACCTACCTGATTGTTTTCGTTTATAAAATGTTAAATAATTTTTCGGTTTAGTGCATTATTATCGTCTGCAAAGTTCTTACATTTGGTATTGATAATTTACTAATTGTATGCTGATTTAGAAATTAAAAAAACCAACCACTTTTTTTTCACATTTTACGAATTTTCATGTCTCTTTTACGCATTTTTCATCCATATTTCAAGCTTTTTATGTTGCATCATAATCTGGTACTTACTGATGATGTACATTATTATAATTTTCTGACTTTTATTAACACCGATATATTATTAATTGTTACAGGTATCACAGGCCATGTCCGAATAGATGCCGTTGGCGACAGAGACGCAGACTACGCCATCTTAGACTTGGACCCAGTGACAGGAAAGTTTGAGGTGAGACTGTCCAAATAAATTATATCATTTAGGTTTTTGCAGTGTATGTGCTTATGTCTACCTAATGTTGTATTTATCAAATACTAGCTTCTGGCAGTGGCTTAGCCCACGTGAAAGTCGATAATTATCACGAGGGAATATACTCCCGGGATAAAAAGTCCTATATGCTAGTCCTGGCTATAATCTAGGTATCTCTGTGTCAAACTTCATCCAGATCCGTTCAGCCGTTCTGGCGTGATTGAGTAACAAACATACATCCACACATCTATCCAAACTTTCACATTTATAATATTAGTAAGATGTGAAGTATGTGTTTAAGTGGAAGAAAGAAAGAAGAAATAAAGGAAAAAAAAATTCTTTCACCACAAAATGGCGCCCAAAATCCGCCATTTTTTTATTTTCCAATTGTAATGTAGCCAGTGACACTCGCAGGGTTAAGACGAATCGATTGACGTAAGAATCATCTCGACCAACGCGTTTGGTCTCTAGAACGCCACATAGGCACAAACATAGATACATAAATACATACATACATACATAGACTGATAAACACATTAACCACCTTCGGCAGTCGGGTAAAAAAGATAAACAAAAAGAAAACTTAAAACTATACAACAATAAAAAAGAGAAAGAAGAATATAAATATGACATTGGAAGTGATATTAAAAGTTCAAATTGTTAACTTATTTGAAAAAGGTTATCTCTGAAAGTACTAATCCGATTTAGAAATGAATTTTACGGATCAAGAGCTATATTGTTACTGAATGCCAAGGTTGTTGACCTGACATAGGCCACCGGATAGAAGCTACGAGGAAAAGAAATGCTCCAAAAGCATCTGAGTTCAGCTATACTAAGCAATAAACTATGTAAAGTTATAGAGACATAAATAGTAGCAATGTGCAGCCAAGGACAAGTAATTTGAGCCAAACTAACTATTCGAGAACAATCTCGAGGACGTGATGATTAATTTTAAAAGTTACGTACTGCCCAAGAAACTATCAAGAAACCTAACTTACCCTGTCCCAAAACTTAAGGTTTATAGCTCATAAGAAATTCTTTGACGCTGATGGAATAGAATTTCGTAAGTAAAACTAGACGTGAACTGAATTAAAGCTAGACTTGTAGGATGCCTCCAGGGACTGGCTGACCTCGAGACTTTAATTTAACGCCTTGCAGTCAAATTACACACGGTCAGTGCTCATGAAAAAGATTTTGAATTAAAATAAAATATACATTCTTTTATTTCGTGGCTTGACGACTTAGAGGCCTTTGCACGCCTGCGCATTCACCTAACATCTGGAAATGTATATTGTATACTGTGTTGAGCAATAAAGATTTGAATTTGCTATTATTGCGGATGCTCATACTCGACTCAAACTCAACATTGGCCACGTCATCAATCGATACCCACCCCCTCCTTTCTCCCCCCCGGAAAAAGAGGGGTATTATAAGTTTGAGGTGTGTTGCAGTGTATCTGTGTATCTGTGCGTCTGGGTATCTGTGTGTCTGTCTGTTGGCATAATAGCGCCTAAATGGATTAACCGATTTGATATAGTTTTTGTTTGTGTTTTTGTTTGAAAGGTGATTTTGTCGAATTTTTTTTAGCTATATTGGAATAAAATCGGTTGAGACCAAGTTCAAGTTCAAAAGTTATGGGCATTTTACTGTTTGAATCAGGGTGTTTTCGCAAGATGAGTCGGGGATTATTTAAATTTTGAAATTTTACTTGTTTTATAGTATAAATATATGTTTTAAAGATATAAGCATACATAGGGATAGACAGCGGAAAGCGACTTTGTTTTATACTATGTAATGTAAGGAAGTGTTTTAAAATCTTCATTCTCTTCCCAAATAATGACAAACTATGATCATCAAATAATCAATTTATCTCTCATTCATTCATTACATACAGTGAACGAGATTCTCTAAACCCCAGTCAATAAATCATCTGCTTTGTTCTAAGATATGTTTATTAAGATATTAGTTACTTAGCAAAGTACCTCGATCCTTCTAAATTAACAGAGTCTTGAGAAACTATGGACTGTACTAATTACTTTGAAAGTGATGCTCGCGATCTTCTTTGAAATTTCTAATCATTTATTTACATTTGGCATTGATTGCAACCATTTCTTAATGAATACTGAATGTGTACATCAAATCACTAATTGGGGTTTCGGATTGCAAATGGAATTATATGAATGCTTGATATTATTTACAATTTGTATAATTTTGAAATTCCGCGCACTTACCGCACCACCGCGGGCGTACCTTTGACAGCTATCACTTGATAACGCAAAGTCAAATCAAGTCAAATTCTTAATTAAATCCTAAAAAAGTCGAATCCTAATTGTTTAAATCTCTCTATAAGACTGAGGTTTGCTGTCAGAGAACTCATTATCATAAATTAGATTGTCGTTGCGAAAAACTCTTAATTTTTTTTTCGTTGAAATATAAACAATTGAAAATCGATAACTTTTTAATAGACCCACCTGACTACGAACACGCCACGATTGGTCGCCATGTTGGTGACGCCATAATGCTATAAGAATTTCACGATAATACATCAACTACAAATTACCTACCACCGAAAATTTGTCTTAAAATATTATTTATAACAGCTAATTTTATTTAGTCATGTGTGATAGAGGATTCATAAGAATAATAATTGAGAAATTGAATTTAGAAGTAAGCTATTCACTCTTGACTCAAATACCCCTTGGTTATAGTTATCAGGAAACAAAGTCTCCGACAGGGAATCACACCCCTTAAATTACCTTACTTATTAAATTATCTTAACGAAATGACGACTGGAATCAATTGTTATTAATTTTTAACTGTTAATAAGTAGTAGATAGTCAAAAAGCCTGTTAATGGTCAATTTGACTTTGACTTTGCTCACACTGTATTTGAACTGTTACTCTAACTTTTGATTTCCATAAATACTCAGGGCTTTATTCTAGAGGCCATTATCATGATACTCTTGATGTCCAGGTCGTGGCCTTCTTTCACGGTCTGAACAGCAGCTACAAGCCAGTGGCGGGGAAGGCCATCCACTGGCCCGGGGGGCGACGAGGTCCGCCCCCTGACACACCGCGCTGTGGCTTCTTGTGGAACGACCCCATGTGCCAGGGTGGTAAGTATTTAATTTTATTGTAATTTTGATATTAATGTATTATTTTTTTGTATTTGTTTCAGACATTTTTTCTTGGATGATTGATATTTTTAGCAGACCGATCTCTGTAAAACTGCTTATTCTGTTACAATTTACTATTTTAAACAAACACGCAACTGTAGCGGCACCAACGCCGCCACTTAATACGAGTAACTAATGACATGATGTCACACAAATCCTGCATCGCGCAAGTAAAGTTTTCGGCGCGATTTGAACGTATACAACAGTCCGACATCAACCTTCGGGCAGTTGCCCGGACCAGACACAACACCCGTCTGGTCGGAGGATCCTCCCTTTTCTATTGAGGTTTCTGGGACTTTACACCCTGTTCCACCTACCCCCAAACAACAAAGCAAAGAATATTATACTAAGTATACTTTTTTTGTTCACAAGCAGAACTGTAGTAAAACTGTCTTCTTGGTTTAGTTATTTTAGAATTGATGTTTATCACTGACTGACTGCTGACTGCTTGACTGTTTAGCGGTCGTAAGTAATTCATAAAAGGGGATAAATATAATGACCACCATAAAATGCTTTGATACCCTTAGTTTTGTAACCAAAAATATCTACTTAACACCAGAAAAATAAAGTCTAAAAATACAATAGTACCAGCTATTTTAGTCACGACTCCACTTTAAATTGTATTAGACCACCAAATTTAGTAAATGATCACCAAATTAATGTTGTGAAATAGGTTATTTTGACCGGGTGAAATAGGTTAGGTTAGGTTAGAACATTGACGAGAAAAGGAGCTCCAGGACGAGAAAAGGAGCTCCAGGAGAACCTGGAGCGACTGCGCGAAGTGGACGCACCACTTGCCGTCACCGGTGGCAACAAGAGCCGAGGAGGCTCAGGTCCTGGAAACAACTTGTCCGACCAGGACTCGCGCGGCACCTCCAATTCTTGGAGGAAGCGTCCGCGCAGCAAAGACACGGGGTCGCTGGGTCTCTCCTCGAGTGAGGAGAACCTGTCGGCCCCGAAGGTGTCAACAGGGCGGAGAGGGAGGGGTCGCGACGTGCGTGGTCGCTTTGTTCGACCCAATACGCCTGCCCCTACGGAATGCGTGGAGAGCGACCCTGGGCACATGAGTGCGGACCAGAGCGGTGACTCCAACGCGTCCTTGCTGGGCAGAAATAAGGCGGAGGCGAATGCTGCAAAGCGGGCGCAGCGACAAGCTGTCGCGGCTGACGAGGTCAGTGAGTTGGCCCGACAGGCCCGAGAGCGGCGCTTGGCTCGGACGGCTGCTGGTGGAGATATATCGGCGGTGGCGCTCAATCGCCAGGTGATGGACGGGCTAGAAGTCGTCCTGAAGGTTGCCACCAAATCGGGCAACCTGAAGGGCACATTCACCTATGCCCTGAAGCAGGCGGTGAGCGACATCCAAGAGGCGGTCGAGGTCCTCAGCAGCCGCACAACCTCGGATGAGACAGCGAAATTATGGGAGGAGAACCGCCGTCTGCGATCCGAGTTGGAGGACCTCAAGCAGCAGTTTGCCGCCCAGAAGTCTGGCTCTGCTGTCACGAGCCCATCTCCGGCCCCGTCTTCGGCCCCATCTTCGGCCCCGTCGTCGGCCCCTGCACTTGCAGATGCGGATATCGAGAGGATCGCGCGCATCTGCATGATGCAGTGCGGCCAAATGGTGAGTGCCCGGATGGAGGTCATAGAGGCGAGGTTGTCCCCAGCCGAAACCGTCCGCCCACCACTCGCTGCAGACAAGCGGAGACAGGAGGGGTCCTCTAAACAGGCAGCCGCCTCGGCTGAGCCGAGAAGTGCCGGGCAGGGGGCCACTAGGCTCACGGAGGGGCCCAGTAAGCCCGCTGAGGGTAGGTCCGTGCCCACTTCTCAGGCAGCGGCTGCTACCCCGCCGACACCACCTGGCCCCCTCACGGAGGCCTGGACGACGGTGGTCAAGAGGGGCCGCCGTCGAAAGAAGAGGACGGCACCACCGCCGGCAACCGCTGCAGCACCCGCACTGAATAAGGTCGCGGGACCGCCTAAGGTCAGAGCACCACGCTCCGCGGCTGTAGTGATCACGCTGCAGCCCGGAGCCATCGAAAGGGGCGTCTCTTACAAGGCGGTCCTGACAGAGGCGAGGGCCAAAGTCGCGTTCCCCGACCTTGGAACACCGTCCGGCTTCAAAATGAGGCCGGCGATTACGGGGGCGCGGCTACTCGAGGTGTCGGGTGCCTCTAGCGCCGAAAAGGCGGACATCTTGGCCGCCAAGCTGCGGGAGGTCCTCAACCCTGAGGACGTCCGGGTGTCCAGACCGATGAAGACGGCTGAGCTGCGGGTCGACGGTCTGGACGACTCAACAACCCCAGCTGAGGTCGTGGCGGCCATCGCCCGAGCCGGCGGATGTCCGTCCGAGGACGTGCGGACGGGCGAGATCCGCGCTGACGCTACCGGGCTCGGTATGATTTGGGTGCGGTGCCCGGTGGCGGCGGCGCAAAAAGTCGCTAACGGTGGACGACTGCTGGTGGGGTGGGTTGCAGCAAGGGTCAAGCTGCTGCAACCCAGGGCATTGCGGTGCTATCGTTGCCTGGACATTGGGCATGTCAGGGCACGATGCACCGCCGAAACTGACCGCAGCGAGCAATGCTATCGCTGTGGTCAGCCCGGCCACAAGGCGGCCCAGTGCTCCGCGGCGCCAAACTGCAGCCTCTGTACAGCTGCAGGAAGGCCCGCTGGGCACAGAGCGGGCGGAAAGGCCTGTGGCGCTCCCACGCAGCAGAAGAGGAGAAGGAGGGCCAAGGTTGCCGGGGACTCTTTACCCCCCCGTCAGCCTGGCTGCTCTTCGGCCGACTCCCGGCCTAGGAATGGAGTGGAGGGAATGGATTGCGCATAATGGCGCTCTACCATTTCCTCCAGGGCAATATCAACCACTCTGCCAGAGCTCAGGATCTCTTGCTCCAGAGCATGGCAGAGTGGTCGATTCGCGTGGCAGTGGTCGCCGAGCCGTATTTCGTCCCACCCAGGGATAACTGGGTTGGAGACCTCGACGGTTTGGTGGCCATCATTGGTGGGGCTCTTGTCAGCCCGTCCCGAGGGCATGGCTGGGTGGCCGCGCTCGCGGACGGCGTTGGCACAGTTGGTGCGTATTTTTCGCCCAACAAGAGTCTCGCCGACTTCGAGAGTTTCCTTGTCGAGTTAGGCGCTGTCGTAGGCCGACTCCACCCTCATCCTGTGCTGTTGCTAGGGGATCTCAACGCCAAGTCATCGGCGTGGGGATCTCCGGTAACCGATGCTAGGGGTGAGGTGCTGGAAGAGTGGGCAGTTACCACCGGCCTGGTCGTACTAAACCGGGGCTCGGTCCAAACGTGCGTGCGACAGCGGGGCGGTTCGATAGTGGACGTATCGTTTGCTAGCCCTGCTGTCGCGAGCCGTGTCCGTAACTGGCGTGTCGCCGTGGAGGTGGAGACGTTATCGGATCACAGATATATCCGTTTCGACGTCTCCACCCAGACCACCGGCGGCCGCGGTACGCCGGCCCCGCGAACGGACGGTCCGCGCTGGGCGCGTAAGCGCATCGACAGGGAACTTCTCGAGGAGGCCACCATTGTCCAGGCCTGGATCCGGGAGTCGGCAACGACCGGACCCGTCGACGTCGAACAGGAGGCGCTGCGGTTCCGCGGGGCGATGACGCAAATCAGCGACGCGTCCATGCCCCGGGTCCACGCACAGTCAGCGAGGCGCCAGGTGTACTGGTGGTCCGCCGAGATCGCACATTTGCGTGTTGCGTGCGTAGCGGCCAGACGCCAGTACACCCGATATCGGAGAAGACGTCGTCGGGTCCCTGAAGAAGAAGCCGCGTGGTATGAGGTGTACCGCGCGACGACGGAGACTCTGCGGCTGGCCATCGGCGAGGCGAAGAAGCGAGCCAGGGAGGAGATGTTGGAGACTCTAGACGGGGATCCGTGGGGGCGCCCTTATCGAGCGGTTCGAGGGAAACTTCGAGCCGCCGCACCTCCACTCACGGATTTCATCCGCTAACCCAATCCGCAGCAGACGCGCCGGGCGTCGGCAGAGGGCGCACAACGCCCTCTTCCAGCCCCCCTAAATGGGTCCAGAGGTGACGGAATTGGGGACGTCCGTCGCCCCCAACACATCAGGACCCGAGGTGGCGGCGCGTAGTGTTCCACGCGCGCCCCTCTTAGACGTCGCGGGGGAGTCCAACACCTCACTCCTCCCCCAACCCGAGATCGTGGCCCGCAGAGGCGGGCCGGCACTAGCCGGGGGTTGCGGAAGTATCGTAGTTCCCGCGACCCCCGGTGTAGGTGTGAGATGGAACACCGGGGTGGTTTTTAGTCAGTACGAGTCTGACAGACCCCTCCGCCCCCCCAGGGCGGAGGACATCCAATGAGGATTTTCCACCCCGAAAAAAAAAAAAAAAAAAAGGTTAGAACATTGACCAACCGCGCGCGAGCCGAGCGAGCGAAGCGAGCGGTGCCGCGGTAGCGGCCGGCGAGCGCTACTTCCAAGCAAAACTCATTTATTTACTCATTTTTAAACTCATTTTGCTTAAATAGGATAGCAGAATTTAAAAACTTTGGTTATAATTTTACTTTTAAATGTTGGTTTAATTTTGGTGATCATTTTCATTTTTGGGTTACATTTTACTTAAATAGGATAGCAAAGTGTTAAAACTTTGGTTATAATTTTACATTAAAATGCGAGTTTCATTTTGGTGATCATTTACTACTTTTGTCTGCTATTTGTTACTATATCTGGTGGTAAGTTAAACATAAGCCTTCATAAAATAGTTTAAAAAAAAAAAACTACGCGAATCAGTCCAAAACAGATCGCAAAGACCTTGGCCTAACTCTCTGTGTCCATGGCTTGATGACTTCCGTTCCAATTAACTACAATGCGAGTTGATTACTACAATCCAATTACGCACAGTAGTCTACAAACAGAATATTACAACAGGTATCAAGAAAACCTTATTATACAGTCTGAAACCTCTCATTACGACTGGCGAAGTCATAACTGGCGTAGGGATGGCTGGCGTAGCTCGTATCGACTACGCCGTAGCGCTACGGCGTAGCACTTTAAAGTTACGGGCCATTATATTGAGGTAATCGAATGAATTAAAGCTTTTATGTATCTTAGAAGGAAATGTCTTTTGTTACCTTGTAGTTTCGTTAGTGTATGACTAGCACTCCGCCCGCGACTTCGTTCGCAGGATTTCGTATTTTATTCAACTAAATTATGTGCAGTTAGTGAAGGCGATCAAAAATAAGCTATTGTTAAACCAATAATAAATGGGATATCGTAGATAACTACGGTTTAAGTTAGGATTTAGAGGAGATAGAATCTGCTCCTTTTTGAAAAGTCAGTTAAAAATCATATTCCTTGCGCAATAATAAATTGCCATCATTAGTTTTTCAGAATTACCCCCAGAAGATGTTTTAGGTGTGTCAACGGTTTTTTGAAGAATCTTATGGCACTAAGATGTCCTCTTCCTCGATTTGGAACTACCGAACTGGACCGTTTGTTCAGTGTTGTTTGACGGAGATATCGGTGAACATACGAGTACACAAAAAATAATTAAGTAAGGCAAATTTCCTATTAGGTCCACCTAAAAAGTGAAAAATAAAAAATCTATTTTACAAAAAGATACTACCGACATCCAACTAAAAACACTACAAAGTGAAAAATAACTTTCTTTTTCGAAGTCGGTGTCCATAAAGAAAAAAATTGGTACCTACCAAAGACATCGACTTCGAAAAAGAAATTTATTTTCACTTTGTAGTGTTTTTAGTTGGAAGTCAGTAATAATTTTGTAAAAAATGTTTTTATACAAATAAATGTCACTTTAAAGGTTGAATTTCCAAAACTCCCTCCTTAGTGCTCACCTACATCATTAAAAGAAGCTATGTGTAATAAAATACTTCAAAAATCTTGATCTTATATAGTATTTTGGGGATAGTTCCGAAAAACGAATAACTAATAGGGTTGCTATTAGTTATTCGTTTTTCGGAACTATTATTAAATCACATTATTTATTAAGGTTAGTACTTGTGCCATATTTTAAGTTTATTAAACCAAGAACTTCAACACCCCCCTAATCATCTTTTAGGGGTAGTTTCGGAAAACTTATAATGATTTCCTTTATTATTTACTTAGGTTAGTATTTGTCCCAAGTTTCAAGTTTATTAATCCAAGAAATGAGATTTTCCATACAAACGTTAACATCCCTTAAATCGTATTTTAGGAGTAGTTTTGAAAAACTTGTAATGACAACCTTTACTTTAAAATCAATAAAAAATATATAAAATATTTGCTGTTAGTATTGATGCCAAGTATCAAATATATAAGCCCAACAAATTGCCACCATTAGGGGTAGAATTTCCGGCAATCAATAAACTCATTACTTTTTTTATTAATCAAGAGCGTAAGCCTACTATTTTATTTTATTTACCTTCCAAACCGATAAAAAATCATAAAAAGTTTCAATCCCTACTTTATTCCCCTTAGGGGTAGAATTTCTAAAACCTAATAATTACATGAATTCTTTTTATCAACTCCAACTTTAACTTACAAACTATAGAAACTACATACAAACTTTCAACCCCCTTTTTAGTCCCGTTAAAAAAACCCCGGCAATAATGAAACTCATTGTTTTTTTATTAATCAGGGGCGAAAACCTACAATTTTAGATGTTGTATTTTCCAAACCGAAGAAATTTCATATAACGTTACAACCCCTATTTTATCCCCATAGGGGTAGAATTTCCAAAAACTAATAAATACATGGTTTTTTTTTATCTACCTAGAGATTAAATCTAAGATTTCACGTGTCCAACTTTCAAACTGTAGAAATTACATACAAACTTTCAACCCTCTTTTTAGCCCCTTAAGGGTCGAATTTCCATAAACCAATAAATATGTTAATTCTTTTATGAACCAAAAGCGTAAATCTAAAATTGCACGTGTCCAACTTACAAACTGTAAAAATTTCATACAATTTTTTCTACCCCCTTTTAACCCCCTTATGGGTCCAAATTCCAAAAAACCAATATATGAATTAATTATTTTTATCAACCAAGAGCGTAAATCTAAAATTTCACGTGCCCAACTTACAAACTGTAGAAATTACATACAAATTTTCAATCCCATTTTTACCCCCTTAGGGTTGGAATTTAGAAAAACCAATAAACACTTTAATTATCTTTATCAACCCAGAGCGTAATGTTAAATTTCATGTGTAAAATTTGCAAACTGTATAAACTGCATACAAACTTTCAACCCCCTTTTTATCCCCTTAGGGGTCAAATATCCAAAAACTAATAAATACATTAATTTTTTTTATCAACCAAGAGCGTAAGTAAATCTAAAATTTCACGTGTCCAACATTCAAACTGTAGAAATCACATTCAAACTTTCAACCCCCTTTTTACCCCCTTAGGGGACGAATTCCCAAAAACCAATAAATTTTTTTTTTTTTTTTTATGAACCAAAAGCGTAATTCTAAAATTTCACGTGTCCAACGTACAAACTGTAGAAATTACATAAAAAATTTCAACCCCCTTTTAATCCCCTTACGGGTCCAATTTCCAAAAACCAATATATGAATTAATTCTTTTTATCATCCAAGAGCGTAAATCTAAAATTTCACGTGCTTAACTTACAAACTGTAGAAATTACATACAAACTTTCAGCCCCCTTTTTACCCCCTTAGGGTTGGAATTTAGAAAAACCAATAAACACATTAATTATCCTTATCAACCAAGAGCGTAATGTAAAATTTCATGTGTAAAATTTGCAAACTGTATAAACTGCATACAAACTTTCAACCCCCTTTTTATCCCCTTAGGGGTCAAATATCCAAAAACTAATAAATACATTAATTTTTTTTATCAACCAAGAGCGTAAGTAAATCTAAAATTTCACGTGTCCAACATTCAAACTGTAGAAATCACATTCAAACTTTCAACCCCCTTTTTACTCCCTTAGGGGACGAATTCCCAAAAACCAATAAATATATTAATTTTTTTTTATGAACCAAAAGCGTAATTCTAAAATTTCACGTGTCCAACGTACAAACTGTAGAAATTACATAAAAAATTTCAACCCCCTTTTAATCCCCTTACGGGTCCAATTTTCAAAAACCAATATATGAATTAATTCTTTTTATCAACCAAGAGCGTAAATCTAAAATTTCACGTGCCCAACTTACAAACTGTAGAAATTACATACAAACTTTCAGCCCCCTTTTTACCCCCTTAGGGTTGGAATTTAGAAAAACCAATAAACACATTAATTATCCTTATCAACCAAGAGCGTAATGTAAAATTTCATGTGTAAAATTTGCAAACTGTATAAACTTCATACAAACTTTCAACCCCCTTTTTACCCCCTTAGGGGTCGAATATCCAAAAAATAATAAATACATTAATTCTTTTTATAAATCAAGAGCGTAAATCTAAAATTTCACGTGCCCAACTTACAAACTGTAGAAATTACATACAAACTTTCAAACCCCTTTGGGGTGGAATTTCCAAAAATCCTTTCTTAGTGCTCACTTACACCACATGAGGAACCTTTCTGCCAAATTTCATTCTTCTAGGCCTAGCGGTTTAGGCTGTGCGTTGATCGATCAGTCAGTCAGTCAGTCAGTCAGTTTCTTCTTTTATATATATAGATAGATAGATAGATAAGATATGTGATAAGATTGTAGTAGAGGTCGCATCTTGAAACTTAAAATTGACTTAGATATTATGGACTTTCAATGTTTAATTGCCTACAAGAATTCTACTCTCAAGTTTATTTAACTAATATATGAAGCAGTGGTGTGATTATTAATATGTAGCTTGAATATGTATTACATTTGATTGAAAACTTCGTAGAGAATTTGTATTTTATGGCTGTTAGTTTGCTTTAGATATATTCTCATAGACAACCTGTCCTTCAGTTAGTACTTAGTCAGTCAGCAGCTTCACTTAGTATCTCACTCATATTTAATTAAACTTCATCAGGCAAACAATCGTTTCATTAAGCTGTCATCAATTTTTTATCATTTATAATTAAACTGAGACAGGTAACACTGAAAGTTTTAAATTGCTTTTACTTTGTAGGTAATGGTCTGCTATAAAATGTTGTGAGACAACAGCTTATACAATATTTTTTTATAAAATAACTAGCTTCTGTCAGCAGCTTCGTCCGCGTGAAAGTCGGAAACTGTCCCATGGGATCGAACTCCCGGAGTAAAAAGTATTCAATATCTTTTTCTAGCATCCAATCTATCCCTATGCCACATTACATCAAAAGTGGTTCAGCGGTTTGGACGTGAATACGCAACAAACAGACTGAATTACAGAGATACTTCCACATTAAACAAAATTAGCTTGAATATACAATTTTAGTGACATTTAAACGCCGAAACGTCACTAAATTAAAACATTTTTACAAAATACAACCGAATTCCAAATAAACACACTACAAAGAGAAAATTAACTTTAATTTCGAAAGTCGGTGTTCTTGTTTTTGATTCTTCGTTTTTTGACACCTACTGCCGATATTAAAGTTATTTTTCACTTTGTAGTGTTTTTATTTGGAAATCGGTTGTATCTTTTTTTATTTTTTTTTCTATTTTTAATTATGGTACGTATCTATAATTCCGTACGTTATGCCATTATAGATTACTCGAATAACATAACATGTTTTATGGGCGGCTGATAGAAAATGCCTAAGGCATTAAGTCCGCCTTTGTACTTGTGCATAAAGCGTTAACAAAATAAATAAAAACACGAAACTTGAACACAACCCGTGAAATTAGAAAATTAGAGGGTACCAGGGTGAACCGTACGCATCTGCATACCCCTTTTGTCCCGGCATGATGTTATGTTATAAAATGGTCATTGCAACAATCCCGAGAGATTTGCCGTCATTTATTGAATAGTTCTGCTGTATATCTCCGAAGTTCTTAATCAGATCTTGATAAAATTTAAATGGGAGAGATCCACAAAAATATGAACTGCTTCCAAATAAAATAAAGAATCATCAAAATCGGTTCACCTAGTAAAAAGCTCTGTCGCTACGTAACTTAGTAGAAGTTCGTTATTTAGAAAATGTATAGCTTTTCGTGACGGGGACTTTAGCTAAGTTATTACCTCTTTACGAAAGTGAGTACCTATGTAGTTCCTAAAATGCCTGAGTGTCTGTGTTGGTCTGGAGATCACGAGGGCTAATCTTGGGAATGAGATATTGTATCCAACTCCTAGCTCGGACAAAATCTAGAATTTCTTAATAGAAGCCTGGTCTGAATTCGTACCCGGTTGATAACAGTAGACTAGGCCCCTATTGCATGTGATATTAATGTAACTGGCGAATTGTGGGTGAACTTAGGACCTAGGTACTCCCACATTTACGTACCTAAGACTTAGGTCTTAGGATAAGGCAGAGCTATTATAGACAGGGAGATAGGTGTATATAACAGCTCTGCCTCATCCTTTAGAGAATTCGGTGTGATTTTATGTTATGTCCTACCGTTGCCATAGAGTCCATATTTCAATGGCAATGTCTATAAATATTCACTAGCATCACTGCTATGTACAACGTTTGTTGCACGCTGCTCGGACAGAGGCGCAGACCGTCATAATCTATTGTTTCATCGGATTGGCAGTGTTTCTAACATTTGCTGTTACTGCAGCTTGCGTCGCTTACAAGTAAGTACATACAAAGTTTTAGTGTGACATCTCCGCATGCGAGAGAATCGTGGCGGTATTTAAACTCCATCACAATAACTATTACCGCGATCGCTGTGTGACGATTGACACGATTATACTATCGCCGCGATTCTTTTGCCTGTGGAGATGTTGCTTAGGAGGAATTAAATAAATAAATTACAGTTCGTATTTTGAAAAAGGATTTTGTCTCCGTAAGTACTTACTTTAGGAAATAACATAATAAAAAATATCTATGAAATCATGAAACATTTTTGCGTTACAAGGTTCTTTTGGCTCTTAAATGAAATTAAAAGGGGACGTCCTTGGTAAACATTTGCGAAGTGTGGACATGGGTCCTTGTATAAGAAATACAAGATGGCCGTCTTTGTGTCGATTTTGGAGCCAAAAGCCAAATCGTTGTAAAACTAGGTTCCCTACCCATTTGCATAAAAACTATAGACATAATATAACATGGCATACTTTTGTTTATCCTAATTATATTTACGCATAACATTATTTTCGCATAACTTACGCATATATTATTTTAGCATAATTACTCTAATCATAATAACGTTTAAGCATAACATTCTAAAGCATAAATTTGTTTACGTATAGACATTAAAATATTTTTAAGCATAACAAATACGCATAATACTTGTTATGCTTTGTAATTAACTCCAAAAATGTTAGACACTAATGCACATTTTATATAATATATATAAATAATTCTTATTCTACGCTTATATGGTTTTTTTTTCTAGCTTCTTCTAGAATCCTCGCTGCGCTCGTCGCGCCCGCGTGCGCTTTGGTCGCATTTTTAATTTTCTCCCGTTTTCTGTCACAAATGTCGTCGCTCGCGCTATACTGCGCTCGCTCCTTTCTGTCAGCTAAGTTCTTGATAACCCCAGTTTTATTATCAGGTAAAAACATGAATATACTTCGAAACTTGCATATATACAAGCAATTGTTAAAAATATACACCTAAAATAAAAATTATATAATTAAAAAAATTAAAAACACGCTTACCTTGTCAAAAAGTGATTTTAATTAATAAAACTATTAATTAATAATTTGTAATGCATGACAGTTACATAATATTATATATAATAAATCATTTGTATGAAAATTCAAAATACAATAACTCAAATTAGTTTCCGTTATTCCTATTCATTTTTATGACTTAATACTATTATGCTAATAGTCATTAGGGCTAGTAACATTTTGCGAATTAATATTATGCCAAAACAAATTAGCCTTGTAGATAATTATGCAAAAATAAACTGTACGCCAAAAAAATATATGGCATAGAATTATTATGGCAAAACAAATTATGCCAAAACAGTTATGCCAAAGTATATTAGGAAAAAGAACATTTTGCGAAACAAAGGGATCCCTTCCAGCTCAAAATGTATCCATTTAAGAAGAATATCTCATGGATTGAGCAAGCAACATACTTTGAGACAATTGAATTCTGAGCAGTTTTATTGAATTAAAGGTACAATATTATTTTGCCGTCTTGTGATCTTTTCATTGGATAATTCAAATATACATATTTTAGTTCTGTATTTTCTGTTTTATTTATATTCCTTTGAGTTAGCTTCGGAATGATTTAGAACAAAACATTCTTGCCATTATTTTCATTTGAGAGGATTCAATTTATTTATTTTTTTGTGTTGAAAGGATCTAACAAGTTTATATTGTAATTCATGGACATGAAATAACGTTTTCACTCTGACTTGCTTATTATTGTTTTGAAATTCATTTTCAAGAAGAAGGTAGGTACAACGACAATTTTCTAAATGAACTTTGACAATTTTCTAACATTATTTTTCATGCCTTGAACTGCGTACTTCGTAAACGTAAAATAAACCCTGATAAACTTCTTAATTCTAATTTGACATCTTCTATTTTAGTCGCGCATTATTGCGCTTTTGCCAGGGTCTAGCTTATTGACAAAATAGATAAAAACTTCAAGCAATGTTTATCAGACAAAATTTTGTTTAATCGTTTTGGGTTCAGACCGCATTCTTCTAGATTCTATTTTTAAATGTTTTTTTTTATATGTTCATAATTATTTCATACTACGAGTGTCCGCAAACTTTCTAGTTATTTTATAGCACAACAAATTCCATTAATCGTATCATAGGTCTCTGTTCTTTTAGACATCCATATTATGTTTTTTTTTTTGTTATATGTACTTTATTATATTCATTCCAAAACTGTTTCAGCCTCAGGTCCCTTATTCCGCCACATCACATCATTCAGTGAAACAGCGATTTCTTGCAGCTGTATAAAAAATCTTGGTTATAGAGAAAAATTGAGTTAAACTAAGAAGTGGAATTTCATGCCGGAGTCTTTGTTTCCTGATAGCTACAACTCTTAAGTTCAAGGCAAGCGTGCTTCACCGTCGGCCACATTATTGCTTACTATCAGGGGAGATAGTGGCCAAACACGAGCCTATAGTTAAATTAAAAATACTTCAGAAAATGCTTACATGTTTGGACATACATAAATGTGAACTTATGGTATTGAAGGAATGCTTCTTTCGGGACACCCTTACGGTGTGAGTGAGCATGCTTTGGTGAACCAAAAGTTACCTCAGCTCTTTCTTAATTTGCTCATCTTCCTCCACAGGCAAGCTCGAATAGACGCAGACAATACTTCCTGGAGAGTTCGACCTGAAGAAGTCCTGGTGGAGGTTGGCACCGGAATCGGTGCCAGTCCTGCGCTGCACAGCATTAACGAGGTACTTAAAGTAAGTAGAGACTAGGTTCATAAATATAAATGAAAAAAGATGGCTCATTGTTCTCACTAAAACTAAAAACAATAGGTTAACACCCTGTTTCTGGATTGAGAATTTCGAGTTAAGAACGTGTTAAAATTTTGGAATAAGGTTAAGGTTCTTTATGATACTTTAATGTTAAAATTATACAGGATTTCATGCTAAAATGGAGTTTGACAGTACTCAACGTCAAATTCTTAATTCAGAAACCAGGGTGTTCAATTGCATGGCTTCTCGTAATATTTATTATTAAACGTCCATGTTATATTGAAAATACCATTTGGATTTGCAATGTGTTTATCTGTTTGTCTGTTACCCTGAATATCTGAGCCAATACGAAGAAAAGGAGAACAATATTATTTCTTTGAAATTATGAATGGAGGAAATGATCCCAACGGAAACTCTCTCAAGCGAAAGTGAATCGGGATAATACCTATTACTTACAATGAAGTAGTATTGTGATGACTGGAACAGTCAGCATTTTATAATATATGATACAATGCTCTATTGACCGTTATGATATTAAGAAGAGCGTTCAGCGACATCCAGTCGACACCGGATAGCGTTGTGGCCCAGCATTTTACTGAGCGAAGACCGTTTTGCGTGGTTGTGACGCATACTTTGTTGCATTAGTATTTAATTTAATTATTCCGTTTTTATGATATGCAGCGTTGTACCTGGCTCAAATATACTCGTTTTCTTTATTTTTTTCTTTACATAATACATTTAATCTATCGGCAAAATTGCGAAACATAATTTCACATTTACAATAAGTACCCACTACTTACTATATAATTTCAATGTTTTATAATCAATACACTAAATGGCCGAACGGATTTGGATGCAATTTAGAACATTGGCAGACTATATTTTGGACTAGAACCTAGAATACTTTTTCATGTTAAAGACGCTGGCACAAACTTGTCAGATATAAAAACAGATTCTATATTTATTGAAGTACAAGTGAAAAAAACGGCTAAAGCTCAAACAAATGTCTCTAAAAATAATAATGGGAGCCAAAAGTAATAAAGGATTTTTTTATTTAAGATGTCAGATATTTCATGAATCATAAAGCTTATGAAAGATGCTATTTATTAATTAAAGTAGCGTCTGCTCCCGGCTACGCCCGCGTTAAAAGTATTTATTAGCCTGCGCTATTACATCGTTTTCGCTTAGATTTCTAACTTTATTTCTTCTTGCTCGGCTTATATGGGTCATAGCGTGATGCTATAATCTTCCTAAAGAGTTGAGGTATCAAAAGCAAAAATATTTTTTCACACCACCTGCTCGACAATTTCTAATTACATATTATGCAAACTCAACGTAAAGTAAAGCATTACATCATACGAGAGGTAAAGTTGTACGTCACTCACAAGGGAGTAAAGTGATTTGAATTTGGGACGTCAAATTCGTGTGGAAACTTGTGGAAAACTATGTGAAAAGAAGCCCATATAGTATTGTAAAGAGGTTTGTTCGAAAATCGAACTGGCCACCATAAACAGAACTCATAATAGAATCAAAAAGGCACCACTTTCAAAGAATGTGAAACAAAGACGCTGTTTGGTGCTGTGATTTTCAGTGAATTTTATTATTGCAATATTCGTGTTGAGAAAACTTGCCACCAACGTTCACGATCCAAAATTACACACAAACACAAGTTTCTACATCTTTGAGTGCTGAAATAAACTCCACCACAACTGCCATAAATGTACCGAACAAAAATGTTAAACTATCCTTCCATAACTAGACTATATTACTGTCCAACATCAATATGAACTTTTGATTTATATTAATTACAAAATAAATACTTAATTTATTGAGCCCTGGCTTCTTACTGTCTCGCAGAAGGTGTGAAAAGTAACGTATGCTCCTCTGGGATAAAACCTGTCTGCGTCTTGGGCAGCTTGAACCCCTCGATTCACTCAGGACTACATAACGCCTTCGCTTCACTTGGGAGTAAATTCTAGAGTGCCTCGTTACGCTTAGGGTTCAATATACCGCCCGTGACGTAAGTCACTGCTTTATCCCCTTGGTGCATAATCTAATCTACTATCAATTCAGTACTACCACGACTACCACCACCACCCCACTACCAGTATCAGTACTATCTACTATTTCAAATTAGTAGTAGTTTCAGAAGTAAGCGCGCTCAAACAAACAAACTATTCAGCTTTATTATATTATAGACAAAGCAAACATTTCAAGATTCACAAGATCGTTGATATTTATTTAATAAATAAACATTAATAAATTAGATCATGTTCGCTGTAGCATCCAATAATTTCGTTGTGCGAGCCATTTTATTAATTGTTTGGCAATAATACACCAAAATATTAGAGTAATTGGAGCTTATAATCAAATAACGCGAGCAATTTCTTTTAATTTATCGGACAGTGTGCGTTTGCATTACTATACAGAACAAAAAAAAAACAGTCTAGCCTTCGGTGAGATTTGTACTGAATGAACAGTAAAAATATCACCGTGAACTTTAATGAAGTGCTTTTCTGTACAAATCTCACTGTGAAAACTTAGGTGAGCTGTCAATCGATATCACACTCACTCACCTAAGTTTTCACGGGAATATCTTTACAGAATAAGGCTGCGTTTCTACCAGAGATGTGCAACGATGCGTAGCGAGGGATGTGTTTGTTAAGAACCAATAGAATCTCTTCATTTACCAACCTCGCTAAGCGCATCTCTTCTATTGGTTCTTAACAAACACATCCCATTTCCATCAACCATCATCGATCATCTTTCATTTCCATTCGATTTACCATTTAGTAAGTTAACCTAATTTCACATCTCCTACAAGTTTAAAACATGGTGTCTATTCAGAGTGCTCTGCTCTTAAGTGTCTCATAATAATACTAACAAATAAGATTAAAAAAAAAAAACAACCTTATCCTTAACCTTTTTGTGTGATGTGGTAGTATCGAGCTGAAAGTAACTGAGTGAGATAATTGGGGCTACAATATTTTATAGCTTGAAATATTTCACAATATCATCAGCATTTTAATGTGCCCACTGCAGAGACTGACTCAGGCCTCTTCTCATAGAGACTTGGGGAGGAATGCGGTCTCACTATATATACAATAAATTGTAAACCCATCATTTTCGTATTTTTTTTACTGGTTGTATCTTAGTATAGTTCTCGTCAAACTTCTGGACCGCCCTGAAGTTGGCTTTCCGATGCGCAAGGCACGAAACGGTGCTATTTTGTATGAGTTTTACTTCTGAGCAGCCATTGCAGCTAACATCAGGGCGGCCGAGAAGTTTGGCGAGAACTACAATATTAGTTATTTAGTAATTTAACAAGCAAAGTTTGCAGTACAAATAATCTGACCATGGTATAAAATTGTAGGCCAGTTAGGGGTCAAAGGGCATAAAACTTCTACTAGTAAATTTTATTCAATATCGGAGAGTGCTACTGGACTTTTGACCCCGTTCTTCTGTCACCACTCTAGTTGTCTCTGGGCTGGAGTACTCGTGGTAGCACCGGGGCAGCCTCTACTCTGGGCACCCCCTCACTAACCCTGTCCTCCTTCACCGTCGGCCTCTACAAAGGGAACCGAGTAGCCGTCAAGAAGATACACAGGAAGAAACTGGATCTTAACAAGAAGCTTCTATGGGAGATCAAACAGGTTAGTAGGAAAATAAGTTAATTTACACACACAGAAATAATTTGCGTTTTTATTGCGGGAACACCTTTTTTTTGTCTAGATTTTACTCTGCAATATTTTAATCCATGTTAATAGGGACTTATAGCCATAAAATAATGTATCCTGTTAATATTATAAATGTGAAAATTTGTATAAAATTTGGAGCTCAGGCCATGGACTGACTAGGCATACTTTTTATACCGGGTAACATAATACAAATATTTGTCAAAAAAATAACTGCTAATGCCAGTGTGCAATGGACTGTGTTTTGCCTAGCTAATATCATTAATCATTGCCCTTTGTAGAACAATATTATTCTATACAACAAAATAATTAGATTTCAGTAACATAATAGGCATAGACATTATTTTCATTGGATGTCTGTGTTGCAGTATACTATGTGAGTACACAAAGCCTGCGACGCCATTCTAACGTCAATTAATTGATTACTGCTAATTACGTTGATGGATATTTTGTTCGCAAATGGATGATTGATCGATCACTGAAAGGCTGTTTATTATATTGCATAGTGAGTAGACTAAAATCTTAGTAAATCTATTATAAAGCGCACTTATAAAAGAAGTCGAAGAATAAACTGTAATTTTACGCGACTGTCGAAGGAGGGTTATGGATTTTGCTATTGTCTCTAATCTCATCTAGATTAAGCACGCGATTCTTAACTAGGAGCAACCTAAAACTGTGTCCATGATAAATATTTGGAACATAAAAAAGTGAGAGCAGTGGCGGCCCAGTGGTAACGGTCCCGACTTACGAGTTGTAGGTCGTGGGTTCGAACCCGAGCTCTCAAAACGGTGAAGGAAAACATCGTGAGGAAACCGGCCTAGTACCAAAAATTCAAAGATATGTGACATCTACCAATCCACACTGGGCCTGCGTGGTGTATTATAGCCCACACCCTCTATGAGAGGAGGCCTGTCTCCCAGCAGTGGGAACATTAAAAGGCTGATGAACTGATGAAACATTAAAAAAAAACACACTCCTTATTTTGATAACAAAATCTTATTTAGTGTTGTATCTGTTGTTTTGTGTTGTCTGGTGGAGGAACATAGTGTAAAGGTTTGTATTCTAAGCTGTTTTGACCGTGGTAGAGGGATACCTCCAGATAAACAAATAATGAAGTGCTTTCAGAACTCCGATAATGGCCGCAAAAGACCCGAAATTATAAAGTGCCCCAGAAAATCTGAGATTCCGGTTGACGCTAAGAGAAATAAGCCGCTTCTGTAAAATTCTACAATACGCCAATGTCATTGTTCTCTTCTGTAGTTCAGCTACCGTCTCTGATTGCGCATCTCACTTAAATTCTGCCCTTCATTATTTAAATCAATGGTTGACTGACCACGGCCTAAGCCTATCAGTTAACTCAAAGTTCAAGTTCCCGCAAATGTAATATTATCCTCCTCTATTCGTTATTAATTTCAGGAAATTTTATAATATGCAAGTTTTTTAGTCCAGTCAAAAACGAAGCCTCTATTTGAAGTAGATTTTAACTCCTTACTCTTCCAACCAAAAATTCTTTTAAACTTTTGTGTTTCTAAACATGAACCTGCTGCCAATGATAAACTCAACAAAATTCTATCTGAGGACTGGCACGATTGGCTCACGATATTTACAGGAGCTTCTAAGTTGTCAGGTGATAGCAATGTCGGTTCTGCTGTGTGGATCCCAAAATTCAAAATCATTCTAAATGTTCGTAGTTCTCTATTTGTCTCTATTTATATGTGGGAAGCAATACCTCTTCTGGAAGCCGTTTCCTACATTGAGTCGTATACTCAACAAATACCTAATTCTCTCGAATTCTCTTAGCTGCCCTCAGGATTTATTAAAATCGCATTTTCGCTCTCGTCACATTTTTTCCCTTGTTATACAGATCAAACAATTTATGTATAGATGCCACTGTTTATGCATAGATATTGCACTGGCTTGGATCCCTAGTCACTCTGGAATCATTGGTAACGAGAATGCGGACTCGATTGCAAAGTCGTCTACTCGGAATGGGATCGAATCATGTTCATCTTGCTACTCCCGAGATTTGAACTTCCTTGCTAAACCAGAGATGATGAAGTACTGGCATATCCATTGGCACAAAACTCGTTTATTGAAGCGCAAATTTTATGACTCTCCAACCATATATTCCTTCTAAATGTTGGTTAATTAAACCTAAATTTTCAAATAAATTAGCTACCTCCGTTATAATTCGATTCCAGCTTGGGTTTGTTTGCACGCCCGTCTTTATGGCCAAAATACCCGTGAGAGACAATTCCACTTATTACAAGTTAGGAGAAAATATTACTAATTTAGAAATTTTATATTTGAAGAGCTAAATTGAAAGCAAAGCAACATCCTCGACGCAGGATTTGACATCATGTTCGTCTCAGACTTATACACGGACCAAGAGGCCAGATCTACTTGAATAAAATAATTAAAATAATCTATAAGTAGCAATGACACTAATTATATTACAATATTCTGATAAACTTTTAGTCTCACAGCATAAAAAATAAAATCAAAATCGCATAACAAGTAGGTATAAATATCCTAAAGCCAACGTTATTAAATATCAAATTAGCATAACTGTATTCTATAATTTGTGCCTACCTTGAAAAATGCGCTCTAGTTCGATAAGCTGATACGTGTCGAATAACACTTATCTACTGCTAATTGCAGAAGTTTCTAAACTGTCTAACTTTAAGTGCGTCAGCTAGCGGCAGGGTGGGTCAGGTAACAGCAATTACCGACTGTACATGAATTATTTATTTTCCAACTTTTTTAACCTAGCCGTTACTAAGGAGTATGCTTTAGAAAGTAACCGTTTTACGGCACTAAAGCTAATAACCAAGAATTTGTTATGAATTCACTCAAAGCGATCACAAAACCATTTTATAGGTACTGTGACATCTAAACAAATTAGATATCACAGAAGTGTCACACAGTTCCGAATTGCGGTAATCCCGTGTGACGGGATCTGATGGCCGTCGGAATCAATGTTTCCGATATTATACTGTAACTTTGTAACTCTCGTTTCTAGGGGATTGGGTTTCTTGATAACAGATATTGATATTGTAATTGAATGTCAAAGTTTTGTTTGTTAGGATTTTCGTGATTCCATTTGAGTAATTTTCTTAGTTGCTTAAGGGAACAGGATAAATCCCAGTATCGGATATCATTCTTTGTAATTCTTGTCAATAAGCAAATTACTACCGGTATCAGTTTTCGCTATTCAAATCACATCTGTCTTTCATTGTCTGTAGTACCAAAAAAAAACGCGTTTAGCCACAATTCACGGCATTAAAGCAACGGTAAAGACTTGGATGCCAATGTGTGCTCAGCACAAGAAAAAATATGGGTTGATAGTTACAGTCAGATAATTATCACAGGTTGTAATTTTTTTCGAGTAAACCTGCAAAACACACACACTCGTTTGGTTTTTGTGGAAAGTTTTGGCTACGCCTTTTCAAGCAATGACCGCCGAGGCATCTCCATGCTTTTAAAATTGCAAATTGACGTCTCAAAATCGTCAACAAATAAATTTCCTGAATGTACCTACATCTTAAAAAAAACAATTACTTTTCTACTCACACAGGCACGCAACGTGTCTCACGAGAACACAGCGCGCTTCATCGGCGCGTGCGTCGACTGCCCGCTGGTGTTCGTGCTTACAGAGTACTGTCCCAAGGGCTCGCTGAAAGACGTCCTCTCCAACGATGAACTGCAGCTGGACTGGAACTTCAGGACTTCGCTCGTGCATGACATAGTCCAGGTAAGACCAGCTGAATAACTAGTATTGTCCCAAGGGCTCGTTGAAGAATGTCCTAGACAACAATTAACTGGAGCTGGACTGAAACTTCTGGACCTCGCTCGTGCATGGTATTGTGCAGATAAGCTGAACTCCAAGGGCGTCCAAGAGTAAGTTGGGTCGAGAATGTCACCAAAGTCACGGGAAACACACATGAGAAACGGAACCGGGCAGCTTGGCTGAAAAGAAAAGAGGCGTACGACCAGTAGTGGGTCATTTCAAGCTGATAACATAATAAAGAACTTCTAAGCAACACAGTAAAAACCTGTAGCAAACCAGAAGACCTAAGCTAATTTTGGCTTCGTATCCGAAAAATCAATCCATGCTTTATGTTTATGCTTTAGACTGCTTCCGTTTTGTGTATTGTTTAATGAATGTATTTAAAACATACCATTTTTTTTTTCGTTAATTAAAATGCCTAACGCATACCGTCCGGGGAGACGAATTGGTTATGTGGGGCTTGCACCCACTAAAAACTCCGCCTGTGCACCTACTTTTACCTTATAAGTAATATAATGCTTTTAATCTGGTTTGCAAGTTTGGGTTGCAATTCTAACAACTGATGATCTGACATTGACCCTGTAGACCCGGTACAACCGAATATTTTCTGTCTATCGTCTTTTAGGGATACGAACAGACGGGTTTCATTTAGAATACAAGGAAAACAGAAACATGATATGAAACCCCTACTGCCCCCGACCTTGACTGACGGGTTCACTTAGCATGAAATTCAGGGTTATCACAATCTAATTCAATTGTAATATTGGCGCTGCTCAATGGCTACTGGCTTTCCTTGTTGAGTGGTTTCTTAACCTTGATCAACACAATAAACAAAACCAATCAATGATGAAACGTTCCCTACCAACAATAACTGTTTGTTTACATTAATTATTTTTATTAATAACAGAACCTTGGGCAGGAAAACGGTCAAACCGTAAGTTGCTTTTTTTGAGCTTTGTAATTTTATACGATGTACTGTATCTCAAGAACCGTGATAGCTAGAGAGTTGAAATTTTCACAGATGATGTATTTCTGTTGCCGCTATAACAACAAATACTAAAAACAGAATAAAATAAATATTTAAGGGGGGCTCCCATACAAAAAACGTGATTTTTATGCCGTTTTTTGCTATAATGGTACGGAACCCTTCGTGCGCGAGTCCGACTCGCACTTGGCCGATTTTTACCTTGTTATTATTTTTCGATTCGGATTCAGAACAAACAAAATTCAATGAAGAAGAATGAAGACATATTATTTTTCAAACATTTTTTTTATTGCATATTTTTTTTTATTATAATAATTAATTAACTGTAACTATCTATGTATACACTTAAATAAAAATAAAACAAATTTCAGTGTCAAAATCCAAGCTGTGTTCGATATGTAGCGATATAAAGCAAATAATTCAGCCACTGCGCCAATAATACTGTCAAAAAATATTCATGAAAAAGAAGCGAATTGAAAGAATTTTGTATTAAAACATAAATTAGCAAATAGAAACCTGGAATTTACTCAAAGGAGTTTTCAAATATAAATTAAATTTATTATTTAGTAATGAGTGAATGAATGCAAAGAATATTTTAGTCTAACTCCGATCATAGTCCAAAAAAAGAACCGGCCAAGTGCGAGTCGGACTCGCGCAGGAAGGGTTCCGTACCATTATCGCAAAAAACGGCAAAAAAAGTCACGTTTAGTGTATGGCAGCCCCACTTAAATATTTATTTTATACTGTTTTTACCCGGCTGCAAGGAAAGGGTGGTGGTGGTGGTGTATGTATGTCATATTATTTATTACCTCATATCTTTCAAATTACTTGATGGATTTTTATAATTAAGACATCGTTAGATAGGTCTTTACCACCCAAGTGTTCTTAGGTAAGGGCCGTTAAAAAAAGGATGTGTTTTTGTTTTCTTCCAACCCGTCGAATGGGGTATCAAAATAAAGGGTTTTTAGTGGAGATTACATAAATGTAAACCACTTATTTGTATAAACGTAATTCGAAAAAAAAAATTGTAAATAAAGAAAGTTAAATTAAAAATCAAAAACCCGCCTGCGAAGCGAACCAAAAAGCTGTAAATAAGAAAAAATACCCTTACTCTTTGGGTACGGAACCCTAACAAATAACGTTGAGTTGTATTGTAAATTCACAAAAAATAAAGAATTTTACGATGCTTTGCTCATAACTAACTATCTTGTCGCATGAGTAAATAATAAAATAGCTGCTTTCAAAGAAACGATGTATGTGTTTTATGGATTGGATAAAATGTGTGAAAACACACAAAAAATAAAACATAGATATTGTTTGAAGGTGAAACGTGTCTGCTGTTAAATTCATGTAGTCTTTTCTCTTTTAACCACGTGCGTTTGGCACGTCTTCTATGCTACGAAACAAATTATGTTGAGTCAGATTTCCGATCGAAAAACCTAAAAGAAAATGGTAATTTTTAATATAGAAAAAGGTTCACCAAACATTGACAGTCTTATTACAAAAAACGAAATAAACCATGGTTTAAACCTGTACTATCAAGTCCAGGCTTATCTGCAAAACCATGGTCTAAATTTGTTCGTATTACAAAACTCAAAAAAACCGTGGTCTTCTTAGTACCGTCGTTTGAACCATTGTCTATATACATCAACCACAGATTAATACAAATATCATTCGTTCACCATAATATCATTCTGTTGTAACGTTCCGTATGCCCAGAAAAGAAAACGTTTTGATAATATGTTAAGGATTAAATGATTTTTAGGAGTGTTAAAAATATTGAGACTTTGTTATTTTGCATGGATATACCCATTTGTTATTTATCGATTGCAGTTTTGTTTGGATTTAAGCAAATTACTTAAATTCGTATTAATTACTAATAATCCAATCTACGTACCTACGTGTAACGAAACGTAACATTCTCGCGCCTTATATGAAACCATAACATTATACAAAACCATCGCAAGTTGATCAAAGTTCATTAAGCTTTGGAATTTTTAAGTTGTCGAAGTCTCTAATAGAACAATTGCCTCTTTGTTAATAATATACAGGGTTACTGGTTAAGTCGACCTAGATCCATTAAGAGGTTATAGTTCCCATAATTTCTGACTAATTTGACTATGAAATACCCCAGCCTAAACCTAACCGTTTTTGAGATATAGGACTTAGAAACTTTTTTAAAAAAATATGCCAATTTCTTAAGAATTGGCATTTTTTTGTCTTCTATGGCCTTATTTTTTTCTAATTCCGATTTTTGAGTACTAGAGAAGTTCGTTTATTATTCTAAATGCAAAAAATCCAAATATCTGAACCATAGGAGTCATAGTAGAGGACTGAAAGTGTAAAAAAGAAATAAATTTATAAAAACATTTTTTTACTTTCAGCAAAATTTAAAAAAAAAATGTATGGCAGTTGTGCTGCAGATATGCTAAATAATATCTTTGTTCTATTAGCTATCCAACAAGGTATAACAAGCTAGGGGTCTTATCACAATTCTTAGAAAAAACTTTAATAAAAAGCTCACAGGTAGAGACAAAAAGGATTAAATGAAAAAATGGGACTTAAGATCAAACTTATCACCTGGGTCAGAAAATGAAATAAAACAATCCAAATAGTTATAAAACAATATTTATTGTTATTTTTTCAAGTCCTGTTCCACATGACCGCCTCTGTTCATCATCATTCTGTGTCTCAGACCACTTTTTACTACAGCAGTAGTTAAATCTCTTCTTATTTCGTTTGCTGCCGCAGTTATTTTCCGTCTCAACTCCCCAACAGATGCAATCGGATGATTGTCTTCGTAGACTAAAGTCTTCATGTGGCCCCACACATAAAAATCCATGGGGGTCAGATCAGGACTTCTCGCTGGCCACGGTATGGGTCCACCTATTCCGATCCACCTATTTGGATACTGTTGGTCTAGCCATTCCCTGACCCCTCTCCTGTAGTGTGCAGGGCAACCGTCGTGTTGGAACCTCATGTGTCTAATAAGATTTAGGGGTAAATCGTCTAACAAATCAGGTAGTTCTTCTCTTAAAAAGTGTTCATAGAATTCTCCATTTAAATTGTCAGGCAGAAAGAAAGGCCCAATTAAATGATTTGAAATAATGCCCATCCAGACATTCAAATTAAATCTTCTTTGTGATCCTTTTGTCCTCTTTTGATTAGGATTTCGTTGCGCTTTCGGGGCCCAATAATGAGCATTGTGGTAATTTGTTATACCGTCTTTATCAAATTTTGACTCATCTGTCCACAAGATTTGTCTTAAAAATGCTGGGTCTTCCAAATCTGCATTAAGCATAAATCTGCAGAAGTCTAACCTCCTCACTGGATCTCCTTCTTCGATAACTTGTACAGGCGTGTAGTGATAGGGGTAGAGGCCTGCAGTATTCACTGTAAACCACACTTCCCACTGTGAGAGCCCAAGTTCTCGGGCAACAGCATTAGTAGAAGTAGTCGGATCCGCTCTAAACCGCTGAACTATTTCATTGTCTTGCTCTTCATCATCATCAATGACACGTGGTCGGCCTAAGTCTGCTCGTCGCCTTGAAACAGAGCCAGTCTCTCTAAGTTGCCGGTAAACTCCGTCAAAGACACTGACATCCGGTACTCGGCGGCCGGGATAACGTGCAATGTATTCGTCACGAGCTCGTGTGGATACGCCATTGCAGTACCCGTAACAAAGCAGAATATCTGCATATTCCTCGTTCGTGAAGGTTGCCATCTTCAACAGTTCCAATCACAAGCACAAATCAAAGTCCAGTTAACAAGCACATTCACAAATCGTAGAAGAAATACAAGCCAAGTCGAGTAAGAAATCAAGAGCACTAAATATCGCATGTACTACAGACGAATCACGGAAGCAGACTAAAAATAAATACCATAACAACAAAATGGCCGGGAATAATTTATCTCGCTCGCACTTGCACAATTTGTCCCGCTCTACCTACCTACTACCTACTACCTGTGAGCTTTTTATTAAAGTTTTTCTATGAATTGTGATAAGACTCCTAGCTTGTTATACCTTGTTGGATAGCTAATAGAACAAAAATATTATTTAGCATATCTGCAGCACAACTACCATATATTTTTAAAAAAAAATTGCTATAAGGAAAAAAATGTTTTATATATTTATTTCTTTTTTACACTTTCAGTCCTCTACTATGACTCCTATGGTTCAGATATTTGGACTTTTTGCATTTAGAATAATAAACGAACTTCTCTAGTACTCAAAAATCGGAATTAGAAAAAAAATAAAGCCATAGAAGACAAAAAAATGCCAATTCTTAAGAAATTGGCATATTTTTTTAAAAAACCTTCTAAGTCCAATATCTCAAAAACGGTTAGGTTTAGGCTGGGGTGTTTCATAGTCAAATTAGTCATAAATGATGGGAACTATAACCTCTTAATGGATCTAGGTCGACTTAACCAGTAACCCTGTATATTATATTATATTGTGATGGACCAACAAAAAAAAACGATTTGAGAATTGGAGTACCGAGGAAAAAGTAATATCATCAATATTAATTAAATCAACCATGCTAATATCCATTTTCGGGTAAAAACAACACAACATAATAAAAAAGATGCTTTAGCCTAAAAGAGAAACTTTGACAGATATGACTTGACTTAGACCATCGTTAAACTAGGGGCCGCCGAGGTTTAGCGTTAGACCATGATTTGGTCTATGGTTTATCGCTAAACCATTATTCGTTATATAATTTTCGTGTAAACCACAGTTTATAGAGTTTTAAACCTGGGTTTTTAGTTAAACCGCTTTTTGTAATAAGACTGTGAGAGTATTAAATAACAAGCAGTAGTATTACGAGGAGGGTCGGGAGAGAAGTTTCTAGAAGAACAAAGCCTACCCCAAGTCAGTTCTTCTTTAGGGTCTTTACCCAGTTTTGGGACGGTGTTAAAAAGTAGCATTATGTTTCAGCTCATAAACAAAAAACAACTTGAGGTTGTTCGAAAAAATAAGTTTGTATCGTGAAAATATAAATTATTCTTACCCAATATTACCTTAACTTATTAGAAATCATAGAAAAATATTGTCAAAATTACGAAGTTCGTGCCAATCCGATACCGCTGGGAGGCAAAGTTTGTATTTACGATACATCTACTAAAATAAATACGAGCAAGTTGTAACTTTTAGGGTTTCGATTTATTGGTTTTATTTTTCACAGTAATGTTTGTGACGCCTTCTATAATGACTTTCTCAAATTGTTTTTCTTTTTGTATCCACAGAGGTTTTTTTCTAAATGTATGCTTTATGTTAGGTATAGAAGTAAATGTGTTATTATAAAGTTGGATTTCATCCAAACAACTATAGAAATTAGAACAAGAAGAAGAGCGTCATTTTCTTGATATGTTTGGCACTTTAATATTTATAGACCAGAAGAGTAATTTGGTAGAGTGGGTATAACATGTGCTTATTTAGCGTTTTGCGGCCGGTTTCTAAGATGAACATTTGGAATTAAGAATGTGTTAAACTCTACTTCGATGACACTAAGTTTGTCAAATTTTCAAACTAGAGTTTGACAAATACTCAACTTCATTATTTCAGAAATAGGGGGTAAGTCCGTCAGTTTCAAATCTTAGGGATGGACTTTTTAAACTCTCCATTTTTGGCTATAAAAATTAGAAACGTCTGTGTGCTACAATTAATTTACTGTCCGTTGTACAGGGCATGTGCTACCTGCACGGCGGACTGGGCGCGCACGGCAAGCTGCGCTCCTCCAACTGCCTCATCGACGGCCGCTTTGTGCTCAAGATCTCCGACTACGGCCTCAACACGCTCTGCACGCCCACCGACCTAATCAAGGATGACACCTATTATTATAGTAATAAATGTTATATTTGCTTGGCCTCTTTTTGCGCCTCATCGACGGGTGCTTTATACTGTACTACGGCCTCAACACGCTCTGCACACCGACGGCTCTGATCAAGGATGACATCCATTACTCTTTTCTCTATCTCCTGACTATTGTCCCAGTTTATTTGGGGTCAGCCCTCCTAGTACTTCTGCTCCACACCATACATCGTTTGCGAGATGTATACTTTTCAATAAGTATATTCACCGAGTGGATCGCGTCTGTAGTGCAAACAGCGCTGGCAAATCTGCACTGGTTTGGTTATATTGGTTATTTTTGTTAGCCTTTTACGAGGATACATTCCCAGATCTTAAGAGTATGAGAGGTTAGCTTGATTCCTCTATAATTGACACAGTCCGCAACATATCCTTTGTTCGTGTGTTACCAGATTGCTGGTTCGCCACATATCTGGTATCTTAGTAGTTATAAGAATTTTGTTGCAAAGCATCGTTAACCAAGCTACAACAGTATTTCACAGTTTTTTTCTAAACTGTGCTGGCATCTCAACTGGCCCGTAGCTTTCCTATTCTTCATTTTCTGGAAAGCTGCTCTGACTTCTATGGATGAAATTAAATTATCTGGCCCTTCGGTGCATGGCAGTGATGTTAGCGGTTTCTGTGGAAACTCCGCGTTGAGAAGTGTTTGGTAGTATTCCGGCCACCTCTTATTGATTTCTTTGTTTTTAGTTAAAAAAAATCCGGATGAATCACTATTGTATCTATTACGTTTGATATATTTTGTGTGGTTATTCCGAAGTTTGGTTATTTCTTAAAAAAATGCATGTCTGTTTTTGAGTTTTCTAATTCTTTGTAAAAGTGATCATTGGGCAATGATCTTGTTACTGCAACACATTTCTTAACTCTCTTCTTCATTACTTTGTATTTCAGTCGATCGGTGTCCATAATTGTTTCCTGACATTTCTTGAAAAACGCTTTCTTTCTCCTTATCAGAGACTATCTGACCCCCGGGGCTTTGCTCCCGTCAACTGGCTACCTACCTTCCTACCCTGCCTAACCCGCTTACCTTGCCTACCCTGCCTACCTTGCCTACCCTGCCTACCTTGCCTACCCTACCTACCCTACCTACCTACTAATTTTTATCTATCATCAATAGTTTTCTCAGCGCACGCCAAATAATGTATTATACAGGCAACATTTTGCTACCTTGGGTTACATTATTGCAATTGTCTTAAGGTTTTTTTTTGTATTTATATTATAGCCTATGAAAATGTAGCTTTCTACTGGTGAAAGAATTTTTAAAAACTAAGTTAGAAGTTAGCAACTTAGCTAAAACAGTCCCTCTAGTAGTTAATTTAATGGTAATTTTACTTTTTCTTGATGCTTAAATTTTGCTTTATTATAGAGTTACTATGGACAGCGCCAGAGCTGGTGGCAGCCAGCATATACCCCGGCGCGGCGGCGTCTCTCAAAGGAGACGTGTACAGCTTCGGCATCATCCTTGAAGAGATCGTGCTGAGAGCCGGACCCTTTCATAACTATACTCCTACTATGTCTAATAAAGGTCAGTACCCTACTAAGTTTACCTTGCATGGCAAATTCAAATTTATTCTTATAAGTCATCATACAGATACGAAAAGAATTAATAAGTGCTATTTATGGCCCTTGGTTATTTTTACATTTTCCGTGGTAAGCCTCAGAAACGCTATCTTCGATGTTTTCATATTAAATTGCAAAAAATAGCAAAACTAGGCATTTGAACTTTGCCCAGCACTGGTGTAGTGAAGGTAAATATGCCTTAGAGACGTTCCTGATGGTGCAACGCAATTTAAATTGCGTCAATCGACAATATCGCACGCGTATTTTGGTACCAATTGATTTAGTATTTTGATTGTGATTTTAATTGAATTTATTGTTTAAATTTCTCACTTATGTATTTGTAAACAGGAAGAGCTGAGATACCTAATACAAGCAATTTTTTGATTAAAGGTACTTTCTATAATTATATTGTTATTTAAGTATATAAGTTGTAGAAATAAATGCTGTTTTATTTTTTTATATTGTTTGTCACATTGCGTCCATGTGAACGTAATTGCAATTTCGCGTAATAAAATTGCTTATCAGTGTGATATAAATCGAATCGCGTCGAGCTATTAGGTAAGTCGCTTACTTTTGGTAACCATAGTCTGGTAAAAAAATCCTGAACTCATTATTGTAAAGGTTACGTATCTTAAAAGTTCAGAAACATTAAACTGCTATAATAACGCTCCTATCCGCGTTAACATTTTCAAGCAGTCTTATAATAATCTCTCAGGCCAGGTTTGCCAACGCTATTATATACTATAATTATCGCAAATTGTCAAGCACGCGTTATCTGCTGTGATTGGTTGAATGAATTTTTAACAGCCAATCACAACAGATAACCGGCGAATATTTGTCGATTACGTTAACAGCCCGATAATAGAGTTTTAAGAATCAGAGGATTAAAAAATTCCCCACCATGAAACGCCACTTCAGTGGGTCATGTACTCTCTGAATCCGCCACTTGCCAGCCAGTTGCAATATCCGCTTTTAAATAACATGAAAGAAAAAAGTATCAACTTTCAGGCTGTAAAACTTTTTAATGGAATGTGACGGAAAACCAGGACTTTGTAGGCCAGCGCAGTGGAAGAACTGTAATTTATATTATTTAGTATGCATTCGGATAAGTGCTGCAAGTTTTCCTGGCATTTTTTCCTTTTATATTTAAAGATACAGCACTTACATTCCTTCTATTTTATTTGCATTATGACACGTTGAAACCCCTCTTTTGTAAGCCAAGGCTATATAATTAACTCCAAGTTAAATACTACACGGGGTCACTGTGTATGACAGAATTATTTGTAATTTATAGTTTTGGTGCAAGAGAGCCTTACTAAGGCACTTGTCTCACCGCTTGCGACGAAGCGATTAGCAATCGAATATTTTCTCAGAAATCGTGTGTGATTCGTTGAAAATTATTTCTTATCCGAAGAGAACATTATATCAGGATGAAAAGTCTATGTGCTATTCCAGACTATTATCTATCTCTGTGCCAAATTTCATCCGGATCCGTTCAGCCGTTCTGGTGTGATTGAGTAACAAACATACATCCACACTTCCGCACACACATCCATCCAAACTTTTACATTTATAATATTATAAGAAGAAAGAAGAGATACTTGGTATTTATGGTCTGCGCCATCTATAACCATTTCGTTTTGGCATGGTAATAGCGGTCATCGAACTTATCGAGATTTTGAATTTCGCAAGACGGACATAAAGCCGTGCTGAATCGACATTTATCGTTATCCTTGGCATTTTAACCAAAGCCAAAACGATAGATAGTTTATTGTTCTGGGTTACTACGAAGCCACTATTACTAAAACGAAATATCTAGAGAGGCATCACAGATGCGTGACGTGACGTGTAGAACTAAAATATTATTACAAACTGTTCACACACATACATCCAAATCCAGCGAACACACTGCGACATTGTCAGCGAACGACGCGGCGCGGCTCCGGGACCGCGGTAGCGTCGCGTGACGCGTCACTGCATCGTCCGACACGACCGCGCTCGGACATAATTATCTTTGAATTTATTTACTACTTAGGTTGCTATAATTGTGAACCACCTAATAAACGTTTTTATAATAAAATCTGCTTTCCTTCAACCTGGGCCTACACATAACTTCTATCCCATCAAAAACATAACATGTAAAAAACACAAGTCTCGCGGCACTGTTCTTGTACCGCAAAAAGTAGTGAGATCGAGTGTAAAAACAAGTTGGTTTATTCTGTAGGTACCTTATTAATCAGGTTACAAACAAACACATAACCCGACCTGGTTTTATTTTTACATAGGGGTCGATATTATTGTATTCTTCTGATGTAAAATCAAGTCGGTTAATGTGTTTATGCCTAGTTATATTATGTTCTCTAAGTCAACGAAGTTACAGTGGGATCGAAAATGTTCTGAATGACTTTGAGAAAAGGTTGGTACGGCTGTGCCTTTATTCGCTCGACTTGTTTTGTGTTTCAAATCTTGTGTTTCAAAGCTCAACTTGTGTTTCAAATTCAACTTGCCGTGTTAATTAAATGGTTAGTATGTATGGGTCAAATCTTGCAACTGTATTTTAAATAAGTTATCTCTTTCCGATTAAGCTGTAATTTGTCATACACGTTTGGTTTGAATGATAATGCACGGTAAACTAAAAAACTGGTTTTGAAATCTTTTCTTTTTTTATTAGAAATAGTTGGCCACGTATGCGCTCGAGAGTCGCCCCCATTTCGGCCAGTAGTGGGGGCGGGCGAAGTGGGTGCGAACGCGGGGGGTGGAGGAGGGGCGGCCGTGGAGCTACTGGACCTGGCGGAGAGGTGCTGGGCAGAGGCTGCTGATGATAGGCCCAGCTTCGATGCTGTTAACGCTAATTATATCAAGTGAGTGATAACGGTGTAGCAAACTTGAGATCTTTTGGCCTGAGGGTGCAGATCGACTAGTTGATTGATGATATCGTGACTTAATTTGAAAAATACAGTGAAATGCTTTGTAAAACTAAACTATACTCATGTTTGGACCTTAGTCTTTGGATAACATATTTTGAAGCGATCAATATCGGCTGATCAACGTCAGACGACTGCTTTATTTGCACCTAAAGATGGATTATTATACGTTCTGCAAACAGGAAAGAAAAGAAATATAGAAAGTTTAAACGTTTATTTGCGTCAGGCACGACACATACCTTAAAAAACAAAAGGAAACTTAACTTCATTAAAAAATACAGAGTATGCGTCACGCTTAGCATAATGATAAGTTACCTGGTAAGTTAAATTTAGTTAAATTTGCTTTGATTTCCTCCGTGTATCCTGTTCTTTGCTTTGCTTCAAATAAACAGGTACAATAAATAATAATAGAGACAAGATACGAAGTTGCGATGTATAAGTTGTGTACGGTACCCTTTACCACGTCCTCCGTGGCTCACTTGTTTTTATCAGAGAATGACCTATTCTAGTTTGCGAAGAATCTTAATTACCTAAGTACTTTCCATCTAGGGGTTACTGTGACAATTTGATGGACGATCTCCTTCGTCGCATGGAACAGTATGCCAACAACCTCGAGTCTCTGGTCGAGGAGAAAACTGAACAACTGTCGATGGAGAAACGAAGATCCGAGGAACTGCTCTATCAAGTACTGCCAAGGTAACTTTTGTAATTTTTATTCCTACAGGTTGATGAATATTTGATGAATGCCGATTATTTTTAACTAGCGGCCCGTCCCGGCTTCGCACGGGTAGACATTTATTTATAATAATTATTATAAATAGGTAGTTCTGAAAAGAACTTGTGTTAAAAAATGTGAATTTTCATTTTCGTCACTTCAGCTGCATCTACCAGTTATCACTTCCCTCTTCCGCACCTTGGAATCTCCTCCGTCGCCCATTTCATTGCGGTGTGTATAATATTTCTAGTAATTTGTTTTGATTATTAATTTTTTTTATTTATGATATCTTTTGAATGAAATGTCCGATGCAAATAATTTAAAAAGTAATCTACGGGTACTGAAACAGCCTTTACTACGAAGGAATTTATTTGGGAAAGGGTAAATACCAAGATAAGAATAACGTAGTCTGATTTTGGTCGGCATTTTTATTAACTTTTTAAACGTAAAAAGTAATTGTAGTTGGACATTTGGAATTGCGATCTTTTTTGTAGATATTGATATGTTCTTTAATATTGTACAAAAAATTTTGTGCTATCATCGAGAGTTGTCGCAGCCCAATTTTTTACTCCATAGGTTATATTATTGAAGTTTTGTAGGGATCCCTAATTTTACTCGATTTTCAATATAGATAGCCTAGGTTATAGTCCTCGGCAAACTTCTTGGCCGCCCTGAAGTTGGCTACAATGGCTGCGCAGTAGTAAATCTCATACAAAACCAGCACCGTTTCGTGCCTTGCGCATCAGAAAGCCAACTTTAGGGCGGCCCAGAATTTTGGCGAGGACTATACTCAGTGATAATGTACCATACCATTGGTGCAAGAACGAATGTTTTTAATGGTGTGTATTTAGTAATTATAATGATATTATATTATAGTATAGATAACATTATGCTTGTGTTTCCAATAGGTATACGCAGAGATGTACATCACACATTTCACCAGTTACAATTTTGTTTCTTTTCTTAACTATTAACCCACATAAATAATTATCTTTTCTATACATAATGATATGTTCAGATAATGATACTACATTAGTTTTGACGAGCAAGTTCTTATAATTCGGATTTCATTCTGATATTACATGCATGATCCTTATATATTTTACGTCATCACTTTATTTTAAGATCATCATAATATTATTTCACTAGAACTTTCGTGGCAAAATTACATTGATTTCTTTGTTCTAACACTAACTTATATAATATTCTGGGTATCTTATTTAGGTTGGAATCTTGGAATGAATATCACGTAGCCTTGAAAAAATAATACTTATGTTTTTGTCTGTGCAAAACTTATTAAAGTATTCGTTACAATTTATGAAACATCCAAGGTCGCAAAATCCAGTTACATTTCTTTATCCAACTAGTTTAAACTAGATATGGTGACACATTTGCAATCATAATTTCTTAAGTAAATAACGTTTTTCAGTATCAATTCCTCACATTCATTGATTCGATGATCACGGATAGACTTCTGCCTTAAAATTTTACTTCTTGAGAAAAACAATCACAAAGTCTGATTTCTTTATTTCAATTATGCCATTAAGCGGCACTTTTGTACGATAAGTACCTAATGTATTCTACCGTCCATTCGGAAAAGTACTTTGTTATGGAGAAGAACGGACAAGAAAATCGACATGAACTCTTTAAAAAAAAAAATGTTTTGCGATATTTACATATAATTCATGTACGTGAGGACAATGCACCCAGACTAACACTACTATGCTAAGTATAGATATAAAGTATTCACCTCGTTGGAAACACACTCGCGAACCTAGAGTGTTATTTATTAGGCTTAAGGAACGTCCTCACCGAGAGCATACACGTGTAATAAGCATTCGACGACGAATATTCAAGTGGTGTGGACGTTGAGCCGAGCGTTACAAAGCTTACACGCAAGCGCGATCTTCGGCCGGTGTGGAAGTCGTAACGATCTTCGCCGAAACGGCTCGCATTCGAATGTTCACGCAAATAAAACGCACGAAACCGAGTACTCATATAATGATATCAATGTGTATGTATGTAGGAATATTAATAGCCACTTTTAAAGCAAGGAATAGTTCCTTGATCTTAAGTGTTTATGACCTTCTTGGTTAATCGTATTAGCGAATAAATGACATTTAACGAGATCGTATTCGAATGCTCCAAGCTCGCAAGGGAATGTTCGACTCGAACTTTCATAGTTTTGCTTGAAAGTGAATGCTGGGCTCGCTGGCAAGCATTTGTTGCTCCCCCATGCTCACGAAAGAATGCTCCCAGTGAGAACGCTCCTATAGATAAACGGAGGGTTACTACCAACAGTCATTATAAACCGTCTATTGTTTAAAAAAATGTAGCAGATATGTTTTATTTTTATTTGAGAGTATTATCGTCGCAGCGTTAATGTTTTTCAATTATTTATTTAGGTTAGGTTAAAACGGGCTGGTTTCCGCAACTCCACGACCAAGCGCATATTTTGCGTACGGAATTATTTATTAAATACTTATTGTTTAAGTATATTTATGTATATGTATTTTAGTTTATTGAGTATGTATAGTATAATCATATTGTATTTTTTGTTTGAATGCCTTTTTAAATAAACGCGATGCGTTTAACTCTCAATATTGCACCGACTAGTATTTGTCTCTGTATCCCCCAAAGGTTGACTGCTGGAAAATGCCTAAGGTATTAAGTCTGCCTCTGTAAGTGTGTGTGCATTAAGTATTAAATAAATAAATAAATAGAAATACCAAACTTTTAAGGCACCGTACTTCTATCTATCTCCACTCAGGCCCGTAGCCCAACAGCTGATGGCTGGCGAAGTGGTCCAGCCTGAAAGCTTCGAATGCGTCACAGTGTACTTCAGCGACATCGTGGGGTTCACTGAACTCTGCGCCGCCTCCACGCCCATTCAAGTGGTGGACCTGCTCAACGATCTGTACAGCACCTTCGACAGGATCATCGGCTTCTATGATGTTTATAAGGTAAGTCTTTTATTGGGACTCTACTCTTCTTTCCCCTGACTTGGAAAACACTTTAAGCTGTTGGTACCGGCTGTCATTTAAAGATCTTTGACAGTCGTTACGGGTAGTCAGAAGCCTGAGATCTGACACCAGTCTAGCCAAGAGGTATCGTGTTACCCAGTTACTGGGTTGTGGAGGTCAGATAGGCTGTCGCTCCATGTGAAATACTGGTACTCAGCTACGTCCAGTTAGACAGGAAGTCGACCCCAGTAATAGTTGGGCAAAGGCTAGGCAGATTGACCCAAGAGAAGATTACGGAGGTCACGGTATACTTCAGCGACATCGTGGGTGCTGCATCCACTCCCATTTAAGTGGTGAACCACTCAACGATCTGTACCACATTTTCGACAGAATTATGGGCTTATATGATGTTTATAAGACAAGTGCTTATTTCAGACAGTATTTTACGGGTTCTAAAAAAGGAAAACGGCCAGATTTTCTTAAAGTTTTTGGGCCGTCCCTAAATTGTTTCCACATTTGTTTTCTTTTCAAAATGAATTTGTGACACATTATGGATATTTTGGTATGATGAATTCGATATTAGTCTGCGGTACCATTATTTATATTGTATCCATTGTCCTGGATTGAATTAGGTAATCCAGCTTGAGAAGCAACAAGGCATCAAGTGCATTTAAAAAAAAACGAGCAAGAAATTGATTTTGAATAAATGAATTGAGAAATCTTCATCCTATGTATAGAACCGAGCATAAAAACCTTATGTAACACTTATGTAAGATTGTCAACCCTTTCTTAGGTATTGCAGATCGTGGAAAGAACAGTATTTCAAAAATACGCAACCTCGCAACCGTCCCTTTTTCAATTTTGCTTAAGCTGTATGTTACTCGTACAAAGCCTTCTTTTTCACACAATGTGTTCTCAATTTAGGTGGAAACAATAGGCGACGCTTACATGGTGGTCTCTGGTCTCCCGGAGAGGAACGGTGACCTTCACGCGCGAGAGATCTGCCTGATGGCGCTGGCTATCGTGGAAGCAGTAAGGGGATTCGTCGTCAGGCACCGGCCCACGCATCGGTTGGAGGTGAACCTTACAAAATCCTATTAAGTGAATATTTGTTAATCAAACACGCCTCTATGTCTTTGGATGAAATTTGGACAGACCTTATGGCCTGAATTAGGCTATAAGAAATATTAGGAATTTTTGTCCCGATGAAAATGTACCCGTGTGATAATTTTCGGTTAAAGCACTTGGTTTGCTTAACAATTTGTCGAAGAGATCGCTTTTACAGAATATTCTGTTACTAATTTTTATTTAGTACTTATCGCGGTCATAGATAATATAATACTAGCATACAGATGCCTCATCCCATACAAAGAAACCGTGCCGATGTAACTAGTCGATCGTGTTCTGTTCCGTTCCACGGCTACAGATGGTAGCTGGCGCTGGTTAGCAGCGACTTGCAAGTAAATGGGTTTTCTCGGTTCGTGACTATTTTTTCTTTAATTATAGTGACGATTTGTTTTATAGTATTTTTTGCACGTTTTTACAGTTTCATTGTACCAAAATGTGTTACAATACAAATTTTAATAATCGAGTAGCATGTCTCAGAAATTTAAAAACGCGCCAAAAATTTTTCCAATAAGAATAAATTTTAAAAGATCCGTTCAAATAATCTTTGAAATGTGAATTAAGAGTCCAGTATTCCATAATTGATAAAAAAGAACATAAATGTTTTAAGATTTATTCTAGAAAATGTTAATTTACACACAATTCAATAACAAATCGATGCATATCGCGCCATCTAGTGACATTTATTAGAACCAAATTTTCTTCATTAGCGCTGATACCCCGTGTCGCGGTTCTCAGATATTGTAAATGTGCTTAGACACTAAGTGAAATGCGAGTTGAGAGGCTTTGAAAGTTACAAGTTTCTCCAAGGCAAAATTCTTTAAATCGTAATGTCTATTGCATGCCTACGATATGTCTCAGTATAGTTACTGTTAATAGAAATTAAGATTGTTCTTGTAAACATTTATTGAAACTTATATACAATCGAATATTCTAAAAAAAAAAATACTTATATACAAATACAAAGGGGAGACGGAAAAGAGGTCATTGTGCATCAAAAAATTCGTTTACATTGATGTCAATGGGAAACGTGCCCAGAACGCTGGCAGCATTGCCACGTTGAATGGCAATGCTGATTCTCTGGCCGAAGAAAAGCCGAGCCCCACGGCTATTAAGTTTGAATATGAACCTTTATGTGTGATTAGGTCCGTATTGGAGTCCACTCCGGGCCGGTCTGCGCCGGCGTGGTCGGGGTCAAGATGCCCCACTACTGCCTGTTCGGAGACACCGTCAACACTGCCAGTCGCATGGAGTCTACGGGACATCGTAAGTTTCAGAACGTTACACTACACCTGTACGCCATGAAGGGTAAGACCCAATTTTGATCCGTAATTAACTCAACCAATGATTAAATATGCTAACCAATGGTTAAAATTTTCGGTAAAACGCGTTTACTCATCCATTGTATTTCTAACAATTTGTCAAATAATTAATTCCCAAGTTATTTGACAATTTATGAGACAAACAATTGATTTAAAAAAAATTAGATTTTTTTACCATTGGTTGAGTTAACTACTGATCAAAAACTGGGCCTTAGGGATCTTCCTGGTGGCGTGACGCAATTTAAATTGTGTTTATTTATTTATTAATCACAAAAGCCACAGCTCTTAAAAAATACCTTAACACACTTATTGTACTTAACACACTATTACAGCCACTTACAGATTTACAAATTATTAATTTTACAAAAAAAAAACATGCAACAGACACTTAGAACAACAAAACATACCTAATATTTGAAAACTCGTGTGGAGTATGCAAGAGATGTTGAATGTGAGTGTGTTGAAGTGAAATGACCGGTCAATTGACAAAGGGTCAGTTATTTATGTTAACCTCTAATTCTCAAAACAAACCATTCCGCCGCCAACAGCACAATCCCGACGAATCGCGTCAAAGTAAGCGAACCTGCCGACTGTCCTCTCGCTTGTAACGCACAGTGTATTGTATAGTGTGGTGTAGTATCTGTAGGTCTGTAATTGTACCTTCCATTCAATTAAATTCCTAATAGTTTCATTCATCTTTAGCTTTATTAGTCAGTTCGCCACATACAGAGATCAGTAGTAGTTTCCTGAACATACATTTCTTGAAGTTAAATATATCAATGTCAGAGAATTGTTTGTTAAAGTCGTCGTTTGAGCGTAGTTTGTACTACTGTATGGTACAGGCGCGGATAAAGGGAGGACAAAGGGGGTGCAACAGTGGCAATTGCCCCCCCTGGGCGTAGACCAAACTAGTAGTATAAATGGTGGTCGTAAAACAGAAAATTTGTCTCCGGTGTAGGGCGCAAAAATTTTCGAGCTCGCAGCGCTCGCTCTCGCAACAGAAATTGTTCACATTCTGATAATTTTGAACAACATATCCAAAATCGTACATCTGTTCTCATATTATGATGTTTGCATGATAGAAGATAATCTTTTTGTCTGTGAGCACTGCGATAATTAATATTTTTAATTAATTAAGTGCCGATTTTTCAATAGTCTAGGTAACTGAGGATTAAAAATGGCGGTTTGACATTTTTTGTATAAGAAATATGTTAAACGGTCATTTTTATTCCTCAGTGGAAAGTTATCAGACTATTGAAAAATCGGACCTTAGACTGTATGGATTCTATCTGCTGAATATAAATAAGGAAGTGTGGATTCCAGGTATTACCTACTACAGTATTCTAAAATACAGCGTACGTACGCAAAATAAAGTTTTTTGATGCAATCTATATCCGTAAATAATTTACACATACGCATAATAAATCCCAGATTTTTGTATGACTTACCGACGATATAGGTCACATGCTCCGAAAACAGAAGATTTGCATCCAGAACGACAACAAGATCCTTAACAGCATAACCACGCACAATAGTGCCACCACTAAGATTATAACAGTAGCGGATGCAATTTTGCTTCCTAGTAAATGTTACAGCTTGAAATTTGTTTACATTCACATTGATTCCATTGGTGCTATATATAATGTGCTTCTATGTCATATAAGTAGATAGAGTAGAACAGAGCGTTGATATAGCACATGTATTTTCTAAAATAATTTCAAGTAAAATTGGTCGAATTGCAGAGTCCGCCCCTCTTGACCCGCTTAGACTCGACCCGAAGAATAAGACCTGGATATTTCTGTTTTGATAGGCGTAAAAAAGTCGATGTATAGTCACACAGAAAAGTGTCGGTTTAACGCTTGCACCACAGAGTGTCAAACTTAAATAATGTTTGGATAAATAAATTAATAATTAAACAAGTAACTATTTATCCTTTTTAACTAAAGTATATGCTTTGTACTTTGTAGTAAACACCTCAGATTTGTGTTAATTATCATTAAAATCACATAGCTAGTGATACGGTGGTATTTATTGAATCATTATTTAACGTGATTATAAATTATTAGTGATTATAAAGTAGTAGTATCAAGTTATTTAGAATTAAAATATCACCCACTGTACAAATGGCACTAAATTGGTAGTAAAACATCTGGTATTATTCTTCGGGTCGAGTCTAAGCGGGTCGAGTGGGCACGGATTCGAACTGCATCGCTTTGCGTCCACGTGACGTACTTTCAGTTTCGCTAAGTAAAAATCTCTTATTGGTGTAATATAAATCGAATCGCATCGTGCCATCGAGAAGAGGTGATTAGTTGAGTAGATTAGTTAGTAATATTAATAATGCGAAAGTTTTGATGTTTCTAACTCAATCACGCCAAAATGGCTGAACTTATCTGGATGAAATTTGGCAGGGTTAGATTATAGGCTGGAATAGCACATAGGTTTCATCCCGGTATAATATTCCCTTGGGATAAGAAAACACTTTTCACGCGGGAGAAGCCGCTGGCAGGACCCAGTTCTCAAATAAATGAGAGAAATAAAGAAATATGAAGTAAAATTTTGCAAAAAATACCTAAATATCTCATTAAGCGCGACTGAACATTTCACTGAAAAGACAATATATGTGCGGGTTTATCAGGCCTTTTGCGGTCATAACTGAGTTTATTTACGCAAGATAACTAAATAAGATGAAACCACGATTTACGTGGCGGGATGAGACAGATTTATGTAACAAGAAGTACTTTGACAGCCAGATTTGTTAATTACGAAATTTGTGACGAAGTTAAGTACTGTTATAAAGCTCGGTCAGAGGATTCAAGGTTTTATTTCTTTGGGTTTTATTTGCAGTATAAAGATAACTGTTCTGTTACCAGAAGTTACGCATATAAACATAAATGTTCTACGAAGCTACGCATTTCCTTTTATTTTATGAACAGGTCTAAATATCTGCTACTTTTAGTGGTCTTACATTAAATATCTACCAATAAGTACCGTTTTAAGCCCACATAGAAGGCCAGTATTCAAATGAAAGACGCATGTAGAGATTATTAATTTAGATAAACAAGGGACTAGAGTGCTCAAAGTCTGAAAGCCTATTCAATTTCCTGATCTTATATCCAGTTCATCATCATCAGCCTTTTTAAAGTTCCCACTGCTGGGACACTGGCCTCTCTCTGTAAGAGAGGGAATGGGCCTTAATCCAACACGCGGGTCAAGTGCGGGTTGGTGGATGTCACATGTCTTCGAATTTTTGGTTCTATGACATGTCGGTTTCCTCACGCATATCCAGTTATTGATAAAATATTATTATTTTAGTCAAACATCGGCCAGCATGAGTTTTGACGAAAGATTTACTGATTACGTCGCGCTTCCTGACCTGTTCCTTCCTGACACGTGAAGCATTTTTTGTCTGTTCACACATTACTGTAGTAGACTGTTATAAGCAAAACTAACATATTTCAACCCTTCCAGCTCTACGCATCCACTTAAGCGATAACACACGAGCATTACTGGACCAATGGGGCACCTTCGTGGTCGACCGTCGAGGCGAGGTGGAACTCAAGGGCCGCGGTCGGATGCTAACCCATTGGCTGCTACACTGCTCCGAGCCTGAAGCCAGGCCACCGTCACAAGGAATTCAGCCACCGCCGCAGTACCCTATACTGTTCCCTGCGTTACCACAGCCTGCATTGTCCTTACAAGTTCCTTATCTGGTGGTGGAGCCACCGACGTTAGCTGCTTGAAGAGACAGATATGTTTGTGTATGGATTTGAATTTGGAAAATGTCGTGCTGGCGTTTCTGCAAGCCGGAAAAGTGACGAAAAGTTGCATATGACACTTTATGCTAAACATGAGGAATTTTCATTGGGTGTATAGCGACACACCTGATGAAATTCCTTAAAGCTTAGTTCTTCTGGTTAACTAAACATAATGATAATTATCATCTAGATGTATGTGTTTTGTGTCTTTATCACAAACATTTGGGCTGCCTACTTTATGAATGAGTCGTAATTGGTTCGTTAAAAAGTTTTGTTGGTAGTTTTTGGTATTCTAAAAAAAACTTTAATACTTTGTATCATAAAATAGGTGTTATTTCAGTTAGAAAACTTCTTCTAAAATCATATTTATGATGGAATAGAGTTTTTTGAATTTTATGATAAACCCTAACAACGCCATAAATTATCACTTACAAGTCTGCTGTCAAACACAAGCCAAAAGAAACAATATCAAAGATAAATGCAAACAATTTATATTAAAACAGAGCTCCATAAAACATGAGGGTGAAACTAGAAATAGCAGCTTCGTAACTCCAATGCTAATTTTATGAGCATTTTATCCGCGTACACTAGTTAATGGCTTGACAGTGATAAGGTGATAACATTTACATTTTACTGGCTCATCACAATGGGTTTAACGAGATGATTTGCATCTGGACTACACAAGCGAGGGGCATTTGTTACGTACAGATGCATCTGAATTGCATTTTAGCGTCACTGGGGACATAAGTTAAAACCTTATTATGATAAGAATGTTTTATGTCTCCGCAGAGCAAATTATTAAGATGAATATAAAATTGCTCTCGCATTAAAATCATGGAGATATATGCATTGACATTGAAATAAAAATCTCTGTCCACGTGTAGACTTTTTCTATATTCTAAATTTACTCGTACTTGTTGTGTCCTCTTACCTATATTGTATCAAATCAGATCATAGTACCACGTTAAAAAAGGATTTAATTCATAAAAACTTGTCCTGGGGAAACTTCAACCAAACACAAAAAAGAAATTGTAAAATATTTAGGTTAGGTATCTAAAAACCCAACCAACCTTCAGCCTGAATACAGAAATAAATCACATACGAATTTGGAATATGCCGAATGTTTTTTCCGCGCAACTCATTGTTTGTATTGCTAAAATACGACCTACACAGCCTGTAGACAATATTTTGCTGAGTTATAGAATTATCCCAGAAAATACACATGCTTCACACAAATTTTGCGCAAAATTAACACGTGCCTACTATACAAAATATTGCGAAAATGTGAAACAATATAATTGAAAAAAATGTTAAATAAAATATTCCAATTATTTATTCAGTAGAAATTTTCCCCTTTCTTTTAAACGAGCAGTAAATTTGCTGTAATTCGCTTCATGTCTTCCCCCGGGCGCGTGGAACATTTTCCATGGAAGATTACACACTCTATAGCTGTACAGTCTGACAAATGAAGGCATATGTTTAAATTATGTGCTTTTTTACTGAGTAGAAACATTTAAGAGCTTTTTACGCTATGTAAAGTAAATGTTTGGCATTTTTTTTATTCTTCTTATATTGCCCAACTGCTGGGCAAAGGACTTCCATGGCAAAATTCCTTTAATTAATGATATATTTGATCAAGATAGGAATTATGAATAAAGAAAACTATAGAGTATTTTTTTTAAGTAACTAACCAATATACAATGAAAAATAGGTAAGTCCGTAGTTTGACTTTTGTGAAAAAATCTACGTCTTCATTTTTCAATAAATCTTTACTACAGCATGTCTAAATCGATAGTTTCTGTACTTTCAGTAGGTAGAAGTAACTCCTATCCACCTACGAGGCATCCCTAACGACACATAAATATTCGATATTTGCAGAAAACTTACAGAGGCCTACTGGGAGTCTTTGACTTATTTATATGAATGTACAAATAGTTGTAGATTTAGTTGTACACATGTGTTTTTATCATACATTTTAATTATCGTCGAAGTATATAAATTAATTCCCCGATTTTTGGATTAATAATTTGATGTCAAGTATTTGTCAAACTCTACTATCCTGAAAATCTCAATCTTTGGCATCTTTGGGTTTGACACGTTCTTAACTCCAAATACTTGATTCAGATACCGGACCTTAGTGGTTGACATGTGTTTTATCATATATTTTAATTATCGCATAAGTAACGTGTACTTTTTGTGTATTATATAAATATAAAAGTTGACTATAAGCTAATGTTTGTTGTATTATGAGAACTGTAAGATATTTTTCATATAATTGATCTCACGCCTTTCAATCTTTTGTCTAGACAAATTGGACTGTAGAGGTATAATAATAGTTACAATATTTTCTTACAAACAATTTGATATTTCTCCAAAATTGTTTTTTGGAGATAGATTAGAAGGTGTACATTTCATATTAGTTTTAGATTATATTTGTTACAAAATACTTTTCTTGTTTCGATATCAAAGCCTAAGTAGTATTTATAACTTAGCGTGTAAGATCCATTCATGGTTAAAACTTTTCATTTAAAATTGGCTTCAAAGTATTTTGAAAGAACCACTAGTCATAATTACGAATAGTTAATATAACCACCCGTTCTTTGGTATAGGAACCGGGCATCATCATCAGCCTATAGCAGTCCACTGCTGGACATAGGCCTCTTAAATTACACGCCATTTGCTTCGATCTTCGGCAACTCTAATCCAGTAACTACCAGCCAACCTGCGAAGAACCTCGCTCCACCTAGCCTGAGGGCGTCCTACCTTACGTTTGCCAGTTCGCGGTCTCCACTCAAAAATACGTCTACCCCAACGGTCATCGGTTCTATGGCTAATATAGCTGGCCCATTGCCTCTTTAGCTTGCTTACTCTCTGAGCTATGTCGACAACTTTGGTCCTCTGCCTGATCACCTCGTTCCAGATTCAATCCCTCAGAGAGACACCTAGCATAGCCCTTTCCATAGCTCGCTGAGCGACCTTAAGCTGATGGACCAGCCGTACCGTGAGTGTCCACGTCTCGGCCCCGTAAGTCATAACAGGTAGGACACCGATTGAAGAATCTGGTCTTTAGGCTCTGTGGAATACGCGACGAGAAGACCCGATGAAGTTACCCAAACGCCGCCCAGCCCAGCTGTATTCTTCTGCTAGCCTCCCTCTTAAAATTGTTTTTACAAAATTGCAGAGCTTGCCCGAAGTAAATGTATTTTTGAACAATTTTGAGAGCACCGCCATTGACAACAATCGGTCCCGGAGTGGCGTATGAGTTGAACATAACCTGAGTTTTGTTCATATTATTCCAGAGAATTATGCGTGCAGAAGTGACAGCTAGGCCGTCCTGCATCTGCTGCAGGTCATGTGTCGTCCGCAAATCTAAAGTGTGAGATGTACCTGCCGTTTAATTTAATGCCCCGTCCTTCCCATTCCAGCGTCTTAAACACATCCTCTAACGCGTTACTGAACAATTTGGGGGAAATTACGTCTCCTTGTCCCATCTCTCGACACAGTAGGATGTATTCAGTTTGCTGCGCTTGAAGTTGAACGGTCATTGTAGCATTTTCATAAAGGCATCTTAGCACTTGGGTGTATCGCCATTCGCATCACTGCATAGACTCCAAAGCAAACCAGGTCTCGATAGAGTCAAAAGCCTTCTCAGGAAAACACAGGGGCCGATTACTCTTCGGACTTCTGTATAATTTGCCGCTCTGTGTGGATGTATTCTATGGTTCTGTATCCTCCTCGGAACCCGGTCTGATCCGGTGGCTGAAACTCGTCGAGTCTTCGCGCTAGACGATTCTTCCAGGACATCAATAGTGCCAAATTGCATAGTTTTTATTTGTACACCAAATTGGTATTGTACAATTCCATACATAATATCTAGTATCGTAATGTAGACTCTTTATCGTTGTTCCTAAATGTCTATTTTTATATGAATGTTGAAAACAAAAATTATAGAAGCTTTTATTTATTTCACGTCAATTAACTGTGAAAAATGACAATTATTTTCTATGTTTGGTGATAAAATAAAAGATGAAAATTTTATTGTGGTTTTATTTCTGGTATGTTGTTTTCTTATTTAAAACTAAGTGAATCAACAAAGGACAAACGAGCTTGTTTGTGTTGAAAACTTGCAAATGGGGCAGACAACCTAGACAAGTAAATGACCTCAGCATTTAAGCCTTAGAATAACTCTTCTACAAGCAGTGTTATTAATAGTCCTCATAATACAATTACGTAAAATAATTTAACGGCAACTACACAATAATAAATAAAAAGGAATAGATTACTATTTATAATCCATAAATTCACTCTCCAGTCCCAACGCATCTAACTTACTCTCACAATTGTATAGTTTGAAGTCTCCTTCCTCAGAATCTCCAACAAAAATATGATTAAGGAAATCACACATCCAAATACGAGGCAGTGGAAACAACTGAGCGTCTGGTGTTGCGTCAACGATAGATCAGAGGTTATCGTGGGGACGTAGCTCGTCTTCATGACAGCTTCTATCTCCAACAAACCACTTTCAATCATCCTTGGCATCCAGGTTATAAGAGGCCTCACAAACGGAGAGTATATCCTCATCCATTCCACCAATGGTACAGTCAGAATCGAGTCAGGAAGCACATGACCACATTCGTTTTCTTCCTTTCCTTGTGCAGCACAATATGCAAAAGCAAACTCCAAAGAGGTAGCTAAGACAAACTTCTTCTTTCCATCCAATATATCAAGGATCACGTCATCGAATTTGGCTTCAGGGATTTTTTCAAATCCATCCCTGATTAGATTATCGAATTCGAAATGGGCATAGATACCAGCTCGACCACTAAACTTGTACCCATAGACTACAGTCTCTTTCAAATTTGCGAAATTTCTAGTCAGAGTATCAGTCTTTAAGGCCGCAATGAGAACGCTTTGATGCGCATTCCTGACGACAAAAGTGAACCACAACCACAGTCCTACAATGTAGAAATCTCTGAATCGTCTCGGGGCTACCCTAATCGTCTAACCCAGCAAAGCACCCCATACCCTAAAAGCAGCACCTTGAACTTTGTCGAAGTTTTTGAAATAAAGGTTGCAAAACCGCCTTGTACGTTTGAATTTGAAGACAAAAGGAATGGAATATTTAAATAACTATAAAGGTTACCATTAGGAGGATGAGCTACAAGTAACCATTTAGTGGTGAAAGAAGTCGCCACCACATCGGTCCTGGAGCAACTGGGGGCGCCAGCCAAGCTATACGAATCCTAAAATACGGCATCGAGTAATCTAGGAGACCCAATCTATCGACTCCTAAAGGTATAGAGCACGTCGAAATATTAGCAAACCCTGAAATAACATCATTCAATGAATCAGACCAGTTCTTAGCTCGCAGAGATGATAGGTGTAAAATTCATTATTACTCGTAGTAGTCTCACTATAGCTTTCTTTATGATTTGAAGTGGAATTTTCTTATCTGTTCCTCCCTGTTGGTAGATCCTATTCGTGGATATGTATAGAGGGCACTCGTGCATGTTGCTCATCTTATCCGGATACATATTATAGAAAGACATGTCTGCTTTCCAATAGTTGATCAAGACAGTTTGAGTATTTTGACAATTCAAATGGTTTTTGTAGGGATAGTAGGTGTACATAGCAACCTTGTCCTTCTTGTCTTTAGTGATGAAGACCACATCTGTAACGTAGTAACTCCACAAAATGCTGATGATGTGGTCCAATTTCTTGCGATTTGTTTATAATTATCAGGAATTTGGCTCCACCGTTGAAAAGGTTTCTTCCTCGAAGATCTGGCTTCAACCTGTTCAGTAACCTCATAAGAGATTGGTAGTTGTCTACAATCATTAGAACTTGCTTCGCAGGATCAGCTCCTCTACTTTCAATCATCACAGTTCCATTATATGCTTTCATGAAATCATATACAAGTTTATCATCAACATCTTGATACAGAATAACAGTTGACTGTCTATAGTTAAAATTGTAATTCGCCACTCCTAAAGCACAACTAACGACATCGTCTGGTTTTTTCAAACACGTTATAACTTTAATATAAACTGTCGCAAAAACTGTGATTTTGAGATAATCTCAGACCATGTTGAAAAAGGACTATTTTCAACGGAGATTTGTTAAAAAGTGTCGTATCTTTCTTTGGTGTAAAGTTGACGGACTGCGAATGATTCTGATAGACGATCAAAGGCAATAAATCATCTTTTGTTTTAAATGCTGCGTCGTCGTTCGGTGCAGACATCTTTTGATCTTATTTTGATCGATGCATGTTACTAATGCAGTTATTAGGTAAAAAATATGTGAAAGGATTTGTAAATCGTGATAAATTGACTTTGGAACGGCGTTCGATCATTCATTGGGTAGTCACATGTCAAATAAAGATTGTTAGTATAACGGGCTTAATCTGCAAAAAACGTTAATGCAGATGTAAGTAACTTTTTGCAAAAGGCGTTTTATGACCTTGTGGTTGTCTCACCACATAATTTACTGTTCCAATCCATACTGGTATGTATTTGGTAGGTATTTGGGTCAACATTGCAGTCACACTCTATCAAAACAGAAAAGATATTTTTTTTGTAGGCAGCAGAATTTCAACTTTTCGCGGTTAGTAGGAATAAACTATACTTAAATTTCTATACAAAATATTAAATCAGTTGTGGATAATTTTACTTTCTCTACAAATAATTTAACTTTTTTTGACAAAAAACAAACTAGCCATTTGAGTTTTGGGAGAGTATGACTGCACTTTTGACCCTTGACTGAACAATACAATTTAACAAAAATATTTTTGAATACTTTATAAATTATATACAAAAATGTTATTAGTAACAATGTACAAGCGCATCGTTTTATGAATACAGTTTAATTCAGACAAAAGGTCGATGTGTCGATGCTTGGGGGAAGCTTGTGTCCAGTAGTAGACGTCTTTCGGCTGAAATGATGATGTTGATTCTTATAAAGACATTCGATTGGTAATTAAAATAGAAAAGTACCAATCAATCCAATTAATTTATCTACCCATCGTGAATCGTGACAGCAGGCAGGATGCGGTTGACTCGAGACAGTTACAATTTTCTACACCATTGCGCACGCCTGTGACCCTTTGTTGCCATGCCAACGCACATATCAACATAACTGTAAACAAAACAGCATTGCTAAACTGTTTTTCTTCCAATTAACCTAATTATTGAAGCTAAGATCAAGTGACAAAACGTTTACCTACGTCACACATGACGTTATTAGAAAATTCGGTCAACGATTCGTCACAATTAATTTTAATAGGTCCATTTATTTTGAGACGTGTTATTATACCAGTGATTTAGGTCAACTTTACATTCTGAATGATCTTGAAAGTAAATCTGAAATTTTAAAATATATTCTAGAATTATTTTAGTCTAAAAAGTTACGAAAATGAAGGAGTTACGTCACTACATTAGGTATTGGTTGGCAATGGTAATATATGTGGTAATAGTGATTGCAAAGGAACTTGAAATGCCGGGTAGCTGTCAGCGAGGACTTTATTATGAACCCAGTTCTCTCAGCTGCTTGACCTGTCCTGCTAATGCTTCCATGGTCACTGCTGCAGATGGTAAGTGGGCCGATTATAGTAATTTTATTTTTCACACAACGTACTTGAGGTAAAGGAGAATGCACCTGTCATGTTATTTCTGGCCCACCCTTGGTTGACTGGTAGAGAATGCCTAAGGTATTAAGTCTGCCTTTGTACCTTTTGTGCATGATTTATTGCTGCACTATTTTACAGATTTTTTCTTAAGGAACCTTGTGCTGAATGGCAAGTTGACACGTTGCCATGGGGGCAAAAATTATAAAGAGTGTCAAGCTGTATTCTACAGACATTCCAAGCTAATTTCTTAAAATAGGCTTTTTTTTTTGCCCTCCCCCTTGCATAAGCACGGTGCTGTATATAGGAAGTAAAGAAAAAAGACAGAAAAGAAAGAAAGAAACAAACATAGTTTATAAAGGTGTGATCATATTTTAAAAACTGCTTCTGCCCATGTAAATGTACAACTTTTCATGCCATGTAAATGTCAACCCCATTACATGTCCATAGGCAATCACTGTCCATTCCAGGTTGCGTGGAAGAGATCGCGGTATACGATAAGGCCGCACGCATTTTAATATAAGTTGAGGATTCCGTAACCAAAGGGTAAAAATGAGACCCTATTACTAAGACTCCACTGTCCTTCTGTCTGTAAGTCACCAGCTAAATGCTACCCAGGCGTAAAGAAGTTCCTTGAAGAAGAAATAAAGAAAGTTTTTCAATCACCGGTACAATAATGATTTTCTAACACTTTCAGTTATTCATATTCAAGTCACGTGCAGTGCATTTTAACTGCAACAACTGCGAGTATTAGACGGAGATAGCTATAATACCTGTTTCATTCTCTAGGTTTCGGTTGCTCCTGCGCTGAGCACAGTGTGCCGGCTGGTATAGATCGCTGCAGACCGTGCAACGCCACTGCAGTTGTGTCTGCTGACGGTACCACGTGTGTACCGCGCCGCTGTCAGAATGTTTCTGGTAGGATCGCCTGCAGGAAGTGTCCGGGGGATTATATTACAGGTAGGATTTGTTCCAAAGAGCAAAGAAAATCTTATCCCAACCATAATGGGGGCTTCCAGTCACCAGTACCAGTATTTCAGGTGAAGATACTGTCTATCTGACCACCACAAGCCAGTAACTGGGTAACACGATACCTCTTGGCAAGACTGAAGTTTGATTTTTTGGCTTCTGACTACCGTAACGACAGTCAAACTTGTGAAAAACAAAGACGGGATCAACGGCTTAACGTGCTCTCCGAGGCAGGAAGGAGTCTAGGAGCAAACTCAGCAAACGTTGCTTAATTATTTATAATTCCAATGATTAATAATTAATTTTTAATGTAATGATGACCCAACATTTTATAATCCATATTTGTACGCAGGAAACGGGAGAATATTATGATCGTTCGATCGCATTGAACAATATTTTGACAAATAAATGAATTCTATTCTATTATTAACCTTGAATATCGGCCACGATTGAATACAAGTTCCTCCAAGAAGTAAATAAAACAAGTCTTTATTTACATCAAAGGAAGCCACTTACATCAATATGACATGATGTCGTCTCGTCGTCTATCTGTTGAGACCACAAACAAAAAAGTTACATTTACTTACAACTTCTCACCTTTATAACCAGGTAGAGGTGCTCAGCTCGGTAGAAAATAAACAAGAATCAAATTCTATACATAGTTTAAAATGTTTCAGATTATTAAGTTGATCTGAATAAAACGCTATATTATTATAGCTATGAAAATTCTAAGTGAAAATGCTCAGCAAATTCACATTTAGTCAGAAATTGAAGATCCACCCAATATGAGCTGAGCTTTATTCGTACTCAAGTCATAAATCCAGACTCCAGGCTGATACTAAGTAATTTCTGATTAAGGTTACCCTAGTCAACGGCACGAACTATTTTGTGCGCGGAGTTACAAATGCATGCTATCTCATCTGACAACACGTGCGAAAGAGATAGATGCTGTGATGAGCAGTAAGAAGCTAGTTCGCGTACGAATTAGCACTTTTGCAAAGTAGCGAAATGGATGATGATTTAGGATGAAAACGAGCGCGTGAAATTTTATAAACAGACCTTTGGGAGTCTAGATATTATGAAAAGACGACTGTTTGTATATTTGCAAAATAAATTATTTGTATTGTTGAACTACTAATCGATCCCTGTACTGTGGCAATTCTGCAAATTTCCTTCTTCTTATGGTAATTATTTCCGCCCAAAGATGCGTTAAACATAGTTTTGAAATATGAAACTTTCGACGCTCACCTCTTTCAAATATATATTTTATTTACATTTTTGTTTCCATACCTGTATGGATGGGCTAGATAATGATGAGACAAATTTTTTTTTTTTTTTTTTTTCAACGTACATTTTCAAACAGTGGAGTAATCGCCAGACTTAGTTTGTATGGATGAATGATCGACTAGTGCAACCTTAAATCAACCAAACACTTTATTAGTTAGTTGGATTCTAAGCACTTCAATCGCGCTTACAACCTCCAGACCATTGAAGCAGCCAGACAAGAGCAGCACAACCGTTCCATTCCATCCCAGAACGAATGGTTGTGACATTGTAAGGCACGTTTTGGTTAATTCATAAAAGCATTTTGTCTATCCAGTTACCCAAAACATCGACGGCTCCCCTCTCAAAGAAGTACAATGCGTCAAGTGCGCGCGCGGCTACAAAGCACAGAACAACGTGTGCACGAGATGCGAGTCGTGCACATGCACTAAGGCACAGATCATTGTCAGGGGCATCTGTATGCCGAAGAGCTATGTGAACTCCAGGCCCAAGTATGAGGAGAATAGTCTGCATCCTCTGGCGCTGCTGGATGTGGTGAAACATGAGTATTTGTGTATGGTAAGTTGAATTGGTTTGCATTTATTAAACACTAGCTTTGACCCGCGACTTCGTCTGAGTAGCAGTCATCATCATCATCATCATCATCATCAGCCTTTTAATGTTCCCACTGCTGGGACACCGGCCTCCTCTCTGTCAGAGGGAATGGGCCGTAACCCACAACGCGGGCCCAATGCGGGTTGGTGGATGTTACATGTCTTCGAATTTTTGGTTCTACGACATGCCGGTTTCCTCACGATGTTTTCCTTCACCGTTTTGAGAGTAGGTAGTGGAGATTAAATAATTTACACAAAGTAAAGCGCTTGCCTGGGTTCGAACTCACGACCTACATCTTGTAAGGCACGGCCACTACTCCTGGGCCACCACTGCGTAGCAGTACCTGGAATAAATTAAAATTTATTGGTTCACCTTACAAACTTCCACCCTCCTTTCCACTCCCTTAAGAATTATTTTCAGGATAAAAATTATAGTATGTCCTTTCCAGGGTCTCAAACTATCTTATGGAGATCCTAGCAAACCAAATTTCATCAAAATCGGTTCAGGGGTTTAAGCATGAAACGGTAACAAACTGAAAGAGTTAAATAAAAAGGAGCCTTTTATTTCATGCATTAAAGAGTAATTATTTTTTTTAGTTTGTTTCAATGTCAAATTAGTTTATAGCTTTCATAATATCTTTTCATTCCAATTTATGATGTAAGTATTTTATTACTATAAAATAAAATATATTAAATTTTCAAAATAAATTCCATTTCAATTATTGATTGCAATGTGTATGTCAGATGTATAAATTAAATTTAAATTTCAATATGAATATTCATTAAAATTAAGATAAGGATTGAATTTTTTTTTAAATATCGTGCATGCATGAACCCCTCAAATAGTGAGGGTGAAGGCTTCCTCCAGAGAACCCCATCGGTCGCAGTCTTTGGCTACTGCAAGCCAGTTTTTTCCTGGAACTCGTGTGATGTCATCTGTCCATCTAATTACAGGTCTTCCTCTTTGCCGAGTGCCTGTCGGACCTGGCCATGACAGAGTTACTTTCACATTTATAATATTACTAGCGACTCGCTCCGGCTTCGCCCGTGACAAATTATATACAAAAACCTTACTCGTTTCTCACTCTTTCTATTGGTGAAAACCGCATGAAAATCCGTTCAGTAGTTTTTGAGTTTGTGGCGAACAGACGCGGCGGGGGACTTTATTTATAATATGTAGTGATAAGTATAAGTTATTAAGTATGGATGCATGTTTCATATGTGTAAGTTAAAGTACCTCAAATACCTGTGCTAAGTAAATGGGTTGCATATTAGACTGGCATGGCGTATGTACTGACAATTAATGCCTGTACTCCCAGTGACTGATAAAATGAAACTTATGTATCATTATAATCCCCGGCACGTAAGTTGGCAAGAGTCGTTAGATGCGCAGAAGTCGTTTGTAGGTATCTTTCTTTTTTTTTGTCCTAGACGTTCCCCGCACCCCGCTTCAGTAAGCGGGGCGCTTTAGGACCGTTCCGAGCGCGCGAAAGACTAAAAAAAAAATATTATTATTATCTTCAATTGTACAAGAAAACACTTATTTAAACACGTTGCGTTACATCTAGGGAAAATAGTGTTTACGATAAACTCTGGCACCCAATTTAAGATTTAACTTGTGTTTAGGGTGCCAGCGTCTTCGCCTATAATTTGAACATGTAACAGCAGTTGCAATACGAACACAGTACAATTATCATTGTTAAATTATAATATATAATACATCTACCAGCTAATGCAGCTATGATGTGGCCTAATTATGTACCTAGGTATGGATGTGTGTGTATGTGTGTAAGGTAGAGTTTAATATGATCAAAACTTATGTTTATGTAAGTCTGTATAAATATAATTATAAACATATTACTTTATTAACTGCATTAGAGTGACCTATCAAACGACGATTGCACACCATGTGTGCAGATGACAATACAATTTACATTGTGTCTGCTAATCGGTGCGCAACGAGTCAAGCAAAATATTGGTCCATTAACACAAGGATCAACTGACCAATCGTGTCACGTTCAAGTTCCGTTCGCTCTATATAGTACGCCAAAACCTTGCCAACTTACGTGCCGAGCACTGTACTATGTACATATCACATGTTACTTTGAACCGTGTAAAAGCACCCTTAGATTACCCGCTTTTTCGAAATCCTTCCTTTTCGTGTGAGGTGTGGCCACCTCTGGTGTCAGAGTTAATTAAGGCGCCGTTGGAAAACCCCACAGGCCGCTGACTTGGCTATTTCAGACTTATATTAACTATATAAGTCCAGTTTTCCTCACGATGTTTTCCTTCACCTTCGTCGTTAAATAACGATAATTCGCGTTCATAAATAACAACACTAAAAACGACGATTCCATTTCAAAGCTCTGAGTCCACCACTAACCTTATTGACTGCTTTCACACAATACAAGAATATATAGATAAAAACATGTACCGTACTTAGAATAAATCTTTTATTAAAGACTGGTTGAGATTGCGTCGGCAATGTATATTTCGGCAGATCTTCTGATTACACATTCTGGAGATTGGAAAGCGTCTAAAGGCTTTGAAGGGAACATAGATCAGAGATAACATTAATATTTTTTGTAATAGACATGAAAAGTTCCTAAAATTTAAATAATTTGTAGCACCACTCAATATATTTTATTTCCTAACTTCATAATCACATTATATAGTTTGGTGCATGATAAATAATAACATTACTACACTATACTTATAAATAATATCATGATGTCAAGCATAGTGGGTGTTACATATTGACTTAGTAATGAACACCTACCTTCAATGTTCCATAACTACCAACAGAGTTTCAGCGTGCGACATAAAGTCACAGTTCCTGCATTCATAATATGTAGGTCTGCTACGACGCTACGGCGTAGCGAGAGTGCTACGAGAACGTAGCAAATGTTCAGACAAAGTGCCAATAGTGTTTGCCAAAATAACAAAATATTTGGGATTGGTCACTCAGCAATTCGGTAGCACATATCAGCCCCATATATTTTAACAATATGGTAGTTGACAAAAAATATATATTTAGTCCGTCAGTTAGATAACCTAAAAATACTGGACACGTATTTTTCATTTGTCACGTGAACAAAAAATTACGAAGTTGAAATATCGTGTGACGTCATGGTGTGCTTCACTTTGTACTGACAAAGTGACGTCACAAGCCCTCACTCCTGAACTTTGATGAGCTTTATCTTTGCCAATTTTTATTTTTTTGATTAAGCAAAAAATATGGGTCCAATATTATTTGATAATCTCACTGACAACTTAAATAGAATTATCATTTTTTCTACCCAGGAAACATCCCTATTGATCATACATAAAAAAACATAGATACAGTCGAACATAGAACCTCCTCCTTTTGGAAAGTCGGTTAAAAATAGCCAAAGCGCCGCGGTAGCGATTGGAAAAATGGCATAAATATAATGAGACCGCCAAGCGCTATTGAAATGTCGCGTGATCAATCCATTACATTCTGGCATTTCGACCATCGCCATCGCTGTCATCAAATGACACTTGTCTACACTCCATTTGAAATAACATTAGAAATTTTCACAACCCGTTTTTACATTCCATTCAACATATTTTGAGTTCTATCCCGTAAACATAAGGATGGCATAAAATGCATAAACCTGTTACCAAAACTAACTGTTTAATACAGCTGCCATTTGTCCACATCACCAACACAATAGAAGTCAAAATCGGTTGAACGGCATGTAAAATGGGATTATTTAAATGTCTAATGTTATCTCAAATGGAGTATAGAACCACAGGATATCTGTCTTTCAAAAAGAATTGTCTGTTGTTCATGTTCAGGCGTGAAAATATAACAAAAAAACACTTAATTACGAATTTATAATAATACTAGCTTCTGCCAGCGGCTTCGCCCGCGTGAACGACGAAAATTATGCCGAGGGAACATATGCCCGGTAAAAAGTATGATATTTAAAAGTATATTCCTGCTATAATATATTTCTGTTCCAAATTTCTTTCTAAATAACTTTCGCTTTTATAATATTAGTGTGTTATATAAGTATGATAATATCATTGTTTATGGCAACTAGCTTTTTATTTTACAGCAAAATGATCTTCGAGCTTGTCGCACCCTGGCCAATGAATGTGTTAAGAATTTCTACTCAACGGACCCAGCTGGACCCTGCAGACTATGGATACAATCAAACTTGGCCACACCAAAAGGTAAATTATTCTAGCCTAAACACAAAACTGCGAATTAGACAACGCATACCAGACAACAGCTAAGCAACAACAAGCCCATACATTTTTTTTTATTTTTGCGCCCTTAAGGCTAAAGTGGACGGTCGTTTTTAAACGCAATTTCGCTAAATTTAGTTCTGCTTTAGATTTAGAGTTCATGTGTGGATAAAAGCATACAAAATCGCGGGCTTATTATGAGGAAAATGTAGGGTACTTTGAGTAATCAATCATCGTTTCTAAATACTTATTTGACATTCGCAAATACGCAATTCTGAGATGGCGTTAATACACACATGGTCATATAAGCTGAAATTTTAATTATAATGCTATTAAAATACGTCATGAATTGCTATTTAACTCGATTTTTGGATTAAGAATTTGAAGATGAGTATTTTCAAACTCCATTTTTGCCTGAAAATCTCAAAGTTTGGCATTAAAGAAGGTTTAGAATTAAAAATTTGAATTTAAGCGAAAGTCTTGACCCCATATTAATTAGCTTTAAATGATAGATTCTCTTGACCCGGAAAACGGAGAACGCTAATTAGAAAGTCCTTTTTACTGCAAACTGTAAGAAAAGCCGAGGAGCTTGTGTTTAATTTATAAAGCCATAATTATAGGACCAAAGGAAGGAATTATGGTAAACAGCGTTATTTTCTTGCATAATTAAAAAAATACTGTGCAATATATAGAGAACTAACTAGCGTGGTAATTTAAAATTACTTAGGAAAAGTTAATATATACTATGGCTGGTCACCGAATAGAGAATTTTGTGTCAACGGTTTTCAGGGCATCCCATGATTTCTGAATTTAAGCCGATTTTTTGTTAATCTTAACTTTAGAGAGAGAGAGAGAGAAATATTTAATATTAAAAAAAACTTAATTCAATTTAGCAGTTAAGTTTTACTCAGCAACCAGTTTGTTGGTCAGGTTCTTAGTTTAGTCTCAGTTTCATCCTTTCGGTAGGTCATCATCCCATCTCTTTATTTGACGTCCCTTTTGTCTTATTCCATTACTAGGATACCATTCCATTACGCCTTTTGTACATTTTTCTCTGTTTGTTCTCATTACGTGGCCAGTTCAGTTCCATTTCAATTTCTTTATTTTTTGTAGGACATCGCTTTGTTAAATGGTCTACATAGCTAACTATTCCGAACTCAACTTCAAATTCTTAATTCAGGAACTGACCATAAATGTGTGTGTTCAATTCCAGGTTTACCTATTCTTACAGTAGAATCAACTTTAGAGGACAAAAATCCGGGAGAGACATACTTAAAGCGCAAAAAGGTAGGACTTTGAGGCTAATTAAAAATAGATTTATAGATAGAAATAATATTTCTAAGAAGAAAAGCTTCTGAGATGTGGTACTTTAGAAGAATGTTGCGCATACCATCGACAGCAAAACGCACTAATAAGTTCATTCTCGACCAGTTGCACATCAAAACCAGACTCTCTAAGAATGATTCCTAAATTACTTTGGTCACATCGCTCGGAGAAGTGAAAAGAACGTGATCGCCCAGAAAAAGTGGTTGCAGTGGGAAAAGTGGATGGGAAAAAGCCACGTGGACGCTCACCTACTCGATGGTGAGACCTGAGGGCTTTGTGTGAGTTTTTACTTACGCTCATTCACGTTAACGTAAAAGTCAATTTGTATTGAAACTGGATAAGCGCCGTCTGGTGTCAATAAGGAGAAACCTCTTTTTTGTATACAAATTGACATAAGAAAATGTTTACGTTATCACGATCAAGTGCGTTAAAAATCTCGGCATAAGCACTTTGGTCAAGGCGATTACACGACTCACGGTGACCGCTGCCCTGAGAAGAGCCGAAGACAGAGTGGCTTGGAAGCAGCTCGTCAATGACTCTGTCAAAACTTTCTAAGATGGCACGACCTTCAGTAATGAAGACAACGAAGAAGATATTCGTTAAGAGTTTCTTCTCAGAAGAGGATAATATTTCTATTGTTATAAGAAAATTCTCAATCTCAACACCAGTTTTTTTTTTTACAGCAGGACTTTTTACTAATTGCGGCAGCCGTGTTCGCATCTGGTGGAGGATTTAAGTTTATCAAAGACATCGATGAGCAGGACTATCCGTGTCATCTGCCCGTTCAGATAAGAATAGGCAGAGATTTCTCGTAAGTACTTATTTGTAAGGCTAAACAACAAACGAAATATAATACTAGAGATTCCTTGAATTTCTTAATATTAATTCTTCTGTGATTTTGTGTCGTAGATTGTGTGTATCCTACATATAATAAACACGAACATTTGTGAGGATGGATGGATGGATGGATGGATGTTAGTTACTATCTTGTCTTATCTAGATAGAGTAACTATCTTGCAAAAAATATTAGACGGCTTATGATAAAAATTTACAGTAATATTGCTTATACATCAAAATAACACACAGGCTATAATTTATAAAGATTTTGGAGAAGTACTAACTCCACGCGGGCGACTGCTGGTAGGAACTAAAATTAAAATAAGAACTCTACGAAGGGGTTTTAATTTGCGTACTCAGTAATTAAAGTGGAAGATAATTAACTAGGAACAATATGCATGTAGTAATATGGACATTAATCTTAAAACTAAGTAATGTCAAGTCAAAGTCATGTATTTGCATTAAATCCGGTACAAAAGACGGTACATAAATTATTAGCACAATGACACATTTCGCCATAAATTGGCATGCAAATATTAAATATTGGACCAATTTAAAAGATATCCCAAAACTGAACAAGAAAGATATAAACTGTGCCCCCTTTTCATCCCGGTTTAATGTTCCCTTGGAATAAGAAAACACTTTTCACGCGGGCGAAGCCGCTGGCAGAAGCTAGTAGAATTATAAATAAGAGGGGCCATATAAACACAACTACGCCTTAATAATTGTGGTTTAAGAACTTTATTTCTCAAAAAGAATTACATTCACTTATATGAGAAAAACTTATTTCAAATTAGAATACATTAGGCGACCCGACGGTTACACAATAGAAAATAGGTTAGATTATTACAGTACCCGAAGATAGATTAAATTTTTAAGTCCGCTAAAATGTGTCTCTTTAGATATTTTTTGAAAGTGTAGATGGTATTTTGATCTTTTACAATCCGAGGCAATTTGTTGTAAAGCTGTGAATAATTCGATTCGAAAATGTTTTTTTTATTTTTTTATTAATTATTCTACCGCAGACATGTGGCAGTCCGCGCTCTTTTTTATTGTGTATATTTTGTTTGTTATTTTTTTTTTCATAATTATTACAATTGTTGGATTCCTACGTCGGACATTATTTTAAGGCTTACTTAACTAACTTAAATTTACGTGAGTTCATCCCTCACTAAATACTATATATATTACACACTGGCATTACAATTTTATGTTTCTATTATTCTTATCTTTATGTTATTAACTATTTTTATTTTTATTCGAAAATGTTATAAAGATGTAAAATCGTAGGAAGGTATGTTTGTTAGTTTCAGTCAATTGTTTTTTGTCAGTCGGGTTTTTTGTTTTTGTAGTATCTAATGTTTTATGTCAGACTTTTTAATATTATTAATCAACAAGATATCCAAATAAGTTATGTGGTAAAAGATATTATGAATACTTAATAATATGGCTTTAGCGAAAACGAAAAAAAAATTATGTATGTTACACACAATTTCCTCTGTAATGGAGAATATTTTTAAGTAGGTACTGTTCATATTTCGAAAGTTTTTACATTGATAAAAGGCTACACTATCACTGAGTGGCATAGGCTACTGTTTACCAAACAAATTTAAGAGACCTGCGGGTGGGCCACGTGGGCTCACGTGGGCCGGCAGCGTTAACAAAGCTAGTTCATTAAAAAAATGTAAAAGGTCCTTTTTGATTAATAAAGTCGGTTTATCATACTAAATAAAGAAGAAAAAGGATAATGAGAATAAGGATATGGTGAGAATAATGACATATCACTTAAATATGTACGAGAGTTTCTTTCAAAGTGATGTACTGTTAGATGCCAAAGGTACCTACTGAACAGTTGGTTATTGTATTAAGTAAACATAATTTAGTTGAATAGAACAGTGTGGTGGTAGCGCCCCAACTTACGTGTTTTAAGTCGTGGGTTCGAACCCAGGCAGTCGTTTTACTTCTTGTAAATTATTTAATTACCACTACTCAAAAAACGATGAAGGAAAACATCGTGAGGAAACCATGCATGCATATCCTAGAATCATAAATTCGAAGACATGTGAAATCCACCAACGCCAACGCAATGGGCCCGCGTGGTGGATTAAGGCCCATGCCCTCTTTCACATAGAGGAGGTCCGTGTCCCGAGAGTGGAAACCTTAAAAGGTTGATGGTGATGAGTTTAGTTGAGTATATGTGTAAAGAATAAACTTACTTAAACTTCTTCTCGTGTCGATTTTATTAAAGTTTTGACCGATTGTAGCCACCTGGATAGCCCTCCTGTTGGCGTTGTAAAGATGCAGGTGGGCAGTAAGAGAAGAGTGTTTACGCGGCACGATATTTTATACGGACTTTCATGTCCAAAATTTTTGTAATTAATTTTAATTAGACAAAGAGAGAGAGCAATTTTAGGTTTTCCACGAACAAGCCGAAATTGCTATCTTTTAATAGAGCAAGAGTCGAATTCTCAGATTCCGAAACATGATGAAAGATTATTATTTTCAACGTCAATACAATTGTACGCTATGAAATGGAAAAGATTCTAACATTATCGAAAGTAAGGATCAAAGAAAAAGGTTACCTTTTATTCTATTCTCTAGTGCTTCATTGAAAAAAATTTAGGTCAGCAGGAAAATAAATAATACTTTGGATTGTAGAGACGGAGAAAGATCTTAAAGGAATTTCCCGCAAATAAATTCTTCGTAGATTTGATGTCTTTAACAAAATGCGAAAGAATGTATCTATAGGTAAAGTAAAATGTTAGCGTGTTCCACTACAACCCTTGAGGGTTCATAGAAGATTAATATGGGGCGTTTTCCATGATAGAAACATAGTTTATCCAATCCCATGACACAAACGTTTAGTCCATATAGTTCAGTCAATAATAGGCGAATCTTAGACATTGTAAACTCGTCAAGCTGATTGAGATGCAAAAACAATCCTTTGGCTCGTTAGAAAAACAGTATTAAGGTGTCCTTAAATATTTAAATGTTACCTACCTAGCCATTAACAAAATTGTTTACCGAATTTGAAGAAAATACTGAAGAAAAATATTCAAATGCGTGATGATACTGTTTGTAAATCAACTACAGTAAGTATATTATATCTGTTACTGTAAAAGGTACGAGCTACGGTAAAACCGAGGATTTAACGATAAAAACTAAGATTTACCAATTTTTACTGGGACCAAAATTATCTAAGATAATCGAAAATGTCGGGTTCTACCAGCAATCACAAAGGATATCTTAAGATTTATCTCAGAGACTGGTAAATTTTTAAGAATTACAACAATTAAGAACTGATTCATTAACTTCCCTAAAGAAGTTCACTTTTTTTTTTACTTTTCTCCGCTCTTGGAATTTCTTTCTGTATTGTGGCTGCGTTTACAAACATATAAACTAACATACACAAACACCCAGAGCCGGAACAACTATCTGTAGGTCATACAAATATGTTTTCCGTGCGGAAATCAAACCCGCGATACGCAGCGCAGCAGTAAATCATTTTGATACAACACATAAGTTGTTACAAGATCTAAATCAAAAGATTCAAAAAACCCGACGGCTTAAAAAGCGAACTAAAAAGACGTAAACACGAAGAAAATCATACTGTGCAGTCGGAGGATACATATTCGCGAGCTGGCTGACCAAAATCCTTTATTTTGATACCCCACACGATGGGTTTGAAAGAAAATTATTTTTTTTCCCCACAAAATGGCGCCCAAAATCCGCCATTTTATTGTTTTCCTATTTTTATGTAGCCAGTGACACTCGCAGGGTTAAGACGAATCGATTTGACTATACTTTTAGGAGAGGCCTGTATCGCAGCAGTGAGTACTTTATGCACTTATGCTATTTAGTGATAACCAAGTGATAGATGTAAAACTGTTTAAAACCGACATCCATGCTTGATCCATGCTGTATCTTAACTTGGAAAATATTCTGTTTGCTTGAACCAGAATATTTTCCAAGTTAAGATACAGCTATATCTATACGTAGTATAGTAATTAATATAAGTTTGGGTGCATCGTCCTCACGTTTAGAATTCATGTATGTATGTAAATGTTGTAAAACACTTTTTTTTAAAGAGTAAGTAGCTATGGAGTTCGTCTCCATAACAAGCTACTTTTCCGAATGGACGGTAGAAATAAGTGGAAATATATTAATATTGTTGACGTTTTAAAGTGCCTTAATGGCCTTCTTGAAATAAAAAACTTATTTGTTTGTTTGAGCTATGAGGTAAACAACTTCGTTCTTTAGATAATGTTATGAGTTGTTTATGAGTGTTTTCATTTATCTCTTTATCTACCTTTGCAGCCACGATTGCATTATGAATGTATCGAAGCTTACCAACGTTGTGAACGAGACAATCGCCCCCTATTTGTATGCAGACGGGAAGCTCGTACAAATACCGGTTTATCCGAGGAAACCTAACGGGTATACTGTACAGGTATAAGCAGCTTTATGCTTTTAAACTGAAGTAAGCATGGCGTGCAATAGTGTAAAAAGGGGCTTTGGATATAATCCTTTTGAGCCGGTTTATTCTGTAAACACGTGAAAACTTAGATGAAGAAATAAGCCTGAAGAAGAAATAAGCCACTCATTCGATCTAATGTTAGGGATTAACTCCTTACTGCTCTTCACATAAGTAAGATTTGTACTGAATGGCATTACTTACTGATGTTAGGGAATCTAGGGATTGACCACGCATTTCTCCTAAGTTTTCTATGTGAGCTAATGAGCGTTACATTTTGATCGTTTTTATCCCGTAGAGGGTCGAAGTTGGTGCATGAAACAGTATCGATCTATAAAGATAAAAAATAAATGTTTGTGTTTTAAAAGAATTGCAGAAATATTCATCAACTGTACGTATATCTAATTATTGATATAAGATTCAGTTACCATTACTACAGGAAACTTGGTTAATCGGTCGTCAAATAACTTAGCTGCGCGCCGTGGGCGAAACAAATCAAAGTTTCACCATAACTTTTAGTTACGTGTAAGATACTAATGAAACTTTTATAGGCAGTAATTACCTATATAATAACGTTTCAAGTTAGTCTTTGGAGCGCTTGTTGGAAGTGCTAGGACCTATTAAAGCATATTTATATTTACTAAAATAACTTCAATATTGTGGATTATTTTATTGCGTAACAATTTATAACTAATTAGCCAGATGTCATGTATAAAAATAATCATCCGTTTAGTCATTTCCGAGATGCAGCAAACGTTACGCAGCAGGATTTTAAATATCTTCGAAACTATAGCAAAGACAAATTAAGTTTTAACATTTATTTCAAACTGATATCTAATTATTTACATAACATTTATACCAACATACCCGTTAGATAACAAAAGATCTAGCTGCGGTAACGTTACTCCAGCCGGCACTGTTTTTATCAAATAATTAAAAACCTATTAGCTTACCAAATTAAAAAATCTGCTTACCAATTGCAGAAGCTGTATATCTAATTATCTATTGCAATAAGTTGACGACATTTGACATTTTCTGGCTGGAGTAACGCACAAGGTTAACTTTAGTTGTTTTTTTTTTGGTTCGAGGTGGCTTTCATATTTTGTTTTTATCTTCAATTTTGTATCTGCCATTTCTTGATTCTAATGTCTATTTATTACATAAATCGATTGTATTACCAAGGCAAACTCCTTTTGCTGGGGGATTAAAATGATATGTAGGTTTCCCTGACATGATTGGAACACAAGAGAAGAGGCCTATACTAATATACTCTGTAGTGATTGGTGGAACAAAGCTTTAAATTATTATGATGATGATGAACATAATAAGATATATCCAAACATATCAGGGCCGTGCCCGGAACGTGAACGGACCGTGCCCCGTCAGGGGCTCAAAAAAATATGGGTGTGTACATTTTATATGAACTCGTTCACACACGTCCGTGCACGGGACAGTGACTGAACTCTAAAGGCTTAGCCCGGCCCTGATATGTGTGGATAGACCTTTAATCATAAATTTATTTACTTTTATTAATTTATTTATTCTTACAGAGGGGCACATGGCTATCTGGCAAATTCAAGCGTTACTTCATAATGGATAACTTTCTGTCAACTATCGCAAATATCACCAACACTGTCTACCTCAGAACAATGGTGATACGACTACAGTAAGTAAAGTTTTACCAATTTGGAAACAATTCTGAACCTCTATTGCTTCAAGCTTTTATTACACGAAAATAATAGTTCCCTGTAGCTTAGCTAACTATCTTAAAAACATAGGCAGTTTTTCCTTGGTTGAAAAACAAATTAAATATTGTTTTCCCAATCAGCCATTTAATGAAAATTACTCAGCTTATTTTGTGGTTGGCATTAAAGTTATATTACCTTAACACGTTATTAGCTCCAAATACTTAATTCAGGTACCTTTCCTTATTGATTCTTCTTCTAAAACTCGTGTTTGCCAATAATTTCTGAATATTTGGTATTGATTATATACTTTATTGTACACCACTTAAATAATTACAGGACATAACATTTATAAAGATAAATGTACAATGGGCGGTCTTATCGCATAGGGCAATCTCTAACAGACAACCTTTTGGTACTTAAGTTTTTAAGCTAAAGTAAAGTTTCAAAAAACTTAACATCAAATTCTTCATTCTGAAGCCCCTGTCGTAAGCCTTTTTTGATGATCATGATAATATTTAAGTTTATTTTTCACATGACAAAATTGTTATTTGTACCCAGGATAGAACGAGACAAAAGCAGTCCAAGCTCACTTCGAGTTCACATATCGGTAGAAGCGAATTATGCCTCGAAGTCGCCTCTCTCCGAGTCAGTTGTCATGACTTTGAATGTGGTACATGATATGCCTGAGGCTGGTGTCCATCGTGGTCTAGAGGTAAGTTTCTTGGAGGATGTCATATGTCACTTGTATCTAACTCATAAAGTAATTTGCCAAATATGAATCCAAAAAATATTGTAAAAACACGTACCTACTTTTTTTTGTGGACAGGAAAAGAAAAAAAAATACTGTGCAACTATACAATACTATTACTAAAACCCCCACTGTCCGTCTGTCTTACTGTCCGTCTGTCTGTCTGTCTGTCACCAGGCTATATCTCTTGAACCGTGATAGTTAGACAGTTGAAATTTTCACAGGTGATGTATTTCTTTTCCCACTATAACAAAACATACTAAAAACAGAATAAAATATTTTTTATGTGGGTCTCTCATACAACAAACGTAATTTCTTTGCCGTTTTTTGCGGTAATGGTACGGAACTCTTCGTGTACGAGTCTGACTCGCACTTGGCCGGTTTTTATTTTATTGGCGCGTATGTGCTCATTGATTTAATATAAAAATATTTGCATTGTCTATGATATATTATTATTTCATTATACCTCTACGAAACGAGATGCAGAAGTCTCGCAAAAGACCCAACTAACCTATCAGACGATCGAAGACCACGACTACGCCGTTAAAAGATACAATCTGATAGGATTGTCTAATAAGCCTAAGAAAAAAAGAAATTATTATTCACTTTGCAGCATAAATAAATGCCACGTCTAAAGGGGTAGGCAGAAACCTACTTTGTGCTACAATCTTAAAAAATATTTGAAATGTTTTCAATTCTTATCCTTCATCAAAGTGTAATTTTAATATATTTATTTAAAATTTCATGCACAAACAATGGCGGACTTAATGCCTTAGGTGTCCTCTACCAGTTAACCAAGGGTTATGAAGAGACAAAATGGCAAGTGCATTATTTAAACGTGGGAAGCAAAAAAATAAACAAAAACCTTATCAATAAGTAGATTAAAGTACACATACATATATATTTTAAATAATACATACCTATAAAAATATCTATATTAATCCAACAAGAAAAACACAAACCAAATACCTATTTCAATCCTTATCCCTATTTTAGTGACACTAGTTAGGCACTTTATATCAACACGTACTTATAATAGTAGATTATTGCATCGAGCACAAAGTAATTTATTATTGCACCGAGTACCTGACCTCTAATCTAACAGGCACTAGGGCAATATAAATTACTTAAGGCGAGGTGTATAATCTGCTTTTCTTTCAACTATTACCTATAGGAATAGTAGATAAAAGAAACTCATAACAAACAGTTAAAATAGAAGTTTAATTATTGAAATTAAAAGTATACTTGAGCAATTATTAAACGAAAGGTTAAGAGTTTTGTTGGGCAAATTTATATTTGTTTGTTTAACTTGGGACTGAATAATATTATCAGACGAGGTAGATGGGCCTGGCTGATTTGTTACAATGAAGTCGTTATCACGGGAAGTAGATGGGCGCGGCGATGTCGATTGATTTAAATTAATTGCTTCCGTAATACATAAAGTAATTTAACTTTTGTTTTCAACCGACTCTTCAATATAGCCCTCTGCTACTTGGTCGGATTTCCAGCCGCCGTGGCGCTTGAGTGTCGTTAAATTTTGCGCCGGAATCTGCGAGAAGCGTTGCTGAGGTTCGACGGAAGCAATGGCCTGTGTAGAGTTCTGGGTTCGGAAGCTTTAGAAATGTAGCAATCTCTTTAGGAAAATTTACAAATTTGTTTCTGCCTATAACTTGTTTCGTACATTTACCATTTGTGTAATTCAAGAAGAACAACGGCATGCTTGTTTCTGTTGGACGAAGTCGTCGATATTTATCCAAGACTTTCACGAACTCATCGCGAATTACGAACATTCGATCTTTTTTCGTTTTGGTGTTAACAAGTTTTATAAGCAACATGTTGTCGTGAGTTTCAATATCGTCAACCGTAATATTCAATAATTCAGAGGTTTTACAAGCACCACTAACGCCAAAAATTAGAGCAACCTGGAAAGATAGATAATTTTGTTTGTATATTCGTACATTCAATTAAAAAATAATATTAATATAGTAAACTAAAAATATTTGTTTTTTCGATAAACATACATTTGTAGACAAATATATGTCATCAGGGGATTTATTTAAAAACATCTCTACGTTTTAAGCTGTGAAAACTTTAGATTTTTTGCTTTTGAACCCATCCGATGATCGTTTCAAAAACGCTGTGAGTTTTGAATATTCTTTGATATGCACATTGTGTCTTGTGCTAACAGTGGATTTTAGCAGTGAGTATATGGACCACAACAAAGATGGCTTCATTTTTTTCGATAGTTCACTAAAATAAGCCAAAAATACACTCTCTGAGAACGACTTTGCTCCATTTCTATCTTTCCAATCAATAAATTTCTGATAAGATTTTACGTATTGTACTCGAGATTTTAAGGGTAAAATATTTTCTATAACACTGTCGGCTTCACAATATCGGCTGGCTGAATAGAGCTAATCCATTGAGATTGGCACCTTTTGGTGCGATTAAAAAATAAACTGTGCAATAATGAAATTTCATACATTTTTATTGCTCTAGAGCATTAAAGACTCGCCTTGTACTGAGTTTTTAGTGTGATTGTGATGAAATTAAAGTGCTTCGGCTTCAAATTAAAATGGAATCATCTAGCGACACATTAACTCCGGAAAACATTCTAAATGAAGCCGACAGTGTTATAGAAACTTCTATTTTAACTGTTTGATATGAGTTTCTTTTATCTACTATTCCTATAGGTAATAGTTGAAAGAAAAGCAGATTATGCACCTCGGCTAAAGTAATTTATGTTGCCCTCGTGCCTGTTAGATTAGAATCAGGCACTCGGTGCAATAATAAATTACTTTGTGATCGATGCAATAATCTACTATTGCACAACAGCCCTTCAGCTGTTAGCAAGATGATTTAATGCACCGTCTCGGCCAACCCAAAGATGGAAATGAAAATTTAGGCAATAACACTCGCCCGTAACGTTGGTTTTGTAAATAAAGATAATGCTGACATAAAACAGTATTCAGTTTGTTTTAATGGCTTGCTTTGTGACAAAAGAAGGTCTAAAAGGAATTCAATTATTTCTATTTTTAACCGACTTTCAAAAAAGGAGGAGGTTCTATGTTCGACTTCTTGTATGTTTTATTTTTTGTTTTGTGTATGTTCACCGATATCTCCGTCAATTGTGGACCAATTTTGAAAATTCTGTTGTTGTTTGATAGAGTATGTTCCGAAATTGGTCCCATTTTAATTTGGTGAAGAACTAATGAAGAACTTCGGAGATATACAACAGAACTCTTCAATAAATAACGGAAAAACTCTCGGGATTTCTGCAATCGCATGTATGTTTATTGTTTACACCATTTCATAACATAACATTAGGCAGTACACTATAAGAGGTACGCAGATGTGTACAGTTCACCTTGGTACACTCTCATTTCGCCGGCTATGTTCATGGTATTCGGGTAATATATTTTGGCATTATACTCGTAAGTACCTACCTTACTAAATTGTTTAATAGGTACAACTAAAAAGTGTAAATTAAAAAACTTTTTTACAAAAGATTTTTTTTTGGATATTGTTGTTGAAAGTAGTGGTGGTCAATATAACGTAAAGCAACTTAAAAAAGCGTGCTTATTATAAATAGCATAAATCAAACGCTATCGTGGAACTCACTTGGCGCTATGCGCTATTTGCTTAATTCGTTATAACGCAGTATCGCGTGAATCGCGCGCAACGCAATAACGTAAATAAAGCAATAAGCTTGAAGGCGCCGGGCGGGCGCGGCGGCCAGTCGTTGCATGCTAGCGATTGTTATCGGTCGCGCGCGTAATTGTAGATCCCGCGTGGCTCACGTAATATACCTACGCTATTTTGCTTCCTGCTTTTTATTGTAAACAGTGATAGGATACGTAATATTGACTAAGTATAATATTGTGTAAGTAAGGATAAGGACGATTGATTGAAAGATTGTGTTGTTGTTTAATCTTTTGTTTTTCTGTGTGTATAGCAGACGAAAATGTCTAAAAGAAATAGTGATTTATCAATATGGAACTTAAATTATTGAAGTAGAACTAAAAGTATGAAGGAAAGTTCATCAAGTTCGTTCAAGTTCAGTTCGTGTTTATTTTTATTGCTCCATTTTAACGTAATATATTCATAAAAGCGATGTAATATTTTAAGCATGCTGTCTGTCCAACGAGTCCAACGCTAACAGCTGCGAGTTAACAGTCACCGCGCTTGCTTTATTCGTGTCCGCCCCGCGCCCGTGCGTTATAAAAAAGCGCGTTATAATAAAGCGTAAAGCATTAAGCAAGTTATTGTCATATAGCTACTTTGCACACTAATAGAACCATCAGAATGTGTTCTTTTGCTTTTGGGTTGCGGGTTCTATGTTCATTGTACAGGATTTGCAAAGCTTTATAAAGGTTCAGCAATGTAAAGCGTGTGTAAAAGTTCCGTTGCATGACGACATAAAAGAGTTATACCGCTGACATCTTGGATGATGAGTGTCCAGAAGGCCATGAAGAAGTGGGATCTATAGCTACTGACGATGCTTATCAGCGGAAAAAGTTTCGCTCAAGACTAGAAAAACCAATTCCGAGAAACGGGAAGTGGCGAGGTGGAAGAAGATGGAGAAGATCAAACGTCAAGATAGTTCAAGTCATCTTTGCGCGCGGCGCTATGTGTGGGTAAGCATAGGTGGTTGTTTGCTCGGACGACGACTGCCTTGTCACTGCCACACAAATGCATAATGTATCATTACAAGCGCACACACACATGGCGCCGCGGGCACAGATGAGTTGAACTATGTATACCAAGTTCGACATAAAATTATTCTTGCAAGGGCAAGGGCCCTGTGTGACACATTTTCTTTTAAAAGAACATTTAGGCGAATTACTCAAAATCTGGTCTTAAAATATCATGTTCATGATATTAGTAATTGCAGATATGGGGCGGAGTGCTGGGTTCCCTCCTGACGTTGTACGCGATGGTGCAGTGGCGAGGAGTGGTCCGCAGAGGAGGACTGTATGCCTCTGTACTACCGCTGCTGACTGGGGCCATTGCTGACACTTTGTATTTTGTGAGTATTGTGGGAGATTCATTCCATTGACGTAAAGCTAAATAAATTAGAAAGGTAATGAAATTTTATTTCTTCGTGATTCTTTTCTCCTGGTAGTTTGTAAGTCATTACCGCTCTTGATTCCAAACCGCAAATGCTTTCTCATGATTCTGATCCCCTGGTATTTTTAGTCTTTACCGCTTATGATTGCAGCCCATCAAATAGTTCTTCATATTTCTGGTCTCCTGGTACTTTGGGTATAAGTGCTTAAACATATTTATCATCTGTTTTGTATAAATTAATAATATAGGCAATAATTTAGAAAGTTGTGACGCTGTCTCCTAGTGGCGGACAACGAGAATAATTTTTAGAAGTTGTTTCGCTGTCTCCCAGTGGTGGCCAACCAAGTTGTAGACATCATCGTATAGTTTGTAAACTGTTAGTGTGTCTCCTTGGGACGATAAAACACATTTTAGGCAAAAGCTAGTTAAAACATAATTTCTCGTAATCGTAACCTTCTGGCTGGCTGAAAACTTGGATGAATAAAATTATATAATACGAGTATGTATAGGACCATACCTAGATTACAGAGTTCCACGATTAAATAATTAATAGGTTTTTAACCTCTTTGGTGAAACAAACAACAACGTGCATATTGTACTTATAGGTACAATGCCACTAGTTATTTAGTTTCTTTTGTTTCATGCTTAAGTACACAATAGATATTTTTTTACAGTCGGCATGGTTCTCTACCCTCCATGCTTTGGCAGCGGAGGCGGGTACACTCGGGTTAACCCTCCCGTTGTCTCGTGGAGAGGAACGCATCATCAAGGCTTTTATTTACACAGCTGTTTCATTGAAGGTTGGTGATAATTACTTGAGTATTTTATTAAGACTATGATTTAATTTACTAACACTCCCATTTCTGGAAAAAATATATTGCGCATCACATATTAAAGTCGAGTGATGCAATTAGCTGCAGAAAATTAATTTAAACAATCACAGCATCTGTATCGCGTTTAATAAATATAGATCGCGGCACGTAAGTTAAACCAAAATGTACTAATTTATTATTGAAATTCCTTCTATACGACCGAACCAAACACACATACACTATTAGTAAATGTTGGTTCAACATATGTGCCGAGATCTATAGGTACGTCCCAGACGTGGGCCTTGGTGTTTTTCTACTTATTTGCTAGGAAATTAGGAAAGTTTTGCTATTGGGTAATATTAAAACTAGGTATGTAATTTTAACCTGGAACTACGATTAAGTAACTAAACTTTATTTCTTCGTGCCTGAAAAACGATTACCTGCTCCAAGAATCTTCTATCCATTATTTTATACCACTAAACTTTATCTACGCTGAAAATGGTGCAGACTACATCAGTATTTAAATCAAAGTCCTAATGTACAAAGTATATTATAGCATATTATCTTTTTTCAGGCTGTAAAGATAGCGTGGATCAATTTCAATCAATGTCGATGTGACGTGTTCTTTTTGGACTGGTCAGAGTATAATGCACCGTTCAAAGGTAAGTAAACAGACCAAAACTTTTTTGTACCCAAATTTTTGGAACATAACGAAAGGGATTTTCAATTTATTTACTTGTTTATGATTAATTAGGCATAATACTTAAAAATGCAATGGTATTAAAACTTTTAACTTTACTGAAGCAAAATTGTACAGAAAATGGAATATATTAAAATTAAGGCTCACAATAATGCTCCGCTCCTGGGTTATGCAAGCATCACTACAACGACCGGCCCTATATCTCCCGGATCCAATGGATTCGGATTTGGAAAGGTGGCGGTAAAAAAACGCCGCGAAGTAAACTTATGTTCTTTATTCAAACAGTACGATTAAAACTTTCGTAGGGGCAACACCGTCAGACAAGTATAACTGCTGGAGAGCCTCTACCTTGGCCAGGGAATGGAGTGGAATGCAGACGATGAGGAGAGTATCTCCAGGGTATACTGTCACTCTGGCTCTGCTTATACTACATGTAAGTATTCTTTGTTATTTAACAAGTGTTGATTGAAATCTTTGCATAGCCAGGGCGAAAATACAAAGGTCTGTAAATTACGACTTTCGCCAATCAGAAGTTATTATTGCACAAAGGCAAGCTACTACTACTTTAAGAAAAGGTATTAAAAACGTATCTAAATGTAAGGTAAGACCATACTCATGATTACAAGACCTATATGTGTATTGAGTAATTTTTCTAAATATTTATGTCACCGTTAGAGTGGTTTCGCAGCACTGCATCCGAATAGAATCCACATTTTTAGTTACGAGTTCTATCCTAATTAGAAATGTTCTGTATTATTACGGATAGACTTCGGATCTAGTGTAGATCTACGCAACCCCTTCTACAAGTATTACTACGACTACTTTGGACCGACATTTCTCGGATTCGGATCGGATCCAGTGCGGAACGGCCCTTACGCACTACTTAGACCCGAACTTCGTCCGACCGAATTCAGAACATTTTCAATTCGGATAGAACTTGGAACTCAAATCCGGACTCGGATCGGATACAGTGCGAAACCGCTCTTAATCCTATACTAAAAGTTGTTAAGACTCTTGGGTACTTTACACCCTAAAAATTAATTGAATTAAAAGTCAGCCTGTAGTTTGCTGGAGTAACAATTTTCAAAAGTCGTTTAAATATAGTTGAATATGAATTATTTAGAAGTTGTAAGACTCGATTTCCAATAGACCAAGCTGAGCCCTCATGGGCCTAGTCAATTCAAACCCTGTCAAATTTGATGACAGTTTTATCAGCTGATGTAGAGACGAAAATACCAATAAGTAACGTTAATATTAATTTAGTTGACATATGGTTAAGGGTTTGACAGGAGCTTTTGGAAACACCGTTTTCGGTATCAATCTGACTAACCTATAATAATATCATATACGTCGCTACCAAAAATATGGCAATGCCCTACAATTTTGGACGTTTTTTTTAAATCAATGTTCAAGAAAAATTTAGTTTTGTAGGGCGTCGCCTGCTGTTGTATTTATTTATTTATTCGTTTAACCTCGCACTGGACCGCCTTGCAGCAATTACACTAATGGAGTCATCATCCACCCACATCCCATGTTACTTGGGGTTGGCGCCAGGGACCGAAACCGGTATGATTAATACCGGTATGTTTCGGTTAGTTACAGGTATTTTAAAAGGTTACCTTAATTTATAAATATTAAAAACAACCTTTATTAATACCGGTTACCGAAATAAAAATTACCTCTATCTTACACGTGCCGTCCGTCGACTTTAGTCAAACTGTCAAAGGGAGCGCATCGCCTGTGTGTGTGACGTGTGTGTGTGTCAAAGAGTCGAGCCTAAACCGCGCGCGCCGGCGAACGCCGGCCAATCACGGCTCTGGCTGGCACGGCGACGTATCTCTCAGTTTGCTAGCTAAGCGTGTGTTGGTCGTGTTGGATGGTTTTGTTGGCTTGGTAAATTATAGATAAAACTTATTGGGAATGGGAAGAAAGCATGAAAAATATGTTTATGGATATTTCAGCTACCAAAGAGAATCAAATACTTCTGAAGACCGATTTCACCAATGTAACTAATCGTTATTAGTTCAACTAAGCTCAGTTTATACAACAGTTTGCGCACCAGGCAACTATTCGCTACTAACTCTTGTAAATCTAATGCGTTTAGTCGATACATAAAATAAGCTATTTTGTGCAATTGTCATATTATTTGTAAGCAAATTTACCCTTAGAACTAACATAATCAAAATATTTAAGGATCAACAGTAGCTCCTAATGTTTCTACATGGCCTGACTACAATAACTTTTGCAAATCAGTTTGTCTTACTTGTGTAAATAGTAATCTGTGGAAAATGTACTGGGTAGTAGATTTGTTAAGTCATATGTTTAAGACAATTTGTATTTTTTTTCGTATACTACTGTAAGTTTTCCCTACTTATAAATAAATAAATACAAATTTTGCGTTTAGCGTTCTGATTGGTTGGTACCGCAGAGAAACTACCAATCAGAACGCTGTATTTGCATAAACTGAGTTTATTTGAACGAATCGCGCGCGTAGATTCGGCATTCTGCACGGTATCGTTCGCAGCGCTGTGGCTTGGTTTTTTTTTATTTGGTCTGTGGCTAACGTTTGTTATTGTAATGTTTTTTTGTTTTAATTTATGCTTTCGGGCAAGTGAAGGTAGGCAAACAGAACACAGAGCGTGGCTAACAGTTGTGCACCGGTCATGGTCAGATCTTAGAAATGATCAATTTATGAAGATGTTCGGCCATTTCATGAAATAGATGTGATGTGGCTAAATATTCGTGATCATAATAAATTTTCCGGTCATGATAAGAGTGGGTGTAACATGGGCATTCAACATCACCTTGGTTTTGTCCATGTTCATCCTAAGACCCACTCTTTCGGAAGCTCTACTGAGGTCATCGAGCATTATACTGAGGTCCTCCATGGTCTCAGCCATAACCACTAAATCGTCGGCAAACCGAACGTGTGTGATGTACTCGCCATTGACGTTGCCTAGCCTTCTCCATTCCAGAATCTTGAAGGCATCCTCCAGTGCAGCGGTGAATAGTTTCGGAGATATGACGTCTCCCTGTCTCACACCTCGCTGCAGAAGGACGGGTTTCGAGGTCTGATCCTGAAGTCGAACTGACATGGTGGCGTTTTTGTACAAACACTTCAACACTTCGATGTACCGGTAGTCAATTTGGCACCGGTGGAGAGACTGCAATACAGTCCAAGTCTCGATAGAATCGAAGGCTTTCTCGTAGTCCACAAACGCAAAACATAGAGGCAGGTTGTACTCTTCGGCCTTCTGTATTACCTGCCGCAGCGTATGTATGTGGTCTACGGTGCTTTAACCTTTACGGAATCCGGCTTGTTCGGGAGGCTGGAAATCGTCAAATTTGCGCGTGAGACGGTATGTGATGGCTCTTGAAAACAGCTTGTAGACATGACTAAGAAGTGAGATGGGCCTATAGGGCCTATAGGCTTTTCAGAGAGCTATTTGTTCCTATCTGTATGGCGAAGAGAGGAACAAAACGCTCTCTGAAAAGCCTTGAAAATCTTAGGCCCGACCATGGACAGCTTCCACGGAGCTCCCTAGGCACTTGAAACGATTCTGGAGTTCGAGCTGAAAGGTTTAGGATCGACCGGTTTTCACCGAATTGATCAACGATATATTATTGAACATTTGCTTCCTGGTTGACATGATGAAGTCGATCAGAAATCATATAGTAATTTTTTATTTAGTTTTGTCAAACTTTGGCACCTAATGCCCAAATATTAAAACCCTACTCATTTTTCATTTTTAAGTTAAGTGTCTTGCTGTCTCTATCACTCTAAGTCAAAGTGACTGTATCACCACGAGACTTAAGCCCTATTTACACGATGCAAGTTTATTGCCTGTAGCAATAAACTTCGTGTAACGGCATCTCAACATCAAGTAGCGTTTGAATATTTGGACAGAAGTCCTGTAAACAGGAACAGCACGGTGCAAGTTTTTTGCCTGTAATAACAAACATATTATGACTAATTTGCACAAAGGTTTCGCTATCTTTTCATCTTCCATACTTTGTACTGAGTTTGGCAGGTTTCCGTTGTATTTCATTTGTTTTGATGAATTATTAGAAGATAAATCTGGGGCAGAGGCATTTGAATCTAATTGGAGTAGATGCATCTGGATCTAACGTAGTAGATACCTGCATCAGTGGTTTATTTGAAATTTCCATATTCTTTACTTCATCAGCAGAATGGATAACAAAATAACATCAGTTTTCGTATAACCGGAGTCAGACTTAATTTTACATTTATACCTTTTTAGCTTAGACAGAGTACAGCAGGTGCTTTTGTCGACAGTAGCAGTTGCTTCTGTCGACAGTTGAAGTTCGCTTAGTCGACTACAAAGTGCTGCTCGTCTGTTTGACGATTTGGTTTCAATATTGAAACTATTAATATTAATAGTAACAGTGCTACCAATCGCTTCACGGGACAAGTTATAATAGACGCACTGTATGTATTCACAAAAAACCGTAACCTAACACATTTAGTAGGGGTGCCATGTGCTCCGTGAAATGCAACATAACACTTAAAATAAGTTTAAAAAAAAACACTCCGCTTGTGGCACCCCGACCAAATGGGTTAGGTAAGAAGTGTAACCACCCGCGGGTGCGCCGAGCGAGTGCTACTTCCAAATTGGTCGCTTTCCATAACAATTATCATATTTGGAATTACCGGCGGATAATCTAACTATTTAAATAAAGCAATGAAAGTTGTTGAACTGTCGAGATGAAACAGATTATAATTGATCGTGTATTACGCAATTAGGGTGCCTATGCTGACCACATCATGATACAACCATTTCATGAAATGTTCGAACACTTCATGGCAGTGTTTTAATACAAAAAGAGTAGGTATTCTGCTAGAGCGATAAAACAAATTTCAAGCAAAACGATAAGCACTTTGTTTACGAGGAAGTGCTGCCCTCTATTAGATAAACGGGTGTGTACGTTTCTCCGCAAGTTAAATAAACAAACTACCGAGTTGATTTCTATGATGAGAGAAAAAGGTAACCAAATGGTATTTTACCAATTTACAATGTAATATTATCTGACTATCTTAACCTTTGTCCATTTCCTTTTTTTTTACTCTAACTTAAATACGCCGCAAAAAGGCAAACTAAATAAACGTAAACAGTACTTGCGTACTACAGCACGCACGGCGATCTTCCTGGTAATGTGTTTTCTAATGCCAACAAATTGTCGGCATTGCGATATTCTGTTTCTTTCTAATCAATGTCCTTTTTAGGTAACCGATATTAAAACGGTAACCTAAATAAAGGTAACCTGTTTTTTCTTCTTGGGTTACCCAGATAGCGGTTACCTAAATCGTAGAGGTTACCAAAATTCTTCCGGTACCGTAATTTATAACGGTTTTCGGTCCCTGGTGGCGCAACAAATTTTCTTCTTCCATACCGTCCTGTCCCCTGTCACGCTATCACTGACTCCCTTTTCTTTCATATCACTCCTCACACAATCCATCCATCTTTTCTTTGGCCTTCCTCCATCCATCCACATTTATATTCATAACTCTTTTAGTAACATGCGTTTCATCCCTCCTCATCACATGACCATACCAGGACAAACGGTTTCCTTTCAACTTATCTGTCACTGGCACCACTTTCCTCTAATATACTTATTTCTCACTTTATTCAATCTCGTCACTCCGTACATCCATCTCAACATTCTCATCTCTGCTACATGTAATCTCTTTTAATCCACCTTTTTCAACAGCCCAACATTTTGATCCATACAGTAAGACAGGTCTAATCACGGACTTGTAGATTTTCTCTTTAACTTGAGGGTCATCCGTGAGTCGCAAGTTGTTTCAGTGACCTGTCACCATTTCATCCATTCTGAGTTGATCCAGTGTATTATATCTCGATCAACCTCGCCATCTCCTTGGACAATCGACCCTTTTTTTACACTAATGGAGTACAAACTTATAATAAACTAACTACTATATAAGTCCAGGTTTCCTCACTATGTTTCATATTTACGTTTAATTATTTTCGGGAACATTACAATACAAATATGCAATACTAGTTTCTGCCAGCTGCTTCGCCCGCTTTAAAACTGTTTTATCATCCCAAGGGAACATTGTACCGGGATAAACACCCTATGTGCTATTCCAAACTATAATCTATCTCTGTGCCAAATTTCATCCAGATCCGTTCAGCCGTTTGGGCGTAATTAAATAACAAACATACATCCACAACAGATCCATCCAATCTTTCATATTTGTAATATTAGTAAGATAATAAAGCAACATAATTATTGGAAACCTAGAAACAATATTTATAACCATTTCTACTTTTTTTTATTAGTTCATGTATCCCTGGCAAACCTACCTACCTCCGAGCCAAGGCTACAGATGGACAGTAGCCACCATCGCCTGGTGGTCCTCATACATCACTTTGCTCTCAACACGATGGGTAGCTGACAGACTACGAGGGTCACCCACCGCAGCTCTACCGAAGATTTGTACCAGTGTAGGACTGTCTCTGTTGGTCTTCGAGGAAGATTACTATGCTCATTATGTGCATGGACGGTAAGTCTATTTATTTATATGTTAGGTACGTATCTGGATAAGATTTAATGTTATCTAATGTTGGTAAACTCCCGGCGGGTGGCTTATATTTGCACGGACCTTATCCTTTTTGCAATGTATGTGATGAAGTAAAGAGCGAGAAAAATGTAAATTTGACACTTATTATTATTAGTACTTTACTATGATATACTTAACCAACTTTATATTATTGTTATGATTACGAATAACTGTTGGATAACGATAAAATAAAAAGTTTCAATTGTATGTTTTCGGGTTGTCGCGTGAGACCCGGGCGAATTTCTTGCTCGCCAGCCCCTAAAGCCGCCACTGAATGTAGGTACTCGTACCTAAATACCTGTCTATGATCCAATTAGTCGTAAAATCCAGTAATAAACAATGCCCTCCTTTTAGGCTCCCCCGCAATCGGATAAAAATTAAGGACATCTCTTGATCGTTATTGTCCAAAAACGTTTAGTGTTTTCCTTGGGTCTTGGGGCCTAAGAAATATGAAAGGAGTAATATATTCTCCCTCCTGTTATCCGCAAATTACAACCGTTAAACTGTTTCAGAAACGTAAATGAATAGGTTCTTTATTGTTTTTAGACATTTTTGAGAATTCTTAAAAACATCAGAAAAACAATTGAAATTAATATTTTCTCTTGCAGGTACAGTCGTAAATTTGGGACATAATAGCAACACTTAAGCATGCAATCACCCACCTATATACTCCACACTCCACACATACTCATACACACACGCATACACTCACCCAAAAGCAACTCAAACTCTATTCATATATTAAATAATAACCTCTTATTATCTACATTACATTTATGTTTTATCTATGTGTAATTAGTTATACTACCTACTGAACTTGTTTTCCTTACCTACATAGGCAGAGACTGGACCGCGCAACACAGGAAATCCAAGTGTGTGGTCCAGGGAATTTGTTAACACCTAGCACTTAAGGGGGGCCTAAGTAATTATTGGTTAACTATTGTACTGTGTAAAAATAACATGTTTTCCTTACCTACATAGGAAGAGACTGGACCGCGCAACACAGGGAATCCTAGTGTGTGGTCCAGTTAATTTGTTAACACCTAGCACTTAAGGGGGGCCTAAGTAATTATTGGTTAACTATTGTACTGTGTAAAAATGAACTGAATAAAGATTTTATTATTATTATTTTGTTTAGAAACGACGACTCCAAAGATTTGAGATCAATGGCGGGGCCTCTAGCAACGTGTCGTGTGGTTTGCGCTCCGCAACTGAGGTACGTCACATTATTAAGACCGTTTTATCTGGTTCTAACTTAATTAATATCTATTTTATTATAAAGATGAAAAATATGTTGCTTGCTATATATTTGTTAAAGGAAATCTGATTATTTAGTTATACTTGGTCCTGATCTGATAATGAAAATTATTTTACTGGTAAAAAGCTAAATTATCTGGCGGGCCAGTATCATATGCTACTTTTTACTCCTGTAAAAATAGACGGTTCCTGTAGGATAGCCCAAAGCTGCAGGAAAAATGGTAGTTAATAGTAATTTTAATGTATATTATAAGTAATTTTAATACTTTTAAATGTATTTTCAGGGTCGTGTACAAACAGCTATCTCTCTCTATACCAGGTAAATATGGTTTTTTAACGTAGGTACTACATGGAGAGTGCTTTTTTAACATTGCTTTTTGGGTACCTACCTAAATTAAACTTACTAATTATAAAATGGGCTGTTTTCTTTTAATTACTCTGGCTAGACTGAGTGCTTAATTAAAAGAAAACAAACTATTTTTAATTGGAAGGTACCTAGGTATATTGATTCAAATTTAATGATTATTTCATGAATTATTCTTTTAGGTTTAGGAGAAGCAGAAACTCGTCAATCTTTATTGTCGCGGTTTTTGGCTGCTTTCTTTGAAAGGGTAAGATTTTAATATTATGTGAAGTAGGGAGGCTAACCTCTATGTCATAAAATTAACAAGAGATCCATTGTAGGACGTGGGAACCCGCTGAAAAGGGGCAATCGTCCGGTATTTGGGCCAGAGATGTTGGCTGCTGGCCTTACCTATGAAATTACTAGATTTTACAGTCCAAATGGCAAAGTTTAATAAAACTGCAATTTCATAGGTCAAATCCGCATGCTCTCCTATGTCCAGCAGCTAACATTTTTTGGCTATGAGAATCCTGGGCACAAGCCCAATGGATTCCAAACATATTTTCAGAAGTTACTCTAATCAGATACTTTAACAGACATACGTAATTTCTTCTCTTCGTTCCACAATAATGCTGTTTTCATAGGCTCTAGACGGTCTCAGCTGGGTTGCCAGCGAGCGCACTGTACTGGAACGTCTGATGAACGTGGAACTGAATACCAGAGAGGCTGGCAATACCAGCACGCTGCTGTACGACCCTGAAGATAACACGCCTTCATGCTTCTCTGTCACTTGGTAAGCTGTTCTTAGGTCGAATATGTTATTTAAACTACACGGTCAAAATACCTACCTGGGCACTTTCAGCTGTCAAGTTCACTCGTTGTTTGACATTTCGTGTGCTCACTTATTTTGACTGAGTAGTAGATGCTAAAACAGGGGTCACCAAATGTCGGACAGCGTTCCGGATCCGGACCGCCGACGTATTTTGAGCGTACCTATCCAAGATCTATTCTATCATCATGATTTTAGCCGAAACGTCCACTACTGAACATAGGCCCCCGTGTTGCCACATTGACCGGTCCCGCACGTTGCGTTGATACTTGAAAAAGTCTTGGTCGGACTTTTATTGATTACATTCTTTTATTGTATAATAAATATTTATAAGACCTTCCTGACCGCGACGGACATATAAATAAAAAAAAAACGGCCCCATTCATTAAAGTAATTGGAGACTTTTATAAATTCGCTAATAGTTACAGCACAGGGTGTTGTAACTATTAGCGAAAAGATTCATTTGTTTTGACGTAGAGTTTATTGCTATTTGACATTTGATTAATTTTTACATTGATTTGACTTGCATTCTTTTTTTTGACGTTGATTGATGTTTTTGCTTAAAGTAATAACTATAATATTGCTATTTGACATATAAGTTAAGTGTTGATATTATTATTATTTGACATCTGCTTGATATTTTGACATTGCCAATGATTTTCACTTTTTTACTATTTACATTTATAATTATTGTATTCAGAATCTTGTTTTACTTACAAAATATTCGTACGCTATAGCATGTAGCAAACATGTATGACCCAGTTGTTTTAAGGGTTCCGTACCCAAAGGGCAAGAACGGGACCCTATTACTAAGACTCCATTGTCCGTCTGTCTGTTATCAGGCTGTATCTCATGAACCGTGATAACTACACAGTTGAAATTTTTACAGATTATGTATTTCTGTTGCCGCTATAACAACAAATACTAACAACAGAATAAAATAAATATTTAAGTGGGGCTCCCATACAACAAACATTCAACAAACTTGATTTTTTTGCCGTTTTTTGCGATAATGGTACGGTACCATTCGTGCGCGAGTCCGACTCGCACTTGGCCGGTTGTTTATTTTATTTTTATCTTGCATGCATGTAACTGTCTTTTATGTGTACTCATGTTTGAGCGAATAAACATTGATCTTCCTCTTATCTTGATAAATATATGTCTCGGGAGCCTTGGTTGAATACTCGCGCAACTTGCTCGGATGGTTGATGAAGCTGAAGGCTTTGGAATGGTGACCGCCTCCCAGAAGAAGCAACTTTGGAAAGTCTGCTACAAGGACCAAAGACATGGTGAGGGCCACCAAAGTCCATTGGTTGTGCGAAGCATAGGAACGGTCGATGTGGCGATGCTTTTGGGATGGCCTACGTCCAGCTTTGGACGTCTTGCAGCAGGAATGTTGATGAATATTAAACAAAAGTATATTTCTATTATTTTGTTTCTAAGGTGGGGTGAAGAGTGGAGCTTATCAACATTTGACGCAATGCTCTTCAGTTGCGTGTTGATTGCAACAGACGACTCCCTGGTGGCTGCACTGGCTACTCTTATAGCGTGGCAGGTGAGAGCAACGATGAATGATTTCATCTCATTATTTCATTCATTTATGATTAAAACATAGTGAGAGCAAAATAAACTCGAAGAAATGTGACATCCAACAACCTGCGCTTGGCACGCTTGGTGGATTATGGCTCAGTCCCTTTCAGTAAGTCACAGACCTCCTCTGTGTGATAGGCTTCCGCACAGAGGTAGCCAGTGTACCAGCAGTGGGAACATTAGAAGCTGATTATGCTACGTTATTACAAGGAGAACTGTTAGTGTACGTTCACACCGAACATCCGTATTTCCAGGATCGTTTTTAACGGATCTGTCGCTACTGGAGGTGATGGTCACACCACATTTACAGTACCGTTTATCGGAGCCGTCGCTACTGGGGGTAATGTGCTCACCACATTTAGTCAGTGTAGCACCAACTTTCAAACAAAACGGATCAGTATTTTAATATTGTTGTGAGTGTAAACTCTTTCATACAGCTACCTACGCCATTGCCAAATAAAAACGTATACGATAAAGCAGACGTATAAAACGGACTGCTGTACATTTGGTCGGATCGGTATTTTTTACTGGATGTTGAATTCTGTCATGTGTGTGAACTCGCTCATACAACTACATACGTCAGCGCCGAATAAAAACGTATACGATAAAGCGGACCTGTAAAACGGACCTCTGTGTGAACGATTCATAGGTCCGCTTTATCGTATACGTTATTATTCGGCAATAGCGTAGGTAGCTGTATGAGCGACTCCACACACACAACAATATTAAAATACTGATCCGTTTTGTTTGAAATTTGGTGGTACACTGACTAAATGTGGTTACCCCCAGTAACAACGGATTCGTGAAAACGGTACTGTAAATGCGGTGAGAACATTACCTCCAGTAGCGACGGATCCGTTAAAAACGATCCTGGAAATACGGCTGTTCTGTGTGAACGTACCCTTGGGAAGAGTGGATACCGGTGGATACTTATCTCGGGTCATATATACCTATTAATCATAATTCTCTCGCAATTTTTGAAAGTGAACGACTATTGGTTCTCAAGTTGGGCAATACCGAGGTTTTGATCATTTGTGCCCTTCCTGACTCAAAAGTCGCTCTTGAAAATATCGCAGTACATAAAACATGGCAAAAGTGGGGGTCCTATGCACCAGTATAGAACTCTTATCTTTATCACAGGTAGAGGACTGCCCTCAAGGAGTGCAAGCATTATTATATCTGTGAAAAAAAATATAATAAAGAACCATCATACATAGAGATTAGCTAGGCAAGGTACTTTTATATATATACCTTGCTTACCAATAATAATAAATATTAATTGCGAGTTAAAATTATTTATTGATTGCAATACAATGAAAACTATTAAATGAGAGATGTAAGAAACACCAATTTATGTATAATAAAGCAGAAACCTACCTATTACGTACCTACTATAAATAAATCTGATTCTGAGTAAACAAACACAGTACAAAGCCAGTAGGTAGGTAAACAAGACAGAATCTAGTGGAAAATTCCACAAGGTCCAATACAATGTCGAACCAAAAAAACAGTCCCAGTGGACTTTAGCCTGAAATAGTTTCTTCGGTCCGACGCTGTCCAGTGCTGGATTGACATATCTAGGCCTGTTCCAAGTTACCTATGTCCTTACCAGTTTTCAGGCTTGCAGTTTACCCTTTACTTACCTCATCATCACCTTCCTGCCCTTGTCCCATGTTACTTGTGGTCGGCGCAACACGTTTTCTTCTTCCATACCTGATATGTATCGTATATCCATGATAGACGACGATATTCTGATGAATATTTGGAAAAAAATTATAAACCGTATTTTTTATTTAGTGTGTCCAGAATTTTAATTGCCTTTATCTGTCGATTTGTTTCGACCACTGTCTCAATCAACTACGATTAATCACAGTAGGAATAGCCAGTTATCACGCACACACAAATAATTGAATTATTTCACAATTTTCAGTTAATGATGCTAGTAAGAAGATGGTTTGGAAATAGAAATCAAAGAGAAAAAACAGAAATCGAAATATAATTAGACAAATGAAAACACAAGCGACTACCAATAGCTATGCAGCATATTTTATTGTATTGTGTTTTAGTTTATGCAATATTGTGCGATATTGTGCTTCCCAAAAAAATGGAAAGAAGTCAAATCAAAGATATCAGTGAAGTCACGGGAAATATAAGTGAAAGTGAAGAACCTAGAGATTATATAAGTATAGAAGAATTATGGATTACAAGAACGACAGATTATGGTCCGTTGGTTACGACAAAAGCTCCTCGAAAATTGCCTCTGCTTACTACAAAACCTCCATTCATCGGTTTCCTTAGCAACATTTGCAATGCCCTCTTGTCACCAAAATATGCAGCTAAACACCTCGGTAAATACTTATCAATAGTCAGCAACAGCGTCAAAGGCCTGGGGATAGACTTCTTACAGAAAATGTGGATAAAGAGATTTCGAAAGCGATTGAAAAAAATCTCCATATATAATAAAAATATTATAAAATCGAAAGTTAATGATTTTTTGGTGTTCATATCTGATGGTAAACCTAAAAAGACTGAATACTTCAAGGCAATGGACGCCATGTATACAATAGTGGATGATATGAAAATGGACGAATATGTTTATTTGCTTAAACAATACGGGAAAGGAGTTTTGAAGCACATTGGAGATAACACCAGACGTGTATTCGAGCGTATAGTATTCGGTAGATATCATCGACAGTCTGAAGATGTTAAAAGTGATATCGAATTAAAATTCAAATCGGCGGTTGTAGAATACTGGGAGGAAAGATTAAATGGAACGGCTTTTAATTTCACATTGGGTCACCTGTTTAAATTCACATAAAGCCGACCGTGAAATTGGCTTTTATATTTTATGAAATTTCGTCACAAGTCGCAGTAGATTACACAGCATTGTTGGTAACATGTGTTCGTTAAATACGATTGTTATATTCGTGACGTGTTCGATGTGTTTAGCAACTCGTTTAAGTGCAGGTGATGAATTGGACCCAACAAACAAATCCGCTGACACGAGTCAAAGTATATTCGAAAAGTTTATAGAAACTTACCTGGACATATTATCGACAGCGTTTACAGGTAAAGAGCTGATAAGATATTGTAGAATGATGAGGAAAGAACTGAAAAAAATTGAGTTTTCACACACACAACGATTAACCAGACATTTTAAACACTTGTCTAAAATGCACCGTGATGATATCGTCGATGAAGTAGCGAAATACAGGAAGGAATACAATGTGAAATTGCCGAAGCGACAGGATTTTTCTTAGCAATTGATGAAGCCTTTAATTTACAACACAGGTTGAAATTTGATGATTACCTACACGATTTGCTGGCATTCGGCAAAGGTTTGTTATTCGTGACTCTCCAAGAACAAACCAGAAAACTGTTGGATATGATTGTGGACTGTGTTCGCAAGTTAGGCACTAAAACACAAAAGGTTGTGGAGAAGACAATGAAAGAGGCCACTAAAGAACATATTAGTAATTTCTATGCATAGGATCTACATACTAGAATATTTTAAGTTAATAAAATATTTAGTGAACAAAATTGGTAATTATTTAAGTAGGCACTTTGCGTTTTATAGAAACCAAAACCCTATCACTTCTTAATTTGTTTCGAAATTTCGGACCATATTTGCATGTTTGTGAATTTCGAAATTGACACACCTAAATTGCGAAATTTGAAAACTGGATTTAATTTATAATAATAATATAATAATAATTAAAATATTATGTTATTTTTCGTAGAATTAGGAAATTTATTATTTAAACCAAAAGAGGATCATCTGAAAATGAGTCTGAATACGAATCTAAAGCCAATTAGACCATTGTGTTTTGGCCACCTTGTGACCATGTGTGCTAATATTACAATAAAAGAAAGGCTTAAACATGGTGTTAAATAAATGAAGAAGAGTGAAAGAAGCTCGGCCATTAAAAAAAACTAAGCTTTATAATAATGGTGGCTAGTGAGGCGAATACTTTGACAAGGTCTACAATCCTTTGCTGGGAATGCCCATATTTCTTTGCTATCCGAGGAAAACCTTCGCATGACCTCGCGCTTAAACTTTTGGGGAAAAACCAGGCAGTGTGGTATTTTTACCTCATTAAAACCAAACCGATGATCACATGAGCACTTCTTAAAATACTACATTCTTGGGGAGACTATATAGGAGTCTCCCTTGAGCCTCGCTGTGCACGGCAGCACATGATCACTGTGCCACTGTCTTTCATGAGGTCACTCGGTGGACGGACAGGGACTCTAGCACACTCTGAGCGCCCGAAACCCCGGCGTTCCACCTGCCATAAACGATACAAGCAGGGTTTCGGCGTGTCTTCATCGAGGTGGTTGCCTCCACGATGCCTTCTTCTCCGAGTGGGATTGGCCTTCTCGCGATTCCACTCGGTGCATATTGCCCTCTAATTTTATGTTGCCACCAGCATATGCCTAATACTGGCAGAGACAGGTCTCGCCTGATTCTGGCGACTAAGACCCACCATTCAAAAGGCCCCGAAGGTGCTCTTCGAGCGTGTGCTGTGCAGAATCCAAGTCGCCTCTACAATGATATAAATTTACCGTGGCCTCTCACCCAATCCTATTCAGGTACTCACTGAAGCAACCGTGCCCGATCAGTACCTGATTGTGCCTGTAGGAGATGCGCTCCGCTATTTTTAGCCAGCCACGTGCTATTCAAATAACCATTTTCCGCTGCAGGCTGTTGATTTCAGTCCTGCAGCGTCGGACATCTGACAGTCTATGTTTGCCTCCGAGATTGAGCAGCAGTCTATTCAAAGCACCCACTGGCCTACCAAAGCGGGCGAAAAGGCGCTCGAAAGGCTCTTCGAATCCCCACCGTATATGGTTAATGTAAGATAGTGGACTTGCGCATCGCCTATTTTCATTAACGAGCTAGGTGGCTCTCTACTCTTCGGCAGTGCCTCAATTCTATGAGGCGCTATCTGTAACTATCTTTAACCCCAGCTCGCGAATCAACGCTGAACAAACGTTTCTTGCCACTCCGAGCTCGCAAAACCGGACGGTATCGTCAAAGGTGTCCCCAGCAGTGGAGTATTTATAGTAGAAGTCTTCAGGAAAAGAATATTCACTCAAAATGCAAAATTTGTAATCTGAAGAGGTGCCTTCAGATTACAAATTTTGCATTTTGAGTTTAGTTTAGGTTTAAGTATTATTCTGATTTTCCATTATACTTGGCTCATCAGTTTCGACCTACCTACGCAACTTATTAACCTGGAAATCGGCAAACCCCGGGGGATCCCCAACCAACTTAATGTTACGTAAATAGGTACCATTTAATTTACCAATAACGACAGTGAAAACCGGTCAGCGGTAAGCTGCCGAGGAGTTGGCGAGGAAGCAGACTTTGCTGGCTGAAGCATCAGGTCAGAGCACGGAGCACAACAACCAGGTTGCTGTGCTATGTGTGAGAGTTGCCACGCTATGTTGACTATTAGGTAAACGATTAACTACTTATCTAGACTAATGCAAAAGGTCCAAACTCGGTAGGTTTACGATATTAGTGAAGCCCAGATCTTGTACCAACTTCTCCAAATTGCCTAGGCATCACAGCTAAATCCTTATTCGTACCCATGGTAAGCATAGTCTACCTAAATACTACCCGCAAATATCAAGTTTTCGAGGTCCCTTTTTTGTTTTTGGCGCGTGGCTAAAATCAGAATTAGATTTTTTTTTCTCTCTTTTGGCTTCGCACGGTTTGTGCATTCAGCCAATGTTACGTCAGGTTGTTTTATTATTAAATAAAGAAACAACAAAAATTGTTAACAGAATTTAGGAAAGGATGAAACTGGAATTGAAAACGTGTTGCGCCGACCCCAAGTAACATGGGATAAGGGCAGGGAGAAGAAGAAGGAAAGGATGGACAACAAGTAAATAATGAGCAAATTACAGCTTAATATTATTTAAGGTGATGAATGGGACTATACAATTATACACAGGAAAGCTAAATAGCTTTCGTACAAAGTAAGAATAGTAATGAGTTAGGAAAAGGAATACGAAGGGGTAAGAGGTTACAGAGAATGGAAGAACGGTAATTAAAGGACAGGAGAAAAATATGTGATCTAAGTCACCTACGTCTGTGCCACACGAGCAATTGGGGTCGTCGACCAGATTAAATTAGAGGACAGTATAAAAAAATATGAAATTGACACACAGAGCTTACAAAATGATACTAAGGTACTTGAAGACAAACTGGGCTCTCTTTACAATAAATATGTTAGAACCCAGTTACAAATCAAGGAACACATTTTGGCCGCAAATGAGTTGGTGATGTGTCAATGCAATTGTCAGATAGTCTCAAACCTGAAGGCTGTCCAGCCTGAGGTAACGGAGAGCCCGGCCCAGGATGAGAGGGTGTCTCAGGACGGTATCTTTGTCCAAGACCAAGATATACCTGATATTTCACAGGAAGTGTCTCAAGTAGACCATCCTGAGACTGCTATCTTTGCATCTAGTAATAGTAATCATGGGTCAAATTCGGTTATGTTTGCAGATGGTGTTGGAAGAGGTTTAGGTAAATTATTAAATAGCAATCAGAGTTATTCGACTTTTAATTATTGTATGCCTGGGTCATCTTACAAGCATATCATGGAATCTGTAACAAACAATGTATATAAATCAGATAGACAAAATAATTATATTCATATGCTGAATAAACATGTTCATTTCCTTGTAAGCCATTACAGTGAAAATTTTTTTTTTTGACATCAACATTTTTGTTGATAAATTAAAGTCGACAGGCAATACAGTGTATCTGCCTATTAGGGTAAGACGTCAAATAGCGAGGCTATTATCTTTTACTTTAAACTCAGACATAAATACTATGTCGAAGTCATGTACTGTAGTTGATATTAGTAGTAATACTAATTTACAGGTCTCCAATAACATTAATAACGTTAGCAATTCTGCTATTAATATTTATAGTTTAAACTAGTTTGTAGGACGAGGGAGGGTACCAATAACCAAATAGTTAGGAGTACATCCACCAACAAGAAGGTACCTTCTTGCTCTCACATAGTTAATTTAAAAAAGGGGCTAAGCAGAAATCTTTAAAATTATTCCATCAAAACATTCAAGGTTTTTCTGCAAAGCAATTGGAAATAGAACTGTTTTTAGAAAAGACAATGTTTGAAATTATTTGTTTTACTGAGCATTAGCTGAAAGATTATTCAATGCTTATTAATTATGAAAATGTTATGTTACGTTCACTTATTTTAATCAAAAATGGTATTAAATCAAAACCTCGTAAAGATATTGTAGATCTCTCAGTTGAACATAATGTTGAACTGTCCTGTGTTGAGCTGGATAAGCATATTATAGTGTGCGTTTACAGACCCCCCAATTATAAAAACTACTGTATATTTGAGTCAGTGATGGAAGATGTTTTGGCAAAACTTACAACTGGTAATAAACTAGTCATAGCCTGTGGTGACTTTAATATAAATATTTTAGAAAATAATTCAGATAGCAGTAGACTATTAAATCTCTTCAAATCATTTAATTTGTCGCATGTGTTTGAGGAACCAACCCGAACAACTGTGACTACTGCTACATGTATTGATAATGTTTTTTGTTGCTGCGACTACTTAAACAAAGCCATTATGAATTGTCTGCCTTCAGATCATAGTGGGCTACTGGTAACATTTGAGTCCAGCATACCAATACAGCAAGTGCAGATTCAATCCAGACCAATAACATCCGGCAAATTAAATAAGTTTAACAGCGCTTTAATTAGTAACTTAAGTTATCAGGACCTCACAGTGAACGATGGTAATATTTTATACAAAAAAGTTTTCTCAGTTGTTCAAACAGAATTCAATAACACTTTTAAGAAGAAAACTAAAACTATATGCCCTAAGTTTTTATTCAGTGACTGGGCGACTAAAGGAATCAGGAAAAGTAGAGAAAGACTTTACGAGCTGTATGGCCTTAAGCCTTATATAAACACTGAAACTTTTAATAAGTATGTTGCTACTTACTCAATAATTTTTTTAAATTCATGTAAACTAGCTAAGGCTTTATACATTAGCAATAAGGTTAAATTCGCAGAAAATAAAATTAGGACGGTTTGGAAAATTATTAACAATGAAACAAACAGGAACAAAAGAAATAATACTGATTACACGCTTGAGACTACACATGGACTTATTAGAGATAACAAAGAAGTTGCTCAAGAATTTGTAAATTTCTTTACCAGCATCCCAATTAAAACTACTGAAACCTTAAATTCTTCGCCGTCGCTCGCTTATGGTTTATTACACGCTAACGTTTCAGCATGCCCGACTGAATTTAACTTTTCACATATAAACCCAATAACAGTGATAAAAGCTTTTAAGCAAATAAAGATAAAACTGACCGAAGATCTACGGTGAATGTCCATCAAAGTTTGTACCTCCATTATTCAGACTATAGCGCCGTACTTAGCTTTAATTTTTAATTTGCGTATAGATCAAGGAGTCTTTCCGGATCTAATGAAATATAGTAAGATTATACCACTTTTTAAATCCGGGGACAGTAAAGACACAAATAATTATAGACCAGTATCCGTGTTGCCGGTTTTCAGCAAGGTATTTGAAAAGATAATGCTAAATCAAATGCTCATTTATTTTAATACGAAAAAACATCCTACACGAGAAATAGTATGGTTTCACCAAAGGACGTTGTATAACCGACTCTGGTGTCACCTTAATAAAACACATCTTTGATGCGTGGGAGGAGGGACAAGATGACATAGGTATCTTTTCGACCTGTCGAAGGCGTTTGATTGCGTTGATCATGAAACATTGCTTTTGAAACTTGAGCATTACGGGCTAGGCCAATCAGCATTAAGTTTAGTAAAATCCTATTTGAATGATAGACAGCAGTTAGTTCAAATAAACGATGTCAATTCGTCTGGGTTGAACGTGAAAATGGTGGTACCCCAGGGCTCAATTTTAGGTCCTTTCTTATATTTTAGTATACATTAACGATTTACCCCATCTATTGAAAAACAAACTAAACATCGTGTTATTTGCTGATGACACTTCTTTGATTTTTAAGATTAATAAACGTACGAGTAACGTTGCCGACGTAAATTGCGGCAAGTTCTAAATTGGTTCACTGCTAATAATTTAGTTTTGAATGCTAAAAAACTAAGTGTGTAAAATTTGCCTTGCCGAATGTCAAAGGTTGTGATTATGACATTATATTAAACAACGAGAAGCTAGAATTCGTCGACAAAACGGTTTTCCTGGGTATCACGCTAGACTCAAGGTTACAATGGGGTCCTCATTTAATATCACTTGCGGGGCGGTTAAGTTCGGCAGCTTATGCAGTTAGAAAAAATCGTCAATTTACTGATGTAGATACCGCGAGGCTGGTCTATTTTAGTTACTTTCATAGTATAATGTCTTACAGCATATTACTATGGGGAAGGGCTGCAGACATTCAGTCAATTTTTGTTCTGCAAAAACGAGCCATCAGAGCGATATACCATCTTCGCCGGCGCGATTCTCTAAGCGAACTGTTTAAGGACATTAACATCATGACAGTACCTTGTCAATATATTTACGAAAACAAAAATATGTAAATTCTTTCTAACGTACATGGTTAGAAAGAATTTACATCTTTTTAGTAAAAACAGCGATAGACATAGTTATGTTACTAGAAATTGGGACCAATTAATTCAACCAGGTTTCAGGCTGGCTAAAGTAGCGTCATCTTTTATGGGGTACTGTATAAAATGTTACAATAAAATACCGTTACACATACTAGAATTGAATGAGACGAAATTTAAAACTTGTATAAAACGCACACTATGCAGGCAGGCATATTATAGGTTGGGGGATTACATTTCTGATAAAAATGCTTGGCCCAACGCTATTCCAGCTCCACAGCCACTAAGGCACAAAAACAAGTGATAAGCAGAAAAGTTCTGAAGTATTGTTGGACCTGCTGAAGACTGTATGAATATATTTGTGTTGTATAAACTCAATTTATTTTTTGGATTATATAACTGCACAGCACATATGTGAGTACTATGTACCAACTGTAAATCTACCATTTACTGTACCTATGTGTCGTTCGTTGACTTCAGTGTGCCCTGGCAGTTGAGTGTGTCATGCTCTCTCTAATGTCTCTCTGATGGTGGCACATGTGTTGGATCATTCGGTTCCCTTCATGATGGTTGAGCTGAGTAGTGCCGATCCATGTGTCATGTTCGTGAACGGGCGCCATCAGTTGGGATTGGTCATATCTTAGCTGCCTCCGCCTGTTTTTAATTACCTATTTATTGTATTTTTAATTGTTTGTTTTACTCTAGACGCTTTTAAGTGTGTTTTTTTTTACATCGTTCTCACATATATGTATTTTTCCTACAAGATTATTGTAACCAAATATTTGTAAAACACATTTTTTTTTAAAAGAGTAAGTGTGGAGTTTCTTGTCCGTTCTTCTCCATAACAAGCTACATTTCTGAATGGACGGTAGAATCAATTATTATTACAATCAAATTTTTTTTTGACTTTCGAAAGTGCCGCTCAATGGCCTAATTGAAAAAAAAATAATGATTTGGTTTGATTTGTCGATGATATGAAGTTTGGCAAGGTGGGCTGGAGAGCAAACATGGCCCAGTCTCAACCGTATTACAATGGAGGTCTCCACCTTGCCAAACTTTGCCCTGCCAAAGCACGGTTATTCTGGAATCTAGGGTTGGGTAAAAGATAAATAACGGCCCTTGGTTTCGCTGCTGATATCCCAAGCAACCTTCCAAGAGTCCCGTAGAAAATTCTTTAGCAGTGTCTCGAGGTCATAGCTAAAGTTCTTATATGGAACTAACCCCCACAATTAGGGAACTAGTCCCCACATTGCACCGCGTCACCAGCGAGTGCATCAGCCACATCATTGCCATGAATGCCATAATGGGCCGGTATCCAGGCAAATAGCAGTGTGTTACCCTCAGAGATAGTTCTTAACGCTTTCTTATTGCATTAACTACAGAATACTGAAATTTGTGTTTGAAAGGGGAATTACTGATGGCTAGAAGAGAACTCTGTGGATCGGTAAAAAATATAGTTTTTTTGAGCTTAAAAACACGTGAATATTCTAAAGCTTTTAGATTTCCAAAACATTCTCCAGTAAAAATAGAAGTCTCCGGAGGCAGTTTTATTTTTTGCACAATTTTGTATTGAGTATGGTAGGTACCAATCCCAACACAACCCGTAGGAGAACGCTTGGCAGGGTTTCAAAAATTAAATTTTACAAGTAGTATTAATTAATTCCACCGTCCATTCGGAAAAGCAGCTTGTTATGAAGAAAAACGGACAAGAAACTCCACACTAACTCTTTAAAAAAAAGTGTTTTGCAATATTTACATACATACATACATTAATTCATATACGTGAGGACGATGCACCTAGAATAGCACTACATACTGTACTATGTATAGGTACAAAGTATTAAAAGCTTTAACAGGTAAATTCATTCATTTGCATCCCGCCTGGATTTTACCCAGTTAAAGAAAGAAAACATATTTATATTTGACTTGCACAGGAGAAACTAGATAGGCAAAACACAAACAATAATAAAAATAAATATCCCCGTGCGAGACCAAAAAGTTTCCTACCTCAGCATGTGCAATGATATTAAAAAGAAAATAACGCTGCGCTGATATTTTAATAGAGCCCACTGTTGATGCAATATGCCCTATGAAATAGGATTTAAACAAAACTGGTGAAACGTGGGTGTACTGTACTATTGTAGTACCGCTGCCCAAGCTTTCGGGGAATATATAACAGGTGTTATGTACTAAAGATTTCTCACCAGCGATTTAACCCACCCTTATCAAAATACATTTCCATTCGAGTATTAACGGGGGATTATCCTTAAAACATTTCACGGTCTGATTGGTTCATTGTTATTCAATTACAATTGGTCATCTGCGCGTGAGATTGTGACGTCATAACATGTGCCTCTACGATATTTATACATTCACTTCCTCTATGTGGTTGAACCATGGTAGAGGGGATTAAGTATATGAGGATTTTATTTCTTTTGTTTCTTGGCTTTTTTGTGTTAATTTTTAGGGTTACGTAGTCAACAAGGAACCCAGTTTCGCCATGTCCGTCTGTCCATCCGCAGCTTACCTCAGAGACTCTTCGTACTAGAAAACTATAATATACAGGCGGTATCCTGTACACGTAAAATGGGAATGTTGTTTTTTCTCCTCTATCCCATGGAGTGGGGTATCGTTGGATAGGCCATTCAAATATATTACGGCTCTGTGAAAGCCATTTTTTGATTCAGGGATCCGTTTGCGTAAAATTAAGCCTTAAATTGCAAATTTTTGTTAGAGTCCAGTTAATGGTTGCTTTTGGATATTTTTGGGTTCGGGGAGACAAGTGAAATATGTGACAGCTATAGACACACTGCTTTGTGGGTTATACTCAGAAAAAGTGTACATTTTAAATTTGTTACTAAACTGATTCTGAGAATCTTCGTTACGAAACTGATGTCATAAGGTATAGTAAACTGATGTCGTAACGTAACGCAATATAATGAAACTGACAATAAATTCTGAGCAATTATAACCTCTAAAAATATTTTTACGTAAACCACGTGTTTACCACGCAGGCACTGAGCGTATTCGTTCAGATAATACAAAAAATAAGAAAATAACATAGTAAGTAAATAAAAAATATAATAAACTTACCACAATAATAGTCGTTTATCACCCTGAGGATTTTTTTGTAAATTTTCACTTGATACACGTCTTGACTTCACGACAACGGCGAAAACATAATGGCTGCCGTGACAGTAATTTTGACGTAGATAATAGTGTTGCCAGAATAGGAAAAAATATTTAAACCAATTTAAATGCTTGCGTTTTAAATTTTATTGCGTGTTACTAATCCTGAGTAACGAAACTTCATAATTTTGGGACAAGATTAGTTTAATTAAAATAAATTATTCTATAAATGATTAACGAATAAAATTGGTCCTATTTAGTAACTTTATTCATAAGGAATAATATAGCTATAGTCAATATTAAGTAAAGCGATGAATATTCGTAACAATTCATCTCTGAAAATGTGTTATAGTCATTGGGACACAAAAAAAATGTATGATGATATTTATTAAAAAAATTGACACTCAAAAAATATACTCTTTTAATAAAAATTAAAGTTTAAGTAACAAAAAAATCTTCATATTAATAGACTAATATGACAGCAAGGGGAAAAAAAAGAAAATATATCATAATATTAGATATTTAATTTAATATGAAGCAGTGGGACAAGAAAAGATACCAAATGTACACTTTTTCTGAGTATGACCCTTGTGTGTCTATAGCTGTCACATCTTTGCTTTGCTTTGCTACTGCATTCACTGTTAAGCACATCGCGCGGGCGCAGATACGCACACATGGAAATGATAGCACACGCATACACAAAATATATGTAAAAAAAAAACACGGCAATATTATATATATAGAAGTTAAAAGGAAAACTATCACAGCTAAGTAGGCTTTACAAGTTTACGAGTAATAGTCGACCAACTTATAAAATGTACTTGGAAAAGTAAAAAAAAAACAAATTTAATTGATATTATTACTTATATAACGTTATAAAGTAAGTTGTGTAAAACAGGTAGTAAATATAAGTTTATGGACCATGTAAAACTATACAAAATAAAATCATATCAGCCTTAATAATAATGTTTTCTAAATTAATAATGTTTACGCTCGAATAACGCATTGGAGAGGGCGGCGGCGTTTGACGTGAGCCACCGAAACCGTTAGAATATTCACGTAACAACGAAAAGCCCTCTTCTTAATCCGCATTATTGTGCAACTACGGAACCCTATTATTGCGCGTGGCCCGACACGCACTTGTCATGTACGGAAGGCTAAGTTTTATTCCGGCGACTCAGAATAAATTGTAATAAAATGGTAGAAAGAAAACTAATGTTTTTTTGAGCTTAGGAAAAAGGGTAAACATACATAATTGTGATAGCTGATGTAGGGTCGGCAAACTTTGTAATTCTATTTGCTTTTATATTTTAAGATCGTTGCAGGTGGCGTTCTTAATTTTTTGTCTAACCACATGCGAAAAAGATTTGAGTTTATGTAGTATGTATATTAGCTCCGTAACTCCTACATTTGCCTCTGTTTACCCAGGGTGGGTACTAGGGCGAGACTGGCTGGGCAGCAGACGACGAGCGTGACACCGCCGCACGCGCAGCCTACAAGGCGCTCCTTCGCGTGTCCTTGAAGCTGCCAACTGGTGACAGGTTCGACGAGTTCGCTGACGCTGTCAGAGCGAGGGCCAAACAGCACTATAACTACTCCTTCTCTGATGGTGAAGAGGTGTCTTTTTTAACCGATTTCAAAAGGTGGTTCTCTGCTTGACCTGTATGTTTGTCTGTTTGGCCGCGATTTTCTTGCGTTTGGCCGAACTGATTTTGATCATTATTTTTTATTGGATTAAGTGACTCTCAACGGTAGGTCATAGTTGTAGCGTTTGCGGGTTGATTATCTAAGAGAGATAAATAATACGCAGCACTATCTACATACAATTTAATAAGAAAGGTCGCAGGTACAAAAAGCCGTTTCTAATATATTTTCCTTCTTTAAAAAATGGAGGTAGGCGCTAAGTACTATCCTGGCCTGGCAGCAGAAGCGGTCTCGTAGACGTGGAAGGCTGAGGACTAGGCACCAGCAGGATGACGTCCCGCAGAGTTTGACGATGATCTTATGATGTCGGTTCTTCCGATGAAGGTCCCAGGTGGTTGAACCGGGCCTTTGGACCCCAATACGGGGTTAACACTGAAGCTAGATTTATTTTTAATGAACACACTCGTAGCGGTTATGATTCAACTATTTTTCTTATAAGAGTACACGTAAAATGACACGCTAAGTATGTAGGAATGATACTATGGAGCGAGTGTACGTGTAAACAGCTGAGATATCCGATCGTCAATGTCCGTCCGGTGCGTTGATAAAAGCCCGAGTGGTGTTGGAACTTAATCATTCTTTTTTTTATATATGTGTGACTACCGCCACACGAGAAGTTATCGAGTCGAAACGTAATGCAATGACTAGTCGATTTTTCAATATCTTTACGTTAAATGTATATATATAGTTATATATTAGGTTTAATTTATCCTATTATGATATTATTATCGCCTACAATATGTTTGTAATCTGATCGTCATTTATTTTAAATTATTAGGTTGTAAGATTTTTGTTGATCTGTGCATTTTTTACCGCAGTTTGCTATGGTGATTTAGTTAGGAACGTTGATCGTTACTATTCAACGTTACAATACCCCCGCGCGCAGATTAGGGTTTTATTATGACTAAAAAAAATAAAACCCGCTTAAGGCCTAATGCAAAACTATTTGTTTACTCTTTCAAAAAAAATCTTCCATACTTCTCGCAAAACAAACTAGCAGCAGTTACTGTAGAGTTAGCTACTAGATTAACTGACGCACAATGACATAAAATAGGTAACTAACTATTATAAAACTTGTTACCTAACAAATAGTGGCTCCAAATACAGGTATAGGATATAAGGCGAGACGGGGTAATAGGTATGGATAAAATACTTCATAGAAAATTAAAACTACCCAATGCAACTAATTATATATTTCGACCTGCTAGTTTTAAATCTTTAATGTGCCATGAGCCTATGTTTTTGCCTGACATATCTTGCAGCACATAAACTAAAGGAGATTTCCTTTCTATAATTTTGGCCTTTATAAATTTTGGAGCTAACTTTTTAGAAAAACGGGTCTCCTTGTCACTTAAAAAATATGCACGTTTCATGACCACGTCCCCAACATTAAATTCGGCAATTTTACGCCGCAAATTGTAATGAGAAGTGAATGTAATGAGAATGAGTACATGAGCTTGCCATAATTTCGCCTGAACGTTATTGAAAATAGAAGAAAGACAACCTAAATTTTCAGCGTAAATGTATCGTGGCAAGAACAGTATTTCGTCCCCAAGGTCGTTATCAATGAAATGAGAACCGCAAGTAACAAGCTCACGGCCAAAAACTAAGAAAGAGGGTGTATAACCTGTAGCCTCGTTAACAGAGTTATTGATTGCAAACTGCACCTTAGGTATATACAGGTCCCATGATCTATGATCGTCATCAACAAAGGTAGAAATACAGGTGATGATGGTTCTGTTGTACCTTTCAACTAGATTTACCTGAGGGGTATATTTAGGTGTGTAATGTACATTTGGTATATTATATTGCTTAAACAGAGCCTCTGCTACCTTGCCGGTAAACTGCGTGCCATTATCCATAAGTACAGTTTGAGGTATGCCATGGAATAGAAAAACGGATTCTTCTAATATTTTTGTTATTATTTCCGAAGTGGCCTTTCTTATAGGATAAATTAAGCAAAATTTTGAAAAACAACAAGTAACGACCAAAATATAATTGTTTTGTTTCTTAGAAGTAGGTAGAGGTCCCATAAGATCGATAGATATCATCTGAAATGGTCTTGAACAATGCTTTGGACGACCCAATACTCCAAGAACTTGATGGTTTTGGGACTTATACGCTAAACATTTATCACAAGTACCAACAAATTTAACGACGTCCCGGTACATACCAGGCCAATAATAACGTAATGCCATACGTCGGTATGTTTTAAAAATGCCCATATGCCCGGCCGTAGGCTCAGAGTGATTTTCTTTTATAATAGTTTCATGAAATTCGGTAGGAACGACCTCTTTCCATGAAAACTCGGCAGCCAGCTCAGACTTGCTCTTACATAACCTAAACAAAGTCTCATTTTTTACAATAAAATTTGGAAATTTGGATTGGTCATTCAAACAGCCATTATAAACTTTTTTGTACCAACAGTCTTTAGTGTCCAGATGCGACCTGGAAGTACTGATGGAACTAACTGGTAAAATTCTAGACAGAGCATCAGGTATGACATTATCGACGCCTCGACGGTGCTTAATGACGAAGTTAAAAGCGGATAAGCGTACACCCCATCGTGCTAGTCGGCCTGTAGGGTTACTAAGGGACAAGAACCATTTAAGAGCACTATGATCAGTAAAAACTGTAAAAGGTTGACCGTTTTCTATATAACAACGCCAGTGTTCAAGAGCGGTAAGGACGGCTAAAGTTTCGCGTTCGGTTATGCTATAATTTTTCTCAGCTGCAGTTAATGACTTACTCATGTATGCAACTGGGTGTTCCTTGCCATCTATGGACTGAGTAAGCATTGCGCCAACGCCATAACTACTAGCATCCGTATGCACTTCAAATGGCTTAGTATAGTCTGGACAAAACAGAACTGGCGCTGAAATTAAGCATTCTTTAAGTTTTTGGAATGCAGAGTCGGCTTCAGGAGTCCATTTAAAAGGAGGACTGCCCTTCTTGCATGAAGTTAATTTATTTAAGGGCCCAGCAATGGTACTGAAATTTGGAACAAAACGTCTGTACCACGTCGCCGTTCCAAGAAAACGTTTGAGGTCTTTACGACAAGTAGGTGTAGGATAATTAAGTATGGCCTCAACCTTGGCCGGATCAGTACGTAAACCAGACTCATCGACCACATAACCTAGGTATTTTAGTTGAGAACTAAAAAAATTACATTTGTCAAGGTTAATGGTTAAGTTTGCTTGTTTCAATTTATCTAGGACACGCAAAAGAAGTGTCACGTGACTATTGAAATCTTTAGAAATGATTATAATGTCATCTAAATATGCAAATACCTTGAGATCAAACTCCGAAAAGAGCAGGTCAACCAGTCGCTGCTGAGTAGCTGGTGGATTAGTAAGGCCAAAAGCAGTACGTTTGAAACGAAATGTACCCCTGCCAGGAACATAAAAAGCTGTTTTGTCACGATCTACTGAAGCGATCGGAATTTGCCAAAAAGCTTTGGATAAATCGATGCTAGATAGGTAGCGAGCATCTCGAAGGCTGTCTAGGATCTCAGAGATATACGGGAGATTATAGGCATCACGTTTGGTAACAGAATTTAACTTACGGCTATCAAGACAAAACCGCGGTTGTCCGTTTTTCTTAGAAACGATCAGAACTGGAGATGACCAAGCACTCTCGCAAGGCTCGATAACGTCGAGTGAAAGCATCTCGTCGACTTGTTCCACTAAGATATGTTGTTTTTCAGGCGATAGGCGGTAGTATCTCTGGCGAATTGGTTCCGAGTCACCAGTATCAATCCGATGTGTGATGAGACCTGTGACACCTAGACCCTTGCGGTTGAAGGAAATCTCCTCATATTGCATCTTGATATTGTCAGCAAGTTGTTTCTGTGACTGATCAAGATTCGCATAGCCTTGTATGAAGGAATGATTCGTTGTATCTAAGGAACAATTGTCAGGTTTTGCCATAGCAATGCTACCGACATACTTAGGGCATAGTTTATATTTACGCCAAAAATCTATGCCTAATATCAAGTTCTTTGTAATTTCCGGAATGACATATGCTTTTAAAATGTGAAATTGATTTTCAAAATGAACTGGCATATTTATATAACCCACACTTTTTATACTTTGACCTCCTGCCGCTGTTACCGTTATACAATCTGCTTTAATAAGGGGCAAGCCATTCCTTTCCAAAACTAAATGTGCATTATTGCCCAAGATTGTGATAGCAGAGCCAGAATCTAAAAGTCCCAAAACTGTAAGACCATTCGTCTGAACAGAAACGTAGGGTCTGTCATCGCCATCATGTTTATTACCGAGAACTGCGTAGAGGTTATACGATTCAAAAAATAATTTAATGGTATGCAGCCAATTCCTCCAATCGTCGCTATCGAAGTTTTTATTATATACACAGTTCTCGGTAGTTAGTTTTTTTGGTTGGTACGATTCGTCTTACCACAGTCTGGGCAGTCTGGAGTTTTAACACCTTTACGGCCACACTTGAAACATACTAACTCATCTTTGTTAGCTGTACACTGCCTAAGATTATGCGTGTTATTGCGACAACGGGGGCAGTAACGCTGTTTAGTATTAGTAATTGAATTATTAATGGCATGTACATAGTTAGGAGAATTCGATGTATTATTATTTGTAGTATTATAGCCTTTATTTTGTCTATAATTATAGTTTTTACTCGATTGACCCTCGTAAGCGAATTCAGGTGCTAAGGTATTTGAGCCCGGCTTTGGTGGTTCAGTGAATTGAGAAAACCGTGCTTGTATATTCTCATAATTACGACACAAAGTTCGCAACTCAACGATAGATTTAACTTCGGGAGCAGAAGAAAGGGTATTAGCATAAATTGGGCGGATATTGTGTAGTATAATTTCCAATTTATCTTCCTCTGGAATTTTTTTCGATAAGCGCGAAAAAAGTCCAGACATAATGGAAAGGTAGATTACTATATTTTCACCTTCTCCTTGTGTGCGAGACCTAATTTCAGAAAGCAGTCTGTAGTCAAAGTCAGACTGGTCGAAATCACGTTTCAGCGACAATACCAGTTCGTCCCAACTCGTTACGGAATCCCTAATACTCCTGTACCAATGCAATGCATCTCCACTAAATATTTCAGTAGCATTAGACAAAATTTTATTGAGTGAGATACTCTTTGAGTTTCAAAATTCCTCACAACGTTGAATGAACTCTCGCACGCAAGACTTACCGTCATATTTTAATTTTATAAATTTATTGAGGGTACCTTCACAAGTAACGGTGACATTAACAGGTGTCGAAGCAACAGCGGGAGAAGAATCGTTATTCGCGATAGCCAAGGGGTCTATAGCTGAATCGTTAAGCGAGATAATTTTTGATGCAGTCTTTTTGTAAAAGTTGACACAATGGTCATAACTGTCCTTCAATTTGTCATCGCATGCAATACGGTTCAGCCGATGATATAAATGATTGAGCAAATTTTGAGTACGCAGCAACGTATTCTTATCTAACGATGGAGATTCTAAAATGACGTTAGTTTTTTCTAAAACATCCACAACACCACTCAAATCGTCCGCTGGGTCGAAAGGGCTAGTAAGAATGTCCTCAGACGGAAACAATGGACCGCACTTAGCTATTTGTTTGCGTAGTTCCTGCACTGTGGCAGCAGGTGATTCTCCTCTAATAGCCACCTCATACTCTAGCTCTGCCTTTTGCAACGACATAAATTTAACAGCAAATGCCATCATTAAATAAGTTTGAAGGTATAAGAGGAAGCGAAAAAAATTTTTTTTTTTTTTTTTGGGTAAGTGTCGAACAATCTTAGTAGGTAAGTGAAAAAACAATAAGATCGAAAAAACTTCTAGAAACAAAGCACTCCGTCTGTTACAATTTGTTATTTAAATTAATTAACGTCTTGGTTGTTTTTTCAACTGAATTGAGAAGAAAAGCATTGATAAAAAAAAAAAAACAACGAAAACAAAACAAAAGAAAACACAAAATCAACAAAATATTGCAACTAATGTGTAGGTACGTTTTACAAAAATTTCGAAATGAAGAAAAAAAAATATGTTCACAAAATTTTTGTTGCTGACTGTACTAATTAAAAAAAAATATCACAGTAATGAACGTGAATAACATAAATTAATATTGGGAAAAAAATCTTTCAGACACTTTTTAAATTCACTGATTTTACTATGGTCACTGCTGCATAAGAATTTTCAGTTTAAAACAATTACGTACACCTTAGTTACGATCAACCAAAATAAAATAAAACGTTTTACAACATAAAGAAAAGACAACACACACAACACCATTAAGCACTACTACCTCCATAGAAGCAAAAAGAAAATAAAATAAAGAAACTTTGAAAAAAAACCACGATATGGGCGCCAGTGTAGCGTTTGCGGGTTGATTATCTAAGAGAGATAAATAATACGCAGCACTATCTACATACAATTTAATAAGAAAGGTCGCAGGTACAAAAAGCCGTTTCTAATATATTTTCCTTCTTTAAAAAATGGAGGTAGGCGCTAAGTACTATCCTGGCCTGGCAGCAGAAGCGGTCTCGTAGACGTGGAAGGCTGAGGACTAGGCACCAGCAGGATGACGTCCCGCAGAGTTTGACGATGATCTTATGATGTCGGTTCTTCCGATGAAGGTCCCAGGTGGTTGAACCGGGCCTTTGGACCCCAATACGGGGTTAACACTGAAGCTAGATTTATTTTTAATGAACACACTCGTAGCGGTTATGATTCAACTATTTTTCTTATAAGAGTACACGTAAAATGACACGCTAAGTATGTAGGAATGATACTATGGAGCGAGTGTGCGTGTAAACAGCTGAGATATCCGATCGTCAATGTCCGTCCGGTGCGTTGATAAAAGCCCGAGTGGTGTTGGAACTTAATCATTCTTTTTTTTTATATATGTGTGACTACCGCCACACGAGAAGTTATCGAGTCGAAACGTAATGCAATGACTAGTCGATTTTTCAATATCTTTACGTTAAATGTATATATATAGTTATATATTAGGTTTAATTTATCCTATTATGATATTATTATCGCCTACAATATGTTTGTAATCTGATCGTAATTTATTTTAAATTATTAGGTTGTAAGATTTTTGTTGATCTGTGCATTTTTTACCGCAGTTTGCTATGGTGATTTAGTTAGGAACGTTGATCGTTAATTACTATTCAACGTCACATAGTGTAAGTTTCATCAAAATCAGTTAGGCAGTTTTCAAGATATGGAGTATACAAACGAACTCTTAAGCGACAAACAGCACGAATGTGTAAATTTAGTTATAATGGGTATATTTTAAACCCTTTAGGCGCCTTAATATGGAACTTGCTCAATTTGTAGTAAACCAACACTAAAAAGATAGAAATAAAAACTTTTTATTATGAACATATCACATCACACATCACATCATCAGCCTATTAATGTTCCCACTGCTGGGACACAGGCCTCCTCTGTGAGATATGATGATATATGATATGATGTTTAGAAATTATAACAAAACACGATCAGCTATCCGCTATCCCAGACAACACTCCCTGTGGCTCAATCTTGCACGCGAGTCCCAGCACACACACTACAGCATACTTTGACATCCTCACTCAAACACACTATATATTTTAATTCTTTCGAATCAGATACACTTTCGAGTTTATACATCGGAATATAATTACCATCGCTAATATTTACTTGTTTATTCTATGTTTCTTAAAACCAATAGCATGTCATTATTTTTTAACGGAGGACCCTTGCCAGAAGTTGAGACCATTATTCTTAAGCTTTACCAATGGCTGCAACTTTGATTTTCTAATAGAACGAGTCATGCCTGGCGCAAATAAACTCTTTCTTTTCTATCAGTTTTCATAACCAGCAGTAGAATACTGGACGCTCAGATGGTCAGACTTTAGTTGTAACGATTTGGCAATGCAATTAATGATCTTTTGCAATGTCTATAGAATGAGTATGATTAGTATGCAGAATAGCAAAACTTGTATAATCTAAAGATATATTAAAATAAAGATGTAAAAAACGTAAGCTTTGATTGTTGCAGTTGATATTGTGGAAATAAAAATAAAAGTGCAAATTGCTAAAATTGGCTCCAAATTCACCTGGTGTTTCGTACAATTTTGGACAATTATTTACAGTCGACTAAACATTAAAAGCACTCAGATTCATAAATATTTATAAAAACGAAAAAGAGAGTAACAAGAAATCTGGCCAAAACCACATATAACCAAGGTTTTTACAAATTCTAAGGAAAACGAGGTGTATCAAATGAATTTGTAATTTACGATTTCCTACCACGGGAACCTTTCCTGCCTTCTACAAAATTCTCTTTATTTTATACAGAGGAATTGGCCAAGGCCAGAACATCGATAAATCTTTACACCAATAAACATGTAAGTAGGATATACAGGGCATTCTGTAGTCTCGTAGAAGATCAATTTTAAATAAAACATGTGTTTGTTAAAATGATTGTTTGAAGGCAATTACAAGCAGTGATTGATTGCAAACTGTTAAATAAAAGACACGGCCGTTCGGTAACAAGAAGTTTATTCCACTAATCTATTTAATTCTTTTTCCACCTTACTCTTTAACGAAAATGGTACCGATCTAGCGCGATAAAAACTCGGTTTACTTCCTGTTTTTAAAGAAAGTTTTATTTTATGTTTGTTAAATTTACCTAAAGTGTCAGAAAACAGTGTAGGATACTTTTTTATATAGTAGTCAAGTTATGTTAGCTTAACACAATGATTTACTTTAGATAACTGCAAGTTATACGACGATAAAAAATTCCTACCTAATAATGGTGGTCCGGCTCCTTTTATTACGTATATTTCTATAATTTTACGTTCACTCGCATATGTAATCGGAACCATCATTACCCCTACCACGTCTAATTTCTCACCCGTGTATGCTTTTAACACTGACTTAGGTGTTTCTAAGGGCACGTTGTTAAAATATTCTTCATAAGTATTTAATGGGATGGCAGTAGCACAGGACCCACTGTCTACTTCAAATGATAACAGTTGGCCGTTTACGTCGACAGACAGCGTCATTGGCTCGCCACGGAAACTACGTATATTGCATACAAGACTTTACTGATCAATTATTGACTAAGTATATATAATTGATTCAGTTAATAACGTTAAACTAATCCAATAATTCGAAATTGTTTTATTACCATCTCGCAAAATAATTCCGTATTTAGGCGTTTATTATACAATGTGTCCGGACTTGAAATAATAAAAATGTAAGGCCGTCAAATACAATTAAATTTATCGATAAAACACCCAACATAAGCGGTTTAATATGCACAATTTTCTATTGCATTTCCTAAAATTCTGCAAAATTTGTAAGGTTGTTGATAGTCCAAAAATCACGTGATCAATCCCTCACATTTCGACTATCGCCTTCGCTGACATCGAACTCCACTTTTCTAGAGCCTCACGAGATTTTTCGATATTGTCAATCTCATACAATTTTGCCTTTTTGACAATTGCTATCGCCACTCTTTCGATGATAAAATGTCACTTGTCTAGAGCTTCTGGTTTCTCTTCTCTTCTTTTAGAAAAGTCGTATCTCATATGCTAAGACGATATAACAGCAACAACTACATACATATGTTATGTATATATATTTTATTTTAATTTATAAGCTAGATAAGATTAAGTTCCGTTGTTAACCTTGACCGAGCGAGTACCTGGATCACAGCTACGCTGGACGGTAGATCCTTACGAGGATGTGCTCGCATTATTCAATTACGTTGTAGTCAACGTATTTAGCTTGGTAGGTTTTGCGGCTTATACCTAATAGTTAGTGAATATAAGCGTGGCCAGCGGCATGGCTTAAACTGTATGGAGCTATACCGACGGTTTCCAGTAACAGTTTGTGCAGTTTTCAATATAATGATTGCAGATTTCAATAAATGCCTAGTTTAGGAAAGGAAGTCCTATGATCCATTTTATATTTGTTGTACTGGTTTTTCTTTAAATCATTGAAGTATATAAGACAACTCTATAAGCCATGTACAAACAACTTATTATTTTTTTATTTTTTGACTATCTCGGGACCCTGGCGTCACGGTCCTTTGAAAGGCGTGCCAGGGGCCGAAGGCAACTGGCAGAGGCCTTGTCAGACATGTAGCTTGAATTGTAACCCCAACGGACAATTATCCCTGAATGCACTACGCAAGTGCACCCAAGGATAATCCCCGGCTGGTCCAGGACTATTGCAAAATATGGAGACAAAACTTATTAGGCTATGGGTATGGGCGGTTTCGTGGATTTATTACCTACAACTATAGAAGGACTATTAGCTCCTGCCTGGCCTCTGTTGATCTACACGACTATAAAATGACTTGTGATGACGTGCACACTTAATTAATGGGCCCCTATAAATATTCGCTAGCACTTAATTGACGTAGTGCCAAGGGGCAATATATACGGAGGTGCTTGAAGAGTGGAAAGGTATATAAAAAAATATTTATTTCTCTTCCACAAAGGTTTCTTATAAACTATTACATAATGGTGCAATATTACTTGGTAAATCCTTTGTGGGAGACTGGCATCTGCACTAGGAAATCCTGTCACACAGATTACCAGGCCCCCCAACAGAACTGTGATTATTAGTCAATTTGATTACAATTTTTGATACCTTTGGCAAAGTACACGGAAAAGAATGGAATACATATTATTTTTATATTATTATTACATAATTACAATTTTTATATTAAAGTATTATTAAATTCATATATTCTTATATTATTATTAATTAATTAATATTATACTATTAGAATTTTTATATTAAAGTATTTTTTTTATTTTATATTGTTTTATTTCAAATATTCATAACATTGAATAAAATATATTATTTACAACTTATTAGCATATTAATTAAATAGCAAATTAATGTATATAAGTGTATATATTAATTATCTATACAATACTTAATTAACTAAGACTAACAAATTAGATGTCAAAGTCACAACGACACGTCAAAAAGCGTTGTCTTATAACTAGTCAAATAACCCGCCCCTAACTGTTCCCGGCGCAAAGGTGCCCATAACGCTTGCTGCATTGCCACGTTGGATGGCAATGGCTAACCTTTGCACCAAGAACGAGCTGGAGCGGGAGTCACCCGTTTTGTCCCTTAGCCTATGCCCTATCTCACTAATGAGCTTCTTGGCCTCACTGCCCCAACAGCCCATGGTCTCAACGGCAATGGGCACAAAATAGTAACGGCCCTCCAATGGTGCGTACTTCACCCTTTTCCTCCCAGCGGCGTCTTCCGCCGCCGCTGACGGCGAGAGGACGGTGCGACCAAGGTGGCTGGCGGCAACAGTGCTGACGCAAGTTGCGTCCCATATTAAGCACTTGCCGTTTTTCCAAGGTACCAAGGTCAGTCCATCTGGCCTCTTGCCGTCAGTCCTACACAAACCCGGAGGCTCCAGCACGCAGGGGATATCTGCCGACACCAATGCTCTCCGCACAATATCATTAAGCGCATGATGACGCGGGAACCTCCCCGAGCAACGACGACAACTCAAAGCGTGATGGCCATCGGCCTCCACCATGGAACCGCAGGTGCATCTGTGGGGTTCACACACCTTGCAGCCCAGGCGAAGGGCCACCGCCACCCGCAAAGAGTCGTCATCAAGCAACGTGCCCAGGTGAGGCGAAGGAAGCGCGTGCAACCATGCCCCCGATTCCGGCTGCGACACAGCTTTGAGTCTGGCTAAATCAGCCCCCGAGGAACCCATCAACATCCTTTCCTGGATCAGCCTAGACGTGACGTCGTCCCACGCGCGCTGAACATGCGTTGCAACAGGACCCGCTGCCCCCATGCTGAGGACAGACCAGGCGGACCCGGCATCCAACATAAACGGAATGTTTGCCCCGCCATCATTGGAATCCAATATTTTATTTTATTAGATTAATTATTAGGAAATGTTTAAATTCATACAATAATTAAACTAAATTGTTATGAGTTGTGAAGTAATGGTGTGGTGTGGAGGTCGTTATTTTGTTGTGTGGGAGTCGTTATGGTGTGGTGTGGAGGTGAAAATAAAACTAAGATGGGACGATAAGAAGTCTTTCGGTTTCATCATATCCCAGGGTTAGTAACCAGGCTATAGCTGCCTTTTTGCATTGATTTGTGTTGAGACTGTAAATGGACAATATATTATAAACTTTGTTATAGATAAAGGGTCCTAGGAAACAGTAAAACCTTTGTATAAATGATGAATGGCACCTTTTTGTAGACTCACATATCCTACCTGTTCGACGAGATACATTCCTAAGGGGGTCATAGAAGGTGTCGGTATGCTGTTTAAGAATTGTGCCCAATAGAAACAGTTGTGTAACTGTAAGTACTTCACATTCAGGGTATAGAGATTTCGTGGGGAACAAAAATGGTCTAAAAGTGCTCACTTTGAGAATAGCTCGTTGTGCAATTTCTACACATTTAATATTAGTGGCTGGGGCTTCCCCCCAAGAAGTTATGCAGTACGAGATTAAGCTCTGACACAATGCGTAATAAATTTGCTTTACTAGTCTGGGTTCGGCGACACGTCTGAGAGTTTTAAAGACTGTAATAAGTTTCCGGATCCTTCCGCTAAGAAGCGCAAAATGCTCTGCAAAGTCTAAGTGCGAATCCAGAGTTACACCAAGGTATTTGATGTGATCAGTTTGATCTAGTCGTCTGCAAACGCACCCATTGGAATCGTAGACTCCGCAGTTATGAGCAACTAAGTAGAGGTCATCTGGCGGGTTACCTGCATCACGGATCGTAAAGGTCATGTATTTCGATTTATCAGCGTTAAGTGTCAATACATTGTCGACTAACCATTTGGAGACAAAATTAAGTGCATTTTGGGCAGCATCAAAGACCTCATTCCAGGTTTTTGCGGCGATTAAAATAACAGTGTCGTCTGCATATGACACCAGAGTGCCATTTAGCGGCTTAAAAGAGCTCAGATCATTTAGATAGACCAAAAATAAGGTAGGCCCAAGTACGCTACCCTGTGGGACTCCGTAGGTGACCGGCAGGTCAGCACTCAAGTAGCCATCAACAGCTGTAGCTTGGCATCGATCAGATAAGTAGCTCCTAAAAAGGTCTAACTGAGTACCACGAATACCCATGGCTTCCAGCTTACGAAGCAGTATGGCGACAGAAACAGTATCAAATGCCTTCGCCAGGTCCAGAAAGACTGCTAAACATTTCTTACGTTCGTCCAAATTAGTTGCTATAAAGTTAGTAACAGTATGCACAGCATCAGAAGTGGTCCTGGCGCGCCGAAAACCAAATTGACAGTCTGAAAGTAGTTTATTTTTTTCTAAATAATTTACCAGTCTAATATGTAACAATTTTTCAAATATTTTGGTAATAGCTGACAATAAAGAAATTGGCCTGTAATTCGAGACACGATCTCTGCCGCCACCCTTATAGATTGGGACAACAATGGACTTCTTCAAGGCTGTTGGAAAGACTCCGACCTTTATGCAATGATTGAATAAAAATGTCAGCGGAGGTACCAAGATGTCCTTGAAGTCCTTAAGGAACTTATTCGATAGCTTATTCCAGCCAACTGCGCAGTTGTTTTTAAGAGTCATAATTACTCCGCTCAGTTCCTGATGATCAGTATCAAACAGTACAAAAGAGTTCATAGAATGAGAACATTGGTCATTGGTGCTACTGTCATTGCTCATGTCTCCAGCATTATGCTTTAGAATATTCTCCGCTAAAGTCTTGCCAACATTTACATAATATTTATTTATTTCATTAATCGATGCATTTGGGGTTGGGGCTAAATTAAGTAAGTCTTTGGATGGTTGTTTAGTTTTAGCCGTGCAATCAAAAATATAACGCATTTTTGATTGCCTGCCATATCTTTCTACTGTCATTTCCAGCATTCGTTATTTGTTCCTTTTCATAAGCTGCTTTAACTTTTCTCAATAGTGCATTACAGAAATTTCTGTAGCGGTTGTATGTCGTCTTTAGAATATTATTATTGAGAGACTTTCGAACTTTGCTATGTAATTTGTCCCTGTTTCGCATGCAACGCAGAAGACCCGGGGTAATCCAAGGCTGAATTATTTTTTTACGCTTTGTCAATTCTACAGATTTTGTATTTTTAGTTATAGCTGAGGTCAGCGACTCTATAAAATAATTCATCGAAAAGTTAGGGTCCCGAGATGCATATATTGGGCCAAAGTCAATGTTTGCTAAATCTAATTTAAGTTGGTCAGAGTTGGTTTTTGTCATAGTTTGAATGGCATATTGTCGAGTTTGTTTTTTATGCAAGAAAAGCAAAACTGGTTTATGATCCGTGAGACTGGCCTGGATGACAAGTGTGGTTGCAGAGTGTTGGGTTTTCAGTAAAACGTGATCAATACAAGTGCCGCTAGCTTCACGAGTGACATAATAGTGAGATGGTAATAGAGAGTGGAAAGCTGCTAGATTTAGGTATTTATCTAGGTTTTTATGAGGCTTATCTGCGCTAATTGAAATATTAATGTCGCCCACTATGGCAATATTTTTAAATTGATTCAGATCTTGTAACGTGTCATTCATAGATGCAAGGAACTGATCAAGGTTTGCATAGGATGGAGAACGATACACGGCCAGAATGGCAGTATCCAAACCTACTTTAAGAAGAAGAGAGTTTGCTTCCTTAAATGGCAGTTCTTCAACTGAGTATGTAATCTCATCGTTAATATAAATGACAACACCGTCATTTTGTAAAGGGTTTACACCTGTTGAACACATCTGATAACCCGGTAAAGTAGGAATAACCGACACATACGTCAACCAGCATTCCGTTAATATAATAAAGTCAACGTTAAATTTGAGTCTTTGGAGTAAAACCTCTAGGCCATCAAAATTACAGTTAATGCTGCGAATATTCTGCGTTAATACTGAAAGAGATGACGAAACATTAGGAACTAATTGTCTGCAGTCCTCTACATTGCACTCGAAACTCTTAGACACACCATAATTATCCAGGTCATCGGATAACTCTTTTATGTTATCGAATTGAAATAAATGAATATTATATACGCCAAAAGTGTTGGGCTATGTGTATTTTGGAATATATATAGGAAAAGATATTTATCACGAACCACAGAGTAGTGTCCAAGAGAGAGTTTGTGTTCATAAGTAAAGTATGAATTAGTGTGTGAATGTGTAGGTGTGTAGAATGATAAATTAAATCTAGGTTTAAAATTATTGTATAACAAGATATGGCTAACTGAAAAATAAAACAGACAAATTACAAAGAAAAGAGCACTAATCAGGAAATGATGTACAAAACATAGTCAGATACCCATTTTCATCTTCGCTAGGTCCGCTTCACTTTCGATTTTAATTTTTGGGAAGTTTTCTCTCTTGCGAACAAAGACAATTCCCCGTGAGGTCCAACAAAAGGCGAAATCATGTTCTTTTGACAGTGCTCTAGCCAAAAAGAACAATTTCTGGGACTTCTGGGTAAGGGTTTCAGCGACAAAGACTGGTTTGATGGGACCTGGTAAACTAAAATGAGACGTATTAAGTTTCCCCCTTTCTGTTTGGTCTTGTTATAATTCTTCACGGCTGTTAATACCTTCTCCTTCATTACAACAGACACAAATTCAGTTATTATCGGGTTCGATAAGTCTTTTGCGGTAATTCTGTAAATATCCCTTATGTCCGAGTCCTTGATATCAATACTAACTGATATTGCGTATTTCAATACCTGATGCACGCGTTTTGCGTTCCAGGTTATCGACTTTCTTCTCCAATGTATCGATGTACTTTTCATCAGCTTTCCTAGCATCTTCTAAAGATTTGATGCGAGATAAAAACTCATCATATTTCTGGGACATCATCTCAACTGATTTTGTGAGCTCTGCATTCTGTTCTCGTAACCCATTTACACAACCAACTAGATCCTGGAAGCGCTTGTCTTGTTCATTTGACAGCGCCTCGAACATTTTCTGTATTGTTGACATAGAAATTACAGAATCGTCATCCTCTTCTTCGAGTGTGCTACCACCCTCGAACTTCCTTTTTTTACGGTCTGCGACACACAATTGTTGCCGATGGAAATCAGGATCAGAATCGCAATCGTGCAATTCATTCGACAAGACCACTTCCGGTTTTTTTATATGTGATTTCTCAACATCGGTAGCCTTGAAGTTCTCCTTTTCAATAAGTGGCGTTGGGTTAGGTTTAGGCGGCATTATTCAGAATATATTGGCAAAAAATTAAAATAAAATATATATAAAAAAACAGTGACAATCAGGAGCGCAGCCGCACGCGTTAAAATCTAAAGCGGCAGGACGCTAGAAAAAATATAGCCAATAAGCAAAAACTACTTTTTGCGGATCGCCGGGCTCGAATTCGAACCACCAGTACGTGTGTGATCGGGATGCGGTTGTTTGCGCTACTCAGCCAAACGCGCCAGTGATGGTACAGGCGAAATAGGCAAACAGTTGATGAGTATCGTGTATACGTGCAGTGTGCGGGACCCTGACTCTATAAGTACCCTCACTTTTTCGAGACACAGGCACATATCATGGCTATCAGTAGAGTACGGTCAAGATCCCTATTAGCATCTTACTGGATTATAATTATTTCCACCAAGCACGTTTGCTCTTGCGAATCTCCACTCAAGTCAACCAATTAAGATAAGAGAGAGAGAGCTTTGTTCCCCGTCAGTGGCCAATTAAGGGAAGCCGGAGATGAGGGACACGATAAGAGAGACAAAGCTGCCCTGCGGATTGTATCTCTCTTAGTCTGGTCCATTGCCCTTGGCATGTTGCAGTAATGTAGGCTCTACCGGCACAGATCTTAGGAATCATTGGAGCGCGCGAGCCTCACCACGGCATCAACGTAGAGATACTGGGGTGGGGTTATTATTATTATTAACAGAATGATTTAAAAGTAAGTACTTGATATTGAAAATGTTTTCCTACACTAGGAATTACTCCATTATCGTGGGTTTATTTACAAACATTTAAACTAGCATACAGAAACAGTCGGACTCGGAATAATTGTCTGTAGCTAATGTTTGTATTGTATGTAAATATAGAATGGATGCTGAAGTCCTGGTTAAAATACCATGATTGTTCTGATTTATAATTAATTCGTGATATGACTATGTTGGTGCGAATTATGTACCCATGTTGATTGTATGTTATGGTGAACGAGTTTGAAGTTCTGTGTATAATTGCTCGGTAGCAAATTGTTTTAATTTATTTGCTAGGTAGTGTTGTATTTTCCTTTTTTTATTTAATGATATGACTACTATCTCGCCTGATAGTAAGCGATGATGTGGTCGACGGTGGTTGAAATATTTAATGTTTATCGATGTATAAACATTATTTCAGTGTTTCTCTCCTGAAATATTCTACTAAACAAGCTACAACTACACAAGCTTCTATATCGGTGCGTAATCTTCTGAAAATAAATGGAGAGAAAGTTTTTCTGAGACATATTTTTTGTCAGGTAAACTTCTTCATCGGCGCCTTCTACGACGGAGTGTACTTACTGGGTATGGCGCTGAACGAGACACTAACAGAAGGAGGCGACATCAGAGATGGACGGAACATCACCAGGAGGATGTGGGGACGAGACTTTCATGGTAAGGCTGAAAAAGACACTTCTCAAGAGTGATAGGTACAAGCAGTGAAATTAGTTGTTTAAACAATTAATTTCGCTTGAATGTCTCTAGCACATCATATAATAATAAGGTCTATTTGTCTTCATGATAATTAGATAGTTCCATACAACCCAGTCAAATTTCAATTTACACGGCATTGTTTTACAAGAATGTTACAGATTACAAGGTGGCTTTAGAAAGTGCAAAATCTCAATAGCAGTTCTAGAACTATTTGTGATAGAGACCTGCAGATGAGCAACTTAAACTATTTCTGCGAATCTGCGATAAAACACCTGTATCTGACTTTATACATCTGTCCCTTTTTCACAGTCGAACCATAATAGTTTTGACACCTCATGGTACGGGTGCAGAGATTGTGAGGCATGCTAAATTACTTTCTTTTTAAGATTAGCAACGATGCACCAGAAAATTCGATTTGCAAGGGTCTGTGGGCGCTGATAATTACTTCCCGCTAGTCATGTTCTGGTAACATATTAAGTTGGAACGTTACAAAAACCGAGACATTGTGATTGGCTAAAATAGCCTGGAGGCCCAATTATTATTGGCGATCTTCAACATCGTAAAACGCGTATTGGCTATAAAAACTAAACGGAACCAGTTTGATGGACGCATTTTATTAATGTTTGTAAACTTCCTTACAAGTCCGTCGACGTTTTAAAAAGAAAGAAAAAATAAGACAGAACATGTCTAGTCGAAATTGTACAATGTATTTTCAATTCCGAAAGATAAAATTAGAGGAATTTCAATTTAAACAAAAGGTTGCCGACTCCTACGTATTCATTGTTTAAACAATGTTTACCAACGTTAATAGCTCTTTGAGTAATCGAAAACACGGACAGAACAATAAAGAGGCAATTAAAGCAAAAACTCGGCGAGAGAGAGAGAGAGAGAAAAATATAGTGATAGAGAGAGATAGATTGGTATATACAGTAAATATTTTTTTAAACTTGATACGTGGCAATTACTGAAGAATTTATTCAGCTACAGAGAATATTTAGTAAAGCAATTTGAGGGTTTAAAAAAAAATAGATCCGCACTGAGAAAAATTTCCTCTGCCGCACTACGTAAAATAAGGACAAAAATCGACCACAATGACGTGTGTAACCCGGTCCATTACGTGTAAGTAGTCAGTCATACGTAGTCGGCATACTGACGCTCATCATGAAGCGGGTTACGTAATTTACTCGTGGTCGATTTTTGTACGTACGTACGTAGCCCGACATCCGGCTACGTAATACGTAGTGCGCCAGTCGCACTGAATACTCCTGAAACTACGAATGCAACACCTGTATACTATTGTTGCGGGCACAGTAGAACACGGTGAACCTTACGTGTGTACCATGGCGGCTTACGTACGATACTGTAGCGGGCATAGTAAATAATGATGAGCCATATGTGTGCACCGCGGTGGCATACGCACTATACTGTGGCGGACACAGTAAATCACGATGAGCCGTACGTGTGTACCACGGCGGCATACGTACGATACTGTGGCGGGCACAGTAAATCACGATGAGCCGTACGTGTGTACCACGGCGGCATACGTACGATACTGTGGCGGACACAGTAAATCACGATGAGCCGTACGTGTGTACCACGGCGGCATACGTACGATACTGTGTCGGACTCAGTAAATCACGATGAGCGGTACGTGTGCACCACGGCGGCATACGTACGATACTGTGGCGGACACAGTAAATCACGATGAGCCGTACGTGTGTACCACGGCGGCATACGTACGATACTGTGGCAGACACAGTAAATCACGATGAGCCGTACGTGTGTACCACGGCGGCATACGTACGATACTGTGGCAGACACAGTAAATCACGATGAGCCGTACGTGTGTACCACGGCGGCATACGTACGATACTGTGGCAGACACAGTAAATCACGATGAGCCGTACGTATGTACCACGGCGGCATACGTACGATACTGTGGCGGACACAGTGAATCACGATGAGCCGTACGTGTGTACCACGGCGGCATACGTACGATACTGTGGCGGACACAGTGAATCACGATGAGCCGTACGTGTGTACCACGGCGGCATACGTACGATACTGTGGCGGACACAGTAAATCACGATGAGCCGTACGTGTGTACTACGGCGGCATACGTACGATACTGTAGCGGGCTTAGTAAAGCACGGTGAGACATACTTGTACACCACGGCGGCATACTTACGATACTATGGCGGACACGGTGAATCATGGTGAGACATACGTTTACACCACGGCGGCATACTTACGATACTATGGCGGACACAGTGAATCATGGTGCGTCATACGTGTTCATCATGGCGGCATACGTAGTATACTGTGGCAGGCACAGTAAAGCATGATGTATCAGACGTATTAACTGTCGTAGTAGAGGTAAGGTACCGTTGCCGGTACAGTAAGGCATGATGAACCGTGCGTATGTACGACGGCAGTGGACGTACGATACTGGTGCGGGACCAGTAAAGCACGGTGAACCATACTTATGAACCACGCTAGCGTACGTACGATACTGCTGCGGGTATAGTAAGGCATGGTGCACTATACGTGTTACGTATGGCACACCATGCCTTACGATACTCGCACCTGTACTTTCCTTATGCTGGCGCATGGTACATACAAAGGTGTTCAGATACTTATTTTGAATATTGAACACTCAAAGTCAATGCAATTTAGAAATGTATAGTTTAAATACTGCAGGGAGTTTTGAATAAAAATATGAAAACCCCCTGCAATATTTAAACTATACATTTTTACGAAAATGTAATAAACCACAGACCTAGATATTAGTTTCTCGATCGTGTCTACAAAATTTCATTGACTTTCGAGTGTTTAATATTCAAAATAAGTATCTTAACACATTTGTATGTACCATGCGCCAGCATAAGGAAAATACAGGTGCGAGTATCGTAAGGCATGGTGTGCCATACGTAACACGTATAGTGCACCATGCCTTACTATACCCGCAGCAGTATCGTACGTACGCTAGCATGGTACATAAGTATGGTTCGATGGAACTCCTCAAATATTATAGGCAAACGGTTTGCGTGCTACGTCGCCCGGTTCTTGAGCAGGCGGTCGAGCGATGCGGGGCAGAGGGGATGGGACGGGGCAAGGAAAGAACGCTCGCTGACTTGCCGAGCTTTAAATTCGCTGTTAATTACTTTTAACGATGATATCTCTAAAACTAATACATCTGATTGATATAGTGTAAAGGGCAATTTTAAGTAAATAGACATAAAAGATTCATATTATTTATTTTCAATCGTAAAATTGAGACATACAAAAAAAAACACAAGCTTAATTATTGTCAGTCACATAATTAATTGTCAGTCTCCGGGTAACAAGCTCCTATCAATTGAAATACTTTAAATGCACAGACTACAGCTGTTACTAATTTGTTGAAACTATACAATGTGTCATTTATTACCACATATGCTACTTTTACCTCAGTAACGGTAGGGCCAACAAAAATTACGTAGGGTTGAACTGTGCGGCCTAGCCTCTGCAGGTTCTCCTTTTTTTGAATGATCTTGTTGGTAACGTCGGCTTCAGAAGCAGCTTGCGATATATAGCCGTCGCATACCTCTGCTCTGGATGGCTTCCACGCAGGCTTTCCTTTCATTTTCCGTGCAGGTGAAATGTTGATGACATAAGCCAGCAACATCAAAGCAACATTGCTAGATGTCTCTGGTTCATCTTCTGTATTTTAAGAAAAAAAAAGATTCGGTTAATTTTTGAGACTTAATTTTACGAAGGTTTAACCTTCAACTAAAATAAAAATAAAAAACACTATGGACGTCATTTATTCAATACACTAACTGAGCGGCTCAGTGCTGAGGGGAAGGGGGAAGTCACAAATCTGTGCGATTTCTAGAATGGGCGGGGACTGAGACTCCACTCCATAGTTAAAGGTTAATAATAAGAACTAATATTAGAGCAAAACTTCTTACCGTCAGTCAGTGCAACTATATTTGCTATTTTTGTTCTCGTGTCTTGGTCTCTAATTTTTCCTAATTTTAATGAAGCATATTTTATAATTTCTTCTTTTTTGAGGGTGATGGAGGAAAATAATTTGTTTTCCTTTCCCGGATACAGACGACTGAAATCGTTCATTATCTGAAAAAAAGAATGCAATAAATGTACGGTATGTTATTTCCACTGGTGAGAAAGGTCCGGATCGCTACCACAGAGGTTATTGGGTTGTTGAGCGAGAACTAGAATAGCTTTAGCTTGTCTCTTTTAGTGCCTGCACAATATCTCGTTCTGCTATGTCGGCAGCGCGCGAGTGTTGCAAGTGACTAGAGTCTGTGCGAAAAGAGAGGAATCGTGGCAGATACGGTAACAAACATTTTGAATTTTACATGGCAATCGAAATTCAGATACTTGTCTTATAACCCATCGTTTTCACCAAGGTATAGTACATGTATTTTACAAATTGAATGCAATGTTTTCGTTTTTGCATGTATTAAATATGTTTTATACAAAACATGTTATGAAACTATATTACATGTATAAAACTTTTTGTAAGTATAAAAAACTTGTATGAAACTTATTGGTTGAAAACTTCTAGTCGCCTACATGTTTATGATCTCATGTACAGAAATTGCAATAAAATAAACAATAATTGTCTAAACCACGTTTGTATTTTGTAGGTGAGAACGCTGTCAATGTATCAGACGAGTTAATACATGTCACAGACTTCATTGTAAACGCAAATGTGTTTTATACTTGTAAAAATACTTGTTGGCTACACAGTTGAACGAAGTAATGTTTGAGACAGTTTTGACAAGTATTCTACAAGTTTTTTATATTTGATTATGTAAAAAAAAACTTTTTGCAAAAAAATACTACCAACTTCCAAATACAAAACTACAAAGTGAAAAATAACTTAATTTTTTGAAGTCGGTGTTTTTCGTAGGTACCATTTTTTTTTGCGTTTTGGACACCGACTTCAAAAAATTAAGTTATTTTTCACTTTGTAGTTTTGTATTTGGAAGTCGGTAGTATTTTTTTGCAAAAAGTTTTTTATTTTTCACTTTTTTGTTGTACGTACCTAATAGGCAAGTTAGTAAGGGAACTATTTCGACAGAATAGATTTCATGAAACTTGAACATGACCGGTGAAATGAGAGATCTGCTTACCCCATAAGAGCGAACTGACGTGATGTTATGTTATGAAATGTTATAAACAACAAACAGACATGCGATTGCAGCAATCCCAAGAGATTTGCCGTTATTTATTGAAGAGTTCTGTTGTATATCTCCGAAGTTCATCATCAGATCTTCACAAAATTAAAATGTGACCAATTTCGGAACATACTCTTTCAAACAAAAAAAGAATTTTCAAAATCGGTTTACAATTCACGAAGATATCGATGAACACACACACAAAAAAAAAAACAAAAACAAACTTGAAGTCGAACATAGAACCTCCTCCTTTTTGGGAAGTCGGTTAAAAAATAAGCGGCTGCGGTATATGCTTACCAAGGTATAGCTTTGCGATTGTTTTAAGGCTGGGAAATCCTTGAAGTAATTCGCTATGTCACCTTTTCCACATTGGATGCGATTTAGGCGGTGATCTGCAGTTTCTGCCCACTTTTCTTCAACAGATTTCCATGGATCAAAATTGATTTTCAGCCATAGTAATGTTTCTTCATAGACAACACCTGTAATTTATGTGTATGGTGGGATGAGTCAACAAGAGGAAGGGCACCATAGTACAGTCGCCCGTGGTACATTTAAATCACGAAAAAGGTGACTAGCGATTATTTGCTTACCACTTTCCAGAAATTCCAGGCTATAAATGTCATCATCTGTGATAGTTGGCGTGGATCTGAGCGATGATCTGGACGACTTCGAGGATGAATGGCTAGTTCTCGGCAACTGTCCACTTTCTCGCACTTTCTTCTTCGAGCTATACAGCTCTCGTAGAGCTTTCCGCTAGCATTTTTTTTAGCTACTTTATTTGTAGCTGATAAATATGCAGAATAATACACCACAACGCGTTCCTTGTGGAATATTGCCACAATTTCGGTAGCTAGTTTATAAAATTCTTCACTGGAAATTTTCTTCGCACAATTGTTTTCAAGTTGGTGGTGTATTAGCAGCTGGCTCAATTTCCTTCGGGAACCCTCCGTGAGTAAGCCTCCTTTTCCCTCTTTGAGTATTGCTCTGCCGTCTAAACTTTCCTGTATGTAAAACACAAACACAATAAGTTGTTGAACAAATTGATAAATGAATGAGTAAATGGTCCAGTTGGAGTATAGCCTTCGGGGCTCTATGAGCAGTCAATAAAACAAAAAAAAAATAGAATTGTGTAAGGTAAATGTATCAAACTTATTACGACACTCATCTGCCGTGTGACCAAACTTTTTGCAAAAAGTGCATCGAGGTCGAGATCGCTTTAGTTTTGTATTTTCATACGAACTAGGGTCAGATGTAGCACATGAAGGGTTAATATTGGATACTGTCGCAGCTGAAGGGTTAAACATGGAACTACTATTTTTAGAACTTTGTGTTGTTATTTTGTGATTATTAGCATGACTTTTATTATTATCGAATGGACAATCGGATCGCGTTGCAGGTTTAGTTATAGGTAAACAAACACTTACCTCCGCCAGGGACTCTTCTACAAACCTTACTTTCTCGATGAATTTTTCGAGCTCGGTTGCCGAATCACGAGGCACACGTTTCCTAATCCTCCGATCTAAAAGTCCGTAATTTATATCTATCTTCATGATTTCTGGTACACTATACGGTAATTTAGCTAATAATGCACGAATTTCCGCGATAAACACATCAGCACGTTCAAGTTCTTGTTCGGCGGAAAATATTTCGCGGAGTATCTTGTACACTCCTCGTAATCGCTAGAGCGTCGTTCCACGTCGTCACCGAAGACTTTATTCCTTGCCACCACACGGCGGCGTCAGCAGTCAGTAGCATGGGCATTCCTCGTAATGCATGTTCATCGCTAACGTGCGAACATTTTTTATAGACTTCTATGGCGTCTATAAACGCTTCCAGTACGTCTGCATTGCGGGCGGCGCCGTCAAAGCGTGCCGTACACTTCGCGAAGTTGCCGGGGCGTGGCTGGGGCATCTCGAACGGGTTAGGTGTCGAGCTACTTGCGCTGGCGTCTGGTATGTTGGAGTGGTTGGATGGACGTCACGAGGTGGTTCACCTGCTGGTCGGTGAAAGTCATACCCGTTGGCGGCGATTCGTCTTCCGCACTGCATTCGTCTTCGTCGTTTTTTCTTGCTCGTGTTTCCCTCGGCGACGGCATCATGTCGGGCCGGCGGCAAAAGGACGGCGAACTACTTCAGCACGGGGTTCACACGCACACTGGATAGGTATTTCGCGCGTACGCGTATCTCGTTTTCGTATCGTTTTATATGTCACCGACTGAGTTTAATAGTTAGTTATCTATTGTACACGAAGTTGGCTCCACGAGTTGGGCGTCACTGTAAGGGCTTTTTCTTCGGGGCACGAGATAAATAAGGTGAAAACTTTAGTTCAAGCCAAAATTCGTATATTCAAAAACATTATCGTCACATACACTGATGACAAACACGAACATTGGTTGGAAAGGTATATATAATAGTTTAACAGTGGGGAAAAGATACGCGACTGAGCGAGTTCGTGCCGGTGGTGCGGAGGCGCAGAAGACGTGTGTCGCGGTGCGCAACGTGCGAGTCACTCTCTGTTTCAATCGCGAGCGGCGCGCGGGCCTTTTGGTGTTGTAGAATGAGGAATGATGTCCACATTGCGAATTTAGGTGTTGTAGTATGACGAGCCGATGTCCATTGTCCATAATATTATTTTAAGAAGATTTTTTTTTTAATTAAAAATTTATGAAAGCAGAAGTTCGCGTGCTACAATTGTAAAATTATTTTTTTTCGATTACCGATGATCCCTCCTTTTTTGCTCTTATTTAATTAAGGATACCCGTAAAAACAATTTAGGCTTTGTACACTTTTTTCGTAAAATGCATATTTTTCAAGTAATTTAACTTTGAAGATTTTTTTACTTTTTTTTAATAATTAAATATATCGTGATAATAATTAAATAACTGTGAGTAGGGGACACATCATGCCCATGACATAAATTAATGGAGACAATGATCGAAAAACGATCAATATGTATTTAACGAAAAAAGAATTATAAGTTTAAACATGTTCCTATATGTGCCCTAAATCGAATAAGAGGAAAAAAGTCATCGGTAACCGATTTTTTTTTTTTAATTTAAAATGTTTTTAAGTCTTTTTTCCCATAGCATCCTACAGGCAACACTCCAACTGATTCCGACGAATTGAGAACTTCCTCCTTTTTAGAGTAGGTTAAATGCCGCGCAGTTATCGATGCCATACACGTTCGATTCGATCGTTCAATTGGCATGATACTGCTGATTGGATCCAATCTTGCAGTTCGTCCATATACCTACACCATACACGATTAATTCTAACTGTCCAATCGGACAAATAAAGAAAAATGGGATCGCCTACTACGATTGTCTACGATGGTGCGGAACCCTTCATGCACGAGTCCGACTCGCACTTGGCCGGTTTTTCAAGCCAAGCCACAACGCTGGCGAGAATAGAGCGCCCGTCTATTTTTCAAGCCAGTGAGACTGGCAGCCAGCGATGGTCCATATCACAAACATAAAGTACCTACCAAATTAAGCTACAAAATGAAAAATTAAGTGAGCACCAAAAAAGGGTAGGGCCGCCTGTCAGTATTGTATTACAATTACTGTAAACTATGCAAAAATGGACTTAGCAGGTTAACGAATTAGGCCGACGAAATACGTTTTGTTATCAAGCTGAGTAATGTTATGATTATGAGTAACTCACAGTGTTATTATCTGCAATAGTACAATCTGTAGAGATTTTTGCATTATCACTGACATCAGTGTCCCGTACAGCGTTTTGAGTTGAGTCGTTTAGCTCAGCATTCTTAATTTCAAGGTTCTAGAAAAATAATTTAAAAGCTTTATTACAATGTATTACAAAAGTATGTGGCATTGCATCGGTCCAAGAGAAAAAAACCAAGAAAACATTTTTATTTGCTAAAATACAAGTAAACAAGTAGGTACGTACATTGACACCGGTCGCTTTTTGATGTTGTAGTAGCCAATTTTTAAATTTTATTCTGAGGCCAATCTTTGGAATCAGTTCTTTCAAATCTTCATCGTTTAACAGAATGGCAGTTTCAAGCGTTGTTATACGATTATCTGAAAAATACAAATACAAACATGTACAAAACTTGTTATATAGGTAGGTACTACTTGTAATTGCCTACATGTTCAGTCGGAGAGTCAGGTTCAACAAAAACAAAACCTTTTTAACAAAAAATTGAACCGACGAAAAAGTAACAAAAAAGCAAAAAATGAAAAATTAACGTTTTAGTCCAGCTAAGCTCCACATGTATTTCGAGTTGGCGCCAAAGTTTGTATGGCGCCGCCTGTACACTGTTGAGGACCTCTTGGAACTGACTTCACTACAACATAAGGTATCTGGAGTTGATCTAATGATAGAGACTCCATCATCGGATCCGTGAGTTGTGGTGTCATCATACATCATAAATGTTTGGTTAATTTCAACAGAATCGGTTCACAATTGAAAATTTAGTAGGAAAATTATCAATAATCAATAAAAACAAAACCTACTAAAACTAAAACAATAAAAGTACCTACCTACTTGTCAAAAATACGTCTGTCTGTTGTTTGTGGGTGAAAAAGCTATCAAACAAGTTCAGACATGCCACACCAGAGAAAAAAAATCTTGACTAAATAAAACCGAGAAACTGGCTTACCTACCTTCAAGGAATGGTATTATTTCATCTAAACCGGCGTTTAATATCTCTTCCATAAATTCCATGATGCTCCGACGCGTTTTAGCACAAAATCACTCCGATTTTGAAAACATTGTGAAATAATGGTATCTTTTTTTATTTGTGTACACAAACCTGAGAAAATTTCCCTTACATTGACTTTACACAATATTTACAAATAAATTACAAGGTAAAACTGGGTAAATCTCTATGAAATCTGATAGCTTATTTCATAACAATTCTAACAACATTACATTCATACATGGTTCCCATACAAAAATTCCGATAAATCGGCGTTTTTCTGAGACCGGGGCGATCGCGAAAAATGGCGCCGGGGGGCTTCGAGGGAAGTGTCGGCGAGGCGTCTGGGGCCCCCCGGGTTGGACCATTACCTAGTGAGACGGATTCAGTACAATGATTTGGCAAGCAGTTACTGTTTTAAAGAGCCTGGATACTGAAAAAAGGCGGCTGTATAACGTCGTACGTATAGCGCATACATATTTTATGTTACGGGTTAAGTAAATTACGTATGCTGCTCTGTACGGAATCAATGAACCGCATACGTAAATGTTAAGAGTGCGCCACAGTAATTTCATGATGCGGCTGACGTCATAAAGATTATACGCACCGAACACAGTCAGTAAGTAAACGGAGTTCGTGAAATGAGCCAGGATACGTAATAACTGATGATGTAGGCGGAGACATTATTAATTATCCAGTGTGCGTAAAATGTATCGGCATATCCCCTACTCTGCTTGTACATTATGAGTACGTAACCGGGACCATTACCTAGTGAGACGGATTCAGTACAATGATTTGGCAAGCAGTTACTGTTTTAAAGAGCCTGGATACTGAAATAAGGCGGCTGTATAACGTCGTACGTATAGCGCATACATATTTTACGTTACGGGTTAAGTAAATTACGTATGCTGCTCTGTGCGGAATCATAAAACCGCATACGTAAATGTTAAGAGTGCGCCACAGTAATTTCATGATGCGGCTGACGTCATAAAGATTATACGCACCGAACACAGTCAGTAAGTAAACGGAGTTCGTGAAATGAGCCAGGATACGTAATAACTGATGATGTAGGCGGAGACATTATTAATTATCCAGTGTGCGTAAAATGTATCGGCATATCCCCTACTCTGCTTGTACATTATGAGTACGTAACCGGGACCATTACCTAGTGAGACGGATTCAGTACAATGATTTGGCAAGCAGTTACTGTTTTAAAGAGCCTGGATACTGAAATAAGGCGGCTGTATAACGTCGTACGTATAGCGCATACATATTTTATGTTACGGGTTAAGTAAATTACGTATGCTGCTCTGTGCGGAATCATAAAACCGCATACGTAAATGGTAAGAGTGCGCCACAGTAATTTCATGATGCGGCTGACGTCGTAAAGATTATACGCACCGAACACAGTCAGTAAGTAAACGGAGTTCGTAAAATGAGCCAGGATACGTAAATGATTATGTAGGCGGAGACATTATTAATTATCTAGTGTGCGTAAAATGTATCGGCATATCCCCGACGCATGCTCGTACATTATGTACGTAACCGGGACCATTACTTAATGAGTCGGAGTCAGTACAATGATTTGGCAACCAGTTACTGTTTTAAAGAGCCTAGATACTGAAATAATGCGGCTGTATAACTTCGTTCGTATGGCGCATACATTTTTCCTGTTACCGGGTACGTAAATTACGTATGCTGCTCTGTTAATACATATGCGGCATCATTAAACCTCATACGTAAACGTTAATAATGCGGGCACAGTAATTTCATGATGCGGCCTCATTACAAGTAACTTGTTTACATTGTCTTTACAGAGCATTATGCCGCATACTTACTTAACATGGTGTCGTTTCATTATAAGTATGGCTCTTATAATTTTCATGTGAAAAGTACATTATACGTATCTGGCTGCCAGTACATTACAAATTTGCCAATTTTAAGTAGCCCGTTTTTCTCAGTGCGTGATGCAAATCAGGCTTTTCTGTACAGTCGACAGAAAAGTTTGTTATGCACATATGACATAAATATGCTCGTACGTAGACTTGCATATCGTGGTGGCCCAGTGGCTAAGACCTCGCCTCTCGTGCTTGAGGTCGTGGGTTAAAATCTGGGCAAGTACTAATACTTTTTCAAATTCATGTGTATTTTCTAAGTTTATCTTGGACATCACATGCAACGGTGACGGAAAACATCTAGAGGAAATCTGCAGCCTTATTGCGTAATGAATTCGGGAAGGCAAAGGGCAAAGAGTATGAAATATCGACCAATCACATAGACGAAAATCCACATCGCGTCTAACATTACGCAAAAAGGCTGCTTGACTTATTTTGTTAATGTAAGTCAGAAATAGACAAGTCACAGGCCTGTGGGGTTCCCAAGGCGGCTTAATTAACTCTGGCACTAGAGGTGGCCACGACGAAAAACGTAGACATGCAGGTAGGTATTGTGTTGGTGTATACCACTGATCTCTAACATACAAGTGCGCTGGACTTCATACTATCGATGACAAAATGAAGACATTTGATTTTCGCCATTTTGGCGCTGATGACAACGTGACTTGACGTAAGCGTCCATGGAACTAATATTGAGATGGCTAATCTTGAGAAATATCGGTAGTAACCTATCACTAAATGTGTCAATTTAGTTCCTGAGACGCTCGAACGGGGCGCTTTGAATCAGTACAAAAATCAATTGTCATTTCATATAGTATATTTAGTCCAGCGTACTTGTATAATAGGGGTCAGTGGTGTATACTTTTAAGCAGTCTTTTGTTTAAGTTCTTATGCCACTACACCTTGTCTGAATTGGTACTTATGTATTTTGTTAACGGTATATTAAATTATTCAACCATACTACACATAGACAGATAGTCATCAAAGGAAATTAGTATTGTACATAATGTAGGTTCTCGTAACGTACAACGGTACGAGTATATGCGAATCATTGATAGGAAATCAGCAATTACTAACTAGACAAGGCTTACGATCTTCTTAGAATTCAGAAAGTGTAATACGGATAGACCTTGACATGTTCACGTTCGATTCAAGATTAGAAAGTTAGTCGGAAACCTTTTAAGATCACTCAATAGTTAGGTATTTACTTTATACTGATATACCATTAGAGGTTTTCGTATGTTGGCCATTAATAACGAAGTTTTGCCTGCCGAGGCCTGCTCCCACAAGTTTATTGATATATTATGTTATGTCAAAGCAAGATATTGTCATAAATTGACTACGGTCTAAATCTTTTATGTGATGTCGGTAAGGGTATTGTCCTTTGCAATGTAAATAAGCAGCCACATGTCCAGAGCAGTAGTGGCACAGTGATAACAGACCTGACTTACGCTCCGTAGGTCGTGGTCTTCGTGGTCATTAGTGGCGTCTCGCAGTTCGACCAAAGTAGCCGTCCACTGCTTAACCGGACTAACCTGTGGAGACTAATCTGTTAGCCTCCGGCCAGGCTTCAAAATTCTAAACCTAAAGCGACAGCACTAAGGGCTACCCCAGTTGGGGTCATCCGGTTGAGACACCCGACCGTGCCAGGTGAATCGCTGTAGGGCAGAGACAGGGGTTGACTAGGCTATCTAACATTTTTTTTTTTTCCGGGTTGTAAAATCCTCATTGGATGTCCTCCGCCCTGGGGGGGGCGGAGGGGTCTGTCAGACTCGTACTGAGTAAAAACCACCCCGGTGTTCCATCTCACACCTACACCGGGGGTCGCGGGAACTACGATACTTCCGCAACCCCCGGCTAGTGCCGGCCCGCCTCTGCGGGCCACGATCTCGGGTTGGGGGAGAAGTGAGGTGTTGGACTCCCCCGCGACGTCTAAGAGGGGCGCGCGTGGAACACTACGCGCCGCCACCTCGGGTCCTGATGTGTTGGGGGTGACGGACGTCCCCAAGTCCGTCACCTCTGGACCCATTTAGGGGGGCTGGAAGAGGGCGTTGTGGGCCCTCTGCCGACGCCCGGCGCGTCTGCTGCGGATTGGGTTAGCGGATGAAATCTCCCTCTCCCTCTCCGCAGCCTCCTTCTGCGAGACGACTGTTTCGCAGAAGGATACCACCGCGTCCCAGGACTCCTCGCTGCCGACCATAGACTTGACTATGGCCGGCAGCGACAGGTCACTGCCTACTTCAGAGATGAGGGCACGGCGTGGCTCCTCCCAAGCGGCACACTCTGCCAGCGTATGCCGCGCCGTGTCCTCCGGGCAGTCGACGCAGTGGTGACACCGGGCGTCCGGCTCCCTGTTTATGCGACACAGGTACTTCCCGAAGCAACCATGCCCCGAGAGCACCTGCGTCACCCGAAACGACAGGGAGCCGTGCCTCCTCCCGAGCCAGCGCTCGAGCACTGGCCGGACGGCCTCGATGGTAATGAGGCCGGCGGTAGGGCGTGAAAGCCTGTCCCGCCATTCCGCCACCAGGACCTCATGAAGCTGAGACCGACGCAGCTCCATATGTCGCTGCATCGGCCCTTCGCCCCGCGCCCGCGCTTCCTCGCGCCGGTACAGTGACGCGAGTATAGCTATCTACCAAGTATGTCTATAAGTCTATAAGTAGTAGTAGTATAGTATAGTAAGTATAGTATAGTATGGCTATCTACCAAGGCCAACTACCCTGCTCCCGACTCCTTCTAACTGCCGTGTCCAGACGGGACTTGGCGAGTGGGCGGGTCACCACTTCACTTGGCTTCGTTAACACCGTTAGGTATCCACCAAGGACCACTAAGTCGTGGTTTTAACCCAGAAGGGGCCAAAAAAGATGTGACACCTGTGGGCGGCGCGCGGAGACGCGGCGACCGCAGTGACGTCACGCAGTGGCGCGACGAGTCGGAGAGAGGGGCGCGGCGGGGCGCGCGGTGGGGGCAGTGAGAGCGGCGGGCGGCAGCGAGACGACCGCTCGGCGGCGATGGCAGGCGAAGAGTGCGACCAACCCGCATTGGGCCTGCGTGCTTAATTTATGCCCATTCCCTCTCTCACAGAGAGGAGGCCTGTGTCCCAGCAGTGGGAATATTAAAAGGCTGATGATTAGAGACTGGATTATATGCATTTGCATATTTGCCCCATTCTCAGCGGCAATTGCATATTATATCTAATATCTAGTGATGATGCATATTTTCGCGATATTTTTCGGTAGGTACTCTAATTACAAGTGTAATAATAAATTCTACAACCAAAATTTCGCCCATCTATACTAAAAATTTTCACTTATAAAAATATTATGATTGATCGAAGACTACACATTTAGAACACCTACCTGATTGTTTTCGTTTATAAAAATGTTAAATAATTTTTCGGTTTAGTGCATTATTATCGTCTGCAAAGTTCTTACATTTGGTATTGATAATTTACGATTGAATAATTCACTAATTGTATGCTGATTTAGAAATTAAAAAAACCAACCACTTTTTTTCACATTTTACGAATTTTCATGCCTCTTTTACGCATTTTTCATCCATATTTCAAGCTTATTATGTTGCATCATAATCTGGTACTTACTGATGATGTACATTATTATAATTTTCTGACTTTTACTAACACCGATATATTATTAATTGTTACAGGTATCACAGGCCATGTCCGAATAGATGCCGTTGGCGACAGAGACGCAGACTACGCCATCTTAGACTTGGACCCAGTGACAGGAAAGTTTGAGGTGAGACTGTCCAAATAAATTATATCATTTAGGTTTTTGCAGTGTATGTGCTTATGTCTACCTAATGTTGTATTTATCAAATACTAGCTTCTGGCAGCGGCTTAGCCCACGTGAAAGTCGATAATTATCACGAGGGAATATACTCCCGGGATAAAAAGTCCTATATGCTAGTCCTGGCTATAATCTAGGTATCTCTGTGTCAAACTTCATCCAGATCCGTTCAGCCGTTCTGGCGTGATTGAGTAACAAACATACATCCACACATCTATCCAAACTTTCACATTTATAATATTAGTAAGATGTGAAGTATGTGTTTAAGTGGAAGAAAGAAGAAAGAAAGAAGAAATAAAGGAAAAAAAAATTCTTTCACCACAAAATGGCGCCCAAAATCCGCCATTTTTTTATTTTCCAATTGTAATGTAGCCAGTGACACTCGCAGGGTTAAGACGAATCGATTGACGTAAGAATCATCTCGACCAACGCGTTTGGTCTCTAGAACGCCACATAGGCACAAACATAGATACATAAATACATACATACATACATAGACTGATAAACACATTACCCTCCTTCGGCAGTCGGGTAAAAAAGATAAACAAAAAGAAAACTTAAAACTATACAACAATAAAAAAGAGAAAGAAGAATATAAATATGACATTGGAAGTGATATTAAAAGTTCAAATTGTTAACTTATTTGAAAAAGGTTATCTCTGAAAGTACTAATCCGATTTAGAAATGAATTTTACGGATCAAGAGCTATATTGTTACTGAATGCCAAGGTTGTTGACCTGACATAGGCCACCGGATAGAAGCTACTAGTAAAAGAAATGCTCCAAAAGCATCTGAGTTCAGCTATACTAAGCAATAAACTATGTAAAGTTATAGAGACATAAATAGTAGCAATGTGCAGGCAAGGACAAGTAATTTGAGCCAAACTAACTATTCGAGAACAATCTCGAGGACGTGATGATTAATTTTAAAAGTTACGTACTGCCCAAGAAACTATCAAGAAACCTAACTTACCCTGTCCCAAAACTTAAGGTTTATAGCTCATAAGAAATTCTTTGACGCTGATGGAATAGAATTTCGTAAGTAAAACTAGACGTGAACTGAATTAAAGCTAGACTTGTAGGATGCCTCCAGGGACTGGCTGACCTCGAGACTTCAATTTAACACCTTGCAGTCAAATTACACACGGTCAGTGCTCATGAAAAAGGTTTTGAATTAAAATAAAATATACATTCTTTTATTTCGTGGCTTGACGACTTAGAGGCCTTTGCACGCCTGCGCATTCACCTAACATCTGGAAATGTTTATTATATACTGTGTTCAGCAATAAAGATTTGAATTTGAATTTGCTATTATTGCGGATGCTCATACTCGACTCAAACTCAACATTGGCCACGTCATCAATCGATTCGAGATTCTCTAAACCCCAGTCAATAAATCATCTGCTTTGTTCTAAGATATGTTTATTAAGATATTAGTTACTTAGCAAAGTACCTCGATCTTTCTAAATTAACAGAGTCTTGAGAAACTATGGACTGTACTAATTACTTTGAAAGTCATGCTCGCGAGCTTCTTTGAAATTTCTAATCATTTATTTACATTTGGCATTGATTGCAACCATTTCTTAATGAATACTGAATGTGTACATCAAATCACAAATTGGGGTTTCGGATTGCAAATGGAATTATATGAATGCTTGATATTATTTACAATTTGTATAATTTTGAAATTCCGCGCACTTACCGCACCACCGCGGGCGTACCTTTGACAGCTATCACTTGATAACGCAAAGTCAAATCAAGTCAAATTCTTAATTGAATCCTAAAAAAATTGAATCCTAATTGTTTAAATCTCTCTATAAGACTGAGGTTTGCTGTCAGAGAACTCATCATCATAAATTAGATTGTCGTTGCGAAAAACTCTTAATTTTTTTTTCGTTTAAATATAAACAATTGAAAATCGATAACTTTTTAATAGACCCACCTGACTACGAACACGCCACGATTGGTCGCCATGTTGGTGACGCCATAATGCTATAAGAATTTCACGATAACAACTCAACTTACAAATCAACTACAAATTACCTACCACCGAAAATTTGTCCAAAAATATTATTTATAACAGCTAATTTTATTTAGTCATGTGTGATAGAGGATTCATAAGAATAATAATTGAGAAGTTGAATTTAGAAGTAAGCTATTCACTCTTGACTCAAATACCCCTTGGTTATATTTATCAGGAAACAAAGTCTCCGACAGGGAATCACACCCCTTAAATTACCTTACTTATTAAAAAATCTTAACGAAATGACGACTAGAATCAATTGTTATTAATTTTTAACTGTTAATAAGTAGTAGATAGTCAAAAAGCCTGTTAATGGTCAATTTGACTTTGACTTTGCTCACACTGAATTTGAACTGTTACTCTAACTTTTGATTTCCATAAACCACAACCTAGGGGTCTTCAAGTCAAGAGTGAATAGGTTACTTCTAGGCAAGCGTGCTCCACCTTCGACCATTTCATCGCTTAACATCAGGCGAGATAGTGGTCAAACGCGAGCCTATAACGAATAAAAAAAAAAAAAAAAAAAAAATACTCAGGGCTTTATTCTAGAGGCCATTATGATGATACTCTTGATGTCCAGGTCGTGGCCTTCTTTCACGGTCTGAACAGCAGCTACAAGCCAGTGGCGGGGAAGGCCATCCATTGGCCTGGGGGGCGACGAGGTCCGCCCCCCGACACACCGCGCTGTGGCTTCTTGTGGAACGACCCCATGTGCCAGGGTGGTAAGTATTTAATTTTATTGTAATTTTGGTATTAATGTATTATTTTTTTGTATTTGTTTCAGACATTTTTTTCTTGGATGATTGATATTTTTACCAGAGCGATCTCTGTAAAACTGCTTATTCTGTTACAATTTACGATTTTTGAAACAAGCACGCAACTGTTGCGGCACCAACGCCGCCACTTAATACGAGTAACTAATGACATGACGTCACACAAATCCTGCATCGCGCAAGTAAAGTTTTCGGCGCGATTTGAACGTATACAACAGTCCGACATCAACCGTCGGGCAGTTGCCCGGACCAGACACAACACCCGTCTGGTCGGAGGATCCTCCCTTGCCTACGGGGGTTTGTGGGACTTTACACCCTGTTCCACATGCCCCCAAACTGGTGACCCCGAGTATGAACGTCAGCGCAGCCTTCGTGCAGAGCTACTTCACCGTGACGTCATCACATCCTCGAGCTGTCGAGCAGCGAGTCATCAGCCAGCCAGTATTCAAATTATCTACGAGGGTATCCTGACCACCAGCATGCACTAGACGTGCATTCCTGGTCATCATCCTCAACCTGCATCATCACTCCGACCCACCGGAGCCTGCAGCAGCATCCAGACGCAATGGGACATCATCACCCCGACTCACTGGAAAGTCATCACCCCGACTCACTGGGGCATCATCCAGACGCACTAAGGCATCATCCACATGCACTGGGGCATCATCCCATCACTGGAACCAATCTTCCACTGGCCTGACAAGCTCACAAGAAGTACGGATGACTCAACCTACTATCGACCTCCGGTCTCCGGAGGGGAGTGATGTAGCGGCACTAACGCCGCCACTTAATACGAGTAACTAATGACATGACGTCACACAAATCCTGCATCGCGCAAGTAAAGTTTTCGGCACGATTTGAACGTATACAACAGTCCGACATCAACCGTCGGGCAATTGCCCGGACCAGACACAACACCCGTCTGGTCAGAGGATCGTCCCTTTTCTATGGAGGTTTGTGGGACTTTACACCCTGTTCCACCTACCCCCAAACAACAAAGCAAAGAATATTATACTAAGTATACTTTTTTTGTTCACAAGCAGAACTGTAGTAAAACTGCTGTCTTCTTGGTTTAGTTATTTTAGAATTGATGTTTATCACTGACTGACTGCTGACTGCTTGACTGTTTAGCGGTCGTAAGTAATTCATAAAATAGTTAAAAAAATAATTGTCTACGCGAATCAGTCCAAAACAGATCGCAAAGACCTTGGCCTAACTCTCTGTGTCCATGGCTTGATGACTTCCGTTCCAATTAACTACAATGCGAGTTGATTACTACAATCCAATTACGCACAGTAGTCTACAAACAGAATATTACAACAGGTATCAAGAAAACCTTATTATATAATAAGGTTGAAACCTCGCATTACGACTGGCGAAGTCATAACTGGCGTAGGGATGGCTGGCGTAGCTCGTAGCGACTACACCGTAGCGCTACGGCGTAGCACTTTAAAGTTACGGGCCATTATATTGAGGTAATCGAATGAATTAAAGCTTTTATGTATCTTAGAAGGAAATGTCTTTTGTTACCTTGTAGTTTCGTTAGTGTATGTAGATTGTCGCATCTTGAAACTTAAAATTGCCTGTACTTTGTAGGTAATGGTCTGTTATAAAATGTTGTCAGGCACCAGCTTATAAATTTTTTTTAAATAAAATAACTAGCTTCTGTTAGCAGCTTCGTCCGCGTGAAAGCCGGAAACTATCCCATGGGATCGAACTCCCGGAATAAAAAGTATTCAATGTCTTTTTCTAGCATCCAATCTATCCCTATGCCACATTACATCAAAAGTGGTTCAGCGGTTTGGACGTGAATACGCAACAAACAGACTGAAATACAGAGTTACATCCACATTAAAAAAAAAATTGCTTGAATATACAATTAGTAATATTTTAGTGACATTTAAACGCCGAAATGTCACTAAATTATAACCTTTTTAGAAATAAATACAACCGATTTTCAAATAAAAACACTACAAAGAGAAAATTAACTTTAATTTCGAAAGTCAGTGTTCTTTTTCAATCGTTTTTGATTCTTCGTATTTTGCCACCGACTTCAGAAATAAAAGTTATTTTTCACTTTATTGTATTTTTATTTGGAAATCCGTTGTATCTTTTTGCATTTGTTTTTCACTTTTTAATTATGATACTATTATGGCATAATTCTCTAAGTTATGTAAAACATGTTAGTAATAACATAACATGTTTTATCTCTGCACCAACCTAAGGTCGACTGCTAGAATAGGCCTAAGGCATTATATCCGCCTTTGTACCTGTGCATAAACACGAAACTTGAACACAACCGGTGAAATAAGACGGTACCAGGGTAAACTGTACGCATCTGCGTACCCTTTTAGGACGTCCCGGCGTGATGCTATGTTATAAAATGGTCATAGCAACAGTCCCGAGAGATTTGCCATCTTTTACTGAAGAGTTCTGCTGTATATCTCCGAAGTTCTTAATCAGATCTTGATAATATTAAAATGGGAGAGATCCACAAGAAATGCAACTGCTTTCAAATAAAAAAAAGAATCATCAAAATCGGTTCACCTAGTAAAAAGCTCTGTCGCTACGTAACTTAGTAGAAGTTCTTTATTTAGAAAATGTAAAGCTTTTCGTGGCGGGGACTTTAGCTAAGTTATTATCTCTGTACGAAAGTGAGTACCTATGTAGTTCCTTAGGTGCCTGAGTGCCTTGTTGGTCTGGGGATCACGAGGGCTGCTCTTGGGAATGAGATCTTGTATCCGACTCCTAACTCGGACAAAATCTAGAATTTCTTAATAGAAGCTTGGTCTGAATTCGAACCGGTTGATAACAGTAGACTAGACCCCTATTGAATGTGATATTAATGTAACTGGCGAATTGTGGGTGAACTTAGGACCTAGGTACTCCCACATTTACGTACCTAAGTCTTAGATCTTAGGATAAGGCAGAGCTATTATATTCAGGTGTATACGAGTTTAACAGCTCTGTCTCATCCTTCAGAGAATTCGGTGTGATTTTATGTTATGTCCTACCATTGCCATAGTGTCCATATTTCAATGGCAAAGTGTATAAATATTCACTAGCATCACTGCTATGTACAACGTTTGTTGCACGCTGCTCGGACAGAGGCGCAGACCGTCATAATCTATTGTTTCATCGGATTGGCAGTGTTTCTAACATTTGCTGTTACTGCAGCTTGCGTCGCTTACAAGTAAGTACATACACAGTTTTAGTGTGACATCTCCGCATGCGAGAGAATCGCGGCGGTATTTAAACTACATCACATTAATTATTACCGAGATCGATTGATTCGTAGGATTTTTATTGAATTTAATGACATGATTAGACTATCGCCGCGATTCTTTTGCATGTGGAGATGTCGCTTAGGAGGAATTAAATAAATAAATTACAGTTCGTATTTTGAAAAAGTATTTTGTCTCGGTAAGTACTTACTTTAGGAAATAACATAATAAAAAATATCTATGAAATCATGAAACATTTTTGCGTTACAAGGTTCTTATAGCTCTTAAATGACATTAAAAGAGGACGTCCTTGGTAAACATTTGCGAAGTGTCATGGGTCCTTGTATAAGAAATACAAGATGGCCGTCTTAGTGCCGATTTTGGAGCCAAAAGCCAAAACGTTGTAAAACTAGGTTCCCTATCCATTTGCATAAAAACTTTAGACATAATATAACATGGCATACTTTTGTTTATCCTAATTTTATTTACGCATAACATTATTTTCGCATAACTTACGCATATATTTTTTTAGCAGAATTACACTAATCATAATAATGTTTAAGCATAACATTCTAAAGCATAAATTTGTTTACGCATAGACATTAAAAGATTTTTAAGCATAACAAATACGCATAATAATTGTTATGCTTTATTATTAACTCCAAAAATGTTAGACACTAATACAATTTTTTATATAATATAAATAAATAATTCTTATTCTATGCTTATATGTTTTTTTTTCTGGCTCCTCACTGCGCTCGTCGCGCTCGCGTTCGCTTTGGTCGCATTTTTAATTGTCTCTCGTTTTCTGTCAAAAATGTCGTCACTCGCGTTATACTGCGCTCGCTCCTTTCTGTCAGCTAGGTTCTTGATAACCCCTGTTTTTTATCAGGTAAAAACATGAATATACTTCGAAACTTGCATATATACAAGCAATTTTTAAAAATATACACCTTAAATAAAAATTATATTATTAAAAAAATAAAAACCACGCTTACCTTGTCAAAAAGTGATTTTTGTCAGATAACGACTATTAATTAATCATTTGTAATGCATGACATAATATAGTTACATAATATTATATATAATAAATCATTTGTATGAAAATTCAAAATACAATAACTCAAATTTGTTTCCGTTATTCCTATTCATGTTTATGACTTATTACTATCATGCTAATAGTCATTAGGGCTAGTAACCGTATGCGAATTTAAATTATGCCAAAGCAAATTATGCCAAAACAGTTATGCCAAAGTATATTAGGAAAAAGAACATTTTGCGAAAAAAAGGGATCCCTTCCAGCTCAAAATGTATCCATTTAAGAAGAATATCTCAAGGATTGAGCAAGCAAAATGCTTTGAGACAATTGAATTCTGAGCAATTTTATTGAATTAAATGGTACAATATTATTTTGCCATCTTGTGATCTTTTCATTGGATAATTCAAATATACATATTTTAGTTCTGTATTTTCTGTTTTATTTATATTACTTTGAGTTAGCTTCGGAATGATTTAGAACAAAACATTCTTGCATTACTTTCGTTTGAGAGGATTCAATTTATTTATTTTTTTGTGTTGAAAGGATCTAACAAGTTTATATTGTAATTCATGGACATGAAATAACGTTTTCACTCTGACTTGCTTATTATTGTTTTGAAATTCATTTTTAAGAAGAAGGTAGGTACAACGACAATTTTCTAAACGAACTTTGACAATTTTCTAACATTATTATTTCATGCCTTGAACTGCGTACTTCGTAAACATAAAATAAACCCTGATAAACTTCTTAATTCTAATTTGACGTCTTCCTTTTTAGTCGCGCATTATTGCGCTTTTGCCAGGGTCTGCCCTAAGCTTATTGACAAAATAGATAAAAACTACAAGCAAGTTTTGTCAGGCAAAATTTTGTTTAATCGTTTTGGGTTCAGACCGCATTCTTCTAGATTCTATTTTTGAATGTTTTTATTTTATTTGTTCACAATTATTTCATACTACGAGTATCTGCCGACATGACAGGATCCGCAAACTTTCTAGTTATTTTATAGCAGAACAAATTCCATTAATCGTATCATAGGTCTTTTGTTTTAGACATCCACATTATTTATTAATTTATTTATATATACTTTATCATATTCATTCCAAAACTGTTTCAACCTCAGGTCCCTTAATCCGCCACATCACATCATTCAGTGACACTGCGGTTTCTAGCGGCTGTATAAAAAATCTTGGTTACAAAGAAAAATAGAGCTAAACTAAGGAGTGGAATTCCATGCCGTAGTCTTTGTTTCCTGATAGTTACAACCTAGGGATCTTTCAGTTAAGAGTGAATAGATTAGTTCAAGGCAAGCGCGCTTCACCGTAGACCACATTATCGCTTACCACCAGGCGAGATAGTGACCAAGCGCGAGTTAAATTAAAAATTGTTCAGAAAATGCTTACATGTTTTGACATACATAAATGTGAACTTATGATTTTGAAGGAATGCTTCTGTAATCGTGGGAGTATGCTTTCGTGAAACAAAAGTTGGCACCACAGCTCTTTCTTAATTTGCTCATCTTCCTCCACAGGCAAGCTCGAATAGACGCAGAGTTAAACAATACTTCCTGGAGAGTTCGTCCTGAAGAAGTCCTGGTGGAGGTTGGCACAGGAATCGGCGCCAGTCCTGCGCTGCACAGCATTAACGAGGTACTCAAAGTAAGTGGGGACTATAAGGTTCATAAATATAAATGAAAAAAGATGGCTCATTGGTCTCACTAAAACTAATAGGTCAAGGGTTTGGTTAAAATTTCCTAAGTTAAAACCCAGTTTCTGGATTGAGAATGTCGAGTTAAGAACGTGTCAAAATTTTGAAATAAGGTTAAGGTTATTTATGATATTTTATTGTTAAATTTCTACAGGCTTTCATGTTAAAATAGAGTTTGACAGTACTCAACTTCAAATTCTTAATTTAGAAACCAGGGTGTTTAATTGCATGGTTTCTCGTAATATTTATTATTAAACTTCCATGTTATATTGAAAATACATGCAATACCGTTTGGATTTGCAGTGTGTTTATCTGTTTGACTGTTACCCTGAATATCTGCGCCAATACGAAGAAAAGAAGAACAATATTATTTCTTTTAAATTATTAATGGAGGAAATGATCCTAACGGAAACTCTCTCAAGCGAAAGTGAATCGGGATAATACCTATTACTTACAATGAAGTAGTTTTGTGGTGACTGGAACAGTCAGCATTTTATAATACATAGTACAAGGCTCTATTGACCGTTATGAAATTAAGAAGAGCGTTCAGCGACATCCAGTCGACACCGGATAGCGGTGTGGCCCAGCATTATACTGAGCGATGACCGTTTTGCATGGTTGTGACGCATACTTGGTTGAATTAGTATATAATGTACTTATTCCTTTTGTTTTTATGATATGCAGCGTCGTGCCTTTTTTTTTTTTGTTTACGGGGGGAAACCTTCAAAAGGCGCCTGGAATTTTGGGGCAAAAGACCAGGGAGTGTGGGATTTTTACCTCACTAAAACCACCCCGGTGATCACCTTCAGCACGTAGAAAGGACCCCGTGACCTCTCAAAAGACCACCCCGGAACACCCTCTGTGCAACGCCTGTTAGGGCACATCCCTGGGGAGATTAATAATGCACCTCCCCTGAGCCTCGCTGTGCACGGCAGCATGTGAAGTCCCCAATCTGACCGCCCATGACCCCGGAGTCCCACCTGCTTATGGAGCAGTCGGGGTTTCGGCGTTTTAGGCATCGAGGCGGTTGCTTCAACGAGGCCTACTTCTCCGAGTGGGATCGGCTCTCTCACGATCCCGCTCGGCAGCCTCCTTCTGTACCATCACGGTCTCACAGAAGGAGACCATTTCTCTCCAGTTTTCTGTCTCTGCCAGCAGTTGTGAGGGCATGCAAATGTCTCGCCCGATCCTGGCGACCAAGACCTGCCGCTCGGAGGTCCACGCACGGCACTCCTCGAGCGTGTGCTGTGCAGAGTCAAGGTCGCCTCCGCAGTGGTGGCAATTTGCCATGGTCTCTCGCCCAATCCTATTCAGGTACTCACAGAAGCAACCGTGCCCGGTGAGTACCTGAGTGAGCCTGTAGGAGATGCGCTCCTCTCTCTTCAGCCAGGCTTCGAAGTGCGGCAGGACGGCTTCGACAACGCGATTGCGCAAATATTGCGGCTGCTGTAGCCGCTCGCGCCACCGCTCGAGCGCGTGTCGCCGTTCCTGCCACCTCAGCCTTACTACAGCGATTCCTGGCACGCTATCACCATTCTGGCGGATGGCGCGTATTCGGTTATAAACCCTCGCATCCATGTCCGCCAGAATGTCCAGCGGAGGCAAGCGTGCCAGGAGAGTTGCCGCCTCAAAGGATACCGTTCGGTAACCTCGTGCGATACGAATGGCCATTTTCCGCTGCAGGCTATTAATTTTAGTCCTGCAGCGTCGGACACCTGATAATCTGCTTGACCAAACAGGCGCCCCGTAAAGGACCATCGATCGCACGACACCCGCGTAGAGGCGGCGAACTTCCTCCCGTGGTCCGCCAAAGTTAGGCAGCAGTCTATGCAAAGCACCCACTGCCTTTTCAACGCGGGGGACCAGGCGCTCGAAGTGCTCTTCGAAGCCCCACCGACCGTCCAGGGTTAGGCCTAGATACTTCAGGTATCGACCCACCGGGACTTGCGCATCTCCAACTGTCACTGACGAGCTGGGTGGCTCCCTGCTCCTCGGCAGTTTATGGAACCATAGCGCTTCAGTTTTATGAGGCCTAATCTCCAAACCCAGCTCGCGGATCGAAGCCACGACTCTTGCCACCCCGAGCTCGGAAAGCTGGATGGCATCGTCGAAATTGTCCCCGCCGGCTAACACCAAGGTGTCGTCTGCATAACAAACGATATTTACGCCGACGGGAAGCTCTACACGCAGGACCGCATCATACGCGAGATCCCACAGGGGAGGACCTAGCACCGACCCCTGCGGAACCCCACACGTAATTTCCCTCCGATGCACGCTACCATCCCGGCCCACATAGCGAATGCACTGCAGGTAAGGTGGCACTCTATGATGTACCAGTGCCGCCCTAATCGCATCCCAGGGCAGGGAGTTAAAGGCGTTGACGATATCCAAACTTACCGCCAACGCCACCCCACCCCGGGACACAAGCTGTTCCGTCAGTTGAACGTTGCTGCCGGAAGCCATACTGGCAATCAGCAAGGTCGGGACCAACTCGCGACAGGTGCCCGACGAGTATTTCGGCAATTATTCTTTCGAATAGCTTGGAAACCTCGTCGAGCAGGCAAATGGGACGGTATGCAGAGGGAGACTCCGAGTCCCTGCCTGCTTTCCTCAATAAGACCAATCCAGCCTCCTTCCAGTCAGAGGGAAACACGCCCGCACGAAGGCAGCTGTTAAACAGCTGTCTTAGGCGATCCCCCAGAGCAGCCATAGCCAGAACCCACGCTCGGCCAGGGATACCATCCGGACCCGGCGCGGTGTTTCGAGCCCCCATGCGTCTAACGGCTCGGTCTAATTCATCTTCAGTCACTTCCAGCTCGCCAGTCCAGTCCGAAGGGGTCAAGAGCGACGGGGGAACTTCCCTGGCTACTGGAAAGAGCGTGTTTACTACTCTCTCCAGCAGCCCTGCATCCATGGTTTCTGTGATGGGGGGCACCCATGGACGTAGCTTGGCCATGACCACCTTATAAGGTCGCCCCCATGGATCCCTGTCCAGTTCCTCCAGAAGCTCCCTCCAAGACCTCGACCTGGCATCCGAAATGGTGTGCTGGAGTGACATGGTCGCCTCCCGATACGCTCTGTAGGTTCTGGCTATTTCCTCCTCCTCTGCTCTTGGCTGCCTTCGACGTCGGGTGCGTTGATACTGGCGTCGGGACCTAAGACATAAGACGCGTAACTGCGCGATATCTTCTGACCACCAGTAAACCGCACCCGGACGCTGAGCGCATCTGACCCGGGGCATGGAAGCGTCACAAATCGACGTCATCCTGTCCCGGAACCAAGCTGCCTTTTCTTCCGGATCGGGCGAGATCCCCTGGGAATGAGCATCTTCCGGCCACGCCACGACGTTGGCAGCTGCAATGAGCATATCTCGATTGAGCCGCTTGAGGGCCCAACGTCGCGCCGGTAGGTTAAAATCTGGACGGCTCGGTCTGTCTCTTCTGCTACCCTCCAACCCGACACCATGCGAGCGGCAGAAGGAGTCGCCCATGAAAGATCCACAATATACTCTTTTTCTTTCTTTCTTTCTTTACATAATACATTTAATCTATCGGCAAAACTGCGAAACATAATTTCACATTTACAATAAGTACCGACTACGTACTATATAATTTCAATGTTTTATAATCAATACACTAAATGGCCGAACGGATTTGGATGCAATTTAGAATATTGGTAGACTATATTTTGGATTAGAACCTAGAATACTTTTTCATGTTAAAGTCGCTGACATAAACTTGTCAGATATGAAAACAGATTCTATATTTATTGAAGTACAAGTGAAAAAAAAACGGCTTAAGCGCAAACAAATGTCTCTAAAAATAATAATGGGAGCCAGTAAAAGTAATAAAGGATTTTTTAATTAAGATGTCAGATATTTCATGAATCATAAAGCTTATGAAAGATGCTATTTATTAATTAAACTAGCGTCTGCTTCCGGCTACGCCCGCGTTAAAAGTATTTATTAGCCTGCGCTATTACATCGTTTTCGCTTAGATTTCTAACTTTATTTCTTCTTGCTCGGCTTCTATGGGTCATAGCGTGATGCTATAATCTTCCTAAAGAGTTGAGGTATCAAAAGCAAAAATTTTTTTTCACACCACCTGCTCGACAATTTCCATTTACATATTATGCAAACTCAACGTAAAGTAAAGCATTACATCATACGGGAGTTAAAGTTGTACGTCACTCACAAGGGAGTAAAGTGAATTGAATTTGGAACGTCAAATTCGTGTGGAAACTTGTGGAAAACTATGTGAAAAGAAGCCCATAGAGCATTGTAAAGAGGTTTGTTCAAACATCTAACTGGCCACCCTAAACAGAACTCAAAAAAGAAGTAAAAAGGCCCAATTTCAAAGAATGTGAAACAAAAGACGCTATTTGGTGCTGTGATTTTCAGTGAATTTTATTATAGCAATATTCGTGTTTAGAAAACTTGCCACCAACGTTCACGATCCAAAATGACACCCAAACACAAGTTTCTACATCTTTGAGTGCTGAAATAAACTCTACCACAACTGCCATAAATGTACCGAACAAAAATGTTACTCTATCCTTCCATAACTAGACTAATATATTACTGTCCAACATCAATATGAACTTTTGATTTACATTAATTACAAAATAAATACTTAATTTATTGAGCCCTGGCTTCTTACTGTCTCGCAGAAGGTGTGAAAAGTAACGTATGCTCCTCTGGGATAAAACCTGTTTGCGTCTTGGGCAGCTTGAACCCCTCGATTCACTCAGGACTACATAACGCCTTCGCTTCACTTGGGAGTAAATTCTAGAGTGCCTCGTTACGCTTAGGGTTCAATATGCCGCCCGTGGCGTGAGACACTACTTTATTCGCTAGGTGCATAATCTAATATCAAATTAGTACTACCACTACTACCACCACCACCCCACTACCAGTACCAGTACTAAATCTACTATTTCAAATCAGTAGTAGTTTCAGAAGTAAGCGAGTTCAAACAAACAAACTCTTCAGCTTTATTATATTATAGACAAAGCAAACATTTCAAGATTCACAAGATCGTTGATATTTATTTAATAAATAAACATTAATAAAGTAGATTATGTTCGCTGTAGCATCCAATAATTTCGTTGTGCGAGCCATTTTATTAATTGTTTGGCAATAATACACCAACATATTGGAGTAATTGGAGCTTATAATCAAATAACACGAGCAATTTCTTTTAATTTATCGGACTGTGTGCGTTTGCATTAATTTACAGAACAAAAAAAAACAGTCCAGCCTTCGGTGAGATTTGTACTGAATGAACAGTAAAAATATCACCGTGAACTTTAATGAAGTGCTTTTCAGTACAAATCTCACTGTGAAAACTTAGGTGAGCTGTCAATTGATATCACACTTACTAAGTTTTCACGGGAACATCTTTCTTTATTCTGTAATAAGGCTGCGTTTCCACCAGAGATGTGCAACGATGCGTAGCGAGGGATGTGTTTGTTAAGAACCAATAGAATCACTTCATTTACCAACCTCGCTTAGCGATTCTCTTCTATTGATTCTTAACAAACACACCCCATTAGATAAGATTCTCATTCCCATCGACCATCATCGATCATCTTTCATTGCCATTCGATTTCCCATTTAGTAAGTTAACCTAATTTCACAAGTTTAAAGCATGGCGTCTTTTCAGAGTGGTCTGCTCTTAAGTGTCTCATAATAATATTACCAACCTTATCCGACACACAATGTAGGTACCTTTGTGTGATGTGGTAGTATCGAGCTGAAAGTATCTGAGTGAGATAATTGGGGCTACAATATTATATAGCCATTTTATTCAATTTCGGAGAGTGCTACTGGACTTTTGACCCCGTTCTTCTGTCACCACTCTAGTTGTCTCTGGGATGGAGTACTCGTGGTAGCACCGGGGCAGCCTCGACTCTGGGCACCCCCTCACTAACCCTGTCCTCCTTCACCGTCGGCCTCTACAAAGGGAACCGAGTGGCCGTCAAGAAGATACACAGGAAGAAACTGGATCTTAACAAGAAGCTTCTATGGGAGATCAAACAGGTGAGTAGGAAAATAAGTTAATTTACACACACAGAAATAATTGGCATTTTTACTGCTGGAACACCTTTTTTGTCTAGATTTTACTCTTTAATATTTTAATCCACATTAATAGAGATTTATAGCCATAAAATAATGTATCCTGTTAATATTATAAATGTGAAAATTTGTATAAAATTTGGAGCACAGGCCATGGACTGAATAGGTATACTTTTTATACCGGGTAACATAATACAAGTATTTGTCAAAAAAATTACTGCCAATGCCAGTGTGCAATGGACTGTGTTTTGCCTAGCTAATATCATTAATCATTGCCCATTGTAGTACAATATTATTCTATTCAACAAAATAATTAGATTTCAGTAACGTAATAGGCTTATAATATTTATACTTAATGTACTTTTTTCTAACGGTAACCGATGTTTTGGATTAATAAAGGCTTTATTATTATTATTATTAATAGGCATAGGTATTATTTTCATTGGATGTCTGTGTTGCAGTATACTATGTAAGTACACAAAACCTGCGACGCCATTCTAACGTCAATTAATTGATTACTGCTAATTACGTTGATGGATCTTTTGTTCGCAAATGGATGATTGATTGATGACTGAAAGGCTGTATATTATATTGCATAGTGATTAGACTAAAATAGTAGTAAACCTCTAATAAAACGCACTTATAAAAGACGTCAAAGAATAAACTATCATTTTACCCGACTGTCGAAGGAGGGTTAGGGATTTTGCTGTTGTCTCTAATCTCATCTAGATTAAGCACGCGATTCTTAACTAGGAGCAACCTAAAATGTGTCCATGATAAATATTTGGTACCTAAAAAAAGCCTCACTGCTTATTTTGATAACAAAATCTGTTTTAGTGTCGTAGCTGTTTTTACGGGGTAGAGGGACACCTCCAGATATAGAATGAATGGAGTGCTCTCAGAACTCCGATGATGGTCGCTAAAAGCCCGAAATTAGAAACCGCCCCAGAGAATCTGAGATTCTCGTTGAAGCTAAGAGAAATAAGCCGTTTCTGTAAAATTCTACAATACGCCAATGACTTTGCTTTCTACTGTAGTTCAGCTTCCTTCTCTGATTCCGCATCTCACTTAAATTCTGCCCTTCATTATTTAAAACAATGGTTGACTGACCACGGCCTAAGCCTGTCAGTTAACTCAAAGTTTAAGTTCAAGTTTCCGCAAACGTAATATTATCCTCCTCTACTCGTTATTAGCTTCATGAAATTTAATAATATGCACGTTTTTTGGTCCAGTCAAAAACGAAGCATCTATTTGAAGTAGATTTTAACTCCTTACTCTTCGAACCAAAAATTATTTTAAACTATTGTGTTTCTAAACATGACCCTGGTACCAATGAAACTCAACAGAATTCTATCTGAGGACTGGCGCGATTGGCTCACGATATTAACAGGAGCTTCTAAGTTGTCAGATGATAGCAATATCGGTTCTGCTGTGTGGAACCCAAAATTCAAAATCATTGTAAATGTTCGTAGTTCTCTATTTGGCTCTATTTATATGAGGGAAGCAATAGCTCTTCTGGAAGCGGTTTTCTACATTGAATCGTATACTCAACAAATCCCTAATTGTCTCGGATTCTCTTAGCTGCCCTCAGGATTTATTAAATTTTTTTTTTTTTTTTTTTTCTCGCATTACAATTTTTCCCTTGTTATACATTTCAAACAATTTCTGTATAGATGCCACTTTTTAGGCATAGATATTGCACTGGCTTGTATCCCTTGTCACTCTGAAATCGTTGGTAATGAGAATGCGGACTCGATTGCCAAGTCCGCTATTCGGAATGTGATCGAATCATGTTCATCTTGTTACCCCCGAGATTTGCGCTGTCTTGCTAAACCAGTGATGAAAAAGTGCTGGAATACCCATTGGCAAAAAACTTGTTTATTGAAGGGCATATTTTATGGCTCTATCCGACCATACATTCCTTCTAAATGTTAATTAAGCAAACTTAAATCTTTATATAAATTTGCTATCTCCGTTATAATTCGACTCCGGCTTGGGTTTGTTTGCACGCCCGTCTTTTTGGCCCGCCTTTTTTTCCTCGACGCAGGATTTGACCTCGTATCTTGTTCGTCTCTGACTTATACACGGACCACGATGCCAGATCTACTTGAATACAGTAATTAAAATAATCTAAAAGTAGCAATGACACTAATTATATTACAATATTCTGATAAAGTTTTAGTCTCGCAGCATAAAAAATTAAATCAAAATCGCATAACAAGTAGTTATAAATATCCTGACGCTAACGCTATGAAATATCAAATTGGCTTAACTGTATTATTCTATCATTTTTGCCTACCTTGAAAAGGGCGTTCTAGTTCGATAAGCTGATACGTATCGAATAACACTTATCTACATAATTGCAGAAGGTTCAAAACTGTCTAACTTTTAGTGCGTCAGCTAACGGCAGGGTGGGTCAGGTAACAGCAATTACCGACTGTAAATGAATCATTTCTTTTTCCAACTTTTTTAACCTAGTCGTTACTAAGGAGTATGCTTTAGAAAGTAACCGTTTTACGGCACTAAAGCTGATAACCAAGAATTTGTTATGAATTCACTCAGAGCGATCACAAAACCATTTTATAGGTACTGTGACATGTCTGAGACATCTAGACAAATTAGATATCACAGAAGTGTCACACAGTTCCGAATTGCGGTAATCCCGTGTGACGGGATCGGATATCCGTCGGAATCAATGTTTCCGATATTATACTGTAACTTTGTAACTCTCGTTTCTAGGGGATTGGGTTTCTTAATATTGATTTTGTAATTGAATGTCAAAGTTTTGTTTGTTAGGATTTTCGTGATTCCATTTAAGAAATTTTGTTAGTTGTTTAAAGGAACGGGGTAAATCCCAGTATCGGATATCTTGCTTTGTAATTCTTGTCAATAAGCAAATTACTACCGGTATCAGTTTTTGCTATTCAAATCACATCTGTCTTTCATTGTCTGTAGTACCTAAAAAAAACGCGTTTTGCCACATTTCACGGCATTAAAGCAACGGTAAATACTTGGATGCCAATGTGTGCTAAGCACAAGACAAAATATCGGTTGATAGTAACAGTCAGATAATTATCACAGGTTGTAATTTTTTTCGAGTAAACCTGCAAAACACACACACTCGTTTGGTTTTTGTGGAAAGTTTTGGCTACGTCTTTTCAAGCAATGACCGCCGAGGCATCTCCATGCTTTTAAAATTGCAAATTGACTTCTCAAAATCCTCAACAAATAAATTTCCTGAATGTACCTACATCTACAAAAAAAACAAATATTTTTCTACTCACACAGGCCCGCAACGTGTCTCACGAGAACACAGCGCGCTTCATCGGCGCGTGCGTCGACTGCCCGCTGGTGTTCGTGCTTACAGAGTACTGTCCCAAGGGATCGCTGAAGGACGTGCTCTCCAATGATGAACTGCAGCTGGACTGGAACTTCAGAACTTCGCTCGTGCATGACATAGTCCAGGTAAGAGCAGCTGGCCAACAAGTATTGTCCTAAGGGCTTGCTGAAGAATGTCATAGACATTTTTCAGCGAGTTTTTCTTTTTTCTTCTTTAAAAGCGTTGCCCCACAATAGAAATTTCTTCCTGTATCATGGGTGCGTTTACAAACATTTAAACACACATACACAAGATACCCAGATCCGGAACAAATATCTGTAGGCCATACAAATATTTGTTCCGTACGGGAATCAATCCCGCGACACGCAGTGCAGCAGCCGATCGCTCAACCGTGTCGTCAATTAACTGCAGCTGGACGGAACTTTCTGCACCTCGCTCGTACATGGTATTGTGCAGATAAGCTGAACACCAAGGCCGTCCAAGAGTAGGTTGGGTCGAGAATAACACCAAAGTTACGGGGTACATTCATAAGGGACGCAAATACCGGGCAGCTTGGCAGAAAAGAAATGAGGCGTATGCCCATTAGTGGGTCATTTCAAGCTGATAACATAATAAAGAACTTTTAAGCAAAACTGCAAAAACCTGAAGGAAACCATGGCCTAAGCTAATTCTGGCTTCGTACCTGAAAAATCAGTCCATGCTTTATGTTTATGCTTAAGACTGCTTCCGTTTTGCGTATTGTTAAATGAATGTATTTAAAACATACCTTTTTTTTCGTTTGATAAAATGCCTAACGCATACCGTCCGGGGAGACGAAGTGGTTATTTGGGCTTGCACCCACTAAAAACTCCGCCTGTGCTAGGTGCACAGGCGGAGTTTTTTGCTTTAAACTTATATAGGTAATATAATCTGGTGGCAACAGTTTGGGTTGCAATTCTAAAAACTGATGATCAGACAGACATTAACCCTGTAGACCCGGTACAACCGAATATTTTCTGTCCATCGTCTTTTAGGGATACGAACGGACAGATTTAATTTAGAATACAACGAACACAGAAACATATCAGCAACCCCCACTGACCCGACCTTGACTGACGGGTTCACTAAGCATGAAATTCAATGATTTTCAGGGTTATCACAATCTAATTCAATTGTAATATTGGCGCTGCTCAATGGCTACTGACTTTCCTTGTTGAGCGGTTTCTTAGCCTTGATCAACACAATAAACAAAGCCAATCAATGATGAAACGTTCCCTCCAAACAATAACTGTTTGTTAAATTAATTATTTTTATTTATAACAGTGCCTTGGGCAGGAAAACGGTCAACCATGACTTGTTTTTTTTTGAGCGTTTTTATTTTATACGATGATATATTTTATTTTTTGTTTGTGGCCAGTTTTCTGGTTTGTGTTCGGTTGAGAGCAATAGATTCGCTTATTAGATGGGACTTTTTACATTACTGTTGAAATGTGAGTGTACCTCCTACCTACTTTGGGACATCTCTGCTTAACCCTTCGGAAAATACAGGCTTTAAAAAACCTTTTCCGTTTTTTTTTTCTTGTGTTTATTTTTCTACTCGGATTCAGACCAAACAAAATTCAATGATACATATTCAAACATTTTTTTTTCTATTGCGTAAAAATTATTAGTTTTTATTATTAGAATACTTAATTAACAATAACTACGAGTACCTATATACACTTAATAAAAATAAAAAACTACGAACGTGTATAACATTTTTCAGTTTCAAAATCCAAGCTGTGTTCGATTTGTAGCGATAAAGTAAATAATTCAGGCACTACGCCAATCTCACTGTCAAAAAAATATTCATAAAAAGAAGCGAATATTGTCAATATGATTTTTTGTACAAAAACATAAATTATCAAATAGAAACCTGGAATTTACTTAAAGAAGTTTTAAAAGCTAAATTCAATTTATTATTTAGTAATGAGTTCTATGCAAAGAATATTTTAGTTTAAAAAAAGTACAAAAAAAATCAGCCAAGTGCGAGTCGGACTCGCACACGAATGGTTCCGTTCCATTATCGCAAGAAACGGCAAAAAAATCACGTTTGTTGTATGGGAGCCCCACTTAAATATTTATTTTATACTGTTTTTACCCGGCTGCAAGGAAAGGGTGGTGGTGGTGGTGTATGTATTTTTTTTTTCTTCAACCTATATTGTCCCACTGCTGGGCAAAGGTCTCCCCCATAGCTTTCCAGTCTTCCCTATTATTTGCCATCTCCTGCCAATCTCCTGCAAACGCCTCCAAGTCGTCACGCCAGCGTTTCCTAGGCCTCCCCGGCGACGATGCCCATCATCCGGCTCCCACTGCGTGACGATTCTGGCCCATCTATCTTTATGCATTCTGCATATATGATCCGCCCAATCCCACTTCAGCTCAGCAGACTGGCTGCCCACATCGGCGATTCCTGTTTTGGAGCGTATCGTAGTATTACGTATTCGGTCGCTGAGCTTAATACCCAATACGCTACGCTCCATCGCCCTTTGACATACCTTGAGTTTGGACTTTTGAGACTCGGTCAAAGACCAGTTTGAGCTCCGTGGTGTATTTATTTAATATTATTTATTACCTCATGTCTTTCAAACTATTTGACGGATTTTTATAATTAAGACATCGTTAGATAGGTCTTGACCACCCAAGTGTTCTTAGGTGAATGCCGTTAAAAAAAAAAGGAACATGGTGGCTTTTGGGCGCCATTTTGTGGGGGTTGCAATATTTGTTTTCTTCCAAACCCATCGAGTGGGGTATCAAAATGAAGGGTTTTAAGAGGAGATTACAGAAATATAAACCACTTATTTATTTAAAATCATTCGAAAAAAAAAAGGATAACTAAAAAATTGTAAATAAAAAATGTTAATTTAAAAATCAAAAACCCGCCTGCGAAGCGAACTAAAAAGCTGTAAACAAGAAAAAATACCCTTACCCTTTAGGTACGGAATCCTAACAAATAACGTTGAGTTGTATTGTAAATTCACAAAAAAAAGAATTTTACGATGCTTTGCTCATAATTAACTATCTCGTCGCATGATTTAATAATAAAACAGTTGGTTTCAAAGAAAACTCACAAAAAAAAACAATGTTAGACGAAGTACGTGTTTTATGGACTGGATAAAATGTGTGAAAACAAACGAAAAATATTGTTTGGAGGTGAAACGTGTCTGCTGTTAAATTCGTGTAGTCTTTCCTCTTTTAACGACGTGCGTTTGGCGCGTCTTCTATGCTATGAAACAAATTATGTTGTGCCAGATTTCCGATAGAAAAATCTAAAAGAAAATGGTAATTTTTAATATAGAAAAAGGTTCACCAAACATTGAGAGTATTAACTAACAAGCAGTAGTATTACGAGGAGGGTCGGCAGAGAAGTTTCTAGAAGAACAAAGCCTACCCCAAGTCAGTTCTTCTTTAGGGTCTTTACCCAGTTTTGGGACAGTATCAAAGAAGTAAACATTAACATTAACATTATGTTACAGCTCAGTAACAAAAAACAACTTGAGGTTATTCTAAAAAATAAGTTTGTATCGTGAAAATATAAATTATTCTTACCCAATATTACCTTAACTTATTAGAAATCAGAGAAAAATATTGTCAAAATTACGACGTTCGTGCCAATCCGATACCGCTGGGAGGCAAAGTTAGTATTTACGATACATCTACTAAAATAAATACGAGCAAGTTGTAACTTTTAGGGTCTCAATTTATTGGATTTTTTTTCATAGGAAAGTTTGTGACGCCTTCTATAATGACTTTCGCAAATTGTTTTCTTTTTTGTATCCACAGAGGTTTATTCCAAATGTATGCTTTATGTTAGGTATAGAAGTAAATGTGTTATTATAAAGTTGGGTTTCATCGAAACAAAGATAGAAACTAGAACAAGAAGAATAGCGTTATTTTCTTGATATGTTTGGCATTTTAATATTCATAGACCACAAGAGTGATTTGATAGAGTGGGTATAAAATGTGCTTATTTTGCGTTTTGCGGCTGGTTTTTAAGTTGAACATTTAGAATTAAGAACGTGTTAAACTCTACTTCGATGATACTAAGTTCGTCAAATTTTCAAAATAAAGTTTTACAAATACTCAAATTCATTATTTTAGAAATAGGGGGTAAATCCGTCAGTTTCCTAGGCGTCCTAGGGATGGACTTTAAACCCTCAATTTCTGGCTATAAAAATTAGAAACGTCAGTGTTCTACAATTAATTTATTGTCCGTTGTACAGGGCATGTGCTACCTGCACGGCGGACTGGGCGCGCATGGCAAGCTGCGCTCCTCCAACTGCCTCATCGACGGCCGCTTCGTGCTCAAGATCTCCGACTACGGCCTCAACACGCTCTGCACGCCCACCGACCTGATCAAGGATGACACATATTATTATAGTAATAAATGTTACATTTGCTTGTCCTCTTTTTTGTGCCTATTCGACGGGCACTTTATACTGTAGATCACCGACTACGGCCTCAACACGCTCTGCACACTGACGGATCTGATCAAGGATGACACTTATTATTCCTCCCTCTTTCACCTGACTATTGTCCCAGTTTATCTGGGGTCAGCCCTCCAAGTACTTCTGCTTCACACCGTACGGTTGCGGGTTGTCTCTTCTGTTGTGTTGCTTGTGATCATGTAATTCTTGACTGTTCGTAGCTAGGTCATTGGTGGTCGTTGCGGCTTCTTTTTCCGTGGTCTTTGTTCATGACTCTTTTGGTCATATGGCCATCCTCTTGCCTCGTCACAAATCCGTACCAGAGCAACTGGTTTGCACTAAGTTCATTTTATATTCTAGTAACTTTAAAAGCAAAACGAATATATTCGTTTCTTATTTTGTCAATTTTTTTAATTCCATCTGATCATTGTAGCATCTTCATCTCAGTGATGTGAATTTTCTGTTCATCCGTCTTCCTCATCGGCGTGCACTCCATACAGCAAGGCTGATCTTACTGCCCTTTTATATACGTTGCATTTGACTTTAATCGGCATACGGGAATCGCATGGGATGCCAGACAGCGATCTCCATTTCAGCCAGGCTGCTTGGATTCTATTGTGTAACTTTTCAATCCTTTTGCGGGGTCTGTTATCGATGATTGGACATGGTATTTCACCCAAATTAGCTCCAGAAAAGTCGTAATACATGTATTTTTCTTTCTACTGACTCTCAAACCTCTCATCTCCAAGGACTCCTGCCATGCCGTCAGGTCTAATTGCACTTCTGCCAACAAATCGGCTATAAGAACTATATCGTCGACATATTGTAGTTACCACGGTGCTGGTTTTTGTTTGGTTGAAGTAATATAGTCCATTACCAGGTTGAACAGAAGAGGGCTCAGAGTCGAGCCCTGATGAACACCTACTCTGACATCAAATGATTCACTGGTTCCAGCTGGGCTGATATTTTATTTTTTTAGCCTTTTACGAGAATACTTATCCAGATCTTAAAGGAATGAGAGGTTAGCTTGATTCGTCTTTAATTTCCACAGTCCGCAACATCCCCTTTGTTCTTATAGAAAGGTAACAGATTGCTTGTTCGCCACATATCTGGTACCTTAGTAGTTACAAGAATTTCGTTGAAAAGCATCGTTAACCAAGCTACAACAGTATTTCCCATTTTTCTGGAAAGCTGCTTTGACTTCTTCTGGTGAAATTAAATTAACCGGCCGTTCGGTGCATGGCAGTGCAGTTAGCGGTTTCTGTGGTAACTCCTCGTTGAGAAGTATTTGGTAGTATTCCTGGCACCTCTTATCGATTTCTTTGTTTGTGCTTAACAATTTGCCGAATGAATAATTAATGTATTTGTTAAGTTTGATATCCTTTGTGTGGTTATTCCGAAGTTTGGCTAACTTAAAATTCCGTGTCTGTTTTTGCGTTTTCTAATTTTTTGTAAAAGTGATCATTCGACAATGCTCTTGTTACTGCAACACATTTCTTAACTCTCTTCATCATCTCTTAAATATTCCAGTCGATCGGTGTCCATAATTGTTACCTGCCATTTCTTAAAAAACGCTTTCTTTCTCCTTATCAGAGATTTAACATTCTCATTCCACCAAGTAGGACCCTTATTAATCCATAGTTTTCCTTTTGTGACACCTGAGGTTGTCTTGGTGGTTTTATGCAAAACTGGTGAAAGTCGTTCCAGAGAGTGTTGCTATCTTTTGGGTCTTGCAGCGTGTCATGTATGCAACGGCCTTGGCGGTGGATGAAGTGCTGTCTGACTTTTGTATGTTATACCATTTTATGCGGGCCTCATATTTTTGATACTTTTGTTTTTAGTACCAGTTTGGCATTGCCAAAAAGACCTGCATCGTAATTCGTCGCTTATATAAACTTAATCACGCTCTACACGCCGCGGCCGAACTAAAAGGCGACACTAATTTAGTAATAATTATTAATGCTAATTTCGCTCACTTATCCCTTTTGAGCTGTTTATCAAATTAGAAAACATGTAGTTTGAGTTTTCGGATAGTTTTAATGTTTATTAGATCGACCGTAGTTCAGATATTAAAACATTTGTGAATAATAAAACAAAAGTCTGTAAATTGATTTAAATTGTAGTCTTGACGTTCAAAAAGTGCCGAATTTTCAGCCTTTCATGAAAATAAAAGAAATAAATGGAAACGATTAAGTTAGAAATGGTATTTTTCTGGGGGGGGGAATAAAATGTAAAATGATGTCTAACTAATGCTAAGTTAGAAGTTAGCAACTTAGCTAAAACAGTCCCTCTAGTAGTTAATTTAAAGGTAATTTTACTTTTTCTTGATGCTTAAATTTTGCTTTATTATAGAGTTACTATGGACAGCGCCAGAGCTGGTGGCTGCCAGCATATACCCCGGCGCGGCGGCGTCACTCAAAGGAGACGTGTACAGCTTCGGCATCATCCTTGAAGAGATCGTGCTGAGAGCGGGACCCTTTCATAACTATACTCCTAATATGTCTAATAAAGGTCAGTAACCCTGCTAACTTTACTTTGCATCATCGTCATCAGCCTTTCAATGTGCCCACTGCTGGGACACAGGCCTCCTCTCTGTGAAAGTATCCACCACGCAGGTAAATGCGGTTTGGTGGATGTCACATGTCTTCGAATTTATGGTTCTAGGACATGCCGGTTTCCTCACGATGTTTTCTTTCACCGTTTTGAGAGCAGTGCTGATGAAATAATTTATACAAAGTAAAACGCCTGCTGGGTTCGAACTCATGACCTACAACTTGTAAGTCACGGCCGCTACCACAGGGCCACTACTGCTCTCATAGCACGTTTAAATTTATTCATCATGCAGATCAGAAAAGAGTCAGTTTTTGCATGGAATTAATAAGTACTATATGGTCCTTGGTTATTTTAAAATTTTCCGTGGTAAGCCTCAGAAACGCTATGTTGGCTCTTTTCATGTCCAATTGGAAATAAATAGCAAAAATAGGCCTTTGAATTTTGCCCAGCACTGGTGTTGTGTAGGTAAATATTCCTTAGAGACGTTCCTAATGGTGCGACGCAATTAAATTGCTTCGATAGACACAATCGCACGCGTATTTTGGTCCCAATTAATTTTGTATTTTGATTGTGATTTGAATTTGGATTTTAATTGAATTTATTGTTTAAATTTCTCACTTATGTATTACTAATGTAAACAGGAAGAGCAGAAGTACCTAATACAAGCAATTTTTTGCTTATAAGGTACTTTATATTATTATATTTTTATTTAAGTATATAAGTTGTAGAAATGAATGCTTTTTTCTTTTTTTTGTTTTGTTTGTGTCACATTGCGTCCATGTGAACGTAATTGCAATTTCGCGTAATAAAATTGATTATCAGGGTGATATAAATCGAATTGCGTCGAGCTATTAGGCATGTCGCTTACTTTTGGTTGCCGAAGTCTGGTAAATCAGCCTGAATTCATTATTGTAAACCCATCCACCCACCCATCTTAAAAGTTTAGAAACATTAAATTGCTATAACAACGCTCCCATCCGCATTAACATTTTCAGGCAGTCTTATAATAATATCTAAGGACAGGTTCCTCAACGCTAAATTATCGCAAAATTAATGTGTCAAAATGATCAAGCACGTGTTATCTGCTGTGATTGGGAAAACTAATTTTCAACAGCCAATCACAGCGGATAACCGGTGATTACTCGTCGATTACGTTAACAGCCCGAAAATCAAGTTTTGAGAAACCGGGGATAAAAGATTTCCCTACCCTGAAACGCCACTTCACTGGGTCATGTACTCTCTGAATCCGCCATTTGCCAGCCAGTTGCAATATCCGCTTTTAAATAACATGAAAGAAAAAAGGGACATCTTTCAGGCTGTAAAACTTTTTAATGGAATGTGATGGAAAGCCCTTTGTGGGCCAGCGCAGTGGAAAAACTGTAATTTATATTATTTAGTATGTATTCGGATAAGTACTGCAAGTTTGCCTGTAATTTTTTGCATTTTTATTTAAATATACAGCACTTGATGTTACGGGCGTTTCCGCAACTCCACTACCAGCGCGTATTTTGCGTACGGATGGGATTCCAAAATCAAAATCATTTTTTTTTATTTCACATAGGCCTACATGGGCACTTATAAAACGTCGACAAAAGGTGCACGGTTCGGGTTGGTCGTTTCCTATGGAGAAGAACCGGCAAGAAACTCCATGGTTACTCTTTTAAAAATGGTTTGGTTTTACAATATTACGATTACTTTATTCGATTCACTCCAGCTCCTCGAGGAAGTCCAGCAGCGCCTTGGTGCTGCCGACTGTCTGCTGCAGGGTACCTGGGTCACCGAAGTATTTGGCCCTGTAGCTTGCGATTACAGGGCAGCTTAGGAGCAGATGTGCTGCTGCCTCATCTTCCACCATGCATGCTCTGCATAGTGGGCTGCCCGTGATTCCTATGACAAAAACGTGCTTATTAAAAGCCCCGTATCCAGTATATCTATATACAGCACTTAAATTTGTTCTATTTTTGAATTATGACACGTTTAAACCATCTTTTGTAAGCCAGGGCTATCTTATTAATCCGAGTTAGATGTTACACGGACCAATTTTCTAAGACATAATTATTAGTAACTAACTGTACCCGTGTCTTCCCTACCCTACTTACCTAGACCTACCTACTCTACGTCCCTTGCTAACTATCCTACCTACATACCAATGTTATTTCTAGCGTCATTCTTCCGAAGATAATCGTAACACCGCCATTCAAATATGACGTCAAATGCAGAACGCCATCTATCGAATATGAAGTTCAACTGTCCGAGTATCTGAATTGCGTTTGTAATATTTTACTTCTTGAACACTTTAAATTTATCTAACTTTTGGTAGAGTGAACCGATTGCGATGAAACGAAAACTAAGTAATACTTCAAGTTACGTTTTATAAGTAAAAATTATCTACATTGGTTTCGTACATTTTACAGATTTATTGTATGTATTGATTTATAGTTTTGGTGCAAGAGAGACTTCTAAATTAGAAACACTTTCATTTTGCTAACATGTACTGCCTCACTACAGGACAAATATTTCATTCCCATCCTTCCATCCAACTCATTTCTTTTCATGAGATTAAAAATCAATAACTGTCCTACGCCATGCTACGCCGTAGCAATAGTAGCATTGCTACGGGGCTACGAGATTACTACGCAGAACCTCTAAGAACAATTCGTAAAACTTTTAATATGATACTAATAATATCAGAATGTGTGGGTAGATTAGATTAGAAGATCTCAATTTAAGATCTATATTTGATATTTAAGCTTTAGGTTTCTGCCAATTACTAATATTATAAATAACGTGTTTACATCTTGTGAACTTTACGAGAACTATAAATAAAATATAAATACTCGTAGATCAAATACTGGATAGGATGTTTAACATGAACTGATTCAAAGTTTTATATGTTTGCAGAGAATTCAAATAGAAATAATTAACGACCGTTTAACTCTTTAATTAATTTTCTTATCATACGGGCTTGATTAAATTGGCTTTAAAGAAATAATATATTAGTAAAGGACAACCTACACGACACGCACACTTCGAAGTGTACTACCGTGTATTTTTGACGTTTTCAGCTAGTAGGAATTATAGAGTAAATCTACTAAGAAATTATGTGTGTGATATATTAAAAACACTATCTTTTGACAGCGGCTTCGCCCGCGTGGCAAGTGTTTTCTTATCACAAGGGAACTTTCTATCGGGATGAAGTAGTATGTGCTATTCCAGACTATAATTTATCTTACAGTCAAATTTCATCCAGATCCGTTCAGCCTTTATGGCGTGATTGAGTACAAACATGCATCCACACTTCCACACACACATCCATCCAAACTTTTACATTTTACAAATTATAGCGTTTGCGTTTATTTTAAGTTTTGGATGGTGAAAAAGGCTCAGGTCAACTTGGTATTTAGTGGTCAGCGCCATCTATACAATACTGTAGCTATTTCGTTTTGGCATGGTAATAGCAGTCTCGAACTTATCTAGATTTTGAATTTCGCAAGACGGACATAAATTGTTATTTATTATTATTATTTATTTGTTTTAGATATGAAATCCATAGTTTTGTTAGTACGTACAAATTCTTATATAAATTAGATACACATACAATACATACACATCATGTCAAAATTAAAGTACACTAAAATCTAAAAAGATTAATTAATTAATGCATTTTGGTACACCGTATGTAATATCATTTAAAATTAATGTCAATAAAATAAAACAAAATGCCTTGTAAAATCCAAAAAATATAAATAAATAATTGAAATAAATTAAGAAAAAATTAAAATTAATTATAGTTCTGCAAAATTTATAAAATAAATTCTGTGTTCAGTAGAGGTGAAATTGCAAATTTACAAAATTTATTTATTTCTTCTCGACACGTAATCGAACGCAATGCCACAATATTGGGCAGTCTGTTCGGCCCACTACAACGCTAAGAATGCTGTTAACACTGCCGCGGACACGACTTAGCAGCGAGACGGCTCTTTTTCTAAGGATGGCATGAAAGCCATCGACAAGTGCGTCTGAAAACATGCCCGATGCGCTACAGTGCCGTGGCAGCTGCATCAGCATCCTAAAAGCATTATTATACTGAACGCGCAGGGCGTTGATTGTCCTCTGCGTATAGTTGACCCATAGACTGCACGTTTAAAAAGATTGGCAAAATGCCCGAAACATTGTTACTTTTACGGCCTTGGTGCAGCGTGCAAATCTACGCTCCAACATATTGCATCGTACAGCCAACGCCCGGCGCTCCCTCTCAATGTCTTCGTGGTCTGAGAGTTCATCCGAGACCCAGTGACCCAGGCACTTCAATCTTGACACTCTGGTTAACGGAACGCCATCTATGAAGACGGGTGGTACGTGCGTGACCTTAGAGCCAGCAGATTGAAACACCAAGAGTTCACTTTTCTCCACATTATACTTGAGCCCATGAGCCCCGGCATAATCCACACATACAGCGAGCAGTTTTCGAATGGCGTTAATGGAGGGACCCAGCAACACCATATCGTCCGCGTAACTGATGTTATTAATGAATTTTCCATCTATCGAACATCCGACATTGGTGCTGCTGAGCCTCTCGATCAGTCCGTTCACGTATAGATTGAAGAGACGAGGCGAGCCGTGCTGTATTGACATTGATCGTTATCCTCGGCATTATAACCAAAGGCAAAACGATAGATAGTTTATTGTTCAGGTTACTACGAAGCCACTAAAACGATATTTGTTTCGTTTCGTATAAATAGTCTTGAAGTCACTGTTCTTGGTATCCGTGGGTGGTTAACAAGAACTTTTCGAAGATGTGGGCAGGTTGGGGCAGGTCGACGGATAGCATTTACTCAGTCCGCTCTGACGGCCTAGCACATCCGCCGCCGCAGCAAGGTGCACGGCAAGCGCTCGCAGTGCGGCTTCATGGGCTGCAACAAGAACAATGTCATTGAAGAATCACCCGTCAAAGTATCCGTCACAGATGCGTGACGTGACGTGTAGAACTAAAATATTATTACAAACTGTTCACACACATACATTTAAATCCAGCGAACACACTGCGACATTGTCAGCGAGCAACGCGGCGCAGCTCCGGGAGCGCGGCGGGGCGGTAGCGTCGCGTCAGTGCATCGTCCGACATGACCGCGCTCGGACATATCTTTGAATTTATTTACTACTTATGTTGCTATAATTGTAAACCACCTAATAAATCTTTTTATAATAAAATCTGCTTGCTTGCTTTCCTTCAACCTGGGCCTACACATAACATGAATACCATCAAAAACATAACATGTAAAAAACATAATTCTCGCGGTGCTGTTCTTGTAACGCAAAAAGTAGTGAGATCGAATGTTAAAGCAAGTTGGTACCTTATTAATTAGGTTACAAACAAACACATTACCCGACTTGGTTTTATTTTTAAATAGGGGTCGATATTATTGTGTTCTTCTAATGTAAAAACAAGTCGGTTAATGTGTTTATAATTTGTGCTTATGCCTAGTTATATTATGTTCTCCATGTCACTGAAAATTCAGGCTTCTAGCTTTATCTACAACGAAGTCACAGTGGGATCGAAAATGTTCTGAATGACTTTGAGAAAAGGATGGTACGACTGTGCCTTTGTTTGCTCGACTTGTTTGTTGTTTCAAATCTTGTGTTTCAAAGGTCAACTTGTTTTTCAAATTCAACTTGCCTTGGTAATTAGTTAGTTAGTATGTATGGGTCAAATCTTCCAACTATATTTTAAATAAGTTATCTCTTACCGATTGAGCGGTAATTTGTCATACACGTTTGAATGTCAATGCATGGTAAATTAAAAAACTGGTTTTGAAAACGTTTTTTTTTGTTTATCAGAAATAGTAGGCCACGTATGCGCTCGAGAGTCGCCCCCATTTCGGCCAGTAGTGGGGGCGGGCGAAGTGGGCGCGAACGCGGGGGGCGGTGGAGGGGCGGCCGTGGAGCTACTGGACCTGGCGGAGAGGTGCTGGGCAGAGGCTGCTGATGACAGGCCCAGCTTCGATGCTGTTAACGCTAATTATATCAAGTGAGTGATGAGTGACGGTGTAGCGAACTTCAAATCTTTTGGCCTGAGGGTGCAGATAGACTAGTTGATTGATGATATCGTGACTTATTTAGAAACATACAGTGAAATGCTTTGTAAAACTAAACTACAACATGAGTCATGTTTGGACCCTAGTCTTTAGGTAACATATTTTGAAGCGATAAATATCGACTGATCGACGTCAGACGACTGCTTTAATTGCACCTCATCATCATCATCATCATATCAGCCGCAAGACGTCCACTGCTGGACATAGGCCTCCCCCAAGCGTCGCCACATTGACCGGTCCCGTGCGTCCCGCATCCAGCAGATCCCTGCAACCTTCACCAGGTCATCGGTCCACCTGGTGGGAGGCCTTCCAACGCAACGTCTTCCGGTTCGCGGTCGCCACTCGAGAACCTTTCTGCCCCATCGGCCATCTGTTCTGCGAGCAATGTGCCCTGCCCACTGCCACTTAAGTTTGGCAATTCTTCGGGCTATGTCGGTAACCCTGGTTCTCTTGCGGATCTCTACATTTCTGATTCGATCACGTAAGGAAACTCCGAGCATAGCCCTCTCCATTGCCCTTTGGGTGACTGTAAGCTTTCTGATGAGGCCCATTGTGAGCGACCACGTCTCAGAGCCATAGGTCATAACTGGCATCACACACTGGTCATAGACTTTCGTCTTGAGACACTGTGGTAAGTTGGACGTGAAGATACCGCGCAACTTCCCGAACGCTGCCCAGCCGAGTCGGATTCGACGGTTGACCTCTTTCTCGAAGTTGGCCCTACCCAACTGCATCGTTTGTCCCAGGTAGACATAGTCATCCACAACTTCGAGTGTAGAGTCTCCGACCCTAGGAGTAGGTGTGACATGGGCATTCAACATGTTTCTTAGTTGCACCTAAAGATGGTTTATTATAGGTTCTGCAAACCTGAAAGAAAAGAAAGATAGAAAGTAAAAACGTTTATTTGCGTTACAAAATACAGAGTATGCGTCACAAGTTCACAACCACGCAAAACGGCCATCATTCAGCATAATGATAAGTTACCTGGTAAGTTAAATTTAGTTAAATTTGCTTTGGTTTCCTCCGTGTATCCTGTTCTTTGCTTTGCTTCAAATAAACAGGTACAATAAATAATAATAGAAATAAGATACGAAGTTGCGACGTATAAGTAAAAATTAATATGGCGCCATATAATAAATATGGCTCACTTTCTAATGTTTTTATCACAGAATGACCTATTCTAGTTCACGAAGAATCTTAATTATCTAAGTACTTTCCCATCTAGGGGTTACTGTGACAATTTGATGGACGATCTCCTTCGTCGCATGGAACAGTATGCCAACAACCTCGAGTCTCTGGTCGAGGAGAAAACTGAACAACTGTCGATGGAGAAACGAAGATCTGAGGAACTGCTCTATCAAGTACTGCCAAGGTAACTTTTGTAATATTTAGTCTTACAGGTTGATGAATATTTGATGAATGCCGATTATTTTTAACTAGCGGCCCGTCCCGGCTTCGCACGGGTAGACTTTTATTTATAATAATTATTTTAAATAGGTAGTTCTGAAAAGAACTTGTGTTAAAAAATGTGAATTTGAAAAGTCAAATATATTTCATTTTCGGCAATCCGCTGCAGCTACCAGTTATCACTCCCCTCTTCCGAATCTTGGAATGTCCTCCGTCGCCCATTTCACGCCTCGCAATGTGTTGTGTATAATATTTCTAGTAATTTGTGTTGATTACTCACATTTTTTTATTTATGATATCTTTTGAATGAAATGCCCGATGCCAATAATTTAAAAAGTAATCTGCGGGTACTAAAACAGCCTTTACTACAAAGGAATTTATTTGGGTAAGGATAAATACCAAGATAAGAATAACGTAGTCTGATTTTGGTCGGCATTTTTATTAACTTTGCAACGTAAAAAAGTAGTTATAATGACATAACTATAATAGTTGGACACATGGTATTGCTATCTTTTTTGTAGATATTGATATGTTCTTTTATATTGTAGTAATTTTTTTGTTCTATCATCAATAGTTTTCGCAGCTAAATTTTTTACTCCTTAGGTTACATTATTGAAGTTTTGTAGGGATCCCTAATTTTACTCGATTATCAATATAGATAGCCTAGGTTATAGTCCTCACCAAACTTCTTGGCCGCCCTGAAGTTGGCTGCAATGGCTGCGCAGTAGTAAATCTCATACAAAAACAGCACCGTTTCGTGCCTTGCGCATCAGGAAGCCAACTTTCGGGCGGCCCAGAAGGTTGGCGAGGACTATACTCAGTGATAATGTACCATCCCATTGGTGCAAGAACGAGTTTTTTTAATAGTGTGGTTTTAGTAATTATAATTAAATTAAATTATAATTATATTATATTATAGTATAGATAACATTATGCTCGTGTTTCCAATAGGTATACGCAGAGATATACATCACATACAACTTTGTTTCTTTTCTTAACTATTAACCCACATAAATAATTACCTTTCTATACATAATGATATGAACAGATAATGATACTATATTAGTTTTGACGAGCAAGTTCTTGTAATTCGGATTTCATTCTGATATTACATCTATGATCCTTACTTAAACACTAAACAAAATTAAACGATACAAACTTATACTAAACCTAACTACTTACATTATATACAAAAGACAGGTACACTTAGGAGTCGAAGTACTCCTCCACATCGCTGTCATCCGGGAACATGCCCAGAAGAGTGGCAGCATTGCCACGTTAAATGGCAATGCTAATTCTTTGCGCAAAGAAAGAGCCAGCCCTCTGGTCACGCACAGTGTCGATTAGTCGGCGAGAGATCTCCTTAAAAAGGAGACGTGCACCCGGCCCCATGACCCAAGCGTTTCGACCCCAAACGGCTCAAAACTGTAATTACCAATTAGGTTACAGTATTTGCGCCGCTTGAGGGCCTCAGCAGCCGCAGCAGCAGCGCCAGCACAGCCCGCCGAACTAGGAACATGAGATGGCGCAAGGGTGTCGACACAGGTTGCGTCCCACACCAGAGGCCTACCCACCTTCCACGGCACCAAAGTCATGCCAACTGGTCTCTTCCCATTGTCACGTTAGATTCTAATACAGCTGGTATGCTGGCGGTGATAAGGGCTGGACGAATAATGTCATTGATACTGGCGTGCCGTGCTATGCGTCCTGCGCTCTTGCAACAAGACAGGCCATGGTGCCCAAGGCTGCCGACTGCTTCACCACAATGGCACCGATGTGGAGCAACACAAGGTGCGCCTAAGCGTAGACAAGTTGCGAGCCGAAACGAAGAGTCATCCATCATATTGCCTATGGTGAATGACGGGAGTGCTTGAAGCCACAAACCGGACTCCCATTCCCCCACAGCCAGCAGACGCGCACGCTCAGCAGTAGGTTTTTTTTTTTATGCGCCTACCTCTCCGCGCAAGGCGGAGTCTGCGAGCTAATGGGTTCCCCGGACATAGTCCGAGACCTTGGGGACTCATTTATTCAAGGTCAATTTTTCACTTTACATGAATCTTATTATCTATAACATTAAATGTCTATTACATATGAGTTTCTTAATTTACCTATTTACAGACTTATTTTACCTTATTGTATAGCACGTTTTTAGCGATACCTAGATTCTATTTTGTTCATAGATTATGTATCGTTCTGTACGCTTCCCGTTGTATATATATATATAGAATTTCGAGCACTGCTGTTTTGTTATGTTTCTATCTTTTTTTTTTTTTTTTTAATTACACAAGCCCTGTTGGTCTGATTTTTCTGACGATGTTATATGCGTCCACAGTGTCCGGGAAGAAAAGTTTTGTCGTTGCAGCTGTGTCACCCGTTCTGTACCTCCGGTTCCATTCGACCAGCGAATCCTTCCGGATTTGTCGCTTGGCGAATGACACCGGACTATAGGAAATGGTCTTTTTGAGGTGTAGTGCCGCTTCTTTAGCCAAGTGATCGGCTCTCTCATTTCCCTCCAGTCCTGCGTGCGCCTTGATCCAGAACAAAGCAACATGCTTGTTTTGGATGCTGCACTTTCGCAGGTTCTCCCTGGTCTCGACTGCGAGGGGATGAGAAGAGCGGTGGTTTGCGACCGTCTCCAGTGAAGTGAGTCACTGAAGATGCCAAAAGACCCTTCTGTGTGCTTATGGATCTCCCGCGTGGCTGTGCATATGGCCAGGCTCAGCAGTACTAGACGATGTATTTATAAGTTTATTCTGTAGAATACTGCGGAGCGGCATATCCCATCGTCTCTGGGAGGACAGGTTGTCGGGCAGATCCGTATTGAGACAAGCCATTTTCCAAGCGTTCAACGCATAGGTCAAACACGGTACCTCAAAATCAACCAGTGAGGAAGATAAGATGTTCCTGGTTAATTTATCAGTACTGTAGACCGAGGAGAGGAAGGCTGGTATACTTATACTTGAAATTTTGCGGACGCCGAGGCCACTCAAGCGAATGGGAAGCGTGGCTTGTTGCCATACTCGGTCGTCCAAGGCCACATTTAGGATAGATGAAAGTGTGTTCTTTATAATTTGTTCTACTTTTTCTAAAAGTTTTCGGTGTTTCCATAAATGAGAGGAGCGAAGGTTATAAGTAAATTTTGGTCCAAAGCATCAATACCGGATAAGTGTGTAGGCCGAATGCAATGTTAATTTTGAAAAGTCTTCGTTAAAATTTTGTATTTTCTGTTCAATAAAATTTGGAAAGGATTCATCAAAAATAGGGGAACCCAGGAGGTGAAGAGAATTTCTCTCAGTAATTTTAATATTGGGTGCTATCGCGTGGAATTTTGCTAAAGTAGTCTGTCGGTCAGTAGTTTGGGGGAGGTAAATTTCGCATTTCGAAAGGTTATATTCCTAGCCTAATGGAGCTACATTTATCTTTCAAAAACGTTTAATCGTTCAAGACTGTATCTAAATCAACTCCTAGGGTTTCATCATCCAAATACCATACATTGAATTTAAAATTTAGTTGCCGAATGATTGGATTTATTGCCAAACTGAAAATGACCGGCCCAAGAGGGTCACCTTGTTGACAACCAACAGCTGATTCCAAAAGGTTTATCCTTATATTTTACGTCATCACTTTATTTTAAGAGCATCATAATATTATTTCACTAGAACTTTCGTGGTCAAATTACGTCGATATCTTTGTTCTAAAATAAACTTATATACTATTCTGGGAATCTTATATAAGTTGGAATCTTGGAATTAATATCACGTATCCTTGAAAAATTAATACTTATATTTTTGTCTGTTCGAAACTTATTAAAGTATTCGTAACAATTTTATACGTATCCTTGGGGTCGCAAAATCCAGTTACATTTCTTTATCCAACTAGTTTAAACTAGATGTATTAAATTAAAGAACTAACCACGTTGACACATTTGGATTTATAATTTCTTAAGTAAATAACGTCTGTCAGTATCATTTCCTCACATTCATTGATTCGATGATCACGGATAGTCTTCTGCCTTAAAGTTTTACTCCTTGAGAAAAACAATCACAAAGTCAAAGTCAAATTTCTTTATTTCAATTAGGCCATTAATCGGCACTTTTGGACGATAAGTACCTAATTGATTCGGAAAAGTAGCTTGTTATGGAGAAGAACGGACAAGAAAATCCACACGAACTCTTTTAAAAAAAAAGTGTTTCGCAATATTTACATACATACGTTAATTCATATACGTGAGGACGATGCACCCAGACTAACACTACTATACTAAGTATAGATATAAAGTATTCACCTCGTTGGAAACACACTGGCGAACCTAGAGTGTTATTTATTAGGCTTAAGGAACGTCCTCACTGAGAGCATTCACGTGTAATGAGCATTCTACGTCGAATATTCGAGTGGTGTGGACGTAGAGCCGAGCGTTACAAAGCTTACAAGTAAGCGCGAACTTCGGCCGGTGTGGAAGTCGTAACGATCTTCGCCGAAACGGCTCGCATTCGAATGTTCACGCAAATAAAACGCACGAAACCGAGTACTCAGATAATGAAATCAATGAGTATGTATGTAGGAATATTAATAGCCACTTTTAAAGCAAGGAATAGTTCCTTGATCTTAAGTGATTATGACCTTCTTGGTTAATCGTATTAGCGAATGAATGACATTTAACGAGATCGTATTCGAATGCTCCAAGCTCGCAAGGGAATGCTCGACTCGAACTTTTATAGTTTTGCTCGAAAGTGAATGCTGGGCTCGTTGGAAAGCATTTGTTACTCCCCCACGATTGCTTGTTTACATATGCTCACGAAAGAATGCTCCCAGTGAGAACGCTCCTATAGATAAACGGAGGGTTATTACCAACAGTCATTAAAAACCGTCTATTGTTTAAAAAATGTTGCAGATAGCTTTTATTTTTAGTTGAGAGTATTATCGTCGCAGCGTTAATGTTTTTCAATTATTTATTTAGGTTAGGTTAAAACGGGCTGGTTTCCGCAACTCCACGACCAAGCGCATATTTTGCGTACGGAATTATTTATTAATACTTATTGTTTAAGTATATTTATGTATATGTGTTTTAGTTTATTGTTTTGAGTATGTATAGTATAATCATATTGTATTTTTTGTTTGAATGCCTTTTTAAATAAACGCGATGCGTTTAACTCTCAATATTGCACCGACTAGTATTTGTCTCTGCATCACCCAAAGGTTGACAGGTGGAAAATGAAAAAAGTCTGCCTCTGTAAGTGTGTATGCGTGAAGTATTAAATAAATAGAGATACCACACTTTTAAGGCACCGTACTTCTATCTATCTATCTCCACTCAGGCCCGTAGCCCAACAGCTGATGGCTGGCGAAGTGGTCCAGCCTGAAAGCTTCGAATGCGTCACAGTGTACTTCAGCGACATCGTGGGGTTCACTGAACTCTGCGCCGCCTCCACCCCCATGCAAGTGGTGGACCTGCTCAACGATCTGTACAGTACCTTCGACAGGATCATCGGCTTCTATGATGTTTATAAGGTAAGTCTTTTATCGGGCCTCTACTCTCCTTCTCCATGACTTGGAAAACTATTTAAGCCGTTGGTCCCGACTGTCATTTGAAGATCTTTGACAGTCGTTACGGGTAGTCAGAAGCCTGAGATCTGACACCAGTCCAGCCAAGAGGTATCGTGTTATCCAGTTACGGGATTGTGGAGGTCAGATAGGCAGTCGCTTCATGTAAAATACTGGTACTCAGCTGCGTCCAGTTAGACAGGAAGTCGACCCCAGTATAGTTGGGCAAAGTCTAGGCAGATTGACCCAACAGAAGATTACGGAGGTCACGGTATACTTCAGCGACATCGTGGGTGCTGCATCCACTCCCATTTAAGTGGTGAACCACTCAACGATCTGTACCACATCTTCGACAGGATTATGGGCTTATATGATGTTTATAAGACAAGTGCTTATTTCAGACAGTATTTTACGGGTTCTAAAATGGAATACGGCCAGATTTTCTTAAAGTTTTTGGGCCGTCCCTAAATTGTTTCCACATTTGTTTTCTTGTAAAATGAATTTGTGATACATTATGGATATTTTGGTATGATGAATTCGATATTAGTCTGCGGTACCATTATTTATAGTCTATCCATTGTCCTGGATTGAATTAGGTAATCCAGCTTGAGAAGCAACAAGGCATCAAGTGCATTTAAAAAAAAACGAGAAAGAAATTGATTTTGAATAAATTAATTGAGAAATCTTCATCCTATGTATAGAACCGAGCATAAAAACCTTATGTAACACTTATGTAAGATTTTCAACCCTTTCTTAGGTATTGGAGATCGTGGAAAGAACAGTATTTCAAAAATACGCAACCTCGCAACCGTCCCCTTTTCAATTTTGCTTAAGCTGTATTTTACTCGTACAAAGCCTTCTTTTTCACACAATGAGTTCTCAATTTAGGTGGAAACAATAGGCGACGCTTACATGGTGGTCTCTGGTCTCCCGGAGAGGAACGGTGACCTTCACGCGCGGGAGATCTGCCTGATGGCGCTGGCTATCGTGGAAGCAGTAAGGGGGTTCGTCGTCAGGCACCGGCCCACGCATCGGTTGGAGGTGAACCTTACAAAATCCTATTAAGTGAATATGTAAATATTTGTTAATCAATCACGCCTCTATGGCTTTGGATGAAAGTTGGACAGTCCTTATAGCTTGGATTAGGATATAAGTTTTTTTCCCGATGAAAATGTACCCGTGTGATAATTTTCGATATAAGCACTTGGCTTGTTTAACAATTTGTCGAAGAGATCGCTTTTACGGAATATTCTGTTACAAATTTTTATTTAGTACTTATCGCGGTCACAGATAATATAATACTAGCATACAGATGCCTCATCCCATACAAAGAAACCGTGCAAACGTAACTTGTCGATCGTGTTCGGTTCCGTTCCACGGCTACAGATGGTAGGTGGCGCTGGTTAGTAGCGATTTGCAAGTAAATGGGTTTTCTCGGTTCGTGACTAGTTTTTTCTTTAAATGCAGTGACGATTTGTTTTTATAGTATTTTTTTTTAAGATTTTACAGTTTCATTGTACCAAAATGTGTTACAATACATTTTTTTTTAAATTGAGTGGCATGTCTCAGAAATGTAAAACCGCGCCAAAATTTATTCTTAAATTTTAAATGATCCGTTCAAATAATCTTTGAAATGTGAATTAAGAGCCCAGTATTCCATAATTGATAAAAAAGAACATACTATTTTTAAGATTAATTCTAGAAACTGTTAATTTTCACACTATTCAATAACAAATCGATGCATATCGCGCCATCTAGTGGCATTTATTAGAACCAAATTTTCTTCGTTAGCTCTGGGACCCCGTGTCGCGGTTCTCAGATATTATAAATAGGCACTTAAATGTGCTTAGACACTAAGTGAAATGCGAGTCGAGAGGCTTGAAAATTTACAAGTTTCTCCAAGGCAAAATTCTTTAAATCGTAATGTCTATTGCATGCCTACGATATGCCTCAGAGAAAGGTACTGTTAAAAGAAATTAAGATTTGAATATGAACCTTTATGTGTGATTAGGTCCGTATTGGAGTCCACTCCGGGCCGGTCTGCGCCGGCGTGGTCGGGGTCAAAATGCCCCACTACTGCCTGTTCGGAGACACCGTCAACACTGCCAGTCGCATGGAGTCTACGGGACATCGTAAGTTTCTGAACGTTACACTACACCTGTACGCCATGCAGGGTGAGACCCAATTTTGACCCGTAGTTAACTCAACCAATGATTAAATATGCTAACCAATGGTTAAAATTTTCGGTAAAACGCGTTTACTCATCAATTGTATTTCTAACAATTTGTCAAATAATTAATTCCCAAGTTATTTGACAATTTATGAGACAAACAATTGATTAAAAAAATTGTAGATTTTTTTACCATTGGTTGAGTTAACTACTGATCAAAAACTGGGCCTTAGGGAGCTTCGCAATTTAAATTGTATTTATTTATTTATTAATCACAAAATCCACAGCTCTTAAAAATACCTTAACACACTTATTGTATTACTATTACATCCAATTACGGATTTACAATTTAGTAATTTTACAATAAAAAATGCAACAGAAACTTAGAACAACAAAACATACCTAATATTTGAAAACTCGTGTGGAATATGCAAGAGAAGTTGAGTGTGAGTATGTTATAGTGTATGCACTTCGAATGACAGGTCAATTGACCAAGGGTCAGTTATTTATGTTAACCTGTAATTCTCAAAACAAACCATTCCGCCGCCAACAGCACAATCCCGACGAATCGCGTCAAAGTGAGCGAAGCCGCCGACCGTCCTCTGGCTTGGAACGCACAGTAGTGTATTGTATAGTGTGGTGTAGTCTCTATAGGTCTGTAATTGTACCTTCCATTCAATTCAATTCCTAATACTTTCATTCAGCTTTAGCTTTATTAGTCAGTTCGCCACATACAGAGATCAGTAGTAATTTCCTGAACATACCTTTTTTGGAGTTAAATATATAAATTTGAGAGAATTGTTTGTTAAAGTCTTTGTTTAAACGTAGTTTGTACTACTGTGTGATACAGGCGCGGATAAAGGGGGGACAAAGAGGGTGCAACGGTGGCAATTGCCCCCCCTGGGCGTCGACCAAACTAGTAATATAAATGTTGGTCGTAAAACAGAAAATTTGTCTCCGATGTAGGGCGCAAAAAAATTCGAGCTCGCAACGCTCGCTCTCGCAACAGAAGTTGTTCACATTCTGATAATTTTGGAACAACATATCCAAAATCGTACGTCTGTTCTCCAATGGAAGTATATTATGATGTTTGCATGATAGAAGATAATCTTTTTGTCTGAAACCACTGCGATAATTATTTTTTTAATTAATTAAGAGCCGATATTTCAATTGTCTAGTTAACTGAGGAATAAAAATGGCGGTTTGACAACTTTTGTATAGAAAATATGTCAAACGGTATTTTTATCCCTCAGTTAAAAGTTATCAGACTATTGGAAAATCAGCCCGTAGACTGATTGGATTCTATCTGCTGGATATAAACAAAGAAGTGTGGATTCCAGGTATTACCTACTACAGTGTTCTAAGACACAGCGTATGTACGCAAAATGAAGTTTTTGATGCAATCTATATCGGTAAATAATTTACACATACGCATAATAAATCACAGATTTTTGTATGACTTACCGACGATATAGGTCACATGCTCCGAAAACAGAAGTTTTGCATCTAGAACGACAACAAGATCCTTAACAGCATAACCACGCACAATAGTGCCACCACTAAGATTATAACAGTACCGGATGCAATTTTGCTTCCTAGTAAATGTTACAGCTTGAAATTTGTTTACATTCACATTGATTCCATTGGTGCTATATATAATGTGCTTCTATGTCATATAAGTAGATAGAGTAGAACAGAGCGTTGATATAGCACATGTATTTTCTAAAATAATTTCAAGTAAAATCGGTCGAATTGCAGAGTCCGCCCCTCTTGACCCGCTTAGACTCGACCCGAAGAATAAGACCTGGATATTTCTATTTCGATAGGCGTAAAAAAGTCGATGTATAGTCAGACAGAAAAGTGTCGGTTTAACGCTTGCACCACAGAGTGTCAAACTTAAATAATATTTGGATAAATAAATTAATAATTTAAATTAAATTAAAATTAATTTTTAAGCTTTGTACTTTGTAGTAAACATCTCGGATTTGTGTTCATTATCATTACAATCTTATAGCTAGTGACACGGTGGTATTTATTGAATCATCTTTATACGTGATTATAAATTATTAGGTTAACAAGTAGGTAGGGACAAACTTCTAAAATATAAAAAACATGTATTCAAAAACCAATTTTTTTTTAATGAAATCAGTCAGTAGTCAGTACCAGGATAAATTATGTAGGTATCATAACAAAATATTAAATATTCTATGGATATCAAGTTATTTAGAATTAAAATATCACAAACTGTACAAATGGCACTAAATTGGTAGTAAAACAGCTGGTATTATTTTTCGGGTCGCGTCTAAGCGGGTCAAGTGGGCACGGACCCGAATTGCATCGCTTTGCGTCCACGTGAAGAAATCTATTATTGGTGTAATATAAATCGAATGGCGACGTGCCATCGAGAAGAGGTGAAGTGTAGATGTGTTAGTTTCACCCTTTATTTAGTTTTTTTTTTTTGGACTGTCGCTATTTTAGTTCATCTCTGCGGGTTTATATCACCTGCATCTTATCTTACTAATATTAATAATGTGAAAGTTTGGATGAATGGATGTTTGTTACTCAATCACGCCAAATCGGCTGAACTTATCTAGATGAAATTTAGCAGGGTTAGATTATAGTCTGGAATAGCACATAGGTTTCATCCCGGTATAATATTTACGAAAACACTTTTTACGCGGGAGAAGCCGCTGGAAGAAGCAAATTATCAAATAAATGAGAGAAAAGAAGAAATAAGTAAAATTTTGCTAAAAATACCTAAATATCTCATTAAGCGCGACTGAACATTTCACTGAAAATACTATATACTAGAGAAAGCCTCGCGGTTTCACCCGCGTAGTTCCCGTTCCCGTGGGAATACAGGGATAAAAAGTAGCCTATGTCACCAGGGGATAGAGTAGCTTCCCAACGGTGAAAGAATTTTTGAAATCTGTCCAGTAGTTTTGGAGCCTATTCGGTACAAACAAACAAAAAAATCTTTCCTCTTTATAATATTGGTATAGATGTGCGGGTTTATCAGGCCTTTTGCGGTCATAACTAAGTTTATTTACGCAAGATAACAAAATAAGATGAAACCACGATTTACGTGGCGGGATAAGACAGATTTATGTAACAAAAAGTACTTTGACAGCCAGATTTCTTAATTACGATCTTTGTGACGAAGTTAAGTACTGTTATAAAGCTCGGTCAGAGGATTCAAGGTTTTATTTCTTTGGGTTTTATATGCAGTATAAACATAACTTCTACGAAGCTACGCATTTCCTTTTATTTTATGAACAAGTCTAAATATCTGCTACTTTTAGTGATCTTACATTAAATATCTACCAATAAGTACCGTTTTAAGCCCACATAGAAGGCCAGTATTCAAATGAAAGACGCATGTAGAGATTATTAATTTAGATAACCAATGGACTAGAGGGCTCAAAGTCTGAAAGCCAATTCAATTTCCTGATCTTATATCCAGTTCATCATCATCATCAGCCTTTTTAAAGTTCCCACTGCTGGGACACTGGCCTCTCTCTGTGAGAGAGGGAATGGGCCTTACTCCACCACACGGGCCCAGTGCGGGTTGGTGGATGTCACATGTCTTCGAATTTTTGGTTCTATGACATGCCGGTTTCCTCACGCATATCCAGTTATTGATAAAATATTATCATTTTAGTAAAAACTCATGCTGGCCAGCATGAGTTTTGATGAAACATGTACTGATTTCGTCGAGCTTCCTGACCTGTTCCTTCCTGACACGTGAAGCATTCTTGTCTGTTCACACTTTACTGTAGTAGATTGTTATAAGCAAAACTAACATATTTCAACCCTTCCAGCTCTACGCATCCACTTAAGCGATAACACACGAGCATTACTGGACCAATGGGGCACCTTCGTGGTTGACCGTCGAGGCGAGGTGGAACTGAAGGGCCGCGGTCGGATGCTAACCCATTGGCTGCTACACTGCTCCGAGCCTGAAGCCAGGCCACCGTCACAAGGAATTCAGCCACCGCCGCAGTACCCTATACTGTTCCCTGCGTTACCACAGCCTGCATTGTCCTTACAAGTTCCTTATCTGGTGGTGGAGCCACCGACGTTAGCTGCTTGAAGAGACAGATATGTTTGTGTATGGATTTGAATTTGGAAAATGTCGTGCTGGCGTTTCTGCAAGCCGGAAAAGTGACGAAAAGTTGCATATGACACTTTATGCTAAACATGAGGAATTTTCATTGGGTGTATAGCGACACACCTGATGAAATCCCTTAAAGCTTACTGTAATGTTCTTCTGGTTAACTAAAAATAATGATAATTATCATCTAGATGTATGTGTTTTGTGTCTTTATCACAAACATTTGGGCTTCCTACTTTATGAATGAGTCGTAATTGATTCGTTAAAAAGTTTTGTTGGTAGTTTTTGGTATTCTAAAAAAAAACTTTAATACTTTGTATCATAAAATAGGTGTTATTTCAGTTAGAAAACTTCTTCTAAAATCATATTTATGATAAACCCTAACAACGCTTTAAATTACCACTTACAAGTCTGCTGTCAAACACAAGCCAAAAGAAACAATATCAAAGATAAATGCAAACAATTTATATAAAACAGAGCTCCATAAAACATGAGGGTGAAACTAGAAATAGCAGCTTCGTAACTCCAATGCTAATTTTATGAGCATTTTATCCGCGTACACTAGTTAATGGCTTGACAGTGATAAGGTGATAACATTTACATTTTACTGGCTCATCACAATGGGTTTAACGAGATGATTTGCATCTGGACTACACAAGCGAGGGACATTTGTTACGTACAGATGCACCTGAATTGCATTTTAGCGTCGCTGGGGACATAAGTTAAAAACTTATTATTATAAGAATGTTTTATGTCTCCGCAGAGCAAATTATTAAGATGAATATAAAATTGCTCTCGCATTAAAATTATAGAGATATATGCACTGACATTGAAATAAAAATCTCTGTCCACGTGTAGAGTTTTTCTATATTCTAAATTTACTCGTACTTTTTGTGTCCTCTTACCTATATTGTATCAAATCAGTTCATAGTACCACGTTAAAAAAGGATTTAATTCATAAAAACTTGTCCTGGGGAAACTTCAACCAAACACAAAAAAGAAATTGTGAAATATTTAAGTTAGGTATCTAAAACCCAACCAACCTTCAGCCTGAATACAGAAATAAACTACATACGAATTTGGAATATGCCGAAATTTTTCCGCGCAACTCATTGTTTGTATTGCTAAAATACGACCTACACAGCCTGTAGGCAATATTTTGCTGAGTTATAGAATTATCCCAGAAAATACACATGCTTCACACAAATTTTGCGCAAAATTAACACGTGCCTACTATACAAATTATTGCGAAAATGTGAAACAATATAATTGAAAAAATTGTTAAATAAAATATTCCAATTATTTATTCAGTAGAAATTTTCCCCTTTCTTTTAAACGAGCAGTAAATTTGCTGTAATTCGCTTCATGTCTTCCCCCGGGCGCGTGGAACATTTTCCATGGAAGATTACACACCCTATAGCTATACAGTCTGACAAATGAAGGCATATGTTTCAATTATGTGCTTTTTTACTGAGTAGAAACATTTAAGAGCTTTTTACGCTATGTAAAGTAAATGTTTGGCATTTTTTTTATTCTTCTTATATTGCCCAACTGATGGGCAAAGGACTTCCATGGCAAAATTTCTTTAATTAATGATATATTTGATCAAGATAGGAATTATGAATAAAGAAAACTATAGAGTATTTTTTTTAAGTAACTAACCAATATACAATGAAAAATAGGTAAGTCCGTAGTTTGACTTTTGTGAAAAAATCTACGTCTTCATTTTTCAATAAATCTTTACTACAGCATGTCTAAATCGATAGTTTCTGTACTTTCAGTAGGTAGAAGTAACTCCTATCCACCTACGAGGCATCCCTAACGACACATAAATATTCGATATTTGCAGAAAACTTACAGAGGCCTACTGGGAGTCTTTGACTTATTTATATGAATGTACAAATAGTTGTAGATTTAGTTGTACACATGTGTTTTTATCATACATTTTAAGTATCGTCGAAGTATATAAATTAATTCCCCGATTTTTGGATTAATAATTTGATGTCGAGTATTTGTCAAACTCTACTATCCTGAAAATCTCAATCTTTGGCATCTTTGGGTTTGACACGTTCTTAACTCCAAATACTTGATTCAGATACCGGACCTTAGTGGTTGACATGTGTTTTATCATATATTTTAATTATCGCATAAGTAACGTGTACTTTTTGTGTATTATATAAATATAAAAGTTGACTATAAGCTAATGTTTGTTGTATTATGAGAACTGTAAGATATTTTTCATATAATTGATCTCACGCCTTTCAATCTTTTGTCTAGACAAATTGGACTGTAGAGGTATAATAATAGTTACAATATTTTCTTACAAACAATTTGATATTTCTCCAAAATTGTTTTTTGGAGATAGATTAGAAGGTGTACATTTCATATTAGTTTTAGATTATATTAGTTACAAAATACTTTTCTTGTTTCGATATCAAAGCCTAAGTAGTATTTATAACTTAGCGTGTAAGATCCATTCATGGTTAAAACTTTTCATTTAAAATTGGCTTCAAAGTATTTTGAAAGAACCACTAGTCATAATTACGAATAGTTAATATAACCACCCGTTCTTTGGTATAGGAACCGGGCATCATCATCAGCCTATAGCAGTCCACTGCTGGACATAGGCCTCTCAAATTACACGCCATTTGCTTCGATCTTCGGCAACTCTAATCCAGTAACTACCAGCCAACCTGCGAAGAACCTCGCTCCACCTAGCCTGAGGGCGTCCTACCTTACGTTTGCCAGTTCGCATTCTCCACTCAAAAACACGTCTACCCCAACGGTCATCGGTTCTATGGCTAATATAGCTGGCCCATTGCCTCTTTAGCTTGCTTACTCTCTGAGCTATGTCGACAACTTTGGTTCTCTGCCTGATCACCTCGTTCCAGATTCAATCCCTCAGAGAGACACCTAGCATAGCCCTTTCCATAGCTCGCTGAGCGACCTTAAGCTGATGGACCAGCCGTACCGTGAGTGTCCACGTCTCGGCCCCGTAAGGCATAACAGGTAGGACACCGATTGAAGAATCTAGTCTTTAGGCTCTGTGGAATACGCGACGAGAAGACCCGATGAAGTTACCCAAACGCCGCCCAGCCCAGCTGTATTCTTCTGCTAGCCTCCCTCTTAAAATTGTTTTTACAAAATTGCAGAGCTTGCCCGAAGTAAATGTATTTTTGAACAATTTTGAGAGCACCGCCATTGACAACAATCGGTCCCGGAGTGGCGTATGAGTTGAACATAACCTGAGTTTTGTTCATATTATTCCAGAGAATTATGCGTGCAGAAGTGACAGCTAGGCCGTCCTGCATCTGCTGCAGGTCATGTGTCGTCCGCAAATCTAAAGTGTGAGATGTACCTGCCGTTTAATTTAATGCCCCGTCCTTCCCATTCCAGCGTTTTAAACACATCCTCTAACGCGTTACTGAACAATTTGGGGGAAATTACGTCTCCTTGTCCCACCTCTCGACACAGTAGGATGTATTCAGTTTGCTGCGCTTGAAGTTGAACTGTCATGTAGCATTTTCATAAAGGCATCTTAGCACTTAGGTGTATCGCCATTCAACTAGCATCACTGCATAGACTCCAAAGCAAACCAGGTCTCGATAGAGTCAAAAGCCTTCTCAGGAAAACACAGGGGCCGATTACTCTTCGGACTTCTGTATAATTTGCCGCTCTGTGTGGATGTAGTCTATGGTTCTGTATCCTCCTCGGAACCCGGTCTGCTCCGGTGGCTGAAACTCGTCGAGTCTTCGCGCTAGACGATTCTTCCAGGGCATCAATAGTGCCAAATTGCATAGTTTTTATTTGTACACCAAATTGGTATTGTACAATTCCATACATAATATCTAGTATCGTAATGTAGACTCTTTATCGTTGTTCCTAAATGTCTATTTTTATATGAATGTTGAAAACAAAAATTATAGAAGCTTTTATTTATTTCACGTCAATTAACTGTGAAAAATGACAATTATTTTCTATGTTTGGTGATAAAATAAAAGATGAAAATTTTATTGTGGTTTTATTTCTGGTATGTTGTTTTCTTATTTAAAACTAAGTGAATCAACAAAGGACAAACGAGCTTGTTTGTGTTGAAAACTTGCAAATGGGGCAGACAACCTAGACAAGTAAATGACCTCAGCATTTAAGCCTTAGAATAACACTTCTGCAAGCAGTGTTATTAATAGTCCTAATAATACAATTACGTAAAATAATTTAACGGCAACTACACAATAATAAATAAAAAGGAATGGATTACTATTTATAATCCACAAATTCACTCTCCAGCCCCAACGCATCTAACTTACTCTCACAATTGTATAGTTTGAAGTCTCCTTCCTCAGAATCTCCAACAAAAATATGATTAAGGAAATCACACATTCAAATACGAGGCAGAGGAAACAACTGAGCGTCTGGTGTTGTGTCATCGATAGATCAGAGGTTATCGTGGGGACGTAGCTCGTCTTCATGACAGCTTCTCTCTCCAACAAACCACTTTCAATCATCCTTGGCATCCAGGTTATAAGAGGCCTCACAAACGGAGAGTATATCCTCATCCATTCCACCAATGGTACAGTCAGAATCGAGTGGAGAAGCACATGACCACATTCGTTTTCTTCCTTTCCTTGTGCAGCACAATATGCAAAAGCAAACTCCAAAGAGGTAGCTAAGACAAACTTCTTCTTTCCATTTAATATATCAAGGATCACGTCATCGAATTTGGCTTCAGGGATTATTTCAAATCCATCCCTAATTAGATTATCGAATTCGAAATGGGCATAGATACCAGCTCGACCACTAAACTTGTACCCATTGACTACAGTCTCTTTCAAGTTTTCGAAATTTCTAGTCAGAGTATCAGTCTTTAAGGCCCCAATGAGAACGCTGATACGCATTCCTGACGACAAAAGTGAACCACAACCACAGTCCTACAATGTAGAAATCTCTGAATCGTCTCGGGGCTACTCTAATCGTCTAACCCAGCAAAGCACCCCATACCCTAAAAGCAGCACCTTGAACTTTGTCGAAGTTTTTGAAATAACGGTTGCAAAACCGCCTTGTACGTTTGAATTTGAAGACAAAAGGAATGGACATAACTATAAAGGTTACCACTAGGAGGATGAGCTACAAGTAACCATTTAGTGGTGAAAGAAGTCGCCACCACATCGGTCCTGGAGCAACTGGGGGCGCCAGCCAAGCTATACGAATCCTAAAATACGGCATCGAGTAATCTAGGAGACCTAATCTATCGACTCCTAAAGGTATAGAGCACGACGAAATATTAGCAAACCCTGAAATAACATCATTCAATGAATCAGACCAGTTCTTAGCTCGCAGAGATGATAGGTGTAAAATTCATTATATCTCGGAGTAGTCTCACTATAGCTTTCTTTATGATTTGAAGTGGAATTTTCTTATCTGTTCCTCCCTGTTGGTAGATCTTATTCGTGGATATGTATAGAGGGCACTCGTGCATGTTGCTCATCTTATCCGGATACATATTATAGAAAGACATGTCTGCTTTCCAATAGTTGATCAAGACAGGTTGAGTATTTTGACAATTCAAATGGTTTTTGTAGGGATAGTAGGTGTACATAGCAACCTTGTCCTTCTTGTCTTTAGTGATGAAGACCACATCTGTAACGTAGTAACTCCACAAAATGCCGATGATGTGGTCCAATTTCTTGCGATTTGTTTATAATTATCAGGAATTTGGCTCCACCGTTGAAAAGGTTTCTTCCTCGAAGATCTGGCTTGAACCTGTTCAGTAACCTCATAAAAGACTGGTGTCTACAATGATTACAACTTGTTTCGCTAGATCAGCTCCTCTACTTTCAATCATCACATTTCCATTATATGCTTTGGTACTTGCTTCGGCAGTACATATACTTATATGCTTTCAAGAAATCAGATACAAGTTTATCATCAACTTCTTGATACAGAATAACAGTTGACTGTCTATAGTTAAAATTGTAATTCGTCATTCCTAAAGCACAACTAACGACATCGTCTGGTTTTTTCAAACACGTTACAACTTTAATATAAACTATCGCAAAAACTGTGATTTTGAGATAATCGCAGACCATGTTGAAAAAGGACTATTTTCAACGAAGATTTGTTAAAAAATGTCGTATCTTTCTTTGGGGTAAAGTTGATGGACTGCAAATGATTCTGATAGTCGACCAAAGGCAATAAATCATCTTTTGTTTAAAATGCTGCGTCGTCGTTCGGTGCAGACATCTTTTGATCTGATTTTGATCGATGCATGTTACTAATGCAGTTATTAGGTAAAAAATATATGAAAGGATTTGTAAATCGTGATAAATTAACTTTGGAACGGCGTTCGATCATTCAATGGGTAGTCACATGTCAAATAAAGATTGTTAGTTAATTGGGCTTAATCTGCAAAAAAGGTTAATGCAGATGTAAGTAACTTTTTGTAAAAGGCTTTTTGTGAATATGGTCTCACCACATATTTTACTGATTCAATCCATAGTAGTAAGTATTTCATGTAATTTAACAAAAATATTTTTGAATACTATATAAATTATATACAAAAATGTTATTAGTAATAATGTACAAGCGCATAGTTTTATGAATACAGTTTAATTCAGACAGAAGGTCGATGTGTCGATGCTTGGCGGAAGCTTGTGTCCAGTATAGACGTCTTTAGGCTGAAATGATGATGTTAATTCTTACGAAGACATAACCGTTCATAAGCATCAATATTGTTTTCTTGAAAATAATCGCTTTGGGTTATTACAACCGGTCTGAATTAAGAATTTAAGGTAAAGAAAGTTTCAACCCTAATCTAAGCCAAAGTTTGACAGGTTTTTAGACTAAAGTAGAGTTTGGCAAATAGATACTCAATTTCAAATTCTTAATTCAAAAGTACCAATGAATCCAATTAATTTATCTACCCATCGTGAATCGTGCCAGCAGGCAGGATGCCGTTGACTCGAGACAGTTACAACTTTCTGCACCATTGCGCACGCCTGTGACCCTTTGTTGCCATGCCAACGCACATATCAACATAACCGTAAACAAAACAGCATCGCCAAACTGTTTTTCTTCCAATTAACCTAATTATTGAAGCTATGATCAAGTGACAAAACGTTTATGTCACACATGACGTCATTAGAAAGTTCGTTCAACGTTAATAGGTCCATTTATTTTGAGAAGTGTTATTATTATACCAGTGATTTAGGTCAACTTTACATTCTGAATGATCTTGAAAGTAAATCAGAAATTTTAAAATATATTCTAGAATTATTTTAGTCTAAAAAGTTACGTAAGTAACGAAAATGAAGGAGTTACGTCATTATATTTGGTATTGGTTGGCAATGGTAATAGTGATTGCAAAGGAACTTGAAATGCCGGGTAGCTGTCAGCTGGGACATTATTATGAACCCAGTTCTCTCAGCTGCTTGACCTGTCCCGCTAATGCTTCCATGGTCACTGCTGCAGACGGTAAGTGAGCTGATGGTAATAATTTTATTTTTCATACAACGTACTTGAGGTAAAGGAGAATGAACCTGTCATGTTATTTCTTCCCCACCCTTGGTTGACTGGTAGAGAATGCCTAAGGCATTTGTCCGCTGCACTATTTAACAGACTTTTTCTTTAGGAACCTTGTGCTGAATGCCAAGTTGACACGTTGCCATGGGGTCAAAAATTACAAAGAGTGTCAAGCTGTATTCTAGAGACATTCTAAGCTAATTTCTTAAAATAGGATATTAATTTGTTTTGCCCCCCTTGCAAAAGCGCAGTAATAGATAGACACGGTGCTGTATATAGGAAGTAAATAAAAAAGACAGAAAAGAAGGAAAGAAACAAACATAGCTTATGAAGATGTGATCATATTTTAAAAACTGGTTCTGCCCATGTAAATTAACAACTTTTCACGCCATGTAAATGTCAAAGAATGGGTTTGACATTTGTCCAATCAATCACTGTCCATTCCAGGTTGCCTGGATGAGATCGCGGTATACGATAAGGCCGCACGTTGTATGTATTTTAATATAAGTTTCCTTTTCTTTGTTTTACCCTGGTGGTCAATAAAGTATATATAAATAAATAACTTTCTCCTTTTATGGAATATGCATATTTTTTTTTGGGAATTGTCTTTGATTTCCTTTTGAGGATTCCGTAACCAAAGGGTAAAAATAAGACCCTATTACTAAGACTCCACTGTTTATCTGTCTGTCAGTCACCAGCTAAAAGCTACCCAGGCGTAAAGAATCGCATATGTTCCTTGAAGAAGAAATAAAGAAAGTTTTTCATTGACATGGGCAAGTGGAGTTTTTAATGTGATTACAACTTTCTTTTACTCCCTGTCTGTATATTCACTGGTACGATAATGATTTTCTAACACTTTCAGTTATTCATATTCAAGTCATGTGCAGTGTATTTTAATAAGCAACAACTACGAGTATTAGACGGATATAGCTGTAATACCTGTTTCATCCTCTAGGTTTCGGTTGCTCCTGCGCTGAGCACAGTGTGCCGGCTGGTATAGATCGCTGCAGACCGTGCAACGCCACTGCAGTTGTGTCTGCTGATGGTACCACGTGTGTACCGCGCCGCTGTCAGAATGTTTCTGGTAGGATCGCCTGCAGGAAGTGTCCGTGGGACTATATTACAGGTAGGATTTGTTCCGAAAAGCAAAGAAAATCTTTTCCCAACCACAATGGGGGCGTCCACTCACCAGTACCAGTATTTCACGTGGAGCTATTGTTTATCTGACAACCACAACCCAGTAACTGGGTAACACGATACCTCTTGGAAATACTGAAGTCTGATTTTTTGGCTTCTGACTACCGTAACGACAGTCAAACTTGTGAAAAACATAGCCGGGATCAACGGCTTAACGTGCTTTCCGAGGCATGAAGGAATCTAGAAGTAACCTCAGCAAACGTTGCTTAATTATTTATAATTCCAATGATTAATAGTTAATTTTTAATGTAATGATGACCCAACATTTTACAATCCATATTTGTAGGCAGGAAACAGGAGAATATTATGATCGTTCGATCGCATTGAACAATATTTTGACAAATAAATGCATTCTATTCTATTATTAACCTTGAATATCGGCCACGCTTCAATAAGAGCTCCTCCAAGAAGTAAAGAAAACAAGTCTTTATTTACATCAAAGGAAGCCACGTACATCAATATGACATGATGTCGTCTCGTCGTCTATCTGTTGAGACCACAAACAAAAACGTTACATTTACTTACAACTCTCACCTTTATAACCAGGTAGAGGTGCTCAGCTCGGTAGAAAATAAACAAGAATCAAATTCTCGACAAAGTTTAAAATGTTACAGATTATTAAGTTGATCTGAATAAAACGCTATATTATTATAGCTATGAAAATCCTCAGTGTAAATGCTTAGCACATTCACATCTACTCGGAAGAAATATGAGCTGAGCTTTATTCGTACTCAAGTCATAAGTCCAGACTCCAGGCTGATACTAAATTATTTCTGATTAAGGTTAACCTAGTCAACGGCACGAACTATTTTGTGCGCGGGGATATAATGCATGCAATTTCATCCGACAACACGAGCGAAAGAGATAGATGATGTGATGAGCAGTAAGAAGCTAGTTCGCGTACGAATTAGCACTTTTGCAAAGAAGCGAAATGGATGATGATTTAGGATGAAAACGAGCGCGCGAATTTTTATAAACAGACCTTTGGGAGTCATGAAAAGTAGACTGAATGTATATTTTTAAAATAAATTATTTGCATTGTTGAACTACTAATCTATCCCTGTACTGTGGCTATTTTGCAATTATCCTTCTTCTTATGGTATTTATTTCCGCCCAAAGAAGCGTCAAAATTAGTGTTGAAATATGGAACTTTCGACGCTCATAACTTTCAAACATATATTTTTTTACTTTATTTGTTTTCATACAGAGCTAAATAATGATGGTACAAAATGATATCATTTATTATTTTGAACGTACATCATCAAACAGTGGAGTAATCGCCAGACTAAGTTTGTATGGAAGAATTATCGACTAGTGCAACCTTAAATCAACCAAACACTTTATTAGTTAGTTGGATTCTAAGCACTTTAATCGCGCTTACAACCTCCAGAACATTGAAGCAGCCAGACAAGAGTAGCACAACCGTTCGATTCCATCCCAGAACGAATGGTTGTGACATTGTAAGGCTCGTTTAGGTTAATTCATAAAAGCATTTTGTCTATTCAGTAACCCAAAACATCGACGGCTCCCCTCTCAAAGAAGTACAATGCGTCAAGTGCGCGCGCGGCTACAAAGCACAGAACAACGTGTGCACGAGATGCGAGTCGTGCACATGTACTAAGGCACAGATCATTGTCAGGGGCATCTGTATGCCGAAGAGCTATGTGAACTCCAGGCCCAAGTATGAGGAGAATAGTCTGCATCCTCTGACGCTGCTGGATGTGGTGAAACATGAGTATTTGTGTATGGTAAGTTGAATTGGTTTGCATTTATTAAACACTAGCTTAGGCCCGCAACCTTTCCACTCCCTTAAGAATTATTTTCGGGATAAAAATGATACTTTGTCCTTCCCAGTGTCTCAAACTATCTCCTTACCAAATTTCATCTAAATCGGTTCAGGGGTTTAAGCATGAAAGCATGAAACGGTAACAAACTGAAATAATTAAATAAAAAAAATAAAAAGGAGCCTTTTATTTCATGCATTAAAGAGTATTATCCTTATCACTTTTACATAAGTATTTTATTACATGGTAATTATTTAAAAAGTTATTGTATTTTTTATAGTTTGTTTCAATGTCAAATTAGTTTATAGCTTTCATAATATCTTTTCATTCCAATTTATGATTATATTATGTGCTATAAAAAATTAAATATATTAATTGTTCAAATTAAATTCCATTTCAATTATTGATTGCAACGTGTATATCAGATGTATAAATTCAATTCAAATTTCAATATAAACATTCATTAAATAGATTAAAATTAAGATAATGATTGAAAATATCGTGCATGCATCAAGTAATGAGGGTGAAGGCCTCCTCCAGAGAACCCCATCGGTCGCGGTCTTTGGCTACTGCCAGCCAGTTTTTTCCTGGAACTCGTGTGATGTCATCTGTCCATCAAATTACAGGTCTTCCTCTTTGCCGAGTGCCTTACTAGCGACTCGCTCCGGCTTCGCCCGTGACAAATTATATACAAAAACCTTCCTCGTTTCTCACTCTTTCTATTGGTGAAAACCGCATGAAAATTCGTTTATTAGTTTTTGAGTTTGCGGAGAACAGCAGCGTCGGGGGACTTTATTTATAACTAGCTGACCCCCGGGGCTTCGCTCCCGTCAACTGGCTATCTACCTGCCTACCCTGCCTAGCCTGCCTACCCTGCCTACCCTGCCTACCCTGCCTACCCAGCCTACCCTGCCTACCCTGCCTACCCTGCCTACCCTGCCTACCCTGCCTACCCTGCCTACCCTGCCTACCCTGCCTACCCTGCGTACCCTGCCTACCCTGCCTACCCTGCCTACCCTGCCTACCATGCCTACCCTGCCTACCCTGCCTACCCTGCCTACCCTGCCTACCCTGCCTACCCTGCCTACCCTGCCTACCCTGCCTACCCTGCCTACCCTGCGTACCCTGCGTACCCTGCCTACCCTGCCTACCCTGCCTACCCTGCCTACCATGCCTACCCTGCCTGCCCTGCCAACCCTGCCTATCCTGCTAATCCTGCCTACCCTGCCTTCCCTGCCTATCCTGCCTATCCTGACTATCCTGCCTACCCTGCCTACTATGCCTACCCTGCCTACCCTGCCTACCCTGCGTACCCTGCGTACCCTGCCTACCCTGCCTACCCTGCCTACCATGCCTACCCTGCCTGCCCTGCCAACCCTGCCTATCCTGCTAATCCTGCCTACCCTGCCTTCCCTGCCTATCCTGACTATCCTGCCTACCCTGCCTACTATGCCTACCTTGCCTACCCTGCCAACCCTGCCAACCCTGCCAACCCTGCCAACCCTGTCTAACCTGCCTACCCTGCTGCCAACCCTGTCTAACCTGCCTATCCTGCCTACTCTGCCTACCCTGCCAACCCTGCCTACTCTGCCTACTTTGCCTACCCTGCCTACCCTACTTACCTACTATTTTCATCTATCATCAATGTTTTTCTCAGCGCACGCCAAAGAATGAATTTTATAGGCAACATTTTCCTACCTTGGGTTACATTATTGCAATTTTCATAAGGATCTCTAATATTTTTGAAAATTTATTATAGCCTATGACACTCAGGAATAATGTAGCTTTCTACTGGTGAAAGAATTTTCAAAATCGGTTCAGTAGATCCAGAGATTACCCCTTACAACGTCACAAACTCACAAACTCACAAACCCACAAACTTTACCTCTTTATAATATAACTAGCTGACCCTCGGGGCTTCGCTCCCGTCAATTGCCTACCTACCCTGGCTACCCTGCCAACCTTGCCTATCCTGCCTACCATGCCTACCCTGCCTACCATGCCTGCCCTGCCCCTACCCTGCCTACCCTGCCTACCCAGCCTACCCAGCCTACCCTACCTACCCTGCCTAACCTGCCCCTACCCTGGCTACCTTGCCTACCCTGACTTTCCTGCCTACCCTGACTTTCCTGCCTACCCTGCCTATCCTGCCTACCCTGCCTATCCTGCCTACCCTGCCTACCCTGCCTAACCTGCCTATCTTGCCTACCCTGCCTACTCTGCCTACCCTGCCTATCTTGCCTACCCTGCCTACTCTGCTTACCCTGCCTACCCAGCCTACCCTACCTATCCTGCCTACCCTGCCTTTCCTGCCTACCCTGCCTATCCTGCCTACACTGCCTATCCTGCCTACCCTGCCTACCCTGCCTACCCTGCCTACCCTGCCTACCCTGCCTACCCTGCCTACCCTGCCTACCCTGCCTACCCTGCCTACCCTGCCTACCCTGCCTACCCTGCCTACCCTGCCTTTCCTGCCTTTCCTGCCTTTCCTGCCTTTCCTGCCTACCCTGCCTATCTTTCCTACCCTGCCTGCCCTGCATACTCTGCTTACCCGGCCTACCCTGCCTTTCCTGCCTACCCTGCCTATCCTGCCTACCCTGCCTACCCTACCTTTCCTGCCTACCCTGCCTTTACTGCCTTTACTGCCTTTCCTGCCTACCCTGCCTATCTTGCCTACCCTGCCTACCCTGCCTACTCTGCTTACCCGGCCTACCCTGCCTTTCCTGCCTTTCCTGCCTACCCTGCCTATCCTGCCTACCATGCTTACCCTGCCTACCCTGCCTACTCTGCCTACCCTGCCTACTCTGCCTACTCTGCCTAACCTGCCTATCCTACCTACCCTACCTACTAATTTGTATCTATCATCAATAGTTTTCTCAGCGCACGCCAAATAATGTATTTTACTGACAACATTTTGCTACCTTGGGTTACATTATTGCAATTTTCATAAGGATCTCTATTTTTTTTGAAAATATTTTATAGCCTATGACACTCAGGAATAATGTAGCTTTCTACCGGTGCAAGAATTTTCAAAATCAGTTCAGTAGATCCAGAGATTACCCCTTACAACGTCACAAACTCACAAACTCACAAACTCACAAACTTTACCTCTTTATAATATTAGTATAGATAAGTAAATAAGTAATAAGTATAAGTATAGATATGTAGTGATAAGTATAAGTTATTAAGTATGGATGCATGTTTCATATGTGTAAGTTAAAGTACCTGTGCTAAGTAAATGGGTTGTATAGTAGACTGACGTATGTACCGACAATTGTTATATAGTTAAAAGTTACCTATTTACTGTATTTTTAATTGTTTGTTTTACTTTAGACGCTTTGATGTGCACGTTTTTTTTTACATCCTTCTCAATACTTAAATGTATTTTGGCAACAAAAACAATGTAACCAAATACTTGAAAAACACTTTTTTTTTAAAGAGTTAGTGTGGTGTTTCTTGTCCATTCTTCTCCATAACAAGCTACATTTCCGAATGGACGGTAGAATCAATTATTATTACATAATTTTTTTTTCGACTTTCAAATGTGCCTTTTAAAGGCCTAATTGAATAAGGTTTCTTTTTTTTGATTTTTGTATTAATGCCTGTCCATCTAGTGACTCATAAAATTAAACTAATGTATCATTACTACGCATATCACATGTTACTTTGAACCGTGTAATAGTACCCTTAGATGTAGATTCTTCGAAATGAAATAACAATAACTGGCGTTCACAAATAACAACACTAAAAAGAAGATTCCATTTCAAAGCTCTGAGTCCACCACTTATCTTATTGACTGTTTTCACACAATACAAAAATATGTAGACAAAACAATGTACTTAAAATAAATATTTTTCTAAAGACTGGTAGAGATTGCGTCGGCAATGTATATTTCGGCAGATCTTCTGATTACACATTCCGGAGATTGGAAAGCGACAACAACATAAAGGCTTTGAAGGGAACATAGATCAGAGATAACATTCATATTTTATATAAGTTGCTAAAATAAATATAACTTGTAGCACCACTCAATATATTTTTATTACCTAACTTCTTAATCATATTATATGATTTGGTGCACGATAAATTATATACTATACTTATAAATATATACTACACTATACTTATAAATAATGCAGCATGATGTCAAGCATAGTGGGGTGACATAGTAACATTGTAATGAACACCTACCTTCAATGTCCAACACCTACCAACAGAGTTTCAGCGTCCGACATAAAGTTACAGTACTTGCATTCATAATATGTTGGTCTGCTACGACGCGGCGTAGCGAGAGTGCTACGAGAACGTAGCAAATAATCAGACAAAGTGACAATAGTGTTTGTCAAAATACCAAAATATTTGGGATTGGTCACGTAGCAATTCGGTAGCGCATATCAGCCCCATATATTTTATCAACATGGTAGTTGACATAAAATATATATTTAGTCCGTCAGTTAGATAACCTAAAAATATTGGACACGTATTTTTCATTTGTCACGTGAACAAAAAATTACGACGATACAGTGTGTTGAAATATCGTGTGACGTCATGGTGTGCTACACTTTGTACTGACAAAGTGACGTCACAAGCCCCCAGTCCTGAACTTTGATGCGCTTTATCTTTGTCAATTTTTATTTATTTGATAAAGTAAAAAATACGGGTCCAATATTATATGATAATCTCATTGAAAACTTAAATAGAATTATATTTTTTTCTACCCAGGAAACATCCCCATTGATCATACATAAAAAAAACATACATACAGTCAAACATAGAACCTCCTCCTTTTTGGAAAGTAGGTTAAAATAGCCAAAGCGCCGCGGTAGCGATTGGAAAAATGGCATATATATAATGAGACTGCCAAGTGCTATTGAAATGTCACGTGATCAATCCATTACATTCTAGCATTTCGACCATGGTTATCGCTGTCATCCAATAACACTTGTCTACACTCCATTTGAAATAACATTAGAAATTTTCACAACCCGTTTTTACATTCCATTCAACATATTTTGAGTTCTATCCCGTAAACATAAGGATGGCATAAAATGCATAAACCTGTTACCAAAACTAACTGTTTAATACAGCTGCCATTTGTCACATCACCAACGCAATAGAAGTCAAAATCGGTTGAACGGCATGTAAAATGGGATTATTTAAATGTCTAATGTTATCTCAAATGGAGTATAGAACCACAGGATATCTGTCTTTCAAAAAGAATTGTCTGTTGTTCATGTTCAGGCGTGAAAATATAACAAAAAAACACTTGATTACGAATTTATAATAATACTAGCTTCTGCCAGCGGCTTCGCCCGCGTGAACGACGAAAATTATGCCGAGGGAACATATGCCCGGTAAAAAGTATGATATTTAAAAGTATATTCCTGCTATAATATATTTCTGTTCCAAATTTATTTCTAAATAACTTTCGCTTTTATAATATTAGTGTGTTATATAAGTATGATAATATCATTGTTTATGGCAACTAGCTTTTTATTTTACAGCAAAATGATCTTCGAGCTTGTCGCACCCTGGCCAATGAATGTGTTAAGAATTTCTACTCAACGGACCCAGCTGGACCCTGCAGACTATGGATACAATCAAACTTGGCCACACCAAAAGGTAAATTATTCTAGCCTAAACACAAAACTGCGAATTAGACAACGCATACCAGACAACAGCTAAGCAACAACAAGCCCATACATTTCTTTTTGTTTTTGCGCCCTTAAGGCTAAAGTGGACGGTCGTTTTTAAACGCAATTTCGCTAAATTTAGTTCTGCTTTAGATTTAGAGTTCATGTGTGGATAAAAGCATACAAAATCGCGGGCTTATTTTGAGGAAAATGTAGGGTACTTTGAGTAATCAATCATCGTTTCTAAATACTTATTTGACATTCGCAAATACGCAATTCTGAGATGGCGTTAATACACACATATAAGCTGAAATTTCAATTCTAATGCTATAAAAATACGTCATGAATTGCTATTTAACTCGATTTTTGGATTAAGAATTTGAAGATGAGTATTTTCAAACTCCATTTTTGCCTGAAAATCTCAAAGTTTGGCATTAAAGAAGGTTTAGAATTAAAAATTCGAAGATAAGAGAACGTCTTGACCCCAAATTAATTAGCTTTAAATGATAGATTCTCTTGACCCGGAAAACGGAGAACGCTAATTAGAAAGTCCTTTTTTACTGCAAACTGTAAGAAAAGTCGAGGAGCTTGTGTTTAATTTATAATGCCATAATTATAGGACCAAAGGAAGGAATTATGGTAACCAGCGTTATTTTCTTGCATAATTAAAAAAATACTGTGCAATATATAGAGAGCTAACTAGCGTGGTAATTTAAAATTACTTAGGAAATGTTAATATATAAACTATGGCTGGTCACCGAATAGAGAATTTTGTGTCAACGGTTTTCAGGGCATCCCCTGATTTCTGAATTTAAGCCGATTTTTGTTAATCTTAACTTTAGAGAGAGAGAGATATATATTAAATATTAAAAAAAAACTTAATTCAATTTTGCAGTTAAGTTTTACTCAGCAACCAGTTTGTTGGTCAGGTTCTTAGTTTAGTCTCAGTTTCTTCCACTCATCCCTGTCACGTGCTAATCGTCTCCATCCTTTCGGTAGGTCATCATCCCATCTCTTTATTTGACGTCCCTTTTGTCTTATTCCAATACTAGGATACCAATCCATTACGCCTTTTGTACATTTTTCTCTGTTTGTTCTCATTACGTGGCCAGTTCAGTTCCATTTCAATTTCTTTATTTTTTGTAGGACATCGCTTTGTTAAATGGTCCACATACCTAACTATTCTGAATTCAACTTTAAATTCTTAATTCAGGAACTGACCATAAATGTGTGTGTTCAATTCAGGTTTACCTAGTCTTACAGTAGAATCAACTTTAGAGGACAAAAATCCGGGAGAGACATACTTAGCGCGCAAAAAGGTACGACTTTGAGGCTAATTAAAAATAGATTTATAGATAGAAATAATATTTCTAAGAAGAAAAGCTTCTGAGATGTGGTACTTTAGAAGAATGTTGCGCATACCATCGACAGCAAAACGCACTAATAAGTTCATTCTCGACCAGTTGCACATCAAAACCAGACTCTCTAAGAATGATTCCTAAATTACTTTGGTCACATCGCCCGGAGAAGTCAAACGAACGTGATCGCCCAGAAAAAGTGGTTGCAGTGGGAAAAGTGGATGGGAAAAGGCCACGTGGACGCTCACCTACTCGATGGTGAGACCTGAGGGCTTTGTGTGAGTTTTTACTTACGCTCATTCACGTTAACGTAAAAGTCAATTTGTATTGAAACTGGATAAGCGCCGTCTGGTGTCAATAAGGAGAAACCTCTTTTTTGTATACAAATTGACATAAGAAAATGTTTACGTTATCACGATCAAGTGCGTTAAAAATCTCGGCATAAGCACTTTGGTCAAGGCGATTACACGACTCACGGTGACCGCTGCCCTGAGAAGAGCCGAAGACAGAGTGGCTTGGAAGCAGCTCGTCAATGACTCTGTCAAAACTTTCTAAGATGGCACGACCTTCAGTAATGAAGACAACGAAGAAGATATTCGTTAAGAGTTTCTTCTCAGAAGAGGATAATATTTCTATTGCTATAAGAAAAATCTTAATCTCAACACCAGATTAACTTATTTTCAGCAGGACTTTTTACTAATTGCGGCAGCCGTGTTCGCATCTGGTGGAGGATTTAAGTTTATCAAAGACATAGATGAGCAGGACTATCCGTGTCGTCTGCCCGTTCAGATAAGAATAGGCAGAGATTTCTCGTAAGTACTTACTTGTAAGGCTAAACAACAAACGAAACATAATACTAGAGGTTCCTGGCATTTCTGAATATTAATTCTTCTGTGATTTTGTGTCGTAGATTGTGTTTAGCCTCCATATTATAAACACGATTTGTGAGGATGGATGGATAGATGTTAGATACTTTACCATGCAAAAGTTATTAGACGGATTATGATAAAATTTTAGAGTAATATTGCTTGTACATCAGAATAACACACAGGCTATAATTTATAATGATTTTGGGGGAAGTACTAACTCCACGCGGGCGACTGCTGGTAGGAACTAAAATTAAAATAAGAATTCTACGAAGAGGTTTTAATTTGCGAACTCAGAAATTAAAGTGGAATATAATTAACTAGGATCAATATGCATGAAGTAATATGGACATAAAACCTTAACACTAAGTAATGTCAATGCAAAGTCAAAGCCATGTATTTGCATTAAATCCGGTACAAAAGACGGTACATAAATTATTAGCACAATGACACATTTCGCAATAAATTGGCATGCAAATATTAAATATTGGACCAATTTAAAAGATATTCCAAAACTGAAAAAGAAAGATATATACTGTGCCCCTATGTTTTCCTCTGGAAAGGCTACTTTTCATCCCGGTGAAATAAAACTCTTTTCAGCTTGCGAAGCCGCTGGCAGAAGCCAGCATAAATAAGAGGAGCCATGTAAACACAACTACGCCTTATTAATTCGATTCGATAATGTTATAAAGATGTAAAATCGTAGGTCTTCTTCTTCTTTTCGTGTGAGGTGTGGCACCTCTAGTGTCAGAGTTAATCAAGCCGCCTCTGGGAACCTCTCAGGCCTCTGACTTGGCTATTTCAGACTTACATTAACTATATAAGTCCAGGTTTCCTCACGGTGTTTTCCTTCACCGTTGCCTGTGATATCCAAGATAAACATAGAAAGTACATATGAATTTGATAAAGTCGCATTGGTACTTGCCCGGATTTGAACCCACGACCTCAAGTACGACAGGCGAGGTCTTAGCCACTGGGCCACCACGACATATGGACAAATCGTAGGTAGGTTTCAGTTAATTGTTTTTTTGTTATTGTAGTATCTTATGTTTTATGTCATACTTTTTATTATTATTAATCAACAAGATATCCAAATAAATTATATGGTAAAAGATATTATGAATACTTAATAATATGACTTAAGCGAATAAAAATAAATAAATGTATGTTACACACAATTTCCTCTGTAATGGAGAATATTTGTAAGTAGGTACTGTTCAGATTTCGAAAGTTCTTACACTGATAAAAGCCTACACTATCACTGAGTGGCATAGGCTATTCTTTACCAAACAAATTTAGGAAACCTGCGGGTGGGCCACGTGGGCTCACGTGGGCCGGCTGCGTTAACAAAGCTAGTTCATGCAAAAAATATAAAAGGTCCTTTTTTATATTAAAAAAGACGGTTTATCATACTAAATAAGGGAGGAAAAGGATAATGAGAATAAGGATATAATGAGAATGATGACATATCACTCAAATATGTACAACAGTTTCTTTCAAAGTGATATACTGTTGGATGCCAAAGGTACCCTGGTATCTACTGAACAGTTGATTATTGTATTAAGTAAACCTAGTTTAATTGAATAGAACAGTGGTGGTAGCGGACCCGACTTACGTGTTTTAAGTCGTAGGTTCGAACCCAGGCAGTCGTTTTACTTTTTGTAAAATTATTTCATCACCACTGCTCAAAAAACGATGAAGGAAAACATCGTGAGGAAACCGGCATGTCCTAGAACCATAAATTTGAAGACATGTGAAATCCACCAACGCCAACGCAATGGGCCCGCGTATTAAGGCCCATGCCCTCTCTCACATAGAGGAGGCCCGTGTCCCGGGAGTGGGAACCTTAAAAGGTTGACGGTGATGAGTTTAGTTGAGTATATGTGTAAAGAATAAACTTACTTAAACTTCTTCTCGTGTCGATTTTATTAAAGTTTTTTCGACCAGTATGAAGCCACCTGGATAGCCCTTCTGTTGGCGTTGTTAAGATGCAGGTGGGCAGTAAGAGAAGAGTGTTTACGCGGCACGATACTTTATACGGACTTTCAAGTTTTCTTTCAATTAATAAACTGATTTTAATTAGACAAAGAGAGAGAGATTTTAGGTTCTCCAAGAACAAGTCGAAATTGCTATCTTTTAATAGAACAAGGGTCGAATTCTCAGAATCCGAAACATGTTGAAAGATTATTATTTTCAACGTCAATTGTACGCTACGAAATGGAAAAGATTCCAACATTATCGAAAGTAAGGATCAAAGAAAAAGAAAAAGGTTACCTTTTATTCTATTCTCTAGTGCTTCATTGAAAACAATTTTGGTCACCAAGAAAGTAAATAGTACTTTGGATTGTAGAGACGGAGAAAGATCTTAAAGGAATTTCCCGCAAATAAATTCTTCGTAGATTTGATGTCTTTAAGAAAATGCGAATTTAGGTATCTATAGGTAAAGTAAAATGTTAGCGTGCTCCACTACAACCCTTGAGGGTTCATAGAAGATATTAATATGGGGCGTTTTCCATGATAGAAACATAGTTTATCCAATCCCATGATACAAACGTTTAGTCCATATAGTTCAGTCAATAATAGGCGAATCTTAGACATTGTAAGCTCGTCAAGCTGGTTGAGAAGCAAAAACAATCCTTTAGCTCGTTAGAAAAACAGTATTAAGGTATCCTTAAATATTTAAATGTTACCTACCTAGCTATTAACAAAATTGTTTACCGAATTTGAAGAAAATACTGAAGAAAAATATTCAAATGCGTGATGATACTGTTTGTAAACCAACTACAGTAAGTATATTATATATGTTACTGTAAAAGGTACGAACTACGGTAAAACCGAGGATTTACCGATAAAAACTAAGATTTACCAATTTTACTGGGACCGAAATGATCTAAGATAATCGAAAATGCCGGGTTCTACCCGCAATCACAAAGGATATCTTAAGACTTACCTCGGAGACTGGTAAATTTAGAAATATTACAACAATTAAGGACTGATTCATTAACTTCCCTAAAGAAGTTCACTTTTTTTTTACTTCTCCCCGCTCTTGTAATTTCTTCCTGTATTGTGGGTGCGTTTACAAACATATAAACTAACATACACAAACACCCAGAGCCAGAACAACTATCTGTAGGTCTTACAAATATTTTTTCCGTGCGGAAATCGAACCCGCGACACGCAGCGCAGCAGTAAATCGCTTAACCACTGCGCCATCCGTGCAACACACATTTTGATACAACACATAAGTTGTTACAAGATCTAAATCAAAATATTCAAAAAACTCGACGGCTTTTTTTTAAAAAGCGAACTAAAAAGACGTAAACAAGAAGAAAATCATACTGTGCAGTCGGAGGATACATATTCGCGAGCTGGCTGACCAAAATCCTTTATTTTAATACCCCACACGATGGGTTTGAAAGAAAATTTTTTTTTTTCCCCACAAAATGGCGCCCAAAATCCGCCATTTTATTCTTTTCCTATTTTTATGTAGCCAGTGACACTCACAGGGTCGACGTTCGACGAATCGATTTGACTATACTTTTAGGAGAGGCCTGTATCGCAGCAGTGAGTACTTTATGCACTTATGCTGTTTAGCGATAACCAAGTGATAGATGTAAAACTGTTTAAAACCGACATCCATGCTTGATCCATGCTGTATCTTAACTTGAAACAGCTATATCTAAACGTAGTATAGTAATTTGGGTGCATCGTCCTCACGTATATGAATTCATGTATGTATGTAAATGTTGTATAACACTTTTTTTTAAAGAGAAAGTAGCTATGGAGTTTCTTGTCCATTCTTCTCCATAACAAGCTACTTTTCCGAATGGACGTTAGAAATAATTATTAATTTATTAGAAATATATTAATATTGTTGACGTTTAAAAGTGCCTTAATGGCCTTCTTGAAATAAAGAACTTGTTTGTTTGTTTGAGCTATGAGCTAAACAACTTCGTTCTTTAGATAATGTTATTTATGAGTGTTTTCATTTATCTCTTTATCTACCTTTGCAGCCACGATTGCATTATGAATGTTTCGAAGCTTACCAACGTTGTGAACGAGACAATCGCCCCCTATTTGTATGCAGACGGGAAGCTCGTACAAATACCGGTGTACCCGAGGAAACCTAACGGGTATACTGTACAGGTATAAGCAGCTTTATACTTTTAAACTGGAGTATTGCATGGCGTGCAATAGTGTTAAAAGGGGCTTTTAAACATCTCACCGTGAAAACCTAGGTGAAGAAATAAGCCTGAAGTGAACACTCATTCCATCTAATGTTAAGGATTGAATCCTTACTGTCATCACATAAGTAAGATTTGAACAGAATGGCACTCTGATGTTAGGGAATCTAGGGATTGACCACGCACTTCACCTAAGTTTTCTATGTGAGCTATCTAATGTTAGGGATTAACTCCTTACTGCTCTTCAAATAAGTAAGATTTGAACAGAATGGCAGTCTGATGTTAGGGAATCTAGGGATTGACCACGCATTTCACCTAAGTTTTCTATGTGAGCTATCTAATGTTAGGGATTAACTCCTTACTGCTCTTCAAATAAGTAAGATTTGAACAGAATGGCAGTCTGATGTTAGGGAATCTAGGGATTGACCACGCATTTCACCTAAGTTTTCTATGTGAGCTATCTAATGTTAGGGATTAACTCCTTACTGCTCTTCAAATAAGTAAGATTTGAACAGAATGGCAGTCTGATGTTAGGGAATCTAGGGATTGACCACGCATTTCACCTAAGTTTTCTATGTGAGCTATCTAATGTTAGGGATTAACTCCTTACTGCTCTTCACATAAGTAAGATTTGAACAGAATGGCACTCTGATGTTAGGGAATCTAAGGAATGACCACGCAATTCACCTAAGTTTTCTATGTGAGCTAATGAGCTTTACATTTTGATCGTTTTTATCCCGTAGAGGGTCGATCCGGTGCATGAAACAATATCGATTTATAAAGATAAAAAGTAAATGCTTATGTTCTAAAAGAATTGCAAAAATATTCATCAACTGTACGAATATCTAAATATTGATATAAGATTCAGTTAGCACTACTACAGGAAACTTGGTAAATCGGTCGTCAAATAACTTAGCTGCGCGCCGTGGCCGGAACAAATCGAAGTTTCGTCATAACTTTTAAATTTCGTATAAGATACTAATGAAACTTTTTAACCCCCGACGGAATAAGAGGGGTGTTATAAGTTTGACGTGTGTTGCTGTGTATCTGTGTGTCTGTGTATCTGTGTGTCTGTCTGTGGCATCATAGCGCCTCAACGGATGAACCGATTTTGATTTAAATTTATTTTGTTTGAAAGGTAATTGTGTCGAGAGTGTTCTTAACTATGTTTGAATAAAACCGGTTCAGCCGTTCAAAAGTTATGGGTGTTTTACTGTTTGAATCGAGATGTTTTCGCAAGATAAATGTGTCGGGGCGTTTTTAAAATTTTGAAATTTTATGGACAGTAATTGTTCGCGACGAGGCGTCACAAACAAATATTAGTATAGTTTGTAGATATAAAATTGTATGAACAAACATACGTCTGCTTACCCCAGCGCGCTAGCTCGTACTAAACAATTTTAGACGAGAATTTTTATTTTATAGTTTTTCAAACATAGAATTTTGGTCGCATTTTTGAGGCACTAAACATTATGTTTTAGTGTATATCAGTATGTATTAAGTTAATATGGGGTCTAACAAGTAAATTAGAATCGATACATACATTCTGAATGCGGTAGTTACGGAAAGAAAACAAATTCAAATGCCGTAAAAACGACCGGTCGCCACGACCGTTTAGTTCGAAATGAGCAGTCAGATGGCGACGCTTGTTATATATAGTTTTGCGCGTAAGCAGGCAAATTTGGTATTTTAGAATAGTGTTTTGAGGGCTTTATAATGGCTTATAGTACGCGAAATGCGATTATCTAGTAGTATTATAGTTGATATACTTTAGATATAATGTGTAAGTATATCTAATTATCTATTGCAATTAGATGACGACATTTGACATTCTCTGGCTGAAGTAACGCACAAGGTTACCTATAGTTGGTTTATTTTGGGTTCGAGGCATTGAGGTAATAATGTACTACGCACGTTCGAGGTCGCTTTCGAGTTTAATTTATCACATTTTTTAATCTGGCATTTCTTGATTCTAATGTTTATTTATTACAAAGACAAAATCCTTTTGCTGCGGGATTAAAATGATCAAAATGTAATCGTGTATAATAGCACTAATTGTATTAATATAGGTTGATTTTTCTTCCAAGATATGTAGGTTTCTCTGACATTATTGGCACACAAGAGAAGAGCCCTATACTAAATATACTTTGTAGTGACTGGTGGAACAAAGCTTTAAATTGTTATGATAATGATTTGCATATCAATCATAAATTTATTTACTTTTAACGATCAATTCATTCTTACAGAGGGGCACATGGCTATCTGGCAAATTCAAGCGTTACTTCATAATGGATAACTTTCTGTCAACTATCGCAAATATCACCAACACTGCCTACCTCAGAACAATGGTGATACGAATACAGTAAGTAAAGTTTTACCAATTTGGAAACAATACTGGACCTCTATTGCTTCAGGCTTTTATTACACGAAAATAAAAGTCCTCTGTGGCTTAGCTAAGTATCTTAAAAACATAGGCAGTTTTTCTTGGTTGAAAAACAACTTAAGTATTGTTTTCCCAATCAGCTATTTAATGAAAATTTCTCAGCTAATTTTGTGATTGGCATTAAAGTTATACTACCTTAACACGTTATTAGCTCCAAATACTAAATTCAGGTACCTTTCCTTATTGATTCTTCTTCTAAAACTCGTGTTTGCCAATAATTTCTGAATATTTGGTATTGATTATATACTTTATTGTATACCACTTAAATAATTACAGGACAAAACATTTATAAAGATAAATGTACAATGGGCGGTCTTATCGCATAGGGCAATCTCTAACAGACAACCTTTTGGTACCTAGGTTTTTAAGCTAAAGTAAAGTTTCAAAAAACTTAACATCAAATTCTTCATTCTGAAACCCCTGTCGTAAGCCTTTTTTGATGATCATGATAATATTTAAATTTATTTTTCACATGACAAAATTTTAATTTGTACCCAGGATAGAACGAGACAAAAGCAGTCCAAGCTCACTTCGTGTTCATATATCGGTAGAAGCGAATTATGCCTCGAAGTCGCCTCTCTCCGAGTCATTTATCATGACTTTGAAAGTGGTACATGATATGCCTGAGGCAGGTGTCCATCGTGGTCTAGAGGTAAGTTTCTTGCAGGATGTAATATATCACGTGTATCTAACTCACAACGTGATTTTCCAAATATGAATCCAAAAAATATTGTAAAAACACGTACCTATTTTTTTTTGTGGACAGGAAAAGAAAAAAAAAATACTGTGCAACCCTATTACTAAAACCCCCACTGTCCGTCTGTCTTACTGTCCGTCTGTCTGTCTGTCTGTCACCAGGCTATATCTCTTGAATCGTGATAGTTAGACAGTTGAAATTTTCACAGGTGATGTATTTCTTTTACCACTATAACAAAAAATACTAAAACAGAATAAAATATTTTTTTATGTGGGTCTCTCATACAACAAACGTAATTTTTTGCCGTTTTTTGCGGTAATGGTACGGAACTCTTCGTGTACGAGTCTGACACGCACTTGGCCGGTTTTTATTTTATTGGCGCGTATGTGCTCATTGACTTAATAGAAAAATAGTTGCATTGTCTATGATATATTATTATTTCACTATACCTCTATGAAACGAGATGAAGAAGTCTCGCAAAAGACCCAACTAACCTATCAGACGATCGAAGACCACGACTACGCCGTTAAAAGATACAATCTGATAGGATTGTCTGATAAGACTAAGAAAAAGATGAAATTATTATTCACTTTGCAGCATAAATAAATGTCACGTCTAAAGGGGTAGGCAGAAACCTGCTTTGTGCTACAATCTTAAAAATACTTGAAATGTTTTCAATTCTTATCCTTCATCAAAGTATTATTTTAATATATTTATTTAAAATTTCATGCACAAACAATGGCGGACTTAATGCCTTAGGTGTCCTCTACCAGTCAACCAAGGGTTATGAAGAGACAAAATGGCAAGTGCATTATTTAAACAAGGGAAGCAAAAAAATAAACAAAAAACTTATCAATAAGTAGGTTAAAGTACACATACATATATATTTTAAATAATACATACCTATAAAAATATATATATTAATCCAACAAGAAAAACACAAACCAAATATCTATTTCAATCCTTATCCTTATTTTAGTGACATGGTTAGTTAGGCACTTTTTAACAACACGTATTTATAAAAATATTTGGCCGCCCTTCAGCTGTTAGCAAGATGATTTAATGCACCGTCTCGGCCAACCCAAAGACGGAAATGAAAATTTAGGCAATAACACTCGCCCGTAACGTTGGTTTTGTAAATAATTATTTCTATTTTTAACCGACTTTCAAAAAAGGAGGAGGTTCTATGTTCGACTTCTTGTATGTTTTCTTTTCTTTTTTTTTGTGTATGTTCACCGATATCTCCGTCAATTGTGGATCAATTTGCAAAATTCTTTTTTTGTTTGATAGAGTATGTTCCGAAATTGGTCCCATTTTAATTTGGTGAAGATCTAATGAAGAACTTCGGAGATAAACAACAGAACTCTTCAATAAATAACGGCAAATCTCTCGGGATTTCTGTAATCGCATGTATGTTTATTGTTTACACCATTTCATAACATAACATCACGGCAGTACACTATAAGAGGTACGCAGATGTGTACAGTTCACCTTGGTACACTCTCAGTTCGCCGGCTATGTTCATGGTATTCGGGTAATATATTCTGGCATTATAAGTACCTACCTTACTAAAGGCAAGTTGTTTAATAGGTACAACTAAAAAGTGTAAAATAAAAAAAAAACTACCGACTTCCAAATAAAAACACAACAAAGTGAAAAATAACTTTCATTTTCGAAGTCGGTGTCCGTAACGAAAAAAATTGGTACCTACACCGACTTCGAAAAAGAAAGTTATTTTTCACTTCGTAGTGTTTTTATTTGGAAGTCGGTAGATTTTTTTGTAAAAAAGTATTTTTTTGGATATTGTTGTTGAAAGCATCAGAATGTGTTCTTTTGCTGGGTAGCGGGTTCTATATTCATTGTACAGGATTTGCGAAGCTTTATAAAGGTTCAGCAATGTACAGCGTGTGTAAAAGTTCCGTTGCATGACGACATAAAAGAGGTATACCGCTGAAATCTTGGATGATGAGTGTCCAGAAGGCCATGAAGAATTGGGATCTATAGCTACTGACGATGCTCATCAGCGGAAAAAGTTTCGCTCAGGACTAGAAAAGCCAATTCCGAGTAACGGGAAGTGGCGAGGTGGATGAAGATGGAGATGATCAAGCGTCAAAATAGTTCAAGTCATCTTTGCGCGCGGCGCTATGTGTCGGTTAGCATAAGTGGTAGTTTGCTCGGACGACGACTGCCTTGTCACTGCCACACAAATGCATAATGTATCATTACAAGCGCACACACACATGGCGCCGCGCGCACAGATGAGTTGAACTATGTGTACCAAGTTCGACATAACATTATTCTTGCAAGGGCAAGGGCCCTGTGAGACACATTTTCTTTTAAAAGATGATTTAGGCGAATTACTCAAAATCTGGTCTAAAAATATCATGTTCATGATATTAGTAATTGCAGATATGGGGCGGAGTGCTGGGTTCCCTCCTGACGTTGTACGCGATGGTGCAGTGGCGAGGAGTGGTCCGCAGAGGAGGACTGTATGCCTCTGTGCTACCGCTGCTGACTGGGGCCATTGCTGACACTTTGTATTTTGTGAGTATTGTGGGAGATTCATTCCATTGACGTAAAGCTTAATAAATTAGACGGGTAATGAAATTTTATTTCTTCGTGATTATTTTCTCCTGGTAGTTGGTGAGTCATTACCGCTCTTGATTCCAGCTCCGCTAATACTTTCTCATGATTCTGATCCCCTGGTATTTTTAGTACTTACCGCTCATGATTGCAGCCCCTCAAATAGTTCTTCATATTTCTGGTCTCCTGGTACTTTGGGTATAAATGCTTATACATATTTATCATCTATTTTGTAGAAATTAAAAATATAGGCAATAATTTTGAAAGTTGTGACGCTGTTTCCTAGTGGTGGCCAACCAAGTTGTGGACTTCATCGTATAGTTTGTAATTTGTTAGTGTGTTTACTTGGGACGATCAAATACATTTTAGGCAAAAGCTAGATAAAATATAATTTGGCGCTAGTGTAACCTTCTGGCTGGCTGAAAAATGGACGAATAAAATTATATTATTCGAGTATGTATAGGTACCTACCTAGATTACAGAGTTCCACGATCAAATAATTAATAGGTTCTTAACGTTTTTGGTGAAATAAACAACAACGTTTATATTGTACTTAGGTATACAACAACACTAGTTATTTAGTTTCTTTTGTTTCATGCAGTACACAATAAAAAAATTGTTACAGTCGGCATGGTTTTCTACCCTCCATGCTTTAGCAGCGGAGGCGGGTACACTCGGGTTAACCCTCCCGTTGTCTCGGGGAGAGGAACGCATCATCAAAGCTTTTATTTACACAGCTGTTTCATTGAAGGTTGGTGATAATTACTTGAGTATTTTATTATGAGTATGATTTAATTTACTAACACTCCCATTTCTGGAAAAATATATTGGGCGTCACATATTAGATGCGATTAGCTGCAGAAAATTAATTTAAACAATCACAGCATCTGTATCGCATTTGATAAATATAGATCGCAGCACGTAAGTTAAACCAAAATGTATGAATTTATTAATGAAATTCTTTCCATACGACCCAATGATATTCAAATAAACAGATATGTTATGAGCGCGCGCATTGTGAAGACTCGAATAGGTCACAATTGTGACCTTTAGTCCTTAATTTATGTCTCGCATGGCGAAGAGCGATAGGCTTTGTAGAAAAAAAAACAAAATAAAAAAAATGCCATCGTGTGTATTTAGAAATTATACTAATTATGATACCAAAGTACATAAAACAGAAGGGATCTCATACCGTATGTAAGTACGCAATACGCCTCAATTTACTAATTTATTCCCTTTTTTTGCCTAATATTCTGATATTTGGAGGTTAGAAAAAGATAACAACATTGGTGGTCAGATTAATGTTTGTTTACATTCACACGCAAGTGACTAACACTAGCTGTCTCTTTTTTTCTTGTTGGTTTTATCAAGCCATCCCTTTCGACTTGTAGTGAAATATCAGATGAATGAAAAGTGTGTATGTGTGCTGCCGCTGCTGCGCGGAACACTTTTTCAATTGTTTTGTGAGTGTATAACGTATCTGTTTATTTGAATAACATTGACACTATTAGTAAATTTTGGTTCAATATACGTACCGCGATCTATAGGTACGTCCCAGATGTGGGCTTTAGTGTTTTCCCACTTATTTGCTAGGAAATTAGGAAAGTTTTGCTATTGGGTAGTATTAAAACTAGGTATGTAATTTTAACCAGAAACTACAAGTAAGTAACTAAACTTTATTTCTTCGTTCCTGAAAAACGATTACCTGCTCCAAGAATCTTCTATCTATTCTATACCACTAAACTTTATCTACGCTGAAAATGGTGTAGACTATTTCAGTATTTAAATCAAAGTCCTAAGGTACAATAGTACATTATGGTACAAGTGTGTAATGTTGGTGATTACCGCTGAGGCGCCATTGAGACCCGAGCCGTTAGGTGAGGGTCTTAAGAGAGCCGAGGACGGTAATAATCAATACACACGTGTATCATACGACGTTTTTCAACACACTTGTGAATAAAATAATACTAAAAAATCATTTCCAACAGTGAAAACGAGTTGTGAAATTTTTTTCGCAATGGCGGGCAAAATTAATCAGTTTTCCTATGCGCGCGCATCTAACAATGGCGATCGGCCACAGACTAAAAATAATGAGTTATCTTTTTTTTGGCTTTTCGCGAATAGCGTTTTAGCCACGTACAAAATGGGGAATTTTAAGTTTTCTTTATTACAGACAAAAACAAAAGTTATATTTATGTGAAAGTTTTATTTATTAAACACGTACAAGTTGAAATTATCTATATAAATACGAAGTTGCATGAAATGTGTTGAATTTGTACTATTGAGCACGATCTTTTTTGTATCGAAACTTTTTTAAGAACAAAGCAACTCAACCAATAAATTAAAAAAAATCTCTTTATTTCACTTGTGAATAATAGTAATGACAAAGTCACAGTTTGATAACAGGTGTCATTATGTGCCTAATTGCGGTGAAATTAGAGACACTTTATGAGCAAGTGTGTTGAAAAATATTTAAAGAACACCTTGCAACAATTTACAAACTTTTACATATTACATCGACATGATAATATATACTGGCCACAAAAATATATTGGTCATGAACACAGACATATATCTAACTATAGACAACGTAAATCCGAAACCAAGCGTGTCACATTTTTCACAAAATAGTATATTACGTGTGTATTGATGATTACCGTCCTCGGCTCTCTTACTTAAGACCCTCACCTAAGGGCTCGGGTCTCAATGGCGCCTCAGCGGTAATCACCAACATTACACACTTGTAGTATCATACGACGTTTTTCAACACACTTGTAAAGAAAATAATACAAAAAAATAATTTCCAACAGTGAAAACGAGTTGTGATTTTTTTTCGCAATGGCGGGCATAATCAATCAGTTTTCCTATGCGCGAGCATCTAACAATGGCGATCGGTCATAGACTAAAAATAATGAGATATCTTTTTTTTTGCTTTTCGCGGATAGCTTTTTAGCCACGTACAAAATGGGGAATTTCAAGTTTTCTTTATTACAGACAAAAAAAGTGAAAGTTTTATTTATTAAACACGTACAAGTTGAAATTATCTATTTAAATACGAAGTTGCATGAAATGTGTTGCATTTGTACTATTGAGCACGATCTTTTTTGTATCGAAACTTTTTTAAGAACAAAACAACTCAACCAATAAATAAAAAAAAAACTCTTTATCTCACTTGTGAATAATAGTAATGCAAAAGTCACAGTTTGATAACAGTTGTCATTATGTGCCTAATTGCGGTGAAATTAGAGCCACTTTATGAGCAAGTGTGTTGAAAAGTATATTATAGCATATTATCTTTTTTCAGGCTGTAAAGATAGCGTGGATCAATTTCAATCAATGTCGATGTGACGTGTTCTTTTTGGACTGGTCAGAGTATAATGCACCGTTCAAAGGTAAGTAAACAGACCAAAACTTTTTTGGACCCAAATTTTTGGAGCATAACGAAAGGGATTTACAATTTATTTACTTGTTTATGATAACCGTTAACTGGGCATAATACTTAAATATGCAATGTTATTAAAACTTTTATCTACTCTCATATCGTAATATTCGAATTATAAAATTCAAAACGAGTTTATATTGGCATACTTTATAAACACAATATCGAAATTTAAAAATAGAATCTTATTATAACACTATTTCTCTAACAAAATAATGCTATAAAACAATTTTTTTTCTATTACGATACAGGTCAAATCCAAGAAGTTAATCACTAAGGAGTTTCCATCAATATTTTTTTTGTAATGCCATTTTATAGTACCTATTATAAAAAGATTTGATTCCAATTTTAAATTGTCTATGACAATGCCCGCTTTAGACATAGCACGCACTGTGATTTTTATTCGCGCGAATTTTGTTTCCTTCTATCTGTTCATAGAGCTCAAAATATTCGGGCGAAAAAAATTCGCGCCGTGGTGCGGTGGATTTTGTGGCAAAACACGGATTTCTTGCGGAATTATCTCCGCACGATTTCGTTACCGATGCGAACAACTTCATACAATTACATAGGTCGCAGAATGGGCGGAAAAAAATCGCACGAATAAAGATCGCAGTGCGTGCTAAGCCTTAGCGCATGCGCGGTTAATGCGGTGATGTGCTGGGTTTTGGCGCCATTCATACGTTTTGCAAGTTTTGCTGTACTGAATTTCATGAGTTATTTAAATTATTGTGTGTGAAATGTCTGATATCAGTGAATGTGAAGAAAATTTGACTCCGCCCGATATTTTAGATGCGGCGAAGGAAATTACTCTTAATTTATTACCAGCAAAGTCGAGAAAAGTATATGACAAATGCTATCACGATTTTATGGCATGGAAAATGCAAAAAGAGGTATTTAGTAGGTTCAATCCCAATTTATGAGTGTAGATAAAGTAGTGTATGAAACTGCACATAACTAGGTATTAAAACATTCGTGTGAAAGGTATTAAAAACCTCGCCTACGGCTCGGTTTTTAAACACACACTCATGTTTTAATACCCCTCATTATGCAACAGTTTCATAAACTACTATTAACTTTACTAAAGCAAAATTGTTCAGAAAATGTAATATATTAAAATTAACGCTCACAATACCTCCGCTCCTGGATCATGGCATGCAAGCATTACTATAACGACCGGTCCTATATCTCCAGCATCCAATGGATTCGGATTAGGAAAGGTGGTGGAAAAAAAAGCCGCGATGTAAATGTATGTTCATTATTCAAACAATACGATTAAAACTTTCGTAGGGGCAACACCGTCAGAAAAGTACAACTGCTGGAGAGCCTCTACCTTGGCCAGGGAATGGAGTGGAATGCAGACGATGAGGAGAGTCTCTCCAGGGTATACTGTCACTCTGGCTCTGCTTATACTACATGTAAGTATTCTTTGTTATTTAACAAGTGTTGATTGAAATCATTGCATAGCCAGGGCGAAAATACACAGGTCTGTAAATTACAACATTCGCCAATCAGAAGTTATTATTGCACAAAGGCAAGCTACTATTACTTAAAAAAATGTTATTAATAACGTATTTTAAGGTAAATATGTAAGGTAGTTAAGACTATACTCATGATAAGATCTATAAGTGTGTTGAGTATTTTTTTTTATATTATTATCGCCGTTAGAGTGGTTTCGCACTGCATCCGATCCGAGTCCGAGAAATTTCGGTCCAAAGTTGTTGTAGTACTACTTGTAAGTGCGGTTCCCAACTGCATCCGCTCTGAATCCAAATTTTTTGTTACGATTTCTATCCGAATTATAAATGTTCTATATTATGACGGATAGACTTCGGATCTAGTGCGCAACCCCTTCTACAAGTATTACTACGACTACTTTGGACCGACATTTCTCGGATTCGGATCGGATCCAGTGCGGAACGGCCCCTACGCACTACTTAGATCCGAACTTCGTCCGACCGAATTCAGAACATTTTCAATTCGGATAGAACTCGGAACTTAAATCCGGACTCGGATCGGATACAGTGCCAAACCGCTCTTAATCCCATACTAAAAGTTGTTGAGACTCTTGGGTACCTTCCACCCTAAAAATTAATTGAATTAAAGTCAGCCTGTAGTTTGCTAGAGTAACAATTTTCAAAAGTCGTTTAAATATAGTCGAATATGAATTATTTAGAAGTTGTAAGTATCGATTTTCAATAGACCAAGCTGAGCCCTCATACGCCTAGTCAATTCAAACCCTGTCAAATTTGATGACAGCTTTATCAGCTGATGTAGAGACGAAAATACCAATAAGTAACGTTAATATTAATTTAGTTGACATAGGGTTTGACAGGAGCTTTTGGAAACACCGATTTTAGTATCAATCTGACTAACCTATAATAATATCATATACGTCGCTACCAAAAATATGGCGACGCCCTACAATTCTGGACGTTTTTTTTAAATCAATGTTCAAGAAAAATTTAGTTTTGTAGGGCGTCGCCTGCTGTTGCATTTTCGTTTAACCTCGCACTGGAACGCCTTGCAGCAATTACACTAATGAAGTAATCATCCCCCACATCCCATGTTACTTGGGATTGGCGCAACAAATTTTCTTCTTCGATACCGTCCTGTCCCCTGTCACGCTGTCACTGACTACCTTTTCTTTCATATTACATCTCACACAATCCATCCATCTTTTCTTTTACCTTCCTCCATCCATCCACATTTATATTCATAACTCTTTTAGTAACATGCGATTCATCCCTCCTTATCACATGACCATACCAGGACAAACGGTTTCCTTTCAACTTATCTGTCACTGGCACCACGTTCCTCTAATATACTTATTTTCCACTTTATCCAATCTCGTCACGCCGCACATCCATCTCAACATTCTCATGTCTGCTACTTGTAATCTCTTTTAATCCATCTTTTTCACAGCCCAACATGTTGATCCATACAGTAAGACAGGTCTAATCACGGACTTGTAGGTTTTCCTCTTTAACTTGAGGGGCATCCGTGAGTCGCAAGTTGTTTCAGTGACCTGTCGCCATTTCATCCATCCTGAGTTGATCCAGTGTATTATATCTCGATCAACCTCGCCATCTCCTTGGACAATCGACCCTTTTTTACACTAATGGAGTACAAACTAATAATAATCTAACTAATATAAGTCCAGGTTTCCTCACGATGTTTCATATTTACGTTTAGTTATTTTCGGGAACATTTCTATACAAATATGCAATACTAGCTTCTGCCAGCAGCATCGCCCGTGTTAAAAGTGTTTTATCTTCCCAAGGGAACATGATACCGGGATAAACAGCCTATGTGCTATTCCAAAAGTCTATAATCTTTATCTGTGCCAATGTGCCAAATTTCTTCCAGATCCGTTCAATCGTTTGGGTGTGATTAAGTAACAAACATACATCCACAACACATCCATCCAAATTTTCACATTTGTAATATTAGTAAGATAATAAAGAAACAATTATTGTAAATCTAGAAACAATATTCAAAACAATTTCTACTTTTTTTATTAGTTTATGTCTCCCTGGCAAACCTACTTACCACCAAGCCAAGGCTACAGATGGGCAGTAGTCACCATCGCCTGGTGGTCCTCATACATCACGCTGCTCTTAACACGATGGGTAGCTGACAGACTGCGAGGGTCACCCACCGCAGCTCTACCGAAGATTTGTACCAGTGTAGGACTGTCTCTGTTGGTCTTTGAGGAAGATTACTATGCTCATTATGTGCATGGACGGTAAGTCTATTTATTTATATGTTAGGTACGTATCTGGATAAGATTTTATTTTATCTAATGTAGGCAGGGGCGGCCTTAACCGCTGCGAAGCTCCGGGCGGGCGGCTTATATTTGCACGGACCTTATCCTTTTTGCAATGTATGTGATGAAGTGATGATAGACGAGAAAAATGAAAATCTGACACTTATTATTATTAGTACTTTACTTTGAATTACTTAACCAACTTTATATTCTTGTTACGATTACGAATAACTGTTAGATAACGATAAAATAAAAAGTTTCAATTGTATGTTTTCGTGTTATCGCGAAAAACATACTTGCACAAGTATTACTAGTAAGCTAACTTTTGGTTTCTTATTCAGGCCTTCATGTCATCATCATTTTTCCTTTGTCACTTTTGCTAGCACTTTTTTTTTTAATTCTTCACTATTTATACCGAACCTACTAGGCAATTTCTTTTATCCCTCTTAGTTTTTATTTTTCTTTTAGAGCGGTGTGCACAACTCTGAAAGCCTTATGTGCACAGAGCGGTCCCGTAACTCTGTAAAAATAAGCCAAATGCGTGGAGTCTTGTAAATATTTAAAATATTTTCCTCTCAAACTAGTTCACTCTCAAACTAGTTTCCTCTCAAACTAGTTCACTCTCAAACTAGTTCACTCTCAAACTTATTCCCTCTGAAACTTAATTCCCTCTCAAATCTAGTTCCCTCTCAAATCTAGTTCCCTCTCAAACTAATTCCCTCTGAAACTTAGCTCCCTCTGAGCTAAACGTAACGCTACAGTTTGGCCGGGCGAATTTCCTGCTCGCCATCCCCTAAAGCCGCCACTGAATGTAGGTACCTAAATATCTGTCTATGATCCAATTAGTCGTAAAATCCAGTAGTAAACAATGGCCTCCTTTTAGGCTCCCCCGCAATCGGATAAAAATTAATGACATCTCTTGATCGTTATTGTCCAAAAACGTTTAGTGTTTTCCTTGGGTCTTGGGGCCTAAGAAATATGAAAGGAGAAATATATTCTCCCTCCTGTTATCCGCAAATTACAACCGTTAAACTGTTTCAGATACGTAAATGAATAGGTTCTTTATTGCAGTATTTATGAAAATTCTTAAAAACATCAGAAAAACAATTGAAATGAATCTTTTGTTTAGAAACGACGACTCCAAAGATTTGAGATCCATGGCGGGGCCTCTAGCAACATGTCGTGTGGTTTGCGCTCCGCAACTGAGGTGCGTCACATTATTAAGACCGTTTTATCTGGTTCTAACTTAATTAATACCTATTTTATTATAAAGATGCAAAATATGTTGCTTGTCTATATATTTGTTAAAGGTAATCTGATTACTTAGTAGTACATGGTCCTAATTTAATAAAGAAAATTAAATTACTGCTAAAAAGCTTAACTATCTCGTTGACCATTTTCATAGGCTACTTTTTACTCCTGAAAAAATGGACGGTTCCTGTAGGACAGCCCAAGTCAGCAGGAAAAAAGGTAGTTGGTGGTAATTTGAATTTGTATTTTAATACTTTTATATGTATTTTAGGGTCATATATAAACAGCTATCTCTCTCTATACCAGGTAAATATTATTTTTAACGAAGTGCCTACTTCATCGAGTGTGCTTTTTTAATATTGCTTTTTGGGTACCTATCTAAATTAAACTTACTAATTATAAAATGGGCTATTTTCTTTTAATTAATCTGGCTAGACTGAGTGTTTAATTAAAAGAAAACATACTATTTTTAATTGGAAGGTACCTAGGTATATTGATTTAAATTTAATGATTATTTCATGAATTATTTTTTTAGGCTTAGGAGAAGTAGAAACTCGTCAATCTTTACTGTCGAGGTTTTTGGCTGCTTTCTTTGAAAGGGTAAGATTCTCATTTTATGTGAAGTAGGGAGGCTAACCTCTATGCCATAAAATGAACAAAAGATCCATTGAAGGACGTGGGATCCCGCTTAAAGAGGGCAATAGACCGATAGTTGTGGCGAGAGATGTCGGCTGCTGAGCACATCATAGGTAAACCTATGAAATTACTAGATTTTACAGTTCAAATGGCACAGTTTAATAAAACTGAAAATTCATAGGTCAAACCCGCATCCTCTCCTATGTCCAGCAGCGGACATTTTTTGGCTATGAGAATCCTGGGCACAAGCCCAATGGATTCCATACATATTTTCAGAAGTTACTCTACTCAGATACTTTAACAGACATACGTAATATTTCTTCTCTTCTTTCCACAATAATGATGTTTTCATAGGCTCTAGACGGTCTCAGCTGGGTTGCCAGCGAGCGCACTGTACTTGAACGTCTGATGAACGTGGAACTGAATACCAGAGAGGCTGGCAATACCAGCACGCTGCTTTACGACCCTGAAAATAACACACCTTCATGCTTCTCCGTCACTTGGTAAGCTGGTCTTAGGTATATTAGATTATTTGTACTACACGGTCAAAATAAATGGGCACTTTGAGCTGTCAATGTCACTCAGACTCTTATTGGCGCACGGGGCGAACGCGGGGATCCGCGCAGGTAGGCGGGGCGGGGGTCTCACTTATTTTGACCAAGTAGTAGATGCTATAGCAGGGGGCATCAAATGTTGGACTGCGGTCCGGATCCCAACCGCTATACGCTACCACCTATTGTGTGTCCTATTCAAGATAGATTCAATCATCATAATTTTAGCCGAAAGACGTCCACTGCTGAACATAGGCCTCGCCCAAGTATCGCCACATTGACCGGTCCCGTGCGTCACGTTGATATTTGAAAAAGTTTTGGTCTTACTTCTATTGATTACATTCCTTTTTTTGTGGGCCGTCTCGCAGATCAATCTAAGCGATTGGCTGAGTGTCATTCTGAATTTCGACAGTTAATTATTTCGACAGAGTCTCAATTTCGAAAAACAGTAGTTCGACAACTCATTGCTTCGACAGAACATATATTCGACTAGCATTAGTTCGACAGATTATACTTCGACAACACACATCTTCGAAGAACACTACTTCGACAAAACCATTCCTCGATATGCACTTGTTCGACGGATCTCTAGTTCGACGGAACATAACTTCGACATAATACTGCTCTGAAATGTGACAATACGATCACGTGTCGGCGTTTCGGACTAAATTGAACTGGCTGCTGATTCGGCGTCGTCGAGATACTCATATCCTATTTCTTCTCTATACTATCCTACACAATCCTTATTCTCCTCAATACCTTCCTGAACGCTTTGGGTACTTTGTCCCGAGGGGTAAACCCTATCGCACTTCCACTTCTCTTCTCCTTCGTATCCCACGTCACACTTCTAGCCGCTATGATGGCTTCTTCTCTGTTACTGCAGTGCGTCTCTGGAACTCTCTACCACATTCCCTACGCGACAGCTCTTCTCTGAATTTCTTCAAGAGGAAAATCAAGGATCATTTTCTGACTCGCACTTGAGCGGTTCTTTTTTTTTACGTAATGTCTCGCGGACGTTGGTAGCCTTTTTGACCCCTACAGACTCGAATAACCCAGCCTTAAGGCAGTGTTACCATTACATAAATTGTACATGCTGAAATCGGAAAGCCTGATTTTCGGGGGAGAGTAGAGTAGCTTCGCGCATGCAAAAACTAATAGGCAAGAAGTTATTGTAGTCAGTCATACTCGATTTTTTTCCGAAGGAAATATTTATTTATTAAAACTTTATGCACAAATACAAAGGCGGACTTAATGCCTTAGGCATTTCCTACCAGTCGACCTTAGGGTGGTGCAGAGATAAAACATGGCAGGTGCAATTAACTGAAAGAACAAGTAGAAAAAATAAAATAAAAAGAAATTACTAAACTTACTACTTAAAAATATATACTTAGATACATACATATATATATAAAATGTATACATAAACAATGTCATTGAGAAACCGAATCCAACAAACTAACTGTGTCAAGTTTCTGCAATAAATGTATGTCTCATTTTTCGGCAATAAATGTATAGGGGTCTCATTATTCTAATGTGCCCAGGGCCTCCAATAGGTTTAAGTCGGCCCTGCGTCATCGGTTTTGTTTTCTTTCTTTTAGATTGGTCACTGCCCGCCTACAACTTCATATATAGCGAAATTCAATTATTATTGTCACATTTCAGAGCAATATTATGTCGAAGTTATGTTCCGTCGAACTAGAGATCCGTCGAACAAGTGCATATCGAGGAATGGTTTTGTCGAAGTAGTGTTCTTCGAAGATGTGTGTTGTCGAAGTATAATCTGTCGAACTAATGCTAGTCGAATATATGTTCTGTCGAAGCAATGAGTTGTCAAACTACTGTTTTTCGAAATTGAGACTCTGTCGAAATAATTAACTGTCGAAATTCAGAATGACACTCCGATTGGCTATTGCTTAACCGGGCGATCCTGTGGAAACTAATCTATAGCTTCCAGCCTGGCACACATTCTTTTATTGTTTAGTAAAAATATTTATAAGACCGGGGGTGGTGGCCTTAATGACCGCGACGGACATATTATTTAAAAATAAGGACCCATAGATTAATTGGTGACCCCTGTGCTATAACTATTAGCGAATTTATAAAAGATTCGAGTGTCATTCTGAATTTCGACAGTTAATTATTTCGACACAGTCTCAATTTCGAAAAAACAATAGTTCGACTACTCATTACTTCGACAGAACATATATTTGACTAGCATTAGTTCGACAGATTATACTTCGACAACACACATCTTCGAAAAACACTACTTCGACAGAATCCTTCTTCGATATGCACTTGTTCGGCGGATCTCTATTTCGACGGAACATACCTTCGAAATAATACTGCTCTGAAATGTGACAATAATCACCACCAAAGTCCATTGGTTGCGCGAAGCACAGGACTGGTCGATATGGCGATGCTTTTGGGATGGCCTACGTCCAGCTTTGGACATCTTGCAGCAGGAATGTTGATGAATGTTAAACAACAGTATCTTTCTATTATTATGAATTTGTTTCTAAGGTGGGGAGAAGAGTGGAGCTTATCAACATTTGACGCAATGCTCTTCGGTTGCGTGTTGATTGCAACAGACGACTCCCTGGTGGCTGCACTGGCTACTCTTACAGCGTGGCAGGTGAGAGCAACGATGAATTATTTCATCTCTTTATTTCATTAATTTTAGATTAAAACATAGTGAGGGCAAAATAAACTCGAAGAAATGTGACATCCACCAACCTGCGCTTGGCACGCTTGGTGGATTATGGCTCACTCCCTTTCAGTAAGTCACAGACCTCCTCTGTGTGATAGGCTTCCGCACAGAGGTAGCCAGTGTACCAGCAGTGGAAACTTTAGAAGCTGATTATGCTACGTTATTACAAGGAGAACTGTTAGTGTACGTTCACACAGAACATCCGTATTTCCATGATCGTTTTTAACGGATCTGTCGCTACTGGAGGTGATGGTCACACACACCGCATTTATAGTACCGTTTATCGGAGCCGTCTCTTCTGGGGGTAATGTGCTCACCACATTTAGTCAGTGTAGCACCAAATTTCAAACAAAACGGATCAGTATTTTAATACTGTTGTGTGTGTGGAGTCGCGGGTCACATATACCTATTATTCATAATTCTCTCGCAATTTTTGAAAGTGAAAGACTATTGGTCCTCAAGTTGGGCAATACCGAGGTTTTGATCATTTGTGCCCTTCCTGACTCAAAAGTCGCTCTTGAAAATATCGCAGTACATAAAACATGGCAAAAGTGGGGGTCCTATGCACCAGTATAGAACTCTTATCTTTATCACAGGTAGAGGACTGCCCTCAAGGAGTGCAAGCATTATTATATCTGTGAAAAAAAATATAATAAAGAACCATCATACATAGAGATTAGCTAGGCAAGGTACTTTTATATATATACCTTGCTTACCAATAATAATAAATATTAATTGCGAGTTAAAATTATTTATTGATTGCAATACAATGAAAACTATTAAATGAGAGATGTAAGAAACACCAATTTATTTATAATAAAGCAGAAACCTACCTATTACGTACCTACTATAAATAAATCTGATTCTGAGTAAACAAACACAGTACAAAGCCAGTAGGTAGGTAAACAAGACAAAATCTAGTGGAAAATTCCACAAGGTCCAATCCAATGTCGAACCAAAAAAACAGTCCCAGTGGACTATAGCCTGAGTTAGTTCCTTCAGTCCGACTCTGTCCAATGCTGGATGGACATACCTAGGCCTGTTCTAAGTGACCTATGTCCTTACCAGTTTTCAGGCTTGCAGTTTACTCTTTACTTACCTCATCATCATCATCCTGCCTTTGTCCCATGTTACTTGGGGTCGGCGCAACACGTTTTCTTCTTCCATACCGTCCTGTTACCTATTAAAACAATATATCTTTTACAGGTAGGTAAGATTCATTGTTTAAATTTGAGACCTCGCGTCGTATATCAGAATATTTGGAAAAAATATATAAACCGTATTTTACTATTTTTCATTTAGTGTGTCCAGAATTTTAATTGCCTTTATCTGTCGATTTGTTTCGACCACTGTCTCAATCAATCTACGATTAATCACAGTAGGAACAGCCAGTTATCACGCACACACAAATAATTGAATCATTTCACAATTTTCAGTTAATGATGCAAGTAAGAAGATGGTTTGGAAATAGAAATCAAAGAGAAAAAACAGAAATCGAAATATAATGAGACAAATGAAAACACAAGCGACTACCAATAGCTATGCAGCATATTTTATTGTATTGTGTTTTAGTTTATGCAATATTGTGCGATATTGTGCTTCCCAAAAAAATGGAAAGAAGTCAATTCAAAGATATCAGTGAAGTCACGGGAAATATAAGTGAAAGTGAAGAACCTAGAGATTATATAAGTATAGAAGAATTATGGATTACAAGAACGACAGATTATGGTCCGTTGGTTACGACAAAAGCTCCTCGAAAATTGCCTCTGCTTACTACAAAACCTCCATTCATCGGTTTCCTTAGCAACATTTGCCCTCTTGTCACCAAAATATGCAGCTAAACACCTCGGCAAATACTTATCAATAGTCAGCAACAGCCTCAAAGGTCTGGGGATAGACTTCTTACAGAAAATGTGGAAAAAGAGATTTCGAAAGCGATTGAAAAAATTCTCCATATATAATAAAAATATTATAAAATCGAAAGTTAATGATTTTTTGGTGTCTGATGGTAAACCTAAAAAGACTGAATACTTCAAGGCAATGGACGCCATGTATACAATAGTGGATGATATGAAAATGGACGAATATGTTTATTTGCTTAAACAATACGGGAAAGGAGTTTTGAAGCACATTGGAGATAACACCAGACGTGTATTCGAGCGTATAGTATTCGGTAGATATCATCGACAGTCTGAAGATGTTAAAAGTGATATCGAATTAAAATTCAAATCGGCGGTTGTAGAATACTGGGAGGAAAGATTAAATGGAACGGCTTTTAATTTCACATTGGGTCATCTGTTTAAATTCACATAAAGCCGACCGTGAAATTGGCTTTTATATTTTATGAAATTTCGTCACAAGTCGCAGTAGATTACACAGCATTGTTGGTAACATGTGTTCGTTAAATACGATTGTTATATTCGTGACGTGTTCGATGTGTTTAGCAACTCGTTTAAGTGCAGGTGATGAATTGGACCCAACAAACAAATCCGCTGACACGAGTCAAGGTATATTCGAAAAGTTTATAGAAACTTACCTGGACATATTATCGACAGCGTTTACAGGTAAAGAGCTGATAAGATATTGTAGAATGATGAGGAAAGAACTGAAAAAAATTGAGTTTTCACACACACAACGATTAGCCAGACATTATAAACACTTGTCTAAAATGCACCGTGATGATATCGTCGATGAAGTAGCGAAATACAGGAAGGAATACAATGTGAAATTGCCGAAGCGACAGGATTTTTTCTTAGCAATTGATGAAGCCTTTAATTTACAACACAGGTTGAAATTTGATGATTATCTACACGATTTGCTGGCATTCGGCAAAGGGGATTTGTTATTCGTGACTCTCCAAGAACAAACCAGAAAACTGTTGGATATGATTGTGGACTGTGTTCGCAAGTTGGGCACTAAAACACAAAAGGTTGTGGAGAAGACAATGAAAGAGGCCACTAAAGAACATATGAGTAATTTCTATGCATAGGATCTACATACTAAAATATTTTAAGTTAATAAAATATTTAGTGAACAAAATTGGTAATTATTTAAGTAGGCACTTTGCGTTTTATAGAAACCAAAACCCTATCACTTCTTAATTTGTTTCGAAATTTAGGTGTGTCAATTTCAAAATTGACACACCTTAATTGCAAAATTTCAAAACTGGATTTAATTTATAATAATAATATAATAATAATTATAATATTATGTTATTTTTCGTACAATTAGGAAATTTATTATTTAAACCAAAAGAGGATCATCTGAAAATGAGTCTGAATACGAATCTAAAGCCAATTAGACCATTGTGTTTTGGCCACCTTGTGACCATGTGTGCTAACATTACAATAAAAGAAAGGCTTAAACATGGTGTTAAATAAATGAAGAAGAGTGAAAGAAGCTCGGCCATTAAAAAAAACTAAGCTTTATAATAATGGTGGCTAGTGAGGCGAATACTTTGACAAGGTCTACAATCCTTTGCTGGGAATGCCCATATTTCTTTGCTATCCGAGGAAAACCTTCGCATTACCTCGCGCCTAAACTTTTGGGGAAAAACCAGGCAGTGTGGTATTTTTACCTCATTAAAACCAAACCGATGATCACATGAGCACTTCTTAAAATGCTACATTCTTGGGGAGACTATATAGGAGTCTCCCTTGAGCCTCGCTGTGCACGGCAGCACATGATCACTGTGCCAATGTCTTTCCTGTGGTCACTCGGTGGACGGACAGGGACTCTACAACACTCTGAGCGCCCGAAACCCCGGCGTTCCACCTGCCATAAACGATACAAGCAGGGTTTCGGCGTGTCTTCATCGAGGTGGTTGCCTCCACGATGCCTTCTTCTCCGAGTGGGATTGGCCTTCTCGCGATTCCACTCGGTGCATATTGCCCTCTAATTTTATGTTGCCACCAGCATATGCCTAATACTGGCAGAGACAGGTCTCGCCTGATTCTAGCGACTAAGACCCACCATTCAAAAGGCCCCGAAGATGCTCCTCGAGCGTGTGCTGTGCAGAATCCAAGTCGCCTCTACAATGATATAAATTTACCGTGGCCTCTCACCCAATCCTATTCAGGTACTCACTGAAGCAACCGTGCCCGATCAGTACCTGATTGTGCCTGTAGGAGATGCGCTCCGCTATTTTTAGCCAGCCACGTGCTATTCAAATAACCATTTTCCGCTGCAGGCTGTTGATTTCAGTCCTGCAGCGTTGGACATCTGACAGTCTATGTTTGCCTCCGAGATTGAGCAGCAGTCTATTCAAAGCACCCACTGGCCTACCAATGCGGGCGAAAAGGCGCTCGAAAGGCTTTTCGAAGCCCCACCGTACATGGTTAATCAAAGATAGTGGACTTGCGCATCTCCTATTGTCACTAACGAGCTGGGTGGCTCTCTGCTCTTCGGCAGTGCCTCAATTGTATGAGGCACTATCTGTAACTATCTTTAACCCCAGCTTGCGAATCAACGCTGACCAAACGTTTCTTGCCACTCCAAGCTCGGAAAGCTGGACGTTATCGTCGAAGGTGTCCCCAGCAGTGGAGCATTTATAGTAGAAATCTTCAGGAAAAGAATTCTTCTACAGACTACAAATTTTGCATTTTGAGTTTAGTTTAAGTATTATTCTGATTTGCCATTATACTTGGCTCATCAGTTTCGAAATTTCGTCCATTTTCGTAAGTTAATTTCGAAATTGAAAATGTACGAAATTGCATGCCCTAGAACCGACAGACTTGGTCCGCCTCTGAACTTACTACTATTTTTCGACTTGCCTTACTATTGCCCCACCCTTAGGCAAATGCTGGATACGCCCATGTGAACCAGTGTATTCGTTTGCGAAATACTTCACTGATTAGATTACACCGAGGCGATGCTTGAAGAGACCAGAGGCTCTAGACAAACTGTCATTCATCAGCGATGGCGATGATCGCAATGCATACCTACCTACACAAGTTATTAAACTGCAAATTCGGAAAACCCCCGGGACCCAACCAAATTAATATTACATAAATAGTTACCATTTAATTTACCAATAACGATAGTGAAAACCACAGGTTTTCGAATGAGTGGAGGTTTGGAACGGTCAGCTGTAAGCTGGCGAGGAGTTGGCGAGGAGGCAGATTTTGCTGGCTGAAGCATCAGATCAGAGCACGGAGCACAAGAACCAGGTTGTTGTGCTTCGTGGGTCAGAGGTGCCACGCTATGTTGACTATTAAATAAACGATTAACTACTTATCTAGACTAATGCAAAAGGTCCAAACTCGGTAGATTTACGATATTATTGAGGCCCACATCTTTTAGCCCCTTCTCCAAATTACCTTGTCATCACAGTTAAATCCTTATTCGTACCCATGGGAAGCATAGTATAACTAAATACTACCCGGAAATATCAAATTTCCGAAGTTCCTTTTTTGTTTTTGGCGCGTGGCTAAAATCAGAATTAGTCTTTTTTTCCTATTTTGGCTTCGCACGGTTTGTGCATTCAGCCAATGTCACGTCAGTTTGTTTTACTACACAACCATACTACAACCATTATTTTTGTTTTTGTTTCCATACCGAATCAACCAACTTTACTCTTTCTTTTCGGTGGCGATAAAAGAATTATGATGGGGATAATGATCATGATCAATGAATATGACATGGTTTTCAATTTTTCATAGTCTGTCTCCTAATTTGTTTCGGAGATAGTACTGAAGTTAGGTAGCTTTTTACAGTTTTATCGCACTGATGGAAAACGCTGATGATTATGATAATGACTTGTAGCCTATGTGTTAGGTTGGGGTATAAGCTAGCTGTGGGAGGGCACCCCTGACAGATCGAGGGAATATAAGAACTCTATAGTTCTATAGGGTATGTATATGTCAGAATTTTAATTCGATTCCAGATTTGACATTAGCTACTGTCATTTTGTGAAATAATGATACCACATATAATAGTGTAGTGATGAACACAAAAATCGATAAACAATCAGTGTGTGTGCCATCAGTGTGCCAATTAAAGGTTAAAATTTCCTTTATGGGCCGCTGATTTATGGCACGGAGGGGAGGGGGGAGGGTGGGGGGGAGGTATTTCGACCTCCCTGTACCATCCCCACCACTCGGAGCCCCATGGTTATGGAGATATCCATGGTTGAAGTTTTTAGGTATGAATAAAAATGTCTCCCAGTCTAGTTCTCTTTAGTCTTTAATTGGGATAAAATTTCCCCATAATGGAAATTTTATCCCAATTAAAGACTAAATTATTGATTTTTATTTAAATAAATACATAATTATTCATAATAATTATTTATTAATTAGTAATAGCTGCTCTATTTTATAAAAAGTTAATATTTTTGTTTTTATATTAAAAACAAAACTTATACTACAAGAGCCTCGATAGTTTTCAGTATTGGCAACCCGTGCGCGCTCGTGCAGCTATCGCCATTTTGTTTATCGTGTCATTCGGCTTCATTCTCCCAGTGTGACTGCACGAATATCTTATTTCATTGCGAATCGATATTTTGTTGGGTTTTTGTTAAAGTGTTGTTACGTTGTGTTTGTTGTTACGTTTATAGTTTTTTGTGAACTTTGAGTGAATGTATTTGTATTGGTTTTCCATCAAAATGGATCCTCAGCCAAGTACATCACAAAAAGACGTGGATGTTTTCTTGGTCCCAAGAAAAAAACGTCCACGAAAAGCTTTCACTGTTACTGAAAAAGTAGTGATCCGCAACGCCTACAAATACGTGAAAAATGAAATTTCTCAAAAGGCCTTTGAATTTGTGGAAGAAAATGAATGTATGAGCAAAGTTGCTGACATATTGGGAATAACCTCACGCTCTGTTTGTAACGTTTTGAAGGAAGTAAATAAAGGTGCGCCGCCAACTCCTCCTAAAAAAACTGGACCAAAGCGAAGTTTCAAAGATAAAATTGATGAATTTACATTCTCTGCAATACGAAGAATTGTTCATCAGTTCTTTTACCAAAATGAACCTCCAACCATTGCAAAGGTTAGTCAAAGTCAAAGTTACATCTTTTATATATAAGTAATGATTTCAAGCTATTGTAAAACTTACTATTTTAGATTTTACAAGTGATGAACGATGATTCAGAAATGCCCAAGATTTCCAAAGACACCCTCAGAAAAATTTTGAAGCATCTTAATTTTAAATTTGTTGCACGGTCACGCAAGAGCACACTTATTGATCGAAATGATATAATCATGTTATTATCGCGCCAGCGTTACTTGCAATCTATATGTCAGTTTCGACGAGAAGGGAGACATATATATTATCAAGATGAAACTTGGGTTAACGCAGGTAAGGCTAACATTTATACACAAAATGAATTTATATACATTTTACATTAAATTTAATAGTAATATTGAATGTTCATGTACTATATTTATTTTAAGGTCATACTGTAAAAAAAACTTGAGTGGACAAGAAAGTCACATCATCTCGACAAGCGTTTTTGGAGGAACTGATCACTGGATTAAAAAATCCATCTGGAAAAGGCAAACGTCTCAAATTAGCCATATAGGTAGTGAAGAAGGCTTCCTGGAAGAGGGGCTCATGATTTTTGAAGCAAAGAAAAATTGTGAAGATTACCATGATGAGATGAATGCAGTTTGTTTTGAGGAGTGGTTCGCTGGAGTCTTACCAAAATTAAGACCAAACTCAATTGTGGTGATGGATAATGCACCTTACCACTCCCGAAAATTGGAAACGGCACCAAAAATGAGCGAATGGTCTAAATGCGTATCCCATGTTGTCAAAGAAGAGGAAAACATGAGTAGGCTAGATATGTTAATTGACAATATCACAGACACATTTATAATAAATGTTACAGAAAGTGACAGCGATAGCGATAGCGATGACGGCGACAATATATAAAATAAATTATTACCATAATACATATATCTGTTTTATTTGTCATGTTCCTTCATGATCACATTTTTTTATTTATTTCACACACAATTATAAAAGAAAAGTCTCAGATCGTTAATTAATCGTCAAAACTAAATTATCGGTTCAGAAATATTTAATTTCCTGATATACTAAGTTTACGAGAGTAAAATTATAAACGAGAAGAATCGATCCGGAAATATTCCATTTCCATATCGAATAATTTTGCAACGTCACTATTTAGTACTTGTCATAACGTTGCAACACTGAAATTGTCAAATCTGGAATCGAATTAAAATTCCGAGTTATAGTTGCGTCGTCAGTTGTCATCACCGTGTCTATCAGTCTGGCGAAACTCCTATACAAAATAACGATGTATGAAACGTACGTCCTTTTTAATGGCGGCTATAATCCGATATAATTACGAAGAACACTGAGAGCTCTGGGATTATATAGGCCTTGACTCTTCAACAAATAGACGGATTACATCAACCGCCATTTTGACTGTCAGTCACTTAGATTCCCTCTGGTCAGGCGTTTGACAGTTAGTTTGTTATGGTTTTCTAAAGTTATATTTTTGCGTTTATATTGATTATAAGTGTATTAATAATCATTTTGTTGGAAGAAATTTGTTGTCCGTTTGTCATGGAGTGTTTCTAAAGAACAACATGAGAAAATAACACGCGAAATATGTGGATTAAAAACATGCCAGGTTGGTGATAACAAACGTGTTTTTATGGCTAAATTTCAATAAGATGAAGAACGGTAAGCCTAATGAGTTATTTATTTCTATAAAGAAGTCAATTCCAGTGCAATTTCTAAAGGTTTAGTGCATTTTATAAAAAAAAAAATAACGTAAACAAAACATTACATAGTGTTTACCTACTCATCAACCTGGATTTTTCGACATCGATATTTAGTTAAGGAAATGACAGGAGAAGCCTATGTTTTGCAGTGAACATCTATTATGCTGATGATGATAATGATTTTAACACCGTAACTGCGAGACAATAAGAGACAATAGAAAATGTATTGTTTGTCGGTCACCTGGCAGTTAAGATGTTCCATGTCAGTATATTTCATGTATGTATGATGCACGGCCTTAAATTGATATATCATTTTTATGTTACAGATCCTTCAACATCGACCTCACAAACAGACATAATACTGCAAACGGATTCTTCTATTGCAACTTAGGGAACAGTGCAAGTTTAATTAAAAACGCGGTTTGTTTGCCCAAACTTACTAAATAAATAAATAGCATGGATAATTGTTTAATTCGTTGAATAAATATGTATTAAACCCATCACTAATAATGTCATTATGTTGGCAGTATGTATTACGCCGTGGTTTTGTTAGGTTGGTATTGGTTTAGGGTGCACGTTTCATACATTTTGTCTGATCCTGTTTTTTGTATGGCAGTCCCGTCTCTTAAACCTGTAGTATTATATTATCTTTGCCACGATTTAAACAATGCACCTGCCATGTTATCTCTTCACCAGCCTTGGTTGACTGGTAGAGAATGCCTAAGGCATTAAGTCCGCCATTGTACCTTTGTGCATGAAGTTTAAATAAATAAATATAAGTCTTCACCTTGCTGGAATGCGATGTCACTCTTATTTGCACCTTAACACTACAGAGACAAGATCTCAGCGATGAGAGCGAGAAATACGGCCGTTGTAAATGATTATCCATCTCATTTATTATTATTATTATATAAATGATGTTCCCTTTACGAATCCGATGGGCGTACAACTAGTGTACTTGAGCGAGGAGATACTTGCTCAAATGTGATAGTTTTTATGATAAGTTGTTAGCCTAACCCCATATTTAAATCTCACTGATCTGACAGTAATGCGCTATAACTTTACTAGCACGCTATCCACTAGTTTATAGCTTGCAATCTGACTGATAATATTTTTTAGTAACCTTTACAGCAATATTATTTAAAAATTATTATTACTTAAAAATTAGTCATAATAAAAATAACTGGTTTTTATTTTCTCTTACGTATTAAATTATTCTCACGATCGATGAAACCCATAAAAGTATTTTACCGAAAGCTGTGTCCCATCTCTAATATTAGTTCCATGCGACTCTCACGTTAATTCACGTTGCTATCAGCGCCAAAATGGCGATGATCAAATGTCTTCATTTTGTCATCGATAATATGAAGTCCAGTGTACAATGTATGATAGAGGTCAGTGCCTCCTGCCCATAGATGTCGCTTTTTATGCATTTCTAGGGGGTGAGATTCCTCTGCAGCTGTATCTACCTGATTTCTGGTCGAAGTTCGATATGAAGATAAGAAGGGGAAAACTAAGTAGGTACAGTACACATATTTTCTTAATGTCCCTAGGCAACCTTCGTCTTTCGTCAGCCGTCGGATTTCTATCAGTTGCCCCTCCCATATTATTATTTTACTCTTTGAATTGCCCTTTGCACTTGGTGCAGACCGGACGCTCTGAATCAACTTGGAAGTATATAGAGTAAAATAGAGTTGTTAATACTCTTATAACATAATGTAATATATTTTAAAAATGGGAGGAAAGCTGCTAAATCTACTATTTTTACAGCTCTATATATTTCTCACGGAAATCCAAAACAACAATAAAGTACTTAATTCTGAATTCAAATTATTATACACGAAAAATATAATAATTGATAGACATTGCAATTAGCATTCGTTTGTATTCGGAAAAGCGATGATTGTCCAGGGACATTAAAATATATATATATATAGTTTCAACTTTGTTCGATATGTCGAACTTCGCTATGACGATAAAGAAGGGGAAAATTTGTTAATTAAAAACACAACATTCGAAACATGACATTTATTCAACAAAATCTCTACACACTGCTTACAATTCTTGCATTAAATATAAATACAAATCTGAAAGGTACTATTTGGTGTTATAAATTATGACACATAACAAAATAGGTAAATAGTATTTATAAATATATCGACCAAACAAAAATATTACAACAATTTCTCAACATATAAAATATTTGTACATAAAAACACGAAATATTTTTATTTATTATTGTTCAAATCACCTACTGTAGGGTAATAATATATTCTCTTAATAACCATCTAATCTATGGAATATATTAATTAAACATTAAAATTTAAATACGTTTTTAAGCGTCAAATACATTGACTACGGGTTTTCAACAGCTAGTTAGTAAACGCTAATAAGTGCGCTCTTTACCGTGACGAAACATTACACAAAATAATATTTAAACAAGAGTCTCTGTTAATGTTCACGCTCAGCGTAATGCTAGCTGACTGAGCTAGCTCACTGTCAAGTACCGCTTAAGCTGACGTCCGATGTAGGTATGTATGTAAAACCTAAGGGTCTGCTTATACCAATCGCGACGTATGGTCGCGTCGCGATGATGACGTCTCGGTATGAGCTGACCCTAAGCATAAAAGTGCTCTACGCAGTGAACTGACATTACGCCTGGCATAAAAGCAGTTAATTGTGGCAACACCAGCTCAAACAAAATCGAGCATGCTTGCCACAGCAATAAAATTGAGTTAACAAATCGTGCCTACATTAAACAACAAATATTTAAACAGCTAAAATTCCGCGTAAGATATAAACAAATAGCTATATACCAATAAATACATACGACAGATACTAAAAATTAGGCCAGTTATACTGTCAACTGATACGTATACGGAATACGAATTTTCAAACCTGGTAACATTCATTACGGGCATTCTCCGAAACTTTCACAAACGCAATGGGCAGTAGAAACATTAAAAGTTCGTATTCCGTAAAGGATAATAAGATTATTAGTACTCGTGGCAAAACTACAAGTGAACAACGAGGGTTTGTTCCAAATAACTCTAATACTACAATATTATTTAATAATATTGTGCTGGTTTACTGGTTAAATATGGCTTAAAGATAAATACAGCCCATAGGCTAGTTCTCGCGAAACTCCTTGGCCGCCCTGAAGTTGGCTACAATGGCTGCGCAGTAATAAATCTCATACAAAAACAGCACAGATCCGTGCCTTGCCATCGGAAAGTCAACTTCAGGGCGGCCCAGACGTTTGGCGAGCACTATACGTTAAGCCGGCTATAACTAGGTAAATAGGCATCTTGAAATATACCATCCCCTTTCCTGTGATTAGTTTTGGGGATACAAAATAGATCTTCAAAATATGTCTAGAAGACACTGTTTTGTAAACACTAAACCTTGTGAGGGCTTGGTGTTGCCAGTTGCCGAAAAAAGCGTATAAATGCTAAATTACACAATATAAATTGATTGTTAAAATAGTTACAGATAATTAAGTTATTATCATTTTGTAACAATGTACAAATAAAAAATATTATTTGTCTTAAGCCGCATAAATGTAGGCGTAAATATGCTCTTCAGATACATTATTTTAAATTACAAATCATGGCATTTTCGAATATTTAAACTGGCAAAAAATGTTTTGATAACCATGGCATATAACTCGTAATTTCTTTAACAAGTTAACAAATAAGATAAATAGACAAAAAACTCTAGAAAAATAACTTAGCACTACATGGCATGCAATAATAAATTTATAACAAATCAAAATGGCGTCAATAAAGCTCATATTTCACCAGCAAACCACCCATTATCAAGTTAAGATGAACAATGAACATCTACTAACAGCTATACAAAACAATAATGACTAGAGTTAGATCCTATTGATAAGTTAAAATACAAGAACTCAACACAATCAGTGATGATACAAATTAAATTGTACTTTATTTAAACAGCGTTAAGGTCTAAATTAGATAGTTATATAATCCCTTGTTAGGATAAGTAGGCTTTGTATGCCAAATGGCAAAGCTCGAGCGCTTTGGGGCCTTGAAACGAGCGACGACTATGTGCGAGTTAGCAGTTTGTATTCTTAAAACCGACACATTTAGTTCGAAAGTCGATGAAACTTGTAAGGGATTATTACATTAACATAGGAAGAATAAAAAATACTTTTTCGTCAAAGCTACTTTGATCAATTCTGTTTAAAACAGGTTGTTCAAAAAACGCCAAGAATTTATTTAGATCATGTTTGAAAGGAAGGGATACCGTTGTTGTAAAAATGATATTGACACAAGATTGTATACATATACTTTTTAAACAAGCTTTTATATACAAAATTGTATTGTCACGTGAAAGAAACGTGTGCGCAAAATTTCAGTTCAATACACCGGGAAGTGAGTCAAAGGTGGGCATAATCTGACTCGCTTTGTAAAGAGTGGCGTAAATTATCCAAAATAGTTTTCAACTAAAGGGAATATTGTGACCTTTCATTGCATATTTTTTTTTTACTGAATTATTATATTGAAGAATCTTAAGTTTTTAGAGTTTAGATGTATTAATTTTGTATGTAACACAAAGCTCTTTAATTTAACAGTTTTAGTACGGAACTCTAAAAATATAATAAATTAGTTCAAATGTATTCAAAGCGCAATAAGTAATTTGCAATCTGTTAAATCCCGGGCTTTAATCGTCGTCATGTTTATGATTCCGGGATTTTAGAGGAGGTATTATCAACTCTATGCTACTTACTTCTTCGAAATTTAGGTAAATATACTCTACCTATTCCGATCTCTGGTTATTGCCCAGTTACTGGGTTGTGGAGGTCAGATAGGCAGTCGCGCAATGTAAAACACTGGTACTCAGCCGAATCCGGTTACACTGGAAGCCGACCTTAGCTAAGATATGACCAATCCCAACTGATGGCGCCCGTTCACGAACATGACACATGGATCGGCACCACTCAGCTCAACCATCATGAAGGGAACCGAATGATCCAACAAATGTGCCACCATCAGAGAGACATTAGAGAGAGCATGACACACTCAACTGCCAGGGCACACTGAAGTCAACATAGACCTCAGCATAGAGATAGGCAGATTGGATTTGGATCACTTTTTCACCCACAGTTCGTCACTCGTTTCGAAGCCACATATGGAACGCGCCACTAAACGACAAATACCCTAGTTTGACACCGTTATTGCACTGTGGGTACAACACAACTCAGTGTCGCCCCAGTACACAGCACTTATGCCCATTGCAAACCCAGAGTTAGGCTAAGCTGGTTTTAGCTCTGTCGCATACCTGAGATAATTTATCATACTTTGACCGGATAATAAACCGCGATTTCTGAATTAAATATTAGAAGTTAAGTGTCAAACTTTACTTTACCCTGAAATGAGAGGTTGTCCATTTAAGTAAGGTTTGACATGTCCTTAACTCAATTCAGAAACCAGCCCTAAGTTAAGAGGAAGTGCGGTCGCAGACATCCAACTGAATTTCCTAAGTAAAAAGTCATAATTCGAAGTTTGGCTCTCGCCTACTTCCTCCTCCAATATTGGAGCAATTTAAAGGATATTCCATAAACTGAAAAAGAAAGATATATACTGTGCCCCTATGTTTTCTTTTTTTGATGATACATTATCTTTAGAAGCACTAGAACCCTCAAAAGATGCTCAAAATTGCGCTGCCTAGAATACAAATGTGACAACTATAAATGAAAACCGGCCAAGTGCGAGTCGGACTCGCGCACGTAGGGTTCCGTACCATTATCGCAAAAAACGGCACAAAAATCACGTTTCTTGTATGGGAGCCCTACCTAAAAACTAATGTTATTCTGTTTTTAGTATTTGTTGTTATAGCGGCAACAGAAATACATCATCTGTGAAAATTTCAACTGTCTTGCTATCACGGTTCATGAGATACAGCCTGGTGACAGACAGACAGACGGACCGCGGAGTCTCAGTAATAGGGTCCCGTTTTTACCCTTTGGATACGGAACCCTAAAAAAAATGAAAACATAGGGACACAGTATATATCTTTATTTTACAGTTTATGGAATATCTTTTAAAATTGGTCCAATATTGGAGGAGGAAATAGGCGAGAGCCAAACCTCAAATAATGACTTTTTACTTAGGGTATTCAGTCGAATTACTGCGACCGGATTTCCTCTTAACTAACCTGCATAAGTATAGACAATTCCCTCAGCTATGAAAACTAAGCTAAACCTACTCAGCTTAGTTCTCGGTCTGCAACCAGTTCAACGTTCCCGGACGAAGCATTTGACATACAAACTATATTAATAAAAACACGAGAAATACATCAAAATCTACCATGCAACATCTTTAAGTGGGGGTAAAAACCTTCTCGGTTAAAAGTACTACCATTAATTATGAATTAAATGTTGACAAATCTAACATCCACATCACAATTAGTTATCAATTAGGCGTTTAATATTGCTCGTATTTAGGAATCTCTCTTTAATATTAATTAACCTACTCGTGAATGTCAAATGTTCCGCCGCGAACCGCGAATGTAACAAACAGACGAACACACGACCGAACATGTTACGACTACACTAAAGTTTGTGCGTATCGACCTAACATTATACAAACTCACACGTCTCCCACAACACTAAGGGTACTCCAATAATACATACACCAATTATACGCTAAAGTTATACATAAATATATTTTCATATTTACTTATTGCTGTATCTGTTACACAGATAAAGAAGGAGCTCGACACATCTCACTTACATTGCTTAATTGTACTCCAAGGTTTAATGAAAATACCAAAACTTTTCAATAAAATCTGTGCTTTGGTTAGAATACACGAATATGGCATTTGTATAATACGTTTGGAATTTCGTTTTACCTACAAGGTCCCCTATGATTCGTTATAAATAGGTGACTTACGGGTCAGTTTGAAAGCCAACTAGAAAATGTGTTCCTCACAAATTGTTACTTGCCTGTCTGATTCACACTAGTCTTATCAAAAAGAGTTCTAAGAATGAATTTTCGTATCATCTAATCTAAATTTTAGTCTAGACTAGTCATAGAATTTGCCTGGATTATGCTTTAATTCAGTAGTAGATCACTTTACACGAGGTCTATTAAATTTATTTAAAATACCTCTTCCCTAATGTAGCTTTGTTTGTTACATTACATGTTACACGAGTGTGGATCCACCTTAGAGAATATATTTTATACAATATAAAGCAGCAGGATTTTTGTGACGTCATGTCATTAGTTCGCAGGCAAGTAGTGTTAAGCGTTTGCTACCTCACTTCTAACCGGTTTCTCCATCCAATTAAATTTATTGACTTCAACTCCAAAACTTTGTAACTAATATTCATAAAAGCAATGTTATTTAAAATTCCTCCTGGTACGAATAAGAAATGAATTATACTGGTATTTCAAATCCCAGTTTGCATATAAGAAGTACCAATACTTGAAATCCAAATTTTCCAGTCGGCTCTCAGGCTACACCTACCTACATAATATCTACAATATTATCTAAACATTAAAACTTGCCTCCTAAATAAAACACTTTACTCTAGTCTATGGCTCAAAGAAATAATAATGTAAAATAACTTCTACATTTATTTATTGCTTTCTCGGGTTCCGTAATTCGGAAGACATATGGTCTAATCTATTAGGTACTGGTGCCCAAAAAATATACAAATATATATTTCATTTATTTACTCTTGTATAAAACTACGTTGGGTTCGTGGTAAAGGCATATAGAAGGAGTTCGAGAAATGGCACTTTGATAGAAATAAATCGATTGATGGGAAGTGTTAAGTACGCTGAATGAACATTATTTACTGTGATTTTTAATTCCGCAGACTAAACAGACATTTGGGGGTTTGTCACTTTATCGTTACATAAAAATAGTGTCGTATCCTGAGTGACCGAAAGTTTCATCGAAAATCGAAGTAGCTCGAAAATGATACTATTTCACGGCAAAAAAATAAATTTGTTTAGAAATTAGCGGCCCTTATTTAGTTTCTACTCATTTATGTCAGGCTTCATTTTATCGATCGCATTTATTTTATTGTTGATTTCATATTTAACACGATAAAAATGTATGTTCTATGTGTATGAATACTGTTATATTTAAATATATTACATTTATTTTTATATAACATTTATTTACACCAATTAGTAAAATTAAATTGAGGAGTCATGTCACATCGATTCGATGAATCACTTATGATTGAGCCTTACCTACAACACTATGCTCCGCGCTTGCAAGATTTAAAAAAATAAGGTCATTGGCAGCTGTCAGTTTAGTCTACGAAATTAAAAATCACAGTTTAGAAAAAAATCATCATACGATATACAAAATATTGAAGAATACGTGTAAAGAAAGGAATAGTAATAAAGTAAAAAAAAATAGAGTAGAAACTCTTCAAAGGCATGTGACATTGACATTAACAATTGCCATCAACTGTCACTAAGGCAATCACATCTGTCACAAATAAAGTTAAACATCAATAGAAACATAGCATTTAGGCCTAAATTCCTTCCTACATAACCTACTATAAAAAGGGGTCTTAAAAGAAATTACTAGTTTATCCAATAATCTAATTAGGAATTGTTTAAGAGGTAGAGGACCAAGGTATCTTGTTGAAGTAGCTTTATTATGGCAAGGTTTTATAAATGCATGAAGTAAAGCATTATTTGTCATATGGCAACTAAAAGTCTATGGCCTTTGTAAAGCAATACCTGATTTAGGGAATCTTTAATTGGAGCTGTAAAACAGATTAAGGAGCTGACGACAAATCAGCATAATTATTAAGCTCTTAAGATTTTCCAAAATAGAAATCTGTCACTATTAGAAACATTTCAGGTCGCACGGCAGTGCCACCGCCAAGCTACGTAATGTTTTTAATAATTTTATAAACATTCAAAGTTATTTCATTCTCTGCATTTTATGAATTGTTGAATTTAAATTCAAAACGTATAGACGTTTGAGCATCTCACTTTTCTTAGGCCTCATTTGCATTCATTATTGTGCCACAATTTTAATTGATTAAATTTTTAAATAAAATAATTTGCAGATTAAACAAACATTTAACAATTATAGTGCTCTTGAGCAATTATTTTGAAGAAATTAAAAAGTGGAGCAAAGATTTTGGCAATTTTTATGGTGTTTACACATCTTTAGTACAAGTGGTGAGCATGTTAAGTTAGTTTGCATTGATTGTTGTGTAGACACACTTTTCAATGCTAACAGGCCACTTGTATCAATCACCTGCACTGTGTCAGTCAAAAAACATTACATATTCTCAATTCATATTCACAATATCATTTAAATTCAAGGCAACGTATCATTTTTTTTTGCATCCATAAATAATAGCATCATTTTGAGGTAGAAGAAGGGACATTAAAAATTCAGTTGATTAAATGCACAAAAATCTCACCAGAACGTCATTGAAACTCTGTTTGGTAGCATGAAACTACATAATTATCAAAAAGTTGTAAAATTCAAGTACATGTAAAAGTTTAGTTAATCATAGAGGATAAAACATTTCGAAGACAAAGTGTTGCCAATTAAAAAAATAACTTGAATGTTACGTACCTAACCCTTAATAAGTACGTTATTTTCTATTATATTTAATCAATATATTTTCGTCATTACAATTTTTATACACCTAAGTGTACATAACAAAAGTTATGTTTCTTGGTGTGTTCGTTTCCATTCTCTTTCATAGCTAGAAAACCAGCTGTATTGAACATATTTCAAGAATATTTTTCAATATAAAGGTCTTACTGTATTCAACCCTGGGTCGTTAAGGCGAGGTGTGCCTTCTTCTCCGTCGAAAGACCAGAGCGAAGATACTGCGCAGTCGTCGCCACCGCCGACGACCTCCGCTCGTCGATATCCCCGTCCCCATTAGGGATGCCTGAAATATAAAATTAAAGGGTTAAATGAACGGAACTTGGCTGCCACACTACAATGTTCCCAAATTAATAAACTCCAAATTTTATTATGGCCAAAACTAATAAAAGATTTATCAGTAACCTTCATCCAATCATGAAATAAAATGTCAACATGGATGGAGAGGGAGGAGACGGCCAAAGAAGAGATGGTTGGACTGTGGAGGAGTCATATGAAAGAAAAGGGAGTCATTTTATGACCACGAAAAATAATTCTGGCAATGCATATTTTTTTGTCTTTTTTAGGGTTCCGTACCCAAAGGGTAAAAACGGGACCCTATTACTAAGACTACACTCCACTCCTATTGTTCATCTGTCTGTCTGTCACTAGGCTGTATTTCACGAACTGTGATAGCTAGACAGTTGAAATTTTCAGAGATGATGTATTTCTGTTGCCGATATAACAAGAAATACTAAAAATTGAATAAAATAAATATTTAAGTGAAGTCCCATACAACAAACGTGATTTTTATGCCTTTTGTGGCGGTAATGATACGGAACCGTTCGTGCGCGAGTCCGACTCGCACTTGGCCGGTTCTTAACTCTTTTTATTACAGATTCTGGCAGCTGTCGTCATGCAGTCTACGCCTCGTAAACTAAGAACGAGAAGCAGAACGTACCTGTCTCTGCCTCTCCAACCGCCGTATTTCTCTGACGAGCGCATGGAAGGCATCGTCCACGAAGTGCCGGAGTGCGGCGGACGTCTCGAAGAACGGACAGCCAAGCTGCGTCGCTAGTGCCTTGCCCTCCTCTGTCGTCACCTGAGGATACAAACATAAGATCACATTTACTACACCGTCGGAATAACTGTGCACCTCGTTGGAATGCGAGCCCACTCCCCCATAAAAATGTTAGTATACTCAGCAATGTATAAGCTGTGGTTCTGGTTACCTGTAATTGAGAGTGAATTACAGGAAAATTATATGATGTTTAAATTTTTATATTTTGTGTAAGTTTTCATCGTTTTTTAAGACTTGTTTGTAATCCTTAATAAATAGAGCAGTGGTGGTCCAGTAGGTCCGACTTACGTGCCGTAGGTCGTTGGTTCGAACCCAGGCAGGCGCTTTGTGTAAATTATTTTTCTCAAACATGCTTGGAAATTTGAGCATTATTTTGCAACCTTCTTCGAGATAAATCGAAATTGCAGTACAGGCCAAATACATGCGAGCAGCGGCCGGCAAAAGTTGTATGAAAATCCATATCTGTCGTTTGTAGCGGCCATATAAATTACATAGTAAACTCATATCTGTCGTGTAATTTAAAAATGGAACGATCTTTTACTACGAATCATGGCAACCAAGGAGGTAACTTATCAAAGGTTTTATTTAAATTTCGAACTGGCTTGCAAATAGAAAGCTGTGTATTGAAAAAAAAAACAAATGAACACTTTAAGGCTTAGCACGCACTGCGGTTTTTATTTGCGCGGATTTTTGTAGTATTACCGCGTGATTTTTTTACCGCAACGCGTGCGGCTTCATACAATTCCATAGGTCACAGAATGGGCGGAAAACGCGCGAATGCAAATCGCAGTGCGTGCTAAGCTTTACGCGGGAATAGGTAATTATTGTTGTTCGTTATTGATTTTGAAAAGTAATTGTATTTGACAAAATGAGTTCTAGGTACTACTTAGTTTTAATTTCCGCGGATTATTTTAGAAAAGCACTATACAAGCCTTGGCCACAACTAGGCATTGATGGACTTACGTATGTGTGCCTCGGCTTCGCCTCGGCCCACATTTACACGTTCGTCCATCAATGCCTCTTTTGCTGGCCGCTGCAGTAATGTACTATAATCAGCACTGCTCTAAAAACGGTGACGGAGATCATGGTGCCCTAGAACCATAAATTTGAAAACAATTGCCATCCACCAACCCATTAAGGTCCATTATTTATTATTATACTTTATTGTACACCACAAAATACGTACAGGATAAACCTTCACAAAAACAAGTGTACAATGGGCAGTCTTATCGCACTCTTTCAGACAACCTTTGGATGGACTGAACGATAGGAGAAAATTTAGGGCTGTCAGTGTACAAATTAATTTTACTTAGACATAATAACATAATATACATACATACAATATTACATAACAATAATATACTAATACATATTAAATATATAACAGAGAAAAATACGCGCTTAGACGTGGAGTTGCGGACACCAGCCCGTCTTAATCTAATCTATAACAGAGAAGGAGAAGAATAAAAATTATAGTGAAAGATAATTCACCTTCACCTGAGGCCTGTGTCCCAGCAGTGGGAACATTAAAAGGCTGCTGATGGTGATAAATAAAATAAAATAAAAAAATGATTCAAAAAATCAAAAAACCTGACTGCTTAAAAGATAACTAAAAAGACGTAAACAAGAAAAAAATCATACTGGGCAGTCGGAGGATACATATTCGCGAGCTGGCTGACCAAAACCAGAGTCATGATCTTTTTAGTTCGCTTTTAAGCAGTCGTGTTTTTTGATTTTTTATTTAACACTTTTTAGTTATTTTTTTTTTCGATTATGGTACATTTAAACATATAAGGGTTATATATTTTTGAAATTACCTCTTAAAACCCTTTATTTTGAAAGGTACATTTAAACATATTATAAGGGTTATATATTTTTGAAATTACCTCTTAAAACCCTTTATTTTGATAGGTACATTTAAACATATAAGGGTTATATATTTTTGAAATTACCTCTTTTTATTTTGATACCCCAGACGATGGGAAAAGAAGAAAAAAAATATTTTCGCTATCACAATATGGCGCCCAAGAGCCGCCATTTGTCTATTTTCCAATATTAATGTAGCCAGTGACACTAGCAAGATTAAGACGAATCGATTGACGTATGAATCATCAAAATCGGCCAACGCGTTTGGCCTCTGGAACGCCACATAGGAACAAACATATATACATACATAGATTGATAAACACATTACCCTCCTTCGGCATTTGGGTAAAAATATATCACCCACCACCATGAAACGTACCTGTCTAAACCGTGGCGCGAGATCCAGCTTGTTCCCGACCAGCACGAGCGGCAGCCGCTCCGAGGGCCGCGCCTGTGCCAGCAGTCGGCGGTACTCGGCGGCGGCGCGGAACGAGCGCCGGTCCGTCACCGAGTAGCACAGCACGAAGCCTTCGCCGCAACGCATGTACTGCTCTCTCATCGCTGTGAACTCCACCTGAGAACGACACAAATATCAAATTGTAACACTAGTTTATTGAAACGGGCTGGTGTCTGCAGCTCCAGGTCTGGGCGCGTATTTTGCGTACGGGTAGTATAAATGGTCATTTGATCCAACTCAGCTCTTCAAGGAAGGCCAGCAGCGCCTTGGTGTTGCTGACTATCTCTCATAGGGTATCTGGGTCACCGAAGTTGTCTGATAGGCAGCTTAAGAGCAGATGTGCTGCTGTCTCGTCTTCCTACATACAAGCTCTGCAGTGTGCTGACTGCTGTCTGTGACACCATCAATGCATAAAGATAGGCATCGCTGGTGTCGGTGATAAGTCTGAGAGGCTAAATTGTGACTGGCTGGGTCACAATTACGCCCGGTGGCCGTTCTTGTAATGACCGTTCTCCGCTGGGGTACTGTAGTTCGTGAACACGATCATAAACCCAAGCACCAACACCAGACCAATATAAGACCAAGCCTGACACGCATTGCGATTTTTATTCACGCTTTTTTTTTGTACTATTCCCGCGCGTTTTTTTTTCCGCAATGCGTGCACCTTCATACAATTCCATAGGTCGCAGAATGGGCGGAAAAAATCGCACGAATTTTTATCCGCGTACTGACTTAACTAACACGCACTGAGGATAAAATTTCGCGCGATTTTTGTGTCCTACCTGTTCTTAGTTATATTACAATAGTATAATTTAATCCGTGCCGCGGTGCGGTGGATTCTATGGCAAAACACGGCTTTCTTGCGGTATTATTTCCGCGCGATTTTTTTTCCGCAATGCATACAGCTTCATACATATGGAAGGTCGCAGAATGGGCGCAACGTATCTTTATACAATAATTTTCATTCAGGTCTAGCTAATCAGCATCTAGTTAAACTCGACATCCAGTTAAGCAGGACGACATGGTTGGCGTAGTGGTTGAACGATCGGCTGCTGCGCTGCGTGTCGCAGGTTCACCCACACGGAACAAATATTTGTATTAACATTATAAGCGAGAGACGGATAAACTGAAGTAATTGCGGGTGGGTGTAAAGAGGGTAGACCGTTTTGTCTCCTCATAAACACCCACCCGCAATGACTTCAGTTTATCCGTGATCATGGTGCTTGCAACAGCACCGAAATATCGGAAACTCGCTACAAACAGTAAACATGGTAAATATCCCGCTTATAATGTTAATATTAGTGTTAGTGACCATGACAGTTTAAAAACTTATATAAATATTTGTATGTCCTACACATAGTTGTTCCAGAGGTGTCTTGTGTATTTGACATCCACCATGATACAGGAAGAAATTCCTAGTATAAAGCAAAGAATTTAAAAAAGAATACCTTGTTCCCTTCATAGTTGGATTTGGCTAAACAGGCTAGGCAAATAAGGTGAAAACAATTTATTCTGCCTGCATGCATATCATTCATCAGATACAAAACTTTACTAGCATAATTTAAGAGTGAATTTTTATTATGCAGTGCGCTTGGACTGGAGTCAATAATGGAAAGGGATCCTTATGTTTAATGCACATGCTAACAAATGCTATTAATTTCAACTTCAAATGTGACAGAGACATGATAGCTCCAAGGTGCAATCATGTCTCTGTCACATTTGAAGAAAACACCTTTAATTACATACCAAGATCTGGACATGACCACAATAGATCCCAATGGGTCGAAGTGTCCGAGTTGATTCTTGGCCCCTCCACAAGATAAGTTCTGAACATTGATTATTGCTGAGATGTTATTGTAATTTGAATGTTTTTCCAGCCTTCTGGTGTTGAAGATGTCAAAGGATATATTGGAGTTGATATAATAAGCAATGAGTGGTAATAAAATAACTGTCTCTTAAACTAACCTGTCCTGCCGTGTCCAGTATATCCAACAACGCTGGCTCCCCATCTATGACCGCTTGCTGTTGGTATGAGTCCTCTGCAAGTATAAGATGATTGTTTTAAGATATATTGCAGAAATCACGACACATTATTTTTTTTTTAAATATCAGTAAGATTTTTTTAATGTTACTTAAAATCTGAATGTTATGGTTCAGCAACATTTCTTAAGTAAACACTTACACACAAGTTTACATATTTATACCAATAATATTTATAAAACAGCTATGACTGTTCCACATACAGCTACTGTAGACTAAACAAACAGCAAGTGACAGCACTCAACTCAATCCATATGGTACCAAATTGACCATCAAATACAAGTATTGTTCTCGTCAAATCTACAAGTGCTAGTTAATTTCGAATGTAAACAAACGTTGGAATGTGTTAATTCCGCCAAGTACCTATAGTAGGGTCATGGTAGTCCAAGAAGCTGTGACTGACAAACTGCAGCGTGACGGCGGACTTGCCGACACCGCCGTCGCCCAGCACCACGATCTTGTAGACGCGGAGGCCGCGCGACGTGCCCGCAGCCTCGCCCGCCATGCCGCCGCATGCCTGCGCCCGAGAGCCGCGCCCGCCACCTTCACACCGCAACCACCGCCATGGCCCGCCGCACACGCCCCCGCCCAACACTAACACCACCGTGCCGAATTTTATCACACCACGACACTAGCAATGCTCTTTCATTTAACAATGCACATTTTGGTTTACATACAAATAATTTAACTTCTATTCTTCAATAAAAATCGACAGCTGATTGAAAGCGATTGACATTTCGATTTTGTTTTGATAGGTTGGCTGGCCAGGACACCTTACTATTAATACGTTCAAATCATTCATGATCAAATGAAATATTCGGTCGGAGTATCAATTAATTTTTTACAAATAAATCTCGCTTTTCTTAGGCTAATAAACATAATGATGATGTCTTTTTATACCACTTTCATAAAAATTTTGTTCCCTATCGGTGCACAAACAATTGTTTTGTTTATATACAGCAATATATGTTTAGTTTAATTGAACGCATTCAGTTAGATTTTGTTATGAAGATGGTACTACGAAGAAGCGTTCAGAAATCTCAATTTTATCAAATCTATTTGTTCAGGCTCCCCCCTACCTCCTGTAAGATTAAATATTAACAATCATCAAAAACCAAGCTCTGTTAAATTTTAACTTTGTTTTACACAAAAAATTAAATTGTATTAATTAAAAATGTTAAAACTTGATCTTTGTTTAATTTTACTGCACTTCCAAATGCACAGGACAACGTCAGTCAAATATGTCAATGTCATTGTCATGAATGAATATCATATCATTGTCAAATTTGTCAACAAAAGCCCTGTGGGCAGCCTCTCCGTTTTTGTTTTTACAATTTAAAAATAAATAAAGTTCCTATCTGATAATGGCCCACATTCAATTTGTAGACGAACTAGTTCGGGAATATTTACTGTACCGAGGATTTACATCAACGGTAAAAGCGTTTGACAACGATTTGAAGGCAGATAAAGACAAAGGTTTTAGAGTGGACAAAATTGTTGAGCAAATTGTACATTACATTAATGTCTCGGACCTTAATGGGTTGAAAGAGTATTGGTCCCATCTTGACAGTCTTGTATTCTCGAAATTAGAGAACCACGTTCATCAAGGTAAGTTGAAAATACTATCTAATATAAACTTAATAAACGATCAAATTATACGCAAAATATTAATATACTTTGTTGTTCCAGCTGTGAAAAAGCTAGAACACAGCTTGTACAAGTTATATTTAGTGACAGCAGCTCAAAGTACAAGTGGAGTGCGAAATGAGCGAATTACTGACTTTCTATCAAAAATGTTACCTGAACTACAAGGACACCCTGAGTGGAAGGACTGGTTCAGTAAGTTTAATTTATTTATGTCTGTACTTGGTTTTGATTTACATACAGAAAATCACAGAAGTAACAGAATAACTACCTTTTGTACCTACTGCTTATTACAGTGGTGAGTAATGTACATGTCTATGTACAAAAAATGAATCTTCATTTAGTAATATCATTTTAATACATAGGATGTCGTAATCAACATGCTGGTTGAATGCCATAATTACTGAAACAATTACAAAGCCATTGTGTCTCCATTGTTTTGGGCACTCAAGGCGTTAATGCATAGAATGTTTATTGAAAAAAATAAACTTACTACTTTCACCTATGGTATAGAAGGACTATGTTCTATGTGAGGGTGGTTTTGGTCCTGCACTTAGTCCTTCAGGAGGACCATTGTGCGTGGGCCATGGTGGCCGTTTGGTGGTTATTCCAACCTAAAGACTATGTTTAAGTAGGTACCAAATACTTCTTCAAAAACAAATCTTGATGTAGATAATATATAAATATTTGCACCTTTCCTTCCAGTGCTACCATTCATCACAAAGCCAGAAGAGAACCCATCATTCAGCTTGTACTTCACACGAGCTTGGCAGGACAGTGTGCTGGTATCGCTGCATAACCTGCTTGCCACCGTGTTCCAATGCATGCCACAGCCGACACTCACCAGTTATGAAAGTGACGCTGCCATGGTTAAGAGGCTTCAGGACAAATTGGCTGCTGTTTCTGGCAAGGTATTCATTGTAGCCACTAAGTGTTCATATAAGAAGCTTATTGGAAATATAATAACAACTGTCCACATTGGCCCTGGACTAAAACAGTTGGCAGTAAATAGGTAGGTCTCTGTCCGGCTGTGGGATAATGTAGGCTGACGGAACCAGTAAACCTGGCCAAAATTATAACCTGCAATATTTTAGTCCAAGTAAAAATCATCTGAAAAAAAATCATGCAGATTGTATTCCTATATATTATGTTTTTGTTTATTAGATTGAACATCAGTGGGGTTGTCCATTAATCACGTGATTTTTTTTAGCATTTTTAAATCTCCCCATTGGTGATATGTGGTGAGGTTTTAGACTAACCTCGACTAGGCTCGTCCTTTCGACAAGTTGCTGACGATCCTTCTGCAGACTAGGGCAATACAGGTCATAAGGCATTTTGTTAAAGCCTTCATGTGTTGGTGTAGTTCCAAGAGACTGACACAGAAGAAATGTAGCAATCGTCTTGCCATCATGCTCTTGAGGCTTCGGAATACATAGGCCACTGGACGCCTGCAAAATTGGGTAAGGAGGTATAACGGCATTTCGGTTTAGAAATCGCGCGTTTGACCAAAAAATAAATACATGATGATATCTTACTACACAAATTGTGATATTTCGCGATTTTTGCTAAACCCGTTTGAGGCCCCCTGGGGCTTTAAAGGGGGGAATTGTTGTTTGTTTCTGTTTCAGTTTTATCAGCCAATAAATTGTAAGTCATAAACTTTATCCCTTAAATTATAACCCTTATTTCCAGAGCCAACCCCCACAAACAGTAGAGAAGACTTCACCAATAGGTCACCAGTCGCGGCTCACGCAATACTCAGAGCGACTCAGCGGCCCCTTACCTCTAGTTGACGATTTCTGCGCCGTCCCATCCGAACACCTTGAGAGCGGCGTGCGCGAAGCTAAAGGCCTCCGAGGCCTACTAAGACAAATGGGAGGTAGCCCAGTCATGGGCAGAAAAGCCGGAAGATCTCACAGCCAAAACTAAGTAATAAATAAGTTAGTGTAAGTATAATATTGTAAATAAACATTCCTTGTATTGTAATTGTGGATTGTGAGAGATGAATTATGTGTTATTTAATTTTGATTTTATGAATATATTGATGAACTATTTTGTTTTGTATTATTTATTCATCGAAAATTACTCTGAGATTAATTACACGGGAATGGCTCTTGAGAGCTCTGCAATAACCAATGTCCACCACTCTCCTTTCACATCAAAATTTCTGTTGTTTTTAAGATATGTAAATAACTAATTACATTTATACAAATAACTAAAGGTGAAAGCACATTGAGAAAGGAAAGAAGCGAAGCGACGCGTCCGCGTGCGTCTAAATTAATATACCTACGTGTGCGTCGGTGTCGGAGCGAAAATTTGACGTGTCGTCTTATTTCTTAATTTCAGTTTAGGAGATATTTAGACATAGCATACTAACCCCGATCTCCACTACGTAAAATCAAGTAGAAGTGACACGACAAATTCCAATTTGCGTGTCTTTTGTGTAATGTGTGCAATACGTGGGGGCTTCGCTCCGACTCTGAGTGTGCTTTGACCCAAGGTATCACAATCTCATAACAACTCGTGTATTGAGTACTTCTTTCTGGAACTTCTAGATGATGTTGTATGTTACCTACTTGCTAAGGGTTTCTGGTAATTATTCAAAGAAACGAAACAATCAGCTAAACAAAATGTCACTGTATTCCAGACTGACAGTTGCACATATCATCTCAAGCAACCAATTCGTCTCTAAAACATCGAATAGGCATCCTCATCTTCCTGCCACAGAGACACATATATACGGCCCTTATCTCAAATATATTGTGATCGGCGCAACACGTTTTTTTAAACGTACCTATAGAATCGATGAATTAAATCTTAAGTTGTCAAATATCGAACTATTTATAGCAATTACTAGAATAGACCTTAATAGCAATCGCAATGGCGCACGATTTTTATGCGGATGCGATGAGGAGGTCGGACCGCCGCAATAGATTATGGTACCAGACCAAGTTGCTGCGAGTTTTGCAGGCTGCTAAAGAGAAACAAGTGAGAGAGATAGATGCATCCATCGCGCTAGCTGAGGAACTTATGAAGGTATTAGCTTGCTACGAACAAAATACCGTTATAAAAAGCAGACTATAATCTATATCTGTGCCAAATTTTATCCAGATTCGACCAGCCGTTTGAGCGTCGGGAGTTAGTTTCTGCTGTTAGAATTATTTACGTTTCTTCACGGGATAGCCAATCTTTAGATAATTATGCCGTCCATTTTTACTACCATTATAAACACCTAAATAAAAGCACACTGGATTTTCAACTTTCGTCTCAGCGCTGAGAGTCGAAAATCCAACAGTGCAATAATGACGACACGGTTGGCGCAATGCTTGAGGGATCGGCTGCTGCGCTGCGTTCGCGGTTCGCGGGTATGATTCCCGCACGGAAAAATGTTTAGGCATCTGTGTACGTGTCGCCTAGTGCTAGTAAAGACGTCAGACGTGTATTCAATATCCTTGTCTGAAGGATACCCCTAGGTCGTCGTCCCCTTTCAAAACATTAAATAAAATGTTGGTTTTAGAAATTGGATGAACCTGTGGCTAAACCGGTAGTAGTGCCAATGCCTAAGTTGGAGCCGAGCGAAGAAAACGCTGTGATGAGACCTATCGAAGAGAAAGTCCTGGATATACTGCATAAGGCTAAGATGAAAGGCGCCAGCGAAAGATATTTGAAGGAAAGATATAAAAAAACACCTGAGGATAAGTTAGTACCCAATTTTGATTTAGGCTAGGGCTGGAAGGGAGTGTAACAACATGTTCGTGACTACCGCAGGACCCCGACGCCAATCGCTTCCATATTTGGTAAAAATAATTACTACTCAATTGGTACTCGAACAACAAAATTGGTACCTTAGTAGTTTTCGAGAAAATCGTCTTTGAAGGTGATCCTGCGGTAGTCACGCTCCATTCAGCAGGACCACCATGAGCGCCGAAAACTGGGGCATGCTACAGCTATTCTAAGTATACAAAAAATTACTACCCATAAATGTGATTTATTTCGTAAATAAAACAGAACTGAAACATTTGTATTTACCGAGAAATCAACGATGATAACATTCGCTCGCTCGTTCAGCAGGACCACGACTTTGAATGTTGATTCCAAGTTTGAGGAGCCGGTCGCTTACCTCAAACCTACATAGAAAATTACTACCCTGCAAGATAAAATTGATACTCGAAATTCACAACTAGTACTCCAGTAGTTTAAGAGATATACCATGCCATTGGTGGGGTGACGGTAGTCACGGTGTTAAATTTACATTTCAAGGTTTCCCTATTAAAAACTCTGTGTTTTCTACCCAAATTTATACAAAAATTACTACTCATAAAGAATTTATAGCGATCAAACATTCAGATACCTAACCCTCAGTTTCCCACCTTAAAATTATCGGAGAATTAATGTGACAAATTGTCAAGCACGCGTTATCTGATGTGATTGGTTGAATGAATTTTCAACAGCCAATCACAGAAGATAACGCGTGTTTGACAATTTGTCACATTAATTCTCCGATAATTTTAAGGTGGGAAACTGAGGGTTAGTGTTGTATTTTAAGAGAAATTAGCTTTCATTACTTTTCCATACTAAATCTCCGCGTATAACCCGACCAAATTAAGTTGTAAATGGTATTGAGCTGTTTAGATATACAGTCGTGTACATACATTTATGGATGTCGGAATGGTAATAACAACGGTTCACTATCTATAATTTTTATACAAACTGTGTACCTAGGTACAGAATAAGAAAAATAACCTATCGTTTACCAAATATGGAAGCGATTTTCGTCGGGGTCCTGCGGTAGTCACGGACATTGTAACAACGCCAACGTCACTCCGAAGGCTGAAATTTGAGCTTTCAGTATAATAGGGTTTAACCCTTTGAGCGCTCGAAACGTATATCCACGCGAGACAACGGCTTTTCTATTTTTACCCTCCGTAATTGTTTATCAGCCTATGTATGTATGTTTGTTCCTATATGGCGTTCTAGAGACCAAACGCGATGGTCGATTTTGATGGTTGTTACGTCAACGGATTCGTCTTAACCCTGCGAGTGTCACTAGCTACATTAAAAGAGGAAAAAAGAAAATTTTGATAATTTTGGGCGCCATATTGTGGGGGCCCAAATATTTCTTTCTTCCGAACCCATCGTGTGGGTTATCGAAATAAAGGGTAAGTAAGTAAGTATTATGAAATGATTTCAAAAAAATATAACACATATGTTTATATATACCTAATACGAAAAAACAAAACTGAAAAATTATAAATAAAAAAAGTTAATTCAAAAAATCAATAAACCCGACTGCTTAAAAAGCGAACTTACTGGTCATTCAAACGGTTAAATCTGTCTTTTGGCTGTTCCAATTATAGGTTAAAAACACCAAATCATCACGACATAATATTCATGACTTGTCATAACGTCAGCACAGCTGTATAGATGGTGACTGCCCGCTTACAGATTCCTTTACCGTGTAGCCACGAGCTGGGACTACGGCTGGCAGCAGAAGCAGGCTCGGCAGCGCGCACGGGACGTGAACTTCGGGCGCTGCCTCATCCTCAAGCACACCTTCTACCGCAAGAGCAACCTCGCGCCCGACCCGCCGCACTACGCGCAGCCCGCCGGCGGCCAGGTCTCCATCTGCAGCGAGTACACTTGCACCAACAACCCCTAAACAACCAACATTCCTAACTTCTCCAAGATTCCTCCATTCTGGCTCAGTCTCCTTCTCCTGCACTGCATGAACACCAACGACCCCAACCTCGGATACAAACTTCTCGTCAGAGTAATCCTCTTCCTCATCAGAACAGAAACTGTCACCGCAGTAGCCACTAAACTCACCATTCCAATCATAAAATGTCTATTATTCCTTTTGAACTGTTTAAATAACCAACATTGTATAGCAAAAAACATATATTTTATAATTTTATTATTTACAATAATTCAACTTTTATTTACATATTTAACAACAGCAAGTGTACCCTTCGTATAAGGCCACATCTACTGTTCGAAAGGGAATTACTAAAATAAAAAATGTGTACAGAACTCTTCCAATTTTGATTTTACGAAAGATTGTGTGAATTAAGAGGATGGTTGCGATCGGCTTGGATAGAATCGTTTCTGGATAAAGAAAGCAGTTCTCTCTACTATAATATATTACAAAAATAATATGAACATGGAAAGATTTTAATATTTACTGTGACAAAGACTATGTATTATGGTGAAAAATTCTATCAAGGCCGACTGCAACACTCAAATGCTACTATAAAATTAATTAACCAGCATATCAACAACATCGCTCACTCCTAACAAGTTACTAAGGAAATAACTAATAAAATAAAAGTTAATATTAATAATAATAAATATGAGACGTTTTGTTCTTTCTCAAGTTCATATTTTGACACATTATGTACAATTAATTTATATATCAGTCCGTATTATCTGCATAAACACTTAATATTCCATATACTCAAATTGTCCACAATAGGGTAGTTTACTGAAAATATTTTTTTGACCTTCAGGTAGATTAATAAAAAATATTGGACAATTTTTTTTTCTTTTGACACGTAAACATAAAGTGACGACGATATAATGCGTTGAAATATGTAAGTACACTTTATACTGCCTTAGTGACGTCATAAGCCCCCACTCCGGAACTTTGATGCGATTTAACTTTTAATTTATTTATTCATATGGTAAAGCAAAAAATACGTGTCCAATATTATTTGATAATCTGACTGACGGACTAAATAGAATTATCATTTTTCTACCCATGAAACATCCCTATTTAACTGTGAATTGTGCAAAATAAGACAATTTATTATGCTCTCTCTCTCCTTTGGCGTGTTGTCTATGTTTACAGGGTTAAGCAAGTTAGGTAGCCGGCCTTAATATGGCACATGAGTTTTAGGAAAAGTTCTGCTTTTGAAGAGCGTCGTCAGTGTCATCCATTCCTGTGTGACAGCGTCTTTCTAAATCTCAATATGTCATGTTATTGCTGGTGTGTACAGACTGCGGTATACTCTTATAAGCTATGGCCCCTTCTCCACTGATGGGGGAACACTGACCAACATAACTGTCACAATTAATTGTATCATCTGCTCTTGGTGACATTGACCTAACATTACATAAGAAAGCAACAAAACAAACATCGTCATACGAAGTGTATACAGGCATACTGCAAGTCGACCGCAGTCTTTTTCAGTCTGACAGCATTGCAGCTGCATTAAATACACATACTCATCCATACCTTGTTGATGTTGATGATGTGAGCTACAATAGTAGAACAAAACTGTAGATTATTGTGTAGACTTGCAGTCCTTTACAACCCATTGTTTTTATGCAACTGTAAGGCCTCATTTACGGAGACGCGTGGCGTCGCGCGTTGGACGGTGCGGTCCGCACTAAATTCAAACATATGGCGTTGTATGAGAGCGTTTATGGAAAAGCGATGGCGTTTACGTAGAAGCGATGTGACGCGAGACGCCACGCTGCACGCGACGTGCAACGCCCCGCGTCTCCGTAAACGAGGCCTAACGTTTGTATCTAAATCCCATTATAAAAGAAATCATTACATATAAATGTCATTTGTAATTTTAATTTGATACTGAGTACGGTAACTTCCCCCCTAGCATCACGTTGTGATGATGATAAATGAATGAGATCAGACATAACATGAGAAACACAGATATAAAACAACTAGATGACACGATTGTATGTACTTAGCGTGCAAATAAACCTCTTAAGCCGCCTCTGGGAAACCCTACAGGCCTCTGACTTGGCTATTTCAGACTTACATTAACTATATAAGTCCAGGTTTCCTCTGGATGTTTTCCTTCACCATTGCCTGTGATGTCCAAGATAAACTTAGAAAGTACATATGAATTTGAAAAAGTCTCATTGGTACTTGCCCGGATTTAAACCCACGACCTCAAGCACGACAGGCGAGGTCTTAGCCACTGGGCCACCACAACATACATATTGAGCTGTAAAGGCTGTATAGAAAAAGTTGGCCGAAACATTGGAAATGTTTTCTTTCTTATGTTTTCTTTAATAATTTTTTTTTTAAATTGTGTGTGAAAAAGTGGCACGGTTGGTTTTCATACAGATGGAGGGACTTGCGTTATCTAGTTAAATTTATGTCTGTGATGAGAACCGATATAAACAAGTGTCACAGACACCGCTTGGTGCACTCACGATACACCCAGACACCTACTAGTCTGATATGATATTATTGTCACAACTTTATACAAACTCAACAATCACTCAAAGATGATGTTATGTACAATACATAAGAAACCAATTCAATGGTAAAATTATTCTTAATCGCAAAGAAATAAAGTCGAAATTAGCTTCGCACTAACAATCTCCATAACTTAAAGAAATGAGGGGATGCAACTGAGAAATATTAATTGCCGTATTCTACAACCCTAACCACAGCATGACTGATGAACCCAAGTGTGAGGATGTACGATGAGGATGATATTAATTGACTGTATAAATCAAGCTTCTCTTAATATTATCGCTGGGTTAGCGGTGCGGCCCCAGATCTCGAGGACAGTGTCACTAACACGCAAGTTCGTTATCAGATCGTCTACACTTCACAACGCCACTATCACGGCTCAGTTAAGTCACTGTCTGGAATTGTTTTTGGCCACGAACAGTTTGACGTTTAGCTTGAGTTGTGTTGTACTTGTTTGCGCCGCCCGGGGCGGACGGCACTAGGGAGGGGGCGGCAGCGCGGGGGGCGGCCCGCTGGTCCAGTGCACCAGCGCGTGCTGCGGCAGCTGCGTGGCCTGGAAGTGGTCCTTGAGCAGCGCCTGCGAGAAGTTGCAGTGCATCTGGTACGCCTCGTTCTCCCGCTCCGTGTCTCCCGCCAGCCGGTACAAGTCTGTTACAGAACAATGGGGAATATGAGTGGCCCATCTTGTATTGGTGCAACATAGGCGTAAGTCGCTATCGAACTACATTAGGCTCTAAAAAGTCGGGTTGCATTTGAACTGCAAGCCAGCTGCAAAATTTCAAGTTTTGTACAGTTTACATAACTGCATCGAAACTGCCAATCAACTGGATAGTTAACTTGCAGTAGACATGCAGTTCCGACACAGATTGCAGTTTAGCTGCACATATGTAATGCATTTGGACCAACTTCAAATTACTGCATTTTAAATGCTTAACAAAAACCAACTGTCAGCCTCTGCAATATAGCACGCAGGCTTGGTATGTATGCAATTTAAACAAAGTTCTACTGATTTAATGTCTTCTTTTTTAAATGTGTGGCAATCTTTATGGATGTCCTCCACCCCAGGGTGTGCAAAGGGGTCTCTCAGATTCTAACTGACATTAACCACAAAGTGTTCTTCAGCTACCTGTAGCCGGGGCTCTAGAGTGCTTGCGCAATTCATCACCCTGCCCCGGCCAGGTGTTGCCCACCTACCTTTCAGTATAGCAGACGCCCACAGCTGCACATGCACGTCGGGTATCTTGCTGGCCAGCTGCATGGCCGGCGTCACCATGTTCATGCTCTCCCGAGAGTTGTTGATGGACAGGAAGATGTGTCCCAACAGCACCAGCGAGCATGACGTCAGTCGGTTCAAGTCTTCTGCGTTCGCCATCTTTAATGTCTCGCGGAGATACCTCCTGCAGATAGAAATATTATTGTTAAGGGTATGTCATTATCGGTTATAGAAGTATAATACTTGGTTGATGCTTCGGATCATCAGCTACAAAATTCAGTTTTTATCAGTCATCCACACTGACATGATCAGCTGAATCTTGGCGCGGTCTCAAATACAACAATATGATTTCCAAAACTTATTATAGCTGTTAACAGGGTCATTGACTTCGGACAATGCGCGGACAAGTTTCGCCAACAATCATCATCAACCTTTTAATGTTCCCACTGCTAGAACACAGAACTCATCTATGTGAGAGAGGGAATGGGTCTTAATCCACCACGCAGGCCCAGTGCGGGTTGATGGATGTCACATGTCTTCGAATTTTTGATTCTAAGACATACCGGGTTCCTCTCGATGTTTTCCTTTACTGCTTTTAGAGCAGTGGTGATGAAATAATTTATACAAAGTAATGCGCCTTCCTGTGTTTGAAACTACGACACGTAAATCGGGTCCGTTACCACAGGGCCACCACTGCTCCTAAACTTAACCAAACCAAACTTTAAGTCAGAATAATCCTACCAAACAAACATGACCTACAGATGCTAGTCAAACAACTTAACACACTCGTGCAGGTATTTGTTCTCAACCACTGTGTACTTACTTGGCTTCGTTATACCGCGCCTGGAAGAACGCCTGGAGCCCCAATACGTAGTACGACGCGGCTCGCAGTCCGTGCGCGTATGCGGGTAACGACTCTGGCCTCACCTGAGAAACAAGTACATCATTAATAGGAACCGGCTTAAAATATGCATGCAAATATGCGAGAAAATTGTTTAAAATATGCATGATAAGTATCCAAATATGCAAAATCAAATAATGAATAATGTAGTTATTATTGCTTATTTTATGTGAAAGTACCTCAGCGACCGAGCTCTGCTCGGGTAAAAACCTATCTATATCGATTTATCGCCCTCGAAACCATCTGCATACAAAATTTCATAAAAATATTTGGAACCGTTTCCGAGATTCAGATTATATTTACACACATCAACACGGTCTAGGGATATTTCATACTCAATTAAATAACTCGAAAAGTACTGGCCGCATTGGAATCTTTTATACACCGATTTGTTTGTAATTTATCTCAGACTAATTCCAAATTCAAATTTTTGAAAATTCTTTTATTTCGGTGGCATAAAAATGTCTTGATGTGTAGGAGAGGGAATTTTCATTTGTGCGAAATTTAGAAAACAATACGAATTACGTTTAGTTACAGTTTTTTTTCATTTTTAAACGAAAGATTAAGTTAAAATTGAGGTATTGTAGCCATGCAACGCCAACATTTGACGAGGGCGGAGATGTTACGAGCTGTGGGAATGCTGGAAGCTGGGTCTGTTGAGCGTAATGTTGCTGAGGCCATAGGGACCCACCAAAATGTAATTTAAAGATTGTGGACACGCTATCGTGCCACAGGTGAAGTAGCGGAGAGGCACCGGGGGCCAAGTCGCATCACTACCCCCAGACAAGACCGATTTTTGCAAATTACTGCGCTAGCTCAACCAAATGCAACGGCGACTCAATTGGTCCAAAGGCTGCGAGTGGAACACCAAGTGCTTGTGAGTGACCAAACTGTAAGAAGGCGACTGCATGAAAGCAATCTACGCTCTCGTAGACCACTCCGGGTCCCACCTTTACGGAGAGGCAATCGTGGACGACGATTAGAATGGGTTCGGAACCACGTGGACTGGGGCCGTGAGCAATGGTCCAATGTGCTGTTCACGGATGAATCCAGGTTCGGCTTCCATCCAGATTCACGAAGGGCGCGTGTTTGGCGAGTTCCTGGGCGATGGAGCCGTCTTCAGAACCCTCAGGAAGTTCACCCATACCAAGGAGGAACAATTATGGTTTGGGCAGGAATTCGTCTTGGAGGACGGACGGATCTCGTTTGGGTGCGGGACAATATGACGGCAGAACGATACGTCCAACAGGTGCTGGGGCCCGTAATCTTGCCCCACAGAACACAAATGGGGCAAGATTTCCTGCTCATGCACGACAATGCCCGGGCACACACGGCGAGAACGGTAGCAGCTTAGTTACATACACACAATGTTAGGGCCTTAGACTGGCCTGCTCAATCGCCAGATCTAAATCCCATTGAGCATGCGTGGGGTATGCTGCAAAGAAGAGCTCTGAAGGAAGTTCCTGAAAATCTGGCTACAGAAGATCAACTTTTTGCGAACCTCAGAAAGACATGGGACAATATTCCGCAGCAAGACATTGACAACCTTGTTCTGAGCATGCCGAATCGTTGCCAATGTGTTATGAACATCATGGGCGCTTTCTCAGACTACTAACTTCAAGTTTATAAACACAAATTAAATGATTTTTCTATTTTTTTTCAGTTTTTACTCATAAATTAAAAGTTAATTCATATACGGTTTCCGTCTATGCTTAATTTTTTTTCCATAAAATCCTGAAATTTTAATCGAAGTACCTTAACCATTATTAAAAAATGGTAGAATATTAAATAACATATATTTTAAATATATACATGTCATATAAATAATTAACACATTGATAGTAATTCGTTTTTTTAAAAATATCCCTAGACCGTGTTGATGTGTTTATATACAAGAATTGCTAGTTTAAAGGTATTAGATTAGATAATTTTATGATTATGTCTTCGCTAGCTCAATAGATTTTAATAAGCAGGAAACGACCATTCTACGTCAAAACATGCACGAAAATATGCATAGTCAATAGATTTTGGTAAAATGCAATAACTGGTGAAAAGCAACTACATATGCAAATGCTTGTAATCCGATCTCCGTCTCTAACCATATTTAATAGAAGTATGGTAGAAGTAGTTTAAACTTCGGTTTTAAAGCTAAGTATTAGGGCTGATAAGTACAATCGGTAACAGCTGTTACCTGATCCACCCTGCCGTTAGCCGACCCACTAAAAGTTAGACGATTTTGAACCTACTGCAATTAGCAGTAGATAGGTGTTATTCGATACGCATGAGCTTATCGAACTAGAACGACTAGGTCAAGGTAGGCAAATATTATAGAATACAGTTATGCCAATTTGATCTCACGTAACGTTAGATCAAATTGGATAAAACAGTATTCAGTTAAGCGAAAATATTACCAATTTAGAAATTTTATATTTGAAGAATATGTCCGTATATGGTTCTTTACAATAATGTAAGAAATACATATTATTAAATACATTCTAAATTGAAAGCAACAGAATAATATTCTCGATGCAGGATTTGAACTCGCATCTTGTTCGCCTCAGCCTTATACACGAACCACGAGACCAGATCTACTTGAACGTAATCATTAAAATAAGCTTTTAGTAGCAATGACCCCAATTATATTACAATACTCTGATAAACGTTAAGTCTTACAGCATAAAAATCAAAATCACTTAGCAAGTTATAAATATCCTAACGCTAACGATTTAAAGATCGAATTTGAGTATCTGTATTATGATTGTATTTGTACATCGAGTAAGCGCTAGTCTGATAAACTCATAAAAATTAAATAATCCTTGATGTTACAGGCGGAGGGTTCAAATTCGTTAGTTTTTAGGGTGGGTCAGGTAACATCTATTACCGACTGTATAATGGCGTCTTAAAGCAATATTTTTTCTAGAGTGAGAGAGACATGGAACTATACAAGACAAATGGCAATATCCTTTTTAGTAACGTAGAAATTATGGTTTTAACATGTCATAATACTGCGGCCCTATTTTCAAACCATAAAATAGCTTAAAAGACCACGAAGAAAAATGGCAAACTTAAAAAATTGACGGTGAAAGTATATTTCGACATCATTATTTATTACAACCGGCGGGCGTGTATGACTATTATAGATGTATGAACCGAAATGAAGCAAAAGAAGTACCTATGTAGGATCTTAGGATGTGGCGTTCTGTAGTTTCTGCATAGCCCCATGGGCAAAATGAGCGAGTTTATGATATGATATTTATCAGGAAAACCATCAGAATGTGCTCAGGTTCTGTGCGCTTAGTACGAGTTTTTACTCGGGCTCGATCGGGAAACCTCTTTTTTGTAAACAAATTGGCATAAGAAAACTTTTACGTTCATCATCATCAGTCTTTTAATGTTCCCACTGCTGGGACACAGGCCTCCTTTTAGTGAGAGGGAATAAGCTAAGGCCCATCCATCACGCGGGCCCAGTGCGGGTTTGTGGATGTAACATGTCTTCGAATTTTTGATTATTGGGCATTTTTCACGATATTTTCCTTCAACGTTTGAGAGCAGTTGTGATGAAAAAATTTACACACTGTATAGCTCCTGCCTGGGTACAAATTCACGACCTATAATTTATAAGCCGAGGCCGTTACCACTGGGCCACCACTGCTCGTTTTTGTTCGACCGTTATCGCGTTTACGTAAAAACTCGGCATAAGGCTTTAGGTCGAGTTCATCCCGAGAAGTATGACGAGTCAGGACCTGCCGTTTCTTCTTTATTGTGTACTTACTTGTTCCATTAGTATTGTGAGTTCACTGTCTCTTCGCCCTCGTAAGTATACAATAGCCAGGTTCAGTTTCGCGAACATCCATAAATCTCTTTCTTGTGACATCTGAAAGTAAAAAAAAAAAATTAAGTATATTTACTGTTTTTGCATTTGTATTTAATATACATTAATGTATATGGTGCCCTGACGCGAATACGTGGCTTATTTTTACGCGACTGCCGAAGGAGGGTAATGTGTTTATCAGTGTGGCTTTCTAGAGACCAAACACGTTGGCCAATTTTGATGATTCTTACGTCAATCGATTCGTCTTAACCTTGCGATCGTTACTGGCTACATTAAAATAGAAAAATAGCGGATTGTGCCATCAATGTTTCTGTATAAAAATATTTTTAAACATCCAAGTCGTTTTGGAGGAGTTTCCAAAAGTTGCGAAAAAATATCGTGTTGTTAATTATTTTTTTAAAGCAAAACTATTAGTTATACGAAAAAACCTTGTGTTCAAAATTATGTACATGAATCAATAATAAATATATATTTTTGTCAAACCTTTTAACCTAGCTGTTACTGAGGAGTATGCTTTAGAAAGTTACCGTTTTACGGCACTAAAGCGTAGTAGGCCCTTAAAAAGCGTACTCTCAAATCCAATCCGTGAAACCGGTGACAAAAAAATTGGAACCAAAGACACCGACTTCCGAAATGAAAGTTATTGTTCGCTTTTTAGTTTTTGGAAGTCGGTTTATTATTTTTGTTAAAAGATTTTAAATATTTGTCTTTTTAGTTTTGGTACCTTATATTACCATGAAAATACACATAATTAAGGATAACTCAAAAACTACTCGTCAGATCTTGATAAAATTGGACCACCATAAATGGGACCACATGAGAAGCATCAGCTTTCAACTAAAAAAAGAATCATCATAATCGGTTCACCTAGTATAAAGTTCTGATAAACACTCATAAAAAAACAGGCAAATTGAGAACCACCTCCTTTTTGAAGTCGGTTATAAAGCCCGTATTATGAGTAAGGATGGGACTGTCCCTTCTTTACTCAAGTCCATCCTCCCTACGTCGCGCAATACACATTAGTAAAAAAATAATACAGACAGTCTATACGACATTATTTTGAAGACTTTTTGCTCATTACCCCACAAATTGATTTTTCGGGTGCTTTTAACTGCCCTACTATTAGCCAATACTTAGCATCACTTCATAATGAATGTAAAGGTACTCACATTAATAGCAGTGTGGAACTGCTGCTCGGCCGCCTCCATGCAGTTCATGGACATGGCGTACAGGCCCAGCAGACAGTGCAGCTGCGGCGTGTGCAGCGCTGCCGTTGCCGCTGAATACGAAAAACAACTTTATTATGGACGTTATAAAGCTACCTAGCTAACTTCACGTCACAAATAAGTGTAATGTTGGTATTTGTGTCAATGTGAAATGAGAATTTGAATAGAATATATTTTTAAAGTTTTCACAAGTTTAGAGACCTATGTTAGGGGACGACAGTAGCAGCATATTTGCAGGTATGCCCTACTATTAGGCAAACGGAATGTTTGGCGAAGGAACATAGAAAACGCCGCGTGCTCCACCACGCCAGCGTGGCGTGCGCTAGAATGCAGTGTATACTCACGCTCGGGCGCCTGTGTGAGCAGATGCGCGGCTCGCGCTATCTCGGTCAGCGCGTTCGCCTTGCCGCCCGCCACCAGGCGGCACAGCGCCGCGTGCTCCACCAGCGCCAGCGTGGCGTGCGCTAGAATGCAGTGTATACTCACGCTCGGGCGCCTGTGTGAGCAGATGCGCGGCTCGCGCTATCTCGGTCAGCGCGTTCGCCTTGCCGCCCGCCACCAGGCGGCACAGCGCCGCGTGCTCCACCAGCGCCAGCGTGGCGTGCGCTAGAATGCAGTGTATACTCACGCTCGGGCGCCTGTGTGAGCAGATGCGCGGCTCGCGCTATCTCGGTCAGCGCGTTCGCCTTGCCGCCCGCCACCAGGCGGCACAGCGCCGCGTGCTCCACCAGCGCCAGCGTGGCGTGCGCTAGAATGCAGTGTATACTCACGCTCGGGCGCCTGTGTGAGCAGATGCGCGGCTCGCGCTATCTCGGTCAGCGCGTTCGCCTTGCCGCCCGCCACCAGGCGGCACAGCGCCGCGTGCTCCACCAGCGCCAGCGTGGCGTGCGCTAGAATGCAGTGTATACTCACGCTCGGGCGCCTGTGTGAGCAGATGCGCGGCTCGCGCTATCTCGGTCAGCGCGTTCGCCTTGCCGCCCGCCACCAGGCGGCACAGCGCCGCGTGCTCCACCAGCGCCAGCGTGGCGTGCGCTAGAATGCAGTGTATACTCACGCTCGGGCGCCTGTGTGAGCAGATGCGCGGCTCGCGCTATCTCGGTCAGCGCGTTCGCCTTGCCGCCCGCCACCAGGCGGCACAGCGCCGCGTGCTCCACCAGCGCCAGCGTGGCGTGCGCTAGAATGCAGTGTATACTCACGCTCGGGCGCCTGTGTGAGCAGATGCGCGGCTCGCGCTATCTCGGTCAGCGCGTTCGCCTTGCCGCCCGCCACCAGGCGGCACAGCGCCGCGTGCTCCACCAGCGCCATGCGCAGGCGCCACGCCAGGGTAGCGCCCGCAGCAATGTCACGTGCCGACATGTTGTCGTCGCGAGATTTTGCTGTAATAAACGTCGAGTTTAAAAACTGCGAGGCTGCTCAGAGTGCTGGCCAGTCAGTGGCGAATTAGGTGTTAGATTAAGTCTGCCTAGACGGCGCTACATATAATGGTATAATACTCACAGTGGATCTTTGTGTGTCTGAAGTTGGTTTTGACACTTAACGCGCAAGAAACAGTATAACTGCATAGAGTAAGCGGGATAGGATGATGCGACAAACGTAAGCGAGTGAAAGAGACAGTTATACAATGATAACTTCACTTTCAATATTGACACAAAAATAGCTACTGCGCAGGCTCTTGCAGCCAATTCAGAGACACAAAGATCCGTTGTGAGTATTATATGTTACTTTTATCCTGCCAAAGATGCTCCTTCTACAAATCTATTCGGTTTAGACGCTTATTGTTTTGACTCGTCGCGTCGCTGATTGGTGTCAATTTGTTTGATTTTGATAAGTGACAATCACTCCGCGGTACTTGCAACGAAGCTTGCAGCGAGCAAATAAATTCCGCGTGCGTCGCAACTGCACTCGTCAATTGATTTATTAAATAGGACATCACGAGGATATTAGCATCACTTTGAAACACCTCCATACATGTTAGATGACATAATCACCGCGGTTAAATTTTCCACTTCATCGCGCGAAGGATTCATTTCAGTTTGAGCTTAATTCGCGTGGGTACCGCGAAAAATTAGTTCTATCTCTGTATGAATGGGCAAAAGAAAACAATTCGAAGCAGGGTGCTGAAGATACACCCTCCTGAAAATATGTCTTAAGTCCATGTTGACATGCAAAAAATACACGAAAATCGTTAAATCAAAAATGTCGTTTTTTGCGGCGGTTGAAGGTGCAAATCAGACACGTTTTCTCAATTACAATTTGTATCCGACCGATATCGGCCAGGGTTTTAGTTTCGGCCAAAAAGTGGGCGAATATTCGGATTGACAGAAACTGGCATTCTTGACCTGACAGTTGTGAACTTGTGATAGAGAACTAAACCATCAATAACTATAACACTCGAAAGTTATAATTGGGTGGGTTCAATCCCCAGTTTGTAGCAGTCTGGAGATAAAATTTCTAAAATTTCACTAACCGACTGGCAATAGGCTCGCGTCTATTATTGGGCTTTAAACATAACTAGCTCAAAGTACCTCATGTGGAAAAATGTGATGTTTACTAACAACGAAAAATATTATGAGTTTCAGTGTATTATTAGTTTTTGATGAAACTGAAGGAGGACTTTTCAACAGTCTGATAGCCTTATTCAAAACATGAATTGTTGTTGTTGTTATGACATATGGTGCCGGACGTTAAGAATTTCACCATCCCATGTCTTCCCGTGGGTGTCGTAAGAGGCGATTAAGGGACAAACCAGAGAATGGGCAGCAGCGCCTGCCAAGCGTGGCGATTATGGCTAAACCCCCCCAATGAGTAGCACAAATAAAAAATGGCCCCTAGTACCAGGCAGCTTGCTTACCCTCGACTACGGTAGCGGTCGAGGCTACTGCATGGCAAGGGGTGCTAAGAATCTCCGAGCAGGTTGCGATGGAGTATTATAGGGTTATCTGAAGTCCGATGAGAGGGAGAGGACTCGATAATCCTCAAATCCGGTAACCTGTTCTATTGCCGAGAGGGTGACCGGCAGTCCCAGGGTGGAGTCGGCTTTATCGTACACACGTCCCTTGTGAACAACGTGGTAAAGATCGAGAGTGTGTCGACCACCCTGGTACGGCGTACCTTATACTCAGAATATCCTCAAGATATTCGCTGAAGGTCATACAGGTCTACGCCCCAACCTCGGCACACCCCGACGATGAGGTAGAGACCATATATGAGGATATGTCCAGAGCCATGCATGGTTTCAAAATTCACTTCACCGTTGTCATGGGGGACTTCAACGCGAAACTGGGCAAACGAAACGAGGATGAGCTGCAAGTAGGGCAAATTGGAGTTGGACGACAGAACCACCGGGGTCACCTACTGGCCAGTTTTATGGAGAAGGAGGGCCTCTATATGATGAACTCCTTCTTCATAAAGCGTGAACACAGGAAGTGGACATGGCAGAGCCCCGATGGTGCAACAAAAAATGAGATCAACTTCATCATGTCAACCAAGAAGCAAATGTTCAATGATGTCTCTGTGATCAATTCGGTAAAAACCGGGAGTGATCACCGCATGGTAAGAGGCACATTGAACATTAATATTAAGCTTAAAAGGTCTCGACTGATGAAGTCCACGCTCCGACCAGCACAAATCCAGGTCTAAAACCTCGAGAGCTTTCAGCTCGAACTCCAGAACCGTTTCGAGTGCCTAGGGAGCTCCGTAGATGAATACAGCAACGGGTTCGTGGAAGCTGTCCATACGGTCGGGTCTAAGTTTATCAAGACCCGTCGTACAAATAGAAACAAAAAGCTCTCTGATCCTACCCTCAAGCTTATGAAGGAGAGGCGTGAGATGATCCTGCAGTCTTCAGACAAGGCGTGCAAATACCGGCAGCTCAATAGACAGATTTCTAAATCCTTGAAAAGAGACCTCCGCCGCTTTTATACCGAGCGTATTAAAGACGCGATCGAACGAAATAAAGGCTCCAAGGTGTTTTCAAGGGATCTGGCTATTGGGCAGAGCCAGCTCACGAAACTAAAGACCGACTATGGCAGGAGTATCCGCCAAACCGGAGCTTCTGAGGGAGATCGAGACATTCTATTGGCAGTTGTACACATCAATTAGCAAGCCCGTTGCGAGTCTAGCAAACGACCCAAGAGCTAGATTGACCCGACACTATACCGAAGATATCCCGGACGTCAGCCTGTAACAGTCTTATTACAAAAAACGAAATAAACCATGGTTTAAACCTGTACTATCAAGTCCAGGCTTATCTGCAAAACCATGGTCTAAATTTGTTCGTATTACAAAACTCAAAAAAACTGTGGTTTTCTTAGTACCGTAATTTGAACCATTGTCTATACATTAACCACAGATTAATACAAATATCATTCGTTCACTATAATATCATTCGTTCACTATAATATCATTCGTTCACTATAATATCATTCTATTGCAACGTTCCGTATGCACAGAATAGAAAACGTTTTGATAATATGATAAGGATTAAATGATGTTTAGAAGTGTTAAAAATATTGAGCCTTTGTTATTTTGCATGTATATAAACATTTTTTATTTATCAATTGAAGTTTTGTTTAGATTTAAGCAAATTACTTAAATTCGTATTAATTACTAATAGTACGTGTAACGAAACGTAACATTCTCACGCGTTATATGAAACCATAAAATTAAACAAAACTATCGCAAGCTGAACAAAGTTCATTAAGCTTTGGAGTTTTTATGTTATCGAAGTCTCTAATAGAACAATTGCCTCTTTGTTAATAATATATTGTGATGGACCAACAAAAAAAAAACGATCTGAGAATTGGAGTACCGAGGAAAAAGTAATATCCTCAATATTAATTAAATCAACCATGTTACTATCCATTTTCGGGAAAAACAACACAACACAATTAAAAAGATGCTATAACCTAAAAAAGAAACTTTGACAGATACGACTTAGACCATCGTTAAACTAGGGGCCGCCGAGGTTTAGCGTTAGACCATGAATTGGTCTATGGTTTATCGCTAAACCATTGTTTATAATATCATTTTTGTATAAACCACAGTTTATAGAGATTTAAACCTGGGTTTTTAGTTAAACCGCTTTTTGTAATAAGACTGTAAGAGTTTAGGATGGCTCTGAAACAGCTCCAGAACAACAAAAGAACTCTTGAAGGCGGGAGGAAAACCGGTCCTCAAGGCCCTTCAGAAGCTGTTTGATTCCGTCATACTCGAGGACAAAACGCGACAGGCATGGTGCAGGGGTGTGGTGGTACTCTTCTTCAAGAAGGGCGACAATGCCCAGCTGAAGAATTATAGGCCCATCTCACTTCTTAGCCATGTCTACAAGTTGTTTTCAAGAGTCATCACGAATCGTCTCGCACGCAAGTTTGACGATTTCCAGCCCCCCGAAAATTCCGGATTCCGAAAAGGCTTTAGCACCGTGGACCACATACATACGCTGCGGCAGGTTATACAGAAGACTGAAGAGTATAACCTGCCTCTCTGTTAAGCGTTTGTGGACTACGAGAAAGCCTTCGATTCGATCGAGACTTGGGCTGTACTGCAGTCTCTCCAACGGTGCCAGATCGACTACCGGTACATTGAGGTGTTGAAGTGTTGGAGAAATGGAGGCACCCTATGAGACAGAATCTTTCTAAAACTCAATGCTACTGAATAGTTTGTATAAACTCGGTATCCTCATTGCAATATTCTTTTGAACGAGTTACCGTGCATATTTCTGTAGGGCACACAAAAGTTTTGCAAGTGCAATCTGCGGTTCGTTGTCGGCTATCGACTGGCAACTTTGCTAAATTTACATTCTGTTTTTTGCTTTATTCCACGAATATACTGTTCTACAATTTTATTTAGATGATTTAATTTGCTACATCACGATTACAACCTATTTAAAGAACTTTCTCTAACCTTTTCTGTTTATAGTATATACCTAATTTCATTTCTTCCACCATAAACCCATTTTTTTGGCCTCCCTTATATGGAGTTGTTATACATAATGTATAAAAGGTTTATATAATTTTTACTCCATATTATTTTAATATAGTAAACATATTAAAAAAACACTTACATGTAAGCTTATCGATCTGCGCGAGCGCCTTTTCTGTGTACTTGTGCGCCTTCTCCATGTAGCCGGCTTGCGCGGAGTGCATGACGGTGACGAGGTACACCAGCACGTACAGCTGCTGGCGCGACAGCCACACGAACAGCTCGCCCTGAACTGTGCCGCATACCGCTGTGGAAATCGCGAGATAATTGTAGACAGGGTAGCCTAGACAAAATGCTTGCCGCAGACGATACGGAACAGAACGTTAGTGGCCATACTGGAAATTCGCGGCAAGAAGGTCTTAAGCATTGTGTACTACACCGTAACGTGAGCGACAACACTGGAAATTCGCGGATGAAGGTCTTAAGCCTCGTGTACTACATCGTAACGTGAGCGGCGACACTGGCTATTCGCCGCAAGAAGGTCTTTGAGCATTGTGTATTAAACCGTAACGTGAGCGGCAGACACTGGAAATTCGCGGATGAAGTTTTTAAGCCTCGTGAACTACATCGTAACGTCAGCGGCAGGCACTGGAAATTCGCGGATGAAGGTCTTAAGCCTCGGGTACTACATCGTAACGTGAGCTGCGACACTGAAAATTCGCGGGCAGTATTTCTTAGGGCGGTTACGCACTACACGTCCGTGTCCGTGATTTGAGTTCAGAATTCAAAATGTTTTGAATTATGACAGATTATGACGGATAGAGTTCGGATGTAGTGCGTAAGCTTCAGTGTTTCTTTCAGGCAAAATTCTCCGGGGTGGCGGTTAAGAGATCTGGGGGGTGAAGTAAATAAAGGAAACAAAGTACCTAATAATTAAAATCAATTCCAATTATTATTAATATTTTAATGAATAAAAGATTTTATAAGCTGATCCAAAATTGTCAAAGTAACATTGTAAAAAGCCACGAAGAATAACATTCTTTACAAAAATCTTATTCTTCGTGGTTTTTTTCTTGCGTACACATAACGATAAGTACACAGCTATAATTTTTATTCTACAAATTTTGCGATATTACTACTATTTATAGAAAACAGCTGTTTAGAGCTTCAGAAGTTTAGCCTTATGGGATAGCGTTAGAGGAAAAGGGATGGCGATATTCTTGAAAGTGTGTCGTTCTTTCTAGGCGCTATTCTGGTTTCTGATTGGCTACTTTAATATGTCATGCACTACTCAATTCCTGATTGAGTGCCACTTCACTTCAATAAAAGGTTTCCAGCTCTAAAATGATACCAGGTTTAAATAATTTGCCAAATTGTAGGGATATTCGAAAAATCTGCTGTAGACGCGCGAAAGTGAGCGAGCGGCAACCTATTGCTATTGATAAAGTTCCAAAGGCCACGGGAGGGGGGAGGGGGGCAGTAAGGCTACTCCGGGGGGGGATTACGGGGGGCGAAGGTACCTTTCAGTACCTGAAAGAAACACTGGTAAGCTTCACTACAAGAAATACTACAGCTACTTCGGAACCGAAATTTCACTGACACGGATCGGATGTAGTGCGAAACCATCGTGCATAGATAGTCCAACTCATCTTTGCGCGTGGCGCTATGTGTGGGTAGTTGTTTGCTCGGACGACGACTGCCGCACAAATACATAATGTATAACAACAGAAGCGCACGCACACATGGCACCGTGCGCACATGTGATTCGCTCACACACACAAACACAATCGCGCCTGACTTTGGTTTTTATTTTATTTTTAGTCTGAGTGTTTACTTTAGTTTTAATTTTACCCTGTTAATTTGCTAAAGAATAAATTGTAGTTCCTCCCCAGAAGAGCGCACTGGTTCCTGTAACACAGGTCAATCTCCTAGCACAGGACTCGGGGAATCCATGTACTTGAATGTGTTCTTATGTAAATAAAAGTTATTGTTATTATTACTACACCGTAACGTGAGCGGCGACACTGGAAATTCGCGGCAAGGAGGTCTTAAGCATCGTATACTATACTGTGTGCTGACACTTTAATCGGAGTGGCGCGTGACATTACGTATCCTTTCCGCAGGTAATGACATTCATTACCATAATTTTGAGGTAGCGTTTGGCGCTAATGCTACAGAAAAGTTATTTATCTAGGCCTGAGGGTCTCTCTGCCAGCTCCTCGCTCTTTCGTAGAGTTCACTCATGGCTTACCATCAGGCATGATTGAGGACAAATGAAAGAGACCATAATCTAACATTCTAAACTAATATAATAAAGAGTTTTGTTTGTTTGTGTGGAAGCACTATCATGTCTCTAAGTGACAGAACGAGATAGTGATGCAAAAAATCTGATCTGTAAGTGTAAGTGACTGCCCCATTAATTTACACTTCTAGTGAAGATTAATAAAATTATATATGGCACAAGATCACCGTAAGGCCACAGGCCATCCTAAATTTTGGATAAGAACCGTATGGTTATGCTTGCAACAATTATTAGACATAATATTATTATCACTGAAGACCAGTTTCAGATTTTATAATTTCGGGTTAAGAATGTGTCAAACCCTACTTCAGGCTAAAATGAAATTTGACAAAACTCAACACCAAATTCGTGATTCAGAAATCGATCGAGAGAAGATTGTCAGAACACAATACATAAATGTATGTCACTTATAGCCGTTACTTGTCAAATTGATGAAATACATAAAATTGTAACTACATAATATGACCATTTTCTACTTCCAATTACTAAAATTATGGTTATGGTAAGTAAGCTGACCGTAAACCAGAATGGTACAAAGAGCTGCCTTACCACTTTGACAATACAACCAATTCTCAAGAATATTAAACTGATACTTACTGTCATCGTCGGGCCAATTTGGCGCCATGATGGTCTGTATGCTCTGCTGCAGGGATTTTAGACAAGGCTTCACACTCTTCACCTGCCCCGCCATTAAGTAGTGACATACCTGTCGAAAAACAAACAGATGACGTCATTTCTTTGTACCGGTGACTTTATTTTCGAGCTTCGGTCGTATTATAAGCTAGCTAGTGTGTTAACGCAGTAGCATTTTCTGAAACCCAAATTAAAGTGGCGCATCTACCATTTTAGGTAATATCGAGTTATATTTTTTTTCATTAGCGTCCATACTCGATGTCTGCTGTACAGTTTAGATTCGTCAAACAAATGTTCGACATTTCAGGTATTTTTACTCAATTTTGTATTTTGAATAGATGCTTATGGAGGCAGTGTTGTGCCTTAAGGTTAAGGTTTTCGAGGGCACCAATGCCGAAAATGAGGTCCAAATAGGAATCCAAGATGACAGTTACAAAAATTTACAAATTAGGCTCTTTTGACTGACTGAAACTGTAATGATAAACAAAAAAAATTACCTGTAGCACTAGGAAAAAGACTTTTATGTACTCTTTCTGGTGATGACTGCCGGTCCAGGAGTCCACTAGGTGACCTGCCTGGTTCATTAGAGGCAACACTTCTGTGATCTTTTTGTCTATTAACAATAGCTGGAACAAACGGGTCTACAGTTAGACAGTGACTTGAATAAGGCTAAGTAATGTTCTGTACAAATTAGGTTTCCATTTGTATGTTTGTTTTCATAATTCATACACACTGTAATGCAATTCCTTTGAATATTTGCAAAGAAATAAAGACACATTTGAAATTTTATATATGGCAATATTTGGATTTTGATTATACAGTATTTGTGGCCTAGTTGCCACTATCATCTTTATCCATAGTCCGAATTTGCCCACTGTTGGGCACCCTTCGTAAATCTCAATTTGCATAGGATTTGCAAATCCACACGCCATGCCAATCTTATCCAGGTTCTACCCGCAATGGCAACAAAATCGTGAGCTGATATCAGCTCCGGACGACCAACACACAAATACACTGTATAATCCAAATCCCACAATATTGGGACTATCTTTGAAAGGAAATCTTCTTCTTTTTAGGGCACTTAGTCATTAGGGTGGACCATTCTTTGTGAATCTTGAAAGGATATACAAAGAACGAAATTCAAAGTATACTTACCATAACCCTACTGAGTATGAAAAGGACGCGCGTGTAAGCCACATTGGAAATCTGCGCATAATCTACGCCGACGCCTAGTAAGCTGCTCGCCACTTCATACTCTTTCTCCGTTGCATGGATTTGCTGAAAACAAGAAATAATTTGTTTATTGCAGACCAGGGCAACGATGTCAGGATGAGGAGGTACCGAGAGACCTGGACTTGCACAAGACATATGGAATATGCTTGGTCTCAACCTATCTCCATTCTAAATTTTATCTAAATCGGTTCAGGGGTTTAAGCGTGAAAAGGTAACAGACAGAGATACTTTCGCATTACTATTGACAGATTTGTTTAAAATATGAAAGACTTTTTTTAAATATCTTCAAAAAGTTATAAAGCTTCAAAGTTGGCAATCAGAAAGAGAAGTCATCTGATGTCGAAGGCCCCTCATAGAGCTGCCATAAAAAAAGAACCGGCCAAGTGCGAGTTGGACTCGCGCACGAAGGGTTCCGTACCATTATCGCAAAATACGGCAAAAAAAATTAGGTCCCGTTTTTACACTTTGGGTACGTTACCCTAAAAACGGCGTTTTGCATGACAAGGATAAACATAATTATTCATTTAAAATTGTTTCAACTCATCTGTTTTTCTGTCAATTTAAATTTGTTTTCAGTGTTAGTAGTCTTCTTTAGTATTTTTATTGATAAACTAGTTAGAGAATATGCATTAAAACAATACTTGTTGCCTGTGTGGAGACGGGAGACAGCGGCCTTTCTCCTGCAGTGGGACGACAAAAGCTAGTTAGATATCTAAAGTAACTGACATTTTTAGTGTCCTACTGAATTATCATCAGCCTTTTAATGTTCCCACTGCTGGAACACAGGTGCCCCCTAACAGGGAGGGGTCCCACTGAATAATACCAATCATTCAATCTAACCGGACCAGTCTAACCGGATTCAGCTGAGTACCTCTCTGATCTTCATAACCCAGTAACTGAGTAACACGATACTCTTTAGCTTGCTAATGATGATGTCAGATTTTAGGCTTCTGACTACAGCCAGTAGCAATGGCTTGACGTGCTTTCCGAGGCATGCAGAAAACTCATTATGTAAATACTTGTTAAATGGTAACTGAAATGCCGATTTTAAATGTTATTTTATTTGAATTGTAAGTGACAGTGCTGTTAGTATGATTATAATAAATAAATAAATACTACCAATCACCATCCATGAACCAATATAAGCAAGCATTGGCTGTTGGGCAGGGTGCATACGTGTCTTGTGTCAGATACAAGCTAGCGATTTCTATAGAACTATTGTTTCTGTAGAACCACCCAATTGTGTGTAGTTGCATCCACTTTACACATACTCATGAAGATCAAAAAGTGTTCAGTATCAGTAACTTGAAACTAAAAGTGTCTATGTTTGCGCAGTGCCTTATTATTTAGCCACAAACTCCTCCCAGCTGTCCCACTGAATAATACCAATACTTTAATTATTAGACTATTGTTAGTATGGTCACTGTTGCACAAAAACAGTACAGGTATGGTGGAACAATAAACAATGGTTCCCAAGGATTGAACTGGTACTAAATATCCTTTCTATCTCTACGGGGGTGCCTAAATACTGAAGACAAATACTTGATTGGAGCTTAAGAAGATAATTTGAATAAAATCAAGAAAATTATCTGATTTCAAGCATAATTTTTTTAACAACAAGGTTTTAACATAATTTATTAACTCAGCTACATTAAAAAATGTTACGTTGATTAGGTCAGAGGAAAACAAGGAAAAAAATGCTTTAAAGTATACAATGTTATAAACTTTTCCTTTATTTGTGTTACACACAAAAATATTAATTTATAAAACTGGAGGTGACAAGTTAAACCTGTTAATAAACATAATACAGATGGAAGTTTTATTCTGTATTATGATTGTCAGAGTACCGTCTATATCTGACAGCTAGATATCCTATAACATTTTTAATACTGTTTTCTGAGGGATGATATACTTAAAAAAATTGTAATAAAATCACTGCTCAGAAAACAGTATGGATAGGATAGGATAGATGGACCCACTTTTTGGCACTTAAGACTCCCATATGGCTGTTGTGCATGCAGGCTTCCTCTCCTCACACATTTTTTTCTTCTACGACATACAGGTATCCTCACAATGTTTTCCTTTACCGTTTTGAGAGCAGTAGTGATGAAATAATTTACACATAAAGCGAGTGCCTGGGTTCGAACCCACAACCTGCAACTTGTAAGTTGCAGCGATTCCAACTGAGCCACCACTGCTCTTATATAAAACAGTATTTGCAAATTAATGTTACGCTGAATAATGTCATTCATTAAAATTGGAAGATAGTCAGCACTTGTTAAATATCAAAAATTACAAAACAAATATTTTCTCCTGGCTATGGCCAAGATAATAGGAAGGGTTGTGGTTATGGAGTTTCTTGTGTGTTCTTCTCCATAACAAGCTACTTTTCTGAATGCACGGTAGAATCAATATTTATTTCTTAATAATTGTTAATGTTCAAAAGTGCAGCTTAATGGCCCAGTTGAAATAAATACATTTGACTTTGACTTTGTTATTCTATCTGATGCTTAAATAGATACCTATGTTCATGTATATGTAAATTAATGACCATGGTGAACGTAAGTTCATGAAAATATTCCTAGCTAGTTGACTTTTTATTAAATTATAATCTACAATAAAAGATAGACAAATAAAATGTGTTCCAAATTCCCCATAGACTAAGGCTAATTAAAGCATAACCGACATAAGATTACCATCAGTCAAAAATAAATAAACAAAATTATTAGAAAAATTTAAGTCAAGGTTAAAAACAAACAACTAATTCATAAAGTGATATTAAAGATACAGATAATTATGGGATAATAATAATTATATTTTTAATATGACACATAATGTCCTGGACCAAAACAAAAACAATAAACAACAAAAAAAATGCAAACAAACAACAGAATTTAAGAAATTTTCTTATTGGTCTTAGCTAAGAATCTTAACCAGCTAAGAATATGAAACAATGTAATAATATCACCATTACTGTAAGAAATTCATTTCAAACAATCCTAGATTGACAAACATGAGGATTGTTTATCTTACAATTTATAAGTGGTTCCGGTATCTAATAAGCATTCATAACAATCTATAAAGACCAAAAGGTTAAGTAAATGGTACAGAATAACACTTTTTGTATACTTACAGCCAATTGGAATATAAGTCTGCAGTGCCAGTAAACACTATGCTGTGACAACTCAATGGCCTTCCGTAGAATGGGCTTTGAATGTGATGGCTGGCCCTGGGCCTCAAACAGATCTGCGAGCACGCTTGCTGCCTCGAACTTAACATCGTCGAACCCATTGATAGTCTGTGACATGCACCACTGAAACAACAACACTGTTTAATCACCATATGACCCACTTCAACTTTGTTTACATACTTTGAGAAAGTAGTATCTTATATACCCATAAACGCACATACTTTACAGGTACTCGAACAAACTACACCATCAACTGCTTCTTCAAAACACATTACACTTCCAAACTATAGGAATAACAACAAAAAAACTTACACTCTGCTCTAAATGCGTTCTCGCCAAGTCGATGTTTTTGGTGTGTGTCAAAAGAATATTTCCAAGTTGTAAATGTGTCCTAGCTTCGACTCTTTGTGGTGGTTTGAAATTAAATACAGCTTGTAGGCACTGGATACAACTTTTTATGTCAGGAGGATTCGATGTACGGAAATGTTCTGCTAAACCAAGTAAAGAAATATACCAAGCGTCCTGCGTTGACGCCATTTTGACATTTCTGCTTGGAGGGAACGATGTTGCCAGACTAGTTGTCTCATAGAGTTTTGATAAATGATGCCACACAAAAAAATATGTTTAATATCAGGAGTTTTTAGTTGACGATTAGTTGTCATTTAAAGCGGCTTTCAGACTACGCTATACTATTGTGCTATATAGAACCTAATGCTATACTATGTAACATGGCGATCACATTACGCGATATTATAGCAAGCATTTATAGTATAAAGCAAGCTCAGTTGACCGCGATCTTTGAAGAGTGAGCACAGATGCCGGGGGTGAGGTAGGAGGAAGAGGGCGGCGCGTGATATAGCACAGCATGAACTTAGCGCATCGCACCAATTTTATAGCGTATAGTAAGCCAATAATATATAGTACAGTACAGTATGAACATGTCCATAACAATGTATGGTGCTCGTTAACGTTGTGCTATGAGCTATACTATATGCCACTTAATTTAAAAATATTGACTACTAGCTGACCCCCGGGGCTTCGCGCCCGTCAACTGTATACCTACCCTGTATACCCTGCCTAGTTGCCTACCCTGTCTATCCCGCCTTCCCTGCCTACTCTGCTTACCATGCCTAACCTGTCTACCCTGCCTACTTTGCCTACCCTACCCTATCTACCTACCTACTATTTTTTATCTATCATCAATAGTTTTCTCAGCGCACGCCAAAGAATAAATTTTATAGGCAACTGTATACCTACCCTGCTTACCGGCACCACCTACCCAGCCTACAATGCCTACCCTGTCTATCCCGCCTTCCCTGCCTGCCCTGTCTACCATGCCTACTTTGCCTACCCTACCCACTACCTACCTACCCTACCTACTATTTTTTATCTATCATCAATAGTTTTCTCAGCGCACGCCAAAGAATAAATTTTATAGGCAACATTTTCCTACCTTGGGTTACTTTTTGCAATTTTCATAATGATCTCTAATTTTGTTGAAAATATATTATAGTCTATGACACTCAGGAATAATGTAGCTTTCTACTGGTGAAAGAATTTTCAAATTCGGTTCAGTAGATCCAGAGATTACCCCTTACAACGTCACAAACTTTACCTCTGATTTCGGGCAAAAAGCACACAGCATTTTGCCCGAAATCAGCACACAGTTTATAAAAACTTTTTCACAAAAAATAAACCGAATATAAAACTCACAACGGATCTTTGTGTCTGAATTGGCTGCAAGAGCCTGCGCAGAAGCTATTTTTGTGTCAATATTGAAAGTGAAGATAGCATTGTATAACTGTCTCTTTCACTCACTTACGTTTGTCGCATCATCCTATCTCGCTTACTCTATGCAGTTAAACTGTTTCGTGCGCAATTTAAGAAACTATTTTTTACACTTTTTAAGGCTTAGCACGCACTGCGATTTTTATTCGCGCGAATTTTTTAGTAATATTTGACCGTGATTATTTTTCCGCAGTGCGTGCAGCTTCATACATAAGCTTGTCGCTTTCCTCAAACCTACATAGAAAATTAATACCCTGCAAGATAAAATTAGTTGACCAATTGGTTTAACTCGTCGTAAACTACAACTAGTACTCTCCAGTAGTTTACGAAGTTGGTTTACCGGATGCGCGAGGCACGAAACGGTGCTGTTTTTGTATGAGATTTCCTACTGCGCAGCCATTATAGCAAACTTCAGGGCAGCCAATAAGTTTGGCGAGAACTTTTTTTTTATACCATTCCATTGGTGGGACGGCGGTAGTCACGGTGTTAAATATTCATCAGTGTTGTTATTTGGAAGTCGGATGAATTTTTCTTAAAAAAAGTAGTTTTTTTGGTTCTACGACAATCCTGGTTTCCTCAGGTTTTTGTTATACAGGACATTGTTATCTAATCATGACTAGAGGTGGGCAACCAGCTGGGTTTAGACCCATTTCTACAGCAATCAACAGAGTCAATCCATGTGCTTATTATTACTATGCACTGGTCTCTGGACTACTCTGAAGTGCCCTTCAGTTGCACTTATTTATGTATACTAATATTATAAAGCTGAAGAGTTTGAACGCGCTAATCTCAGCAACTACTGGTTGGCATTGAAAAAATCTGTTTTGTATAATCCATTTATCGAGGAATGTTTATAGCACGTTTATAGGCTATACAGGTATCACGTTACGACCGATAGGAGCGGAGTTTAAATGAAAAATGTTGCAAAAACGGGCAAAATTATGTATGTAGGGTAGGACAACAATCACGTATGTAGGGTAGGACGTAGGTAAGGTAGATGGGTAGCCAGTTGCCGGGAGCGAAGCCGCGTGGGACAGTTAGTTTATTTATAAAAACAAGTTGTTGTCCTAAGACTTAACCCTTTGAGCGCCAAGCGGTACCGAATGCGATGTGTCCCCCAGCGCAAAGCTATAAATGTATAACGAATATATAGTCAAAAGTAGTGATGTGGGTAATTATAGTATCGATAAATGTTACTCACATGTTCTTTTTTTTAAAATGTACCAGAAAAATAGAAATAATGACTTATTTCGATAAAACAATAAATAAAATAATGACACATTTCGATACCTTGTTTTATTACCAATAGTTGTGATAAGAAAAAGCAGAATACACTATAGATAATGACCAAACAGATACATAACTCAATTTACCCATAAGAAGTTGGCTACATCCCTATTGTCTTTTGGCATCATCCCTATTGTCTTTTGGCATCATCCAGTAGTCTTCTAATCAAGACCGTGGCGCCCGGAGCACGTAAAATTTCAATTTTTATAGTGATGTGTATGTTCAATTTTCTTTTATTTTCGTGTATCGATGTTTGTGTTTATGCTAAATACATATTAATATTATGTCTTTTATTTAACTTTTTTCTTATTTATTACATTTTTAAATATTTTTACAAAACAATATTAATATTATTATTATCGATTTTGCTTGGCCACGTTACGCGCTCGGCGCTTCGTTTCTGGGTTCGGCGTATCGCATTCAAAGTAAGAACGCAATTTTTGGTATGTTCTGTATTCTGAGATATCATACTAATTTCGAATGTAGGTACCTACTTACGCCAATCTAATGAGGTTATTAAACGAAAATATTTTATTTAATTTTTCTTACCGTTAAGTAATTTACACTACACTCAAAATCTTCGTCTGATGTACTCTCGTATTTATCGGATTCAGCTTCCTAATCCACACCTTGTACGATTTTTAAAAGTTCTTCGGAGCGTAATTCCTTAGCTTCACAATTTTATTTTTATCGATAACGATCCATAACAGCGCTGCACTATCTCAAACTGACCTTGATGCACTTACGTCTATGACGTGAGACGTCACAGGTTGTCTTCTATTGATGTCCATGGCGCACGAGGCACCGATAACTATTAGTTTTGTAGTGGCGGGATCTTTTAATATCGATATCAGTATTAAATATATGTGTAAGGGCTAGCAAAATTACGTACATTCTCCATAAGGATCGCATTTATTTCAAAACTCAACATTATGATTCGAAATAAGTGTTTTTTTAAACTTTTGTGTATATCGACACTTTAGAAACTTAATCAAGTAACCACAGCACTAGGCGTCTTCCTATAAAGACTACGGCGCCTGGGACACGGCAAACATTTTGGCTGGTATTATTTTTCTGTTTTTTATATAAACAAAGACCACTATTGAAATAAAACATTAAGTTTAGGGTTTTAGGTTAGGCAATAGTAGCAATAGGTACGCACAAAGCATTTGTTCATGTATTTTAATGTAATAAACGATAAGATTATATAATGTCTTCTAATAAAGACGTGGCGTGGGGGCACGGAAACGGTTGTCTTCTATAGAAGACCGTGGCGCTCAAAAGGACAAAGCACACTATTAGACCCCTGGGTACGTCTTAGCATGTCATGGTCTAGAATTTACTCAATGCACTAATGACAAATTAAGGTAACATGGAGTTTTAGTATTCTTTCAGCTTGTTTTACGTTTTAACTTTTCATTGAGTCTCTAATGTCTAAATGTATTTGGTTTGGTTGAAAGTCTGGAATCTACAGGGTGTCCCAGAAATCGACGTCATAAATAGGTGATAGACCAAGCTATAACAGTTCTCAGAAAAATACGAAAAAATATCTATCTGATGTTTTTAAAAATTTATGGTCACTTTAAAAATTTACTAAAAAAATCAATCCCTGTAATGGTTCTTTAACTCCAATTGCTACAAATCCCATAATTTATCAAAATTTTTTATTATTATGTAATCTTGAATAATGCTTGTGTAGATTTTTGCCTAAAATTCAAAGCCAACTCCTCCTACTTGGAAGAAAATTAAACTTTTTCAAAACCAAATTATTCAAATTTACTATTTCGCCCAACTTTAACTGACTGTACTGAAAAAAAATGTACTACGCTAGTTTGGCAAGTAACATGAAAAAGTGGCGCATTTAATAAGGATTCAAAAATGGTGTAACACTTGCTAGATTACGTTTTCAATAATTGGTCAAGTTTTTTTTTGTAAATAGTCTCAGTTTTTACACAAAATGTCCATACTTCCTTAAAATGACTTTAGCTTACCTAAAGCTTTGCTAAACTCCGTTTCTAGTTCGATAGAGACGGAGACAGTCATTTTACGAAGTGTGAGCGAGACAGAGAGTGACGCCACCTTTATCAGTGACACAACCTTTATCATGAAACGGAGATACAATTTACCGATGAGTGCGAATGAGACAGCAGTAGTTATTGTTCTGTTTTGTAAGCGCAGACGCACACACAATTACAAATCAGTACGTTACGCTGCTTTGTTTACTGCGCATCTCCGTATTCGTTCATGTTGATTCCGTACTTACCACTTTTTGCGTTGTTTTCTGGACTTAATTGCTTGTGATTTGGACTGTTTAATTCCTCTTTCTGACGACCTGTGCTTTACTCTGGACTGTTGCTGATCCTGTGATTGTGTAGTACTACCATGGCTGTGTACACTGCATTGGAATATGCGAACATGCACCTCGTTTATGGGGAATGCAGATGCAATGCCAATGCAGCCGCTAGACTTTATCGTGAGAGGTACCCGAACAATCGTCACCCAGATCATCGAGTTTTTATTAATGTGCACCGTTCACTATCAGAGGGACGATTCCCTAACCAAGTACATGGTGAAGGAAGACATCGTAATCCGTACGAAGACGTCGTACTACAAGCAGTCCAAGAAGACCCAAGTGCTTCTGTACGTGGAATCGAAACAAGCACAGGTGTATCTAAGAGTACCGCCCACCGAATCTTAAAAAAGAACGAGTTCCACCCGTATCATGTACAGCGAGTACAATCATTACTACCACGGGATTACGCTCCCAGAGTTGCGTTTTGCCAAAGGATGCTAGAAAGGCACAGAGAAGACCCTCGATTCTTAGAGAAGATTTTATGGACCGATGAGTCAACATTTAAAAAAGATGGCTACATGAATTTGCACAATTTGCACGAGTGGCATGTAGAAAATCCAAATTTGATGAGGCAAGATAAGTCACAGTATCGATTTAAAGTAAACATGTGGACCGGGATACTAAATGGCAAAATAATTGGACCTTTTGAGCTGCCAGAGATTTTGAATGGCGCAGTTTATTTGGATTTTCTTCAAAATACTTTACCAGATTTATTAGAAGACGTGCCACTGAACGTTTACAGGGAAATGTGGTTCCAGCAAGATGGCTGCCCAGCGCATTATGCCCGTTTAGTAAGAGAACATCTTGATGAAGAATACCCGCTCAGGTGGAAAGGGCGCGGTGGGACAATCTTGTGGCCACCCCGTTCGCCTGATTTAAATCCCCTAGTTTTTTTTTACTGGGGAGCGGTAAAAGAGAAAGTGTACTCAAAAACAATAGAGAATTTAGCCGAGCTGCGGGAAAGAATAACGGAAGCCGTTGTCTTTGTAAATAGGGGAAGATATGCCCGGAAAATAACCAGATCTTTTTTAAGAAGATGTCGTGCTTGCATTGCCGTCGAAGGAAGGCAGTTTGAACATTTATTGTAATAAAAAAAAAAGTCTGATAATTTGTTTTTTTTTTCTAAGATGAGAAAACTGGTCCTGAAAGGTTGAATCACTATCATAACTTTGCTCTTAAATTACGTAAAATTTAGATTTCTTATCTCGCTCACACTTCGTAAAATGGCTCTCTCCGTCTCTATCGAATTAGAAACGGAGTTTAGCAAAGCTTTAGGTAAGCTAAAGTCATTTTAAGGAAGTATGGACATTTTGGGTAAAAACCGATACTATTTACAAAAAAAAATTTGACCAATTATTGAAAACGTAATCTAGCAAGTGTTACACCATTTTTGAATCCTTATTAAATGCGCCAATTTTTCATGTTACTTGCCAAACTAGCGTAATACATTTTTTTTTCAGTACAGTCAGTTAAGTTGGGCGAAACAGTAAATTTGAATAATTTGGTTTTGAAAAAGTTTAATTTCCTTCTAAGTAGGAGGAGTTGGCTTTAAATTTTAGGCAAAAATCTACACAAGCATTATTCAAGATTACATAATAATAAAAAAATTAGATAAATTATGGGATTTGTAGCAATTGGAGTTAAAGAACCATTACAGGGATTGATTTTTTTAGTAAATTTTTAAAGTGAACATAATTTTTTAAAAACATGAGATAGACTTTTTTCGTATTTTTCTGAGAACTGTTATAACTTGGTCTATCACCCATTTACGGCTTGACGTCGATTTCTGGGACACCCTGTATATTGTAGACTTGACAGCATAGAAAATAATGCGTGAAGGAGACATTAGATTCATAATAAAACACAAATTAAGTTAAACTTAGATGTTACGTTTATTCATCAATGGTAAGTTCACCAGTGTTGATGTCACTGATGAGGTCATGAGGAGGCCTGCCCTCAACTGTGCATCCTACGGACTGTGCGGTTCCAAGGATCTCCTTGACTGTGCCGGAGAGGTAGCGGGCCATTGATCTGGCTCTCATGGTCTTGGCAATGGTGATAACATCTTCCAGTGTGATGTTGCCATTGTGCTTGACTGGAATTAGGAGAAAAAGAAAAATTACTTTTAGGATGTGTCCATATCTATACTAATATTATAAAGAGGAAAGATTTGTATTTTTGCATGTAAGGAATAAACATAAAAACTACTGGACAGATTTAAAAAATCTTTCACCGTTGGGAAGCTACACTATCTCCAGGTGATATAGGCTACATTTTATCCCTGTATTCTCACGGGAACTTCGCAGGTAAAACCGCGAGGTGTCCATTAGTTGTTTATATGATTAAGGCCCACTTGCCGCATTCAGGGTTATCTTACCTTGTGTTAGCAACTTCCAAGAGTCAAGTCTTTGGTGCAAATACTCTTTAGGATACATTTAAATGCTGTTGTTTCTGATATATTATTTTAAGATAGCTAATTACAAGATTTCTATCAACTTCATTCAGTAGACTGATTAAGGATCTATCTGAAGAATATTAAAGTTTTGCAAGTTATGTGACTTATAAATACTGGTATTTATTTAGCTGGATCCAGTTTGACTGCAGACCCCAAGATTGGGCCACATTGACTGGGAGTGATTTGACTTGATACATACTGTTCTTCTGCTTCTTGCGGTCACGTGGGGGCTCCTTCAGGGCTCTGATGATAAGGGCAGCGGCAGATGGCACCACAGAGATCTGGGCTTGTCTGTTTTGTACAATCAGCTGCACAGTGATCTTCAGACCCTTCCAGTCGCTGGTGGCCTTGGCAATGTCATCACCAACCTTCTTGGGGGACTGTGAGTGGAAATAAATGTTAGTAAGACATTGTGAATGGTTGAAATCTTGCAAATTGATGGAATATGCTATAGATCAGGGCTGCCCAATTTTTTTATACTGTGACTCCCTTTCCATAATGTATTTTTTTTTTGCGATGCCCTTGTACCTTAATAACTGTGTTTTTCTTGTAGATTCAAAAACATTGCGTATTAGGAACAAATGTGCTTGATTTCTGTGCATAACCTTTCAAATCGTAGTTAAAGTTTTGAAATACTTACTCTCCTATCATTTTCTCAATTGATTTGTGATCTGTATTAGGACTTTATTACTGCAATTGCAGAATAGCCAGTTAGCATATATAGAACGCCACCCAGAGGCGTCGCGGCGCAAAGTTTGAGAACCCCCACTATAGATGAAAGGCTGATGAAGATGATGCTACAGATGTTTCTCCAATTTAGTTACATTCATAACAACATGTGGGTTCTTCAAGTTAACATGTGCTTAGGATCATAAACATGTTATTTACTTTACTTTCCAAAAGTTCAAATTCAATAGGCTGATATAAAAAATAAGACTAATATAACTTGAAACATTAACTTACTCAATTCCACGAGTAGACAGATACCTAGAAAGCATGGCAGTCACATTGCCTGGTCCGCGACTCCTTATTGGACATTCGGAGTAGCCGCGACAGGGAAAGTATCCTGAGTCGCGGGTTCCTTCCATCCGCCACCCGGAAGGACGCGCCTGGTAGGGAGGCACCCCCCAGGATGATCAAGTTTAAAGCGAGACAACTAGATTTCGATAAGGTCCTTAGTGAGCAATAATGAAATCGAGTAAAATAATCTTTGTTCTAAAATTTAGGCATAAATAAGCTTGTACGAGCAAAAACCTCGAGTTGTCTCTTTCACTTTAAGATACCACCAAATGTATCAAAGGAATAGGTGTTCGGACTGCCATGCGAAGTTTATAGGTTAGGATTGTGTATTGTCAAATAATATTATGCTCACCAGACCAAGGGGACCGATTTTAGGGGCCAACGACGAAGTGGCACCAACTTCTCCTCCAACGCATCGCAAGTTTACTGCAAAAATACACACACAAAATAGAATAACACCATCACTCGGAAACCGGTCTTCTTTTTCACTGATATCGACTCTTACCGATTTTAATTTCATTAGGATCGAACTTAGGCGGCATTTTGCTGTATTTTTAAAATACAAATTAACGTATTTCAAACTATTCCAAGGTGATTAACTTGGATTAAAACAGGCGAACTGCAATCAAACGTTTCACAACGTTGACAGCTCACCGAAAAAGAAATTGTCTAAACTATTTTGACATTTGGTTGGTTTTGTCTTTGATGATAGGTTTTTTTTATCAAAATCGGGTACCAGACTTTTGGCGCCTTTCATTGGGTGACTGTAGGTATAGCCTTTAAGGTGGAAACATACTATTGAAACCCCACCCAACGCCACGCCACCCGACGTGTCGACAGTTCGACACCCGACGCGTACCGTGCACATACACAACACCCCACGAGATGCTACAACTCGCTTCGCTAGTATTATAGCCTGTATTGCCAGGTCTCGTTTTTCAATGTCTCAATATGTATAATACACACATCAACACGGTCTAGGGATATTTCATACTCAATTAAATAACTCGAAAAGTACTGGCCGCATTGAAATCTTTTATACACCGATTTGTTTGTAATTTATCTCAGACTAATTCCAAATTCAAATTTTTGAAAATTCTTTTGTTTCGGTGGCATAAAAATGTCTTGATGTGTAGGAGAGGGAATTTTCACTTGTGCGAAATTTAGAAAACAATACGAATTACGTTTAGTTACAGTTTTTTTTCATTTTTAAACGAAAGATAAAGTTAAAATTGAGGTATTGTAGCCATGCAACGCCAACATTTGACGAGGGCGGAGATGTTACGAGCTGTGGGAATGCTGGAAGCTGGGTCTGTTCAGCGTAATGTTGCTGAGGCTATAGGGACCCACCAAAATGTAATTTCAAGATTGTGGACACGCTATCGTGCCACAGGTGAAGTAGCGGAGAGGCACCGGGGGCCAAGTCGCATCACTACCCCCAGACAAGACCGATTTTTGCAAATTACTGCGCGAGCTCAACCAAATGCAACGGCGACTCAATTGGTCTGTCTCAAAAGCTGCGAGTGGAACACCAAGTGCTTGTGAGTGACCAAACTGTAAGATGGCGACTGCATGAAAGCAATCTACGCTCTCGTAGACCACTGCGGGTCCCACCTTTACGGAGAGGCAATCGTGGACGACGATTAGAATGGGTTCGGAACCACGTGGACTGGGGCCGTGAGCAATGGTCCAATGTGCTGTTCACGGATGAATCCAGGTTCGGCTTCCATCCAGATTCACGAAGGACGCGTGTTTGGCGAGTTCCTGGACGATGGAGCCGTCTTCAGAACCCTCAGGAAGTTCACCCATACCAAGGAGGAACAATTATGGTTTGGGCAGGAATTCGTCTTGGAGGACGGACGGATCTCGTTTGGGTGTGGGCCAATATGACGGCAGAACGATACGTCAAACAGGTGCTGGGGCCCGTAATCTTGCCCCACAGAACACAAATGGGGCAAGATTTCCTGCTCATGCACGACAATGCCCGGGCACACACGGCGAGAACGGTAGCAGCTTGGTTACATACACACAATGTTAAGGCCTTAGACTGGCCTGCTCAATCGCCAGATCTAAATCCCATTGAGCATGCGTGGGATATGCTGCAAAGAAGAGCTCTGAAGGAAGTTCCTGAAAATCTGGCTACAGAAGATCAACTTTTTGCGCACCTCAGAAGGACATGGGACAATATTCCGCAGCAAGACATTGACAACCTTGTTCTGAGCATGCCGAATCGTTGCCGATGTGTTATGAACATCATGGGCGCTTTCTCAGACTACTAACTTCAAGTTTATAAACACAAATTAAATGATTTTTCTATTCTTTTCAGTTTTTACTCATAAATTAAAAGTTAATTCATATACAGATTCCGTCTATGCTTCATTTTTTTTCCATAAAGTCCTGAAATTTTAATCGAAGTACCTTAACCATTATTAAAAAATGGTAGAATATTAAATAACGTATCTTTTAAATATAATGTATATATATAAATAATTAACACATTGATAGTAATTCGCTTTTTTAAAAATATCCCTAGACCGTATTGATGTGTTTATGTCCAATGTACCCTAGATTTTAAGGTATATGAAAAAAATACTTTATTTTTTTTAATTTGCTTTCCTTCTCCGTACTATATTTGATAAATTTCATGCAGTTTCAGTTTTACTAGAACAATATTTGAAACCATTAAAAAATATCTGTTTATTTTGGGCTTTGTACGATACCAAGTACTTGACTACTTCATTGAGACTATGATAGGCGTATCGAAAAAGAAGTTTTAAGAAATTGCGGGTTAAAGGGAAATATTAAACCTTAAGTCCATATCATTACAAATTTGACTCAAATAAGTTACTAATTTCTATTATAGCATAAACATAAAAATTACCCTCACCAAGTTTGTACCCTAAAAATGACCGTGCTGATGAAACTTTACTCTAAATTAGGGTAAATCAGCCTATGTTGGCACCACTGATCATGCTATCTACTGACTGACGCGTGGGATTTGGTGTTAACTAGAAACACACTGTGTGTAAAGCGTCGGGTGGCGTGTGTTCCCCCTCTCCCGGCAATACGCTGATACAAACCGACTGCGTGTTACCGCGTGGGAATGCGTATGATCGCATGGCGTGTTGACTATGTGTTTCTGACCATACTAAATGTATGGGATTGATTAGTAATTCAATGAATCAGAAGGCGTCGGGTGGCGTGGCGTCGCGTGCGGTTTCAATAGTATGTTTCCACCTTTATTCTACACTGCAAATCATAATCACAAGCATTCCACGATCATGGACCTAAAAAAAAAGGCGGACGGAACTTCACTAAGAAACAATTGAAGCACCACAATGGCGGCTACGTATCTATGTGTGCGTGTGTAAAGGGATGCCAGATGTAGGAAATTTACCCATTTTTAAATAATATTTCAATAAGATCTCCCTTGCACTTGGTTTTATTACAAGTTTTTGTGACGGATATTGTTAAAATAAAGGTAAAATAAATAAAACATGGATATTGAAATATTTACAACTCATTTCATGTTAATAAAGTTTTACAAACCCTTCTGTTGATTCAAATTTTTGTACACTTGTCTTTTGCTATCGACACCTCTAGAAATCCCTTCTAATTTACTAATGTGATGGAAACGAATGTTCATGAATGAATGAATTTCTACACTCCCTTATTATTTTTATCCAATCATTTTTCCATGCATCATTTGCTGAGGGAAATCTGTAAAATACAGAAGAATACAATAACGATAAATGGTAACATAAAAATATAAATCTCCCATTTTTTAAGTAATTTTGAAAATTAAAATAGTTGCAACACTGATTGATTTCGAGATTTATTAAATTCATTGACGTAAAATCGAGAAATAAGCTTTAAAATGACACGCTTACCTATGAAAAGTAATTCCCTGGCTTTTTTTAATTGTACCACTATGGTTTCGACAACTTTTCACAACACACGAGGGCATAGGTACTTTAATTTTTGTTATGCAAAATAACACCGAACAACAGACGGGCACACGTGGGCTTCGTTCGAAATGTAATGGCCGACAGCCGACTTAGGTGTGAATGTGTGCGTGCGGGCTTGTCTACATCATGGTATAATAATATACTTCGCCTGGTAGTCTCTTCCCGTGACAGCTGGGTCACGTGATTGGCCTAAGACTACGTCATCAATTGCGTTGCGGTTCTCAAACTTTTTTTTGTGGGGAAAAAGATAAAATAATACAATAGGTACTAAATTTTTATCATTTTTAATAAATCGACATATTTGATAATTTTTTTTTTACTTTGTTTCTTTTTTAATTGATTGCTTGGTTTTATTTATTACGCGTAGATATAATGAGATGAGAATGTTGAGATGGATGTGCGAAGTGACGAGAATGGATGAAGTGAGATAGAGAAGGTATTGAAGATATAGATATATTAGAGGCAGTTTGAAAGTGGCGCCAGTGACAGAAAAATTGAAAGGAAACCGTTTGTCCTGGTATGGTCATGTGATGAGGAGGAATGAAACGTATGTTACTAAAAGAGTTATGAATATTAATGTGGATGGATGGAGTGGGAGGGGACGGCTAAAGAAAAGATGAATGGACTGTGTGAGGAGTGATATGAAAGAAAAGGGAGTCAGTGATGTCGTGACGGAGGACAGGACGGTATGGAAGAAGAAAATGTGTTGTGCCGACCCCAAGTAACATGGGGCATGGGCAGGAAGATGATGATGTCTCGTAGATAGGTTCTTGTTTGAACTTAACAGAGTAATACCTCATAATGAATTACAAGTCCATGAACAATCCGAGTCAAATTGAAAATGAATTTTTCATTGTGCAACGTTTGACCGTGGTATTGATTAAATTATTTCTCCATTATATCAGCAACCCTGATCAATTCTTTGCAAGGGTAAATCAGTATTTCCCTAGACACAAAAAAAAACAAAGGCATCACTACAATTTTTTTTTTATTAGCCTGCGGAAATGCTCATGCATGCTATGCTACCACAGGTAGATAGCGCAGTTATGTGGGACTCCAACCAACTAAAACGCCACGGTTTCCTCTTGTGCCGCTTATGGCGGGAACACAGGCACGCGTTAGCACTCACCGCGAACCCGCCGCGGCCATCCGTCACCGGACCCTCCTTTGGGGTGTACCACCCATCACCAGCGCACCAGAACACATTGCACGCCGTGACCACCCCAGGGACCAAACCAGCACATGGGCGCCAGACGGCCCAGTGTATGGCACCCTTAGCCCTCCTTTGACGGGACAGGTCAGTGGACCCACCACCTATCACTTTTCGGCCGCAGGCGATATGGACCTCCCCTGCAGCCCCACCTCATCCGCAATCAAACGGTGGCGACCAGGACGTCCAGGCCACGGAAGGTAGGTAGAGCGGCGCAACGCAATACCGGCACTCCTCTCTCACCGCGGTCTACTCTCCAACCCACAGCTGCGATATTGTATGGGACGTGCTCCATATGGTATCGAGCGAGGCTCAGATGCGATGTCGCCTGTTGCCAAGCGGAACCGCAACCTACAGGTTGGCCGCTACGTCGTCGGCCTAATCAGAAAAAGCCCTGACGAGCGGCTCCTCCTCGGGTTCCTCTTCGCTTCACCGTAGGTGACCCAGCCACGGATACTAAGACACGGAACGAAACTACGCCTTAGCTTGTCTGTCGAGTTTTTTATTTGATCTTAGAGCTCCACTGACAAACTAAGGCATAGTTTCATTGTACGTGTAATTGAGTATGTATACGGCAAGGTGTAGTTTTAACCGGCGTCACCTTGTTGTTTGCAACGTTCCATCTTGACTTTTTATTTGATCTGAGATCTAGTTAAACAATGTCTCTGACAAAACAAATGTTGTAAAAGTCACACGCTGCGCCTGTCTGTCTGTATGTACGTGATAAAATGGACCAACTTAATTTATTTCGGGGCGAAAACCCACAAAACTTGACTTGACTAAAATAAATCAAAACTAATTAGGTTAGGTTAAGTTCGGGCGTACAGCCGTATTGACACAGCTATGCCTTAATTTATGGAATTTACAATGCGTTGATAAATGAAATAATATCTAGAAAGGCTTCCACCAGTTCTTTTAGCTGAAGTTAATTACAATATTGAAGTCACGCATATGGTAGCGTCTATTCGTTGGGAAAAGAAAAAAACCTTATTACACCGCCTTTTATACTTCTGTTTTTACAGTTTAGTACGGAACAATTAACATTTTTTCTAGTGTATCTTTCACAGTTCACGGGTGCACCACAAATGTTTGGGAGCCACAGTATTTTGCTCACCGAGCGAAACAACGCTATAGGTGTGAGCGACACAACAACAGCGATGAAATGGCGAGTTGTCAGTATGACACTTGTCAATTCGATATGTTGCCACTATGTGTGATTGAATTACCCGAGCAAAATGCATTTTTCAACTTAATAAAGCAATTATGAACTAATAATTCAATATATAAATTAATTTAATACTAAATAGATGAAACACATGAGTTACTAAATAGTTAAGCTAGTTAGTAATTTATTTTATTTTCGTTAACTACATGAGAAAGTACCTAAATTTTCTGAAAAGGACAATCAATGGTAACACTTATCGTGACGTAGGCTTAGGCCATCCTGTAAAGAGAATACCATGTCTTATTATACCATGGTCTACATTAGTGCACTGACTTACTATGGGTGCTTCAGTCATTGTTAAAAGAGACGGTGTCCGCCTTTTTTTTTAGGTCCATGTCCACAATATGTTAATAAAATGGTCCCTTTATTTTGTAAAATATGTTTCTATTATATACTAGCATTTATAATAGTAGGCCAAAAAAAAATTGTCATTCATTCTCCTTTCATATTTATCGGTTCAGCGGTTTAAGCGTAAAAACTTTACAAACAGAGTTATAGTTCTCGCCAAACTTATTAGCCACTCTGAAGTTTGCTACAATGGCTGCGCAGTAGTAAATCTCATACAAAAACAGCACCGCGCCGCGCTTAGCGCATCGTAAAGCCGGCTTCAACTATACTTCTGTATTTATAATATTAGTATGGATTATTAACGAATAATATAAGGCTTAGCACGCACTGCATTTTCTACGACCTATGGAATTGTATGCAGCTGCATGCATTGCGGTGCGGATTAAATTTTCGCGAATATTTTGAACCCTATGAACAGGTAGAAGGAGACAAACATTGCGCGGAATTAAATTCAGTACGCGGACAAATATTCGCGGGAATTTTGTAGTATTCTTTACGCGCAATTTTTTTCCGCAGCATCATACAATTCCAGGTCGCAGAATGGGCGGAAAAAAATCCCGCGAATAAAAATCGCATTGCGTGTTAAGCCGTATTCGGCTACAAATATTACTCACTTATTATATTTTAGTCGATTTTACGAATATCATCAAAATGCATTTGACATTTTTTTTATGACGTCACTGACTGAAAGAAACTGACTGTCTGTGTCGTCTATCACTGCTGTCTATGATCTATGTGATTTTCTGATTGTGCGATTTTCTGTGTAATTTTCTTCAAATAATCGTTGTATTTCGTTTATTAACTCATATTATTACTAAATAATCATGGCTAACGACGATGTAGTGCTTAAGCAGTATCTATCCAAATATAAACACCGTGACTACACTGCTCGTGAAGTGGTTAATTTAATTCAAACGTACAGAAGTTTGACCTATCGCTTGGAAGCCTTTGTGTTCAACAACGGCGCAAGAAAAGACCTGCTGAACCTCGAAGGTACCATCCCCGTAAACTATAAAGGAGCATACTATAACATCCCTGTTTGTATCTGGCTAATGGACACTCACCCCCAAAATGCGCCGCTGTGTTTTGTCAAACCCACGGCAGACATGTCTATAAAAGTTTCAAAATATGTCGATAGCAACGGCAAAGTATACCTACCATATCTACACGAATGGACGCAAAATGGCTCCACTCTACAGAAGCTCATTCAATGCATGGTCTCTGCATTTGGAGAGCTGCCACCAGTTTATTCAAAGCCTCGCAATGAGAATAGAGCGCCCTATCCGGTGAATTCCTTCATGCCGCAACCTACAGGATACCCATTCCCACAAGGTGCTCCACAACCAGGGTATCCAACACAAGCTCCTTACCCTACTACTTCGAATCTGCCATATCCTAACTATGGGGCTCCATATCCTGGTGCAGGCAGCACCAATGGCATGCCCTATCCACCTGCTGCAACAGTTACTCCTTATCCACAGCCAGCAGGCTATGGTGGGCCTGCTACAACAGATGTGGCTGGTGGTACTATCACTGAGGAACATATTAAAGCATCTCTTTTATCTGCTGTGGAAGATAAGCTTCGAAGGAGACTCAAGGAACAGTCTCTACAGTCCCAAGCCGAACTGGAAACTCTTCGTCGCACACAGCAGGAGCTTCGTGAAGGCAAGTCTCGTCTGGAGGATATTCTTACAAGATTGCAGAGGGAAAGGGCTGAATTAGATAAGAATGTGACAATCCTACAGGAAAAAGAGAAGGAATTGCATACTGCTATTGAACGCTTAGAGGAACAGGAGGGTATTGATGTGGATGAAGCTGTTGTGACTACTGCTCCATTGTACTCACAGCTGTTAAATGCTTTTGCTGAGGAAGCTACTCTAGAAGATGCTATTTATTACATGGGAGAGGCCCTACGCAAGGAAGTGATTGATTTGGATACATTCTTGAAGCAAGTGCGTACCCTGGCTCGGCGGCAGTTCACCCTTCGTGCTCTGATGCATAAGTGTCGGCAGAAGGCTCAGCTGGCATGCTAATAGTGGTGTAGTTTCTGGCAATGTACCCTGCGTAAGTATTTGTCAGAAATGAAATACTCTGTGATTTGTATGTAAACGGTGATGAGTCATACTGAAATGTTGTTGCATCATGTACTGGACTGGCAGTGGGCAGATGAGGGTGCATGCCTTCAGAACCTTGACCCTATCTAGAGATACTACTCCCTGTGTTGTAATCTTTGTATTGACTTGGCTTTGAACCTACTGTATGTGTTGTGTAGAACATGCTATATTATACACTTTTGTACCCTGCTTTTAAGAACAAGAGAACATCTTTATTTAGGGAAGTGAACTAGAAGAATACTACCACTTAATAAACAATTGATGTTTTGCTATGTGTAATTTGTCACCATTACTACTAGCCATTTACTTCTATGATAATTGTATGTAATCTCTATTATATGAAGTACCTAACTGTAACTATGGATAATAAAATGTAAATATTATATCAAAATATGTCTTTCAAATTCATTTGATTAACTAGGACTTGACCTCTTAGGGCATAGAGATTATATGTAAAGAAAATCCTAAAAGTCACATCACAGGATAGGCAAATATTTATCTAAATAAACTTAATATAAGAGATAAAATTGTTTGCTTCACTATGGGAACCCACAACTACACACGGAAACATGAACACCTTTTGGATAAGTCACAGGAAGAATTACTATATATTCATTTTAAATCATTGAGTCATCTCAAAATTCATTATTCACCTCGTTGGTTAAAGGTCATTTTCCTTTAATGAAAGTGCATATTATTGTTATATAGAAGTAATTATAATACATTTATTCATGCACTATATATGTAAGTTATTTGCATTTACTCTGTAATCATAACTAGAACGTAGCTTATCACTTGTTATCCTCATCTAAGTTAAAGTAGTGTAAACAAACTAGGAAATAACAATGTGTAAGTGTAATCGAAATTTTAGTTCATTGTGGTAAGTAGTTTTAATACAATCAAAGTATAGTTCTCGCCAAACTTATTGGCTGCCCTGAAGTTGCCTACAATGGCTGCACAGTAGGAAATCTCATACAAAAACAGCACCGTATCGTGCCTCGCGCATCCGGTAAACCAACTTTTTATGCTAACTCGAGATTGAGAACCAACAACTATCTGAAATGACTTATTGATAAGATTGGCAATGCGTTTCCTAGGGTCGATTAAATTGTGGCTGAGTAGTGCGGATTTCAATGCACCCACCCTTCAACATTGCTGTCATATGCATTCGAACAGCGGCTGACGGCTCGCCACTTGTTCCGAGCCGCCATTATGTTTCAATCTACCTGTGCTGGCTCAAGATAACTTGGTTGTAGATAGTATGTAGCTACCAATCAACTAATTAATATTGCATAAAGCATATTCTAGCTAAATACGTACTAAGAGGGTAAAGATATACAGATAGGTAGTTCAGATTCAGAATATCATGTAATTTCTAAACATTTTTAAAATCCAAAGAAATAGTGAAACATTTCGCAATTTTATAACAATTTTTTTATTTTTTAGTTTCAATTAAATAAATTCATGTTGACAGAAAAAAAAAATCAACAACTATAGTCCACCTTGTGACATTTGACTGATAAATCACAGAGTACTTTTATAATTGCGACTTTTGCTGTTAAGACCGACCGCTGCATTACGAGTTCATACATCGATAAACATCTCTTCTTTTACACAAAATAGCGTCCTGCTGAGCATTTTTCAAATGGCTGGAATTATTTACCCAGTGTTCCCATATATAAGAGAACCATATAAATAAGTGCTAGACAATAATACCAATATAATAATCATCTGAAGTGCTTTAGGGGTGTTGTGATCTGGTTGTAAATGATTGTGCCATGTTGAGGCGAGTGGTAAATAGTAATGTTATAATAAATAATGTTGTCTGTTTTGTATCCTAATATTTATGTGGCCCCGAGCACTACAATTTGTGGATACTGGTCCAATAGAAGATCATCATCTCAGGAAGGTACCGAAAACTATGCCTTTCTGCGTCCCGCAGCCTAATTGCGTAAGTGAGGCAAAGGGTTGGACCGCATGAAACAGTATGAAAAATCGACCTATCACAAAGACGGAAATCCACATCGCGTTTTTATCTCGCATGTGATTGGTCAATTATTCATTAAGCTGCCGCATTAGGCTTTTATTGTACTGGAATGTAATTTATACTTTTCCTTCGTGTATTCGGTTCCAAACTGGTTGTAGATCAAGAGCTGGTTAAATTAACGATTTACCTCTAACTAGGTATTTTTTCGTACTTGCTAATTAGCTCTTGGCCTACAATCATCTTATAATTGGCAACTAGTCGAAGTCGAAGAGCTCTTTACTTATAAATAAAATTATATAAAACCCTAGTCTAAGATAATGGCACATTGATTACGCATTAGGTATGAATATTATGTAGAATTAATTAAAATGTGCGGTGTTTATTATAGCATATTTACGCAAAAAAATCACGTACAGTCAAGAAAATAGAAAAGTATACAGGGTAGCTAAAGCTAACTGCAATTAATCATTATGGACTTGCCCTGATTTCTGAATTAAGTACTTTTATGCTTAGTTAACTCACTCTACCAATGGTTAATTAAGCTAACCAGTGGTTTTATATATATACACAAATAACTATCTTATTCATCTATGACCCGGGCGTGCCCTTGGCAGTAAGCCCCATCACCATCGCTGACTATCGTTCAGTTTTTACCACAGCAAAGCAGCAATAGCTATTATTGGCTAAATGTACAAAGCGTGCCAAGCAAGCCAAAAGAAAAAAAAGCAATAGTTATTTTTATATACTCTAGCTGATATACCTACGAAAGAAGCTGATTATGATTATTGTATTCAACTTTTTTGTAGTATGTTGTATGTATACCGGTCGCGTAGCAGCGAGTCATCTGAGTCTATAATAATTGCACGTCACTGTCGTAGTCATGATGTCATCTATTCATCAATCTGTCTGTACATTCAGAAATCGTCGCGTCGTCGCCGTCGTTAGAAAATAAATCTACTTTTACTTTTTAGTTTCATATTGTTTATGCATTCTTTTGCAATTAATTGTTCTTGCACGAAATACGTACATAGATATTGTGATAATTGTACCTACCAGATAATTGCACGCACTTCTAGCGCACTTTCCATTGTTTCTCGCTTCTATAACGAGTTAACCAGTAATGAATTGTGGTTTTATGCACAACTAAGACTGTGTAAATAAGATGTTGTAGGTATATAAAAATATATCTCAATATTACTCATTGAAATTTCTTGTAGTAGTGATAAAAGAGTCATGGATTGTTTATTTTAACGTTATCTAAAATAATAAGAGAGATAAAGAGGTAAAGTTATTTGTTTGTTTATACATTGGTTAATGGTAAACTGTGGAAATTCGAAATCGTTACCGAATATTCTTTAACTGATAAAAAGGTACCCTTTTTAGCCCAGATAAATTAACAGGATGGGTTAAGTGAGCGAAGCCGCAGCATAAAATTATTCATAAATACTGCAAAGTTTTGGTCGTTTTAATCCCGTGGAAGTTCGATCCGTTAGTGGTTAGGTACATGCAACAGTATCGATTTGTAAAGATATAAAAAAACCAAGGCCCAAAGCAAAACACTAAAATGTTCAAAATTACTTTCATTTCGGAAGCCGGTGATAAAACAAGAGGTAAGTACCTACATAAGACACCAACTCCAACGAAAATTATTTTTTAACATTTTGTTTATTATTTTGTGATTTTATTTTTACAAATCGATACTGTTACATTACATGTAAGTACTGGATCGACTCTCCACGGGATTTAAACGACCAAAATTTAACGTTTGTGTATCATTGCCTATAATGTGCGTTTAAAAATATAAGTCACAGTTTTTGTATGTTATTGAAAGTGTTGTAGAAATCACTGAGATGTTTTAGAGGTATAAAAACAAATTAATGTAATCGTTTTTGTAAAGCTTTGTTCTTTTTTGTACATTATTACGTATTATAATTTATAAGCTTCTTTGACGGGGTTTTTGCAGGACGAATATTTTATTTTATAATACACAGTTAAGTTTGCGAGTTATTTAAATTAAATTCTTTTATGATGTGTAAATTCTGTTGTCATGCGAAATTCCCGTCAGAGGGTCTCCCATTTGTGTATTGGCAAAGGATGGTGAAGAATAAAACAACAAAAGGGGACAGGTGGCTCTTACTAATATAACCGACCACGTTACTGTGTTTTATAGTTCAAAATTGTTGGTAGACAGCAAAGAACAAAAGTATCAGTAGATTTGATAACTGCCTACTTCTTTGAAGCCGGTTAATAATGCAAACTTCTCCATCGTAGGTAGAGGTTCATAGCACAGACACTTTCAAACTGCTTACCCAGACTATCAAGCACAGTTAACGCGCTTGTGACCGTTAGACCCACTACTAGATAATTAAGGAAATGATTATTTAAATATAGCGTGCTGTAATGTAACATCGCGGCAATATTTTATTTAAAATTATTAGTATACAGTAGATCCTCCACGCGTCGTGTTCCTCATTACTGATGGTCGTGATTCGTGTCGTCGTGGAAGCAATTTTTCCTTCTTTTGCGCCATCTATGCCTGTCTTTTGCATCGTGGAGAGCATCGTGCAGTTTGGTGTTCAACGATGTGCGGACTTGGTCTGACCATCTTATTGGACTGCGACCTCTAGGACGTTTCCCTTCAATCTTGCCAGTAACCATCAGCTGTTCTAGGTTGTTTCCATCCTTTCTGGCGATGTGGCCAAAGAACTCCAATATATCCTACGAAGGCAGATCGTGGACAGTCTGATCTTGATATTCAGTTCGCGGAGGATAGAGTCGTTGGTGCGAAAGGCGGTCCAAGGCGTTTGCATCATCTTTCTCCAGCACCACATCTCAAACGCACCTATGCGGTCACGGTCAGCTTTCTCTACAGTCCACGTTTCGGCCCCGTAACTGAAGATTGAGAACACAAGGGAATTGACCAATTTCACTTTGGTCTTACGTGAAAATTTCGGTTTCTCCATATTTTCTGCAATTGGGACATTGCATTTTTAGCCATCCCTATACGCCTCCTTATATCCTTCTCACTGGACCCCGTGTTGCTGTTACTTGCACCTAGGTAGATGAAGTCGCTTACCGTTTCCAGCGCCAGATCACCTGTAAACTGGAGAAAGTTTGCGCTATCCACCACCATAGTAGATACCTACTACTAATATTGTATAGTCCTTTGCCAAAACACAAATACCTAGGCTCTCATATTCTGAAAGATTATTGTTAACCATTTTATATCTTGACGAATGTAAATAGTATAAGGTTGCATTACATATAATCGGCGCTGACTGATATTTGTCACAATAAAAGTGAAAAAGCAAGGTGATGTTTTTCATTTTTAGGGTTCCGTACCCAAAGGGTAAAACTACAAAAAGCAGACACTTCGCCTCTTTTACGACTGTAGGCAGATCATTGATCATTAATATAAATTCCAGAGGTCCAATATTACCTTGGCTTACCCCGGAGAATGTGTAATAAGGACGCGATTCACGTCCCGCATACTCAACGTAATGTCGCCGCTCGCTAAGATAACTGGCAAAGAGTTTAAGTAAGTGCGGTGTAAATCCCAAAGCTGAGTTTGCACAAAAGTTCATCATTATCCACGGTATCGAAAGCTTTCCGGAAGTCAAAATACGCCACATCTACCTGCCCACCAGCGTCAATAACGGGCGATAAGTAGTTCACAAATGAGAGTAGGTTACCACCCGTACTGCGACCCGGCCGAAAGCCGTGTTGAGAGTCGGATAGTTGTGAGCTCACTTGTGTATAAATACTTGAATGTAGCACAGATTCAAATACCTTTGCAAACGCCGACAGTACCGCCACCGGTCGATATCCACACACGTCGGTGCCTGCACCCCCCTTTAGGGACTGGGATAACTCGGATGATTTTCTATTCGTCAGGGTAACGACCCTCCCGCAAACACAAGCCAAAAATGTGCAACAAGGGCTCTTCAAAAACTATACGACAATCCCGGACAATGTAAGGTGGTATGCCGTCCGGACCCACTGAGCGCTTGGGCTTCAGATGCAGGAGTGCCGCGCGCAAGTCTCGCGCGCTGAGGCGGTCAACATGCACGCGCGCCGCTCCCGCAGCTCCGCCACCCATGCGCTCCGCGGCCATCGGGTCTAGCGCCGGCCGCTTCTCGCTGTACACCGAGTGGAAATACGAGGCAAAACAGTCTGCACACTCCTCCTGTTTTAGCATTAAGCCGTTATTTGTGACCTTAGGTTTATTGCGTCGAGATTGTTTGGTCCTAATAAGGTTCCAGAACGATTTCGGCTCTACTTGGAGGTTCTTCTGAAGCCTGTTTTGATATATTTCATAGGTTGAAGCTATCTTTAATTTAACGCGAGTTCGTAAACTAGAAAACATTTCATAGTCACTCTGGGAGCCAGTAGTTTTATGCAACTTATGATAACGCCATTTATCTTTAATGTCTCTAATCAACTCAGAAGTGTACCATTCTGGATAACTAAACCTAGCCTCCTGCTTATTTACTTTAACGGTTTTCTTAGGAACACTATTGTCAAGGACCTCATTTACGTGTCCGTTATGCTAGCGTACACCAGAACTGCAACGAGTTAGTTTCTATGCCAAAAAACTCTGTGTAAATACTGCCTAATTACTGTAAAAATAAAAAAAAATCTTCCTCTTTAGTTTAGGAAATAAACACCATTTTCACTATGTACGCTAGCGTCACGATCAAGCTAGCGTACACATGGCCGTACTCGAAAACGGCTAATTGTAAAGCAACAGATTTGGACACAAAAATACTGTTCTAATACTTCTCCCGCTATGCAAAATTTCGTAACGATTGCTCTTGTAGGAACAGAGATATTGAACAAGACTTTTCAATGACATTCGGAGCTGGCGTCATGGCAGCGTACACATAGTAGTTCTTATAGAAAGGGAACTTTTCTTGTAATGAATGCTATATATATAAATAGTGCGTGAAATTCTGCCTCTATTAGTGTAAATACTTTATGCGAATTCGCAGGGGAATAAGCAAAAAAACCTATGTTAAGTTCTAGGAACAAATATACTGACGTACTGTCGCGAACAAAATGAATTATTTGTGAAATTAAAAACAGAAATATAGCATTATTTTCTAATACACGTTAGCATGATGTGTTTTGACATAAATAAAATTAAAATGATTACATACTGTAACACCGCATTGCAAGTACGACATTGCACGGTGTTCGAAAACAGTGGCCCCTCAAGGAAACGACACAAATAATTCATTTTGTTCGCGACAGTACGTCAGTATATTTGTTCCTAGAACTTAACATAGGTTTTTTTGCTTATTCCCCTGCGAATTCGCATAAAGTATTTACACTAATAGAGGCAGAATTTCACGCACTATTTATATATATAGCATTCATTACAAGAAAAGTTCCCTTTCTATAAGAACTACTATGTGTACGCTGCCATGACGCCAGCTCCGAATGTCATTGAAAAGTCTTGTTCAATATCTCTGTTCCTACAAGAGCAATCGTTACGAAATTTTGCATAGCGGGAGAAGTATTAGAACAGTATTTTTGTGTCCAAATCTGTTGCTTTACAATTAGCCGTTTTCGAGTACGGCCATGTGTACGCTAGCTTGATCGTGACGCTAGCGTACATAGTGAAAATGGTGTTTATTTCCTAAACTAAAGAGGAAGATTTTTTTTTATTTTTACAGTAATTAGGCAGTATTTACACAGAGTTTTTTGGCATAGAAACTAACTCGTTGCAGTTCTGGTGTACGCTAGCATAACGGACACCTCATTTACTGTTCTATAAAAGTAGTTTAAAGCAGCCTCTGAGTCATGAATACTAAGTAAACACTCCCAATTGATTGACCCAAGATAATTATATAAACCATAAAAATCAGCTTCATTAAAATTCCACCTGTGTCTGTATCCTCAGTCCTTTATATCTTTACCTACTTACCGAAATTCAACAAAATCGATTCAGCGGTTTAGTCGAAAACGTTATAAACAGACAGACTGAGCTACTTTCTCATTTATAGTAGGTATGGATTGCATACATAATAATCTATGTCCTCTATTTCGACAGTTTACTCATGCTATGTAGGTACTTAGTTTACTCACTGTTATTCCCAGTGATAAGATATTATTCGGTTCGTCACAACCGCAGTTTTGTTATCATGTTCAATTGTTTACAAAGCGTTTGTTGTTGTAGCTTACTAAGGCCGAAGGCAATGAATCGAGAGAGTACCTACGTATATCTTTTTTCAACTGAGCGCCATTATTTATCAAATTTTACAATAGTTATCGTAAAAAAACAATAACTGCACTGTCATCCGCAATGACGTAATGAATAGTAAAGGTGAACGCGCACCTATCGGCGCCACAGGAGCCGCAGTCATCGCATTTTTCAAGGCCCCGCGCAATCCGCGCCGCACTCGTCGTATCCACTTCTGTACGTCTTGAACAATATTTTCATTATGGTCGACCCTCGTTTGGTCAAATCTCGCAACCGAAAAGAACACGGGTCCACGTGCCATAAGCCCTGTTCCCTCTGGAGGCATGTATGTCACATCTGGGTCTTCAGCATTCAGCATGTATCAATGCGAATGGTGATGCTGATAATCGGCGGATGCTCATGCTTATGTTCGCAACAACCCTGATAGGGAGGCCCTCAATTCGTTGTGCCTATATTTCTAAATGGGCATTTTATATAGTAATTATGTACGTTTATATACATATTATACATAGTAGTAGGTACTTATTCCTATACATAATGACTACTTCACAATGACAACTAGATAACAAGTAAAATTACAAATAAAAACCGGCCAAGTGCGAGTCGGACTCGCGCACGGAGGGTTCCGTACCATTATCGCAAAAAACGGCAAAAAAATCACGTTTATTGTATGGGAGCCCCACGAAATGTTATAGCGGCACTCAGGCGGCAACAGAAATACATCATCTGTGAAAATTTAAACCGTCTAGCTATCACGGTTCATGATATATAGCCTGGTGATAGACAGACGGACGGACAATGGAGCCTTAGTAATAGCACAGATTACTAAATAGTTACAATAGGGTCCCGTTTTTACCCTTTGGGTACGGAACCCTAAAAACACCGACACATTTATTGTAAGCTACATAATTTATCTAGTAGTAGACGCGCTTCGATCGACAATCTATTCAACTCGTAATTATGACACGATATCTTTATCCACCACCCCATAACGTTTGAACGGCTGAACTGATTTTTATCAAACATAGCTAAGAGCACTCTCGATAAAGTCATCATCCGTTTAGGAGCTATGATGCCATAGACAGATACACAAATACACACGTCAAACTTATAACACCCCTCTTTTTCCGTCGGGGGTTAAAGAGATAAAAGCTGGAGTTTCAATTATAAAAGTACTCATGATGAGTAAGATGAGTTACATAATATAATATCGTTAGAGCATTCGGAAGCATGGTTTCTGCATTTTCGGGTAGAAGAACAAAAAATCCATTTAAAATTGTAGTCTGGCCATTTATTTAATTTATATTATATAAGCTTAGCGTAACAAATAAATAAAATGCTTCATGTGCGGGAATGAACAATTATTTCTGCTAGCAAAACTACTTCTTTCCTTCTTTATTCTTGCCCTTCTTAGCGGCGGCGGCTGCTTCCAGGTCGATGGGCGCTGGCTTCACGAAGGGGATCAACTCCTGGTACTGTTCAGGCATCCATTGTTTTAAAGCTTCTGGGACCTGTGGATTAAAGAAATAACGTGCTTAGGCCAGTATAAATAGAGTGCATTTTAGTGTTTGTAGATACGAATATTGTTGAATTCTAATTTTAATGCACCGATTAATACGCAAATACAAGCTTTTGGCTGCCTTGTTAGTCTCGCAGTCGTATGTGTGACTGCTCAGGGTTCGATTCCTGGGTTGGTAAAACTATTATCTGGTTTATCTGATAGCAACCTGGTGTATCGAAGCTGGCGGAATCCTGCGCCTCTTTCTCGGCGAGTGGCTAATTATTGTCGACCTAACGGACTATGGCAGTGGAAGAACCGGGGACCAATGTTTGCGCACACACTTATGCGTTTTACTTTATCAAATTAATAAAGATTCATCGAGCGTAATTTTTAAGGAAAAAGTGTACCAAGGCATGACGTCACGCGAAATTTTAACGCACTGTATCGTTATAATTTTTTGTTAACGTGACAAAAGAAACAATACGCTGACGGACTAAATATTTTTGTTTTTTTTTTTAACTTTGCCCCACAATAGGAATTTCTTCCTGTATCGTGGGTGCGTTTACAAACATATAAACTCACATAAGACACCCAGATCCGGAACTATCTAACTATCTGTAGGCCATACAAATATTTGTTCCGTGCGGGAATCGAACCCGCGACACGCAGCGCAGCAGCCGAAAGCTCAACCACTGCGCCAACCGTGTCGTCAAGTAGTTATCATCCCTACCAGACCGACTTCGCTAAGTAAGCTAGTACTAGTACTAGTTGTTCAAGTTACCTTGATGCCTTCTTCGGTCTGGTTGACCTCGAGCACGGCGCAGATGACGCGGGTGGTGGCGCACATGGTCGCGTTCAACATGTGCACGTACTCTGTCGCTGCGTTCATCTTCTTGGTTTGACCATATCTGGAAGAAATTCTCTTATAACTTATTTTTGAACCCTGAATTCGCAAAACTGTTTTATGTAACAGAATGCGTAAAGCATATAAATAATGAAGATTTAATTATATAGATTAAAAACTTCTGCTTGAGGGTGCCCTAGTCGGCGGCACGAATTATTTTGTGGGTGGGTTTAAAATGCATGCTATCTCATCCGAGAACATGTGAGAAAGGGATAGACGCTGTGATGAGCAGTAAGAAGCTAGTGCGCGTACGAATACACATGCTATAAAAATAATAAATGGATGATGTTTTAGAACGTTTTTGAACCTTCCATCGGTCAGTTATAGAACTGACCGATGGAAGGTTCAAAAACTACATCAAACGTATCCTTATTAAAAAAGCATATTATAAAATCAAGGACTACGTTGAAGTAAAAAACATTTGGCCTTAGCTCCTTCTGCGCATGCAGCTTCCCTGGTAACTTGTAAACGGCACAAATATGTGGATGTCTCTAACTATTCTCAATCTCATTTTTCTTTCCTTCTTTTAATTAGACTTTTTACAATGGTTTTCAAACATCTTTATAGCCCTTTGCTAAGAATAGTTACAGCACTGATAACAAAATTTGTGCCACATGTTAAATTTAGTCATGTAATACTTATTTTTATTTACCTTTGTATAGATTCTTTTACCGATTGTTTTGTGAATGTGTGAACATTGTAGGCCTTCTAGATGCTAGTTAACATTTGTTAACTTTTTTTATAAAATATATAATCCTTTTATTTTATTTTTTTAGTTTTTTACGACTTATTGTCATAAGTCGGGCCTACGTTGTCCCCCCATGTCTAAGTACTAATGCTGTAACATGGAAATATTGTAAAACCAAACCATTTTTAAAAGAGTAACCATGAAGTTTCTTGCCGGTTCTTCTCCATAGGAAACGACCAACCCGAACCGTGCACCTTTTGTCGACGTTTTATAAGTGCCCATGTAGGCCTATGTGAAATAAAAAAAAAATTATTTTGATTTTGAACGAAATTTTATGAACAGATCTTTGGGAATAAAGATATCATGGAAAAATTACTGAATGTAACTGTTCCAAATAAAATTATTTGCATTTTTGATCTACTAATCTATCCATAATCTACATATCTATCTATCCTGTATGGTGACTGATTTGCAATTTTCCTTCTTCTTATGTTTTTTATTTCCGCCCAAAGATGCGTTAAAATATGGGACTGTCGACGCTCATAGTTATCAAATATAAGTTATTTTTACTTTTTTGTTTCCATACAGGGCTAGATAATGATGAGAAAAATTGATATCATTTTATTTATTTTGAACGTATACCGTCAAACAGTGGAGTAATCGCCATACTACGTTTGTATGGAAGAATGGACGACTAGGGCATCCTTAAGGCTTTCCCCCGCGTCAAAGTCAAGAATTATCCGACTCTGGAACGTACCCCAGGCATTCAAAGTATCCTATGTCCTATCTACAAGGTCTTTGGTATACGAAATTGCATCAAAACTGGTTTGGCGGTTTAGGCGTGAAAGCGTAACAGACAGACATTCGAGAGAGTGAATGGAGTTACTTTTGTTATTTTTTTACTTTTTTTTTACAATATTATTATGGATTTTGCCAAACGTGGATGCTGTGGATCGTGGTTACGCGACATATTTCTTTTTTCCCTATAGTGTCATTAATCAGAGAAAAATACAAATATCAATTTGGGTTTACCTGACGAGAAGCCTCCTAGCCTGGTACTCCAAACAGTTGCTGCAGGACACCAGCTCGCGGTAGGCCCCCGAACCGGGGAACCAGGCTTCCAAGTCGAGCTTCTTGGATGCCGCGTGGTTGAGCGCCCCTGACACGATGTTCACGACGCGGTACGGGATGCCCAAAAGCTTATAAAAGTCTTCTGCGTTGTTGATCATCTCGTCCATCATCTCCCATGAAGCATTGTCATGTGGGGACGTCAGGACGAACTGTTCCACCTGAAGAAATCGAGGGTTATGTCATTAATTAATCAAGACGCAGCTGCTGGAGGCCGAGGTCACAGCACGCAGAGGCCGCGGCATATAAATTTAAATTTGATAAACATAACCAACCGTGCTGTAGATATAGTGGAAGTATACGAGCCTTTAAGATAGATGAACCATAGAAATTAATAGGGGAGCATTCTGGAAGTGAAAGCAAAATACTAAAAAATTATTAACTGAAAACAGACAAGTACTAGGTTTAATTTATACATAAAATAATATTATGAGGTGCTGCCAGAGCGGTAACAAACGAAAGTTTTGGTATGTTTTCTATAATTTTTGTTTGACCCCGCCTGTTAATAATTTTTAGCACCAGGTTTTTTTGTTTTTATAATAATTTGTCTTATTTCATACGTTTTAGTTTTATTAATGAACGATTTTTCCAAAAAACTTTGCCACTAAAAGTGTTTCGATATCAATATTGTTGGAATGGTCTATTTATATTTAGTAGCTTTCGTTTGCTATCCATATCGTTACGACAACGAAATAAAAATTGTATCACCCACTTTTTTTGGGGGATGGGTGCTTAAAAATTATATAGCCTATGTCACTCCCACAATTGAGACGAATCCAACATCACCTCGTTTATATCATAATCCGTCAAGCCGTTTGGGCTGTAGGGCGTGCTATAGAAATGGACATACATACGCTCGAAAAACATTACCCTCTCACAGTCGGGTAATAAGAGCTAACACTACCTGTTTGTACATAAAATTACTATCTTTTCTCCGCAGCTTCGGGCACGTGTTCTATTTCATAGAGAACTGTGCATCTGTCCGGGTAAAGTATGATACTCGAGATTGTGATATTTCTATCCGTGAAAGAATTTTCGTAATACATAAGTTCTGACTTTCAATTCAATCTTAACTAATATTACAAAGAGAGAGCCCGAATTTTGTGTGTTTGTTCCTATGTATAGGGACACTCTGGAACCACAGGTGCATTATTCCAGATGGTTATAGGCTATACATTATTATGAGCCAGGCAAATCCGGGGCGGGCCACTAGTTTTTTTATCTAATAACTTTAAACAAGCAATTCTTGTATATATATAATATGAATCTTGGAAACGGCTCCTACGATTTTCATTAAATTTAGTATGCACAGGGTTTCGGGGGCAATAAATCGATCTAGCTAGGTTTATTTTTTAGGAAACGTCGTTTTCTCTATTTTCACACGAGCAGAGCTCGGTCGTCCAGGTACTGATATTTATTAGTTTAGGTCAAACAAACCTTTTCAAACTGATGCACCCTGAAGATACCGCGAGTGTCCCGTCCATGGGATCCTACTTCTTGACGGAAGCACGTCGAGAGACCTGCATACCTGTAAACAGTTTATTATAAATATAATTGGCTGATTTATTTTATCTGCCAGAAAATCTGACCCTACTCTTACCAAGGGGTGTCGTGTTCACTAGTTACTGGCTTGTGGCGGACAGATATGTCAGATATGCAGTCGCTCTATGTAAAATACTGACATTATATTATTTTTATTTATTTATTTTTATCATATTCTGCTTTTTTATATTCTGCTGCGTCCAGTTAAACTGCAACCGCTCCATACTCGTAGTTGGAAAATGGCGAAGTAGATTGATTTTATTTTAAAATCTTTCTTTTAAGTTTTCACAATCGCATTTTTTTAACGAGGCGACCTGGGTTTTTCCAGAATCAAGCACAGTGTTTTTGGTTTGGGAAATCTGGCGGTACAGACGTTGGGGCTCGATTCCCAGATCAGATCAATTGTTTTTAGGGCTTCCATTAGAAATCCGGGGATATAGGCATTCTTTCATAACACAAGAAATATTAAAGACCATTCCCCTCACCTAATAGGTAATGAAGCCTCAGGTAGCCACTCGTCCCTGTGGTAGGCAGCTATAGGCTGTTCAGAAGTGGCGATGAGATACTTCTCCTCGACGGCGGCGTCGCCTTTGTTCTCCGAGCCTTTGCCTACTACCTTGTATAACTCCTCGTCGAATTGAGCTAGTTGCGCCACTTCTTGCATTACCTGCAAATGAAAATATATGGTCATAAATAGAGCCCGGATTTTATGCATATTTACCCAATTATTTAATACAAACACAAAAAAGACACATACCTCTTTCCTCATAAAGAACGGAGTGTAAAGAGGCGTATAACCTTTCTTCAACAGTATCCTAAGGGACAGTTGTATGAGAGCCTGCTCTAGAAACACTGCTGCCCCCTTGAGATAGTACCCGCGTCCACCAGCCACTGCAGTGCCTCGGTCGCCGTCCATACCTAAACAAGAAATAATAAATTGTTATATCATTTGGATCTCTGTTACATTGAGCTTTCGGTACATGGTGGACATCCCACCCACACGCACTAAACGGTTTGGGAATACTTTCATTGTACATACAGCTAAGGAGTGGATCCGTGCCAACCGTGCCAGAGTCAATGTTGCCTAATACAGCCGAAACCGTTTAAAACGACGTTGAAGGAATCGTTTAAATGCCGTCGTAATAGCCGACAGCCGTTATAAACGTATATAAACGCACATAGGTCCTTGAACGGGACTTTTATATTCCGTCGTAATATCTAGTAGGTAAGTCGTTAAAGCGAAGTCGCTATAGACGGTTTTCAGTCTAGCTACAACCTAGTGGTCTTTAGGTCTAGATTGAATAGGTTACTTCTAGGCAAGCATGCTTCACCGTCGACCGACATTAATCGCTTTCCGTCAGGTGCGCTAGTGGTCAAACGCGACACTATCCTCAAAATAAAAAGTATCCTGATAGGAAGACTAGGTAAGGGCCGCGGGCGTCCACTAGATGTCATAAGCATAGAACTGTCGATGTGGCGTCGCATGGGGTTAGGTTTGTGTCCAGCAATGAACATGTTTCGTATAAAATGATGATGAGTCCTGTTTTATCATCATTTTTTAAATATAACTGGCAATATATAGGTGCATCTCTTTCAGTATTGTAGCCACCTTTTGGATGGCTCAGCTAAGTATCAGCTTGACTCTGTGGAACGCAGAGCCAAGAGGCTCATCGGCGACATTGAACTGGTGTTGCCTGCTTGTCGGTCTTCTACAGACTGTATTTCGGTGAGTGTGCTCAAGAACTCCACGACCTCATCCCACCAGCCCCCTTCTACCATCGGACATCAAGACGCACTGCAAGTTACCATCCTTACCTTGTTGCCATTCCAACAATTCGCACCAAGCGCTTCCAAACATCCTTCATAATGCGCACAGCGAATTAATGGAACTCACTACCTGCGTCTGTGTTTCCGCACGCATTCAACCCGAATCTCTTCAAAGTTAGAGTGAACAGGCTTCTTTTGGGTAAACTCACTCCACCGTCGACTCTGTCTCTGTCACCTATGACTTAGACAAGAGTCAAGAGCAAACCCATAAGAAATTAAAAATTAAAAAAAACTCTGCTCATGCCTTCAAGGTACACAAACATGATATTTTATGTTTGGAATTTATAAAGGGAAAACTTTTAAAGCAATCTTTTGAATCAAAAATGGTGTATAGCTGCTCATTTAGTATTTATACAACACTAGCTGACCCGGCAAACTTTGTTTTGCCATAAAAATAGCAAACATTCATCTACCCTACCCTATCCTACCTACCCTAACCTACCCTACCCTACCTGCCCTACCTACCCTACCATACCTACCCTACCCTACCTACCCTATAAACCTCACGGAGCCCGAGACCTTTCCAAAGAATGCAAAACCGTGGAAATCGGTTCGTGCGTTCTGGAGTTATAGCGTGAGGAAGGAAAACCCGACTTATTTTTATATAGTAGATGACCTATGGTAGGTAATGTCATAATTAAGTTTCAATTAAAGGACATATGATAAACAATAATTGAAAATTTAAGGAAACCCTAACAAGTACTATTTCTGTATAAAAGTATGTTAATATAAAACTTAATGACACATGATTGTTTTTAGAACCTCTTGTGTACTTAAAGATAATTATAATATTTGCACAAGTGTGCTTTACGGAAAGAATACTTAGTTCAATACTACATTATTGTGTGTTGTTTAAATTATTAAATCTGATTTGATTATTATTATTATGATGTAATTGGGGGTTGTTTTTGCATAATCTAGACAACAGTGTTATTATTGTTGTACTTTTCCTTCTATAATAGGGAAGATCAAAGCCAGCTTCATATTTTATATTACAAAATTGATCTTCTCTCAGAGGTTCCCTGATTAATCTACATTCATGGTGAGGAAGTATAGGATGAAGCTGGAAGAATCCTTTTTCTAGAAATGGAAACCTCTACCCCTAATAATCTTTACATAGTATAAAACAAAGTCGCTCCCGCTGTTTGTATGCTTAGATCTCTTAAATTACGGAACAGATTTTAATACAGTTTTTAGCAATAGTGTGATTCAATAGGAAGATTTATATGTAGTATACATGCATATTATAGTAGAGAAAAACCGAGAAAATCAAAAATTTGTAATGTGATGTTGTTAACAAACATATTTTTGTGTGCTTGCATTGCAAATGCTGGCTAAACCAGAGATATATCAAATTAATGTACTACGGAATTGTATATCTTAAAAAAGGTCAATAAAAATGTTCGCGATGGTATTTGTTTAGCTCCTAAGGATAACCCACAGTAACCATTTTTATCTTTTACATATTACTAGGGGTCTTTAAGTCAAGAGTGAATAGGTTACTTCTAGGCAAGCGTGCTCCACCATCGACCACATCATCGCTTACTATCAGGTGAGATAGTGGTCAAGCGCGAGACTAAATTATATAAAAAAAAAATACTAAAAAAAATATGGGTTATTTACCAAGCTATTTTAAACAGTACAGTATTATTCCGTATCCAATTAAATACATTAGATACGTTGTGAAATCAAAATTGCGCTTTACAGCATATCAGTAAAATTAATATCTTAGGACTTATCGCAAAATAAAAACAAACGCGCGCGAAAATTGTTTTCACCGGGCGGTCTTCACGCCGATGACGGGATCGTAGCCAGAAAGAAAAATAGTGGTAGGTATAATACTACCTATGCTCTACTATAGTTCTCGCCAAACTTCTTGGCCGTCCTGAAGTGGCTACAATGGCTGCGCAGTAGTAAATCTCATAGAAAAACAGCACCGTTTCGTGCGTCGCGCATCCGGTAAACCAACTTCAAGGCGGCCAAGAAGTTTGTCGCGGGCTATACCCGTGTGAAGCCAGGTTGGGTCGCTAGAGCATTATAAATGGGCAAAGTATTTATATCTTAACGTTGGTTTGACTGAATTGGGGAGGCCTATACCTCTAGTAATGGGCACCCCAAATAATATCTAAATAATGTTAAACTGGGAAACAAAACATTACTGATTACTGATCTTTTGTATAGAAGAATAAGGATCACTATTGAATAAAATAGGCAACTTTTCCCCAAATTGTTACTAAAAACTCACCATCAATCATACAAATCAGATCCACATGAGAGTATTTGGTTCTGAAGGTGCAGTCTCCGTGTGTCCTCTCCACTTTGTTGTGCTCCTCATCGTCATCCACTGGAACTGACTCGTGCAGGTGGTTGCCAACCTCACGGAGAGCATTTGAACGGGTCTTTTCAGCTACCAATAGAGCCTGGTCATTCTTTGTTATGGCTTCATCTATTAACACTCTAACCTGAAAAGAAACAATTAAAAAGTCTTAAGTTTAATCTTTTAATTAATTTCAAAGAGAGCTTGGTACAAATTTTATTTAATAGGGATTTTATAGAAGGAATGAATGTTTTATAACTGTCCTACATTACCTACACCTATGTTTAATGCATGCCGTTGCAGCCTTTAATTAAGGTTACACTGTAAAATGTAAAAAATGAGTACTTTGACATGTATTTTTTTGGTTAATCTTAATTAAATAAATAAAGTAATCAAGCCTTTGGCAAAAATAAAACAACAGTTAAAAAAATTACTTTATGTGTGTCAATGATTCGATTTTTTTATACAATTTAATTAATGCTACTGTGTATTTTAAGGCTTATTGATATCTGATAGAAATGAATCAATGATAATTATTTGTTTTGATTTTGATATTCACATTAATAAGAAAATAATTTTAAACCAGCATAAAAATGTTTGAGCAGAATTTTGTTGTTAGTGTGGACAATGAACCTGTTAAGAAAATGATGTATATAAATCTATTAGAAACTTATTAGAATTGTGACTTTTCTTTTAAAGAAGTCTTTTCATGCCTTCATAGGTTCATAATTATTTTTTAATAAAGTAGTAAACCCAGTTCTGTTGTAACTCTACATTGCTATTGATCTGAGTGAGTCACACACTTTGATAATATGCATCACTCAATGCAGTACAATCTCATGCATAGCATTCAATAAACAAATTTCTATTAATCTTTTTAACTATCACTCATACTACTATTATCCGTTTTTTTTAATTGGTTTGATTCAATTCAGTATTTTTTTTCATTTGGCCTATTTTTATCATCCAATCAACACTGTTATTGGTCTGGCATTGTGGTGTACATTTATGAATTAAACTGTACTTAATTATAGTTTTGGAATGAGTTAAGAGCATGAAACTTGAGATACAAAGAAGCTTATAAGTAAAACAGGATAATTAAAATAGCCATATGGAAAACATTGAACATGAATGAAACATTGCCAAAATATAAGCTTTGAAAGCTTTACCATTCTGAATTACTCCAGAATTTTCTCTTACCTTCTTGATCTGGTTAACAGTGAGGGGCTTCAAGTCATCTCCGGTCAGGTCCACCAGCTTCTCTGCTACTTCTGGTGGTACTGGCTGGTCTTCAGGCCCAACAGGCTCCTTGCTCTTCATCTTGAGACCAATCTCTTTGCTGCACACATTCTTTAGCTTGTTGTAATTGTCGGCTTCGTGTCGCAATCTCCTCCAAAGAGTATCTTGCTCCACCACGGTATCGACGAGGGCCACATCTTTGAACCTCTTGCGTTGATTTTCGCGGATTTTGTCTGGGTTACCGCCGTCTTTGTCAGCACGGAATAAGTCCAAGTCTAGCACCATGATGTGGAATTGGTTGCAGCCGTATGTTTATTGTACAAAACGGTAAAAAAGGCAACAAGGTTACTTTATTTTATGAAAAATCTGCTCGTATGGGCACGTAGCACTGCATGCGGTAAAAACTAAAAAGAGAGAGGATGTGTTCAATATTCTACAACGTTAACAACAGCTCACAGCTGTAAAATGTTTTCTTATATAGCAGCTTTGACTCCTTTAATCGTACTTATTTATTTATAAATACATAGCTTCACATATATTTTTTTAATTAAAAAAAATGTATGTTTTTCTCCAAATTGAGAGAGATTTTATTTTCAAAAAATTTCTTGATTTTAAGTTTTTGAACGTATACGCCGGGTTGGTTGACGCCGCAGTGACGTTGACAGATGCTGTTGACATCGTTGTGTTCCAGAGAATGGTTGCGTTCTGATTAATCAAACTAGTTTGCGCACGACCTGAGTTTGTGACACGAATTTTCTTTATGGACAGCACGGTATTCATTATTATAATGTTTATTTGAATAGACATTAACAGTTAAAATTAATTAACATGCCTACCTTCAAAGTAAAATCGTTGGATGACTTTTGTTTTGTTTAGAAAATCTGACGTCAACCTATTATTTATTTTTTACGTAGCTACACTGCTGAAATTGTCAATTTGTCGAACGATTGGTCGGTCCTTTCTCGAGCTCTTGTTCACATTTTTTACGTTTATTTGTATAATATGTGGCTCTTATCGGATACCAGCTGAGAGTATTGAAGCTTGTTTATCCACATACAGTTTGTGAGTATTTGCTTGATGCTCCCGTTGCCGGTTCTCGGATAAAAATGGGTCGCACTGTTCCTTGTTTACACGTATTCGATATCAATGGTTTCCCGATCTATTTACAAAGGGGTGGATTGTTCTCATTACATTATGTTCTTATTTCGATAGGAGGGTTTTCGTTGCTAAATATTGTTATTAGCTCCTCTATTCGTCACTCACAGACACTACCAGTTGGTGTAGTTCAGATTATTTGCTAAACGGGTTTGTTATTGTAACCCACTTGTTCATAATTCGAACAATGTATTGCCGGTTGTGATGATCTAATCACAGGCAATTTTTTATTGAAAACAATTTGTTTACAAAATTTGTGTGTTAAAACTTATCAGTATGAATTTGTCTGTTGTCTATGTTGTATTACAAAGCAGTCTGGACACAAAACAGTTCCTGATACTGCCAGAGATAAGGTCTCTGCCCCCAAGCTCGCATGATAACTTTAATAACATTTCTGCAACAGAATCTGATAGGAGTTGATATTTAATCTTTTTCCAACATAATGTATTATTTCTAACAAGGATGAAGATAATTTGTATTTTGAAAGGAAACTTATTTTTATTATACTGTGGTTAGGAACTTTTTTACTTAAATAAATTAAAGTTTTTCCTTGGCTAAAGTAGAGGTAATTAGAATCTCTGCATCCCTTTGAAAATCACTACATTATATTTTATGATCAATACTCTCAAGAGTATGGAGCACGGCCCGCATGGTGGATTAAGGCCCATTACCTCTCTCTCAGAGAGGATGCCTATGTCCCATCAGTGGGCACATTATAAGGCTGAAGATGATGATGACTCTCAAGAGTAGGCATGGATCCAGAATTTCGCACAGGGAGGGGCAAATGGCTCTCTCGGGTGATGTCATAAAAAAATACGGTTTCTGCTTTTCAGATCATATTAATAACCTCCTTGGTTTTGTTTTACAGTACGATTTCTGATAAATGCAATGTAAAGAAACCACTGTCGTCAAGAGCGAGCGAAGCAAGCTCGAAAATATTAGGACTTCATTGATATTTATAATACAGGTTTAGACCATTGTTCAAAAGTATCAGAATGAAGTCAACTTCTATTGCAAGCTCAACAATTTTAGCGCCCTGCCTTGGAGATAAATTTTCTGTTAACCATTGATACTACTAATTTTGTTGAGGTCCAGGGTGGGGCAATTGCCCCTGTTGCAACTCCTCTTGAACCGTGCCTGCTCAAGAGGGTGTAACATGCATCATAATAAGTCTAATTTCTATTTACGTTGTTTCCTGCTCCTTATCTAAACCCAAATAATGGTGATCCTAATAAAATAATAGTGCTCCTAATCTTAAAACTAATGTAAAGAAGGAATGTAGAAAATAAGTATTTGTGGTTAACCACTACAGCTAGCCTGTTATTTATTTATTACTGCCCTAATGACTTATTGATGTTGTGTTAGACCTAAACAACTATACTTAACTATATTATCTATAATATATCATTTTGACTCACTTACTTAGTAACAAAGAATGATTCACCAAATGATAGTGAAAGGAACAAATTACATCACGCATAATGCAGCGTTTTAAATTAAGTAAAACTGTTATTATTGAAACAAAGTTATGTAAACTAAAAAATATAAAAAATCTTTTTCAGTCAGCAGTTAAACTTGTTGGCTACTTAAATTATTTTCATTTGAAATGGAGTCTTTTTGTTGCATTAATCTTTCTCTATATTTGTCCGCAGGCGATGTTAAGATGATGCCGTTAAAAGACAACCAAGATGTGGCATCATTCCTTGTTACCAAGCATTCATGGAAGGGCAAGTACAAGCGGGTGTTCTCAATCGGCACCCACGGTATCACTACGTACAACCCGGACCGCTTGGAGGTGACAAACAAATGGCTGTATGCAGATGTAGTCACCATAGCGTCATCAAAACACTCAAATTCGGCAGCCAATCATGATTTTACGCTGGTGATGAAAAAGGAAAAGAAAGTGGATTCGATGAAGTTTTCCTCGGAACACAAGTGTTTGATTCTGACTGAGGCTTTTAAGTACAGGCATGCGTTTGCTGAAAAACCTAAAGATATTTATGTGAGTATTTTTAATGATATTGTTGGGGTAGTACAAGGCAAACTTATGGATTACTAGCTTCTGCCCGCGGCTTCGCCCATGTAAAAAGTGTTTTATCATCCCAAACACAAAAAAAAAAACAAAACAAACTATCTCCATGTCAAATTTCATCTAAATTGGTTCAGTAGATCCAGAGAAAACCCCCTACAACCTCACAAACTTTACCTCTTTATAATATTTTTAACCGACTTCCCAAAAGAAGAGGTTCTATGTTCGACATTATGTTTGTTTTTTTTTTTTGTTTTGTTTTGTTTATGTTTACCGATATCTGCGTCAATTGTGGACCGATTTCAAAAATTCTTTTTTTTTATGAAAATATATGTTTCGAAATTGGTCCCATTTTAATTTGGTGAAGATCTGATGAAGAACTTCGGAGATATACAACAGAACTCTTCAATTTAGGTTAAGTAGTTTAGTATATGTTGGTTCTAGATGTAACTTATAATAAGAGAGACTCAATGATCTCACAGTTAAACTGCGTAAGCAGTTTTGTGGGGCAATGTATTAGTTTTAAGGAATTTTTAATTTTTTTTAATAAAAATAAATAAATAATAAAATAATAATAATAAATAACGGCAAATGTCTAGGGATTGCTGCAATCGCATGTCTGTTTATTGTTTATACCATTTCATAACAAAACATCAGGCCAGTACGCTCTTAAGGGGTACGCAGATCTCTCATTTCACCGGTTATGTTCATGTTTCATGAAATCTATTCTGGCATTATAGTTACCTTACTAACTTGCCTATTAAGTAGGTACAACTAAAAAGTGTCCATATCGCAAAAAAATGGTACCTAGGAAAGACACCGACTTCAAAAAATAAAGTTATTTTTCACTTTGTAGTTTTGTATTTGGAAGTCGGTAGTATTTTTTTGCAAAAAGTTTTTTTTTTAGTATTAGTTTAGATAGATAAAGAAAATGTTCCTACTCTGATTATAATTCAACATGTAGTGTTATCTTATTAAATTACTTCCTTTTTTAATCTGTTTGTAACCAAAACACAATTTTTGACTCTTTATTGTTTGTAGCTCAAAACAATAAGATGCAATAGCGGTATAATGTTGCACACTAACAGGTTAGCCACCGCTCTAAATGTGCCACTAGACAACAGAAGGCTTAAGGTTACACTAGTCGAAAATTCTTCCATATAAACGTAGTCTGGCGATTACTCCACTGTTTGGCGGTGAACGTTCAAAATAAAAAATGATATCAATTTGTATGATTATTATCTAGCCCTGTATGGAAACAGAAAAGTAAAAAAATACAATATTTGAAAGTTATGAGCGTCGAAAGTTCCATATTTCAACACTAATTTTAACGCATCTTTGGGCGGGGATAGATTAGTAATTCAACAATGCAAATAATTTTATTTTGAAAATATACATTTAGTAGTTTTTTCATGATATCTAGACTCCCAAAGGTCTGTTCATAGAATTTCGCGCACTCGTTTTCATCCTAAACATCATCCACTTCGCTACTTTGCAAAAGTGCTAATTCGTACGAGAACTAGCTTCTTACTGCTCATCACATCATCAATCTCTTTCGCACGTGTTGTCGGATGAGACAGCATGCATTTTAACCCCGCGCACAAAATAGTTCGTGCCGTTGACTAGGGGAACCTTAAGCTCCAATATATATGTGACCTTATTAAATAAAGCAAGTAAATAATGAAGGTGTGGTTTTCTCCGCTGGGAGGACGAACCTCACTTGAAAATCACGCGCACATCCCATCTTCTAATGGCTTAGAAAGCCGAACGCACGAAAAATTCAAAAAATAATTATATTGTTTGTAGATATTTTTAAAACAAGTACTTTGTCTAAAGTCTATTTTGTTTATTATTTTTCTGTATAGGTTGACACAAATCTTCTGCCAAACTATCATCAGTATTTTCATGGCATACATTTATCCATACTAATATTATAAATGCGAAAGTAACTCTGTCTGTCTATCTGTCTGTCTGTTATCTTTTCACGTTATAAAGCAGAACCGATTTAGATGAAATTTGGTATGGAGTTACTTTGTGACCCTGGGAAGGAAGATTTTATCCCGGAAATCATACTTAAGGGGGTGGTAGTTTGTTTGGAAATGATATAAAAAAAATATACTTTTTAACAAAAAGTATTTTTTGTTAAAAAGTATATTTTTTACTTTATAGTTTGTATTTTATACCGACGTCTTACTGTTTTTTTATTTTTTACTTTATAGTTGTGGGTACATAACGGACCAATTCTCCAAAGTGAAGCCAGAATAGATTAACCCAGAAATAAGAAGCTTAAACAAAAACGGTGGAATAGAGTATACCAGGGTGAACTTTTCACACCTGCGTACCCCTTTAGAGCGTGCTAGTGTGATGTTATGTTATGAAACGATGTAAACAATAAACAGACATCCGATTGCAGCATTGCGAGTGGTTTGCCGTCATTTATTGAAGAGTTCTGATGTATATCTCCGAAGTTCTTCATCAGATCTTGATTAAATTTAAATGGGACCACATGACAAGCACCAGCTTTCAAATAAAAAAAGAATCATCAAAATCGGTTCACCCAGTAACAAGTTCTGATGTAACACAAAAAAAAAAAAACCAGCCGAATTAAAAACCTCCTCCTTTTTTGCGAACTCGGTTAAAAATGGCTATTCGAATTACTACTGTTACACAGACTAAGTCGCGGGCAACAGCTAGAATAAAAGTCATAAATCAATCTATTTAAGAAAATGAAAATAATGTACAAAGCTTGCCCTGTCTACCTATTAAAAACATGCACCTCTTTACAGAGATACCAAGCTTACAAACACCATTGGAGCGGGACACGTCTACCCATAGTTCTGGAAGTTGGTCCATGTGCGCTAGACCAATTGGAGCCATCCACCCACACTTTATTAGCCAGCTATCCATACTGTGATGTCCAAGGAATCCTGCCTGTCCGTGATGTACCGGGAGGGTTCGTCCTTGCAGTCGGAGGATACAGCAGACTCCACCTGTTCTCCAATGCCATGGACCATCAGATCATTATAAATAAGATGCTGGAGATGGCAAGCTTAACGCTGAGTATAAGTATCAAAGTCCTGTCTACTATGATTACGTTGGATGATTATCATGACCAGAGATTTGGAAAGTATAGGTAAGTCTAAAAATTCAATGTGTGTTGTCTGTGTGCGTTTACTAAAATTTAAATTCACACATTCATTAATTTTTTTCGTCACAGATAATATAATATACCATACAAAGAAACCGGGCCGACGTAACTAGCGCTTTTCATCTGATTATACCGATTATTTTTTGTAAATCGGTCGCGTTCGGTTCCGTTCCACGGCGATAGATCACCATCTATAAATAATAATAATACAAAAAATAATCAGTACAGTACGTCGGCGCGGTATCTTTGTATGGGATGAGACGCCACTGACATCATCGCGACCCAGTGTACGCCTAGAAGTAACCTATTCACTCTTTCTCACTAGTTAACCAGTGTGCTTATTTCGAGTTTATTAACGTACTCACTCGTGATAACGTAAACGATCGCTTATGTCAAAATGTATACAAAAAAAGAGGTTTCTCCTGACCCTCACCAGACGGCGCTTCTCCAGTTTCAATACAAATTGTCGTTTACGTTAACGCGATTGAGCTTGAATAAAAACTCTCACTAAGGCCCCAGTTATTGTTTTGGACAAAAGCCTTTTCTACTCCTTTCAGTTTTCAAGACCATCAATGACATCAATGATTTAAACTTCAAAATTTTGTTAAAAATTTCGTTGTTTTTGGCAGGCCATTTCAAGCCTTAGTTACCCTTATTAACTAGTTTTAGCAATGAAAATGGATCTCTGGGTCATTATTGCCTTGACCCAGAAAAATGCACCCAACTGACTCATGTTAGTTACACCAGTTTAGTTTAGTAGAACGCCACGTCTAAGCGCGTACTTTGCGCTTGGGTGGGAATTTTTTTATTCTATCCCCCGTCTCCTCAAGGAAGGCCAGCAACACTTTGGTGTTGCTGACTATCACTTGTAGACCCACCGCAGTCACAGAAATTAGTTACACCAACAAATATCATGTTTGTTGGTGTAACTAACAGTGCCGTATATAGCCTTTTCTGCGCCCTGTGCCAGCTTCTATAGCTGCGGCCTTGTTTTTTTTTAGATATTATTGGGACCCTAGAGCAATGCTATGTATAGGGCTACTTTATTTTCATTCAGGGTGATAAAATAAAGCACAAGGAATTTGGTGTTGGTGGATAAATTATCAAATATTTTAGAAGAAAAATCTATTTTTTTAAAGAACTGATGTGGGCAAACAAGCAGACGAGCCATCTGCCTATTATAGGTACCACCCACTTAGTGTCTCACTCAATAAAACTCAAACGCAAGTTCACTAGTGCAAATGCGTTGCCCACCCTGACAACCTGTTTGAAACATGACAATGTCTAACTGTTCTAACTACTTACTTTTCTACAAATAATAGTGTCATTGTCCCTGTTAATTAGTAACACGCTTAATTGCCGCTTTTCATTCACGCATGTTATTCTCACATTTGATTGTCCACGACTGATTCAATCGACCTTGACCTTGAGTGGACTCATTTATCTATCTAACGCGAAACACTCGTTACATGTATTAATTTATGTACCATTAGTTCACCTATCGTGTCTATATTAGAAGAATTTTCGCATAAAAATACCAAACTTCATGTAAAACAGCTTAAAAGTCCAAACATTGTGGCGCAGAGTCGATGTAAATTTCTAAAAACGTACAAATAATATCACACTAATATTATAAAGGCAAAAATTTGTGAGTGAGTATGTTTGTTGATTCTTCACGCTCAAACGGCTGAACGGATATGGATGAAATTTGGTATAGAGATAGATTATAGCCAGGAATAGCAGATAGGATATTTTTATCTCGGGAATATGTTCCCTCGAAATAATTTTCAACTTTCAGCCGCTGGCAGAAGCTAGTTGACCTATAATTCCACAAAATCACTCAACCTGCCTAGCCTTTTCCCAACTATATTGGAGTCGGCCTAGAGTCTAAACGGATATAGCGGGATACTAGTAGGATAGGATAGGATAGTTGGACCCCTTTTTCTGACTTGGACTCGCATTTGGTCCGTTGTGCGTGTAGGCCTCATCTCTATGAGAGGGAATGAGCCGTAATCCACCACGTGGGCCCAGTACCAGTGTGGATGTCACATGTTTTCCTTCACCAACCTACATGTTTCCTCAAGATGTATTCCTTCACCGTTTTGAGAGCCGTTGTGATTAAATAATTTACACAAAGTAAAGCCCTTGCCTGATGCGAACCCACGACCTACAACTTGTAAGTCGCGGCCTGTACCACTGGGCCACCACTGCTCTTCGCGGGATACTAGTATTTTAAATGGAGTGACTGCCTATCTGATCTCTACAACTCAGTTACTGGGTAACACGATACCCCATGGCAGGAGTGTTGTCACATCAGGCTTCTGTCGGTCTGTCTCCACATACTTCACAAAATAAAGCAAATAATATTTATATCAAGATACAAAACAATCGCGCATTTGGCCTTAGAATTTACGAATACGTTCCTTTAACACCTCCTTTTTCCTTCGCACATCTCTGCTCATCTCTTCTCGGCGAGATGGTTTCTTGATAAAATACAACTGCAATTGATCTAGGTAGACTTTGTTACAGTTCAACATTGTTTATTAATTGACTCGAAACAGCGCATCGTCCACCAATCAATGATATTTCCTGCTTCATGTGCACCAGGAAATATAAATAGTTACCTACTTCGATTATAGTGAAAAATAATTATTATTAAATTTTTCAATTAAGTTTTATTTTATCGTAAAGTTTCATATTTCTGTTCACACTGAACTGAAATTTATAAGATAAATAGTAAGCCAGTGTCAGTAAGCCTTACATATTTTAATCTTATACTACCTTCTTCTTCTTCCGCTTGAAAAGTGTTTACGTATACCATGTGGATAATATACCGGGATGAAAAGTGTCCTAAATCATATTAATTAATCCAGGTTTAGGTCTATTCAAAAGCCAAGTTTCATCTGAATCAGTTTAGAATGGCTAAACGGATTCAGATGAAGCTTGGCTTGGCCTTGCTTGGCTTGGCTTTTAAAGTCGTGAAAGCGTAACAAACAAACAAACTCACATTCGCATTGATAATATTATAGTTAGGCTTTTATTGAAATTAAGGAACATCCAGTTAGTAGTACCTAGATAGTAACAGTATAGTAGTTCAGACAGAGTACAGTCCTACCCTTTCTATACCAATATTATAAAGAGGAAAGATTTTTTTGTTTGTTTGTTTGTACCGAATAGGCTCCAAAACTACTGGACCGATTTCAAAAATTCTTTCACCGTTGGAAAGCTACTCTATCCCCGGGTGACATAGGCTACTTTTTATCCCTGTATTCCCACGGGAACGGGAACTACGCGGGTGAAACCGCGAGGCGTCCTCTAGTTACTAATAAACACGGAATAAAGTTATACCAGGAATAACCATACATTTTCATAGGTTTATACTTGGTATAACTTTATCTGCTAATCTATAGGTACTAATGTAATAAAGAGGTAAAATTAGTGGGATTGTAGGGGATAATCTCTGGATCTACTGAACCGATTGAGATGAAATTTGGCATAGAGATAATTTGAGACCCTGGGAAGGACATAGTATAGTAGAGAGACCTTGGGATGATAAAACACTTTTTATGCGTGCGAAGCCGCGGGCAGAAGCTAGTATTGTACATTCTTCTTCTTCGTCGGTACGCTCTTGGCAGAGCGGTCGTGGTCAGCATTTTGCTGTGAGATTTCGGGCTGGCATGATTCACTTCACAATGCGACACCATCCCTCTCTGTTGGATGTGACTCGTGTGCACTCATGCAATGGGCCTCCTACTTCTGATTTGATCTAGTCGGTCCATCTAATGGGTGACCTGCCGCGAGCTCTCTTTTCTTCCACTCTATCTTGGACCACAAGCCTCTCAATACAGTCGTTGCCTCGTCGGGACACATGACTAAAGAACTGGAGTATTCTAGTCCGGACTACAGCCGATAAACGCTGCTTGATGCCGAGTTCTTGGAGAATGGATACGTTGGTGCGAAACTTCAAGAAGTCCAAGACTCTCCAAGGATTTTCCTCCAGCACCACAATTCCAAAGTGTCTATTTTGACTTCTTCGCAGAATGTCTATTTCCCAAAATGTCCCTTAGTTGCAAAACTTCCCTTTCGCAAGCCTAGTCACTAAATGAAGGGATGTTTAGTGACCAGGAGACATTTTGCGAAAGGGATGTTTTGCGCTAGGGACATTTTGCGAATGGGACATTTCACGAAAGTGACTTTTTGTGACTAGGGGACATTTTGCGACAGAGACATTCTGCGACGACGCCTCTATTTTTCCTCTCAGCTTACTATACCAATCCTAATATTCGCAAAAAAATAAACGCAATGGTATATCTACACTAGTTATATTTTATTTCACAGTGGCGATCAACACCAGACCTCACTAAGCGAGTTTATAGTACATAAAGTGAATCCTGCTCGACATATGGAGCCGATGCGACGAACTCTCTGCCTCTCCGACACTTGCATACTCGAGAGGGATCCACAGACGTACTCCGTAAGTTATACACCTAAAGCATTATGTGATCTTGTTCTAGTTGAAAACTACTTAGGCCTAGTGTTAAGTGGAATGTGTAACGTAGTTTTTTTGTAACATTAGAAAAAAGAGTGAAAAATATTTATCAAATTATTTTCCTTATTTACCTTATTTTCTTGGGGTTAAAGTGCAAATTAGATAGCACGAGCGCGTTCGAAAACGACGATAGTAATTTGATTTACGAATGCTTGTTCCATCGATGTGGTCCGAATAATTAGAAAAAGACCCAATTCAGTACATAGAGACATTTTTCTTTTTGAAGTCGTACCTAATATTCAAAAACTTTTTTGCGAAAAAATACTACCGACTTCCAAATACAAAACTACAAAGTGAAAAATAACTTTATTTTTTGAAGTCGGTGTCTTTCGTAGGTACCATTTTTTTGCGTTATGGGCACCGACTTCAAAAAATAAAGTTAATTTTCATTTTGTAGTTTTGTATTTGGAAGTCGGTAGTATTTTTTGCAAAAATGTTTTTTATTTTTACCTTTTTAGTTGCACCTACGTAATAGGCAAGTTAGTAAGGTAACTATAACGCCAGAATAGATTTCATGAAACTTGAACATAACCGGTGAAATGAGAGATCTGCGTACCCCTTAAGAGCGTACTGGCGTGATGTTATGTTATGAAATGGTATAAACAATAAACAGACATGCGATTGCAGCAATCCGGAGAGATTTTCCGTTATTTATTGAAGAGTTCTGTTGTATATCTCCGAAGGTCTTCATCAGGTCTTCAGCAAATTAAAATGGGACCAATTTCGAAACATACTTTTTCAAACAAAAAAAGATTATTTTAAATCGGTCCACAATTGACGGAGATATCGGTGAACATACACAAAAAATAAAATACAAACATAATATCGAACATAGAACCTCCTCCTTTTTGGGAAGTGGGTTAAAAAGTCAATCTGCTCTTTACGTTCGTAATATTATTTTCAGGTTGTGTGCTTGCGACCACTAAGTGATGTGTTCGCTTTAGTAAGAGACACAGAACACCCACAGAAGTTCTCCATCGAGTACCTCAATGGACAAACACGCACATATTTAGCTGGAGAAAGGTATGACTGGGAATATTATTATTTTACCTTCAAAAGATACATCACATTACAATGCCCCAGAAATTTCTGAACTAATCAAAACGGTTGCCTACAGGGACGCATTACTCGCCTCTTTGCTGGACGGCGTCAGATCAGCGGGCCAACGAGACGTACACGTCCGATCAGTCCCCACTCCAAGGGGGTACCGACTAGGGCCTCTCCACCAACCAGTAGACGAGGAGACAGAGTCCAATCACCTCAGGTATGAGTCAATCAGTTCTAGACTCTATGCTTAACATTGTAAAGTCAAAGTCAGCGTGACATACTGTGCCCACTGAGGTCTCTCCACCAGCCTGAAGACGAGGATACAGAGTCCAATCATCACAGATATGAGTCAATCAATTCTAGACTCTATGCTTAGCATTGAAAGGTCTAAGTCAGCGTGACATTCTGCCACTAAACTGCGAGCGTACCGACAGGGGCTTCTACACCACCTAGTTGATAAAAGCACGTAGACCAATCACCTCAGGTATGAGTCAATCAACTCTAGCCTCTATACTTTGAGAGGTAAGGTCTAGGTAAGCGTGACTTGCTGTGCCCACCCCATGAGGTTACCGACTCTAGCCAGTAGACAAAGAGACAGAGTCCAATCACCCCAGGTATGGCTCAATCTATTCTAGCCGCTATTTACGTCGCAGTAAGGTCTAGACCAGCTTGCACGTTCGTTTATTTTCCAGAAAATTTCTAGCAATAGTTATAAGTACCCTAGAAAATGACCGTAATGTCTGGTAATGTTACTTACACTAAATGATTTTGAAATATCGGAACTTCAGGCACATCTATTATGTATGTTTGTATGTATTATGGATGTTTCTTGGGTAGAAAAATGACGATTCTATTTAGTCCGTCAGTGAGATTATCAAATAATATTGGACACGTATTTTTTAAATTCATCATCTTCCTGCCCTTATTTATTTATTTATTTTTATAACAATTACTTGCTGTACTTACAGTTATCCCTTGTTACTTGGGGTCGGCGCAACACGTTTTCTTCTTCCACACCGTTCTGTCCCCTGTCACGCTATTACTGACTCCCTTTTCCTTCATATCACTCCTCACACAGTCCATCCATCTTTTCTTTGGCCTTCCTCTTCCTCTCCATCCATCCACATTTATATTCATAACTCTTTTAGTAACATGCGTTTCATCCCTCCTCATCACATGACCATACCAGGACAAACATTACATTACCAAATCAATAAAAAATGGCAAAGATAAAGCGCATCAAAGTTCAGGAGTGGGAAATTGTGACGTCACACGGTATTTCAAAAAATAACAAAGATAAAGCGCATCAAAGTTCAGGAGTGGGAAATTGTGACGTCACACGGTATTTCAAAAAATAACAAAGATAAAGCGCATCAAAGTTCAGGAGTGGGAAATTGTGACGTCACACGGTATTTCAAAAAATAACAAAGATAAAGCGCATCAAAGTTCAGGAGTGGGAAATTGTGACGTCACACGGTATTTCAAAAAATAACAAAGATAAAGCGCATCAAAGTTCAGGAGTGGGAAATTGTGACGTCACACGGTATTTCAAAAAATAACAAAGATAAAGCGCATCAAAGTTCAGGAGTGGGAAATTGTGACGTCACACGGTATTTCAAAAAATAACAAAGATAAAGCGCATCAAAGTTCAGGAGTGGGAATTGTGACGTCACACGGTATTTCAACGCATTATATAGTCGTAACTTTAGGTTTACGTGTCAAAAGAAAAATTACGTGTCCAATATTTTTATTAATCTACATGACGAAAAAAAAGTTAACAAAAGGAGATCGACCTCAGTTTACAAGTGAAAACTTAAGCTATTCCAAGCATCATCTTGAGATAATACGAATCTGTTTTGTTTGCAGATTATTCCAGAATCCAGTAGGCATGTCCCGTGCCGAAGTGATAGAGCGTTTTAACTCAAATGTGGGTTACAGCGGCCTTATCTACTCCGTTAGCCAAGACGTAAGCCATACAACAGTCATATAACTAGCTGTATAACTGCACTATACATGCATACTTTATACTAAACTTAACGCCAAGAATCGTGGTATCTGCGGTCTTAAAACGTGCGAGTAGGATAGAGAGTGTTTTGTAGAGCGACATCTCGCTCTTACCTGTCATGACTGCAGCTGCCACGAAAATTGGTTCGACTATAGTATTAACTACTTCGATTTCTTCTAATATGCCGTATTTTCATTGATGTTGCTGTTAATTTTGGAACTTGATTCACATAATTATGTAAAAATTCAATTCGAAATTACATTTTGTTATTAATATGTACCTTTAAACTTACTAGAAATTTGTGCATGGATAAGTTAGTTAAGTTTTGATGTATGTATGTAAAATAGATTCATACGACACTCGATTTTATTTTACGAATGCGTGGTCTAAACATTTATCGCATCGAGATTTGAAACGAGAGAGCTTATTGTATATCTCGCTCGTACCCATCATACCCGTGTGGCTATCTCTTTCCAAAACTCGATGTGTTAAGTACGATTTACAACAACCGGCGCGCGTCGTGTCGCATCGGAAAGCATTCTACATTATCATCATTATTTCAGCCGAAAATCGTCCCCTGCTGATCATTACAGGCCTCCCCCGGGAAGGGAGGTGTTAAAGGAAATTGAACCAACCATAAAGCAGTTAAATGTCATATTTGCATAATAACCTAACGTCTACCGCGGCGTGCACGCAGATCTGAATAGGATCATTTGTTATTTGAATGGTCTTCAAATATCACATTTAACCACTTCACAATACGCTTCAATTTCCCTCAGCACATTGAAATTATGCTCTGATGCGCTCCGGCGCGACCCGATCGGTGCAAATTGTGCATTACACTAAGGATAAAGCATATTGACACAGATTTGAAGCTTATTTCTAAAAGGATACATAGCATATTGACCCCTATCGCCGCAATGGTCACATTTACATTTCTGTCTCGATAAAAAGACGCGAGCATTCGCTCTTCAAATGCAGTCGTTTTTTTTAACCGACTTCCCAAAAAGGAGGAGGTTCTCAATTCGGATGTTTATGTATAACTTTTTAAGCTATTGCATAGCTTCTATCGCGGGCCTTGAGCGTGGAGACCGAATCCAGAAATGCCGTAAAGAAACGTGACAATGGTGATCAATGTGGACCTTATGCTAATGAGAATAAGGGTCACTTTTGCTTGTCAAAGAAAAGCGACTTTATGTCAATATGAATAAGGGTCACTTAATTATTTTTTTTGCGGGGGTAGGTAAACGGTTAAGGGGGTAAATTCGCTTGGCAATGACAAGTTAAAATAAGAAGTTTTATTATGACGGATGTAGGAAATATTTTTATGTTCTATTAAAGTTGAGGTTCTTTATTTGTATCCTATTTTAAATTCCACCGCGTTCAATGTAGACTTTATGTATGTGGGAATAAGGGTCAGGGTTAGAGGGTGGCGTTAAGGGTTTATTATTGTGGGTGGACCGTGATCTGCATTTACTATTTGGCAAAATGACTTAAATTCTCAAAAATTAAATGCTATGCAATAGCTTTAAAGCGGCAGTCCCCGAGTGCCACACGTCTTTTTTTTTTTGTCTGTTCCATCATATGTAAACAGATGTGCATTTTTTTTTTTTCAAATGAGTATTTTCCGAAATGGTCCCATTTAAATTTAGCAAAGATCTGATGAAGAACTTTGGAGATATACAGCAGAACTCTTCAATAAAAGAGAGTAAAATCTTTCGGGATTGCTGCAATCAAATGTCTGTTTATTGTTTACACCTTTTCATAACATACCATCACGCCATTATGCTCTAAACGGGTATGCAGAGCTGTACAGTTGACCCTGGTATACTCTCATTCCACCGGTTATGTTCAAGTTACATTTTAATCGGGTAATCTATTCTAGCATCACTGTGGGCATTATAGGTAACTTACTATAGAACTTGTCCATTATGTAACACTAAACCAGTGAAAAATAACAAGAAATATGTTCACTACGGTGTGGAGATAGAGGTCAATATGCTATTTATATTTTTAACCGACTTCAGAAAAGGAGGAGGTTATCTTCGTCTGAATGTTTTTCGCTTCGTTTCTGTCTCAGTGTGTTTTGCCCTATACATTATTTTATTTATTTACCTGGACTACATAAACTACTCATTTCACGCTACTCTCACCTACATATCACGCTTCGTTTTTATATATTTTGTTAAAATTCTGGGACATATTAATGTACGTTGTGTGCCTTGTAGGCCCGTCCCCTGTTGTGGCTGTTTCTTACGTGGGATCTTGTAAGTCCCCTGTCAATTTATTATTTTACACCCTTACATTGCTACTCCTTATGAAACTAGGTAGAGGGAATATCTTCCAATTGTATTAGGTATTTTTCCATAGCTTTTAGGGTCAGCTTACAGCGAGATTCAACGCAACGCGACGCTGCGCAAGCGCGCACTTTTAAAAAAAATATTAAAATTCTAATTTATTCAAATTCACTCACTGATGTGTGTACAGTCCAACTATTTTCTTAATATCCCTCGGCAAACTTCGTTTTTTCGTCAGTCGTTGGATTTCTAATTTTCTATCAGATGCCCTTTCTTTGCACTTGGCGCAGACCGGACGCTCTCAATCAACTTGAAAGTATATAGAGTTGTTAATACTCTTTTAACTTAATATAATTTATTTGAATAATGGGAGGAAAGCCGCTAAAGGAATATATGAAAACAGTTTTACAGCTGTATATAGTTTACACGGAAATCAAAACAAAATAACAATAAAGTACTTAGTTGTGAATTTAAATTATTATACACGATAAATCTAATAATTGACGGACATGGAAATTAGTATTCGGAAATGCGATATTTGCCGAGGGATATTAAGAAAATAGCTGTACTGTACCTTTTTATGCAGTAAGTAAAAAGTCTATATTGTTTCGCTGTCTTAAAAAGTGCACGGAAACTGACGTCGCATTGTGTCGTATCTCGGTGTAAATTGATCCTTAGGGTCGTGGGTTTAAATCCATCTGCATTACATGTAAATACCATAGTTTCTATGCGATATTGCACTAACTGTTGGAATGTTGTACATTTTGTGGCATACAAATATATTTGATAGTCTTAATTAGTATAAACCAGAAATACTTTCTCTTGGGATGTTTGGTGACACTGTTTGTTAGACTGGGACATTTTGATAAAGGAAAATCTGAAGTACTAAAATTTATTGTACAAATTAACCCTTCGATATTTTTGGAATGCAAAATCTGCACGAAATTAAGAGTTGCTGATCGTTAAATTCGAAAAATAAACACAAAATGAACACAAGAAATCTAGTTTATATAAATTAAAAAACTGGCCAACATCGATCGACAGCAATCTAATTAAACCCTTATAAACAAAGTCCCAAGCTCTCAAATCGTGTGCCTAAATAAGCAAGACGAAGTTCAATAAATGTTGCACCACAGCGCTTGTTTGCGGAGAACAAGGAGAAGCTGATCACCGGCGCGTTGACTGCGCTGGTGAGCTCCGCGCCCTCCGGTAGCAACTTAACGCCCCGCGAGCTTGAGGCGCAGTTCCATGCCTTGAGAAGACTTTGTGCAAGTAAAGTTGGATTCGCTGCGTTCACTGCGTTACCTGGGTGAGTTATTACAAGCTTTTATTTCACTTGCTATGTATGTATGTATAGTTCTCGCCAAACTTCTGGGCCGCTCTGAAGTTGGCTTTCCGATGAGCAAGGCACGGATCGCTGCTGTTTTGTATGAGATTTACTACTGCGCAGTCATTGTAGCCAACTTCAGGGCGGCCAAGAAGTTTGGTGAGAACTATTTGTAAGAGTGTTCGGGTCAAATCTTGCAACTGAATTTTAAAGCAGTTGTCCTCCACCGATTTGCATACACGAAATTTTGCATACACGTTTAGTTTGGATGACAATGCATGGTTAGCTAACTGACGTCATTTTTAATTAATATGGCGGACTGCCCAAGATGGCGGTTTAGTTATTTTTTGTGCACTGTCATGATATGGGTATCAAATGAAAGGGTTGGCTGAGTAGAATACGGAAAAATCTTGATTTAAAAAAAGATTTTTTAATGAATACTTTTTTTTATTTGCTTTCACCTGTCCTTTCCGAGTCTTTAATCAAATCTTGCAAAATATATTTGATCCACCTCCCAGTGTCCGATTGAACTAAAATTTTGCACACATGATTGTTTCTCGTGACAATACATTATTTTTATTTAAAAGCTTGTTTTAAATAACACATGTTATATTATTAGGTTATTTATTATTTCTTTACAATCTGCGGTCCGCGGCTCCACCGCCGTAAAATTAAAATATAATATTGTTATGATAATTACTATTTTGATGATATTATTTCATATTATAATACATATTTTTAATATTTTCCCTTACGGGTGGAATTTCCAAAAACCACTAAATACATGAATTCTTTTTATCAATCTAGAGCGTAAATATCAAATTTCATGTGTCTAATTTATAAACTGTAGAAATTTCATACGAACTTTCAACCCCTATTTTATCCCCTGAGGGGTAGAATTTCCAAAAACCAATAAATACATGACTTCTTTTTGTCAACCAAGAGCGTTAATCTAAAATTTAATGTGTTCAATTTACAAACTGTAAATATTTCATACAAATCTTCAATCCTTTTTTACCCCTTTAGGGGTAAAATTTCCAAAAACCAATATATACATAAATTCTTGTTATCAACCAACAGTGTAAATCTAAAATTTCACGTGTCCAACTTACAAACTGTAGAAATGCCATATAAAGTTTTAATCCCCCTTTTACCCCCTTAAGGATGAAATTTCCAAAAATCCTTTCTTAGTGCGCAATTACGTCACTTGAGGAACCTCAAGAAGAATTCCTCACACCAGGTCTTCCAAGAAGTTAGTCAATCCCCACTCTAACCCGCGACGCCTGCTATCGTTAAGCGCAACATGATTCCGTCGAGAACGATTATCAAAGAAGGGGCGAAAGAAGACAGCCCCGGCGGGCACCAGCGTGCCCTGCGATGTTCTTCGAAATGAGGCCTCGTGAGTCACCTTGCAGGAATATTTCCTGTAAATGCTCTTCAACAGGCGGACTATTTTTGGCGGCACTCCTATTTCCAACAGGCGGGACCAGATGCTGGCCCACTTCAGCGTATCAAAGGCCTTAACGAAGTCGACAAAAGTAAGATAAATTTCCCTTTGCCATTCCGCTGCCTGCTCGAGAATGATACGAAGAGTGTTGATCGTGTCTGTGCATGAGCGGCTCGAACGGAAACCCGCCTGCTCCCCACGCAAAAGAGGCTCTACGGCTAAATCTCTTAAATTACATTATCCTTATTATCCTCGTTAGTTTCCGCGAATGGATTGGCACAGCAACAGTAGCAGCCTTACGCCGCGGTTCCTCCGCTTGCGCGCACGCCGCTCTAGACGCCGTGTGCGCACTCCTGCAGCCGATGCATGCTGAGCCAGATCTGCGCCAGGAGCAGCTGAACAAGGCCAGCATGCTGTCCTCATCTACCTTCCTGGAGGGCCTGCTGACCATGTGGGCGGATCACGTGGTGAGTACTGTGTGCACTGCAGCCGGTGCACAGAGCTGTCAGGAACAGCTGAACAAGGCTAGCATGCTGTCCTCCACTTCCTTCTTGGAGGGTTGCTCATCATGTGGGTGGATCACGTGGTGAGTACTAGGTTCCAGATTGAAGTAAAAGTTTGCCGGATTTCCCCCCGCTTCCCCTGCTCCTAAACAAAACTGGGTCTAAAACTTCAAAGGGGCACCAAAAATTGCTGTAACCTGTATTTTCATTCGCAGATATGTGACTTGGATATTGATAAAGCCCCCTTGCCAAGGATAACGCCATTCTTCAGTTAATGGAAAGTAGGTTCCGAAGGTCGGCCTGTTGTATGTTTTTTTCCCACTCTGCACTTTGCTCGCCTCTTTGATCTTTTTCCTTGCCTTTCAAAGCTACCAGCAATCGTGTACAAGGTTTACTAATCCGATCTGAAATAAAAAATCCCTTACTTTTTCTGGCACCCCCCAAGAGCCCCCACCTAAACGAAATTCTGGATCCGTGCATGGTCTAATATGTTCCTCTTCACCCTTAGACCGGCTGCAGCGGCGCGCTAGTTGTGGCGGCCATGTTGGATTTCTTGACGTTCGCACTGTGCGTGCCCTACAGCGAGACCACGGACGGCAAGCAGTTCGACCTGTTGCTAGAAATGGTTTCTAAGAAAGGACGAGTGCTTTTCAAGTTGTTTGAGGTAAGGTTTTGAATTGAGTGGTAGAAACAAATGAGATAGAAAAATGCTGTTGATAAAACAAATTCTACAAATATCGAATTGTTTTCATGGACAGCAAAAGCTTTCCATTTTATCTTATTCTTTGTTATTGAGAGACGTTTGTACGTCTAATCTATGTGTCCTATGTATGGTACCACTTTATAACCTCCCCTTGTCCCACTGCATTTCATTGGGACAAAGGGAGGGATATTTGTCGGTAAATAAAAAAATAGGAATCAGAACTATACGTCATCGCCATATTTTCTAAAAGGCATTTGAAGTAGTGACTACATACCTTAGGCAGTGGTGTCTCATCCGATACAAAGAAACTGTCTCGACGTACTGTACTGATTATTTGATTTATCTATCGATATTGATTAATTATTATTTGGTGATATATCTATCGCTGTGGAACGGAACCGAAAGCGATAGATTTACAAACAATAATCGGTATAATCAGATGAAAAACGCTAGTTACGTCTGCACGGTTTCTTTGTATGGGATGAGGCATCTGTATGTATTATATTATCTGTGCCTTAGGCTATCCAACAGCCTAATTGCATAAGTGAATTCGGCAAGCCGAAGGATTTGATCACATCAATCGACTAATCACGTGCGAGATGAAATACTTGTTGTGGATTTCCGTCAATGTGATTGGTCGATTGATGGAGTCAAATACTTCCCCTTACCCAAATTCACTTACGCAATAAGGCTGCTGGACATGTTTTATTGATCTGAATCTGCTGAAAAGATGTTAGCAGTTATAATAACCTGTCAAGTCATAGAGTTTAGCCAACACATTAAATTGAAGTCTTTCGAAACCCACCGTGTTTAAATCCTATTTTATTTTGCAGCACCCATCTATGGCAATCGTAAAAGGTGCAGGTCTAGTAATGCGAGCCCTAGTCGAGGAAGGGGGCGAAGGCGTAGGGTCTCGCATGCAGACACTAGCGCTCGCCGAGGCAGCCCTACCACGACACTTGTTGTCAGCGTTGTACGCGCCGCCGAGGTTACATCACCGGCATCTCGCGAGACATCTGGTTGCGCTGTGGCTGGTCGAGCATGCGCCCGCGCATTCTTTGATGAGGAGGATAATGGTGAGTGTGGATGATTGGTGCCTCTTCTTCTTCAAGGCATTTTGGTGATTTTATCCTCACATCACATCATCAGCCTATTAATGTGCCCACTGCTGGGACACAGGACTCCTCTCTGTGAGAGGGGATGGACCGTGATCCACCACGCGGGCCCAGTGCAGGTTGGTGTTTGTCACATGTCTTCGAATTTTTGGTTCTAAGACGTTAGGTCATGTAATATCGGAATATTTTCAATTCCGATATTGTTTTCTGATATTAGATATCAATATCGGAAATCCAGTTTTAATATCGGAATTGCGCACTTTCGTTAAATATCACATATTTTTTTGTTAATTGCTCGAATTCAGTATGAGGTTAAATTAAATACAATAAAAAACACGTTTATGCCGCGACATATTAGGATTTTATATTGTGCCTCTAAAATCACCAATGACTGGGTAATCGGGGATCTTATTTACCTAAACTGGACATTTGTTCCCAAGAAAGAATTTAAGTCATGTCTTTCTGAAAAAGGATGATGCTAAAAAATCCAGAAAATAAACGTTTATCGATCAATCTAAAGTAGTCCCGATAAATTTAGTGAGTAATAATGATTTTAAAATCCAGTATAAGTATCGATCAAAGTGGCGACGCCTCCTGGGGGAGGCCTATGTTCAGCAGTGGACTTCTTTTGGCTGAAATGATGATGATGAGAGACAATGTATTCAAGTATTGGAAGTTGATTTATCCAACAGATTAGTGATAGGATAGACTAATTTGTTGTTTTCAATACAAGCAGAAGATTGCAAAATATTAAGCTTTAATTTATTAAGTTTTCCAAGCCTCGCTCAGTACTTGTTTCGAAACAGCCCTCTCAAAAGTATGAAATACTGTCTTAGCATTCATCATCATCATTGTCATCGTTATTTCAGCCGAAAGACGTCCACTTCTGAACGCGTCACATTAGTCGATCCCGTACGCCTCAAATCCAGTGGATTCCCGTAACCAAAGCATTAATCAATGCAAATATAATTGTTACAACGGGTTGTATGAAACTGTGTATTTATTGTATTCATAAAGGTAACATTTTTATCAATCTCGGGATTGTAAATACGGAATTCATCAAGGCACATATATTTTTTCATGAAGTAAAGTTTAAGTAAATAAGCGCCCGATTAGTAAACAGGTTATCCGAACACTGCTAATCACCGTAGTCAATCACCGTAGTCAACGGGCTTAACCGCGCTTTCTCGCTCAACGCTTCACAAGGAACTAAAACAAGTTTTTTTTCTGATGCCGAGATGCCGATATTGGATCTCTCAGTATCGGAATTGAAATATCGGTGATTTCGTTCCGAGATTCCGATATTACGAGATTTCGGTATGCCGATATTGCCGATATTCCCTAATGCCGGTTTCCTTACGATGTTTTCCTTCACAGTTTTTGAGAGCAGTGGTGATGAAATAATTTACACAGTGTAAAGCGGCTGCCTGGGTTTGAACCCACGACCTCATCTTATAAGTCGCGACCGAAACCACTGGGCCACCTCTGCTCTCCCACTTATCCTCAGTAGCCTGCTAATATTGTAAATGCGATAGTTTGGATGGATGTTTGTTACTTAGTCACGCCAGAACGGCTGAACAGACCTGGAAAAAGAAAGAAAGAAAAGCAAAAAAAAAATTGCCACAAAACGACATACGAACATTACATTTCAAGAACAAGAACAGTGGTAATAGATTTTAAACTGTCATGGTCACTAACACTAATATTAACATTATAAGCGGGATATTTACCATGTTTACTGTTTGTAGCGAGTTCCCGATATTTCGGTGCTGTTACAAGCACCATGATCACGGATAAACTATTTATATATAACAAAACGTTTATCCGTGATCATGGTGCTTGTAACAGCACCGAAATATCGGGAACTCGCTACAAACAGTAAACATGGTAAATATCCCGCTTATAATGTTAATATTAGTGGTAATAGATTTTGAAAACTAAACCCTTAACGATAGTACAATTAGGCACAGAGATAGATTATAGTCTGGAATAGCATATAATAGGCTTTTTATCCTAATATAATATTCCCTTGGAATAAGAAAACACTTTTCACGCGGTCGAAATCACTGGCCGAAGCTAGAACAATCAAATCTAAGGTGAGGGTAAGCGATGATGTGGTCGACGGTGAAGCACGCTTGCCTAGAAGTAACCTACTCACTCTTGACTTAAGATTGCACTAGTCGATCATTCTTTCATACAAACGTAATCTGGCGATTATTCCACTGTTTGACGATATACGTTCAAAATAAAAATGTCTCATCAATATCTAGTATGAAAACAAAAAAGAAAATTAATTGCAATTTATGAGCTTCGAAAGTTTCATATTTCAACACTAATTTTAACGCATCTTTGGGCGGAAATAAATACCATAAGAAGAAGGAAAGCTGCAAAATAACCACCATACAGGGATAGATTAGTAGTTCAACAATGCAAATAATTGTATTTTGAACAGATATATTAAATCGTTTTTATCTACTCTCATATCGTAATATTCGAATTATAAAATTCAAAACGAGTTTATATTGGCATACTTTATAAACACAATACCGAAATTTAAAAATAGAATCTTATTATAACACTATTTCTCTAACAAAATAATGCTATAAAACAATTTTTTTCTATTACGATACAGGACAAATCCAAGAAGTTAATCACTAAGGAGTTTCCATCAATTTTTTTTTTGTAATGCCATTTTAAAAAGATTTGATTCCATTTTTAAATTGTCTATGACAATGCCCGCTTTAGAATTAGCACGCACTGCGATTTTTATTCGCCTGAATTTTGTTTTCTTCTACCTGTTCATAGAGCTCAAAATATTCGGGCGAATAAAATTCGCGCCGTGGTGCAGTGGATTCTGTGGCAAAACACGGATTTCTTGCGGTATTATTTCCGCACGATTTCTTTACCGCGATGCGAACAACTTCATACAATTCCATAGGTCGCAGAATGGGTGGAAAAAAACGCGCGTATAAAGATCGCAGTGCGTGCTAAGCCTTAGCGCATGCGCGGTTAATGCGGTGATGTGCTGGGTTTAGGCGCCATTTATACGTTTTGCAAGTTTTGCTGTACTGAATTTCATGAGTTATTTAAATTATTGTTTAAAAATGTCTGATATCAGTGAATGTGAAGAAAATTTGACTCCGCCCGATATTTTAGATGCGGCGAAGGAAATTACTCTTAATTTATTACCAGCAAAGTCGAGAAAAGTATATGACAAATGCTATTACGATTTTATGGCATGGATAATGCAAAAAGAGGTATTTAGTAGGTTCAATCCCAATTTATGAGTGTAGATAAAGTAGTGTATGAAACTGCACATAACTAGGTATTAAAACATTCGTGTGAAAACTATTAAAAACCTCGCCTACGGCTCGGTTTTTAAACACACACTCATGTTTTAATACCCCTCATTATGCAACAGTTTCATAAACTACTATTTCATGATATCCATAATCCCAAAGGACTGTTTATAAAATTTCGCGCGCTCGTTTTCGTCCTAAGTCATCATCCATTTCGCTACAAATTTGCAAAAGTGCTAATTCGTACGCCAACTAGCTTCTTACTGCGCTTCACAGCATCTATCTCTTTCGCACGTGTAGTAGGATGAGATAGCATGCATTTTAACCCCGCGCACTAAATAGTTCGTGTCGTCGACTAGGGCAACCTTAAGGCTCAAGACTTACATTTTCTAAAGCCAAGCTTTATTTCCACAGCCATCAGGGCTCCTAGCCTTCCTAGAATCAACAGAGGCTCCCCCTGCCGCCGCTCTATCGAGTGAGCTGGAGCCGGAGCGAGACAACCTGTCGCTGGCGCAGGCGAGCGTCAAGCAGCGCGCGCAGCACTGGGAGGCGCTGGAGAGACAGGTCAAATACGTGGAGAAGCATCTGGAAGTAAGTGCCACCTTTCAGCCTGTTTTGTAGCTTCAGGTTTCTGTAAACTGTCTACAAGACCGGAGGGAGACAGATCATACTCTGCGCTCCCTTGTACTCTCAAACAGAAGAATTGAAAAACCGGCCAAGTACGAGTCGGACTCGCGCACGTAGAGTTCCGTACTATTATCGCAAAAAAACGGCAAAAATATCACGTTTGTTGTATGGATTTTTACACTTGAATATTTATTTATTCTGTTTTTAGTATTTGTTGTTATAGCGGCAACAGAAATACATCATCTGTGAAAATTTCAACCGTCTAGCTATCACCGTTCGTGAGATAAAGTCTGGTGACAGACGGACAGACAGACAGACGGATCGTGGAGTCTTAGTAATAGGGTCCCGTTTTTAACCTTGGGGTACGGAACCCTCAAAGACCGGCCAAGTGCGTTTCGGACTTCGCACATTTACGGTTTCGTACCAAATGTAGAATATATTGGTATTTGTTGTTCCGTATGGTGCCGGACGTTAAGAATTTCACCATCCCATGTCTTCCCGTGGGTTTCGTAAGAGGTGACAAACGTCGTTCTCTGTGCTTCCATTACAACCTTACTGCGATCGCCAACCCGCCTGCCAAGCGTGGCGATTATGGCAAAACCCCCCCAATTAATAGCACAAATAAAAATGGTCCCTAGTGCCCGGCAGCTTGCCTACCCTCGACTACGGTAGCGGTCGAGGCTACGGCATGGCAAGGGGTGCTAAGAATCTCCGGACGAGATCCGGCTACCCCAACAATCACCGACGACTGGACCTGGCAACGTACAACACGCGCACACTTCGGACCGACGAGAAGGTCACCGAGCTCGAAGAGGAATTGAGCAGGTTGCGATGGAGTGTTATCTGAAGTACGAAGAGAGGGGGAGGACTCGATAATCCTCAAATCCGGTATCCGGCTCTATTTCCGAGAGGGTGACCGGCAGTCCCAGGGTGGTGTCGGGTTTATCGTCCACAAGTCCCTTGTGAACAACGTGGTGAAGATCAAGAGTGTGTCGACCAGGGTGGCGTACCTTATACTCAGAATATCCTCAAGATATTCTGAGTATAAGGAAGGTGATACTGAAGGTCATACAGGTCTACGCCCCAACCTCGCCACACTCCGACGATGAGGTGGAGACCATGTATGAGGATATCTCCAGAGCCATGCATAGTTTCAAAACTCATTTCACCGTTGTCATGGGGGACTTCAAAGCGAAACTGGGCAAACGAGACGAGGATGAGCTGCAAGTGGGGCAATTTGGAGTTGGACGACGGAACCACCGGGGTCACCTACTGGCCAGTTTTATGGAGAAGGAAGGCTTCTATATGATGAACTCTTTCTCCAAAAAGCGTAAGCATAGGATATGGACCTGGCAGAGTCCCGATGGTGCAACGAGAAATGAGATCGACTTCATCATGTCGACGAAGAGGCAAATGTTCAATGATGTCTCTGTGATCAACGCTGTAAAAACCGGAAGTGATCACCGCATGGTAAGAGCCACATTGAACTTAAATATTAAGCTGGAAAGATCTCGACTGATTAAGTCGACGCTCCGTCCAGCACAGATTCAGATTCAAAACGCCGAAAGCTTTCAGCTCGAACTACAGAATCGTTTCGAGAGCCTAGGTAGCTCAGTGGACGATTACAATGATGGATTCGTGGAAACTGTCCATACGGTCGGGTCTAAGTTTTTTAAGACCCGTCGTGCCAATAAGAACATACCTCCATTAGTCTACTGAGATTTCCTATAGTGGCCTCCTTCACCAACATTACGTTATATAAGGCGGCACACTATACCAGGCAACCCCTTACGAGGTGTCTGGGACCATCTTCGGTAGTGTAAAGGTTGTCTGTTGGGATGTTAAATGAGAGATAGAAATATTCACTTAAAACTGTATATTGTTAAGAAAAATGTTACAAATGTTTAATAGAGCGAGGGAGCACGCGCGACGGCACTTAATGCTAACCGATCACGTACTGGAGTTAATTGGTATTTGGGTCGCTTGACGTAAACGCGTATAATGCTGATTTGGCTATAAATTTATAGTTATGATGTGCGGTCCGCCGTACATGCTCCCGGGCGAAAATGTTACAAAAACTTATGCTAATATTAAAATTAAACAATATCATCCCCAGTGTAAAAGTTACGTCTTTGTGGCCTAGGGGACGTTGCTTGGTCATGTACAGTATTTAAGTTAGCGTTGCCAGCTATCACATTCACTTCACTGGGCTGACGGTCAGCCACTATGCTCTGCTTTCGCGGCAGTTTCACTTGATTCACTTCACTAGAATTTAAGTTGATGTTTCGCGAAAATTTCACTGTAGGTTCCGTCTGCGTGAGGTTTCTGGTAGCCGCCTTCCTCCTGCGCCACAGGAACACCGCTGCTGCTACAATGGACGCGCACAACAAGCCATAGCAAATGGCGTATTGATGAACGTCATGTGTTGATAGGCTAAGGTGATTTCGATCGATCTCGATTGAAGTGTTTGCTGTAGCCGTTTTCAATTGATTTATCTGTTGGCCGATGCTTTCTAATGTTTGGTTTAGCGGATCTATGGATTCCGTGTAGTCTGATAGGGAGATGTTTACTAAATGATGGAATTCCGTTATCTGTGGAGTTTCTATTTCAGGGTCAGTTTTTATGATGTTTCCCGAATGGGAACGAGAGTATAGTCAAGTAAGTTGTCCATTATTAGCACGTCTGTACTAAATGAAAAGTTGTTATGGATTGATGAGCAGTGAATAGTTAGTTTACCTTTACATTTGTTATGCTGTTCTCCTATGCCCATTACGATTCCTTTGCATCGCAATTTTTGTAATCCTAACTTTTTCACTGCCTCTTCCCTGATTAGGGACACTTGTGAACCCGGATCTATCAAGGCTCTTAAGACTTGATGGGACCCATCAATGGCTTGTACCTTGATTAAGGTAGTGGCTAACATCACTTCATTAGTTGTTAATGTATCCCCAGTGACATGAGATGAAACAGACACTATTGGGTTTTCATTAATTTGCTGTTGATTGAGAATGGCCGCACTATTAGTAGTTGGCGATCTTGATTTTGTGCAAGCATCATGCATAATTGAATTGTGCGTTCCATTGCAATTGCGACACCGTTTGGTCGAAGTGCATTGTTTACCATTATGATCGAATAAGCAATTTATGCATACTTTCAATTGCGAAACTGTTTTTAGCTTGTTTTGACCGGTCGATTCTAAAAACCTTTTACAATTATATAGGCCGTGCTGATGACCGCAAAGTGGACATATATACGGCATCGACACGTGTAATGCTTTGGAGAATGATTTACTGCTGTTGCTATGCTGATTGTTGTAGCCTGTTTGATGATTTTTGTTAACCGAAGTTCTAGTATCTTGATTGGTCTTTTGTGTAAAACTTTCATGTTTTCTACGCGAAGATTCTAGACTTGTAAACTTGCTCTCTAGGAAGTCGAGAAACTCTTGCATGCTAACCGATCACGTACTGGAGTTAATTGGTATTTGGGTCGCTTGACGTAAACGCGTATAATGCTGATTTGGCTATAAATTTATAGTTATGATGTGCGGTTCGCCGTACAGGTAGGTCACGCCTCCGAGAGCACTCGCCCCTGGTACTCAAGAGAAAATGTGAGTCGCATCGTGATTACTCACTACCATTTGTCCAGAATGGTACCGGAGCAATAAAGCCGCTCACCACACGCACCCCAGCACGCCAGCAGAACGGGGATTGAATCCGCTAGCACCAACTGCGCTGGTGCCGGTGCTTGCCAATAAGAACAATAAACTATCCGATCCAACTCTCAATCTCATGAAGGAGAGGCGTGAAATGATCTTGCAGTCTTCAGACGATGCGTGGAACTATCGGCGGCTCAATAGACAGATCTCGAAGTCTCTGAAAAGCGATCTCCGCCGCTTTAATACTGAGCGTATTAAAGACGCGATCGAGCGAAATAAAGGCTCCAAGGTGTTTTCAAGGGATCTGGCTATTGGGCAGAGCCAACTCACGAAACTGCAGACCGACGATGGCAGGATCGTAACCGCCAAACCGGAGCTTCTGAGGGAGATCGAGACATTCTATGGGCAGTTGTACACATCAATCAGCAAGCCCGTTGCGAGTCTAGTAAACGACCCAAGAGCTAGATTGACCCGACACTATACCGAAGATATCCCGGACGTCAGCCTGTACGAGATTAGGATGGCTCTGAAACAGCTCAAAAACAACAAGGCGCCGGGTGATGACGGAATTACGGCCGAACGCCTGAAGGCGGGCGGAAAACCGGTCCTTAAGGCCCTTTAGAAGCTGTTTGATTCCGTCATATTCGAGAGCAAAACGCCACAGGCATGTTATACTCTACTTCAAGAAGGGCGACAATGCCCAGCTGAAGAACTATAGGCCCATATCACTTCTTAGCCATGTCTACAAGTTGTTTTCAAGAGTTATCACGAATCGTCTCACGCGCAGGTTTGACGATTTCCAGCCCCCCGAACAAGCCGGATTCCGAAAAGGCTTTAGCACTGTAGACCACATACATACGCTACGGCAGGTTATACAGAAGACCGAAGAGTATAACCTGCCTCTCTGTTTAGCGTTTGTGGACTACGAGAAAGCCTTCGATTCGATCGAGACTTGGGCTGTACTGCAGTCTCTCCAACGGTGCCAGATCGACTACCGGTACATTGAGGTGTTGAAGTGTTTGTACAAAAACGCCAACATGTCAGTCCGTCTTCAGTATCAGATCTCGAAACCAATCCTTCTCCAGCGCGGCGTGAGACAGGGAGACGTCATTTCTCCGAAACTGTTCACTGCTGCGCTGGAGGATGTCTTCAAGGTTCTGGACTGGAGGGGGCTTGGCATCAACGTTAATGGCGAGTACATCACTCACCTTCGGTTTGCCGACGACATAGTGGTCATGGCTGAGACCATGGAGAGCCTCAGTAAAATGCTCGATGACCTCAGTAGAGCTTCCGAAAGAGTGGGTCTTAAAATGAACATGGACAATACCAAGGTCATGGTGAATGCCCATGTTGCACCCACTCTTATCAAGGTCGGAGACTCTACACTCGAAGTTGTAGACGATTATGTCTACCTGGGTCAGAAGAAACGGTCCAGTTGGTTAGGTCCAATTTCGAGAAAGAGGTTAACCGTCGAATCCGACTCGGCTGGGCGGCCTTCGGGAAGTTCTCAAGACAAAAGTCTATGACCAGTGTGTGTTGCCAGTGACCTATGGGACCGAGACGTGGTCGCTCACAATGGGCCTTATCAGAAAGCTCAAAGTCACCCAAAGGGCAATGAAGAGGGCTATGCTCGGAATTTCCGTGATCACGTCAGAAATGATGATATCCGCAGGATAACCAAAGTTACCGACATAGCCCGAAGAATTGCCAAACTTAAGTGGCAGTGGGCAGGGCATATTGCTCGCAGAACAGATGGCCGATGGGGCCGAAAAGTTCTGGAATGGCGACCGCGAATCGGAAGACGATACGTTGGAAGGCCTCCCACTAGGTGGACTGTTGACCTGGTTAAGGTTGCGGGAAGGCGCTGGATGCGAGACGCACGGGATCGGTCAATGTGGTGACGCCTGGGGGAGGTCTATGTCCAGCAGTGGACGTCTTTCGGCTGAAATGATGATGATTACCAAATTTCAAGTTCATAGGTCAGGGAAATTGTAAAAAAATTCGTAACTAATTTTGTGACAGCGTTGTCTGTCACAAAATTTGTTCCGAATTTTTTTTCGACAGACAGACGGACACGTGTGTGACCTCAATAGATTCGTAACTAATTTTGTGACAGCGTTGTCTGTCACAAAATTTGTTCCGAATTTTTTTTCGACAGACAGACGGACACGTGTGTGACCTCAATAGAGCTCGGTCAGGGAAATTGTAAAAAAATTCGTAACTAATTTTGTGACAGCGTTGTCTGTCACAAAATTTGTTCCGAAATTTTTTTCGACAGACAGACGGACACGTGTGTGACCTCAATAGAGCTCCGTTTGGAACCTTCGAGTACAGCAACCTAAAAATACTTAAGACTAGTGGACATTCTTCTAAGGCGTCCTCACAAGACAATCTGTTGCTCGAAACTGCCAACTTATGCGGACGAGTATGCTATACAACTTGCTTGAGGAAGAAGAGAAAACTTTCAAATTGTTTAAAATCTATTCGCGATCTCATAAAAAGTGTAAAAAAATCAAAACCTGGTTATTAACTATCTAATTTGTCCGCAGCACTACGCCCAACTAGCCCTCCAGCACTGGGCAGCCCGCCTGGGCCGTCCGTCAGCCGAGAGACGAGACGCGACTCGCGAACGTCCAGTAGTGCTGCGCAGACGTCGCGAGCGCGTCAAGTCCACCGCCAACTGGCCGCTGTTCTACTACCAGTTTCACAAGGACCATGCGCTGCCCAACCTCATATGGAACCATACGGTAAGCCAACATAATTTTTCAGTTAAAAAAAAAGACAATGGACCTCCGTGGCCCATCGTGTGAAGGGTCATTGGACCATTATAGACCACTATGACCGTCGTGAAACAGTGGGCCATCATGAACCACTATGGGATATCGTGGACTTTTATGGATAAGATGGACCATCATTGACCATTATGGACATAGTGGAGCATTATATGGGCCAGTTTAAGCGCGAGCGTCCCGTAGTACTGCGCAGACGTCGCGAACGCGTCAATGCTACCGCCAACTGGCCGTTGTTCTACTACCAGTGAGACAAAATGTGGACCTTAAAAATAGGTAAATAAAATTGCAAATCGCTGATACAACTTACTTTTATATTGACAACATGTTTAAACTTGTTTATAAATATATCTAAAAATGGTCGCACCAACCAGCTACACAAGGACCACGCGCTGCCCAACCTCATATGGAAACATATGATAAGGCATAATTTTTCAGTTATAAACTGACAATGATCCACAATAGGCCACCGTGGACCACTATGGTCCATCATACACTACTATTATGAGACACGATTGACACCTATCGGAAAAGGCGGACCATAATTGGTAATCATGGATAACCAACGGCCATCATGGAACTTTTTGGCCACCATTGGCCACTACAGGCCATCATGGACCACTATTGGCCGTTGTACGCGGACGTGTACTGTTGTTGCAAGTGATGGGCCATAGCCTTCTAAGGCCCATCGTAGATATCTCCATGGCCATTTTTTGTAGTGGCTAGATCATTATGTTAGGTATAACTTTTATATACATATAAAGTCCCTTATTTCGACTGTCGCAACTTATCAACCAGATTTTTCCACAGACACGCGAAGAACTTCGCAACGCCTTAGAGAACGAACTTCGCGCGTTCACCTCAGATCGGGAGGTGGCTGGAACAACCCTCACATCCTGGAACCATGCCGAGCTCGAGGTCCACTACCAGTGTTTGCAGAATGAAGTCAAGATCGGAGACTATTACCTAAGGATACTGCTGGAGCAAAGGGATAATGATGACAGTCCTATTAGGAAATCGTGAGTGAAAACACCCGCCTCCCCCTCTTTTGGGTCGCCTCAACACATTTTCTTCTTCCAAACCGTCCTGTCAACCGTCACGCTATCGCTGACTCCTTTTTCTTTCATATCACTCCTCACACAGTCCATCCATCCACTATAACCTTTCCCCCGCGGTCTACCCACTTACCCTGCATACCCACCGACCCTATCCTAGCTGCCTACATACCCTACACTACCATGCCCTACCTACCAACCTACCTACCCTACATACCTACACTAACCTATCCTACCCTACATATCTAACTACCTACCCTACCCTTCCTACATGATTGTTGCGTAACTTACCATAAACCGTTTACGCAGCGCATGCGACGGTAGCTCTAAAAAAGCAATAATTGTGCCCGTTTTGCACCTATTTTCATTTATGCTCCGCTCCTATTGGTCGTAGCGTGATGTTATATAGCCTATAACCTCCCTCGATAAATGGACTATCCAACACAAAAATAATTTATCAATTCCAACCAGTGGTTCCTAAGATTAGCGCGTTCAAACAAAAAAACAAACTCTTTAGCTTTATAATATTATATTATAGTATAGATTACTCTTTTAGTGATATGAATCTCGTCATCACATGACTCCCTTTCAACTTTTCTGTCACTGGCGCCACTTTCATACTTCCTCTAAAATAGTCATTTCTCACTTTATCCATTCTCGTCACTCCGCACATCCATCTCAACATTCTCATCTCTGATATATGCAATATTTTTTAACCCGTCTTTTTCACGAAACAACATTCTGATCCACCATGACAGGTCTTATCAAGCACTTCGAGTATATTTCCACTTTTACTTCCGTGGGTCGCAAGTTGTTCGAGTGACCTGTCCTAAGTTGTTCCAGTGAACCTACGATTTTTATTTTAATGCAAGGGCGTATCAAAATCTTAAAAAAATCGTTTTTGAAAACCCAAAAAGTTTTCTTTATGATTATTCTAAGAGAAAATTGACAAAAAGAAACTCTTATATCATTGTCTTATGTTTCAGTTACGAGTTCTTCAACGACCTCTACCATCGGTTCCTATCGACGCCGAAGGTCGAGATGAAGTGCATGTGCTTACAAGCCATGAGCATAGTGTACGGACGCTACTTTGAAGACATCGGCCCCTTCGCAGACACCAAATACATCGTGCAGATGTTGGACAGGGTAAGCTAAAAATGTCGACCGATATTTTGTTGGTAACCAATTTATCATCCGATAACGCTTAACCTAGGTGGAGAGATCAATCAAGCGAAATTTGACTGATTGTGAAGTTGTGTGCAAAGTGGCTTCATACGAAAATGGACCATATTTGTTTGTATTGAATATTAATATTTGAATGAAACGCTTCATCACAGGCGCTTATAGGAGTATGCACATTAAATCCTAGGAATACGGTTCATTTTCGTAAGCAAGCGTTTCATACGAAAATGAACCGTATTCGTATTAGAACTGTACCTTTTAGGTTGAGTATAGACTAAGTTTGGTCTGTTGATCTCAGCCTTAGGTTCAACAGACATAGTAGCAAACTGCTAGAGCGTATTCTTTGTTAACGGGCTTACTTATCTGGATGTGTACAGAAAATCATCCGTTGCATTCGATTTTGTACTGTAAAAAGTTATGATTAAGCAAATTTTTCTATGTTGCTGCAAGCAGTCGTCCTGTCTGTCGTCAAACTAAATGATTGTGTTTTGTTTCAGACCTGTGATAGAATGGAAAGGGATAGACTAGTACAGTTTTTATCGAAATTGATATTACATAGAAGAAACGTTAGCGATATGTTAGAATGGAATGGTATTAGGTAAGTAATTTTTAGACTTAAATATTGTTATATAGTAGTTGTTCTTGGACCTTTAATAGTACATTTCCTGTCGAGCATAAAAGGTCGAGATTTTAACACTAGCGATGTAGGCAATTTCGACATGAGCCGAAGAGAAAGAGAAAAAAAAACTTTTTATGAGAGACACAAACGATTCTTTTTCCACTACCTGACGAGCTTACTTAATTAAATGCAAATAAGTTCCAACAATAATTTATTAGAAACGTTCAGACTAAAAACCACAGACTATATACACACAATCAACGCGCACTTTTTCGAGAGGTAACAGGTTCAGTATCATTCTGCGGTGGTTTAATGGGCTGTAGTCGAACAGTTGACAATCGACATCTGAGGTTCTAAGCCACGCCCACTGTCATCGATAGCTTAGGGGAAAACTTTAAATTGGAGCGAAAAGTATTTGAAAAATAAATACACATGGCCGACCACAGAGGCCCAAATCATAAACGGACTCATCCAATGGTTTTTACAAAAATATTACCGGGCAAGTTCTTATTTCAAACTAGCGGTAAGCATCTGACATCAGATCGTTCACTGTTATTTTGCCTATGAATGCAACCTTATCGCTACGAAAATAAAGATCACTAAAATAGGTAATCTGGCTAGTGTCATACGAGTTTTGCCGTGCAAATTGAATAAATATTATAATTATATCTGCTTCTATGCGACTGCCACATATAAAACTTTTTTGAACACAAGCTTTTACAGCTTGTGTTCCGCATGTCGAAAACAAGCAAGTTCTCTTTACAAAATCTTATTTAAACTTATTTTCACCAGGATTTTAGTAGAGCTTATGACTCTAGCTCACCTCCACACATCCCGAGCTACAGTCCCAACACAGAGTAACGTCATCGAAGGTCCTCAACAGCAGACCGGTGGAGACCGCGAGTGGTACTACAACGTGGAGACAGCCGACAAGGTGCAGAGAAAGGGGCCCGTCAGCACGCAACAGGTTTGTCAGCATTACTATTATATACTACGTCATCTAGGTCCTCAACAGCAGACCGGAGGAGATCGCGAGCGGTACTATATACAACGAGGAGACAGCCGACAAGGTGCAGAGGAAGGGTCCCGTCAGCACACAACAGGTTTGTTAGCATCCCTTACATATACAACGTCGTTGGAGGCCCTCAACAGCAGACCGGCGGAGACCGTGCGCGGTACTACATCGTGGAGACAGCCGACAAGGTATAGAGGAAAGTAGCCCGTCAGCGCACAACAGGTTTGTTAGCATCTGTAACATATACAACGTCATAAAAGGACCTCAAAAAAAAATGCAGCATATTACTTAAATATTTTACACGTGACCCCAATCTAAAGAACGAAGGTCTCACTTGCGAGTGAGAAGTGGCAGGACAAGAATGTCTACTAAGCGTATGCTGTCTTAATTTTTAGTAATAAACTTATTTTTGCTATTATTTGAATCCAAAACTCAAAAAAAAATACTAGGAGTCACGAACTCGTATAAAATTGAGTCGGAACTTGACAGCTATGCTAACTTATTAATCCAGAAATAACCATCTCCTTTTCTTTCAGTTAAAAGAACTGTACAAATCAGGCGAGATCAATAACAAGACGAAAGCCTGGGCCAACAGTATGGAAGGATGGCGCGCAGTGGGCGGCGTGGCCCAGCTCAAGTGGACGTTAGTGGCGCGTGGCACGCCAGTGTTCGACGAAAGCGCGCTTGCTGCTACTGTACTGGAACTGCTAATTACTTGCTCGAGATACTACCCTAGCAGGTAATGTACTGTATGGTCGATAATGGCAACAGTATGGAAGGCTGGCGCGTTTAGTTATACAGTTTCTATGGTGATAAGCAACGTACATAAGAAATATGTAGTTTATATATAAAATATTTGTTTGCAGGGACGAAGAAGATGCAATGATAAGACCACTACCAAAAGTAAAACGAATGTTATCAGAACCGGCCTGTCTAGCACACGTTGTACAACTCCTTCTAACATTCGACCCAATTCTTGTTGAAAAGGTAAGATTTAATAATAGAACTATCATCTTTCAGAAAGCTTTTCGTATAAATATATTCAATTCGATATTATTAAATATTCGAAATACAATAAATTAAATCACAAACAATATTGGGCTTAGGATTGATACTTGTGGGACACCCAATGTTACTACAAACGTTTCATTTGTTTCTGTATTATTACCGTTAAATTCTGAATCTTGTTATTCAGTTACAAATCGAAAATATCACAGAAGCATTCTAATCCATTTGCTGTACAATTTCCAGATGAATGTGGCATGATGAACTCAATAGAATGCCTTTGACGAATCACAACTGTTATTAATACCAAATATAGATCAAATATCATAATAATCCTTATTTCAGGTAGCCACACTTCTCTACGAGGTGATGCAAGACAACCCAGAGATCTCTAAGTTATACCTAACAGGAGTATTTTATTTCATGTTGTTATATACGGGATCGAACTTATTACCTATCGCCAGGTTCCTTAGACTAACACATATGAAACAGGCGTTCCGAGCGGATCAGGTTTGTGGTACTTATATTTTTATAGCTTCATGATTGCTTACTTTTTCAAAAAATTTCTTCGTTACAAAACATAAGGGTTAAACTCATTACTTTTTAATTGATGTAGAAATTAACGAGTTAAATGAGAACGAAATCAACGTTTCAAGTTGTCAACGTCTTTGTACCTTTCCACTGCTTACTAATAAAAAGTAAAGGCAATCCGGTAGCACACACTTGTGTTATGCCGATGATTATTAGAAGGTCTTTCAATAAATCCCTTTTGTTTTCCAGTCAAGTTCAGACATAATGCAGCGCTCGATATTAGGCCAGCTGCTACCTGAAGCGATGGTGTGTTACCTAGAGAATCACGGTTCGGAGAAATTCGCGCAGATCTTTCTCGGAGAGTGGGACACACCTGAAGCTATCTGGAATTCAGAAATGAGGTATGTGAGACCTTTTGTATTTTAACTAGGGGTTTGCCGATGTCCATCTGGAATAATTTGCCATCTAGAATAGGTTCCGGCGATTACTCTCCACATATTATTATAAAAACTCACGAAATTTCGTTCTTATCTGGATAATTTTTAAGTTTATTTCATTATCCACAGGCGCATGTTAATAATGAAAGTGTCCGCCCACATCGGCGAGTTTACCCCACGCTTACGGGCCCACATCGCAGCCCGCTACCCCTACCTCGCCATCCCGGCCGTGTGCTACCCGCAACTGCAACACGAGCTGTTCTGCAACACGTTCTACCTCCGACATCTGTGCGACACGCAGCGCTTCCCCGACTGGCCCATACCGGACCCGGTGAGTGTACAGTACCTCGCCATTTCGCCCGTGTGCTACCAGCAATTGCAACACGTTCTACCTGCGACACATGTGCGACACGCAGCACTTCCCTGACCGGCCCATACCTGACCCGGTGAATGTACAGTACCTGGCCATTTCGCCCGTGTGCTACTAGCAACTGCAACACGTTCTACCTGCGACACCTGTGCGACACGCAGCGCTTCCCCGACCGGCCCATACCTGACCCGGTGAGTGTACAGTACCTCGCCATTTCGGCCGTGTGCTACCAGAAACTGCAACACGTTCTACCTGCGACACCTGTGCGACACGCAGCGCTTCCCCGACTGGCCCATACCGGACCCGGTGAGTGTACAGTACCTCGCCATTTCGCCCGTGTGCTACCAGCAACTGCAACACGTTCTACCTGCGACACGCAGCGCTTCCCCGACTGGCCCATACCGGACCCGGTGAGTGTACAGTATCTCGCCATTTCGCCCGTGTGCTACCAGCAAGTGCAACACGTTCTACTTGCGACACCTGTACGACACGCAGCGCTTCCCCGACTGGCCCATACCGGACCCGGTGAGTGTACAGTACCTCGCCATTTCGACCGTGTGCTACCAGCAACTGCAACACGTTCTAGCTGCGACACGCAGCGCTTCCCCGACTGGCCCATACCGGACCCGGTGAGTATACGGTACTTCGTCATTTCGCCCGTGTGCTACCAGCAACTGCAACACGTTCTACCTGCGACACGCAGCGCTTCCCCGACTGGCCCATACCGGACCCGGTAAGTGTACAGTACCTCGCCATTTCGACCGTGTGCTACCAGCAACTGCAACACGTTCTACTTGCGACACTTGTGCGACACGCAGCGCTTCCTCGACTGGCTCATACCGGACCCGGTGAGTATACAGTACCTCGTCATTTCGCCCGTGTGCTACCAGCAACTGCAACACGTTCTACTTGCGACACCTGTACGACACGCAGCGCTTCCCCGACTAGCCCATACCGGACCCGGTGAGTGTACAGTACCTCGCCATTTCGACCGTGTGCTACCAGCAACTGCAACACGTTCTAGCTGCGACACGCAGCGCTTCCCCGACTGGCCCATACCGGACCCGGTGAGTATACAGTACTTCGTCATTTCGCCCGTGTGCTACCAGCAACTGCAACACGTTCTACCTGCGACACGCAGCGCTTCCCCGACTGGCCCATACCGGACCCGGTAAGTGTACAGTACCTCGCCATTTCGACCGTGTGCTACCAGCAACTGCAACACGTTCTACTTGCGACACTTGTGCGACACGCAGCGCTTCCTCGACTGGCCCATACCGGACCCGGTGAGTATACAGTACTTCGTCATTTCGCCCGTGTGCTACCAGCAACTGCAACACGTTCTACCTGCGACACGCAGCGCTTCCCCGACTGGCCCATACCGGACCCGGTAAGTGTACAGTACCTCGCCATTTCGACCGTGTGCTACCAGCAACTGCAACACGTTCTACTTGCGACACTTGTGCGACACGCAGCGCTTCCTCGACTGGCCCATACCGGACCCGGTGAGTATACAGTACCTCGTCATTTCGCCCGTGTGCTACCAGCAACTGCAACACGTTCTACCTGCGACACGCAGCGCTTCCTCGACTGGCCCATACCGGACCCGGTAAGTGTACAGTACCTCGCCATTTCGGCCGTGTGCTTCCAGCAACTGCAACACGAGCTGTTCTGCAACATGTTCTACCTGCAATACGACCTGCTCTGCAACATGTTCTAACTGCAAGACGAGCTGTTCTGCAACACGTTTTACCTGCAACACGCAGTGCTTCCCCAACTGGCCCATACCGGGCAGGGTAAACAACTACATATAAAAAATTACTCCCCCTGTCCTAACTTCGGCCAAGGAGACTTATCTCATGAGATCTTACTTGAGATCATGCATTCGGTATTTTATTAGTTATTTTTCTTAAAATAAGAGTTTATTTACATGTTAGACATTTCATTGGGAACGCATAATTTTGGTGTCATCGATCCATCAGCATGCAAAATGTCTCAAAAATATACTAATACCTTTCATTTTTTTAACATCAGGTCGGCCTCCTAAAAGACGTGCTTGACGCGTGGCGCCGCGAGGTAGAGAAGAAGCCTCCATCCATGACGGCAGGCGAGGCGTACGCAGCCCTAGGGCTCACGACGGGGCAGCACGACGAGGCGGCTGTGCGCAAGGCCTACTACAGGCTGGCGCAGCAGTTCCATCCCGATAAGAATCCTGAAGGACGGGTAAGTTTTGTTTTTTTTTTGTTATTGGTAGGCTCGCGCTTTACCACTATCTTACCTGGTGGTTACCGATGATGTGGTCGACAGTGAAGCACGCTTGCCTAGAAGTAATCAATTCACTCTTGACTTAAAGACCCCTAGATTGTAGCTATCAGGAAACACAGACTCCGGTAGGGAATTCCACTCCTTAGCTGTACGCACAGTGAAAGTATTCGCAAATTGTTTAGTACGTATGGGTGGGAAGTGGTTCAATTCCGTCTCGATAAACTTTGACACTTTGTTATTGCTGTCAATGGGGCCTAATAGTTCTTAAGTGGCGACCGCGAACAGGAAGACGTTGCCTTGGAAGGCCTCGCACTAGGTGGACCGATGACCTGGTGAAGGTTTCGTCTGCTTTTAACACATCACTTATATCTAATGATGTCTTACATAGGATCGTTTCGAAGCAGTCAACCAGGCGTACGAGTTCCTATGCAGTCGTAACGTGTGGACCGGTGACGGACCCAACACAAACAACATTGTGCTCATATTGAGAACACAGACTATACTCTTCCAGAGGTATTCTGAAGGTAAGGTTCCAAAGAAGTCTTATTATGTTATTTTAATCATGTACCTTATTTCTCGTTTTGTTGAGAATTATCCACAGTAAAAACAAAAGTGCAATACATTAGTAATTAGGAAAGGTTACCCAACTTAAATGGTACTGGGATGGACTTGTATGTCGCTTGACAAACTTTGGGTCAAACTAGCAGGCTTTTGGTAGGTCTGCCGCGGCCCCGTCTCAGTGCACTGGGCAAAAGCCCAAAAGTGGGACAGATCAAAAAGTAAAGAAGGGAGAAATCTGCAAAACGGTAATGTTCAACAAAAGCGCATGTTTTGCCATCACCATTATCATCAGCCTTTTAACTTTCCCACTGCTGGGACACAAGCCGCTTCTGGACATTGCCATATGGAGTGCTAAATGACGTGTAGAAGACATGAAAGAGAGTGGAGAAATCTCTGTCTTGTCACTATTGACTAACTAAACAACGAGTTCTAGAGACTTCTTACCCACAATGTCTTGCTTTAAAATTTTAGTATTTGTCCAACTGTACATTAGCCTGAAAACCTGTCAAACTTTGGCTTCAAAGTAAGGTATGACCATAGAAATAATAAATAGTATGGACTGGAAATACCTACAAAAAAAACGTGCCTACCTAAACCTTAAAATGTCACTTAAAATGGCTGCCGATGCTATGGTTGTGTCAATCACGGAACACACACATTAATAATACAAAAAGTAAAAAACCATTTGACAGCAAGACTACCACGAACACAATCACAAAATTCTCTTTTGTCAAATACGATTACTACATTAGAAAGAATGAAACAAAACGATGTTTCACATTGTGTATCGTATTTCACTCATATTTGTATAAGCTAATGTACGTATAGAACATCGCGGCGCCTCCATGTTTTCCTAGCTCAATGGGTATGACACACTCTTAATACCAAATTAAGAAAAAAAGCTCCATTTGGAGTTAAGATCGCCTTTGTACACAATTTTGAGATTACTTTGTTTATATGTATTATCTTGGTGTACAATTAAGAAAAGTACAATTTTTTTATTCTGTGCCTACGTCTTCATAATAATATTTGTTCCGCAGTCCTCGCCCCATACAAGTACGCAGGCTACCCGCAACTCCTGCGCACGGCGCGACTGGAGGCGGAAGCAGAACAGCTGTTCGCGGAGAAGGACGCGGCGCCCCTGTTGCCGGCCGCCTGCGAGCTGGCGCATGCCACTGTCAGGTGCTCCGCCTTGAACGCCGAGGAGTTGCGCAGGGAAGGAGGCTTGCAGGTTTGTACCACTAGCTATAAAAAATAACTGCGAAAATGTGTTTGTACTATATGTAGGTGCTACTCTGTAGAAATATAGGCGTAATTAAGAAACAAAATAAATTTCAAATAAATTTTATTTAAAGATAACAGTTAGAATATAAAGATAACAGTAGCATAGAAAAATAGTCATTGCTCTTTGTCTATGCTACTGTTATCTTTATATTCTTATTCTTTCTTTTTTAGCCACCCAAAAAAAAAATCCGTAAGAGCCATGTGTTAAGGCGGTATGTACGCCCCAATGTTAACGCAGTACTGGCCGTGCGCCCGCCCGATGCCGAAATATCAATATTGAACCTGCTTTTGAACAGTTTTGTTTGCAAAATATTATTTGTTTTACCTATGCTTTGTTAGTTATGAAGAAATTCCAGCCATCAATTTTTCTGTGTAAAAATATTTTTAAACATCCAAGTCGATTTGGAGGAGTTTCCAAAGTTGCGAAAAAATATTGCTAATTATTTTTTTTAGTTACACGAAAAAACCTTGTGTTCAAAATTATGTATACGAATCTTTTTTTTTTTTTTTTCAAACCTATTAACCTAGCCGTTACTAAGGAGTATGCTTTAGAAAGTTACTGTTTTACGGCACTAAAGGGTATGTAGGCCCTTAAGATGCTTGCAGCTGGTAAGTGAGACAATGCGCGGTGGACTTATATCCTCTCTAAACACCGGGAGGACTTTGTCATGAGATTTCTAAAATCTCAACACTTATTCTTTGCAGGTTCTCCACGAAGCGATGTCCCGTTGCGTGCCAGTACTCTCCGAAGCCAGTAAAGCAGATGATATCAGTGCTCAAGTGTGTGGCCACGCAGCGCGCTGCTTTGCTGTAGCGGCCGCCTTCCCGCAGTGCCGCGCCGTTTGCGCCGAAATGCCGCAGTTATGCGCTGACCTAGTGCCGCTGTTGAAGCGACCGGTGAGTGTCTAGATGTAGTAACACTTATGTTTACTTTCAGTTTTGTTTTACTTTCACTATTTCTGGCTGTTCCAAGTCCAGCAGTCCCTTTATCTATCCCACCTTTTCCGTTTTATTAAAAACATACACTTTTACAAACACTCACGAGTTCACAATACACTCACATATTCACAACACATCACACACACATATACTTTTATTCATATTTCACTTCCCATCCCTTCCCTCCACTTTCCACCACTTCCCTCGCCTTCACTTTCCACCACTTCCCTCGTCACCACTTTCCACCACTTCCCTCGCCTTACCGCTCTTCCCTACCCTACCCTTACCCCTTTTAATATTGATGACCCAATTGCCATTTGCTGGATGCGAAAAACAGGGCCGGTCGATATGGTGATGGCGATGCTTGCTGCATATGTGCTGTAAAGGTGAACGCGCACCTAGCCGCGGCGCAGGAGCCGTACGCGCCGCAGTCATCGCATTTTCTCAAGGCCCCGCACAATCCGCGCCGAACGCGCCGCACACATCGTATCCACTTCTGTACATTGTGAATAATATTTTCTATACGGATACGGATGATGTCACCGTGCCGCCCGCACCGCATTCGCCGCAAGCATCGAACGCGCCTAATCTGATGACGTCATCCGCACGCGCCTGGCATTTTGCTGAAATGCGGGTAGTGCGGCGCGGATAGGTGCGCGGGGCTGCATACGATTTCATATAAAGATGTATCAAATGCATGACTGCGGTGCGTGCGGCTCCTGCGGCATGGCTAGTTGCGCGTTCACCTTAAAAGTCATTCCTCTGAAATGACTATGAACAGGATACTAATACTATTTTGTTTCCTCCAGCACCTGGGCGAGACGGCGTGCGCCGGCGCAGCGGCAGTGGGCGCGCTGGCCGCCGACCCCACGTGCCGCTCGCAGCTGGCGCGCGCGGGCGCCGTGCAGGCCTTGCTGCCCGCCGCGCTGCGCTACGACTATACTCTCGCCGAGTCGGGGCTGGATACTGATGCACAGCTTAATAAACAGGTAAAACCAATATAACACGGGCTATCATATTAAAAAAAAAAAGTTTTTTAGAACAAGCTTTTATACAAGAAATTGCAGTGTCAGGAGAAACAAACATGTGTGCAAAATTTCAGCTGAATCCAACACAGAAGTGGATCAAATTTAACTTTCATTACAGATACCAGGGGGGCGACCATAAGCTCTTAGAATAAGGTTATTTTGAGTGTATGTGGGGTAACCCTAAATAAAGACTCCAGAATTAAGCACACACGCATAATGGAAGATGCGATCAAGCGTAAACCGATGTTAGCATCACCATGCGACAAAGCCCCCAAAACACACCACTTTCACAGGCACTACAACATAATACTCGCAGAAGAACGATGTGACTACTCGGGCCCGAAAAAGATGAGGGTTACACCGACGGATCGAAAACGGACTCCGGTACCGGAGTCGGATTCTTCTCACACGATTTCAATATATATATATCCAGACCGCTAGGAGGGTTCAACACCATCTATAAGGCGGAGTGTGTGGGCATTATACAAGCGGTCCATGTCCTAGAAGCCAGGAGGGTTACGGACACCCACATACGGATACTCTCCGACAGCACAGCAGTCCTCCAATCCTTACGGAAAAAATACATTACATCAAAACTAGTACTAGAATGTCACAACGCATTAGAACAAATAACTGTAGTCGTAACACGGTGACACTACAATGGATAAAGGGACACAGCGGATCGCTGGGCAACGACACGGCTGTCGAGCTCGCGAGACGCGGATCCAGCTCGGCGGTCTATGGATCCGAACCTGTTTTACCCATCTCCTTCAACCGAATACGCAGGTCGCTACAGGAATTCACCCAGACACAGGCGGAGAACTGGTGGGCCTTGACACCGGGCTGTAGGCAGTCCAAAGAAGCTCTGCCATCCTTGGACAGTAGGCTTACCAGTCGTCTTTTACGCCTGGACAGGAATGGCCTGCGCCTGGCCAACAAACACTTCCACACCATAGGCATAACGGACAGTCCGCCGTGCAGGGCATGCATGGAGGCCGAGGAAACCTTTACGCACGTTCTCTTTGAATGCACAGGTGTTACCCAGATAAAAACACGAACCCTCGGGTCACCCAGATCTTACACAGATGTGTTGAGGAAACCAGGAGCTCTAATTGACTTCTGGAGGGAGGTGGGCTGGTTGGAGTGACCACCCAACGGCCGCCATGGCCCACGTACAAAGGTCCATTTGAAGGACTAAGTGCGGAACCAAACCTCCTTAACATAGAACATAGAGTGTATGTTGGGCAGATTTATATTGGTGTGTACACTCGTACATAAATGCTCGATAAACTTCCTCGATCTCGAGCAAGTACGAACCTGGTACCATGCAAGTCTCAAGACAAATGCTTGAAGCCTTCTTGCTCGATGTTCGAAGTAAACATGTTTTTACGTGTAGCCACGACGTCGAGCATGTTACTTGTGACTTATATATTTGTGAAGAGGGTGTGGTGCGCAGCTAAAATGTCGGACTTTCGTTCATTTTCTCGGGATTTTGTGAAACAATTTATAAATAATATATGTATCGGGAGGAAGAATGCTTGTGGAAAGTTACGTTAAAATAATATAGTGATATGGGTAAAAGAAACACAGCTTATGAACGTTTGATGCCCACCAAACACAACAACGAATCGTTCATTGCTCGAAGAGTTTCAACGCACAGTAAACATGCTTGAGCAAGCTTTTTACGTGTAGACGCAAGGTGGAACATGTATGCAGAACAGTTTTTTCGATGAGACTTGCTCGATGAGCATGTACGCATGTGTGTACCCTTCCCTTACGCACACTCAAAATAGCCTTACTCTAAGAGCTTATGGTAACCCCCCAGTACTGGTGAAATAACGAATAAAAGCTTGTAATAACGAGGAACATTTCGATTTTATCGACTACAAACGCAAATGATAAGCGTTTCATGTCGTGACATTTTAGATCATACTGTTTGGGCCCAGTTGTGGCCATTTTTATTACAGCATTGGAGGCGTTGCTCAGTTGGTCTAGGGTAAATTGACATTTAGGGCACTCCAGCGATTGGGTGATGAAAATTACAAACAACATTTTCTTACAAAATTATGTTTGAACTGGACGACTTCACGTTGAAAAAATGATGCGTAGAAACAATGCTAGACAAAAAATAAATACTGTTCCCTTTTATTACCAATGCGTTTTTAATTCCACTGTTCCAAATCTGAGCGTTCCTATCATATATCCACAAGTTCAATGTTAATGACTGTTACTGAAATTATAATTTTGATTCGCAGGAAGTAGCGAACCAGCTAGCCAAGCAGTGCATAGTAGCGCTAGCAGCGATGTACGGGCCGCACACGCAAGCGTCGCCGGACGACGACAATATACGGAACTCGTTGCATACGCTACTGACGCCGTACCTCTGTGGAAGATTAGCTGAGCCGGAACAACATGAGGTGAGGAATAAAGTCTCTATTGATTTGCTTGAGATGTATTTTTTTAAATTATGATCATGCTTTTGAACTTGTGACAGGGATGCAATAGAACCACGTTTCACTAATTCATAGCAATTCCCGTTTACTATAAATAAAGGAAAGAACTAACATACATACATAAACTCACGTTTCCCATGGGGGTAGGCAGAAACTACAGAACGCCACCTGCTACGATCCTTACATACTTCTTTTGCTTTACTCACATTCATACATCTAGTCATACACACACGCCGGTTATGAGCACTGCGCACCTGGCCTTTCTGAAGAACATCACCTATAAGGTCTATGTATGTCTTTCTAGGGAGTCCTCTACCGGCGAAAGAACTAACATGTTTAAAAAATGTCCTTTTCTTAAGTTTCCAGCTATGTCAACTGCCCATAAATTGATCCTTAGTGACACTATCGAATAGTGTAATATTAAGGCGTGTATTTTTTCCAAATCAACAGGTTCTATGCCTGGCTAGGAATATTCATTTCTCAAAATACAATGATGCAGTTTTAATGTTCTTCAAAATCGGCTCCGAGACTCATTTCGAGTGTTTTTTGCTATTCCTCATAGTTTTGGTTTTGGCCATCATCGCTCACTGAAAAACGCACCCTGTATAGATTTTTTAAGTATTACTGACAAATCCACCCGTTAAGTTTCTGCATCACTAAGAATTTGAACGTAACGTATAGTCAGCGTCAGCAGCCCAGTAAATTGGCAAGGTTTTGGGTAGTGGGGATAAGTTCGCGCATATTGCGCGAACTGACCAACCAAATTCAAATTCTTTATTGCGAACTAAGTGTACAGAATTTTGAAGATGTTAACATAAGGTAGGTTCTTAGAACTTAGTTGTCTGTTAAGGCATTGCAATTTAAATGGTTATACTCAATATTACAGTTACATATACAGTTTACATTAAATTATATTAATTAACATTATTCATACATTTTATTTTATACCATACAATTCTTATACTAATTTATATCAAATTATATTAAGTATCACAATCATTTAATATATTAAATAACTATTTTTCTTCGAGGATTTCTTTTAAGGTGTAATATGCCTTATTAATCAGGAAGTCTTTTAGCTTCCTTTTAAAAATTCAAATTGAATTTAGGTTCTTAATATCTATGGGTAACTTATTATATATTTTTATGCTCATACAAAAAATACTATTGCTATATACTGTAGTGTGGGATGTTTCATTGCGTAATATATTTTTAAGTCTACTGCTTGTCAATGTGTCATAGCTACTGATGTTTGATTTAACAAGAATTAAAGAAAGAACCATCACATAGAGCGAACGGAACGTGTACGATTGGTCAGTCGATCCTCGTGTCAACTGACCAACCAATCGCGCGCTCGAAACGTTCGACGCGCCCCGCTTCGCTACCAAAAAGATCTAAAAAACGACTTCTGCGCATCTAACGACTCTTGCCAACTTACGTGCCGGAGATTATATTCTCGTTAAACTCGTTAATTAAAGCACATCACACTAATTTTATAAAGGCGAAAGTTTGTGAGTGTGTGTGTGTTTGTATGTTTGTTACTTCTTCACGCTCAAACGGTTTAAGGGATCTGAATGAAATTTGGCACAGAGTTAGATTATAGTCAAGAATAGCACATAGAATAATTTTTATCCTGGGAATATGTTCCCTCGGGATAATTTTGATATTACGCGGGAGAAGCCGCTGGTCAATAATAAAAACATTCTAACTCACTTCTTCTCCAGCTCCTGAAAACCCTGACGTCGAACTGGCGCACGCCGTACCTGGTGTGGGACAACAGCACGCGCGCGGAGATCAAGGACGTGCTGCGCCATGCGCGCGCCGTCATGGAGGAAGATGATCCGCTCATAGAACCCTTCGTTTATTCGGCGCACGAAGGTCTAGTGTCCGTCGGAGGGGTCTATATTGATATATACAATGAACAGCCAGAGTTCCCTATTGAGGTAAGTTATAGAGTATATATACACTCATTTTATAAAGATGAAATATTTGTATTCTTGTATGTAACGAATAAACTTAAAAACTTATGGACCGATTTCAAAAATTCTTTCACCGTTGGGAAGCTACACTTTCCCCGGGTGACATAGGCTTTTTATCCCTGTATTCCCACATGAACGGGAACTACGCGAGTGAAACCGCGAGGCGTCTGCTAGTAGTATATATGTTTTTAAGGAATTTTGATGCATGTAAAAAAAAACCCGGCCGAGTGCGTATAGGACTTCGCTCATTTAGAGTTCCGTACCAAAGAAAAATATGATTTATCAAAATCTTGGTATTTGCAAGTAAACTATTACGTAATAATAAACATTATCACCGAATTTGAAGTCCATAAGTCAATGAGAAGTTAAAAAATCTTCGGAACAACATTTTGTGACAGACGACGGACACGTGAGTGACAGCCAATAGGGCGACGTTTGTTACCTTACGGTTACGGAACCCTAAAAATTGCCTGCTAGCAATAACAATAAAAGGAAATTGATATTGTATGTAAAACATTTTTAAGTAAAAAAAAACTTAAGAGTTCCAGTGATCATCTCTGGTCTTCTTCATCAGTTCCACTTCACCAAATTATACTTTCTGATTGCAAATGATTGCATTGCTGATAAAAATACCAATATCACTATATATATGCCTATAATATTTGAGGAGTTCCCTCGGTTTCTCTAGGATCCCATCATCAGATCCTGACCTGATGACTATGGGACAAACTAGGAAGTATACTCTTCAAAACAAAAGAAGACTTTTTGAAATCGGTCCAGGCTTCTTTGAGTAATCGGGGAACAAACATAAAAAAAAAAGATTCCGACGAATTGAGAACCTCCTCCTTTTTTTGAAGTCGGTTAAAAATTGTTTGCAAACCTATATCACAATAGTGACTATACACACCTACCAATGAAACATTCGTTAAATGCGACTTGGATCGAAAATTCCTCGCTCCACAGAATAACTTTTAATTTAAACAAGAATATTTCTTCTGCTTCCCTCCCCTATTGTTTGCTAGTTTACGGATTGTAAACTAGCAATTAATAGGGATGATGACAGGGTCCGAAACAGCAAATTCTATTTAGTCCGCCCGTTAAATTATCAAAAAATATTGGACACGTATTTTTTGCTTATTCAAATGTATAAAAAATCACCAAGATAAAGCGCATCAAAGTTCAGGAGTGGGGGCTTGTGACGTCACTTCTATGTAAAAAGTGTACCAAGGCGTGACGTCATGCGATATTTTAACGCACTGTATCGTCATCATTTTTTGTTAACGTGACAAAAGAAAAAATACGTGTCCAATACTTTTTGGACTTTTTGGAAATCTATCTGACGTACTAAAAAAATTTTTTTAGTCATCATTCCTATTTTAAAACTGTATTACTTATCTCGAAAAAACAGTTATAGCGATATAATGCACCGTAAACGTCTTTTCCCCATCCAGAATCCGCAGCAGTTCATCCTGGACTTGCTGCAGTTCATTCAAGAGCAGACCAAAGGGGACATGACGTCGGAGAGAGTGCAGCATGTCACGTACGCGCTCACGGCTCTCGCCAACGTTATCATCAAGAATCCGGGTACGTATATCTTAGAAATACTGGAGAGAATAGCATAAAGTAGCCCAAAGCAGTAGATAGACAAGAACAGGTTATTGTCAGGGTATGGGCGCCCCCAATATTTTTTAATTATTTGTAGCCTCGCGTATGACCACTATCTCACCTGATAGTAAGCGATGATGTTGTCGACGGTGAAGCACGCTTGCCTAGAAGTAATCTAAAATTACTTTAATTCCTATAAACTTTATAGTAACCGTATATATTTGTGTAGTATTTGTAATTTCTGTACTCATTAGTTCTTTTTTAAAATTGGGTATCAATATGATAGTTTGGGACGCAAATTTTGCTTGCTTCCCAGCTACGCTACACATTTTTCTCTGCAAAGACGCTCACATTGACCTTAAAAAAGAAAGTGGGGGAGGGCAGGTTATAAAAGATGTTTTTTTAGAGGTTTGGTTTTATAAATAAAATAAAAATTATAATTGCCATAGTATTGGCTTTGTTTAAAAGATATTCATATGCCATATTAGTACGTGCTTAAACATGATTTCGGAACCGCGGCTGGCTCGAATGAAGCGTAATCGGGCAGTCCAATTTTCGACCACTAAATATCGAACAACGTTTGAGAAGCGATGAGGCTCATTTTTGTTTGAACGGCTACGTCAATAAGCAGAATTACAGAATTTGGGAGTGGAGTAAATCCAGAAGCCGTACGACTTCATAGTGGAAAATAACATTTTTCTGGCCAAAAAATAATAAAAGTCTTTGTAAGAGTCTTTAATAAAATTAAAGTCGTCTAGTGGCCGGGTCCCTAGATCGAACCTTCAAATTATTACACTCTATGGCAAACGATACAGTCAGTTTTTAAAAAACATCATCATCATCTATCTTTTTTGTTCGAATCTGTCCTTAACCGAAACCGAAATCGTTGGTCGGACACTAACCTATAGGTGTCAACTGGTGGCAACTGTCTTTTTCGCAAGCCCCAATCCGGTCTCGGGATTTATTGTACTGTGTTTCTAAATTCCTATTATCACAACACAATACTTCATCTTTCCTTCCAGGCGCAGAAATCCAATGCATAGGGCAGTTCGGGCTTATCTTCGGCATGCTATCGGCTCGCCCTCACCCGTCACTGCAGGACGCCGCACTACGCAGCGTGCTGGCCGCGGGCGGCTCACGCGAGTGTGTGGAGGACATCGCCGCCAGCGCCGTGCTGGGGCATCTGTTGGCCTTGCTGGCTGACCGGCCACCGCGGCCTGATGCCTTGGCGGCGTTAGCGGCCTTGCTGGCTAATACTGCGCTGGTTAGAGAGGCTCTCAACAAAGGTAAGTGGTTTGACCGAGTACACTCCGTCCAGCCTGTTATTTTACTTTTCACAGCTTTAAAATTAATGCGGTACCGATTCGATTTCTTATAAAAACCGACTTTATTAATGTAGAAATTTTAATCGATTTAACATACGATAACACATGATTTTATTCAAGTGAAGATGCCAGTTTATATAGAGAAGAAGCCAACCATTCATCATAATAAAATCGCAAGTCTTTTTATTTGCTTTTTTCATATATTTATATATCCAATATAACTTTTTCAAAAAAAATCCTTCATTTTAAGGGTGAACCTTAATTGCAAGTCTTTTTATAATTACATAATATATAACATATATTCAAAATAATAATAATATATTTTTATAATTTTTTAAATTACAATGCGATATTTACTGCTACGTAAATTCGATTTAACTGTGAATTTTAAAATTGGAATAACGGAGCGAAAAAGCACGTCCCTTCACTAATGTAAGCGTCGATGAAGTATTGCATTTTATTGTCTATGGTTGCCTGTTAATAATTATGAAATCTCATAGGCGTGCCTCTGTCAAAAGTAAAAAAATAGGCTAGACGCAATATTAGGTGCATTCGGTAAGGCTCTAACATAGTGAGGAAAAGCCTAAGCTATCTAATTCTGGACTGGTTAGGGAGGCTCTTAACAAAGGCAAAGATAATATAATACTAGCATACAGATGCCTCATCCCATACAAAGAAACCGTGCCGACGTAACTAGCGTTTTTCGTCTGATTAAGATGATTATAAAATATTTTTATAAGTACTTTGATTGCGTTCGGTTCCGTTCCATGGCTATAGATGGTGTTAGCAGCGACTTGCAAGTAAAAGGGTTTTCTCGGTTCGTGACTATTTTCTTCTTTAAATACAGTGACGATTTGTTTTATAGTATTTTTTGCACGTGTTTACAGTTTTATTGTACCAAAATGTGTTACAATACAAATTTTAAGAATAGAGTGGCTTGCCTCAGAAACGCCATCTATTGGACTCAATTTTAAATGATCCGTTCAAATATACTTTGAAATGTGAATTAAGAGCCGAATATTCCATAATGTTGTGCTTAAGAGAGTTGATTAAAAAAGAATATACAATTTTTATGATCAATTCTAGAAAATATTAATTTTACACACAATTCAATTCCAAATCAATGCATATCGCGCCATCTAGTGACATTTATTAGAACCAAATTGTTATTGTTAGCGCTGGGACCTCGTGACATTATGTAATGACATTCATGACAATTTGCCCTCATGATTTATCATTATCTTTAAAGCACCTAGTTTGTTACGATGAATTATTATCATCAAACCTGTTTGTCCTTTTGTGCAGGTGCTGTGATATACCTGTTAGATCTGTTCTGCAACAGTAAGCTGCCAGAGACGAGAGAGGCTGCCGTCGAGCTGCTCGCTAGAATGATGGCTGACAAACTGCACGGACCTAAGGTATGTTCTTATATCTATTTCAATAATTCATAGATGGTTTTTTTAAATGACTGTTCCTTTTGAACTTTGGAATAAGCGGGCAAGTTATATGTAAAGACTAACTTGTGCCAGTGGCTTCGCTTGCGTTAATATATTTAATCATTGCAAGGGAAAGTAAACACAGGATAAAAAGTATCCGATATTCTTCTTCAATATAAGGGGTGCTGGCAGTGTTTTTGAGCAAGCACTTTCAAGATGAAAAGTTGATAGTTGAGTAGGTGCGGCTGAGGAAGAATATAGGCGTGTTCAGACGACACGCCCGCATCAGCACCCGCGTCTAATGGTGCTCCCCACACCGCTGTTAAAAAGCTTTACAAACATTAGTAAACATTTTCCAAACATAAATTTTATCACAATGTTAAGGTGCTCCCTACAGATATAAATCTAACTAGATGATTGTATGTCTTACTTGATACTTCGTATGTCAAAAAAAAGGAGTAAAAGTACGATCAATGATCGTACTTTGAGCTTTTCTTTAAGCATTATCAGCACCTAAAAAAATGCCAAATTATGCTATTCATTCATTTTGAGCTCTAAAGACTATAGAAAAAGTTGCCCGATGCATTGGAAATGTTTTCTTTCATTTTTAATTATGTGTAAAAATGTGGCACGCTTGGTTTTTATACAGATGGAGGGACTTGCGTTATCTAGTTAGATTTATGTCTGTGGTTCTTTCACACTGCTGAAAAATGTTTTCATGTTAGGTAATGTTAGTAAACATTGTGTAATGTGATAATATAATGTAGTAATGATAGTAAGCATCAGTGTAGGAGCACTCAAAACGTTTAACAATTCCTAACATTTGTTAGTAAATGTATTGGTGTTAGAAAATGTATGTAAACATTTTTAACAGCGGTGGGTGAGCATCATAACTCGCTTTGAAATTTGTTGTATATAATTTGACTCTTAAGACACATCAATAGATCTCAAATTGCATTTTCGCACGCGCGGGTCTCCCCCCGCCTCATGCCAACCCCGCGCTGACCCACCCACCTCGCATACGCTATTTGAGATCTAATGATGTGTCCATAATACTCAAATTATTTACAACAAATATCAAAGCGAGTTAGACGCGGGTGCTGACGCGCGTGTCGTCTAAACGCGCTCGGTTCTGAGACATCAAAAATATTTCAGGTATAGTCTCGGTGTTCTATCAATAGTACATTACTGCAGCGGCCAGCAAAAGAGGCATTGATGGACGAACGTGTAAATGTGGGCCGAGGCGAAGCCGAGGCACACATACGTAAGTCCATCAATGCCTAGTTGTGGCAAAGGCTTGTATAGTGCTTTTCTCAAATAATGCGCGGAAATTAAAACTAAGTAGTACCTAGAACTCATTTTGGCAAATACAATTACTTTTCAAAATCAATAACGAACAACAATAATCATGCCCGCGTTAGGCTTAGCACGCACTGCGATTTTTCCGCCCGTTCTGCGGCCTATGGAATTGTATGAAGCCGCACCCGTTGCGATAAAAAAATCACGCGGGAATAATACTACAAAAATCCGCGCAAATAAAAATCGCAGCGCGTGCTAAGCCTTAAAGTGTTCATTTGTTTTTTTTTCAATAAACAGCTTTCTATTGGCAAGCCAGTTCGAAATTTAAATAAAACCTTTGATAAGTTACCTCCTTGGTTGCCATGATTCGGAGTAAAAGATCGTTCCATTTTTAAATTACACGACAGATATGAGTTTACTATGTAATTTATTTGGTCGCTACAAACGACAGATATGGATTTTCATACAACTTTTGCCGGCCGCTGCTCGCATGTATTTGGCCTGTACTGCAATTTCGATTTATCTCGAAGAAGTTTGTCAAAATAATGCTCAAATTTCCAAGCATGTTTGAGAAAAACCTCTTACAAGGCCCAATCTATTGCGTAATTAAGGCGCTATAAACGCCCCAATGTTAACGCAGTACTGGCCGTGCGCCCGCTGGATGCCAAAATATCAATATTGAACCTGCTTTTAAACAGTTTTGTTTGCAAAATAAATATTATTTGATTTACATACACTATGTTAGTTATGAAGAAATTCCAGCCATCATTTTATCTGTGTAAAAATATTTTTAAACATCCAAGACGTTTTGGAGGAGTTTCCAAAAGTTGCGAAAAAATATCGTGTTGTAATTTCTTTTTTTAAAGCGGAACCTATTAGTTACACGAAAAAATCGTGTGTTAAAAAGTATGTACATGAATCAATAATATTTTTTTTTTCAAACCTTTTAACCCAGCCGTTACTAAGGAGTATGCTTTAGAAAGTTACCGTTTTACGGCACTAAAGGGTATGCAGGCCCTTAACAAGTTTCAATGAACTAACGTCTTCTATTCTTATATAAGGCTTATTTTCCCACAGGTCCGTCTAACGATATCCCGGTACATTCCGGGCGTGTTCGCTGAAGCGATGCGTGAGTCTGGTGCGTCGAGCGCAGTACACATGTTTGACGCTCAGCACGAACATCCTGAACTAGTGTGGACGGACGACACGAGACGCAGACTCGCGACGCACATCGCGACGTTGAGGGACAAGTTAGTATTACCACAGATAATATAGTACTAGCATACAGATGCCTGATCCCATACAAAGAAACCATTAGCGGTTTTCGTCTGATTAAGATGATTATTTTTTGTACATCAACCGCGTTTGGTTTCGTTCCACGGGTATAGATAGATGGTGTTAGCAGTGACTTGCAAGTAAAATTGTTTACTCGGTTCGTGAATATTCTTTAAATACAGTGACGACGTTTGTTATATAGTATTTTTTGCACGTTTTTACAGTTTCAATGCACCAAAATGTGTTACAATACAAATTTAAACAATCGAGTGGAATGCCTCAGAAATTTAAAATGATCCGTTCAAATAATCTTTGAAACGATTTTAACTACCAATTCTCAATTCAGAAACCTGCCCATAATTGGTTCGAATCGAGAAATAAAACACTGGACACAGCATAGAAAGAAAACAGTCGGTACAAAGTGAGTTTCATGCCAGCAGTGTTTAGTGGGCTATAGATGATGTTAATATTTAACAGTCAGAAGACCACAACGTGCTTGGTATCCCTTGCTTTATATGGTTGGCTGTGTATGTCATTTTCAAACCTTATAGAACATCTCGAATCATCGAACACAGTTACCACCAGTCAGGAGGCTAGTTGCAAAGGTATTCATAATACCATACTATTGTAACTTTGATTACGATTTGGGTAATCACAACGTAAGTCATTTAGCGAGATCTTTGAGATTGTAATAGATTCAGAAGTTCACGTCCTTCCGTACTCTTTAACAAGAAAAGAATGTGAGCGCGACACTAACATTGACATAATTATAATAACAGACAAATAAACGGTTTAATTTATTGATCTTTTTACGTATGTAATCATTGACATGTGACATTCGATGAGGAGGAGCTCGTGGCTAAATAATAACAGCCGCACTGGTCGATCATCAAGGTTAAGCAAAGCTTGACTAGGTCGGTCCGTGGGTGGGTGACCATTTCAACATACCGAGTTTTGTCCGTGCCTTGGAAAGTACGCTAAGCCGTTGGTCCCGGCTGTCATTTGAAGATCTTTGACAGTAGTTACGGGTAGTCAGAAGCCTGAGGTCTGACACCAGTCTTGCCAAGAGGTATCGTGTTACCCAGTTTATTTATTTATGTATTCTTTATTGTACACCAGAAAATACAGTAACAAAAGAAACTTAAAACTAAAAATATACAACGGGCGGCCTTATCGCATTCCGCGATCTCTTCCAGGCAACCTGGAATGGACAGTTTCTGGGTTGTGGAGGTCAGATAGGCAGTCGCTGCATGTAAAACACTGGTACTCAGCTGAATCCGGTTAGACTGGAAACCGACCCCAATGTAGTTGGGAAAAGGCTTGGCCGATTGATGTGACATTCGAAAAAATGTGACATCCTGGTGGATGTCGCATGTCTGTCTCGTGGTGGATGACATCCGCACTGGGCTCGCGTTTTGGATTACGGCCCATTCCCCTTTCACAGAAAGGAAGCATGTGTCCCAGCAGTGGGAACATTAAAAGGCTGATTATGATGATGAATTAACATCCCTTACAACCCACAGACACCAATCCGACCAGCTCCGCACTCCAAACGCGACATTCGAGGACCGGGAGACACTCGAGCGTGCAGCGGCTGGCGAGCAAGCCTGGGCACCGCCGGGAGAGGTGGTGGTGGACGGCGTGTACCTCAAGCTATACCTGCAGAACCCCCACTGGAACCTCCGGAGCCCTAAGAGGTTCTTACAGGAATTGCTGACGGAGACCATCACGGCGCTCAACAAGGATGCTTCTGAGGTGAGTTTCAATTTTAAAGAACATGGTTGTCAATTATGGCACTAAATTATAGAAAAATACTGTCACACAGGTATGAGTGACAGAGGTGGCGGTGAGCGGTAGAGCGCTACACAGTCTATTTTTTAAGCCTTTAGTCCAATGATCTTTTTAAATATTTTTTCCAATCTATATATATAAAATAAGATACTGACTCATTAACTCACTGACCGCTTAGCCTAGAAGTATGAAATTTGGCAGAAAGGATCCTTAAGTGACCTAAGAGAGTACTAAGACAGTATTTTTGGAAATGCCACCCCTAAGGGGGTTGAAAGTTTGTATGAAAAATCGAATTCCTTCGGCCAAAATTCTTGAAACTTGGCACTAATAGTAATCTTAATATAATCCTTTCCTATGCGCGCCCTCACACAGGCCAAAAACAACAGTCATGTATGTTGTCAATCAAACTTCAAACATCTGATTCTTCGCATAAAATTATTTGAATATTTTTTTTCGTCACAGGGAAGCCGCGGCGAGACATGCGCGTTAGCACTAAGCGCAGCCTTGCGTGCGCGGCCGGCGTTAGGTGAACTATGCGCACAGCTAGGCGAGCTGCCGCGACTGGCGCGACTGCTGCCCACCGCGCCCAAGCTAGCTGTGCCTGTGATTACTGCACTTGCGCCTACGCAGGTGAGCTTTTGTAAAATATACTGTGGGCTTATTCCGAGTTTTTACTCATGCTCGCTCGCGTTAACGTAAACGTAAATTATTTTTAGAGTTCCTATGGTCTAAACGTAGCCCTATTGCTGTCAGTCACGTGGCTATCTGTCTGGCTGTCTGTCTATCCGTCGTCTGTCGCACAATTTTGTTCCGAAGATTTTTATAACTGCCCATTGACCTATGAACTTGAAATTTATCCGTCGTCTGTCGCACAATTTTGTTCCGAAGATTTTTATAACTGCCCATTGACCTATGAACTTGAAATTTATCCGTCGTCTGTCGCACAATTTTGTTCCGAAGATTTTTATAACTGCCCATTGACCTATGAACTTGAAATTTATCCGTCGTCTGTCGCACAATTTTGTTCCGAAGATTTTTATAACTGCCCATTGACCTATGAACTTGAAATTTATCCGTCGTCTGTCGCACAATTTTGTTCCGAAGATTTTTATAACTGCCCATTGACCTATGAACTTGAAATTTATCCGTCGTCTGTCGCACAATTTTGTTCCGAAGATTTTTATAACTGCCCATTGACCTATGAACTTGAAATTTATCCGTCGTCTGTCGCACAATTTTGTTCCGAAGATTTTTATAACTGCCCATTGACCTATGAACTTGAAATTTATCCGTCGTCTGTCGCACAATTTTGTTCCGAAGATTTTTATAACTGCCCATTGACCTATGAACTTGAAATTTATCCGTCGTCTGTCGCACAATTTTGTTCCGAAGATTTTTATAACTGCCCATTGACCTATGAACTTGAAATTTATCCGTCGTCTGTCGCACAATTTTGTTCCGAAGATTTTTATAACTGCCCATTGACCTATGAACTTGAAATTTGGTGATAATGTTTATTATTACGTATATTTTACTAACAAATACCAATATATTGAAACATTTTGTTTTTCTTTGGTGCGGAACCCTAAATGTGCGAAGTCGGATAGACTCGCTTTTGATCACCTGACTGTAACCTATGATGTGATCGAAGTAGTAGAAGTCATTTGTATTAAAACTAGATCAGCGCCGTCCCGTGACAGTAAGGGCGGTTACGCACTACACGTCCGTGTCCGTGATTTCATTTCAGAGTTCAAAATGTTCTGAATTATGACAGATTATGACGGATAGAGTTCGGGTGTAGTGCGTCAGCTTCCCTACAAGCAGTAAGGTTATAGTTTTCGCCAAACTTCTTGGCTGCTGAAGTTGGCTACAGTGCTGCGCAGTGAGCAGAAAGTTCATTTTAGCCAAGCTTAATTTTTTTAAAGCAAATTTGTCATAGGATAGCTTGATTTATTCAAAAAAACAAAAACCGGACTTTGGATTAATTTTCAAAAGTCCTTTGTTTTTTAGGAGTTGGCCCCAACCATTTTCCTTTAATAGACTACCCACAACCCTGAGTTATTGCACCGCGTGACTTTTAATTCCTGGAATATTGCGTGTATAGCAAAGGATTTACTGAAATTGTTTTGTATATTCCATGATTTTCATTTATAGTTTTACGTGATAAAAACCTAATGTTTTCTATATTACAATTATTCACTTGATATACCTAACTAATTATTTTCTTGGATGGGATCCCCTACAGAAGTGATATCAAGTCTAACGTCTCGATATTCAACTTAGAACTTATTCTAATATAACTAAATATTCAATTTAAACCTAGTTAATTATTACTACTAAAAGTTAATTTATATAATTTCCTTCACTTTTCAGGCGTGCGTCGTAGCACTATCCCAGACAGAAGTGATGTCTGGTCTGAAGTCTGCGGTACAGTCGTGTAGAGAGATCATCGGCAGCGCGTGTGAAGCGCTCGCACTTATCTTCTCTAGCAACGCCAATACTGACAGGCTGGTGTTGCAGGTTAGTTATCTATTCGTGTTTTTAACCCCAGGCGGAAAAATAGAGGAGTTATAAGTTTGACGTGTGTATTTGTGTGTGTCGACATAGCTCCTAAACGGATGAACCGATTTTGATAGTTTGTTTTCTTTAAAAGGTGACTTTATTGATAGTGAATAGCGATGTTTGATGTAAATCGGTTTAGCCGTTCAAAAGTTATGCGCATTTTATTCTTTGAATAGGGATATTTTCAAAAGATATCTGTTATAATTATTTTGATATATTTAATTGAATAATTAAGATGGATTGTCGATCGATGCGTGTTTACTACTAGATAAATTGTGTAATTTAAAGAGGTATTTGTGTCGGGGTTTTTTTAAGTTTTACTTGTTTAGCTATTATTTCTTAATCAGTGTGAGTGATGGCCGATGGGGTCGAAAAGTTCTGGAGTGGCTACCGCGAACTGGAAAACGTTGCGTCGGAAAGCTTCCCATTAGGACACATGACCTACAACCTTATTGCGTAATGAATTCGGCAAGGAAAAGGACAAAGAGTATGAAAAATTGACCAATCACATGCGAGATACAACCGCATTCATTACTCAATAAGGCTGCTGGTGAAGGTGGCGGGTGTCCGCTGGATGCGAGATCCACTGGACCGCTCAATGTGTCGACACTTGGAGGAGGCCTATATCCAGCAGTGGACGTCTTTCGCCTCAAATGATGATGATTATGTAGATTTCTTCAGCAGACTGTCACTAATTCCAACACCAACATCTCCACAGGCACTAGAAACCGACCTAGTAGGCGAGCTGCTCTCCCTCCTCGAGACCCGTTTAGACGGCTCGGCGGCCGCGCAGCTGGTTCGCGCATTGAAGGCCATGTCCCGCTCCCCGCTGCACGGCGAGCGAGTGAAGGCAGTACTGGCGCGCTCGCCCATCTGGGAGCACTACTCCGCGCAACGACATGACCTGTTCATTACTGCAGCGCCACAGAATAATTTGCTTACAGGTAATTATTGCTTTGAAACTTTGCCTAATCAAATCAAAATCAAAACTTCTTTATTTCAATTAGGCTAGTAAGCGGCACTTTTGAAAGTCAAAAATTTAAATTTAATATTAATTGATTCTACCGTCCATTCGGAAAAGTAAAAGAAAAAGAAAGAAAGAAAAATATTTATTTGTGACCCGCACAGGAGAACGAGAAATAAGAAAAATAATTCACCAGCAACTTGCTTTAAAATACAATCTAGTGGATTCTGAGGTACCGTATTACAAGTATGTGCCTGACCCAGTTCTCGAACCATGACCATGTCACATTGTACTGGGATCGGTCTATTATCACAGATAGGACTATTTTTGTCAATAAGACGGCCTATAGTGTTGATATACCGATTAGCGCGCCGCACAATGATAACGATGTCACCATCCCGCATGACGAGAACCTCGTGAAAGCTGAGAAAGAGAAACAAATCAAGTATCTCAACTTAGCACACGAGGTTGTCGACATGTGGAATGTGGACTCGGCGATCATTGTGACGATTGTCGTTACGGCCAACGGCCTGATAGCCAAGAGCCTCGACGACCATCTGTCGAGGCTGTCATTGCGCGGTTGGATCAAGGGCTTGATACAGAAAGCAGTACTCCTCGATACGGCTCGCATTGTGAGGAGGTCCCTGTACCTGAAGCGCTAACCACCGGAAGCTTGAACCCAGTTCCCTATACCGGTGGGCCTCTATTTTTAATATTTTTAAATGTTTTTAAGTTTTTTTTTTTAATATTTAAAAATGTATTAAGTTAGAATGAAGCTAAATAAAGAAATAATAATAATATAGCTTGTTATGGAGAAGAGCGGACAAGAAACTCCACACTAACTCTTTTAAAAATAACAAATATAATCATATATACGGGGCTGAGATGCGGACACTCACGATACGGCTGCCCCATCAGTTTAAAGTCGCTCAGCGAGCTATGGAAAAGGAGCTCGGAGTCTCTCTGAGGGATCGAATCCGAAACGAGGTGATCCGACAGGGATCAAAGTTGTTGACATAGCTCACAGAATAAGCAAGCTGAAGTGGCAATGGGCCGCCCATATAAGTCGTAGAACCGATGACCGTTTAAGTAGACGTGTTCTTGAGTGGAGATCGCGAACTGGTAAACGTAAGGTAGTACGCCCTCAGGCTAGTTGGAGCGACGATCTTCGCAGGATGGCTGAGAGTTGCCGCAAAACGAAACAAATGGCGTGCAATTGGAGAGCCCTTTGTCCAGCAGTGAACTGCTATATAGGCTGATGATGATGATTAAATATTGATTAGATTGAAACTTTGGCTAGAAAATATAATATGACTAACTGACCCGGCAAACTTTTTTTGCCATAAAAACACCAAACATTTATCTACCCTACCTACCCTACCTACCCTACCTACCCTACCCTACCTACCCTAACTAAAAATAGATAGTAGCCGATTCTCAGATCTACTCAATATGCTCACAAAATTTCATGAGAATCGGTCAAGCCGTTTCGGAGGAGTACGGGAACGAACATTGTGACACGAGAATTTTATATATAAGATGCTCATGAGCCTTAAGGGCCTACATACGCTTTAGTGCCGTAAAACGGTAACTTTCTAAAGCATACTCCTTAGAAACGGCTAGGTAAAAAGGTTTGAAAAAAAAAAAAAAATTGATTCATGTACATAATTTGGAACACAAGGTTTTTTCGTGTAACTAATAGTTTTGCTTTAAAAAAATAATTAACAAGACGATATTTTTCGCAACTTTTGGAAACTCCTCCAAAACGACTTGGATGTTAAAAAATATTTTTATACAGAAAAATTGATGGCTGGAATTACTTCATACCTAACATAGCATATGTAAATCAAATAATATTTTGCAAACAAAACTGTTCAAAAGGAGGTTCAATTTTGATATTTTGGCACCGAGCGGGCGCACGGCCAGTACTGCGTTACATTGGGGCGTATGTATCACCTTAATAAGGCATCAATGTCTTGGTTTAAATATCTTTATTCTCATTAAAACAATAGTCGCTTAAATGAGTACATTTTTTTTTTCACAACTTTTTATTATCCTAGTGAGGGTAAAGGAAAAACAAAATATGGTTAGTTGTTGCCTCGTTAGGTTAGGGTTCGTTGTCAATACTGTCATGATTCCCTTTAAAAAAAGGAAAAGTTGTTAGGTTTTCGTGATTTAAATTAAAAATATTGATTACTTTCGTAAATTGAATGTCAAAATTATATTTTACAATCTGAGTTAAAGTGCGACCATCTATTACTGTACTCTATGAGTGCGACAATAAGTCGTTGACAGAATGTGAATAGAAGTGTGGTCACCTAGCTCACAGACTATATAGGAAATTAAGGTTGCGTTCCAATTCTTCTATATCTCTCACGCACTGGAACAATGATGGGTTTTGGAAAATTGAATTTTCGGGAGAAATACTGAGCTTCGTTGTAATAATCGAGCATTGGTTCATTCTATCATTCCCATTTTTTTCGTTACTATTAGTGTAGATTCAAATGGGGAAATTAAAATGTAATTGCTCGCACAGTATAAAAAAACTCGTTCTTTCTACAGCGGCTCCTCATACAGCGGGTTACCTGACAGCTCCGCCCTCCAACATCCCAGCGCAACCGCCTCCCATCGACTGACCTAAGAAGGCGACACATACGACAGTTGCGACAAGTGCGACAGTTCCGACAAATACGTGCGGTCGGGCCGCCTAACTATACATACACGCTACGTTTCTGAAAGGAGAGTACAGTTGACCCCTCACGTAGATCCAATGTAGAATCTCTATTGAATTACTCGAAATTATTGGTATCACTTCAAAATTTACGAAATTCTAGTAATTTTTCGCGTGTATTCAATTGATTAACAATCACATAATATTTTAGCAATGAAATGCATCGAATGCCTATCAAAATTCTAAATGAAAACGTTTGCCTTATATCTCTAGTACGAATTTTATTAATCACAATAATTTTATATTAGAAGTCGGTGTCGCAATTATGCCTTCAAAGTACAGCTTTGCACGCCTTTCAGAAACTAGATGTGTCAGAGAATTTGCCTTGGGGTACTCCGCGGCCTATTACATATATTATTTCGATGTAAGATGCCTCAATTCAATGTATTATAGCAATAATTCTAATACGCTTAAGTACTAATTTCGCGCGAAATTCGTGTCGCTGTCTCAACTTTGAGTGTACTTCATGCTAAGCCGTTCAATCAAGTACTAACAAGGCAAATTCATATTTGTACTTATGTAAAAATATAGTTACAACTGCTGATGTTCTAACCTAAGTTTTGTATCGATGTCTCTTTGTAAATTAAAGGTATATTATTTACTCATTTTCATCACTAGTGAATGGTTCGCTCGAAGTATTAACAGCCAAAGTAAAGTTTTTTTTATGTATCTCTGTTGTTCGTCTAAACTAGAACTGTGTATAAAAGTTTGATCTCTAACGAAAGGCATATTGTTTACATCATTCCTAAATACGTTAGCGATATAAGATTTTGTATTAGGATTCGCACTTTTTTATGAATTTAGATTAGTGATTTTTACAGAATTGTGCACGCGTTTGCAAATATAATGTTGTTGTTTTGCAAATTAATGAAATATATCAAATTGTTTTATATACACAATTACCCGCGTTTTGTCCTGTACTGTTTAACAATAGTTGTGATTTAAAGGCAATATTAATTAACTAAGCAATACAAAAATTAAGCGGCCTGTCTATGGTCATAAGTTCTACAATGTGTTCTTTTTTCAGAATTCTACATCGAAATAAAAAAAACTCTTCAAGAATCGTCGGGTAAAATGTGTTGAAAGTTTTAACGTTAATAATTTGCTAGAATTCGCACTTTTATAAGAAAATTTAGGGTTTAAATATATGTACCAATAGTCTGTGAGTACATGACATAGTTTTCGTTAGTACCCGTTTTATGTGTGTATTCATAACATAAAGGCTTTCTTGCCATATTTAGTTATTGTATTGAGACTGAAATTCATTGAAAATACAATTTTATATTTTGAGTTTTGGCACTAAAATAAACGTTAGGTATGCGAGGCCTTTGGGGCTTTTGTGGGAAAATATATTTTGTCAAATTATAATAATAATAATTCATATTAAACATCTTAGAAATTGTTGGCTGGAATCGCAAAAAAAAAACTTATACGGAAATCGTAAAATGGATTTTCGTCATAATATTTTAAAACTCATAATTAATTCAAACGTTAAAAAAGTATGTAAAGCTTCTTTTAATTAATTTAACTCCTTAATTTAATCAAAATTATGTGTGATAATATTGTAAAGGAAATTAAATAAAAAAATATTGTTTGGTTTAGTCATATCATAGAGTTTTAAGACATCTTTACTTTATGGAATTTATAATGCTCTTATGTTCGCTCATTTATTATTGAGTACGTCCTAAAAAAATATGTATTATAGTTAATTTAAAATTAGTATATACCAACTACCGTTTTTAGTCGATTGCTGATATTTGCTTTTAATTTGGTTTTGCTTTTCTGTACAAAGCTTTCTTGCTGTAATGCGCCAGTAGTATAAAACATCGATTGATATCGGTAGTAGGTACATCACTAGTAGCGATAATAAAGGAATGCGAATGGTCGTGATGTCTGTGTGTTCTGTAGTTTCTGATCTAATTTGAAAACGAAGTGTAGTCAAAAATATAAGAAAAAAAATACACTCAAATACTTACATAATTCTTCTTCCAAATTGTAGTCTGGTTATTGACGTGTCTTTTTATGCTTTTAATTATAGTTAATAATTTACTAAATAGTACAGAAAACACACATCACGAATGGATATATCGATGGCACCATGTTGTAAAAGCGAGGTGTGATTATATGGATATTTTTATATCTAGAGATAAGTCATATTGCTGTAAAATATACGAAGTTAATATATCAATCTATACTGGCGTTTTATTTAATGGCGGTGCTTGAAAAAAATTAGTAGATACAAATATTATAAAAAACTAGCTGACACCCGGGGCTTCGCAACTGGCTACCTAGCATGCCTAACCTGCCTACCCTATCTACCTAGCTACAAATTTTTATCTATCATCAATAGTTTTCTCAGAGCACGCCAAATAATGAATTTTATAGGCAACATTTTGCTACCTTGGGTTACATTATTGCAATTTTCATAAGGATCTTCTACTGGTGAAAGAATTTTCAAAATCGGATATGTAGATCCAGAGATTACCCCTTACAACGTCACAAACTCACAAACCTTACCTCTTTATAATATTAGTAGAGATATAATAAAAGTATAAAAGGAACCGGAAACTACGTTATTTTGAAATAAAATGCAAATTGCTTTCACTTTTTTATTGGACACATTTTATGAGGAACTTTTTAATTGATAGTTTATGTCATTCTAATTTAACTAATGTACACTTAAATATCTTACAAAATTGTTATAATACATAGGTTTGGAACATAACCTCTCTGAAGTAGCATTTTTACAAAAATATTCACCCCATAATCACTAACATAATAAAATTAAATTTGTCACTATTCACACGTGTAAGATCTAACTTATCCTATGAATTCGTAATTTCGTTTTTGTCAAGAATAGGTCGAGAAAACTCTAACTTTTATAATAACAGCCACCATACAACAACATACATAAGTACTAACAAGCTTTCTTATTAAAAAACTATTTCACAAAAAAATTACCGACTTCTAAAGCATAACACTTAGGAAAAAATTACTTTCGTTTCGGAAGTCAGTGTCTTCGATACATCTTGTTTTTATCTTTTTAAACACCGACTTCACCAACATACATGAGTAGGTACCTACTATGAAAACCCATAGTACATAATGAGTACTATAAACAGATTTGTATCTGTTTATAGTGTGTGTTCCTATTTGTAGGGATGTTTACTGGATACAAAAACGATAATTCTAATTAGTTATAATTCCGTCAGTGAGATTATCAAATAATGTTGGACCAGTATTTATGCTTTATCAAATAAATAAAAATTTACAAAGATGATGCGTATCAAAGTTCAGGAGTGGGGGCTTGTGACGTCACTTTGTCAGAATAAAGAACGCCGTGACGTAACACGTTATTTCAACGCATGGTATCGTCGTAACTTTTTGTTTACGTAACAAAAGAAAAATACGTGTCCAATATTTTTAGGTTATCTAACTGACGGAATAGATATTTTTTGTCAACCCTATTGCATTGCTATTTTGATTCTAAATACGGACCACAATGTATTAAATTATAAAAGATACTTATCACAGCAAGTAACTCAGATCTAGGACACCATAATAACACGTTTTCTAAAAGTACAAGTAATAACAGTCATCATTCATAATGAACTAAAATACTAAATAAATCAAACTTTATTTCAATAGGATAAAATTCTTATCAGAATGACGGTAGTTTTGTACTGTGTTGTTCATTTTGAAACAGTTCTTGTGTAAGTTTAATTTTCTTCGTTGATTAGATCTTTTTAGCAATCGGTTCGTCACGTTTTTGACGCTGACCCTGTACCTATTTGCTCAGGTTTTTTGTTGGTTCTCGTATTGGAGAGTGCATCTACCTCCTTTTTCGTCAAGTAGTGATGACGTCATACAGGATGTGCGTTGAGCAAATCTGGCGGTGTTGTGTAGTGGTTGGTGTGTGGAGCCTTTAGAGGTCGTTCGTATGTTTCTCCTCTTGTCCAAGCGCGCTTGCCTCTGCAGAAATAACATCATCAGTATTATACAGACTGGCCTTGTCGCCATATGATCGGGAATGTATAACACTACCTACCTGTCTTTAAATTAACTTTTAATTAACTTGCTTAAAATTAGTTAGGGTTATTTCCACTTCTGAAATTTTGTTAAATATCAGAAGTGGAAATGACCATCTTACGTTTCTCGATAACCTTATTGAAATCGAATAATGTGCCTAGAACCGATTTATGCTTCTTTCAGTCAGATGGGCTCCGTAGCCCTAGCGATGACCTGAAGAAATTAAGTGAGAGAGAGTTGAAAGATGAAAGAGAATATTCTCTTCTAGCTCTTTAGTGACCAACGACCATTTTTCTATATACCTGGCCCATTCACTTTGAAGAAGTAAATGGGTAAGTAAAACAGATGACCTTGATAAATCATCAACATCTTTCTGCCTGCCTCATGTAGTATGTAGAAGAAAACGTGTTGCGCCAAATCCAAGTTGAATTCAATTCCATACTGACCTGTCCACCGTCTCGCTGTAACTGACTCCCTTTTCTTTCATATCACTCCTCACCTCACACAGTCCATCCATCTTTTCAAACATGTCAAATAGGTTAACCTTCATAAATATCTCCAAAAAATAAGTTGCTCACCTCATCAACATCTTGATATATCTGTGGTGCTTTGGCGTAGGCGGTGCATCATCAGCGTCTATCTCTAGAGAAAGGTACTGGTTGGCACACGCGCTGTTCAGCAGCTCATCTAGTTGCTGATGTAGTTCCGCGAACGTAGGTCTTTCGCGAGGATGGCTGCGCCAGCAGGACAGCATTATGTCGTAGCTAAAGATAATTATAACATTAGATACATCTTCTCTATATATAAAAAAATCGTTTCAAGTTGTTTGTCCGCGATGAACTTCTTAAACAGATGAACCGATTTTAATGAAATTTTGCACACTGTATGCAGTTTGGTCCAAGTTGAGAGATAGGTTTGTTTCAACGAGTTTGACGCGGACGAAGTCGCGGGCAACAGCTAGTATAAATATCAATATAGCATTAGATTTGACCCTGTAGTGGGATAACTCGAGCTAAATAATAAATGATAATAAGGTTCAAAATACTTTAAAAGTAAAAAAAACTGACGAAATTTTTAGGTGTAGGATCTATTAGGTACAACTTTCTCCTTCGTGCGCGAGTCCGACTTGCACTTGGCCGGTTTTTTTTTATACAAAAGAGGGTACCTTGAAATAAATAGAAAACCGTAAAACGGAAAATGATATCGTTACACTATACAGTAGCTGAAGGAATTTACACATTCGTTCTGGAAAAATCTATATTTAATTATAAACTTTTGATTTATGGTCATGCCACATTTAGCATAATGAAGAGCAATCATCATAAAAGCAGAAACAGAGTAGTTTCTTAATAGCCTACAGAATTAACTAAGTACAAAAATAGTTTGTGATACTGTGATTTATGAATTCTTTATACCTACACGGCTACACCGTTAAATTTTGGTCGTTTAAATGCCGTGGAAGCTTGATCCCGTACATAGAACAGTATCGAATTGTAAAGATAAAATTAAGAAAAAAGCAGTTTTTATTTTTTTTGAAAAAAAAAAAAATTAGAATGAAGTACAATTTTTCTTTTCCTATCAACTTTACTCGATAAATCCGTTTTTCTATTATTAAATGATACGCTTACCAACGAAGGGCATTATTTATATAATACTAGCGTTTGCTTGCAACTTCGCCTGCGTACCTTAGTACTTCAAGTAGCCCATTTTTTCCCTCTTTTTGCACTTCGAATACTCCATACTCATCTAAATCGGTTTAGCGGTTCAAGTGAGAAAAGGTTACAAGCAGACCGAGTTACTTTTGCATTTATAATATTAAGTATGAATGGATAGGTACTTACAGCTGTGGACTGCAGTTGTTAGGCTTGGGCATGCGGTACCCAGACCGTAGTAGACGAGGCAGCCTTGCTGCCGGTACTGACGCATATGGCGCTCCGCCTACTGTCGCTATCTCCCATACCACCACGCCGAATGACCAACTACACATAACAAGGTAAATATTCAATGTACACTTAAAAAAAACTCATTGATTCAGGGAACATATACCTACATACATTACACAAGCAGTAGTAAAATGAGAGAGAGTCCGTAAATATCGCACATTGTGTTTTAGAGAAAGTTCAGCTTTGCAGAGAGACGACGGTATTTTAGTATTATATTACTCATACTTGTGGACTGGCTCTTTCTACTCTTGCTAAGGGAACGAAATTTTTTTATTCTATTAATTTACTGATTCAAGATATACTTACACATCACTCTGCGTCGTGTATATCCTTCTCGTCAGCGATTCCAGCGCCATCCACTTCACTGGCATCTTCCCATTACCTTTCTGCTTGTACTGATTCTCTTCATAAACATCTCTTGAAAGCCCGAAGTCCGCTATCTTCAACGTCCTATCCGCCGTCACCAATATATTCCTGGCTGCTAAATCTCTATGTACTACTCTATTTGCAGCTAAGAATTCCATTCCCATAGCTATTTGACGGCAAAAAGACAAAAGGTCTAAAGCCGTCAACTCCTTATCACAGATCTCTTGAAGCTCATACAGTTTGTTCACGACTAGTTTGGAACTATCCATTTGAGCTGTACATTTAAACAGGTCGTTTCTGTAGTCTGAAATATCTATGTTGTTGTTGTAGTATTTCGCGTTGCGTTTCGATAACATTACGTCCCATGTGCATCTGAAATTTTAACAAAGATATAATTATATTAATAGTAAGTATAGGAAGATTGATTCGTTAAAGGCCTTTGAGAAAGTATACCATCAAAATGTTTCCAAAGTAAAGCCCCATTATTACAATAAAAGACGAGATAAGAATATTCTTAGTTTTCAGATTCATTATTATAGCGATAGAAGGCAGAAGACATGTTGATGACAACAATTTAATTGGTATAGATTTAGCGGTAATTATGGGAATTCAACAGGGTTAAATTTTGGGACCATTACTCTTTAATAACGGTATACTGTTTTAGACATTCATTTTCTCAAAAGATTTACAAAATCACTTACAGAGAAAATACAATATTATAACTTAAAAATAAATGAAGCCGACTGGCGTAGTGGGGTTAAAGTCGGCACAATCTATGAAGTCCGTTGACGTTTCCAATTCTACATGATACATTCGACAGCTTTCTACGTAATAACATGACTCAATAAGTAGATAGATATTAATCCTTTATTTTAGATGATCACGGTGTCTTTAACTGATCTCTTGGACTGTCCTTGTGACAAAATTATTCTTCAGCACCGAAATATCGGAAACTCGCTACAAACAGTAAACATGGTAAATATCCCGCTTATAATGTTAATGTTAAAATTATTCTTTACTTCTATGTTTCATTATGGCATGGGTCTGTTCCTTACTCACATACCTCAAGTAACTGAGCAGGTCTCCCCGGCTGCAGTACTCGGCGACGATGAGCGGCCTCCTGCCGCTACAGCATCCCACCAGGCTCACGAGGTGCGGGTGCACGCCCACACTCTTCATCAGCTCCATCTCCGAACGGAACGACCTGATTTCATCGAGCGATGGGAAGTCTGCAATAAAGGACTTAGAATTTATTTAATACTATAATACTAAGTTACTATCGCTTGATTTAGTCCTTGGATATAAACAGCTCATTATGTATAGTTTGATGCAGAGGTTATCTCAACCAGTATTTGGACGAGTCTTAATACAAGCTTATTATTTAATTAACTCTACTCTTGTGCTATAACTTACACTCCAACACAAATAGATCGCCAGCAGATCAAATTGAACTACATAAATTAAATTTGCCTATATAGATGAATATGATTATGTAATCAATCCGAGTAGCGTTACCTTTCAGCATCTTAACAGCGACTTGCACGGAGTGCGGCGCGAGCGTGGCTCTGCGCACGACGCCGAAGGCTCCTTCTCCAATAACTTCGTGTAAGACTAGCTTGTCTGCTCGCACCTCCCACCGGTCTTCTGTCTCGCTCCAGATTTCTAATACTTCTGTATCGTTGTCTTTCAAAGGCTTGTCGTCCTGTTCAAGAAATTACAGGTTTAGGTTTCGAAGGTTACTTAGTTGATTTGATATTCATTAGGAATGGGGTCTCGCATCAATCCAAATCTGGAGTAGCGACAGATACTGTGATTGACATACCTATTGAGTATAGATAGATTAAAGGTTGATGAAATAAAATAGTGCGACCTAATTAGAACTGGGTAGGGCAACTATACTAGACTACTTGGTAGTTTTATGTATCACGTAGCCTTATATTATGTACATCTAGTTTAGAAAGATAATGTGACAACAAGAGACCAACAACATAGAGTGATGAGGTTTATAATGAAGGTAGTTGTTTTCAGGTGGTCCTCGCACTGGAACGCCTTGCAGCAATTACACAAATGGAGTACACATCACTTCAGAATCTTCTAAAGTCAAAGTCAAAGTCAAAGCCATTTATTTGCATTAAATGTGGTACAAAAGATGGTATAAAAAAGTTTAGCACAATGACACATTTCGCCATAAGTTGGCATGCAAATATTAAGATATTTGTTAAGGTGCTTACAATAAGCAGATCTCTAATAATCTAATTACACATTTTTATCAGGTATTTAACCTGTTAAGTTTAATAAACTCTTCAAAATACTTAGTTTATATATTAGACTATGCAATTATATGGTTAACAAAAAACACACAAAAAAAAACACATAAAATACAAATCAAATAATATCATAAAAGAATAGTGATAGATAGAAGATAGGAATTACAACAACTAATAACAAGATAATCTACAATGCATTCCTGTAATGATAAGATTGACATGGAGATTTTTTTAGAAATTCGTTTATAGAATAAAAGCTATGAGAAATGAGCCACTTTTTTAAAACTATACAGAATTTTCTGTAAGGGAGGTCAGTTATAAAGGAGGGTATAGAATTATAAATAAGAGGGGCCATGTAAACACAACTACGCCTAAATAATTCGATTCTGGGTACAGGTAATTCTAATACATACTGTGTAACTTTTCGTTTATTATTGTTATTTTTAGTATTAAAAAGTGAATAATTAGTTTTTACAAATTTAGCGATTTCATATATATACATACAAGGAACGGTGAGGAGATTGTGCTCTTTATATACTGGTCTGCAGGAATCAGTCCAGTCCATTTTAAAAATGGTGCGGATGCATTTTTTCTGTGCCAACAGAACTCTACATAGTTCAGAGGAGTTTCCCCAGACAATGATGCCGTAACGGATAACGGAGCAAACATAGGCATGATATACCATTAGCGCAGTTGGTTTGGAGGCCTCATCTTTGACTTTTTTTAGAGCAAAAACAAACCTATTAATCTTAATGCATATTTCATTGATATGCTCCCTCCAGGTAAAATGTTCATCCAGTGTTATACCCAAAAATTTTGTTGTATGTATCTGTTCTACTATTTGGTCCCTATGTTTTATTTTAAGATGGATATTTTTAGACTTCTGTGTTTTAAAATTTAATATTTTAGTTTTATCAACGTTCAATTTTAAAGCATTTATATCTAACCATGTGACTATTTTATTCAAACTGGTATTTATATTAGTCTCATGTGCTTCATGATTTTTACTATCTAGGATAACTGTTGTGTCATCTGCAAATAAAACACACTCTTGTTCTATTTTTTGAGGAAGATCATTGATATATACAAGGAATAATGGAGGGCCCAAAATGCTTCCCTGTGGAACTCCAAAGTAATTTTGCCGAGGCTGAGAGTTGAAGTTGATGAGACTGTTTACTTTGTCATCAAATTTTGTAATTCGGGTGGTCTGAGTTCTGTTTAATAAATAAGATTTAAACCATTCCAGGGCTGGTCCCCTAATACCAATTCTAGATAATTTATCGATAAGAATAGAATGATTTACAAAATCGAAGGCTTTACTAAGGTCTAAAAACAAAGCTGAGGTTACACTTTTAGAGTTAATGTTATTTATTATAGATTTGACTAAATTAAATGCTGCTAGTGAGGTGGATTTATTTTTCCTAAAACCGTATTGCTCTTTTGCAAGCATGTTATATTTGTCTAAGAAAGAGAGGACTCTTCTGTACATGACCCTTTCAAAAACCTTGGATAGAATTGGAATTAGAGCAATTGGTCGGTAGTTGTTTTTATCAGTTTTAGAGCCTTTTTTATGCAATGGTTTTATTATAGATATTTTGAGTTTATCCGGGAAGCAGCCTTGTTCTAAAGATAAATTAATAATATATGAAAGAGGTTCTGCAATGAAAGGGGATATTTTTTTTAAAAGGTCTGTAGATAAGTTATCATAACCAGTGGATTTAGTGTTTTTTAAAGATTTTAAGATACTAAAAATTTCAGAAGGATTTGTAGGATTTAAAAAAATGCTATTGTCATTGTTTTTAATATCTTGGTTATATGTGTTGTTCTGTAAAGTAGCGCTGTTTTCAACAATATCAATAAAAAAGTTGTTAAATATATTTGCTATATCTGAACCTGATGTAGCAGTAACACCATTATCTATTATACAATTAATATACTCTCGAGACCGTTCGTTACCTGTGCAGCTTTTTACAATATCCCAAGAAGCTTTACCTTTATTTTTTGAGTATGCAATGTGCTTAAGATTACATAGGGATTGCATATTATGAATACATTTCCTTAACATTTTCGAGTACATCTTAAATCTAGTTTTATTTTCATGTGTTCTGTTTACATAATATTTATATCTTAATGTTCGTTTAGTGTTACTACTAATTTTAACTCCTTTTGTTATCCATTTTAATTTATTATCTTTGAACTGTTTTTTTACTTTAATCAGAGGGAAGCATAGTTTATAAAATAATGTTAAAGTGTCATGAAACGAATTGAAAGCATTATTCGTGTCTGAAATTTTGTAAATATCCGAAAAAGATAATTTACTCACGTGTTCAATGAATTTGCTAACATTGTCTTTACTCAGGTCATTTACGGTCATGAAGTAATAGCCTGATATGGGTTTCTGATTGTATTCGAAATTCACAACCTGAGCAGTGTTGTGATCAGATAAACAAACATTGTGAGTTTTACCTATTACGTTTGGAATATTACTAATGATGTTATCAATACATGTATTCAACCTGGTGGCTTCATGAATATGACATCTCATACCATAATTTGAGATTAATTCTTTCAATTTTGTACAATTATTATCATTACTTAGAAGGTTTATATTAAAATCACCAGCTATTATTATTTTGCTTTTTTTATTTTGTAATTTAAGTAAGGTTTTGTGTAAATTTTCAAAAAATATATTTAGATTAGATGAGGGTGTCCTGTATATACATAATATTATCACATTAATAGATTTAATTTCAAGACCACAAATCTCGAAATGTTTATCAATGCAAAATTCTGTTACTTCTTTCAATTCAGTACTTTGAAGATGGTTTTTGCATAGTATACATGTTCCCCCTCGCCGCTGATCAGGTCGTGAATAAATCGCACCGACGTAAAAGTTGTTAAGATTAAGATATTTTTCTTCACCTCTTATAACAAAATGTTCACTCAGGCATAAAACATCAATGTTTATATTAGAGTCATGCATCTCATTAATGGTTAAATCAATATCTTGTAGTTTATTTAAAGCCCCTGCAATATTTTGATGCATTACTGAAAAAATATTCCTACTATGTTTTTTACTACTACTATTGCTAAGTTTATTATTAATTACGAAAAAATGGTTCTCTACTTACCACAACGTTGTCAGTAGAAGTATTTATGGGTGAAAGTTGTGGTTTAACAATCTTAGAAAAATAGTAAGGAATAGTACCTCTAAGTGGACCTTTTAAAGGTTCCAACGTGCTGATTACTTGAAGTGATGAAGTTTTAGTAGTTTCATGTTTAATATGTTCTGAACCATTAGGTTTGCCGATTATTCTTACATTATTATTATAAGATAGGTACTTGTTGTAGTAATCTACATCGTTAATTTTGTGTACAAGTTGTTGGATAACGCTATTGTAGCTATTTGCTTCGATGAAGTTACAATTGTGATAGTTTTGTGAAAGCAATTTTAATTCATAGTTAAGCTTTCGCTCATTCAGGAATGCATTATATTTAACATTTACAATAAATATATTACAATTTTTCAATAGTCTAACTGCTGCAGCCATTTCAGCGATAAATTTAATAGGGTTTGAGTCATTTCTACCGGTCATTATGATCACACTGTCATTTTTTGTAAAGTTTTCGGATAATTTATCACAACACAATAATACTTCTTCTGTAGTCGCACCTGGTTTCCTTATACCCGTTATAGCGTAGTTCTTTAAGATAAATCTGTTTTCTTTTTCCTTCTCCAGTAGTCCTTGAACAATACCTTTCCCTTGGTCATCTGACAGAACAACTATGTTTCCATTTAGAGATTGGCAACTTAATTTGTGTGATTTACCTTCATCGTGCAAGTTCAGCTTTTGTGATTTATCCTCAGATTTATCTTGCGTAATTGCAATGCAATCAGTTGCTATTGCAGGTTTAGTGTTGGACTCTTTAGTTTCATTTTCTTCTCTAAGACTGTCAGTAACAGTACTGCTGCAAGCTGGTTCGGGGGTATGGAAGTCGATGTCCAAGTCTAGTTTTCTAGCCGATAGTCTGTTTTTATTTGAAAAATATTTTTTGTAGATTCCTGTGTTGCACGAAGAGGTAGTGCTTTTGGGATTTTGGCTCGTAATGTACTTTTTCTTAAAATATTCAGTTTTGGTCTTTTGATCAGCTAACTGTTGTTTCAATGAAACATTCTCTAAGCCAAGTGTTTCAATTTCAAGATTTGTACTCAATAACTGCTCCTTAAGATTCTCAATCGTGTTTTTTAAGTGCAATGTTTCATCACTTTTAAGGTGTGTAGATAGGTCCATCATACTTTTGACGCTTAAGTTTGATGCCAAACTGTCAAGGGATTCATTGGACAGACGAGAAAGAGAGCGTCGCACGCGCCTTTTCCTGAAAGTTACGTTACCGCAGGTTTCCATGTTTTCTGAGAATATTTGTTAAAATATTTCTTAAAATTGTAGAAAAGTATATAGAGCAGAAAATAAGTCACAAAAGCAGCAAGCTATAAAATAAACTATTCAATGTAAAAAAGTGATAAAATAAAAAAGTTCCAAAAAGAGACTGTGTTCAATGGGGTTTGAACTCGAGACACTATGCATACGCTCTAGCGTTGACGCGACGCCTTACGCAGTCAGCTACACTGACACTTAGCTACTATCGCGAAATTGGTGAATGTATTCTGCGTTTCTTTAAATTAAACAAAGTGCGTTATTCTTTGTTTTGATTGGTCGAAAGACAAGCGTCACTACAGTTTTTGAATTATGTTAACGGTGTCTTATTTTGAAGATTCACTAATTGTTATTTACTTGTAATTACAAAATTATGTCACTGTTATTATACATTATAGAAATGGTTGTTTTTATTTATCATTCGGTTTAAACGTTATACACTTATTTTGATGCACAATTTTGTTTGTAAACACGGTGTTAGTTGCTGTTCTTTTATCACGCTTTTATTCACTTAAAACTTTAGAACTTTTGTTGCCAACAATACACATAAATCACTACATATACATTGACTGGTATAATACATAATTAGACTGAAATACTAATGTTTACTATTTTTTACAAAATTTAAATACGGAGCCAATGTTGACGTGACAACTAGCGCCACCTCTTTTTTTCTGTTTCCTAACATAGGAGTGTGCAGTGGGATGGTGGATATCAAATGAATAGCGTTAGTTACCGATTTGTAAGGCGGCACGGGAATATGGTGCCGTCGTCGTCGACAGCGGCACAGCAGCGCCAGGGCGGCGGCTCCCACGCACCCTGCGCCGATGGCTGCTGCGCCCGCTCCCCCTCCGCCACCCGTGCCGGAAGGGATGTCCCATGTGTCTAGCCACGTGCAAAACTATACCACGTTATTCTCATTCTATTGGGAAAAGTGATTAGGCCTAGTGCGGGTCCATTATTGTCTCTAAAAACTCGTACTAATGTCACAGGGGTTATATTTAATAAAGATTGAGAAGAAGCAGATCGTATACAAAAAACAATATCTTTGTACTGAATTGTCTTTTCTCTGTGTTATATTGAAAACAAAAATTACATAATTACGTGTAATCTATAATGGTGAAAGATAAATCTTCAAGTCTATCAACTTGCGCTGTTCTGACTGTGCCTGACTCCAGTCAGTCCTCCAGGCAGTCATTATTTTTGCTTTAAATAGTTCTGGGTCAGGCTTGCCTATTATCTAGATTTTGTTCTTTATAAAAGCAATTATACTTTTAAAAGCAAGTTCCTTCGTTTTGTCTTATTTATTTTAGATATATTATTAGGTACTGCAGTGTGTACATACTCGTACCATATGTTGGTTAACAAATATTTCGTTTCAGAAGTAACTTTGTTGGGTTTTTTTTTATAGCCGTTGAAAATTCCAGTTTTGTTTCTTAGCAATATGTAATACTCGTAGTAATTTATATCATGAGTAATCAGAAGTTTAGCTAACTTTCCAAAAGCTCCTGGCTCTCCTGTACTAGGCAGAGCTTATCATGCCGAAGGCTTTAAAGACATACCTATTACCATTCTGTTTACAGAGGCGGATATAGTGGTGAGTGGATTGTGTGTGAGTGTATCTGCTTTCTTACTAGGTGGTGTATAGCATTTAAAAAATAATCAGCCTATAATGTTCGCACCTTCCTCTCCAAGAGAGAGGATAGGCTGCATATCCCACCATGCGAGCCTATTGCGGGTTGTTGGATGACATTTATGTCTTCGAATTCTTGATGGTTCTAGGATATGTAGGTTTCCTCACGATGGTTTTCTTTCATCGTTTTGAGAGCAGTGGTGATGAAATAATTTACATGAAAACATATTTAACCGACTTCCCAAAAAGGAGGAGGTTCTATGTTCGACTTCAGGTGTTTTTTTTTTTTTTATGTATGTTCACCGATATCTCCGTCAATTGTGGACCGATTTTGAAAATTCTTTTTTTGTAACAAAACGTATGTTCCGAAATTCGTCCCATTTTTTTTTGGTGGAGATCTGATGAAAAGCTTTGGAGATATACTCGTACAACAGAACTCTTCAATAAACAACGGCAAATTTCTCGGGCTTGCTGCAATTGCATGTCTGTTTATTGTTTATACCATTTCATAACATAACATCACGCCAGTACGCTCTTAAGGGGTACGCAATTTGTACCTACGAAAGGCACCGACTTCAAAAAATAAAGTTATTTTTCACTTTGTACTTTTGTATTTGGAAGTCGGTAGGTAATATTTTTTTGCAAAAAAGATGTTTTTATTTTGATCTGTTCTCCTTTCTGAGAATATCCTTCCACGTGACGTATTTATACAAAAACTTCAGTACAACATTGAACATTTTGAAAATTTCCGTTTCGGATGATTTGTCGGTCTAGATTGTGGTGACAGTTCTCGATTCGGATGGCTCAGGGGATAAGTGAAGAAATGATCAGATTTCTAATTATTTCATGTTATTAATACAGCCGTCACTGACAACGGTGAAGGAAAGCATCGTGAGGAAACCTGGACGCATAGTTAATATAAGTATGAAATCGCCAATACGCCTTGAGCAAGCGTGGTGATCCTGCCTTCTCTGTATGAGAAGAGGCCTTTGCCCTGCGGTGAGACGGTTGCATGCTGGTATTATTGCAGTCATTACCAATGGGCTAACATTTCTCACAGTGATTGATATGTTTTTTATTTCGTAACTACCATGCCTGATGCCTCTAAACACAACCTTCTTCAGAGGTTAATAATACATGATCAAAACAAACAACGTGAATGGTATGAATTATATATTTTTATTACAGTCTTATGCAGGGTGAAAAAAAATGCAGATGAGCGAGTTGTGAATGTCAGTTTTATTTATCTAAAAATAGTTTTCTTCTCAGCGAGCTGGAACAAGTTACCGTGTCGATACTGTAAGAAGACGAAGGAAGCGTGTGCTTTTTACCAATTCATTGTTATAGGGTTTCTTGAAAGAGATTGCATTTAGCAGAGATGAGAATGTTGAGATGGATGTGCGGCGTGATGAGAATGATAAAGTGGATAAAGAAATGAGTATATTAGAGGCCAGTGACATAAAAGTTGAAAACTGTTTGTACTGGTATGGTCATGTGATGAGGAGGGATGAAACGCATGTTACTAAAAGAGTTATGAATATAAATGTAGATGGATGGAGAGAGATAGGAAGGCCAAAAAAAATATGGATGGACTGTGTGAGGAGTGATATGAAAGAAAAGGGAGTCAGTGATACGATAGCGTGATAGGGGACAGGACGGTATGTAAGAAGAAAAAGTGTTGCGCCGACTCCAAGTAACATGGGATAAGGGCAGGAAGATGATGATGAAGCTTTCTTGAATGACCATATTTGTGTCTTGTGTAAAATAATTGTGTATGTTGTATTTTTATTTGTTACTAGTGGTCCGCCCCGGCTTTGCCTGGGTCATAATAATGTATAGCCTAAAACCCTCTGGAATAATGCACCTTTCAAATGGTGTTTTTTTTTCAAATAGGTGGTTCATAATAGTGGTTCAGACGTACTGAACCAAGAATCTCATAAAATTCGGGTTCTCTCTTTTTTATTATATTGGTAAAGATTCTTACTTGTTTATTTTTGTGTTTTTTTTTATTATAAGCTAGAGTGAAGAAGGGACTTACCAGGGAACCTAGCTAGTCTGCTGGTGTGAGCAATTTCTTTGCCTAGTCTTGCTTGTATCAGGACATAGTAGTACGCCATTTCTTCGCCCGTTACGTCTTTGAATACCGCTTCTGTTGCATCCTGTACAATTTTATTGTTTTCATTAATTTCATATTAGGCATCCATTTTTTAAGGGTATTTTCTTTATCTGAATAATCATTGACGGAAATGAACTAGTTTAATGTATGTACCATGGAGTTAAGTGCTCAGTTTGAGGTCACTGAGCACTCCATAGATACTGACAGTTAGTAAAATTGGTGCAAATTAAATGACGAATTACCATTTTTTACTGGGAAATCTACAAAGACTTGTATCATGCAATTTATGACATGAAAAAATCTTTGGAGAATTTTCCAGACGAAATCTAAATTATTGTAATGTTGAATGTAACTAGTACAATGCCGAATCCAGCTATGTATTGAAAATAATGACCATCATTTCGAACAATTAATCACTTTATGGTATAACAGTAGGTAAATGAAATAAAAGAGTATTTTGTTTAAAACGAGGTCTTTCCTCAAGATAGCTGCATGGCATTAATTCTCAGTATTTTATCCATATTAGCGAAACTACCGGATTGTGTAATAACAAAGTTGTATTTTGTTTTTTTCAAATTCTGTGCTGGTTTAATATAAATTATGGCTAGGAATATTGACTTTTCAAAAATCTCTAATATAATCTAGTTTTCATCAAAATCGGGCCTGTGACTTCTTGGACTGTTTTTCGCTATAACTCATAGCTTCGGATTTGTTCATCCACGCTCATTTGGTAAACTCACCCTGTATACCGATAGCGAGTGAGAATGTTATTTACTTTTTTTTTACTAAATATCTCATATTTGTGTGGTACGACATTACCATTCCCAATCTTTTGCGATTAATTACGATCTGCTCATATTAGGTATGTCGTTTTGCGAATAGGGCGTTTTGAGGAGCCAGATGGATTAGTGCCAAAACATCATACAAAAGTTTGTAATATCTAGTTGCACTCACCCCTGGCAATACCACAGTCAGGTTATTGTCCGGTGTAGACAGAGTAACATTGTAGGAGTCGGGGAGACCATTCGGTAGCTGCCAATCAACGTGCACCTCCCAAGTGTCGAAGGAGTCTCTAACAGCTTCAATGGAGATGTTGCTTGGCATCTCTGGCTTTATTTCACCTGTTGAAAGAAGATAGGAGTTTTAAAAGTAATCTTTGATTACGTTTTGAATCAGACAGATTTATTAGTTTAATGTTCCCACTGCTGGGACACAGGCCATCTCTCTGTGAGAGGGAATGGGTCGTAATCCACCACGCGGGCTCAGTATGGGTTGGTGGATGTCACAAGTCTTTGAATTTTTGGTTCTAGAACATGGCGGTTTCCTCACGATGTTTTCCTTCACCGTTTTGAGAGCAGTGGTGATTTAATAATATACACAAAGTAAATCGCCTGCCTGGGTTTGATCCTAAGACCTACAAACTTGTAGCGGCAGTCAAATTGCTGCCATCTTCCACTGAATCTGGCAAGATTAGATTTGCACGATCTTAATGCGATCTACTGGTCGGGGAACAGGTACCAATTCAGTTTTCTGACTGAAATTCTATATTTATTCAGCCACCAAAGAAGAGTCTTATTCTTCGACATACTCGTATATATCACTAAATATAGCCCTCGCCAAATTTATTGGCCGCCCTGAAGTTGGTTTACCGGATGCGCGAGGCACGAAACGGTGCTGTTTTTGTATGAGGTTTCCTACTGCGCAGCCATTGTAGCCAACTTCAGGGCAGCCAATAAGTTTGGCGAGAACTATATCTTAGATAGGTTATATGCTCTAAGCTAAGTATATATTATTTTTCAGACTGTCAAGTGCCAGTTAATTATGGTACTTAATTATTAGGTATCCTCCAAAAATGGTTATAAAATGGTTAACACTTTTTTTCCTGCCATTTACCGTGTTTTATGACGTAAACGGTACGTATGATGTAATTGAAACTATTTTAGTTTTACCAATCAATTAAGAAATTCCGAAAAGGTAAAGTATTGATTCACAATGAAATGTTCAGGAGTTAGGATTATTAATAATTATTACTAGTGACGTAAATAATTTATAATTGGCATCAGGGATAATTAGGGAGTTTACAATATTAATTAAACGGTAAAAAAAACCCAATGTAATAACTGCTATTTGTGCATAATCGTCTTTTTCTCATTAAGAGGAAATGCGGTCGCAGACATAATAATATATCCGACTGAATATCCAAAGTAAAAAAAAAAATTGGTGCACCACAATATGGCGCCCAAAATCCGCCATTTTTTTATTTTACAATTTTGATGTAGCCAGTGACACTCGCAGGGTTAAGACGAATCGTCATAGTGTACGAATCAACAAAATCGGCCAACGCGTTTGGTCTCTGGAACGCCACATAGGAACAATCATACATATATAGACTGATAAACACATTACCCTCTTTCGGCAGTCGGGTAAAAAGTCGTAATTCGAGGTTTAGCTCTCGCCTATTGCCTCCCCCATACCATTTTAAAAGATATTTCATAAACTGGAAAATAAAGATATATACTATGCCCCTATGTCGATGTTTTCCTTTTTGATGATACATTATCTTTAGAAGCACTAGAACCCTCAAAAATGATCAAAATTACGCTGTCAACAGAGGTGTACAAATTTTGATAACTATAAATGAAAAAAAGAAAAACATAGTGGCATAGTATATGTATATCCTTTAAATTGGGCCAATATTGGAGAATAGGCGAGAGCCAAACCTCGAATCATGACTTTTTACTAAGGAAATTCAGTCGGAGCTCCTTGCCCATATTTACTCTTAGGTAATAATATTTAACAATAGCATAAGTACTACCACTACTACCTAAGACACTACACTTATGATGCGACTCAGTCTGTCCGTCTGTCACAGTTGGATATCTCAAGAACAACTAATGCTATCAACTTGAAATTTGGTATAGTTGTAGATGACGTATTTGCTCAACTATCTTGCAAATAAGTTTTTTTTTTGCAACCTACTTAAAGGGATCTTATAAATTTGAAGTGGGGCTATTAGATCATGTGTTATATCATATAAAAGAGTACTATTTGCATATTCTCAAACATTTTGATTGACCTCTTGATATTGCGATAGCGTTTGTCATTCCCATATTTGTCTAGGGCCTCAGGTCATCGGTTCGACTAATGGAAGGCATTCCAACGCTGCGTATTCCGGTATGCGGTCGCGACTCCTACAGTCTTATTGCGTTCGCCAAGGCAAAGGGCAAATACTATGAAGAATCAACCAATCACATGCGAGATGAAAGACGCGATATGGATTTCCGTCTATTTGATTGGTCGATTGTTCATACTCTTGCCCTTTGCCTTGCCGAATTCACTTACGCAATAAGGATGCTAGTCTATCCAGCCCATGGGCTACGAGCTAATACAACAAAAGTAGGTACAGTATGGAAGAAAAAGGCATGCTTCCCCCACCCTAACTAAATAGGGATTGGTGTAAAAGGATTCATGTTGACCACTGCCCTGAGAAGAGCCGAAGACAGAATGGCTTGGCACCAGCTCTTCAGTGAATCCATCAAAGCTTTCCAAGTCGGGCACGTCCTTCAGCAATGAAGACTATGAATAATAAGAAGTAGGAGGGTTATAATGATGCACTTACTTGGTGGTTTACATTTGATTTGTTCGCAAGAAGGCGTGCGGTACTGTATGATTGTCGTGCCGTACATCCCCGTCACGTTGATTGTACAATCGTCGTCCACTGCTAGGTGGTCGAACTCTGCGTGTGGCTTCTCGTCTTTTCTATTTGTCTGAAATGATTTAATATTATGTAGTCTCTTTAGATGCAAATATGTAGTATTGGAGAACAGTTCTTTGTTCACGAGCTTGCTTGTGTAGACACCTATCAGGCTACCATCGTAACTGTCTGACTGCTGAGGGAACATCTTTTGATAGTTCCCCAAGTAACATACATAAAATTAAGCATTTATACTTTACGAAAGTTACATCACAATTTATCATACTTTGAGGGTGTCTGATAGAGGGTTGCCAGTAGTGGCTGACAATGCACGAAGTGTTTTCTAATGTTATTTATACTAATATTATAAAGCAGAAGAGTTTGTTTGTTTGAACGCGCTAATCTCAGGAACTACTGATTGGAATTGAAACATCATTTTTGTGTTAGATAGTCCATTTATCGAGGAATGTTATAGGCTATATAACATCACGCTACGACCAATAGGAGCGGAGAATAAACGAAAAATGTTGCAAAAACGGACAAAATTATTCCTATGACTGTTAGCTTAAAAACTTAAAATTATTCCTATTTGAGAGCTTCCATTGCGTGCGCTGCGTAATCGGTTAAAGTTACGCAACAGGGTATGGTAGTAGGTAGCGAGAAGACGTGAGCGAAGCCGCGTGGGACAGCTAGTAAAACATAACATAAGTATAAAAACTGTTCACTTGTAACACTAGTTAGGTTTGGGTTTATAATAAAACAACCAGATTTATCAGTAAGTAGACAGCACTGAATGGGACGCCAGACACCGCTTCGTCAATCTAATAATGAATAGACGTAAACATTAAAGTTCTGGCTACGTTTATTTAAGAGATACCACCACATCTGAGGCCTTAGTGCGAGTTTTTACTCACGCTCACTCGTGATACGTAAACATCATTTTGTATTGAATCTGGATAAGCGCCGTCTGGTGACGGTAAGGAGAAACCACTTTTTTTGTATACATTTTGACATAAGAGATCGTTTACGTATCACGAGTGAGCGTGAGTTAAAACTCGCACTAAGGCCTCTGAATAACTTTAACGAAAGTGAGGTGCAATTTAAAAAACCTATGGTACCTCATATCTCCCAAAGCCGCCCTGACTCAAATTTCATATCCGGGGATCATTCTTACCTGTATTGGGTACATACAAAGAGAAACTTACAGCTTTTATAAAACGACGAAAACTCACAAAGGTCAGATCGTCGGAGGCTCTTACTCTATTAGATACTTTTGTGATATTTACCCAAACTTTGGTAGACTTGGTGCTGGTTTTCTTGCAAAAGTTGACAACTACGAAGCATTCGTAGCCATCTGCAAAAAGAAGAGTAAAAATTGAGCTGATAGGCAAAAATAACAGAAAAATAACCGGCCAAGTGCGAGTCGGACTCGCCAACGAAGGGTTCCGTACTATTATCGTAAAAAACGGCAAACAAATCACGTTTGTCGTATGGGAACCTCACTTAAATGTTTATTTTATTCTGTTTTTAGTATTTGTTATTTTGTTGTTATAGCGGCAACAGAAATACATCATCTGTGCAAATTTCAACTGTCTAGCTATAACGGGTTCATGAGATATAGTCTGGTGACAGACAGACAGACAGACGGATCGTGGAGTCTTAGTAATAGGGTCCCGTTTTTACCCTTTGGGTACGGAACCCTAAAACGGAGCAGATGTATACAAGTCACATAAATCTGTCCCTTACGCACACTCAAAATAACCTTGCTCTAAGAGCTTATAGTCACCCCCAAGGTTGTAACATCAACAAAAACGGACTCACCACCACTGGTATTCCAAGTAAACTTTCCAAGAACACTGGACCCATCTATACTAGGTTGTAGGAACTTATGAATTTCGTATCGTTTGTTTTCTGGAACTATAGATTTATTGTATTCTGGCGCTTTATCACCTCCGTACCACATTACAGGTGAACCCTCCTTGAGTTCCGCACTCCATATCGTGTAGTTTCTCTGAGGGAATGTTTTTATCTCTCCCCCTTCTTTCTTAGGATCTATTATAGAGTAGTTTATCTGAAAAAAAAACCATGTAGTATATAAGTCAGAGATATGTAGATTTAATCTTCACTTATATTTTTTTATGTTGCCCCACACTAGGAATTTTTTCCCGTACCGTTGGTGCGTTTACAAACATTTAAACTCAAATTCACAACACCCAGAGCCGGTACAACTATCTGTAGGTCATACAAATAATTGTTCCGTGCGGGAATAGAACCCGCGACACGTACGCAGCGCAGCAGTCAATCACTCAACCACTGCGCCAACCGTGCGCCCAATTTATATAGAAAGGTACTTTATTGTACACCACAAAAACATACAGGATTTTTGATGATGTATGGCCCAGATAGCGCCAGACTTATTAACTTGCAATGTATAGTTCTCGGCAAACTTCTTGGCCGCCCTGAAGTTGGCTACAATGGCTGCGCAGTAGTAAATCTCATACAAAAACGGCACCGTTTCGTGCCTTGCGCATCTGGTAAACCAACTTCAGGGAGGTCAAGAAGATTGGCGAGGACTATATGTATGTATGTACAAAAATGTGTTCGGGTCAAATCTTGCAATTGAATTTCAGTTATCCTGCACCGATTTAGATGAATACACGTTTAGTTTGCATGGTTAGCTAAGTTACGTCATTCTAAATTCAACTACGTACGGCCCAAGATGGCGGACTAGTTATTTTGTGTGCACTGCCGTGTTGGGTATCAAATGCAGGGTTTGCTGAGAAGAATACAAAAAAGCTTGTTTAAAGAAAGTTTTCTTTTTTTGTTAAATAATCAGGTTTTAATTTAAAAAAATCCTTAAACTGTATTTACAGGACAAGACGCGTGCGCATACATTGTGTTTATAATGGAAACCTAGAATAACAGAGTGGGTAGTCTTATTCATTTATTCATGTTGTCGATTCTGTACTCGAAAGAAACATATACATACATATGTCGGGCACTCGCCTACCTACTATTAATCAAGTGAATTATTCCCTTTTCCTGGAGCGACCCGACCATATAAGTTAAAACGGTAACTTCGATGAATGAAATAGATTGTGTAAACCGCAAATTAATTCACATTCCCGCCGGCTACAGCTAGGCAGCTGTTCGTTATCAACGCTAAAAACCCGCATTGACGTGCGTGCGTATAGATTGTACAGATTCATGAAATGACGATTATTGAAATATTAGTATGACGTTATGGGCATTTAATATGTAGATAAGTAGTATTTTAGGCTTTGAAGGCACTTTCCCGTCCAACGTCCACATTTATCAAAACTGACCAGAGTATGATAGAAAGAATAAAATATATAAGGAATGACACAGAAGACAGGCAGTCAATTCTCAACAGTGTGTGCAAGGTCATCAGTAATGATGATAATGACACTGCTGGGACTGTACTTCTTGAAGTAGGTACTACTTAAATACAGCTAAGAGAATGCAAAATTACTGTAGACAGCTTTTAGGCCTCATCGTGAACATATCACCGGATTATTTCAGACACCGTATGTTTGTAAGTAGTTAATCCTGCCAGATTATAAATTCTCCATGACAACAACAACAATTTTGACATTTTAAATTCAATAAGTACCTAAATGCCGTACAAATTCGATAGTTTAAAAAATAGGTGGCTTATTGAAAAGAGAGAGTTTATAATATCACGCGATTTATTATAAACTTAATTGTGTTTGCAATAATCCGGTGACAAACACACAATGAGAATTTGAAGCCATATGTCGTGGAACTTAGGATGAATGAAATGTCGTGTTCTCAAGAACGTGCGTGAATAACGGGATGGCTCTCGACTAATTAGATCACGCAACAGGTGCGACTGAATATGTGTTGAGCTGTGGTACGAAGGAAACGCGAGTGCCACATTAGCAATTGAAATAAATACTAATAGGATTCCTTGCTGAAGTCATCATTATTCGTGTATGGCACGCTTGTATACAAAACGGTGAAGCAAAATAATGATAAAGGAATATGTGAATGTGATATCCACGAAGCCATACAGAGCCCGCTTGGTTGTTAAGGCAACGCACTATTCAATCCCGCTCACAGAGAGTTCTCTAGACGACGACTCCGTGCAATGCACGGGCAAGAAACTGCTGCATTTTGCGCACTGAAAAACACAGTGACGAGGTATTTGGTCGTGACGTAGCTGTATCGGTAAAATTTTAATGAAATCTAACCACGAACGTTTTTGCCAAGCGTGATTGTGTTGTTATAAAATTAAATAAAAAAATAACGGCGATAACGATGACGGTGCTATAGACAAAGCGGGTCATCAAAGGAAAGTGATGATATGGATATGACTTAACAATCTGCAAATGTGTCCTAAGACCCATATAGACGTATAGTATAGAACTCTGTGGCTCATAAAGCCACTCAAACATGGAGATACGTTACTGCAACGCTTCCAAAACAAAGCACCAAAAATATTGAGCTGAACTCCTTGGTTCATAAAGAACATAGAAGTACATGAGTACTTACAAATCCCTTTTATTAAAGAGTTTGTCGAAATCTCCTACAAGTATTTTAAGGAAAGTCTCCAAGATCACAAAAATGAACTTGCTGTAGCACTACTGGGGTCCTCGGACACTACCTAAAGACTAAAAAAATGGTGTCAATCTAATTCTGTTTGTGATACTTAACAAGATGACGCATCGCATCGCGGGATGTGAAGGATCTGGAACTGCCAAATGAAGGAACAACCAATCTGATAAAAGCTCAGAGGCTGATTGCAGATAGATAAAGGGGAAAATGAAAATGGATATGACTAAGAAAGTCACTCTATGATGACGGCAAACTATATACATCGCAGCTAATCCCAAAGAACAGAACGATGGAGAAGCCATAGTTTATGTACTTACATCAATAACGATGTCACTGTCGTTGGTTACATTTGGCACCAACGCGACGAGCTGGTAGCTCTCTGAAGGGTCTATGTGGAACATGATTGTCGAATTCGTCTGACATCGTATCCTGATAGGCAGTGGTCGCATTGGCAAACTTGTGTCGGGAGCTGGGGACATAAGAGGGATACATCAGTTTTAACCTTGTATTTAGCTCTGTAAAATCATCGTGTGGAAACCTGGACCAACCCATCTTGAACAAGGACGAGCATGGTGATTGATACTTGTGGTTTCTTTGCATGACAAGAGTAGGTTATTACCCTAAAATGATATAGTAACAAGGTGCCATGCAAAATTGCTGGTTGACCAAAGGCTACTGGCCACCCGTTACAAACTTGGTTTGTACGATCGCCTGGCCAATAAGAGGTGCAAAATTCACATGCCTTCTATCCAAACAATTGAAATTATCCTCCATATGGACATTATATTCATTAGGTACTAAAATTGCTACCTACTCTAGTTTTGTACCTATATATTAAATTAGCATGAATAAGGTTCAAGTAGCAGTTGTATGTTAAGACACTAAGCTCACACGGTTGTTTAGTACACAGGTGTGAACTGTCTTCTTTGTTTTTATGCTTACAATAACTTGAAGGACGGGTGGACCCAAATTACATTTAATTCGCTAGGTATTCGTTATTTGCTATACGGTATCAGCAGTGCTATACGGTATCAGCAGTGCTATACGGTATCAGCAGTGCTATACGGTATCAGCAGTGCTATACGGTATCAGCAGTGCTATACGGTATCAGCAGTGCTATACGGTATCAGCAGTGCTATACGGTATCAGCAGTGCTATTCTATTTCTGTAAATATTTCACCGTGGAAATTAAGGAGAACTATGAATGTCATTCCACTTTGACTGCATTAATTGACAACTTACTTCACCTAAGTTTTCACGGTGTAGAATTTTACAGAAAAGCAATACAAGTAAAATCAAAATTCAATCTATTTATTTCCACATGCATTCATAAATTTGCCATGTGCGATAAGACCGCCCATTGTACACTTGCTTTTAAAAATGTTTGTCCTGTACATATATGTTTGTGATATACCTACATTATAGAATAAATAATAATAATTAATATAATAAATAGATAAAATTATTGCATTAAAATTATCGTTCAATCTTTTTGGGGCAAGATTGTGTCCGCTTTCGATTCAGATATAAGTAACTCGCTTACAGGTCTTTGTCTGGTAATGGACCCAAACGTAGGCCCTCCCATTCTAGACTATTCAATGGTAAAGTAGATTTTCAATATGTTTTTCATTTGCAGAGGTTTTTGGTTAATTGCAGTTGATTGCATAAGTATTACGATTATTCAATACGAATTATTGATTGTAGGATACTGACCCCAATAGTTTTCCTGGCATGTCTTCAGTGTCTGTAACAAATAAAGGTTAGGTTTAACAGATATTTTCAGAATCAGAATGTTTCCATGGTTTTCTGCATTTCTTTTGCTTGCTCTCCTTTGCTTTGCTTGCTTGCTGTTCATGGTACCTATAGCTTTGCTTTCTTTCTTCTTGGGTCTTACTATTAATAATTCAATTCTACCTACCTAATTGTTATTTTCAAATCTGAGCCCTCTACAGCTAGATTATAACATGACGGTTATATTCGCGAAAGGGAAGCCAGCAGCCTTATTGCGTAAATGGGTTCGGCAGGGCAAAGGGAGCAACTCCAAGAAAGATTGACACATTTCCTTTAAAAGTTTTCGGTATTGGGTAAATAATTAAGATATAGGGTACGTTTCCACCCTATGAATTGAATTCACATATCTTTTCCATGACCTATCCCCTTTACAATGAATTAGTCTTGTTATTTTAAAGGTGTAGTCACCCTATCCTATACGTGTTCTTTGCCGAATTCACTTACGCAATTAAGGTGCAGGGAAGGCATCTGCAAACGCATATGCGTTAGCAGCTGCAGTCGACTCTATGTAGAGGCAAGAGATATATTTCGAATACTTTATGAGGAGTCTTTCTTTTGATACAGAGCTAAGTGACTATCACATGTCTGATAGAACTTATTATAATCCTTAATTGTCCATTGAAAAAACGCTTTATAATTTACTTTAAAAAAATATATAATTACATCTAATGGCAGAGTACCACGTTTCAAGCAATAGGTACCTACCTAAAATAAAAATACTAGAGTGCCTAGACCAGACTGATAAAAAATAAAATAGTTACTCCAGCAATGTAAGAACCTACCTATCAGTTTTTTTAGAAGAAATCAATACGCATTGGATTATTTTGCGATGTAGAGCATCTAGCAAACTTCCGGAAGCGATGTTATTACGAAAATACATCCTATGGATATGTACTTAAGGTCTATTATCTTCGATCAGGGTATGAAAGTGGTTATGCTGCTTTGTTTGGATCGTAAAGCGACACGTTCCAATATGCGGGATTGAATCATTGCCGATGCACAGTTTGTCAACAAACTGAAATATCACGAGGCAGCGAACCTAGAGGTAATAAAGAACATTCTAATTATAATTAATTATACCTACACTGCAGTTAAAAAGTAAATTAGAAATTAAAAGCATAAACAGTCTTATTAAAAATATCGACACTGTTTAACGATTCCTTAGCACATTCTATGCTCGAATTTTCTGTGGAGTATTTAAATAAAGAATCTTATAATCAGTTGCTATTAAACAGCTCAGAGATTTTATGTAAATTAAGCCCATAGTGTCGCACTACAAAAGCCTCACTGATCTTAGCCTCTCTGAACTTCTTTATTTAAAGCTGATAAGGAGCCGTAGTGTTATTCTGTAAATCACTCACCGTGATGAACATGTATAATTGAGAGGAGCCTGTTTCTCAGCAGTGGGTACATTAAAAATGCTGATGATGATGACGCATTCATATTTCACTAGGGAGGTACACAGATAATATAATACCTACTAGCATAGTAGGTATGAGGTTTTACGCATCTTTCACAAAAATGAGATCCATATACTCGTTTTGCCGCTGTAGCCAGGCGATATCTAACTCATAGCAAGGCTCTTCGTCACGAGTTAGTAGGTACATAATATGGGATGCTTCCATAGTCATCGATATACCGTGTGCGTACATTTCGCCTACATGACATAAACATACAGAGAAAGTTCGACGTTTGCTGCATTTTCAATCATTTAAAAGTAGTTGTTCAAACAAGTCACATCGTTGCGTTACAAATCATTTACCTACTCTAAGTAGGTGTTTGATTTAATAACCCGATACCTGTAGGTACCACATCGTTGCGTTACAAATCATGTGTTGCTCACAAGTTCACAACGGATCATTGTCTCTCTGAATTGGCTGCAAAACCCTACGCAGTAGGTAGCTATTTTTGTGTCAATGTTGAAGGTGAAGATAGCATTGTATCACTGTCTCTTCCACTCGCTAACGTTTGTCGCATCGTCTTATCTCGCTTACTTCAGCAGTATACTCGATGACAAACTGTTTCTTGCGCAATGGTTGGCAGAGCCAACTTCAGAGACACATTATTATTTTAATTAGAGAATTCCGCTGTGACTACTATACTTACTTTAAGTAGGTGTTTGGTTGAATATCTAACCCGATACCTGTACCAATGTTCCTGATGTTGGATGGCGTGCGATCTCGATTGTCTTAAACTAATTTAATTAATCTGGCTAGCCTAACTATATTGAGGTCGGCTTCTTCTCTAAGCGGATTCAGCTGAGTACCAGTATTTTATTTGGAACGACTGCCTATCTGACCACCACAAAACAACCCAGTTACTGGATAACACGATCCCCCCCCTAAGCAAGACTGGTGTCAGATCTACCTAACTACCCGTAACGACTGCCAAAGATGGACAAAATCACAGCCGGGACCAACAGTAGGAATCTCGTTATGTAGGTACCTAAAATGGTCATCAATCCACGGACAGTCAGCAAGCGTTGCTTAATCTTAGACCTCCTTAAATACGTTGTTATTCGCGCACGGAACCAAAGGCGCTAAGTGGACAGGCAATCTTAATCTGTCACATTAAAGCATTTTGAGGACCTCATTCAACACCAGCACCCCTAGCGGCAAATCCAACCGTGATAACTACGAAAATAGTCGGATAATCCCGAGTTAACGCACCTGAGTAATAAATAACGAAAAATGTCTAAACTATATACCTATCTTAATTTCTTACATTATTATTCTTCACTGACGAACCTCACTAACGAACTACAGCTACACACAGCGGAGATGAATGCTCCGCTGGGCAGGGGGCGTGACGCACTTGGATAAAGTGCTGCACGAATACGTAAGAGGATCATTTAAGGTAGCACCAATCGCCGACCAGATCAGAGAGAGCAGACTTAGATGATATGGGCTCATTATGAGACGTGAAGATAGCTGCTCAGTGAAGACAATGCTCAAAATGAACACCAAGCAACGAACAAGGGGCAGACCACCAGCCTCTTGGTGGACCACTGTCGAGAGAGATCTCAAGGAGAAAAAGCAACCATCGACCTACTTTCGCGTCTACGCCAGTATGGTCTATCCATACTGGCGTAGACGCGAAAGGAGGTCCGACCCCAAATAAATTGGGAAGGGGGCTGGAAGGAGAAGAGGTATTATTCTTCACTGGGAATCTATGGGGCTAATCTCACAATGTCCATTACAACATTATGAACGAGACTGTTGCATTAAATTAACTGTTTCATAATTAGACTTTAACGACTTGCCCGGGAAAGAATGCAGGTGAATTCTGAACTATTTCTGAGACGGGAATTAAAAAGCCAGGAACGTTCAAGCTACCGCCTCCACGTTTTTAGTGGCAAAGGCTAGGTAACGAGGAATGACGTTCATCATTCCAAATAACATGATGGATTTGGCGTATTCCGTCATAATGGGTCTACTAGAGTCTAGTCTATTTAGGACTTGCTTTCTTATTTTCTTTTCATCGAATTCAATAAATGCTACCGAAACCTCCTCCGTTTTTAATTCGACTGTGTTTTTTACGCGATTTCTCCGCCAATTATGAACCAATTTTAATTATTCTTTTTTTATTTTAATGCTGGTGTTTCTCATGTGGTACTTTTAATGGTATATCCTTAATAATGCGTATTTTCATTGTAATATAAGGTACCAATACTAAAAGAGAAAACTTTGAAAAAAAAAACTACCGACTTCCAAATAAATAAACTACAAAATGAAAAATAACTTTCTTTTTGTCAGTCGGTGTCCATAACGCAATTTTTTTTTATCTACCAAAGACACCGACTTCCAAAAAGTGAAAAATAAAAAGTTATTTTTATTTTTGACTTTTTTGTTGTACCTACCTAATAGGCAAATTGTTTTAGTAAGGTACCTATTATGCCAGAATAGATTACCCGCATATCATGAAACTTGAACATAACCGGTGAAAGAACTAAGGTGAACTGTAGGTACAAATCTGCTTTCCCCTTTAGAGCGTACTGTCGTGATGTTATGTTATGAAATGGCTTAGACAATAAACAGACATGCGATTGCAGCTATCTCGAGAGATATGCCGTTATTTATTAAAGAGTTCTGTTGTATATCTCCGAAGTTCTTTATCAGATCTTCACCAAATTAAAACGGGACCAATTTCGGAACATAATCTATCAAACAAAAAAATAATTTTCAAATTCAGTCCACAATTAACGGAGAAATCGGTGAATATACCTACACAAAAAAAAAACAAACAAGAAGTCGAACATAAAAGTTTTTGGAAAGTCGGTTAAAAAATAAAAAAAAATTATCAAAAAAAATTAAACCGACTTCCAAAAAAACACCATAAAGCGAAAAATAACTTCCTTGTTGGAAGTCGGTGTCTTTAGACCTATATTTTTTTTGTTAAAGTTTAAAAAAAAAAAAATGTGCACATCTATACCAATATTATAAAGAGGAAAGATTTTTTTGTTTGTTTGTTTGTACCGAATAGGCTCCAAAACTACTGGACCGATTTCAAAAATTCTTTCACCGTTGGGAAGCCACTCTATCCCCGGGTGACATAGGCTACTTTTTATCCCTGTATTCCCACGGGAACGGGGACTACGCGGGTGAAAGCGAGGCGTCCTCTAGTGTTACAATAAAGAGGCAAGAAGGAGGAACAGAAAATAGGTACAAAGATGATGCTTATTTCTAGAGAAATCCATTCCAGCATACTTGCAAAAGGAGAGATGGAAAAAAGAGAAGTAGACACCGTTTCTTGTTATTCATGCTTTTTTATGAACTGACAAATGCTCAAAGGCGGTGCCCAGGGAAGGTGCCCAGGAACATTTCAGCAAAATCATTCTAAATAAAAGTACATAAGGATTACCTCTACATGTATTAGAAAATTGACTGAAAAGTTAGTGCAAATAAACTTAAAGGTCAAACAAAAGCTGCAATTAGGAATCAGCAGCATAATGCTAGACAAACAGGTTCCTGAATTCCAGTTGGTATAATATTGACATGCCCCCAATTTAGTTCTCCAGAGACATTATTGCACCAATGGAATCCACAGCCTTTGCATACATGCCTTTGATGGTTTTCCTAGTGCGATCCAAGGACGCTATACTTCTGATGCGTCTAACATAACCTGCCGTCTTCCCTAGGACAGAGACTGGAGAATATCCATTAAGATTACCAAATAATTGTAAAAAGGCGTCACATATCCGAAGACATGAGATTTTATCTCCTGAACCCGTAATCTCAGTAAGTACGCAAAGAGTACACACTCGCTCTGATTAAGAATTGTATAGTATCAGGAATATAGTAGGCACGTACCAAAATGTTCGCGTCATACGTCATAATATTCGTCAATTGATTTGATAGCGCAAAATAAAACATAATATTCAAGATCAGTTGTTTCAGTGTCAATGCCGACGGAGTGGTGGTCCGATAAACAATTCAATATACAGAGTGCTATAAACGAGGAGCTCGTGGCTATAACAGCCGTAGGAGTCGATCTTCAAGGTTAAGCAGAGCCGAGTTCGGTCCGTGGATGGGTGACCATCTTAACGTACCGAGATTCCTCGGTACCTCTGACAGCACGTTAAGCCGTTGGTCCCACCTGTCAATTGAAGATCTTTGACAGTCGTCACGGGTAGTCATAAGCCGGGGTGCCCCTTTAAGACGTCGCGAGATGAGTCAGACACCTCACGCCCCCCAAACTCGAGGTCGAGGCCCCTAGCCAGGGGCTTGCGGAAGTATCGTATGTTCCTGCGACCACGTAGGTGTAGGTGAGAGATGGAACACTGGGGTGGTTTTTATTCAATAGGAGTTTGACAGACCGCTCCGCCCCCCAGGGCGGGACTTCCAATGAGGATTATCCAAACAGGAACAAAAAAAAAAGAAATTGTGGTATAAACGTAGATGGACACAGTATTTTTTGTCAAATCAGGCACGGGGTCTTTGTTGGATTGAATCATAAAAGAGAGAGAGAACTTGCCATTTTATGTATAAATAAAAGGTATTAGGTATGTGAATTTAACTGTATTTCTAGGTAAATGGTTAATCCATATTACTGTAAGATAGATAGATGTGGAGTATTTGAGGAACACTTCATTCAGAAAATCTGACACAAGTCTTGCAAAGGGTTGTCGTGCTATCCAGTTATTGGATTGTGAAGGTCGGGTAGGCAGTCGCTCCTATCCAGCTACATCTAGTGGGACTGGAAGCCGTACCTAACTTAGTTTTTTTAATTCTTATTTCTTTTTTTGTGGTTGGAAATCATCCAATGACTTCTGCTGCTCTGGGCGTTTCAGACTTTTACTGACTAAAACCCACCCGTGTTCCTTGAGTTGCTTGTGCCAGGGCCGCGGTAACCGTCTTTCAAATTTATCCGCGACCTAGACAGGCATCGGCCCTAGCGGGCCCCGTCACTTCTGCTAACATCTCTTTGAGGCGCCCGTGGAACACTAGGCGCCGTCGACTCGGGCCTGGTCCTTATCGGACGGCGAGCGAGCTACCTATTACTTGCCAAGCCTTTCAAACTTCCTTTATTTTCTACCCTTAGGACTGGATTTTATTTTTCAAATATGAATGGGACCAACTTCGAGGTATGCTCTTTCCAATAAATAAAGATGTTTTGAAATCGGACCACTCTATGAAATATATGGTTTGACGAATTGAGAAACTCCACCTTTTTTTTCGTCGGTTACAAAGGTTAGGCAGATTAAATGACTTCTATCCACCCTGTATTTTATCAATGTTATTACAACAAGAGGGCACTTACTGCAGTCAATATTTCGGCCTATAGATTGCGTGCTATCTGCGGGATATATGCCGCTATCCGAGTCTGGAGTGATCGCTGATAACCTGCGTTTGAGCACTATCAATCCTACCCGACAATAAAAATGTTATTGTTATGCACTTATTTGTGTCATTAGATAGTGCAAGGAGACTATTATGTGAAATTCTGTCTTGAATAATAATTATATTGAAAGTAAACGACCTTCGTGGTTCCACGCGATTCAAATTTATATCACAGATGCTTCCTGCCCTTGTCCCATGTTACTTGGGGTCCGCGCAACACGTTTTCTTCTTCCATACCGTCCTGTCTAGAGTTGTAAAAAAACGTTTATTTTTCTGAGATGAAAAAAAAAGTTTAAAAAAAACATAAAAAAAAGAACAGTACTTTTTTCTGGAGTAGGATTTTTTTAAGAATAGGAAAATAAAAATATAGTAAGGCGGTTATCATATATGAGTTGATATGAAATTTCTTTTTTTTTAAGAAAATACCATTTGTTTTATTGTTAAATAGTACATAAATGTCTTAAAATAATTGGCAACACCCACTTAAATTTACCATTTACGGATGGGGATTTTCCTAATTAGAAAGAAAAGATGATTCTGATTGTAACACATTAAGTATTTTCTTAGTTCATAATAATAGGTACTCATTGATTTAAACATAATTTGACTTTATTTAAAAACAAAACAACCAAATATTGAGATTTATTCAATTTTAGTTATTGTTTTTTTGAAAAAAAACCAAATGTAGAAAAAAAACGACGGTGCCAAGTATTTTTTCATGTTTTTGTGAAAAAGATTGTGAAAAATAACATTGCGTTTTTTTTCTCTAGTAAAAAAAAAGCAAATACCTACACACACAGTTTACATGGACACACAATACGAAGAGATATCTTGTGCACTTGAAATTTTGTTAGAAAATACTTGTACGATATCGCCTATCAAAAAGTCAAAATTGTTTATTTCAATTAGGCCAATAAGCGGCCCTTTTGAATGTCCAAAGTTTAAATAAAATAAAAAAAAGTTTCGATATCCATTCGCAAAAGTAGATTGTTATGGAGAAGAACGGACAGGAAACTCCAAACTTAAACTTAAAAAAAATAGGTAGCTTTACAATATTTACATACATACAATAATTCATATACGTGAGGACGATGCACCTAATATAACACTACTATACTACGTACCTACAGGTATATGAAATTTTATAAGCACAGGTAAATTTATTAATTTAATAAATAGAAACGTGGTTTCAACATACTTAAAAATATTGCAAACATATTAATATTACACATATTGACACAATTTGAGTTGCGTCGCACCATCAGGGACCTTCCTTACAAAAAATAACTAGGTAGGTACTCTAAATAATTTAATCAAAATTATCGGTATACTTACCTGCAGTGTCAAATTAAATCAAAAGGCAAAACTTCAGAATTGACAGATAAAGGATGAAACATTAAAAAAAAATAGATACCAAAGACACCGACTTCCGAAAAGAAAGTTATTTTTAGCTTTGTAGTGTTTTTAGAAGTCGGTGTTTTTTAATGATTTTTTTTCTTTTTAGCTTGGTACCTTATTTATTAACATGAAAATATGCATTATTAAGGATAATTTTAAAACAACACGTCAGATCTTGATCAAATTTAAATGGGTTAACATGAGAAATAAAAAAAAACCATCAAATTCGATTCATAATTGGCGGATTAATCGCGTAACAAAAATTCAAAAACATACAGTCGAATTGGGAAATGTCCTCCTCAAAAAAAATCCTCCTTTCTGAAATCGGTTGAAAATAGCTCTCAACTATCCTCTTTATTTTAAGGGGGATTTCACTGAAACTAAAATACGCTTATTTACTTTCAACATCTTATAGTTTGAGACTGATACAGTTTCATATACATATACTTGTTTTTTTTTGTTGAAGGCAGGTATTTCAACATGAACACAACGAAGTAAAAAGAAAATTTGTGGGTACCAGGCCCCAAGATGACTATCTGATCTGTTTATATTTTTGTTTTGCTTTGTTTGTGTTTCTTAATGATTTAAAAAAAACAATATAAATAATCTTACCACATTTATAGCTGTCTCCAAGTCCCAACACACATCCTGCGCTAAATATTTTAATTGTTCGTCCGTAAATAATTTAGTTTTGTCACCGTCCGTCGGTCTTCCACTCACAAACAATATCATTGTTATTTGTTTTATCAAACAAAATATTATGTAGTGCTCAAACTTTTTATAAAACATTTTAATTTTAACTTTTTCAAAAGCATGTAGATTATTCTCAAAATTAACTACTACACAACACTGCGTACCATTAAAAATCACTTCATTTTGTCTTAGTTTTAATCTCTTGGCTACTGCAGCCTATTTAAGTAATTTCTGTAGTTTTTTTGATACAGTCACCTATCAATTTGCGATAAATTAAAATAACCGCTGAACTTCACTCAAAAATCCCGCCAAAAACCTCCGTAAAAATCACTGATTAAAAAAATGCGGATTCGATACTTAAATTAAAAAATATATTTTTCTATGCTTTATAAATTCAATATTTGCCAGCCAAGATTAGAAAAAAACTTGCCAAGAATAAGTTGTGTTATCAATATTTAAAATTGCGAACAGTTTGTTGCGATTAAGTAGTGCGAGTTGAGTCGCGTGCGGTGCGCGGTACTGCGGTAGTTGTGCCTTCGCGCCGCCCCTCAAATCGTAACTGGGGCGCCACTCCACTGAGCTTTACAAATAAATATCCGTATCGCAGGGTGCTCCCAAAGCTCTCTTATATTAGAGTGGAACTTCTACCTACGTCATTCGGTCCATTCAAGTTTTTCGAACAAAAAATTAATCCTCCGGTCAAACATTAATTGCTGAAAGGACCGATCTTATACTAATTATCATGTGGCCGTGTTTTAAAGGACACTAGAGCTTTGAAAATGACTTCGTCATTTCGAACACTCATCCCTTTGGGTTGGTAATTAAAATGAAAAGGAAAACAAACGAATATTTAATTTAAAAAAACGTTTTTATAAAAATACAACCGACTTCAAAAAAAAACTGCAAAGTGAAAAATAACTTCAATTTCGGAAGTCCATGTTCCTGTTTTTGTTTCTTCGTTTTTTGATACTGACTTCCGAAATTCAAGTTATTTTTCACTTTGTAGTGTTTTTTTTGGAAGTCGGTTGTATTTTTTGTAAAAAACTCTATTTTTATTTTTCTCTTTTTAGTTGTGGTAGCTAATGAGCAAGTTCTATAGTGAGGTTATAGGCCCTTTAATGTACATAGTTATGCCAGAATAGATTACCCGAATAACATAAAATTTGAACATAATTGGTGAATCTCATTTCAACATATATATATATGGTATACCAGGGTGAACTTTACAAATTCTGCGTACCCCTTTAGAGCGTACCGGCGTGATGTTATGTTATGAAATGGCGTAAACAATAAACAGACATGTGATTGCAGCAATCCCGAGAGATTTGCTGTTGTTTATTGAAGAGTTATGTTGTATATCGCCGAAGTTCTTTGTCAGATCTTCACCAAGTTTAAATGGGACCACATGAGAAGCACCAGATTTCAAAAAGTAAGATTCATAAAAATCGGTTGATCTTGTAAAAGTTTTCAGATGACTAACATAAAAATAAAATGCAGCCGAATTGATAACCTTTTTGAAGGGGGTTAAAAAAAATCATTAACATACATACAACACGCAAATATAAACTCTTGTCTTTTTCTATGGGTAGAAACTATAGATCACCACCTGCTACGCCACCTTATTATTCCTTCGTTACGAGTAGGTAGTACTAGCCACCGGTCTTTCAGAAAAACGTCATCAATAAGATCCGTGTAGTTGTAAATAGGTACCTTTCTGTCAGGTCTGCCTTGTAAATAGGTACCTTTTGTCACAGATAATATCTTTTGATAAATCGCCTTTATTTGATCCTTTCGACGTCGTTATACGCGCTCTCCAAATAGGGTAGTTGATAAAAAATATATATTTAGTCCGCCAGTTAGATAACCTAAAAATATTGGACGCGTTTTTTTTCTTTTGCCACGTTAACAAACATTACGACAATACAGCGTGTTGAAATATCATGTGACGTCACGGTGTGCTACACTTTATACTGTCAAAGTGACGTCACATGCTACCACTCCTGAACTTTGATGCGCCTTATCTTTGTCAATTTGTATTTATTTGATAAAGCAAAAAATACGGGTCCAATATTATTTGATATTCTCACTGACGGACTAATACAATTATATTTTTTCCTATCCAGGAAACATCCCTATAAATAATCTTCATTAAGCATAGACAAACACTGACATTTCATTATGGTTAAGTTCCAGGTCTGCTTCGACGTTTCTTGGTTGATTTAGAGAAGAAATTGCAGTTATACATTTTCACCAATTTTCATAAAGGAGATTCGTTTCAGCGCGAGAAAATGCAGCGAGTCAGCGACAAAACGTTAGCGGCTAATCTTCGTTGAACCGACCAAAAAAAAACAACTGGCAGATCGTGCAAGTCCCAACGTGTGTATTTTGTACAACTATTTTTTTACTTCCTGTCTCGATGTTAGCGTGCATGAACTTGTGCAGCAAAAACAGATTCGTCATCATTAAAATATTCTGTGACAAACATCTTTTTACTTTGACAGTTGACCATGGGCCACCATGCCGCAAACCTTCCTAATCACATCATCATCAGCCTCAGTTCCCACCACGCGGGCCCAGTGCGGTTTGGTGGATGTCACATGTCTTCGAATTTTTGACTAGAGATGAGTTGCGATGACCGACCGGGCATCTTTTTTTCTTTGATCCAAATCTACCCTCATAGACCAAATCTTTGGTCCAGAACTACCCTCTTAAGCCAAATCTTTGGTTCTAAATAATATAATATTTAGTCATAATTACGCCACATTATACAAGGCTATTAATAAAGTGATTCATCTTACAATTCGTAGTAAACGCGTCACATACGAAATATTTAATGAATGTGTCCGTCCAAGTCGATATTTTTGCGTGATCCGAATGTTGAATATATTAAATCCCGCGGAAGTTATTGAACTATTGTAATTGCGCAATCGGAGGCTGTAGTGTTCTTATTATTTAATTTACTAGGCTATAAAAAATCTGACCAACGATGGATGGCGATTCAAACATCCCGTACTCCGTAGGTCCATCATTTTCTTGATCTTATCGTAATTTATTTGGAATCGGCGTCGCTGGTTTTTTGTTTCACCCTAGTTAATTAGTCTTAATCTCAAAAGTCTTTAGCCATATAATCTTTCACACAGTAAATATTTTCTTTGGTCTACCCCTATTTTTATTGCCATCCAAATCCATACTATTCTAGAAACTTTCCTCACGAGATTTTCCTCATTCCTTTAGAGTACAGACCAGAGTCCGGATCATAATGATGAATTTGCAAAATGTTGAATTCCCAAAAGGTTGAATTCTCAAAAGGTTGGATCCCAAAATGTTGAATTTGCTAAATGATGAATTTGCAAAATGTTGAATACCCAAAATGTAGAATAATTATGCATAATGTTGAACTATAAATTCCAAAATGTTGAATCCCAAAATGTTGAATAGGCAAAATGTTGAACTGTAAATTACAAAGTGTTGAATTCCCAAAATGTTGACAAAATGTTGAACTGTAAATTCCAAAATGTTAAATTTTAAAATGTTGAAAACTGTTTTGTTTATCAACAAGTAGATTTTTGGATCCAACATTTTGAGAATTCAACATTTTGCAAATTCAACATTTTGCAAATTCAACATTACGGTCTGAAAGGGTAGGTAAGTAACAAGTAACTACGTATAAGCAGCTTATAAAGTTGTGCGTCAATGCTTTGAAAGTACTTATATTCAGAAATCTACACGTAAACATGTTTTTGTTATACGGTTGAAGATATCTATTTCCGGTTTAAATCCTATAATGTAGGTAGACATAAATATAACCTTAGATAAAGAAGACTTTGGCACATTACTTGACCAATGGTAGTCTCAAAATCATCATCATCAGTGTAGAAAGTCATCCAGCTGGACAAAGGCTTCCCTCAGTTTTCTTTATTTGCCACATCGACCGGTCTTATGCTTCTCTCTGTCAGCGGTCTACTGCGACCCTCACCAAATCATCGGTAGGTACTGTAGGGACGCAGGCAGAGGCTAATAATTAAATACATAAATAACTTTTATATTTTTTATATATTTAGCAGGAATTCCGCAATATGCCTGCCTTCTGGGCGGCTACACTAGAATTGACAATCAAAAGCTTTGCAAAAACATCTACACTTATTTTTATGTTCTAAATTCATATTACACTAGTAATACTCATTGCCAGTGTTTTTATAGGCAAGTAGGTTGCCTTCTAGTTAAGCAGAGTCCTCACAGTACCTACACCTTGTAGGAGGTCTTCCAACGCTACGACACAAAATATCTACTCAACACCTTTCGTTGATAAGACAATTAATTTATTAGCAAACCTCATTTCTCACACATTCACACGTAATATCTTTTCGCACCCAACCAACTACTTTCTGTTTTCAAACCAATTAATTTTAAACTTACTTTCGATAATGGCTTCGATTAGCCTTCGATACTGAAGCAGATATTTTGGTTTATAAATATTTCCGTAAAAACTCTATTGCCAAGTAGTTTTTGATTTTGGCACGTGTGTAAAATTCAGGTAAATCTATAAATATATTCTAAATATTACGCCGAAGTACCTACTCAATTTATCTAAATGGAGACACAGAAGCGTTTTATAGAACGAACTTTTGCTAGTTTGTTTTGTTTGAATGAACTTGCCCACTTATCGGGCCCTAATTTCCACTAGTGTCTCCGAGCACTAAACACTAAGTATATCCAAATTTTGATTGACTTGCTATCCTGGCCTTCCTGTCCATTGTACGTGTCATTGTTTCTAGCAATAAATAGCCTTTTAAAAATATCGTGTTCTCAGCGAAGCTCAGACAAATCTACCTGCCAGGCAAATAAAAAAAAGCTAGATACGATTATAACCATTGTATTTATTCGTTTTTCCTTTCCATTTGAAGCATTTAATTTGCTTAAGGTCGTTGCACATATAAAGTAAACATTAAACGAACAGCGGGCCCCTTCACACCTGTGTCAGCTAGGATAGATGCAGAGAGATCGTCGCGGTCACCTTCGACTCGCATTCCACCTTCTAGTATTAATTATTATGATAAATGTCAATAAATCTTATTGACATTTAAACTGTTTATATAGGTATCATTATGTATGCCAATCATTTAGGATATCATGGGTTCAAAAAAAACTGGTCCTCCGAGCCATGTCCTTTTCGTACGTGACTATTAAAAATACTTTTAATTGCTTAAAAATTATGAAGAGGACTAATTACAAATTTGATATGGCCAGTTCCCATTACGGATCATCTCAAACCTCGGGTGTAGGAATGCGATGCTCTAGCTAGCTAGGTCATGTTAGGCATGAGAATAGCAGCTGACTAAGCTTGAACCTAAGATTGTCGACACATTTCAACAATAAAGCTGCGTTGTGTGCTATGCCTGTGATAGACACGAGAGACGTTGAGGTTTATACCAGTATACCTACGACTACAGGCCTCATAACTCGCACGCACTCTTTATTGCCCGAAAAGGTAAGCAGAGGCACGTAACCTACTTCATTCACATTTTGCTATTTTTACCCGACTGCCGAAGGAAGGTTATGTTTTAGGGTTCCGTTCTCGAAGGGTCCAAAGTCCAAACGGAGCCCTATTGCTATCACTCACGTGTCCGTCTGTCACACAATTTTAATTTTTTAACTGCCCATTGACTTGAAATTAGGTGATATTTGTTAATTATTACCTACGTATATTTTACTAACAAATATCCAATATATTGATAAATTAGTTTTCATTTGGGACGATAGGTACCCTAAATGTGAGGTAACACTGATGCGTTTCCTATCATTTTCAAAGAAGACTAATTTTTTTTGTCGTAGGTTCTCCTCGGAAAGACCTCATCAGCACGTCAGATATGATATGGTGGAAAATTACATTTTCTGCCTCACTTTAGTTCAGTTGGACGGTGGAAAATATAGCGAACGATAACGCAGATTCAGCTTCAAGATGACATCGGCCTAATGAATAACTGCGCGCTGCGCACACTCCTGAAACTGTAAATTCACAAACAAAACGTTTCCAGCAGTGCTGTTTCGAGAGTAGGTTTAAACACCGTTTCACAATATGACCTCTGGTGACCTTCATACGCAGAGTTCACTGCCGGCTGCCTTATACGCCAGCCCTACGGTCACCATGAGAATATAGAATATCTGAATGAATTCGCCTTAATCATTACCCAGGAACAAATGCATGATGTGGTTTTAACGTTGAAGCTAAATTATTACTACAACTCGTATGTATAAATGCCAACACAGCGCCTGAAAATAGAATTTTCAATACGATTTTCAAGCATTACCTGAACATCTGGGCGCGTTGATCTAATATTATAGTACTATTAGCAAGCTTGTTTTTGCTAAAAAAAACCTGAGAAAATTCTTTATTTTTTGTTCAAAAAGATTATATAATAACTTTGATTGCCATCTACATCATCAACTTAATGACACTTTGACGAGCATTTAAGGTCGATTTGAACGTAACGCAATGACTCTACCACGACCTCTGGCGGGCAATTAATAGACTAAAACTAGATTCTAGATGTGAATGTTGTAGTTATTTCTTATGTATAGGTGTTAAATATTCGATCGGCGCCGGGCCCCACAAAAACACTAGATTTTGAAATTATAATGCCCCACCTCGGTGCCGGACGAATGAAACATTTGACTTTGTATAGGTCGACGACTCTTTGCCTGTCACTTAGATACCTATAGTTTATACTTACTTGTATTTTTCTATAACGTATTGAGTTTGAGAAAAGAAAAGTTAGATGCACCGTAAGTAACGGATTGCAGTCTTACGGTACCTTTAGTTATTTGTAAAGTTAGCTTGGTTACGATCATCAGATTGAAATGATTGAAAAAGATGAGTCGCGAAGAATTAGTTCGGTACTGATTGTCATCTTAGTTTTGTAGGTTGCCGATGGTCCAAAGACTGCTGTAGGCCTGTAGCTTCAGAACAGTAGTTCGAGGTACCGTGCAATGTCGAAGCCGGCCAGGAAACTATAGGACTTTGGCACCACCACCGTTATACCTTTTTAATGTTTTTTTGCTTACAGAAATGCTCATGCATACTGCGCGCTACCACGGGGAGATAGCGCAGTTATCTGGGACTCCAACCCACTAAAACTCCACGGTCTCCTAATGTGCCGCTTTTGGCTGGAACACAGGCACGCGTTAGCTCTCACCGCGAACCTGCCGCGGCTGTCCATCGCCAGACCCCCCATCACCGGCGCACCAGAACATACTGTACATAACGCCGGAACCACCCCAGGGACTAAACCAGCACATGGGCGCCAGACAACCCCGTGTATGCCACCCTTGGCCCCCTTGTGATAGGTCAAGGTCAATGGCCCCACCACCTAACATTTTTCGGCCGCAGGGGATAGGGAGAGCGGCCAACGCTATACCGACACTCCTCCTAGCCAGGCCCCACGGCGTCCGCCATCAGACGGTGGCGACCCCATCCAGGCCGCGGAAGGTAGGGAGAGCGGCGTACCGCAATACCGGCACTCCTCTCCCGCCACGGCCTCCAACCCTCAGCCGCAATATCGTATGGGTATGAGAGGCCCCATACGACACCGCGGCTCGCCTCAGTTGCGATGTCGCCCAGGCAGCACCGCAACCAACTTTTTGGCCGCTACGTCGTCGGCGTTCCTCGGGTTTCTCTTCGCTTCATCGTGGGTGACCAAGCCACGAATACTGAGCCCCCCTGCCTCGAAAATGCGAGAACCCAGACCCACCGGGGGGACCACCGTTATACCTACTTCCGAGATTCTCCAAGAGGTTTTGTGATTGAAGAATTCAATGTATTATACATATGTACATCTTATAAACAGGAAAAAAAAAACCTGAACCAATTAAAATTTCGTTCTTCTCGATTTTCAAGATTTTACCTTCCAATTTTAAATTCTGAAAAACTTCGGTCGCCTGAAATATTGTAAACACGTTACAGTGTTGCAAAGCATTCGTAAATCAAGATCGATCGAGTATGAATAATATATTAATGTTTGTCCCTGCTATGGTGATAATATTCTGGGAGGGATTCGTCTGACGGACTTTGTATTTTAATACAAGCCGTGTTGCTAAGATCACATTTTTCCAAATATTTAAACGAGGTCTGTATTAAAGGTGTCTGGATTGCTAAATAGGTAGTAATAGGTACTGGTAGGAGAGATTTTAATATGAGTTAGTATGGACGAATGGTAGGTAGAGAATTTGAAAAACCAGGAAGAGTGGTAGATCATGGAGGAGATCTTTGTGCAGCATTGGGACAGAAAATAAAAAGTAGTCAATTGCCACGAAAATAAGATCATAAATTATAACGATGAGATGGAGTTTTTCATACCCTAGCTGCAATAGTAGATTATGCACCAAGGCCTTCGGTTTATTATTCGATCGAAGAACAAGGGAATATAAGCAGTGTCTGACGTCACGGGCAGCATATTGAATTCCCGAGCGAAGCGAGGGAATCGCTTGGGAGTATTTTTTTACATAGGCACAGATACTATAAATTTGCTTAGCTGTGTTTAAGGGTCAACGAACACAGATCAGCAGAATATATTTTTTAATCGTTTCAAAGCAATAATGATCGTTCGATCAGCGTTATATAATGACAAACATGAAAGGGCCAAGTAAATTTCTGCGTTATAAAATGACAAACAAGAAAGGGCGCAGTAAATTTCAGCGTAATAAATTGAAAAACAAGAAAGGGCGCAGTACATTTCAGCGTTATAAATTGACAAACAAGAAAGGGCGCAGTAAATTTCAGCGTTATAAATTGACAAACACGAAAGGGCCCAGTAAATTTCAGCGTTATAAATTGAAAAACAAGGAAGGGCGCAGTACATTTCAGCGTTATAAATTGACAAACAGGATAGGGTGCGGTAAATTTCAGTGTTATAAATTGACAAACAAGAAAGAGCCCCGTTAATTTCAGTGTTATAAATTGACAAACAAGAAAGGGCCCAGTAAATTGCAGCGTTATAAATTGAAAAGCAAGAAAGGGCGCAATAAATTTCAAAAATTCAGCATTATAAATTGACAAACAAGAACGGGCCTTGCTGGAAGGTCAATCATGAAAACGTAAAGGACTTTTAAACTAAAAATAGCAGGAAGAATCTTTTTAGGTTGATGTGAGCACTAAATAATTGCTTATTTCGTAAACATAGATGTACCCCACTAGCGGTATCTTTGCTTCAAGTGAGCTTCACTCCATCTTTGGAGCACAAATTCCACGTACATACATCTCTGGGATTACCTTAGGCAACGATTAAAAAAAAATCTTTATCACAAATCGCGGTGCAGTTAGCTCTATAAAGACTGTCCGAATTTAGCGAGTTTGCACGTGTAGGGTCATCTCTGAAACCACTAAACTAAGGATTGCAACATCCGGATTTTTTGAAAAACCGGTTTTCTGTCTTCTCGTCCGATTGAAATCCGGATTATCGGGTTTTTCGAATTTCAGTTTTTTTTTTATTTTATTGATAGGCTCGCGCTTGACCACTATTTAAATGTTTTATGTTGATTTGATAAAACTGAAATAAAATATCACAAATTATTTAAAATCTGCATATTTTATTGGCTCAATTACGACGCACGACCGAATAAAAGAATGTTCACCATCGACCACATCATCGATTACCATCAGGTGAGAGAGTGGTCAAGTGCAAGCCTAAAGAAAATAAAAAAAGAATCAACTAAAATAAATAACAAAACTTTGGCCATCAGTCATTTTCCCCGTTATAAATTTACATAACCATAACATAAACTGTACTTAAACTTAAGATCAATAAGGTACCCTCCTTTTTTTATAAAAATGCAGTATCAAGAAAAAAGTTTAACGTATGTCAGTTACAAATAAGAAAAGAATTACTCATATATTTCTATTCCAGCTGATCAGTCGGTCATATGATAATAGTAATACATAATTATTTTAATCAGTCTTCTTTAAAAACGAGGGTCAAAAATTTTTTTTGTTGAACTTGCTTATTTTAATCATCGCTTACCATCAGGTGAGATAGTGCACTATTTCACCTGATGGTAAGCGATGATGTGGTCGACGATGAAGCACGCTTGCCTAGAAGGAACCTATTCACTCTTGGCTTAAAGACTCCCAGGTAGTATATAGCTGTCAGAAAATACAGACTCCGCCAGGGAATTCCACTCTTTTGCTGTGTGCATAATAAAAGTATTCCCAAAACGTTTGGTGCGTATGGGTGGGATATCCACCATGTACCGATGACGCATTGCCGTACGTTTTGTAGTCCGATGATGGAACGGGCTAGGAGTAATCAGTTCATGCAATTCCAACGCACACTCCCCGAAATTTAACCGATAAAAAACCGACAGGCTGGCAACTTGGCGCCGATGTATAAGGCTCTGGAGCCTAGAATCGACCAATATCTCATCGCATTAGCCTCTTGGCCCGTTTTTTGATCGACTCAAGTGTATCCTACTGGTACTTGGCAGATCCATCCCAGAGATGAGAGCATGCATGATCATGCACTCCATGCATGATCTAACTTGCACTTGATACAAATAGAGCAACTGTCCTGGGGTGAAGTGCCGTCTCAACTTCGCAAGGATCCCCAACTTATTGGCAGCCAGCTGAGCTTTTGCCTCAATGAATGGAAAAAAAAATAGGGTCTATTCAACGTAACGCCAGCAAGCTCAAGTCAGTCCGTTATCGGCACGGTCACACCTCGGAAAGAAGGAGCCGGGTGGAACAGGCCCCTTTTAGCGAAAAAAAAAAGACACGCCTGGGTCAGCTTTGAACAGCAGCATTGAACCTGACCAGATTGGCATCGCCACATTCGGAGACTGCCTTCAAGGACAGATTCAAGCGCCTAACCATGGCCTCTCGGAGAGACCGGATCTGTGGCCCAGTAGCGCGCGCGTCGAACATGTATCTCTCAGCAACAGTCCTGTCGTTGCATTCGTCGTGCTGGGTTTTAGCAAATCGTTTATGTGAAGCAAGAACAATGTTGATGAGAGTACCGACCCCTGAGGAACCTCGGCATTAATATGCAGTTTCTCAGAAGAGCGGCCATCAATAACCACTCGGATGGACCGGCCCTTCAGGGTGTCTGCAATCCAATCGCACAGACAGACCACTGGGCAGACCGAATGTAGGAAGCTTACCAATAAGGCTTTGGTGCCACCCTGTCAAAAGCCTTCGAGATGTCCAGGGAGACGGCAAGCGCTTCCCACATGATCGCATCAAGTGTCTCATAGTTAGGCGCGGTCTTATTTTATTACAGAACATGCCAGCAGTAGAAAAAGCTCATTCGGTCATCCTGTTGATCTATAGAATAAAAATAAAACCAAAGCCTATCAATTCAAATGTTATTCGGATTTGCGCATTAGTATAAATAATATCGATCTACCGATTACTTAAAATGAAAATTTGTGGATAAATACTAATATTATCCATTAAAATTCGTTTTGAAATAAATCCGAATAAACCGGATTTGAGTCTTAAAAACTAGATTTAAAAATGTCATGAAAAGCCGGCTTTTCCAGTTATTTTCGAATTTTGATGAATCCGGATTGCAATCCCTATCACTAAACCTACTTAAAAAATCTTTCACCATTTAGCCCAATCAACGGGGCATATGAAACCCGAAAAATTCTCCTGCCTGTGAGAGTAGGTAGTGTGATAAAGTAAGACCTACAGATTACAGATATCAAATTATCCAACAGATTTTGATAAGAGAAGTTAGGTATTTTTACCTAAACTTGAAAATTGCTTATAACTCTCTGTGAAAAATTCCTCAGGCTGAAATACTTTCTGTATACGTACGAGTGTATTAGTTAGAATAGGCATGTACCTATAGGCATCCAACATTTTTTCGATTTGGGAGACACTCCAAATTTAACTTTTAGCATTTTACGCTATAACTTCTACTGAAAAATTGTTCTGCTACTTTTTATTTTTTAAGATGGTTTTATTTCGTTAAATAAACAGATTTGATAAGTTATCCAAAAGATTTTCCTTTATTTGCCATTTTTTTTGATTTTTGCTTAATTACGTAATGTGAAAAATATCTCCGTGCATTTTCATACCTTTATTAGTCATATGATTTTATATTAAATAAGAATTATCAATTATCCAACAAATTTTCGAACGTTCATTATATTTGTTAGGATAGTTCGCTGATTTATGCTAGAGCGTAAGGGTTGACCTTCACTTGACCGCTCGGAGCTGCTTTGCCGCGCATTACTTTTGGAGTATTGTAGGCGGGTTTTGTGGCCACCGTTATTATTACAAATATTTTTTTATCTTAATATGCACAACTTATGTGAAGTCATCCAGTTACCACAAACTTTCAAACTTTCTCATTCGATTTTGAACTTAACCATCAAGATTTGAAGGTTTAAAATCATTTGGAGAAATTTTTCAGTTTTGTATAACCCAATGTGCTGTTGACTGTAAAACGGCGTTTAGAAATTCACTTTATATTTCTAAAGAATATTTATTACTTATATGGATTTAAAATAAACGTTTGATACCTCCTTAAGGACTTAGTAAACTATGCAAAAAAATGGTCAAAAAGTATGTTTAGAAAGACACCTGTTGAGGCGTTAACGAGTAAGATAAAAGAAGATTATTATTATGTCCCTTATTTAATGTTCTTTTCTTATCGTCTTCATTTATTTTTATTTATGTAAAATAAATTAATAAAAATACATAAAAAATAGAGCCCACCGGTATCGGGAACAGGGTCTAAGCATGAAGTCCAAGTCTTGTATGCATTAGGTAAGTGCCCCCAAGGACAATCCCCGGTTGGTGCAGGACTACTGTTAAATATGAAGACAAATATATTGGGCTATGGGTTTTGGAAGGTTTTTTGGATCGATTGTTTAAAACTATAGAATTACTATTAGCGCCTGCCTGACTACTGTTGAACTACACGACTAAAAAAGATAAAATGGCAGGGGTGACTTACACACTCAAATAATGGGCTACCATAGCGGACCTCCACTCAAGCCAGCCAATTAAGGCAAGAGATAATGAACTTTGCCCGCAACTTATGGAAGTGTCAAACCTTACAGGACACGTAAAATGTCGAAAATCATATACAAATGATGCCATGATCAAGGCGTTTAAAAGGATGAAGACATTATTCATGAACGCTACAGTGTCAGACCCACCGGCAGCGAGCACCCCGCCTCTCGAATTTGATTTCCAGTCAAAATGTCTAATAATAATACAACTGTAAAAAAAAAAAAACTAATAAAAAACTAAACTATTCATTTATACAACTCTACGCACCTTCCTAATTTCGTGTATGGGGCAATAGAGCACGGTCCTTCGCTATCCAGGATGTCTAAATATCCAGAGGAATAGCGAACATGTAAGGATCGACGAGGTATATTCCAGGGTGCTAGTTTGAGTCCACTTTGGTTTTGCTTAGCCCTGAATCCTATAAGCATGCTGGAGAATTCATGGCTGAAGAGAGGTGGTCAGGTAATAACTCACTTCCTTTACATGGATGACCTGAAGCTCTTTGCCCCCAGCAATCTTCAGCGGATATCTCTATCTCTACTGAAGGTAACTGAAACTTTTAGTAGCGCCATCAGGATGGAGTTTGGTGTGGATAAATGTGCGGTCATGCATGTAAAGCGAGGGGAAATTGTGGAATCCGTAGGAATTCAACTCGCGGATTCCCAAGATAAAACAAGAGGTCCCTGTCCTCAAACGAATCCTATAATTATTTGGGTATGTCTGACATGAAGCAATCGTAGAAGGAACGCTTCTTTGGCCGCCTGAAGAAGGTATTCAATAGCCTTTCGGGCGGAAACATGGTGCGTGCCTCAACGATTCCGAGAACGTAGCGTTCCTTCAACGATTGCTTCATGTCAGTAGTGTTGATACCTAACGCTTCCGACATACTCAAATACATATATTATGCATTGATGTACTCTTTCGGCATACTCAAATTAACTCAAACGGCGGTTGACAATAAGCCTGACATGGTGGTGATAGACCGACTAGAGCGTCGCGCAATGATTGTTGACATCGATCCCTCATGTCGAGAACCTCTTGAAGGCTGAGGGAGATCAGAAAACTAAGTATCTTGATCTGGCTCGCGAGGTTGTCGACATGTGGGATGTGAATACAGCAGTCATTGTGCCGATAGTCTTGAGAGCCTATGGCATAATAGCCAAGAGCCTCGACGAACACCTGGGAGAAGTCTTGTTCCTTACCACTGTCTTGCCTTAATTGGCTGGCGTGAGTGGAGATTCACAAGAGCAAACGTGCTCGGAGGAAGAAAGTTAACCCAACAAGATACTTGTAGGGATCTTGACTGTACTTCCGGGAATGTCCTGATAGCCGTGGTATACCTGTCCACTCCTCAAGCACCTCCGCATAGGGGCAACATAGCCTTGGCGCTACGGGAGCCCATTAAATGAGTGTTGCGGGGATCCGCTGGATGCGAGATGCACGGGACCGATCAATATGGCGACGCTTGGGGGAGGCCTATGTCCAGCAGTGGACGTCTTCCGGCTGATATAATGATGATGAGTTCAGCAGTGGTCAGGTAGGGGCCATTAATCCTCCTATAGTTTTAGGCAATCCATCAACCAAACCTACCAAACCCATAGCCCAATACATTTTTCTTCATATTTTGCAATAGTCCTGCACCAACCGGGGAAGCAATTGCGTAGTGCATACAGGGATAATCATCGGTTGATTTCACATTTCCTGATACATGCCTAACAAGGCCCCTGGGAGTTGAATTCAGCCCCTTGCACGCCTTTCAAAGACCCCAGGGTCCCGAGATTCAAAGTCATGTAAAAATAATAATAATAATATGCCGCAGGGCAGCATTGTGGCGAGCTGGTGGGCTGTGGCGACGATGTGTCCCTCATCTCCGGCTTGCCTTTATTGGCCGGTCGGAGCGAACACTGACAGGGACAGAGCTCCCATCTCTCTTCTGCCATAATTGGCTGGCTTGATTGGAGATCCGCTATGGTAGCCCATTAATTGAGTGTGCATGTCACCCCTGCCATTTTATAGTCGTGTAGTTCAACAGTAGTCAGGCAGGGGCTAATAGTAATTCTATAGTTTTAGACAATCGATCCAGTAAACTTTCCAAACCCCATAGCCCAATATATTTGTCTTCATATTTAACAATAGTCCTGCACTAACCGGAGATTGTCCTTGGGGGCACTTACCTAGTGCATACAAGAATTGGACTTCATGCTTAGACTCTGTTCCCGTTACCGGTGGGCTCTATTTTTTATGTCTTTTTATTAATTTATTTTATATAAATAAAAATAAATGAAGACGATAAGAAAAGAACATTAAATAAGGGACATAATAATAATCTTCTTTTATCTTACTCGTTAACGCCTCAACAGGTGTCTTTCTAAACATACTTTTTGACCATTTTTTTGCATAGTTTACTAAGTCCTTAAGGAGGTATCAAACGTTTATTTTAAATCCATATAAGTAATAAATATTCTTTAGAAATATAAAGTGAATTTCTAAACGCCGTTTTATAGTCAACAGCACATTGGGTTATACAAAACTGAAAAAATTCTCCAAATGATTTTAAACCTTCAAATCTTGATGGTTAAGTTCAAAATCGAATGAGAAAGTTTGAAAGTTTGTGGTAACTGGATGACTTCACATAAGTTGTGCATATTAAGATAAAAAAATATTTGTAATAATAACGGTGGCCACAGAACCCGCCTACAATACTCCAAAAGTAATGCGCGGCAAAGCAGCTCCGAGCGGTCATGTGAAGGTCAACCCTTACGCTCTAGCATAAATCAGCGAACTATCCTAACAAATATAATGAACGTTCGAAAATTTGTTGGATAATTGATAATTCTTATTTAATATAAAATCATATGACTAATAAAGGTATGAAAATGCACGGAGATATTTTTCACATAACATAATTAAGCAAAAATCAAAAAAAATGGTTAAATAAGGAAAATCTTTTGGATAACTAAACAAAGCTATGTATTTAAGGAAATAAAAACATATTAAAAAATAACAATTAGCAGATAAATTTTTCAGTAGAAGTTATAGCGCAAAATGTTAAAAGTTAAATTTGGGGTATCACCAAAATCGAAAAAATGTTGGATACCTTTACATACTTATTCTAACTAGTACATACATACGTATACAGAAAGTATTTCAGTCTGAGGAAATATTCACAGAGCCTTATAAGCAATTTTCATGTTTAGGTAAAAATACCTAACTTCTCGTAACATAATTTGTTGGATTATTTTACATCTGTAATCTGTATTACCTTATTTCATCACATGCCAAATTTCATAGGCGGGAGAATTTTTCGGAAGTCTCCATACAACAAATATCCTCGTTGACTGGACTAATTTGAAAGATAAGTAATTAAGTACATTATTCCAGATGATTATAGGCTATACATTATCATAACCCAGGCAAGGCCGGGGCACACGGGCGGGCCTCTAGTTGTATATTATATTCTCGTGTACTCTGAAGGGATTACTGGAATACTTATCATATTTTTAACGGACTTTCCAAAAAGTTTCTATGACCGAAAGAGTATGTAGGTACCCGAATTGATCCCATTTAAATTTGGTAAAGATCTGATGAAGAACTTTAAGAGATATATCTCGTATACAACAGAACTCTTTAATAAATGACGGCCAACCTCTCGGGATTGTTGCAATAGCATGTCTGTATATTGCTTGCACCATTTCATAACATAACATCACCCTGGTACACTCTAATTCCACTGGTTATGTTCAAGTTTCGTGTTAGTCTATTCTGGCATCACTTTTGGCCTTAGTACCTTATATTAGAACTTGCCCAAATAAATAGTAAAAAATTAAATTATTCAATTTCGCTAGTCGGTGTTCCTGTTTTCGTTTCTTCGTTTTATAACACCGACTTCCGAAATTGTAGTTATTTTTCACTTTGTAGTGTTTTTTTGGAAGTCGGTTGTATTTTTTTTGGAAAATGTTTCTTTGGGGCTGAAAAATAAAATTCTTCAATTTCGTAAGTCGGTGTTCCTGCTGGTTTCTTCGGTTTATAACACCGACTGCCGAAATTGTAGTTATTTTTCACTTTGCAGTGTTTTTTGGAAGTCGGTTGTATTTTTTTGGAAAAAAAATCTTTGGGACTGAAAATGCACATTTCCTAGTTTTAGAATAAGCACTATTAAGTAGAATTACCTAAGTGTCCATGATTGTTTTGGTAATATTTCTTTTTACGTTGCATCACTCATGGACTCATGTAAATCAAATCAAATCAAATCAAATTGTTTATTTGCTTAATACAGGTATCAAACAGATGTTACAAATAGATATAAAGTACACTGTATCATTACCTAATAAGGTGTGCAAATATTTATATTATCGATAATTTATTTAAATAATTATTAAAATAACATTACAAAAATAATCACACTCAAAATATAAAACAATCAAAAATAAAATAAATTCAAAATACTAAAAATGTCAAAAGAAAAATAAAATAAAAGATTGTCAGATGAATTAAATTACATGTCATAAACCTATCAATCAAATAAATTAAAAAGATGTCAAATTAATGCATGTCACATTATTTTTAATGTCAATAAATTACTTTTACTATAGGTCTCTATCTATATGTTTATCCTCTAAGTAGTCCTTGACACAATAATAACATTTATGTACTAGGAATTTGTGCAGCTTCGACTTAAATTGATGTATAGGTAACACTTTGACATTGTCAGGCAATTTGTTGAAAAATCAATGATGACATAACAAGAATACTTTTATTGATTAGTGCTGTTTTCCCATAGGGTATTTCAACATCTAATCTTTTTTTATCACGTAATTGTCTATAGTAGCTTTTAAAAGCAGTCTTATAATAATTGGGGTTTGATTTCACAAACACATTCAGTTCATATATGTATAACGAAGGCATTGTCAGAATTTTCAAGCTTTTAAAATAGGGTTGACAGCTGGTAGTTTTGTCTACATTACACATTGCTCTAATGCATTTCTTTTGAGCTTTAAATACAGATTCCTTATCGACTGAGTTGCCCCAAGATATAATACCATATCTTAGAACAGGTGCCACAAGTCCATGATAAGCAGCTAATAAGGCTTCTTTATTAACAATTTTTGAGAGTTTATACAGAGCAAATGAGGACTTATTAATTCTTTTGCAGACATTTTCTAAATGTGTTTTCCATGTCAGCCTATCTACTATACTACTATAGTACTATGGTAGTAGGTACCTACCCGTTTTTAGAATCTGGGTGTAAGTCACACAGTTTTTTATTTTTTCGTTCCTCGAAATAAAGTGACTCAATAGAGTTCATCGAAGCCGAGTAATCAATCAAGGAAAACTATTCAACCATGGTAGAGTACTACAGGGCCTATAAGCAAAATTTCGAAAGAGTATATAAGGCCCTCGGGATTGGGGAGGCCTATATGTCCAGCTGTGGACGTCTTTCGGCTGATATGGTGATGATAGGGGATTGGAGATGTCCAGCTGTGGATGTCTTTCGGCTGATATGATGATGATAGGGGATTGTAAAGCCTGAGTTAACATTGTAACTGCATACAGTGCTCATACACAAAATACCACACTCCTACAGAGTAAAAGCTGAAAATTCTTAATGCAACGCACGTGGTGCAAGCATGGTGCAGGTGTGATCTCTAAGGTGATCATTCTGTAGCCGATGAATCACACTTGGCGTCATCAGGACCTCTAATGTCCAAATAAAAGTCGTCGAACACTATTTGGTCATTACCTTACCTTATTAACAAAAATGATACCTTTTAACGCAATCCCTGCATTCTTGTAGAGTTCGAAGACCAGACAGGTTGTCCGGCCTTTCGATACACATAAATACCAAAATGTCCACCCCGCTCCTAAATAATAGTTACCTACATGGGTGGCTGCTTTTGGTTCAAAAATCTTCACGAGGTCGTAGACCTTTGCTAATCAGTTCCGCAAGTAAAAAAAATATTTTTTTTTTCTATAAAGGACTCACGGTGGCGTTACCTTGAGTGATCCGATACAACCTTCGAATATATTTCGTCACAAAAATAGACGGTCGATGAACTTCATTGGCTAAAAGGTAATGACGAGAGTGATTTTACAATTAATTTAAATTAGCATTTTCGGAACAAATGTCAAGTATCGGCATTTAGTTGAACACCTACCTGTGATCCAAATGTGAAACATTTTTTTGCTTATTGCTATTTCATTTAGATAAGTTTGAAATAATTTATCAAATTTTAATTGGATTTAATTTGCATATTGAATTAAAAATATCTTTTATTTTAACGTCATCGGATGGGTGTTGCAAGCAGATGCGAATTTGCATCATCCGAGGTGTTTTTCATCCTAGGTGCTGCTATAAATTGCAATATTATTACTACCTGTTTACCAAAATAATAAAACCATATAAAAAAAACCTAGTCTAAAGTTTAGTGTATTATCTGTAGGTCTAACTACCTTAGAACCTTTGTGGTGGTGCTTAGTCCGTTCTCATAGTGCAAAGTACTTACATCCTGCCTTTGTATGTATCTAGGTATTTTGAACAACGAATGCAAACTAGCTTTCAACACATCATGTAACACTAAACCTAAAAATGTCCGTGCTATTTTTCACCTATTCAGGCCCCTCATAAATAAATACGAAATTCAATAATAAATGATAAACAACGCAGCGCAGCGTCTCGAAAAACAAGTCAGACCATTCCTATGTATGTAGACCACATCTGCGTAGGAAACAAATATATTTAATTCTTTATCGATCAACTTACATACGACCAGTACATAATGATTAATTGTATTTTAGTTTGGCGCCAAAATTCCATACAAAAACGTGGCTGAACGACCGTGACTCTTGCGCGCAAAAAACCGTGAAGGTATTGAGTATTGAACTTGCCAAGATACTTGGATAGATATGGATCTATAAAGCATTAATCTACGAATAATAATAATGAGCGTACTGTTCGTTCGACACATAAATAATATTGATCTCGTTGCCTTTCAATAAAGGTCGCTCAAACACGGCAAGGTCTTTCGAGAAAAAAGCATTTTGCATCAATGTTATATGTATTTATTTGACTAGTTAATCATATTCAGGAACGTATAAGGACAACATGATAGGTCATTTCGAAACTTGGGCGGTCTTCTCGATATAATTTGGTTATAGGTAGAAACGCACCTACCTAATTATATTTAAAAAATTTAAGCCCACTGGAATGGTGGTTGTCCATTAGCTTGTCAAGAGAGTTTAGTAGCTATCAATGACTGGGGAGAGATACATCCTGTCGCCGGTGAGCTTCTTGGCCGCAATCTGACGGTCACGCTCACGTCGCATAATCTAAGAAACAAAGAAAATCGATCAGCGTTATTTTAATATCAATTTTCCATCATTTCTTACATAGGCCAGTTATCATCTATCTTAAAATTCCTCCACTGCCTAGTACACTCCTTCTGCCGCCTCCTTACTTCCAGTCCATCGGAGAGGGGTGGGCTCTCAAAGCGCCTGTATGTAGATTTGACGCAAATTACAGACGCGAGTAAGCGTGTTGGATGATAAATATTTCAGGCGCTATGTACGATCAATCAATCATTTTATGGATCCACTAGCTTCTGTCAGCAGCTTTGCCCGCGTGTAAACTTTTTTATCATCCCAAGGAAATATTACCTATATCAGAATAAAAATAGCCTATGTGATATTGCAGACTACAAGATATCTTTGTGCCGTTAAATTTCATCCAGATCCGTTAATCCCTTCTGGCGTGATTGAGTAATAAACATACATCCATCCAAAGTTTCGCATTTATAATATTAGTAAGAGATGACCAAGAATGCTGACCAAGATGCCAAGAAGTAAATCATGCTGATGCCCACTGCCATGAAACAATGCCTGAATTTGTGCATGTAAAATTCGATCGATAGATGGACTAACCAGTCACACTCACAGCACAGGGGCCGTACTATTACGTATCAATGGCACCCGTGTGTCCGTTGTAAAAAAGGGTTAGAGCTATTATTCGAGCTGCTACAGCAGCCGCAACTTCCGTGCAAGCGCGGTTGTTGAAGCCATTATGCCGCACTTGGCTGAAGAGAGAGGAGCGCATCTCCTACAGGCTCACACAGGTACTGACCAGGCACGGTTACTTCCGTGAGTACCTGAACAGGATTGGGCGAGAGACCACGGCAAATTGCCACCACTGCGGAGGCGACCTTTACTCTGCACAGATACGCTCGAAGAGTGCCCTGCGTGGGCCCCTGAGTCTGGCAGGTCTTGGTCACCAGGATCGGGCTAGATCTGTTTTTGCCAGCAGTTGTGAGGGCCATGCTGGCAAAAACAAAGGAAACTGGAGGGAAATGGCCTCCTTCTGTGAGACCGTGATGGTCCAGAAGGAAGCCGCCGAGCGGGATCGAGAGAGAACCGATCCTACTCAGCGAAGAAGGCGTCGGGGAGGCAACCGCCTCGATGCCTAAAATGCCAAAACATCGTCTGCATCATAAGCCGGCGGCGCTCCAGGGTCGCGGGCGCTCAGATTGGGACTCTGAGCCGAATGACTCCAGGAAAGACGGTGGCACAGAGACCACGTGTAGCCGTGCACAGCGAGGCTCAGAGGAGGCGTTTTTAGTCTCCCCAGGGATGTGCCCTGACAGCCTTGCACAGTGGGAGTCTCGGGGTGGTCTTTTGAGAGATCACGGGGCCCCTTCACGTGCTGATGGAGATCACCGTGTTGGTGGTTTTAGTGAGGTAAAAATCCCACACTCCCTGGTCTTTTCCCCAAAAGTCCAGGCACCTTTTGAAGGTTTCCCCTAGTCAACAAAAAAAAAAGTTAAACTAACCAGCACAGGGGCCGTACTATTATTTAAGTAATGCCATCCGTGCTGTGTCCGCGTTATAAAAAAGGAACCTATAGAGCTATTTGTCGTGTATAGTTTCGCCTCACTCTCACTGTGGAACCATGATAGTTTTGAGTCTTGACACGTCCTACTAAGTAGGTAAGATCACTGTAGTTAAAAAAGCAATACCTGCTCAGAAAAAAAATAACTTACCATAAATCTCTTGAACTGCTTCGCCATGGTGTGGCACTCTCGATAGTCGTTGAGTAAATACTGGCATTTTACGAGGCCGCGACCTAGTCCGTAAGCTTCCAAACAGTCCATCATTGCCATCTCCTGTTTCTGGCACCGGCCCAGCATCTGGTGTGAATTTATCCCCCCCGTAATATCCGTAAACGGGGAGCGGAAAAATGGCGAAATATTATGCATTACTGTCTTCTTGTCTAGGTGTTCACGAAAAATAACGCAGACAATGTCAAAATTATTCTGGTAGCAAAGTTTCCGTATAAATTAGTTTACTCTTTGTAGCAAAGGCACTATTTTTGACAGATCCTTTATTATTTTCAACTTTTCCTCCAATTATAAATTAATATATAGCAACTAAGGTAATTGTGTATAGACAGGATTAATATTAGAGAAAAAAGGTTGTGATTTGTATGAATCACAACCTTTTTACTACCTGGTAGTAAGGGCTTGTACACACAAGACATCTCAGCAGAGAAGCCATCTGACAAGGCTTACCTGAAGCGCACATTTATGGGCAGTCATCGTTTATGGATGGACCACTATGACCAGCAGTCTTATTGCGTAATGAATTCGACAAGGCAAAGAGCAAAGAGAATGAAAAATCTACCAATCACATGCAAGATGAAAGATGCGATGTGGACTTCCGTCTATGTGATTGTTCGATTGATGGCGGTCAAAACCTTTGCCTTGCCGAATTCACTTACACAATTATGCTGCTGGATATGCATCCACACGCAAGTCCTTTTGCGATTTAGCTGTGGCCATTTGCTTGTCACAAAGTGTCAGTGGTAATTCACGTTTGAGCAATTTGGCGTTAAATCAAGCGATAACAGGCAATGATCAGGTGATGAAAGTGTTTTGGATGCCGTCTTACATTTTAACCACATAAACGAAAGCTAAAAGTAGTTAGATTAGTATAAATCGCCCACCCTACGGTTTATGCGAAATTAAATATTAAGATTTTTCTAAAAATCTTCATTGGCCACAATGGACATTGGTCACTGTGCCAAGAATGGCTAAACATTTCATTTATAAGATAAAGAAAAATAATGACAAAAGCTTAGAACTTTAGAACAATAATATTCTAAGGACGAACGTAAGTGAAGCCACAGTTAATATAATACTGGTGAAGCAAAAAGAAGTATGTAAAGATCGTAGCAAGTGGTGTCACAGTAAAAGTGGCGTTCTGTAGTTTCTGCCTAGGGTAGTATGGGAAACAGCCATGAGTTTATGTACGGTACCTATGTATGTATTTGTTTGTAATTATGAAGCGAACTAAAAAGATGTAAACAAAAAGAAAATCAGTAGGAGGACACTTAATAATATTATGATGGTCAGTCAGCTCGTGAATAGGTATCCTCCGACTGATTTTCTTCATGTTTTCATCTTTTTATTTCGCTTCTTAGGTAAGCCGACGGGTTTTTTGATTTTGTCAACTTTTTTTATTTACAACTTTTTTAATTTAATATTTTAAACAATACAGTTACAGTGGTATATATTTTTGTAATTACCCCAAAAACCCTTCATTTCGATACCCAAGGTACAGGAGGATACTAAAGAAAAAAAATGGGTCTCCCACATTCATTAGGTAGTTATGTCTCATATCTAAGAATGCTTGGTCTTGGGTGGTCACGACCTATTTATCGATTGATGTCTCAATTAAATAAGTGGTTTGAAAGATATGAGATACAAGATCCGCGCGAAAAATCTAACCCTTTCCTTGCAGTCGGGTAAAAACATGACCAAAGCAAAGATAATATAATACTACAAAGATACTATAATAAACTGAACATGATTATGCAGTTAGGTACAAATTCGAGTTGTACTGCAAGTTATTATATAAAAGAAAGACGTTTTCAGCAGCTATAATTTGCATTCAATCTGTATTAATATTTTTCAACACACTTGCTCATAAAGTGGCTCTACTTTCACCGCAATTAGGCACATAATGACACCTGTTATCAAACTGTGACTTTTTCATTACTATTATTCACAAGTGAGATAAAGAGTTTTTATTTTTAATTTATTGGATGAGTTGCTTTGTTCTTAAAAAAGTTTCGATATAAAAAAGATCGTGCTCAATAGTACAAATGCAACACTTTTCATGCAACTTCGTATTTAAATAGATAATTTCAACTTGTACGTGTTTAATAAATAAAACTTTCACTTAAATATAACTTTTGTTTTTGTCTGTAATAAAGAAAACTTGAAATACCCCATTTTGTATGTGGCTAAAACGCTATCCGCGAAAAGCCAAAAAAAAGATAACTCATTATTTTTAGTCTATGGCCGATCGCCATTGTTAGAGTAGCTATGCGCGCGCATAGGAAAACTGATTAATTTTGCCCGCCATTGCGAAAAAAAATTCACAACTCGTTTTCACTGTTGGAAATAGAATAGGATATTTAGTATTCAGATTGTATAATAGGATATTTATTATTTAGATTGGAATATTTAGTATTATTTTATTCACAAGTATGTTGAAAAACGTCGTATGATACACGTGTGTATTGATGATTACCGTCCTCGGCTCTCTTAAGACCCTCACCTGACGGCTCGGGTCTCAATGGCGCCTCAGCGGTAATCACCAACGTTACACACTTGTACCATAATGTACTAATAAAGCTGAAGAGTTTGTTTGTTTGAACGCGCTAATCTCAGGCAAGGTAATCAAGGATACTGGTTGGAATTGAAGAATTATTTTTAACCGACTTCCCAAAAAGGAGGAGGTTCTATGTTCGACTTCAAGTTTGTTTTTTTTTGTATGTTCACCGATTACTCCGTCAATTGTGGACCGATTTTTAAAATTCTTTTTTTGTTTGAAAAAGTATGTGAAGATCTGATGAAGAACTTCGGAGATATACAACAGAACTCTTCAATAAATAACGGAAAATCTCTCGGGATTGCTGCAATCGCATGTCTCTTTGTTGTTTATAACATTTCATAACATAACATCACGCCAGTTCGCTCTTAAGGGGTAAGCAGATGTCTCATTTCACCGGTTATGTTCAAGTTTCATGAAATCTATTTTGCAAAAAGTTTTTTTTAGTGTTGGATAGTCCATTTGTCGAGGAAGGTTATAGCCTATATAACATCACGCCACGTCCAATAGAGGAGCGGAGCATAAATGAAAAATGTTGCAAAAACGGGCAAAAATATTTATTTTTGAGAGATTTCGTTGCGTGCGCTGCGTAAACGGTTTATGTCTTCTGTTTGTTCTGTAAAAGTCCAAAAATGAAGTCCGCGACAGCATATTCTATCTTTTAAGATTGACTCACTATAACCTTTTTTATGGTAATCAAATTTGTTCATATGCAAAGAGGTTTTGTCAACATCTATAGATACTAATATTATAAAGCTGAAGAGTTTGTTTGTAGGGTAGGTAAGTAGATAGATAGCCTGTTGACGGGAGCGAAGCCACGGGGGTCAGCTAGTTTATTATAAATTTCAATGATATATTTAATTTAAAAAAATATATGAACTGTATTTCAATGATAAAAACCGGCCAAGTGCTAGTCGGGCTCGCGGACGAAGGGTTCCGTACCATTATCGCAAAAAAATGGCACAGAAATCACGTTTGTTGTATGGGAGCCCCACTTAAATATTTATTTTATTCTGTTTTTAGTATTTGTTGTTATAGCGGCAACAGAAATACATCATCTGTGAAAATTTCAACTGCCTAGCTATAACAGTTCATGAAATAGAGCCTGGTGACAAACAGACAGACAGACGGACCGCGGAGTCCCAGTAATAGGGTCCCGTTTTTACCCTTTAGGTACGGAACCCTAAAAATTGTCCCATTAATATTAATACTATGAGTCTGATAAAAAGTGGAGATGTAGGTAGTTAATCACTCACATCTCAAGGTCAAAGTATGAACAGATTTTGGCACACAAGTAGACCATGACCTGGATTAGGACAAAGGATACTTTTTATCTTAGTAATATGTGCCCAAGAATGAGACAGTACAGGGGGGTAACCATAAGCTCTTAGAGTATGGTTATTTTGAGTGTGTGTAAGGGCATGGGGTATCAACTCATACAAATTATAATTAGTATTAAAAAAAGATCATAGATGGCAGCATAGGTAACAAATGTGAAAGTAACAATCAATTAAAAATGTTTAACAGCAGATTCAGGCTGAAATAAGTTTAGTAAAAATCAAAACTTGTTTCTTTAATGTTAATTTATCCATTTACACTCATTAATCAGGTTTTTTGAACAAACAAGATAAGTGAAGACTTTGTATGTTAAATTAGTTGAAAGTAGCCATCGACTTTTCGTTTTGTTTTGAGTTCTTTGCAATAGATGGCGTGTTTCACAATTTGTCCTAAACTATATATCCATCGTAAGATTCATTTTGTAGGATAGTTATTATTTATTATAGGCGTAATTTAAAAGATATTATTTATTATAGGCGTAATTTCAAATATTAAAGTTTTGGTCTATTATTTAAAATCACTTTTTTGTGAAGCTTGTTTACACGTCGAATTAACTAGATACCTCGCTGGAACAGGACTCGTATCGCGCTAGGGCCTACTCAAATCGCACGGGTACTAAAATAAGAGATAACGCGACGCGTGTGCCGCTTGCCGTCTGAGTTTACGTGTCGCATAGTAGGTACAGTTTGATTCAAACTTAATAACGGCCCGAAACACTTCGTGAGCCACTACGCGCTAGCAATTTCTTGTGACAGCGGGGGTGAGGGATAGGGTAGGTACTGCTATGCTGCGTACCTAACTAAAGTATTAAAAGTAATCATTTTTGTAAAAACATCTTGTTCTTTATATATCTAAGTACCAACCTAAAATAAAAAAGCTAATTTAAAAATCAAACACCCGACTGCTTAAAAAGCGAACTAAAAAGCTGTAAACAAGAAAATAACTAGCTGTGCAGTCGGAGGATACATATTCGCGAACTGCCTGATCCTCCGACGGCACAGCAGGTTTTTTACTTGTTTACAGCTTTTGAGTTCGCTTCCTTTTTGATTTTTAAATTAGCTTTTTTATTTACAACTTTTAAGTATTTTTTTTTTTAATAAATTGTTTTAAACATATACGTGGTATGTATTTTTGTAATCCACCACTAAAAGCCCTTCATTTTGATACCCCACTCGACGGGTTACGAAGATAAAAAATTGCAACCTCTACAATATGGAGCCCAAAATCCGCCATTTTTTTTAATGGCACTTATCTAAGAATATTTGGGTGGCCAAGACCTATCTAACGATGTCTTAATTATAAAAATCCGACATGTGGTTTGAAAGATACGAGGTAATAAAGAATATTACACACATACTTACATACAAGATACGCGCGAAAAACATAACCCTTTCCTTGCAGCCGGGTAAAAAAGGATAACCCTTATAGTGAATAATAAAATGACATGAAATAGGTACCTACTTCGTGTCATTCCGTTGCCGCGGCAGCAAGCTAACTACCTACATTTAATTCTACAGTTTTGATTGATTTGGAATATTCGTGAATATTGTGAAATTCGCTACACAATGCGACCACTTAGATTTAAGAAGTTACCGCGGTCTGAGCGGAGTCTGTCCCGAACCGAACATACCTAATGTTATTATTACGAATACGAAGTAAGCGTTCAATGACAAGACAACTGGCAAATAACGTCTCTGAGTACCTACATGATACGATTCCTCGCTCAAATTGCCATATGATTTAGTATCTAGGCAAACTACTAGATGGCGTTAGAAAACCACAGTCTCGGGCTATTAAAGAGTCACTGGTGCTGCCGCCTGTTAAAAATATGGAGAAAGAAAAAATAGCCCGACCAATAGCCCGACTTAAGGAGGTGACATTTCTTTGTATGGGATTGGGTATCTGTACTGTAGTATTATATTATCTTTGGTAAGGGACAGATGTATATGACTTGTATACATTTGTCCCTTATGCACACTCAAAATAACCTTACTCTAAGAACTTATGGTCACCCCCCAGGTTAACAAACAAAATGGCAGTCATGGGATCTGCCAACAGAAGTGAAAAAGCTTTAGAATAACTGTGTTTTTGTGTGACAGACAGGCAACAGTTAATCCATCACACATAATATTAGAGCTGTCACATTGGACATGACACTGACACAAACCCATAAGTTTAAATTAAACCCTATCAAAAATCGCTCAACACATCTAGAAAAGTGAGTGAATTTCAACTTTTATACAGGAAAATCCACTGGCTTATGAAATTTGAATAAATCTCTTATTATTGATTAAATAATTTTATTTACACCAGTATTACAGTATTTCTGCAGTTGAGTTGAAAGTGACTATTGGAAGAATTTTCTCTACATAATTTAAAAACTGTCGACTTTTGGTGACACATATTGCTCATCTCCTTTCAGCTTTCCTTCAGAGATCTGTCTGTCACGTTCTCTGCGCATTGCCTGAAATGAGATTTTATAATTAATTATCTAGAAAATTGTCCCATAAGCAAAATACGCGCTTGGTGGTGGAGTTGCGGATACCAGCTCGTTTTAGCCTAATCTACTAAATTGTCATCACAAAATAAAAATAATTATCTACTAAATTGACATCACAATAAAAAAAACTGGCCAAGTGCGAGTTGAACTTGCGCACTAAGGGTTTAGTACCATTATCGCAAAAAACAGCAAAAAAATCACATTTGTTGTATGGGAGCCTTAGTTAAATAGGTATTTATTTTATTCTGTTTTTACCCTTTGGGTATGGAACCCTAACAATAAAAAAGAATTGATGGTTTGGTCTCATTGAGAGGATGAATGAAAGATGACTATAACAAAAGACAAATTTGAGTGGTCACAACAACACCGGGTCCGGATGCCCTAGAAGGACTTCACACAGATCTTATTGGTGATGTTCTTTAGAAATGCCAGAAGCAATCCTCATGTATGACTAGTCTTCATACATGTAAGGATCGTAGCAGGTGGTATGTAAAAATTATTATCAAATTCTATGGTGAGTAGTAAATAAATGATTAGCTGGTTTCTTTTGAATCAACATACATGCAATATCTACATTTTGGAACAACAGTACAGATTATTTGCTAGTTTGGAAAGCTAGAATATGATAAATGTTGCAAAGGGATAGGAACCCAGTGTCTGATTTGAATCTTATTTTTAGACTTTCTGTTATGACTTTATGACTGTGTACAACAAGATAAACCAATGGCCCAGTGTGTGTTTTAACAGATTGCTAGGTTACATGGAAAATGTAAGCAGTAAGTGATGTGTTTTGGAAAGTTTCATGAGTGGAATATTGAAAGGCACACAAATTAAGCTTACCATGAATCGTTTGAACTGCTTCATGTTGGTTTGGCACTCATGGAAATCACCAAACAAGTGCCTGCACTTAACCTTCCCGCGCTCAAGACCGTAGGCCTCCAGGCAATCCATGTACCGACCCTCCTCCTTCTGGCATCGACCCAACATTTGATGAGAATGAATACCTCCCGTCAAATCCGTGAACGGCGAGCGGAAGAATGGTGAAATAGACATTGTTACGGCTGAAAAATAAAGTAAATACCTTGTCTAAACTACATCTAGGTTACAAAATTACGTAAACAATTGACATCGGACTTTATGCTATTTGCGATTTCATTTTGATGCTGCATTTTTATTTGTGTTGAAAATAACAAATGAATGTGCTTGGTTCATAACTTGCTGCGATGTAAAATTACCTTTATATTTTCAAATATCGAATTCGAAATCAATGAATGCCTGTGAGCCTGTCGAAAACAAAATTTTGACAGTCACAAATGACTTGACAGTTGGCACTGACAGCTTACATAAAGCACTAGCAGTGACAGAGACAGAATCAAATAATAAAAAATCAATCTGTCTAATAATCTCCAATGCTTGGCCTTGAATTGAATACCATGAAATTATTGTAGTTTTTCTATAATAAATTGATTGCAACTTGTCTCCACAAGTGGTAAACATATCTGTTTTAGTTTTTTTAATAATTTTGTGCTAAGAAGATAAAAGGTTTTTGTAAGTTATTTTATCACTAGCCATCCCTGTAAATCCAAACTTCTGTCAAAATCAGCTGGCGAAGAAGTGCCACAATTTCAAGTTTCCACGTAAATAAAATTAGAAAAAGGCGGGAAACGGTTGAAGTGGAAAGGCGCGTTTTTTAATTTATTACTTTGAAATTCAACTTCTCGTGTTTATTGTAATTTAATTCTGTAAATATTCGTACTATTAGGTCTTATTTGGTGTATATATATATTTATGTGACATAAAAATGGGGAAAAAGAGGCGGAGGAAGGATGAGCTGGAAATTCCTCCGGATCTGAAGCAGCATTCGCAGGAATCTTCGGACTCTGACACGGCGGAGTCCACGGTGTCGACAGCATACTCGATTATTAAATTTAAAGATGCCACTGATAAGGAACCTAAGGACAATAAATATGCCATATATAAGGTAAAGGGGTATACGCGTCAGTACAGTGAAGATACGAAGCAGGCAGAGTTAATAGTTTTTCTTAGTCATATGGACGAGAATAAGTTTTTCAACGACAAAGATCGTATGGCCCTTTCCAAGGGCATACGAGAACATGGAGTGTCTGGTGTGATGCACTTGCGCACAATAAACAAATATAAGGTCGGTGTCACATTTGATTTACCAAATAACGCCAATATGTTTCTAAAAAACAAAAAATTATTTGATCAACTTTCTCTAAAAGCATCTATCCCTGCTGGTGACACAGAGGTTACTGGAGTCCTAACTTCAGTCCCAGTAGATATGTCTAATAAAGAGATATTTTCATTAATCGGCAGTTCAAAGAATGTAATACAGGTGAGGCGTTTCATGCGCAGGGTCAGAGGTGATGAAGGTAGAATATCTTTTGCGCCTACCCAGACTGTTGCTGTGACATTTGCATCCACTATTTTGCCAACTTATATTTATTTGGACTCATGGCGTCATGAGGTGAACAAATATATCCCACCAGTGAAACAATGCCTTAAATGTCTGCGTTATGGGCATATAGCTAAATTTTGTCGAAATACTGAAGTTTGTTCAATATGTACTGAACATCACAATTTCAAAATGTGTGTTGTTGCCCCGAAGGATGCTAAGTGTGCAAATTGTAACGGCAATCATATTGCAATCTCTTCAGCATGTCCAATAAAAAAGCAAAAGGTAGAAGAAAATAAAATTAAAACTAAAAATGCTACATATTCAGATCTTTTTAATGTAAACTCTTTTCCAGCTTTAACATCACGCAATCTGGACACTCAGATTAGTAATCTCATGAAATCAGATAAATTTATAAATACTTTAGTCGAAACACTCACAAAAATAATAAGCAATAAAGATGAACCTATTAATTCACTTTCTATTAAAGAAGCCTTGAAAACAACGTTCAGTAATAAATTTTCTTCAACCAGTTGATGGATTTTTCAGAATTAAATATTGTACAGTGGAATGCTCAAAGTTTAAATAGTAATAAACATTTATTTATCGATTTTCTTTATAGTCACAATATACATATAGCAATTATCAGTGAAACATGGCTTAAACCTCACCAAAATTTTAAAATAAAAAATTATAATATTGAGAGAAATGATACTGGTAACAAACATAACGGAGTTGCAATAATTATTCACAATACCATTACTTACTCTAAAATTGATACCTTCTTTGATAACTCATTGCAAAACATCTGTATTCAAATAAAAGTAAATAACAAGGAGATAAGCATAGTCAGTTTTTATAGTCCTTTGAATTGTAATCCAGCATTCAGAAAAGAAAACCTTGATTTATTAATAAAATCTATTCCTGGGCCATTTATATTTGCTGGTGATTTTAACGCTCACCACTCGTCTTGGGGTTGTGGCTCGGATTCTGTACGAGGTCGAAACATTTTGGAAGTAATAGATGATAATGATTTGGTTCTGCTCAATAATGGTCATGCAACAACAGTTGGCTCTTTAACTTGGCGTCCTAATGCGCTGGATTTGACGCTGGTCTCTTCGTCTTTAGCTCTCAATTGTGAATGGAACGTACATGATTGTCCTCTTGGTAGTAGTTATCACATTCCTATAATCATTAAAGTAGTGATTAGTAATATTAACAAAAGTAATACATACAGCAATTGTTCTAATGCTGAACATTTGCCCGTTTATCCAAATTATAAATTGGTGGATTGGCAAAGATATAGTAGTCTTGTTGATGAATTGTTGGTTGATTTTAAAGTCGATAATATAAGTCTTTCTGGTACATATCTTAAATTTTGTAGCATTTTACATACAGCAGCTGTAAATTCTATTGAAAATAATAAGCATTTGACTGGTAGGACAAATTTTGTGAATCATTCATGTCTTGTAAATAATTTTAAAAGACCTTATCTTCCTTGGTGGAATCAAAAATGCACAGAAGCCGTATTAAATTTTAAAAATGCATACATATATTTTAAAAATAATCCATCAGAAGAAAGCTATCTACAATTCAAAAGGCTTCGAGCGGTTAAAAAACTTGTTCTAAAATTGGAAAGACAAAAAAGTTGGTTTGCTCTTTGTGAAACATTCAATAGGACTACGCCATTATCTGTCATATGGAAATTTATGCGGAAGTATAATAAAACATTCAATTTTAATGCTCTCGAAGATGATGGATGGGTTTTAGATTTTCTTAAAAAATACACACCAGATTTCGCATCACAAGACTCAAAATCTTCATTCACAACCAGTACTAATCCCAGCAATAATTTTCTTCTTAGTCCTTTTTCATTGCAGGAATTAATATCAGCCATATCTTCCAGAAGAGATACTACTTATGGTCTTGATGGAATGCCATACATACTTTTTAAAAAACTTAGCATTAGTAGTTTAAAAATATTTTTACAACTTTTGAACTTATTATGGCAAAATGATATTATACCTCTTAACTGGAAGGTGGATTGCCTTGTACCTGTTTTAAAACCAGATAAGCCTAAAATGTGTCCTGATTCTTACCGCCCTATAGCTCTTACTTCTTGTGTTGGAAAATTATTTGAACAACTTTTAAAACAGCGTTTAGAGTTTTATATTGAAAAAAATAATATCTTACCATCAAACCAATATGGTTTTCGTAGGAATCGTTCTGCTAGGGAAAGTGTTTGTCAATTACAGCTTGATATTCACAAGTCGTTATCGTCAAATGAAAATTTGGTTGGAGTGTTTTTTGATATTGCAGGTGCATTTAATAGTGTGAATATAGATATTTTATGTAGTGAGTTATCACAGATAGGAATCCCTGGAAAAATAATAAATTGGTTAAAACAATTTCTTAGCAATAGGAAAGTCTTTGTAAAATTTAACAGACACCTTTATGGTCCTAGGCTATCGTCTAAAGGAGTTTGTCAAGGGGGCATTTTATCACCTTTAATATTTATATTGTATATACGAAGATTAAATTTAATTTTAGGGTCTCAGGTTAAAAACTTACAGTTTGCAGATGATTTAGTGGTTTATGCATCTGGAAAAAATGTATCACAAGTAGTTGAAATAGTGAATGTTGCATTAATGTATCTATGTAAATATTTCTCTTACCTTGATCTTAGTGTCAACCTATTGAAGTCCAAAGTTGTTTTATTTGGTAAACATAATCATAATATGCCTGCTGTGCTGTACAATAATTGTGCATTACCCAGTTCTTTAGATGTCAAATTTTTGGGTGTTATTTTTTCACATAATTTGTCCTGGAATAATTATATGAAACATATTATTAGCAAAGCAAATAAAGCTTATAATATTTTGAGATCCTTGAGTGGTACATATTGGGGTGCAGACCCTAAAATTTTGTTATTATTGTACAAATCTTTAGTTCGTAGTCACTTTGAATATGGTTTCTATTGCTTTGCTGCAGACTCTAAACATGTAAATAGTTTAAATATTTTGCAAAACAAGTGTTTGCGCGTTATAACTGGGGCGTTCAGAAGCACTCCTGTAAATGCAATGCAGATTGAATGTAATGTTCCACCATTAGCCATTCGTTTTGATTACTTGTTAGAAAGGTTCTTTTTGAAGCTTTATAGTGTTTTGGGTAATAGTCTTTTAGTCAATATGTTGCATTTAGCTATGCAAACTGCTACAAAATCTTTTTATATACTACAGCAACTTAGAAAATTCAAAAACTTTATTGAAAATATTAACATTTACCGATCTAAGCTTATCTTGCCTTGCTATGAGGGAACTTTCAGCAGTAAATTTCCAGCTATTAGTGTTATTATAAATAAGAAAAAGGATTTGCCTTCAAAAGAGGAAGTATATGTAATGTTGTCAGAGTGGTCAGATCATAAATTTGTGTATACTGATGGTTCCAAGAATGATAGAGCTGTTTCTTTTGCCATCTATGAGCCGTCTTCAAACGTAGGTATTGGTAGGAGAATTGACAGAAATGCTAGTATTTTTACAGCTGAAGCTGTTGCAATTCTGAGTGCTTTAAAACATATTAAAAATAGCAATTCTGAACATAGCAAATGGGTTGTAGTAAGTGACAGTATGAGTGTTCTAAAAAATTTGGCAAATAATAAACTACATGCCAACACTAATTACATTATTCATTTGATAAAACAACTCTGGGTTGAATTAGCCCAGTCAAATATTGAAATTTGTTTTGTTTGGGTACCTTCACATATTGGTGTTAGAGGAAATGAAAAAGCAGATTTTCTGGCCAAAAAAATTGTTGAGTTGGAAGAATTAATACCTAGCACTGATATGAGTGTTCCCATACCATACACAGACGCAGTTAGTCTCTTAAGACGGCGCATGTGTGAGGCATGGGGGAAATATTCATACCACTGCACACATATTGAAAATAAAGGTTCTTGGTTTAACAGTCTTGATGTTCAAATCAACTCTGTTCCTTGGTTTTGCAAAAATAATTTATTTGTAAGTAGAAAGTTTTATTCAATTATTTGTCGTATGCGCTTTGGTCATTGTAGATTAAATTATCATCTTCATCGTCTTAAAATGGTCAGCATATCGTATTGCAATTACTGTCAATCAGAAAAAGTTCAATCACTACATCATATCTTCTTTGAGTGTTCATCTTTCAACATTCAGCGCCTTGTGTTGTCGGATGAGCTTCTAAAAATTTATAAAACACCTGATAGGGTCCCGCTGTGCATACAGGAGTTGCTTAAGAACGCTTCAACTTATTTATATTTGTATAGATACATATTGGAGACTGTAAATGAGATTTAAATGGTTCTATTTCTTGTTCCTATGCACCTATGTATATATAAATATTACCGTTTTATTATTATTTATAAAGTTTGTATATTTAAAACTAGTATAAGATGTGTGTTAAAAAAAAAAACCAGAAGAAAATAAACATAAATAAGATGACATGAAATGGAAATGACACTTACCCTGGAATTGATTGACATTGACATATAATGGAAATGACGTTTACCCTGGAGTTGGAATTGGAAAAAAAAAAAACGGAATTGTGTAAAAACAAGATTTTAACTAATAATCAAAGACAAACTTATAATGACTACAACATGGATTAGAAAAACGAAAGACATGATTTCTAAACATATTACGAAAGAAAAAATACCTACGAAAGACTAGGCAGTATGGTTGAAAGACTATAGCCTGCCCGAAGGGCGAAAAAAAAAAAAAAAAAAAAAAAAAAAAAGTAAATAAAATTATATTGTTTTCAAATTAAATACAATTACTCTTCGTTAAACATGGAGCAATGGGTCAGTGAAGGGTTATCTAAAATTTTAGATTTTCCGATACCGGATGATTTAATAAAGTAAGTTACAATAATTCGTGAAATAAAAAACAACCTTAACTTTTTAAATGTTTTTGCTTGATATTTGTAATATTTTTTTTTAACGAGTTCATTTTTATTTTAAACCGTTTTTTTTTATTTCAGATATATTTTGTCGATAGAAAGCGAGAGTGATTTGAATGAGTACATAAAAACTTTGCTGGACTTTGATAACTCTCAACATAAAGGATTCTTCTTGGAATTATGCAAGAAGAAATTCCCGAGCCGAGGTTTGTTTATAATTTATTGTAAACAAATTTTTCAAGCATAATACTTTTATAATTATTATTGCACAATGTTAACGCAACCATGGTGTGCATCAACCATAACCGTTAGCACAGTATAAATGTGGATGAACAGTACAGACACTACCTACAAACGCTTGAAATGGCACACTCACACAAACATGCGCATCAAAGAGACCCCTAAGCGGCTCGCACTACTGACAGCACTGAGGACGCTACTTAGGGGTCTCATCGGTTTGCATGTTAGTGTGAGTGTGCTGTTTCGAGCATTTGTAGATAGTTTCCATACTGTTTGTATATTTATACTGTGCCATTAGTCAGTTTGTAGCCTATCTCCAACTAGAATTTATTGATTTTAATCAAAAAAGTACTACACAGATAGTTTATCCATGCAAAAGTAATGTCAACCCACTGCATCATCAACCAATTTGTAGGATTCAATGACAAAAATCTGTTTTTTTTTTTTATAAAATTTTGTTTTGCTAGCTGTGGGAACAGGCTGTTTATGCTATACTAACTTTCTATCTATTTATCTACACAATAATAATATAAAGAGGTAAAGTTTGTAAGTTGTAGGAAGTAATCTCTGGAACGATACACACAACAGACCAAATGGAAGTCTAAGTGCAGAAAAGGGAGTCCATCTATCTGGAACTACTGATCCGATTTTGAAAATTCTTTCATAAAAAGCTACATTATTCCTGACTGCCATAGACTTATTTGATTGTTGTTTGACGCCCAGCAAAATAGGCACGGGTCAGATAGTAAAAAAAATATAAAATTAATACTTATTCTTTGGTTAAAATTAGATAAAAAGTAATTTCACTCCACCTTATCACAATCACATTTTTATAAAATGAATTATATGCTTTTTGACCACTAATTAAAAAACTATACTGCAAAAATTTCAGGCAGCTCCTTGCCCAAACAGCAAAAGAAAAAGATATCAAAGAATAAGCAGCAAGCAGACAACATAAGTGCGGTTCCGCTGCTGCCACCAGAGCCAATTGAAGCTGATAGCAAGACTAAGAAGAAGACCAAGTATGTGAACCTGTATTCGCAGGAGGGAAAGAATGCACAGGTTGTGACACTGAAAGGTATGTTTATTTGAAAATCTTATCTTACTTATTATTATTTCGTTTATTCAACTTTGTACACACTTGATATTTACATTTTAAATATTTCTTTAAAAAAAACAAATCATTAAAAAAACATTAAAAAATATAAAAAATTGATTGTCACCGGTGTCGGGAGCTGTGTCCAAGCTACCGGTGGTTAGGGCTCCAGAGACAGGAACCTACTCACAATGCGAGCCGTATCGAGGAGTACTGCTTTCTGTATCAGGCCCTTGATCCAACCGCGCAATGACAGCCTCGACAGATGGTCGTTCGAGGCTCTTGGCCATCAGGCCGTTGGTCGTAACGACAATCGTCACAATGATCGGCGAGTCCACATTCCACATGTCGACAACCTCGTGTGCTAAGTTGAGATACTTGATTTGTTTCTCTTTCTCAGCTTTCACGAGGTTCTCGTCATGTGGGATGGTGACATCGTTATCATTGTGCGGCGCGCTAATCGATCTATCACCACTATGTCCGGCTTATTGGCAACAATAATCCTATCAGTGATGACAGACCAATCCCAGTACAACGTGACATGGTCATTTTCGAGAACTGGGTCAGGCACATACTTGTAATACGGTACCTCAGAATCGACTAGATTGTACTTCAAAGCAAGTTGCTGGTGAATAATCCTGCCCATTTGGATATGCCTGTGTAAGTACTCGCCGTTAGCCAGACGAGAACAACCAGAGAAAATATGTCTGATGGATTCACCCGGACGGTGGCATGCGCGACACACGTCAACCGACGTACTTTATTTTGTGTCCGGTAGTTATTCGTCAGAATAACTTCATCTATAATTGCACAGACAAATCCTTCAGTTTCGCCAAATAGGTCACTTTTTAGTTATTATTAATATTGTAAATACGAAAGTTTGGAAGAATGGATGCATGTTTGTAACTCAACCAAGCCAGAAACGCTGAACGGATTTGGATGAAATTTTGCTGAGAGATAGATTAAGGTTACACTAGTCGATCATTCTTCCATACAAACGTAGTCTGGCGATTACTCGACTGTTTGAGGATGTACGTTCAAATAAAAATTAAATATATATTTGTCTCATCATTATCTAGCCCTGTGAGGAAACAAATAATAATAATAAAAAAAAAGTTATGAATGTCGAAAGTTCCTAATTTTCTAGTCCACTAATTTTAACCCATCTTTGGGCGAAATGAAATACCATAAGAAGAAGGAAAATTGCAAAACAGGGATAGATTAGTAGTTCAACAATGCAAATAATTTTATTTTAAACTGATACATTTAGTCGTTTTTTATCATGACTACTACCAAAGGCCTGTTTATAAAATTTCGCGCGTTCGTTTTCGTTCTAAATCATCATCCACTTCGCTACAAATTTGCAAAAGTGCTAATTCGTACGCGAACTAACTTCTCAACTGCTCATCACAGCATCTATCTCCTCTCCACGTGTTGTCTGATGAGATAGCATACATTTTAACCCCGCGCACAAAATAGTTTGTGCCGTCGACTTGGGCAACCATAAAGTCTGCAATAGCACATAGGAATTTTTTATCCCAGCAGTATGTTCCCTTTGGAAAATTTTCGACATTCGCAGTTAAGGGTACACAAGTCAAAAATTCTTCCATACAAACGTAGTCTAGAGATTACTCCACTGTTTGACGATGTACTTTCAAAATAAAAAAAGATATCAATTTGTCTCATCATTATCTAGCCCTGTATGGAACCGAAAAAATAAAAAAATAAAATATTTGAAAGTTATGAGCGTCGAAAGTTCCATATTTCAACACTAATTTTAACGTATCTTTGGGCGCAAATAAATACCATAAGAAGAAGGAAAATTAAAAAACGGCCTCCATACAGGGATAGATTAGTAATTCAGCAATCCAAATAATTTTATTTTGATCAGATACATTCAGTAGTTTTTTCATGAAATCTAGACTCCCAAAGGTCTGTTTATAAAATTTCGCGCGCTCGTTTTCGTCCTAAATCATCATCCATTTCGATAAAAGATTGTAGAAGTGCTAATTCGTACGCGAACTAGCTTCTTACTGCTCATCACAGCATCTATATATTTCGCACGTGTTGTGGGATGAGATAGCATGCATTTTAACCTCGCGCACAAAATAGTTCGTGCCGTCGACTAGTCTAACCTTAATAGTAAAATTAAATTTCATAGGAATATGAACTTAGAGAAATACGTTTTCACAATAACAATCACCTAAAACAAATTTTTACTTAATAGAAACTAAACTATGTTCAAATGAAATAAGGTTGCTTTTACAAAATCATCTAAATTATATTTACAGGCCGACACCACTGTGATTGCCAGGCATCTAAACACGAGCTGATCAACAACTGCATTCAATGTGGCCGCGTCGTGTGCAAGCAGGAGGGGTCAGGACCATGCCTATTCTGTGGGAATCTGGTAACAATTTATATTATTTTTGGCGTTATTGAACTTATAATCTACACTAATATTATAAAGAGGAAATATTTGTATTTAACTATTTAAGGTATGCACGCCAGAAGAACAGAAAGAGTTGAACACAAAAACCAAGGGGGCTGCCAAACTGATGGAAACTCTGATGGAGCGCAGCAGACCCAAAGGCTGGGAGGCTGCTGTGTCGCACAGGAACCGCCTGCTGGAGTATGATCGCACCAGGTATAGTTCAGCTCATCGTGATCATCCACAGCCCTACTTCGCCTGCTGTTGAGCTTCTCTTTTCTTATGCCAATCCCCACGCTATTGTTTTTTTGGTTCCTTGGTGGAAAGGGAGGGGTGGAGGGGTCTGTCAGACTCCTACTCCATGGGCCGGGGGGGAGGGCGGTGGGGACTGAGGTCTTTGACTTCCCCTGTGACGACTAAGAGGGGCGCGCGTGGAACACTACGCGTCGCCACCTCGAGTCCTGATGGGTGACGTCGGACGTCCCGGAGCTCTCCGTCTGCTGCAGGCCGGGTGATTGGACGAGATCTCTCTTTCCCTTCCCACAGCCCGGTGGTATCATTCTGCTGTTTCGCAGAAAGATACCACCGTGTTCCAGAACTCCTCGCTGGCAACAATCGACTCGACTACGCCCGGCAGCGATTGGTCACAATCGCCACGCTCTTTTGCCAACCTCATCAATGGTTACAATGTCGTCTGGCCATCTCGCCTCCGCACGACCAACAGTTCTTCTTTCAGTACTTGAACGTCACTCGGCCACTGCCTTACTTCACCTGTCCTCATCGCACCTTGCTAGGTGTCCTGTCGAAACCACCGGTATGTAGCTTCATGCCAAGCTTAGAACGCTCTATGTACAACTCTTCTTAGCCTGTGCAAAGCCTCCTGCGAGAGTACCGTAAGTCCTGGATGATTCAGCTACGTGTAGTAGAATAGCCTGACATGTCACAACAGACCAGGCAATCGCTAAAAGAATGAAGCCTGATGACTCCCGAAAAAACAATTCACTGTCTTGAATCACTCTAAGAAATTAATCAATATCTTTTTATTATTGTTAGACTCGTGTTTGACCACCATCTCACCTGATGGAAGCGATGATGTGGTTGACTGTGAAACACATCATTCAATCTTGACTTAAAGACTGTAACTATCAGGAAACACAGTTTTCAGCAGAGAATTCCACTCCTTAGCTGTACGCACAATGAAAGTATTCCTAAAACATTTAGTGCGAATGGGTGGGATGTCCACCATATACCGTTGGCGCATCGCCGTACGTCTTGTAGTTCGATGATGGAACGTGTTAGGCGGAATTAAATCATGCAATTCCATCGCGCACTCCCCGAAATGTAACCTATAAAAAAACCGACAGGCTTTTGGCGTCTATTTTCGAGCTTTTGCAACTGGAAAACAAGTGTTCACATAACCTGTATGTAGAAAATCCTGATAAGTCAAACGATCATATTTATAGTATTTACAGCGGATCTTTGTGTCTCTGAAGTTGGCTCTGTGAACCATTGCGTAAGAAACAGTTTGTCATCGAGTATACAGCTTAGAGTAAGCGAGATAGGACTATCTATGCGTCAAACTTAAGCGAGTGAGAGAGGCAGTTATCCAATGCTATCTTCGCCTTCAACATTGACACAAAAATAGCTACTGCGCAGGGTCTTGCAGCCAACTTCAGAGACACAAAGATCCGCTGTGAATATTATATGTCCTTGGATACGTTTGGACTGGAACTGGCTCCTTTAGCTTTAGGCCAAGCTTGAAACGCTCGACGGCCATATCGACATAAATAATAATTAATCTTAAAATAACTATCGAATGTTTTCAGCGAGCGTCGAACCCGGGTCACCGACGATGACAGCGACTACTTCAGTGCTAACAGCGTGTGGCTGAACTCCACTGAAAAGGACAAGCTGGAGAAGTACCAACAATCTCTCCACGACAAGAAGCATGGTTCCAGGCTTAATAAGAAAATGACCTTCGATTTTGCTGGTATGTTCTATTGTATCTAATAATTTTACTGCGTTCACTATTTAGTTGCGAAATTAGTAAATCAATGTGTTTTCCAAGCTTTTATTTAGTATCACCTGCTCTGGTGTATCAAATCTTGCAAGTTAAATTTGCCCCACTTCCCATTGAGATGAAATTTGACTTCTTCATCTGTTTGGTTCTCATGACAAAGCAATTTTGTAATATACTAACGCACGCCTCGCGGTTTCACCCGCGTAGTCCCCGTACCCGTGTGAAAACAGGGATGAAAATATATAAACTTTCGCGTTTTATAATTGAAAAACAATATATCACGGGAATTTAACGCGATGAAATTTCGATTGTTTATTTACCTATTTCACCCGACGTTTCGGCCGTGTTGCAACGACCGTGGTCCCGGGTAGACTGGTGTCTCGGTGTACTGGCTCCGTTGAGGCAGAAAATTCTTCTTCTACCCTCACATTTCTACACACAACACTAACCGAAATAAACAATCGAAATTTCATCGCGTTAAATGCCCGTGATATATTGTTTTTCAAAAGTAGCCTATGTCACCCGGGGATAGTGTAACTACCCAACGGTGAAAGAATTGTTGAAATCGGTCCAGTAGTTTTTAAGTTAATTTGTTACATACAAAAATACAAATATTTTCCTCTTTATAATATTAGTAGGTATAGACTATACATAAGCTTATATATAATGAGCCATCTAACTAGGCTATGCCTACAGCGGCCCACTTGGCTTCGTAACCGTGACACGCAATATATGAAATATGTCCTTCAGGCCGTCAAATCATCGAAGACAACACAATCGACTATGAACCAGACGAGGAACAAATCAGGCAGATGACCAGCGACAACAAGAACAATGCGAGACAGCTACAGCACGACATGTTCATAGGAGTGCCCAGTGACAGGGATGTGGCGCCAGGAGTGAATGCGCCTCTCTTACAGGTAATCATTTATGGGCGATAGGCTGCTGCTGCGCTGCGAGTCGCGAGTTCGTAAAAATTCGTTTTTTGTCCGCCAGGTAGATTAATAAAAAATATTGGACACGTTTTTTTCTTTTGACACGTAAACATAAAGTGACGACAATATAATGCGTTGAAATATCGTGAATCGTCACGCCGCTAGTACACTTTATACTGCCTTAGTGACGTCACACGCGTTTTTATTGATTTGTTAAAGCAAAAAAATACGGACGGACTAAATAGAATTATCATGTTTCTACACACGAAACATCCCTATTATATGGCATGCAGATAGTTGTTCCGGCTCTGGGTGTTTGTGTATGTGAGTTTATATGTTTGTAAACGCTCCTACAATACAGGAGAAATTCCTAGTGAGGGCGACGTTAAAACAAAAAGAAATACCTTGCCTGTCCACGGCGTCCAATCAAAACAGAGTCAACTTTGCAGGATATATTAAGGGCCTACATACCCTTTAGTGCCGTAAAACAGTAACTTTCTAAAGCATACTCCTCAGTAACAGCTAGGTTAAAAGGTTTGAAAAAATATATATTATTTACTATTGATTCATGTACATAATTTTGAACACAAGGTTTTTAATTAACAACACGATATTTTTTCGCAACTTATGGCAACTCCTCCAAAACGACTTGGATGTTAAAAAATATTTTTACACAGAAAAATTGATGGCTGGACTTTCTTCATAACTAACATAGCATATGTAAAACAAATCATATTTTGCAAACAAAACTGTTCAAAAGAGGGGCAATATTGATATTTTGGCATTGAGCGGGCGAACGGCCAGTACTGCGTTAACATTGGGGCGTATATAGCGCCTTACATCATTATAACTTCAGCCGAAAGACAACCACTGCTGAATATTGGTCTTCCCCAAGCGTTGACAACATTGAATATTGACCGATCCCGGTCGTCACGCATCCAGCGGATTCCCGCAATCTTAACCAGGTCGTCGATCCACCTAGTGGGAGGCCTTCCAACAACGTCTTCCGGCTCGCGGTCGCCACTTAAAGAACTTTTCGGCCCTATCTGTTATCTGTTCTGCGCGCAATGCCCACTGCCACTTAAGTTTCGCAATTCTTCGTGCTATGTCGATAACTTTCGTCATCCTGCGGATAATCTCATTTATGATGGGATCATGCAAGGATATTCTGATCATCCCACTCCATTGCCCTTTTGGTGTCTTTAAGTCTTCTGATGAGGTCCATTGTGAGTGGCCACTTTTCAGTTCAGTAGGTCATCACTGGCAACACACACTGGTCATAGACTTTCGAAGATATCTATGGTGCGCAAAAAGACAACACAGAGCACTCCCTATACCATCATTCTCTAGTTCGTAGGAACAGAAATCCGGTATGACTCGAGAGGGATAAGGCATAGAACCAACGGCTATATAGGGACACAGAGGTCAGAAAAGACGGTGGCACAGTGATCACATGCTGCCGTGCACAGCAAGGCTCAGGGGAGGTGCTTTGTCAGTTTCCCCAGCGAAGGGCCCTAAAAATAAAATAAAAAACCCCTCTCCCCAGGGATGTGCCCTAGTCGCCGATATTTTGAAAGAGAATTACCGCGGCCCTGGCACAAGCAACTGAAGGAACTCGGGTGGGTTTTAGTCAGTAAAAGACTAACATCCTCTCCCGTTTCAACCAGAGAGGGAGAAGTCATTGGATGATATAACAGTCCAAAAAATAAGGGGATGTGGCCCTAACAGGCGTTTCACAGAGGTTCCGGGGTGGTCTGTTGAGAGGTCACGGGCGTTCTACGTGCTGATGGTGATCACCGGTGTGGTTTTAGTGAAGTAAAAATCCCGTACTCCATGGTCTTTTCCCCAAAAGTCCAGGTGCCTTTTGAAGGTTTCCACCGGTTAGCAAAAAAAAGGCACGCAGACCTGCAAAGCTGGCAGGCTTTTTTTCGACCACAGGCGTATTTATAGTGTATAGTCGCGAAATGCAATGTTAAACACTTTCAATTCAATATTTATTTGAACTGTGCACGAGACATATTATTTAAAAATAAACTATGAATAAAAACTACAATTAAAAAAAAGTATGGTCGTGGCTGTACATCATTGTATTTAATTTATTATTCTTCCAGTTCGATCCATCAGTGGAAACCCAGGCCTTTGTTGGCGTAACAAGGAGCAACCCTGGCCAACAAGCCCCGCGGGTGCAAGACACCCAGCTGCAAGAGATGAGTGACACTGGGCGCTGCCTCTCCATGCACCAGCCTTGGGCATCCATGCTCGTCGAAGGCATCAAACTGTAAGTGTTATATTCCACTCTATACTATCATTATAAAGAGATAATTGACACTGTGCGCTGTCTCTCTCTTCTTTCTTTATTTCTTTCGTCTTTATCTTTCTTTCTTTCCTCTATCTTCTTTATTTCTTTCGTCTTTATATTTCTTTCTTTCTTTTTACTTTCTTCTTTCTTTCCATAATAGCTGTAAGTTTTGAAAAGTATAATGATATGGTAGGTAGGGAAGACAGGTAGGTAGGGTAGGTAGCCAGTTGACGGGACCAAAGCCGCGGGGGACAACTAGTAAAAAATATAAGTCGGTCGTTTAGATGTTTGTTAATAAACCCTTCCTCAACAATTGAACGGATTGTGATGAAATTGGGAACACAGGTAGACCATATCCTGGATTGGAACATAGCATACTTTTGTCCCAGAAATACGTTCCCGTGGGATAATTCTCGACATGTTCGTGGACGAAGTCGCGGGGGAAGGCTAGTAAGTCTGTAATACTATTCTCTGTAATTTACCGCACGGGCCCAGTGCGAGTAGGCAGATGCCACGTAGGTAAAATTTTCGATTTTTGGTTCTATTACTTATGTTATCCACGTTATTAAAACATATTTGCGTTTTAAATCAATTTGTTGTATGAGAACAGCTAAAAGGAAAAACCCGTTCTAAACTTCGGCAACTCTTCGGTGACTCTGGATAGGTAAATTACAAAAACTGGCCAAGTGCGAGTCAGACTCGCGCACAAAGGGTTCCGTACCGTTATCGCAAAAACGGCAAAAATTTCACGTTTGTTGTATGGGAGCTCCTCTTAAATATTTATTTTATTCTGTTTTTAGTATTTGTTGTTATAGCGGCAACAGAAATACATCATCTGTGAAAATTTCAACTGTCTAGTTGAAACGGTTCATGAGATACAGCCTGGTGACAGACGGACAGACAGACGGATCGTGGAGTCTTAGTAACGTGGAGTTTTTACCCTTTGGGTACGGAAACCTAAAAAAGACAAAAAAAAATATTACTCTTAATAAAAACTCTTATTCATAACTAAAAACCTCCAAAAGTACAATCTTTCAAATAGCATAGGGCATCGCCCTTCACATCCCTTTGTTTGAACCGGACGATCGAACGCAGAGAAGGTCAAGGCCACTCGTACAAACCAAGGGTTCGAACAAGCATGCGCGAATTATGACCTCGTTCAGATCAGAGTTCAACACGTGGCTCATGACGTCACAAACGAATCGAAAGCTACAGTAGATGTCGCTGCATCCGAAAGCGGCGAAAATTCGTATCAGAACTAGATGTCTCTTTAATTTTGATCTCCAATTCCTGAATCGCGGTGTTAAGATTCGCCGCGATTGAATGACCCTCCACGAACAGTATTCAGTTTTTCGTAAGCCTTAAATTCTTCTAAGAAGGGCTTACCGTATTTGGGTTTTCAATACCCATATACTAGCCACGATGATGAGTAGAAAAGCGTAACATCAGAGCGGGAGATTGGCGATGGAAAATGTTTCTAAACCATCAGCCTTCGATGATCGTTCTGCTTTACCTTGTCATAAGGTGGTGGTGGTGGTAAAGCGGTTGTACGCTATTCAACTGAGTGGCCTTTTTTAACCCCTTTTAATACCTTATAAAGTCTACATTTCTACAATACCGGGGTAGACTTCAAAGTTCAAAGGAGACTGGTGCTCAACGGTCCGGTCGTGTTTTGTGGATTACCCACGAGCTTTAATATCAATTCCCGATGTCCACCACTTGGTTGGCCACCACTGGGGGGCCAGCGGGGAAACTTTTAAAATTATTCCCGCTATCCACCACTGGGAGAAAGCGACAAGGATTTTTTAATTATTCTGCCCGAAGTACAGTCTGTAGAAGTCTGTTATTACCCAATTTAATAAAAAATAAGCAATCACACCTTTAATAAGTAATAGGATGTTTATTTACTTTTTTATTTTATTAAGTGAAACATATTGTAACATTGTCTCCCAGCGGTGACCATACGGAATATTAAAAATGGTTTGTCACTAACCCCATGAGATGATATGAGGATATATGAGGATGACAACGAGAATAATAAAAAAATCCATGTCGCTGGGAATAATTTTAAAAGTTTTCCCGCTGTCCCCCAGTGTTGGCCAACCAAGTGGTGGACATCGGGAATAATAGATTTTATTTGAGCTTCGTATGATGTATTATAAGTAAGTAAATTTTCACAGTATAAGCACCTTGTTGACCAAAAGCCAAACAAATTGTATTTTTTTTTTTTTTACGCCGTACTGTTAAAAGGGGTGCGAAAAAAGCTTTGACCGTTGAGTAGATAAATGTTGTGTTTTTTGTATCAAAAAATATTGGCAAACAAAGAAATGAGAAGCCACCTGTCAGCATTTTTTACAATGTTGTGTTCCGAAGAATTTTTTAACTTCCCATTGACCTATTAACTTGAATTTTGGTGATAATGTTTAATATAACGTATAATTTACCAACAAACACAAATATATTAATAAATCAGAAATTTATTTGTAATTTCCTAATTTTTACTATTAAAACCAACTTGTTTTTGCGATTTGGTGCGGAACCCTAAATGTGCGAAGTCCAACACGCACTTGGCCGGGTTTTTAAACTGTAGCGGACAGGTCTCAGAAATAGCGATGATGACAAAAATAAACTATTTAGTCCGTCAGTTATATAACCTAAAAATATTGGATACGTATTTTTCCTTTTGGCACGTAGGTAAACATAAAAATACGACGATACAGTCATTGTGTTAAATGTACTACGTACTAGAGAAGCTATTTCAAACAAAAGATTGCGTGTGATTGCGCGATGACAGCGGGGCAACCCCCCCCGGGTTATGTTCTCACAGATAAACAATCAATGCGCGCAGATGAACTTTTTATTACTCTTTGACATTTACACAAACATGGCCGCCCTCCCGCCTCCGCGGTGACGCGACGTCACGAGATACAATAAATTGTTAAAATATAATTAAATTAAGCGTGTTTTCAACTTACTGTTGAAAACTCATTTCTTGATTTTAATTATATTTATCGAGTTGTTTGATCAGTATCTCAATACACACGAAGGCATTTTATAAGAAACAAAACTTAGTACTCAAACGTGTCACGGAGGAGTGCGCGCGCTCTAACGGGTGTTACAAACAATTGAGTTGAGGAGTCTCCTCTAGTACGTAGTACATTTAACTCAATGGATACAGTGCGTTAAAATATCGAGTAACGCCAAGCCTTGCTGCACTTTATAGTGATAAGTGACGTCACAAGCCCCCACGCCTGAACTTTGATACGCTTTAGCTTTGTCTATTTTTATTTATTTGTTATAGTAAAAAATACGTCTCTAATATTATTTGATAATCTCACTGACTGACTAACACAATTTTCATTTTTCTACAGGCAACATCCAAACAAGATAATACTATCGTAAGGGAACATTCGCCCGGAATAGTCCTTTGACCTAATTCAGGACATGATCTACCCGTGTGCTAAGTTTCATCCAAATCTGTTTAGCCGTTAAGATCTGAAAAGGTATCAAACAAACAGGCAGATACGAGTTACTTTCGCATTAATTGTATTAGCATGGTCCGGTGGATGCGAGGCGCACATGACCTATAAGTGTGGCGACTTGAGGGAGGCCTATGTCCATTGTCCAGCAGTGGATGTCTTTCGGCTGAAATGATGATGGATTAGTAGTATATGAAAAATGCATCTAATCCTTCGCACCTCAGGTCATACTTTGGAGGTTTTTGTGGCAAATAGAGTCTCACAGATTCAGAACTCTGAGACTAAACCGATCTGGAGACATGTCCCAGAAGAATTGAACCCCGCAGACTGCGCGTCGCGTGGTTGCGAGGCTTCAATCCTTGTCAACCATTCTCTTTGGTGGAGACCAGACTGGTTAACGCATCGCGAGTCATTCTGGCTCCAGAATAGGTTCTCCTCTCCAGAGGTTTTGCCAGGTTTGCATATTGAAATTGTGGAAACGCAACTTGCATACAATTTGCATTATCTTTTGGACAAATACAGTTCTTTGTAGAAATTGTTAAAATTACCGCTTGGATCCTGCGTTTCATACGTAACGGATATAACCCGAATAATAAATTGTTATCCTCAGTTTTGTCGCCTCATGAACGTCAAGAGGCACTGATGTTGTCGGTTCGTGCTGTACAAGCCGAGCACTTTGACCAGACTATTAAAGCCCTGAAGAGATGTTCAGCTTTGAGAGGCTCAATCGCTCGTCTTCATCCATTCTTGGACCATTCTGGTTTGCCTCTAATACTTTACTTATAATTATCTAGGCAAAGTACTCGTATTTGTGTAATACCAGTGCTTACGTGTGTCTATGCCTGTAAACTAAACATGATAGATTGGTTCATTGCAGGCATGAAGGCCGCACGTGGTACTCGAGTCACCGCGGGCGGCTGTGGATCGCGTCCACAGTGAAGCCGCCTGATCAGGAACTTGTCAGGGCGATCGAGAACCAGCACAGAGTCTTGTATCCAGGTAAAACTTAAAGTAATTCTATAAGCACTGGGCTACAGCGTGGTATAGTAATTACAAAATACGAGCTGGCGTCATTTGCTCGCTCTTGTAATTCAACTAATATAAAGCCAGACACACAAAGACACATACCACCACATAGAATTGCATTTAAAAAAAATATTTTATTACATCTATTCAAAAAGAGCTAGTTTAATCTTCGTGAACAGGGACTAAAATAGCTCATTAATCCCTAGGGACTAAAAGTGATTTGAATTTGGAATGTGAATATTGTTAGTAAACGTTCCTATCAGCAAAGAGATTAATCACAAACCATGTGTCCAAAATAGGATTACAACGCTAAAATCCATTACGATGAATGTATGAGGTGAGTGGCTAATGAGCGATTGTTATTCTATTTCGGACCGCACGGGAACATTGTACTGAACAAGTAACTGTCTGGAAGAAAGCGCGCGAGCCAAATAAAAAAATATCTACAACTAACTGTAACGTTTGGTACTAATAAAATTGTTACGATGCACTTCCATAATTGTTCAAATTTAAACATTAGCGTCTAATTATTTATATGTTATGTCTTATGGTTCCTAATTGTATGTAAATAAATAAACGTAACGTTATTGTTCATAAGTTTCATTTACTTATTTTCTCATAGAGGGTGATAAAAAGTAGAGTGTCCACCTCGGGAGCAACACTATTTCAAGCTCGAGTGACGTACTTTGAATCCCTCGCTGCACTCAGGATTAAAAAAAGCAATCTCTCCGCCTTTAAAATAGTTGTTTCCCGAGCCCCCTAGATAAACAATCTACTATTCTTGCATGATAATTCTTAAACAAGTGAGTGTGCCGTTATCTTTTATACTGTTGGGCGCAGAAATACAACTATAGAGCTTACAAAAGACCCAACTTCTAGCTAAAAAAGCCGAGTAGGTTAACCCATCACAAAGTCCTGGTAAAAAGCATGAGAAGCCTCTGAAGGATCACGTGGAGATGCTTAAAGGAGGATTTAGTCCAGGATTCCGTTTGGCTGAATGATGGAGATGACACAGCCTAAAGCTTTGTTTAAGTAACATTTCGTTTATTTCACAGAAACAGAAATAAAGTTCCCTTCGTTCTACCCCACTGGATGTCTGCTCGGCTGCGTCAACGTTGATGACTGCCTGCCTCAGGAAGAGTATCAGAAGAAGTAAGTATTGACTTCTGGCCCTAAAGTTTCTTGTTTGTTTTACGACATCTACTTAGAAGCGAGGCGAGGTAATAGTACATTGTGTATTAAGGGCGGTAGGTAAGGAATTACGATCGAGACTCTAGTAGGAGGCTTTCTGAGTCGAGGTTCGTAATTCCCGTACCGCCCGTGATACACACAATGTTTTTCATCACATTTGCGAGTAATAATTATGAATTATAGCTTTAATACACAAGTCAGCACAGCTGTTATTACGAAATACGTGAACCTTTTTTTTAAGCGGTTGGCGAATTTTTGCGCACACCACAGATTATACAGTGTTTCGTTCAGAAACTTTAAGGGCAAATACTTACGTAGGTATACAGCCATGACGGAGTGTAAAAAGAATTCAATAATTTCGACGTTTTCATACTATAACTATTAAAATCGATTATTAAGAACATTAGTTGAGTATTTAAGTAACATGTAGCGAGATTGCAAAGAAATTCCTGTTTAGATAACATTTTATGACAATTTTTCAATTGCGTGTAAACTCCTTGCTTGAACTTGCATGACCTGTGTGCTGTGCTGTAAATTAAAAAAATATTACTTACCGCTTTATGACAAACAAAAAAGCCCGAGGGTTTTATATGGGGCATTACGGCTAAGTTAACCTGTATGTTTTGATACTGTTTACGTGCAAGTGTGATGAAAAGAAAGTTACACCTTAACAGCTTTGAAAATTAGTCGCTGCGAATGGTTTGCGATTGAATTACCATGTTTGCACCAGCCCATATAGGCTTCCAAATATGGCCTCCTATTGTCTGTTAGTGGTAAAATGAACGGTACTGCTAATTTGTATGTCTTACTCTAGGCACAGATAATATAATACTAGCATACAGAAGCCTCATCCCATATAAAGACACCGTGCCGACGTAGCTAGCGTTTTTCGTCTGATTAAACTGATTATTTTTCGAAGAACATTTTTTTTTGTCTTTTTTAGGCTCACCCTTGACCACTATCTCACCTGATGGTAAGTGACGATGTGGTCGACGGTGTAACACGCATGCCTAGAAGTAACCTATTCACTCTGGACTTAAAAAACCCCGAGGTTGTAGCTATCGGGAAACACAGACTCCGGCAGGGAATTCCACTCCTTAGCTGTACGCATAATGAAAGTATTTTCAAAACGTCTAGTGATCGATCGGGTTTGGTTCCGTTCTACGGATACTTATAAATGGTGTTAGACACACACCACCACCACCTCGGGACCTGATATTTTGCCACTGGATTATCTGGATTATCATATGCCTAGCCTAACTGTGTCGGAGTCGGCTTCAAGTCTATCTGGGCGTTGTTGGATAGTTCTCCCCAATTTTGACCGCCCTGAAGTTGGCTACAATGGCTGCGCAGTAGTAGATCTCATACAAAAACAGCAGCACGCCGTGCCTTGCTCATCGGAAAGCCAACTTCAGGTCGGCCAAGAAGTTTGGCGAGAACTATACCACTATTTTTAACCCCCGACGGAAAAAGAGGGGTGTTATAAGTTTGAGGTGTGTTGCTGTGTATCTGTGTGTCTGTCTGTGGCATCATGGCGCCTCAACGGATAAACCGATTTTGATTTAGTTTTTGTTTTGATTTTTGTTGGAAAGGTGATTGTGTCGAGAGTGTTCTTAGCTATGTTTGAAGAAAAACGGTTCAGCCGTTCAAAAGTTATAAGCGTTTTACTTTTGAATCGTTTGAATCGGAATGTTTTCGCAAGATAAATGGATCGAGGGTTTTTTAAATTTTGAAATTTTACTTGTACACTGACTGCCTACCTGGCCTCCAAAATTCAGTCAATGGGATTGCCTCTAAACAAAATAATTCAATTACTCATTTATATTTTCAGGTACCCGGGCGGAGAGAGCGACAGTCCATACGTGTTCATTTGTTCCAATCCTACCAGCTTGAGGCTGCGGTTCCCGATCAAGGGAGCACATAAGATATGTAAGTTAATTGCTTTAAAATGTTTCGGGTATAGCCCTCGATATAATTACGGGACCGTTAGATAATTAAACTTTGTCTCTGAGATGGAAATGCGGTCAACTAAACAGTGTCGTCTGGGTTTAGTGCGTGTTCAATATCATTATTTTATTTTAATATCAAATAATAAAAACCTATGCATTATAACTAGTTTTGTTTTAAATATGCAATAATTGGTAAAATGAGGTTGAATATAAAAATGCATATGCAAACATGTAAATGTATATAATCGTCTCTACATATAACATTGTCATTGTTCTTTACCATTTTTTACCCGACTGCCGAAGGAGGGTAATGTGTTTATCAGTCTATGTATGTAAGTATGTATGTATGTTTGTTCCTATGTGGCGTTCTAGAGACCAAACGCGTTGGCCGATTTTGATGATTCTTACGTCAATCGATTTGTCTTAACCCTGCGAGTATCAGTGACTACATAAAAATTGGAAATGAAAAAAATGGCGGATTTCGGGAGCCATTTTGAGGGTGATTTTTCTTTTTCTTCCAAACCCATCGTGTGGGGTATCAAAGTAAAGGGTTTTAACAGGTCATTTCAAAAATATATAACACTTAAATGTTTAAATGTACCTAATTTAAAAAAATAACTAAAAAGTTGTAAATAAAAAAAGTTTATTAAAATAATCAAAAAACCTGACTGCTTAAAAAGCGAACTAAAAAGACGTAAACAAGAAGAAAATCATGCTGTGCAGTCGGAGGATACATCTGGTTTTGGTCAGCCAGTTCGCAAATATGTATCCTCCGACTGCACAGCATGAATTTCTTCTTGTTTACGTCTTTTTAGTTCGCTTTTTAAGCAGTCGGGGTTTTTGATTAAACTTTTTTTTTGTAGGACTGGTTACAACTTGTTTTCCCTATAATAGACCTTATTTATTACTAGCTTCTGTCAGCGACTTCCCATGTGAAAATCGGATACTGTCCGAAGCTCCTATCGGGATAATAGAGTATTATATGTCCTATAAAGGACGTGGTCAACCCACGTGCCAAATTGCATTGAAAACCGTTGTGCTATTGAGGAACTCTAAATTTCTAATCTGTAGGCAGTAAAAAATTGTCTACTTAGCTTCATTCAATTGTAAGAAGAACAGTATCTGATTATTAATCGATTTTCTGTTGTTTCTTCCAGATTCATTGGAGAAAACAATCCACCAGGCCGCTGCGAAATGTATTCAGAAGATGGGCAAGATACATGTCAATGCAGCATAAGGCTATTTAATATCAAGTATAAACAGGATGTAATGAAAAGGTGTAACCATATTTTGAAACCAGCTTCTGGCGATGTATAAGAACACCTTCCTCAAAAGAAACATAACCAATAGTAATGTTACCTGGGTACAAAAAAATATTATTCTATTTAATCAGTCAGTGACATTATCAAATAATATTTAACCTGTATTTTTTGCTTATTCAAACAAATAAAAATTGGCAAAGATAAAGCGCGTCAAACTTCAGGAGTGGGTGCTTGTGACGTCACTTTGTCAGTATAAAGTGTAGCACATCGTGACGTCACACGATATTCCAACGCTTTTTATCGTCGTCATTTTTTGTTTACTAAAGGAAAAAATATGTGTCCAATATTTTTAGGTTATATTAATGACGGACTAAATAGATTTTTTTGTTAACTACTCTATTCTCAAAAAAAATGTATCTCCCGTACAAATTTTGGTCAGCTGACGACAACTTTATATAATTATCAGCCTTTTTAATGTTCCCACTGTTGGGACACAGGCTGCCTCTCTGTGAGAGGGAAAGGGCCTTAATCCACCACGATGGCCCAGTGCGGGTTGGTGGATGTCACATTTCCTCAATCCTCACGATGGTTTCATTCACCGTTTTGGGAGCAGTGGTGATGAAATAATTTACACAAATTAAGTGGCTATCTGGGTTCCAACCCACGACCTATGACACGTAAGTCGGGGCCGTTACTTTGTATAGAAAAGCCAATTATTTTTAATGGAAGTTGCCTTTGAGAAAGTGGTTCATTTACAAGGGTAGAAGCAGTTTTTAAAATATGATCACGCCCTTCCGTTACACTTTGTATAAATTTGTAACTATTTATAAACAATACCTTCAATAATACAAAGATTTTGTTAAGAAAATTGTTTTATTTACACAATTAATCACTAAGAGTATAAATATTTTTATAATTATTTTTATAATTACATTCATACTTCACGCTTTTGTAGATATTTACTTCCATATTCAAATATACGTCAAAATATTACCATGCATTTTAATAATTTAGTTTACAAATAAATGCCATACAATTTTGAATATAAATGTAAAAGGACAAACACACGGATACATAATACAATATAGTTAATATTATGTAACGGACAATCGTATCACTTAATATTTTAACACTTATGTACTAAATGAGCACCTATAGAGAACAAACATTCCGGAATATTATTGAGTTCATATTTAAATAGTCTTATCTAAGTGTCAGTTCTTGCAACGAAAACATACTACATATTTAGTTTCTGACCGCGGTCCAAACATTTAATGTCAACACAATACTTTAAATGCTTTAAAACAAGACTCAACAAGTCGAATACAAGCATGTTTTAAAATTTAAATTAAATCGACTGTCTTAATAATTTGAAAAATAATTTATAATCTGTGAAAATTGTCAGTAGACATCACTAGCGATAATCTCATTTATAGACACGCAGTGACGTCATAAAATTACTTAAAACCTAACATTGTGTAAAAACATCTTTATAAAAATGTTACTCAAACATGTGCAATTTTTGTATGAACTTATGAAGTAAAACTTCTGAGACCGTTTCAGGTAGTTCGAAAGAGATGAAACTATACAGATCGTATAGCGCCATCCCTTTTTCGCACTGGAACAACTGTAGCACCCCTATAGTTGTTCCAGTATCCCTATTCGGCCTTTTATTGCTGTCGCATAGATCTTACAGAAAAGCTTTGGCAGTGAAAAGGATTTGGTTTAAAGAATAAACTAACTTAAGAACGTTACGATTCCTTCTTTTGATTCAACTGAGGAAAGAACGCCTCTATGGGTAAAATGGGATCATCTGTTGCTATCGTGAAGTAATTCGGTATCCGTCTACTTTGTGAAGACACGGTCTTGAACATTCCTGGCTTATTATAGTCCTTACTTGCCGCCAGTGTCAAATCTGAAACTCTTTTGGAATGTTCGAATAAATGTTCTAAGTGATCTTGGTGCTTTTTGTCAGCAATCTTCATGATAGCGCTTTCTGATCGTGTCCTTTCTGATGTGATTTCATTTCTGTCATAAACTGCCGTTTCTGTTACGGATACATCTTGGACTGATTCTCCTATTTCGGAGTCCTTGATCTTCTTCCTCAATGGTCTTTTGTTGTGGACAGTTGGAGTAGTTGTCTCTGGTTCTTCTGTTGTGGGCCTTGGTCGGCGCTGTCCGTTCCTTATCCGAGCTGATACTCTATATGTAGTTGCTTCCACACCCTCTGTTGTCAGCCTCTGTCTATTTGGCTTTGTTGAATGTGTTTCCCTCTCCGTCGTGTCGCTGCTTTCACCATTTTTGTATCTCGGGTCTTTAGGAGTGAACCTCTTGCGTTCAGTTGTGTTTTCATTCTCATTGTTAATGTTTTCATTGTAAGGGACTCTTCTTTGTGGGAATCGGATTTTAGGAGTGTTTTCGGGTTTCTCTGTAGTGCTTGTAGTGGAACTTAGTCTGTTTCTATAGTCTTTAACGTTGAATCGTGTTCTGTTGTATTTGTTCCTCAGCCTTGGTCTTTGAGCTCTTCCTGTAGTTGTAATATCTGATTGAGGTGTAGTAGTGTATTCAGTACCATCTTCTTTGTAAAATTCAGTAGTCGTCTCCCAAGTCTTCACTGGTTCCAGTTTAGCTTCAATAGGCTTTACATCTTTATGGAATGAAAACTCTTGTTCTGTTTCTACAGTAGTTTTCAAAGAGTCTGATAGACTTACAGATACATCGCTTGTTGGTGTATCCTTCTCGTCTTGTTTATGTGAGTAATCGTTTTTGAAGTCATAGCCGTTTATTTTGGGGAAATGTGGACGGTTTGTTATTTTCATTATCTGGGATTCTTTATTTAAATCGTCTCTAATGAATGTTGTCGTTGTTTCTGGTCTATCTGCTTGTGTGGTGACTGGTCGGCGGTGAGCTAGCTTCTTTTTTATAATAGTAGGGATTGTAGGAGTGACGGTGGGTAAAGCGCTGGTGGTCAAGTCAGTGGTAACAGTTGGCGTGGTCAGGTTCGGTTGAGACTTAGTCGGCCTCACTCTAGGTCTGATAGTGTATACTTCGTCTGCGTCTGTGGTCAGTGTAGGTTCCGTAGACGCGATGTATGTGGACGAACGAATGCTGGACGTACTAGATGTGCTTGAAGTGCTAGTAGTCTCGTCTCTGTTGCGGTTGATGTTCGCTAGCGGAGGGCGGCGCCTCCTGACCTTATTCCTCTTGCGCTCAGGATTGATCGGACGCTTGAAATGCTTGTTCGGAGGCAGTGTCGGAAGCACTTCAACTTGTTCTCCGTTGTTGTCTTGATTATTGTTAAACTGTGTAGTTGTCGGCTCTGTAGCCGCAGTATACTTCGCAGCCTCATTCGGCTTCTTCGTTCGTCTTGACGTGCTATAGTCATCGTATGAAGGAGTTGACACCTTGTAGTAGTAGTCTTTAAGCTTGTGCTTGCCGATAGGTTCAACGAAGTCGTCACCTAGAGGCCGCCTGCTTTGAGATTCGACTTTCATGTCGTAGCTCAAAGAGTTGTCATGGCCATTCTCGGCCTCGGTTACGATGGCAAACTCTTCGGGGAGGTCTGGGACGGGTGTTGGCTCGGGTCTTCGGTACGTGTCCGAATAGTCTTGTTTTTCTGCCTCTTCCGTAGTTTTCTGATTGCTATAGTCATATACTTGAGACGTCAACGTCCAAGGAGCTGTAGACGATTGGGAATGAGCGTCAGTGTCCGTAGCTTCAGTCACTTCGTAAGTTTGTCTATAAGGAGAGTTTTGGGCTTGTTGTTGATCAGTTTTTGTGGGAGTAGCATACTGCTTCGAAGTTTGTTGGTTACCGCCGGCGGCTACATTGTCGTGGATCTTATGCTTCTTCTTCTCGTAACTGAAGTTAACGTTCTGTTGTTGTTGAGGTTCATGGTATACAAGGCCCTGTTGGTTTTGATGAGCAGGGAAGTTGTAGTCGTAGAAATTGCTGGCTAGCGTTGTCGATGGGCTAACTGTCGGGTTGTATGTGGTTACGGAGACTTGATTAAAGTTGCTTTGCTGGTTCTTTGCGAATGGGTCCTGAGGACTTGGCTTGAAGCTATTTTTGAGTCCCGCGTTGGGATCGATCTTCGGTGGTAAATATACTTTGCTTTGAGGGGTAGGTGTGATCTTGAAATCACTGTACGTAGTTCCAAAGTGGAGTTGGTTCGGGGTTGTTGGTAATCTCGCGGTTGTCGGTAATCTCGGGGTGGTTGAGTCGAATATGGTCGGGGTTGTCTTGTAGTTGGGGGCGTAGCTGAACGAGTTGAAAATCGTCTGCTTTGTCGGTTGAGACGGCAAGTATGTAGTCTTCGTCGTCGGAAACTGGTAAACGGGGTCCCTTCCTTTCACTGATTGGACTCCGAATGTGCCGAATGAACCTAGAATAAGAAACACGCATTAGTTTTAATATTATAGTGCTGATAATTTCTAAATCGTTTAAATGTCTGTACTTTAATTTGGATTTACTAAGAAAGCGCTGTAGTCATTTAACGGCTGCAAAATATCGGATGCCATAGAGCGAATGATATAGAGCAATGTTGTTTTTTAAACCATAAATTAGTCAATCACCCATCGTCATTATCATTAAGGGTGGCTATGTGGTTTTTATATGACAGCACCGGTTTCTCAGGAAACCCAAGATTTAAAAATAGAAACTTGCCTAATATACTCGGTGGGAAAACAGCATCCTGGAACGAATACTGTGCATAAGGATTGACAATGTTAAAGCCTTGTTGTTGCGCTAAGTTCTGTTGTTGTGCAAAATTTTGTTGTTGCGCTATATTCTGTTGCTGCGCAGAGTTCTGTTGTTGCGCTAAGCTTTGCTGTTGTGCTGTCTTAACCTGCTGTTGACTGACAGACTGAGGAGCTGTGTCACTGTCTTGTAGTTTATATAACTCTTGCTTGTAAATCTCGGTACCTGATTGTTGTTGCTGCTTTTTTGCCTCTGTAGGCCGTGCGTAACTTTCAATCGGCTTCCCAAATAGATCTAAAGGCTTTGACGTCTGATATTGTCCAAATTGTATGGGTTGGATGTTGGTCAGTTGCTGCATCATGATATTATGAGCGTTATTGTTCTGCTTTAACTTATTCGGGTACTTAGCGTACATTGGGCGTTGGTTGAATGGATTATGAGGGTTCCTCACTAGCACGCTTTCTACAGGGAAGTTCTGGACAAACTTGTAATTTGAGAACCCGTTGTTTTGGAAGGCAAAGGGGTTGTGATAAGTGTTTATTGGCTGGTTGATGACAGGAACGGCGGAAGAAGGTACCGTCCTTAACGTGGTAGGCCGGTACGACTGCGCTATCGAAGTCAGTTTGTTTCCATCCTTCGTGGCGAGAGGACGTGTGGACGATTGATACTGGTATTGGTCGATCACTGGGACGGGGATCTTGTAGTGGGGTGCGTGTAGAGGAGCTGTGCCGTAGGATCCGTAGACGAGGCCGCCAGAACCGACCACTGGTCTCCAGCCGCCTTTTGAGCTTAGGCCCTGGAAAAAAAGAAAATTCCCTGTGAAATACCGTTATTTGGTGTTATTTTTATATGTTCCATACATGGAATATGAAACTTATTGCTAACAAAGCCCTTGTTGTATTTCTGCCACTATTGTAAGATATTGCGCTCTAGTCTTTAATGAGATTGTCTAGTTCGCCAACAGCTTTTTTTTATTTTTCGTTAGGCGCCTTTGACCACTATCTCGCCTGATGGTAAGTGATGATGTGGTCGACGGTGAAGCACGCTTGCCTAGTAACCTATTCATTCTTGACTTAAAGACTCCTAGGTTGTAGCTATCAGGAAACAAAGACTCAGGCAGGGAATTCCACTCCTTAGCTGTGCGTACAATGAAAGTTTCGCAAAACGCTTTGTAAGTATGGGTGGGAGGTCCACCATGTACCGGTGGCGCATTGCAGTACGTCTTGTTGTCCGGTGATGGAAAGGGCTAGGCGGAATCAAATTGTGCAGTTCCATCGCACACTGGCCACTTGGCGTCGATGTTTAAGGCACTGGAGCTTTGAGGCGACCAGTGCATCAATGCCGATAAGCCTCTTCTCTCAACTAAAGAAAACCTATTTTTTGAAACATAAAGCCTTGGATAAAAACATGGGAAAATGAAGCCTTGGAGGCTTCATTTGCCCGCCTTTGACTCACAATATAAATTATCAAACATCTAGGCTGGCTTTCGACATAAAATTATTAAAATTCTAGGCTCAGGTTCTCACCCCTTGTCCGGCCATGGAGCGTCGATGGTTGCCACAGCTGGCAGACAAGAGTAGCGCCTGCAGCGTGGCTGCAAACACCCAGATCCGCACATCTGCAACAAATTAATATTGTTTGGGTAAATTAATGGGTAGGTGCATAGGTGCTCCACTACCTATTTTAATACGAGTCACATACGTATTAAGGCCGTACCCTGAGCAAAAAATCAGCATGAGATATGAGCATTCCCATTGGCCTAGCGGCACTGGTGGCGCATGAATTACAGTAGTGAATACGCCCAGATTTTAGAATAAAATCTTTATAAAATCGAATATGGGTCTTTTGAAAAAAATAAAACTTACAAAATATTCGTTATCAAATTGTCTATCCATTAGTATTAGTACAAAAAAATATTAATGAACACTTTACGAGGAGATGCATGCTATTAATCATTATTTCTCATTTTTATGGTTTTGTTGGAAGGAGATTAGAGAAACGTATAATACATTAAAAAAAAAAACTACAATTTTGGAATCAACAATATGTAGAAATTTAATGTATTTTTATTAGCTGATATTTCATTTTAAATAACGAGTACATAGCTCTTAAAAACTGCACGAAAAACGGCTAGCGCGGCGTTTTGCTCCTTAAGGTTAAACTAGTCGACGGCACGAACTATTCTGTGCGCGAGGTTAAAATGCATGCTATCTCATCCCACAACACGTGCGAAAAATATAGATGCTGTGATGAGCAGTAAGAAGCTAGTTCGCGTAGGAATTAGCACTTCTGCAATCTTTAATCGAAATGGATGATGATTTAGGACGAAAACGAGCGCGCGAAATTTTATAAACAGACCTTTGGGAGTCTAGATTTCATGAAAAAACTACTGAATGTATCTGATCAAAATAAAATTATTTGGATTGTTGAATTACTAATCTATCCCTGTATGGTGGCCGTTTTTTAATTTTCCTTCTTCTTATAGTATTTATTTGCGCCCAAAGATACGTTAAAATTAGTGTTGAAATATGGAACTTTCGACGCTCATAACTTTCAAATATTTTATTTTTTTTATTTTTTCGGTTCCATACAGGGCTAGATAATGATGAGACAAATTGATATCTTTTATTATTTTGAAAGTACATCGTCAAACAGTGGAGTAATCTCTAGACTACGTTTGTATGGAAGAATTTTTGACTTGTGTACCCTTAAGAAAACATAAGGGTTTATTACGAAGGTTTACACTGGACTGGCGTGGTGGATTGCGGCCCATTCCCTCTCATAGAGATGCCTGTATCCCAGCAGTGGGTACGTTACAGTCTGATTGTGCTGATGCTTAAGATTGCCCTAGTCTATTCTTCCATACAAACGTAGTATGGCGATTACTCCACTGTTTGATGGTGTAAGAGAAAAATAAAATAAAATATGAATTTGTCTCATCTAGCAGGCTTTTTCTAAGACTTTCTATTGTAATATCTATTTTACCATATTCGAACAAATAAACATATTTGATTTGGTTTTTGATTAGCCCTGTATGGAAACAAAAAAGAAAAATACGTGTATTTGAATGTTATGAGCGTCGAAAGTTCCATATTTCAACACTAATATTAACGCATTTTTGGGCGGAAATAAATACCATAAGAAGAAGAAAAAATGCAAAACAGTCACCATACAGGGCACCATATATATTAGTAGTTTAACAATGCAAATAATTTTATTTTGAAAATATACAATTAGTAGTTTTCCATGATATCCATACTCTGGTTGGTCTGTTTATAAAATTTCGCGCGCTCGTTTTCGTCCTGAATCATCATCCATTTCGCAAAAAAATTGCAAAAGTGCTAATTCGTACGCGAACTAGCTTCTTTCTGCTCATCACAGCATCTATCTCTAAAATAGTTCGTGCCGTCGACTAGGTTGCAACCTTAAGGGTGTATTACGCGCCTTACGTAATCAGAGCGGGTCAGTCTGTTGACTGGCTTATTACCAAAGCATGAGCAAAGTCCACAAAGTTCATTCAAGTACAACAATTGAAGAAGTGGGGTATAAAACAGGAAACTGTAGGTATATCTGTACTTCGGTACTAAAAACTGGGAGTGGCACTTTTTTGAGGCCACAAGACACACTTTTACCAACGCTCAATGATGAGTCTAAAAAAGTAAAAACATAATTATTTAGTCATCAAAATATCCAAACGTGAAAGTAATAGGAAACTTATAATCCGATGCCATAAGCGTAATTACCTCTATTATTCGTGTTCTTGACCTCTAAACCCATCATTTTCAGGTTATTTCTGAATACCATCATCTTGCTTGCAAGTCATCGCGTCTTTCTTTAGAGTCATCACACTTACACTGAACTTGGTTAAACTTAGCTTTTTATTATTTGAAAGTGTGTCAGTTTGACCACACTCTGACGCGTTAGTAATTTGTAAAGATGCGGTCACACTTCCATCATCGGACTACACAACGTACGGCGATGCGCCATCGGTACATGTTGGATATCCCACCCGTACGCACTATGTTTTGGGAAATATATTCATTGTGCGTACAGCTAAGGAGTGGAACTCCTTACCGGAGTCTTGTGTTACCTGATAGCTACAACCTAGGGGTCTTTAAGTCTAGAGTGAATAGGTTACTATAGGCAAGCGTGCTACACCGTCGTCCACATTATCGCTTACCACCGGGTGAAATAGTGGTCAAACACGCTATCAATACAAAAAAAAATATAGTAGCCTAATAGATCAGTCAGCGAGTAGCTGCTAACGTCAGTATGTTATAGTACCTACGCTTACTACGGCTCCTTATACGGAGTAGCTAGCGTGCAAAAGTTTCATAGAGTCGTCTTATTAATTAGTTTATGCAGCTAATATAAATGCTACTAACGACGATACGAACTTTGACATTTGTATGAGGGCGAAACTTCATTTTAACAAAAAATATTTTATACTACGCCATCATCATTTTCCTGTCCTTGGTACATGCTACTTGCATCTTCCATTCCGTCGACTGTGCACAAATCTTTGGTTACAATATTGTACGAGTATTAACTGTAATACCTATGCCTACGGGCTTCAGTACAATTGATCACATCCACGTGGTGGAACAGGCAATAGAAAATTACTTAGAGTTCCGCAGACCGCTATATTTAGCATTCATAGAATACAAAAAAGCATTTGATTCCATTTCTCCCCACAGCATCTGGGAGGCACTAAATTGTCAAAATATAGATATCAAATATATAAACATCCTGAAAAATATCCACAGTAAAAGCACAAGCAGTGTCAGGTTAGAGGAGACAGGCGAATGCATAAAAATCAATGGAGGTGTGAGACAAGGTGACCCAATATCACCGAAACTATTTATAGCGGTACTACAGAATATTAAGGATCTGCCTTAGTCAGTGGCGTAGCGTGCCTTGGCGGGGCCCCGTATAAAAATTTGTTTGGGGGCCCTTATGAAAGGTAAAGATTTCTCACAAAAGAAAAAAATGTTTGCATAAAATTAAAATAAATATTTATTCATATTATTATCTATCTGTCACCTTTTCCAAAATTTTTAACAACAAAGCAAATTAATTATACACTCTCTTTGCCTTTTTTTTTCCGGCAAACTGATTTATTAAACCATTTATAGCTGATGATGACTTTAGTTTTTCTAAAGTTTCTGCCTCTATGGACAATAGCGACAGGTATGACAGGCAAAAAAAAATTGGGAAGTTTTTATAAATTTTTGCTTACGCACGTCGGGGGGCCCTGTGGCCCGGGGGCCCCGTATAATTGATACGGCAGATACGGCGGTAGCTACGCCCCTGGCCTTAGTCAATGCAGGGAATCAGTATTGATGGAGGGTTTATGAGCCATCTAAGGTTTAGCAGACGATATAATCCTGTTTTCGGAAAAAAACTTAACATTATGATAAACGATCTAGAGGCTGCAAACAACCGGGTGCGACTAGAGATGAACCTAAATAAAACGGAAATTATGACTAATGATAAAGTGGTACCCATCTTAGTAAACAATGAGCCACTGGAATATGTCTACCTTGGGAAACAACTATCTTTCAAAGGAAAAAGAAATTTAGAAGAAATAGACAGACGAATAGCCTCAACGTGGATGAAGTTTTGGGTCCACAAAGAGATATTAAAATCTCAGCTCCCAATGAAACTGAAAAAGACTGTTATCGCTGAGATACTACCATGTCTAACCTACGGTTGCCAAACATGGACATTTGCATCAAAAGCAAAGTTTAAAATTCAAACCATACAGAGAGCAATGGAGAGAAGTTGTCTATACAAAGTTACTGACATATGTAGCAGAACTAAGGTAACTGACGCTCTTCACCCTGAGACTAAAATGGAAATGGGCTGGCCATGTAACCAGCTACACTGATGATAGATGGACAATAAAAATAACAGCATGGGAGGGACCACAGGGAACCAGAAGCAGAGGTAGACCATGTTCCAGGTGGCAAGATGAGATAAAGGCAATTGCGAGCAGAAACTGGTTTGAGAAAGCGAAAGTCAGGGACATTTGGCACTCTTTGGAGGAGGCATTTACCCGAGAGGGGCCCATGCATGAAACTTTAAGATGTCTTTCAATTCAATAATCTTGAATATCTAATTTATATCCAATCATAATATCTAATTTAATAATCAACTTCGAAGTCTAATCTAATAATCAATTCTAAAATCTAATTTGATAATCAATTTTCAATATCTATTTAATCAATAATTTGGATTTACTTAATTTAGTAATCAATTCCGATATCCAATTTATCATTATTGTAATTCAATGATCAATTTAATCTTATGATTCAGGATTTAGTGTTCAATCTTGATTGGATACTTCTAGATTTAATTTCCAAATTTGGTTCAATATTTCTTGTTTTCATAGCAATATTTGAATGTTTAAATTATTTAATACTTATTTCTGCCAGCGGCTTCGCCTGCGTGTATTATACATATAAACCTTACTCTTGAATCACTCTATCTAATACTACTATATCTATTTTAATATGTGTTAAACTTGTATTTTCTGCTGATAAATATTATTATTATCTATTAAAAAAAACCGCATCAAAATCCGTTGCGAAGTTTTAAAGATCTAAGCATACATAGGGACAGACAGCGGGAAGCGACTTTGTTTTATACTATGTAAAGATAAGGATTTAAATCTTTTAAATTGGAATCTAGCAAGGCACATGAAGATTGATTTTACCAAGTCAATTGAGTGATTACTTTAAGGAAATGTAGGTAATGCATGTATGGAATGAATAAAGCTATTTTTATTTTATTAACTGTAAATAACAAGAAATGTTTGTTTCATGAATTTTGAAGATTCTTCATAGTTTTAACAGCATAAGAAACGAGAACGAGAAGAGTTACGATAGCTTTCGATCAATAAAAATGTTATAGGTAGGTAATAAGAAGCCTGAAATTCTTACTACCTGTCTTGCCAAGTGGTAGGTACCTATCGTATAACCCAAATACTTAGTTGTAGAGGTCTGATAAGATAGGCAGCCACTTCATGTAAAATATTGTTGCGGGATGGCTAGGCAGGCGATAGCTGCCGAACTTCAACTGGCATGAATTCGCCTTTACCTCAGCAACAATCCACTACTCTGCACAAGCCCAGTCACAAAGTACATTTTCATTGTCCAGTAATTACTACCTAATAATAGATATTAGAAACATACTTACACTTTCTACTTCCTTACATAGGTCTACGTATAGTGCATAAGGCCATTACACTCCAACATAAAAAAAAATTGTCGTATCATTGTCAATTGTGTTGAATTATCTCCTATTACAACTTGTGGGAAAGTGAACCTAACATGGGAAATATACTTGCAATTTACTGTTTTTGTTATGGCGAAATTATGTGAAATTCTTGGGTCAATAAATCATGAACAGTTTCCTTCGTGTTTTCGTCCGCCTATTTATAGATTTCTAATAGTCGGCTAAAACCTTAAACTTTTTAGCCGACTTCAAAAAGCAGACGGTTCACAATTCGTCGGCACCTGTTTATTTATTTTTTTGTTTTTACCCCGATAACTCAAAGACGTCTGGATCGATTTATAATATTCTTCTTTTGACCGAAAGGTTATACTTCCGAGGTGGTCCCATGGTCATCAGGTCAGGATCTGATGATGGGATCCTGGATAAATCGAGGGAACTCCTCTAATTTTGATTGGGATTGGCGATTTTGGTATTGTCATCAACAATGCAAAAATTTCCACTCAGAATGTATCATTTAGTGAAGTGGAATCTGTGAGTGGAACTAAGAAGACAACCACAGAAAGAACTAAGTATGTCACGAGTATAGTTCTCGTCAAACTTCTTGGCCGCCCTGAAATTGGCTACAATGGCTGTGCAGTAGTAAATCTCATACAAAAAAAAACAAAAAACCCGACTGCTTAAAAAGCGAACTAAAAATACGTAAACAAGAAGAAAATCATGCTGTGCAGTCGGAGGATACATGTTCGCGAGCTGGCTGACCAAAACCAGATGTATCATAACTTAATAACGTAAGATACGAGTAACTTTTTTTATTTATAACTTTTTAGTATTTTTTTTTATTTAGGTACATATAAACATATAAGTGTTGTATATTTTTGAAATCACCTCTTGAAAACCTTTATTTTAATACCCCACACGATGGGTTTGAGAGAAAAAAAAAATTTGGAGCCCCACAATATGGCGCCCAAAAGCCGCATTTTTTTATTTTACAATTTTAATGTAGCCAATGACACTCGCAGGGTTACGACGTATCGATTGACGAACGAATCATCGGCAAAATCGGCCAACGCGTTTGGTCTCTGGAACGCCACATAGGAACATACATACTTACATACATACATTGACTGATAAACACATTACCCTCCTTCGGCAGTCCGGTAAAAACAGCACCGTTTCGTGACTCCGCGCATCCGGTAAACCAACTTCAGGGCGGCATAAAAGTTTGGTGAGGGCTATATCGAATATATGTTACTCGAATAGTTAGCTGACTATGATGAAGCAAATACTTATAAATAAATGGTCCCTACTGACGAAAATAGTACCTTGGACTTATTAGAATCGTCATGAGATGTAGGTACTTTGGCTATAAATGATTTTCCTCTCTCACAGAGAGGCGGCCTGTGTCCCAGCAGTGGGAACATTAAAAAGGCTGATGATGATGTTGACCAAAACTAAAGAGAGAGAAATAAAAAGCTTAGAAAGAACCGACTTCCAAAACAACACACTACAAAGCAAAAAATTCTTTTCTGTAGTCGGTAGAGAGCAAACAGTCAAACACAACACAAACAAAAAAAAAAGTCGGTGTCTAATAACGGAAAACAATAGGCACCAAAGACACTGACTTCGGAAAAGAAAGTTATTTTTCGCTTTGTAGTGTTTTGTTTTGGAAGTCGTTGGTTTGATTTTTTGTTAGTTAATTGATAAATGTATAATAATATTAATAATAGGTAAATGTTAAAATCTTTTTTCTACACTAATTTAATAAAATATAATTACCGCCTTAGACCATATCACCGTATAATTAACAACAATAATTAAAACCGGCCAAGTGCGAGTTGGACTCGCGCACGAAGGGTTCCGTACCATTATAGCAAAAAACGGCATAAAAATCACGTTTTTTGTATAGGAGCACACCTTAAATATTTATTTTATTCTGTTTTTAGTATTTGTTGTTATAGCGGCAACCGAAATACATCATCTGTGAAAATTTCAACTCTCTAGCTATCACGGTTCTTGAGATACAGCCTGGTGACAGACAGACAGACGGACCGCGGAGTCTTAGTAATAGGGTCCCGTTTTTACCCTTTGGGTACGGAACCCTAAAAATGCCTCATGCAATTAATAATTATAGCTTACAAAAATGAAACATTGTTGAAAAATTCGCACCAAGTGCAACACCATATTTTGTCCAGGCTCTTTTTCCATTCTAGGTTGCCTGGAACAGAACGCGGAACGCGATAAGGCCGCCTGTTGTATTGATGTCTTTTTGAATATTTTTTATCTTGGTGTACGATAAAGTAAGTATATATCACACTAATATTATAAAGGCGAAAGTTTGTTAGTGTGTGTGTGTGTTTTTGTATGTTTGTTACTTCTTTACGCTCATACGGCTGGACGGATCTGGGTGAAACTTGTCACAGAGATACGAGTAGATTATAGTCAGGAATAGCACATAGGATATTTTTTTATCCCGGGTATATCCCCGGGTCCCGGGTTTATCCGGGTTCCCTCGGGATAATTTTCAACTTTCACGCGGGCGAAGCCGCTGGCAGAAGCTAGGAAATAAATAAATAATCATTTCGTAATATTTTTGTTTTAATGCTAACTTTCGTACGACTTGCACCTAGTAGGCGCAGCGCAGCATTAGATGCTACCACATCATGACTATTAATTAAACTACACCATAACCACACATTAGTACATTTTGTAAAAATAATTAAATAATTTCGACGTTTCATACTATAACTATTAAAATCGATTATTAAGAACATTAGTTGAGTATTTAAGTAACATGTTGCGAGATTGCAAAGAAATTCCTGTTTTGATAACATTTTAAGACAATTTTTCAATTGCGTGTAAACTCCTTGCTTGAACTTTCATGACCTGTGTGCTGCGCCATAAATTAAAAAAATATTACTTACCGCCCTAGGGCTTCATGACAAAAAGAAATCCCGAGGGTTTTATATGGGGCATTACGGCCAAGTTAACCTGTATGTTTAGATACTTTTTAAGTGCAAGTGTGATGAAAAATATAATACTCCATAACGTACCTTTGCACAAAATTATGAAATTAACCACTCGTTACTGAACATTTTGAAATGAGGATTGAAAGAATGATGATCATAAATAATAAACAAACAAGAAAGTCCCTACCACTAACTCAAACAATAAAACTTACATAAGGACGTGTCCAGAATGGCACATTACAATTTCAATAGACGCGTGGAAAACTAGTAGAAAGGCCACTGTAACGTAATTGTATGTTTATATGGTAGGTATCACTTTCCATCGGTCGCGTGTACGTCTGTACGTATAGTACGTGCTTTTCATTCGCCCGCTGGGAGCACGTATCGTTTTCTATAATAATAATTCGTATGTGTTGGCCTGTGGCTTGGTCACCTGCTTGAAATGGGTATGCAACGTAACTTAATGGTGTGAACGCTTTTCCTGTGTGGGCAATGTTTTGTGGTCAAATTGGCGAGCGTTACGTTTTGGAACTCAAATGTTACCGAGTTACAATTGTAGGTAGCATATACATGTAACAGGTTACATGTCGTTGTTTAAATGGTCAGCAACGTGCTCTTTATATTTCTTTGAAACTTACAGATTCACACATCATAATGTGTAATAATTTATTTGTTCTGTGCGTGGAAAAGACAGCCAGACGTTTTAGACCTTCATAGTTACTACATAGAAGGAGTATATAATACGAAGCAGATGAGTTCGTCAAGGCATTACAATTGGTTCTTTTGTATGTCGCTTTGTAGCATAAATTAAACAAACGAGTTTTCGGTCAATTTTATATTCTAATGCCCTAAACGCAATAAAATTAACGCTGGGTAAAGTTACGCCAAACTTGAAACCCTTCGATCAATTATTTTTTGATCGAAGCTTAAATCCTCGAAATAATCGCGTAAGTGAATTCGGCAAAGGAAACAGTTTGGAACCTTCAAAGAATTAGAATCATTTCTTTCAACTTTTTCGCTATTGCGAAACTAATTTGGAAAGAGTACGATCATCCTCCTGATGATTTATTTCCAAATAATTAGGACATAATTTAATTTTGTTTTACTTACAACTAATGGTCTTCTAAAACTTTTAATTAAAAACGTATAATGGTTCCTTAAAACTGAAAAAACAATTACTCTTTACAATCAATTCTACGTCAAAATATTGGTCATGGAAAGATTCATCTCCTTTCCTTTTCAGAGTGTAATATGAAATACGTAAAGTCGTTTTTATGAAGGTTCCAAACTGTTTCCTTTGCCGAATTCACTTACGCATTCGGCTGCATCTGGTTTCGAACCCACGACCTAAGAAACTTAAGTCGGGGCCGTTACCACTGGGCCACCACTGCTCTAGTCGTAACTAGAGTATGCGTCTGTGCACTCACTTGTATTTGTATTTTTTGAGCACATTTATTGATACAAATATTCATGAATACGAAAAGTCCGAAGAAGGCTGAAACCGGCGGCAATAAAACATTAGGCTATTTAACACTTGTCTGTGCAGCGTTTCACTGAGAAGGTTCCTGTAAGGTAACGGGGCCCCTTCTATGTACGGTGATCACCGGTGTGGTTTTGGTGAGGTAAAAATCCCACACTCCAGGTATTTTCCCCAAAAGTACAAGCGCCTCTTGAAGGTTTTCTCCCGATGACAAAAAAGGCCATCCAACAAAGATTACGAACACATTGGCTTCGGCAAGCGTGTTTACCGTAAAAACAAATGCTCGATGATTGATGCGTCTGTGAATACGTCTAGGCAGGTTTTTTCCCAAATGTCTTTCGTCAAGAAGCCACCATGCTTCATACTTTCGTAATTTTGTAACGATCCTAACTCTTACGCCACCGCCATAACCCATGCCATAAAGGGTGTGATAATACACTTGATAGCAACAACGAGCTTCATAAACAGACATGATAATAAGGAACCGAATACTAACTCATTATTATGAGTTTTATGAGCACTTTTATGGAGTCAGTGAAAGTGCAAATGTCGCCTGACCATTACGTTGTTGTTTTTAATGTAAGATGTGACTCATCGGAAGAATTAATTAGGTTGTTAATAAAGAAATATAATCAGTTTTATTATACTTCATAAAATATAGCTTGATCTCTGCGACATATGTCAAACTGACGTATACGTTAATGTTACGACCTGTCAAGTTACTTTATTGATAATGACAGCTGTCGCAGAGATCAAGCTATCTTATAAGAAGTATAGTTTGAACTTGAAAGTTGATTGATATTATTCTTTCTGATTTGGTTGTCTTATACCTATAACTTGTGTAGTAGATTATGATAACAAAGTTAAGTTATTGATAAATGAAAATTAAAGCCAGTTTGTTGACTGCCAAGACATAGGAGCTGGAATTCCTATCAATAAATGTACCTAATCCTTACATTTATTGACAGGAATTCCAGTTTACATTGTAAGGGTTAGCTTTTAAGCGGGAAAGCATAGAGCGGAAAATCTTACGACCCTGGGCTATGGTAAAGCTCAGCACCTATTATAGCCAAGTTGACAGCCTACAATCGATAACGCTAGTAGAAAAGGAATCAATGTATGGGAATGACACATCTGAACGTTAAGTCACGTGGTCAGATCATAGAAATAGAAGGCATTAACGATTGTAGAAAGTGATTCGATACGAAACGTTTGGAAACGGCTAAGGGGGCAGGACATCACAGGATGGAATCTCTCGAAGAAGGATTTGATCCAATTACAAAACTGACAGAAGGCTACATTATCGCTTAGGCCCACATATCCCGAAAAAAAAGGGTTTCCGGTGGGATAGGCCACAGGAGGAAAACCGCGGTAATAAGCTAGTTCTATAATTATTTTGCAAAATAGTTTCAGAGATTTATTATAAAGGAGTTGAATTTAAAGAAAGTTATTAATAGGTATTTATGTTATTATTATTAATGTGAGAGATGCCAAAGAAAAAAACGTTTCACTGCACGACGATAAATATGCTGTTGGGCATAATCTGTTGCGAAGAGTGGTGGACTGGATATTAACCAAAATAGTTTTAAACTGATGATAATAATGTGACCTTTCATTGCATATGTTTATTTGATTAAAATCGATGGAGAAAAATGTACCGAATCGTTTAATAAATAAATAAAATTGAAACGATTTCAGAGGACTTTTTTTTCGTCTGTACATTTTGTTTAAAAATATACTTTCTTAAGGACGCTATTACATTTTTCTACAAATAACAGTGCTTTTCAGGTACAATTTTAAGGTATATGCAATCACAGATGTGAAGATATCATGGTCTTAATTTAAAGATAATATATTCAGCTCCAGATTGGCATCAGAAAAATTGCATGACATCATACAAAATTTTCGCACAAATACGTTTTGCCCATCACGATAATCGCAAAAATATTAAAAAAGTAGGGTCCGAATAGGTCCCAGTTTAGTTAATTTTACAGCATTTTTTATCTTCAAAATTATAAAAAAATTGCGGTATATATAGTCCTTTACAGGTTCAGATAATTATTTTTTACCCAAATCAATATATATTTTAATTATTAGCTACAATAAAAACACTTGCCGACTTCTTCATACATTTTGCACTCGAAGCGTATCATTCCGCGCTCAGAAGCGCTCGTGGAAGGACGAGCGTATCGCTTTTTTGCAAAAAATAAATACGATAAAAGTAATAGAAAATATTGTAGTGTGCATGCGTGAGTCGTATGTAATGATCGAAAGGAGTTGATATTTTACCGGACCGAAATAAAAGTATGTTTGAGTTTCCTTTTATTATTAGAATATGATTTAGAAATTATGTTGGGCATGATCGGGATTTGGATAGGTATTGTTAAGCAGTTGTTGATAAGGTTGAGAAATGGATGGGTGGGTTTAAGCAGCTCTTAGTAAGGTTAGGATTTGGATGGGTAAGGTTAAGCTGGCGGCGGTGAAGGTTAGAAGTGGATGGGTGGGAGGAGATTTATGATTTGAACCGGTTTGTATGTATGACGAATACGGGGTCAAACCAAAATACAAGATAGCGGCGACGAAAATTTTACCGCTTTTCGATATGGCTGTCATTTTCATGGTTTTTGGCGTCGCTTATATCGAATATGGGGTCAAAACCAAAATACAAGATGGCGCCGACGAAAATTTGACCGCTTTTCGATATGGGTGTCATTTTCATGGTTTTTGGCGTCGCTTATATCTAATACTAGCTGTCCCACGCGGCTTCGCTCCCGTCAACTGGGTACCTATCGTCCTCCTACCCATCTACCCTACATACATGATTGTTGCGTAACTTAAACCGTTTACGCAGCGCACGCAACGGATGCTCTCAAAAAGGAATAATTTTGCCCGTTTTTGCAACATTTTTCATTTATGCGCCGCTCCTATTGGTCGTAGCGTGATGTTATATAGCCTATAACCTTCCTCGATAAATGGACTATCTAATACAAAAAGAATTTTTCAATTCCAACCAGTAGTTCCCGAGATTAGCGCGTTCAAACAAACAAACAAACAAACAAACAAACAAACTCTTCAGCTTTATAATATTAATATATATATTAGTATAGATGGGGTCAAAACCAAAATACAAGATGGCGCCGACGAAAATTTGACATCTTTGCGTCATGGGTGTCATTGTCATGGATTTTGGGGTCGCTCATATCGAATACGGGGTCAAAACCAAAATACAAGATGGCGCCGACGAAAATTTGACATCTTTTCGTCATGGGTGACATTTTCATGGTTTTTGGGTAGTATGACATTAGCTAATGCTCATTAAGTAATACTCCAAAAAAATTTGATGGTAATATTTTATATAATATGTAATGCAAAATGTTCAAGTCATTTTTAGGGTTTCCCATATTAATAAGACTCCGCGGTCCGTCTGTCTCTCTGTCTGTTACCAGGCTGTATCTCATGAACCGTGATAGCTAGGCAGTTGAAATTTACACAGATTATGTATTTCTGTTGCCGCTATAACAACAAATACTAAAACAGAATAAAATAAATATTGGGGCTCCCATACAAAAAACGTGTTTTTTTGCCGTTGTTTGCAATAATGGTACGGAACCCGTCGTGCGCGAGTCCGACTCACACTTGGCCGGTTTTTTAATCCTTGTGACCGGAAATTATTTCGTTTTAGGTATCTACTTATTTTACGTTACGTATTTTTAAAAATACCTACTTACTACAATAAAGTGAAAGCTAATTCTCTTATCGAAAGTCGGTGTCGGTATCTATTGTTTTTCGTTTTTCGACACAGAAAAGTTATTATTTTTCTCTTTTTAGTTTTTGTTAGTACCCCATATTGGGTAGGTATACTAAATAAATCTGTTAACCCCCTAAAAACGTACAAGCGTGATTTTATATTATGGTATGGTGAAAACAAAACATAACTATACGATCACACTAATCGCAGGTCATTTGCTATTTGTTATTGAAGAGTGCCATTGTCTATCTCCGAAGATCTTTATCATATCCTAATATATTATACAATAAAACCTTCCCTGAAAACACATACATTAATCGACGTAAACCCGATAGTATCGGATAAGTAGTTTTAAAGAAAATCGCGGATACATACGGGTCGAATAGATAGAGCACCTCCTTTTTTTGAAGTCGGTTGAAAATAGAACCTACTTTTTACGACGACGGTTTGTAATAGTTACCAAATGCATTTCCAAAGTGCCAACTAACCTTCCTGAATCAACTTCAATAAAATTAAAAAATAATAACAAGGACCAATATTATTTGAGTGATGTATAAAATCGAGCGCTCAGTAGTTTCAATGAGTGCGTGCGCGTAATGTTGTTGTGTGCTACTAGATACCTAAATTTGAGTTCGTCGAAAATGTAACAGCGTCCTTAAGTTTGTCGTATGTCATTTCTTTGTAGAATTTGATCCCTATTAGTTACACTATCAGATCGCGTAATAAACAGCGTATTTTTTTTTAATCTACGGTTTCGTTTCCTGGCTAAGTTGAGTTTAAAAAAAACCCATAATGCAGTTTTAGTTTTCATCAAAACGGTCCCCTTTCAGTGTTTGTAGCTTTTCCTCATAGTTTTGGATTTGGCCCACTTGAAAACTCATTCTGTATACGATAATTTAATATTCTTTTCGACATTCCCGTGACCACAGACATAAATCAAACTACCTAGATGACGCGATTGTATGTACTTCGCGTGCCAAAAACGGAGTAAAGTTACGATCAATGAGCGTAATCTGAGCTTCTCATTTAGCATTATCGGCACCGGAAATCCACCGAAATCTAGAAAAATGCCTGTTTACGCCATATTGATCTGTAAAGAATGTATAATTGAAAAAGTTGGCCGAGGAATTGGAAATGTTTTCTTTTATTGGTAAGTAAATTTATTTTTAATTGTTTGTGAATAAGTAGCACGCTTGGTTTTCATAAAGATGATTTGCGTTATCTATATCTGTGCCCGTGACTCATATTAATGTGATTAAACCCATACCATATACTACTAGTCAGAGATTCTGCTATAAGTATTTCGTTTGTGTACGCCATAGGTATGGTTTCCATACTAAGATGGACCTTTAATGATCCCAAAAGAGTTTTGTATGGATGAGTAAAACGTGAAGAGAAAATATTTCCTATAATTGTGGCAATCTAAGAAGTCCGATGACGTTTCTCATTTTACATGCTGCCTTAACTTTGTATGGACGTCTACGAAAAATTAATTATAATAATAATCTATTTTAGCAAAAAATTAAGAAATACATAGTTTCATGTTACATTACTACAATAATATTATGACATATTTCTGCTCAATCTTGTGAATATTGTATTCATATATTTTGTATTGTAATTAAATTCATATATTTTGCCTATACACTATAACAACGAGTATCATTCGTTAGCATCAAGTTTAATTATTATTAAGTACTATTTACGTTGATTGCCGGGATAAAAACTATCCTTTGTCCTGCCCAGGGTCTCAAACTATCTCTATACCAAATTTCATCTAAATCGGTTCAACGGTTTAAGCGTGAAAAGATAACAGACAGAAAGAGTACTTTTGCATAATATTCATAATATTTACAATAATAGTATGGATTTTTATAGAAATTATCAAATCCGACTTCTTAGATGGTCTAAGATATAGAAGAGATGCAAAAGACATTCCAGTCACTTCGCAAAGAGCCATCAAATGTATTTTCTCTATTATCTGAGTCGGTGACAGTTGCACTGCAACCTGCAACAGTCTTCCGCGTGTGATATCATGAGGTACTTGAAGGAGCTGAACAATGGTGGTATGACAGCTGACAACGTAACTTAAACGGTACCATGGTGAGCTATAATGCTAATGCTAGCTCGTAATGTTATGCGAGTTTTAGTTCCGTTCGCGGTAAGTCTTCAATTGTAATCACCAACTCATGCCGAACAGTGCAATATCAACGGCCATGGTTGATGATATTTTTGCGTGCTTGGAGGATAGCTCTTTTGACTGCAATGTAGTATCGTGAAGGCCCAGTGGCAAGACTTCGCCTCTCGTGCTTGACGTCGTGGGTTTAAGCCCGGGCAAGTACCAATGTGACTTTTTCAAATTCATTTGTACTTTCTAAGTTTATCTTGGACATCAAATGCAACGGTGAAAGAAAACACCGTGAGGAAACCTGGACTTATATAGTTAATGTAAGTCTGAAATAGCTAATTCAGAGGACTGTGGGCTGCGGGTTTCCAGAGGCGGCTTAATTAACTCTGACACCAGAGGTAGCCACATCCTCACACGAAAAAGATAGACTGCAATGCTACCGTCGGTTCTGAAAGTGCGTGTAGGTATATATCCTTATAACTACAAATTAGGTATAAAGGACATATATCTTAAAAATTATGAAACAATCTGTATCCGAAACCAGTAAACAAATATTAGATGTTTTCAATATTTGCTTCATGCTGGATGCATGCATGCATGGTGCTCCATGCTGGATGCATGCACACATGGTGCTCCATGTTATAAATCTTTTCTAGTTTCACATATAGTTTGTTTAATAAAAAGTTAAAAAAATCAATCGATAAAAATATTGGCAAATTATATTAACGAGTTTATTATTCAAACCGGTTATAAAACATTAGGTAGTATATTCAGAGTTTAGTTCAAGGTACTATTATTTATTCTGTGGTTCAGGCTAAAAACAGAAAGCATAGCAAATTTTATCTCGTTTATGAGATGCCGTAAATAGTTAAAAAACCGTATCGTATTATAATTTACAATTTACTGCAGAAATTGCGAATTTGGCACCTAATTTGGTCACGGCTCGGTACGTTAGTAGAATCTTCAGCGAAGAGATTCGGCTATATATCAATGAATTAGATACAGATAGAGTTATATTCAGAAAGTGGTGACGTAACAAAAGTTATGCGTTGTTTCGCAAGGGAATGTTTTGGATTAGGTTCCAACACACTCCCTTGCGAAACACCCTTAGGAATTTATTTGATGTGGAGATTACTTTTTCTTATAAGCACTATAAATGGAGGTATGGGTGCTTGCAAGGTTTAATAAGGTAGTCGACTACTTTTAATATATTTATTTTCTAAAAAGATTACTCTAGTAATGGGGCTTATCAAGTCAAACGCTTAACACAATACGCATTATAAATGAGATGAATGGCAAGGTGGCAATGTGAAATCGATTGTAACTTTAATCGAATTCTAGAAATGTGAGTTTTGGCGTAAAATAATTTAACAGCTATTTTATTATTAGCGTCGAAAGTGTAATTCTTATCTGGTAGAGTAAATATACACGCAAGTTTTGCATACATTAATATATTTATTTAACTTTTCTAGTTATTAATAAAATTACTGATGTATCGTTAAGTTTGATTAATTGCAAACCTTTATTACAAATATGAGCTTACACATCATTTAGCTGCGAATAGAGAAGTATGGTAATTGGGGGCGCGTATTCATATGCAAACGCGAGACTTATTCGTGTGTCCAATTATGCAATACATATAATCGTTTGTTTCGACTTCAATCTAGTTGTCATAACTAAGAGGATTGCGTGAAGCGAGTTTTTTAAAGAACACCGAGTGGTTGAACGGTGGACCACGTGACCGTTCGTGCCTGCTCCACGGACCGTGGCCCGTTTCACTACAGCTATTCGCCTCGAGAAAACACTACCAACCACATTTTTATGCTTTATCTCGCTCGAGAGAGCACACCGCATATTCAACCACCATCTAGCCAAACACAAATAAAAATCCACTCTACCCACATGAAAATAAAAGTAGTATTCTTTCAAAGATACGGGTTAATGCACTCGATATATGCGTCACGTATCGGTTTATGTACCCGAAATCTGTATGTAAATAGTAATAATGAAGTTAGATGCCGTTGTTTCGGTCTGCAAGATTATTGGCCTCGTGAAATTATATTAAATTGCAGTTTATTGCGATTTATGTGCGCATCGCGAGTCGTTATTTGCGTGTGGACATGTAATGCATTTCTAATAGATATTTAATGTTATAGTTATGTCCACACGATTTACACTTAGATAATTAGTTATTTAATAAATAGACAGCAACTTATGTCTTCATTCGTTTTTAGAAGTACCAAGTACTTTTACTGGATGAATGTTAAGGAAAACCACACCATGATTTTCTTTCTCTAGTAGAGCGCAAATACTAATTGGTTTCGCTCGAGTACTAAGTAATGATGGATCATTAATATTATGTGATTTGTTACTCGTATCTGTTTACTGTTTCCTCTCCTACTCAAATCAATGGCCAACTTTTCTCACCCCTTATAATTCTGTTAAGTACTTACCTAGATCAGTAAAGATCGCAGTGCTCCAGAAATTTTGACGAAATTAGCCAAAAAAAAATCCTTGTTAATGGGGAAGGGAATGTCACTAACAAGAAAATTGTGTCTAATAAAATGGCGAGTTTAAGCAGACGTAGATAGCCGCTGCAACTGAAACACCTGATTTTGATTGGGGATAGCCCTAGGTTCGTGTCCCTACTATTATTGTGTGTACGTGTCCTATTATTAAAGCCATTCAATTTTTTACATGGCTAGTAGAGTCAAGTCGTCACGTCTAGTCTATGGGAAGCGATCACAATGTTTACCATCAATTATTTCCGGTAACGGACGGTGGTTCCACTTTTGTAAGACTTTTTCATTCTTTAGGCCAATAGGTAGTGCGTAAAATTGGCTTATTTACTTAGCCGAGGTGTTATTTATACGTTTTTGTACGTTTTTTTTTTGTTTTTTTGTGAGAAAATGTCACGGTTCGTGTTTTTGGCGGTCGGATATATATTAACTAGATATCTTGGCTATGCGATCTATAAGTGAGATCTGTCTCTGTCTTGAGTTATGAAGTGGTTGGATGCTTTCCTTTAAGTTGCATTTACTCATTGGAAAATTAATTAGGTCCAACTTCTTTTAAAATGGTGGCCTGGCTCTTCTTTTTGTTTTCTGTATCTACATCCCTCTCTCTCTCGGCTCTACTATCATATATCGAACTACGATTCTTTATTTTGGCCCTTGTTTTACCTCTTGCCCTTATGCTATTGGGTTATCATCTCCCTGCCCTTGTCCTATGTTACTTGGGGTTGGTATACTTCTTCCATTCAATTCTTCTACTCTGTCAACCGTTACGCTATCATAATTTTCGGAAGTTATCTTAATTTTTCCTAGACTGCCTTTTTAATGCTTCAAAATCATCAAAATTTTTAATTCCAAGCACGAATGTAGCAAGCAAGTTAGTATTTGTGTTCAAACGTACCCAAAGGTATTAATGACGTTATTTTATGCAGACAAACAGTGAACTTGGATGTTTAGAGAGTGCTACGCCCTACTTGTCTTAACATAGATTAGCTTGCTCAGATAGCTTCAATATTTTACGGTATCCGCCTTAGTACGCACCAGTCGTAGGAGAAATGGTGGTTAATAAACATTAAGATATCGCTTGTTTTCTCTTCGAACTCGTGGTTTTCATGTTATTTTTTTGTTGAAAGAAGTAGAGACCATGACAGGTAGTTGATCATTTTTGGGCTTAGAATGTATATTGTTCCATTTGTGACGCATAAAGTATACAATACAGTATTGCTGTTTCTAATCTTGTGCATGGATACTTACTTTAGTCTTCAGCTCAAACTCATTCTGAGTTATGCCTTTCCGTTGCAGCATTTTCATCATGAATCATCATTTCAGCAGATGTTCACTTCTGGACATGACCTCCCCAAATAATCGTCACACGGACCGGCCCTTTGCTTCTCGGAGCCCTCCCCTGGTCATCGGAACACCTTGTGGGAGGCCTTCCAACGCAGTGTCTTACGCTGCTTCTTCGGTGTCTTTTATTTCTTAGACATGTTTATCATCATCATCAGCTTTTATAATCCCACTGCTGGGACACAGGCCTCCTTTCTGAGAGAGAATGAATGGGTCTTAATCCACCATGCGGGCCTAGTGCGGGTTGGTGTCTCCAAATTTTTGGTTTTAGGACATGTTTTTAGAGCTTTGGTGATGAAATAATTTACACAAAGTAAAACGCATGCCTGGGTTCGAACCCACGAGTCCACGACATAGAGCAGTGGTGGCCCAGTGATAATCGGCCCCGACTATTAAAATTATTGATATCATTAATTCCTATTTTCAGGATCGCTACAGTGCAAATAGCTCTTTCAAGCAAATTCTGACGCACAACAAATACCACGATACCTATATCTTTTTTTTTATTTGGGATAAGTTTGCTCTTGACTCTAATCTAGGTCAGAGGTGACAGAGACAAAGTCGACGATGGAGTGAGCTTACCCAGAAGAAGCTTGTTCACTCTAACTCTTTGAAATCATTGCGTTAATTAAAGTAAAAATTAAATACTTATAGTATTACTACACCACATAAAATGTGTTCCAAATGTTCCTCTTGAATGCAAGTCGTTCGTAATTGTACGTTGTCATGTTATTCAGCTATAAATGTTTGTTTTTATATAAATAATATACTGTAGTATGTCGAATGTTGTTGGCAATTAAATAACTGATACCATTAACCTAGTAAAATTATCGAAACGTTTGCTTAAGAAGCTTGATTCATATCATGCCATGGCATTGCCAACCGTGAGAGGTTTTTGTATTGTCCAATATACCGGCTCAATTCGGGTGACACAGATTACCTAATGAGTCACTTGGTGATTCGGCTCTCCTTACCACAAAAATATTTAAAAAAATACTTATTATTAGAGATCATTATTTATTTTGAAAACAAGATTCGATTGGAGTGAAGGTTTTTTGTTTTAAGACTTCGTATATTAACAGCATACTTCTATAACATATTGCCTTAAGGGTACACAAGTCAAAAATTCTTACATACTAACGTAGTCTAGAGATTACTCCACTGTTTGACGATGTACTTTCAAAATCAAAAAAGATATCATTTTGTCTCATCATTATCTAGCCCTGTATGGAACCGAAAAAATAAGAAAATAAAATATTTGAAAGTTATGAGCGTCGAAAGTTCCATATTTCAACACTAATTTTAACGTATCTTTGGGCGCAAATAAATACCATAAGGAGAAGGAAAATTAAAAAACGGCCTCCATACAGGGATAGATTAGTAATTCAACAATCCAAATAATTTTATTTTGATCAGATACATTCAGTAGTTTTTTCATGAAATCTAGACTCCCAAAGGTCTGTTTATAAAATTTCGCGCGCTCGTTTTCCTCCTAAATCATCATCCATTTCGATAAAAGATTGCAGAAGTGCTAATTCGTACGCGAACTAGCTTCTTACTGCTCATCACAGCATCTATATATTTCGCACGTGTTGGGGGATGAGATAGCATGCATTTTAACCTCGCGCACAAAATAGTTCGTGCCGTCGACTAGTTTAACCTTAAGGGTAAACAAGTCAAAAAAAATTCCATACAAACGTAGTCTAGAGATTACTCCACTGTTTGACGATGTACTTTCAAAATAAAAAAAGATATCAATTTGTCCCATCATTATCTAGCCCTGTATGGAACCGAAAAAATAAAAAAATAAAATATTTGAAAGTTATGAGCGTCGAAAGTTCCATATTTCAACACTAATTTTAACGTATCTTTGGGCGCAAATAAATACCATAAGAAGAAGGAAAATTAAAAAACGGCCTCCATACAGGGATAGATTAGTAATTCAACAATCCAAATAATTTTATTTTGATCAGATACATTCAGTAGTTTTTTCATGAAATCTAGACTCCCTAAGGTCTGTTTATAAAATTTCGCGTGCTCGTTTTCGTCCTAAATCATCATCCATTTCGATAAAAGATTGCAGAAGTGTTAATTCGGACGCGAACTAGCTTCTTACTGCTCATCACAGCATCTATATATTTCGCACGTGTTGTGGGATGAGATAGCATGCATTTTAACCTCGCGCACAAAATAGTTCGTGCCGTCGACTAGTTTAACCTTAAAATTTGTTGTGTTTTGGGTATTGATTTGAACCTAACTGAATTTTCGCTTTGACGCAGTCCTATTTAAAAAGAGTCAATTGCAATTAACATGGATTTGTAAAAAGAATTAGTTCTTTTTACAAAATTAAACCGTTTTACAAGGGGACAGTTCAACGAACAACAAATTGTCGTATAATGTAATAATTTCACACGAACGCCAACAATCGATTGGCTTCACATCGCGAGCGCGACAATGATTACTGATAAAAAATATTCACTTTCATTGCCTTGAAAAAAGTTTAACGTTGATGAGTTTGAGAATCTATGGGAACGCCCATTGAGGACTTCTTGCCAAGATGCAGCATTGTGTAAGTGACGAAAAGGTAGAAAAATGAACTTAAAATGAAGAATGTCTTCATGTTTTTCTGTGTTGCCAGCTGACTTTTGTCCATTTCTACTATTTTGCCTGGAAAAACAGGCAGAATGATTTTCTCTCCATTTTAATTTTACCAGCCTATAGAATATTTGAATGTTTCTTGAATGATTAATAGAACGTAGAATGTCTTGTAAAAAGGATTCCGCGCTGAAAATGAGATAGCCGCAGAAATAGAATTGGTATACCTTTTCAGCTGAATTACCTTTTTACATTAGAATAATGGTTAAAATAATATAACTCAAAAAAAATAAAAGTTGGGTTCAACACCAGATTATTTTAGAGAAATTATATATTTAAATACTAAAGTCACAAATGTAGATTTTAAGCTATGTTAATTTTAACGCAACTTTCAAAAACGTTACCAAAATAACCAGATCGATTAAAGCATTTAACATTTTTTTATCACACTTCATCTCAAAGATAATATGCAGACTTCACGCTTATACAAGTCTACTCTGGGACTCTAGTACGGCGCGAACTTCGGTAATTTCATTACCATTCTCTGGCCGTGACCTTCACAATAGCGTCATCACTTTCCATCATGGCGACGACGCGGCCAGAATATCACGCTCCCGTTACGGATGTACGCTACACTTTCTTTTGTTTTGATTACTAAGGGTTCCGCACCTAACGCAAGTTTCGTAATATGAATTTTATGGGAGACTTGAAAAGGAAAAGTGGAATGTGTTGGAATGTGACCGGGAAAAGTCGCAGGATTTGGCAAGTGTTCTTGACTCACGTTATTGTAGTTGAGTCACGTTCTGTTTGTGATGTTCTACGTTCTAGGTACCACATTTAGTCATATGCGTTTGTGACATTAGATTGTTCCTGGTTCCTGTTGGTCCCAGGTTAAATTAGCAGAAAATAAAATCAAGGCGGTTTGGCAAATTATAAATAATGAAACGAACAGGAATAAAAGAAATAATACTGATTACACGCTTGAGACCACACACGGACTTATTAGAGATAACAAAAAAGTTGCGCAAGAATTTGTAAATTTCTTTACCAACATCCCAATTAAAACAACTGAAACCTTAAATTCTTCGCCCTCGGTTGCTTTTGTATTATTAAACGCGAACGTTTCAGCCTGCCCGAATGTATTTAACTTTTCACATATAAACCCCATAACAGTAATAAAAGCTTTTAAGCAAATCAAGATCAAAACGACTGAAGATCTGTGGGGAATGTCCATCAAAGCTTGTACCTCCATTATTCAGACTATAGCGCCGTACTTAGCTGTATATATAATAAGGGCTGCAGACATTGAGTCAATTTTTATTCTGCAAAAACGAGCCATCAGAGCGATATACAATCTTCGCCGGCGCGATTCTCTAAGGGAAATCATGACGGTTCCTTGTCAATATATTTATGAAAACATCATGTACGTGAAAAAGAATTTACATCTTTTTAGTAAAAACGGCGATAGACATAATTACATTACTAGAAATAGTGACCAATTAGTTCAACCAGGTTTCAGACTGGCTAAAGTAGCCTCATCTTTAATGGGGTACTGTACAAAATGTTACAATAAAATTCCTTCCCACATTCTAGAACTGAATGAGACGAAATTTAAAACTTGTATAAAACGCGCACTATGCAGGCAGGCATATTATAAGTTGGGGGATTACAACACTGATAAAAATGCTTGGTTCAATGCTAGTCTTGCTCCACAAACACGAGGGCGCAAAAACAAGTGATATGCAGAACATTATTGTTTTTAAGTATTGTTGGACCTGCTGAAGACTGTATGAATATATTTGTATTATATAGACTCAATTTCTTTTAGTATTGTATAACTGCGCAGCACGTGTGTGAGTACTATGTACCTTTGTGTCGTTCTTTGAATTATGTGTGCCCTGGCAGTTGAGTGTGTCATGCTCTCTCAAATGTCTCTCTGATGGTGGCGCGTGTGTTGGATCATTCGGTTCCCTTCATGATGGTTGAGCTGGGTAGTGCCGATTCATGCGTCATGTTCGTGAACGGGCGCCGTTAGTTGGGATTGGTCTTAACTTAACTGCTTCGGATGCTAATGTTTTCCTAGTACCTATTATGTAACTGCACAGTACATGTGTGAGTACTTTTAATACTTAGTACCTGTACGTAGTATAGTATGTAGTGATTCTGGGTACATTGTCCTCACACATATGAATTTATTAATGTATGTACCTAATTATGTACCTAAATATTGAAAAAAAATATTTTTTTTATCGAGTATGTATGGAGTTTCTTGTGCGTACTTCTCCATAACAAGCTACTTTCCGAATGCACGGTAGAATCAATTTTTATTCCTTTTAAATTTTAATGTATTAACGTTCAAAAGTGCCGCTTGGTGGCCTAGTTGAAATAAAATATCTTTGTCTTTGTCCTGTTAACTGCGCACAACTCCAAAGAGCGGGCTAGTATCAGCTGTACCTACATTTTCCCGATTAGGTACTCAAAACACCGAACCCGACTTGGGGTCGAATCCACGGCCACATAATATATGGTCAAAACTCACAGCCACTAAATCAAAGAAGCCCTCAGTCTTGGCATTGATCCTATGATAATATTAGGTCCTTACCTATGTAATTGGCGTTTTATCGTACTGGGCACTTTGATCTCAAATATCTCCTCTTTGATTAGGAATTCCAATTTTAAATTTATACAGCTATTTACTCATTCTTTTGTGTTTGGAAAACCATAATTCATTTGTTTTTTGCTCTTTTGGTTTTTCTTCGCGCCAGTCAGTTTACAAAATGGAAAACTTGAAATATCGCTTTATTTACGAGTACGAGTTCCATCATGGCACCAGTGCTGTAGAAACGGCTCAAAGGATTAATGATATGTATGGCGACGGTGTCGCAAAAGAAAACATAGTGCGTTTTTGGTTCCAACGTTTTCGTTCTGGAAATTTAGATCTGCAGAACAAGCCCCGTGGACGGCCGGAGACCAAAGTTGATAATGAGGAATTGAATGCTATTGTGGAAGCGGATCCATCGCAAACCACGTCCGAGTTAGCTGCAGGTTTCGGTGTTAGTGATAAAACTGTTTTAATACACTTGAAGCAAATTGGGCAGGTCTTTAAAGGTGAGTTGGGGTACCTCATGAATTGAGTGCAGCAAACCGACAAACGCGCGTCGACTGCTGCGTTACATTACTCAACCGGCACAATAATGAAGGGATTTTAAATCGAATCGTTACCTGTGATGAAAAATGGATCCTGTACAACAATCGGAAACGCTCATCGCAATAGCTGAACCCTGGCGAACCAGCCGAATCCTGCCCCAAGCGAAAATTTACTCAAAAAAAAATACTTGTGAGTGTTTGGTGGACTAGTGCCGGTGTCGTTCACTACAGCTTTCTTAAATCTGACCAGACGATTACGGCGGATGTTTATTGTCAGCAACTGCAAACCATGATGGAAAAGCTAGCTGCTAAACAGCCGAGGCTGGTCAATCGCTCTAGGCCACTGCTGCTTCAGGACAACGCTAGACCACATACTGCACAACAGACGGCTACCAAATTAGAGGAGCTTTAATTGGAATGTCTAAGACATCCTCCGTACTCCCCGGACCTTGCTCCAACAGATAACCAATTTTTTCGAAATTTGGATAACTTCTTGCACGGGCAAAAATTCAACTCCGATGGGGCAGTCCAAAGCGCCTTCAAAGATTTTATTGAATCCCGTCCGAATGGTTTTTTTAGTAAAGGGATCAATGAACTATCTATGAGATGGCTAAAGTGCATTGATAGCAATGGTACATACTTTGTTAAATAAATATATTATATTAAATAAAAAAACTACTATGTTCCTCCCTTACAAAACGATCCTGCCACACGTCAATATTTGAGAAAAAACGGATTTGCTTGCACAACGAATGGTCTATAATGCCGGCAAATTTAGGAGTGGCGACCGCGAACCGAAAGTCGAAGGACGCAACGTCTCAGGACTCTCAGGTCATCAGACCTGGTGGAAGTTGCGGGAATCCGCTGGATGCAAGACGCACGGGCCTAAATGTGGCTATACTTGGAGGAGGCTTATGTTCAGCAGTGCACGTCTTTCGAGTGAAATGACGTTGATGATGATGAACAAGGTGTTAATTTAACCGTCATGAGTTAGTGTTAAGAGATTAAAAAAAATATAGGCATTTTGGTTAGGTTAGATAGGTACTTTTATTGATTTAAAACTTCATGCATAAGGGTACAATGGCGGGCATTTACGCCGTAATGTTACAGCATCCTTACATGAGGATATCACAATCATTTCTAATTATTTCTATGATATGTATCAACCAACATAATAGCAACGTGCGTGTGCCTTACATAAGGGCGCGATTGCGTACAGTTTGCATGCGAACAATCGTTCATTTCGTAGCAATTATAATAATCAAACATCGCAATACTGTAACATTCTAGGAAACATTTATTTTATTCTGTAACTATTGTGTTACTGCATTCTGTTTGCATTATGTGAAATGTTACGTTTTATAGGTTTACGTTTTCCATTACTAATCTGTGTCCGTGTCCGTTACTAATCGGTATGTTGGCTGTATCTTGTATCAAGTTCAAGGCGTTTCTTGAAATTTTGCACCAACCCGGTAGAAAAAAGAGCACGTGCCAAATTTGAGTTTCCTACTGTCCTACTCAACCTATAATAGACAATGCATAAGGCCAGAAGTCTTTAAAGTTTGCACAAGTGTTCCATAAAAAAGGAGGTACACGGGGGAGGTGGAGCACTATGGAAAATTCATCCTCTTAAAGGGTTAATAGGGGATGCAACTTGGTTCTTCTGTGAGACCGTGATAGGATGGAGATGTGAAGGATGCGCCGAGTGGGATTGCAAGAGGCCCGTACCCACTCGGAGAAGAAGGCGTCGGGAAGTATCCGCCTCGATGCCTAAAACGCCGAAATCAAGCCTGCATCATAAGCAGGTGGGACTCCGAGGTCGCGGGCACTCAGACTGGGGACTCTGTCCGCCCACCAAGTGACTTCAGAAAAGACGGTGGCCCAGTGACTATAAGAGTTGCCGTGCACAGCGACGCACAGAGAGGTGCTTTTTCAATTTCCCCAGGCGTTGCACAGAGGGGGTTCCAGGGTCGTCTTTTGAGAGGTCACGGGGCCCCTTAGTTCTACGTCCCGATGGTGATCACCGGGGTGGTTTTAGTGAAGTAAAAGTCCAAACCACCCTGTCCTTTTCCCAAAAGTCCAGGCGTCTTTTGAGGGTTTCCCCCAGTTACCAAAAAAAAGGCAGTTCGTAATTTTTCCCGATATGAAATCCCATCGGGCACACGGCTTGTCACAAAGATAATATTTTGTACACTAAACAGTGTACTCGTCGAAAGCATTATATGTAGTTAAAATGTGAAAAGCTTTAGGTACATTCTGTCATCATACATGAACAGTGCATAATACGAAAGTTGCTATTCATGGCTAAAAATAATTAAAATATATTCATGTGTCAGTTACTTGTCATTTTACAACAATAAGCTAAAATAAGTTACGTAAGAGTTTCACTACCTGTAGGCACCCAGAGTTAGTGAAACTTCGCGAAATCTACGCTAGACCGTCGCAGGCGCAGCTGACATTAAAATACGGATATAGAATGCAAAAAAAAATGTGTAAAGGCGATGAGTTAAACAGATTTGTATTTTCAACCGATTTCAAAAAGGAGGAGGTTCTCAATTCGACTGTATGTTTTTGTATGTTTGTTAGCGATTACTCCGCCAATAAAATTATGAACCGATTTTGATGATTCTTTTTTATTTGAAAGCTGGTGCTTCTCACGTGGTTCCATTTAAATTTGACCAAGATCTGACGAGTACTTTTTAAGTTATCTTTAATAATGCGTAATTTTCTTGTATATAAGGTACCAAAACTAAAAAGAGAAAAACAGAAAGATTTTTAATAAGTGTGTTTATTTTTTTAATACTTTGTTATGGGTTGCCTAAGAAGTTCAAACAGTCCTCAAGTCAAACCAAGCTAAATAACTTTTTTCTGAGAGACTCATTGAGAGAGAGAGAAGAAACTTCTTGGCATTTTCTCACAAAATCATCCTATTCATCAATACATCTTTATTTGCTATCATTGCTAAAGTCACCTCCATAGACTACTATGTCACCTCATTTATATATACCATATCATCATTCACACAATCCATCCATCGTTACTTTTGTCTTCCTCTCTCTACCCACCATTCAGAAAAAAAAGAAAGAAAAAGTATTTATTCGCCACAAAACCGACATACTAAATTGATTTTTATTAAATGAAACCCTTAACGGTATTATTAGTAAGTAATTAAATTATGTTAGTAAAGAAATTCACATTTATAGCACTCAAACAGTCCTCTAGACATGTTTTATTCCAATGGGAAAACGGTTAGTTTCCAATCAAAGTGGAATATGGCCAAACTTGAACATATCCAACTTTTCACTAACCTATTGGCAGAAGCCCTAGTAGGTGACTAAAGATCCATCGACCATGTTTCACTGTCCATTCCCATTAGATATACCGTTAACATAATGGCAGGTAGGTATCTGCCGGTCTGTTCTGTGAATACTTCACCGGGAAAACATAGGTGAAGTATGTTGTCAATCCAACTCTTTGATTTCTTTATTTATCTTCATGCAACATACATGTACATAGGTGGACTTACTACCTGAGGCATTATTTACCAGTCAACCAAGGGTGGTGGAGAAGATAACATGTCGGTACATCAAAAAACGATAAACAAATAGTTATTGATGTGAAATAGCTAAAAATTTAATAGTTTAAATAAACGTACATGTATATGTACTATAATAAATACCTATATATATAATAAATTTATATAAAGTAATAGAAAGGCGATTTCAAGATCTACTACGAAATGACAGGTTCACTTCACCAACCTACCTTCAGGAAAGACAGTGGCACAGTGATCACAGTAAAATCACAGTTCTTTCACAGTGTGATTTTTACTGAATAATCTGCATGTACCTACCTAGTGCTATTCTGAGGCCTTAGTGCGAGTTTTTACTCACGCTCAATCGCGTTAACGTAAACATCATTTTGTATTGAAACTGGATAAGCGCCGTCTGGTGACGGTTAGGAGAAACCACTTTTTTTGTATACATTTTGACATAAGAGATCGTTTACGTATCACGAGTGAGCGTGAGTAAAAACTCGCACTAAGGCCTCTGAGGCCTTCGTGCGAGTTTTTACTCACGCTCTTTCGCGTTAACGTAAACGTCAATTTGTATTGAAATTGGATAAGCGCTGTCTGCGGACGGTAAGGAGAAACCTCTTTTTTTGTATAAATTTGGCATAAGAGATCGGTTACGTTACCACGAGTGAGCACGTTAAAAAATCGGAATAAGCTCACTGTAAACGTCTCATCGTGAAACCTTATGTGAAGTAAACTTTAGGTGAGTTGTCATTTTCTAGAATTAGAAGGAATAACAGTATAGCACTAAATACCGTTCACTATAACTTGTCCCTTGCCGTCATGTTAGCACCACAGCTTGCCAAGCTTAGGCAGAGTACAGCAGAGTGCTGTTGTCGACAGTTGTAGTTCGCTCTGTCGACAACAAGTGCTGCTCGTCTGTTTGACGCCTTAGTTGAAACTACATACTAATATTAATAGTATTACCAATCGCGACACATAATGGACGCTCTGTAATGTAATTTCTTCTAATGTCTAAAGTTAACATGAAGAGAGCTGTCAAAGCATCCAATTAAGGTGGTTTTAAAACAATTATTATTTACAGATTTGACCAGCTGTTAACATTATATGAGTGAATACGTAACACCATGCAACAACCTTATTAGCACTATTGAACAACACCAATTTTAGCCCTACGCTTCCTCTAGTGAAAGTTAATTACCACCACACAAGGAATTCTGTGAGAACGATTAACATCTCCATGTTTAAAATGTAGATATCTTTTATTGCGTTTATTTAGCATTTGTTTACCAGATTTCTATCTGCCTCTTTGGTTGGTGAGAAGTGAAGCGATAATTTTGTTTTTTAAATTTCATTTTTCTTATTTTATTCAACGAAATCATATCAGATATTTTTTAGCATTTTGTCACTTTATAGTTGGAATTAAAATATTAATCAAATCAAGAAGCAGTAGAAATATTAGATACTTCTTTGAACGTAACAGCCAAAACTTATGTACTATAATAGATCCGTTCAAACTACATTTTTTTCTATCTTTAAAAAAATGCTTTTCATTTGCATTTTATTCGCCTTCACCTCATTATATGGTCTAGATTTGTGATATATTTGCATATTATTTCTATAAAAAATCCGAAGCTAAAATAAATAAGTGGCTTATGCGATGGTAAACGCACACTCTACATAATACCTACCTACTTTCCTAAACAATTCTGGTTGAAAATTAATTGATACCAATTTCAGAATAGTTTCACATACATAACAGTTCTGTATTTGTGGTTAAATTATAGAGCAGTTAAAGGAAAGTAAATGAGACCTTAGCCAGAGTGTGGACAAACGGCGCGGCGCGAGCGCCACGGAACTGCGGAAACATTTCCTTCGCCTATATAATTAGAAAGCATGTGTGGTTGTCTATGAACGGAAGCCGGTTGAACTGAAAGGATTTACCGAATGGGGAATTACCATAAACATATGTATAACATACCTATGTACATTAATACTTACTTTGTACCTATGTTGTATGCAGAAGTGTACCCACCAAAGTACTCGTACTCTACACACATGCATTTCGCCATGTATGTTTGAGTCCCATGCAATAGACACGAGCCTATTGCTACCAGTCACAAAACCAGATTCTGGTCTGAATTCCTGATGGAAAACCAATTTACTCGACTCAAACCATCAGCCTCAGGACCTCATGCTAGTCCATTTAGCTATGAGGAGGTACAGTCAAGGGTCAAAAATGCAGTCATACTCTCCCAAAACTCAAATGGCTAGTTTTTGTAGAAGTTAAATTATCCACACCTGATTTAATATTTTGTATAGAAATTAAAGTATAGATTATTCCTACTAACCGCGAAAAGTTGAAATTCAACTGCCTACAAAAAAATTGCCCTTTCTGTATTGGTAGAGTGTGACTGCATTTTTGACTCATAGTTCGCCTCTGCCTAACCGCCTTACCCTTCAAAAATTAAAAGCGTCATCGTGAGCTATATTTTACCTGTGGTCAGTAGACTGATCCCAGTTTATTCTTTTCAACGCTGCTAATTGCTCTTGGTCACAACATCATCGTTTTCTATTTAATATACAGAGTATTCCAATCCAACTAATTAGTTTCAAAAGGTCGAGCTGGTCTAATTTAAGCAGTTCTCAGAAAATGCATTTGCTTTTGTTACGATCTGTTTGAGGAGCAGTTAAAGAATTGGCACAAATAACAATGGTCCGCCAAAATAAATGATAAATGTTAAAGTTATTCATGCGATTTTCGAAGCTGCAGGCTTTCTGCTGATGACTGTAATGATTTTCATAACAGACAGGGCCTCATAAAGTAGTTGGCTACATTACCCATAGGAAGATTGGTTCTGCGTTCAGCAATCCTCAGTGACCTACAGTCTTCTTCCATCCAGTAGTATCCCAGCAGGACGTTTATAGAACTTGTGGTGGAGTTTATTTCAGAAGGTACTCAAAGGTGTTGAAACTTGTGTTTGGGTGAATTTTGGATCGTGAACGTTGGTGACAAGTTTCCTTACCCAAAAGATGAAGAAATTTGTGTCTGGGTGTCGTTTTGGATCGTGTTTTGATTTTCAGGTAGTAGATTAATAATTATCTCTAAAGTGTATGTATTGATAAACTCTGAAGTAGAATCACTATCGCTGGACATTTTTGGTCAACACCATTGAGTTAAATGTACTACGTACTAGAGAAGCTATTAAAACAAAAATTAAGCGTAATTCGGTGACAGCGGGGCAAGCAGGGGTTATGTTCTCACAGATAAACAATCAATGCGCGCAGATGAACTTTTTCTTACTCTTTGACATTTACACAAACATGAAGTCGCGTCACCATAGAAATCTAAAATACAGTTACAAGTACTTGTTTATTATATCTATGCGCGTCACCGAGGAGGCGGGAGGGCGGCGCCTCCCGCCTCCGCGGTGACGCGACTTCACCAGATACAATAAATTGATAAAATATAATTAAATTAAGCGTGTTTTCAACTTACCGTTGAAAACTCATTCCTTGACTTTTATTTATATTTCTCGAGTTGTTTGAACAGTATCTCAATACACACGAAGGCATTTTATAAGAAACAAAACATAGTACTCAAACGTGTCACGTTGCAGCGAGCGCTTGCCACAGACTAAGTGAGTTGGGGTACGCGCGCTCTAACGCGTGTTACAAACAATTGAGGACTCTCCTCTAGTACGTAGTACATTTAACTCAATGGTCAACACGAATATTGCAATAAAACCCACTGAAAATCACAGCACCAAACACCGTCTTTTGTTTCACATTCTTTGAAAACGCGCATTTTTCTTTTTTTTTCGAGTTCGGCTTATGATGATCAGTTCGATTTTCGAACAAACCTCTTTACAATGCCATAATATCACGACTTGCTTTCTATTTTTTCACTTAGAGTTTTCACACGAATTTGACATTCCAAATTCAAGTCACTTTACTCCCTCGGGGTTTCATACAACTTTACTTCCCTTATGAGCTAATTCTTTACTTTTCGTTGAGATTGCATGATATGTAGTTGGAAATTGTCGAGCAGGTGGTGTGAAAAAGCTACTATGATGCACAATAAAACAAATCAAGGACAACAATGATTCAATTATTTCCACTACCATCGTGATCAATCGAAGTGTTCCTATAATCTGATTGGATAACAACATAAACAGTGGTGTTGCATATGTAATCAAACCAACTTCCTACGATGTAACCCATATATCTAGTAATTTGGACTATTTGCGGTCGAGAGCTTTTCGATCATGATCGGTTATTACAACGATAGCCCATAATATCATTATTATTGAATTCGATTTCGGTCGGTATAGAGAAAGTTGAACCATTTTCTTTTAGCTAGATAATGGAAACGTATACATTTTAGAACAACTGAAGACCTCCGATGGAGCAATGGAAGGAGTGAAGGACTGTATGAAAGATGATCCGGCCAGAAAGGAGGTGACTACTGAGATAAAGGAAATAAAGAAAGAAAAAATACTTATCGCCCAATAAACTGAAATGCCTATAAAAATTATGCTTAAACTTAAATCTTTAACGATAGTATTAGGTCCTTACCTATGAAATTGGCGTTTTGTCGTACTGGCCACTTTGATCTCAAATATCTCCTCTTTGGTTTGGAATTCCAATTTTAAATTTATACAGCTATTTACTCATGCTTTTGCGTTTGGAAAACCGTAATTCATTAGTTTTTTCCTCTTTTGGTTTTTTCTTTGCGCCAGTCAGTTTACAAAATGAAAATCTTGAAATATCACTTATTTACGAGTAGGTACGAGTTCCATCGTGGCACCAGTGCTGCAGAAACGGCTCGAAGGATTAATGATGTGTATGGCGACGGTGTCGCAAAAGTAAGGAACCAAAAACGCACTGTTTTTTACAGTGCGTTTTTGGTTCCAACGTTTTCGTTCTGGAAATTTCGACCTGCAGGTCAAGCCCCATGGACGGCCGGAGACCAAAGTTGATAATGAAGAATTGAAGGCTATTGTGGAAGCGGATCCATCGCAAACCACGTCCTAGTTAGCTGCAGGCTGCAGTTTTAGTGATAAAACTGTTTTAATTAACTTGAAGCAAATTGGGAAGGTGAAAAAGCTTGAAAGGTGGGTACCTCATGAATTGAGTGCAGCAAACCGACAAACGCGCGTCGACTGCTGCATTACATTACTCAACCGGCACAATAATGAAGGAATTTTAAATCGAATCATTACCTGTGATGAAAAGTGGATCCTGTACAATAATTGGAAATATGTAATATATACAATCATCGCAATGGCTGAACCCTGGCGAACCAGCCAAATCCTGCCCCAAGCCAAAATTGACTCAAAAAAATTACTTGCGAGCGTTTGGTGGACTAGTGCCGGTGTCGTTCACTACAGCTTTCTTAAATCTGGTCAGACGATTACGGCAGATGTCTTTTTTCAGCAACTGCAAACTATGATAGAAAAGCTAGCTGCTAAACAGCCGAGGCTGGTCAATCGCTCTAGGCTACTGCTGCTTCAGGACAACGCTAGACCACACACTGCACAACAGACGGCTACCAAATAAGAGGCGCTTCAATTTCCCCGGACCTTGCTCCAACAGATTACCATTTGCGAAATTTGGATAACTTCTTGCAAGGTGAAAAATTCAACTCCGATGGGGCAGTCCAAAGCCCCTGCTAAGATTTTATTGATTCCCATCCGAATGTTTTTTTTATTAAAGGGATCAATGAACTACCTATGAGATGGCAAAAGTACATAGATAGCAATGGTACATACTTTGATTAAATAAATATATAATATTAAAAAAACGACTATGTTCCTCCCTTAAAAAACGCCAATTTCATATGTAATGACGTAGTACAAGTACTTAAATTATGTTAGTTAAGGCAAAATTACGATAAAACAACATTTACCACAAGAAGGCAGATAAGCATTTAAGAAGACATGTTGCACCGACCCTAAATAAATTGGGATTACGAGAAGGGCAAGTCACTCATAATATACTTAGTCCTCCAATAAAGTAGAAAATAGGTTATAGCTGGAGAGTGAATTGTTGACCGCCCGTCGCGCTGCAATTGTGTGCATCATTCAGAATTACCGTACATAACCACTACGCGTGGCGATTCCGTTAACCATACAGCAGCAGCCACTCATAGCATTATGGAACTGGCTAATCATCCAATCAAGATTGATTACTTCGATTTTATCGTTTTTGAATCAAACATGTTCTTATTCTTGTCAATCTTGTAGCATACCAGTTTTCTCTCAAGCTTGCCGATTCTTTTGCACCATCAATCTCTATTAATCGACGTTATAAATTGACCCTGTCAAATATATGAATAAATATAAGCTCATAAGAAGATAAATTGATATATTTCTTGTTTCCATGTTTTTGTATAACCATATTATCAAATAGCAATTTGTTTATGTGCTTAGCTTTCATTATGATGATCTCAGATTAAAGGCTTTCAATATTGGAATTTGTTTTCGCCATTACAGTATCTTTTTCGCTCGGCTTCGTTCCTGTTTTCCCAAAGGAACCTTGCTTTTTGCCGGGATTAAAAATAAAGTGATTCTTAGCAGCTTTGTATAAGTGAATCAAGCACAAAATAATCTTAAATCTTTGATGGTAAAGTCAGATATTACTTTTTTACTCGATATAAGGGTAGACGTTCCACTCGTACTAGCAACAAACAATGCGCGAATTGGATCTAATTTTGTATACTTTAGAGAACAATAAAAGTGAAAATGCCTAATCGATCACGACTTGCTTTCTATTTTTCCCAACGGAGACAACGAAAATGTCGAGACAAAGGCATACGGTTCAGAAACTATAGACTAGATGTAGGTACCGAATACAGTACCTTACAGATTGTAAAAGTAGGAATGCATATTTTAAGCTTGATACGATATACATATACGATAATCTATAATAAAGATAAGTATTTTCATATGTAACGAATAAACTTAAAACTACTGGACCGATTTCAAAAATTCTTTCACTGTTGGGAAGCTACACTATCCCCGGGTGACATAGGCTACTTTTATATATATATCCCTGTATCCTACGGGAACGGGAACTACGCGGGTGAAACCGCGAGGCGTCCGCTAGTATACGATAAAGCACTAGGCATGTATTTCGACGTTTCGAGTGCCGAAATAAAAAAAAAGATGTAGGTACCTAAGATTATTGTGATGATCAGGGTGAACAAGGGGTATAAAGATGGGCACTGTTCGTAGATGGGGACTCTCATAATTATGGTCAAAGAATGAGAATTGAACAATAATTGACAATCTTTTTTACATCTTTAATCAATCTAGCATTGACAATTGAGACTATAAACTCATGAGATAGTTATTTGTTGTGGTAACAGTGGAGTCAATCTGGAGTCCCTCCGTCCTCAAAGCTGTTGGGTCGACACAAAATGCATCTTAGTTCACAATAATACTGCAAAAGCCATTAAATTCGACGAAGAATATTATACAGAATATGTTTTTTTTTTTTTTTTTTTTTTATTATTGATAGGCTTGCGTTTGACCACTATCTCACCTGATGGTAAGCGATGATGTGGTCGACGATGAAGCACGCTTGCCTAGAAGGAACCTATTCACTCTTGACTTAAAGACTCCCAGATAAAACTGTAAAACAGAAAGCCTGATTTCTCAAATCACCGTGTCAAACTTACGAGTAACATCGCTGACGGAAACTAATAAATTAAACTTTGGTGAGAAAAAGTGGAATATGTCTGAGAGACGTCTGGAAGAACGAACCGTTAGACGGAGGCTGCGTATCACCGGGCTTATTAAATCAATTGGACAAAAAATAAACCCTACTTATCTCGATAATTATGTGCATCCGATCTAGATATGCCTCTGGTTTGACTTGCGCACACGCTGCTGTGTCTAACGGGGCTTTTTGCATAAAATTATGCACGTCCTGCTCAGCTTTTTACTCAGTGTATCTCTTTCCATAATTATGCAAATATATTTCTTCGATTGTTAATTTATATTATATATGGCTACTGAATCGACGAAAGTTGTCTTTGTAATTTTGGACTATACTGCACCTCATTTTTGTCGATTAAAGTGTCAGTAATAGATAACTATATTTCTTCTTGCTTAATAAAATATTCATTGGTTTTTGAAATATTGCAATATTTATATATTGAGTTAAATTAAAATAGTTTGTATATAATTGGTAGTGACAGCTTGAGATATAGCTCTATCATAACAAAATTAACAGCGTCTATTAAGATTAAAATGTTTTATTTGTCAGCAGAATTTGCCACTGACAATAAAATATATCACTAATAATTAATAAACATCAAAATATAATAGAAGTTCTATATTTAATACCGCCAAAAATAGCACTGGAAAAAAAACTTACCATTCATTTTAACACTGCAAAATGTCCTCATTAAAAACATGTCGATCACTAATATGCACTCGATCGCATCACTGTCACTTCACAAAATATTCGGTAGCTTCACTAGTCTATGTACAGTCGAGATTGCGCAGGAGTCGATCGGTGGAAAGTGGCGCTTGCTCAGCGGTTTGTGGCCGACTGCTCCATTCGCTGCTGCCTACGGGGAGCAAACACCACCACCAAAAAATGGTGGTAGGTCTGTGACGTCATAGACTTGTGTAGCAAATGGTAGTGTTGTTTTGGTAGTAAAAGAACTGCATGTTTGAAGTGATTTAGGATTTGGAAATAAGTGATAAGTAAAAACAATAAGCGTGTTTCAAAATCAAAGTTGAAAAAGAGATAAAAGCAAGCTTGTTATATCTACTGAATTTAGGACTGCCAAAGTTGGAGTAATGTAGAAATCAACGATCGAAAATAAATAAAGATAAGGGAGAGATTTTCCGGAATATCCATTAACGTAATACGTATAACACTTATTGACGGGGTAATAACAAGTAGTTAGACTGAATAAATGAGCCTCCAGCTACCAGTTACACAAACAAATTAAAACGTCAGTAAAACATATAGACACCTAATCAACGTAAAACCTTTGCTTGTAATTGATGGCTTTCTAGAAATAACGACAAAAAGAAACGTTATGATAAGCAATTAAAATATAATAAAATTACTAACAGCTTCCAATGTTCCGACATTTCATCTTAAAACTGCAACATCATGAATGGTACCTAGAAAACCAGTTACCATTAAGAGTTCGTCGGCAAGGCTTTTGAACCATATTCAAAGCCCTTACATGCAACTTAAGTACCGTTTAACGCAGTTAAATAACAAACATTCATTTCTAAACCACACGTTACTGTTACTGAGAACTTGCGACTTGATGTTTCCGTAAAAAGAAGTCATGGAAAGTAAACTTTGTTTATTTATCGATTACTTTGATAAACTTGTGTACTTCTACTCACTGTAAGCATTGAATAAAATTGTGCTTTTTTTTATCTAAAAATGTTTCTTTTTATAGGTAGGGATATATTTTGCCCGAAGGAATCGAGCCATCTCTATTTTACCAAAAGTATGTCAGGAAGTTAATTAAAACTGAAAATCTTCTCTCTGCCCTTAAATCCCATGATTCCCATATTACCTGGGTGTGTCGCAAAGTGTGTTTCTGTTCCCGTCTCCCCGGGGCATCATACATTCCCTTTTCATTTCCCCCTTTTCCTTTACATTCCATCCTTTTTTGTTCTCTTTCTCCCTCTACATTCATCAACAATATTCATTTTGATTTACTAGTTAGTTGGCAATAATTAAACAACACAACTCAACTTCTTAATAACAGCGTCTGTGAATTGCATTTGTTCCCCATTAAGAAAAACGCATTCATAACATCGCTAGTTTATATCTACATCAATGAAAATAAAGCCAAGCAATTAAAACTACTCAAATAAGTGTTCTCAACTTTAACAAGCTTCAAGGTTGGCATGACAACTGTGCCACTGAATCACAAATCACAATCATTACCTACCTTACCTTTGTAGAATTTGCAAGCAACATTAACGCGTCACGGTTGAGGCATTATCATCTGCTTTCTCTAAACCAGTGATAAGGCAGAATGGTATAAACATTTCCATAAGTTTAAGTTCGATGCCGCTCAAAGCCAACGTCGAAATCAAGACGTTTGTTTCAGCTAGAATATTAAACATTAGTACTTTTGCATCATCAAGGCATTGCGAGTCAGTTAGATTTTCTAAGATATTCTGAATGCCCATAATTATGTTGATGATTATTACAGGCAAGATAATATCTGTCTTTAATTCATAATTTATAAGGAATCCAACATGGTATGTTATACGCTACTACTTATTTAGTTTTTAGATTTCTGTCTCTCATAGATCCAATAGTCTCTGTCTCATAGGTCTAATAGTCTCATAGATCGCAAAACATTCTCTTCTTTAACTATAGAAACAGTCTATTGCTCAATCGAGTAACCTTAACTCCATCGACTAATCTGCTTTCTCCAACCACCGATATGACAAAATGCCATATAAATTGTTCGCATATAAATACGCAGGCGTTAACTGCATCGATAAATAAATTAATATCTATTGTGTTTGCTTTTCACACTCATTTCTATTCCATTCGAGTACCTACACCTATAATGGGCTTGTACGATATATAATTTCTCTCGTCCTTTGGAAAGCGTTGCATGGAAAGTAGTTCCGGAATATTTTGGACAATCGTTAAAATAGAAAGTTAATTAGTAATTTTGCATACACGTTACGTTTGAATACAATGTATTTTATAATGGAATAGTTCGTAATCGAAGTGTCCCTTTCGATAAGGGCTTTTTAGTTGCCAAGGATTGCACAAGCGAATGCCGATCGTGAATTTAATAGGAATGTGTTGGAATAGAGCATATAGCGTTACGTCGAACACCTGATTCCTGTAATACTATTGTAGAAGATCAAAACTAAAATTCTATAGAAGAAACGAAACAGATACATATATTTATTACGAGTATTATTCATTTTGTGTTTTATTAATCATTGATATAATTTGAAAACTATTAAAATCAACATCTTAAACCTCCACATTTCACTTCAATTTAATCCCAGAATCATCTAAAATCTCATCAACAATCACCAAAACTCTCTTGTTCATATCTTTCAAATCTCCTTCTTCCACCAAACTCTTCTTCATCATCACCATCGTCTTTATGACCAGGCTTTGCTTACACAGCTGTATCTTGTTCATCTCCTGGCATTTCTTTATCGTTATTCTCAGTAAAGTCAGCCAGTTGTGTGTGAAGGTCAGGAATTCTACTGTCTTCTCCTGTGTCAGTTGGAAATGTATCAGCGTGTGTGTCCATGTTTGGGAAGTTAGTGTCGCTATTAACTTTGTGTCGTTCTTTGTTACTATTGCGTGCTTGAATATTGAGCTTAGAGTTTTCCAGCCAGCTGATGATTGATTTTTGGATTCCTGTAGGAGGAATAGATTCGTATAATGCATGTGAGTATATGCAATTTGTAAATGCTTTTAGAGGATGTATATCCGGTTTTTTAATAAAAAAATAATTACATGTTTTATATTAAAATAAGTAGCTTCTTGCGAGATATAACTCGCAATGGTAGATAGATAGTCCCTTCAAGGGCCTTTAGCGCAGGCCTTTTCAATAAGATCTTATAGCAAATGCTTGTTTTTAATTGCCTGCTGTCTGAAATCCGCCTCCGGATTCTTATATCGTTGCAAATATGTGGTGACTATGAGAGTCACTACATATTTGAAACGAGATGTTATTACTTCTAAAAAAAATTATGACTTTGCTGCCCACCATCCAACATGGGGATCTCGTCATTTATATAATCAAACTCACCCTGCAGCACAGCATCAATTGTATCCTAAACATAAGCGCTCTCAACGCGTTACATTGCACGTTCACCGACGGTTGCTCTTCCACACTATAAGCTAGAGCCAGCGGTGAAGACGCCCCAGTGTTAAGTACCATATATACGAGTTGCAGTAGGGCAGCTCCTCTCTCGCTAGTACTGTCCCGTTTTAAGGCTTTTATGATCAAGTGCGTTTGGATCTGGAGGATTGATTTTGGCTGAAAAAGTAGTAGACCAGGTATAATTTAATAATGACGCGAGTTTTAAGATAGATAATAACTTAGTTAAAATATTGCTGGCTTGTGAGAGATGATCCCTTCGATCATCTAGAATCCATTTAACTTAGACCTATGATTTTGTTGTTGAAACAAAACACTCTTTATCTTACACAAATTGATAGGCAGTTGCCCCATATAAAATAAAAACTTGTGTCCATTCATTCAGCTGTAAGCTGTTCCCAACATAGATTGGAAAAGGTCAGGTTGATGATGAGACTTAAACTTAAGAAAGAACTTGATCAAACTTCTTTGGTCTTACCTGATAGTTGTTCTTTGAGAAATAGTGTATAATATAGGAGAGCAACTGCAGAGCTGCGCAGGCTACTCTTTCGTCTGTACTGTCTGTTGCAGCCAACACAGACTGCAGGAATCCCACACGATTTGTGTATGTTAATAGAACTGAAAAAATATTAATCGAAATTAGTGTCCGACTGAAACTGGGTTTTCAGTCGAAACCGGAACCGAATTTTCGGGCCGGAACTCAGTTTCCGCCGAAACCAAAACCGAAACCGAAAATTACTTAAACATGGATTGAAAATTTTTCTATTGTAGACGTAGCTTAGTCTTCATCTTTTTAGCGTGGCGATGGCAAATACAATTTTCAAATGTTATGTTTGGTCCAGTATTCAGCCACGGCAACACCCCTCGCCGACGCACTCATAGAGTCCTCACATGTACAGCGTACAGGTTACAGGGCATGCAGTACAGGACGAACTGAGTGCCATGGTCTGCGGAGAGATGGCGCACAGACACTGGACATAATATCGGTACCATCCAACTAGGTTGTTTTTGCTAAGGCCGACCTGAGTGCGGAATCTGTTTAGAGTTTGCCAGGTCAGCAATGGCAACGCGTGCCCAGCCGGAAGGCTCTCATATGGACCGTGTTAGGGTTCGCCGGTTAATCATTGGTATACATTTTGAACAGTAATGGAGCCAGTACTCTACCTTGAGGCAGCCCATTCTTTTGAACTTGCCACCTACTCCTTTTTTTTTGTTTTATTTGGTGGGCAACCCTCCAATGACTCTCCCGCTTTGGGTGAAGCGGGAGGGCGTGTCAGACTTTTACTGACTAAAACCTCTCTTTCAAATTTATCCGCGACCCAGACAGGCATCGGCTCTAGCGGACCCCGTCATTTATTGCTGACATCTCATTGAGGCGCGCGTGGAACACTACGCGCCGTCGACTCGGCCCTGATCCGTATCGGACGGCTAGCTACCCATTACTCGCCGTCCGCAAGCCCGCGCCTACGGTGGCCGGGCATCGGCTTGCGACACCCCACGCCCAGGGCGTCTTCTGCGGTGGCTAGGGGCGTGAGGGCGTCTCCGTTGCGTCTCCCTCAAGCGTTCTGCTTCCTCCTTCGCGAGCATTACTGCTTCGCAGAAGGAGGTGACAGCTTCCCATGCCCTCTCGCTCCGTACCATAGCCTGAACCAGGGCCGGACGCAAGAGGTCGCCACCGCCGATCGCCACCACGAGGACACGGCGTTGCTCTGCCCAAGTGGGGCAGACCTCCACCGTATGTTCTACCGTGTCCTCCGGGCGATCCTCACAATGGTGACACCAGTGACCTACTCTTAGGAGGCTAACTTGTAATCGACGTTTACTGAGGTGTTCTTTGAGAGTTTGGAGCGACTACGAGTTAGCCACCGCACGACAATACACGAACATTGAGTTTCGGTGCGGCCGAAAGTTTCTGCCAATTAATGGGCGGAACCTAAACCAAGGCCGAATCCAGATTTTTTGACCGAACCTGGCCGATACCGAAACCGATCCTTCTGTCGGTCACTGATCAAATTTGATAAACTCACGTAGGTATATTATCAGGTTAAAAAAGCTAATTGAATAAGCAGAGTTATATTCAATTAGTGTGAGCTGCTGAAAAGTGTGTATTTTGTTCTATATGAGAGTTTACAACATTTTAGGCCTTTATGGAACAGGGGTCATTCATAAAAGGGAATTTGCAGAGTCCTTACCCCGGTTATCATTCTGATTATTTGCCAAACTCAGCAAATACAAGCCCAGTTTGAGACAAACATATTCGTAATGATGTCTAGTGCGTTCTTCGCAGTGTTCTGGCAAGTTCTTTGAGTATATCGCAGTTATAAGCACAGCTGTCTTGAGGCAAATTGTCTGGTCTATCTCTAGAGGTGGTAGAGTTGTGGCTAAGTCTAGGAAATGGCATATATTCGTGTCTGAAATAAGGAATTTTAAGAGTTAAATGTAAATAATAAGAAACTAAGAGAACAGTAGATATAAATTAAAAGAATGAAATAAAACAAAAAAAATGTTGGCAGAAAAACATATAACAAGCCAAGAAGCACACAGAAAAAACAAGCCAAAAACCAAACGTTAAAATAGAATATTAAGAGAAAATAATAGAAAGATGGATAAAATACTCTTCGTATTTTATCTATCTGTTTATTTAGTAAGAAAACTGTAATTGAATTTAAAATAGACGTGTATAAAAACCTATTTGATATTCAGTATCAATCAACACTTTCGATAGAACATTGGGCAGCATAGACCAAATCAGTTCTGCAAAGTCCTGCCTAGCAGTATCATCTCCGTCTTCTAAGCAAAGACGTAGAGCTTCCATACAGTTCCCCGTAATAGTTTTGTCGGTACTCTGTATCAGAATGTTCAGGAGAAGCTCCCAAACTAATGGCTGGGTTGTAAGATCGGCTGGTAAGGAGTCTTCGGACTTAAACCATTGGGAGAGCTAAAAGGAAATAGTAGAAATGTATTTGAATAAGATTAAATTAGCCTCGTTTGTGTAGTCTTGAGGTTGTAACTTGCAAGCGTGACTGTTGACTGAACTGCTAAAAAGTGCCTTTGGATTTATAAAATCTTCATTTAGTTTTACCTGCCCCGGTGTCTGTGTATGATCAAAGCTTCCAAGTTAAATTTGGCTCACTGGGACGGTGCTCGATTGAATTGAAATTTTGCATACACGTTTATTTCACGTGTTAATGTCATTGTTAATTAAAAAAAATATTTAAAGAAATATATTTGAGCTATTAGGGAAACGGCGTGTACATATTACTTGGAGATTCACTCCCATTTAAATGAGACTTATGCGTATCCCTCCGGGGGATATATACGATGTTTAATATTATTAATTTAGTTAGAAATGAAAGTAGCGTAGCTAATTATATCCTGGTATAACTGCGTCAAGTTTTTGCATTTCCTGTCAATAGGATAGGTTTTATCTAACATGTATCTAACGGAGACCTTGTAAAGGAAGGAGATAATTATACTAGACAAGCAAACGTCAATTAAGTGCTATATTTAAGTATCCGAGAATATCTATGACTGCTAGGCAAAATAGTTATGTTAGAGTTTGAAGATTTAGAACAGCTGATATAAGTCGTTTCCGCCTATCCTTGGGCAAATAAATAAATAATAGTTTAAAAAAACTAAAAAACACGCTTTAATAGTAAACGAAACTAAAAAATGTTTTTTTTTGTAAAGAAGCGTGGGGTACTTTATGTCAATAAATTGTTATAATATTTTATTGACAGATATTAGTAAAAGTAGAGTCATTTTTAAAATATCTTAAAAAGCACCCCACGCTTTTATACAATAATATATATTGTTTTGTTAATCACTATATTTAATTTAAATTTATAGAAAATTATTTTCTACTTTTTAGTTTGGTTTCCTATTACAGTTTTTTTAACTAATATTTATTTATATTTTATTTAGTTTGATAATGGGACAAACTGTTTAAATTATTGCGTTGTCATCGGTCCTTGATAACTGTGCAAAGTTTGAAACTAATTCGACGTTTAGAAAATCACGTTATAAAATTCCGTAACATAGATTCATAGATACATTCATACCAAGCTAGTAAAATCGTGATAAAAACATGAGTTTATGTATGGACTTATGTTAAAGACTTAAAGTCAAAGTATGCATATGCTAAAATAGAATAAGTATAGTATTTTCAATTTAGAAGTGTGGTTATATACATAGAAATATGTTTTTTACTTACCACATGTATCCTAACACAATTAGAGATCCTTTGCGATGTGAACGCCCACAGCAATATAGCAGGGTTGTGGGTATAATAAACAGATGGTTCCGGATACAGCATTGCTACCAAACGATCAGTCGCCTTCTCTAAGTACACCCTCTCGCCAAGAGATTCGAGTGAGCCGTTTGATATTGTTGACATCTGTGAATATGGCATATAGAGTGTTTTTCCGAAAACGCCTAATATTATGTTTTGCTTGCAAACAATACCGAACGAAGAGAATAGTAAGAGGAGTATAATAAAATAACTAATTAAGAATGCCTTGTGTTGGCTCTTGTGAATTGGGGTCCTGCAGGGTACGATTATCAGAAATAACTCAAGAACAGAGGACGGTATCTTCAAGACGCAGAGAGTAAAGTTTACCAACTGTTTTTCCTGAATTATTAAATGACGAATTACTCCAAGATACATAAGGTTGTTTTATTGTGCTACTGCTACGTTAAGCTTTCATCATCAACTATACTTTCGGTGTTTAATTCCTGTTTAGGGTAAGTACAAAGACACTATATATTTACAGCGAAAACTAGCCACAATGCTTTGATGATGTACGCAGGAGGCTTGAAAGATTTGGGTAGCTTTAGGACATGTTCCACAAGGTACGGTAAAAGTGGTGCTGTTGCTTCTTCAGGACTGAAAGGATAAAAAATAAACACAAGCATCATAAGTTAATGGGGTGAATAATTCAAGAGGAGACAGCTTATGGTACGTTTTTTTCTGTTTTTATAATAGCGTAGCCCAGCGGTGGGAAAATATAGACCTACCCAATGAATTATGTGTAAAGGCCTCCCCTACATAAGAGGGAGGACATACTCAGCACAAAATCATAAATTAAAAGATGGATTATTTGTGGAAATGTAGGCAAAATTAACAAGTACTGTGCAGTGAGCACTGAGTGAAAACAGTAAAAATAGTATTGAAGAAGAAATAGACATAAAACCATACTTTTCAGAAGACTGGCAGTAGAAGTAGATATAAATGAGCAAACTGTATGGTTGATTCTTCTGCAGCTGTGAGCCAATGCAATGAGGTTTCTCTATTCCATATTGTAACTCTACTAGGCCCATCTGTTAAAAAATCCGTTCGTGATATAGCAAATGTCAAAACGACCTATGAAGTCATTAGAAATCAATAAAATATATTGACAATAGATTTTCCTTTTATGGAATCAAAAAATATGCTTTTGAGTGTGAATAGGATATAAGATAAGATAGTTTAACTAAACTAAATCAAATAATAGTTCTTACATGAATATCTTTGGCACAAGTATCGCTACCCTGCACCTCGTCCACATTGAGATATTTTTCCGCTAGTACTTTAAGCATTTCGCCTAAAACTAAAGTGCTCACTCTACGAACCGACATATCGTTTCTGAAAGTTGAAACATTTACGTTTAACGTACTCATTAAACAAGATTTAGTTATAATACGATAGTGAGTCAAAGAAGCTTTGAAACAATATCGGAGTGAATTGTGCAAGGACCTATTATTGGGGCCGGCCGTGTTTAAACGCCTGATTTAGACATCGCGAATCATTATGCATAGCTGAAAATAAACGAACATACTTGAAAGTTAGGTTATTACTGCGATGTAATTGATGTGAAAAAAATTAGAATCGAATTACGGTTATCGATTTAGAACTCACGTATTTTAAATGACATCTGATTCCAGTTCCAAAAAAAAGGACAAGTGCGTGTTGGGCCACGTACAGTAATAGGGTTCCGAAGTTGCATAATAATGCGGACTAAGAAGAGGGTTTTGTTATTGTTACATGAACATTAAAACGGTTCCAGCGGTACACAACGTCTAAAATCGGGCTCACATAGCATGATGTTTTTTTTAATCTATATGCTCGCGTTTTACTACTATCTCGCCTGATGGTAAGCGATGATGTGGTCTACGGTGAAGCACGCTTGCCTAGAAGTAACCTATTCACTCAGGACTAACTGGTAACTGAAGAAGGAGTTATAATATCCAACTTCGCAACTGAAGTTAGAAAAACCGGGTGCGAATTGCGAAAGGAGCCGATACGAGCGCGCGTTAGAGCCACGTGGAATGGTATGATGGTTCGTTCCAGGATCCTTGCGCGCACTTGTTTATTTCTCTTTCGGTATTTGAAAAATTTCGTATGTATTCACCTCTAATCTCCGGTATTCACTATTTCGATCTGGAAAGTTTGACGCTACTTAATTAGTGATGTAGTCGGGTCGAATATTGACTTTATAGATGGATATCGACAAACGAAAATAAGTTATATGCTTGGCAATCGAATCTAATTTGACTTTAGATTACAAAACGTCGAAAATACTTCTGCACTAACACAAAATAGACACCCCCGCGCGCATGCGCCGTACGGACTACGGACCGGTACTGCCTACGACTCCGTCCACTCCAATGCGTTATTCGAGCTTAAACATTATTAAGTGTGGGGCAACGTTTTTTTAATTTATTTATTTAATGTAGAAATAATTACAATTAAGGATTTTATGATTTTATTTTTGTATATTTTTACATGGTTCATAAGCATATATTTACTATGTGTTTTACACAGCTAACAACGTTATTTAAGTAATTTTCAATAAAAAATACTGTGCCAAGTACATTTTATAAGTTGGTCGACTATTTCTCGTAAAATTGTTAAACCTGTTATGATTTTGTTTTTGTATATTTTTACATGGTTCATAAGCATATATTTACTCTGTTTTACACAGCAAAGAACGTTATTTACGTAATTTTTCAAGGGCATTTGTACAATTTTTTTACTGTTCCAAGTACATTTTATAAGTTGGTCGACTATTACTCGTAAACTTGTAAAGCCTAATTATATGTCATAGTTTTCCTTTTAACTTCGTTATATTTACTACTGCTGTGAATTTTTTCACATAGCCAAGAGCAACCATTTCGATGGCAGGGGGGGGGACACTTGACTCTAACAAAAAATTGCAATTAAAAGCTTAATTTTACGCAAACGGATCTCTGAATCGAAAAATGGTTTTGACAAACCCATAATATTTTTAAATGGCCAATCCAACGATACCCCACACCATGGGACAGAGGAGAAAAATAAAACATCCCCAATTTACGTCTATAGGAGGAACAACAAAAAAGTAAATTTTCTTGATTTTATTTTACCACTTTGTCGGAATTATTAATATGTATATCCATGCCAAATTATAGCTTTCTAGTACTTAGATTCTCTGAGCTAAGCTGCGGACGGACAGACGGACAGAGCGAAACTATAAGGGTTCCTTGTTGACTCCGGAACCCTAAAACGGATGGCCCCATCCGTTTTCGGGTTCCGTATTCGTTATGAAAAGCTCTGTTTTTTCATAGCACTGGAATCATGATGGCAAATACGGCGTCTACTGTGTATACATGATACAGCACTGCATTTCATGTCCAAGTGGCAGGTGTTCGTAGGGTTTCAAAAAGTCGCGTGGGGAGTACCTTCATTATGGGATTTGACTCACCTAGATATTTGAACCTGTGGCAGCATCATGAGATAGCCTTTTGAGAATAGCATGTCGCAAAACTCTGCTAGATATTCGTTGTTGGTGTTATCGTAGAAGAAATTCAATAATAGCTTTAAGAATACGTTATATTCATCTGTGGATATTTGATTTTGATGCTCCTGAAAATAATATGTTAGTAAATTGGAATAACACATGGTTGGCGAAATCACGGCAGAAATGGACGGAGATGATGGGATGAGCTACAATTCCTCGGTAAAGAGCCCTGGACAATTGGACATAGAGAAGTGTTGGACATAGTCTTATCTAAACTAATATTATAAAGAGACAGCCCGAATTTCGTGAGTTTGTTCCTACATGTAGGGTATAAATCTCTGGAACCACTACACCTATTTAGAAAAATCTTTCACCATTTCAAAGGTTTAATTATTCCAGATGGGTATAAATTATTATGATCCAGACAAAGCTAGGGCGGGCCACTATCTTATATTAAAACTGCTTCCCAAAACTGGGTACAGATATTAATACACTTGAATTCTTCGATAACTGAGGGAACAGTGAAAATTCGATGACCTTTAACTGATATTTCCGAATATAGAATCACAGAATTACTTACGCGCAGTTGAACCTAATGTTTATAAGTTCCTAGTATATCTACATAATAATTATAGTCTCTCGATGTTAGAAGGAAAAATGAACAAATCATAAATATGTGTAAAATCTTTCACGGAAAAACTGATGATCTCTTTTTGCCCCGGTCAATTATAGACATTTATTTATTTATTTATATATTTATTTATTTATTTATTTATTTATTTATTTATTTATTTATTTATTTATTTATTTATTTATTTATTTATTTATTTATTTATTTATTTATTTATTTATTTATTTATTTATTCATTCATTTACACATAAAATTATTTTTACAGGTAGAACCCAAGGTAACAAAAGTAGTCATACAATGCGACACTCAGCGACGCCCCGTAAAAACTGATCACACACCTACTCGCGTCCATGATTGACCAGTCCCAGGTAACGGCTCCGGGCGTCCGCACAAGTTAACTAGAGGTCAACATAGTAATTGTCACCCTCTGGAACTCCGCCAAAGAGAAGGAAAAAATGTCCAAACGCTGAGAGACGCTATTAAGAATCATAACAGCCCGACACACTGGTGCAAATTTTAATAGGTTTGTACGGGCTACCGGAGTTTCGAACAGACTCTGCCTCGGCCCCAACCTTAGCCTACTGTTTGGAACGAGTAATCTCAATGATTCTAGGATTTGTAGATTGTTTAGCATCCCCCGAAAAACCATAAAGAAGTATTTTACCAGAGCAAGATTGCGCCTCACCTCCAACCTATAGTACCCAACCATCCCTATTACAAAGAGAGTTGGGTACACAAGCGAGTAAAACGGATAGACGCCAAATTGCCTCATGTATAAGTACCGTGTAAATTTATTCTGCATCTTTTCCACCATCTGAGAATATTTAATTTCATAAGGATTCCAGATGATAGCACTAGTTTCCAAGTTGCTTCGCACCAACGCGTTATAAAGCGATTTCACTGCTGCCATGTTAGTGAATTCCCGTGTTTCACGCATGACAAGCCCAAGATTTTTGAATGCCTTTTTACACACTTGGACGATATGAGCTCGAATCTGTGGCTCGAGATGACAGATCCTCAAAAAAAGTGACCCCAAGATCTCGCACCGACTTTACCCGCAGTATGACGTGACCGCCCATATTATATTCGTGACGTCGGGGTACCACGGCCCGTGTGAAGGACATCATATTACACTTTGTCACATTGAAGTGTAACTTATTTTCTATACTCCACGCTACCACCCTATCGATGTCACGCTAAAGCTTTACACAGTGCGACTCGTTGGTTATCCGCATGAACAACTTCAGATCGTCAGCAAATAATAGACAGCCAGCGTCTTCAATGACCTCCGGGAGATCATTGACCATGATTATAAATTCCAAGGGTCCTAAATTCGTCCCCTGGCTTACCCCCGTAAGGGTGCAATACGGGTTCGAGGTGTAGCCTGCGTATTCCACCATTTGCTTGCGGTTGCCCAAGTAGCTGGAAAAGAACTTTAGAAGGGCAGGAGTAAAACCAGCCCTCACAAATTTACTTAGCAGAATATCATTATCCACACTATCGAATGCCTTCCTGAAGTCAAAGTAAGCCACATCCATTTGGGCACCTACCTCTGAGTCCAGTATAGTGGCGGCCTGGTTTAAAAAAACACATCAAGTTGGAATTCGTACTGCGGCCCGCACGGAACCCATGCTGCGCGTCGTTGAGCTGTGAGGCTACTTGCGAGTGGATAGATGAATACAACGCTGTCTCGAATACTTTAGCGAATGTTGACATTACTGCTACTGGTCTATATCCACTGACGTCTGAGCTTGGGGCACCTTTAGTAGCGGAGTAACCCTGGTCAACTGCCAGCCGTCCGGATACAAGCATTCTCGTAAGAAGCTCTTGAATAGATATTAGAGTGGCCGGGCCAGTACACTCCTACAATCCTTAACAATGAAGGGTGGCACCCCGTCTGGGCCAACCGAACGCTTGGGCTTGAGGCGCGAGAGCGCAGCACCCACCTCGCCGAGACAAGACAGCTGCCCTACGTGGCGCCGCGCTCGGGCGCCGCCTGCCCAGCGGCAGCCGCATCCAGCCGCGGCACCACCTCCCATAAACCGAATGGAAGTATTCAGCGAAAGCCTGAGCACACTCATGCTCTGGCAATGACTCACAATTCCTAGCTATCTTCACTTTGCTACGTTTTGAACGCTTGCTACCAATAAAACCCCAAAAACTCCTCGGTTCTTTACAAATTGTTGTTCAATACGATTCTGATATTCTCTGTATGCGGTACTAATTTTACATTTGACAACAGAACGAAAGTAAGAAAAATTAATATAGTCGCTGTCCGATCTAGTCTTCTTATAAGATTTATGCCAAAAAGCCTTCTGCTTAATATGACTAATTATGTGAGCAGTGAACCATTCTGGGTAGTCGTAACGAGAGCAATCACCCTTGGAGCTATTTCTTGGAGTGCTAGCATCTAAAATCCTGTGAAATACGTCGTAAAATATCCTATATGCATCGTCGGCATAGTAGGAGGACATAGCATGCGTCACAGATTGTTCGCCGTACCGGAGAGACGAACGGTCTCTCGAGCCCAGTCTTTCATCCCTCGTACACTCTCCGCGCTCATCACGATGTTGATGGGTTTGCGGACGAATGGAAGAAGATTTTGTCTGTAAGTCTGGAGTATTGTGAGATGAGCGAATGACTGCCGTGTAATTATAGATATTATCTTTGTTGTTTGTTTTTATTATGTTTATTCTTAATGCTTTTTTAAAAACATGTCTTTCACTAATGCAATCGATCTTTGGCCGTGTTATGTTAAAGTAAATAAATAAAATAGTAAACCCAACTCAACGCCCGCCTACCTTGACCGAGCGGGGCTCTACTCTATGAGAATAGGTCTTTGTCCTACAGTGGGAGAGTTACAGGATATTTATTGGTGGTAGGATACTTTAGGGGTGTGTTACCCACTGGGTTGTGGAGGTCAAATAGGCAGTCACTCCAATATTGGTATTCACCTGCATAGTTGCAGGTGAATACCTACTAGTATTTTATGAAGGCAAATCAGTACTTACATCTTTGGGTTCAGATAGTATGCACACCACATCATCATGGGTGATTTCAACCACCCGATCTGGTGCTAAAAGACATGACACTTCGCTTAACACTGTCCGAAGACATTTACATGCAACTGGAATCTATAAATATAAATCTCCCCAAAAATATCAACTAACCAAAGCTCATCGTCAAGCCAGGATAAGATTTACAACCATTGCAATTTGTTTTACTATTATGGTAAATGGAATGAGATCAAGATTAGAAGTAATAGAAAATAAAGTTTACCCTCTCCGTTATAAGTATGCCACAAGCTACAGTTAAGTTTTTTTTTATAGTTAATTGTTTTCTGTAAACAGTTTTGAAAAATTTCAAGATGTGTAAATTGTTGTTCTGTTTGTTTCAAACGTGAGTAACATGTCGGTTCTCTTTTGAAGTGTTTAAAACTATCAGTTTTTCAGTAAATAAATATTTGTTAATCTAAATTGGGTTACTATATTAATTAATACCATAAGAATAATAAATAAAATTCTGTTCTATTACTGAGACTCCGCGGTCCGTCTGTCTGTCTGTCTGTCTGTCACCAGGCTGTATCTCGTGAACCGTGATAGCTGGAAAGCTGAAATTTTCACAGACGGTGTATTTCTGTTGCCGCTATAACAACAAATACTAAAAACAGATTAAAATAAATATTTGAGTGAGGCTCCCATACAACAAACGTGTTTTTTTTTTCCGTTTTTGTGCTAATGGTACGGAACCCCTTCGTACGCGAGTCCGACTCGCACTTGGGCGGTTTTTTTTGTTCCCGATACCGGTGGGCTACTATTTTTTATAATATTTGAATGCTTTTCTTTTTTCTTTTTGTATTTCTTTTGTGTTTTATAAAAATATTTAAAATAACAAATACAAAAGAAATTAAATAAAGGGCATAATAAATACGACGTCCGTTACGACTACGACTACGTATATTAGTGAATCGCCTGTATTTTGAAAGACTGTCTTTTAAGCACCTGAATCATTATATTTTTTTTTAATTAAACTAAATAATAAATAGTATATACCTAATCATTTTAATTTTTATTATACCTACTTCCTCTCAACCCGCAACACTTCTCTATAGCCATACACACAGAGAAAATAAAACCGGCCAAGTGCGAGTCGGACTCGCGCACGAAGGGTTCCGTACCATTATCGCAAAAAAAACGGCAAATTATCACGTTTGTTGTATAGGAGCCCCACTTAAATATTAATTTTATTCTGTATTTGTTGTTATAGTGGCAATAGAAATACATCATCTGTGAAAATTTCAACGGTCTAGCTATCACGGTTCATGAGATACAGCCTGGTGACAGTCAGACAGACGGACCGCGGAGTCTTAGTAATAGGGTCCCGTTTTTACCCTTTGGGTACGGAACCCTAAAAACTACGTTATAGCCATACCGTGCTGCCTCAATATGCTGATGTTGGTTAGCGCATGACAAGTTTGAATCGATGTCAATAACTACAGAAAACTAATTTCATTGATATCACAAAGATGGCGCGCACGTAAACATCGTAATATACCACCACGGCCGCCTAAATATGCTGATATTGGTTAGCGCATGACAATTTTGTACCAATAACGTAAACAATTATTGTTAAATGGGTATCTTGCACGCTTACTTGTGACATCGATGTCAATAACTACAGAAAACTAACTTAATTTTGGTCACAGAGATGGCGCGCACGTGGCCACGTAAAAGTCGTAGTATATCCTCCTGCCCATAGATGCCGCTTTTTATTCACTTCTTGAGTGTATAAAAATTATTGGTGAGGTTTCTTTGCAGCTGTATGTACATAATCTTCTTTACAAACTTTTATTTATTTTTACCTGTACCCACCAACCCCCATGTTTTTGACCTGCTTTCCAGTGTCCGATCTAGCTAAACTTTGCACACACGTTTTTCCTTGTGACAATACAATTCTAAATATAAAAACTTGTTTATGTCCGCTTGCATTAGCCCACTCCTTGATTCAGATCTATTCCAAGATAACACAATAATAAATGCGTAGTTTATAACTTATAGGTTTACTACCTTAGTAAATCCAACCAGTTCAGCCACAACGAGTCTAACAGCTTCCTCCATCAGTCCGGAGCACTGGCGCAAAGCGTTTACCTCGTGGTCATCGCTCAAGATCGTCTGAACGAAGTTCGCTTTCTGATTGCGACCAACCAGTTTTATTAGTCTAGAAAATTGTATTACTGTTAAGTTGGCGTAATTTTCAGGACGTTTATTTCCCGTATTATGTTGTGTCCAAAGTTGGCGTAGTGTATCGTAATAAAAGTTCTTATCAATTAAAATTAAAAATGTCCAAAACCCCGACATTATAATTGCGACCAACCAGTTTGATCAATCTAGAAAATTATATTACTGTTAAGTTGGCGTAATTTTCAGGACATTTATTTTCCGTATAATGTTGTGTCCAAAGTTGGCGTGGTGTAACGTAATAAAAGTTCGTATTTTAAACAAGTAAAATTAAAAATTTCCAAAACCCCGACATTTTAAACTTATATAGTATAGACACGCTTCGATCAACAATCTATCGAACACGTAATTATGACACGATATCTTGCCAAAATACCCTGATTTAAACATTAAAACGCCCATAACTTTTGAACGGCTAAACCGATTTTCATCAAACATAGCTAAGAACAATCCCGATAATGACACCTCTCAAACAAAACAAAACTAAATAAAAATTGGTACATCCGTTTAGGAGTTAAGATGGCACAGATAGGTACACAAATTTACGTCGAATTTATAACAAATCTCTTTTTCCGTCGGGGGTACAAATAGTGTTATTACAACACGAATTTTGCGCACACAAAAATTTTGCATTACTGGTAATAAATGAATTCTCCAAGAATTCCTAAATCACTGGTGTTGGTGGCAGTTTGTCTGGATGTTACTGTTTACTTGTTGGTCGTTGTTTATCGGTGTTTCTTGTTGTTGTTCTCTTAGATGATATGCTGGTGACACTGCTGATTAGGAATCAGTAGTGTCACCATAGCGTATCATCTAAGAGAAATAAACAACAAGAAATAATGACCCAACAAGGCTTTCTTTTGCGCCTATAACGCCGCTAAAGTACTCCCGCCAGCGAACCCTATCAAATCAACAGTAGCATCCAGACAAACAGTCACCAACAACTGGAGATATCAGGAAATAGGGGACATGATCATTGTAATCAATATGCCTAGCCTTTACGGCTGACAGTCTAATTGGGTACATAGAACACCAGTGTTTTAAATGGAGCAACTCTACTATACTTTTCAAATAATAAGAACCAGGGTCAAGTCAAATATTCTTCACGCCCTTTAGCTGTATGGGAGAAAAACCTAAAAATATGTATAATATGTTTTAATCATTTTTATGGCTATGGGTCAACAAGAAGCTTATACTGTAAAAGTTTGAAGATTGTAGCTCCAACCATTTGGCTTTTGGACAGACATACAGACAGACGGATACGTGAGTGACAGCAATAGGGTTCCGTTAGAACCCTTCGGGTACGGAACCCTAAAAAGTAAAATGAACATGATTACTACACGAATAAGCTTTCTATGCAAACTGTACTTTTCAAGTGAATGTTAAAAGTTCGAGGTGATTGACGTGGAGTTTCTAATTTTATTTGAAACGCATTATAGCTTCGGCGATTTACAAATTTAAAGCCGAGACCAACGTCCGGCAGGCTTATTACACATATTTTGCAAGAGCAAAACGATAGCGATCAAACACTTTGTCATAAAAGTCGGAATTACCTGCAGTGTAGGTATGGTAGGTCCTACACAATCGTTTGCTAATCGCTCGCTGATTGTCAAATGCACTTATTTAAAAAAACCGCCAAGAACTCTAAAACTTTTCTATTGAAGAGCAGTTCTTGCGCAAAAATCGCTATCGTTTTGCTCTTGCAAAATATACGTAATAAGCCTGCCGGGTATTAATGAATGGTCTATCCACGAACCGACCTCGACTAGCGTAGATTAATTTCTAAGTTCGACCCTGTTGGCTGTAAATTTTGTTCTGCCACTATTCCCTCCAATATTGGAGAATTCATTAATTATCAGTGTCTGTTTACCAGCAAAATATTAATAAATATAAATTTATTTATTTACTACCCTTACCCAAAAACATCCAATCCAATCTGGCAAATAACGACATAGATCATGCCGGAAACTCCATTGTCTCCCACCAACATGGAATGGTTTAAAGTCCCCATGAGAAGACTGAACCATTTCTTTAGCACTTCTAGTAAAGCTGTCGCAGTATTCGTGTTGATTGTCAAGTTCTCTGGTTGGTAGGATACCAGCGCATGCAGCACTAAAGCGCTGGATAGAATCGTGTTGGGGTTTGTACTGATGTGGGGGGATAGTGCGTTTAAACACGCTAGAAGCTGGACAGCGCTGTAAGCGCTTTGATGAGAGAGAGGTGGTGTGGTCTTGTTGGCTGATACGCTGTAAAAAAAATTGTGAGTTTGGGTTCTATTGTTTCATCTAGAGGTAGAAGCAGGTTGCGATCATTACGTGCCGCCTTTGGTTTTTGTCATTTCCACTGAGCACTGAGCTAACATTTGTGACAATCCCACCGCACTATTCCCAAACCACTGCATCTCCTGAAAGCCAGAATCAACAGTGGCTCGACGAAGTACCGGAGAATAAATTCTCCGAGACTGCCTTGTATCCCGCAACGAAATTAAATTAGAAAAGAATAACGGAGGAGTAGGAAAAAAATACATATGAGCACTGAGCTACTGTTGAACTAGGGGCCGGACAATTTTATTAGAGTTTTTCGTAGGAATTGATACGCCCCTATTCTATGGGACCTTAAAACATTGTGAAATAAATTGGACCCATTTAATGTAGGTTATGCTGTTTATCTTATTCTGTTAAAACTCCCTATTACGCTAGGCCAGTTCATGGTGAAGTGTTAGTTGTTACCACGCAACCAACGACTGTACCATGGGCGCCGGCAGGACTACATTCTGGTGGATGCATCAGCACTCCGCCACGAATATGATGGATTTTCTTTTGCCCATTTGCACAGAGATAGAATTTTGGCAAATTCTGCATCAGAAAAGTTTAAAAAATAAAGAAGGAGCTTTAAAGAGGCCCCGGAATTTTATTTTGTTATGTGTTATTTATTGATAGTCAGGGGGGGCAAGTGCACCCTCTTGCAGGCCCCTGCCGGTGAACATAGACTGTATTACTATCTTATTAATTGATTTTACTACTGCCTACCTATACCTTGCAGGTAGGTAATTATATGGTCTGTGGATCGTCTTAGGGGTATTGTTCTCAGCATCAATCTAACTTACCCATTCAGTAAATCGCACAAGAAGTGTAGGCAGGCGTCTACAGGCGGCTTGGTCCTACTGCCGGCGTAGTGTGCCAGCGCGCGTAATACGGCCGTCATCGCATGCGCAGCGTGCTCGTCGACAAAAAATTGACGCGAGCGCCACAGGAGACGGAGGCACTTCAGGATGGAACTGAGGAGTGAAGGGATTTTGGGATAAAGTGGTACAAAAAAAAAACTAAATTAAAGTCGATTCATCCTCTTGGGAGCTATCATCCATCGACAGATAGGTAAGACCTAGGTACATTATCACACGTAAAACCTATAACACCGCTATTTTTCCGTCGGGGGTCTAAGAATGGTCTCAAGATCTAATTTAGAAAAAAGTTTCGAGGGTAGCGCACAATTATTCAACATGATTGTACCTATAGTAACCCCAAGTTTGGGTGATGAACAGCAAAGCAGTGCGAGAGACTTTGTAATCACAAGAATGGTCCTTTCTGTTGAGTATCAGACCATTGCTGAGGATGAAGAGGTTTGTTTTCACTTTCACATAAAGTCGAACATATATACCCACCTGCTTTTTGGAAAGTCTGTTAAAAATAGCTCACGTGAAAAGACAAGTAATATACAAAAAAAAAACCGGCCACGTGCGAGTTGGACTCGCCAACGAAGGATTCCGTACCATTATCGCAAATAACGGCAAAATAATCACGATTGTTGTATGGGAGCCTCCCTTATACATTGTAAAACTGGCATATTTAACATTGTGAAAAACTTAACTCGAAAGCGATCACGAACCAATAGTAATACCTCCCGATATCTACGGCCGAACGACAGCGGGGCGTTGACCCGGGTGCTAAGTAGGTCAGGATCACTGTCAAAAGGATTAGGTTCGAAGGCGGCTCCGTTTGATAATGTTGCGCGCGGGCTAGTTTATGCCGTATTACTACACGCGAGAGCTTATTTTACTTTAAACATTTAATAAATCGGTATTTGCTTTGTCGGCTTAGCGGTGGTATTGTTCCTTGCAAACTATTTTATGACGTATCACTACGTGCGAGAGTTTATTTTGGTTTGAACATTATCTTGTGCATCGCTTTTCTTTGCCGGTAGTGACGCGAGTAGTACCTAGTACCTACAAGTTACTATTGTAACTCACTTTTTCGAGTTGATGAATATTTTTTAAATTATTTTAAAACAAAAACATCGTTATTTTTTTACTTTAACTCTATGCTTCGAAAGTACTCCTTAAGGCAAGTCGTTCTGCCGCGGGAAAACAACCAATTAAATTTCACGGTGTATATTTATGTTATTTTGGTTTTAGTATTTGTTGTTATACGGCAATAGAAATACATCATCTGTGAAAATTCCAACTGCCTATCTATCACGGTTCATGAGATACAGCCTGGAGACAGACAGACAGACGGACCGCGGAGTCTTAGTAATAGGGTCCCGTTTTACCCTTTGGGTACGGAACCCTAAAAATAACTCTAAGTACCTACAGTGCTCTAACCTTATCATAAAACTAATTAATGATAATTGAATTTCAACCAATTGCCAACTTATGACAACAAAAAATATTTTATAATTTACATAAGAAAAAAAACCATATCTACCTAAATAGCGTAAAATCTAGGTTTGAAGTTGCCTCACACAGGAACACAGTTATATCATTCTCAAGTAAATATTCTACCATTCGAGCCCCTTCATTTGAAGTTTTGTTGTAACGGCTAATAACTTCAATCAAATATCCACAAGCTTTATTTTGAGCAGCCGTATCTCGAGATGTTAGCAGTTTTTTTATATCAGACAAAGCATTCTGCCTTGGATTGTAAGTTCTACTAAATTTTTTATTAATCAAACTGTACATGATGAACACTTAAGTTATTTAAAATAAATTCAAATATTTGTTAGTAATTCCGTCAGTGACAAAACAAACTTTGAATTTGAAATTCCCGCTTACCGGCACACCTCCTTTGTACTTTGTTTTTTAATAGGCATGGGGCACTAACATATCTCTTCAGTCTTTTATGAAAATTTAAGTAGCATTATTTAATTTGTTTACTGCTTGCTAAATCTCAGAGCAGAAGTAGAAATACCTGAGGATAACAATATAATAATCGTTTGTAATTGAAAAATTTATTCCATTTCAGAAAATAGTTTTGGCATTTGTATCATTCATTATTTCAGCTTGTGGCATGTGGCTGACAACACTTAGTCGAAGCTGTCATTCTCATCTGGTTGCTTGTGCAGGCGATCGTTGAGAAATTTATTTTTGATTATTTTGGCTTTATTGTTTGATTTATCAAACTGTTGATTGATAAGTAATAAGCTCCGACCATATCATTATAGGAATATTATGGTGAGTGCCGAGACTGTGTTCATATTTCGGCCCAAAAGTGATTGTATTACGCACCATGCTTGGGCCTTGATATTGTGCCTTTCGGTAATTGTTTGATTGAATTGTGTTGTGGTATTACATCGGCAGTCGGTGATGGAATTCCTGAAGGATCTACCGTCGTACGACGAGCACAACTTCACACTATTCAATACGGACCATGGAATTAGAAATTGTTCTAAAAGACCGTCGATATATTTACCAACTAAGGATATACCGTCTGAACAAAGTTGAGTATACGATTCTATTCTATCACTAACGCAATAAGTCATCTGTTTATCTGTAGAAAAATTAAGGTGCCTTTACCCTTATTCAAAAACATAACCTATTCTGAAGGTATTGATTATTTTGTAATTGTTTCCATAAAAGAACCAACCGTTTTTATGTACAGTATTCATGCAACGATCGATTTTCTCTATATTCCAGTAATTGTAACAGAAAAGACAAATATACTGTTAAGATATCTACATCAACAATGGGAGAAAAAGGTAAATAGGTTTTTTTTTGTATATATCAATCTGTAATAATACCTACCTTCAAAAAAGCTGTATCATTGGAAGGTGTTGGTATATTATCAATGAAAGAGAATCCTATACTAAATGGGTTGGTGCCTGTAATTTCCAATACAATAGGAAAGCCATTGTGTCTCACGTGGATTCACGTCTTTAACACAAGAAATGTTAATCCTTTACCATCCATATCATCTTTTAAAAATTATACCCACATAGTGCAGCAAAAAAAATATAGAGTTATTATTAAAATCTGTATATATATGTATACAAATATCTCAGAAAATTATATTGCTATTGTTAAGAATATTCTCTAACCATTCTTTATTCTCAATTTCAGAACAACTCACCTAAGAAACGTGACCAGAGCCACATTGAACAGAACGGGGACGAGAGTCGACCTCGTAAGAGGCCATGTCTCAACTCCCCGCTAAACTGAAGACCTACAGTCAAGCCGGCAGTTAGTTCGTGCTTCAGTTATAGACTTTACAGAGTGTATGACATTTTTGTATCGACATTTGTATTCCACATTTTTAGGTCAAATTATACATTGATTCTCGAAACTCATTATTTCATATATCACATATTTTTTTGGGAAATATAACTTCATTCAGCAGTCAAGTGCCATTGCAAGAATCTTTGAACTTAGTTCTCATAATGTGTGGCTGTAAGTTCTCATATTTTAGTAGACAGAATTAAAAATCAAAATTTGAATTATATTCATTCCATATTTTTATGTACGCAAAATACGCGCTTGGTCGTGGAGTTGCGGAAACAGCCCGTCGAAACTAAACTAACTAAACTATTAAGTTTTTTTACTCTACAGTTATCTCTTTGGAGGATTCTGATTCATCTTTGAATCTAAAATCACCGGATAATATAAGACATCATCAAAAACCCAAATTATGAATCACATTCTGTGTATTCTTAATTTAGTTAGGTACAGTAATTTAAGCTCTAAAGAAATAATCTTGAGTGATGCAGTATTTAAACATATTATATAACATTATACTTTTTGAAGTAAATTTTATTAAGTTTCATATGTAACAAAATGCATAGTATTGCTTATAATTTCACATTATAATCATTGTCTTTTATTTAGTCAAAAATAGAAGTACTATGACTTCCATTTTTGACTAAGTATAAACTTAATGGTCTAAAAGAAAATATTAAGAAAAGAAGGTACTCAACATAGTGTTTTGAGTACCCTTTCATCAGACAAACACTATAGTGGGTACAAGAATGCCGCCAAAATTGTGTGGTGTGGGCATACATGCCCTGTGCCATCTGGCAGGAGTGTAAATGAGAATGTCTATCTAATGTTAGGTTTATATTATAATTTCTTGGATCTAAGAATAGCCTTTATGGGCTGAAGATGTGAGTTATCTGAGCATTGTCAAGGCAGCATTACAATACCAAATTTTTATTTGGGATTTCTGAATGATATCAGATATTTTGAAGTGGGAATAGGATATTGGATATGGGCCTCCTGAATTATTAGTCTTCTAAATTAAATTGCATCTTGGCTCCTATTATTATAATAAATTGTTATAATGTTCTTGTCATCTTTAGCAATAAAACCCCAAATATAAATTAGCTGTAACCAATTATTTTGCAATTAGGTGCCTATGTCATGCAGTGTAAATTCTGAATCCTTATGGATAATAATAATTAAAATTCATCACCAACTCAAGTATCAAATTTAGCCTTGTGTGTTTTAAGTTGATTTTGAAGTGTATCAAACCATTTGTATCAAAAAGACCCAATGGAACATGAACATGAATTTAATTGAATGCTGAATTTTAATAAGTATAAAGAATGTAAAGATATTTGTGACAGTGGATTTTCCACAAATTTCTTTGAACCTGCCTTGTGGAAAGATGATTCATTATTTTCCTAGACACTGGTGAATAAAGTTTTAATTATGAAAACAAGTGATCAGTGTATTTATTGTAGTTACTCCCATTAGTTTTTTTGCTTTATTTTGGACTTTTCTTTTCAGGATTACATAAATTAAACAACACTAATTTGGGTTTTGCTGTAGTTGGATAGAAAAATTCCTCTCAATGCAAGTTTAAATCTAATAAGAAAGTGATATAGTTAGATTAGCAGTAGTTTTGTACCATTTGTATTTTTTTATCATGATTATGAAAAATATCCACTGGGCCCCTAGAATAATCATTTTTATAATTGTTGGAACACCCTGACACTTAAGGTGTAGCGAGGTATTCTGGACTAGTTCGAAAGACGAAACATACAACACAGGCAAAGGCAAAAAATCCTGCCAAAAACTCACTCCATTCTAGGAGTGAGTTTTTGGCAGGATTTTTTCGAGTGCAGTTCAGCGGCTGTTAATATTATTTGCAAATTGATTTACAGTGGATATTGTGATATAAAATTGGTGTAGTTTTGTGTCTCAACTGTCTACGCAACTGGACAATATGTAAAAACATTGACAGAAGCGATCTTGGGATAGTGGAGCGGAGTATTTTATTGTAGTATTGACTACCTCTGCAAAGCTTACTGGGAAGGCTGACTCGATGCAATTTGCTGCCAAATGCTCCAAGAAACATCAGAATGTGTTGCATCCGCATTCTAATGCATACTTAAGAATACAAATACCCAAAGACATGGCTAAAAGGTCCTAGCAACCAGGCCATAAAACTTACTATATAAAAAAAAGAAGGAGTGGAATGCTTATTCTTACTTTGGGAAGTTGTTAAGCAGTGGAGCTAAAGGTACTATTGTTATGATGTTAGTTAACAGAATGTAGAGGTTTCCTGTGGGTTAAAGGAAAGGTCAATAAATTACACATAAATAAAACACAAAATAGACTGAAAAATAACTTTATTCTAAAAATTATACTTATCTCACAATTTGCAGAAACATTCCACAAGCTGCAAACAAATAGGTCATGTGAACCTAATGGAATTATTCTCTTACTCTCATTTATGTTAGGTATCTTATCTAAAATTATAAACACCAAAATAGTCACTAGATCAAGATTTCTAAAAGCTTTCCTAATCAATTTTAATTTTAAAATTGTAACTTATCTTACAAGAAAACAGTGGAAACCAAAGTCAAACTAAAATACTTAAGATCAATTGATACATAATAAATTCAAAACAAAAATTTTAAATTTATCCTTTTCTTAAGATGCATTTATTTAAAGATATAAAATTTTTATTGTCTCAAACTGACCATTATCTAGTCCTTAGCGGGTACTTCAATGACTCGGGGTTTGTCAATGATGCGGGCAGTGCGGTTGCCTTTCTCCACAATTCCTATGATCCAGGCCTGGTAGCCCTCTTGCTTTTCAATGTCTTTGCAGTATGCAGCCGCTTGTTCACGCGGCAAGCAGATAAGCAGTCCCCCAGAAGTCTCAGGGGCATGTCCTTGCAGCAATTGGAACATATTGCCACAAGCTTTAGCCACTGCTGCCATCTTTGCAATAACTGGCAGGTTATGAATAACAAACGAAACCTCATTCTTCTGATGAGAAGCCAGATTCTGTGCATGGCCAAGCAGGCCAAAGCCAGTGACATCTGTAGAGCCATGAGCATTGTATTTATGCATCAAACGGGCAGCAATACGGTTCAATCGGCTCATAGAGTCCATTGCACGATGATAGGCTTTGCGGACATCCTCTTCAGAAACTACCAACTTGATACGGTTCCAGCGTTCTGGTTGATCAAGCCACTGATGAGCATTCACAGCTACTTGGGTACCCAGAGGTTTAGTTAATACAAGCACATCACCCATTACAGCATTATCAGGAACAATATATTCATTAGGTTGGCAGATAGTTGTAGCCACTCCACCAATAGCACACCAGGGGTTAATGACCGTCTGTCCTCCAGTAACAGAGGTGCCAGCCTCCAGGGCAGAGTCTTTAAATCCACGCATGATAAGAGGAATAACAACATCACGTTCCTTCTCAGTCATCTTTGTTGACACGCCGAGCAGCATAAGCATGTTGTCACATTCAGTGACTCCCATGGCGTACAGGTCGCTTAATACATTAGCACACGCGATCTTCCCCATCATATATGGGTCATCAACCAGCGGGTAGAAGAAGTCAGTGGTTTGAACCAAACAAAGCCCTCCATGTCTGAGCGGTGTCACCGAGCAATCCAAGCCGATACCGATGCGAGGGATCGCCACATGCATAAACTGGTCGTCTTGTTGGGAATAGTCCTGTTGTAATGATTCCACGAGTTTGCCCAGAACATCTTGGGGAACTTTACAGCTTCTTCCTTTTAGGTCCGCGAACCGCGTCAAACGAAAACTAGCTTCTAAGTCATGCGCCACGGGATCGAATGGCCGACGCAACGACAAAGCATTGGGGTTACCGGCCATCTCCAACTGTGCCGCAGCTAAAGAGTCTTGCGCTACACTTGATTGATACGACATATTACACGAAACAAAACAATATTATGATTTTAGTAAAGGTATTTCGGGTCAAAATGCCGAAACCCAACACGCCGCGAAGTGACGCTTGCAAAATGGCGTCTCCGTTACAAAGAGAAAATGGCTGAAAAAATTACATTTGTATGGCCTTACCTGATTGGTTATAATGTCACGTAAACAAACGTATCTCCCTTCTGATTGGTCTGTACTACACTAAAATACGATTCCGTCAGAGAGAACGAGCTAATGTCATCAAACCGCGTTTCGTTATACGCTAATGGCCGTTCTAATACTGGCTGGCTGTTAAAATAATTATCGAACAAAGTAACTATTTTCTAGATATCAAAATATTTTTTTGATTAATCAAGGATTTATTTTTGTTTGCTGTCAAATCAAATTTTGGGGTTGTTTTGTACAAAGATTACTTCTTTTCGTTTTCATATTCAAAATATTAAAAAAATATGTACTGCGTTGTGTAATAGTATTTGCATTTGATCCAATCAAAACCGAGCTTACTAAAATATTGACCAATGACAGACATTATGATAATAAAGCATAACGTTAATTCGCCTAATTATTGACCTCCAACTTTTCTGAAATAGTTTAGGTATTACATTTTTTTGAATAATGTATGACGGTTGATTATTTATTAATTTGCTGAATTCGCAAGTCTATTGTTGTAAAAATAATGATACTGTAAAAGAAAATTATCAAAATGTCTTTAAATAATTGGAATAAAGTGGAAAATGAAGCAGGCTATCCGTGTTACATCGAGTACGTTAAACTTTCACCGACAGGTACTTTGTGTATACAAATGGCATAAACTTTTCAAAACTTTTGTTTTAGTGAGGCGACTGGGAAGCAGCATTATGATCATCCTGAATTCAGAAAGATTATAGAATCTCTCGAGGAGTATGACGGGATTAAATACAGTGCTTATCGCGTTGCATTCAAGATATACGCTTTACAAAAACACCTGAGAGGTAGGCAATCTGTTGACGTTTTTGTGACCATATATAGCGAAGTATCGAATTACACAGATTTCAGATTTTGTGTCCACTTTCAATAAATGGCAAGGGTTTCAGTTAAATAGGAACATCCCTAGTTTTTAACGCTAAATAAATTTTTAATCAGATGAAACAAGTGCAAAACTCTTAAATAATAAGAATATGTCTTGTTAGAAGAATGTTATCAAGCTGCACTTAGCAGCTTTGCAATTGATGAATAAATGATTGATTGAGAATTATGATGAGGAGCTTGTAAAGATAAACAATCTCATAGACAAAAACAAAGGTCAACAAAGGGTACAGTGTGGGAATGAAAGAGAAGGGAGTGAAATGTAAATGATATTAAGTAAATGTGTTGTACCAATCCCAAGTTACAACATGGGATAAGGTATATGATGAGTAGATAAAAACCCTATTAGGTACTGATGCATGCTATTCATACATATTTCTTCCACAGTGCCACCCCTCCGCATCAGTTCTGGAGTGTTTGCCCGGCACCAGCTCAGTCTATCCGAGAGCAGCCTATCTCTGGACACGGTAGAGTTAGAATCTGTTCTCGCTGACATATACTTTGCTGCAGAGAAAGAAGGCCTGTTTACAGGAGACATCGACCTGGCTGTAGACCTGTTGATCAACTTGTTGCTCAATATTTATGATAGGTAAGTAAGCTGGATTTGAAAATAAGTTTAAGATACCAGATTATTGTTGTATTTTAACTTGAATTTTCTTTTTCAATGTGTTGATGTTGATTGTTTCTCTGTATTGAGACTAGAGAATCATATAAAATTATAATGTTATCCATATTAATATTGCCATTAATTAATAAACTTACAAAAACAGGTAAATTTTAATCCTGTGGCCTTCAGAATTTATAATATATCAGTAATAATAGTCTACAAGAATTATAAATACACACACTTGATAGACTAGAAATTTAAAAGCTTAAATATTCAAATGATACATATTATAAATTGTGTGGAAGGTAGCTAGAGGTCTTTCGCAGCTGTGGGACACCAATATAAAAAAACTTTCTGCTCTCCATTTAAAACATTAAAATCCATTTTAATTCCAGTGACAGAAAAGAACCAGTAAGAGTTCTAGCAGCAAAAACTCTCCTAATAATCCTGAGTGAAGAGTCCGCCTCAGACAAATGGGGAGCCCTGGCTAACTGCTGCATGGACCACAACGGTTGCGTCTCACCGAGGAGACTGGCCGCTCTGCTAGCCCATGTGACCGCATTGTCTGCGTACCTTGGAGTGGTGTGTGACCATGCACAGGCCGATGTTGAGGCTTGTTTTGACAAGGTATGTTGTAGCATTTGTTTAGTTATAATATTTTGGATATTGAATTGGATTTTGGATAAAAAATAGGCCACCTTCTATTATTATAAGCAGTTGTCGATTTGAAACGTTACTCCATATGGTAAATTGTAACGTCAGACAGTTACATTACATTGACTGTAAGTAGTAACTAGTATTATTAACTACTCTCAGTCAATGTAACAATATTATATTGACTGAATCCTTATTTCTTAAAACTTTTTGTGATAGAATCTAATAATTAGGCACATAATTTTCATCACGGAGTTATGTGTGCGTCTTTCTTATTAGCTAAATGTTATTATTATTAGCTTATGTCGTGGTGGCCCAGTGGCTAAGACCTCGCCTGTCGTGCTTGGACATCACAGGCAATGGTGAAGGAAAACATCGTGAGGAAACCTGGACTTATATAGTTAATGTAAGTCTGAAATAGCCAAGTCAGAGGCCTGTGGGGTTTCCCAGAGGCGGTTTAATTAACTCTGACACCAGAGGTGGCAACACCTCACACGAAAAAGAAAGAAAGAAAGAAGAAGCTAAATGTTAGTTATAAACAAACAAACTTTCAAGTTTATAATTTAAATCATTAACTTCCAGAGCGCCGGTATGCTCGGCGTGAGCGCGCGTGCTGTCTCCGAGTGGGGTGTACAGAGTTGTAGCAGTGCTCGCTGGTTACCAGTTATTCAACGCGTCGTCGCTAGCAGGAACAGTGCTAACGTCACCGCTTCCTGTGCTCTCTGTGCTCAGCCGCTTATACAGGTGAGTTAGTTAGAGATTACAGACTCAAAGTCACAGTTAGTCAAATACAATATGCTGTAATTGTGTTGTTAAGTTAAGAGAGGCTGGTGTCCGCCATCCGTCGGCCCAACACTCTGGATCCGAGATGGTGGCGCGTAGTGTTCCACGCGCGCGCCTCTGACGTTTCGGGGGGAGTCAAACACCTCACTCCCCCCCAACCCGAGATTGAGGCCCGCAGAGGCGGGACGGCACTAGCCGGAGGTTGCGGAAGTATCGTTGTTTCCGCGACCAGAGGATTTTCCAATAAGGAAAAAAAAAGAACGCTGGTGTCCGCACCCCCACGGTGGGTTGCCGCATTGTCGAGGCGGGGGGGGTCAGATGCCGTGGCTTGGTCAACCACGGTGAAGCAAAGAGAAACCCGAGGAGGGGCCGCTCGTCAGGGCTTTTGACGATAAGTCGACGACGTAGCGGCCAAACAAACAAACTCTTCAGCTTTATAATATTAGTATAGATAATAAATAAAAAACTTGATAATCTTTAGCAGTTAGTGGCTTATACGGGTTGGGCAAATAATCTTGGATCATACGAAACAGGGCGATAGTTGGAGAGATAAGCAGAAAGAAAAGGGAAAGTTTGATCCACGATTTTTTGCCCACCCTGAATAAACAAAAAAAAAGTCTAAATCACAGTTATTATCGCAACATTGAATTAACATCAATGCCATAATCGCGAACACTCTAACAATGCGCTCCATCCATTGTGCCACCTACCTGTACCCACCCACCTGCATCACACTTGACACTACCTGTCATTGTTTACCTTTCCCGCGCTTTTTACCTGTCGCCGGCGCCAAAGCAGGCTCTTCGTTTTGTTCACTTTCGATTTTGTTATATTGTATAGTTATTCTGTGGGGGTAGCAAGTGTGGATAGAATCCTATTGTAGTCAGTAAGTGGTTAGGGTTTATTGTTTACGGAACTTATACTGCTAGTAAAATAACGGTACAAATTTGTAAATAAACAATGAGATTTATTTACTAGCATGTAAGAATAGATTGAAATACCAAAGGGCTGAAACTTTTTACCCGACTGCCGAAGGAGGGTATTGTGTTTATCGGTCTATGTATTTATGTGTTTGTTTCTATGTGGTGTTCTAGAGACCAAACGCGTTGGCCGATTTTGATGATGCTTACGTCAATCGATTTGTTACGAGTGTCACTGACTACATTAAAATTGGAAAATAGATAAATGGCGGCTTTTGGGTCCCATATTGTTGGGATCCATTTTTTTTTTCTTTCGTACCCATCGTGTGGGGTAGGTGATTCCAAAAATATATATTATTTATGTGTTTAAATGCACATAACACGAAACAAAAATTTAATAAAAACCGACTGCTTAAGGGCCTACATACGCTTTAGTGCCGTAAAACGGTTACTTTCTAAAGCATACTCCTCAGTAACAGCTAGGTTAAAAGGTTTGAAATAAATATATATTTAGTATTGATTCATGTACATAATTTTGAACACAAGGTTTTTTCGTGTAACTAATAGTTTTGCTTTAAAAAAATAATTAACAACACGATATTTTTTTGCAACTTTTGGAAACTCCTCCAAAACGACTTGGATGTTTAAAAATATTTTTATACAGAAAGAATGATGGCTGGAATTTCTTCATACCTAACATAGCATAATTATGTAAATCAAATCATATTTTGCAAACAAAACTGTTCAAAAGGACGTTCAATTTTGAATTTTTGGCATCGAGCGGGCGCACGGCCAGTACTGCGTTACATTGGGGCGTATATATCGCCTTAAGAAGCGAACTAAAGACCCGTTCTCTAGTTGGTTATTGATGGTCGAAGATTTTTACCAATAAATGAATAAACCTACTGGATGATCAATCCAATGCCTAAAAAAAAAGTTAATTAAAAACATCTTAAATACCGACTGCTTGAGAAGCGAACTAAACAGTCGTAAACAAGAAGAAAATCATGCTGTGCAGTCGGAGGATACATCTGGTTTTGGTCAGCCAGTTCGCTTATATGTATCCTCACACAATGTGTACGGAACCCTAAAAAAAAGGTAATGACCAGTATCTCACCTCATGGTAAGCGATGATGTGGTCGACGGTGTAGCACGCTTGCCTAGAAGTAACCTATTCACTCTTGACTTAAACACCCCGAAGTTGTCGCTATCGGGAAACACAGACTCCGGCAGGGAATTCAATCCTTAGCTGTACGTATGATGAAAGTATTTCCAAAACGATTAGTGCGTATTGGTGGGATGTCTACCATGTACCGATGGCGGCGCCGCGGGGCACACTATGTATGTAAATGTTGTGTAATTAAGTTTTATTTGTACCTACATTGTGTGTATACTGTGTGCCAAATAAACTTGTTTTCTTTCTTTCTTTTGTAATCCGATGATGAAATGGGCTAGGCGGAATTAGATCACGCAATTCGCACACTCCCTGAAGTGCAACCGATAGAAAACCGACAAGCTAGCAACTCGGCGACGATGTTCAAGGCTCTGGAGCTTTGACTCGACCAGTGTCTCATTGCCGATAAGCCTCTTGGCCCGTTTTTCGTTCGACTTGCTTTTTCTAATTTTAGAATTTAAATTGATTTCAGGTACTAAAATTCAAATGCTCAAAGTGCAGTGACATTTACTTCTGCGAGAAATGCTACTTGTACGACAAAGACTTGACAACTGTTAGTGGACACAAGAAGACTCATCTGGTGCATGAAATCATGGATGGACAAGTAAGTTTCTCTACACTAGAAAGGAGAATGACCAAAAGTGGTACCAAAAAGTCTCACTCATCAAGACCAAAATTATATAGTAATTAGTCGCCGGGTTTTGTTTCCAAAAAGAATTTTTGTAAGAGTTAACATGATCAGTGTAGTCTATAAAAAACAAAGTGTAATTTTGAAGCATCATGGTACGGGATTCCATACATCCATGAGCATTCTCCTTTGTTTTTCCTAAAGCTGGTTGTAGTGTCACTTGTTTTAATATGATACGACAAAACAATATAATAAATTGCAACACGTATGCTTACCAGTACCACGGGGTCCCAGCATTAACAAAGAAAATCTAATTCTAATAAATGTCTAGATCGCGCAATATGCATCGAATTGTTATTGAACTTTGTGTAAAATTAACATTTTCTAGAATTGATCATAAAAATTTTATGTTCTGGTTTAATCAACTCTCCTAAGCACAAAATTGACATGTTGGGCTCTTAATTCGAATTTCAAAGATTATTTGAATGGATCATTTAAAATTGATTCCAATAGATGGCGCGGTTTTAAATTTCAGAGTCATTTTGAAGTTTTAAATTTGTATCGTAACACATTTTGGTACAATGAAACTGTAATATACATACATAAACTCACGCCTTTTTCCCATGGGGGTAGGCAGAAACTACACCACCTGCTACGATCCTTACATACTTCTTTTGCTTCACTCACATTCATGCATCTAGTCATACACACACGCCGGTTATGAGTACTGCGCTCCTGGCCTTTTTGAAGAACATCACGTGCAAAAAATACAATAAAAGAAATCGTCACTGTATTTAAAGAAAAAAACAGTCACGAACCGAGAGTCGCTACTTACACCATCTATAGCCTTGGAACGGAACCGAATGCGATCAAAGTGCTTATAAAAATAATCATCTTAATCAGACGAAAAACTCTAGTTACGTCGGCGCGGTTTCTTTGTATGGGATGAGGCATGCTGGTATTATATTATCTGTGCCAATACGTTGCTTATTAAGTGTGCCCTAGTCGGTAATTCTTCCATACAAACGTAGTATGGCGATTAATCCACTGTTTGATGGTGTATGATCAAAATAAAAAATGATTTAAATTTGTCTCATCGTTATCTAGCCCTGTATGGAAACAAAAAAAGAACATATTTGAATGTTATGAGCGTCTAAAGTTCCATAAAACACTAACACACTAATAACACAGACACACTAATTCACACAAACAATAAAAAAAACTTCATTCAATTAGTGTGTTTTTTTAACAAACTAATTCTAACGCATCTTTGGGCGGAAATAAATACCATAAGAAGAAGGAAAATTTCAAATCAGTCACCATACAGGGATAGTTTAGTAGTTCAAGAAAGCAACAACTTTTTTTTAAAATTGTGTTTTCATAATATCCACATTCCCAAAGGTCTGTTTATAATGTTTCGCGCGCTCATTTTTCGTTCATATATCGTTTATAAATCATCATCACAGCGTTATGAGTGTGTATTCGTACGTTCGCTAGCTTCTTACTGTTAAAGGGGGTATGTTCATCACAGCGTCTATCCATTTCGCACGTGTTGTCGGATGAGATAGCATGCATTTTAACCCCGCCTACAAAGTAGTTTGTGTCACCGACTAGGGCACCCTTAAAGACAATTTGGAGTTTCACTACAATCATAATATATCTTTCTTCTTTCTTTCAATTAACTTGATAGAGTGCAATATCTATTGAGATGTTCCAGACGAAATCGTCAGAATGTATGAACTTCATTAAGGGCATGAAGAGGCTATTCTTCTGCACCAAAACCAAGAAGAAAGGCCCCAGGAAGGGACCTAAGAAGTGCATGGACAAAGCAGAAGGTGCTTCTGTGAGAAGACGGAAGGATGGCAAGCCGGTGATATTTACGTCTACGGTTGGGAAAGCTTCGGGAAATAAAGACAATAACCCCATTGTTATGCTGCATGATATTATTGTGCAGTTGGAATCGCAGCAAGAGTAAGTTCTTCTTCAATTTATTTGTTACTAGCTGTGCCCACGGCTTCGCTCCCGTCAACTCCTACCCTACTTACCTACCTACTCTAATAACCTTCCTACCTACACTACTAACCTTCATACCTACCCTACTTACCCCCAGTTTCCCAGCTCAACATTATCGTAGAATTAATGTGTCAAATTGTCTCTCGTTTAGAAACAGTATGATATAAGGCATAATTCAAGGTTTCTGCGATAAACCAACACGTGATTTCTTAGGGTTTCTAAAATTTCACGTTCGCCAATCGCGCGCGGGTCACACAGCGCACACAGCTGCGTAATCCAAACGGCTCGGCGGTGGCGTGTGGGTTCTCCACCAACATTCGTTACCACGGACGCCACCGCAACTGTCGACATCTCTTCCTAAATATCTCATTGATTGTCCGGGACAGTTTATAGTTTTGTGTAGAACGGCTTAAGGCGCCTCTCCGAGCAAAACGCCGCGCTAGTCGTTTTTGTGCAGTTTTTAGGAGCTATTTACTCGTTATTTAAAAAGAAATGTCAACTAATAAAAATAAATTAAATTTCTACATAATATTGATTCCAAAATGGTAGTATTCTTTTTTTAGGGTTCCGTAACCAAAGGGTAAAAACGGGACCCTATTACTGAGACTCCGCGGTCCGTCTGTCTGTCTGTCTGTCACCAGGCTCATGAAACGTTATAGCTAGACAGTGGAAATTTTCACAGATTATGTATTTCTATTGCCGCTAGAACAACAAATACTAAAAACAGAATAAAATTAATATTTAAGTGGGGCTCCCATACAACAATCGTGATATTTTGCCGTTTTTTGCGATAATGGTACGGAACCCTACGTGCGCGAGTCCGACTCGCACTTCACCGGTTTTTTTTTAAAGAATGATATGTTCCACTCCTTCAAACAAAACCATAAAAATGAGATATAATGATTGATAGCATGCATCTCCTCTACAGTGTTCATTAATTAATGTTTGTACAAACACTAATGGATAGACAATTGCAATTTAATAACTAACTTTTTGTAACTTTTTTTTTTACTTATGGCCAAAATTCGATTTTATAAAGATTTTATTCTAAAATCTGGGCTCTACTGTAACTCATGCGCTACCAGTGTGCCGCTAGGGCACTAGGAATGCTCAAGGTTTTTTGCTATTACTATTACATTTGGCGTAATTAATTACGACTTATTTCATAAATTACATTATTTACAGGACCCTCGACTACCTAGCAAGCCGGCTTGAGAAACAAGGCCAGTGTGAAACCGAAATGAAAAACAATGAGAATAAAGACATCCATTCGAAAGTGAGTTCACACTTGGCTCATATGGCGACACAGATCCACAGACTAAAAATATTACAGGTAAGGTTATCGTTTTATATACATACAGTGAACCCCAAACTTTTTGGCCTCCCTGAAGTTGGTTTACAATGCTCCGCAATAGTAAATCTCCGCCGTGCTTTGCGCTTCAGATATATATATCGTACATACATCCATGATTTCGCCGTTATATCGTAGTTGTAAGGGCAGTTTTAGTAGTTCAAAAGTGTTACCGTAGCCAATTATTTCCAGGGTCGGGTAAGTTGTTATACTATCCGACATATTTATCTTGTCATACTATTCCAGAAACACTGTGAATATTCTTACATTCGATTAGCTCAGAGGTGACCATAAGCTCTTAGAGCAAGGTTATTTTCAGTGTGCTTAAGGGAGAGATGTTTCTGATTTATATACATCTGTCCCTTTTTCACAGTCGAACCATGATAGTTTTGACACGTCATGGTACGGGTCCAGTTCTTCATCATTATCATTGTCCAAAATCAAAATCAAACTTTTTTATTTCACATAGGCCTACATGGGCTCTTATAAAATGTCGCCAAAAGGTGCACGGTTCGGGTTGGTCGTTTCCTATGGAGAAGAACCGGCAAGAAACTCCATGATTACTGTTTTAAAAAATGGTTTGGTTACTTAGATATGGGGGGACAACGTAGGCCCGACAATAAGTCGTAAGAAGCTAAAAATTAAAAGATTATATAATGTATAAAAATGTTAACTAGCATCTAGAAGGCCTACAATGTTCACACATTCACAAAACAATCGGTAAAATAATCTATACAAAGGTAAAAAAATATGACAAGACTAAATTTAACATGTGGCACAAATGTTGTTATCAGTGCTGTAACTATTCTTAGCAAAGGGCTATAAAGATGATTGAGAACCATTGTAAAAAGTCTAATTAAAAGAAGGAAAACAAATAAAGGAGAAAAAAATGAGATTGAGAATAGTTAGAGATATCCACATATTTGTGCCGTTTATGAGTTACCAGGGAAGCCGCATGCGCGCGCAGAAGGAGCTAAAGCCAAAAAAAATATCTCCAACATAGTCCTTGATTTTATAATAGGCTTTTTTAATAATCACACGTTTGATGTAGTTTTTGAACTTTCCATCGGTCAGTTCTTTAACTGACTTTGGCAACTTGTTATAAAAATGTATACTGTGTATAAGAAAAGACTTGCTGGTTTTAGTTAATCTGAATTTGGGTATTACAATTTCGTGTTTACTGCGTGTATTTAAATTATGGAAGTTGCTTCTCTCTTCGATTTTTGCGAACATACAAAATACATTCCAAAATATAAACTGAAGGTAGAGTCGTTATATCGATCTCTTTAAGTTTATCTCTGAGGGACTCGCGGGGACCCATTTTATAGACCGCGCGGATTGCCCTCTTTTGTAAGATGAAAATTGAGTCAACATCTGCTGCTGATCCCCACAGCAGTATGCCCCAAGACATAATACTGTGGAAATAAGCATAGTATACTAACCTAGCTGTGACTGCATCGGTTAACTGCCTTGTTTTCCTTACTGCATATGCAGCTGAACTTAACCTACCCCATGGGGTATCAACTCATACAAATTATAATTAGTATTAAAAAAAGATCATAGATGGCAGCATAGGTAACAAATGTGAAAGTAACAATCAATTAAAAATGTTTAACAGCAGATTCAGGCTGAAATAAGTTTAGTAAAAATCAAAACTTGCTTCTTTAATGTTAATTTATCCATTTACACTCATTAATCAGGTTTTTTGAACAAAAAGATAAGTGAAGACTTTGTATGTTAAATTAGTTGAAAGTAGCCATCAACTTTTCGTTTTGTTTTGAGTTCTTTGCAATAGATGGCGTGTTGCACAATTTGTCCTAAACTATATATCCATCGTAAGATTCATTTTGTAGGATAGTTATTATTTGTTATAGGCGTAATTTAAAAGATATTATAGGTAAGGTATTATAGGTGTAATTTCAAATATTAAAGTTTTGGTCTATTATTTAAAATCTCTTTTTTGTGAAGCTTGTTTACACGTCGAATTAACTAGATACCTCGCTGGAACAGGACTCGTATCGCGCTAGGGCCTACTCAAATCGCACGGGTTATAAAATTAAAGATAACTCGACGCGTGTGCCGCTTGCCGTCCGAGTTTACGTGTCGCATAGTAGGTACAGTTTGATTCAAACTTAATAACGGCTCGAAACACTTCGTGAGCCACTACGCGCTAGCAATTTCATGTGACAGCGGGGGTGAGGGGTAGGGTAGGTACTGCCATGCTGCGTACCTAACTAAAGTATTAAAAGTAATCATTTTTGTAAAAACATCTTGTTCTTTATATATCTAAATACCAACCTAAAATAAAAAAGCTAATTTAAAAATCAAACACCCGACTGCTTAAAAAGCGAACTAAAAAGCTGTTAACAAGAAAATAACTAGCTGTGCAGTCGGAGGATACATATTCGCGAACTGCCTGATCCTCCGACGGCACAGCACGATTTTTACTTGTTTACAGCTTTTGAGTTCGCTTCCTTTTTGATTTTTAAATTAGCTTTTTTTATTTACAACTTTTAAGTATTTTTTTTTTTTTATAAATTATTTTAAACATATACGTGGTATGTATTTTTGTAATCACCACTAAAAGCCCTTCATTTTGATTCTCCACTCTACGGGTTACGAAGATAAAAAATTGCAACCTCTACAATATGGAGCCCAAAATCCGCCATTTTTTTTTTAATGGCACTTATCTAAGAATATTTGGGTGGCCAAGACCTATCTAACGATGTCTTAATTATAAAAATCCGTCATGTGGTTTGAAAGATACGAGGTAATAAAGAACACACACATACTTACATAATACGCGCGAAAAACATAACCCTTTCCTTGCAGCCGGGTAAAAAAGGATAACCCTTATAGTGAATAATAAAATGACATGAAGTAGGTACCTACTTCGTGTCATTCCGTTGCCGCGGAAGCAAGCTAACTACCTACATTTAATTCTACAACGAATTCTACAGTTTTGATTGATTTTGAATATTCGTGAATATTGTGAAATTCGCTACACAATGCGACCACGCACTTAGATTTAAGAAGTTACCGCGGTCTGAGCGGAGTCTGTCCCGAACCGAACTTACCTAATGTTATTATTACGAATACGAAGTAAGCGTTCAAGGACAAGACAACTGGCAAATAACGTCTCTGAGTACCTATATGATACGATTCCTCACTCAAATTGCCATATGATTTAGTATCTAGGCAAACTACTAGATGGCGTTAGAAAACCACAGTCTCGGGCTATTAAAGAGTCACTGGTGCTGCCGCCTGTTAAAAATATGGAGAAAGAGAAAATAGCCCGACCAATAGCCCGACTTAAGGAGGTGACATTTCTTTATATGGGATTGGGTATCTGTACTGTAGTATTATATTATCTTTGCCTACCCGAAAGAGTTCTAATGTGCGCGCCCCACTGCAATTTTGAATCAATAGTAATCCCTAAGAATACAGTTTCCGTTATAACTTCAACATTTTTGCCGTCAAGATTTAAGTTTAGGTCACGTTGTGGTACATTTGGTAAGGAGAACTTAAGACATTTTGTTTTTTTTCGCATTCAGTAAAAGATTGTTAGCTGCGAACCATTTTGAGAGAATAATTAGACTTTCGTTGACATGTAAGACATCCGTATCTTTCCTATCTTTTAAAAATTAGCGAAGTAACATCAGAAAATAAAATTATATCCGATAATTTGGCCATGACAAAAGGGAGATCATTAATGTAAACAAGAAAGAGGAAAGGGCCGAGAATTGAACCTTGGGGCACGCCCATCTTAACTAGAGACCCGGAGGACGTCGCCCCATTAACATTTTCTTTTTGCTGTCTGTTTGATAAATAGGAAAGCACAAGATCAGCAGCTTGTCCTCGAATTCCGTAGTGGTGTAATTTATGTTTTATATCAGTGTGTTGTGGTCGACGCAGTCGAACGCTTTTGAGAGATCACAGAAAATGCCAATGGCATCCTGGGACTTCTCCCAAGATTCCAAGATGTGGCTGATGAGTTTTACTCTCGCGTCCGATGTCGACCGTATTTAGTGAAACCAAACTGTTGACTATGCAGGAACCCATTTGAATTGAAGTGAGACAATATCTGTTCCAGCATGATTTTTTCATAGATTTTACTCAATGCTGGAAGCACGGATATGGGTCTATAATTAGAGGGGTTATAATTGTTAGGCTCTAGCAGACAGAGCTTCAAACCCCCGCCAGTTACTTGATTCTCGATTACTCTCATCCAGCTGCTACCAGCCATCCTATGACGATGGTCACTCGCATCTAGCCTGAGAGCGTTCTAATAAATACCCGATTCGTGATTTCCACTCAATAAATAATGTTTTTTTTTTTCAGGATAATCTATCATCAAGTCAGCCCACAACAATACCACAAGAAAACGCTTCAAAAACAGACAAAAATGAACGACCACAAGCTTTCGACTTATTCAGCCCCATACCAGTACTGGAAAACGAAAAGCAGTCTAAAGTTACAGACATTAAAAGTCAGCCTAGAGTACTAAGTCTGGACTCTGGGAATTTCTCTGTGGTATCGAAACCAGAGAGTCAGAATTTGCTGACGATGTCTGGAGATGCGCTAAAGCCTGTAGTTGTGCATGCGACTTCTGACAGTATATCTACTGTGTCTATGAATGATATTAGTAATTGGTATAATGGTAAGTGCTAAACTTTTGATTACGTTTGATGACTTTTTAACACGCTTTTATTAACTTCGTATTTATGTAACTATGAATCTATGTAACATAATCTTTGAATGTGATTTTCACCCCCTTCAAAATTTCGTATTATTTTGAAACTTTGAATTTATCAAGGATCGATCGACAATGCAATAATTTGTATAGTTTGTTCCATTATCCTTACCAGGATCTTCAGGAGTAGTGATTGAACTAAGAAGTAAAAAATAAATAATAGTTTAAAAAAACTAAAAAACACGCTTTAATAGAAAACCAAACTAAAAACTAGAAAAGTATTTTATTGTAAAAAAGCGTGGGGTGCATGATGTCAATTGTTATATTTTGTTGAAAGATATTGCTAAAATTAGAGTCATTTTTAGGGTTCCGTACCCAAAGGGTAAAAACGGGCATATATAATTAATTTAAAAAATAATAATAATTCAGGTGCTTAAAAGGCAGTCTTTCAAAATAAAGGAGATTCACTTATATACGTAGTATTATTTATTAAGTCCTTTATTTAATTTCTTTCTTATTTGTTACCTTTTTAAATATTTTTATAAAGGTATAAGGATAAAAAAAAACAACCTTAATTATTATTCTTATGGTATTAATTAATATAGTAACCCAGTTTAGATTAACAAATATTTATTTACTGAAAAAACTGATATAGTTTTGAATATTTCAAAAGAGAACCAACATGTTACTCACGTTTGAAACAAACAGAACAACAATTTACATCTCATGAAATTTTTCAAAATAGTTTACAAAAAAAAAAATAACTACAAAAAATTTAGTTTAGCTTGTGATTTATAACGGAGAGGGTAACCTTTATTTTCTATAACCTCTAATCTTGATCTCACCATACACCATATTATTAAAACAAATTGCAATGGTTGCAAATCTTATCCTGACTTGTCGATGAGCTTCGGTTAATTCATTTTTTGACCTGTTATATTATACAGAATTATAGATCCCAGTTGCATAAAAATGTCTTCGGCCAGTGGTAAGCGAAATGCCATATCTTATAGCACCAGATCGGGTGGTTGTAAAAAACATCGTGTTTTGGCTATTCACGATGACGGCTGGATTGATTTGTGTAATCAATCGGACGTGGCCCTTTGCGTTTCACTTTACTTCACAAGTTTTTTGATACCGTCGCACCCTTAAACGAACTGTGTTTCTCTATAAATAAGTAAATTAAAAAGTTAGATTTCTAATGCCAAAAAATTAAAATATAAAATGATAATCGAGCAATACTCCTTAAACTTTGATTTAGTTCCAAAAGGACGATTATTTTCACTTTTAAAAGTTACTTAATCGAGACATCATGCTATTGTAATTAAAAGTCGTTATTCGAACAACACAAGCAGACGAGTAATTATGCTATGATGCTATGTCATGTTTTACTTAGCAAAATTATAAGCTTACCCTCAATCTTCTTCATAATTTAATTTTTATAATATTTTATAAACATCACGGCTGACATGAATAATGAAACATATCGATGAATTTCACAACTATGAACAGTGTCAGAATGGCGTGGCGGTATAGCAGCTTGACTCGTGAGTTATAGGGTTCAGCTTCGAATCTTGCATTTCGGCCTAACGATTTTACAAAATTTTAATTTTGTTGTGAGTTTTTAGTAATTTTTAAAAAGTATGTTTGATAAACACATTTGGAAGTTATAGGTAGGATGTGATGGATATTATTTAGCGGTCGCTTGCATGAGCGCCGTCAGTTTTTTTTATTTCTAGTTAGAATATCTTAGCAGTTTCATTGATATCACAGAGATGGCGCGCACGCGGCGCACGTAAACATCGTAGTATATCCTCCTGTCCATAGATGTCGCTTTTGATACATTTCCAGGGGTGAGGATTTTCTGTTGCTGTATGTACGTGAAGCTTAAATTAAAAAAAAAACATATCCGTAACCGTATCCGAAACCGGTATAATATTATTTCTATATCCGTATCCAGATCCGAAATTCTATGTCCATAACATCCCTGGTTTAGCAGTAATTTATTTTTCTAATTTAGTCGTAAAATACGAGAGGTATTAAAAACAATCTCTTATCGCAAATATCCTTACCAACTTCCAGAAACAGAAGCCGCCTCAGACAAGCGTTCCCGCTCAAAACCTAAGCCCCGTCAAGACAAAAACCTCTCCCTCGCGGCCGCAGAAGAGAAGTTCGCAGCAGACATACAGTCTGTGGAGAACAGTAACGACAAGATGAAGGAGCTAAACGCTGATCTGGACACGGTTCTAGATAGACTGCAGCAGATATTGACTAACAACTTTGCTATGGACGGTAATATATTTTTATACAACTTGCTTCCGCCCGCGACTGCGCTTCCATCATTTTAGCTGAAAGACGTACGATGCTGAACAAAGGCCTTCCACAAGTAGCGCTTCATCGACCGGTCCTGTGCAATACCCGCAGCTTTAATCAGGTAATTGGTGCACTTACTGGGTCGTGCGGTGCTCTCCAGCACTGCGTCTTCCGGTACGCGGTCGCCACTCCAGTTCGCTCCTTCGGTCCCACAAGAAACGTGATTTTTTTGGAGATAAAAATAGTGTCAATCCGTCGCCCCATTGCAGCATGAATTCAGGACAAACGTAAAAACACACTGTTCCATTAAGTAAGTAAGACTCTTCCACACAAGCCTCTCCTTCACGGCCCCAGAAAAGAAGTTCGCGGCAGACATACAGTCTTTGGAGAATAGTAACGTCAAGATGAAGGAGCTCGACGCTGACCTGGATACAGTGCTGGATAAACTGCAGCAGATACTCACCAATAACTTCGCTATGATGATGGTAAGACAATTCCTACATGGCCTTCATTCAAAACTTTTACTCGTGCTTGTGGCGTGCCCCATAGGAATCATGCATTTATGTTTGTGCGTTTCCTGTGAGATAAAAGCGTGACTATGGTCACTTGAGGCGGAAGTGGGCCATAACTGGCTAACAAGTAACGTCACGTAAACTAAGTCACGGTGGCCAGGTCGTAGTCTATAGTCAGACACGCTGGAGGTTTAAAGGTGAACGCGCAACTATCCGCGCCGCGGAGCCGCACGCTTCGTATCCACTTCTGTACATCTTATTATATTAATATTTTCTATACGGATACGGAGGACGTCTCCGCGCCGTTCGCACCGCACTCGCTGCAATCATCGAATTTTGCTGAAATGCGGGTAGTGCGGCGCGGATAGGTGCGCGAGGCAGCATACGATTTCATATAAAGATGTATAAAATGCGATGACTGCGGCGCGTGCGACTCCTGCGGTGCATCTAGGTGCGCCTTTATAGTACACAGGCATATGCGCACACACAAGCACAAACCTTTTTCCCTCACTCACAGTCTGATGGGTCATCAATCCGACCCGACCAAACAGATGAAGTAGCTCAATCAAAATATCTTGTTTACAGATTCGTGCTTCGACAACACGCAACTCCGTGAGACTGCAAACGAAATGGAAGTACTTCTGGGCACGTTAATACGCGGGGTGGAACAAAGAGCCACGCTAAACGCTTCAAAAGGCTTAGTATAACATTCGAATGTATCGAAATACACACGGAGTTGTTAATCTACAGCGAGAGGCGAGCGTAACGTAGCGTAATTTACGCTGCTCAAAATGAGTCACCGATATTTGGTTTGAAAGTGATGTGAAAAAAAAATACTTCGACAAAATATACATCAGCCCGTTTTACAGGTCCACTTTATCGTATACGTTTTTATTCGGCAATGGCGTAGGTAGGGCGAGTTCACATACACAACAGTATTCAAATATTGATCCGTTTTATCGACGTCCATTCTTGTAGAAAGTTGGTTGGTGTGAACATTACCCCCAGTATCGTATAAATGCGGTGTGAACATCACCTCCAATAGCGACGGATCCGTTGAAAACGATCCTCGGAATACGGATGTTCTGTGTCAACGTATCCTAACTGAAAGGGAGGGCTTCCAAATAGGTAAATGGAATATTGCAGAAAATCCCGACTCATTTTGAGCAGTGCAAATCACGGTAAACTGCCTTAGACAGGAACTTCATGGTGGCACTTCACATCGCTATTCGATGATCGCGTTTTTTTCGTCTTGGTTCGCTATATCCGTGTTGAATTCCGAATAACAAGAATGCACAAACACACACACATACACACACTCACACACGTACACATCGTTCATGAACAGCAAATAAGCCGAACATTAAAGAATATTTTTGCTATAGTTTACGATGGACATGTTAACTGCAGCAGCGGCTTCTCATTATTTCCATTGTGCTAATTATAGTCATGTTGCGGGTGCCCGATGCAGGGATGCATTTGATAATATTCCAAAAATCATTTGTCCAATCCATTTTGGCGCGAACAAGCTGTAAACAAACTACATAAATACTTATACACGTCCGCCGCTGACGCGCACCGCACACTACTTCGCGAGCGATGTGTGGCCGGTAAACGAACATATTCGCAATCCTTTGATATGTTGCAAAAAACGGTGTTCGGGTATTTGGCGTTTTCGTCTTGTTCGTGCGAATAGGCAAATATAGACGAATAGAGCGACTTCACATCGTCCTATTTGGGCGAAAAAGACAAATACGCGAAATCGAATAGCGATGTGAAGTGTCACTATCACGTTTGATGACTTTAATTGTTTGACTATGAAAATGTTTATTTAATTTTCGCCTTACATGAGATTTACGCACTGTTTTTTTTTGTTGATACGCACTGTGTTTTTTGTTTGTTTGCTCATCTTACTTTAATTACAATAAGACTGCTCCAATATCGACTAATGTAAAAAAAAAGCTGCTGCATTTTTGTGCACTGAAACCAGTGGGTACAGGTTAATTCAAACTTTCTGGCGGGTAATGCTGTACTCCGCCCTGTACCCTTGTTGTCTCCGCATTGTTGCGTTGTCGCAACTAAGTTTGAATCGAACTGTACTTGTAAATATAGGCTATTTTACAATGCAGGCCATAAAAATCTAGCTTTCTAAGAATAACTTCGACTGTGGTTTGAACAAAATCTATAATATTTTGTGGTGTTCAGTTAAATTCCACTGATCGATCCTATTGGTTGTGAAGTACATAAAATAATGTTCTGTGACTACTGAAATCTAATGAATCTCATTCTTGAATCTCTGTAATATTTTAATGTATACATCGACTCTTGATTTGTGTTATGACTGAATATGTTTTTAAATCTGTATCGTGATTATTTCTGGGATTTTAACGTAGTAAATATGTTTAAATGTTTATTCAGTAGTGCAACTTGCATCATTCTTTATTTGACCGATTGGCTATTTATGACAGATATATACATAATGATTTGACTTTTCAATAGACTAGTATTCAGTTTTAATTTTGAACATATATTTTGATGAAGGATGCTTTTCCAAACCCAGTTACACAAGTAGGTATAACATTTTGAATAACTAATATTTAAGAAAAACTTTTCCGTCCCTCCTATTTTTGGTGCTCAATTTTTTAACTTTAAGATCTGATATAAAATAAAACATAAATTTAGAAAAGTAACATGCCATATATTTTATATAAAAATTTACATACATTTTTCGTGTTTATTAAATAGAAAAAAATAATAATAATGTCATATAAATTAAACGTAATGTTAAAACTATTCTAGGTTTAAGTAATAATAATAAATTGCTACATTTCATTTGTGCGTTTTACAGGTAAATAAAAAATATATTAATAAAATAGAGCAATCTATTTTAATTCACAATATAAGTAAGCGTATATCACCGTCTTAGATTTAAGAAAAACTATGAACACTGACATTGGCCGTTAGCTTGGATAAAAAGCAGTGAAAAAATAGTTTTGACCAAAACAACAATAATGCTTGTACTTTTAAAGTTTCATTATGGTCTTTAGGCACTAAAGTTCATATCAATAAAATCTTATAAAATAAATGTTTATCAAAAGTTTTTTTTCGTGTCGATTTCTTCGGCATTGCTCATTCCAAGCTTTAAGCTTTGACCAGTCTATATCATGGAAGAATTGTAAGGCAGAAAACCAACTAGCTTTCAAAAGAAATGCTATCTGACCGACACACGATGTTAAATTGTCAAACAACATTATGTAAGTAAAAATATAGCGAAATATGTTAGTCTATAAGTCGAAAGTGTATGACGATGACAATAAAATCTGCCATCGCAGATAACGTGCATAATTACTAATGATTAAAAACGCGCTTTATACAAATTATATGAAATTATTTAAAAAAAAAACGTACATAAAAGCAATCAAATTGCCTCGGCACAACCTTATTCCGTACTTAATTGAAATAATATCGAATCATTTACAATTATAATGTTTATGTATAAATGTTAGCGTAATCTATAATATAATAAATGTTTTATATCAGCGGACGGATTTTATTTCTAAACTATTACGTATCTACATTTGGGTAAAAAGTCGTATAAAATAGCTTAACGTCGAATTATTATATTTTATATTAAGTTTACAGAATACGTCTTTTTTCCACAACCTCTCTTCTTTTTTGAGTATATTATAATTGACATTATATATTATGTGTAAGTAAATGTATTTTTTGATATAACTGCGTGTTGTTTAGGGGCTTTCATAATATTATAATCCTTAATATTGGAAGACTTCTTCAAGATAAATATCCGAAAAACGTCGTACCGTTGTCGATATTTTATATAACTTTATAGTATTTTTTTCTAAAGGATATTTCCTCTAAAAATCACGCTTTATTATCAATGGTTGTGACATTCATAAGTCTACATACTATTATTGCATTGCTTTTGCTACTGAACACGATTCATAAAGTAATGCCTTATAGAGAACTTACACTTATTATTGAAAGGTGCCTACAAATGTTCTAAGGGCATTTGCAAGATCAATCTCAAGTGCAAACGAATATCAACCATGAGACTCTTAAAATAAAGAACAAACATAAATAAAACGGCGTACCATCGCATTTCCTACAACCAAAAATTCCGAAGATATGTAACATCCACCAGTCCGCGCTGGGCCCGCGTAGTGGATTAAGGCCCAATCCCTCTTACATATAGGTGGCCTGTGCTCCAGCAGTGGGGTCATTAAAAGGAGAATGATGATCCTATGTTCGCGTTCACTCTCTCTAAAGGCAATTTTATGTAAGTTAATTTATTTTTAACCTTATTTCCAAAGCCGCAAGATTGAAATTCGTTTGGCAGTAATACCGAGATGTTCTGCGTTTCGCCAAGTCTATATCGACCCTAAGATTAAATCAAACCTCAAGAAAATCTCCTAAACATTAGTAGGCACTTTAGTTCGATAGTCTAGTTCCTTTTACTGCTGTTGATGAGGTACTTGCAACAGTGCGTGAGGAGATGCTTCTCTTTCTCCGTGGAGCCGTTTTGGTGGATAGCTGTGGGGCCGCCGCGTTCTCGCGTGTATATGTCCAGTCCGTATTGACCTGGAGAAGTAAGATAAAGATAAGTAAACGGAAAATACAACACGAATCAATTGCTTATGAAGTTCTTCGTTCTATCTCTTCAAAGTTAGAGTGAACAGGCATCTTCTGGGTAAGCTCACTCCATCGTCGACTTTGTCTCTGTCACCTCTGACCTAGACTAGAGTCAAGAGCAAACCCATCATAAATAAAAAAAATAATTGAAACCAGCAAGAAGTGGAATTTTTTTAAATGTAAAGGAATTGACTTGCTATTTGATGCAACTTCAGGCCGGTAAGTTTGCAAGGCCTGACTTTTTTATTTTCTTTATTCGCTTGCTTGCTTGAATAGCTATTCCAATAGGGCTGTTAAATGAAAATCTGTTTTTTGTCCGTCATGTAGATTAATAAAAAATGCAAAAATAAATAAATAAGTGCATAAATTATTGGACTCGTATTTTTCTTTTGACAGTGTAAACATAAACAGTCTTATTACAAAAAGCGGTTTAACTAAAAACCCAGGTTTAAATCTCTATAAACTGTGGTTTATACAAAAATGATATTACAAATAATGGTTTAGCGATAAACCGTAGTCCAAATCATGGTCTAATGCTAAATCTCGGCGGCCCCTAGTTTAACGATGGTCTAAGTCGTATCTGTCAGTTTCTCTTTTAGGTTATAGCATCTTTTTTATTGTGTTTTGTTGTTTTTACCCGAAAATGGATATTAACATGGTTGATTTAATATATTATTGAGGATATTACTTCTTCCTAGGTACTCCAATTCTCAGATCGTTTTTTTTTGTTGGTCCATCACAATATATTATTAACAAAGAGGCAATTGCTTTATAATAATAGACTTCAATAACTAAAAATTCCAAAGCTTAGTGAACTTTGTTCAGCTTGCGATGGTTTTGTTTAATGTTATAGTTTCATATAACGCGCGAGAATGTTACGTTTCGTTACACGTACGTAGATGTGTTATTAGTAATTATTAAGAATTTAAGTAATTTGCTTAAATCTAAACAAAACTTCAATCGATAAATAACAAATGTTTATATCCATGCAAAATAACAAAGTCTCAATATTTTTAACACTCTTAAACGTAATTTAATCCTTATCGTATTATCAAAACGTTTTTAGTTCTGGGCATACGGAACGTTGCAATTGAATGATATTATGGTGAACGAATGATATTTGTATTAATATGTGGTTGATGTATAGACAATGGTTCAAATGACGGTACTAAGAAGACCACGTTTTTTTTGAGTTTTGTAATACGAACAAATTTAGACCATGGTTTTGCAGATAAGCCTGGACTTGATAGTACAGGTTTAAACCATGATTTATTTCGTTTTTTGTAATAAGACTGAAATTGACGACGACATAATGCGCTGATAAATCGTGTGACGTCAAGCCGTTAGTACAATTTATACTGTCATAGTGTCGTCACAAGCCCCCACTCCTGAACTTTGATACGCAAGCATCTTTGTTAATTTTTATTGATTTGCAAAAAAAACGCAAAAAATACGTGTCCAATATTGTTTGATAATCTCACTGAAGGACGGATTCTATTTAGAATTATATTTTCTTACGAAGGAAACATCCCTGTTGTTAAAATAGAGATTATAAACTACAGATAACTGTAGGTAGTAATTAAATTCGTTTCACCAAAAGTGCGTTGATCGTACAACTTCTACATCATAAATGCTTAGTGTATTTATTATATGTTTATTAAGTAGTGTTACAGATAATATAATACTAGCATACAGACGTCTCATCCAATATAAAGAAACTGTGCCGACGTAACTAGCGTTTTGCATCTGATTATACAGAGTATTTTTTGTAAATCGATCGCGTTCGGTTCCGTTCCACGGCGAAAGATAGATCACCATCTATATCCGTGGAACCTCAGATCAAATAAAAAATTTGATCTGAGCGTGGAACAGAACCGAACGCGATCGATGTAAAAAAAAATAATCAGTACAGTACGTCGGTACGGTTTCTTTGTATGGGATGAGACATCACATATTTATTATATTAGTGTCGTGGTAAGAGCAGCGACTACTGAAGTGCTCTGTGGCTTTATGTACTAAAAAAATGCACTTTAATGTCTAAATACGCTTGATGGCAGTAAAATATCTGATTTACCTTCTTCAGGGAACGTGATGTAGAAGGACACGATGTCGTCGGAGACGTTTTGCTGCACATATTTGGACAGCCTCTTCTCGTCCACGCCGTTCTTGTGCAGCGTCGCCATGAAGTCCGCCAGGGGGCGCGACATGCGGAACTGGATCTCAAGCTCGCGACCCGCGAATACTAGTGCTTCCTGGAATTGATAATGGTAAGTAGAATTTAGTTTAAATATAATTATTTGTGGTGGGTCATCCAAGACTCATAGAGATTAGGCTTGGATAAAAAAATAAAAAGGTTACAGTAGTTTTTAATTAAAACTAGCTTTGTATCCGATAAAGTTGTCAAAAAGAGAAAACGAGATATGGTTCCGTAAAAGTAAAAAACCGGCCAAGTGCGAGTCGGACTCGCGCACGAAGGAATCCGTACCATTATCGCAAAAACAATCACGTTTGTTGTATGGGAGCCCCACTTAAATATTTATATTATTCTGTTTTTAGTATTTGTTATTATAGCGGCAACAGAAATACATCATCAGTGAAAATTTCAACTGTCTAACTATCCGTGATATGTGATTTTTTGAGTTCACGAGATACAGCATGGTGGCAGACAGACAGACAGACGGCCAGTAGAGTCTTAGTAATAGGGTCCCGTTTTTGCACTTTGGGTACGGAACGCTAAAAATGAATCAGCCTATCTTACATTTAGCTCAACATTTTGTATTTACGATTGGCTGCTAGTGCAACCAGCTTTTGTTATAGCAATCGCCATGGGTTTTTCTACTGGCTGTACAATGGTAATCTATCTATCTAATACCTACCTTTAAACAAAACAATTCTTATATATATTTATATATATAATCTGAATCTCGAAAACGGCTCCAACGATTTTCATAAGTTTTAGTATGCGGAGCGTTTCGGGGGCGATAAATCGATCTAGATAGGTTTAATTTTTAGCAGCAGAGCTCGGTCGACCATTTACTATTTCTGGTCTAGGCTGAATACAAAATACAGGCAACACGGTGTCTGTTCTAAATCAGTTAATAAGCGTAACAAAATTCTTACCTGATGTGTAATAGGTACGAGTCCAAAGAGTCTGGTAGCTTTCGTGGGCCCCCACTCGCCGCTCGCGCAGTCTGGCAACGGAACCATTACTGTTTGAAGTTCAGCACAACATATCTGCAAATACAACATTTAATAATGATTGCAGCTTTCAATATTTAGCTATTCTCAATGATATTCTAGTATACAGATACGTTATACAGTCACAAAACAACCGAAAAAAGTGTTCCACGCAGCAGCGGCAGCACACATACACACTTTTCATTCATTTGACATTTCACTTCAAGTCGAAAGGGATGGCTTGTTAAAACCAACAAGAAAAAAAGAGACAGCTAGTGTTTGTCACTTGCGTGTGAATTTAAACAAACATTATACTAGCCACCAATGTATTTACCATGTTTCTTTTTCTAACCTTCGAATATCAGAATAATAGGAAAAAAAAAATGTTAATTGAGGTGTATTGCGTACGTACATAATGGTATGAGATCCCTTCTGTTTTATGTACTTTGGTATCATAATTGCTACACTTTCTAAATACACACGTGGTAATTTTTTTAATTTTGTGTTGTTTCAACAAAGTGTATCGCTCTTCGCCATGCGTGGCATAGACTAAAGACTATACGTCTCAATTAGGACGTATTCGAGTGTAGAGTGCAATGCGTGAGCTCATAACATATCTGTTAACTAGAATATCATTGCCTATTCTTTTTCTTGTTAGACGTAGGGTCATCCAAAATTTTTTATTTGCCCAACAGAAGGAAGTAAAAGATTGGTGTGCGCTCGTCATCTTTTTGGTATTTGGTATTGGTTCAATTCCGACAGTTGTACTAATTGGGCAGGCTATTAAGAACACTATTTTTAAGCAATATTTAACAATTTCCAGTCCATTCAAATAGTCTTGATGCCCCTGCATCATACTCTCCTTATAATAAGGACCCCAATAGTTGTCACAAACTTATTTCTCTATAAATACTAGTAAGTTACCTTGAACTTGCAAACACTCTTGAACTTCATGGGTTCTCCGGTAAGGTACTCTCTGGGTGTGACGGCGTTCGCGAAGATGTCCAGTAGGAAGGCGCCACTGCAGGGAGCGTGCACACGGAACGAAACCACGTTACCCACCACAGACTGTGAACAAAGTGGATAAACATGAATATTCTGAAAGTAGAGTGATGTCCTCAAAGCCTGACTGAAGAGATAAGTCAGACCTTTCCAGTGGACTGCAAAAGACTTGAGCAGATATTTGTTTGATCTGCAGATCAGTTAAGTAGAGTCGCAGTTATTTTCATCAAGTCACGACGATTTATTTTCTCCTTTTTTTTTGGCTTATTACCAGTTTTCACAAATACAATTAGATATTCCTAGAGCAGATTCACCTGTCTGACTCACTTCTCTCTTTGCCAATTAGGATCTTATTTTAAAAAACTTTCTAGCCATAGCCAAATAAATAAGCAGATTCTTAATTCGAATTTTCTATGCAGATTGGAAAGTTTGAATTTAAAACCTGCCAATCAGTGTATAACCTAAAAATCAAGCTTAGGAAGTTTGCCTAACGTACAAAGTGAAGTAGTTCGGACCAAGACAAAGTCGATCAAGTAGTCAAAGATAACGACGTTCCAAGAAGTTATCTTGGATATTTATCCAAGAGGTTCCATCGGGACGTCCTCACTAAATCATCATCGTCATCATCCACAGCCTGACTTCACCCGCTTCTTCTTGTGCCAATCTCCACGTTCCAACCTCATCCAGGTTCTAACCGCGATGGCAACAATGTCGTCTGCCCATCCTGCGGCCGGTCGAGCGATACTTCTTCTTCCAGTCCTCGATACATGGATCTTTCTAATGAACGGGCTTCTTACCTGCATAACAAATCTCTTGAGGCTGACTCCGTCAAAGCCGTCTCCCTCGGTGTCGTAGAACTTGAGGTTGTAGTGGAAGATTAGCGAGCTCTGCATGTGTGCGGGCATGGCTATGCGCATAGTCGCCGCACCTGGAATGTGTGCGAGTTCGTATTATTAAGGATCAGCTGAATAATATATCTAGTTCGATATTTAATGGTCTGTCTGACAGTTCATGAGCAAACTTGACAATCCGGCCCATATCAAGTTTATAAGAAACTAGCTTTTGCCCGCGACTTCGTTCGCGTGGAATAGTGACTTCCGGCAGATTTTTGGTTTTACCCACATAGTTCCTGATCTCACGGGATATCTCAAAAAAAAAAAAAAAAATTGGAAACAACCACCAGACAACCCAACAAATTAACCTTTTAATCTACTAATACAACGGAGCCAATTTTAAATTTACGAAACGATCAATCCACAATTCCACGACAGTACCGAAGCGCTCGGCCGATACCCAACCAAATGCGTGTAACGAAACCATAGCGCGATCTATTTCGATCCCAACGCCATCTATCGAGCATAGTGACAACTCGGATTATTTATCTATACTCCGTTCGGGCATTTTCTTTGTACTAAAAGTTTTAATATATTGATATTATTTTTTCATACCTTTTTACTATTTATTTACTTTTTTCCGATGAATTAAAACAATAACATGAACCGAACTCGTGTAACGATCGACACCATTGCGCGATCACCAACTCGACATATAGTACTAATAGAATTATCTATATACTCCGTTAGAGCATTTTCTTTGTACTAAAAGTTGTATTATATTATATTATATTTTCATACCTTTTTACTATTTATTTACATTTTTCCGATGAATTTTCAGTACTGAATTGATGCCGACCCTTGACCAATAGATGGCGCTGTATGTCCGGTATAAATTTTATTTTATATTTTATTTTTTGTAATAAAAACTATCCTATGTCCATTCTCAAGTTCCAAACTATGTCTGTACCAAATTTCACACAAATCGGTTCAGTAGTTTAGGCGTGAAGCAAAGACAGACAGACAGACAGACAGACAGAAAGACAGACAGACAGACAGACAGAGTTACTTTCGCATTTATAATATTAGTTTGGATTATTACGTTTCCTATGTGTGGTGTTGCCAATATGCAAAGAGTTAAAGCCAAGAAGATGGCATCATCTTCACAACTGTGTCTGGCTCCTCGCATATATACCTGTTCACCGTAAGACCGATTGCCATACCAGGCCTGGCTAAGGAAGTTCATCATTTTGATAAACTGGTGAGACTGTTATTATATGTATAGCAAACGCATATTAACCGAAGGGTTAAATAAGGGTGTACCTATCTATATTACAGTCACATCAAGACCCACGACCACGGTCCCAGCGCTACAAAGAAAATTTGGTTCAAATAAATGTCACTAGATGGCGCGACTTGCATCAATTTGTTATTGAACTGAGTGTATTTTTTTTTTGTATTTTTCATAATATTGTATGTTCTTGTTTAAGCATCTTTTCAAAATTCAGGAATATTGGGCTCTTATTTCACATTTCAGAGATTATTTGAACGGATCATATAAAATTGATTTCAATAAATGGCGCCGTTTAAAATCTCTGAGCACGCCACTCGATTTTTCAATTCTCTATTTGTAATTTACTAATTTGTATTGTAAAACATACTGGTAAAATTAAACTTAAAACGTGCAAAAAAATACTATAAAACAAATAGTCACTGTATTTAAAAAAAAATAGTCACAAACCTAGAAAAACCTTTTACTTGCAAATCTCTGCTAAAACCATCTAGCCATCTAGCCGTGAAACGGAACTGAACGCGATCGAAGTACTTATGATAATAATCAGCTTAATCAGACGAAAAACGCTAGTTAAGTCGGCACGGTTTTTATGTATGGGATGAGACATCTGTATGCTAGTATTATATTATCTGTGGTGTGACTAAACATCTTTTAAAGCTATTAATATAAAATTACTCACCAGTCGAATCAGTAAACATAACAGCCTTCGTGTTAGGGTCACTGAAGTACAGTCCGTATCTAAAGAACAGCGATCTGACGAAGGGCAGCTCCTCAAAGTCATGCAGCGTGATAGGCGTCTTCAACAATTGCCAATCGGGCTGCAGCGGGAAGAACTCGTATATGAACTCGCGAGGGTCCGTCAGGAAGTAGTGGTCGTCGTATTCGTACCTGGGACAGTAGTTTGAATTTTTGGAGGAAGTCCTAGGTAGCCAACAGAAAGATTGAGGTCTGAGCAAGCGGGGAAATAGTATTTACATAGTCATAGAGGCAAGAAGCACAGCAGGAATTGATTCAGTAAAGCAGTACAAGTATAATATGGTGGGCAATTCATAGAAGATATAATAAAGAAGCCTAGAATTTCAAAGCTTTGACAATGAAAAGATATTCCTCCTTTTGATACATCAGTTTTGCAGCCTTATTACGTAAGTCTCTAGACACACCCAACACAACCACACCACATCGCAGCGACGACAAGTGGTTACTTGAACTTGACATTATAATATTGATTATTATAACTAATAATTAGTTGACATAATTATATTGGATTAATTTAAATTGTATTTTTATTTCTTACTACTTGCTTTGTTTTAACTTGACATTATAATTTATTACTTGTGACATGGTATTGTATTAATTTGAATTGTATTATTATTATTTCTATTTTATGACATGCATTGAATTAACTTGACATAATTATTACTAGTGACAATATACTAGATGAAGTTGAAATCACAAGGGCTTTGTAACATATTTTGTATTAACTTGACAGTGAAATTGTTGCTTGTGTATAATTATTATTTGTGATATACAAATATTGGATAAATTTTAAATTGTATTTTCTTGAGACTATTGTATAAACTTGACAAAATAATTCATTTTTGATAGGTTTATTTTAAATCAATGTTACTAATTTTTTTGCGTTTTTAATTATGTAATGTTCGACACAATGTAAACTGTTTGAGAATAAATAAATGAAATGAAATGACGTATATCGCCCACACAGTGGCGTTCAACGACAAAATGTGGTCAGTGTGATTAAACTTTTTGGTTGTGGTACGTCTGAATAGATCCTAAGGGAATTTGGCAAGCCAAAAGCCAAAAGAGTATGAATAATCGACCAATCACATGCGAGATGAAAGCCGCGATGTGGATTTCTGTCATGTGTCTGCCTTGCTTAATTCACTTACGCAATAAGGCTGTTGGTGTTTGTATCAAGGTTTTGATTTTGCTGTCAAATGAAATCTTTTATGAATGTCGTATAACAAATATTTTTCTTCTATAGTAATAAACCGCATCCGTCATTTATTTCAACATATCGCAAGATTTAATAGAGGCCCGCCATGAAAAGAACTTCACAGATATCTGTGTATTCTGTATACAAACCTCAAGCTGTCACTCTTCCCCCTATTGCCGGGTTTCGGCGCGTCCTTGGCATTAACCAGATGCCTGGCCCCCCAGTTACACTGCACGAAGCGCCAGGCTCCGGCCACGAAAACTGCATTCCAGGAGTTACGGAACCTGTTGTCTTCGAAGCGGACTCCTGGCTGGTAGCCCGCAGATTTGCTGTATCCTTTGATCACCACACAGTGGAGACCTGCGTAGCTGTGGATGGAAGATTGACGTCAAAGATGATGTTGAATTAGGGTCAGTGTCGACGGCAAAGTCCATTTAGTGGTTCCTTTCGTGTTAGGTGAGTTCCAAGTAGATGAGAAGCTTTGTCGTGATATATTCATACTCGTGTCTTGCCAAAGAAATTTAGGTTAAGATTTGGGTGAACTTAATCGTGATTGTTCCAAGTAAAACTTAGCAGTGTATTTTTGTTTGTCTACGCTTCTTTTGAAAGCAAAATGATCCCTTGGTGAAAAACTCTTTGGATAACAAGAATATTGTATCTAAGAAAATTGTACTTGAAGGGTCCAAATGGAGCCCTCACGTCACTTGACTCGTCTTTGTCACTCACGTGTCCGTCTGTTTGTCTGTCCGTGTGTCTTGTCTGTCGCCTGTCACACAGGTTTTACAGCCAAACAGTTGGATAACAGTAAAAAAAAAACAAAAAAATTGCACAGTAGGTAGAAGCTTTTTGTTGACCCAAAGTAAGACAAATTGTCAAAAATTACTTTTAAATGTTTTTACGTGGGGCTCTGGTATATTTGTTTTAGAGCTCGTTGAGTATATGAAAACTATATTTTTGGTTTAAAATAATATTGGAAAACAAAGGTATGAGAAGCCACCAAAGTCAGCTGTTTTTTACAAAATTTTGTTTCGATTAATTTTTTAGCTTCCCATTGACCTAGGAACTCGAAATTTGGTGATAATGTTTAATATTACGTATATTTTGCTAACAAATACTAATATATCGACAAATCCTATAACAACAAACTTGTTTTTGCGGTTAGCTACGGAACCCTAAATGTGCGAAGTCCGGCACGCACTTGGCCGGTTTTTTCGACAACGTCAACATTTGTTTCAAAATACTTGGTTTAATAAACTAAACAAATATAACGAATCTTGAAAATATTATCTTACCTGCACAACCTCTTAAACAATACATGGTAACTCTCAGTCCCGTGTTTGATGCCTCTCAGCAGTCCCAGCGGAGAGTCTCCTCTGAGGTTGTCATCGAACTGAATGTTGTTCAGGTTCTTGACGGTGATCCAGCGGAATATGGTCCTCGCCTTCTCCACGTCGCTCGCGCATCTACCTACTAGCTGTCGGACTAGATCCGTAAATGTTTTTTGGTCTTCTTGTGCTACCTGGAATCAGATTTTGTAAGTAATCTTCAGTGTTGCTTGATGATTTTTTTGATTCGGATGCTCTTCAAACTGAGTTTTATTGACAAATTCTAGTAGTAGTTTGTACCTGTCCTATTGTTTTCCTTAATTACGACATATGAAGGGATATTTAGGACATACAAATATATTCTTCTATGGCTTTCGAATTTTCTCCTTCTAATGTTAAGTTATAATTAACGTCTGAATAACCATGCATGTAGTTATTTTCTTTCCCCCTTATTAATAAACACAGAATAAAGTTATACCAAGTATAAACCTATGAAAATGTATGGTTATTCCTTTGTTATTCTTGGCTTAACTTTATTCCATGTTTATTAATAAGGTGGTTTATGTTTAAGGTTTTAAAAACCCTATGTATAATTTATTCGTAGATAAGGGGATCTCTTTTCTTCTATCTTTGTGTATCCGGTACAAAGATGCCACAAACAGGCTAATAGCTGATAAATGATCCAAAGTTTTTTATGAGTAAAAAAATAATTTCCACTTACCGATATAGCAATCTTATCAACATCAGCGAACTCGGCGGGGTCTGTGTAGATGTGGAACTTGGACACCAGCGGGGGTTGTGGTGGTGGCGCTCGGGCTGGGTAGGGCGGGGCCTCCTCTCCGTCCACGAACAGCGAGGACGCTGCCATGTACTCCGACCGACGCTCCTGGATCAGCTCCATCATCTCGTGGCTTTGCTTCTCTACTAGGGCTGCTGTTGCTGCTCTGGAAGTGATAAAAAGGAAAGTTGGTTACAAAGGTTTTGGATAGCTGTAAGAACTTAAAATTGGGACGTTGGATCGTTTGTTCGGCGTGTATCCCGTGAGTTACTGTAACGGTTTCGGATGCATTCCACGTTAAGGGCTTTTTGTTACATTAGTGACTTTTCATACAGTCAACCGAACTTCCATAACAGTTTAACACTGAGGCGCCTATAATTCTTAGGTGGTAATTGTAGTTGATGTTTATTGCAGCGTATACAACAGCAGTCAACTATTTGCAAATTAAGCACTGTCTAGTGTCCAATAGTGTGTTATACTTAAGAGCAACACCAATATTTGAAAATTTGCCATATCTAGGTTGCTATTCAGCGTACACAGAAACATGACATTTGCGAGTAGGTAATTGTTCCATTAATGTGGTTTTATATGAGTCTAGTAAGAGATGGGTACTGGGTAGTCAGGTAGGTAAGGTACTAACCTCTCATGCTCCAGCATCTTCCTCGTCAAGCTCTCCTTCTTCTTATCTCTTCTCAGTGTCATATTCTTTTCCAAGTCCGCTCTCTCCTGCTGGTGACGTAACGTCAGGGCTCCTATCTCTGAGTCCGGTCTTCTCTTCTTGACCTGCATCTCTTGTTGGAACCTGTTCGTCAGCCTCTCTAGTTCGCGTTCCCATTCATCCTGGAATTTTATAAAGATTTTGTGAATATCCATTTAAAGCACCGATGTATATTTTTTGTGCTGAAACGATGGATAGGGTCGTCGATTGAGCCGAGCGAGCTTCGAAAATGCCTATACGCTCTTGTTTTGAAAGCTAACGTATTATAGGTGGTAGGGTAACTGACGTAGGCAGAGCTCCATACTGGCGATGCGCACAATATATGTGGAGAAAAAGAATTCAGTAGGTACGCCAAGACGAGATGTCAACCAAACACAGATAGTGAAAGGTAGACGGTGGGATCCAGGTCGTATTATTGCAGCGCACACTCTTTGGAGTTTTAAAATGTAGAATAATCAAACACATCATGTTTTGGATGGTGAAGGTTTTAAAATGATCTCTCAGAATTAAAACAATAAATTGTGGCATTTTAGATCACAATCGTTCTTGGACTTTATACCAATCCAACGTAACGTTAATATACAGTTGGCTGTTCATTTTTAGTGTTTTGGATAGTAATGGTAGGCCCTAATTATGAAAATCTTGAGCTTTAAAGCAAATTGGAACTTTATTATGTAGTATTAAGCCGTTTCGAGAAAGGGATGGTGCTTACGGTTTTGCTCCTCCAATCTCTTACACGGCTTCATGATGTCTTTAAGTCATAATACCAGTGTGCTTATGCCGAGTTTTTTAACGTACTCGCTCGTGATAACGTAAACGATCGCTTATGTCAAAATTTATACAAAAAAAAGAGGTTTCTCCTGACTGTCACCAGACGGCGCTTCTCCAGTTTCAATACAAATTGTCGTTTACGTTAACACGATTGAGCGTGAATATAACTTGCACTAAGACCTCTGAATTATAATAAAAGGCTGGTATTCAGCAGAATAAAGGTATTACCTGTATTTCGTCTCGTATTCTTCTGTTTTCTTCTTCGCGATGTTTGGAGAACTTTCTGTACAAGTCGTCTTCTTCTTGCCGGTGTTTCATTTCTAATTTAGTTTGTTCATCGCGATCCTGTGGACAACCAAATACGAAAAACATTAGTGCATCTTTCATTAGGTATAGCAGTTGATTGAAGTAGATTTATTTGCCTATGGATATTAATTTGAGCTAATAGTATTCTCATTTTCACTACGAATGCATTAATGTGGAGATGCAAAATTAAGCCTTTCAGAACAGTAACTGTTTTTTATTTTATTTGTTATGGGTTTGCTCTTGATTCTAGTCTAGGTCAGAGGTGACAGAGACAGAGTCGACGATGGACTGAATTTCACTGAATCCCAAACAACTTAGTTTGATTTTTTTATCGCTTTTCGTAGAATTTACAATTATTTCCTCACTTGCGGGTATAGGCTTATTTTGTGTGCAAACTGGTCAAATCTCAATAGTTTGCTAATCTTCGTTTGCGAGGATAGGTAATACGAGTATGTATTGCCCTAGTCGTATCTTGTCAAGTTCATAGTCGTTAAGCTTGTGATGATGATGACATAAATCATAAAAGCTTAATGAACCTGTCTTTAACATCAACTTGGTGTAATTTCGGTTGGTAAAAAAAAGTTAATAACAGCAGAGTTTTTATTGAACCAATGAGGCTTTTCATCAGACTATTGACCTTTTTATTTATTGATAGTAACTTGAGCATAAAGCAACCACTTTCCAACATTATAGATGCTTGCAAATAGATAAGTAGGGCCATAATTATTTGCATATTAATCTTCGTTATAAATCAAAGTATATGCATACCTAGCATATCTAATTAAATCTAGCTTAGCTTAGCAATGTGTCAGCAGATTAGCGGCAAGACGACCATTAGATTGTCACGATGGAAAGTGTCGCCACCTGGCGGCCGCCGAGGAAAGTGAAACGATTGTGTCGTTCACCTGCGCGCGCGCAAGGTAGCGATTAGATCATGGAATAGGCAGGTTAAGAATGTCCACTTCAAACATTTGTCATAACACGTTGATGTTTTTTTCCTAGCTTAATATTAAAGCATTGATAGCAGGAGCAGCGAATCTTAACCATATTTTCGGCATTATGGTAGACTGTCAAGTCTACCTGGCTACTCCCTTATTACAAGTGCGTGGGATGGTGATTGATCGAGAATATTCATTTGACATTGAGCACACACACATCTGGTATTGCTGAAATATTTTGAGATTTGGGATACTTAATAATAATAAATTTATGCTTGATGATTGATAGGCTTCAGAAAGCGATACATGACCCTACTTACACCCTACTGCTGTAGGAACACCACTAACATTATTGTGTGTCAGTTCTTTTGCAGTAGGTGAGGATTCAGGCTTCTCCGACCCAGGCCATTTTTTACGTGTGATCGCCTATCCCTTATAACGTTCGCTAAGAATTAAACCTTCTGTCTTTACCGTCCAATCGACTCTATGATTAGATGACCGATCATACTTGCTCATTTATTGATAGATCGCCTACAGGTTTATCACAGTGTTCACGGCGATTTTCTGTCTTTTAATAGTGTTTTTGCGGTAGCGCGAATGCCGGAAGACTTCATAAATTGTTCATAGCATCGTAAATCGGAAAGTGTTTAGCAATTTCCTAGTGTGTTCTAGACAAAGTAAGATGACTTTCTACCTGGCATTGCCTATGAGTAAAGAGGATTATTATCTTTATTTTTAGTGCTGAATTTATTAGTAGAGCTGCCGTATATTGCCCGTGGAATGATCGCCAATTTCTCAATGCAAGTGCTGAGGAAATGCATTTCTTAAAATGATTTATGGCCATAAGTCAGCGATTATGTCAAGTTATCTGCTTTGTGCTTTGGCTATTGAAAAGGTTACTGGTTACTGGCACTGCACACTGGACTTGCAGCAGTTTCGGCTCGTGACCATTGCCTTATTAATTTTGTCCAGTTTGTCTATACTCAATCTTTTAAATGATTGTTTTCACTGATCCTCTTTGCTACTACTCAATCCACCCATCTTACAGAACAAATAGATATTAAAAGGCAATTATTTCTCCTCCTTTAATATCATCTGAGGCACAACTGTAATCTTATGCCCCAGTGAGTATAAGATGTAGTCGATTTCTGATGAGATTTTTTGCTTGGAACTAACAGTAACCATTATCAGTGAGCGATGCCCGTCTCTGGTTTTAATGATCCTCTTTTTTTGATATTATGGAATGGAAATATAATTGAGTAACCGTTGTCAATCATAGGCGTGAATATTATAAGTTTTTTTATGTGAATTTGGGGGCCTGGTTGCGAATCTGAGAGAAGTGTAGAATTTAGAGTTGTATTTACTCCCTTAAGTATGTATTTCTTCCTTTAGGTTGTGTTTCTGCGAAAAATACAACTCTACTTTGTGTGTGTCAAAGTTAAGAAAATATTTTAAGTATTTTTTTGTGAACTTGTAAGCCCGGTTGCGAATCTGAGAAAGAGGTGTAGAATTTACCGGTGTCCCTTTTAGTATGTATTTGTATGTTGTGTTTCTGAGGAAAGTCCTACTCTACTTTGTGTGTGTCAAAGTTATGAACATTTTGGAAATATTTAGATTTTTAACAAGAGCGTCAGCAAGAAAACCCTAAGCGGTTTAAATTTTGTCAATAGACAAGGTTCGATTGTGCTCATAAATGCCAAAGATAGGCTTAGAAGCACGATTGTCTGTCCAAGGAGGCTCTTTCATAGCAAATCTTAGCGATGCAATAGTAGCCCGAGGCATAGCGCTTCAATTACTTAAAAGCATATTCGTAGAATAGGAAGGTAGAGCTTCAACTTATTCAATATCCTGGTCATTCGAAGGCTTCAGGCGTTGAACCAGATCTCGCCAACACTTATGTATTTAAACATAATGCATTATTACGTTTGCCTCAATTTGAACTCTCGTATCTCGTGTTATTGCATGTCGTTATCTTTTAGAGCTGTTTAGAGCTTCGGGCAGCGAAACGATACATTGAAACAGAGTTTAATATGAATAATATTATCATTGACTTCCAATGAGAATGCAGTAAGATATCATTTTCATGACGCGAATTTAAATGCGTCATTCCTTAAAGGTCCCTCAGTGCATATACTAACAGATTTGAAAAGGAAATAAAAAATGAAGTTGAAACACCCATTCAAGGTTAGCTACACACAACATGAACTCATTGCAAGTAGGTCACGACACGATCATTGAATCATTCAATAAGTATCCATTCACACCGAGAGACACACGGCTCTTAATAATATTTACTGCCATTTAGTTTAGCACAAAGTCTCTGTGAACGAATGAATGAACCCGGCCGATGCGACTCAACGACATGTTAATATTACGTAAATAGTCACCGAGTAACAATGGCTTCACATTATCATTTCATTAAAAATGCGAGTTTATATCGTGCCGCGGGAGGGTCGGCGGGCGAGGAATTTGTTTTTGTACAAGTTAATCGTGTAGATAACGGGACTACATTATTGGCAGTACCGCGACAGCGACTCGCCGACCGGTCGTGTTTCATTCTGCACTTAATATAAGTTAAAAATGCTCAAACTAGTCAGAGGGATACGCCGGCTGAACCAATGCCGGCACAACCATGCTACCGTCATCGGCACCGAGCCGAACAGAACCGACCCTTACTACCAAGAGAATAAGGCCAGAATGGATGAGCTTGTCGACGAGCTACGGCAGAAAACCGGTGATACCATCAAAGGCGGCCCGGAGGAAGCCGTAAAGAGGCACACTGCGAGAGGAAAACTGCTCGTCAGGGACAGGATAAACCGGTTGGTGGACGAGGGAAGTGACGTTTTAGAATTGAGCACGCTGGCCGCCGTCGACATGTACAAAGGGCAAGTGCCGAGCGCTGGCATCGTCACCGCCATTGGCAAAGTTCACGGTCGTGACTGCATGATTGTGGCTAATGACGCCACTGTTAAGGGAGGCACTTATTTCCCCATGACAGTGAAGAAGCATCTGAGAGCTCAAGCGGTTGCGCAGGAGTGTCGTCTTCCGTGCATATATCTCGTGGACTCCGGCGGCGCGCATTTACCCGATCAAGCCGAAGTCTTCCCAGATAAGGAACACTTCGGAAGGATATTTTACAATCAAGCTAACATGTCCGCGGAAGGAATACCGCAGATCTCAGTCGTTATGGGCTCATGTACCGCCGGAGGCGCGTACATTCCGAGCATGTCCGATGAAAGTATAATAATTAAAAATCAAGGAACTATTTTCTTGGCCGGTCCACCTTTAGTGAAGGCTGCTACAGGTGAATCAGTATCTGCTGAAGATTTGGGAGGTGCTGACCTGCATTGCCGTCAATCTGGTGTAACAGATCATTATGCTCAAGACGATGAGCATGCTCTACACTTAGCTAGAAATGTTGTTGCCAATTTAAATTGGAATAACGAACAGAGGACAAGAATACATGCACCAAAAGTTGACGACCCTGTCCATGACATTAACGATCTTCACGGCATCGTTGGAGCGAACATCCAGAGACCTTTCGACATTCGCGAAGTTGTTGCTAGAATAGTTGACGGAAGTAGATTCCATGAATTTAAACAACTTTACGGAGATACATTGGTAACTGGTTTTGCATCTATGTATGGACATCCTGTTGGAGTGATCGGTAACAATGGAGTGTTGCATTCTGAGGCAGCTTTGAAAGGATCACATTTCATTCAACTTTGCGCAGCTAGGAAGATTCCCCTACTCTTTCTGCAGAACATAACTGGTTTCATGGTTGGCAAAGACGCAGAGGCTGGAGGTATCGCCAAAAATGGTGCCAAGATGGTGACAGCAGTCAGTTGTTTCAAGGGACCCAAGGTCACGGTGTTGGTTGGAGGTAGTTTCGGTGCTGGTAACTACGGAATGTGTGGTCGTGCGTACTCTCCCAGTTTCCTCTATATGTGGCCAAATGCGAGAATATCAGTAATGGGTGGACCTCAAGCTGCTACAGTGTTGTCTTTGGTAGCTAAAGATAAGGCTCAGAGGGATGGAAAGCCTTGGACGGATGAGGATGACAAGAAAGTAAGAGCGCCATTAGAAGCCCTGTTTGAGAAAGAAGGTCGTCCATACTACAGTACTGCAAGACTTTGGGACGATGGAGTCATCGCTCCAAAAGACACAAGAAGAGTTATTGGACTCAGTTTATCAGCAGCATTGAACGCTCCATTTAGAGACAGTAAATTCGGTGTGTTCAGAATGTGAAGTGATAAAGACAAAGTCACAGTATGACGAAACTTCGTGTTATCAGTAATTAGGCGTATCGCCCACACTGATTTTTATTATTTTGAGTCTTACAAACTTTTTATTGCCGTCGTTTACCTCTTAATTAATTGTGATAATGTTCGGCTAGCCATTTTATGAACTGTAAAATAAAGTTTGTGATTATATCATGCGTATCTTATCGTTTGCGATAGCGTTGCTAACTTGAATATCGTTGTGATTATTAGTTAACTTGGTATCAGTAAGATTCTTACTTAAATATTGGTTCTGCCCTTATCGTGTCGAATTATCTACGTTGTTATCAAACACGCCTTTGTTTTTGTTTAAAAGACTTACATTGGTGGATATAATTACGTCATAATTATTTATCAGCTTATTTAAGACTTTCTGTTTTTAAGGTCAAGACTGAGGTTAGTTTTCCGAATTGCGTTTTGGCACTAATCAATTTCGTAATCAAATTTACTAATAAGCTTGTTCGGTTTCTGCATTTATTCTTAACCATAGGTTATCTATTCCAGATTTGTTTATTTTTTTTTAAATAGCTTTTTCGAATCAATGGCTATTGAGAAATATCTGTTTGACTCGGCAAATGAGCATTAAAAACCTAGAGATCAACTGTATGTCATTTGTTTTTTTTTTTTTGTAGAATGTCTGTGAATGAATATGTCCTGACAATATTTCTCAAGGTCTAGCCTTAGGAAGGCAAACAGGTTATCAAAACAGTCTGAAGTTGTATAATTCAAGAATTCTTTACTCAATATTATCACAGATGTTTTTTCAATGGAAGCATTTTGTGTAAATACGTGATAAGTATTTATTTATGTAATAAAATTTTACTTTTTCGATTTTTATGTTTTTTGTTCTCTACGTTGGTGTGATACTAAAGTTAGTTATAAGTTATCAAATTCTCGTACAAATAAATTAGGTCCTGACGTAGATTACCTACCAATTCGAAAAATATATAAATATTTGTTAGCAACAATTTTAGTCATAGACCGAGAGAGAGTCGATTTGCTTCTTAGCAGTCGGGTAGTAAGAATTACTAAACAATTTAAATAAGTTAAATAAAGTTGTTTTGTAACAATATGCTAATTATATTCGTCATTAACGAAACGAATTAAATACAATCCTAATTTTCCTGTTATTCGCGTTAGTAGCGCTAAATATCCTAATGTGTTCTAAATATAAATATCCAGAAGGTAAAAATTACTCCTAGACAAAAAAATATTCTACAAAGAGTTGTGTAATATTTGCAGTGACGGTAAATCATAACCAGTCTAATTACACGGCACAATAGCTATAATAAAAGACACCGTTGGTCTATTAGCATGCAAATGTAATACAATGACCCGGCCGCCATTAACAAAGTTCAAGTTTAACAATTGGGTATCAGCCACTCACTTTTAACATCTAGTCTAGATGACAAGGCCGGCTTTATATTGATAATACCTGTGCCAGCTCCTTCTTTTTTTGAAAATGGCGAAACTATCATGGCGTAGGAAGAAATAAATGGCGGGAACTGGGTTAACCTATCACGATTTATAAGATTTTGTTGTAGTACCGATTTTATATTTCGATTTATTTATAACGCTACATGTTACAGTATTAGACATAAGTATTGTTATTAACAAATGTAGGTTAGGTACGATCATGATCCGTCTCTCGTTTTCTTCGCCTTACATTCAAGGCTAAATTGGCTTTATAGTATCCAATTTCACTGTAAATCATAATAATAAACAATTGATTGGTAACAATATGTCTGCGCTTACGTTCGAGTCTCGCTCATTTTACGCTTTCCAGTCGCAACGGTCGCCGCGTGCGTGATTTTTTTCTAACTGGAATTCTTCACAAGAAAATCTATCCGGTGAAGCACTGACAGTCTATTAACAGAGTTAATTGCCTATCTATATGGTGGGTACACGGCGTTGGCCTCATTTTCAAAACATTTTTCCTTATCACCATGTTCCATATTCGAAAAACAGCGGGAAATTCTTGATTGTGTGTAACCGAACGTAATTGAGGTGTCCAAGTTTCATTGGTTTTATGGCAGGTCCAACCTTTGCCAAAAAACCAAGATTAGATTGCCGTTACAATTCGTTATTTATCTATACTCACAACGTACATTACGTTCTATATGTAAATATGAATTCAAAAAATATTGTGTAAGCACGTACTTTTTTGTGGATAAATAAAATTAAAAAAACCATTACGTTGCATTTTCCTTCGATTTTCAAACAACTGCACCATAAAATAACCTTTTATTTTTATAGCACACTTTTACTTTTTAATTTATTGGCGCGTATGGGCTCATTGACTTAATGTAAAAAAATTGTGTCATTGTCTATGGATGCGCGCGCTGCGCAGTCATGTGCAATGAGACTCTAAATTTCCCGCCATACCACGTATTATTTCCATTTCCACTTTTGTTTTATTTCAGCTGTATGAGTGAAGATAAAATAGTGTATGCAACGGCACATAACTAGGTATTAAAATACTTGTGTGATACTAATATCACACTCTGCCTGACCGTTGCATAAACTACTATTATAATTTAAGTTTATTAGGGTTATATAGAACAAGTCACAGTTAAGACAGCATAAAAATTCCAAGTTTTATGCATCTAAATCGCATATTTTTTAAATGAAGTAATAGGAAATTGATTTAGAAGAAAATTACTGAGTGGTCTAAAGTTTAAACGCCTAACAAGATCCGATTTCAAACAATTCATAATTTATTTGGCTTGAACTCTTGAACAATACGCTATAAATTTTAATGTTAGCCATGATGATTGCTGACAGGTGCTTGAAAGTTCTCAGAATCGTGCTCCCAGCGCTGTGAGTTTATGAATAAGAAGCCAAGTTACAAGGAATTAAGACTCTTTCGTTTTTCTTTGCTGTACTAAGCAACAATAAAGAACTCTTATTTTAAAACTATTGGGCGTCAGAAAAATGATGTAGCAGTTGACGAAAGGAAACTAGTAGGGACGAGGAGGAAGAGATTTTGGGGGTCTAATCCAATAGTCTAGTCACTCATACTACATGTCTTCACAGTACCTACCTTCTTACATCCAGAGTGCGTTTGAGAATGGAGAAGACTAAAGAAACGATAGATGGACTGTCTGACTTTTTTTGGTGAGAAAGAGTAGAAGAAGGAAAAAAGAAAAAGAAGGATAAGAGAATTGACCTTCGTATATCAAGAATCGCCTGTGTTCTGCTTTAATTAAAAACCAAGGAAAGAAAGACTAACTTTGTCCTCATAACCTTAGGTCCTTCTCTTAAAGGAGACCCAGATCAATGACTTCTATATTACTCTTGGAACATTAATTATTTCTTGCGATAAAATACAATGCATGTTTTCATCACCTTCAAAACAAAATAATTAATAACGTCTGGGTTGTCAGTCATCTTTACAAAGGTCGTCTGCAATTGCACTTGCGATTTGCATTTTACTTCTGTCAATCATAAAAGTGACATCTGATGACTTTGAATAGGGTGGATACGAACTACATCTGATTCGTGTCTATGTGAAAATAATGTGAAATTTCGGTTCCGAAGTAGCCGTAGTACTTCTTGTAGGGAAGCTTACGCACTACATCCGAACTCTATCCGTCATAATCTGTCATTATTCAGAACATTTTGAACTCGGCACTCGAATCACAGGTACGGACTTGTAGTGCGTACTGTGCGTAGCCGACCTAAATGATTTTGAAATGAAGATGACGTCTATTATGGCTACGCGTTTTTTTTGGAAACTGTATAAGTACAACTCTTGAGTTTTGAGTAGTAGAGTAAAATGGTCTAGAATCTAGCTAGACCATTTCCAAAATAATGTGAACTATATACTATGGGAACATTTTAAATATATTTCTTAAAGTGTGATTATACATTAAAGTTATGTCAAGGTGTTTTTAGTATCACGCGAATTTGCACGCGGGCTTTACATATTATTATAGGTTACGCATGCGGGGCCAAATGCAGGCCAAACCCGCGTGCGTGAGCAAACCGCGTCAAATCCGCGTGGTACAAAAAACACCCTAACGCGGTCCAAGAAACGATCACACCAAAACTGACGTATTTCTAAATAATTTTCACCATCTCGAAGACAATTTGTTCATCTTTATTTTTGTTATAGGTACGCCTTTTTATTTTAAAGCCAAAGAATAATATCCAAAGTTGTATGTTCGACTAAACCTGGGTCACGCTCACGCGGGTGTTAAGCATGTTTCCATTTTACTCCCTCAAGGTCGCTGGCTGGCTGTTGTCACCGTATAAGTGCTAAATGTACAGTTTCCCTGAAACTCGATCGCTTGCAATAAATCTCATATCATTGTGAGCTGTAGTATACCGTACTTGAGTTAATACTTAGATTGATATTTATGTGAAATTCCAATTGCTCATTTGAGTCAATGGTCTACTTAGCGAGGACGTTGTGCCCGATCCGGTAAAATTGATTAGTTGTTTTATGGTTATAAATAAATCGATCAGAAATTGATGCTGTTGCAAGAAATATGTTAAGAAACCTATAAAAATCCTAGCTGTGTAACGGTTTAGTTTTCTTGTGTATTTTGGATTATTAAAACCTGACGCAATAAACGATTTATATATGATCTTGAATATGATTATCATCACCAGCCTATAGTGGTCCACTGCTGGAGATAGGCTTTTTCTATCGCAAGCCAATCATATGGATTCTCAACAATTCTCATAAACCCAGCTGCTACCTGCCAACCCTAATTACCACATACCTGACCTTAACAGTTAAGATCTGCAAATCGCATTTATTACAATCTATAGTTACAAAAATGACGTGTCCACTTTCTTCGGCAAAGGCATTTCCCTATTCAGCCACATGCTTGATCTGTTGCGTTCGGTTACACAATCGTCCGCCAATCGGGCGCGTTCTTAATTAACAACTTTCTATCTGCGAGTCAACGAACGAGGCTGTAGGTTGACTTGACGTTGTCTTGTAGATTAAAAAATATAATTAAAAATGTTTGTTACATAGTGCCTGCCTATTGTTTTTGTGATGACTTGATATGAAATGGCGAAGAGATTGCTTTTGGCATAAAATTAAAGATAGATAACAATCTACTTTTCATAGTTCTTCTTGGCTACATTGGCCATTACTGGCTATGCATTATATTCCAGCACCACCAGATGTGGTTGTGCAAGGATCGGTTTCCCGTACGGTTTGATATTAAACTCAGGACTATCTCGCTCGCCAACCTGCGTATCTATTGGGCCATGGCCGTTTTAAGTGATGGCTTTTACGAAACGGAAAGTAGAAGTTAATTCTCTTTGACCTCCACCTCGATAAAAAAGCCGCGAATCTTTGTGCATCTACAATTTCTCTGCCTTTGAGTAGCAAAAAACGAATTACGATGTAAATATGAACAACAACCTTTAACGAAATGAGCTGATAATAAGATATTTTGCAGTTTTACTGGTTATCTTCATGGAAAGAGCTTTTGAGATTAATCAAGTAGGTATAGGTAACAAGCGTAGCAAAAATATTCATGAAAAATCTGCATAAACTGATAACAGTTAAAACGATTACTGAACTCTTATATAGGTCTGTGCAAGTGTATTATCAAAATTATGGTTTATGTATGTAGGTACAGTACAACTATTTTCTTAATATCCCTCCGCAAACATCGCATTTCCGAATACAAACGGTGCTAATTTCCATTAGATTTATCGTGTATAATAATTTGAATTCAGAACTAAGTACTTTATTGTTGTTTTGTTTTGATTTCCGTGAGAAATATATAGAGCTGTAACAATAGCAGCTTACCACCGTTTTTTTTGTAAATTACATTATGTTAAAAGAGTATTAACCACTCTATACACTTCCAAGTTGATTGAGAGCGTCCGGTCTGCACCAAGTGCAAAGGGCAACTGATAGAAATCCAAGTATCCAATGACTGCCGAAACACGAAGTTTGCTGAGGGACATTAAGGACATTTTAATACTGTAACTATGTACCGAGATCATTAAGAATACGGGTTAAAAATGGAGTCCTATAGTCAGCTGCTTGGTTACGGTAACACGTTAATATATCATTTCACGACTGTTCATAATTAAATGTAATTAATATGGTGACTATCCAATCTGACTGAGTCACGTTTCGCGGAAACAGCACAGATACTATCGCTGGTTTCATCTGAGTAAACTTGGTGGTCCCACCGAAATACAGTGAAGACAGAAGATCCACCATTGCGTGTAGCATGACCATCCCTACGTCTACGAAGAATGATCAAAGCCCAATGATTTTCTATTAAACAGATACGTTATACACTCACAAAACAACCTTCAAAAAGTGTTCCGCGCAGCACACATGCACACTTTTCATTCCTCTGACATTTCACTACAAGTCGAAAGGGATGGCTTGATAAAACCAACAAGAAAAAAAGAGACAGCTTGTGTTTGTCACTTGCGTGTGAATGTAAACAAACATTATACTGGCCACCACTGCATTTACCATCTCTTTCTTTTTCTAACCTCCAAATATTAGGAAAAAAAAAAGTAAATTGAGGTGTATTGCGTACTTACATAATGGTATGAGATCCCTTCTGTTTTATGTACTTTGGTAGGGTCAGTGCTTTGAATTATCTGACCACTCTTAGAAGAAAAAAGAGAGGAAGAGGGGTTAGATATGGCAGAGCACTGTCTGTACCATAAATACACATGATGGCATTTTTAAAATTTTGTTTTTGTTTCAACAAAGCGTATCGCTCTTCGTCATGCGTGACATAGACTAAAGACTATACGTCCCAATTAGGTCGTATTCGAGTCTTCACAATGCGCGCGCTCATAACATATCTGTTTACTAGAATACCATTGTCAAAGTCAAAGTAAAATCGTTTATTTCAATTAGGCCATTAAGTGGCACTTTTGAATGTCAAAAGTATTAAAAGGAGTTTATTACCAATATCACAGATAATCCAATACCTTTAAACGAGCAATTCTTGTATATATATAATCTGAATCTCGGAAACCTGCGTACTAAATTTCATAAAAATCATTGGAGATTTTTATGAAATTTAGTACGCAGGTTTCATTTTTAGAAAACGTCGTTTTTTCTATTTTCACCCGAGCCCAGCTCGGTCGCCCAGGTACTATAATTAAAACATAGTATAAAATACTAGTAAAATAATATTTCTCCTATTCAATGGACATTTATTAATTCTTTCTAAACAAGTTGACTGAAAATACATAATATGTTGACATAAAGATCTCGACCCCACCCCCATGACTCTTGCCCATCTACGACGACTAGGAAATGATGTCTTGAGTCGTTTACAACAGAAAAAATGTCTGTTTGATTTGTTTTTTTTTTTTTTGATCAGAAGGAGAATGCATCGGGTATAGAGGCAGGCTATGGGGGAGACCTCTGCCCAGCCGTGGGACAGTACTTATTCGTTAAAAAAGGTGCATTACACCATTTTCGTTATTTTTTTCATCGCCCCGTAGAAATCTTTCTACAATCTATAAATTTGCCTTGCGTTTATACAGGCAAAAGAAAATTAGAAATATATTTCAAACTTTCGAGCCAGCGTAACATAGTAATAAATCAATGCGGTCATAGATATCGCGTGACGTAACGGTAGATATGGATTTACTAATGCAGCTACCTGTCAGACAGGTTCGGACAATCTGCGCTCTTACTTTCTTCGTCATCACGATTGTTAATCACAAATGTCTAGCAAACAGTGCTTCAAGGATTTTTTGGCGGTTAAATGACACTGTCAGAAGGCAGAATTGGCATTCTTCTGTGGATATCGTATTGTAATTTCCATAAAAAAAAACATAAAATGTTTATCAACAGCGCCCTACAAGTGCGCGCCAAAGCAATATGGCGGCCAGGCGGCATGCATTATTTTCACTACGCACCATACTTATGTTCCTTGAGAAAATATTGATTCTAATCTGTTTTTTTTTAAGTTAGTAGCTATCCAGGCTACCTTAATAAGTTTGATATTTTGGCAAACCATCCAATAAATTTAAAGATCACGACAAAATCGTAAGATTTTGACAGTACGATGCATTATGCTCCAGCCGTCTAGGTTTTGTCTCTGTATCTTCACAGTACCAATTATAAATACATAGTTTAAATAGAGTGGGTCTTCTGTTATAACCTGTTTGGTGTAACGCACAAGTGTTTCTGTATTATAACTGTTCTATTGTTGTGTTGAGCTGATTATTCACGGATTTGTCGGAAAAACTCTCCTATTTATAGAGTGGACGGCACAATGTACGGTAATGGTGGCCTTTGGCTTCTAATTCAATCTTGTTTCACCTGATAAAATTGAGCTGTTGAGAAATACGAGCATTTGTGTGACTTGAATTATGTTTCGGCGAAATTGGAAAAGAATAAATATGATACATAGAGACAGTAAAACAGAATCTGATTTAGATATTGATATGTACTACAATTTAATCAGCACCTGCCTAACCTTTTTTCATCTACATTCTAAATGGTGTTGTTAAACTGTTGGGGTCGGCTTCAAGTCCAACCGAATGCTAGTTGGTTACAAGAAATTTACATAGATGAGTTCAGTTTCATAAACAGTAACTCAAGTAGACAACACTGACTATATAAATGTAGGAATCTGACATAATTATATCAAAATCCTATCTCTAGTAAGCTACTAATTAAAACAACGAAAACAAATCTTACACAAACACTAATTACTAGAAAACATTTCAATCCTAACCTCAAATTAAAAACAAACATCTCAATAGGACCGTATCCACAAACGTGACGACTTCTAAGCAATTTCCTCCTTAATGAACAAATACGGTAATCCGCTCGGCGCACGAGTCACGACACGACGCAGCTATTCCCAAATTAGGAAGAGTGACGTCACTTCTTCGAGCCTTGTAAACGCCAAGACAAGACAAAACTTTGGAACAAAAATAGATCATATTTGAATAGATTTAGTTAAAAGTTTGATTGATAAGCGATAGAGTATTGGTATCAAAGATACTTTATACCTTTGATACCAATACTCATATAATCTCATACATGACATGAGAAGGGGTAAGTGAGGAATGGGACTTTGAATTGTAAAAAAAATACAGATAATAATATAGTTTGAGAACAAATCTTTTACCTATGGTAGATTTATTGAAAATCGATAGAGTATTGGTAGCAAACATAACCCATATCCTAACATAATATGAAGGGAGGTTATATGAACCTTGTAAACGCCTTACTAAAAATGGAACAAAGCTGTATTTGAATAAAAAGAACATTACAAGGTTGGAATCGTCGGTGCTCCGTAGACCAATTGAAGTTTGACCAGTTGGTCTATCGGGAAAATTACATGTTTCCATCGTCCAATTTTCAACTGGGCTATGGAGAACACTGGACGTAAACCAAAACTATGTTCCATTATAACATTATAATCCTGAGTTCACACCAGTTTTCTCTACTTTGGGTTCAAAGAAGCCTTTGATATATTTTTGGTTCACATCAAACTGAATTCAAAAATATTATAAATAAATAAATACAATATAATATAATATTAGCTAATTATAGTTAATTAAAATAGACTCTTCAATGAAAAGATAGGAAACTATGTAAACTGTTTGAAATGGCCACTGCACAGAAAACGTATATGTCATTATGGTGTCCATGTAATTAATGGCAATGTATACATTTTTGGATTTACTCGTTTGCCTCCCAGTGGGAAGAATTGACGATATTTTTTTTATTTTTTTCCAAGACAATAAGCCGTTTTTTGAGCATTTAAGGGTCATCCATTTTGTTACAGAATATTTCAGACAGTTTGTCCCACCTGCATATTTTTCACTGCCGTGCTTGCAATGCTTACTTCTTTTATTTGATATTTTAAACCATCGATCTATATAAGTAAGAAAGTTTAAAAAAAATACAACCGACTTCCAAATAAAAACACTACAAAGTGAAAAATAACTTTTATTTTGGCAGGCGGTGTCAAAACCCGAAGAAACGAAAACAGGAACACCGATTTTCGAAATTGGAGTTATTTTTCACTTTGTAGTGTTTTTATTTGGAAGTCGGTTGTATTTAAAAACAAACGTTTTTTTACATGCTTATGAACAAGGCTTTACAATACTATTATACTGGTCAGCGGAACATTTCTCAATTCTCCATAGCCCAGTTGGTAATTGGACGATGGAAACTTGTAATTTTCCCCATAGACCAATTGGTCAAATTTCAATTGGTCCATGGAGCACCGACGGTTGGAATAGAATAAGATAAAGGATTGATTGATATAGGTCATAGAAGATTGCATCAATCGTAAAATGACATAAGATAAGGACAAAACATCTAAATAAAACAAGAAACGAAACATCAATGGGATGTGGTTTATATTCTTTTCTTCTTCATAAGAAATCGTTATTTTTTATTGCCCGATGACAGTATTCACTGTGTACCAGCTGCATACAATTAAAATAATGCCTGTCGCATTCTGACCTCTGTACCTACCAAAGTGTTTTGAAAATTTTATAAACAAAACCATCTGTAACTATCTAAAAATGTGAGAAATCTTGGACTTCAGAACTAGTAAAATTGCCACAATATTGTAGGAAGTACATCAATATCTGCTTTCGGCTTATAAAGACATCATTCAGCTTCAGTCCAACATCGAGAATGAGCCACCCAATGACGGTCATGAAAAAAGTCTGTCATCGCTAGGCATCCACAGTACCTTCAAAACAATAGCCATATCAATTAAACATAATTCCCAATACATTAAATTCCCAAGGGACAGTTATGAGGTACGAACACAACACGTCGCTTCGGACGCAATCAACGGACCGACATAGTTCGCTAATGTTTCCTACTGTGTTAGCAGTATGTGGGCAGTGTCCAGTAATGGTGGCAAAGCGGGACAGTCTTGAACTGTCAATGATTTCTATTTTTAGGTGCGTTATGAGAAAAGAGATCATAGTTAACTGAATATAAGTAGATCATGTTGAACGCTCCCTTGCAGCCCGGTAGCATTTTTTTGTCGTTCTGTACCTTAAATTAAGTTCTCTAGAATCCTTTAGTATCCATAATTATTATCATTTGGTATTATCATTGCACTGAGCAGTGGTGGCCCAGCGGTAACGACACCGACTTACGTGCTGTAAGTCGTGGGTTCAAACCCAGGCAGGCGCTTTACTTTGTGTAAATTATTTCATCACCACTGCTCTAAAAACGGTGAAGGAAAATCATAGTGAGGAAACCGGCATGTCCTAGAACCATACATTTTAAATTTGTGACATTCACCAACCCGCACTGGACCCGAGTGGTGGGTTAAGGCCCATTCCCTCTCTCACAGAGAGGAGGTCTGTGTTCCAGCAGTGGGAACATTTAAAGGCTGATGATAATAATCATTGCAGTAAAAGTTATTTTATATTATGCTCTTTCTCTCGTTCTCGTTTGATTGGTTCGGGGTTTTTGTTGGTTGTCCCGTATAAGCCTAGTGTATTTCTAAACTATTTCCATCCAGAAAAATATTCTCTGCCCGCCATCTTTCATAACATCAATATTTGGTTGGATGTTGACTAGGTTCCATACTTTCCTCAGGTTTACTTTTTTCTTTCCTTGCACTAGTTTGTTTGCAACCGTTATGAACCTTAAATCACTGCCACAATCTTCTCAAACACCAACAAAAGTCGATAAAACATGGACATTCCTTCAAACACCTCCACTTCTGCACACCCCGCCGTGCCGTACTTAATGGCTGATGCAAATTATACACCGCTACTCACTGTAATGTCAGTTTTTGTCCGCACCGTGTATGTACGTATGTGTTTAGAAATCCTATTTGGATCACGATGTCTTCGGGCCTCGGGTTACGGGCCGTTAATATGGAGAAGTTGTGTTAATGTGCCGTGTAATTTTGATGTGGTGTGTGGCTGAATAGTGGGAGATTTGGTTAGGAGTACTAGACTTTTGGAGGCGGAGCAGTGTGTAAAGCCCCGCAAACCTCTATTGAAAAGGGAGGATCTTCAGACCAGACTGGTGTTGTGTCTGGTCTGTGCAACGGTCCGATGAATCGCGCTGAAAACTCTGCTTGCGCAATACAGAATTTTGTGTGACGTCGTCATTAGTTCCGTGTCTGGCGGCTTAGAAGCCGTTACAACTTAATAGAGCAGCATTGTAGCTTATCCTCAGTTCCTGAGAGAAAGGAGGCACTGGGGGTAAAACTCGCACCATAGGCTCATCACACTGGTATTCTTTTGCAAAAAGACATGACTTTTGCGCTAAAGGATTAAAAATATACTCTCCTTTTTGTTCTGTTCCTGACCACCTCGGGTCCTGATGTGTGAGGGGCTACGGACGTCTTCGAGTCCGTCGCCCCTGGACCCATTTAGGGGGGCTGGAAGAGGGCTTTGTCCGCCCTCTACCGATGCCCGGCACGTCTGCTGCGGATTGGGTTAGCGGATGAAATCTCTCTCTCCCTCTCCGCAGCCTCCTTCTGCGAGACGACTGTTTCGCAGAAGGATATCACCGCGTCCCAGGACGACTCCCGCACAGCACCGTCTCAAACGGAGCAACCAGTTGTCCTCGTGTTTACAGGTAGCAGTCAAATACACTGTCCACACGCCGACCGCTTTCGCTTAAAGGTCGTAGCCGACTTATACGACACCGCTCCCACCCGGCAAAAAATTTTCATTGAAATGTGAGCTTCAGAGCGTCCTCTGTAGGACGCTCTGAAGGTCATCATACTTTACATTGACAACACAAGTTAGCAGACAGCTCACTGTAAGCGAGATTTTGCCATCGTACAACTCGATGGTTGACGTCTCCTTGTCGCATGCTTACCATGCTCTTCTGTGCCTATGGGGATTCCCAGAGGCGGCTTAATTAACTCTGACACCAGAGGTGGCCACACCTCACACGAAAAGAAAGAAAGACCATGCTCTTCAAGCGGGTGGCCCGCGCGCTGTACGCAGACTACTAGCTTGAAGCACGTTGCTAGCTTGTCGAAAAAGGAAGGCGAAATTGGTCGGTGCGTGGACGTCGTATCGTGGCGAGCAGTCATCTCCTTTTGAGGCGGAGTTGTGCGGGAGCGGTGTTAGAGCGGGGTCGTGTAAATGAGCTACGACCTTTACCGCCATCGTACCACTCGACAGCTGACGTCTAGCTTACCACGCGCTGCAAGCGGGCGGCCCACGCGGTTTACGAGATTAGATTTATATATTTATTTAATTTTATTGTCCAAATGCCAATTTTTGAGACTGAACATGTGTCAATTTGATATCGCATGCCAATGAATGAATGCGAGTTGCTCGAGGCCCTCTAGTTCCACACTCTATCTAAGATTACGCCTTCACCTACCATCAAATAAGAATGGTCAATCAAAAACCACTAGAATGAAATCCGGTGACATTACGTCATTCAATTAGTTATACCACCATAACTAGACAATAATGTATTCCATTTAGTAAGATTAATCCTATTTAAAAGTCAAATAGACCAACCTACGATAGGTGAAGTATTCAATGAAAATCTATGCGCCATATGTAATCCCCCATGTGCCGTGAATTTACCATCTTATGTTAAATAGGTACAGTTGGCAAACAAGCTTTATATAATTTATTTTTAACAAAGTCACGAGAAAACGTATGTGCAAAATTTAAGCTCAATCGAATACCGGGAAGTGGGACAAAATTAACTTGCATGCTTTCATAGGGTCTGATTTGGAGTTCTGACCGCCCCAGGCTAAATTTCAATAAACGCCCCCGAGCCTGTGCCTGTGTCTGTCCAGCCCAAGGATATACATCTTGAATTTTTATTTCACGTTTTCGCGGGTGTCTTAGCTCCCATCTAGAACTGAATGAGACGAAATTTAAAACTTGTATAAAACGCACACTATGCAGGCAGGCATATTATAAGTTGGGGGATTACATCACTGATAAAAATGCTTGGCTCAATGCTAGTCTTGCTCCACAACCACTAGGGCGCAAAAACAAGTGATAGAATTGTTGGACCTGCTGAAGACTGTATGAATATATTTGTATTAAATAGACTCAATTTCTTTTAGTATAGTATAACTGCGCAGCACGTGTGTGAGTACTATGTACCCAACTGTAAATCTACCATTTGCTGTACCTTGGTGTCGTTCGTTGACTTGTGTTTGCCCTGGCAGTTGAGTGTGTCATGCTCTCTCAAATGTCTCTCTGATGGTGGCGTGTGTGTTGGATCATTCGGTTCCCTTCATGATGGTTGAGCTGGGTGGTGCCGATTCATGCGTCATGTTCGTGAACGGGCGCCGTCAGTTGGGATTGGTCTTAACTTAACTGCTTCGGATGCTAGTGTTTTTCTAGTACTTATTATGTAAGTGCACAGTACATGTGTAAGTACTTTTAATACTTTGTACCTGTACGTAGTATAGTATGTAGTGATTCTGGGTGCATTGTCCTCACACATATAAATTTATTAATGTATGTACTTATGTACCTAAATATTGTAAAAAATACTTTCTTTTTTGAAGAGTAGGTATGGAGTTTCTTGTGCGTTCTTCTCCATAACAAGCTACTTTCCGAATGCACGGTAGAATCAATTTTTATTCCTTGTAAATTTTAATGTATCGAACGTTCAAAAGTGCCGCTTTGTGGCCTAGTTGAAATAAAATATCTTTGTCTTTGTCATCCCGATAGTGTAATAATAATAAGTGATCGTCACTGAGAAAGTCTTACCAAGCACGTTAGAGGCTGTCCGGAAAGAGAGAAAGAGTAAGGAAGGTAGGAATTTGGCGCCCCGGGTCAACTAGAAACTTTGCCTCACATAGGTTTTTGTTAGCACTAAAGATTTTAAGTTTTTATTCATATCTACCAAAATATAAAGAAGTCGACTGTAGCATGAAAGTATTTTACGCGCGAATTTGTAAACTTAATTTTATTTTGTATAATTATAGTTAAATGGTACTTGCAAAGACAAGCTTGGCTCCCCCTCGATCTTCGCGCCCTAGGCTATAGCCTGTTTATCCTGTGGATAAATCAGACCCTGTGCTTTGATTATATACAAACAGATACTGGGACAGGCATACTAAACAAAAGCTTAAAAAAGTTAACAAAGTATGTACAAGTTCTGATTCAAAATAATGAATCAATTGACAACTCATTCTTAAAAACGGCACAGTAGTTTTAGCATACGGTGCGGTGTAAATACTGACATATACACACGTACCTACTTATACGAGTATACATACGCTGCTAAAATTATAACCCTTCCTTTTGACATCGCCTTAGGTGGGTGAATAGGGGATACCTAGACATGGGTTGGTTAACATGTGACATTTTAGCTCCCAAATGGGTGGACCGATTGGAATGCGACTTCAATAAATGACGGCAAATCTCTCGGGATTGCTGCAATTGCATGTCTTTTTATTGTTTATACTTATTATACCATTTCACCGGTTATGTTCAAGTTTCATGATATTCAGGTAATCTATTCTGGCATTATAGCTTACTAGAGAACTTGCCTATGTAAACACTACAAAGTGAAAATAATTTTCTTTTTGGAAGTCGGTGTACATAACGAAAAAAAATTGGTAACTACCAAAGACACCGACTTCCAAAAAGAAAGTTATTTACACTTTTTAATTTGTTTTTATTTGGCAGTCGATAGATTTTCTATGTTAAAAGTTGTTTTTTGTCTGCTATACCCATATCTTACACGTTTGCTGTCTGTACATGTGTGGGAATATCGTAGGATGCTAGAATTAGGTAATTTATAGCACATCAACTTGGCAAAAGAATCGATCTACCTATAAATAGTAGCGAATAATCAAGAGTGGGATTTGATGGTCCCATGTGGGCTTTATCCTAATTTTATGTTTGAATTTTCTGTAGAAAACATGATTTACCATATTTCTGAAATATCGAAGATAACGGTATAGTATCTTAAGGTGATGAATCATTGAAAAGAGGAACAAAATGCTGCAAATGCATGGACAACTTAGTTTCATTTATTGAACAAGCCCAAATTTATATGAGCAATATCATGCATACGTAGTATCTCTAAGTAGTCTGACAGTAGACTGATCCGATCGGGACTGTGCCGAGTGCGGCACAGTACCGATCGAGGTGGTGACACTTGGGGCTGGCCTATGTCCAGCAGTGGTTGTCCTTCGGCTGATACGAAGATGATTATGAATAAGAGGCTCTTAACAAAGTGTCCTTCTAACTGCAAAGGCGATCGTCAAAATTTTTTGGAAAAAATATATGTTACATTAGAACATTTTATTAACAACTAGTTGACCCCCGAAGCTTCGCTCCCGTCAAGTGGCTACCCTGCCTACCCAGCCTACCCTGTCTGCCCTGCCTACCCTGCCTACCCTGCCTAACCAACCCTACCTACCTACCTAATAGTGCCTAATATTTTTTATCTATCATCAATCGTTTTCTCTGCGCACGCCAAAAAAATATTTTTATAGGCAACTTTTTGCTACCTTGGGTTACATTATTGCAATTTTCATAAGGGCTTCTATTTTTTCTTGAAAATGTATTATATATAGCCTATGACACTTATGCATAATGTAGCTTTCTACTGGTGAAAGAATTTTCAAAATCGGTTCAGTAGATCCAGAGATTACCCCTTACAACGTCACAATCTCACAAACTTTACCTCTTTATAATATTAGTATAAATTTGACGTGTGATTGTTATACGAATAAAACTCAAAATTTTCTTAAATTTAGAGTTTTATTCGTATAACATAGTGTAATTAATTTGTAAAGTTATGTCTAAAACGAAACAAAAATCGACAATCGCACGTAAACCGCTGGCCGTATTTTAATGAAATCGACACCATCTCAAAGAGAATTTAATTATTTACATTTTGGTTAAAGGCTTTTTTTTTAAAGTCATAGAATAATAAGAAAAGTACCTACTAAAAGCTACTGAATTTTGGGTCAGGCGGGGGTGAAACGAGTGTGTGTTTTTTTTCTCTCAAGGTCGTTGGCGGCTTTCGTCGTCTTAAGGGATTGTTCTCGGTGTATTGCGATAGCGCTTGACAATTCCAATCGCGACGCTTTCATTTGTAGAATGTCCCTAGTCTAGAGCCTTATGGTCAAAATTGACACTAAAACGTTTAGCATAGCTATTTCTAGATTGCTATTATTTTCTTATAGACTAAGTTGTGTGTTTGTTCAGTTTCTAGACTTTATTTATTTTCTAACAAGGAAGTGAAAGAAAATATTATGAATTCTTCCGACCCGGATATAAAAGAACACAAACGATATTAAGTGTTCCACGGTAACGTGAGAATGTGCACAAAAAATGAGATTTTTTGTAAGTCAAGTGGGTTTTCCAAATATTTGTGGTCTTCCGAAAAAAAAGTTATTTATGGCGTACGCAGCACGGTTTATAGCTATTCCTTGAGGTTATGCATATATACTTTAAATTCTATTCAAGATTTTCCAATAGACATAGAAATATAGCTTTTGGTAGAGCCATTAAAGCGAGCATTATAATAAGTAACGACCCGCACTGGAGACACGAGATATAAGCAAAAACAAAAAAAAATACAATAATCAAAATAAAACCCCGTGCGAGACCAAAAAGGAAAGGATAGTTACCTACATAAAATAGATGGATACATAATATCATCCCGCTTTGCATTTTCATTACAGTACCTACATTATTAATTCTTTAGTGTACTCCGAAACAACATAATTACATAAGACAAAATAAAAATAAATATCATGTACAAACAAAGGGGAGCTTAACTCCAGATGGAGATATCTTCCATTTGGGTGAGCAAGGCCTGCTGTGACAGGCTCCAAAACGGTGATAAAACGCGTGACTCAAGCCTATCACAGAGGCCGTGCTCGCCCGGCAGTAAACCTTTAAGAGACAGAGATCATAATATAAGGTAGTAATTCAGTGTCGAAAAACTAGTCTGCAAGCCCTAAAGCAAATAAAGAAAAATGGGCATAAAACTAAACAAAAAAAGCGAAAGTATAAATAAATAATAATAATATATAATTTATCATATAAATATGTAACACACCAAATAAAACAGACAGTTAGAAATCTATCTAAACATATAAAAGAAGAAAGTGACTGACTGACTGACTGACTCACTCACTGACCATCAACGCACAGCCCAAACGGCTGAAGCTTCAATCATGAAACTTGGCACGTAGGTTCCTTTGATAGTGTAGGTGAGCACTAAGAAAGGATTTTTGGAAATTCCACCCCTAAGGGCGTGAAATAGGGGATGAAAGTTTGTATGAAAATCCGTCAGTTTTAAAGCCAGAATCATCATATTTTGAGTTTAGGCTTAAAGATTAAAAAATAATTGACACCTGTCACAGCGATTTTGAAAATTCCGCCCCCATGAGGGTGAAAAGGGGAATGAAGTCATGGGAATAATGAAATGGTCTAGACAGCATGTAGTCTGCGCGTGCCAAGCCGCGGGCAAAAGCTAGTAGATAAATAAAATGTTAATTAGGAAAATATTAAGCGCTTATCCCCTCTTTAGTCATTGACTGTATCTAGAATGTTGCTGTGCCCTACAGTTATAAGTATTGACAAAAAGGACGCGGAATCAACAGATAACTAAATCAAACACTCTCCAAACATTCTCATGCTCTTTTTATTTGCACTCCACGCTAAAAGCTTTGCGAAAACAGCGCACACTGTTACCGGAACAGTTATTAGTTATTCCCACGACGAAGTCAAGTGCACAGACTGCACTGTCTGTGCCACAGATATTTTATTATGTTTAAATATGTTTTGAATGGTTTTAAGGGTGGAGAAAGACCAAAGACACGATGATTGGATTGTGTGAAAGTTGGTATGGCTCCAAAAGGAGGTGGTTATTGAGATGACGGTAAATATAAATGTATGGAAGATATAGATGATGAAGAGATACATACGACAACGACACCAAATAAATTGGAATAAGCGCCAGAGGATAAAGAGTAGGAACCGGTTATAAAAATCGAGACCGAAAAAGAAAATGAAGATTTTCGGGTCTCCTGCTTATAGAAGGAGTACCTGTCTGCACCAAAGAACACACAAGGCTTGACTTAATTAAATCATCATAAAAATTGCTTAATTTGCCTATATCAGGCTAATGACCCGTCAACCTACGAGTATCTTGCCCTTGCACACTCATGCCATCTTTCTTCTTGCACATTGTCAATCTATGATTTAACATTATATGGTCTACATCGCTTGCACTCTCGCTAAGTTCATAACCCATCTTTACTTAAGATCCATTCACTATTGTACACAAATGACGAAATGATTTATTGTCTCGTCTGAATCGCTTTGAACTTGTGGGAACCCGCCACTGGCTGCTACTATTTGTCTTTATGTAATTCTAAGGCAGAGTTTAGTGATTATAGTCATTATTTTTAGTGGAAGGTGGTTATTTGGGGCTCTATGGTTACTTTTGGATCCACGAATCACGATTGGTCCTTGAGGTACTCCAATAGTTGTTTTGGCAAACATTGTGATATTTTAATGTCCCTTAATCTACCTATTTCGTTAAATAGAATGCTACCTAATTAACCGAATATCGAAATAGACGAAGGAGAGCAAACATCTAATATTGGTCTGTTTATTCGCGTATTGTGGCAATATTTTAGATTTTAGAGAGGCTTTTTATAACGTCAACCTTAGATAGGTACTTGGTGATTTTACAATCATGTTGGACGCAATACAACGTCCCTTGATGACTTACAATCTACTAAGTTTGAGATCCAACTTAGTAGATTGTAAGTCATTTATTCGTTTCCACAAATGAAGCAACAGCCATTGGAACCAACGTACCTACCATTGTATACAGTAGCCATTACCTACAGCCTCCGTCCCATTGCGACAGTCCCTTGATCTATTATGTTGGCCAACTAATTTACCATTCTACATTGATATCAGAAGTGGGATAAAGTGCTTTTCGAGATAATATGATAAATAAAGGAAGTAATAACTTCGATTAATTCAAGTCAGGCAGAGAAATATTCGATTCGGACTAAGATTGGCTAATCAAATCCGGTAATTAATATAAGACGGAAAGTTGCAACGGTTGCAGGATAGTATCAGAATTTATATCGATTTGAGATAGTCATTTTAATTCAGTAGCCTTAGCATACTTTGTTATTGGTAGCCCAGGCCATTAAGTAGACACTTCTAACTCAGTTTCATAACATTATTAATGTCTAGGATTAACTGTGATTGTAGAAAACACGGTCGCCCATTCTATTCAGACAGAACTCTTAATTTATTGGTTCTTTACAAAAATATCTCAATTCAGTAAATATATTTAGATTTATTGCTAGAACACGAAAATTATAATCGGTTTGAAAAAACATGCCAAGTATCTATGATTGTTGAAGATGAAATTATGAGATAAAAGAATACATTTCTATATCTTTTGTGTGAATTAAGCAAATCTTATCTTAGCGACCTAAAATTTAAACATTGTGTTAAATAATGTTACGGTATATTTAATACATAGACGTGGGAACTTGCGGTGTAGAAGGTCACCGGGTCCCCAGCATTTTCAAATGATTCAGATTTTAAAAAACTATTCTCAAATTAGTTAGTTAGTGCACGTAGATAATTGTTGTTCAAATTGAAACCCAGTTTAAACACTGCATTCAAACACTCAAATTGAAACAAAGTAATTTCACTGCTATTCAACCTTTTTGTGTCAAACAATTTTGGTTATATTTTATCTGGCCACAGATAAAATATAGTCCGCCATAATTAATAGAAACATCTATCAACTTTTGGCGCGAATTAACGGTGCCAGTTTATTTTTACAATTAATTTACCAAATTATTTATGAGTTAAATTGATTGTCTTCTTGGTATAAATATGTAGATAATAAAAGGATATTAAAAAAGATCCTACACAACGGGTATACCTAATTATAAATCTTGTAAAAAGATGTCTGACAACTTGATCAACAAATAGACTTGACAGTTGACAGGCTAAATTGGCTATGACAAATGGCGTCTGTGATACATTTAATTTAAATGTATCATAGATATCTTGATTCTAGTCTCGCAAATTAATTGTTCATGAAGTTTGTATGTTGTGTTCTCATGCAATCGCAGAGATTTATGAACACATACATATGTATGATTTATTATGAATGATCACTAATTTCTAATACTTTTACTAGCGTTTTAGCTTTCACTTGTCCATCTGGTCGAATTTAATAGCCTTTGTAATTTCAGTCGCGTGTTTTAATAGTCTTAAGACAGTTTTCATTGAAATTATAATTTTAATGACACGTTTCATGAATTATATTTTCGTTTAGGGCAATTTAAATTAGATGTAGGCAGGCAAGAAACTTTTCCCATTAGGTACTCTTTAATTAAAAACTATGCCGTTACTTTTTCCCATCACTGTGTTTGCAGCCAGCCTCAGAGAAAATATAATTAAAACATGGAGAAAAGAATATTGTAATTTATTAAATATTCAGGAAGGAGGAAGAGGAGCTCGTGGCTAAATAATAACAGCCGCACGGGTCGATCTTCAAGGTTAAGCAACGCTTGACGAGATCGGTCCGTGGATGGGTGACCATTTCTACATACCGAGTTTCCTCCGTGCCTCGGAAAGCACGTTAAGCCGTTGGTCCCGGCTGTCATTTGAAGATCTTTGACAGTCGTTACGAGTAGTCAGAAGCTTGAGATCTGACACCAATCTAGCCAAGGGGTACCGTGTTACCCAGTTACTGGGTTGTGGAGGTCAGATCGGCAGTCGCTCCATGTAAAACACTGGTACTCAGCTGAATCCGGATAGACTGGAAGCTGACCCCAAAAGGCTAGGCAGATTGATTGATTAAATAATCAGGAACAATAATTGCACATTCATTGTAATAGCAATGTGCAAATTTCTAGCAAATATACGTTTGATTTTATTCGTTTGATTTGACTGCAGAACATAGGTAAGTACGGTACTCACACTTGTTAATAACAAGATGCTTAATTAAGATAACACTAAACAGAAACAATCATACCGTAGGCCCTTCAAAAGCCTTTCTCTTCGCAGGTCAAAGAAAAAGAATGTGTTGTCTATGATGACTACACATCTTGCCACACACAGCTGTCATCTATGGTGCCGACTTAACTTTTTAATCTCGCTATAATTTGCGTTATACAACTATTCCCATTGTTACCCCGTCTTCCTTACGATAAAACCACATTCCGTATCGACAATGAAGATCTGTTATCTCTTTCACACAATTCAGAGCTTTCATAAGAGGAAGTGAGACGGAAATAGGGTATTTAAATGACGGTGCAAAATTATTGGTTGGAAAGTAAGAGTGTTACCAAACAGTGTTGCTCGTTAGTTGTTAATTTTTATGTGGCAGATAGTCATTGTGGACAATTTCTAAGGTTAAGTTAAGGAAGTCAACATCGTTACATTGTCTTGTTTAAAAAAAAGAAATATAAGGCCTAGAATGTCCGGTTTCAGAGCTTCTGAAATCTCTCAATCAGTGGTCCTTAGATAAACTTACAATAGCTGTTGATCCTACAGTATATTTTTAAGCTAACTTCGAACCAATACCACGATCGAATAGATAAGCTACTTTTAAACCTAACCCGGATTTAATCAATTATATCATCAAGATTAAACTCTACATAGATCAAGGAAACTTAACTCTTGCCAAAGAAAAACTGATGAAAACTACGCAGAAAAATCTTAAGCCAATAAAAGGGCTGGTCGCAAACAGAAAGTTTTTATAGCATATTATGGACAAAAGATCAAGAAGAATTTTATACATTCTTTTTAAAAAAAAACTTTTACAAAATAATACTACCGACTTCCAAACTCAGACCAACAAAAAAGTTTTTTTGTTGGTCTGAGCTTCCAAATAAGAAAACTACAAAGTAAAAAATAACTTTATTTTTGGTAGCAAAATAATACTACCGACTTCCAAATAAGAAAACTACAAAGTAAAAAATAACTTTATTTTTGGAAGTCGGTGTCTTTCGTAGGTGTCCATAACGCAAAAAAATGGTACCTACGAATGACACCGACTACCAAAAATAAAGTTATTTTTTACTTTGTAGTTTTATTATTTGGAAGTCGGTAACTAGTATTTTTTGTAAAAAAGTTTTTTTATTTTTTTACTTTTTAGTTGTACCTACCTAGTAGGCAAATTGTTTAGTAAGTTACTCATAACGTCAGAATAGATAACCCGTATATCATGAAACTTGAACATAACCGGTGAAAAGCGTACAGGCGTGATATTATGATATAAACAATAAAAAGAAATGCGATTGGAGCAATCCCGAGAGATTAGCCGTTATTTATTGGGGAGTTCTATATCTCCGTTGTATATCTTCGAAGTTCTTCATCAGATCTTCATAAAATGGAACTAATTTCGGAACATACAATTTCAAACAAAAAAAAAAAATTTCAAAATCAGTCCACAATTGAGGGAGATAGAAACACAAAAAAAGCAAACATAAAATCGAACATAGAACCTCTTCCTTTTTGGTAAGTCGGTTAAAAACTGATGCAAATTACTCAGAAACAAATCAAGTTAACAAAAAACTAGTTGCAACGAGAAAAGCTACTTGTCTCTATGACATTGTAAGGACGAATGACAAGTAAATCCTGTTTTCCAACAAGACAGTGACTAGAAGATTGCCACGTACAATAGCGGGGTATCGCTTACGCTGCGTGGGCGCAAGGTCGGGCGGTGCAGCGTGCAGGCGCACCCGATCTGCCATTCATAGCTCTGACACCGATACCTGAAGTAATTCCAGTGCAACAAGACTAAAGGACATTCAATTGGAATGGGCTGTTAGAACTAAAAAATGAAGAGAATTTAAAGTTAATAGGCTTTGTGGGCTAAGATTATTTTGCAGTGCAGTTTGCATAAGTGTAGACAACAATCATAAAAAGTTTAAGAATGATTAATTACTTCAGAGTAATTCCATAGAGATCTATACATTACGCCATCAAAGACAAATTAAATATTAAGATATTCACAAAAGCTCAAACCACTGCCAAGACGGTCCTTGGTGTAATAACTTAACATAAAAAAGGAAAACCGACCAAGTGCGAGTCTAACACGCGCCCAGAGGGTTCCGTATAAACAGCTACATTCACCAAAATAAATAGGTTACAATATTAACGTTCATAAATAATGAAAGCACCGAACATTTATCTAACGACGGGACAAAATTAACTTGGCCGTTTGAAAACTGTTGTCCTCAAACATCAATATACAAAATTTTACTTTTACAAGTCCATTTTATAAGTTGGTCGACTATTACTCGTAAACTTGTAAAGCTTAAATAACTATGATAGTTTTCCTTTAAATTTGGTTATATATACCACTGCCGTGAATTTTTTCACATATCCAAAAGCAATCATTTAGCTGGCAGGGGGAACACTTGACTCTAATTAAAATTTGCAATTTAAAGCTTAATTTTACGCAAACGGATCCCTGAATCGAAAAATGGTTTTCACAGACCCGTTATATTTTTGAATGGCCTATACAACGATACCCCACACCATAGGACAGACGAGAAAAAAACCCACTTTACGTAACCGGGAGGAAAAAAAAAAAAAAAATACCACTTTGTCGGCGTAATTAATATGTATATCCATGCCATATTATAGCTTTCTAGTACTAATATTGTCTGAGCTAAGTTGCGGACGGACGGACATGGCGAAACTATAAGGGTTCCTTGTTGGCTACGGAATCCTAAAAAAGGTTCTGTGGCCATAAAAGCCGCACTGGTCAATTTCTTAATCAAATAAAGTTTTAATATTTAAGGCCTTTAGTTGCCAGTTCAGTAGTGTAACTAGTAGTTTCGGGTCAAAGCTTAGCTGGTATGTACTACCACAGATAATATAATACTAGCATACAGATGCCTCATCCCATACAAAGAAACCGTGCCGACGCGGCGACGTAACTAGTGTTTTTAATCTGAATTTACCGATTTTTTTTTTGTAAATAGATCGCGTCCGGTTCCGTTCCACGGCGATAGATAGATCACCATCTCTATCCGTTGAACTGAACCGAACACGATCGATGTACAAAAAATACTCAGTACAGTACGTTTACAATACAGCTAGTGTTTTTCATCTGAATTTACCGATTTTTTTTTTGTAAATAAATCGCGTCCGGTTCCGTTCCACGACGATAGATAGATCACCATCTCTATCCGTTGAACTGGACCGAACACGATCGATGTACAAAAAATACTCAGTACAGTACGTTTACAATACAGTACGTTTACAGTACAGTTTTACAAAAATAATCAGTACAGTACGTTTACAATACAGTACGTTTACAGTACAGTTTACAGTACAGTACGTTTACAATAATCAGTACAGCACGGTTTCTTTGTATGGGTTGAGACCCCATGGTACTACTAAACCTTCGACCTTTCACCAGACTTACATCAACACGCAAACATTTAGCTCTCCAAGATTCTCTGGGCATTGTATCATTTTGTTATCCTATAAATACATCTGCAGAATACAATCAAGTGTCCAATGTGTCCGGTTTTCACCACCTTATGCCAAAGGAAAGGACACGGACGACCTCGATCTCTGATCACCCGTGCTGTGGGTCATAGTATGTTTAATTCAGCACGTGATGCGCTGTGGATCGTACGCATTCAGAGTTTATAAGGAAACGGAGGTTTCATTGTCGACTTTATCTTAAAAGGCTCATGTCCAAAAGTGAGTGTACTGGGTATTTTTTAAGTAGTTCCATTGTAACCCGGGCTGTCTGTCCTGATACCGATTGGTTGGGGATTTAAATACAAGAAAATATGGTATGGCTGGAACGAAAGTTAGGCTCGTGGTTATCTACAACTTTCTATTCTATGCTCTACTAAGGCCATAAGAAATAGCCCTTCGTTAAAAAAAATACCCGAAATACGAAGGAGGATACATCTGGTTTCGGTCAGCCAGCTCGCGTATATGTATCCCCCGACTGCTCACGATGATTTTCTTCTTGTTTACGTCTTTTTAGTTCGCTTTTTATGCAGTCGGGTTTTTTATATTTTTAATTAACTTTTTTTTATTTACAACTTTTAAGCATTTTTTTTAATTAGGTACATTTAAACATATTATAAGTGTTATATGTTTTTGAAATCACCTCTTAAAACCCTTTATTTTGATACCCCACAAGATGGCGCCCAAAATCCGCCATTTTTTCTTTTCCAATTTTTATGTAGCCTACACTCGCACGGTTAAGACAAATCGATTGACGTAAGAATCATCAGAATCGGCAAACGCGTTTGGTCTCTAGAACGCCACATAGGAAGAAACATATATACTTACATACATTCATAAATAGATGACTGATAAACACATTACCCTCCTTCGGCAGTCGGGTAAAAAGAGGCTACTGCGGCTAAGGTGAGGGTTGATAGAGAGCTGGTAGCATACTGAATAATATAGAAAAGGAGAAGAGTATGAAGAGAGTGATAGAACTAACTCATTCTTTACAAGAAACCAAACGGAAAATCATTATCATAATGAACTGCATAATACAAATTAAAGCAACAACCATGTTCTACACACTAGAAGGGAAAACTCATGAATGATATTCACACAAGCTCAGCTTCATTCATGGGAAAGATTCGCTTACTACGTAATTTCTAGCAACAATTCATATTTTTTGCCGTCGAAAAAACTGGGTCTGCCGACTCCCACTCTTTGGTAACAGTACAATTATTACGTAACTGAGAAAATCTTCCCACATGTTGTGACAAAGAGGTAGGTGGTGGTACCACCATGTATGGTTGGCCACCACTGGCGTTCGGATCCATTAATGACCATATATGATTGATAGGTGAGCAATAGTTCCAATTTTATGACTGTTTTGTTCAGTTGCTGGTTTTGGTTGGTTATGGTGTCTCAAATAGGAACCGCTTAGCCAGACTATGTCGTAAACAGCAACTAAGGAAGTGTCAAGGAATAGGGTAATGGTGGCTTTTTGTTAGTCAACGACAATGAACTGCTTGCAAGTGTTGCTGAGTCTGGTTAAGCCCCTAAAAGGAGGTTCACTGATCATAAGCCTTGAACAGTGAATTCAGCTTGAGACAATATTATACAATATCACGGCAGTACTCACTGGGCACGAAGAAGTTGTCCGCATCGCAGTCAATAGGAAAAGTGCCAAAGAGGCTATCAGCCAAAAAAAAAAGAACAGTCTTCCTGTCAAGGACCTGGATTAAATAATAAGGAATCTTCTTTAATTCTGTATTTTACACCAAAAAAACAATAATTAAAACAGTGTGATAATAAAGTAAATGTACAAAGGCAAGCTTATCTCAATGTTGAGTTCTCTACAGCAAACCCTAGAGTGACAGAGAGATCACAGAAGTGGGCAGGGTCCAATAACTCTGGTGCCAGAAATGAAGAGGCAAGACAACATGAAGATGCATAAATTGCCTTGCTGCATTAAGTCCGCCTATGTATCACCATTGTACATGAAGTTTAAATAAATAAATAATAAATTCCTGATAAAAACATGGATACACTAATGAAAATTACTTATACTGATGATTATGTTAAACAGTGAAAGCGTGTAAATTGTTATTATAGTTATCATATTACCTTCGTCTCGTGTGAAAAGCAAGTCCATGAGGATATCCTATCGTTAAAGTTAATAACAAAAGGGTGTTGTAGGTGGACAGGCAAGTAGGCTATACAATTATTATTGAACTGAAATTTCTAAATCCACCAACAAGTAATATCTTTGCAGATTAGTGTAGCGATCTTGAGAAAAAAAAGCGAAAAGCTAAGTGAAGCATTAATAGGACATTTCAATAAAATATTTTTTTTTACAAAAAAATACATACGACTTCCAAATAAAAACACAGCAAGGTGAAAAATAACATTTCAATTTCGGAAGTCGGTGTTCCTGTGTCTTTCTTTTTATGATTTGGCTTCCGAAATTGAAGTTATTTATTACTTTGCGGTGTTTTTATTTGGAAGTCGGTTGTATGTTTTTGTAAAAAGATTTTTACTTTTCACTTTTTAGTTGTGGTTCATATTAGGTAAGTTCTATAGTAAGGTAATGGCCAAAGTAATGCCAGAATAGGTTACCCGAATAACATGAAACTTGAACATAACCGGTGAAATGAGAGTGTACCAAGGTGAACTGTACCACAGATAATATAATACTAGCATACAGATGCCTCATCATTTCATTTCATTTCATTTATTTATTCTCAAACAATTTACATTGTGTCGAACATTACATAATTAAAATTACAAAAAACAACAATTATTATGTTACACTTGAAGGTAAATTAAATTATTTTTATACACAATTATTTAATATATTTATGTTCCAAAAATTATTATATCGTTTAAAATTTATTCCATACATGCCTCAAGATAATATCATAATGTCAAGTTATATCAAAATATATATAAATATGTATATGTCAAATAAAAAAAATAAAAAACCATTTCAAATCAATCCGAGGTATGTCACAAGAATTAATCATTCATCCCATACAAAGAAACCGTGCCGACGTAACTGGCGTTTTTCATCTGATTAATCTTGTTATTTTTGTAAGTACATCAATCGCGTTCGATCCCGTTTCACGGCAATAGATGGTGTTAGCAGCGAAATGCAAGTAAAATGCTTTACTAGGTTCGTGAATATTTTTTTCATTAAATACAATGAAGGTTCGTTTTATAGTATTTTTTTGCACGTTTTTAAAGTTTTTTTGCACCAAAATGTGTTACAATGGAAATTTTAATAACCGAGTGGAATGCCACAGAAGTTTAAAAATGCGCCATCTATTGGCATCAATTTTAAATGATACGTTCAAATAATCTTTGAAATGTGAATTAAGAGCCCAATATTCCATAATTTTGTACTTAGGAGAGTTGATTAAACAAGAACATACAATTTTTATGTTTGATTCCAGAAAATGTTAGTTTTACACAATTCTATTGAATTGTGTGTACATGTCGCGCCATCTAGTGAGATTTATTTGAACCAAATTTTCTTTCTTAGCAATGAGACCCCGTGACTGTACACATCTGCGTACCTACTCCTTTTTAGAGCTTACTGGCGTGATGTAATGTTATGCAATGGTGTATATTTATACGTATATATTAGCCGACATTTATTGAAGCGTTCTGTTCCATATCTCCGAAGTTCTTCATCAGATCTTCACTAAATTTAAATGGGATCAATTCGAAAACTTACTCTTACAAACAAAAAAAAGGATTTAGAAAATCGGTTCAAAATTTATTTATTTATTTATTTCAACCTTATCACATACATCTTTACAGGATTACACCCAATACGATAAATGCGCTAAACTACAGTAAACCTAATCTAATACATAACAGTAGATATCTAAACTAATTTTACGTTAACTTGTTTACATAACAAATTTTATCTATAACTAATTTTAAACAATGCACTCCATTAATTGACGGAGTAACGGTGAACATACACAAAAATAAACGTACATACAGCCGAACATAGAACGTCCTCCTTGTTGGAAAGTCGGTTAAAACACTGCAGATTTTGACATGGTATAATTTATCTTGCTTAGCCTTTATGCCAATTCATTTCGGAATGCAAGTCTTCCCTAATATACTTCTTATATCAGCCCTTAATCAGAGTTCATTGTCTACCTCACTTTAGCTTATACCAAGCTCATCTTCAGCAATCTATCTATATCTATACCTTTAAACGAGCAATTCTTGTATATTATATACTAGCTTCTGCCAGCGGCTTCGCCTGCGTGTATTATACATATAAGCCTTCCTCTTGAATCACTCTATCTATTAAAAAAACCGCATCAAAATCCGTTGCGGAGTTTTAAAGATCTAAGCATACATATGTCAGACAGCGGAAAGCGACTTTGTTTTTTACTATATAAGGAAGGATAATCTGAATCTCGGAAACGGCTCCAACGATTTTCATGAAATTTAGTAAGCAGGGGATTTCGGGGGCAATAAATCTATCTGGCTAGATTTATTTTTAGAAAACGTCGTTTTCTCTATTTTCACCCGAGCAGAGTTCGATCGCCCAGGTACTTCCCATCTAACACAGTCAATCCGTGTTTTATACTGCTCTGCCTCTTTTTATCTTATGAAATGATGAGAAATATGATGATGAACACTAGTGTTCATTCTTTCGCCGTTACTATTTACAAACCATAAATCATATGTGTAAAAGATACTCTTATTAAAATGTCAATCCACTTGTTTTCTACCACATACGCGGCTAGAAACTCTATGTATATAGAATACAAAACAATCTTCGACTTTTAAGGCGTGGACTGATAGAAATGTCAATCGGTGAGTCACGTTGAGGTAGAAAGGCTGTGCTGTGTGTGGGAGCTGTAATTGGATTGTCCAGCGCAGAACTTATACGACGGATTATGTAAATAACTTGCTTAGTTGTTAATTGGTTTCGAATCAGGTGGTCTCACTGTGAAATCTTCTGATTTAACAATTATCAAGCAGAAATCATAAGATCGTGTTCATGTTATATGAATAGTAATATTTTTTTTTACTGTTGGAAACCTTCAAAAGGCGCCTGGAGTTTTGGGGAAAAGACCAGGGAGTGTGGCATTTTTACCTCACGAAAACCACCCCAGTGATCACCATCAGCACGTAGATGGGCCCCCGTGACCTCTCAAAAGACCACCCCGGCAACCCCCCTGGTGCAACGCCTTTTAGGGCACATCCCTGGGGAGATTAATAAAGCACCTCCCCTGAGAGCCTGACTGAGCACGGCAGCACGCGATCACTGTGCCATACGAATAGGACCTTCGGTATATCCGTGAAAACTATTTTTGGGTTTAAAGTATTCTGGAAAACATAAACAGCTGTTTGCTTGATATCATCAAATCCTATAATAATTTAACTCTTGTTTGTCTCTAACTAAAGGCTTGATTTGTAGATGCTGCGAATTAATTGCTTAACCTTTTTTACCTAACCAAAGTCAAAACAACTAAGTACTCTATAAGTAAGAGTATCATCTTTAATATCACCGACAGTCGTACTGCACTCATTGTTCATCACAAAACAACATTCCTAGATCTTTAAACAATAACCTTCCTCTTGGTATCCAATAACGTAATGGATGCCCCCCATCCACACAATGGCCAGTACTGGCCCCACCGTGTAAAGAGGCGTTGTAGTACCAGGCACAATAATTCCTTTGTCTCATAAAGTATTATCTGCGATGATCATTCGTACGTAATCGTCAAGTCACGGCAGATTTCTCGCTGTTTATAGATGGCTGCCGATTCGAGAGAGCAGCTTTGTTGTGGTACAAGTTATAGGAGATGGCAGGCTTTGTTGATTAAGTTAATAATTGGAACATTGACTTTTTAAGCTCATCATATCAGCCGAAAGATGTCCACTGTTGGACATAGGCTTCCCCCAAGCGTCGCCATATTGATCGGTCCCGTGCGTCTCGCATCCAGCGGATCCCCGCAACCTTCACCAGGTCATCGGTCCACCTGCTGGGAGGCCTTCCAACGCAACGTCTTCCAGTTCGCGGTCGCCACTCCAGAACCTTTCTGCCCCATCGGCCATCCGTTCTGCGAGCAATTTCTGCCTGCCCAATGCCACTTATGTTTGACAATTCTTCGGCCGGTAACCATATTTTTTTGCGGATATCTACATTTTTGATTAGATCACGCAAGGAAACGCCGAGCATAGCCCTCTCCATTGCCCTTTGGGTGACTGTAAGCTTTCTGATGAGGCCCATTGTGAGCGACCACGTCTCAGAGCCATATGTCATCACTGGCAACGCACACTGGTTATAGACTTTCGTCTTGAGATACTGTAGTAAATTGGACGATAAGATACCCCGCAAATTCCCGAACGCTGCCCAGCCGAGTCGGATTCGACGGCTGACCTCTTTCTCGAAGTTGGCCCTACTCGACTGGATCGTTTGTCCCAGGTAGACATAGTCGCCCACAACTTCGAGTGAAGTGTGTCACTATTCATCACTTGCTAATAAAACATTACAGAACATCACGCCTATATTACCTGAAGAGGTGGGCAGAGGTGTGTTTGACAACTTCATTTCACCAGTTTGTAATTTCATGTTTAAGTCACATGTGTGTTTAGTACGAGTTAGGCCTCAACATTGAGCCGGTTAATGTAAAAAAATCATGTAATTGGCCAGTATATTTCTAACACGCATTTAAATCGCTTCAAAATATGCAATAATTGAAAAAAACGTGAAAAAAAATTGATTAGTAAACTACAATATACACGCATTTCTATCATAAGTGCGTGCATGTCATAATCACTAACGCAATGTAGATTGGTAAATACACTTACATTAGGGACACTTGTAATATTGCGTGTTAAAAACGTAATAATTTATTTTGAACGCATATTAACTAAAATGATTTCAAATACACGTATGTAATCATGTTGTCATGCTTGCACGCATATTTTAAAACATGTTATCTTACAAATTCTGAAGCAGTATCAAGAATATTGTGCAAAGTCACGCGTAGCAAAGATCATAGAAAGAAAATAATCGAAATCCATGTAGTTTTGTACAACATGGGTAAGACGAAGTATCATTGAGCTCCAAGAAGATACCTACAAAAGATTGTGGCTAGCATTTCTTCTCATAATGAGAAGAGACTTCATCCTCTCTGCACTGGGAAAACATGGCGTTGTTAGTGACGCAGGCATTTCGGTAAATAAACCGAAAGCAAAAGCATTTAGAACACTAACTCTTTTCCGTTTACTCTAATCTCTCCCTCCTGTAACTTAGACCAAACACCTCAAGAGTACATTCCACAAGCACACGCGATATGTTCTAGTCCAAGACACAGGAATGCAAGGCAGATGTGCCGATATTGCACCTCCTCCGAGGAAAATAAGCTATATATAATTGGAGGAAAAATCGTGTATTTATTGTATGTTATATGTGAAACCGGTAATCAACACTGTTATAAATTGTAACCAGTGGTATTTGGAAACGGAAATGTTGGAAAATCTTTCTTGTTAAACAAGAAAATACATTATCTGTTGTTTGTTAAGCCAGTAATGATACAACATTAAGAAATGTTTACGAGGCTTTTATTACAAAAAAAACTTAAAGGGAAAAGAAAGAAAATTACGTACAGAAGTTACGTCTTTACTACGCTTTTTGCTGCCAATAATTAGAGCTTTTCCTACAAAGAAACAAATTTTAAGGTCTGTATACTGTAACAAGCCCTTTAGGTGCACAAAAAGCAGCGGCTTTTTTGTTCGCCACTAAATTGGCAGCGGATGATTATCCAATTAGAACGCACCGGTACTTTCGTAAAACCACAAAGATTGAGAGTTTATCTGTAGATCACGGAACCGACTAGAGAGGCTCTCCATACAAATATTATGCGAAAGTAATTCTGGCCTACTGTGTGCAGACCTTTTAACGTTTTAACGGCTGAAGGAATATAGATTATAGCTGGGATTGCGATTATTTTCGTGATTATTGTTTCATTGAGATTATTTCAGAATAATACTCGTGCTCGTGCATGTGCGCTGAGCACAAGTTTTATCTGTCATAGCCATAGTCAAAATTGTCAGGGCCTGTCAACTTCTATGAGTGTTGACACTTACTGACACGCATGTATGGAAAGGTTTGACAATGCTGTCTCTAGAGCCTCTAGAGGCCCTACTAGTAATAGTAGCAGTGATAGAGTATTAAGGTGTGTCCAAACGAAATGCTAAAACTAAGGGATTGATCATGTCGCTTTCCGGTTTTTTTTTTTATTTTCACTTTATTGTACACCAAGATAAAATATATATAAAAAGAAACCTTAAAATTAGAACAAACATACGTAACAAGAGGCCTTATCGCGTTCTGCGATCTCTTCCAGGCAACCATGAATGGAAAGAGATAGTTTGGAATCTGGACACGATAGCACTTATTAATTCCATACATTTTTGACCTTTTGAAAATCGCTATCGCTGATAAACTGACACTTGTCTAAAGCATCACAATGGCCGTCGAGGGTTTTCGATGCTCTGTGGGGTTTACCAAACAGTTGCAATATCAACTATTACAATAATAATAACAACTATTGTGGCGTGGTCCATTTTATTGCACTCGTCATGCGAAGCTAACTGTGTGTTACGAGTTACGATAGACTGTGTGCAATGGGATTCGATAGATTTGCTCTGTCAACACGAGATGGATGAATGAAACAATTGTAATAAGCTTACTAAATTAAATTATTATCAGCATCGGCTCATTAAATTTAAGAAAACAATTGAATGAAAAGATCGCGAATCCATTTAAAGACTGAATTCTGACCATGTTTACTTAACTATAAACCGCATAGCCTTTGCAGTTAGTATTGCTTCCATTAATTAGAAGAATTGGAATAGACATTGCGAAAAAGTTTGTAAAACTTAAAGTAAGTAGTCAGAGCGGATCTTTGTGTCTCTGATGTTAGGCTCCGCGAACCATTGTGCAAGAAACAATTTATCATCGAGTATACTGTATAGAGTAAGCGAGATAGGACGATGTGACAAACTTAAGGTGTGTAAGAGGCAGTTATACAATGCTATCTTCACCATCAACATTGACACAAAAATAGCTACTACGCAGGGTCTTGCAGCCAACTTCAGAGACACAAAGTTGCGCTGTGACTACTTTATGGGCTTGTTAGCTTTTACACTTATTTTTTTAATCAAAATCTGGGTGCGGGGTGTCTTCTAAATAAGGTTAAGTGCCTAGTAAGAACTATTAGACCAAAACAGTAGATAGGTTCATGAAAACCTGGGGCCCTACCATAAGCTGAGCATAAGGAACGCACGGAACCGGGAAGTAAGACAGAAAATTAGGAGAGGCCTATATACCCAGCAGTGGCATGATGATGATGAAAAAACAAACAGACTAGAAAAAATAACAATGAATGGGCCATCTGACCGATTTCAACCATGGTAGCTAGTATCCGCAGAGACAAGCAACCGACGCGAGAGATAATAGTACAGATGTGCACACACACAGGTGGTTTAATCGATCTCTTTGTGATACACTAAAAGGTCAGTATCTAACTACTAACAAGTTTTCTTTCGCCAACGAAAAACCAGTTCAGAATATCAAGCTTCTAAGCGGAATCAATCGCAGATAACCATCTCCCGTCACAATGAGCGTAACATTTAAGCCACATAACTGCCCATTCATTATATTTACATATATTATATTCCTACAACCGGTACGTTGAGACCAGTACTGGGTGTAGCAGTAACGGTGGTTATGACCTTGTGAACCGGTGGCATCGGCGACTGGGAGGCCATTGAGATTCCGCTCTTCAAGCAAGCTTAGTTTGAGTTTTGAAATTAGAGTCATAGATGTATTTGTGTTTTTTTTGCTAAACTGTTAAGTTGCCTTGCCATGGTTTCAGGCCCATGTGTTTACTCGGTTCGTGGGTGCTATACAAAGGGAGTGCAGCACTTTGACCCATCTCGTACGTCTCGCATCCAGCGGATCTCGTTTATGAATCAAGAAGGGTTACTCTTTTAAAAAAATGTCATACATTTCTTCTTCTCTCAGCTCAGATACATTAAATGGATATCTTGATTTCTCCATTTGGACCCTTAAAACGAAAAACGGTTGCCAAGTTGCCGCAATATTCTTCTTTAAAACTAAACTCACCAGATAAGCATCAATGGGCTTCTCCCTGGGTCTGTGATACGCCTTCTGCAGTTCCGTTTGTTTGAGCGCATGTGCGATGTGGAGCGCGCTTGCATCGAAGCGACCATATTGGTAGTCTGGTGTGTCGCGCGACAACTCTCGCGCAGGCGACGCGTGCGCACTGCCGCCGTTTGTGGTGCGGGTTGGGGATACTGCTGATAGGACTGGAAAGAAGAAAATACAATTAAATTGTGAGATTCGTTAACAAATAAGATACCTTATTTGACTTAAGAGACGCACATACAGGCGCGTCGCGATATGACAAAATTTAGAAATTGTTCTGTCTGTAACTAGTGTCTGTAGAATAGTTTTAGGATGTGATGATTACCACAGAAGAGCGTGTCACGACTACTTTAGTCGTGACACGCTCTTCTGTGGTAATCTTTTGGGTATGGTGCTGCTGCAGCACCTTTTAGAATTAGGTTACAGCCTTTACCTAAGCACTACCCAAAGAATTTCCTTTCCCTGTCGAAAGATGCTTTTTTTCTTTTTGGGACAATCCCACCGCACTATTCTCATACTACTGCAACTCCTGAAAGCCAGAATCAACAGTGGCGACCACCAGAAAAGCGCCGAGGCAATGAAGCTCGACGAAGTCCCGCAGAATGAAAGTAACTGTGTTGGATCCCGCAACGAAATCAATCAGAAAAGAATAACGGAGGAGTAGGAAAAAATATAAATTTCTACTTCCCTCCATGTCAAGCAGGAGACAGAACAAACAAGGCCAATAGGCACAAAGGGTCGTTTACAACTGGTATAGGCCCAGTTGCCTATTACCACGGAAAAATAATTGGATTAATATTAATGGGTCCTAACATTGTGAGCTGTTATATTTGATTCCAATAATAGGAATGGCAAAAACGTTCGAACCCACGGAAATATGTTCTAGTTTCCACAAGGTCCGTATAGTAAACAACATCTGATGCAGCCTGTACATTATTCAACATAATAGTGCGTTTATTCTGCCAAAGAATACTCTCCCATAAGATATGATGTGCAGATTGTACATATTCGCAGTCAGATGTAGAACACTGACATAAAGGCGAACGATGCTTATGTCTAGATTCCTATATTCGTTAATAGTTGAAAGTCATTTTAGATAAAATACGCCATTCCTTTTCACACAGAGGACGCCTGTGTCCCAGCACTTAATAGGGTTTATGCTTATGCTTAGATCATGTCCTGCAGAAAATTACCTCTTTTCGATAGGCCATGAAGCTTATTTTGCTTAAAACAAAATGTGGGTCATTTGGACGTGAATTAATGAAAGCGCAAGTACCAAGTTTGGATGCAATGTCTTTGAATGGAATATTAATGAAGGCAAAACTAGGCTATCTGCCACCAAAGTTGCAAAATAAGGCACTTTGCCAAGTTTTATAATTGCGTCAACAAAATAAGTTATGTACCGCATGTAACTAACTTTGGCCTAACTTTGGCCCAACTTAGGATGGTGTACTTTGCTTTGGTTGAATCTAGGCTCAGATTGGCATTTAGTTTTGGGGCAACAGTTACAGATACAACGTCGTTGTCGTTGACAGAATTGCAAATGTAATTTGGAGTATTATTAATTTTTAAATTGTTTTTTTGTGTGTGACATATTTAATGATCTTTTATAATTATCATTGTTTTTTTATATCTCTGACATTTAATTTAATTATTAGTTGACTGTATTTAATTTAATATGAAATGTGGATTATCTTATCATTATTTTCGAATTTGTTTTTGTATGTTTATAGGTATTAGTGATGTATTTATAATTATTATTGAATTTCTATTCTTGACGTTCTATTAAATTATTCATAAATTATATAAATTATTATTGTTATTGAAAGTTATTGTTACTTAAAGGTATTTTTTTAAAATTTAATTGTAATCTATTGTAATGTTTTAGTGGTGTTTTTACTTACCATAAATGTCGACACAGTGTATTTTGTTACGAAATAAATGACTTATGACTTACCCTATCTACCTAGTGTGCGTTACCCCAACCAGAAAATTACGAATTTCGTCGTTTGAGTGTTATATATAGGAAATCAGCTCCTGAATTTGTTGTATAGGTATTTAAATTTGTTGTGCATATCGTTTTTTAGTTATTCGTAATTTAAGTGAATATTGTTAAACCACTGGAAAAGCATAGATATACATAAGTAGGGAGAAGTTTAGCCATTCAACCAGACATCCCATTTATTAGTTAAATACATAATCATTGTGAAAGTCAAAAGAATTCAGTTTCTCAAAGCACTAAACTTCGGTAAAGATCATTTGAAATAAATTAACATTCACCATAAGACTCTCTTCGAAAGAATTTCGATTCATAGACTAACGACCAATCATAGCCGCAGTCCACACTAACGGAAAATGCAATAAACGAGTGATTAGATCGTACGCACAACCGCCCGTGTGTATCGGACCGAAGGCCTCTAATTAAATCAACTGCAGTTTGTGTACAACCCGTAATAATGTGTTAATTGTAGAAATTATTGACCGAGCTTCAAGCTGATCCAGTAATAATAGAACATGATTGAACAAGCAGTAAAGCGGGTATTGCACAAAACGGTGAATAGCAATGAATCTACTACAAACATAGATATAAATGTACTACGCACTAGATTCGGCGATCCGAACACACACTCTGTTCGACTGAACTGTACTGCAATCCGTACACCTTACTTTAAACTATGTTGAACGAAACGCGTAAGCGCCATAAATTTCATGGCGCATACGACGGTAAACTAAACTCTATAAGCGACCTAGCGCTTCATGTTTTAATAGTTAGATTAGACAATATATATATTTTAGCGCTGCAGCGAACTTTAGTTCGAACTCACCAACATTTGAACACCTTTTTTCATGAATGATTTTGTCTATCGGTACAATGTATGTCAATAACTGCAAATAAGTAGTTAAAGAAAGGAAAGAGAGTAAATACACAAGAAAACAAAGAAGTTATTATGTATTAGAACTAGTGGTAGAACTGATTTTCAGCTGTGCATTTGCAGCTGAAATTCAGCGTCAATCCGCGACTGTCTAATCCTTGAAACTCGAAATTTGTAGTTTTTTAGGGTTCCGTACCTCAAAAGGAAAAAACGGAACCGTTATAGGATCACTTTGTTGTCCGTTAGTCTGTTCATCTGTCTGTCTGTCAAGACTCTTTTTCACAGGATCGCGTGGAGGTATCAAGCAAGAAATTTATATCAAATACTCAAGTCTACTGTCCCTTAAAGCTGTGAAAAAATCAAACTTCTTAGCCAACGCAATCAAAAGATACAGCCGTTTATGGCGCAAATTTTCGCAAATTTACGACACTCGCAAGGGAATCAAAACCTACAGGGTACTTCCCGTGAACTCAGAATCTTGAAATTTGGTACGAAGTAACGTCTTATAGCACAGATAAAGGGAAAATTGCGAAAACTGTAAATTTTCAGTTACATCATATAATAAAAAACATTTTTAATAATTTTAAACATTCTACCCCTTTCCTCATGAACGCGTAGAGGCATTAAATTGAAATTCATATCAAATACTCAGGTCTATAATACCTTTAAGCTGAGGTTTGTACGGAACCCTAGGTGCGCGAGTCCGACTGGCACTTGGCCGTGTTTTTTTTTTAACTTTCTTCTTATTAGCCTATTCTGGGAAAAAAGTAATGATAAAGTTTAAATACGTTTGGTTCAAAATTCAGCTACGCAAATTTCGATTTAACCTAATAAGCAAAATACTGCTTTATATTAAAATGAAAGAAAGAAAATAGGTTTATTTGCGCCAGGTACGACGCAAACCATAAAAAAACAAAGGAAATCTTAAATACAAATACAGAATATGCGAAATGGAAATAATTATAGAGCCAGATGTAACGTTAGCACTAGAAAACAATTGATCATTATTATTATTATTTACAGACTTAAATTTTCATAAACACTAGATGATGAGGTGATTATGAAAATAATGGATCTTAAACAGTAGCAAAAGATAAGAATCCAACAGAAGATAATGAAAATGACGATGATATCACTGATATCGTAAGAAAGAATTCATGGAAATTAAGTTGCAGTTTGCAGGCGACCTTGCGTGCCGTTGGCAATCAGCCACAACTTAATAATATGCATCTGTGATCTTTACACCTAACATTAAATATATTACATCTAATTATTCAGTCATACGTACTGTTCGTGATATTTTTATCATATATGTGGAACAAGATTTTGATCGCGTATTCCGCTGCGTTTTGGAATATTATTTACGAATTCGTTCCTTTGTTAATTGATTTGGTAACGCACTAACCAATGAAAATGGATCTAAAAGAATAAACAGTCCTGAATAAGCAGTCATATTAGTAATACTGTTCCCACTGCTGGGATTCAGGCTTCCACACTATAAGAGCCAGTACTGAATGTCACAATGTCATAAAAATTTTGGTTGGATCGACATTCTGTTTTATTTTCAGGATTTTTCCTTTTGAGAGAAGTTGATCATGGTTAAGGGTAGAACTTCGATAACGGTGGCACAGGAGCGTGAGGACTGGCGCTACAAAAGAGAGACCTATGCCCAGTAGTGGGTGATGTCAGGGTGCGGATGATGATCGTGAATTCAATACTGCTACTTATAATACATCGTCTATACAAGCTTATCAAAACAATTATATGCTATTTAATACCTTTAAACGAGCAATTATTGTATAAATGTGTTTATACATATAATCTGAATCTCGGAAACGACTTCAACGATTTTCATGAAATTTAGTATTCAGGGGGTTTCGGGGGCGATAAATCGATCTAGCTAGGTTTCATTTTTTAGAAAACGTGGTTTTCTTTATTTTCAACCGAGCAGAGCTCAGTCTCCCAGGTACTGCTCTTCAAAACTGCATCATCTAAGAAAAAACCGAAATACAAGAAACAACAGAGCTCCCATTCAGGTCGGTACCACCCATTCCCTTGAAATATCAAAATTATCCACCTTATCTCACGCAAAAACTCTCATAGAAGCCTCATTGATTTCTCAAGCAAAACATCACCATAATCAGATAAGCGACCTAATAGCAGGTACCGTTGTTCATTATGCATTAATTGTAGGTAGTTTAGCATATTATAATACTCAAGGTGGACTAGAGACGCTAAATAGATAGGTGCAGAAGGTCGGCTTCATACAACGAGCGAAATCGCACGCACACATAGACACGCTTCATGTACAGAGATTGCAAGCGCACTCACGACCGGCGTTTGTTTTGCGATCGCCGTACGTACGTACGCGTATATATCTGCGTGCGTTAGTTTTCGTTAGTTGTAAGGAACCGTCATATTTAACTATAAAATTTTCTGACTCTACTTCTTCGTTTTATCAATGATTCCAAAATTATATACGTTTTGACCAGAATTCAGCCACTTCAACAGCGTTTTCATTTGTCTCACAAAAGTGCCTTCAGGGTGCAGCTATTGTTACACAGAGATCACGATCGGATGTGAGGCATTGTTTGGGACGTACGAGTAGCTCCGCAATCGCACTGTGGGTCATTGGAGTACCCCAATCTAACTAAGTTGTGCCTGCAGCGACGGAGTCGCTTTAGAAATTCGGTCGGTTTTCTTTTTCTGTCAATTGGCCATAGTATGAAAAAGCAGGGTACTGCATTTTGATTGGCCCTGCCAATTAACAGGACTATACAGAGACGTAACTACTCTAAGCTGCGTCTGTCTAATGTTAATAATACAAAATTATATTTTAGAAACAGAAATGATAATTCTGTTTAGTCCGTCAGTGAGATTATCAAATAATAATGGACACGTATTTTTAGTTTTATTAAATAATTAAAAATTGACAAAGATAAAGCGCATCAAAGTTCAGGAGTGGGGGCTTGTGACGTCACTTTGTCAGTAAAAGTATAGCACGGCGTGATGTCACACGATATTTCAACGCACTGTATAGTTCTAGTCAAACGTCTGGGCCGCCCTGAAGTTGGCTTTCCGATGCGCAAGGTGCGAATCGGTGCTGTTTTCATATGAGATTTACTACTGCGCAGCCATCGTAGCCAACTTCAGGGCGGCCAAGAAGTTTGGCGAGAACTATATCGTCATCATTTTTTGTTTACGTGACTAAAGAAAAAAATACGTGTCCAATATTTTTAGGTAAATAACTGACAGACTAAATAGTTTTATTTTGTCATCTACCCTATTGTGTCTCTATCTCAAGAGATGACATAACATCAACTAGGATTAACTAGGTCATCGGTCCAGCTAATGGTAGGCCTGTCAACGCAGCGTCTTCGGGCTCACAGCTACTCCAGGATTTATTTGGTCAGAACCTTCTGTTATTCGTATTTAGTGTCAGAGATCAAGCATTCTCAGCATACATTAGATAAGGAGTTTATAATCTTTGGTTATTACATAATATAAATTAATAATGTCGTGGGTTGTGTGCGCTGCATTCAAATTGTTAATCGATTGGTTGTTCTGCTGTTATGTTTGCCGACGTTGTGAAGATACAGGTCTCATTAATTTTTAGCAATGGTTGTTGAAAAATTAACCTTTCCTCTGTTACATTATTGCACGATAACGCGATATCCTATGATAATAATATGATTATTATCGCGATGTTCTTTATCTTTATTGTCTCCTTCGCTTATTTTGCTTTTGTTTATTATTCTGTCCTGTCGATCTACATCATTCCTTGTCCTCCCATCATCTTTTTTCCCTTTAGCCATTCATCCGCGTAAATGTCTAAAATTATCCCGAGGGCACATATTCCCGGGACTAAAAGTATCATAATTATGTGCTATTCCTGACTACAATCTATATCTGTGCCATATTTCACCTAGATCCAAATTCAATCCAGATCAGCCGTACTGGCGTAATTACGTATCAAACATACACACATCCAACCAAACTTTCGCATTTATAATATTGGTAAGATTTCGTTAAGAAGCTCTTGTGCAATATTTAATGCTTCTGCTTCTTGACGCAGCGGTTCAGACTGTGAGTTGTATGTCGATGAATAAATGAATTTAAGAAGATTTTTTATATGGTTACGTCAATATTGAATGAATATCCAGCGGAGATATTTGTGAAAAAGTTCAAGTACTTATGTTAAATTGTACAACTGCATCTTCAGATACCCATAATCTCATATTGACCCAATACTAAAATATTTTACATATTATTATATTTGAATCACTTTCGGGTACTTTATTAACATAAAAACGAATCAATGTAAAAAATAATCTCGTAAACGAATCTTGTTTTTGGCAATTCAGCCTGATTATCTATAATAAATTTAGTTCAACTTTATTATTTGTTCGTAAAATACTGCCTTCTAATTGCAGCATTAGTCTAAATAGCTGGGTTATGTCCGAAATTATCATTTTAATTCATATTTCTGTGCCTACATTTAGGTAAATACATATCTTCAGCTAACATAACTCTTTATATTACAGCTTTCAAATAAAAGCCTTTATCAAAATCTACAAGTAAGACCTCACATTAAGAACCTTTTTAATTTACTACACTATCAATATTACCATATAAATCGGCGTTATATAACACAAGACCCATCCAGTCGAATTTGAACTGTACTACGGCAAAAACAAAGTTGTAATTTCAACGTGTGTCGGGTAACGTTGGAATGGTGTCAATGAACTGGCTTACTCCATAAGTTACACACTATTTGGCGAGCTAAAGTGTAGGTACTTGGTAAACGGCGTGAAGAAAAAAGTGGGTAGAACGTTATTTTATGAGTACAACACTACTCGTAGGAACAGATGCGCCGCCATGCGTAGTGTATTAATATTTAAATTAATTGTTAGTGTTTACATGCGAGGTTTACATGAATGTTTTACGGATTTTGTAATGGACATGTTTCGACGATATGGATTTTGTATGGTTGTTATATTGTGCTTTCTAATTTTAAAGAAAATTAGATCTCTAGCTGTGTCTCTAGACTGCATGACACCTATTTTTATCTTTTCGTGATACACAGAATCCATCCATATTAATATAATAAATGCGTATGTAACTCTGTTTGTTTGTTACCTTTTTACAACTAAATGGCTGCACTGATTTAAATGAAGTTTGGTAAATATGGAAGATAGATTACGCGGGCAAAACCTCTGGCAGAAGTAGTAATTATTTTACAATAACCTAAATTTATTTTAATTACAGGTTTTATAAGTCCATGTCACAGATCTGAAGATCAACATAAAGACAAGCTTTCAAGTTGGTTCTCATTAATTCAGATGTTCTTTATTGCTGATGGTCCCGTCCGGTATCCGTCCTGAAATATTCACTGACGGAATCTATCAAAGATTTTCAGGCCTTTCCCAGTTCCCAGACATATTCGGCTCTTTAGATCACAGTGAGTCCAGTGTTATCGCCTTGATCTGATCTGGCCCGCTAGTAGGCCTTTTTATTTGCCTGCGACCTCTTACTTATCAAGAAGGTTGTATCTTAGTTTTAAAATGAATATTTATTGTCTGTTTTAGAATTCTTAATCTATTATCATCAAAATAAAATTAAATAATTATGCTTATTATCACTCTTCACAAGGGTGATAATATGCATAAAGATGATGGTCTGGTTTTTGTCTTCAATTCTATTAACACTTTATTTGTTTCTTTTTCGTGTGAGGATGTGGCCACCTCTGGTGTCAGAGTTAATTAAGCCGCCTCTGGGAACACCACAGGCCTATGACTTAGCTATTTCAGACTTACATTAACTATATAAGTCCAGGTTTCCTCACGATGTTTGAGAGTAATAGATATAGAAATACATTGAAAGTAGGTTTAGAAGTCTGGGACTAAGTCAGGTGTCAGACTAAGTCAAGGTCGTCATGGTTAAGCAGAAACAATGAGGCATTATTCTTTGGGACACCTAATACATTAGCATGACACTGTTCTGATAATTGTATTTGTGTAATTGGCCGTTTTGTAACTTGATGTTTCCAATAAAGTGTTCGGAGATGGTGAATTTAAGGAAATATGCCTCTTAACTGTCCATATTGCCGAATCTGATTAAAACAATGGTAATTTCTATTGTGTCTGCTAATTGACACTTGAAGAATGGATACTCAATTGTTACAAGTGAATGACATATTTAGATCAGACTGACTTTATAACTTTAGAGACTGTAATGTTTAAAATGAATAAATATAGGTAGAACATAATCCGGGCTAAACCAATGTGACTTTTTCAAATTCACATGTACTTTCTAAGTTTGTCTTAGAGATTACTGACGATGTTGAAGGAAAACATCGCGTGGAAACCTGGACTTGAAAGTTAATCAATCTGCCTAGCCTTTTCCCAACTATATTGGGGTCGGCATCCAGTCTAACCGGATTCAGGAGTACCAGTGTTTTACATGGAGCGACTGCCTATCTGACCTCCACAACCCAGTAACTGGGTAACACGGTACCCCTTGGCTAGACTGGTGTCAGATCTCAAGCTTCTGACTACCCGTAACGACTGTCAAAGATCTTCAAATGACAGCCGGGACCAACGGCTTAACGTGCTTACCGAGGCACGAAGAAAACTCGCTATGTTGAAATGGTCAACCATCCACGGACCGACCTCGTCAAGCGTTGCTTAACATTGAAGATCGACCAGTGCGGCTGTTATTATTTAGCCACAACCTCCTCAAAGTTAATATAAGTTTCAAATCGTCAACCCGTCTTGAGTAAGCTTAGTGATCAATGTGCCATCTCTGTATGAAAAGAGGCCTTTGTCCTGCAGTGGGACAGGTTAGTAGCACAATCAGACTAAACTAGTATAAGCTAGCCTTGGATCCTTTTGAAACTCCCTATTACACTAGGTCATCTCAAAGTTTAACTGCAGCCAACGTGAGGTATACGTAGAAGAAATTGGAAATATCTTTTCACAGCGGATTCAATCATAACAGCATTACTAAAGAACTTTCGCCAGATGTTACATTCAAATTACACAACACATCTGATGCAACTACATCAATTCAATATTGACACATACTAAAAATATGAGCACAGCATTCCGCTAAAATTCCACAGTATAATAAAACGATGTATACGGAACTGCAGCACGCATGCGCACAGCATTCAGCGCCTTTCTCGGCGATTGCGTTATTCAGAACGTTACACATAGCTGCTAAGGTGCTTATCCACCAAGCGAAGCTAGGCGGTGCGAGGATTTGTAGCGGCGCTGTGGCAATGTGTGATTCTTTCCAGTAAAGCTGTGTGAGCTTGCGGGTACGATGATGCGTAAAGAAGCAAAGCTACGTGCGTAATGAAGTCTTTTCAGCCATACGCAGGCGGAGTGCATTGTGGTGTAATTCCTCGCTTCATCCTCACAAAGCCTCGCATACATTCCTCGCTCGCGTCCCTCGCAGATGATACTAGTTTTTTTTTGTATTACATCTAGCTCCTCTGAGCTACGTGAAGCGTGAAGCTCAAGACCGATTGCGATGGAGGACTTCTGTGGACGCCCTCAGCCCCGTCTAGGGGACATAGGGCTTTAAGTCAAGTATGTCTAGATTCTCTAGCCCGTTTCCACCAGAGCAGCGTTAAGACATGCTAGGTAAATAAAGTGATTGCATTGGTGAATTTTCAATCGTGCATCGTCAAGCTACCTCGTTCATCTTTGGTGGCAAAGCAACCTTAATGTTGCAAGGGTGGCGCAACAGCGTAACAATTTTGTGGCGTTTATCCCTAAATATGGCGGTGTCAGCCAATATGGGTATACTACGGATGGTGTTAGGCTGTGCAAGATTTATGGCGAATTGGAGATAGTGTTTTTAGGTTCAGTTAATAGGCTATAATATCTTGGGCAATAGTGGATGTTGCAGTTAAAGTAAAATATTGACCAGTTTCACGTAATTACTTATTTAATACAAGAGCTGCCGAAAATCGGAGACAAATGGCGTGCGATTGAAGAGGCATATGTCCAGCAGTGAACTGCTTTAGGTGATGGTGTAACATTTTGGTCTCGCACGGGATTAGTTTTTTATTTTTTATTATTGTTTGTGTTTTGCTTATCTCGTGTTTCCTCTGCGGGTCACAAATAAATATTTTTCTTTATCTTCTTCTTCTTAGTCGTTACGCTCTTGACAGAGCGGTCGTGGTGCTCATAAAGTATTGGTAGTACCTATATGGGGCAGATGTAATGCGTCTCACAATGTCTCGCCACCTTGCCCGATTAGAAGTCATCCGGGTACATTCGTTCGGACCGGGTCTTTCATTATAATGATGACTTATTTAATAACTTATTTTATTATTTTTTTGCCGATACTATTTATCAGCTGGGCAAGGACCTCCCCCAAATTCTTTCAGGAATTTAATGACGTAAAAAATAAGATTTTATAGATTGTATGCGTTGTCCCCCCATATCTAAGTACTAATGCTGTAACATGGAAATATTGTAAAACCAAACCATTTTTAAAAGAGTAACCATGGAGTTTCTTGTCGGTTCTTCTCCATAGGAAACGACCAACCCGAACCGTGCACCTTTTGTCGACGTTTTATAAGTGCCCACGTAGGCCTATGTGAAATAAAAAAAAAAAAAATCCTCATCATCATCAGCCTTTGTATGTTCCCACTGCTGGGACACAGGCCTCCTCTCTGTGAGAATGGGCCGTAATCCACCACGCCGGCCCAGTGCGGGTTGGTGCATGTCACATGTCTTCGAATTTTTGGTTCTAGGACATGCCGGTTTCCTCACGTAGTTTTGAGAGCAGTGGTGATGAATTAATTTACACAATGTAAAGCCTGTCTGGGTTCGAACGCACGACCTACAACTTGTAAGTCACGGCCGTTACCGCTGAGCCACCACTGCTCTTAGCATAAGTGATATCTGCTGCTGCTCGACATATGCAATTAACTTAACTACCCCCTAGTTCTATAGTAATCACTTCATTTATGTCTCGTACTGAAAAGCTCCTTAGATGTATTGAAGGTTTGGCACTAAAACTAATAGGTAAACCAACCAGCAATAAGGAAATTACACACACTTAAACTGGCTAACATACCACGACGCTCAATACAGGAACTTAGGTAATTCCTAGTTGCCTACCATTTCTGGCGACACCAATTTTCCAAGCGATAAGAAAAATGTAGTTACCATGTCCATTACGTATCCACGTATCACTATAAATTGCCCAAGTTCCTTGTAACTGATGGCAACACTGTGCATAGGGTTGCTAGCTTCAAATATCGTAAAGACAAGGCAGTTTAGTACTTTTGCGTAAATAGGTCGGACACCTCAACTTATTATTATTATTAAGGATTTTGTGTTTTTCAGTTATAAAATAATGGTCGTTATGGTATGTAAATCCAAGCTTTTTAATACTTTGTCATGAAAACTCATGTTCGTACTTACTTCTAATGAAATGAATAGCAAGAAAAACTTTTTGGCAAAACACTACAAACGAAATATTACTTTGGTTTCCGAAGTCGATGTCGAAAAACGGAAAAAGACTTCGGCAAACAAAGTAACATTTCGTTTCAGTATTTTGCTTTAGAAGTCGGTTTATTTTTATTGTTAAATAGATTTTTTATTTTTCTCTTTTTAGTTTTGGTAACTCATAACACTATGAAAATCATTTATAGCCAGAATACATCTAATTTCTATTCCAATAAGCCCAAACACGACTACGATACATTGTTTTATTACGGAGTTCCAGTGCCTACCTCCGGCTTCATCATCAGATCAGTTCGATGGTTCCATTTTCGTCAGTACCATTTATTTGTATGGATTTGCTTTATCGTAATCGCTTAACTATTCGATATATCGTACACCCATGACATACTGTTTTAGGAGAGTGGCCATCTGTGGTCTTCTTCATCAGTTCCACTTCATCAAAATTTCGTTATACTTTCTGAGTGCAAATTCTTGCCATAGCCATGAAAATACCAAAATCGCTATATGTCTGCATATTTTGTGGAGTTCCCCCAATTTCCATTGCATCATTGCATCAGCCGATTCTGACTTGGTGATAATGGGACTACCTTGAAAGTATACCCTTTCAAACAAAAAAAGAATTTTGCAAATCCATTTACTTATGACAGAGATATATATAGATATATATATTTAGACATATTTAAACCCATTAAAAAATAAATCACCTTTGGGAAGGCGGTCAAAAAAAAACTATAATAGGTTTCTCAGTGAAAATTATAATGGCTGGTAAAATAAGAAAATCCGGACAAACTTTACACCATCATATATGACTGGATAAGACTGTCCGGCTTTATCCGTACGTCTGGCACCCCTAACTACGCACGATTCGTTCGGGATACCTGCGCTGCGCGTGAGTTGCGAAACTGTCGACGAAGTATTACGTCACTCCGACCTTCCTAATGTCGTTTACTTGAAACATTTAGATTAGAAACCGAGTAGGCTTATGCTAAACTGTTTATCGCCTTTTTAAGTGAAGTGGGGCTATATGGGCTTGTATACTTACTAGTATGGTTGGCAAAGGCAAAGCGGAGAATGATAATGAGTCAAATGAGTGTAGTTGATGTTGTGTTGTTAACAAATGATTGCATTATTGAGGAAAATACCAAAATCTCTAGGTATATGCCTATTATATTTGAGGAGTCCCTTCGATTTCTCCAAGATCCCATCATTAGATCCTGACCTGATGGCCATGGGACCAACTGGGCAGTATACCCTTTCAAACAAAAGAAGAATTTTTCAAATCGGACCAGACGTCTTTGAGTAATCGGGGAACATACATAAATTCCGACGAATTGAGAACCTCCTCCTTTTTTTGAAGTCGGTTAAAAAGATAATTTGATGTCCTTTACGATTAAAAGCGGATTAGAACTAAGTTTGACAAAGTCTTATGCTTAATATAAAGTTATTTTCAAAAGATGGAGAAGGGGCAAATAGGCGTGTGGTGCAAAATTACAGAAATGAAAAGAATTTGAAAAAAGGTCCTTGGTCGCGGATAAATTTGAAAAAGACTTACCGTGATCCTGGCTCAATACAAGGAATTGAAGGAACAGGGGCAGGTTTTAGTCAGTTAAAGTCTGACACGACCTCCCGCTTCACCCAGAGCGGGAGAAGTTATTGGATGTTAACCCACGCAAAAAAAAAGTATGAGCTCCTTGTAAAGATGTTTGGGAAGCAGATCATTTTGATTTGATTTGATAAGCCTAAATTTATCTTAGTCATCTTTACCAATTTCTTACACGTCATATATACGATACATAAATTTTGTGAGTCGTATCTACCTAGGCGTGACCAACCCCAAATTTTCACACATGGACACCATTTCCTTTAAAGAACAAAATGGTGTATAATTATGCCATTTTCTGTAAAACTAAACTTCAGTTTTGCTTTCGTAATGCCTAATTCCGGTCAAATTAATTACGCTTTAGTTTTTTGCTGGCCAAACTTTTTGTGTTCATTACGAATGTAAGAAGTTTTTTGTGCAGTTGTTGTTGCCTTAGTTAGTGAATTTAAAATGGAATCTAGTTTAGCTTTATTAAGTAACTAGAATGTATTTACTCTATTTAAGTATGTTAGTGATTACTTAACTTGTACGATTACGGTTACGGAATTTTAAATGACTACACTGAATCAGAGATACGATTTTGATATATCAATGTAGGTACATAACATCGCGCCAGTATATTCTGAAGGTTTAGGCAGATACATGTTTTAGCGTGATCACTTCAGAAATAATGATATCCGCAGGCCCGAAGAATTGCCAAACTTAAGTGGCAGTGGGCAGGGCACATTGCTCGCAGAACGGATGGCCGATGGGGCCGAAAAGTTCTGGAATGGCGACCGCGAACCGGAAGACGATACGTTGGAAGGCCTCCCAGTAGGTGGACTGATGACCTGGTTAAGGTTGCGGGAAGGCGCTGGATGCGGGACGCACGGGATCGGTCAATGTGGCGTAGCCTGGGGGAGGCCTATGTCCAGCAGTGGACGTGTTTCGGCTGAAATGATGATGATGATGATACCAATAGTACAGACACATTGCACCATGAATTAATATGATACTTAAACTTTTTTTGGGACAATCCCACCGCACTATTCCCAAACCACTGCAACTCCTTTAAGCCAGAATCAACAGTGACCACCAGAAGAGCACCGAGGCAATGAAGCTCGACGAAGTACCGGAGAACGAATTTAACTGTCTTGGATACCGCCACGTTTAGTACGTGGCGGTATCCAAGACAGTTAAATTCGTATATCGACAGAAAATAATAACGGAGGAGTAGGATACATACATACTTAGTACGTTTAATTACTACTTCAGCCTGAGAAATTTTAGACAGATAGGCCCAACCACACTTGGCCCCTCATGAAAAACTAATCCAGGACCAGGACTTCATGCTCCTGTAGCACTTGCCATTTACCAGACCAAAGGGATAGTTACGTAGTAACTAGTAGCGTAGTTTATTTTACCAATTTTAGTGTGTTAATAACTGGTTTATTAAAGATTTAACAATGCACCTACCATGTTGTCTCTTCACCACCCTTGGTTGACTTGTAGAGAATATCTAAGGCTTTCAATCCGCCTTTGTAGCTTTTGAACATGGAGTCTAAATAAATAAATAGTTACAGACGATCTATGCTGTAGTAAATAAAAAAATCTCTAGGTAATTTTAATGAAAGTAAGCTTAACCCTTTAAGTGGATGATTTTTATTTTGTCGAGAAAAATCATACTAGGTTAGGCATGCATGTGCTAGTGTTGGGCATGAAACAGAAAAATATATAAATTATATTTTACGAAATACTGTTGCCACCGAACAAAACATATACCCTCTTTCTGCTATACAACAACATGCATCGAGCTCATATTCTTATTTTATAGTCGATTTGAACGGTATGTTGCGGCTTTACAACAATATGCATTTGTTATGCTCCTTAATTAATTTTGATAAACAAAAAAAAAATACCAGCTTACCCAACGTTGTCATCGTGTATGCAAAATCTCAGCTCAATCGGTTCGGGACAACTGTTTTTTTTTTAAATTCTGTTTCCACCTTTGATTATATACATGTCATAATCAAAAGTTTCCACATAACCTACTAACAAACTCACAAAGCAAGTTAAATAAAAGCTTGTAAAAATTAAGCCTTTTCTATGGAATTAGTTTTTAGGGTTCCGTACCCAAAAGGTAAAAACGGGACCCTATTACTAAGACTCCGCGGTCCGTCTGCCTGTCTGTCTGTCTGTCTGTCACCAGGTTGTATCTCATGAACCGTGATAGCTAGACCGTTGAAATTTTCACAGATGATGTATTTCTGTTGCCGCTATAACAACAAATACTAAAAACATAGTATAATAAATATTTAAGTGGGGCTCCCATACAACAAACGTGATTTTTTTTTCCGTTTTTTGCGATAATGGTACGGAACCCTTCGTGCGCGAGTCCGACTCGCACTTGACCGGTTTTTATTAACATACATTCTCATTATAAAAGTCTTGCCAGCTTCACCATTCATTTAATTTCTTATTCAACCGGAAAATGTAGAAACAGTTGTCGTTTATGGAATTCCTGTTTCGCCTACGACAGCTTCAATAAACATACTCGTAGTAACTGCTGAATAAGTGAATAGTTAAATAAACTAACGAATGTCGGTTATATCTGTCGGTTAACGTTAAAATATAGGTAGCCCTATATTTTAATAAATAATTTATAGAAGTAAATTACATAAGAAGACAGAAATATTTTGATGCTGATATGGTTTTTAAGTCGTTAACCAGACAGATCGAAAAGGAAAAAAAAAACGCGGCATGTCATAATAAGCTTATTTATGCAAGTTGACAGGAACCACAGAGTGCTATGAGTATACTGTGATTTTTAATTTCGTAGACTAAAGTGACAGCTGCCAAAGACCTTATTTTTTTAAATGTTGCAAGCGCGGAGCATAGTGTTGTAGGTAAGGCTCAATCATAAGTGATTCATCGATGTGACATGGATTCCTCAATTTAATTTTACTAATTGGTGTAAAACAGTATTAATACTCATAGTACATAAACTTTTATTGTGCTAAATATAAAATCAGCAATAAAATAAATGCGATCGGTAAAATGAAGTCTGACATAAATGAGTAGAAACTAATTATGAGCTGCTAGTTTTATAACAAATGAATTTTTTTTTTGCTGAGAAATAGTTCTATTTTGGATCTACTTCGATTTGCCATCACTTAGGATAAGCAGGATACGACTCTATTTTTAGTGACAAGACCGCAAATGTCATTTAAATCTCCAAAATAAAAAAAAATAGAGTATATATAGATAAGCACAATGCCGTAGAATATAGAGGTTTTAGGGCAATATGACACACTAGCAGCTTCGCCGACTGGCAAGAATTATCGCAAGCTGTACATACATCTGTGATAAAAAGTATGCTTTGTACTATTCCAGGGTCTGTTCAAGTCGGCACATCCAAATCTGTTTAGACGTTAGGACGTTAAAAGAGAGTTACTTTCGCTTATAAATATATTATATTATGGATTTAAATTTTTAACAGCGTATTTGGTGTTGAAAAGGTTTTTTGTAGTTCTCTGGAATACTCTCAGCTGGGCTAGAATTAAGTAAGTACAATCACTATTTAATAATTACTATTTTGTAAAATGAGACGATTTAATTTAGATGTTATTTATATATAAATTCAAAGCTAATATTAAGGGCAATTTAAATAATACTATCCTTATTAGTTACAAAATCTTCGTGAGAACAATATGCACTTGTAGCCTGTAGGTGCATATTGACAGCTGCATAATATATTTTCAATTTTATGGAAAACAATAGTCTGTGTTGGCGTAAATTAATAGATTACTAAGTGGGTAAATTGATGGTTTTGAAATTTGTTTACATGACAACACTTTTGGGATATTTCAGCAACCAATCAATAAATAGGAATTCTTTACATTATTGACTAATCAAATCAACATGAAAATGACGTTCCGCTACTAAGGATCTAAAGACGAAGAAGTAAAGAATCTGTACTAAGATTATAATGCGAAAGTAATCTTATTGTTTGTCTATTTGTTATGTTTTCACCGGTAAACCACTGCAGCAATATTAATTTTTAGGAGTATTTTCCCTTGGGATTTTTGTCAACCGATTTTAGATACGTGGGAAGAGCCGCTGGCAGAAGGTAGTACCTATATACTATATATTATATACTATCATGTCATTAATTTGAAACGTCATTATTTTTGTTAAATGTCTAGAAATTCTTTCCATCCGTTCGCGTGCGGCTGGCCAGGACGTGGCTGGAGGTGGATCACTGTGTTGCCCAATTTCTCACAGGGCATGGTAACTTTAAAAGTAAATTATTTTCCTTCAAGCTTGTTGCCTCGCCATTATGTCAGTGTTCTACATCTGACTGCGAATATGTACAATCAGCACATCATATCTTATGGGAGTGTATTCTTTGGCAGAATGAACGCAATACTATGTTGAATAATGTACAGGCTGTATCAGGAGCTGTTTACTATACGGACCTTGTGGAAACTAGAACAAATTTCCGTGCGTTCAAGCGCTTTTGCCATACCTATTATTGGAATCAAATATAACAGCTCACAATGTTAGGACCCATTAATATTAATGCTAATTTATATCCGTGGTGCTAGGCAACTGGGCTTATCCCAGTTGTAAACGACCCTTTGTGCCTATTGGTCTTGTTTGTTCTGTCTCCTGCTTGATATGGAGGGAAGTGGAAATTTGTATTTTTTTTTTCTCTTACTCCTCCATTTTCTTTTCTGATTAATTTCGTTGCGGGATCCAAGACAGTTAAATTCATTCTCCGGGACTTCGTCGAGCTTCATTGTCTCGGCGCTTTTCTGGTGGTCGCCACTGTTGATTCTGGCTTTCAGGAGTTGCAGTGGTTTGGGAATTTAGTGCGGTGGGATTGTCCCAATAAAAAAAAATGTCTAGAAACAAAAAAGGAAATTCTGAAAACAGTTCCCACTCGCAAATTGAAATCGAAATGACAAAATCAAAATATTTTTATTTCATATAAATCATTTAAAGATACTTTTGAAATAAAAAACTAAAATGAAGTTAGTTGAACATTCGCAAGCCTCAGTTGGTATCTATGGAGAAGAAAGTGCTAGAAACTCCACGGACACTCTTTTCCATCAATAAATTGTTATTACAATTATTTGGTTAAATCATTATTGTTGGCAAATTACATATATGTGAGAACGATGTAAAAAGACGTACACGTAAAAGCGTCTAGAGTAAAACAAACAACCGCAAAACACAATAATGACATTAAATAAATAGCACCAAATTTAATCACCACTCTATCAACGTACAAAGCTGAAACAAGACCTCTAAATTGGCAGGCATTGATTTAGAACTTATAATAATACACCAAACTTAGTTGATTGAAGTTGAGACCTTGAGAATGCACTAAAGTGACTGTTAATGACTATACTAAAGACTATCTATAATTATAACTAAAAATAATCTATATATCTATAAAGCTGAAGAGTTTGATTGTTTGTTTGAAAGCGCTAATCTCAGGAACTACTGGTTGGAATTGAATTTTTTTTTGTGTTGGCTAGGCCATTTATCGAGGCAGGTTATAGGCTATATAACATCACGCTACGACCAATAGGAGCGGAGAATAAATGAAAAATGTTGCAATAACGGGCAAAAATATTCCTTTTTGAGGGCTTCCGTTGCGTGTGCTGCGTAAACGGTTTAATTTACGCAACAATCATGTATGTAGGGTAGGTAGGGTAAAGTAGGTAGGGTAGATGGGTGGTAGGTAGCCAGTTGATGGGAGCGAAGCCGCGTGGGACAGCTAGTAACGGATAACAGGACAAGTCGAACTGTGATGCAACTCATTAACATAAATTGTTGACGCGCATTATTATTTAACCTGGATATAACGCCAGCTTCGAAAAACGGTGCAACCGTTAAATATAAAAAATATATTAGGGATTATTAACCAACTTCAAAAGAAGGAGGAGGTGCTCAATTCGTCGGAATCTTTTTTTTTAATGTATGTTCCCTGTTTACTCAAAGACGCCTGGACCGATTTTGAAAATTCTTCTTTTGTTTGAAAGGGTATACTTCCTAGTTAGTATAGTAATCAGGTCAGGATCTGATGATGGGATCTTGGAGAAATCGAGGGAACTCCTCAAATATTATCATCAACAATGCAATCATTTGCACTCTGAATGTATCATTTGGTGAAGTGGAACTGGTGAAGAAGACCACAGATGGGCAATGGAACTCCTTAATGCTAAGTATGTCACGGGTATTAGATATCTCGAATAGTCAAACGACTATGATGAAGCAGATATTTATAAATAAACTGATCTGATGATGAATCATCATCAGGTTGGCACTGGAACTCCGAAATAAAACAATGTATCCTAGTCGTGTTTGGGCTTATCGGAATCGTCATGAGATGTACTTTGGCTATACCTATGATTTTTATGGCAATTGGAGGTACCTATCAAAACTAAAAAGCGATAAATAAAATCTTTTTAACAAATATACAAACAGACTTTCAAAAAAAATACTACAATGTTTAAAAAAACATTTATTTTCCGAAGTCGGTGTCGAAACACGTAAAACAACTTTTTTGTTAAAAAGTTTTGAAAGGTCAATTTCATGAAAATCGGTTTCGTAGTTTTTCCGTGAAAGAGTAATATAAATACATCCATCCTCAAAAACTTTCGCGTTTGTAATAAATTGCCTGGCTTCCCATAAACAGCTTTGCTTCAGTTGTGCAAAAGGTTCTTCTAAAATAGAAAAGGTAGAATATATTAAATACTAAATGTTGACAAAATATCTAAGCTTTGTCGGATGTAAAATTATATTATATTTTTTGGCGCCGATAAATATAAACGAAAAAAAAATCCGTATCAATTTGGATATCGCAAGAAACTGAAAGCTTTCTGAAATTCAGGCCTTCATATTCTAGTTGAGCCGACTGCTTTCAAAACTTTCATTACCCATCACAATTGCAAGTACTTTAAACGTAAGCTCAGCTTATAAGGTCCAAATACTACCCAAGCTTTAGTTAGGTCACTGGGCTGCCGTCGAAGGAATGTAGCCGGTTGTTTTGCAACAAGTTCTCCCCTCCCTCTCCCCCACGAAAACCTCTCGCTCTACCATACGAAGTTCCCCGAAGTGTAGGTACCGAAGTTCAAGAGCTTTCGCGTAACATCGTGCCTTCTTCGGAAGTGAGACTGGATTCTTGCGAGTTCTGTTTGTTATTTATATCTTTATGCGGATTTGTGATAGACGTTTTAGTTGTTAAATAACGGAATCTTGAACGGTCTTTAGTGGATTCATGTTTAAATTCTTTAGGCTTGTAGGTGACGAGGGTTAACTTAAAGTTTCTTGGATGTTATCTTACCTACATTGGTTTCTTTAACAGACAAGCAAGATGTTAATCCTTGGTTTTGTTTTAATTTTCTCACTTAGGATTGATTAAATCAATGCCACAGATATCGTTATCCGAGGAAGGATATTTAATTTTTGACAGGCATCCATACAAAAATTGAGAAAATCAAAATTAAAACTTTTTTATTACACATAGGCCTACATGGGCACTTATAAAACGTCGACTAAGGGTGCACGGTTCGGGTTGGTCGTTTCCTATGGAGAAGAACCGGCAAGAAACTCCAAGGTTACTCTTTTAAAAAATGGTTTGGTTTTCCAATATTTCCATGTTACAGCATTAGTACTATGGGACGACAACGTAGGCCCGACAATAAGTCGTAAAAGAGAGAGAGACGACAAACCTTTTCAAAAACCAGCCCTAAGTGCGAAATTAGTGTAACTATAAACTATAATCGCCAACAGACCGCCTTTTCGTGCTTAGTGCCCAAATACAACATTAATACTAACATTTTTTAAATAAAATTACAGGCATTAAATATTTCAACACATAGTAGAGAAGGTACTCAAAATCGTCCATTATCTCTAACACGACGGTTGTAAAAAGGTTACTGCGATAAAGGCTTGGCTCGACCCCAATAAGATGGCACCTTCATGTTATATGACCACAGAGTGACGTTATTTAGCGCGTATGACGTCAGTGTCGCACGCGCATCGGAAGGCCTCGATTTGGCTTGACCAATTTAAGGTCAGACAGTCCAGAGGCACAAAATGTTATTGTATCAGCGATAACCATGGTCGAAATTTCATTCCCACACATTTTGTCATTTTTACAAGCTTTTATTTAACTTGCAATGTATGTATGTAAGTGTGTTCGGGTCAAATCTTGCAACTGAATTTTAAAGCAGTTATCCTCCACCGATTAGGATGAAATTTTGCATAAACGTTTAGTTTGGATGACAATGCGTGGTTAGCTAAGTGGCATCATTCTAAATCCAATATGGCGGACGGCCTAAGATGGCGGACTAGTTATTTTTTGTGCACTGCCATGATATGGGTATCGAATGAAAGGTTTTGCTGAGAAGAATACGAATTAGATTATATATAAAAAATAAAAATATTCATTGTCTAGGAGTCTCAGAGGCTTTAGACAAATGTCATTCGATGTCAGCGATGGCGATGATCTAAATGCCAAAATGTAAGGGATTCATTACGTGACATTTCGATAGCGTTTCACATTCCTATACGTTTTTGTCATTTTTTTGTTTTTTTTTTGGCTATCCTGTCGATGATAGATAAAAAAAACTTTTTTGCAAAAAAATACTACCGACTTCCAAATACAAAGTGAAAAATAACTTTATTTTTAGAAGTCGGTGTCTTTCGTAGGTACCATTTTTTTGCGTTATTGACACCGACTTCTAAAAATAAAGTTATTTTTTACTTGGTAGTTTTGTATTTGGAAGTCGGTAGTATTTTTTTGCAAAAAAGATTTTTATTTTTCACTTTTTAGTTGTACCTACCTAATAGGTAAGTTAGTAAGGTACCTATAACGCCAGAATAGATTTCATGAAACTTGAACATAACCGGTGAAATGAGAGATCTGCTTACCCCTTAAGAGTGTACTGGCGTGATGTTATGTTATGAAATGGTATAAACAATAAACAGACATGCGATTGCAGCAATCCCGAGAGATTTGCCGTTATTTATTGAAGAGTTCTGTTGTATATCTCCGAAGTTCTTCATCAGATCTTCACAAAATTAAAATGGGACCAATTTCGGAACATACTTTTTCAAACAAAAAAAGAATTTTCAAAATGGGTCCACAATTGACGGAGATATCGGTGAACATAAACAAAAAAAAAAAAAAAACAAACAATGTCGAACATAGAACCTCCTCCTTTTTGGGAAGTCGGTTAAAAATCACCTTCACAGCCTCAGGCGCGGATACAAGTTTTCGCTAAGAGGTGGCAAACCATAGAGGAAGAGTGTCAGTTCTTTTTTATGATTCCGTACTCAAAGGGTAAAAACGGGACCCTATTACTAAGGCTCTACTGTCCGTATTTCTGTCTGTATCTCATGAACCGTGAAAACTAAACAGTGAAATCTCCACAGATTATATGTTGCCGCTATAACAACAAATAAATATTTAAGTGGGGCTCCCATACAACAAACGTGATTTTTGTGCCGCTTTTTGCGATAATGGTACGGAACGCTTCGCGCGCGAGTCCGGCTCGCACTTGGCCGGTTTTTATTATTGTGGGCTCGCCATTGACCACGATCTCACCTGATGGTAAGCGATCTTATGGTAGACGATTGGGCACGCTTGCCTAGTAGTAAACATTGAGATTTTCGGGCAGTTATTTATAAAGAAAAAAAAAAGAAATAGTACATTATTGCAAAGGCCGGGCAAAAGGCAATTGCAGGTCGAGTATGAGCGAGGACTTCACTAATACGAGACAGGCAATTGTCATTTCCGTCGAGGCATATATAGTGCTTTTCTCAAAAGAATGCAGGGAAATAAAATATAAATATATAGTACATTAATATTTACATATATTAATTTAATATATATTAAATGTAGGTTTATATTATACATTTAATTTATTTAAAGTTACAACAACATTGCTGGAGCATTGTAATGTTCCAAATTCAAAAAACGCTCCTGCAATGGATTCGATCAACATTGCTGGAGCGTTGTAATGTTCCAAATTCAAAAAACGCTCCTGCAATGGATTCGATCAACATTGCTGGAGCGTTGTAATGTACCAAATTCAAAAAACGCTTCTGCAATGGATTTGATTTTCTTTGTCCGTAAATTCGATACTTCGCGTGTTCTTTTTTCGAAAATAATGACAATATTTCCATTCATGTTTGAGAAAATAAATTTACTTGGCACAACACAAACCAGCAATTTTATTGATAATCGAAACAAAAAAAAATAAAGTAAAATTTAATTTTAACGAATTCTTCATATCTGATGACCTGTTAAACTTTGTAGTACCTTGCTTTGTATGAGGCTGGTAGTTTACGATGTTGTTTACATAATACCATCATTATTATGAACAAACAACTTGAACCTATAATTAATGTAATTACATGTTCGGTCGGCTAAAAATATAAAATAATTACAAGAATTATGTCAGAAATGTCTATGATATCATACTTCGGCATTTATTTTGATGTCATTCGAACATTTAATTGCTTAGGTACAGTCTTGTTGAGGACCTGAAGGACCAATTAAATTGGGTAATATAAGAAAATACATAAATGAATACTTACTTTGATTAATTTACAAAAAAAGGAAAATTTAAAAATTTAAGAATCCTCCCGACACATTTATCTTGCGAAAACATCCCGATTCAAACAGTAAAGCGCCCATAACATTTGAACGGCTGAACCGATTTTATTCAAACATAGCTAAGAACACTCTCGACACAATCACTTTTCAAACAAAAAAAAAACTAAATCAAAATCGGTTCATCCGTTGAGGCGCTATGATGCCACAGACAGACATACAGATACACATCAACTCACGTCAAACTTATAACACCCCTGATGGTGGATGGACCAAATGATGAGAAAGTAGCGGGAGAAGCTTTCGAATTTATTCTCCTTCAATCCAAAACGATCATTGTCTTCTAATTTCAGAAGATAGCTGAAATGGACAGCTGTCTTTATCTACTTAGCATAGAATATAACAAGTTTGCCAGTCATTGCGACATTAAATAAAATTTATCATTAAAAATATTTTTTAATACAACCTTTTTTCGTATTCATCTCAGCCAACCCTTTCATTTGATATTTACAGTGCACAAAAAATTACTAATGCACCATCTTGGGTCGTCCGCCATATTGGATTTAGAATGACGTCACTTAGCTAACCATGCATTGTCATCCAAACTAAACGTGTATGTAAAATTTAATCTTAATCGGTGGAGGATAAGTGCTTTCAAATTCAGTTGCAAGATTTCACCCGAACACACTTACATACATACATACATTGCAAGCTTGCAAAGCTTGTAAAAAAATACTGTGACTTATCATTTTCTTTAATTAGAACAAGCTTCTGACAGCGGCATCGCCCGCCTGAAAAGTAGCCTTTGTGCTATTCCATCTCTGCGCCAATTCAGATCCAGATCCATTCAGCCGTACTGGCATGATTGAGTAACTAACATCCATCCATCCAAACTGCCGCATTTATAATATTAGTAAGATTTAATTTAAAAAAATACCTAGAACAGTATTGAAAAATGGGATGCAGTCATTAAAACGAAATTTACCTAATGTTCCCAAGCCTTAGCCAAAGTTAATACAAAACCGATTGTATTAACATATCTATCAAGATCAATCGATTGATTGGAGGCTACTGGGAAGTTCCATATGGAAACATCCACACTTTGGCCAGAAACCATAAGCTGAACCTTATACTCATGAAGTGACGCTTTCAGCCACTATATTGTTCATACTATTTTGTTTATTATTTATTCAACTTTTTAATTATCTACCGTTTCCGTGGCATCAACGGAGGGCCTTATCGGAATACCAGCGCGGAGTTAATTACTCTTTTTGAATTTCGGCGCACATTCTAAGATAAGAGCCTTTTTGCTCTCGCACAGGCTTTTTTATTATTGTTTTTTTAAAGTTTATCTCTCGTGTCTCTTGTGTGGGTCACAAATAAATATTTTTTCTTTTTTTCGTTCTATACCAACGAAGCAATTACATTCATTAAAATTCCATTAATTTAATGACTTCCTATATCTAACTCTTTCTATGCATGTTCCCAAGCCCTAGACAAAGTTAATACAAAACCGATTGAATAACAGATCGAATGATTGATTGGAGCCGGCCAGTGATTCAGGCATTGTCTGATTGACGTCTGATTGCAGTCAAACAATGGCTGCCCTTGCACGATGGCATTGTCCTGGTTTGTTGACCACTGCAGCTTTACTGGGCTTGCAATGTTTATTTTTGTTTTTTTACGTTTTGAGAATTGTTATTTGGTTCGATTTTATTCTCAGAAGAGTTTATAAATACACAAGTAATTTATAAACATTAAATACCTCCACAATCGACATTTTGCAAGATTCGATGGCTTGGCCACTATCTCACCTGTTGGTAAGCGATGATGTGGTCGACGATGAAACACGCTTGCCTAGAAATAAGCTATTCACTCTTGACTTAAAGACTCCTAGATTCTAGCTGTCTGGCAACACAGACTCCGACAAGGAATTCCCCTCCTTAGCTGTACGCATAATAAAAGTGTTTCCAAAAAGTTTTATGCGTTTGGGTGGAATGTCCACCATGTACCGATGGCGCATCACCGTACGTCTGGTAATCCGATGATGAAACGGGCTGGACGGAATTAGATCATGCAATTACATCGCACACTCCCCGAAATGTAACCGATAAAAAACTCGGCCACGATGTTCAAGGCTTTGGAGCTTTGACTTGACCAGTGCCTCATCACCGATGTGCCTCTTGGACCGCTTTTCGATCGACTCTAGTGCGTCAAGCTGGTATTTGATAGATACGTCCCAGAGATGAGAACAGCACTCCATGCATGATCGAATTTGCGCTTGATACAAATTGAGGACCTTTTCCGGCGTGAACTTACAAGATCTTTATTTGGAAGTACAAAAAAACCTGCATCTATGATGTTTCGGTACTGGGAATTATATAAAGAAAAACATATACTTAAGGTACAAATTCCATGCTCCCAACATGGTAGCTGTTAGTACTAGTTCAGATCGTTAATAAATATTTGTAACTCTCAGTTCTCCCTAAATAGAGTATAGACGATAACCTAAATCTACCAAAAAAGTATTAAAGTTAAATACTCACATTCATTATCATGGCTATTCCTGGCGAGTCCCCGGATCTGTTCATTTACATAATTATTGCTCTTGGGGACGTTGAGTGCGCTGCGGATCCCCACAGAGGAGTTGTCCAGATGACCAGGCCCGATCTTAGGCACGTGGCTGGAGCAGTACACCTCCTTGTCTTCCGTCCAGTGCTGGTTGTTGTAGTATGTCTGCGGAAGAAGAAATGAGTTGAGTAGATGGAATCAGGGGCATTTTACCAGGAGGGACACGAGGCCCTTTTACGAATGAGTTCAGCAAATCACGTAGACCTACACACTGAAAGCATTGTGTTAATTGTATATAATTATTATCCTTTGTTTGTTAAAACAAACTTTTCTTTATTTACTGGACTGTCTTGAAAGGTAATCTTTCAGGAAGCCAGTGAAAGGAAAGGGATTATCAATTGAATTGAAGCGCAAGCTGGCTTCGTAGTTTGAAGCCTGGTGGTGATGGAGCTCTTGGAGTGTTATAGAAGCCTGTCGATTGTATTAGCAGGTGTGATTAATATAAAGGAGACTCTATTTATTTATTTAGGTTAGCTTACAATTTTTACTTACAACAACAACAACTACAAAAACTACTACAACTACTAACAACTTTGCTGTTCTTTTTGCTTTTTGTTACTTTAGTTCTATTAAAAATCATATACGTTTCCACAGTTTTTGTAGTTAGTAAAATGGATAACCGCGGCGTGGTTATGGTCGCTCCTAACTACATAGACGACAGTAACACCAAGGGGATTTTCCAATCCAAGGGAAATACCCATGTTATCTTGAAAATTGAGTTTTTAATTATTGTTGAACCGAGAAAAATGGCTCATTAAACCCTAGCCGTCATTAAACCGGAGAGTGATCCATACATTATTCAAGATTGTAGTGGGGAAGAAGACCAATTAAATAGTAAAAAAAAATAGGATATGGATCTAGCGATCCAAATTCGTATGGGGCGTAGCTACCGCCGTATCTGCCGTATCAATAATACGGGGGTCTCCGACGTGCGTAAGCAAAAATTAATAAAAACTTCCCAATTATAATTTTATTTCAGAAATGACAAAAGAGAAAAAAAAACAATTAATTTTTTTCCCGCGTACACGGTGCGTTCAAAAGTTGGCAACACCCTACATTGGTTATCGTGGGCTGCGGGATTTCCCCGTTTAAGTCATTTACTTCAACGGACGACAGACCTGTCACTATTGTCCATAGAGGCAGAAACTTTAGAAAAACTAAAGTCATCATCAGCTATAAATTATTAATTAAATCAGTTTGCCGAAAAAAAGGCAAGTAGAGTATATATTCCCTTCATATGGGCCCCCAAACAAATTTGTATAGAGGGCTCCGCCAAGGCACGCTACGCCACTGATGTATTAATTCAATTTTGAAGAGCAATGTTGTCATTTAAAGCAAACAATTGTAATGTAACACTTTTCACCCCTTTATTGCCGAATTTGATTCATTTTACACAACATTATTGGATGCACAATGGAAATACATACCAATATAAAATGATCCACAATATTGCATACTATAAAACAAATGAAGGGTCAAGTTACGATGGTTACTTTCTGAATAGAAGTTCAGTCTATAGTCAAAGCGATATGGACAGTTAATTTGTGACAAAGTGAATGGTTTCATTGAATTATTTATGACATAGGCCTTTGCTTTGTCGGTATAATGTATAATTTTCCAGTGTTTCATTGTATAATTGCTTTCAAATTAGATGTATTTATTACCTACTAGCTAACCCAACAGACTTTGTCCTAATCAAATAATTCATATAAAAACCACAGAGATTAAAAGCACTTAATTATTTTCTGAATTATTAAATTTTCCGGCAACGTTTCCATATTTTTCTCTAAAAGCTTAGTCCAAGTAAAGCTTTTTCAAATAAAGACATTTGAAAATAATACCAATTCGGTCCAGCCGTTCTCAAGTGATGTGTTTGCCAACGAAACAGTATTTCATTTTTAATCCCCGCCGGCAAAAGAGGGGTGTATCTGTCAGAGGCATCATAGCTCCTAAAAGGATGAACCGATTTTGATTTTTTTTTTTTGTTTGAAAGGTTATTTTGTCGAGACGGCGAACGGCTGTACCTATTTTATTCAAACATAGCTAAGAACACAGCTATGTTTGAATTAAATAGATACAGCCGTTCAAAAGATATGGACGTTTTACTGTTTGAATCGGGGTGTTTTCGCAAGATATCGTGTCATAATTACGTGTTCAATAGATTGCCGATCGAAGCGTATGTACTAGATAGATTATGTTGCATGACATAAAAACGTGTCGGGGGTTTTTTAAATTTTGACAATTTACTTGTTATTTATATAGAAAACTAGCTGACCCGGCAAACTTTGTTTTGCCATAAAAACACCTACCTACCCTATCCTACCTGCCCTGCCTACCCTACCTACCCTACCCTACCCTACCTACCCTACCCTACCTACCCTACCCTACCTACCATACCCTATCCTACCTACCCTACACTACCCTACACTACCCTACCTATGTAGATAAGGTACAATTTTTTTTTCATAAGAACCTTCTCCTAAAAATAACAAATTACAACAAAAAAATAATAAGCGAATACGGTCCAGCCGTTCACGCGTGATGCTGTGACCAAGGCAAATAGAGATTCATTTTTATATATAGATAGATATACTCACCTATTTAACTGTGACAGAATACTTAATGTATGCTTTCAGTTTCAATATTTCAGAGAATCAAGTCTGTCCATGCTAGATTCATGCAATTTTTGAGACTCTACTTACCTACATAGGTACCTTCTATAATTATGTCGTAGAGGTCAAATAGCAGTTGCTCCTCGTAAAAAACTAATATTAATTAGCCAAATCTAGCTGTCTAAGTGTCTAGTCTAGTCTGGGAGCGTGGGAAAAATACCGAACATGTTGCTATTATTAACTGCGTATTAAAGAATTAAATAAAAACACATCAAGCTGGTATGGTCATGTGATGAGGAGGAATGAAACGCATATTACTAAAAGAGTTATGAATATAAATTTGGATGGGTGGAGAGGGAGGAGACGGCAAAAGAAAAGATGGATGGACTGTGTGACATGAAAAAATAGGGAGTCAGTGATGGCGTGACGGGAGACAGGACGGTATGGAAGAAGAAAAGGTGTTCTGCCGACCCCAAGTAACAGGAAGATGATGATGATGAAGCAGTGATTTACACAGTACTTAGATATTCAATCCTATTAACTTACTTCTACTAAAATCAAGGTCTGTATGATTGGGCTTTTGTTAATTTGACACGCCTCAACGGCTGAACAGATTGGCTGGAAAGTAACACGGGTGATGGGATCAGGACATAGGATAGTTTTTGACCCAGTAGTACCTACATTCCCGTGGGATAATTTTGACTTTCAAGCAAACGAAGCCGCTGGCAAAAGCTTTCATAATCCATAACCTTTGCAAAATTATCCACATCTACAGCTAAAGGGCCTAGATCAGACAATGTTTTACGAACACAGTCGTATTCCAACATACAAACACAACGAAACAAGTACAAACACCTGTTGTATGCATTTCCCATAAAAAAAGTACGTCAGCTAACTGTTAATTATCGTAAACTCATCAAGCCGTTGTATTAACACAACAGTTAGACGCGAGTAATGAGCAACTGAACCGAATAAGGTCGTATGTGCCTGTGTGTGGAAAAAGGACATAATGTGTCATTACTGGTTCGGAGTTACAACCATATGATACGGATACGGATGGGAACACAGATATAAATCTAAATAGATAACGCAAGTTCCTCCATCTGTATGAAAACCAAGCGTGCCATTTTTTCACACACAATTTAAAAACAAATTTACTGACCAATGAAAGAAAACATTTCCAATGCCTCGGACAACTTTTACTAAACAATCTTTACAGCTCAATATGGCATATATAATTAAAGGCATTTTTCTAGATTTCGGTGAATTTCCGGTGTCGATAATGCTATATGAAGAGCTCAAATTACGATCACTGATCAATTTTTTTTTTTATATCCGAAGTACATTTAAAAGCGTCATCGAGTCAGATTTGTCTGTGGATGGGAACTCGTAATGTGTAGTTCATTCATTGATATCCGTGGTCGTTCATTGCTTATTAGGGGCTTCAAAATGACATATGTAATGTTTGGTTATTAGTAGATTATTAACCAAGGGGATAAAGCAGTGTCTTCTGTCGCGGGTGACGATTTAAATCGCGAGCGTAACGAAGGACTCGAGGTTTACTCCCGAGCGTAGCGAGGGTGTCAAAAACTTAAATCACGAGCGAAGCGAGGGATTTAAGACGAGTCCTGAGTGTAGCGAGGGATTTAAGTTCACCCAAGACTAAGACAGCTTTATCACCGAGGAAAATACTCTACTTTTTGTACCATTTGCGAAAAAATTAACACAATAATAATATGAGATAAGCATTTATTAAAAATAATGACAATTAAAAGTAAAAGTTAACATTCGAAACATTGGTCCAATTATTGATAGAGTTAAGGCATCAAGCTCATATGGCCTCGTCGGTTTTTGTAATTTTATTTAATAATCATAACTGCATAATAAATGCGTATTCCTTTTTCAAAAAGATGTATAATGCTTTATATACAAACTCAATGGTGTCAACACAGATGTCGTTCAGTATAAATTTCGGTAAGTATTCCAAATTTAAATCACATTCTCCCCCTAGAGGATGAATGAAATTCAGTACAATTGTTATGATATTGTTATGTTCGCTTTTTGTGGCATAGAATATAAATTTTTTGAGCAAGTGGTACGAAAAAACTATTAATTAAAGTTAATTGTAAAGTTTGACGTAGTCTATTGTTATTTAGGCACGAAAATCTAGTCTATGGTAGTGGGACTGAAAATTCAAATGTTAAATTAAATTTATTGCATCCATAATGTTCATACAGGTTAATGACGAAAGCATTATGGGCCCACTTGCACACACAAATCATTTATTGTATTTAGCGTTAAGGGCAGGTACCCTGACTTTTACATCACTTTGATTCAATAATAAACAAACAAATTGTGATTCTACAAATGCAACAATCTTTACATTTCTGAGATTCAAAACATGATATCGAAAACTTCGCTCGATCAAAAAAAAAAACTAAAAAGGAGCCTAAAACGATGATTTTTGATCTTTTTGACGTTCTAGAAGATTATGAAAGATTCACTACTTAAAACACATATCTAAAAAAAGTTAACAACCTATAGAACTTTTCTCAGGGTAGAATTTAAAGACTTTAAATCGTCGTTCTTTTTCTAACAATCGTTTAAAGATGATGACACACAACACGCAAAACTATGTTTTAAATAATTTGGGGTGCAAATGGGCCTAACGAATGTCCAGCTACATTGCTGCATTTTGCTGAACTGGTCCTATTTGGTTCATCCGTGGGACACACAATTTTACATGTATATTGTTTTATCTCTTTTCTATTGTTGTTTAGTCTAAGTTAACCTTTTTTTTACAAGCTTTTATTTAAATTGCAATGTAAGTATGTATGTATGACTGTAAGTATGTTCGGTAAAATCTTGCGACTGAATTTTAAAGCAGTTATTCTCCACCGATTAAGATGAAATTTTGCATACACGTTAAGTTTGGAGGGATTTGATACCTACTCATATCATGGCAATGCATGGTTTATTAGAAGATGTAATTCTAAACCCAATATGGCGGATGACCCAAGATGGCGGACTAGTTATATTTTGTGCACTGCCATGATATGAGTAGGTATCAAATGAATGGGTTTGCTGAGAAAAATACGAAAAAAGCTTGTTTTAAAAAAGATTTTTTAATTTTATTTAGCTATGTTTATGTTTTGTGCTCTAGTGGCTTAATGTGTCAAATAAATGTGCTTTCTTTCTTTCATTCACTCATCGGTACTTATTTATCATTATTTTCTGCCTTAAGCCTATTCTTTCATGCTTTTCTATTAGGTAATTGCCATCTCAGTAGTCACCTTTTTCTAGCATCTTCCGCACAGTATTCATAAATACATAAATTTGTATTTTTCCTACTCCTCCGCTATTCTTTTCTGATTAATTTCGTTGCGGGATCCAAGATAGTTCGACACATTCTCCTTTCTCTTCGTCAAGCTTCATTGCCTCGGCGCTTTTCTGGTTATCGCCACTGTTGATCCTTGCTTTCAGGAGTTGCAGTGGTTTGGGAATAGTGCGGTGGGATTTTCCCAGTACATCCATTGTTTGTTTGGTCTTCGGCTACGCGATTACTGATCTTATGTTAATTTATTCATGGGTCGGTGAAGCATTTCATCTTCTTACATATAATATCTCTGTCAGCGGTCATATTTTTGCTAACCTTTGCCTCTTATGAAAGCTAATTAAATGCATAACGCCGTATATTTCTTTTATTTCAATTCATATTATTATGATAGTGGCATAAGGTCGTATGACGCATCACAATCACAACCAGATCCCAACTGTAATGACTCACTATTTGTATTCAGTCTATAGCTGAATTCTTACGTGTACAAATATGTGTTTCTTTCATGAACTTTATATTATTTTCCTTGACCTCGGCTATAAAATTGTGGAGTTGTTTTCAGGCGATAGATTTTTATTCTTATTCAAACTTATATCTGTCTAATTTCAACGCTACCCTAGTTAGAGTCTGTAACTAGGGTTGCCACCTATACTCTAATATAGAGTATTGTACTTTATTCCGCTTAGGCGTACTTAATAATCTACGGAAGCAAAAGAGTACGCTAAAATACTCTATTTATTTGCTCTTGTTTATTGAAGAGTTCTGTTATATATCGCCGAAGTTCTTCATCAGATCTTTACAAAGAATTTTGCAAATCCGTTTATATATGACGGAGTTATGCCTGAACATACATAAAAACAAAACAAATGCAAACATCCGAATTGAGAACCTGCTCCTTTTTAGGAAGTCGGTTAAAAATAACTTCATTTTCGGAAGGCGGTCTCAAAAAACGGAGAAACGAAAACAGGAACACTGACTGCCGTAATTGAAGTTATTTTTCAATTTGTAGTGCTTTTATTTTTTGGAAGTCGTTAGATTTTTTTTGAAAAAAAAGTGTTTAGTATTTGTTGTTATAGCGGCAACAGAAATACATCATCTGTGAAAATTTCAGCTGTTTAACCTTCACGGTTTTTGTGATACAGCCTGGTGACAGACAGACAGACAGACAGACGGACAGTGGAGTCTTAGTAATAGGGTCCTGTTTTATTATTATAATTTCTCACTTTTTTTTTTATGCATGCCTATTTAGTTTTACCTGAAAGATTGAATAATGTAAATTTGAATTAATTAAGATACGAATTATAAGCGCACGTCGCATTTATTTTGTAAAATAGTTTTGTATTCTGTGGAAAATGTCAATGGTTGTACATTTGTAAAGCTCTGTTGTTCCTTGTACACCAAAAAAGTTACACATCTCTTTACTACTTACTAACCTACCTTACCTTTGGGTACGCCACCCTAAAAAAGTACAGTCGAATTGAGAAACTCCTTCTTTTTAAAGTCGGTTAAAAGGTCAAAAATTAATTGGAATGCCAAGCGCTGTCGAAATGTCGTCCCAATCCGAGACCGACACTTTGTATTGAGCCTCTATCCGAAATCATAAACTACGTTTGTATATAGATTCGCAATCTAAACTAATTGAGACGTTAGATTCGTTTTATAGAAATATTTTCTTCAACTTATTTTAAACCTGATTAGTATAATTGTAAGTAGGCACTAGGAATTTATATCCTACATAATTTAAACTGCATTCAAGTTGTAAATTAAGCACTTAATAGGACTACTAATGGTGTATAAGGCCATCTGTGCCCATAATGCTATCACTGCACATGGCTTAGTGCTGTAAGTGGGACTTTATTTAATGCTAAGAGGCTTTACATATTTACTAACATTATAGTCTTAATAATAGCGTATATACGGCCACACATAATTGTGGGCTTGTCTCATCCTGGAAAGTCCACTCAGGTCATTGAGTTAAATGTACTACGTACTAGAGAAGCTATTTCAAACAAAAGATTGCGCGTAATTCGGTGACAGCGGGGCAAGCAGGGGGGGGGGGGTATGTTCTCACAGATAAACAATCAATGCGCGCAGGTGAACTTTTTCTTACTTTTTGACATTTACACAAACATGGCCGCCCTCCCGCCTCCGCGGTGACGCGACGTCACGAGATACAATAAATTGTTAAAATATAATTAAATTAAGCGTGTTTTCAACTTACTATTGAAAACTCAATCCTTGACTTTTATTTATATTTCTCGAGTTGTTTGAACAGTATCTCAATACACAGGAAGGCATTTTATAAGAAACAAAACTTAGTACTCAAACGTGTCACGTTGCAGCGAGCGCTTGCCACATACTAAGTGAGTTGGAGTACGCGTGCTCTAACGCGTGTTACAAACAATTGAGTTGAGGAGTCTCCTCTAGTACGTAGTACATTTAACTCAATGACTCAGGTATCGCTTGTCCCTGAAAACAACAGCAGAACGATTCTTTAAACATTTGACCGTGAAATCTTAGGCAAAGCGACCATGCTGTAAATGCATCCAATCAAGGAGGAATAATAATCCATTTCAAGCTCATTCCACTCCTCTTCTATTGCCACGGTGAATTGTTTACAGAATTGCAGAACCACAGAATAAATAATAGTACAAGGCAGAACCTCAACATCACTGCCAAATCTTTACCCAAGTACGTTGGCTTTGGATTCCAATTTTAAATTGTCAGCAGCTGAATACCCGAATTTTACATGGGGCGACTGCCCATTTTTTAATGTTTTATTTGTTATAGTCTCGCGTTTGACCACTATCTCGCCTGATGTTAAGTGATGATCTGGTCGAAGGTGAAGCACGCTTGCCTAGAAGTAACCTATTCACTCTTGACTTGAAGACCCCCAGGTTGTAGCTATCAGGAAACAAGGACGCCGGCAGGGAATTCCACTCCTTAGCTGTACGCAGAATGAAAGTATTTTCAAAACGGTTTGTGCGTATGGGTATCCACCATGTACCGATGGCGCATTGCCGTACGTCTTGTAGTCCGATGATGGAAAGGGCTAGGTGGAATAAAATTGTGCAGTTCCATCGCACACTCCCCGAAATGTAACCGATAGAAAACATTTTACCTCCACAAACCAGTTATTGGGGAATACGATAATCCTTGGTATGGCTGGTTGTCAGATCAGCATAATTTATCATCAGCGTCATCAATATACCAGTACCAGTTTGTTCTAACGTGCCATTTGCAGATGTAGTGTGTAAAACAAACAACAATCTTAATACATGTTTTACTTTGAAGCAAATAAGACTCAAGTACCTAATAGTACATAGAGCACTAAGGAAAGATATTACCAAGCATGTTATAGCTATTATTGCCAGATGCTAATCTTGTTGCATTCCTAAGTATTTGTTGTTTTGTGACGAGAGAGGAAAACGAGTTCTATAGGACAGGATTCTAGATAAAACTACCACCAGCCGAATAAGAAATAGAGAAACAGGAAAATACAATACAAACCTTAACCTACTACTAAGTTTTTACGTAATTATAAAGTCACAAGCCGCGCCTCTCTGTCTGCAATCAATTTTGATCTTTCATATTTATCTTTAAGCCGATTTTATTTACTTACTAACAACGTCATTCATCATTTGTGTGAAACTCAACACATTTTTTTATTAAAATGGGCTTATACAACTCGTGCCTCGAAAAGCATGTTCATCAGTTGGCCGTTGGCTGTCATTTGATGATCTGACAGTTACGGTAGTTCATAGCCAGAAAATCTGACAACAGTCTTGCAAAGGGATATCGTTATTATACAGTTACTGGGTTGTGGACGATAGAGAGGCATTCACTCCAGTAAAATACTGGAACCAACCTAGCAACGCATGCAACCATTTCCGTACTCCCAATTTGCAAAATGTGTGTTTTGTTGAAATAAAGATTATTAAATAAATAAAGCAGTGGTGGGACAGTGGTAACGGCCGACTTACAAGTCATAGGTCGTGGGTTCGAACCCAGTCAGGCGCTTTACTTTGTGAATATTATTTCATCAACACTGCTCCCAAAACGGAAGGAAAACATCGTGAAGAAACCGGCATGTCCTAGAACCAAAAAATCGAAGACATGTGACATCCACCAACCCACACTGCTTGGTGGATTACGGCCTATTCCCTCCCACAGAGAGGAGGCCTGTATCCCAGCAGTGGGAACATTAAAAGGCTGATGATGATTAAATTAATTAAGTTGGGATAGGACTAGGCAGATTATAGGCTTAGGCTCGCTTGTGCCACCCTGGTTATCTTACTAGGCCAATTGTGTATGATATATTTGTTATTTAACCTCGTGTTTGCAACTAACTCTAAGTTTTTGGTGCAATTGGGCCTTTTTAAACCACAAAACTACAAAGAGTAAAATAACTTTATTTTTTGAAGTCGGTGTCTTCCATAGGTACCATTTGTTTTGCGTTATGGACACCGACTTCAAAAAATAAAGTTATTTTACTCTTTGCAGTTTTGTATTTGGAAGTCGGTAGTATCATTTTGCAAAAAGGTTTTTTTTATTTTTCACTTTTTAGTTGTACCTACCTAATAGGCAATTTAGTAAGGTAACTTTAACGCCAAAATAGATTTCATGAAACTTGAACATAAGCGGTGTAATGAGAGATCTGCGTACCCCTTAAGAGCGTACTGGCGTGATGTTATGTTATGAAATTGTATAAACAATAAACAGACATGCGATTGCAGCAATCCCGAGAGATTTACCATTATTTATTGAAGAGTTCTGTTGTATATCTCCGAAGTTCTTCATCAGATCTTCACCAAATTAAAATGGGACCAATTTCGAAACATACTTTTTCAAACAAATAAAGAATTTTCAAAATAGGTCCACAAATGACGGAGATATCGGTGAACATACAACATAGAACCTACTCCTTTTTGGGAAGTCGGTTAAAAAGGTAGCGCCTTAAATAGCTCACCTTTTTGACCCTCTACCGCTTTCTAATATTTAAGACAAACAACAAAATTCTAAATGTCGATTACAATGTACAAGCTTTCTCGAAGAATGTCTGTGAATCTAAGCTAATACATATGCGTACTCTACCTCATTTTTCTGCTAACTTGTTTTGCATATTCATCTTGTGTGGTTAATTTTATTGACGGCAAACGGAACTTGCCTATATGAGGAATTTCTATTGTACGTGTGTATTGTCTTGTCATACTTTAGAGAAAATATTCTTCACTATCTTTTAAAGTTAGGGCCGATTTCACCAATGAAACCAATCGCGATCAGTTCAACTAAACTCAGTTTAAGCAAATACAACGTTCTGATTGGTAGCTTGTCAGCGGGGTCAGCGGTCTTAACCAATCAGAACGCTGTATTTGCATAAACTGAGTTTAGTTGATTTAATCGCGATTTGTTTCATTGGTGATATTGGCCCTTAATATTATGATGAATTTATCACGCGAGTGTGAATTTGTTTTTTGTTACGCTCAGATTTTGATGAAAGTTTGCATATTGAGGGCTATGCTCGGAGTTTCCTTGCGTGATCGAATCAGAAATATAGAGATCCGCAAGAGAACCAGGGTTACCGGAATTGCCCTAGGAATTGTCAAACTTAAGTGAGCGACCGCGAACCGGAAGACGTTGCGTTGGAAGGCCTCCCACCTGGTGAAGTTTGCGGGGATCCGCTGGATACCAAACGCACGGGATCGGTCAATGTGGTGACGCTTGGGAGCGGCCTATGTCCAGCAGTGGACGTCTGTTGGCTGATACGACGATGATGGCATATGGATAGACCAGCAAATTCACTTTAAATAATTAGGTTTGGCCTATAATTATTGGACTCTTTCGAAAAGAATATTTGTTTATTTAAACTTCATGTACAATGGTGATACATAGGCGGACTTAATGCAGCAAGGCATTCTCTACCAGTCAACCTTTGGGTTAAAAAGGACAACAGGTGGTAGGAGTACAAAATAAAAATGAACAATAATTAAAGTCGGATATTAATAAACTATCTAACTAATAAAATACATAAATAATTTCTAAAACAATAGACTAATAAATATCATATTCTAAATGAAACAGAAATTAAACACAATACTAAGACGAAGACCGAGCTATGTAAGAGAGGACAAGTAATAGTTCCGGATTCTACGCTTAAGGCATAGCACGCACAGCGATTTTCATTCGCGCGAATTTTTTTCCGCGCGAATTTTTTAGTACTATTTGGGCGCGATTTTTTTTCCGCAGTGCGTGCAGCTTCATACATTTCCATAGGACACAGAATGCGCGGAAAAAAATTCGCGCTAATAAAATTCGCAGTGCGTGCCATGCCTAAATGAAAATTTACTCTCAGCTTTTTTTATGTCAAGGGTAAGGACGTTCCAGTGTTTTATAGTAGAAACAGCGTAAAAATTAGATATAAACCCAGTGCGGTGAAAAGGAATTTGGAGAAGTAAGTTTTTGGAAGCTCGAAGGTTAAGATCGTGAGAACTGCCCAACACTTTAAAATATTGTTTTAAATAATCAGGAGTACAAGGATTGTTCATGATGTTGAAGAGCATGCAGAGGGATCTTAGGGATCTCCTCTGACGGATAGGCAGCCATTTAAGCTGAGAACGGAAGGAAGAAATGTGATCATATTTACGAAGCCCGAAAATAAAGCGAATACAGTTGTTAAAAAGTCGATCCATTTTGTTAAGAAGTTCTTGGGATAGATCAGAATAACAAACATCAGCATAGTCGATTATAGGCAATACAAGAGCTTGAACCAAGGTGGTTTTGGTGCTGGACAGAAGAAAATGTTTGAATCTATAAAGAGACCGCAGTGAGAAAGTGACTCTTTGGCTAATCTGAGCGACCTGCTTATTTCAGCTTAACCTGTCATCAATATATAGGCCTAAGTCTTTAACGTGAGGCGAGAGAGGGATAACGGTATTGCCGAACATAAGCGGCATGAGAAGACTAGTGTCCAAGGTTCGTAGATAATACGAACTACCAATAAGGATAGCCTGACATTTACTGACATTGACAGTAACGCCAAATCTGCAAGACCAGTCAGCGATTGCTTGAAGATCAGCATTCAACAGTGAGATGCAGTCATCCAGATTGAGTATGTCAGCTTGCGCGTAGAGCCGCAGGTCATCAGCATACAGATAGTAGGAGCATTTGAGAATAGTAGTGATAGAGTTAGTAAATAAAGAAAATAAGAGTGGAGAGAGTATACCGCCTTGTGGGACGCCTGTTTCTAGCGCGCACCAATCAGAGAATTTCTGATCAGCACGTACCGCCTGCTGGCGACCACGAAGATATGATGAAAACCAATCCCGTGCCAACGAAGACACCCCAATTTGAGACAGGATGGCCAAGAGAATGTCGTGATCGACGGTATTAAATGCATTGGAGAAATCTATTAAAACCAACATCGTCAACCTCGAACTCTCCAAGCCGTTCCTGACGTCTTCAGTAACTTTAAGCAAAGCTGTGGCTGTACTATGGCCGGGCCGAAAACCAGATTGGAAAGGGGACAATAGGTTATTCCGGGAAACGAAGGAGGATATTTGGTTCAGAGCAACTGCTTCCAGGATCTTAGATAGGAAAGGGAGAATGGAGATTGGTCTGTAGTGATTAGATAAGGTGGGGTTGGAAGTTTTTGGAAGAGGAATAATGAATGCCTTACGCCAGGTTGTAGGAAACTCACCAGCCTGCAGAGAGAAGTTGATGATGTGTGTGATAATGGGAAGGATACTTTTAAAAATGAGGGACAACATGGATCTGCTCACTCCATCACAGCCGACAGCCTTGGACTTAATTGCGTTGAACGTTTTGAGGATCTCAGCGTCAGTCACCGGGGAAAACGAAAAAGATTCGGGAGTTACAATTGGCATGGAAGTAATATCACGAATAGTATTATTCTTAACAACAGCCGAGAGCATTGCTGACGATGAAAAGTGATTATTCCAATCATTCAGAGACATATGAGATGATACAGTATGAGAGGATGATTGCGTGATTCCAATTGATTTGAGAAACTTCGATATGTCAGCCGGTGAAGAATTAAGGACATTTTCACAAATGTATCGGCGTTTTGAAGCTCTTACCATCTGATTACAGCGGTTTCTAGCCAACTTGTACAGGCTCCAGTTCTCCTCACTGCGATCCCTTCTATATCGCCGAAAAGCCCTGTCACGCCGTCTCATCGCCAAACGAACTCCAGGACTAATCCATGGAGCCATACCAAGAAACCAACCAACCAACTGAAGAGTACCATCACCAATGAAAGCGTCATCGTTCCCTTGGGATAAAAAGCACTTTCGGCATCATTATTCTGAAGCATCGCGGTAAAATTTTCCATTGAGCTAATATATGTTTAAACTTAAACGTCACCAGCTGGTTACTGACGATGTAAATAGCGCGATCTCAAAAGTACTTCACTGGTGCAATGGTAACATTCTGAGTTGAGCTGCTCGGTTATTGACAAATGCGTGCACTGACTGGACAGGTCCACTCAATCTGGCTGGTTCTTTCCTCAAAAGACCATTTCAAACATCTTTCTACATGGTCTTCACATGATCTAACCAAGATTTTGTCTAGACTTTAAAAGAGACTGTGACCTCTGAGTTTGTTTCGGCCTTTCTTCTCAGAGTATTCAGATAGAAAACGCCGACCTCATCTAGTTTTTAACCCCCGACGGAAAAAGAGGGGTGTTATAAGTTTGACGTGTGTTGCTGTATATCTGTGTGTCTGTGTATAGGTGTATCTGTGTATCTGTGTGTCTGTCTGTGGCATCATAGCGCCTCAATAACGGATGAACCGATTTTGATTTAGTTTTTTTGTTTGAAAGGTGATTGTGACGAGAGTGTTCTTAGTTATGTTTGGATAAAATCGGTTCAGCCGTTCAAAAGTTATGGGCGTTTTACTGTTTGAATCGGGATGTTTTCGCAAGATAAATGTATCGGGGGTTTTTAAAATTTTGAAATTTTACTTGTAATAAAAAAAACTTTTTGCAAAAAAATAGTACCGACTTCCAAATACAAACTACAAAGTGAAAAATAACTTAATTTTTTGAAGTCGGTGTCTTTCGTAGGTACCATTTTTTCGCGTTATAAACACCGACTTCAAAAAATTAAGTTATTTTTCACTTTGTAGTTTGTATTTGGAAGTCGGTAGTATTTTTTTGCAAAAAGTTTTTTTTATTTTTCACTTTTTAGTTGTACGTACCTAATAGGCAAGTTAGTAAGGGAACTATTTCGCCAGAATAGATTTCATGAAACTTGAACATAACCGGTGAAATGAGAGGTCTGCTTACCCCTTAAGAGCGAACTGGCGTGATGTTATGTTATGAAATGTTATAAACAACAAACAGACATGCGATTGCAGCAATCCCGAGAGATTTGCCGTTATTTATTGAAGAGTTCTGTTGTATATCTCCGAAGTTCTTCATCAGATCTTCACCAAATTAAAATGGGACCAATTTCGGAACATACTTTACCAAACAAAAAAAGAATTTTTAAAATCGGTCCACAATTGACGGAGTAATCGGTGAACATACACAAAAAAAAAAAAAAAAAAAAAAAAACAAACTTGAAGTCGAACATAGAACCTCCTCCTTTTTGGGAAGTCGGTTAAAAATATGATCGACATGTAAATGTGTTTGTACAAACCAACTTACAGAATTAAAATCATTTATCATTAATAAAAACACTTTTGATTCGGGCGAAGCCGCGGCCAGGAAATAACTTCATAAATTTACAATCTTGAATATATAATTATGTATAAATGTCCTTCTAATAGGAAATGTTAAAATCTGTGATGGCTGTTCCACTATCGGAATTTAAACTCCAAAGTTTATTAATTACATAATTATTTTTTATTACCTAATTCATAATTTTTACGACTATTACCTTCACAGCTACTACGTTAAGTAACACATTAAATCTCAATATATAACGAAAACATAAACTTTATCTTACTAATTATACGAGCAGATTATGTGAATGTCTTTTTAAAGCTGAGTATATAAAGGTGCAGTCAGACTGTGCTCGATCGACTTCGACTAGTCGGTGACCGCCTCAAAGCATAATATTCGATATCAGTCGAAGACCATCAATCAATATGGAGGATCATTTTCGTCAGCCTTTAGCTCTCGACTGCTGGAAATACCCCTCTTCAATCGCACGACATTCATCTTGATTCTCAGCATCTTTCATTAATCTCGTGGACAATCCTTAATTGTATCCAAAACATTTATTGACGTCGGATCTTTGGGACGGATGGCCAGTAAAACGTATGATTGTAAAGGTCGTAGCCCATTTACACGATCCCGCTCCAACACCGCCTCAAACAGAGATGCTCGCTGTTCTCGCGCCGACAGCTAGCAGGCAACCAGCTGTCTACGCGCTTACAGCTAGCAGTCAACTATCTGTCTACGCGGCGACCATTTTCGCCTTCCTTTGGACAAGCTAGCAACGTGCTTCAAGCGAGCAGTCTGCATGCGTACAGCGCGCGGGTCGACCGCTTGAAGCGCGTGATAAGCATGTGGTAAGCGCGACGTCAACTATCGTGTGCTACAATGGCAGTAAGCTCGCTTACAGTGAGCTGTGTGCTTTTGTGTAGTCAATGTAAAGTTTGTCTACAGGGGATGCCCTGAAGCTCACATTTCAATGAACATTATTTTGCCGTGTCGCGGAGATGAGTGGAATGATAATTAATTCAAGTTTAATGCAAACAGTAATAAACTGCAATTCCGTTGACACTAGATCGGTCTCTTAACGGTCGATGTCATCGTTCGACCGCAGTCTGGATGCACCTTTAAACTTTTAGCAAAAACTTGGAAGATGCGGCAAGGTCGCTAAAATGCCAAGTGGCGCTACTGAAGGTCGTGATGATGAGCACCAAGGCCGACCAGCAGCTAGGAAGTGACGTCACTGTCTCGGATTATTAATAGGATGTTACGGTAAACAGGTTTGGAAGATGAAACCGTTTTATTTATACGGATTGTTTCAAATTTTTCGAGTAAAATACTTCGCTCTTTGCTAGAGATGTATCAAAATCAAATGGGGATGTTAACTGTTTTTTTCTTTTAATACGTTAACATAAAATGACGACGATATAATGCGTCATAATGTTTAACATGACGCAATGCCGTTAGTACATTTTATACTGACATAGTGACGTCACAAGCCCACACTCCTGAAATTTGATGCGCTTTCTCGCAACTTTTTCATTTTTTATTAATTTGGTAAAGAAAAAAATACGTGTCCAGTATTATTTGATAATCGCACTGAAGGACTAAATATAATTTTTATTTTTTTTATATACCCAGGTAACATCTCTACTACTGCGATGGCTGCGCTTTGATTTGAGTTAGAGTATGTTTAGATAGACTGTGTTAGAGAAGAAGAATTTGTTATCTAAGTAGTTTAAGTTACAGATACGACTTTTATTGTCCAATGTTTCTGCTACTGGGAATTATTCAGCCACCATTTTGATCATTTCAATGAGAAGAAGCAAACCGCAATGCACCAGTTGTGTGCAGTGACTTCCACGTAAAATAAGTATAAAGTAACACTGTGGATGAGACATTTTAGGAATTGGACAAGCTCATTTCTTTATCCCCTACTGCAACTCCTTAAACCCAGAATCAATAGGGACGTCTACCAGAAAAGAGCCGAAGCAATGAAGCTCAGGGAGTTCCAGAGAAACAGGTCACTCGACGATTATTTCTTTTTTTTCTATTGCTCTTTGGGAATGCTAGGTTTATGAAAATACATAGTTATTTGAGGATCAAATTAACAAGCAAAAAGTTTAATACAAACTGTAACAAGACTACGGTTTCTTTTTTTTGCTAGTCTATTTTACCCGAGCCATAATAACGAATCGATTGATACCTTATTCATCAAAATTGGATGAATAGTTTAGGCGCTACATCATCATCATCATCACCAGCCATTTCATTTTCCCACTGTTGGAACACAGGCTTCCTCGAGAGAGAATGGGTCGTAATTCACCACGCGGGCCTTTTGCGGTTTGGTGGGTGTCAAATGTCTTCGATTTTTTGATCTAGGACGTGCCGGTTTCCTCACGATGTTTTCCTTCACCGTTTAGAGAGCAGTGGTAATGAAATAATTTACACAAAGTAAAGCGCTTGCCTGTGAACTACAACTTGTAAGTCGCAGCCGTTACCAATGGGCCACCACTGCTCTCAAACAGGAGGAGGAACATACATAAATACAAACATACATAGACTGCTAAAATCATAACCCTTCCTGACTTCGCCGTAGTTGGGTAAAAATAACAATAAGTAGATTAAAAACTCACCTTCAATGTCAACTTAGTCCCACAGACAGCGCATTTAAAGCAACCACTATGGAAGAAAGTGAAATCCTTCAGCGGACCGACCCTGTCCACCTGATAAACAATCTCATTGCATCGAAAGCACGTGCTCTCGTAGAAATTCGGCCGATACATGTTGACTAAGGTTCTTGTCACGTCATATTAACAACACTATTAACACATAATCACTGGTTTGTCACAACACTAGCACTTTATACACTCATTTGGAAGCCTGTAAACAATTTATTTTTTGTTAGAATTATAATTTTTGTAACACTTTTATTGTGGTTTGTTGAAACAAGATTCGTTCGAGAAGAATTATTGTGAGTTTTGTCGGCTTTAATAATTATTGTGATATGAAGTTAATCGTATTTAGTTCTGAAGCCTAATGGTAAGCAATTAATCTTATTCTTTATTGCGTCTTTTATTCAAGAATTTTAATTAACTCTTGATTATTGTTATCAAATCGGTCAGTAGGCGTTTGATTAATAAATAATATTATTTTGACAGTTGTCTACATTATTTTTTTATTACTTTTTTTTGGGATCGGATATGAATGGATTCTGAAATGAGGTTGTAAATAAAATATGATTATTGTTATTATTGCCAAAGATGGAGGGATGAATTTGACTCCTACCGAGGAGAGCCGGCCTAGAATGGTAGAAGGCAGACCTTAGTGGAAAAGGGTTCCTAATGGGAGGCTTTTTCCCTGCAGTAGCTCATAACAGATAGATGATTGAACCCAATACAAATTTGAAGCTATAGCGTCAAAGTTATAGGAAAATTGGTAGATAGACAATATAAACAAGCATCACCTAAAGTCCCCGTCTCGAGAAGCTATAAATTTGTAAATAAAGACTTCTACTAAATAATAAATAAGCCCAAATTCAAAAAAAAAAGTGCTGCCGTTTAATGTTTTGTGGTGCCTACTGGAGCATTGAATCAGACGCGTTCCTGTACCACAAAATATTAAACGACAGCGCTTTATATCGCTAAAATATAACCCGACCAATTGAATTTGCTTGTTAGTTTCCTATTACACGTATGTTACTTTGTGTTGATTTAATCTGGGATTATTTGTTGTTGATTGAATTATCGCTATGTAACTTAGTAGAAGATCTTTATTTACAAAATTTATAGCTTCTCGTCACGGGGTCTTTAGCATAGATTTCATTTTGTTGATTCATACACGTCGTCAACCTCTAGAAAGTCACTATGGGAAAAGTGTTTCTCGCTGACGAGGTGCTTAGAAAAACAGCATAGTAATGCAGAAAGAGTGGTAATTTAATGGCCATCACATAACATCACGCCGGGTTAACAGGGGCGTAGTTATAGGAAACCCGCATTTAGTTATTATATTTAAATCTCATATAATATTTAATAGAAGGCAAGCCTATTGATAAACCGGGCACAAATCCAGACTCCGAGCTTGCTTTATGGTTTTCCATCTAAAATGCCTGATGGAAAACCCAGTTACACTTTGATCAACCCTGAAATCTAACCCGGGATTTTATGCTCAGCAGAAGCGCTTGCATATACTAACAAAATCTTCAATGGTCTTCATGAAACGATAAATTTAAATAATGCCTGGTGCATGCATGATTCACAAAATTTACAAAAGTATTTATAATGCATGAACCTTCGTAACCAAATTAGTCGTCCCCCAAGTGGGCACACAACTTTATCGATCCAGAAACACCCTTCCTTTCTAATGACCACACAGGTGCGTTGACCTTTCATTCATAATACATTTCCAACTGTTTGGTCATTCTATTATGTTTTATATGGAATCCTAGAATTATAGATGGCATTATGCTATGTCTTCATGTAACATAAATGACACATACATATTGCCTTGGAAAGGAATTTATTTATTAATAAGGCACACCAACGACTTATTGACACATTAATATTAGAATGAAACATATACGAAGTAATACGAAGGAAGTTCGAGTCAAATATGCCAAGTCTACCTGCGTCTGTGTTTCCGAACGCATTCAACCCGAATCTCTTTAAAGTTAGAGTAAACAGGCTCCTTCTGGGTAAGCTCGCTCCATGCATCGTCGACTCTGTTTCTGTCACTTATGACTTAGACTAGAGTCAAGAGCAAACCCATCTCAAAAAAAAAAAAAAAAAAGTCTATTTGAAAGACCTTTCGCGAATTTAGTGGGTAAGTCAAAATCAAAGCGTTTATTGCAATTGCAAACTAAGACCAATATGTAAATATATATTTTTAATATTAATTATTTTTTCTGCATTGTTATTTATTGAGAACATTAAAGGCTACTTAGAATAGAATAGAATTATTAAAAATATTTTATTGTACACCCATGATAAGCACAGGACAAGCATTTATAATTAATTAAAAAAATCAAAAAACCCGACTGCTTAAGAAGCGGACTAAAAAGACGTAAACAAGGAGAAAATCATGCTGTGCCTACATATTCGCGAGCTGGCAGACCCAAAACCGGATGTATCCTCCGACTGCACAGCATGATTTTCTCCTTGTTTACGTGTATTCTGTTTACTTCTTAAGCAGACGCGTTTTTTTATTTTTTTTATGTATAACTTTTAAGTTAACGTTTTTATTTCGATTTAGGTACATTTAAACATATAAGTGTCATATGTAATGACATATTTTTGAAATCACCTCTTAAAACCCTTTATTTCAATATCCCACACGATGGGTTTGGAAGAATAAAAACACAGGCAAGGTTAAGACGAATCCATTGACGTAAGAAACATCTAAATCGACCAACGCGTTTGGTCTCTAGAACACCACATAGGAACAAACATACATACATGAATACCTAGACTGTTAAACACATTACCCTCCTTCGGCAGTCGGGTAAAAACAAGTGCATAATGGGGGTCTTATCGGAGTCTTAAAGGAAAATCTCTTACAAACAAACTTTGGATGGACTGAACGAAAGTAGATAGATTGACACTATTTTATGTTACCCAGCTTTATTTTTTATTTATTTTCAGCCTGTTCTGTTCTAGTCCAACATCAGGGCAAATGCCTCTCTTTCTTCCTCCCAATTAATGCTCTTTAGTTTGGGCTAGTGTGCAGATCAATCCTGCCTGCAAAGCTGTAGGCGTCAAATTATAATTCCACCGACCTGCTCTGCTAATCTAAATACCACGGTAGCATGCCACCCCGTCATTGGTGCGTTGCATCAGTGCGGTTTTTCGCAACGATACCGTTCTTAGTTGAGCGTTGAGCGAGGCTCTACGAGCTACTCGCGTGCTGCTGGGGTTTAGGTGGTATAAGTGATAGGAGTTTAGCAGGAGAAGTAAGATCTGTATATTTTATTTTATGCAGCGATACCTTGCAGATGAATGAAAGTGCTTGTGCTCTAGAAAAGTGATGGTCTGTCTTCAACAAATCATGCGAATGTTGTTTTTGAAAATCATTATCGCTGATCGAAAGCGACTGTGTTCTTTTCAAATGTTTTACTAACGCTGTAAGTAAATTTGAGTGTCACAGGTATTGAAGAACAAATCTTAAGAGGTTACAATAGCAAATGTTCCGCGCAATTTGTGTTTCTATTCTTGATAGGTGAATCAAGCGTGTTAAGTAACATTTTTTACGTTAGGAAAGCGAGGAATTGAAATATTGTGCTATATATGGTAAAAATAAAGCAGTCACTATATAAAAGTGGTAACATATATAAAGTTCCTCCAAATACCAGAGAACATTCCACTCAAACGCGAGATGACTATTCAGCGAGGTTTGTACAATTTAATGCACGCCATTGTCAAGCTAAGTGTATGCACTACCTTTGTCCTTAATCTCTCTTAATGCGCTACCCCGAGCAAAACGCCGCGCTAGCCGTTTTTCGTGCAGTTTTTAGGAGCTATCTACTCGTTATATATAATGAAATATCAACTAATAAAAATACATTAAATTTCTACATATTATTGATTCCAAAATAGTAGAATTCTTTTTTTTTTTAATGTAATATAAGTTTCACTAATCTCCTTCCAACAAAACCATAAAAATGAGAAATAATTATTGATAGCATGCATCTCCTCGTAAAGTGTTCATTAATAATTTTTTGTACTAACACTAATGGATAGACAATTTGATAACCAACATTTTGGTAGATTTATTTTTTTCAAAAGATCAATATTCGATTTTATAAAGAAGTTATTCTAAAATCTGGGCGTATTCACTTCTGTAATTCATGCGCCACCAGAGCCGCTAGGCCAATAGGAATGCTCAAATCTCATGCTGATTTTTTGGTCAGGGTACGGCCTTAACTTAACCCACACATCAAAGACATCGGCAAAGTATCAGAACGTGCAAGTGTAATGATACCTTACGAAGTATTTATGTGCTCCATACGATTAAACGGTCGACGCAAAAACTAAGCCAATTATGAAAATACACGGATTGTGTACTAGTTTGGAGTTAACGATGTCGGTAGCACGATATTGGTATAAACAATTGTCGAAATATTTATATAATAATGTATAGTTCGTGCAGCATGTGTGTTTACCTATAGTTGGAGAGCTCGTTGGCATAAAAACCGACTAATTTTTTTTTTGCTAAAATTTCTTTCTATTTTTAACCGACTTCCCAAAAAGTCGAACATAGAACCTGCTCCGGTTCTATGTTCGACTTCAAGTTTGTTTCTTTTTTTTTTTTTTGTTTATGTTCACCGATTACTCCGTCAATTGTGGACCGATTTTGAAAATTATTTTATTGTTTGAAAAAGTATGTTCTGAAATTGGTCCCATTTTAATTTGGTGAAGATCTGATGAAGAACTTCGGAGATATACAACAGAACTCTTCAATAAATAACGGCAAACGTCTCGGGATTGCTGCAATCGCATGTCTGTTTGTTGTTTATAACATTTCATAACATAACATCACGCCAGTTCGCTCTTAAGGCGTAAGCAGATCTCTCATTTCACCGGTTATGTTCAAGTTTCATGAAATCTATTCTGGCGAAATAGTTCCCTTACTAACTTTCCTATTAGGTACGTACAACTAAAAAGTGAAAAATAAAAAACTTTTTGCAAAAAAATACTACCGACTTCCAAATACAAAACTACAAAGTGAAAAATAATTTAATTTTTTGAAGTCGGTGTCCATAACGCTAAAAAATGGTACCTACAAAAGACATCGACTTCAAAAAATTTAGTTATTTTTCACTTTGTAGTTTTGTATTTGGAAGTCGGTAGTATTTTTTTGCAAAAAGTTTTTTTATGTTAGAATATTTGTTACAAAAATTGACTCCCGTACTATGAGGTTAGATGTCACTTTTATGAGAAAATATGATGAATTTGTTATTTATCGTAGAAAATGTCGTGTATGGAGTAACTTTCATGTATAATTTAATTGAGGAGTAGAAGAGAGTATAGACAAAGTAATTTTCTATCATCATAAAAGATTTTCAGAATGTCCTTTATTGGGATTGAAATGTGAAATCGAAATTTCAAGTTTTCCAATCCCATGCATTTTTACATTCGAACTTTAGAAAAAGATAAAGAAAAATTATGAAAGTCTCTTTGTATTGAAACTTTTATGTTTCATTCAGAGTAACGTTTCAAGTCAGCAAAAATGTGAAGATTTTATCATACTTATCACGTGATTATAAACCACATTAAGTATTAATAAGATCATTTGAAATCTGTTGATATTACTTCGATAAAAGCTTCTGTAATATTTCCATCAATTATGCGTTACTAATATCCATGATATTTACTTAATTTAAATAATTTATTTATTTATTTAATAATACTCATTAAGGTTATACGGTGTTGAGACGTAGTTTTAGCGTGGAAGATGTATTATTGAAAACAAGTATATTTTTAAAGCACATGATACCTACAATATTTTCTATTCTTTCATTTTCTTCGTTTCTTGCTTTATCTAAATATAGACAAAAGGATTATAGGAAAAGGGTGTGTGAAGTGTCACTATTATGACTACGCTGTGATAACGGTACCGGTCTATAGTGCTCAACGTTCTGCCGGGCGAGCACGGCCTCTGTGATAGGTTTGACGCTCGCATTTCATCACGGTTTTTACTCCCAAACTGTGATAAAAATGTGTGACTCAAGCCTGTCACAGAAGGCCGTGCTCGCCCTGTTTCGGGACTTTTCTATTCCGGATAAGGCGGAAGAAAACAGCAGCACGGGCGAACCACACAATGTCACCATTGTGTGGTTCGCCCGGAGGACATGATGGAGCATACGGTGGAGATCTGCTCGCTTGGGCTTTACGCCCCTAGCCACCAAAGGAGACGCCCTGGGCGCCGGGAGACGCAAGCCGATTCCCGGCCACCATGTAGCAGGTTGCGTTCTGTAGTTTCTGCCTAACCCTAAGGGATAAAGCGTGAAGTTATGTATGTATACAAATCTATTATTTAAATCTTTACTAGTAGATAAATAACATAGGGATCTAAAATAGGAAAAAATACTGAATACTGGATCATAATATAATACTGCTGTAACGTCACCTTTTGTAAGATAATAGTTTTTTTTATATCAAACATAACTTTTAATGCATATGCCTGCTGGTAGGTGACTATGAATAATAAGAACGATCATAAAAAGCTGAGAACAAGCCATAAAATACCACCCATTTGTTTAATGAATAATAAATGCAAATATGGAGACCGTGATTTTTAACGGAACCCTTGAAAATCCATATTCATACTTTTATTATAGATGCGAATGAGTGTTTGTCTGTTTCTTTTTGACGTCTGAACAGCTGAACATATTTGGGTGGAACATATAAATTGGCACACGGGTAGACTATATCCTGCATTAGGTCATAGGATACTTCTTATCCTGGGAGTATGTTCCTTTGAGATAATTTGCCAATTTCACGTAGGCGAAGCCGCTTGCAGAAGTTAGTAATATTTAAATGCGAAAGTGTGTTTGTCTGCTACATTTTCACGTCTTAACAGCTAATCAGTTTGGCAAACGACTAGATGAATATGATCTGCGTTAGGACATATCACATCGGATATTTCTCAACCTTAGTAAATACTAGGTGTTTTTTAGGTTTTAGGTGTATGAATGAGACCTTATCAACGAATCAACTGGCATATGAATTATTTTTCAATTATATATATATTTTAATTTTTTATACAAAATGTTGGGAATTATCATGGCATCCGAAAGGAGGCAATATTTTTATTTTAATAAATTATTTTTGATTTGTGAATCTAAACATTTTTGGACGCATATTCTAGTCCTTTTTTATTTTTTTTTACTTACAGAATAGAACGAGGAGCACGTGGCTAAATAATAATAGCCACACGGGTCGATCTTCAAGGTTAAGCAACGCTTGACGAGGTCGGGCCGTGGATGGGTGACCATTTCAACATGCCGAGTTTCCTCCGTGCCTCGGAAAGCACTTGAAGATCTGTCATTTGAAGATCTTTGACAGTCGTTACGGGTAGTCAGAAGCCTGAGATCTGACACTAGTCTTGCCAAGGGGTATTGTGACAACAGCCCAGTTACTGGGTTGTGGAGATCAGATAGGCAGTCGCTCCATGTAAAACACTGGTACTCAGCTGTTTTCGGTAAGACTGGAAGCCGACCCCAACAATAATTGGGAAAAAAGGCTAGGCAGATGACTTATAGAATATAACCCTATAGTTACGTTTTATATAAAAAAACACACTTTTCTCAGTACCTAGTAAGTTCTCTTGGGACAATAAAACACATTTAACGCGAGCAAAAGCTAGACAATAATAATTACAAGAAATATGGAGATAAATCGTTATTATATTTTCTGCGGAACCATTAAAATAGTCAATAAAACGGATCCAATCGATTTTGAAAGCGACATTAACCAGTGAAGAACGTAGGTGAAGTTTTTGGCCAGTGTTGGTCAACAGCTTGGCCGATTGTGGGCGATGCGTGGGCGCAAATGAATGATCCTAAAAACTACTTTTACTTTAGATTTGTTCATGCAAGCTGATATTGTACGAGAACAGGTGATATGTTATCAGATTACATCAAAGTGGATTATGGGTTATTCTGTCTGTGAGAAATTGCCTAAGGTGTTTTTGATGTGGTTGTATCAATTTATCTTGTAACTAGGTGTCCCACGCGGCTTCGGTCCTGTCAACTAGCTACCTACCTACCCTACTCTACCCTACCTACCGTACATACATGATTGTTGCGTAACTTAAACCGTTTACGCAGTGCACGCAACGGAAGTTCCCAATAGAAATATTTTTTGCCCGTTTTTGCAACATTTTTCATTTATGCTCCGCTCCTAATGGCCCTAGCGCAATGTTATATAGCCTATAACCTTCCTCGCTAAATGCACTATCCACCACAAAAATATATTTTCAATTCCAACCAGTAGTTCCTGAGATTAACGCGTTCAAACAAACAAACTCTTCAGCTTTATAATATTAGTATAGATAATGCTATGTGATCTATGAAACTATGTTTTTATTTCAATAAAACGTTGTTATTTTGATATTACATACAAACACATCGATTTTATTTATTTGTGTAGATGGCTTGAATAGATAAAATGCCTTACTGAACTATTTGCCTAATGTTTGGCCTAACTAATCGCTAGAGTTCTGACCCTAATTTCTCTGTATGTACACACAAAGTCAAACTATATATTATTTCCTTATCAAAACTTCGCATTTAGTTCAGACATGAACTATTTGCGACTAAAGTGTGCTAAACTCCTAGTTAGTACTTAGTAGTGCACTACTGGTAGGTAGTCTAGTTACTGGTTCGCTACTGGACTACTGTTACACCTACTTAGTGGTCCACTACTGGAACATCTAGTTAATGGTCTACTGGTACATCTTTTTTTTGTGGTTGTGAATCCTCCTATGTCTTCTCCTGCTCTCGGTGAAGCAGGACGGCGTGTCAGACTTTTACTGATTAAAACACACCCGTATTCCTTCATTTGCTTGTGCCAGGGCCGCAGTAACACTCTTTTACGTTTATCCGCGACCCAGACAGGATTACTGGTACAGCTTGTTAGTGGTTCACTGCTGGTACCACCAACATATGTGCACTACATATTATGACCACAAATGTTGTGGTCTTGATCGGCGTCCATATTCATGAGCTGTGTTTGCCTTATCGCTATATTTGCATAGTTGCTGTCACATAGTGCTCTCGTTTAGTTTTTTAGTGATGTGACTTAATGCTTAGAAGACTGCATACACAATCATCAAAAGCTTGAAAAAATATTTTAAATAGAGGCATTTTTAAACTGTCAAGAAGTCACGTTCCAATAAATAGATCACTAAGGAGAAGAACGTTATTAAATAGCCACTTTTTTAAACCAAGATCACAAAATCCTGCTTACTTTTAAGTATATTCGAATTCGTATTCACTGTTTGGAAAGAATAAGAAAAGAAATACTTTTCATCTTTTAGAAATGCTTTTTTAGAACGCAAACATGTATCTAACTAACAGGGTAAGTGTGATTGGGCCTTTTTATGAAACGAGAACAGATCTGCAGGGCCAGATAAACTGAGTTCAGTTATTTGGGAAGCCCCAGGTAACAGAACTCAGGTTATCTGGGCCTGCAGAGCTGCTCTCGTGAACATGTTTGCTTCAAACTAAGTAGTTATGAAGTAAATTGCACCTCTATCTACACCTTGCACTAAAACTGTATGTCATTTTGAATGATGTCGATCCAAAACTAGTGTCGCATCACTATTCGAAGGCACGCTCATAGTGGTTGCCATTGTGGTGGCATGCAGTTTGCCCACATCCCAGTCATAAGGCGAAGGTAAACGGCGAACTAACGAGACAAATTTTGGCGTTCATTACACATTTCAAGAAATTCCTCGGCGATCTAATCTTAGGTATCGATATGGTGTGAAATATGTAGTTTTGATGTGGTCGATTCATGGATAACAATGAATAGACTAGAAATGCGGAGGCTTTCAGTAGTCTCCTTATTGCTAGTCTTATCACCTTCATATAATCTCAGAATGACAAGTAATGGAGAAGAATGGTAAGAATAGGGAGACATGTTGCACCGATCCCAAATAAATTTGAAGGTAGGAGAGATTATGATGGTCGAGTCATTGATCTGGGGGCTCACTAAGACGTGTAGTACTGGGTACACCTTGGTTCTTCTATGAAAAAGGGACAGTGCTATTCGAGCTATTTGGCTCCGTCTCGCTCTTGCACCAGAATCATTATAGTTTAAAATTACATCGTGTCTGATAGTAGAGCCCCTGTCTTCTACCTTGTCCTTATTAGCAGAGTGTGGACTTATAAGGGCAAAGAAAAAAAACTTATGGATTGTGTGCAAGATTATATGGTTTGAAAAAGCTTGAGTTGGCGGTTGATAAAAGTTTTAACGAAGATGGAAACATGCTGCATTGGCCCAAAATACATTGGCCCAACAATATTGTATTTATTAACAGTTACGTCTTACTGGCTTTAAGTGTAAGCTCTATATTCTTAAGTGTCTCTACCACGTTCACGCTCTCGTTGAAATTAGCCTCTGCTATTTTCACAGAAAGCGGCTTTTTTATATATATTATCGTCGATATCATGGCCATGTCATAACTATTTTGGCTTGGTATTAACGTGTGCCATTTCTATTCCACTATGGCAAGTGCCAGCGTCGTCGATAATCCTACTATTTGTTTCATCGTGGCTAAGAAAACCTCAATTTATTTATACTTAAATGATTAAGTTCTCAATCTTGTGTAATATTTGAATAATATCCGGTATAATGTTGGACCGTTGGACGTGAAATAATTTATTATCCGCCAGAGACCCTGACATTTTTTATTATTGCTCAATGTACGAATCTCGGTTAGTTTCATTCACAACTCGTGTTTATTTATTTATATAAGTACTGCTAAAAACTTTATGTGCTTTATTTTTCTTAAGATTGAGAACGTGTGATCTAGGTTGTTTAACTTAACTTTGTAGTCTTGTATTTAACAAACACGTAAACTGGATTTTCTAAATTCCAAGAGGGATTGAGAGCTTGAATGGGAAAAGCAATTGGTTATAGCAACTGAAAGCGGATTCACCAGCTTGAAAGTTGGAAATTATCCCTAGGGAACCGTGATAAAATGTCTATATATAAACTTATTCCTTAGTCCACCCATGTGCTATGTTGCATTCAAATCCATTTAGCCATAAAAATGTGAACAGGTATCAAGCAAACAGAGTTACGTTATAATATTACTGTGTTTAAAGATGATCTGATTGATGACAATGGTAATGATACTAAAAAGTAAATAGGGAAAATATGAAGAAAATTTGCTTGAGGAAAGATCAAGGTATAGAAAGATAATGCCAAAACAGTAGATAGTTTATAAGGAAAAAAAATCGTGATGAAACTTGGACTTATATAGTTAATTTAAGTCTGAAATAGCCAAGTCAGAGACCTGTGGGATTCCCAGAGGTGGCTCAATTAAGACTGACACCAGAGGAGGCCACATCCTCACACGAAAAAGAAAGAAAGAAATAAAAAGAAATCGTCGATCACAATAAATTAATTTGTTCTAGCATGTAATATTATTTATTCTGTGGTACGTTTCCCATTGATATCGATGTGGACGAATTTTTTGATGCGCAATGAGCCCTTTTCCCTCTCACCGTTGTATATGAGTTTGTTTTTTTATTAGTCTTATGTTTTAGAATATTCAATTGTATATATTATAAAGAAATAATAATAAAAAATAGAGTCATAAATCATATATATATAGGTCAAGTAAAATATAGTTTTATCTCCATAGAGGGGAGCCTCATTAAAGGTGCAAAGTGCAAGATTTTTATCACACATACTAATGAAAAATCCTACACAATTTGCAATCGATATTGCAAAACAATTTTGTAACTTTAACGTCTTTACGTTAAATTGACATACATATCTACCTACGTATGTATAGATGTATAAGTAGAAATCGTTATGCGGGTTTTGATAAGGCATTTTATTATTGGCCGTATTGTTTCTTTGGTATTTTTATGTCTTTCCATGGCTTTATATTCAAGGTCGGTTATTGCTCTATGTCTAGGTTCATAAAGAGTGGTCTACCTTGATTTGAAACAATCATTTGAATAGAGTGTTTTGCTGTTCTGCTGCTTCAAACCTCATTGACTGACTCCTTGCCGACTCAAAAGCAATTCATCTGTAAATATAGCTTTGAGTTAGGTATCTAGGCTACTGTATTGATATCAGTCTATTGTTGCATTGTGTTGTTTTTGATATACATATACTCTTGCTTACCCTTTGCTACACTTTGACCCGTTCGAGGATCAAAATGGTCAGTATAATGGTATGGTATAATCTCTGATTGAAATATTACCGTCTCAATTTATGTCTTGTTAGTTAATTTAGGTTAACTCTCAATTTCAGCTAACCAGTCACTGTTACGAAAACATTTCAATTTAAAACTGCTTATTATTTAATCTAAAAATATATTTTTGAGAATAACTTGGCCAATTATGTTCGCTTTAAAGTATTATGAAATAGGTACGTAACAACTGTTGCAAGTATGTGCAACGAGACACAGCAGATACTAACTTTACAACCTTGTAAGGACGCCTGACTTATAACTAAACTTATTACTTTACAACCTTATACAGTTACTATGTTAAGAAACTGAACGTAAACAGAATCAAAGCAAAAACAACTAAACTAAGCAACAAAAAAAGTAACTCGGCACAGGTCAAAAGCCACACATCCAAACCTATTCCATACAGCCAGAAACGTCACGTAAACGTCAAAAACAGAATACATGCGAGATGCAAGCAACTAAAACCATTTTCCACGAGAACAGTCCATTGGATCTCACAGCACAATACACACGGTTAACGGAAACATCACAACGGTACATTAAGAAAAAAAGTTTATGAGAAAAAAAGAATTAAAAAAAGTAAACGAACGAATCTTGTTTCTTTTTTCTCATTCGATATTTGAATTTGTATCACAGACACCTGTCGGGTAGGTCATTTATAGTGTCGTTGCGGGCGCGCGGCTCTCGCGGGGCACGGGCGAGGACTGTCCGCAATTGTTTACTGTAGGTTTGCCGTCGACTCTACAAAGAACCTTTTCGTAAGAGCAGGTTTTTGTGGAGAGTTGGGTGAAGCCTCTGTGAGGACGTTGAAAACTAGTTTTGGTATTGGCGTTTTTAGTTTAAAAAAGTATGGGGCTCAATATACTTCCTTAACGAACGCCTGATTTTTATCGGCACATTTTTTTTTGTATTAAAGTAAAGGAATATAAATTATTTTAATTAATAATTAAGTATTCTTAATAAGACTAATGACAAGCTATATTGCAGCACAGTTTACATATTCTGACAAAAATGATATGACTAACGAGATCAAAGGCTGAGCCCATTTCAAATGTAAATGTAATATATATTATAAGAATAATTTTAAATACTTATTTGCGGAGACCGCAGCATTTCTTATCTGAATATATTTTATTTTTTTATTTACACAGTTCTTGTCCGTTTTGCTTATGAAGCCAGAATTAAGAAGGTCATATTGTTGAGTCACATAAGGTATAAATGAAAGGCAATTGCATGTAGATGAGAATTCTGTGGTACATCGAGGTGTTGATGTGTTTGTACAAAAACGCCACCATGTCAGTCCGTCTTCAGGATCAGACCTCGAAACCTATCTTCTCCAGCGCGGTGTGAGACAGGGAGATGTAATTTCTTCGAAACTGTTTACTCCTGCGCTGGCGGATGTCTTCGAGGTTCTGGACTGGAGGAGACTAGGCGTCAACGTTAATAGCGAGTACATCACTCACCTTTGGTTTGCCGACGATATAGTGGTCATTCTCTAATTTCGAGAAAGAGGTCAACTGTCGAATCCGACTCGGCTGAGCGGCTTTTGGCAAGTTGCGCGGTATCATCTCGTCCACTATAAATATAAATTACCGCAGTGTCTCAAGACAAAAGTCTATGACCAGTGTGTATTGCCGGTGATCACATGCGGGACCGAGACGTGGTCGCTCACAATGGTCCTTATCAGAAAGCTTAAAGTCACCCAAAGGGCAAATGAGAGGGCAATACTCGGCGTTTCCTTGCGTGATCGCATCAGAAATGAGGATATCTGCAGAAGAACCAAAGTAACCGACATAGGCCGAAAAATTGCGAAACTTGAGCGGCATTGGGCAGGGCACATTGCTCGCAGAACGGATGGCCGCTGGGACCGAAAGTACTGGAAAGGCGAACGCGAACCGGAAGACGATGCGTTGGAAGGCCTCCCCAAAGGTGGACCAATGCCTGACCTGGTTGCGGGAATACGCTGGATGCCAGACGCATGGGATCGGTCCATGTGGTGAAGCATGACCTATGTCCAGCTGTGGACGCCTTTCGGCTGAAATGATGATCATGATGAGAATTCTAGAAGTATACTGTATTACGTAAATTGATCTAACAAGAAATAAGTAGATTTATAAGAGGAAGACTGAAAGTGGCACTGGTGACTGATAAGTTGTGTAGGAAACGTTTGTCATGATAAGGGTAGGTGGGCAATGTCGTGAGGAAAGTTTTATGTATGAATGGGGATGGTTATAAGACAAGGGAAATACTAAATAAATGATGGATATAAGGGTGAGGTAGATGATATGGCTGTAAAGGGGTGACAGATGAGATGACGGCTCTTTCCTGTTAGAAATATGGATGTAGAAGAAACGTTGGACCTTAGTGAACCTTTCGATCTATAAGATAAATTCAATATAAACTTGATATTTGTATATTTTCTTATATCATGACATGCATTCCAAAGTCATTGTATATTTATATAGTCTTAAAATACTTAATCAATTTCCACTAAAACAAATTCAATTAATTGTTACCTATTCCCCCATCTCCGCTCAAGCGTGCTCTATGGTCAGGTGGTAGCCTCAGCACTGTGGCTAGTCGGCACATCGGGCATTACGACCGCCATAACCCGCCGGCGAAAGTAAACCTTACCAATCTTACGCGAGCCTCTTCACACATCACTTACAACTTAATCCACACTTTATCTTTTAAACACCAACGTTCATTTTCCAACAACAGTCGTTAAGCTTCTCCAATCACACACATAAAGTTAAATTCAATTCAATTTTTATGAGGTTAGGGTTGGTTTTAGATTGGACGATATAACAGGTATTGTAATATGATGGTCAGGCTATGGTGGCCGGTGAAATAATGCCCCGTAAGGCCTAGGGATTCGTTTCTTATTGTGTTTAATTGTATGTAAATAGTTTGGTACGATGTCCTTAGTGAGACTTTCTGATATTAAAAGTACTAGGGAATAGAGAAATTATAATATAATTATTAAGAAATAATATGCTACTTATGCCAGAGACTTCGCTCGCGTGAAACTTATACCAAGGGATATCTACTCCTGGGATAAAAAATGTCCTATGTCCTGGATTAGGTCCTGAAAAGGTAACAAACAGGACGCACTTACTTTCGCATATTTTATAATATAAGTATGGACCAGTTTTTTCTAGAATATTTATGAAACACAGATATACAGAAATAATTCAGGAAACTGCTCTAGATGATCATTAAAATGAAGAGATTGTGGTTCTGTTTACCTGAACCATAATCAGCATTTAATGTTCTCACTGCAGTTACTACAGTTCTCCTCTCTGTGAGTGGAAGTGGGCCGTGATCCACCACATAGGCCCACTGTTGTTTAGGGGAGGTCAAATGTCTTAAAATTTTTGGTCTAAGGAAAAACAGATTTCAGTATATTTTCTTCAACGTTTTCAGCGCAATGGTGATGAAATCATCGACCTACAAATCGTAAGTCACAGCTCTTACCACTGGCTCATAACTATTCTACAGGTCATCTTTTAAACATATAAAAATAAATACATTCTATAAATCTGTTAATGTAATTAAAAATTAGTTGTTGTACGTCGAAAATATGTCCAAAAAAATAAACAGGTTATTAAAGGATAACCAACAGAACCCATTCCCAATATTATTGGCTTTTTTGACAGTTTGTCGGTTTGTCTGTATAGTTATGCATGCATCACGTAAAATTTACGAAACCAATGTAGATAACACTTATACAAAAAAAAATGTAACTTGAAGTATTACTTAGTTTTTGTTTCATCGCAATCGGTTTCCTCTATCAAAAGTTAGATGAATTTAAAGTGTTCAAGAAGTTAAATATCATAATACACGCAATTCAGATACTTGGACAGTTGAACTCCATATACGATAGATGGCGTTGTGCATTTGACGTAATTTTCTGGATGGTGGTGTTAAGATTCTCCGCGAAAGAATGTCCCTAGAAAAAATATTGTTAGGTATGTAGGGTAGGTAGGAAAGCAAGTAGGGTAGGTATGTAAGTAGGATAGTCAGTTGATGGGACTGAAGCCGCGGGGACAGCTAGTTCCCTATTAAAAATCGTGCAAAAATCAGTCATCCTCATCTCATAGAAAAGACATCAACGAGTGAATTTCAGAGTTTTTGGTTGTAAACAAGAGTAATACACGAAATTTCTCGCTCTAGGGTTCAAAAGCGTCTGGATTGGCGTTACTTCTCAGATAAATTTAAAATAGAGCAGAACTGGCAGAAAACATTTCGTCGGATAATTTAATCGGGACTTATCTGGAGGTAAATAACAGAACGTTATAAATTTAGTTATTTGTTATATATAACGGTACTAATCCAACTAAATGAAACTAGAGACAGGAGCTACTGCATCTACATACATTCCTTATTGGAAATATTGGATCATTGCAACACAAATATTCTAGCCGCGTTCCTTCGCTACATGACGATTAGCGACTACTGATTATTTATCGAGTAATTAATTTTTCAACACACTTGCTCATAAAGTGGCTCTAATTTCACCGCAATTAGGCACATAATGACAACTGTTATCAAACTGTGACTTTTTCATTACTATTATTCACAAGTGAGATAAAGAGTTTTTTTTTAATTTATTGGTTGAGTTGCTTTGTTCTTAAAAAAGTTTCGATACAAAAAAGATCGTGCTCAATAGTACAAATGGAACCGTTTCATGCAACTTCGTATTTAAATAGATAATTTCAACTTGTACGTATTTAGTAAATAAAACTTTCACTTAAATATAACTTTTGTTTTTGTCTGTAATAAAGAAAACTTGAATTCCCCATTTTGTACGTGGCTAAAACGCTATCCGCGAAAAGCCAAAAAAAATATAACTTATTATTTTTAGTCTATGGCCGATCGCTAATGTTAGATGCGCGCATAGGAAAACTGATTAATTTTGCCCGCCATTGCGAAAAAAAATTTTTAGTATCATTTTCTTCACAAGTGTGTTGAAAAACGTCGTATGATACACGAGTGTATTGATGATTACCGTCCTCGGCTCTCTTAAGACCCTCACCTAACGGCTCGGGTCTCAATGGCGCCTCAGCGGTAATCACCAACATTACACACTTGTACCATAATGTACTATTACACTATCTTATAATAAGTAGTGCGAGTAATGGGACTTCCCTGGTATACTGTACCTATATCTGATTGATTTTATGCAGCATCTATTTATTGCATATTGGGAATAAGCGGTTCTAAAGAATAATTAAGTTGTAGTGCAGTTTTATCATTCGTTTTTAGAAAGTGAACTGGCACCGTACTATGACGTATTAAAACTATAATGGTTCGACTTTAAAAAAGGGACAGATGTATACAAGTCATATACATCTGTCCTTTACGCACACTCAAATTAACCTTGCTCTAAGAGCTTATGGTTACCCCCTGAACAAAATTTATATAGGTACCTTTGGAATCTATAGTCCTGAACACGCAGGGATATGCAATAAAATCACTTTGATTACAATTAATGTTTCAAGCTAAAACGCTGAACTCCATCCAACTATCCATCATACCATCTGGAATTTATCAGTAGCAATTTGGGACTAAGGCTATTGCTCAGTTGATCGCAATTACCCTAGCCCCTATAAAACGGGCAATAATTGACGAAATGTTAATTCGCACCAAGCGCTTCCAAACATCCTTCTTAATGAGCACGGCGAATGAATGGAACTCACTGCCTGCGTCTGTTTTCCCGAATACATTCAACCCGAATCACTTCAAAGTAAAAAAATAAAATTATAATAAGTTACCCGAAATAATAAAGAATTTAAATAAATATAACATATTTATCAATAAATGGAAGCTTTTCCTTATAAGCTACTCTAGCAAATACTTAAATGATAAATTATAAGTAACTTCATAACTATCTATTTGTATATACAAATACTCATACCTTTAAATAAATATGAAGTGCCCAATAAAAAACTTACCTTAAGAAATATTATTCTTAAGGTAAGTTTTTTATTTTTTTTTATTAATAAGTAAATAAAATAAATATGTATAATTTAAAATATTAATGGTTTGTACAATGTTAATAAATAAATGTAGGTACATATTTTATAAAACAATAATTATACGAGTAATTAAAAAATTAATCAACTACACATACAATATCTTACTAATACTTAACCAATAATAATATTTATCACATTAAACACTAACCCTACTTGCTCTATGCTGTGCTCGACAGGTTCCATAAATGTGTCTAATATAATTATTTTTCTACCAACTATATACATTATGGTACGCATTAAACAATTGAGAATTGTTAGAGAGAACAGGCTTCTTCTGGGTAAGCTCACTCCATCGTCGACTTTGTCTCTGTCACCTCTGATCTAGACTAGAGTCAAGAGCAAAATTATCCCAAAATAAAACCGGCCAAGTGCGAGTTTGAAACGCGCACGAAGGGATCCGTACCCAGGGTGGCGTCAACTATGTATGGGGGACACCCTTAAATTTTCAACATTTTTTTTATTTTTTGGAGTTTTTCCTTCATTTGTGCTGTAAGACCTTACTTTTTGCCAAATTTCGTGATTCTAGGTCAACGGGAACTACCATAAAGGTTTTCGACCCAAAACCTATAGGGTACTACCGGTAGACCTAGAATTGTCAATTTTGGTTAAAAGCAAGGCCTTACAGTACAAGTAAAGAGAAAATTCCGAAAAATAAAAAAAATTGGAAATGTAGGTAAATTTTGGTACTTACAAGTTTTCGCGAAAATCTAAATTGGCCCATATATTTTTATCGTGTTGACTCAGGATCTTGATTTCTATACACCTAATAGGGACTATAGACTTCAGTATCTGGTATAAATTTCAACTTGCTAGGTCCACCCGTTCCTGACAAAATCGGTGGTGACACACGGACAGACGGACAACTAAGTAATCTTATAAGGGTTCCTGTTTAGGGTTCCGTACCTAAAGGGTAAAAACGGGACCCTATTACTTCCGCGGTCCGCCTGTCTTTCTGTCTGTCCGTCTGTCACCTGGCTGTTACTCATGAACCGTGATAGCTAGACAGTTGAAATTTTCACAGATAATGTATTTCTATAGCCGCTATAACTAAATAAAAAAAATACTAAAAACAGAATAAAATATTTTTTTAACTGGGGCCCCCATATAACAAACGTGATTTTTTTTACCGTTTTTGCGATAACGGTACGGAACCCTTCTTGCGCGAGTCCGACTCGCACTTGGCCGGTTTTTTTTAACTTTACTTTTACCGGAACTCTAAAAATGCGTTTAATAATAGTGTAACTCTGTCTAACCGTTCGGGGAATATAGAATTACAAACGTGATGTTAATAGTTATACTAGCTTCGACCAGCAGTTTCGCCCGCGTGAATGTCCAAAATTATCCCGAGGGAACATATTCCCGACTATAATATATATGTTCTATTCCTGACTATCTATCTATGTGCCAAATTTCATTCAGATCCGTTCAGCCGTTCTAGTTACACACATTTATCTAATCTTTCTCATTTATAATATTAGTAAGATCTTCCTCCATCCTCTTGAAGCGGCGCGGGCAGGACGTAGCAAGAAATTTAGTTCGGAAGGTTTATGAAGCTATGAAGGCTACGCGGTTATCTCGGCATGGTACAGTATTAGCTACGTGTTTGTTATCAACGCTTTGCTATGAATATATTTACAGGCGAAATTTTTATAATAGCAAGAACATAAAACCAAAAAGAACTACCAACCTACAAATAAATACACTTTAAAGTGAAATATAACTCTCTTTTTGCTGCCTACTTGCCTATAAAAACACTGGCTATTGGTATTACTTGAAAGGTAAATTAATTTCGAACAGAAAATAAGTGAATATGTTTTTGCAAAGCTTTTGATTGTCAATTCTAGTGTAGCCGCCCAGAAGGCAGGCATATTGTGGAATTCGTACTAAATATATAAAATATAAAAGTAATTTATTAGTTTAATTCGTAGACTCTGTCTACGTCCCTACAAATGGTGGAGGCGCCGGGTAAACCGGGTATCCCAGTAAATAAAGATACAAAATAAATACGCCTGTATACGGCGTACAGTATACGTATAAGTGAATAAAAAACGAGGAGTGTTTAAAGACGGAAGTTCGCGTGTGCATGGCGAAATACAGTGCACGAAGCCCTATCGGCATACATAAGGCGAGATAAATGATAACAGAGAGTGCGGTTACCTCTCATTCCCTCCCATAAGTGGATGGAAATATAAGGAAAAGACGGAATAAAGCTAAGTGGGTGTAATTGAGCATAAAGCAAGCATGATGAATAATTATTACTCAGGCACAAACGGGTATTGCTTTAAAAAAATCTTATCCGAATTCAAGTCAGTGGCCAAAATACATGAATTGAGAGAGAGCGACTTCAGCCTGATCTTAGGAGGATTCCTGCAGAGGGCTGCATATTATTTTTACCGTATGATTTTTAAATATGACATGGACTTTGCAGTGTTATGCGATCGCTTGAGGAGTGAATTCTCAATATTTCACCGCAGATGTCGTTATTGCGAACAGCGCATAATAATCGCTGAAATAAAAGCAGATAAAAAATAACCTGATGTATTGTGTGAGGATGTTAATGCACATTTATTTTCTAGTATCGTGATTAAGGACGAACAAACACAAAACAATATTCAGTGCAGTGAGAAAAGCGTTGACCACATTGACGGAAAAGACGACGCAGTTGATGGCGATGGCGATGACACCAACGGAGAGAGCTGCATGTTCGAGGACGAAGGTGACCAGACCAGCAGAGATGACGGCCTCGTCGATGTCCAGTTGGAGGTGGAGTCTGTGTTCCAGGGCGAGCGTGCGGACGGCCCGGCTGACGACGATTTGGACTCCCTATCCAGCAGCGAGTGCGCGGATGAGGGTATTGTGATGTATCGGTCCAGTCCAATTGACTCCATTAATTCCATTTATCTTGCAGAAAACAATGATGAGATTTCGACTGAACAACTAGTTGTGGTTCCATCTGAAAACCAATATGTCTCGGATGTTACTATGCATAAGAATCCCATTGATTTCAACTATAAAATTGAAAATAATATTGTAATTTCTCAATCTGACATAAAACAATATTTTTTTTAAGTTATTTTGAAAAGAAAGAAGTTGACAGCCTTTAAGAAAAGTTTTACTCGAAATAAACCGAAAGAGATCCATAGGAAATTCAAAAGAGTCTTTTGTAAGGTTTCTTAAGGACGCTATTACATTTTTCTACAAATAACAGTGCTTTTCAGGTACAATTTTAAGGTATATGCAATCACAGATGTGAAGATATCATGGTCTTAATTTAAAGATAATATATTCAGCTCCAGATTGGCATCAGAAAAATTGCATGACATCATACAAAATTTTCGCACAAATACGTTTTGCCCATCACGATAATCGCAAAAATATTAAAAAAGTAGGGTCCGAATAGGTCCCAGTTTAGTTAATTTTACAGCATTTTTTATCTTCAAAATTATAAAAAAATTGCGGTATATATAGTCCTTTACAGGTTCAGATAATATTTTTTTACCCAAATCAATATATATTTTAATTATTAGCTACAATAAAAACACTTGCCGACTTCTTCATACATTTTGCTCTCGAAGCGTATCATTCCGCGCTCAGAAGCGCTCGTGGAAGGACGAGCGTATCGCTTTTTTGCAAAAAATAAATACGATAAAAGTAATAGAAAATATTGTAGTGTGCATGCGTGAGTCGTATGTCGTGATCGAAAGGAGTTGATATTTTACGGGACCGAAATAAAAGTATGTTTGAGTTTCCTTTTATTATTAGAATGTGATTTAGAAATTATGTTGGGTATGATCGGGATTTGGATAGGTATTGTTAAGCAGTTGTTGATAAAGTTGAGAAATGGATGGGTGGGTTTAAGCAGCTCTTAGTAAGGTTAGGATTTGGATGGGTAAGGTTAAGCTGGCGGCGGTGAAGGTTAGAAGTGGATGGGTGGGAGGAGATTTATGATTTGAACCGGTTTGTATGTATGACGAATACGGGGTCAAACCAAAATACAAGATGGCGGCGACGAAAATTTGACCGCTTTTCGATATGGGTGTCATTTTCATGGTTTTTGGCGTCGCTTATATCGAATATGGGGTCAAAACCAAAATACAAGATGGCGCCGACGAAAATTTGACATCTTTGCGTCATGGGTGTCATTGTCATGGATTTTGGGGTTGCTCATATCAAATACGGGGTCAAAACCAAAATACAAGATGGCGCCGACGAAAATTTGACATCTTTTCGTCATAGGTGACATTTTCATGGTTTTTGGGTAGTATGTCATTAGCCGATGCTCATTAAGTAATACTCCAAAAAAATTTGATGGTAATATTTTATATAATATGTATATAATATGTAATGCAAAATGTTCAAGTCATTTTTAGGGTTTCCCCTATTAATAAGACTCCGCGGTCCGTCTGTCTGTCTGTCTGTCACCAGGCTGTATCTCATGAACCGTGATAGCTAGGCAGTTGAAATTTTCACAGATTATGTATTTCTGTTGCCGCTATAACAACAAATACTAAAACAGAATAAAATAAATATTGGGGCTCCCATACAAAAAACGTGTTTTTTTGCCGTTGTTTGCAATAATGGCACGGAACCCGTCGTGCGCGAGTCCGACTCACACTTGGCCGGTTTTTTAATCCTTGTGACCGGAAATTATTTCGTTTTAGGTATCTACTTATTTTACGTTACGTATTTTTAAAAATACCTACTTACTACAACAAAGTGAAAGCTAATTCTCTTATCGAAAGTCGGTGTCGGTATCTATTGTTTTTCCTTTTTTCGACACGGAAAAGTTATTATTTTTCTCTTTTTAGTTTTTTGTTGGTACCCCATATTGGGTAGGTATACTAAATAAATCTGTTAACCCCCTAAAAACGTACAAGCGTGATTTTATATTATGGTATGGTGAAAACAAAACATAACTATACGATCACACTAATCGCAGGTCATTTGCTATTTGTTATTGAAGAGTTCCATTGTCTATCTCCGAAGATCTTTATCATATCCTAATATATTATACAATAAAACCTTCCCTGAAAACACATACATTAATCGACGTAAACCCGATAGTATCGGGTAAGTAGTTTTAAAGAAAATCGCGGATACATACGGGTCGAATAGATAGAGCACCTCCTTTTTTTGAAGTCGGTTGAAAATAGAACCTACTTTTTACGACGACGGTTTGTAATAGTTACCAAATGCATTTCCAAAGTGCCAACTAACCTTCCTGAATCAACTTCAATAAAATTAAAAAATAATAACAAGGACCAATATTATTTGAGTGATGTATAAAATCGAGCGCTCAGTAGTTTCAATGAGTGCGTGCGCGTAATGTTGTTGTGTGCTACTAGATACCTAAATTTGAGTTCGTCGAAAATGTAACAGCGTCCTTATTGCGCCAACATAAATTTAAAGAAGGCGATCAATAAAAAGGTTCCGATCCGAATTAAATATAAAAGAAATATAATAAAACTTCTTGGGGAGCAAGGTTTGGTACAGAGAAGATTACTAGAATTGTGGCAAAGAAGAATTCCCATCATATTTGTGTTAGGTGTAACATTGTACAAAGATTTTTGCATAGCGACCAAATAAAGCAATTCAATCTCGTAAAATGCAATTATAAAAATATTATAAAATGAAAATTAGGAATAAAGTTTTGTAAATTAATGTATTATGCAAACTGATTTACTTAATGTTGTTGTGTCGTGTCTAATATTTTGTGCTTTATTACCCAATGCTTTCTTTTCATGTCGTGCAAATGAATACGGTCTAACCTAGAAGGAATTTGCGATGCGCGCTGGGCATCGAAGGAAACTAAATGCGAATGATTATTTGAATGATTTATCTGTATATGTTTTGATGAAATTAAATACTACTCTGTCTTGTCTTTATTTACTATATAGGATTAGCTTTTGAAATTGCTGACGAAGTCCAAATACAAATCCATAAGGACTAAATCAGAAACAGTCAAAAATTAATAGAAAAATGCTTTGAAAGCATAGATGTCATTGTAAAAAACGGTTTGACACATTTTTTTTTTTTTTTTTTTTTTTTTTTTTTTTTTTTTTCTGGCTTTGCGTAGTTTGCATTAGCCAATGACAAAGGTAGGGAAACAAAGGATATAAAAATTTAAAAATGGATAATTTGGAATGGGAAAAGGATTGGTTTCTATATAACTAAATACATATAATTACAATACATAGTTTATATATATATTATAGTTTGATATCATTAGTATCAATAAATCTGGCTAATATGCTATATACATCTGCATCGTTATAATGTAGTAAACAAATAATAGAGGTAGGAAATGGGATATGGATCGCCAGTAGTTGAGAGGTAAAAGCAGACCTATCATACAATGTAGGTTTGACACATAGTCCCACAGATAATACAAAAAAAGGACAGTGTCAAAACCTTGTCAAAAGTAAAGCATAGTTTTCATTATAAGAATTGGTTTGTCCTATAGTGCCAGAAACAACATAATAAAGCACAGTGTTCACGCCATAATTAAATTCAATGATACTCTATGCGCCGTAACAGGCACAGATTAGTTAGGCCGGACCATAGATATAGATAGGAGTAGTTACTTAGAGTTATAAGGTCCATTCCAGATAGATAGAAATTGGTGGATAGGAGAGTTAGGCCTAGGATAGATGCATGTAAATAAGTTAAGATCGTTTAATGTAGACATAGGGTTAGAATATATGAGTAGGTTAAGGTTGTTAAGGTTTCTAGGAAAAGGCCTATTGTCAAATAAAAAAAATATGAATGACAACTATCAAATTTGACATATTGAAGTTAGTAGGAATGGGAAAGTAGGAAAAATGTATCGATAGTTTTCTTGTCGACATTTTCAAATAGTATCGATATATATAATTAAATGTTCTTTCCGTTGCATGTGCTGATGATGTGCTGATGAGTTGTGAGCCGCAGGGGAAAGAAGAGGCTGGCAACGTTGGCTACGCATCGAAGAAATGTTTATTGTGTTGAATGTTGACCTTCTTTGTGCAGTCACTGTTTGATTCATGGTTCTTTATTCTATACTTCTGTCATAGGTTTTGAATGGAGAATGACTTTTGTATTCGTTAATGTGATCGCCTGATGGCTGCGCTCATGTATTTTCTATGTGATTTTATTTTACAATATATCCGGTGTACAAGTTCTTCAATTCTTTGATTGCATTCGCGGAAAACCCTCTACGAGAAGTTAACAAGGGTTATGGGCCCAGAACGCTTAAAGAAGAAGAATTGTATTAAGATACAATGAGCGAACGAGAGATGGTATCCATGTCTGCAGCAGGCGGAAGCGTGAGTGGTTTTTCTATAGAGCGATTGAAAGGGCGAGAGAATTATCTCCTCTGGAAGTTTAATATGAGAAACCTGCTTATCCATGACGACCTTTGGTGTTCGATCGACGGGTATCCGGAGGACGATAAGTCCAGTCCAGAACTGAAACGGCGTAAGGACGAAAGGGCGTTGGCTAAGATCTGCCTGTCAGTGGACGCTTCGTGCGTGTCCCACGTGATGACTGCAAATACGAGTAAGGATGCCTGGCTGAGCCTAGAGAAAGCGTACGACGATAAGGGCATAGGCAGGAGATTAAAACTTTTGCGGATGCTGTGTTCCGTAAAGTTGGACGACTTAGGTGGCGATATGGATAAATATGTTAGCGAATGTTTGTCGCTGTCGCAACAGTTGGCGGCTGTAAATAAACCGATTGACGATGAGTTCCTGGCGGCGATTATTCTTCAGGGATTACCTTCTAAGTTTGATCCAATGATCATGGCCTTGGAGAGTAGTGTGAGCAACCTGACCTGTGATTTTGTGAAGGCTAAATTGCTTCAGGATACAAAGTGGTCTGACAATTGCAAAGGTGGAGATTGCCTGATTGCTGATAAGTCGGCGAATAAGTCTGGTAAGAGACGCCAAGACAAGAAGCCGAGGTGTTGGAACTGTGGAAAGTCTGGTCACGTTAAGAAGGAGTGTACCCAGAAAGCGGCGGCAATGGTTGCGTCTCGGTTCTTGGCTGACACGTGGTACGTAGACTCGGGTGCATCGAGTCACATGACGGGACAGCAAGACTGGTTACATGATTTTACTACAAAAAGTGTAGAAGTAAATGTGGCGAGTGGACAGACTTTGCGATGCGTGGGTATCGGTAACGTGTGTTTAAAACTCAGCAATTATGTTTTGACTCTTAAAGAAGTGATGTACGTTCCGGGACTGAGTGTAAATTTACTTTCTGTGAATTGTTTAACGGTTAAAGGGTTTAGAGTGGAATTTATTGAGTCTACTTGTAAGATTTTTAAAAATAAATCTTGTATAGCTAGTGTTAGGTCTGTTGGCGGGGTATATAAACTGCATACTAACGCGGTAGCTTTAAGTAGTGTAAATAAAGAGGTTTCAAAGGAGTCTTGGCACCATAGATTGGGTCATTTAAGTTATGACAGCTTGAAGTCACTGTCACACGTTATTGATTTTCAGAATAAAGAAATTGCAAATAATTGCGATATTTGCATTCTTGGAAAACAAATAAGGTTTCCGTTCAAGAAATCTGGGCGTGATGTAGCGGCTAAGTGCTTGGATCTGGTGCACACGGACTTGTGTTCGATTCCTGTTGCGTCCCACTCAGGTAAGCAGTACATTTTAACGTTTCTAGATGACCACTCGCGGAAAGTATTCTTGTACTTCTTGAAGAATAAGAGCGAAGTAGCTAGTGTCACCAAAGACTTTGTTAGGCTCGTGGAAAATCAATGTGAATCCAAGGTAAAGGCTATACGCAGTGATAACGGTACGGAGTACGTAAACAAAGAGCTGAGCGCATTCTTCAGACAGAAGGGTATTGTGCATCAGGTCACTGTTCCGTATTCGCCCCAAATGAATGGTGCGGCGGAGAGGTTAAACAGAACTCTTTTGGAACGGGTACGTTGTATGTTATATCACGCGGGTTTGGATCACAAGTTGTGGGCTGAGGCGGCTAACACTGCCGGGTACCTTATTAATCGGTCGCCGTCTAGTAAATTAGGTGGCAAGACGCCCGAGGAGGTTTGGTCGGGTAATAGGGTAAAGTATGACCACTTGCGGGTTTTCGGTTGCGAGGCCTATGTACATATTGATGACTTTAAGCGGAATAAGTTACAACCTAAGAGTAAGAAGTATATATTTGTCGGTTATGAAGACAATGGGAGATCTTACAGGTTGTATGACTCTAAGACACATGCTATAAAGAGAAGCCGTGATGTCATATTTTATGAAAGTGTGTTCCCAGCCAAAGAGCTAGGAACTGGACACGGATCAGCTTCTATAGAAATCTTTCTTTCAGGGGAAGAAGCTGATGATTCCACTAGTGAGAGGAAGTCAAGCTTGCCTGAGAGTGAGGTGGTTGGTGATGCAGCTCGGGGGCCTGTCACTGATGAGCCGGTAACGGTGAATGTTGAGCCGGTTGTGTCAGCGAGCGGTGATGATGGCGGCGATGACACTTTATTTTTTGAAGATAGCGTTGAGGAGGTGATGGAGCCTCCGGAACCGAGGTACAATCTTAGATCTAGACAACCTAAGGGTTTGTACACACAAGATGCGATCCCAGCTGAACCGCGCACTGTTAAGGAAGCTCTGTGTTCTGGGCAGAGCGACTTGTGGCGGCAAGCTATGCAGGAAGAGATTGACTCATTCAATCAACATCAGGCTTGGGAGTTGGTGGATCCGCCTTTTGAAAAAAAAGTGGTTCGGAATAAATGGATCTTCAAAATTAAGTGTGACGCCGAGGGGAAGATAGCCCGGTATAAGGCCAGGTTAGTAGCCAAGGGGTTCACCCAAAAGTATGGTGAAGATTATTTTGAAACGTTTTCACCGGTAGTACGGTACAGTTCAATGCGACTGTTGATGGCGATCTCTGTAGATATGGATCTACATATAGACCACCTAGACGTACAGACGGCGTTCCTAAATGGTAATTTAGATGAGGAGATATTTATGTATCAACCGGAGGGGTTCATTTCACCTGGTGGAGAAAATAAAGTCTACAGATTGAAAAAGGCAGTCTACGGACTGAAACAAGCTTCGCGAGCTTGGTATCAGAGGGTGAAGGACGTGCTTCTGTCGATAGATTTTGTTCAATGCCAACTTGAACAATGTATCTTCTACAAACGAAATGGTAAGTCGGTTATTTACATTGCTTTGTACGTGGACGATTTCATTGTCTGTTACAATGATGCACGCATGGCTGAAGAGCTGAAAGAGAGTTTGCGAAAACTGTTTAAGATTAAACATTTGGGTGCGGTGCGGCATATTCTCGGGGTCGCGGTAGAGCGTGACAGGACGAATAAAACTCTTAAGCTTTGTCAAGCGCGGTATGTTGAGCGCTTGCTCGACAGTTTCGGTATGTCGGAATGCAAACCAGTCCAGACTCCTTTGGACCCAAATGTTAAGTTTACTGATTCGATTGTGTTAGACGAAGGTACTGTTCCATATAGGGAATTGATAGGTTCTCTTATGTATCTGAGTGTATTTACACGGCCGGACATTACGTATGCAGTTTCGTACTTAAGCCAGTTTAATACGTGTCATACTATGGAACACTGGAGGACAGCGAAACGTTTATTGAGATATCTTAAGGGGACTCAAAGCGTTAGCCTTGTGTTTAGTAGGTCGGGTCATGCTAAGGTTGAGGGGTTTGTAGACGCGGACTGGGGTGGTGACGTACGAGACCGAAAGTCATTTTCGGGGTTTGTTTTCAAGTATGGGGGAAACACCATCTCCTGGGAATGCAGAAAACAAACATGTGTTAGTTTATCAAGTACTGAGGCTGAGTATGTTGCTCTTAGTGAGTCTGCTAAGGAGGCACGTTGGCTTAGGGACTTGGTGACTGAATTGACTGGTATTTCTGGGTTAGTGGTTGATTTGTACAATGACAATCAGTCTGCTCAAAAACTAAGTGTCAATCCAGTGTTTCATAGGAGGACTAAGCACATAGATATCAGGTACCACTATGTTAGGGAGGCTGTGAATAATCATATAATTACGTTGAGTTATTTGTCTACTGAAGAAATGGTGGCTGATGTATTAACGAAATCTTTGTGTGCTCCTAAACATAAGTTCTGTGTTGTGAACTTGGGCTTAGGTTTTTAAGCCAGTTGAGCCAGCGGTGATGTCTGAGTTCAAACAGCGATTGAGGGGAAGTGTTGAATGTTGACCTTCTTTGTGCAGTCACTGTTTGATTCATGGTTCTTTATTCTATACTTCTGTCATAGGTTTTGAATGGAGAATGACTTTTGTATTCGTTAATGTGATCGCCTGATGGCTGCGCTCATGTATTTTCTATGTGATTTTATTTTACAATATATCCGGTGTACAAGTTCTTCAATTCTTTGATTGCATTCGCGGAAAACCCTCTACGAGAAGTTAACATATTGGTTATTCGAATAAGGCATAGGCACAAGCCAGGGTATTAGTATTGTTTCCCAGTGGGTTTCTTAAAGTAATAGTCATAACTGAAACCGACTTTGCTAACGGGGCATAACCTTTGCAAAGGATGTCGAGTTGACATCATTGATCCAGTTTATATCTGATGTTTAAAAAAATAAATGCATTTATAATAATAAACCTGGTGCAAGCTCTATGAATAGGATTAGAAATTCGATGTGATCCAGCCTTTCCTTCTCTGGCCTGATAAACGCACGAGATCGAAAAATTGTATCATATCTGATTTTTTGAGATTAAACCCCATCCGGGTCGATGTGAGTTGACGCATCATTCTTGTTAGTGTTGGGAGGACGCCTTGTTACTTTTTTAGGGATTTTGGCCAAGGAGGTTCAAGCATGACTGCGTTGATTTGTTAGTGCGTATATCAATTATATTCAAATAAACAGATTCGTTATACACTCACAAAGCAATTGAAAAAAGTGTTCCGCACACACACTTTTCATTCATCTGACATTTCAATACAAGTCGAAAGGGATGGTTTGATAAAACCAACAACAAAATAAGAGACAGCTAGTGTTTGTCACTTGCGTGTGAATGTAAACAAACATTATTCTGACCACCAATGTTGTTATCTTTTTCTAACCTCCAAATATCAGAATATTAGGGAAAAAAAAAATTAGTAAATTGAGGCGTATTGCGTACTTACATATGGTATGAGATCCCTTCTGTTTTATGTACTTTGGTATCATAATTGGTACAATTTCTAAATACACACGCTGACATTTTTTTATTTTGTTTTTGTTTCAACAAAGCGTATCGCTCTTCACCATGCGTGACATAAACTAAAGACTAAAGTTCACAATTGTGACCTATTCGAGTCTTCACAATGCGCACGCTCATAACATATCTGTTTATTTGAATATCATTGGCGTATATGCAAGTCAGCTGAAGTTAAAAGCACATATCGGAGCGTCCGATAACTCGTTTGTCATGATTAAGCCTTCCTCTTTTAAGGGTCGTACCTCAATTGTAAATGTGATTCCCCTATTAGGTAAATGCTCGGGTTAGGGTAAGATAGGATTCATTTAACCTTTCAAGACATAGAATAGAAGCATTTCATATGATTCTGCGGGTCTATTCGTAGGGGCGTAGCTCATGTGAGGACTCTGCTTAACTAGAAGGCAACCTACTTGCCTATAAAAAACACTGGCAATTGGTATTACTTGAAAGGTAAATTAATTTCGAACAGAAAATAAGTGAATATGTTTTTGCAAAGCTTTTGATTGTCAATTCTAGTGTAGCCGCCCAGAAGGCAGGCATATTTTGGAATTCATACTAAATATAAAAGTAATTTATTAGTTTAATTCGTATACTCTGTCTACGTCCCTACAGTACTTACCTATAATGCCAGAATAGATTACTCGAATATCATGAAACTTGGAACAAAGAGTGTACCAAGGTGAACTGTATCTGCGTTTTAGAGCTTACTGGCGTGATGTTATGTTATGAAATGGTATAAACCATAAACAGACATGCGATTGCAGAAATCCCGAGAGATTTGCCGTCATTTATTAAAGAATTCTGTTGTATATCTCCGAAGTTTCTCATCAGATCTTCCACCAAATTAAAATGGGACCAATTTGGGAACATACTCTTTCTAACAAAAAAAAAAGAATATTCATAATCGGTTCACAATTGGCGGTGAAATCGGTAAAATTACAAAAAAAAGAAAAAAAACAAACAAAGTCGAACATAGAACCTCCTCCTTTTTGGAAAGTCGGTTAAAAAGGAAGGCCAGGCAACTCAAACAATGAAGGTGTTTAAACAAAATAATGTAAAGTGAAAGAGCAAGTGTATTTAAAACCAACGGAGATTACTGTGCTTGACGATCTGCATTATGTTGATGTCCGGAGTATGTTTGCAACAGCGACCACACAGCCCCTAGACGCCTCATAACAGGCGAGCGATGTCTGTCAACACATATGACTAAAAAGATCATATACAGGTAATACAGCTCGCCACTCGACAATTTCGAATTAGTAGCGACCACTTCTGTGAGCCGTAAACACTTCCGCGTCAGTCAATAAAATATTTATGAAATAAATAATAAAATGGCCTCTTGTACAATACGTCGGTATGATAACAACAGCCAGACTTCGAGTTTCCGGAAAAATGGCATTAAATTTCATTGATAAGTTAATAGTTACATATAAACATTATTAGATTCATTTTCTGATATTATTTATCGGAGTTCATATTATACTGGTCAAGTTTGTAGGTGAAAACGCCCACCGCATGTGTGCGTCTCTTTCTTTTTAAAGTATTTTTTTCGCCATCTCTTCTCCTCTGTATTTTCGTAAACACAACTAGTGATGCACCATATCCTATGACCAAATCTGTTATCGATAGAACCAGAAACCTTACAAATAAAGATATTAAATTGAATAGTTTGTTAAGTGTGAAACGATTTTTTGATTACGTTTTTTACTAATATTTAATATTACTATATTTAAGAACCAACAACCGAAAAAAGTATGTTGCCTTTAGAATTTTTTTTTTTCTTTTCGTTTTAACATTTTATTTTATTACTAAAATGTTAAAACGCCGCATAATTGATAATAAACAAGGTAATTATAGTAAAAAAATAAGTACAAATATTATTTATCTAAAAATATCGATACCTGCCTGGTTTTATTTAAACCTGTCCCATCCTTAATGAGAAATATGACCTTGGTAAAGGACCAATCAGAGCGCAGTCGTCACGCTCCTCATACCTCAGCTAGTTGACAGAATTGTTTTGATGTATTAGATCAAGCATTAGGCGTCTAGGGGCTGTGTGGTCGCTGGTTTGCAATTATGGTAGTTGTCGGAGTCGTATTAATACGAGTACTTTATTCGTGATAGCGCCATCTGTACAAATCTCAATGAAGCACTGTGATTGATGCAGTCACTTCGTTTTAATCCTGCGTAGTACTGTACGTAGCGGGGTAGATGGCGCTGCTATCTGTTTGTTCGGTCTCTGTATAACCTTAATCTTATTACTAAGTAATTGAGAAACGACTACTACTATTTTCTAACTAGCTTATAACAGCGACTTAAGTCGATTAGTATCCTAAGGGTACGTGCTCACATGTTCTACCCGTATGCTAAGTTTCTTCCAAATCCGTTAAGCCATGAAACGGTAACAGACAGACAGCGTTACTTTCGTATTTATAATATTATTACGGATTTTACTGTCGTATTATTGTAAATACTTGAAATAATAATTGAAATACTCGTTGTTATAGTATATGCGTAACATAGTAATGCATTAGGATTATGAATTTGATTTTTCTATTTCTTACGTAGAAAGTTGTCGCGGCCATGTAGAATGGTAAACGTCAACGGACTTCTTAAATTGTAACGACTTTAACCCACTACGCCAGTCGGCTTCATTTATTTTTATGTTGTAATTATATTTATGTTGTATTTTCTCTGTAAGTGATTTTGTAAATCTCTTGAGAAAATAAATGTCTTGAACTGTAAAACCGTATTCCATTAAGCGTATAGTAGACGTGGAATGCAGCTGAAAGTCAGCGCCCGGTCGTAGCACCTAATACTATAATAATTTTCCCATCTGACTGGCCCCTATCTATTTTGGCTATTTAATTTTTATTGTGTTTATTTCAATAAACGATAATTATTTCTTGTAGACCTCTTCGATCACCGTAGTAGTATGAAAATCATTCTTGTGATGTTCTGTTACATTATTGCTCTACAATGCTCCATTGCCCAGATTTCAGATTTATTGCCCTTAACTAAGTAATTAAGGGCAATATATCTGAAATCACCCTTTGGCACGAACAACTTAACTGAGAGTTAGTTGCTAACACGAGGTTAAATTGTCAATATTGTGTGAAAAACTGTCAATTAGGTATAAATGAGAAAGGAGTATGCAAGGAAAGGATTAGCCAGGTGGCGTTCTGTAGTTTCTGCCAACTCTACATCCATGGGAAAAAGTGAGTTTATGTATGGATAAGGGGTATAATAAACAAAGTTTCATTATTATAAGAATTTATTAAAATAACTTTTATTATTAACCAACCTAAATATATCACATTAAATATTCTTCTAAATTACTAGCTAGACGTTGATACAACGTATAATAATACACAGCCAGACTGATTTAAATAACAAGATCTTATCATAACTAATAACTTTGTATTTTATGTTGCTTCCTCAAAAAGCAGAAAGTTGATCAGTGCTACAGAAACATACAAATTGACCAGGATTTTATTGACAACGTTTCATTAATCTAACAGCAATGATGATTGTCACAAGGTCAAAGTGTGAAAGTGTCATTTCGTTATAGCGTGTGAAAGTTTCATGGATTTGCTTGTCAATTCAATATATTTTTTGATTAATTGACAAACACTGACGCTGATAGAAAGTCACATAATAAACGTCACAATATTTGACCCAAATGTATGTGAATAGTCTATACGAATATATCTAATACCTTTAAACGAGCAATTCTTGTATATATATATATATATATAATCTGAATCTCGGAAACGGCTCCAACGCTTTTCATGAAATTTAGTATTTCGTTTTTAGAAAACATCGTTTGCTCTATTTTCACCCGAGCACGGCTCGGTCGCCTAGGTACTATCTATACTCTATACTTATACTATTTACTATAATATAACAAAGAGGAAAGATTTTTTTTTGTATGTAACGAATAAACTCAAAAACTACTGAACCGATTTCAAAAAGTCTTTCACCGTTGGGAACCTACACTATCCCCAGGTGACATAAGCTACTTTTTATGCCTGTATTCCCACGGGAACGGGAACCACGCGGGTGACCGCTAAAATAATATTATAAAGGGGTAAAGTTTGTGAGGTTGCAGGGAGTAACCTCTGGATCTACTCAACCGATTTAGATTAAATTTGGCATGGAGATAGTTTGAGACCCTGGGAAGGAAATAGGATAGTTTTTATTCTCTTGGGTTGATAAAACACTGTTTACACGGGTGAAGCTAGTAATATATAACCTAGTGAGGGAAAAGTTCATTTAGTTTTGGGTCTCTGACACTAGAATACTCGAAAGTCTAAAATTATAGACTGTTAAGAAGCAACCTCTTTCGACAATATATCAGCGACAATGATTGTCACAAACCCAAAATGTGACGTTGAGTATGTAGATCCCTTAAATTTTGAACTTTTTGTAAACCTATACCACTGGGCAAATGTCACTTCGTTGTACATAAAAGCCTTCACAGTTCCTATAGCACAGTCCCTTCTGTTTCTTCAGAAGATTCCCAAAAAAACAAAGTCAATAATTTAGTTATGTAAAACCATTATTTAGTGTTGAGGCTGGACTGGTTGGTTGGTCACTGATATCTCGAACTGGGGCAGCGCAGGGTTGTTCTTTTGCTTGAGAACGATATCCGTGCCCCATCTCCACTGTGAAAGAAGAAAAAAGAGGGTTATTAATATTTGTCTTTGGTACCTCAGAAGCAAGGTTGAAAGGTTGAGGTCCATTAAAATTTTTGTCGGTGTTTTGTGGAGTCTAAAATAGATAAAATTATAGCTCGAATCTACGTCTAATCTTTATATTGACACGTGTATTTATATGATGTGTGTATATATATATGATGTGTGTATGTTGTTGTGTTGTGTACCTTGTGTGTTGTTGCATGGACATTCGTGGATGATGGAGTTGTTTCATTGAGTCGAGTGGAGGTTCATTAAATTGACTTAGAATATGATTCTTAGAATTTGACTCCTAAAGGTTATCATGAGCTACCTGAATTAGTAAGGTAAATAAATTCTAGAGGAGCTTAGAAAATGTTACAGTACGCTTTTATTTAGGAACCAATTTAGGTGTCCCTGAGTGAAAACGTGCGCTAATATTAACCAGTCGAAATTAGAATAGACTATGAATTAAGACATAGCTTTTAAAAAACCAGTTGATATCCTCAAAATGCTCATATGAGATAGTTACTTGTTTTTTTAAACCCCTATGGGCGTTATTTCTCAACTATTTTTAAGACTGAAAATAAAAACCCGAGTTGATTGAATCTCCATAGCAGGTGAACGATTTCATTACAGATTAATAATGTTTACGTGCATGAATATAAAAATAGTCAACAAGTGTCAATGACTGACACTTGTTTAATTTAATTAATTGGTTAGGTATATGTTAATTAAACAAAAAGATTGTAAACATTATTGATACTAAAAATTATTGAAACACTGTAACCTATTTTATTTACGATCAATCATGTTTTGTACATATTGAATTATCACAAAATAATAACGTGAAAATATCTGAGGACGGAATTCACTACATAGGTTCTTGAATTGGAAAATAGAACGCTGGTCCTGGTAGTAATTAATTTGTGTATTAGTAAATAGTCACTGATCATCGTTTCAAAAGTATTACTTTGTTATAAGATTTGTTATAAGAACTTGTTTGATATTTTGTGTAACTTATTATTGTATTGTAACTTTTTAATTAGCTAATAAGATTATTTATATTATTGTCAGCTAATAAAATATAGTATCAGCTAGTGAGATAATATGTGATAGTGTCAGCTAATTCAACAATTGTCAATCACTTCTGTAGGATGGCGGAGCGCGACATACTATATAATACTCTTAAGACAGAACGTTGTAAAGACAATCATAAATCGAAATTGAAATATATACTCTCTTTCACTGCATTTCAATAAAAACCTATTTTATTCAATACTAACCACGAGAGCAGCAAACACAGCACCCAAACAGTAGCCAGCGAGCACATCACTCCAGTGATGCTTGAAGTCAGTGATCCTGGAGAGAGCGCAGTACCAGCTCAGCATGACGGCTCCGAACTGGAAGACGTGGCGAAGGGTCCTCGTCCCTGACCAGGTCATGCGGCAGTGCAGATACAGCTGGAAGGAGATAATGGTTTTCTAGATGAAGTAGCAGACCAAATGGATTATGAGAAAGTTGGTGTTCTAAAACCTAATGATTATAATGATCAGAGGCGTTTGAAAGCTATCTAATCCAAGAGAAAGTTATCTACTTGGCAAATATTGCTGATCCCACTAAGTCAGATTTAGAAAATAATGACAAAAGAGATGGATGAAGAAAACGTACAATTGTACCTAAAAACTACGATAAACTGCAAAGATTTTGACGCAGATCTCAAAGATAAATCAAAGGTGATGAAAACGTTAAGGAAGCCTGATCATAACACCGTTTGGAACTAATAATCGAGTGAAAAGAGTTGATTAAAAAGTAACAGTATCTTGTAAATCGGATATTATATAGTCGGCGTTGTAAGAAGATATAAATGGCATAGTATATATGACAAGCTTAATAAAAGAACGTAAAGACATTACTTGATTGAGCAGTGTTAATTTACATAGCCTTTGTCAATCATGGGGGTCAGTTGGTACAAAAATAATGTAAATCTAAGAAGATACTGAAGGACATACTAATCAAATAGTTTTTATTTTTGGTTTTAGAATTTTGCAAACCGAGTAAAACTAGACGACAACTAGGGATAGCGAGATTTATATATTTCGATAGCGACCCTCCCCGGCTTCGCAAGGATAGTGTAGCATGCCTACATGTCTTTTTCTTAAAATAAGTACCTATCTGCCATACACAAACCAAAAATAAGACCTTGATATTTTACCTTAAAATAACTCACTATTTAGAATCTATCCCTTCCAACCTTCCTTTCCTTTTTTCCTTCCTTCGTCCTTATACATTCATTTAAATTTTGGCGTAAAGGAATGGCGTTAATTGTAATTTTACAATGTGCACGAAATGCATCTAACGTATTTAAGTTGATAAGAATTGACACTGTATCTGTGTAAATAGGTTCAATTACCGCATTGTACGTGACCGTTTTTTTGAAGTTAGAATGGGTATAGTAAGCTATCCTTAAAAGATAGATATATGCCATCGCGGACCGTAGATCTTCTTCTTTATGTGGATCTGTTTTCTGTAGATCTTTAAAAGAGGAATGCCCCACAGTACATTGTTTTGTTATATCTCAAAGGGATAAGGCAGTGTTTTCGATGAAAGCTCCTAGGTGGCTTGACTTTTTTCTGACATTTTCAATAATTATCGTCATATTTCAACCAATTTACGCAAAACCTTAACAAATTATACATCTAAACCTTCCTCATAAATCACTCTGTCTATTGGTGTAAACCGCGTGAAAATCCGTTCAGTAGTGTTTGAGTTTAGCGGGTACAGACGCGGCGGGGGACATTATTTTATAATATGTAGTGATGATCATATCACAAATTCGCTCTATTAGGTATAGAAAATATTGCTAAAATATCATATTGATTGTACCATAAACACACTACTGCAAAAAAACCAAGTACGTTTTTTAATCAACTTATGGCAAACCCTTTCATTTGATACCCATATCATGGAACCGAAAATAGATATAATAATGGCAATACTCACAGCTAGATAAATCATGGTATAGGCTGACCAGGCGGAGTGCCCACTCAAGAAACTCTTGTGCACATCGTCAAATCTCTCAGTATGGGAACCAGTGCAGGTATAGTCAGATTCCTCGATGTACCGGTCCCGCCATTCTGAGGAGGTGCAGTCCACTGAGGGTACGCAGACCTGCAGAAGAAAAATATCGTAGATTAGCACATATTATCATTATCATCATTTCAGCCGAAAAACGTCCACTGCTGAACTAAGATCTTAGGGTACCAAGTGTCACCACATTGAGCGGTCCAGTGCATCTCGCATCCAGTAGTAGGTCCTTCACCAGGCCATTGGTCCACTTAATGAGAGGCCTTCCAACGCAACGTCTTCCGGTTCGCGGTTGCCACTCCAGAACTTTTCAGCCCCATCGGTCATCTGTTCTGCGAGTTCGGCAATTTTTGGCAATATAGCTCAAATATATCTCTATATATCATATATATATACTAATATTATAAATAGGAAAGATTTGTATTTTTGTATGTAACGAATAAACTTAAAAATTGCTGAACCGATTTCAAAAATGATTTCACCGTTGAGAATCTACACTATCCCCGGGTAACATAGGCTTTTTATCCGTGTATTCCGACGGGAACGGGCACAAAGCCGGTGAAACCGCAAGGCGTCCGCTAGTAATTAATAAAAACAATATCAGCAGAGTCTGTACTGCTCTATTATTTATTATTAGGCTTTATTGCTGGTACTAAACATATATTTTACATATCATGAGATAAATTTGCCGGTTTAGTGATCAGCGTGTCATGTGACACAGAGCCTCTTCCAGCTGTTTCCACTCTTCTCTATTATTAGCCTTTCTTGTCCCACCAATAATCTTTATATCGACTATCCGTCTTTTAGCTTGTCTGCCTCTCTTCCTTTTGCCATCACGTGGTTGCCATTCCTTTATAATTTTAGTCCGTTTTATCCTGCAGTCCCTTGTCATGTGTCCTGTCCATCGCCATTTTAACTGGTTTATTTCCTTGAGTATGTGTTCCACCTTTGTTATAGATCTAATATCTTCTGCTCATTTTCGGTCTTTTATTGTACTATGACGTGTTAAAGCCGTCGTGTTTTTTTTTTACTTGACATTCTCGTAGCACTGTCCCGTTTTCACAACGGAATCAGTATGTTATTGGCACATCATGGGTACCGCCCTGGTGTAAGGTACACGGAACTTTCGAAGAATTTCGGAAAATAATCACCACTAACAAACTAAGCGTTGTGATAATTTTAAATTTTGAGTTGTAATTTCCTTGAATTGTCATTGTAGTGTGATGTATATGTGCTTGCCACTCACACATAGGTAGTCCATATATTGTGAATGTGAGAGTGCCCTGTCTATCAAACACTCAGTATTAAATTCGGTAGCCAAGATTCAGCACTGGAACAAATTCAGTCTCGGGGTGCGATAATGATAAAACTCGTTTTTTTTGTCATTATTATAAGGATCGCTTTTGATCACTATCATACCTGATGCTAAGGGATTATGTTGTTAACGGTGGAACTCGTCTAAATAGGTAGATAAAGAGTTGGCTATATATTTTCATCTCACATTATATGATAAATCAACATATTAGTGATGATAGTCGGAAGGAAGCGAAAATGCAACAAACCAAGGACTCGTTCACAATAAATTACAATACAGTAGTAGTAATGACATCTACCTCTTTTCATAAACCAATAATAGCAACTAGATTACTAAACTACAAATAAACACACACGGAAACAATGATAATGATGAAGACATCTCATTTATCAATATAGCAACAACGAATCTTAATTAAAACAGGAATTATAGCTACCGATAGAGATAACACTATCATTTAACTTTATCGGAATTAAAATTCATACAGTACTTGTTCGTAATCATATTTACCGAGAATCTACTTGAGATTTTCGTACTCAGAGAACAAAACAAATCTTTATAAATTACCCTTGAAAGGGATTATTAGTATGCTACTGGCACTTGTATTAATGCTCCATTTGATTATAGCATGATCAGTTGACCTTGTTGAATATAATGCTTATTCTATATCATTGTAAGACTTTGAAAGATATCTTGTATACACTCATACTTAAATCATAATTATTATGGCTTCCGCAACCGCGAATATCATTATTATTGATACACGCACCTTGATTGTAGCACATTTATTATCTTTCTCTTTAACTTATCAAGCGTTAACTACTTCATAAGAAGTGGCGAGACTCACGGCTATTTCGCGTCCTTTTACGAATTAATGGAACAAACTTTGTCTTTAAGATTTCTAGTATTTTATCCATCTCGTTTTCTAAGTTGCTTCATCTAAGAGCTATACCAATTCGGGCTTCTGAAAAAGAAAATTCAATTACAAAAACCACTTACATCGAAGAAGTGAGGCCGTGGTCTTCCGATGATATTCTTGGACATGTTGATGGCAATTTCAACGAAACAGGCGCCGGTGGAGAAGGCAAGAACGGAGCAATAGAAGCCTCGCACCCAGGGAGGGATGGAGATTCCCAGACAGCGCTCGTTGTCGCGTGCCTTGCGCAAGAGTGCCCACTCGCACACTAGGAACTGGGGACAAAAGAAGATGGATGTTAAACATATAACCTGGTTAAGGTTGGTGCGAGATCGGTCAAATGTGGCGACGCTTGGGGAAGGCCTTTGTTCAGCAGTGGACGTCTTTCTGCTGAGATAACGATGTTAAACATTTGAGGATGGCAGAAATAAATTTAAAACTCTTATAATTATGATGATAATTTAACGCCGGTAGTATACATACATTCAGAGTTTATAGAATCATATTATAATATATTAGTGATTCGTAAGTTATGCTGTACGTTAGGCATTGAGATTGAAATAACTTCAACATGGAAGAATTTAATTTTATAACATCTATTGAATGCCATGGGAACGTTGATCTGTTCAATCAACAATACCATTCAATGAGATCAGATATTCCCAGATAATTCTAACAATGACACAATTATCAATACGTCATAGGTGGGTAAGTGTATTTTATAAAAAAAACTTTATATATGAACATTTCTTATATCCTTTTTTTATAAAGCCTACACTATCCCACCGCTGGACAAAGGCCTACCTCAAATCCTTTCAGGTATTATTTACCTAAACCAACTCGAACCAGCCCTTTACGTAGGAGTCTAGGTCGTCTGGCCCCCTCTTTCTTTCATAGATTTTCAAAATGTATGTTAACCGTACTACCCGTTTATCAACAATAAAAACTATAAAAATCGTCAGAATCTTATCTTTGCGTATTTTTAACCTTTTAATAAAGATAAGCGCTGAAGCAAATCAGGTACTAAAACAGTTTAAAAGTAAACTACAATTTTAATGTTCCGCCGCCTTGTACCTACTTTAAACAATCGAAACATTGATAAGAATAATCGGAAACAATGTATGTTAGTTACACTTTTATTAAAGTGATCTGTGTATAGACATTGAATAGATTGTTCATCAATATAGCTATTAAATTCTACGAAAGGTAAACAATAGGTAATTATGATGTTTCCGTGCAAACACAATAGATTAACTTTCCGCACGTGCGATCAATCAATTTTACCAATTGTATAAGTTGTTAATTTTGTTCCTTTTTCGTTTTTCTATAGTATGCGTCATCATCTTCATAACCTCAGCCCAAAGGCTTCCATTTCTGAACATAGGCCTCCCTCAAGTATCGCCACATTCAAAGCTCCTATGTGTCTCGCATTCCGTAGATTCGCGCAGGCTTAACCCAGGTCATCGGTACACCTAGAGGAAGTCCTTCCAACGCTGTGCCATCCGGTACGCAGTTGTTGTTTTCTTTCTTTTGTCTCAAAAATGGATTGGATAACGTATTGTACTTACTTCCGACTGGTATATATACCTATCGAACGATTAATGCCTTCAAACATAAACCAGACATCACCTTAGCTGATGAAACAATATTCAAATAAATAAGATGCATTTAATCAGAAATAGATGTTAACAGGCATTGAACTGAAACAAAGTGAATGGTTGTTGTCTGGAAGAGCGGAAAAACAAATGAAAATATTTTGAAAGATTTTGTAAATTTCTTGATGGTAGCCTGCTAAAGAAACCTTTCAATGTGGTCGTTCTGCCTAGAATTAAAAACTGATTCAAATTAAAAACAGATACATTAGATAGACTGTGCGAGTATAACGAGTATTTATATAATGTAATAGTAAATCTTTATAGGTATTTATTCGTATACCAGCGCTAATCAGTTTTTATTTAAATACTAGAGTTCGATTCCGGAGATATATCTACCTCATTGACCTTGTTACCTACTTGACTATTTCAGATTATCTACTAAACAGATATTCCCCACCCATATGCATATTTTCACAAGGACTTTTCAAGTTGATTCACTTTCATACAAAACATGACCCGGATATGTTATAAAAAACTACGGTATTTTCCGCCACCTATCATTGCCTACCAATACTACAACTGCATTGTCCGATTAATAGGCTAAGTGCATCTCGCCCATAGAGCAAAGAATCAAACTACTGGCAACCAATACGATTTATAATGTTATAAAAAATTCGTGGCCGTGCTCCGTGCTGTAGTGTGACAAGTGAAGTCTGTCATTACCATAGTTGGTTTTGTCACATCATAAACACCTGTAGAAAAAAATCCTAACAGTCATAAGGTAGAGAATTACGTCATACAAAAGTACACATGCCTGTTGAAATAGATGGAAAAAAATATTCGAAACAGATAATAATAATAATAAAAATGTTTATTTTATCTCCACAAATTACATCAAGTACATACATTATACAGCTGACATTATATAACCATTGTTTTTTCTTTTTACAAATTTGTAATTTGTGGGAGATCTGGAGTCTAAACTAAGCCGAGGCCTGTACTATAGATCTCCAGGCCCCCCATTTTATAACATTGTATAGATTGTCAACATGTGAGATGCGAACGTGAGTGAACTGAATGAGTAAGTGGAAGCAGGTTTGAGTATTTCTGCGAGTGAGAGTGTGTGTGTGTATGTGTATGTGTGTATGTGTGTGTGCGTGTGAGTAGTTAAGCGATATATAATTCTGTTAAATAATATATATAGGGTTCCTACGTATTGTGGGTAATATGTAGATATTATATAATAATATTATGTAATGTATTACTTTTTTATATAATTTAATGTATAACATAATCATTGTGATGAAGAGTGATATATAGTATTTTACCTAATGTGATATATAAAATGAAATATTGTAGATAAATGTATATATAGTACACATCAATTTATATTGTTACCTCTAGGATTTTTTCAGTTTCGGAGTAATTAAGTGTTTGTAACCATTTATAAATTATATTTTTGCATTCTTTTTTACAATGGTCGGAGAAGGGAACTATTTTGTTTAATTTGTTGAGCAGCATACTGCCTCGGTATGGAAAAAATCTTCGTGCAAAAGAGGTGTTTACGGCAGTCGACTCACATACCGCGTACTTTCTTCTAGTCTGAAGTATACGCTTTCTTGTGTCCTCTGTTACGTCACTCATCTTATGAAGTATAGATAGCATTATGTAAAGCTGGCGCACAGTGAGGACTTGCGCTTCTTCATAAAGTTTAGAAGTAGGAAATAATCGAGGTTTTGATAGGCTTACTTTTAATATCATTCTTTGAGCTCTTTCAAGGGTTAGCATTTTTGTTTTACAAGCTCCTCCCCAGGTAGTGATGCAATAGGATATAATTGATTGCGCCAAGGCCTCATATACTAACCTTACAGTCTGTTTGTCTGCTACGTCACGAAGTGTTTTAAAAATGTATGTTAATTTTCGGATTCTATTAGATATAGTTTGTATATGATTTTCAAAATTAAGGTTAGCGTCAATTTCGATTCCAAGATATTTAATACATTTAGTAGGGGTAATTTTGGGACATGTGCAGTTTGGAGTAGGAGGAAAATTACACTTATGCGCGTATAGGTTATTTGTAAGGTTATTTATCTGTGTTCTATTTTGGATAGAGAACACAATGAATTTGGTCTTGTCCTCATTTAAAGTAAGAGAGTGTGATGTTAGCCAATGACAGATTTTGTTAAAACCCTCCTGCGCAAGATTAAAAAGTTCATCCCACGAATCAGCATAAAAGGTTAAAGCTGTATCATCTGCATAAGCTGAGATGCGGCAGTTCTTATTACTAAGAGTGCAGAGCTCATTTATGTAGCAGAGAAAGAGTGTTGGGCCGAGTATACTGCCTTGTGGCACCCCGAATGTAATTGGCAACTCATCACTGATGTTGTCACCGACTTTAACACATTGTGTTCTATTGTGTAGATAATCCGATAACAATGCCAGTGGGATACCTCTTATACCAAGGTCTTCCAGTGTCTCTACAAGGCAGGGGACAGAAACAGTGTCAAAAGCCTTAGCAAGGTCTAAGAATATAGTCAAGCATTTCTTTTTATTATCTAATTTATTAACCAGAAAGTTAACAAGGTCAAGCACAGCATTACTAGTTGAGCGGCCAGATCTAAAACCATATTGCGAGTTTGAAAGTAGATTACCGTCTTCTAGGTATTTAGTAAGTCTGGTGTTAATTATACGCTCAAACAATTTCGACAGTGAAGTTAAAATTGCAATCGGTCTGTAGTTACTGACACTGCCCCTATCCCCCGCCTTGTATATCGGGTGTACTACAGCTCTTTTTAATGAATTTGGAAAAACCCCAGCCTCAAAACAGCGATTTATCAAATCAGTAAGTACGGGTGTTACTGACTTGGATGAAATCTTAAGAATCTCGGCACCAATCTGATCCCAACCTGGAGCGCAGTCACTTTTTAGAAATCGTATTGTTCTCTCAACTTCTTCGTTATCGGTTGGTAGGAGGACAAAAGATTTCACGGGAGGCTCAATAACTTTCTGGAAGTTTGGAAAACGAGTGGGCATAATCATATCAGATAGTCGCTTACCTATATTAGAGAAATATTCATTAGTTTTGTTGATTGCCTCTTTGGGATTGTCAGCAATTTTTAAAAGTTCTAGTGGTTGTTGATTTTTGTTATTGTTGTTAGTAATTTTTTTGATAGCGGTCCAAAGCTTTTTTGAATTATTTTTAGTCATTATTAATTGATCTTTCTCATACTGTTTTTTAAGTTTTTTTAATAAATTGTTGCAATAATTTCGATATCTAAAGTACGATATTTTTAGTACTTCATTAGATGTATTTGATTTTAACTTTTTGTGCATCCTATCCCTAGTTCGTATGCAACGTAACATACCAGCAGTTATCCAAGGTTTTATTATAAATTTATTTCTAGGAGTTAATCGTCTTATCGAGTTATTTGCAATTAATTGCTGCATTATATTAATGAACTTACTCATTGCAGCATTTAAATTAACTTCCTGATAAACTTCCACAAAATCATAATTGTCACAGTCGGATTTTAGTTTTTCTTTGTCAATTTTACAAATAAGTTTTAGTTTGGCTGATTTATTTATAGACGTGTCAGTTTTTAAGCTGAACAAGACTGACTCATGATCTGTGATACTAGTTCCTAGCGAAAATGTAAACGCACTTAATTTCGTTTTTAGTAACACATGATCCAAGCACGATTTTCTCCTAGTTGCAGTATTGATGGCAGGAAGTAGTCCATGAAAGGTAATTGTGTCCATGTACGTTGTGTTAATAGGGCTCGTTTTAATAAGATCAATATTTATATCACCAACTATTATAATATTTTTGAAGGACGAAAAACCTTCTAGTAGTGTATGTAAGGAATCCACAAAAATATCCGGTGTTCTGAAACTTGGTGGCCTATAAATCGCAATTAATATTGTATGATTTTGTATTTTAATTGTTAGGCAATTGGCTTCAGATAAGGAGGGTTCCTCAACAATACATTCCAGGTTACTGTTTGTATAGACTACAAGGCCATCATTTTGGTTGTAGTTATCATTTGTCTTAAACGAGTTATACCCTTCAAGCAATGGCAAGTTCACAACATGCGATAGCCAACACTCTGACAGCACTATAATGTCACAAGACAACTTTAATCGTTTAAGGAGAGCGTGTAACTCCTGGAAGTTGCAGTTTAGGCTACGGATATTCTGCTGTAGAATATTTAGATATCGCATAGGTTGTTGTAGATATGAGAAGCACTCCTCCGGTTCACAAGAAACAGGGACAGAAATATTAAACTGGTCAATGTTTTGTATTAAATTATTTGTGGTATCGAATGATGCGTATAATTATTACTGGTGAAAAGAAAGTACAAATATTAATTTTTGCTTTAATTTGGAAGTAAGATGAGAGCCGCATTTGTTTAAAGTGTACCGTAAGAAAGAGATCGTAAGCCACTAATACACTCCATTGCTCGTGATATGAGACAAATAAGTAGCGTAGGTATATAGTTTTTAGTAGATATAGGTATATTAGAAGTTTTAGTTTAATACTAATGTATTTCATGTAACTATATATTGGCAGATTTGTTATATTATAAATATATTGTTCATTGTATAGGATAATATAGGTATATGCTGTAGTGTAGATTGTGTTTGTGTTTTTGTTCATTGTGTAATTTTGCAAATATACTCGTAGACTGAGGTGTGTTATTATGATGAAAGTGTAGACACAAATGTATATGTAACCACATTCCAAACATAAATTGAAATTAACACGACTTTTACATTTAAAAATTATAGATTTGGATTTTGCTAAACAGTGGAAGGATATTAGTCATTGTATTTTCAGTGCAGTCAAATCTGCTTCACAAGAGATCAGTTTGGATGGGTCACCTTCATTCCGACGAATATATACCTTTCCGTACGACGTCCAGCAGCCTGCGTATTTGTTGTTTTTGACAGATTGACGTGCCAAGAAATACAAGCGCCTTCCATTAGTAGATAGTGATTCCGATATAAAGATAGGTTTTGTTTCTCCGGTTAATTTCAGATGTCCCGTGTTCAGTTTCTCTTTGTTCTGCTTATTAAAAGATTTCGAGGCTTTCATTATATTTTCTTTGAGAGTGGTCGCTGAGAATTCCACTATTACTGGAGCTGTTTTATTTATTGACATTTTCGGTCTAAATATGTTTCGAATATCGGATTCTTGCACACCAATCTTAAGAGCATCACCAACTTTTTTTATTATACTGACTAGCGTTGATTTATCTTCAGATTGTTGTTCTGGTACATTTCTGAGCTCCAAAGTTGACGCTTTAGCATTCCGCTCAAATAGCTCGACCTTTTGTTCAAGTAGTTTGATTTGCTTTTTGAACGTAGTATTATCGGTTTTTGTTTGCTTAAGTTCTTTCAAAATGTCGTCGTATTTAGTTGACATGGTCTCAATAGAAGTTTTAATATCCGCATTTTGCTTAATCATAATATTCATTTCAGTAGCAAACTTTAAAGCTTGGGTTTGTTGTTGTTGCTGTACATTTTCTAACATCTCTTTTATGTCAGTTAATGTGGAGTCATCAAACTTACGCTTAAAACGCCGTGTAATATTTGTTTGCCCTCCGCAGTCGGGATCAGAGCCGGCACAGTCAGAGGCCGAATCAGACTCCTGCGTTAAAATACTAGGTATCGTTAATGATTTTTCAGGTGGCGTTCGCTGTAATGACATTATGACCGCAAAGTAGTTTTCGAAAGAATTACTTTGTGGTACCAGGATAGCAGTAAAATGCAGGAGAATTGCGGTGTAGTACACAATTCTGCGTGTGCATGTACCCGTCCTTATCACTCAAGACAGGCGCCTGCCAAAACGTCGCTTAAGCTAACCTGCTCACACAATGGGTCTGGTGTTTTGGTCACCGATCGACGTCTTAGTACAACTTTTTCGTCCGTCCAGTATAAAGAGACCTCTCAACTTTAATTATACAAACAATTACTCACACCAAGACTGTGTTTTTCTGTGAGTTCTGGCGCTACACGCTGGAGCTTTTGTAACGAACTCTTGATGCTTTCTTGCACCCTGGTACCTCGCAGATTTATTTCGCGTAAATATCGGTTTTTAATAGTTAAAATAATTAAGCACAACACAGTGGACACGTCTTGACGCTTTCGCAATCCAAAGGGAAGGGGATATAACTAAGTGTATGACTACTGGGAACATTCAACATTTTTAACCAATAGTAACTTATTCGTTCATTACGTGTATGACTAATTGGAAAAAAAAATATTAATTGGAGTTTAAATAAGCATGTAGATCTGTAGTTTCTGCCTATCCCCATGGAAAGAAGGCGTGAGTTAATGTATGTATGAATACCAGTATAAATAGTCATGCATGACTGTAACACTACATGAAAAAAATATTCGAAAGAGCTATACCAAACGTTGGAAGAATTAAGTGTTTGACTACTGGAAACCTTCAATTTCTATGAGTAAACGGTGACACTCACTGACACGCTTGGTTTGTATGGAAAAATTTGACAATGCCGTCTTTCATGTGGTCTAGCTGTGACTGTGACCACAGAGGCGACTCACTGATCTGTGGTCCAAACGAACGCAGTTAGAGCACAATGCTTGGAATACTTGGGAATGTGCCGGAAGAGGAGCAGACAGAGAATTGAGTCAATTTCTATCAATTACTGGATGTATGGAATTGGATGATACTGGTATAAAGCAGGTACTATATTTAATAGGTACTATTTGTTGTTGTTTGTTTGTTCTTGTGTTCATTGTAAATAGTGGTAATCAGCAAAATTACCATTATTTAACCTAATTAAACGTCAATTAGATGACTGGTATGTGGACGTATGTCCTTATAAGTTATCATCATGTTGGTAGGAAAACAGGATTAAAACTGACCGCTGCCTTTAGACAGTAACTCAGGAAAAAGAAACTCCGATCAGGTGCAGTATTTAGTGGTATCTATATAATAGAGCAAAACATTTATAACCAAAACCTGTTAATTGTTTATATCTAACAAAGATGCCTCTTTGTTCCTAATCATTCCGACAAAGTGTCAATGATCATTGAGATTTTACTACTCTAGATTTTTGTGTAAGTAAGAAAAATGTCGGCTCGAAAGGTGGAACGAGTCCTTTGTCTATCGAACAAGCTTGGAAAAAAAAATAGAATAGTGGCAAATAATCTTGACAACTGAAATTATCGTGTTTCAATACGGTTTCAGGTGCGTATGTTTACAATACCGGTGACTAACGATTTGTTACAGTATTTCTCATTGACAAGTTATGTTCAATATCTATGTGTAATTTGCTACGTCTATAGACGAATGTTATGGCAGGTGATATGAAATTTTAATAGGTATTCGTCATGTTTTATTATTCGTCTTTACCAAAAATACAAAGCGCTGACAAACTGAAAATCCAACAATTTTGTAAATTTAATTCATACATTTTCTTCTTTATTCGCGAAAATGTTAATTTCTGTAATTTTTTGACTAATATATCGCATTGTCAGTTCTGAAACATTACAAATTGATTTGCCTATTTAGGTAAGTACCACATAACATCTTTAATATATAATTTTTTTATGAGAATTTGGCGCCATACTAACTGTACGATTAGTCAGATAAATCTTTAAAAACCGGACTAGACTTGAAAACTTATTCCATATACCAATTTCAGCACCCTTTAATCTCAAATACACATTAAAAACTTTGTAACATTACACTGGAATATTACAAATTAATTAGTTCTGAATCTAATTAGAAATGTGAGTGCTATCCAACGTGCAGTTTACTATACATTTCTTAATCACGTGCCATAGGCTGTGATATTTCATAAGCTTCAATTTCAATCTAACAAATTAATTATTATTAACTTTAAGATTGATAAAAGGAAAAGAGAGGCCCCAGACTGGTGCCATTCTATCACCGAAAGCGTGGAGATGGCATGGCTTAAGCTATTGGAGAAAAATAAGTTCAAAAACTGAAACCCGACTACTAAAAAATAATGCTCTAAATAGTATGAAACAAGAAAATAGGTAAATTTACTGTGGTCGTATGCCGCCTACCGTAACAAAACAATACATTCTGCAAAGTAGCATACGATCACGGTAACACCATGTGGTGGACATCCCATCCATACGCACAAAACGTTTTGGGAATACTTTTATTATGCGTACAGCTAAGGACTGGAATTCTCTGCCCGAATCTGCGTTTTACGATAGCTACAATCTAGGGGTCTGAATAGATTTCTTCTAAGCAAGCGTGCTTCACCGTCGAAGGTGAGATAGTGGTCAAGTGCGTGTCTATCGACAATAAACAAAAATATTTCGACTTGCTCAGTATTGTTATCAAAAGTGGTAAACAAATAATTAGCCTGAATTTCCCTGATGCTAATTTCTTCAGGCACGTGTTTAGACTGTGACATTTCATTATCATGTTCTACTAATTGAATGCAGGCTATTAAGATTACAGATTCATTATTAATCTAGTTTTGAAATAGATTCTGACGCAAAGGTTAGGTTACGTTACTTTTTCCATGTTTAGAATAAGTAATTTATTTTAGATGTCGGATTTTTATTGCCATAACTTGTTTGTTACTTAATCTCAGAACGGCTGAATAGATCTGGATCAAATTTGGCATAGAGATATATTATAGTCTGGAATATGCTACTTTTTATCCCGGTATAATGTTCTCTCGGAATAATAAAACACTTTATCTACACTCACAACGTAATGTTCCAAATATGATTTAAAAAAATATTGTATAAACACGTCCTTTATATTCGTGGAATGGCAAAATTAAAAAAAAAACCATTACAGTGCAATATTTTCCTTCGATTTTCAAACAACTGCATCATAATAGTAGTTTATGAAACTGTTGCATAATGAGGGGTATTAAAACATGAGTGTGTGTTTAAAAACCGAGCCGTAGGCGAGGTTTTTAATAGCTTTCACACGAATGTTTTAATACCTAGTTATGTGCAGTTTCATACACTACTTTATCTACACTCATAAATTGGGATTACCTACTAAATACCTCTTTTTGCATTTTCCATGCCATAAAATCGTGATAGCATTTGTCATATACTTTTCTCGACTTTGCTGGTAATAAATTAAGAGTAATTTCCTTCGCCGCATCTAAAATATCGGGCGATGTCAAATTTTCTTCACATTCACTGATATCAGACATTTCACACACAATAATTAAATAACTCATGAAATTCAGTACAGCAAAACTTGCAAAACGTATGAATGGCGCCAAAACCCAGCACATCACCGCATTAACCGCGCATGCGCTAAGGCTTAGCACGCACTGCGATCTTTATTCGAGCGATTTTTTTCCGCCCATTCTGCGACCTATGTAATTATATGAAGTTGTTCGCATCGGTAACGAAATCGTGCGGAAATAATTCCGCAAGAAATCCGTGTTTTGCCACAGAATCCACCGCACCACGGCGCGAATTTTATTCGTCCGAATATTTTGAGCTCTATGAACAGGTAGAAGGAAACAAAATTCGCGCGAATAAAAATCACAGTGCGTGCTATGTCTAAAGCGGGCATTGTCATAGACAATTTAAAATTGGAATCAAATCTTTTTATAATAGGTACTATAAAATGGCATTACAAAAAAATATTGTTGGAAACTCCTTAGTGATTAACTTCTTGGATTTGTCCTGTATCGTAATAGAAAAAAAATTGTTTTATAGCATTATTTTGTTAGAGAAATAGTGTTATAATAAGATTCTATTTTTAAATTTCGGTATTGTGTTTATAAAGTATGCCAATATAAACTCGTTTTGAATTTTATAATTCGAATATTACGATATGAGAGTAGATAAAATAACTTTTTAACTTTTATAGCACACTTCAACTTTTTAATTTATTGGCGCTTATGTAGAAAAGTAGTGTCAATGTCTATGGAGGCGCGTGCTGCGCAGTCATGCGCAATGAGAATCTAAATTGTCCGCCAAACCACATATTTTTCCGTTGCCACTTTTGTTTTATTTCAACTGTATGAGTGAAGAAAAATGTGTATGCACTCGCGTGTTACATTCGGCTTCACCTCATGTGATAAACCCACGCTCATGTTTTAATAACCCCTATTATATGACCATTGCATAAACTACTATTTCACGCAGCCTAAGCTAGTAATTAATAAATTAATTCTTGGGTACTTACAGTACATATAGGTAGAAGAAGACCGACAAGCCTCAGCGTGAGAACAGTCACGGTATCAGACTTGTAAGGGTACATCAGACTCTGGTCTCCGCAGAAGAACCCTCTCTGAAAGGGCTGCCACAACAGACTCGTTCCGAATATACATAGTGCCACTGGAACAAAAGAAAAATAACAAATGAAGATCGGAAAACATGGAAGTCTTTATCATCAGCCTGTATCTCTCTTGGTGGATTAGGGACCGTTCCTTCTCATAAAAAGGAGGCCAGGGTTCTAGCAGAGAGAAAACTATGGTATGAATATATGTGTAGCACAAAATTTGAGATGTGCAAACTATGACGTTGGCCGACTAGCTGACAAGCTAGCCGATTAATCGGTTGTAAAGAGGCCAAGTAGTCGGGCAAGCCGATCACAGTTTCGGAGGTATTCGGCAATTTCCGTAACGCTTCGTTTATAGCAGATTCGCGAGCGAGGCGGTGTTGGAACATTTTTTGTTAAGGTACTTCGCATTATTTGTCACAGTCAAAACGGTGTTTTAATGTAAAAAAAAATACAATACTGTTATTGTCATAAAAGTGAAAGAGCTCAATTAAAATTTAATCATGTCAAAAAGAAAATCTCATTAATGGTTTTTTTATCAATTTGACAATGATTCCCGCAAAGTCAAGTATAATCAGTGCCAAATCCATACACACACACAAATGTCTCGTAGTGGGCAAGGAAAAACAGCAATACTACAGATAGTCAGATACAGTACTCACAGGATAGTCGGTACTCTTTGCCAAATAGTCGCCGACTTAGAAAGTGGCCGGATAGTCGTATTTACCAACTAGTCGGAACATCCCTAATAAAATAGGCCCTTGACTTAGATTTAACAAACGCTATTTCGGTGCTTTAATTGATAAGATTCTCACTTGTCTAGAATCTCAGGGCTTCATTACAATGCTGACTGGCCGGTTAGAGTTTTTGCTGATACAAAGGAAAAAGAAACAATTTAATGCTGAATGTACAGGCCTTTTTCATCGGATGCTACTGAGCTTACCATTATAAATTAAATCTGGCTGAAGTTATTAGTCGAGAGTCATGGACAACCCCACCTAATTTCCTTTACGAGAAAAATCATTTTCTTGGTCCAAGGTTCAGCTTGCAGTAGGACACTGATTCGGCGAATAATTTTTGTGATTGTGTATGCGTATCAAAAAGTATTATATTGTTTAATATTATTTTGTTTTTAATGCGTTGATAGACTTACAAAAACAATTATGTTGTTAAAAAACCAATGATATTCAAATAAACAGATTCGTTATACACTCACAAAACAATCGAAAAAAGTATTCCGCACTCACACTTTTCATTCATCTGACTTTTCACTACAAGTCGAAAGGGATGGCTTGATAAAACCAACAAGAAAAAAGAGACAGCTAGTGTTTGTCACTTGCGTGTGAATGTAAACAAACATTATTCTGACCACCAATGTTGTTATCTTTTTCTAACCACCAAATATCAGAATATTAGGAAAAAAATGAAATAAATTAGTAAATTGAGGCGTATTGCGTACTTACATATGGTATGAGATCCCTTCTGTTTTATGTACTTTGGTATCATATTTGGTACAATTTCTAAATACACACGCTGGCATTTTTTATTTTGTTTTTGTTTCAACAAAGCGTATCGCTCTAAGCCATGCGTGACATAAACTAAAGTTCACAATTGTGACTTATTCGAGTCTTCACTATGCGAACGCTCATAACATATCTGTTTATTTGAATATCATTGTAAAAAACTAACTAAATAATAATATGAAATATTTCGATATACTTATTTCTTTTAAATGTTATGATTATACTTATGAAAAACAATGGTAGCAAAAAACCAGCTAAGTAGATAATAATTTATGTGAAATATTTCGCTATAATTTTTCTTTTATTTTATTAGTTTATCCTCGCACTGGAACGCCTTACAGCAATTACACCAATGGAGCACAATCTAATAATAAACTAAAAAAAAAAAAAAATGTTGAGCTGATGAAAAAGCTATGGCAGCATAAATCCAACTAAGTTATAATATAAAAAAACGCGATAATAGGTATGTAGAAGAGTTCGATGTTTTTACGAGTTCTAAGCAAATAAAACGAGTTTCTGAGTATGATCTGTTCGCTTAGTACTTATTAATGTATTTTTGTCATTAAACACATAAGGAAAAATAGTTAATAATATTTTTGTCATCAAAAAACGACTAACTAGTTTTGGCCTCAGTCTTAAACACGTGAATTGTGAGGTCAGGCTATACAGGCTGAGTTTTTGAAGAGGGTTTGGATGGCGAATACTAAATGGAGCTTCGAGGCCAATTTTGATTAAAACTAAAACAGCAGTAGTATTTTTGTGTAGTTTACTTTATTGATTTAAAAAAAAGGCTAAGTGATTAAAAAAATATTGATTAAAAAAAAAGGCTAAGTGTGAATCTGACTCGCGCACGAATGGTTCCGTACCATTATCGCAAAAAACGGCAAAAAAAACATGTTTGTTGTATGGGATACAGCCTGGTGACAAACAGACAGACAGACGGACAGCGGAGTCTCAGTAATAGGGTCCCGTTTTTATCTTTAGGGTACGGAACCCTAAAAACATTTTCCCTATCCAGAAATTGAATCCGATGATTTTGAAACAAAAACAACCGCTGTATTATTACAGCTTCCGATAGTGTCGCTAATAGGGATACAATTTGGTTAAGTTATGCGGCAAACTTAAGGAAAACCTGAGTTTAAAAATGTTTAATTCAGTGTTTTTCGCTATTCCCCTTACTTTGTTTCGGATTTGGCCATCCATGCCCACTTAGAAAACTCATCCTGTATATTGGTGGTGGTGGTGAATGGCGTGATTTAGATACTTGTTAAGAGTCTTATATCATATATTATACATATAAGGTGAAAAAACTTGACTTGAAACAACTTTTATAAAATATCGTTTCAAGTTTTTATACACAACTAAAAGTTCAAAGACTAAATCAATGTTTAGCCGTACTGAACCAATGTTAGATAATAATTCGAGCGTATTTTTATAGTCTATTTTTAGTTTTTTTTAGCCTACATAATATTTTGACTAAATATGTATGTTCTTTATGTCTGTCGTTAGGAAGGCCATGATAAAGGTTTGATTGGCAAATGTAGACAAACTCATAGGGGTCTCGCCCATGCGCATTTTTGTGTGAGTGTGCCGTTTCGACCGTTTGTAAGTAGTTTCCGTACTGTTCGTCCATATTTATACTGTGGTCATAGGCAAACACAGGTGTAATTCTATGTATGTGTAATACAAACAATCCTTTACGTACTTTAATCTGTCGCGTCATTTAATCTAGTACCAGAAGAATTTATCTAATTGTGTGTTTATTTACGACATTACACTTAAATTTACACGCTTGTTAAGCCCGAAGATCGCTGTAATTATTGTTACTGATGTTAAACCATTAAAGATAGTTAAGGATCGGTCAGTTAGCTGCTGAACGGTTAATTATTATTTGTAAAACGTTGGTTATACAATTCAATTGTAATGAAAGAAAATTCCAAATATTTTATTATTCGGATTTTCGCAATATGTCACGCGGTATGCATCCTAAGTCTCTAATGCTGAGAGATAAACTTTAACCTATTCAAGTAGTTCATACAAAATTTCACAAAAAAATACACTTTTATTTTTTCGGTCACTTTTCCACTTTTTTCCCTTAGAACGATGAAAAATTATAACTTGGAGATAGTATAATATATTAATATTAAAATTACATGCAAAAAGGCAACTAGCAGCAGGTACCGTATAAAAATAAAAATTAAGTTGTAACTCGTAAAATAATAGAACCTGCTCTACAACTTATTAAAATGTCACCGAAACTAGACATTTAAATTAAAAAGAATATCCGACAAAAACTTACGTCCAATAAGAAGGAAGCAGTCGATGACAAACTTCCTCAGGATTTGAATGGAAGCCTCCTTCTTAGACATGATGCTGGGTGACTTCTCCCGAATACTGGCGTTCAGAGAATACTTCGTCTTGACGTCTTCTTACGTTCCTCCAACCACAATCGAATATCCGCCCGACAGACGGATACTGGTATACTTAAATATCCCGGATACTAGGTATCGACTTCAGACGGATACCGGGATACTTAAATATGCCCGGATACTAGGTATAAATTTTCGTATTTTTCTTGCCGTCTATAGACGTCGCGCGCACGCGGTCCGCCCGTGCGTTATGATATTTGCCCGTACGTTCAGCAGCAGTTCAACGGTAACACTGATGTACATGACCGGCCGGCTCGGCTTAAATACCGCCCCCCTATCTACCGCTGATAACGTCATTAGGTTATAAACATAATTAAAAATAGTTTGTGTCCAGGAAAGTGTGGGCCATGTGGGGTGAGATGTTTTTTTTCATTGGAAATTTTAAGCGAAACTTTGAAAAATTATGAATAACTAGCAGTTGACGGAAAATAATTAGCCAACTGCTAGTTATTCGGAAGGAAGTGTTGGCTGTGGTTTTTTATGCAGAGGAAATTTTAGGCGAAATTTCGGTAAATTATGTGACAATTTATATTTGCCTAGATACCAGTTGTAGGCATACAACTAGTCGCCTGGGTCCGGGAAGTACTACGGCTAGTTAGCCATATAAATTTTTGTCCCCAAGCAGCGATGACCACTTACCGTAAATAGTGTCGATAGCTTGAGCTATCCATTAACTTAATAACTTTAGACATGCATTACTGATTAAGACAATTATAATGGAAAATTTAGTACTTTACAAAACCAATGAATAAGTTTGTTTTATTAAATAGTAAAATATTGTACCTCTAATCATCTGCCTACCTTTTTTTTTTCCCAACTATGTTGGCGTCTGCTTCCAGTCTAACCGGATTCAGCTGAGTACCAGTGTTTCACATGGAGCGACTGCCTATCTGACCACCACAACCCAGTTACTAGGTAACATGATACCTCTTGGCTAGACTGGTGTCAGATGCTACAGACAACCCGTAACGCTTGTCAAAGATCTTCAAATGACAGCCGGGACCAACAGCTTAACATGCTTTCCGAGGCACGGGAAAATATAGTACCTCTAATAAAGCAAAGCATATAATTCATTGGCAATCTTTTTGCGATTTTATCTTTAAAATAACTAACAATAAATTCAGTTCTCACTCTTTCTAACGTAATAATACAGTAATATATCTCTATCAATTACACTATAACAACGTTGTTATTCCGTATTGAATTTGTATTGCGTTTTCCTCTTGTTTCCTTGGCATAGTACGTTTCCGTAACTTTTAATAAAACATTTATTTTAAAACATTTTTATTTATAAATTGATGTTTTACTAAAACAAATATAGCCCAATTTGTTTAGTTTGAGACTGCTTAAAAATATGTTAATCTTGACTATTTATTTATAAGATTTGGGTTGTTTCCGAAACAAGACAAAAAAGCTCGATACATAAGTTCGCTAAACTTAAATCTTACTTTGACCTTTTTAATTTTTTTATTTGTATTACTTGCCAGCGTACGGCGTAAAATAAATAACAACGTATATTCTCTATATCTTATTAGAATTGATTGTTTTTGTTTTTTTAAGAACTAAACAAATTTTTGAGTAAATCGATAAAATGCTTAATATTTTTCAATAAATTATATATTTTAATACATAATAAAATTGATTGTTATTGTTTTTTTAATAACTCAACTCATTTTTGAGTAAATCGATAAAATTCTTCATATTTTTCAATAAATTATATATTTTAATGCATAATAAAATTTATGGTTTTTGTTTTTTTAATAACTCAACTCATTTTAAGTAAATCGATAAAATGCTAAATATATTGCAATAAATTATATATTCTAATACATAGTAAAATTTATTGTTTTTTTAATAACTCAACTCATTTTTGAGTAAATCGATAAAATGCTTAATATTTTGCAATAAATTATATATTCTAATGCTTAATAAAATTGATTGTTTTTGTTTTTTTAATAACTCAAGAAACTTTTGGGTAAATCGATAAAATGCTTAATATTTTGCAATACATTGTATTTTCAGATCACTTTGGCTCCATTTTTTGGGGCACAGAGGGCAGGACATGAGGTGGAGCATGGTTTGCGATTCGGCTCCTCATGCAAGCCCTGCTGTTGTTTCACCGAGGTAGCCCCATTTTGCGAAGTTGGAGTTTACACCCACCTACTGCCGACCAGCGCTGCCACCGCGAAGATCTCTTGCAAGTGGCAAAATTTTGGGCCAAATTGACCTATTGTTTGGCTTACTTCGGCAAATATTAGAGAAAAGTAATTTTTAGTGTATTATTTTGTCTCTGAAAATCTGATGCTGAGATAAAGCCTTATCTTAAATTAAACAGCCGTCAATGTAAATAGCGTTATTAAGCCTTAATTGACTAATTAATTCTGAAATTAAAAAGTGAATGACTAATTCCATTCATCAGTTTCTTTTAAAAATGAAAAACAATGATTTTCTTCATTCGATGAGAAAAATAACGTATTTTACATCTTCAGTTATTATAAAAGTAGGACAAAAGAATTAATTTACATCAGAATGTTTTCAGTTCTTGATTAAAAGGACAAAGGATTATATCGCATTTTCATCAAAACGTTGACCAAAAAGTGACAATTCTATCAGCGATTATGATAAGCGATTTACCACGTGACATTTTGGTAGTGCATGTCAAAACTATTAATTTTTAGGATTCCGTACCCTTTAAAAACGGGGCATCATTACTAAGACTCCACTTTACGTCTGTCTGTCACCAGGCTGTATCTCATGAGCCGTGATAGCCAGACAATTTTTTGAATGTTCACAGATGATGTATTTCTGTTGCCGCTGTAACAACAAATACTAAAAACAGAATAAAATAAATATTTAAGTGGGGCTCCCATACAACAAACGTGATTTTTTGCCTTTTCCTTCTTCTGTCATCATATCCTTCGAAAGACGTCCACTGCTGGACATAGGTCTCCCCCAAGCGTGGCCGCATTCACCAGTCCCGTGCGTCCTGCATCCAGCGGATCGCTGCAAACTTCACCAGGTCACCGGTCCTTCTGGTGGGAGGATTTTCAACGCAACGTCTTCCAGTTCGCCGTCGTCATTCCAGAACTTTTTGCCCTATCGGCCATCGGTTTTGCGACCAATGTGCCCTTCTGAAACAATAAAACTTCTGTATTGAAGATAAGTTATTGCGCAAAAATCGCTATTGTTTACTCTTGCAAGAAATTTTGCTCCTAAAATTTTGAAAACCGCGTTGTAAAATTTTGCTCCTAAGATTTGCTTGCTAGAATTGAATGAGACGAAATTTAAAACTTGTATAAAACGCACACTATGCAGGCAGGCATATTATAGGTTGGGAGATTACATCGCTGATAAAAATGCTTGGCCCAACGCTATTCCAGCTCCACAGCCACTAGGGCACAAAAACAAGTGATAAGCAGAAGAGTTCTGAAGTATTGTTGGACCTGCTGAAGACTGTATGAATAATTATAATGTATATTTGTGTTGTATAAACTCAATTAATTTTTTGGATTATATAACTGCACAGCACATATGTGAGTACTATGTACCAACTATAAATCTACCATTTACTGTACCTATGTGTGTCGTTCGTTGACTTCAGTGTGCCCTGGCAGTTGAGTGTGTCATGCTCTCTCTAATGTCTCTCTGATGGTGGCACATGTGTTGGATCATTCGGTTCCTTTCATGATGGTTGAGCTGAGTGGTGCCGATCCATGTGTCATGTTCGTGAACGGGCCATCAGTTGGGATTGGTCATATATTAGCTGCCTCCGCCTGTTTTTAATTACCTATTTATTGTATTTTTAATTGTTTGTTTTACTCTAGACGCTTTTAAGTGCGTTTTTTTTTACATCGTTCTCACATATATGTATTTTTCTACAAGATTATTGTAACCAAATACTTGTAAAACACATTTTTTTTTTAAAGAGTAAGTGTGGAGTTTCTTGTCCGTTCTTCTCCATAACAAGCTACATTTGCGAATGGACGGTAGAATCAATTATTATTACATTTAATTTTTTTTTGACGTTCGAAAGTGCCGCTTAATGGCCTAATTGAATAAAGAAATTTTGATTTTGATTTTGATATGTTTTTAATCACACACAAATAGTGTCAAAGATATTACCAAGATTAGAAAATACATTGAAGAATGAACAGGCACTGCATTATTTTTAAGGAGTGTCCTCACTGAGAGCATTCACTTGTAATGAGCATTCGACGTCGCATGAATATTCGAGTGGTGTGGACGTTGAGCCGAACGTTACAAAGCTTGCACGCAAGCGCGAACTTCGGCCGGTGTGGACGTCGCAACGATTTTCGCCGAAACCGCTCGCATTCGAATGTTCACGCAAATAAAACGCTCGAAAGTGAGCCCTCAGATAATGAAATGAATGAGTATATATGTAGGAATATTACTGGCCACTTGTAAAAAAGGAACAGTTCCTTGATCTTCTCTGGTCAATCGCATTATCTAATGAATGACATTTAACGAGATCGTATTCGAATGCTGCAAGCTCGCAAGGGAATGGTTCGACTCGAACATTCAACGTTTTGCTCGAACGTGTATGCTGGGTTCGCTGGGAAGCATTTGTTGCTCGCCTACGATTGCTCGTTTACAAATGCTCGCGAAAGAATGCTCCCAGTGAGAAAGCTCCTTTATGAAATTATTATTGTACCTCAATTTAGACTGTTACCTGGCTTGCGATTGCATGTTACCCTAAGCAAGACATTGAAACTTCCCTGGGGGTCGCGACACACAGTTTGAAAGACATTGCTCTAGTGTCTCTAAACAAAATGATAAAGGCATCCAAAAGCAGCGTATGTGAGCCTTGTTGTTGAATTATTTTAACTCTTAGTAAATATTTTTAGCATCATAGCACTAATTGCGTCAGTTCGATCTGTATTTTGATAACAGATTTGTAAAAATAAAATAAGTTACATAATATTTTATATATGTCAGATCACACGATATCTATTTTTATGATAGATAATAATACTCAGTTATATTTAATAAGAAGTTATTTTTCTCGAACTAAAGGTAATATTTGTAGTAATAATAAAAAGCTTGTTTTATGTTATCACTGCAAATATAACAAAGTATGTTGGACTTATCTTTTGATCATAATCTCGCGACGAGATTTGTCTATTGTAAACTCTATGATAATATTTATTTTTTAACCTCTTTTGTTGAAAAACATTAGGTTAGGTTAAGGTCATCGTTAAGCTAGTATAGCTCTTTGTGAAGCAGCATGTCCGATAAGATAGACTGCACCTTGTATCACCATTGTTCATCTGCCGTTAAGCTAACAGCAGACAGTTTTTTTTGGGCCCTCTAGTTAAAGATAATGTATATTAATGACTAGCTTCTGCCAGCGGCTTTGCCTGCGTGTATTATACATATAAACCTTCCTCTTGAATCACTCTGACGAAAAAAAATAACGGCAGCAAAATCTGTTACGTAATCTTAAAGATCTAAGCATACATAGGGATAGACAGCGGAAAGCGACTTTGTTTTATACTATGTAAGGATATAAGGATATTTCACAAAAAGTTACCATTTTATTAAAATAAACCGATCAAATATTATATAAAAATCTAACCGAACTAATGAAATAATGGTAAAAAAGTGATAACACAAACAAGTGATAAAACAAAAACAAAAAATACAACCGACTTCCAAATAAAAACACTACAAAGTGAAAAATAACTTCAATTTCGGAAGTCGGTGTTCCTGTTTTGTGATCTTCGTTTTTTGACACCGACTGCCGAAATTGAAGTTATTTTTCACTTTGTAGTGTTTTTATTTGGAAGTCGGTTGTATTTTTTGTTAAAAAGTTTATTTTTATTTTTAAATTTTTAGTTGTGGGTACATAACGTACCAATTCTCCAAAGTGAAGCCACATTAGATTAACCAAGAAACAAGAAGCTTAAACAAAAACGGTGGAATTAGTGTATACCAGGGTGAACTTTTCACACCTGCGTATCCCTTTAGAGCGTGCTAGTGTGATGTTATGTTATGGAATAATGTTAACAATAAACAGACATCCGATTGCAGCTATCCCGAGTGATTTGCCGTCATTTATTGAAGAGTTCTTGTGTATATCTCCGAAGTTCTTCATCAGATCTTGTTCAAATTTAAATGGGACCACAAGACAAGCACCAGCTTTCAAATTAAAAAAGAACAAGTTCTGAGTTCACCCAGTAACAAGTTCTGAGGTAACACAAATAAAAAAAAACGGTTTAATTGAAAAACTCTGTCAATGCGTGTTTTGGAGCGTTTGTCTTTCAGATGGCAACTTACCTGGCTTGCAGGTGTCCAAAGGATGCGGTGACTTCTTGCCTTAGTTAGTTGCCCAAGTAATAAAAGCCTCTATAATATATAAATAACCAAGGCGTTTTATAACCAAGCAGGGTTATAGTAGGCATATAATGGCCTACCCCTTGCCCTTGCCTTGGCCTATGCCTTGTGACTGCTTGTACTATAAAGGTATTTAACAGAGCGTTTTTTTAGAATAAATCTATACTAATAATATTATAAAGAGGTAAAGTTTGTGGGTTTGTGACGTTGTAAGGGGTAATCTCTGGCTCTACAGAACCGATTTAAAAAATTCTTTCACCAGTATAATACTCACAACGGATCTTTGTGTGTCTGAAGCTAGTTCTGCCAACTATTGCGCAAGAAACAGTTTAACTGCATAGAGTAGGCGAGATAGGAGGATGCGACAAACTTAAGCGAGTGAAAGAGACAGTTATACAATGCTATCTTCACTTTTAATATTGACACAAAAATAGCTACTGCGCAGGCTCTTGCAGCCAATTCAGACACACAAAGATCCATTGTGATTATTATAGAAAGCTACATTATTCCTGAGTGTCATTGGTTATAATATATATTTTTTGTAAATTAGAGATCTTTATGAAAATTGCAATAATTTAACCCAAGGTAGCAAAATGCCTATAAAATTAATTCTTTGGCGTGCGCTGAGAAAACTATTGATGATAGATAAAAAATATTAGGTAGGTAGCTAGGGTTGGGTAGGTATATAGGGTAGGCGGGGTAGGCAGGGTTGGCAGGACAGGCAGGGTTGGAGGGGCAGACAGGGTAGGCAGAGTAGGCAGGGTAGGCGCAAGGAGCGAAACGTTGCGGCTAGGCTCCGCGCCCCGAATTCCGCAGCTGTAGTAATTACACTACAGCCGGAAGCGGAAAAGAAGGGTGTGTCCTACCGCGAAGTGCTCGCCAAAGCGAGGGCGGCGGTGAGCCTACAGGAGCTCGGCGTCACTGAGGGCATCCGGGTGAGAGTCACCGCGACTGGGGCCCGGATGCTGGAAGTTCCCGGGGCGGCCAGCGGCCCAACCGCTGATGCTCTGGCTGAAAGGCTCAGGGCGTCCCTAAATGCGGACGAGGTCGTCCAGGCCCACCAAGTGTGTTGACATGCGCATTCTGGGCCTGGATGACTCTGTGACGGAAGAAGAGGTGGTGGCCGCCGTCGTCAGGACTGGGGGGTGCTCTGCCGAGCAGGTGAGGGCATACGCCCTGATATCACGAGGATGCGTGCTGTAACGGTGAGCTGCCCCGTCTCAGTGGCCCAAAAAATAGCCGGGGAGGGCCGAAGGCTCTTGGTGGGCTGGGTTTCCGCACAGGTAAAACTGCTGGAACCCAGACCTCTGAGGTGCTTCCGCTGCCATGTGGGTAACCACGTAGGAGCTCAATGCACCTCGGAGGTGGACCGCAGCGACCACTGCTTCCGCTGTGGTCAGCCCGGTCACAAGGCCGGCTCGTGCAATGCCACGCCACACTGCTTCGTATGTGCGGCAGCTGGCAAGCCGGCCGATCACCGGACCGGGAGTAAGACCTGCGCTCCACCCGCCAAGGCCAGAGGCAGGGGCAAGCCAGTCACCCCCGCCGTCACCACCGCAGCCACCGCTGCCCCCACAGCTGTCGTCACGGCCGAAACCACCGTGGCAGGACCCTCACAGGGGGCTCGGGAGGAAAATGAAATGGAGTGCCAATAACGGCCCCATTACGCCTCCTTCAGGCGAATATCAACCACTGCGCCGCTGCTCAGGATCTTTTGCTCCAGAGCATGGCACAGTGGTCGATTAACATCGCCGTGGTCGCTGAGCCGTACTTTGTCCCGCCCAGGGATGACTGGGTGGAGGACTTGAGCGGCTCAGTGACCCTAATTTCGTCGGTCACCGCTGGTACCCCATCCCTCGAAGGTATCAAGAGAGGCCAGGGTTGCGTAGCAGCACGGTTTGGGGAGATTGTCGTTGTAGGGGTATATTTCTCCCCGAACCAAACTCTCGCCGAGTTCCACAACTCCCTTGCGGAGTTAAAATACGTCGTCGTCGGGTACCGCTCCCTTCCTGTGCTCGTCCTCGGGGACTTCAATGCCAAGAATGTGGCTTGGGGTTCCCGGTACACGGACACACGGGGCAGGATGGTAGAGGACTGGGCTCTGGAGACAGGCCTGGTCGTCCTAAACCGGGGTTCTGTCCCCACGTGTGTGCGGATGCAGGGTGAATCGGTGGTGGACATTTCTTTCGCCAGCCCTGCCCTGTCGCCACGTGTCGTCGACTGGCGCGTCATGGAGGAGGTGGAGACTTATTCCGACCACCGGTATATCCGGTTCGAGGTCTCCGCCTAGACCTCGAGCGCGCCGGTCCGACAGAACCCCAGTGGTCAGCGGTGGGCGTTGAAGCAGCTGGACCGGGAGCTCCTCCTGGAAGCCTCAATCGTGCAGGCCTGGAAGTCATCACCGGACAGGCCTGCTGACATCAACGACGAGGCGGAGTGGTTCCGGGAGGCCATGTCCGAGATATGTGACGTGGCAATGCCCCGGGTCCAGCCAGGACGCGCCCGGCGCCAGGTGTACTGGTGGTCGCCGGAGCTTACGGCTCTGCGCCAGGCGTGTGTTGCTGCGCGACGCCGGTACACCAGGCACCGCAGGCTCCGTAGCCGTCCTCTGAATACGGAAGCCATTGAGGCGGAGCTGTACGGGGGTTACAGAGTGGCGAGGACCACCCTCCGAGCGGAGATCAAGCGGGCCAAGGGACTGGCCGGGTCTCCGGCCGCAGCTCGTGGAGAGCGTGGTCAGCACTCTGTTCCCTTCGCGAGGAGAACATACTCCTTCGCCCATGGCTCCACCTCTTGCGATGCCCGATTTGGACCACACCGACGACGACGATGCTCCGGAGGTGACCGAGGTAGAGTTGAGAGTGGCGGTACGTAGGCTGAATGCAAAAAATACCGCCCCAGGACCCGACGGCTTACCTGGGAAAGCCTGGGCCCTGGCTTTAGAGACTCTCGGGCCTCGACTAAGGGGGCTCCTTAGCGCATGCCTGGAGAGGGGCCAGTTTCCACTTCGTTGGAAGACGGGGAACCTGGTCCTCATTAAGAAGCCGGGGCGCCCTGCGGACTCTCCATCCGCTTACCGGCCCATCGTGTTGCTCGACGAAGTGGGCAAGCTCTTTGAAAGAGTCATAGCAGACCGCCTCGTCGGTCAGCTGGTACGGGTGGGGCCGGATCTGGCGGAAAGCCAGTTTGGTTTCCGAAGAGGGCGCTCTACGGTGGACGCCATCATGCGCGTGCGAGCCCTCACGACGGGGGATGCAGTGGCCCGGGGTGGGGTCGTCTTGGCGGTGTCTCTAGACATCGCCAATGCCTTTAACACCCTGCCCTGGAGTTGCATCCGGTATTACCGGATGCCACCCTACCTCTGTCGCGTGGTCGAGGCCTATTTGACGGACAGGGCTGTCATCTACCCCGGTCACCAGGGAGAGTGGAACCGGCGAGAGATGTCGTGCGGTGTTCCGCAGGGATCGGTCGTGGGGCCATATCTGTGAGACATCGGGTACGACTGGGTGCTGCGCGCCGACCTCCCTAGCGGATTCAGCGTAGTTTGCTATGCTGACGACACGCTGGTCCTGGCGCAGGGGAGGTCGCATCAGGCAGCGACCGAATTAGCGACACGCGGGGTTGCGACAATCGTCGAGAGGATCCGGCAATTGGGACTCGAGGTGGCCTTGCATAAGTCCGAGGCCATATGTTTTCATGGTCCTCGGAACGCGCCACCGCCGGGTTCCCAAATAACGGTAGGAGGGGTTCACATCGGCGTCGGGTCGATGATGAAGTATCTGGGGACTCGTCCTCGACAGCCGGTGGCATTTCGTGGAGCATTTCCGACGTTTGGCTCCCAGACTAGAGCGGGCCGGGGCTGCCCTCAAGCGGCTCCTGCCCAATTTAGGGGGTCCAAACGCCTCCTGCCGGAGGCTCTACGCGGGGGTCGTGCGGTCCATGGCCCTTTACGGGGCACCAGTGTGGGCGCGTTCCCTGAGGCGGCGACCAGCCCGCCGGTTGAACGCGTCCCAAAGAGTCATGGCAATTCGGCTGGTCCGAGGATACCGCACAATCTCCGGTGAGGTAGCGAACCTCCTTGCCGGATTGCCGCCATGGGATCTGGAGGCAAAAGTCCTCGCGCACATATGGGAGTGGTGCGAGGAGGCGAAACGCCGGGGCGAAACACCGTTGCTGCGACAAATCACGGCTCGGCGGTCAGAGCTCCGGCAGGATCTCATGGCGACATGGAGAGAGCGACTGTCGCAACCCAGCGCTGGGCACGCCACAATTGAGGCGATAAGGCCCCTCTTTGAGGAGTGGCATGAGAGGCGCCATGGCGTCCTCACCTTCCGCCTGACGCAGGTCCTCACCGGACATGGATGTTTCGGGAGGTTCCTGTTCAGGATAAGGCGGGAGGAAATGCCCGGGTGTCACCATTGTGTGGATCGCCCGGAGGACACGGTGGAGCATACGGTGGAGGTCTGTTCCGCTTGGGCGGAGCACCGCCGTGTCCTCGTGGAGGCGATCGGCGGTGGTGACCTCTCGCGTCCGGCCCTGGTTCAGGCCATGGTACGGAGCGAGAGGGCATGGGAAGCCGTCACCTCCTTCTGCGAAGCAGTAATGCTCGCGAAGGAGGAGGCGGAACGCGTGAGGGAGACGCAACGGAGACGCCCTCACGCCCCCAGCCACCGCAGGAGACGTCCCGGGCGTCGGGCATCGCAAGACGATTTCCGGCCACCGTAGGCGCGGGCTTGCGGACGGCGAGCAGCGGGTAGCTCGCCGTCCGATAAGGACCAGGCCCGAGTCGACGGCGCGTAATGTTCCATGTTCCACGCGCGCCTCAAAGAGATGTCAGCAGAACTGACGGGGTCCGCTAGGGCCGATGCCTGTCTGGGTCGCGGATAAATTTGAAAAAGAGTTGCCGCGGCCCTGGCTTAAACAACTGAAGGAACACGGGTGGGTTTTAGTCAGTAAAAGTCTGACACGCCCTCCCGCTTCACCCAGAGCGGGAGAAGTCACTGGATGATTTACCACACAAAAAAAAAAAAAAAGGCAGGGTAGGGTAGCCAGTTGACGGGAGCGAAGCCACGGGGGTCAGCTAGTCAGTAATAAAAGGAGGGCTTGTTTCGGGTTCTTTCAACGTTTACAACACCATTATAGTACTAATCATGAACACTAATTATGAACACGTTCTCAGGACTTTTATAGTGCCAAATTTTGATACTTGGGTGGTTGGTAACTGTTTTGATACCACCAACATTAGCTACCGTACTCAAGATTAAGATTTTTCTCCTATAATAAATAATGGCTTCTTGATAGCATGGGCATTTAATGTCACCATGACGCGCTCGCGTGGGTGGGGCATGGCTGATAACTGATGACCTTTGTTTCCATTATGTTTTTTACGCTGATTAGGCGTTTCAAATGGATCAGTATGGAACATTGTTCCGAAGCTTTTTGTTTTTATATAAGAGTTTTCGAGTTCTTTTGGTGATTTTTTGTTTATCCTAGTGAACATATCTTGTATTTTACGGTTATACCTGCCTGACTGCCCTTTGGTGAATTCAGCCTATATTATGACTGTTATGTTTTTACCGACTTCAAAAAAAGGAGGTAATCAATTCGACACGTATGTATGTAATATTGTTTGATTTGCTCAATATTCACATATGTTACTCTAATTGGGCTTCTAAACATGTGTGCCAAATTTCATAAGAATATGTATGTATGTTTGTTATGTATGTTTGTCCACGCATTTCTTCGAAACTACTTATCGGATCGTGAACCTAAATCTCAACTTAGGGAATAGTGCAAGTTTCATCAAAATCGGTTCAGCAGTTTTTGAGATATGGAACATACAACCGAACTCCTTAGCGTCAAACAGCACAAATGTGTAAATTGAGTTATTATGAGTATTTTGTCAATCCTTTAGGTACCTTACTATAAAAATTGCTCACTTTTTAGTGATAGTGTACTGAAACTAAAAAGAGAGAAATAAAACTTTTTCACTAAAAATAAACCGACTTCAAAAGCAAAACACTAAAAAGTGCAAAATAAATTTCGTTTCGGCAGCCGGTGTCTTTGGTAATTCGTTTTTTATCCTTTTTCGACACCGACTTCTGAAACGAAAGTTATTTGTTATGAAAACGTTTTTGTATCTATGCTTGTTTGCATATTGTTAACCGGTGGAGAGGGAGAGAAAGGCTAAAGAAAAGATGGATGCTGGATGGATCGTGTAAGGAAGAATATGAACAATAAACATCGACGCCGAGTTGCCAGCCTTTCGGTTTTTTATCGTTTACATTTCGGGGAGTGTGCGATGGAACTGCACAATTTGATTCCGCCTAGCCCTTTCCATCATCATACTACAAGACGTACGGGAATGCGCCATCGGTACATGGTGGACGTCCCACGAATATGCACAAAGCGTTTTGCTAACAGTTTCATTGTGCGCACAGCTAAGGAATGGAATTCCCTGCCGGTGTCTTTGTTTCCTGATAGCTACAACCTCTTACGTCAAGAGTAAGCAGGGTAGGGTAGCCAGTTGACGGGAGCGAAGCCACGGGGGTCAGGCTAGGTTACTTCTAGGCAAGCGTGCTTCACCGTCGACCACATCATCGCTTACCATCAGGCGAGATAGTGGTAAAACGCGAGCCTATCGTTAAATAAAAAAAAATATAGAAAATGGGATTTAAAAAAAAAAGAGAAAGAAAGAAATATATTTATTTGTGCCCCGCACAGGGGTCTCGAGAAATATGCTTGAAATTAAACAATAATAAAAAAAATAAAAACCCCGTGCGAGACCAAAAAGGCTCCTATCTCAGCATGTGCAGCGATATCCAAAAAAGAAATAACGCTGCGCTGATATTCTGATAGGGCAAACTGTTAATGAAGTTAATGAAGAAAACCCCATGTAACATAGAACAAGGGCAGGAAGATGGTGATATGATAAGCAGAAATCCCAATTTACATAATTATTATCAAAGGAAAATACTGTAAGGAAACCTAGACATCATTTTGTAAATTTAAAATAGGCAGGCCTATAAAAATTTAAAGGGAAACAACACTAGGAAACCTTGAATAAATAATCTATCTCTAGTCACCCTATCCAGATATAAATAAGGTACTGTTATAGGCCGATATTATGCTGACATGGTATATAATCTATGTACCACTATCTATTAATATTCTGGCATATTATCCACCTGATAGTGGTCGATGCCCGGTTGCCACCATTGAGGCGACTGCCTGGAAGACACGGCGCAGCACACCCTTGAGGAATGCCTAAGCCTGGCAGTGCAGCGCCTTATCCACCTAATCCACGGCAGTCGGTCCATTCCATGGTCGGAAGTGAGTGCTTGCTTGGGACGCCGTCGCCTCCTTTTGCGGGGAAGTGATGGTCGCAAAGGAGGCGGCGAAAAGGGAGCGGGAGGGTACGGCCACCCTTCCCATCCGTAGTAGACGCACTGGGCGCCGGAGGGCACGTAACGATCTTCAGCCGCCATAGGGTGCTGTCTGGAGGTAACAGACATGAGGAGTCTGTGTTGCCTGAATAGTCAAAGGCCCGGTACGGTGGCGCACCGTGTTCCGCACGCGCTTCGCAGAGGATGACGGGGGCCAATAACTAGCCGGGGGAGCGTGAAGAAATGCGCAAGCATGCCAGCGCCCTGGATAAAGATAGTCGAAGAACACCGTGTGATTTTAGTCAGAGACTGACGGACCCCTCCGCTCATCCCGTAGCGGAGGACATCCAAAAAAAAGGCCCTCCACTGATGGTAAGTTGTGACCTTCGCCTATGGACATCTGCAATGCCAGGGGTACTACCTCTTTAAGAAGTCTCTTCAGTTTTTGAATATAAAGCTACCAATGCGTTAGCGTAGCTTGGCTGTCATGCTATCTGCCTACCCTTTCAAACTATGCTGCGATTGGCTACCAGTGACACCGGAGGCCAGCTAATATAAATACCAGTGTTGTACATGGAGTTACTTCCTATCTGAGCTCCATAACCCAGTAACCGAGCCGTGTGACCCGTAAGTGTGTCCGTGGCATCAACAGTGGTCCATAGCGCAGCGTTATTTTCTTTTTGGACATCGCTGCGCATGCTCAGATAGAAGCCTTTTTGGTGTCGTACGGGGTCTAATATTTTTATCATAGTTTATTTTTAGCTAATCTCTCGTTCTCCAGTGCGGCTCTTAAATAAATATATTTTCATTCTTTCTTTCTTTTCTTTAACTGGGTAACACGGTGGGCATCACATCTTGCCTACCGAACTATTATTCTATTTCGTTTATTTGACAGAGAAAATTAAAGGTATCTGACGACTGAAAATCTGAACAAGTAACCTTGGAATTATCAACAATATTAAATGACATATAAGCATACTCCTTTCATGATTGTTATTAGAATGTTATCTATTGAAGTGAGAGTCTTTGAATCTGGAGCACCTGTACTAGAATTATTTCTATCTAATCTATAATCGTCTATGAAGTGTTGACACGCTTAGCAGAGCTGCTGGGTACACGTCCGCAAAGGTGAAAATGATCCCTTGGTAACCGCTCTAAATTAGGCTCAATGGAGTATTTTCTATCTACCAGTGTACTTGAGAGTACAACGTTAGTATCCACTTCATAAAACACTGATGGATAAATATATTCCTCTCTCCTGATTCCCTTACAATAAATCCATCGTTATGACTCACTTAGGCGTAACAAATCCCTTTCAGACATACATATAAACTACACTAGACACACACTACACACACAAACATACACACACTACACATACAAAGATATACACTTACATACCTACACTCTTCACATACCTTTGAATAAATTCCTATTTTAATTTTGTATGTTACCATTAGTTAAGTAAGTTAAGTTTAATTATTGTTTGGTGTTTTAGCCGGATATTTGCTAACTACCTCCAAGTGCACTTAAAATAATGTGTCATTAACGACGAAAAAACTAGATCCCACGACACAGGGTATCCTAGTGTGGGGTCTAGGGTTTCTTGAATGCACTAAATATTTGTATTTTCTTGTGTTCTATAATTTTTTACTATTTTTTTTTTGTTGTGCTTAATGTATCTAAAGAAAGGTGCCCTAATAAATTTATCTTATCTTAACTTAATATATTCTTTGATTTTTCTTTCGTTTCGACGATATATTTAATCAAACTTATTCTGAAGCGTTATAGGTCTTTGACAATGCAAGTATATGGACATTTGGGACACTCCAGCAAGTGACTCATAAATGATAACTCTCACCGGTTGTTCGTGGAAACCCATTTTTGCCAAATCATATTTGCAGCGGCCTATTCTATGCTGTCACTATACAGACTGCCAGTGCATTACCCCCTGTCATTGATTCAGTTATTTTCATGCAAATATCAACTAATATAAAATACCTAATCTTTATTTGATTTAACAATGAAGTATAAAATACTCAACAGTTTATTATAGGCAAACAAACAGTAATTAAAACGTAAAACTAATCTCATTTGACACCACTAGGCAACGAGTTGTTATATATTGTGTTAGGTACATAAACATTAATTTAATGTAGATAAAACGGAATTAAATTAATAATAAATTCTTGTTTTTTTATCTAATAACGTGTATTTTGCTAATTATAGTTATAATTAGTACCTAATTATATTGGTCTTACAAATATAGTTCGTCGAAAATATATTCCTCTAAGTGCTCATTAAGAATTGTACCTAATTTGTAACTTTCACAAATAATACTTTCGTCATCAGCCGAAAGACTTCCATTTACTAATAGTAGTTATAATTAGTAATTAGTTTTAGGATTCTCCAATTCATAGTCATCATAATTTCGTCATTCAGCCGAACACTTCGTCACTCAGCCAAAATGTTAACACTAGTAAATATAACAGAGAGTTTTACTTATAAGTAAGTCATGTTTTGATTTTTTGTTTTCTCTTTACAATAAGTTTTTACAATAATTTTTGTTTAGTTTTTATTTAGTCGATAATCTAAAATGCATGCTGTGGCCTCCTATAATTGAGTGAGTGCACTTCTCATTACTTCATATTGATGATTCATTGTGTTTTTTGTGTACATCTTTTATTGGAGGCCTTGAATATAAAAAAAAATTAAAAGAGCCAAAAAAAGTCCAATGCTCGAAACAATTTATGGAGCACTAGCTTCTGGCAGCGACTTCGCCCACGTGGAAATTATCTCAAGGAAACAAACGTCCGAGATAAAATCTATATCTATCCGATGTCACAATCCAGGCGATGGCTCTACCCGTGTGTCAAGTGTCATCCAAATTCGTTCAGCCGTTAATGTTAAAAAAAATTTTTTTTGCAAAAAAATACTACCGACTTCCAAATACGAAACTACAAAGTGATAAATAACTTTATTTTTGGAAGTCGGTGTCTTTCGTAGGTACCAATTTTTTTGTGATATGGACACCGACTTCCAAAAATAAAGTTATTTTTCACTTTGTAGTTTTGTATTTGGAAGTCGGTAGTATGTTTTTGCCAAAAAGTTTTTTATTTTTCACTTTTTAGTTGTACCTCTAACTAATAGGCAAGTTAGTAAGGTACCTATAACGCCAGAATAGATTTCATGAAACTTGAACATAACCGGTGAAATGAGAGATCTGCGTACCTCTTAAGAGTGTACTGGCGTGATGTTATGTTATGAAATGGTATAAACAGACATGCGATTGTAGCAATCCCGAGAGATTTACCGTTATTTATTGAGGAGTTCTGTTGTATATCTCCGAAGTTCTTCATCAGATCGTCACCAAATTAAAATGGGACTAATTTCGGAACATAATTTTTCAAACAAAGAAAGAATTTTCAAAATCGGTCCACAATTGACGGAGATATCAGTGAACATAAACAAAAAAAAATACAAACATAATGTAGAACCTCCTCCTTTTTGGGCAGTCGGTTAAAAACAAACAGATAGACAGAAAAAATAAAATATACTTTATTGTACACCAAAAAGTAGTTACACATCTCTTTTACAAAAAAACTTATTTCTACGGGTACAAAGGTGGTCTTATCGCTGAAAGCGATAAGCCATCTACCAGGAGTTCATCATCATCAGGCTTTTATTGTTCCCACTGGCTGGGACACAGGCCTCCTCTCTGTGAGAGGGAATGGGCCGTAATCCACCACGTGCCCAGTGCGGGTTGGTGGATGTCAGTCTTTGTTTTTTTTTGGTTCTAGGACATGCCGGTTTCCTCACAATGTTTTCCTTCACCGTTTTGAGAGCAGTGGTGATGAAATAATTTACACAAAGTAAAGCGCTTGCCTGGGTTCGAACCAACGAACTACAATGTGTAAGTCGCGGTCGTTACCCTGGACCATTACGACTCTTACTTACTTGACGGACAGAGTTAATTTATATAATATCATTATAATCTTAATAGCAAAAGCCTTCTTCACGTTTCTCCACGAAATTTGGTTTTCTCCAAAAAATAGAGTTTAAAACTTAGTACCATTCATTGTGTTATGGACAGGACCATAAAGTAGCGCCGAAAATATTCATCCGATTTTGATGAATAAGGTCAATAAGCTCAATCGATCCGTTATTAAGGCCCGAGTAGCATAGGCTAAAAAAACCGTATTCGGGTTACAGTTTTTGCATTTTTCTACCAAAACCTACCTACCTACTTTTGTCTAGTACTAGCTTCTGCCAGTGGCTTTGGCCGCGTGAAAGTCGAAAATTATCCCGTGGGACCATATTTCCGGGATAAAAATAGCCTATGTGCTATTCCTAACTATAATTTGTCTCAGTGCATAATTTCATCAAGATTCGTTCAGCCGTTCTGGCGTGATTAAGTAACAAACGTACATACATTAATCCAAACATTCACATTTATAATATTAGTAAGTAGTACGTATAAGTGTTATCTCAACTTCGTTTTGGACTACCAAAAGGTAGTTGAAACTTGAAACTGCACTGTTTTTGGACTCCAAATACCGAAAAGATTGCCACAAAGTCCAAAATGCGGGTGCTGCCGAAATATCACAAGGCCAATTTAAAAAATATTGGACTTTTGTTAGGTGACTATAGTATGCGGTAAAATGTATTCCAGATAATTACGCTAATAAGCACTCAATAAAATTAAATCTTTCCGCTACAGTACAACAAGTTTCCTGTTCTAAAAATAGTCATCTATAAATATTATAAAGTGTACTTATTATTGTTTGTCCGTTCATGTAAGACCTTATCTCAGTGACATACATGAATGAAAGGAAACCTTCCAGAGGGTCAAGTCTCCTAATCAGTTATTGTGTAGGCAAATATAGAGGAAATTATGCCACATTTAGTAGCTAGAGGAATACTTCCCCTGGAACAATTTTTACCGCGTTATTTTACGTTCCTTCCACGCTTAGGTATTTCTCGCTAAGTATATATAAATTTGGTGACGTCAATTGTACAACGAATGGGAATTATACTAATGAGTCGACTCCTAAGCTATTGGCATTTTGAGAATTTTCAACTTATATATTTTTATTTTACATTTCTAACATAATTTAAGAACTACTAACACTATTGTTAAGAGTTTCGTTTTCAAAATCTTTTACCACTGTTCTCGTTCTTGAAATGTTATATTTGTATGTCGTTTTGTGGCAATTTAATATTTTTTCTTTCTTTTCTTTCTTTCTTAGATATCCGTTGCCATAAAAAGTGCATGACCAAATTATCAGGCACTTTTAATTATCAAGAACTTTGTAGTTGTTTATCTTTGAGATCTGTTTTGTCTGCGTTGATCTTCACTACTAGTACGACACATTAACTCGCTTACCCCGATTTTCCCGACTTCAAATTATCGCAGAATTAATGTGACGTTTTCCACGCGTTATCTGCTGTGATTGGCTGTTGAAAATTCATTCAACCAATCACATAATCACAAGGCCTAAGCAGGTTAGTCCTGTCCAATGAAACGACGATTGCAGGAAGGCTGCTAGATGTTGGACAAATAAAAAGAAAGTCCGGTCCAATAAATTGATGATTGCAGGCTGGCTGTTAGCAGCTAGATCAACTGATCAAGAAGGGTTTAAATGGCGTCAGATTGAAGAGACCCAGGTTCTCAATTGCTACAGAGTTGATAGCAGTGGTGGCGTAGTGGTAACGGCCGCGGATTACAAGTCGTACGTCGGTTTGGATCAAACCCAGGTAGGCGCTTTCGGCATACAGTGTGTTCTGGTGCGCCGGTGATATGGGGTACTCCTCAGAGGAGGGTCCGGTGACGGGCAGCCGCGGCTGGTTCGCGGTGAGTACTAATTCGTGCCCTTGATCCACGGAGGACAGGGACACCGTGGAGTTTTCTGGCTAAAGTCCAACATAACTGCGCTATCTCCCCGTGGTAGCGCAGTATGCATGAGCATTTATACAGGAATTAAAAAAAATAAGCGGGTGCTTTTTTTGTAAATTATTTCATCACAACTGAAAAGGAAAACATCGTGAGGGAATCGGCATATCTTAGAACCAATAATTCGAAGACATGTGGCATCCACCAACCCGCACTGGGCCCGCGTGGTGGATTACGGCCCATTCCCTCTCATCTCAATCAAAATCATTTTTATTTTATTTCACATAGGCCTACATGGGCACTTATAAAACGTCGACAAAAGGTGCACGGTTCGGGTTGGTCGTTTCCTATGGAGAAGAACCGGCAAGAAACTCCATGGTTACTCTTTTAAAAAATGGTTTGGTTTTACAATATTTCCATGTTACAGCATTAGCACTATGGGGGACAACGTAGGCCCGACAATAAGTCGTAAGAAACTAAAAAAAAAAAAGTTTATCTATACCAATATTATAAAGAGGAAATATTTTTTTGTTTGTTTGTACCGAATAGGCTCCGAAACTACTGGACCGATTTCAAAAATTCTTTCACCATTAGAAAGCTACATTATTCCTGAGTGACATAGGCTATATTTTATCCCGAAAACGGGTCCTGTGGGGTGGTCCACGGGAGCGAAGCCGCGGGGAACAGCTAGTATAATATATAACAAAGTCAACAAATGTTAACTATCATCTATAAAGCCTACAATGTTCACACATTCACAAAATAATCGGTAAAAGAATCTACACAAAGTTAAAAAAAAAAAATTGTAAAAATGAGATTGAGAATAGTTACAGACATCACATATATCCTATCCTATGGTACAGACTAAAGATGACTTGACATCTTCATCTTCGTCTGACTTTTTTGGAATGCAGATTGCATTGCAAAAAAACGGGATGTAGCTATGATTTTAAATGGATCCCCCTAGTAACACGATACCGGTACCGGTACTTCTTGAAAGCTTAAAGATATGCCCGTAAGTGCGCCAACTGAATAAAATACATAGGTATACATTAAACATAATAAAATAAACTTGTTGGTTACAAAGTATCTTTTAAGATAAAAAAGAGGTGTGTCATGATCAATATCACCGTATTATTGCGTGGTGATAACAGCCGAGACAATGTCCAACACATGTGGGACACAAATAGATAACGCATTAATTCATTATAAGTAATTAAATTTTAAGTAACGAACAAAAATGATGAATTACTTGAGGATATTATTTTAGGCTTATAAAATTATGTAGGGTTATCTTCCCAGAGCTTTAAATTTATATAATTTATTAATCATAGACAATTATCGTATACCATACGATAACTGATTAACTTACGTATACTTAGAAGTGCTTAAGTCTTCAAAGCTTGACGAGGTTGGTCCGTGGATGGGTGACCATTTCAACATACCGAGTTTCCTCCGTGCCTCGTAAAGCACGTTAAGCCGTTTGTCCAGGCTGTCATATGAAGATCTTTGCCAGTCGTTACGAGATAGTCAGAAGCTTGAGATCTGAGACCAGTCTAGCCAAGGGATACTGTTACCCAGTTACTGGGTTGTGGAGGTCAAATAGGCAGTCGCTCCATGTAAAACACTGGTACTCAGCTGAATCCGGTAAGACTGGAAGCCGACCCCAATATAGTTGGGCAAAGGCTAGGCAGCCAAACTTAGAAGAGCTTAAGGATGAGTGTAAGGGTGGTTACGCATTACATCTGATCCGAATCGGTGATATGAGTGCCGAGTTCTATCCGAAAAAAAAATGTTCTGAATTATGTCGGATAATCATGACGCTGGAACTTATTGCAGTATTTCAAGCCATGACACATGCAAATAAACGTTGATTAAATAAAATTGTTTTTTTTTCTGACAGCAAAAGCGCTTTGCAACGCGTGGCTAGATGCGCCTCTGGTATCAGAGGTGTATCGATAGCCTACGATATTATTAGTACCATTCATAAATTGAATCAAAATGGTGTTGAATTAATATTGCAATGGGTTCCGGATCATATTGGTGTGAAAGGTCGAATATCTAAATTAGCAGCAGTAGAAGAAAATGAGATTAGATTTTTACCGAACTATTCAGATTTGATCCCTAAATTCAAAATTAAATGTCACTAGTTCTGGAATAGTACATTGTGATACAAGGATGGAAAGTAGGTTAACAAGCCCGAGCCGAAGGCGAGGGTTTTTAAAGACACTAGTTTGCAATAACCTACACACCCGCGTACCACACGACGTTTTTCAATACAGTTGTGAGAAATAGTAAAAACAAATCAAAGAAAAGATTTGATAAAAAAAAACCCAGAAAATTGCGCGTTTTTGCAACGGGACATATTTTTTTTACAATGAAAACAGCCTATACAGCCTATTCGATTTTTGACAATTGTGATGTGAAAATAATTAAATTAAAACTGGTAATTAAATATATTAAACAAGCATTTAAAAGACTTTTGAGAATTCAATTCTAAAACGTACGAAAATATTCATTTTTCCTCGTATAAAATCTATCCCATTTTATTCTATGTATGAAAACTCCTTGTTACTAAACTTTTTTATATTAACTTGTAAATTTAAAACTCAACTGCAAAAGTAATAATCGAGCTCGTTAACATAAGTCACGACCGCGTAAAAGAAAGATGCCTATGCAAAAGATTTAATTTTCGAATCATAATTATAGCCTCTGAAAGTACGCCATGTTTAACAACTGTATTGAAATAGTACATTGTGATACAAGGGTGGTAAGTAGGTTATTGCAAACGAGCTGTCATTAACAAGCCCGAGCCGAAGGCGAGGGTGTTTAATGACACGAGTTTGCAATAACCTACACACCCGTGTATAACACGACGTTTTTCAATACAGTTGTGGGAAATAGTAAAAACAAGTCAAAGAATTAAATTTTGTTTTTCCATAAAATAAAATTAACGTAAGTCGCCATATATCTTTCTCGAAATTTTGGAGGCAAAATTTCATCTTGCGCAGTGTTGGTTTCAGATAAAATATCGGGTGGAGTTAATTCCATTTCAGCACTTGTACTTGAACTCACATTAAAAAAAAAGAAATAATTTATCACAAAAAAAAAAAAATGTTCAGAAAATGGCACGTTTTTGTAACTAAACATATTTTTTTTTTACAACGAAAACAGCCTACGATTTTTGACAAATGTTGATGTGAAAATAATTAAATTAAAACTGTTAATTCAATATATTAAACAATCATTTAAAACCTTTTGAGATTTCTGTGCTAAGACGTACGGACTCATTCATTTTGTCCTCGAATAAAATCCCATTTTATTCTATGTATGAAAACTCCTTGCTACTAAACTTTTAAAATTGACTAATACATTTAAAACTCAACTGCAAAACTAATGATCGAGCTCGTAAACAAAAGTCACGATCGCGTGATAGAAAGATGCCTATGCAAAAGATTTAATTTTCGAATCATAATTATAGCCTCTGAAAGTACGCCATGTTTAACAACTGTATTGAAAAGAAACAAGAGGAATTTGATATAAAACCATTCAGCATGAGCCTCCTCGTTATCTTTGGTTTGATGATGGCAAACTAAGTAGATATTATGTGAAAATAGCATTAAGACTCCGATCGGGGCACTATCCATCGGCAGTTTGCGTTCTTGATGAAAAAAGTCGAATCACCAAATTGCATTACTTGTAATAAAATCGAGGACGTACAACATTTGTTGATGGATTGTGTTAAAAATAAGATTGAGAGAGAAAAATTGGAAAGACAGTATGGCTTGAACAAGTTAGATATTGGCTTAATTCAGACGATATTATCATACCCTAAGTCTGATCTAGCAAAACAACTTTGTAAGCTGGCAGTAATCTCAAACCCATCATGTTTATATTTATTTTTAGTAGAATTAGCTTTTAGTAAAATATTGTAAAGTGCATTAGTGCAGAATATTGTTTAAGGTACAATGGGGTTTAAAAAAGAATTAAAAAATGAAGTTCTACCGTCGGAAGCGAAATTACCGCCCTTAGTATATAATTATGATAGATACTAAAATTATGTTCGTAAAGATAGAATCAGTCTGAAGATATATATTTGAGAAGAAGGCTACCACTCAGGTTCAGCTATTATAAAGTTATTCAGTTCTTCACTATGAACTGAATAACTTAGTTGATTTTTTAATGTCGCTGTTCGAAATTGTCAAACCTATCTAAATGACTGTCTTACTCAGATGGAATGTTGTCGTGTGGAATTTCTTTAGGGAATTCAATAAACCACGTTAGTCAAGGAAAAAATTTATCGTTGTAGTCAGGTAAGGTAGGTACACCTATGCAGATTTTTAAATTCTATATTAAAATAAGGAAACTCCCAACTGCAGTGAATGCGGAAAAACTAGTTCAAAAAAAAATCGTTCAGGTTTACAAAAAAGAAAATATCACTATTGCCATTATTATTTTATTATATAACTTTAATCTGAAAAGTTGTTATGTTAAAGAGATTAGATATTTACGTATAGTTAAAAAAAAACACATATGTAGTTATTAACTACTAAAAAGACTTGATAACTCTATCTTGTTATTTTTAGTTTTAACGATGAACTAGTTCACAGTTTTGACAGATAATTAATTTAAAAATGTATCTACCAACATACTTTGACCAAAGTCATACCGGTAAAATACGTGTTTTTCAGTCTTAACACTATTAAATTTATATGGGTACCTAAAGATACAAGCGTCACTGCTGTTCTGGTTTTACGGGTTTCAGATAATAAGTGCAGGCATTAATTTTTACCTGTACCTAGACGACGGATTCAAATTTTCATCACGTAAGCCGATAGCTGGTTACTAATCAAAAAGTATCCTCTTAGGGGATTCACACACTGCCCTCGAACGCCTTAGCGTATAGCCACGCTGAGGGGCTCGTGGCGACGAAGTCACTGCCCGTGAATGCGTCTTCTGTGTGTTGCTCTACGCGTGTTTTCAATGCAAAGAGAGATATTTTCAAGCAACGTAAGAACACGCAACCCCGCTGAATTATGCGGTGCAGTGTGCGAATCGCCTTAGTCATAGGAAGATAGAATAATATGTTTCTATTTAAATACGTATGATTAAGCGGCCTGCAAGTAGAGCCTCCAAGTGGAGATTTTCTCCGGGGTCTATTGAAATCATCAATATCATTATCAGAAAAAAGCACTGCTGCATTAAACCTCTCCAATCGTACACTAACTCTATCCTCAGCAACTCAAAACACATCCATCGCATCCAGCTGCTTCCCAAGATCGCTCCGGCTTAGGCCCAGTTATCTCAACATTTCGCGGTTTCCACAGATTTTCACTGAAGAGCACTTGTTGAAGACTATACAAAGACATATAATATAACTTGACATTTTATTTTTTCTCTTATAATTATTTAGTTTTTAGGGTAAATGTTAAAACTGTTGACATCTAATTTAATCCATGACATTTAAGTATTTTTTTTATTCTCTTTTTTAATTTTGTTTGTTTTATATTCCTTTTATAATATAATTATGCGACTTACTCTGTAAATGATGTGCATGCATGATGTGATAAGTGACTTGCTTACACAGGATCGTCTCTAGATGTTTCTTTGTAATATTAATGTGTACAATTGAGTCGTTGGTGTGCCTTGTTAATAAATAAATAAATATTCCATCAGCAAAAATACTGTTACGCACTATATCCAATCCGTGTCCGTGAAATTTCGGTTCCGAAGTAGCCATAACATCCGAACTCTATCCATCATAATATATATTTTTTATTTTTACAGTCTATAGGCTCGCGCTTGATCACTATATCTCACCTAATAATCTGTCATAATTCAGAAAATTTTGAATTCGGAACTCAAATCACAAACACGGATCACGGACACGGACGTGTAATGCGTAACCGCCCTTAGGGTTAAACAATGGTTTCTCGTACTAAACCACTTCATGACGTTTTGGTGGCCCATGGATATTCCATTCATTTTAAGGGACTTTTCATCAATTATTTTATCAATTGTTTGGCCGGCCCATAGCTTGCTTATTTAGCGTGCTATGAATATTAATGTTTATCTTCAGTCCCTTCTCTTCTTTTTATTATTTAGTAAGTATTTAAAAATAAAATTTGCTCAGAAGACTGACAGCTTTGCCACGTTGAATGGCACTGCTGATTCTTTGGGCAAACAACGAGCTCTGGTCACCCATCTATAGATCAGTCGGTGAGAGATTGCCCTGAAAAAGTGAATAAGTAATTTTATTATTGTGTTTATATGACCATCAACTGTCAGCCCTAGCTTTAACAGCCTAGTGCCACGCCCACCCCACGCTTCAATCACATCGCAGCTCGCCGCTGATGACGCATGGGACGCGATAACAGGGCTATATTTATGTCACCCAACTAGGGCTGCTCACTACCCGGAAAAGCGGAACCCATGGTGCTACAGATAAGAAAAGTTATTTAAAAGTAAAAACGTTAACAAAAAACAAATGTAAATTAGGTGCAGTAGTATAGTTTCTAAAACAATGGTATAGTTAGTGCTTTTATGTAAGCTATTTAACTAAAATATTTTATTACAACCACAAGATAAAGATAAATAGTTATTTCTATTTTTGGTAGCGACCTCAAAACTGTTTCAGGCGATCACTTTACATAGCAACTTAATTGTGTCACTTAAATTATTAAATAAAATTTAAATTAGTCTATTAACAAATATATATACATATAGGTATACTTGGTACAAAAAAACACTTCTTTTTTTCGAGTCGATGGCAAACTCTTTAGATATTTTTGGACCAGTAGGCAGCCACACCAATAGCAGCGTCAGTGGCGTTTAATTAGATCCTCCAAAGTGCAAGTGTGTGGGCACTTGGGGCACTCCAGCAAGTGTGTCATATTCTGCACAGGGGCAACGCACTCACATTGTGTGTCAGACGAGTCTATGAAACCCCATTTCGCCAAATTGTCTTTGCAGCGGCCTACCTGGGTACCCAATCGATTGAGTGCTTTCCATACAGGCCACTGCAGTTCACGGCCAGGTGGCAGGTGTTCCTGCGGTTTCAAGACATGGTGGTGAGTGAGATTTTACACACAGTTTGCTTCTTAACGTGGGTGGTTAGTCTTGAATAGCCTGTGCCTGCAGCCTCCGTTGCGGAGAAAACTCTTCCGGCTCTTAAGTCTACCCGGGGCTGTAGTGTGATCATAGAGGGGATGTCAGGAATCGGATTCCTGTTTTTTTTTTCAAGCGCGCATGCAACATCTGTACTTTTGGTTGTGCAATACCAGCCAACGGGTATAGCTTGTTGAGCGGAGTTGGTTTAAGGCAACCCGATATAATTCGACACGTCTCGTTTAGGGCGATATCAACTTGCTTTGCATGAGCAGATCGTCAAACGACATCATAATTATAAGATACCCATAGGCGGCGGCGGCAGCATAATATGTTGATCATAAGACCCCTTACAATCAAGTGGGCCGTCTGCTGGTATTCCATTAAAAAAAAAGTGGGAATTGGGCCAGTACTTTTACAAGTAAAGTGTTGGAGTTGGAGTTTTCGACTAAAGGCACAATTATCAACTAGGAAAGGGATCGCAGCCGTAGCAACTAGACCCGTACAGTATTCTTTGTCTGAAACTCCCTACTGCAACGCACACTGAGATGAGCCGTAAGCGCGGGGACGACGATCCGTAACCGCGGGAATTGCAAGTTGACCACGCACGCACCGCACCGCGGTTCATGAGGTCGATTAGTATGCGTTGCAGTAGGGAGTTTGCATGCAGCAGCTCCCCGCAACCTTCACCAGGTCATCAGTCCACCTGGTGGGAGGCCTTCCTACGCAACGTCTTCCGGTTTGCGGTCGCCACTCCAGAACCTTTCTACCCCATCAGCCATCCGTTCTGCGAGCAATGTGCCCTGCCCGCTGCCACTTAAGTTTAGCAATTCTTCGGGCTATGTCGGTAACCCTGGTTCTCTTGCGGATCTCTACATTTCTGATTCCATCACGCAAGGAAACTCCAAGTGTAGCCCTCTCCATTGCCCTTTGAGTGACTGTATGCTTTCTGATGAGGCCAATTGTAAGCGACCACGTCTCAGAGCCATATGTCATCACTGGCAACACACACTAGTCATAGAGTTTCGTCTTGAGACACTGTGGTAAGTTGGACGAGATGATACCGAGTGTGCCTTTACAGGGAATAATTTTGAGGCTATTTCCACTTTATAGGCATTTCTCTGTGACAGCCAGGAGTTTGGAAGTCGGCGGTGTGAGCGTTCGTATACTGCGCCTAACTTCTTATAGATAGTGTCAAAAAGCCCATCGATTCAGGAGGTTAATAAATGTAGTATACTGTAAATGAAATTTTAAAAAACATAGCCAGATTTATTTGTATCTGGATCCAGGGCTTTTAATAATTAGAATTGGTAACCCTATCCTACACGACTTGTTTGTGAGACATCGTTGTCGCTTAGTTTATCTTCACGGTTATCGGATGGCCCCACTGGGTAGGTAGAGAGATGCGGTGCCGGGTGTAATAGATGATGCAACCTTTTTTGACGAGTTGATGTTTTGTTGATTTATCTTTTATTAAATATGATTAATTAATCTAAATTGTTGATAAATTGCAACAAAGTAATCGCAAGTGCAAATATCGAAGGCGATCAGCGGAAGCTCTAGACAAGAGACTCTATCAACGTAACTTAAAAATGCTTGGAATTATACATCACCAACATCATCAGCCTTTCAATGTTCCCACTGCTGGGACACAAGCCTCATCTCCTTTTTTTTCTCTCTTTAAGAGGGGTTGAGTCGTAATCCGCCACGCTGGCCCAGTACGGGTTGGTGGATGTCACAGTATGTCTTCAAATTTTTGGTTCGAAGACATTGCCGGTTTTGTAACGATGTTTATCTTCAACGTTTTGAGAGCAGTGGTGATGAAAATGTGCGTGTGAACTGAGGTACCAAACTGGTATTTCGCAAATAGAAATCATAGGATTTAGTAGTAGACTTAAAACAATTGTAGAACAAATATGGGAATTTGTAAATAAATATATTAAAAACTACAGCTCTTAAAGTGTGTTCCCTCAGTCCTCACAGACCATCAGCCAGATATATGAAAGTATCTGAATAATTAAGATATTGTGCCTACAGACATTAAGTAAAGAATTTGTAAAGGCATTTACTAAATAACGAGTGTAACGCCGTAGCCATGCCATCTCGAAAAACCAAATCTCTAATTCACCATTTCAAACCACTTAACAACAAATGCGCGCTTCTATGAAAAACTTATCGCCGAAACCACGCAATCACGCCTAACTAAACCTCTAACGAAAAGACACCAATTAATTTAGAGAAATCCTAATAAAAAACCACTTTTAATAAAAAAAACAAAGAAAAAAAAATTGCTTTTTCTTTTTAAGAAAATTGCGCTCATGATTGATGTATTAAATAATTAATTGGTGTTTGTACTGTAATTAATATGATTATTATGGAATATGAATTTGAATTTATTTGATGTGTTGATGTTGTATTTATTTGTTTGTATTTATCTATGTGTGGTTTTGTATTTTTAACCGACTTCCCAAAAAGGAGGAGGTTCTATGTTTGACTTCAAATTGGTTTTTTTTTTTTTTTTTTGTTTATGTTCACCGATTACTCCGTCAATTGTGGACTGATTTTGAAAATTCTTTTTTTGTTTGAAAAAATATGTTCCGAAATTGGTCCCATTTTAATTTGGTGAAGATCTGATGAAGAACTTCGGAGATATACAACAGAACTCTTCAATAAATAACGGCAAATCTCTCGGGATCGCTGCAATCGCATGTCTGTTTGTTGTTTATAACATTTCATAACATAACATCACGCCAGTTCGCTCTTAAGGGGTAAGCAGACCTCTCATTTCACCGGTTATGTTCAAGTTTCATGAAATCTATTCTGGCGAAATAGTTCCCTTACTAACTTGCCTATTAGGTACGTACAACTAAAAAGTGAAAAATAAAAAAACTTTTTGCATAAAAATACTACCGACTTCCAAATACAAACTACAAAGTGAAAAATAACTTAATTTTTTGAAGTCGGTGTCCATAACGCAAAAAAATGGTACCTACGAAAGACACCGACTTCAAAAAATTAAGTTATTTTTCACTTTGTATTTGGAAGTCGGTAGTATTTTTTTGCAAAAAGTTTTTTTTGTATTTATTCCCATAAGGGGTTAAGGGGGAGGGGTACCGTTGGCTTTACGAGTATAAATCCACTGAATGCGATATACACAGAACTGACCTATGTGGCGATGCTTTTGTGAGGCTTATGTCTAACAGTGGTCGTCTATTTCTTAAATAAAACAAAAATCCTAAAACTATCCTTACTTTATGATGAACTAGCTTCTGCCAGCGGCTTCGCCCGCGTGAATGTCGAAATTATCCCAAGAGAACATAAAAAGTATCCTATGTGCTATTCCAGACCATAATTTATCTCTGTGCCAAATTTCATCCAGATCTTTCCAGCAGTTTGAGCGTGAAGAAGTAACAAACATACAAACAAACACTTTATAATATTAGTAGGATAAGTGTTTTTTTTTTCTAGAGCCACCCCATAGTGCCCTAAAACAAAAGATGAAACAAGCATTTTGATTTATTTTGTTTTACTCAATTATCTTGTAAGCGATATAAAAGTCTGTAAATAAAACATACTAAGTATTTGTATGAATTGATTTCATTCACGACGGGTATTGTTTACGTGCGTTCGTTCACATACTTGTGACGTAGATACCTAACCATACAAACAATGTTACTGACCCTTTCGATCGCCTGCGCAATGATTAACTTATGAAAATATTGTTTTAGGTCATACGCAACCCATGACAAAGCAGTAGTGTTCGGTCCCAACCCAGGAACTTTTTAGGGTTCCGTACCCAAAGGGTAAAAATGGGACCCTATTACTAAGACTCCAGTGTCCGTCTGTCTATCATCGTGCATGAGATACATCTCATAAACCGTGATAGCTAGACAGTTCAAATTTTCACAGATGATGTATTTCTGTTGCCGCAATAACAACAAATACTAAAAACAGAATAAAATAAATATTTAAGTGGGCCTCCCATACTACATTTTTTTTTTACCGATTTTAAGTTAATGGTATGGAACCCTTCGTGCGCTAGTCCGACTCGCACTTGGCCGGATTTTTGCAAATTATTTCATTACCACTGTTCTCAAACCGGTGAAGGTAAACACCGTCCGGAAACCTTGGAAGTCAAGTGACCTCCATCAATCCGCACAGGGCCCGCATGGAGGATCACACCCCAGTTTCTCTCACAGAGAGGAGGCGTCTGTCCATCAGTGAGAACGTTAAAGGGTGATTATGATAATTATCCACTAGGAAAATCTTAGCCCGGCTTCAGGTTATAGTATTTTGATGGGAATAAGCTCGCCTTCCTTCAGAAAATGTGTAATTTCTGCAATTTTCATCGGAAAAAACAGTCGTGATCGTCGTATCATGGCCGGATCTAGGACGGGGGCGAGCCGGGCAAATGCCCCGAGCGGCATAAATGAGGGGCGGCCAAACTGAACTAACAGCTCTTTTCATTTCATCAGAAAACCTAACTTAATTCTGGTGTGGTGCTCAAATTTTCAAGCTCGCTTTGCTGTCGAAAGTTATTGGTTCTTGTTGTAAACCCACCGTTAAGTAACTTAACATTCATCATGTTCGAAAATTCTTAGGTGAAATTTTCGAGATCAATTCGTTTTCACTTTTGCCCGAAGTTGTCTAAAAACATCCGACAGATACGCATTTTTTTAAAATAGAACCTATCCTGGAACATGTACCTCCTTCTAAGGTGTTATTGTGTATGCCCGGGGTAGCAAATTATCTAGATCAGAACCTGTCGTGCCTATAGGTACTTACCTAAGCAATAATGACATTGTTAATAACTATATGTCCTAACAAGTAGTTAAGATATAATATTGTTGATATAATTAATCTATTAATTACCAGACATTTCTCGTTTGTTTTCATCAATTGATTGCAATCACGTAGTCATTGATGCTTTCAACTCTCTGTGACCCTTACTGGGTCATAATAATGTCCTATTTAAGATGTGTATTACTTGTAAGATAGGATTCATAACTGTATTTAAAAACAAAATAAGTGAGTTATCCGTGAGTAAAAACTAAAGATTGAAAACATCTGAGTATTAAAGAAGACTTGTAACGGCCCATACAAAATTTACCCAGCCCCGGCGCTAAATATTTATTATCAAATAAATTACTGACATTAGCCATTCCCAAAAATAATGTGTACCATAACCTTCTACAGATATGTATTTTGTAAACTAACGCGTTTCTGCAAATTTTTGTTGGTGATTTTTTGCATGTTATTTGTTTCAATATGTCTACATTATATTTTACACATTATAATGCAAACATTTTGGATCCGTTTTTTAAAATCATATGACCGTCGCGCTCGCGATCCGTAATATTTAAAGCTTCTTCCCCCCCTCCCCCCTCGTCTCCAACATCAAGGATATCTGAATATAAGTATTACAAAGATTTTGATCAAATATTAATGTACATTATATAATTCTGTCGGGTCCGAAATTTGGACAAAAGACCATTAAATCTTGGACAAATTCATCGGTAAGTATACTCCGAAAAATATTTTTCCACAGCGACGGCTGACGATCTTACGCTCCGCGTTCTGTCAAATCCACGGTAGTAAAGACAAGCGCAGGATAAATTACGTACTCAACTAAAACAAGTAAATTATATTGTATCGTTTACTTAAGGTCCACACAAAATAGGTCAGCGGTCCGAATTCGGACCGCGGTCCGCCATTTGGTGACCCCTGCTTTAGATCATAGCTTAAACTAAACCCAACGAAACTGAAAACAAAAACAATAACATTACTAACGAACACCAGACTTTAACGGCATTTATATCAATCTCATTTTACCGTCCAGACTGTACAGAAAGCAGCTGTACTTATGAACTTAGTTGACGAACTACTGTAGGTACTAGTAGTCAGTCGCAAATAACTTAGGAGATAACACGAAGATCAAGGGTGGCCTGGAATTCTTTATACAATTGAGCAAACACAAGTTCTTCATATTGGTGACCATGTGTTTGGTACGACAAAACTTGTGATGCGTTTCTCTTGCTGTATTTTCGATCTGTTAATTTGCCCTTTGTAGATAATGAGGAAGGAGGGTGAAAACTTCGTCATCCTTAATAGAAAAAGGAGGTATTCTCCGATCAGACACTTGTCGTACCTGGTGGGCAGCTTAAGGGGTTTGTTGTCGGGATCTTTTTCGACTTTTATACTTGTATATTTTTCTTCTCGTGTCGATGGCCAAAATAGATCTTTTTTATTATTTAGTTTACTCAAAAGTACCCGGGTTGCCATCAATAGCTAATGAGGTTGGTGCCCCTTGTTTTCATGTGTACCCTTGCCTCTTCCCTTAATGGTACAGTGGTAGATCAATTTTAACCGTGATACCCTTGGTCATGAAACCCGATCAAATTAAACGAAGAGGTGTCATTAATTAATATATTATACTAGCTGACCCGGCAAACTTTGTTTTGCCTTAAAAAAACTCCAAACATTCATTTTTTCTTTTTTTTTCTATCCTAACTACCCCCCTTTTTTCATAAGAACCTTCTCCTAACAATAACAAACACAACAAAAAAAGAATAAGCGAAATCGGTCCAGCCATTCACGCGTGATGCTGTGACCAAGGGAAATAGGGATTAATTTATATATATATATAGATTAAAAATGTTTTATCTACTCTCATATCGTAATATTCGAATTATAAAATTCAAAACGAGTTTATATTGGCATACTTTATAAACACAATACCGAAATTTAAAAATAGAATCTTATTATAACACTATTTCTCTAACAAAATAATGCTATAAAACAATTTTTTTTCTATTACGATACAGGACAAATCCAAGAAGTTAATCACTAAGGAGTTTCCATCAATATTTTTTTTGTAATGCCATTTTATAGTACCTATTATAAAAAGATTTGATTCCAATTTTAAATTGTCTATGACAATGCCCGCTTTAGACATAGCACGCACTGTGATTTTTATTCGCGCGAATTTTGTTTCCTTCTACCTGTTCATAGAGCTCAAAATATTCGGGCGAATAAAATTCGCGCCGTGGTGCGGTGGATTCTGTGGCAAAACACGGATTTCTTGCGGAATTATTTTCGCACGATTTCGTTACCGATGCGAACAACTTCATACAATTACATAGGTCGCAGAATGGGCGGAAAAAAATCGCGCGAATAAAGATCGCAGTGCGTGCTAAGCCTTAGCGCATGCGCGGTTAATCCGGTGTGTGGTGTTTATGTGCTGGTTTTTGGCGCCATTCATACGTTTTGCAAGTTTTGCAGTACTGAATTTCATGAGTTATTTATATTATTGTGTGTGAAATGTCTGATATCAGTGAATGTGAAGAAAATTAGATATTTATATTTATATATTAGATGCGGCGAAGGAAATTACTCTTAATTTATTACCAGCAAAGTCGAGAAAAGTATATGACAAATGCTATCACGATTTTATGGCATGGAAAATGCAAAAAGAGGTATTTAGTAGGTTCAATCCCAATTTATGAGTGTAGATAAAGTAGTGTATGAAACTGCACATAACTAGGTATTAAAACATTCGTGTGAAAGCTATTAAAAACCTCGCCTACGGCTCGGTTTTTAAACACACACTCATGTTTTAATACCCCTCATTATGCAACAGTTTCATAAACTACTATTATGGCACAGTAAGTATTTATTATACAGAATACAGCTCATAAGCGTTCAGTTTCAGCTTACTACTGGTATCTAATCCTCTTAGCAAAAATATTAAGTTTTTTTTTATTTACGTATTCCGATCGTTAATCGAGGAAGGCATAAATAAGGGTAAGGCACCATATTTTTCCTTAACGACACCGATAGCGGTTGGAGTAGACGAATCTTGGAGTAGAGAACGCTAATCGGCTAAATGCGGATAACCGTGTGTTGTAGTGGGTAGTAAACTAGTAACGTAACATGAAGGAAACTTGTACGGCGTCACGAACTGTGCGTATGTGAACGCACTTTACTAAATCAGCTTCATCTTCAAGACGCGTATGAAGTTGTGAATTTTCAGGGAACCATACCGAGATTTCAGTATAAAGTAGATGCCTATATCAGAAAGTAATCTAAGTACCTAGAAAGATATCTGCCCTGAGTATAATTTATGGTCACCCTTTCCGAGTTGTTTGTTATCATTACATCTGTTAGCGGCTGTTTTCGCGTTTTATCAAAACAATTATTAAACATGTCACATTGCGTCATTTCCTTGACAAAATAGAGTACATAAATATTATATTTTTAACTTAAATTAATAATCAAACAGTAATTATATCTTTCGATAATTTGAAATCATAACAAAAGCTTCGTTTTTGCAGACGTCAGTCCTATTTTCATACGCAAATAGATAAGGATAACAAAAATTTGTTTATTTTTCTACCACTTAGTTATTGCTCATGATTTGTATCGATACTAATAAACTAATACTAATAATACCCCACCGCAGTATCTCTACGTTGACGTCGTCGTGGGGCTTGCGCGCTTCAATGATCCTTAGGTTTGTGCCGGTAGATTCCACTTTGCCGCAACATGCATAGGGTGAGGGGCCAGACTAAGAGAGGTACAATCCGCAGGGCAGCTTTGTGGCGAGCTGGTGGGCAGTGGCGATCCCACGGACCAGATCTCTAGGGAGAAGTCTTGTTCCTCATCTCTGGCTTGCCTTTAATAGACGGTTGGAGTGAAAACTGATGAGGACAAAAACTCTCACCTCTCTCTTGCCTTAATTGGCTGGCTTGAGTGGAGATTTGCAAGAGCAAACGTGCTCGGAGGAAGTAAGTTAACCGAGTCAGATGCTGGTAGGGATCTTGGCCGTACTGCCGGGATTGTCCTGACAGCCGTGGTATACCTCTCCACTCCACAAGCACCTCCGGATATGTTGCCCTCTTGGCGTTACGTCACTAAAGTGCTAGCGACCCTTTATTGGGGCCCATTAATTGAGTGTGCAAATCACTCCCTGCCATTTTATAGCCGTGTAGTTCAACAGTGGTCAGGCAGGGGCCAGTAATCTTTCTATAGTTTTAGGCAATCGATCAACTAAACCAGTGTTTTTCAATCTTTTCGAATATGCGACCCCCTTTTAAGTAAAATATTGTATCGACCCCCCAGGACCGTCATAATTTTATAATGCGGTAAGTGGGCGAGCAAACTGCACTCTTGAGATTATTTTTTGAATCTATAAGTACGTCAATGTTTAATATGTTTTAAATCATACAAATAATGTCAAAGACATATCCAAGGTAAACTATATATCTATATACTATCTATATTAATATTATAAAGAGGAAATATTTGTATTTTGTATGTAACGAATAAACTTAAATACTACTGGACCGATTTCAAAAATTATTTCACCCTTGGGAAGCTACTCTATCCCCGAGTGACATAGGCTACTTGTTATCCCTGAACTACGCGGGTGAAACCGCGAGGCGTCCGCTAGTAACATATATCTAAGAATGAATAGGCACAGCCTTCTACGACCTATAACCCTCACTTTTAACTGTTACCTGGCCTGCGACTGCGACCCCCCAAACTAAAAACTTAGGGACCCCCCTGGGGGTCGCGACCCACAGTTTGAAAAGCACTGCACTAAACCTACCAAATCCATAGCCCAATATATTTTTTCTCCTTGTTTTGCAATAGTCTTGCACCAACCGGGGATTGTCCTTGGGTCCTCTTGCGCAGTGCATACAGGGATAATGGTCGGTTGGTGTCACATTTCCTGATATATGCCTATCAAGGCATCTGCGAGTTGGCTTCGGCTCCTCGTACGTTTTTCATAGGACCGGGACCCTAGGGTCCCGAGATTGTCAAAGTAACTGCGAGTGGTTGCGAAAGTAACTGTCTGTCTGTCTGTTACCTTTTCACGCTTAAACTACTGAACCGATTAAGATGAAATATGGTATGGAGATAGTTTAAGACCCTCGGAAGGGCTTAGAATAGTTTTATTCCGAAAATCGTCCTTAAGGAGGTGGAAGTTTATATGGTGAATTAATATTTTTTCAAGTAAGGCAGGCCACACACCTACAATATTTTTTCGCGATATAAAAAAATACTATTCGAATTCTAATGCTACGCAGATGAAGTCGTGGGCAACAGCTAGTACAAAATAAAGAAAATAAAATAAGTCATGTACCCAGTGTTTCCTCGAGTCAAATAGATTTGTTTCTTCGTAAATCGCCCACCAAGCAAAGGCAAGTTTTCTTTTGACCATCAAATAGTCAGTTAAAGATATCACCTTTAACGACTTTAGACGAAACGCACCGACCCGCCCGGTGAGGAAGGCGCCTTAAGCAAAGACTTACCTAAGCTCCAGAATCAATAGCATTTCATAGTTTGCATCAGATCATCACACACACATCATCAGCCTATTAATGTTCCCACTGCTGGGACACAGGCCACCTCAGTGAGAGGGGATGGGCCGTAATCCACCACGCGGGCCCAGTGCGGGTTGGTGGATGTCACATGTCTTCGAATTTTTAGTTCTAGGACATGCCGGTTTCCCTACGATGTTTTCCTTCACCGTTTTTGAGAGCAGCGGTGATGAAATAATTTACACAAAGTATAGCGCCTGCCTGGGTTCGAACTCACGACCTACGACACGTAAGTCGCGGCCGATACTACTGGGCTACCACTGCATCAGATGGATAAATACAAAGACGTAGAACTTACAGACTATTGCATGAAATCTACAGAAATGGACTTCTGTCGGCTTCGAATAATCCAGAGTAACCTTATGTATGTAAGCAGAGCGGGACCCTCGACTCTAGGGCTTTGCACACCACCTAATTATACAGAGCTCATTTTGTGCCTCCCAAATTATTTGGATTAAGATTTTGTGAGACGAAGGAGTGAACCTCACATGAAGCAAAGCTACTGCCAGCGGACCCTTCTATGTAAACGAAAATAAATTAACGGAACTTATGTAACCTCTTCCTCATTATTTAGTGCTCTGGTCCCCCGTCACATCTACCTGAAAAGATTCTGCTCGCGACTTTTAGTTTAGAGGTATTTACACGTTTACATGTTTGAGAATTGCCAGCGGGTCCCTTTCTTGTTAGTCAATCTATATCGCTGAAACTAAGGTCAAAAAACGTTGGTAATTTTTTTTGACTTCTTAAAAGCATTTGATTACGTTGACTACAAATACACTGTAAACTGCATAACTACGGCATTCGCGGACAATCTGCTGATCTTATTCGAAAAGGCATCAAAAAATAATCATGAACGGGGCGACATTCTTGGTCATCCATCAAGACAAGATGGGCGTGCCTCAAGGCTCAACTCTTGACCCTAAATTTTTTCTCGTGTATATTAATGACAGAATTTTTTTCGCTAAACGAAGATGCAAATGATGATTGTAATTATTTTATAACCAGACACCGGAACAGATGCACAAAAGCATAGGTATTTTTTCCAAGCCAGACATGTGTGAAGTTCTACGTACGTAAGTTCGACTCACGAACGGTACAGGCGTATGTTTAAAAGTATGTATTAATTTTTTTACCTTAAGTACGGAAACTGCTAACAAACCGCACGTAGGCAGTTGTAGATAAGCAGATACTAATTAATTCAATGTTCACGTCAATAGCGCACCAGTTATGATTTCAAATAAAAAAATATATGTGTTTGTTTTTTTTTTATTTCGTTTTATCTCATTCAAAAATACAAATCTCTGACATAGGTAACTTCAAAAATATATTATTAACAATCTAAATAAACTTAACATTGTGATTTCAAAACGTAAATTGAAAAAAAACTTTTAATAGTACAGTAGATTTTAGAAGTGAATCTTTTTAGGCAGCGATTCGATAATTGGACGAGAATATTGAGATTGACATTTCAATACTCAATATATTTATTGGACAAATAAAATAAAAGAATATTATAAGGACGCGTAACGATTAGGCACATTTCGTTACGTGAGAGAGAAGAAAGATATTACTCCTTTCTGCTCTCACACTAAAGACGTTTCTGTACCGAAGGTGTCTGTGTCGTTTCGGTAGAGTTCTTTACCGAACGCATATAATGTACAGCACATCTGTACAGACTCGGTACAGAAACGAAAACGCATAAACCCGGTGAGAAAGGCGCCTAAATCTCTCTTATTCTTAAGAAGTTTCACTTCGTGACATGTATGGTTTTAAGATTACTCTTACACTATTTCCCTGTAGTGTAATGCTCACTTAAATTGTATTTCAAATGAAAATACAATTTACAAATATTAATTTCATTATTATGTTACTCTAACTTCTAAAATAATCAAACTATTATTTTACTTAAAGTCTATTTAGTTAATCTGGATGGATCCTTTGTTTAAATACATTTGGTTCGTTCATTTTAAATCTGTCCCACGATATTGACAACTTGTGGGTTAAATTAAAAACTTAATAAAAAAGAATTGCTGATAGATAGCTAATCTCATACACATTTATAAAAATTCCGACACTCTTTAGCAATTTGGTAAAAAAAATTGGTAAACACGGTCGATAATTTTATAAATAATATTGGTGAGTAGGGAACATTTTACAAATCATTTTGTAACGCCTTTTAAAAATATGCAAGCAATAATTTTCACTTTTAAACTTTCACAAATTTTAAAAACAATTATTATCAACAATAACATAGGAATTTTTAATTTAAATATTTATTCTTTTAATTAAATTATTATACTACGGCCAATGCATTGTTCAAGTACCGTATCTTTATACTTTAGCTATCTCATAATGTTAAGCAAATTTACTTAAATGAATTGCCCGCTAGAATTGCTGCGGACCATATCTGCCATCCGATGGTCGGACCTCGCTACTGAAGTTCTGTCCTATGTCTGTTTAGAGCGTGACCATCGTAAATATGTAGACAGACCTAAATACCATAATCTCTTAGAGCATGGTGTTCTGTTTTTTGTCCCGTGGTTGTATGACAGATATATTATTATATGACTCGTATACATCTGTCCCTTACGCAATGAAAGTAACCTTGGTCTTAAGAGCTCATGGTAGGGCTCCAGGTCTGCCCGCGTGCAAATCTGTCTAGTAAGTTCCCTGCTTCATCCTAGTTTTTGGGCCTTTATGAAATCCTTCTAAACTACAATTCATATAAAATTGACTACCTACAATTTGTATTAATAAACTAAAAGATATAGGATATTGTATAGTCGATTTCGCAGCTGGATATTATACAAAGAAATAAAACGGCTGGCCGCTCTAAAGAATCGCCCATTTTCGAATACAGATTTTTTGAATACAGAATGAAAACAAAAAAGCCCGAGTAAATTTTTCAAAAAAAGAATTGTGTCATGAAGTTTCGTTATGGCAGATTTGTTTTATTCTATCTAAGTATTTTATATGGTCACTGATCAAAATTTCATTGATCAGAAAAAGTTTTATATGCAAAACATTATCACCCTTAATTTTATAAAAATCTTGGGGCAGTTTAGCAACTGATAATATCAGGTTCCTAATTCACATTTTCTATAGAAATTTTGAATTAAGAATCTGCGAATGATTTGCTGAACGGCGTCGAGATGTTTATAAAAAAAGACCCATGGGATCACTGTATTTAAATGTGTTCTAAGAGTAAGGCCCTATGCTTGTATTGGACGGTCATCGCGCTAGTACTGCTCTTGGCAAAGCGTTGTTAGGCAATTGAGGCTCCTCCCAATTGTCGGTCATCGGTAGAGTGCTGTACTTCTTCGGTTTCAGCACGTAAATGAACTGGAATTGAAATTAAAATCCCATTAGTTTCAGGAAGGGATAAACTCAAATATATACATATCTATATATATATCAAATATATATATACAATATATATAAGAGTATATATATTGCAGTTTTAGTCGACTTACCACCTAATCAGGTACAAGGGGTACCATTTTTTTTTTTTTTTTGGTGAGAAATCTTCAAATGACTTCTCCCGCTCTGGGTGAAGCGGAAGGGCGTGTCAGACTTTAACTGACTAAAACCCACCCGTGTTCCTTCAGTTGCTTGTGCCAGTGCCGCGGTAACTCTTTTTCGGGGGGGTTAGTTGACACTGACAAAAAGGAGAACCTTTGCAGTATCTGTGGCACTTCTAACTCTTCTCTTTCGTCGCATACGTATGTCCAAACCTTTGTAGTTTCACTATCATCATCATCAGCTGGACACAGGCCTCCAAACCATCACCAGATCGACTGGTCATATGCGTCTTGCATCCAGCTTATCTCCGTGGCCTTTACCTGATCACTCTCTAGTTTAAAACCCTTTATAGGACGTCTAATACAAAAAGGCCAGTAAACTGGACAGTCACTTCAAGTTCGTTAGCTCATAGATTTTTGTTTGAATATTGAACCTTATGAACATTTACGATTACGATCCACGTTAGAGTACACTGGCCCTTCAAGTGTAAATTATTGGGCTCTTAATAAGTAAATAGATATCTCACCACAAGACAAGCAAAAACGGCTCCAATAAGGAATCCGACGGTGATATCGCTCCAGTGATGCATGTGATCCTGCACACGCGATAGACCCACGAACCACGCGGCGATCAAGACCGCGTACTGTAGGCCGTGGCGAAGGAGCTTCGACCCTCGCCATTTGCCTTTCACTTGGAGGTAGAACTAGAATAAAAAGAGGATTTATGTTGAAGAGTTCGTCAGGGTCAGTATTTTGAAATCTATTTCATAGATATTTTCAGTTATCTTAGCTAGCTTGTAACTCAAGGCCTTCATTTATTATTGTATTTATTTGGGAAAACATACGAGTAAGATTACAAACTACAGCAATATATACAATTTGAGCACGAAGAAAAACAAATGTGCAAGCAGCGATATTTTTTTTCACATAATTTATAAAAAACATTTAGACTACACTTCTACCATCTTTCGCAACCCCGTAGATTTGCCGTACATCTAAAGAGTTCGTTCTGCCATCTCCTTCTTTGCTTGTCGCAACCCACTTTCGCTGTCTCCGGGTAGTTCTGTGCTATATAAGGCCCCACAGTTTCCGGCATTCGATAGATAGGTCCTGCTCAGTCATGTCATCATCATCAATTTCAGCCGAAAGACGTCCACTGCTGCAGATAGGTCTTCCCCAAGCGTCGCAAAACTGAAAGGTCCCGTGCGCTTCGCACCCATCAGACGCCCGCAGCCTTGAGCAGGTCGTCGCTCCACCTACATGGAGGCCTTACAACGCTGCGTCTTCCGGTACGCGGTCGCCACTCTAGAACTTTTCGGCCCCAACGGCTATCCGTTCTGCGAGCAATGTGCCCTGCCCACTACCACTTAAGTTTGGCCATTCTTCGGGCTATGTCGGTAGCCATGGTTCTCTTGCGAATGTCTTCATTTCTGATTCGATCACACAAGTACACTCCGAGCATAGCCCTCTCCATTGCCCTTTGGTTGACTTTAAGCCTTTTGAGGTCCATTGTGAGCGACCACGTCTCTGTCCTGTCCCGATTTCTTATCACTAGCAACACACTGGTCATAGACCTCATGTCAGTCATCTCAGTCATTGTTTAACTTTAAATAAATAAGTTGGCAAATTGGGTTTGGGGTCTACCACCACCACAGAACAGAAAAACGCCATCTACAGACCACCACCGGGTTATAGCAGATTTCCAAAACTGTTTGTCCGAACTTATTCACAGAAATAAAATTGAAAATTATTCATATTGGATGGCGACGTATCTGTTACAAAGATGACAAGACTATCGTCTATTTCTATAATATCCTAATAACATAATAAAAATAAGGTATTTACTTACTATAAAGAAAATAGCGCAGTACATAGCGAAGCTAGCATGTGCACTGGGAAACGATAGCCTTGCCTCCTTTATCCTGGCTGAGTCATTGTCAGCGCATATATAATCCTGGATGTATCCTAGTCTGTTCAAGTCGGAGTTCAAGATGGGGTAAGGTCTGCATACCTGTGAAAGAGAATAATAAATACTTTAGCTCAATTTGATAGATCGTTAAGAATACATAGGTAGGTATACAAAACTACGACGTTTTACCATGGTGGTAGGCGGAAACTATTGAACGTAACCTGCTATTTATATAATTTAGATCTGATATTGAATCACAACATTTTTTTTGGTCAGCACCACCGCCTACTGAAATAGATTCACTTCTCGCTCCCATCGATAATTTTACAAAATATATAACTGATTCTCTAATTGAAGACTTTACTTTCAATACAAATTTGTTTGCTGTAAGAAAAATGTCGGTCTCTGTGACTAACAAATTTTGCTGGAATTGGAAACCAGGACGAAGTATGACGATGGAATAAAGTGTCCAAAAATTACATAACTATACCGCGTCCTGAACTAGTACGATTATAATAATATGACAATAGTATGGGTGGTGGTGTAGATAAAACTGAGCATATGATTAGGTTTTACCGTATCTTCATTAGATCAAAAAACGGACATACATAAATCACGCTATTATGATATTTCATGCCATTGACCTAGCACTTACCAATTGCTGGCTAGAATACTAAGAAGATTGCAAAACCTGTAATATACCAAGTACATACGTTTTAGATCTGTTGCACTTTCGTCAGCGTGTTGCAGAGGCTCAAATAAAAATGGGGTAGCCAATTTCTAGCATAAAAAGAGGATGGAGGAGGCCTGCATCTAGTGGTAGCAGCCCGGTAAATATATCTGTTCCACCAAAACAACACCGTTTCAGAAATAAGACCTGCGAGCGAAATCCAGTATGACACTGTCGACCATCTGCCAGAATATGATAAAAAGAAAGAAGCAACAAGATGTAAAAAAACAGAATGCAAAGGCAAGATGCATGTTTACTGTCTAAAATGTGATATACATCTATGTTTTACTAGTGATGAAATATTCGAAATTGCTTTCGAATATTGCATCAAAAATAAAAAAAATACTAAAGTGTATATCTATATATACATAATATTGAAAAATAAATAAACCATTACAAAAATATTATCTAGTTTTACTTAAAAATAGAAAATTTGTACTACTATCATGAAATAATTACATACGCATTTATACAACACTATATACCTGATGTCCATTCAAGTGGACATCAAAATTTCCAAAAATCTAAAAATGAAAAATCTTTTTTTTTTACAAAAATCCCTTAACTATACCTCTAGCACACAGAAAAACTATACAAATATTTTTGTTGATGCTTTATTTAAATGCAGGTCCGAAGGGGTTAAAATGTGTTTATTGATGACTTTTGTAATACTCTTATTGTAATTTTTTTAATGTAACTAATATTTTTAATTTCACATGATATGCATTTGGACTGGTTCCGAAATAAATGAATTTTAACATAATTTAATTTTAAGAGATTATTTACGTTACCGCGATAGTGTACGTCAAAAAACTTGCATTAGGCCTCTGATCATAGACGCACGCCGGTTATGAGTACTACGCAGCTGGCCTTTCTGAAGTACATAATCAATTCATTATAATCTTATTACAGTATCCCTCTACTATCATACCCTAAGTCTATTACGGTACCTCTCCTGGCGTTTTCAGCCTAGCGTACCTCTCGAGGCGTTTCCACTTCAGTTAGTCCCCTTTCATTCATCCTCTCAATCTCATGATATGATGATACTTACTTCAATAAAATGTGGTCTCAGTCTTCCAATGACGTACTTAGCGAGGTCTGCCGTCAGCTGCTGGCAGGAGGCTCCGAAGGTGAACACGCCAATAGTTTGGTAGCTCTCCCACACCCAGCCTGGGAACACTGAGCCTGATAAGAACTTCTCACCGATGCCTTTGCCTCGCCTGTCGCGAAGCACCTCGACGAAGAGTATCTGAAATTCGTTGGACGGTTATATTTAATATCAATTTTCATTACAAACAGTACAAGATCATAATATTCATTCATTCAATTCACCGGTTATGTTCAAGTTTCATGATATTCGGATAATCTATTCGGGCATTATAGGTACCTTACTTTAGAACTTGCCCATTAGGCCACCACAACTAAAAAGTGAAAAATAAAAAACCTTTTTTACAAAATACAACCGATTTCCAAATAAAAACACTACAAAATGAAAAACGTCGGTGGCAAAAATGAAGAAAAGAAAACAGTAACACCGACTACCGAAAAATAAGTTATTTTTCACTTTATAGTGTTTTTATTTGCTAGGTTATATTTTTTTGTAAAAAATATTTTTATATTCTTAAGAACACAAACAAAAAAAATTACCCCTGTAGGTATAATATTAGTTTACTTATTTACTACAAGTAGTTTAGATTAAAATAAAACGTTTAAATTAAATACTTTAACGCGCAATGGGGATGTGAACGCAAAGCTCAGCGCAGAGGTCGCTGGCGGCGCAATGGCTACTGTCAAATCGTTTTTGCTTTGTTTACATAACGTTTTTTTGTTATTTCTTGTGTTTAAACCGGTCTACCATCGTTATTAATAATAATATTGTCCCTGGAAGCTTGATCCATGGAAGGAAAATTACAAAAAAATTAGAGAACATTACTTTCATCATCATCATCATATCAGCCGTCCCGTGTCGCCGTGAAAGACGTCCACTGCTGGACATAGGCCTCCCCCAAGCGTCGCCACTTTGACCGGTCCCGTGCGTCTCGCAACCAACGTATCGTTCGTACGAACATTACTTTAATGTGTTGGTATCCTTTACGTTTATAACATATTTCTAGATCTTTATTATTTTTTTTGCAATACTCATAAAATATACATACGTGTCTCTGTTTCCTATTTCAGTGTTGTAGGTTATTGCTCTTTACTTTCTTATCTTTTGTTTTATTTGGTTAGAAAGATCACTTACTTAATAACCGGGTTTTCCGTGTTTTTATAGTGGCTTATAAATCCAGTTATGTGGAAGTTAACGTCGCCAATTACAATTATAAAATTATGAAAACAGTTTGTAAATACGAATTGTCAACTTTATTTTAGCTTGAAATAATATGCAAGTTGTAAACGACATGTTTAGCAGGAAGCAAAAAAGAACTTGCCTTGTTAGTTAGTGGCTTAGTGGGTACAGTATAGTTCTCGCAAAACTTCTTGGCCGCCCTGAAGTTGGCTGCAATGGCTGCGCAGTAGTAAATCTTAAGCCCCGTTTCCACTAGGCAACAATTGACGCGCAACATGTTGCACAAAAAGTTGCCCAACATATTGAAAGCTAGCTAACTCTTTTATAAATAGCTGACATTTACGCAACATGTTAAAAGAAAATCAGGCATTTTACATGCAAAAAAACCGGCCAAGTGCAAGTCAGACTTGCGCACGAAGGGTTCCGTACCATTATCGCAAATCGCGTTTGTTGTATGGGAGCCCCACTTAAATATTGATTTTATTCTGTTTTTAGTATTTGTTGTTATAGCGGCAACAGAAATACATAATCTGTGAAAATTTCAACTGTCTAGCTATCACGGTTCATGAGATACAGCATGGTGACAGACAGACTGACAGACAGACAGACGGACCGCGGAGTCTTTTAAATAGGGTCCCGTTTTTACCCTTTGGGTACGGAACCCTAAATACCATAAGATTAAGAATACATCAAAATAATTAACTAAAATAAATGATTCTGTACCTACTAGAAAGATGCCGTCCATTCTGGCAGGAAGACGCACGGGCTCGCGAAAGATGAAAGGAGTGGACATAACCCAGGAGTGGGAAAGAGTGGAGTAGGAAAAAGAAGTTCTGAATCTTACCGTAACTACCATGAGCGCGAACCCAGCCCCTGCGAGGGCTCCCACGGAGATCGTCTCCTCCTTATAGGGCAGCCGGATGGACGTGTCGTTGGCGAAGTAACCGCGCTGGTAGGGCTCCACCCACAGCATCAGCCCCAGCAGTGGGAAGGATACTGGAAACATAATATTTAAGGATTAATGAAATGGATAAAGCTGCAACGAGATAGTTGTTGATCAACGTTGACAAAACGATTTTATTTGGAACATGAGTATTTTTAAAGCCGTAAAAGGAGGGGAAGTCCTCTAAAAGGAGGAAGTTCTCATTTCGGATATTTCTATTTTATACTAGTAGTTTACTAGTACTTTGCATGTGGCTTTACCCGCGTTAAAGTCTACATCATCCCAAGGGATAAAAAGTTTCCTATGTCCTAGTCCTAATCCAATTAAAAGTCTATCCACGTCCATATTAATTTATTCGTTGTGGCGAAATATCCAAATCAATTTATAATGCTAATAGTAAACAGGATATGATAGGATAAGAAGTGCAGTTCTACCACAAAGAAGGATCGATTTATTCAGTAAATAAGCAGCATTTGACTTTTGGATAGTATTTAAACGAGCGAAAATAACCACAAATTAAAGGTGTAAATAAATACTAAGTGCGCGACAAACAGTGGGCGAATAAAAATCTTTAAAACAGCGACTTGAAAATAAAAGTTTTTCGACGGAGCCTTTTTAGTCCTTTATATCACGGGAGCTAAGTTCGCTCGCTTCACTCGCTCTTGGACTGATTCGTTGCAAACACGAATACATGCGAACTCGTGCGCTGCACAACGATGTCGCCTCGTCGGTTTTTATGCTATTTTCAAAAGAATAATACGCTAAATAGGACCCCAAATACAATTAGGGTATGGTTTTTTTGAGCTTTTTGTGAGCTGCGGCAACCGGCGGCTGCGGAAAAGGTATTACTCAAACCGGATAAATAGTCACTTGCTTTGTATAATAGTCGCCCATTCAGTATATTTTTCGTTCGTTTAATAATTTCCCTTGAACTTTTAGTACAAAAATTCTTAATATCTTATCTCTTCCCACAAAAGAGCTGTCGTATAGAAATCTAAACTTTCCAATGACGTGTATCTGTGTGCCTAGTGTCTGTCTTCCTATGAATTACTAAGAAGTCTAGTTTCCTTATCACAGTTCATTCATCTCCATATTTAGGCGTTCTGACTTGGTAAATACGTTGTTTAAATAGTAAATAGGTGGTTAGGAAACCGTTTGAATTAGATTTTCACGATTGTTTCTTTATGGGCCTACAACTGCTTTAGTGTTTTTAGGTTAAAAGGTTTGTAAAAAATATATACGTATAGTTATTATTGTTTCATGTACATTTGTGAAACATGGTTTTTTCGTACAACAAATAGATTTGCTTTAAAAAAATAATTAACAACACGATATTTTTTCGCTACTTTTGGATATTCCTTCAAAACGATTTAAATGTTTAAAAATATTTGTACACAGAAAATTTTATGGCTACAATTTCTTCATAACTGAAATAGCATAATTGTAAACATAAGAATATTTTGCAAACAAAACTGTCCAAAAGTCAATATTGATATTCTGGTGATGGTGCTGACTGATATTCTACCTTTTTTTAGGCCAAGGGTACAGCGGTTAAAATTGATCTTCCACTATACCGCCAAGGGAACATGCAAGGGTACACAGGGAAAACAAGGGCGTTTGCAGTGTAACCGAATGTAGCTAAGTATCCACAGATCATAAATTATGATCTGTGTGACCCTACCCATATTTTACATGGAGCGACCGTCTATCTGATCTCCATAAACCTATAATTAAGTGAAAAGGTACCCCTTTGTAAAATTGATGCCATATTTTCTGGCTTCCGACTCGTCTGTCAAAGATTACACAGATGACAGTCGACACCAACGGCCTAATGTGCTTTCCGAGGCACGGACGTGGTGATAACCGGTGCAAACCTAAATTCAAATTGTTTTTTCCTATGTTCGAGAGAGTCATTCTAAGTCAATTCCCATAATTGCAACATAATTTTTATCAAAATATATAATCCGCTGCTAGACAAGCAATACCACAAGAACTAACGTTACTTGGCAACTTGGCTTCGAGTACCTACAGCAATATCAGTAGCTATCAGCAATAATTCTATAAGTAAGACACTGAAAGTCACTAAGCACTACAATCGTACTTTATCACACCTTATCATTTCCCTACAAATTATCCGGAATCCGGAAAGGATTTCAAGAAACGAAAATGAATAATACTACACGGCCAAAATAGCTGTGCTCCTCGAGCACACACCCGCCTGCCCGCGCAGCCCCCCGCGGTCGCCTGTGCGCCAATAGCGAGGGTCGAACGGCAGAGTGACGTGCCAGCGCCAGGTGCACAGTTATTTTTAACCGTGTAGTATCTACCTACCTACAGTATATCTAATTTAGTCATTATCAATAGGTCTATAATCAATATTTCGTGTCATTATCAGTGAGTCAGCTTATCACTATTCAGCGTTATCTTCGCTACATGTGTGATAAAAGATATAGTAAATTGGATTTACGTAAATGTAGGTAGGTAATGTTAATTTCGGTTGGGTACTTCCTTAAAGTAAATTTTGTAATAAAAGCCGGTCCACATAGAAGCATATGATGAAAGCAATGGTGGCCCAGTGGTAACGGCCGCGACTTACAAGTTGTAGGTCGTAGGTTCGAACTTCAGGCAGGCGCACATTACTTTGTGTAAATTATTTTATCACCACTGCTATCAAAACGGTGAAGGAAAACATCATGAGGAAACCTTAAATGTATTAGAACCAAAAATTCGAAGACATGTGACATCCACCAACATGCACTGGGCCGGTGTGGTGGATTACGGCCCATTCCCTCTCACAGAGAGAAGGCCTGCACGTACAACGGACCAAATGCGAATCTAAGTGCGAAAAAGCGATCCATCTATCCTATCCTATCCTAGAAGCATAATCGGCTTTTTTAACGTTCTCACTGCTGGGACACAGGTTCCTCCCAGTGAGAGAGTGAGGAGTGGGTCGTAATCCACCACGCGGGCCCAATGTGGGTGGTAGATGTCACATGTCTTTGATTGTTTAGTTCTAGTACTAGGTTTCCTCATGAACGCTTTTATTCCTTCACCATTTTGAGAGCAGTGAGATGAGAGGACATTATATACCTGGGGCGCTTAATAGGGGAGGGGTGGGGGGGGCGAGACAAACTTCACCCACATCTCACATGGCGGAGAGAGTGGTCTCGGATATCACGTAATAATTTTTTTCCGCATGAATCTGGGTAAAATTGCAGAAAAACTGGACGCCTGGGCGCTTGCACGCCTTCAACAGCATGCTCTATGACCTCTATTGCCCAAGTGTACGTGGTGATCTAGAAAAGAGATGCTGCTCTTCATCTATCACAAGAGCCGCAGAGCACCGGCGTCCTTGGGTTCGAACCAAACGACCTTCGACTTGTAAGTCGTTGGAAATTTGGTCACACAGTTTGCCAATTTTATAATGTAAAGATTTCTCCGACAATGCGAAAACTGTGACATGACAAGCAAGAAAAATTAGCAGATCAATAAAGTAACTCTTTAGGAACTTACAAACACCGATTTATGAAACAGAAAAATATCTAAACCGTAATGCAAGTTCTTATCACACGCAAAATATTTGACATTGAGTTTGAGTGTTTAATGTGTATCATTTCTTTTATTCATAAATGGACGTACTTATAGTGGTATGAATAATAATACTTAAAGATAAATATTTGTAAGCATGTACACAGTTGTTTCCTTATCAAAAATAGTAATGTAATAGGTAAAGTACCGATAAATATAAAAATTCTTTTAATTAATTAAGTTACCAAGATGCAATTAGTGTCTTGTACAGGAAATCCTGTATCGATATGTGTGTTTTAGTGAATGTTTTTAACCATAGGTTTTTGGTTGAGTACAACCATTTTACGTAAAATCTGGCCTTGGCCGCGCCCTTCACATCAATACTTTCGACTCCTGAAACCGAAATTGAACAGTTTCGATCAACTTGAAAATAATTCAGACAATGAATATGAAAAAGTTCTAGAGAAATAATTGTAAGTATTGTCTTGGCAACCGCCACGGTTTCATCATAATTATAAAGGAAACAACTTATAGTCAAATTTCCAAAACATCTATTTGGAATTGACAATGTGAATGTCATAGATTTCGGTAGCTCAATGTGAATTTCATAGATTTCGTAAGCTCAATGTGAATTTCATAGATTTCGGTAGCTCAATGTGCATTTCATAGATTTCGGTAGCTCAATGTGAATTTCATAGATTTCGGTAGGTCAATGTGAATTTTATAGATTTCGGTAGCTCAATATAAATTTCATAGATTTCGGTAGCTCAATGTGTATTTTATATATAGCGGTAGCTCAATGTGAATTTCATAGATTTCGGTAGCACAATGTGAATTTCATAGATTTTGGACTTTTGACAAACGTTACCGCTGTCGTTTTGTGTAGACATGTGCCAATCGACGTCAGCGATGGCGATGGTTAAAATGCCAAAATGGATGTGATTGATCACGTGACATTTCAATAGCGTCTTACATTTCTATACATTTTGGACATATTTTATCGAATCGCTATCGCCACGGTTTCTTTGATAGAATGTGACTAGGGCCTCTGAGGCTCTAGACAAGTGCAAGTGCAAATGTCACATGATCAATCCTTTACATTTTGGCATTTCGATTATCGTCTCCGCTGATACAATGACATTTTGTCTAGAGCCTCTTGTAGGCATTGGCATTATATTTGTAGGTAATTGCAATCTAATATCAACTACCTAATTATTTATGTTTGAAGTGACTCTTCAGAAAATAGTGAAGTGCTTTAACTTCACTAGAATAAATAGAACACTTGTCCGTAAAATTATAAAACCTTAAAATGGAAATCTACCTCAAGCAAGCGTGTATTCTTTTCGATATGTCTTATTCTCATTAGACTTGTTTTCCATATCGATACCATGCTTGTTAAGTTTTGCCAGTTAATATAAGTAATTTGACCTTGTAGATTAGAATTAAAAAAAAGGAAATCAGTCATATCTTGAAAATTTAAAATTTAGCAAGCTCGATTCAGTGGGCCGACCATGTTTGTCGAAGAATCCATAGACATTGGAACAGACGAGTTTTTGCTTGGAGACCTGGTATAGCGTATAGCGTAGCGTGCGATGCTCCCCAGCTACAATAATCCCCAATCTTCTTGGCCGGTCTGAAGTTGGCTACAATGCCTGTCCAGTATAGTCCCCGGAATGTAACTTGGTAAGGTTATGGCGTAGTGGGGTAAGATCGCGCATAGTGCACGAACTGATCAGCCACCATATAGAGCGAACGGAACGTGGACGCGACACGATTGGTCAGTCGATTCTTGTTTCAACTGACCAACCAATCGCGCGCTCGGAACGGAACGTGGACGCGACACGATTGGTCAGTCGATTCTTGTTTCAACTGACCAACCAATCGCGCGCTCGGAACGGGGCTTGGGTCTAGTATTGTTTGGCAGGAGTAGAGGGTTAAAACTGGTTAAATCTGGTAGGGGATGGGTCCCTGATTAAAACACTACCACTCTTATTAGATCTTAGGTATTGCATATTTTACGAGAAAATAACAAAAAATGTTTCTAACCTCAATCAGATAAACAGTGAAAACGAACGTCAAAATGGGCGCTTGACAACCAAAACAGTACCGGTATATTGTCTGTGGCGCAATATTTCGAGCAAAATTGTTGAAACGGAATATAAAAATAAAAAAAAAACTATGGAATTTGCATCATGGGTGACATGTCAGTGTCATTTGTTTTCATTCATTCCGTTTCTCCCCAAGTCGCGTGAATGTGCTTTTTGTGATTATTGGTGTTTTTATGGTTTTCTTCGACGACTTTTTTATTCATTTTATAGTAACCTAGAAATCCTGCTCAGAAAGTAAGTTAGTGTACTCCCACTTCATGGTTAAAATAGGTCGAATCTGTTCCAAAACCGAACCGGGGCACCCCGACTTCACGTAGTCTTTTGGCTGCTACCCCTAGAGTATTTATAAAAACCGGAGGCGCGAAGGGAGAGCTACCCCCGCCCGCTTTATCAAAGCATAGGCACCCGTGCGAGCCGAAGCGGGTGAGGCTGGTCGCCGGCGGCGACCAGTAAGCCGAAGCTGCGGAGGTGAGCATAGGCACCTATCCTTTGTTACGTAAGGGCGAAGGGGTTGCACTTCCCGCAGCGCCGGAGACGATGCAGAAGCAACTTTAAAGTGTTTTGAGTTTAGGTTACAATAATGCGTTTTCTCAGGAACGGTGCGTTACCTTGTAGGGGGGAGAGGTAACCCCCCCTTCCCACCACAATAAAATAAATGCGATCGATAAAAAGTCTGACATATATGAGTAGAAACAAAATAAGGGCCGCTAGTTTCTTAAAAAAAAATATTTTCAACACACTTGCTCATAAAGTGGCTCTTATTTCACCGCAATTAGGCACATAATGACACCTGTTATCAAACTGTGACTTTTTCATTACCTACTATTATTCACAAGTGAGATAATGAGTTTTTTTTTAAATTTATTGGTTGAGTTGCTTTGTTCTTAAAAAGTTTCGTTACAAAAAAGATCGTGCTCAATAATAGTAAAAATGCAACACATTTCATGCAACTTCGTATTTAAATAGATAATTTCAACTTGTATGTGTTTAGTAAATAAAACTTTCACTTAAATATAACTTTTGTTTTTTTCTGTAATAAAGAAAACTTGAAATTCCCCATTTTGTACGTGGCTAAAACCCTATCCGCGAAAAGCCAAAAAATAGATAACTCATTATTTTTAGTCTATGGCCGATCGCCATTGTTAGATGCGCGCGCATAGGAAAACTGATTAATTTTGCCCGCCATTGCGAAAAAAATTTCACAACTCGTTTTCACTGTTGGAAATGATTTTTTTGTATGTGCTTTTTTTTCACTAAAAACAGTGAATAAAAAGCACTTTTAATAACCGTTTTGGTGTTTGAATTTAGAACGCCAATATATTCAAACTCCATCTAAATGCTATACAACCTCCTTCCGCAACAAATACTCGACATCTCAGATCAAATAAAAAGTCAAGATGGAACGTTGGAAACAACAAAGTGAAGCCGGTTCAAACTAAGCCTTGCCGTATAAATACACAATTATACGCTCACACGTATAACGAAACTACCCTTTAGCTTGTCAGTTGAGCTTTATTATTTGATCTGTAAGCTCGAAGGACTAGCTAAGGCCTAATTTCTTTGTACGTGAGTGCGTGTAATTGTGTATTTGTACGGCAAGGCTTAGTTTAAACTGGTTTCACTTTGTTGTTTGCAACGTTCCATCTTGACTTTTTATTTGATCTGAGCTCGACATACAAAACTCCTTGTGCAAAGAATACTCGACTTTCAAACTCCTTCATCGATTTAATTTTGAGTTTGTTTATATTTAGGATTTTAATAATGATTTTGATTTTAGTCTAGGATGTTTAGTGAATACTTATTTGGATTTTAATTCTAATATTAAATGCATTGTGTTTAATTAATTATAAGTAACGTAACGGCACCTCCGTTACTGGCCTCTGAAACACAGGTGCTGTTACCTAGCTCTGGGGTCAGGGTTTCACATTTTTGTAAATTTTGAAGATAATAAACCATTTATTTATTATTATTCCTTGTGTTTTTCGCATATCTTTCTTTTTCTCGTAGTCTTGGTATAAAATATATTATGCAACTCTTGAATAAAACGGATATATATCGAGGGCCATGAATCACTCGCGTCGCTCAGGATTCTAGCACTTGAATCACTCGCTATTCAACTTCAATTCAACTCGTGATTCAATCATCATGAATCACTCCCTACGTTCGTGATTCAGTTGTTATAATCCTTCACTTGCTCGTGATTTATCTATGGCCCTCGCTTTAAATCCGTCCTTTATTCACTAGTTGCATAATATACAATTTTTTGCCGTGAAATAGTTCCATTTTAGATCTATTTCGATTTTCGATCAATTTCAAGGATCAGGATACGACACTATTTTTATGTAACAATAAAGTGACAACCCTCAAATGCCAGTTTAGTCTACAAAATAAAAAATCTGAGTATAGTTATGTTAATCTGCCACGTTGGTAGCGCTTGTGGCTTGTGGTTTGATTTCATGGATTTCGGAAGTGAAAGAACGTTAAGCTGATGATGGCCCTTCACTCGACTTCTCTCCGTTCGAGTCAGATTGCCGTCCTATCGGACTATGAGAGTGAGGGTGCAGGTACAGAGTGTTTGCGCACACACTAGTGCACTATGCGCCCTTGCCTATGGCTAGCCTTCGGTCTGGAGGACTATTTATGATGAGTATTACGGTTGTAACTATAACGCTGCCGCTAAGGGTACTCACGATCATATTTTGAGTAACACGTACACAAACACGATGTGCTAGGTAATGAAGGTGTGAAGAAACCAGATATAAAAGGTGCACGGAGATAAATAGGATGATAAGCGATTTACAAGAACATAAAATCTTGCAACAATCCGATGATACAGTCCAGTTCATCACTTTTCTTCTTGTCGCAAATGTCAACCACCTGTCAACCACAGAGAAACTTATATATACGGAATATGTCAACGTGGCAGTAATTAACATCGTGGTCCAGTCCAGTCAAGTGGCCAGTTATGAAGTATATAAACTTATTAAACTCCGACGGAAAAAGAGGGGAGGGGAGGTTATAAGTTTGACGTGTATTCCTGTGTGTTTGTGTATTTCTGTATCTGTTTGTGGCATCATAGCTCATAAACGGATGATTTAAAGGTGAGTTTATCGAATGGATTTTTAGCTATGTTTGATGAAAATCGGTTCAGCCATTTTAAAGTTACGGGCGTTTTACTGTTTGGATCGGGGTGCTTACGCAAGATATCGTGTCATAATCACGTGTTCAATATATTGTCGATTGAAGCGTGTCCACTACTAGATAAATTGTGTAGCATGAAATAAAAATGTATCGGAGAATTTATACATTTTTTAAATTTACTTGCTAAGTAGTATAAACACTGGGATAGCTGGATACGGAAGGCGGAGAAACAAGTATTGTGACGCAGCTTGGGCGGTTCATGTCAAGAGTTAGTGGCAAAGCATAAAAAGCCGCACGGGTTGATCTTCAATACCGAGGTTGGTCCGTGGACCAACATTAGGTACATACGGAGACTCCTTCATGCCTCGGAATGCACGTTAAGCAGTTAGACCCGACTGTGATTTGAAGATCTTTTACAGCCGTTACGGTAGTCAGAAGCCTATAAGATCTGACCAGTCTTCCCAAGGGGTATCGTGTCACCCAGTTATTGGTTTGTGAATCTCGTTGCTGTTGTTCATTACTGGTACTCAACTGAATCCTGATGGTCTGGCAGCCGACACCATGTATGACATATAGTTGGCAGATTGATTGGGTGGAGATCTGTGGGTAAGGTCTACGTCCAGCAGTGGACCGTGATAGACTGATAGATTCGAGATTCGAATTGAAACTGGCCAAGACATTGTGTACTATGAATATTTTTGGCTGTAATGTAAGATTTTATTCAACAAATACTTTTTTTTTTTACACTGGGCTTGCGTTTAATCACTATCTCGCCTGATGGTAAGTGATGATGTGGTCGACGGTGAAGCACGCTTGCCTAGAAGTAACCTATTTCACTCTTGACTTAGAGACCCCAAGGTTGTAGCTATGAGGAAACAACGACTCCGGCAGGGAATTCCACTCACTTCCACAGCTGTGCGCACAATAAAAGTATTCGCAATACGGTTTGTACGTAAGGGTGGGTTGTCCACCATGTACCGGTGGCGCACCTACGTAGGTTGTGATATTACCTAATTGACAGTTTCAATTAAAGTAAATGCACTATTAACACTAATTGGTTGTGAGTTCATGTGACATTTCCTAGTGTCAGTTTCCTCGTAAATAAACAATACCTAAACTCCGTTTGCGATAACATTAGACGTTTCAATTACCCCATTTTACAGCCCGTTCAACCGATTTTGATTTCTATTGCGTTGGTAATACGACAAATGGTAGCTGTAGTAAACAGTTGGTTTTTGTAACAGGTTTATGCTTTTTATGTCATCCTTATGTTTACGGGATAGAACTCAAAATCGGTTGAACGGACTGTAAAAAGACTTGGAAACATGTCTAATGTTATATCAAATGGAGTATAATAGCAAAGATATGTCAAAGTTATCAAGATAGACTGCAACTACCTACCTATCAGATATTGCTATCGATATCTGATTTTCAAACCTTTTTATAAAAAAATACTTGGTAAAAAAAGAAAATTCGTTTTTACAATTACTTTTTAGTTATTGTACTTTGGAACCTTCAGGGAAGGGTAGTACTTTTTTAACCGACTGCCGAAGGAGGGTAATGTGTTTATCAGTTTATGTATTTAAGTATGTATGTGTGTATGTATGCTTGTTCCTATGTGGTGTTCCAGAGAGCAAACGCGTTGCCGATTTTGATGATTCGTACGTCAATTTTATTTCGTACATTAAAATTGAAAATAGAAAAATGGCGGCTTTTGGGTGGCATATTGTGGGTGCCCAATTTTTATTCTTCTTCCAATCCCATCGTGTGGGGTGTCAAAATAAAGAGTTTTTAAAATATATAACACTTATATGTTTAAATGTAACTAATTCGAAAAAAAATGTTAACTAAAAAGTGTTATACATTAAAAGATACATCTGGTTTTGGTCAGCCAGCTCGCGATTATGTATACTCCGACTGCACAGCATGTTTTTTTTTTTGTTTACGTCTTTTAGTTCGCTTTTAGTCGGGATTTTTAATTTCTAGTTTTTTTTTTTTGAAAATATTTACTAAGTTTGAAGAGACGAGTAACTAATTTATACTAATAAATCATTTCAAGGCTTTCTAGATCGTAGGATAGGATAGGATACATGGACCTATATTTCCGCACGTTATTTGGTCCGTTGTGCGTGCAGACCTCCTCTCTGTGGGAGGGAATGGGCCGTAATCCACCACGCGGGCCTAGTGCGGGTTGGTGGATGTTACATGTCTTCGAATTTTTGGTTCTAAGAAATGCCGGTTACCTCACGATATTTTCCTTTACCGTTTTGAGAGCAGCGGTGATGAAATAATTTACACAAAATAAAGCACCTGCCTGGGTTCAAAACCATGACCTACAACTCATAAGTCGCGGCCGTTACCACTGAGCCACCTCTGCTCTTTCATTCTTCTAGACCGTATGAATCATGCTTACCAAACTAATGAGACAACGGTAAATAAAAAGTAGGTGATACCATTTTCTGTCTATGTAAACACAAATATCATGAAAGGACTTCTCGGAGACATAAAACTAATCCGTCTCGTAATGGAGCTAACCCACTTAACCAATTGAATTAATTACTTTGCTTTGCACGGCAGATTGTAAAGGTCTTTGCACACTTGGCTTAGAACGGTTAGTTTGGATAGGTATTTTGTTTTACTTGTCTATCTTGCCTCGTCCCTTTTCTTGAATTATTTAGTTGTTTTTAATATTCTATCAAAGCATGTTTTAAATAACATAACCAGGGTGTTAAAAAATAACCAACAGAACCCATTTCCAGCATTTTTATTTCTTTGACTGTTTATGTGTTTGTCGGTTTGTCTGTTTATCTGTGTGTCTGTTTAGTTGCGCACGCATCATATCATCATAAAATGTACGAAACCACACAACAACAGTTCGCAACAGCGTGCTGGTGCCTACACTTATTTATGGAAGTGAAGGTTGGGTATGGCAAAAAAGACATGAAAGTAGGATTAATGCAGTAGAAATGCACTCCTTGCGAAGTATGTGTGGTGTTACTTTAAACGAAAGATTGAGGAATGATGTAATAAGACAACGTTGTGGTTTAAAAGAACATGTAGTGACTAAAATTGAAAAGAGTATGTTAAAATGGTTTGGCCATGTTGAAAGGATGAATGAAAGGCGACTAACGAAATGTATTTACAAGGCAGACGTGAATGGAAACGCCGGGAGGGGACGCCCTAGAAAGACATACATATACCTTATAGGCGATGTTCTTCAGAAAGGCCAGGTGCGCAGTACTCAGAATCGGCGTGTTTGTATGACTAGATGTATGAATGTGATTGAAGCAAAAGAAGTATGTAAGGATCGTAGCAGATGGCGCTCTGTAGTTTCTGCCTACCCCCATGGGAAAGAGGCGTGAGTTTATGTAAGTATGTATGTACGAAACCAATGTAGATTACTTTTATACATAACAATTGTGCGTAACTTGAAGTATTACTTAGTTTTTGTTTCATCGCAATCGGTTCACTCTATCAAAAGATTTAAATTTAAAGTATTCAAGAAGTATAATATCACAACACATGCAATTCAGATACTCGGATAGTTGAGCTCCATATTCGATAGATGGCGTTATGCATTTGATGTCATTTTCTGAAAGGCGGTGTTAAGATTCTCCGCGGAAGATAGACCCCAGAAAAAAATGGTAGGAAGGGTAGGGTAAGTGAGGCAGTTGACGGGAGCGAAGTCGCAGGCTCAGCTAGTAAATACAATACATAAACTCACGTGTTTTAGCTAATGGGTGGTAGGCAGAAACTACAGAACGCCACCTGCTACGAACCTTACGTACTCCTTTTGTTTCATTTAAGTTCAAATGTGTTAAATTCATCATTATCATAAAGCCACAGGTTAAAACAATGTCAGACAGAGGTCAATCAATAGGTGGCTAGAATCGAACCAACTTCATAGAAATATTCATGATTTTATTGGAGGTATTTTATTGAATATAGGCCTCTTGTATAGTGCTCGCAAACTTCTAGGCCGCTCTGAAGTTAGCTTTCCGATACGCAAGGCACGAAACGTTGCTGTTTTGTATGAGATTTACTACTGTGCAGCCATTGTAGCCAACTTCAGGGCTGCCAAGAAGTTTGGCGAGAACTATTCTTACCTATTCGCCATGTGGGACGTAACTATTATTTATTTATTTTCAGCTTGTTCTATACCACTGCAGGGCAAAATACCAGGGGCGTAGCTACCGCCGTATCTGCCGTATCAATTATACGGGGCCCCTGGGCCACGGGGGCCCCCGACGTGCGTAAGTAAACATTAATAAAACAACTATTTTCCATAGAGGCAGAAACTTTAGAAAAACTAAAGTCATCATCAGCTATAAATGATTTAATAAATCAGTTTGCCGAAAAAAAGCCAAGGAGAGTGTACATTTAATTTGAATTGTTGTAATTTTTTTGGAAAAAGTTGAATAAATATTTCTTTAAATTTTATGCAAACAATTTTTTCTTTTGTGATAAATCTTTACCCTTCATAAGGGCCCCCAAACAAATTTTTATACGGGGCCCCGCCACGGCACGCTACGCCACTGCAAAATACCTACCTTTATACCTTTAATTCGTATGGCTATTCTTTTTCCATCACTTTATCGATCCATCCGAAAACATGTGTGAAGCTTCTCATCCATTTAAAGACTACTCTACGTCTAACTGTCTATAATCCTAACTAATATTATAAATGCGAAAGTAACTCTGTCTGTCTGTCACCTTTTCACGCTTAAACCGTTGCACCGATTTAGATGAAATCTTGTATGGAGATAGTTTAAGACCCTGGGAAGGACATAGGATAATTTTTAACCCGGAAATCATCCATAAGTAGATGGAAAGGGGGTGGAAGTTTGTACGGCGAGCTAATAATTTCTCAAGCCGCACACCTACAATATTATTGCGCGATAAAAAGAAAATGCTGTTCGAAGTACTAATGCTACGCAGACGAAGTCGCAGGCAACAGCTAGTTAATAAGTATTCTATAGTATTTCTTACTAAGCGATACATTTCTTGAAGTGCTCTCAAGTTTGTCACATCGGTTTTGCTCAGCTGAGCGATGTAATTGCTTCCTAGTTTCGACTACTGCACACTTAGGTGAAGGTCGTTTTCAGACAACTGTCAATCTTCATGACAAGTGCTTGAGCCTCGTGCTTTTAAGACAGATTTAAAAAAAAAAGGTAAATTCTCTTACAAAAAGTCGTTGGCTTGCCTTGCCAAGATTCTTGCTATGAAAATCTTCACTGTTTGGAAAAACTCCCTGCAACTAAACTAGGTGATTGACATCTTCACGATAATTCTGTTTTTTATTTTTTATTTTGATGGCTCTCAACCAAAATCTAAATATACATGGTAAATATTCCAAAACAAATATTAATTCTAATGATTGTGACCATGTCAGCTTAAAAACTTAGATTGACATCTTGTCTTAACAGTACCGTACCGCGGACAAGTCTTGTAAAACAGGACATTTCTATAAGTAAGTAGGTACAGTACAAAATTTTCTTAATGTCCCTTTGGCAAATTTAGTGTTTCGTCAGTCGTCGGATTTTTACAGAGACATTGTATACCTATTTCTATCAGTTGCCTTTTGCACAGACTGCCCTTTGCACTTGGTGCAGAACGGACGCTCTCAATCAACTTGGAAGTATATAAAATTGTTAATACTCATTTAACATAAAGTTGTCTGTAAGAGATTGCCCTGTGCGATAAGACCGCCCATTGTACACTTATCTTTATAAATGTTTTGTCCTGTAATTATTTAAGTGGTGTACAATAAAGTATATACTAAATAAATAAATAATTTAATTTTTAAATGGGTGGAAAGTAAAGTAATAATATAATAAATAAATAAAGCTGCTATTTTTACAGCTCTATATATTTAACACGGAAATTAAAATAAAACAACAATAAAGTACTTAGTTCTAAAATAAAATTATTATACGCGATAAATCTAATAATTGATGGACATGGAAATTAACATTCGTTTGTATTCGGAAGTGCGATGATTGCCGAGGGACATAAAGAAAATAGTTGTACTGTACCTTCTTTCTAAGGGTACCTACGCACTATGCGGTTAACCGGAACGCAAAGCCGTCCGGCTGACCGCAATCTATACCAATATTATAAAGAGGAAAGATTTTTTTGTTTGTTTGTACCGAATAGGCTCCAAAACTACTGGACCGATTTAAAAAATTCTTTCACCGTTGGGAAGCTACTCTATCCCCGGGTGACATAGGCTACTTTTTATCCCTGTATTCCCACGGGAACGGGAACTACGCGGGTGATACCGCGAGGCGTCCGTTAGTCAAAAATATGTACGAGGAACTAGTTTTTATCTGCACTGCGATGCGGCTGCAGCTGGTTGCGGCTTCTGCCGGACGGTTGACCGCGTTCCGGTTTACCGCATAGTGCGTAGGAGACCTTATTATAGTCTATGTGGCCTCAAGATCGATTGCTATATGAGACCTAGGCAGGGCGACGCGTCTTATTGGCTTGCTGCCATAATTTTTCCTCGTTCGTTAAGGTTACTTTATGTGCACCATATTGGGTGTGAAGATCTATTTATAATTAGTTAGGTACAACTTAAAATAACGCAGAAAGTTTTCCTTATTTTGTCACAGTTAAGCCGTCATCATAGTAGTCGGAGGATACACATTCGTGAGATTGCTGACCAAAACTATAAATATCCTCCGACTGCACAGCATGATTTTCTTCTTGTTTACATCTTTTTTATCGCAGCAGGTAGTACATACTCGTGGGTTATGTTTAGACTCTCACGCGGGCGAATCGATTGGCAGAACCTATACTTTGGGCAAGATGAAGGTACAATATTTACTAACAAAGAATTGACAGCTCAGTCAACTGACAGCAGGGGTAAAACTTGTAGGTTCCCTCTAATCTGATCTTCTAGTGCAGGGGTCACCAAATGGCGGACCGCAATCCGTATCCGGACCGCCGACCTATTTTGTGTGGACCATAAGTAAACAGTACAGTATAATTTACTTATGTACCTTGAGTACATAATTTAATCATTTATTTCGCGCTAATTGTCTTTACTGCCGTCGATTCGACAACGGACGAAACATCATCATCAAAATACATACATATATAAACTCACGCCTTTTTCCCATGGGGGTAGGCAGATACTACAGAACGCCATCAAAATCTTTATTGATAATTTTATATTGTATCTATATTTATTTTGTTATTTCAACTTTAAAATATTCGTAACGGCCGGCCGTCGGACTTTAATCCTTACAGTATTATATTATCTGTGTCCTTACGGACCGCGACAACCATATTGTTTATAAAAACGAACCCCAAATGAAAGTAATTGGTGACTTCTGTCAATATCCAAGGTCATAGGTCTAGAATCTAGTCCTATGACCTTGGATATTTTATGTTCTCGAACTATCGTTCATCTGTACTAACTCAGTAAAATCGATGTACAAGAGATACAAGATTCTATATCGAATTTGTTATTTTTCTTGTTGATTAAAGGGTAGCCCTAAAATAAATGTTCTTTTACTTTGTTAGTAAACATTGTAACTTCAGAACAGCTGGTGCATAGGTTCTTATATATGTGTGTAACCTTGTTAACGACTGCATTCAAATAATTACATATTTGTATTTTACAGCTACAGACATGTACGTGACCTCATCGATGTATGTAAACGACCAACTGAACCCAGTTTGGTTTTAAATATGCAGTTACCGAATATTAGTCGATTCGACTCAAGTCATTAAGTTTCGTGATTGATTATTTTGATGATTGTTATGAATCATATTCTCTACAACGGAGATAGGAACGTGCCAACCACTTACTTATTTAACTGAGATTGGGCAAATCTTGAAGCCCCATTTAAAACTTTGCCGATCCGGAAACAAACCCAGGACTCTGGCTACATCTATATCAACGAAACAATACGAACTAATAAGCAGTAAAGTCATCAGGGGATTTCATAACAGAGATAAGGTGGCTTTTTATCATATTTTTATCATCGTCCTTTATTGCAGGTAACCATAGACGAAACAAAATATCGATTGCCGAAAATACATCACAACATTCACAACAGCCTAACGATATCTAGTCTAGCCTCTAGGTACCTATTTAATTAATTGACTTTTAACTTGTATATTATTCCTACTGTAGTACCTATTAAGAGGAGCTCGTGGCTAAATAATAACAGCCGCACGGGTCAATCTTCAAGGTTAAGCAACGCTTGATAAGGTCGGTCCGTGGATGGGTGACCATTTCAACACATCGAGTTTCCTCCGTGCCTCAGAAAGCACGTTAAGCCGTTAGTCCCGGCTGTCATTTGAAGATCTTTGACAATCGTTATGAGTAGTCAGAAGCTTGAGATCTGACACCAGTCTTGCCAAGGGGTACCGTCTTATCCAGTTACTGGGTTGTGTAGGTCAGATAGGCAGTCGCTCCATGTAAAACACTGATACTCAGCTGAATCCGTTTAGACTGGAAGCCGACCCCAACATAGTTGGGAAAAGGCTAGGCAGATTGATTGTAGTACCTATTATATTATCTGTGGTATTAAGTATACGTCAGCTTTAAAGATAGGCAAGTTGGTAGATATCTAAAGAAACAAAGAAATTTAGGTAATAGGTAGTATTTATTCCGCCAGTTTATTTTCTTTGCTGACTAGGCCGGTGGGCCGCGACCTGAACCCTTAGAAGTTAATTTTTAGCCGCTCCCTGCCGAACTCTTTTGTTGTAGATACTAGCGCAATGCGGCGAAGACGTCATTAAAATTAAGTATAGGCATATCTACGACTTCGCCACACCACACCACACCATATGAACTAGGTACTGTTGTTATTTGTTTATTTACGCACTGAAACACCTTGCAGAAATTACATCAAAGGAGCACAAAATTATACCACAGATAATATAATACTAACATACTTATACTAACTATAACTCCAGGTTTCCTTAAGATATTTTCCTTCACCGTAATGTCCAAGATAAACTTAGAAAGTACATATGAATGTATGTTATGTATGGAACCAATTCTAATGCAGGTCAATGAATAGTAAAACGCGCGATAACGCGGTTCAAACTGATTGCCGCCGTGGGTGCAGTGAGTGAAGTCCTTTTTCTTACTACCACAAAGGTCGACTACTTAATGGGAACACATGAAACAAATACTGAAAAAAGGCTTTCATATTTTTTGTTACTATTATAAAATACAATAAACTACAAGCATTACAAATTTTATTATAATACCGAAGCAGAGACGGCAGCTCAATAGACAGATCTCTAAATCCTTGAAAAGAGCCCTCCGCCGCTTTAATACCGAGCGTATTAAAGACGTGATTGAGCGAAATAAAGGCTCCAAGGTATTTTCAAGGGATCTGGCTATTGGGCAGAGCCAGCTCACGAAACTGAAGACCGACGATGGCAGGATCGTATCCGCCAAACCGGAGCTTCTCAGGGAGATCGAGACATTCTATGGGCAGTTGTACACATCAATCAGCAAGCCCGTTGCGAGTCTAGCAAACGACAAGAGCTAGATTGACCCGACACTATACCGAAGATATCCCGATCGTCAGCCTGTACGAGATTAGGATGGCTCTCAAACAGCTTAAAAACAACAAGGCGCCGGGTGTTGACGGAATCACGGCCGAACTGCTGAAGGCGGGTGGCAAACCGGTCCTTAAGCCCTTCAGAAGATGTTTGATTACGTAATACTCGAGGGCGAAACGCCACAGGCATGGTGCAGGGGTGTGGTGGTACTCTTCTACAAGAAGGGCGACAATGCCCGGCTGAAGAGTTATAGGCCCATCTCACTTCTTAGCCATGTCTATAAGTTGTTATCAAGAGGCATCACGAATCGTTCCGCTCGCAGGTTTGACGATTTCCAGCATCCCGAACAAGTCGGATTCCGAAAAGGCTTGAGCACCGTAGACCACATACATACGCTGCGGCAGGTTATACAGAAGGCCGAAGAGTATAACCTGCCACTCTGTTTAGCGTTTGTGGACTACGAAAAAGACTTCGATTCGATCGAAACTTGGGCTGTACTGCAGTCCCTCCAACGATGCCAGATCGAGTACCGGTACATTGAGATGTTGAAGTGTTTGTACAAAATCGCCACCATGTCAGTCCGTCTTCAGGATCAAACCTCGAAATCGAAACCAATCCTTCTCCGGTGCGGCGTGAGACAGGGAGACGTCATTTCTCCGAAACTGTTTACTGCTGTGCTGGAGGATGTCTTCAAGGTTCTGGACTGGAGAGGGCTCGGCATCACCGTTAATGGCGAGTACATCACTCACCTTCGGTTTGCCGACGACATAGTGGTCATGGCTGAGGCCATGGAGAGCCTCACTACAATGCACGATGACCTCAGTTGAGCTACCGAAAGAGTAGGTCTCAAAATGAACATAAGAGAAAACCATGGTCATGGTGAATGCCCATGTAACAGCCACTCCTATCAAGGTCGGTGACTACACTCGAAGTTGTAGACGAATATGTTTACCTGGGACAAACGGTCCAGTTGGGTAGGTCTCACTTCGAGAAAGCGGTCAACCGTCGAATCCGACTCGGTTGGGCGGCATTCGGGAAGTTGCGTGGTATCTTCTCGTCCAATTTACCGCAGTGTCTCAAGACAAAAGTCTATGACCAGTGTGTGTTGCCAGTGATCACCTATGGGATCGAAATGTGGTCGCTCACAATGGGTCTTATCAGAAAGCTTAAAGTCGCCCAAAGGGCAATGGAGATGGTATGCTCGGCGTTTCCTTGCATGATCATGTCAGAAATGAGGATATCCGCAGGAGAACCAAAGTTACTGACATAGCCCGAAGAATTGCCAAACTTAAGTAGCAGTGGGCAGGGCACATTGCTCGCAGAACGGATGGCAGATGGGGCCGAAAAGTTGTGGAATGGTGACTGCGAACCGGAAGACGATACGTTGGAAGGCTTCCCACTAGGTGGACCGATGACCTGGTTAAGGTTGCGGGAAGAAGCTGGATGCGAGACGCACGGGATCGGTCAATGTGGCGACGTCTGGGGGAGGCCTATATCCAACAGTGGACGTCTTTCGGCTGAAATGATGATAATGAACGAAGCATGTTGTAAAATTGGTTGATAAATATAATAAGAAAATAAATTATTGTAATTGTATCGTCGAGCATCTATTTCTTTTGTATGCAGTTGCAGTCCGACAATGACCGCGTTTTAGGTATTTTTACCCAACTGCCGAAGGAGGGTAATGTGTTTATCAGTCTATGTATGTTTGTTCCTAGTGGCGTTCTAAAGACCAAACGCGTTGGCCGATATTGATGATTCTTACGGCAATCGATTCGTCTGAACCCTGCGAGTGACACTGGCTACATTAAAATTGGAAAATTGAAAAATGGCGGATTATGGGCGCCATATTGTGGGGGCCCAAATTTTTCTTCCTAACCCATCGTGTGTGGGGTATCAAAATAAAGGGTTTTAAGAGGTGATTTCAAAAATATGTTTTAATTAATTATATGTTTAAATGTACCTAATAAAAAAAATGTTAACTAAAAATATATCTATACTAATACATATTATAAAGAGAAAAGATTTGTATGATTGTATGTAACGAATAAACTTAAAAACTACTGGACCGATTTCAGGGAAGCTTCACTATCCCCGGGTGACATACGCTACTTTTTATCCCTGTTTTCTCACGGGAACGGGAAATATGTTGTCGTTAAATCTAAGTAGTCTGTGCGTTAAATGAATAGGTAAATAAACGTCATTTTGACTAACAATTATTGATCCTGAAGGCTTTTGTTTTTTAATTGATAAAACATGCAAATAGGTTTAACTACTATCTTACAACTACTATCTTACTTCATCACAGACTACTTAGAGATAGTATCTTCTGATTGATTTACGAGGTCATTGTCAGTGTACGTTGTAAAACATGGTGGCTGTTGTAAAAGTATAGTGAGATAACTTGGTAAATAACAATATAATCTGGTAATTAACTAATAGGTAGCATTTGGTAAATTAGATACCAATGTATATATTCCTTAATTTTAATTCAGGATTTTGTCCGAAATTTTAAATGAATTATTTTTCTATGTGTTTTTTAAATAATTTTAAATGATATAATAAATTTTATGTATTCAATTAAAACTTCGTATGCATCTAAGTATTAGGCATGGCACACGGAAGTAAAAACAAGAGAAAAAACAAACTCGCTATCATAACATTGATTAAGTAGTTACGTAGTCCTTTCTCAAATTTAGCATTACGAAACGAAGGCAACAAGTAAGCACTTTCAGCACAACAATCAAACATATGGCCAAGTTGGCCAATATAACCACACAATAATCATTTCTCACTTACCACATACTAAGACAAAGAAGTCCAGGATAATTTTCCATATTAATTTGTCTGCTGCCATTGTTACACTATAATAACATATTATTTACGTAAAAACAATTTTATTCACCGCCACGCTTCCTCAGACACAGCCAACGCGATAAAGACCGCTACAATACTGATGTGATAAAATGAGTAATCTGTGGGTAACTTGTAGGCGGTGTTAGTCATTGTCAAACATTGCAAAAAGCACCGTTACTGAGGTCCTTGCTCTGTCACATCTCATATTGTTAGCCTTCGTTGTTAGCGATAACGCGGCTTTGTAGTTATGTACTCTGTTAACAGACTGTCTGTAAATATTATTGTAGCCGAGAATTAAATTAGTATTGATTTATAACCTTCTTTGTAAAGGTTGAGGTTGATGCCATCTGTGGTTTGTGTTTGGAACTGTCTTGAGTGTTGGTGTTTTAAGTTCGTTTATGCGATCATAGATGGCGGTAGCCACTTAAGTTTTAAGAAATACGTTTGGGTAGGATGGCGAATTCTAAAAAGAAAAAATGAACACTTTATACAGATTTATTATTATGCTTTATAAACTTTTAACCACATTAAAAAATAAGTAAATAAATAGCTGCCTCAAAGCTACAATACATCGAGAAATCTAAAAGGCAGTGCATTTTAAGTTCTATTTAACATTAAAAAAAAAAACATATAAACAAGTAATTTACTTAAAATAATTTAAAAACTGTAGACATCTTTATGTCAAAATGAGTAAAAATAACTATTTTACACTTATCTAGCACCTAATTGGACCTAAAGCTAAATGTCTATTGGGTATTTGTAACAGAGATGTGCTAATTAGGAAATTAGTCGATTACTACAATGAATAAATTAAATAAATGACTAGCTGATGATGCTCGCTGCATTGAGTTTTTATTTACAACTGTCAAATGTCAGCCATATTGCAATATGGCGGGATAAATTAAAAAATCGAATTGGATACCATAGGTAACAAATATTTGAAAATGGAGCAGACAATCGCTAACCAGCTAATGGCACATCTCAGATCTATTATTCCTTTTTTTATTTAAAAGCCTATATCACAGTATAAAAAAATACGTTACAGTTGTCTTCGAGACGTCAGATTACGTTTTATTAAGACTAACATAAATACATGAGCTGTGTGTACTTACGTTATTCTATTATTCTTCTCTTTGAGAGAGAACGGAACATGGTTAAATAGACTGGCCCAGCTCTTAAACCACTCAAGCCCAGTGTGGATTGTCAAAGTTGGGGTTGCCTGTGCCAAAATTATGTTTTGTCTACGAATATAATACGTACAACACGTTTATCAAACAATGAAATAAATGCAATTGAACCTTACTCCATAATGCGTTCAAAAAGCGTTTATAGGTGCTTAAGCCTCAAGTCTACAAAGTGACAAGCTAAGTATAGTTGAGTTGCATAAGAAAATGAACCTTATTAGTTTGCCAATTACTTATGTATATTCATATGAGGGGCTGTACATCGAAGTTTCATACGAATTAGAAAAATCAACATTACGTATGTTCGAATAAGGTTAATTTTCCTATGAATTGGAACTGTACTTAGTGCCAAGTCAAAGTTCGCTTTACAGATCTCGGCTTAGTGCGTGTTTTTTTTTTTAAATTAAGTAGGTATCCTTCCAATAGGCCAAAAAAAAGTTAATAATAATATGGTGGCACAATATGGAGAAAGATTTCAATTTTAAAATTCTTAAAATTTCGACAAAAACATACATGTGATATTTACCTATAAATATCTTAATATAACTTGTACTATAATATTAAAAATGTGCAACTATAATTATTTACAAACGGTCTCTAAAAAGTTAATCAACACTAATATTCCAACAGATTGTCAAATTCATAAAAGTGATTTGGCTGTTATTAATTCGGTCATCAAATCAAATCACTGTGTCAGCAAATAATTTTGTTGATCAGCTTTTCGCAAACTGGATTAATTATTTTTGTTTTGTAATACATATTGGCTAATTTACTGTAATATTAAGTAGGTAGGTAGTTCCGTAGCCATCTTGTAGCGGGACACTGGAATATTATTACTTACAAAAGTATTCAAAAGTATCAACTTTAGAAGATTTGTGTACGCCAAATACGCCTGTATTTACAAAAATGCTAATCAATCAGTAGTCGTCATTATATATATATATATATATATATAATGGTGCTCCCACACCGGCTGTTAAAAATGTTTACAAACATTTTCTAACACTAATACATTTACTAACAAATGTTAGGAAAATGTTTGTTTAGAAAATGTTTACGAATGTTTGTAAACATTTTTCAACAGCGGTATGGGAGCACCATAAGAAAGATAATTCATAACATTTTTTTCCACAAAATATTGTGAAATAAATCTAAGTATGTGCAAGCAATATTTATTGTACTGTTTAAAAAAATATGTACATTAATTTTGAGTTAGTTTTAAGGCCACCAAAGACAGGTGCCACGAGATATTATAACAACGATGTGATGACGCTTTTTCATAGAAATTATATTATATTTCTTTTAAGACGTGTCGTCGCATCCTTGTCGCATTGTCGTGTTGCATCTAGCTGCGGGATCCTTTATTCTCGACTCATTCTTTTATCTTATGGGTTCATTTATTTAACTACATTATTATTTACACAATTTATCATTTATAATTTCCAAACTCCTATAAAATATTTCTTTATTTTTACTTTACTCAGATTTCCCTTCCCGATTCTCATTTTAAATGATATCCGGAAACAGATGTGCCTAAAATATTCAATTTTTACTTCCAAAGTTAAGAATCGAACCAGCTACTTATCTTTAAACTACAAAATATCTTCTACATTATAAATAATCTGATAAATTCAACTCTGTATCAATAAAAACCGTTTCACACAATTCTGTGTTCTATGTGAATCGATCTTTATTGATATTCTTAATTTTAATAGAAAATAATATCCAACCTTTGTTAAAATATCTGCCTTAAGGCAGGCAACACTGACAGTCAGGCTGATGTAGCTAAAACAAACAGCCTGATCACTCAGTATTTTATTGACAAACCCCTCCACAAATGCCTATAGTAGGCAATGTTATCCGATTAAAGCCACCTTTTGATTAAAACTTAGCTGCCATAAGCTGGCTCTTATCGGCTTCAAATAAATACAAGGTGTCTTGAAAATAATTGACTGTCTTTTTTGGGTACCTACTCATGAATATAAACAAATTTAGACACTTAAGAACTGAAAAAAAACCAAACATTTTTCTTACAGTTTTCATACAATTGTTATTACTTCCACCCAGATTTTTAATGGTTGATGTTCATTACAAAAATGAGCAAACTGTCAAATCATGAAAACTACTGTGATTGGCTGACTGAGATGACAAATTGACAACAGTGAATGAAAACATTTGTAGGAATTAAACAGTGTGTTTTATTTGTTGATAGCTTTTCAGAAACATCAATATTTTTTTTAATGAAATAGTTGCTCGATCGATATTTCATATTACCAAAGATACTAACTATCATGATAAAATTTGCAAATATTCAGGAGTAGAATCATCCCTTGAAGGAAAGTCAATAAATTCAAAGATTGTTACTATAATACAGTGATATCTTAAAACGAGCTATTTCGAGTACTGTTAGTAATACTTCTAGTACCCGGTAGTGTTATTTAAAATATATACATATACATCAGTTATTATCTCCTATATAACATTGCACAATCCTCAAAATATCATCATTATTTGTATTTCGTACACTTGACTGACTGATTATACTAGGTATCAAAGTAATAAGTAATTTATATTATATTTGCATTCTTTTACAGATATAATTGTTGTAAACATTATCATTTTTAATAATAAGTTTAGCTACTTAGTCAGTAAATAGTTTGTTTTTTGAAACACGTACCTACATTGTTAGAGTAAACATATTTGTACCAAATACTAATGAAAACTTCTTTAGGTTAAAAGATCTGCTTTATCTTAAAAGTACTGATGTTCTCGACAATTCAAGTGTACGCAATGTAATATCATAAAACTCTGCCAGTACACTCCAAAAAGAAGCGTAAGGTCCTCTATCTATGCAAAACTCAAAATAAATACACAAACTTATAGACAACAAGAAACATAGAACATTCTATGCATCTGTAGCCACAACTCATCAACCCACGTTTTTGACACTCTGTTTATTCGAAACATTGAAACAAGTAGCTCTGAAAAGAACTTTTGATCACAGTACGTTTTGACACTGTCTACCAGAAATATTGAAGCAAGCAGTTCTCAAAAGAACATTTTTATTATACGTTTTGACAATCACCAGTTCTAAAAAGAACTCATCTGAGATCCCGAAGGAACTCATTTGTAAAGAAATAGGACACGAACAACCGTCGCGCCAGACACGTCTGTCTTGCGCAACGGCCGCTCGAGGAAAAGGCCGAATCAACGCGCCACCTATATTTATAACTTTAGTGCGCAGAATGCCTCGTAGGATACGCGCCTAAACGAACGGAACAAACACCGAACTATGCTTCATCCCTATTGGTCACAAGAATTCTGCAACTCTATTGGTTAAGATTTTATTTTTATATTTGTAAATCTGTTTCTGTATTTTCATTGGTTAGAGTATAAGTGTAAAATAGTATTTAAGTGTGTGCAACCAAAAATAAAGCCCTTATTATTTTCTACAACCTGGAGTCATTATTATTTCCATCAACCTGCGTCCCATCGCTAAACATCTATACCTAAGTGCTCAATTTTTTTAACAGCAATTTTAAATGTCTAACATTCAGTTGAAATTTTATGCTTTGGTCCGAACTGAGTAATGAAAAGGCTGGCAACACTGCCACTGAAAGAAAAACTCACCCATACTTAGTTATCCACGAAGGACGTGACGGGATACCTGGAGAATTGGGAAGAAGTAGCGAAGAATTGTGACCAACGGCATGAAGGCTTATCCCAGCAGTGGCACAATACCGTCTCATAAGAATATTAAGTGTCCCACTACTACCTTGCTGACTGGATATTTAAGACGGCATAAGCTGATCTTGTGGACTTGTGACCCTCGTGCCGGATTACGGCCCATTCCCTCTCACAGAGAGGAGGCATGTGACCCATTAGTGGAAACATTAAAACGCTGATGATGATGATGAAGCTGACCTTATAAATTTCGTGCCGTTATGAAATAAGAAGACAGTGCTACAAGACCCAGTGCAATAATCAGTTAGGCCAAGGTTTTTAAGTTCATTTCACCACTCTCACTTCAACAATTTGTGTTCACTTGAGTCCATCACTCAGTTCTTGCGACTGCCTACAGGCATCGATGTACTCGTGGGAGATCCACGAGACAGTAGGCTGTTCGTATCATAGTTCTTCAGCGTCGCTTTCACATCGGGAGCTGGTGGGGGTCGACTGTCAAACCTGCACTCGGGTGTTTCCGTTGGTGACTCGGAGCTCGGCTTCGTGGCTGTGCTGCCGCGATCGAGGAGTCTTGCGAAGGTTCGATACGAAGCAGAACTGCAAATAAAGAGTTGGGAAATGTTATAGAATAATTAATTTAAATAACATACCTCTCCGGTGCATGAGAGATTTGATTTGCAGAAATAGGTACTCAAGGCACAGGCGATATATTGACTTTAAAGTTGTCAATATGGAAACTGCCAACGACAAGCAAATAATTAAAAAACAATCTAAATTAAAAGGTGAAAACCATGACTGGGGTCTTTAAGAAAGCAAAAATAACTGGAAAGCGAAACTGCCCAAAAGGATTACAATGGACTTAATAAAAAAGGCAACTGTAACAAGCTTTTATAAAATAATGCATTTTCACGAGAAACAATTTTCACACGCATGTTGTCAAATTTTCACTTGCATGATTTGATGACAGACACAGGGACAGGTGAAAGTAAATAAAAGTAAAATTCAGTAAGTATAGTGGGCTGATGCAGATAAAAATGAAGATACTCACAATAACAACAGCATAAAGCAAGCCAATGCTGACTCCAGCGAGAACATCACTCCAGTGATGCTTGTAGTCAGAGATGCGGGTCATGAACGTGTACCACGCGAACAGCATCAGGATGAACTGGATCCCGTGACGGACCAGTTTCGATCCGCGCCAGGTGAAGCGCTTTTGTAGATACATCTGTGGGAAAAGGGATATGAAATGAGAAAAAAGGCTTGAGTTTATGTATGTAGACAATAAGCTTGATACAGGAGTTCCTACCTAAAGAGCGCCCCGACGGCCTGTACTTAAGAAAGTCTGGAGCAAATTAGCCCGCCTCGATATTTTTCTTCTGCTAGCTAATATCTATGCTTATTAATTAGTTCAAATTCAGTTTGGAAATATTTATCATGCTTATCAGCGTGGGTTGAGTAATGGGTATGACTGCTGCTTTAATTACAGGCACATGAGACATTTCAACATTGTCACTACGGTTGGCGACAAAATAGTTGCCTCTGGGGTATTGCACGTGTCCACAGGCTAGGTGGTGACCACTTTCCATCATGTAGGCCGATGGCCTGTTTGCCAAAGTATTACACAACAAAACGATGAATGAATAAATTCAACTTCGAGGCACTTTCTTTTTAAGACAATAGGGACGTTTACTGTGTAGAAAAATGGTAATTTAATTTAGTGAGATTATCAAATAATATTGGACCCGTATTTTATGCTTTATTAAATAAATAAAAATTGACAAAGATAAAGCGCATCAAAGTTCAGGAGTGATGTCACTTTGTCAGTATAAAGTATAGAACACCGTGACGTCACACGATATTTCAACGCACTGAGCGTTGAAATATTGTGTGACGTCGTCGATGTAATTTTGTGTTTCCGTGGCAAAAGGAAAAATGCGTGTCCAATATTTTTAGGTTATCTGACTGAGGGACTAAAGTCGTCACGATCTAAGAAGTCCGTTGAAGTTTCTCATTTTACATGCCGCGTTCTACGTGAGAGATTGAAAACTCAAATTCATAATCCTAATTTTTTGCTATTACATATTTTATATCCATACATTATAACAACGAGTATCATTCGCAAGCAAAGTATTTTTATAGCTGTCAAAACGGGCTGTTTATTTTTTGACAACTTTAAATATATATTTTTTGCCAACTACCCTATTTGTCTCAGAAAGAAGGTAGGAGCTCGTGGCTAATTAATAACAGTCACCCGGGTCGATCATCATGGTTAAGCAACACTTGCCGTGGGCGGTCCGTGGTCCATCTATAACATACTGAGACTCCTCGTTGCCTCGAAAAGCACGTGAAGCCGTAGGAAGAAGATGTATCTATAAATGACAGCCGGGTTCATTTATAGATACATCTTCGACAGTCGTTACGGGTAGTCAGAAACCAGTAAATCTTACACCAGTCTTGCCAATGGGGTTACCTATTACCCAGTTACTGGATTGTGGAGGTTAGGTAGGCAGTAGCAATATGTAAAATAGTAGACTAGACTAATTAGACTGAAATCCGACGCCAACATAGTTTGGAAAAGACAAAGAGGATTTTGTAGCCCGCAACTTAGCTGAACATACTTTGCTGCTATCCCGACATTCAGGTAAGGGTCGGGTCTCTAGTCATTTTACACTGGAACCGATGATCATTAAGGGACACTGCCGAAACTTACGCAGAAATACAGCATGGTGTAAGCAGAGAAAGAAGAGTGTCCGCTGGGGAAGGACAGTCTCATCTCTTTCTTCAGTTTTGCGTTGTCTGCAAGGCAGGTGAACTCTTGTATGTATCTCCACTTGTTGGCTTCTAGCGAACAGTCTATGTCTGGCTTGCATACCTGAAAAGAAAAGAGAAGATTGGTGAATAAGTTGAACTATTGATGGTATTATCATTTTAGGGGCTATGACTATTGAATTATTGCATTATTTAGTGCCTTTGTCTCAATAAAAGCACTGCATCATAATCTTAACAAAAAATTCGCAGAATAATTTTATTAACATAGGTACATCTTGTTTTTTGGAATACCGCGAACATTTGGACGTCCTTTCGTATCATGTAAATTGAAATAATAAAAGGGATAATCAACAACTTCTTGTCAAAGCACAGGAATTATGATGCCGAGAAAAGAAATAGATCGGTAGACATTTTCATGAGACCAAGCCTCCTTATAAAGATAACCAAATACATTTTTGAAATCCTGACGCAAATGTAGACATCTATAACCAAAGACGTAACTGTCTGGAACCTGTTTAAACTCATGCAGCCGATAAAACCCAGGTTAGATTTATTGTTCTGGCAAATATTCAAAAAGAGTCAAACAATGACAGACAACAAGTCGATAGTGAAATCGTTTATTCACAATAAAACTTCATAGCATCCATTCTAATTGCTGATTTAACATTTAAAAACACAATATGCCAAATGATCAAGGTTATAAAAACAGAACATCCAAACAAAACATTAGTAGGTGTTGATGCGTTCCGCAACATCTGGTTCCGAATTGATTCTGCGTATGAGTGAGATGGGGAAATCCCAAGTCTTAAAGAACTACCATGAAATACTTCGGTTTTTATAGAAAATCTAAATACGGATCGATTTGTACCATAAAATGTACGTGTCCCGAATGTTAGTTCAGCACATAATGATCAAGTGTGGGTAGAGTTTACTATATTTTTCTTCTTAACTTTGTTCCATTTTTGAATTAGGAATCAAATACTTTTCTTTTCAGGCAGCATAATATGTCTCCATGCTCTATAATTCTTCAGTATTTCTAGTATTAAGTCTTCCACAGTCTTTACAGCGAATACCTACATCTATTAGCTATGCTTCACAGAGAAAGTTAGCCAATGTCATAATTATGTAGTAAATAATTCAATGTTTTCGCCGCAGTGCTGTGACCTTGCAGTCTCGTAGTTCGTCAAAAGTCACCTTTGCCATTCTCAAACACCCACAATAGATTTTTATTTTTTAATGTCATGCTAACTTTCACTTAGTTTCAAAACCAGACCAGGCTCTATTGTTGTACGAATATGTCTGTTAACCAGTGAAATATATGCTAATACGTATTTTATATTGTCAACACGAATTAATATTACGATGCGAGTAATAATTTAAGGGTTATCAGCACTGAATGCATTGGTATAAGGTAAAACAATTTAAACTTATCAAGATTTTTTGCAAATCGTGGTAATAAAGTTCATAAAGAGGCAGAATACAGACCTACGAAAACAGATGAAGCAGTAACCGTAAAGGCTAAAAAATCTTTGTTTCAAACCGTGCTATTATCAAAATTGTAAATTGGAGTATTCTGGGAACGATCATTCAATTAAACTAATGTAAGTGACTAACACTTTACAAGACTTACGGAAGACATAAATCAATAAAACTTATAATAAAGTTATCGCTCAATCAGGAAATACTTCCACATGAATCTGTTCAATTCGTAAATAACTTGTTTTATATTAAACCATTTAACTTGATATCTCCTTTTTATAATGTTTCGGAAGTATCAAAAGAATCCGCTGACGGCAATTTGAAATGACATACAAAAAAAAAGTAATAAAAACATTATCTTGATTGCTGTCGAATGAGATTATAACGTCTTAATAAATTTAGTATAACTTAATAGTTCAAGATTTGATGAAACTAGACCACTTAAGATAGATCGGCTTTTATTTTATTGAAAACAATCTACATATAGTGCTGTAAAGTGTAAACGCTATCATAGGATAGACCGGGAAAGCGGAACGTGGGAAAGAATGGCCTTCTTTCAGAAGAGTGGCCTTCAGCAGCAATTCCATACAGCTAGTACAAGACAGAGTAGACGGTAACAGGTGGGATGATGACATGCGGGTGATCACCAGTAAGTGGTGATTAAATGCCCTGTTAATGAATGCGCCAGGCTGTACTCTAACAAAACCATCGATCGATCCCAGCAATTGGATAAGCTGCATCTTGACCACGACCGCTCTGTCAAGAGCGAAGCGAAGAAGTAGAGAATAAAGTCAATGAAGGCTTAATGCAAATGCTCAATATGTTTACAGTAACTCACAAGTTTCTGAACGTAAGAAATACAGTATTTAATAACCGCTTATCATTCACGCACGTCGAACAAGTCAATTAAGGGGTTACTACAGCGCTTGTAAGCTTAGCGGCTTATCGATAAACTATTGATACTTATGTGCATTGCGATATTCTAATGCGAAACTTGTTTGATACGTGATTTCACGCATTTCTGTACCCAGCATTAAAGCTGATTGCTGTACAGTTAAAGGGAAAACAACTTGATCCTGTGCAAAGATGAAGACAAACACTTATGAGAAAGAACGTGAGGATACTGTACGCAATTTGTAAGCATTACGTTGGAACGGCCTCGATGAGAACGGAATACTCTAACATATCAACCAGATATATTTCACCTCAATATTGTGCAGTAATTTATCTTTCAAAGCTCCATTTACCGCAAAGAAGTCCATTATAATTGGTGATCATAACATCCATGTATAAACACTAACAGTGTAACAATTAACCATGCAAAATATCATCGTAAAGTATCTGATGGAAAGCCGCGCGGAGATCCAATTACGGTACGCTGTCAGCTCCGCGCAAAACGTTGTAAATCGTCGGACAATTAATATTATTTCGCTTTAAAACAATCTCTTGATTGACGTCTGCCCCCGAGGCATGTATTCTTGCCTTACTTTTGCTTGATACTTAAGTTTTTTAAACTGACGCTTTGAGACTAGTACTTATCGATTTTTAGAAGTGTAAATTGCTTTAAGTGTAATTTAATACTTTAATGGTAAATTATTACTATCTCAAGACTGTTTCTAAACTATGTAATGGTTTAATGGAATTTATCGACGGTTCAATCCATCGGCCTCTAGTCTCGGATTGCATGTCTGATTAATTCTTATTTTATGCGTGAACATTCACTTAAATTTCTGATTCGAATCTATTATGTATTTTATGACATCTACATAAAATGTAACGAAATACAAGACAAACAGAACATAGATAAATCAGAATTATTCTTATTTACGAGACCGTAAACTTTGGTATAGATCTTTTGTTTTATGCATAACTCTATCTTACAATATAATCTATGGCTTTGGAATATATTTAGAGGTTCAGCTACATTCCAGCCAGAGATTTTTTATTTTGTTTTGCTTCAACTTTTAAACCATGATGAAAGTATAATAAATCCCATTTTCCCCAAGATCAAGTGATAAAATTCTATTCTGACCTGAAAAACACGAAAACAATGGTATTATCTTTTTTCGCTTTGGTATTTTTATGACGCCCAAAACCAACCAGACACTAAAGTTTTACCGCTTGCACGTGATGGTTATCCAATATTATCCATATATCATTAAAGCATTTCAATTTTATACGACATTTATTAAATTTTTCGGCAGAGTAGAAGCGAAGATTCTTTGAATCATTTGGATTAGTTTTACAATTTGCTTCAACAGAACTCTGGCCTAGCCGTTAATTCATCTTTAGAACATAATACGTAGCTCTTTTAGTCCATTACACGCGTTTACCAAGTGATCTTAGTGGGAAACAATAATGCCCAGAGCAACTTAAAATAACTCATTACAGAAAGTAGGTGAATTACATGCTAAAACGCCTTGTCTAAATGCCACAATTCATATCGGCAAACACGGTTAAAAGAGAGCATTGTTATTTGTTACCGGTAATCGGGCTGCCAAGAATGTTGTCATCATTGCAAACAATAGATCCTTTCATTTCACAAGGCAACTTAAAGCACACTTAGCACTTCCAATATTTACTTTTTCATGCCCTATGATATAGCAACTTACATCTTTACTTCACCATATTGATTTTGCAAAACTAACAGCCTCATCATATAAGAACAGGTTGAATTTAAACGCATATAAAATTTATAATTCTGTTTACAATCTCGATAACATGTTGTAAAGTTCTTTTATGTGCTTTTTTTCGCCATTTATGGGCGAGTCAATCATCCAATCAAGTTAGCGCCCCTTCACTGGCCTAAAACGAGTTCGGCAGTTAAGGCTGGAGGTAAAATGATGGTGATTCTGTTTTTGCTTGTATTTTTATGGGCATTTTTCCTTACTAGGTGAACAGCTTGAGGCAGCTCACTATAGAAGATGTTGTTGAAAGAAAATAAAGGTAAATGCTACTGGCCGTATACGTAATTGCACGGAAAGTGATGGCATGGAATATTTTTAGGTGAGAAATACAGTATATATTTACCTAGATCGTCGACTTATGAAAGTAAAAAAAAAAATTGGGACAAACTTTGCCACAAATTGTATCTAACGTCGAAGTACGATATAGCCAAAACTAATTAGCATATATTTGCGAAGCATAATTTATTTTGCCATTAAAGAACATCTGATCCAAAATTTTTACTGCCTAGATAAATATTGATAAGTATAGACAAATTCAACCCTTGTTTAAGCAACCTAATTTATCGATTCACTTAGCCAATCTACTGTTAGTCTGATATCTTATATGGCTTTCCTCGTTAGCTGTCAACCTGTCACCACCTCAGTTGAAGTGACCTCTACTAGCTTTAGCTTTTAACTTACCATTATTAACACTTACAGGTAATTGGCTATCAGTGGTAACGTGGCAATGAAATCAATTACTATATTATTTCCAGACTTACGGGTATTCTCTCCTTACAATGGAAATCGAACTTTTAATAGAACTGCCAAGCAACGCTTTGCGAAATGGTTCTTTGTTTATTATGTTGACCTGACTTTTGTCATTCTGGATTATGCGATAATAGATCTTGTCGTGGTGCAATGATTAACCAGTCAACTAAGTTCGTTTTGGTGTCACTGTCAACCTAGGATTCACTGGACGTATGTTATGATTCTTGCGGGGAAGCTCTTTACTCATTTATCCACCGTCCGACTTTTACTTGTGCCAAACCTCTCGAAGGTTCTACATGCCTTGACAACAATGTCATCTGCCCATCTCACCACTTTTAATGCCACCAAATACATTTGTATAGCTCCACCAATTTTTGTCTCGCCTAACCTGAATTCATAAGTTATTTCACGAATATCTTGTTTTACAGTCTCGACTTTCAATTCATCTTTTACAGCTTTACCTTTACTTGTGCCAAACCTCTCGATGGTTCTACATGCCTAGGCAACAATGTCATCTGCCCATCTCACCACTTTTAATGCCACCAAATACATTTGTATAGCTCCACCAATTTTTGTCTCGCCTAACCTGAATTCATAAGTTATTTCACGAATATCTTGTTTTACAGTCTCGACTTTCAATTCACCTTTTACAGCTTTATCTTAACAAGCACATTATACGAAATATCATATAATTGGTTGATTTTTTAACTGCACTTTATAAACAGGTAAAGTATTTATTTTTCGTGTTTCGCATACTAAATTCGTTCGGTAATTTAGTGATTACCAACAAGAGGGGCGGGGAAGCCGCGGGCCGGTAGTTACTGGTACTGCGTGAGAAACAAGATGCATGGAAATAGGCTGTCGGAGAAAATTGATTTTTACTTTTACTTGGTTACTTTTTTGTTGTTGGGTATGGTAATTTTGATTGGTTCTGGTGTTTTAGTAAGGTGTTGAAGTGAAGTCTAATAAATAATATTGTAACTTAATTGCAAGGCAGATTTTTCATGCTGTAAATATTAAAAAATATACTTTTCCTAGCTTTATTTCAATATTTGGGTTCGGTTCTCCTCGACAGACGTGAGACTGAGTCGACGAAACATCTAAATTAAATATTCGGCTAATTTCGAAACACTTTAAAAACTTGAATTTAAACAAGTACAATTTCAAAATTTAAAATACCCCCATCACATTTTTATTTTATGCTACATAATTTATCTAGTACATAGTAGATACGCTTCGATCGGCAATCTATTGAACACGTAATTATGACACGATATCTTGCAAAAACACCCCGATTCAAACAGTAAAACGCCCATAACTTTTGAACGGCTGAACCGATTTTATTCAAACATGGCTAAGAACACTCTCGACAAAATCTCCTTTCAAACAAAAAATCTAAATCAAAATCGGTTCATCCGTTTAGGCGCTATGATACTACAGACAGACACGCAGATAGACAGCGACACCCTTCAAACTTATAACACCCCTCTTTTACCGTCGGGGGTTAAAAAAAGAAGATAATGTATTATTGATTAACTATTGTACAGTGTAATTAGTGTCGAAAAAAATAACGGAATAATGATTTTATTTTTTTTGTTCTTTATGCCAAGTTGTTTGTTGTTACAACACTATAATCACCCAATTCACCAACCACCTGTAACCACCACCTTCAAATATCTTCATCTTCTTATCGCCGACAACTTTGAGCAACATTACACAAATTAATTCTTCCATGTAAAATTTATGGCATCATATACCCGCTAAAGCTACGGTCACACACAGCATAATACTCGCTGTGAGTGCATTATTGTGTGTGACAGTCAAGCAGCCAATTCTCGCGTCGAATTCAACTAGCGGCGAATGAATCTATTTGCAGCGAATAGCCGACAGGCTATGTGTGTGACAACACACAGCGAGATCTCGCTGCGAGTGCCTTATCGCAGTGAATATTCGCTCATCGCTGTGTGTGACCGTAGCTTTAGTCAGGGACCGACGGAGCCGTGAAAACATTAATGTCCGGTATTAAGGCTGTTTTATGCGCAATGGTCGGTCTTGGGACTTTCCCTCTCTTCATGCTAACAATTTTATCATTATCTCCTTCGCTTGTTGTCGCTGCATGAATTAAAGAGATAAGATGTCAGCTGATGATTTTATAGGGCCGTCTATGTAAATTGAGTGGACCTACATGGTTGAGTGAATTTGTAATTTTATTGATTATGCGTAGATTAGGGATGAAAAAGACTTGAAGTGGTTAGATGAATCTTGAAGAACAAGAAACAGTGGAGATTATTAGAGACTTTCTTGTCCTAAAGTAGTTTGTAGCAGCGAAAGCTATAGTGTTAAAGTCAAGAATTCCATAATACAGTATTATACCTTTAGTGCTTATAAATTACAAAGCTTGAAGTTAAGCTAATCCAACTATGTAGTAATATAATAAGATACTTTATAGTTGTGACGAGGAATTATTATAAGGAAACATGACCCATAATAAATATATACAGCTGAGACCACCGTATTCGAAATTTCGTTGGTCAACAATGAAAAATTATGACTCCCTGTCAACGTCAAGCCCATCATACTTTCCGTTGACGGAAACCAAGTACTACAAATTACCATTTGTATCGCAGAATACATTGACACAGTTGGAGAACACGTTTCACTTGTAAGGGAATTAATTTTGTGAATATTCACAGGTAAGGGAACGGTTAATACGCAGGCGGTGAGAATCTACGGTTTCGTGAACGACAATCGTGACCGCTTGTGCTGGGCCAGAGTGAAAAACGATCCGATGGAAAACGAAAAAGGTGAAACTCTGAATTTAATTTTCGGTAGAATATAGTTTTCTAAAAGCTAGAATTTTGAATTCATATGTGGTAAGATTGAGAAGAAGAGGGAGGCCAAAGAGTATATCAATGGATTGTGTCAAGAATGATATGAAAGAAAAAGGAGTCATTTTTTTCTTTTTTTGGGACAATCCCACCGCACTATTCCCAAACCACTGCAACTCCTGAAAGCCAGAATCAACAGTGGCGACCACCAGAAAAGCGCCGAGGCAATGAAGCTCGACGAAGTCCCGGAGAATGATTTTAACTGTCTTGAATCCCGCAACGAAATTAATCAGAAAAGAAAATGGAGGAGTAAGAAAAATACAAATTTCCACTTCCCTCCATATCAAGCAGGAGACAGAACAAACAAGACCAATAGGCACAAAGGGTCGTTTACAACTGGGATAAGCCCAGTTGCCTAGCACCACGGATAAAAATTTGCATTAATATTAATGGGTCCTAACATTGTGAGCTGTTATATTTGATTCCAATAATAGGTATGGCAAAAGCGCTTGAACGCACGGAAATTTGTTCTAGTTTCCACAAGGTCCGTATAGTAGACAGCTCCTGATACAGCCTGTACATTATTCAACATAGTATTGCGTTCATTCTGCCAAAGAATACACTCCCATAAGATATGATGTGCAGATTGTACATATTCACAGTCAGATGTAGAACACTGACATAATGGCGAGGCAACAAGCTTAAAGGAAAATAATTTACTTTTAAAGTTACCATGCCCTGTGAGAAATTGGGCAACACAGTGATCCACCTCCAGCCACGTCCTGGCCAGCCGCACGCGAACGGATGGAAAGAATTGGTGGAGGTGTCGGCCCTTGATGGAATTATCCCACCTACATTGCCATTCGGATAAAAGTTCCTCCCAGACATCAATATGTGGTTTAAATAATCTAGAGATTTTGGCACGGTCACTCCGCGTTAAAAAGTCCGCGTCCATGGTCTCCTTTGCGGAATAGTACATTGCAGCACGTCGCTGCACTTCAAGGTCGACCGGAAGTACGCCAGCAAGTACCGGTAAGGCCTCAGTACTAACCGTCCTGTATGCTTTGCATAAGAATATCAAAGCCAAACGCTGACTCTGAAGTAATTTACGTCGTACCGCCCCTATTGTGGCCCTATCAGCCCAAACAGGCGCCCCATAGCAGATACAACCCAAGTAAGTAGCCCCATAAATAGTCTTTAAAGTCAAAAAAGACAGACCCCACGTAGATTTAGATATTCTCGTTAAGGCATAGAAGTTCTTTTTTGCTTTTTCACCGACGATTTTAATATGATCTATAAATGCAAAATTCCTTTCTAACACAAGACCAAGATAGCACACGGACTGCTTCCTTTTTACCGGAACGTTATTAAATTTAATAGTAGGACACGATTTAAGATTACCTTTCAAAATGAGCTGATAAGTTTTATGCGGAGCAAAGGTCAGGCGGTTACGATCGCCCCACTGAGATATTAATCGTAGGCAAGTGTCAGCCAAGTTCTCGAGTCCAGCTCGAGTACTTGATTGAATGAGCAGAAGACCGTCGTCCGCGTAACCGGTTAATGAACAGCCGCTTGGAAGCGGAATCGCGAGGAAATCATCAAAGCCTAAATTCCATAAAGGTGGACCAATAACCGAACCCTGAGGACATCCCATGGTGAGTGACTTCGACATGGAATGATGGCCGAGTTTGAGTTTCGCGGAACCATTTAAAAAGTAAGAGGAAACTAAATTGTATATATTTCCTAAGCCTCGATTTTTCATTTTAAGTAATAGCATTGGCCACCAATGCGTTATCAAAAGCCCCAGAAATATCTAGAAAAATCCCAATTACATACTTATGTTCAGATGTATTAACTATTTTCCTAACAGTAAGAGCCGCGTCTACGGTAGATTTTCCAATAGTGAAACCGAATTGATTATTATGAAATTTTGGTCCGTCCGGTAGCAACCGTGGAACGATAAGGCGCTCCAGGAGTTTTCCCAAAGATGGAAGTAATGTTATGGGCCGGTACGACTTCGGGTCGTCCGGGGGTTTGTCGCCACTTTTCGGGATTATTCGTATAAATCCGCGTCGCCAAATACGAGGAAATACGCCCTCCGCAATACAACGGTTGTAAACGGTTAAAATTGCATCACCGGCTATTATACACGCTTCTATAATCATCCGATTAGATATTTTATCTTCACCTGATGACTTGTTGAGTGGTAACCTCTTGACAACGTTAATAAATTCGTCAGTGGATGGAAGATCTGACGCTGGTGATTCAGGTGGTACAGCTGCCCACGCTCTGATCTGTTGATGGTATTCGTTGTCATTAGCTAGTACGTCATCAGGTATAAGAGTATTCAGCTAAACTTCAGTTGTTTCCTCAATACCGATAGTGTGTTTATTATTTACTTTAATATTCTGAACAAACGCGAGGTCGACTGATCGATTGGCTTTAAACTCATGATATAAAGGAGACCACGGACCTTCTTTATCTAATTTTTCTACTACTTTACGCAATAAATTACCCTTTGATTTTTCCACCGATGCTCTGTAGCGGGACCTGGCAACTCTAAACGTATTTAACGCAATGGAAAGAGAAAAAGGAGTCAGTGATAGTGTGAGGGTGGACAGGACCGAATGGTAGAAGAAGACGTGTTGCTTGGACCCCAAGTTACATGCGATAAGAGCAGAAAGACCATAATAAACACGATTAGGACCAACGTTTTTGAAACATTTTATAGTATTAAATAAATTACTGCAGTCGCGCTAGTCAGCTCCTATTCGGGCATGGCACTTAATATGGTAACTAATAGAGAGCTTCATTGCCAATAAAATTAATAAAATTATGACGACAGTTAACCTCAACCGAATCTAATCTAATTTTAAACGAATAACACTTGTTAGAGCTAGTCGACAGTTCATTAACTTTACATATCCAATTATTATGATCAATTTGCATCAAATAACACTACATCATTCCATTCTAACTGTGTAAGAAAAACCGTGACCAATTGCGTATAGACCATGATAAAGTTAACATATGAGACGCCTTGAGGCGAAACGATAGTATAATGTAGATAGGTTATGCCATCTGTCTTTTTGGATATGCGGTTCTAATTTGGAATTTGCCCTAAGGTATATAAGCTGAAACAAGCCAATTAAATAGATATAAATAAAAAAGAAGGAGTAAAAAGCACAATAATCTAAGCAAGTCCAAGTACAGATTTTTAACAGTTGCTAAGACGGACAATGATCAAAAATTTTACAATATAGATGCAAGCTTAATTTACAAGTTCAGTTCCATCCCTGGTCACCTACATAGAGTAAGTAAAATCAGAAGCGAGTCAATTATCGGCAACAATCGTGTTTGCATGCGTCGTCACGTACGAACTACGAAGGCTTATTGATCTCTGGTCACGACCTGAAGGCACGAGGATTGAATATAGTCCTATCAGTGAGAATAATAATGCACAATGAAAAGGTATAGAAGGTTCACTATATCAAATCTCTTTGATGACTTAAGCTGTGTTGAACCCATTGTACGACTGTGGCTCTCAATTGATTCTTACAGGTTTAGCATGGCTGATGATGATGATGGAATTTCTACTGTTGCTCACAGTAAAACGGACAGATAAGCTTATTTGGAATCAGTCTGATGATGAGAGGGCTTGAGTGGATAGACCCTGATCGGAGTCAGTCTGTTTCAGTCTCTTTATTGTCATGCAATGACTGAAGTATATCTTCTGCACATGTTCTATCATGTGTCCATTAGAGATAATGATAAAGCATTGTTTTCGAACGAGGGACCTTTATGTCTGTCGAAGAATATTGAGTGGAATCTGACTGCAAATTGGTGCAGTAGCATGCATTGTGTTGTGACGTCATCGATAGAAGTAATGCATGGTTTTATGATAGCATTTTGATATATGTAAGTGGTGAGACTGGGTTCAAAATGAGAGTGAGAAAATTGTACTACTTTCTCACCAAATTATTCTACTTATGATGGGAATGTAGTATGCTTACTTTAACCTACATTTTAATGAAACCGTTAACATGTAAGTACTCAAAACAAAACGAGAAATACGAGATCTTTGATTGACGAACCTTAAATGTAATCTCGATTGACGCTATTACATTAATAAAGATATCATAGTCAGCAATGGACTTTTAAAATAATAAGTATAATGAACCAACACCTATATCGTTAGTGATCAAAGCTTTGAAGAAGACGAATAAGTAGAGATTAAGAAACAACAGCATTTTAGAGGTAAAGAGAAAAAGAAAGTGGGCGACCGAGACGGAGGTATACAAATCAACTATAATAAAAGTAAATGCAGAGATTAATAACAGCTAAGGATGGAGCAGAATAGAAATTCCAACACCGTGAAAAATCCAGCAAATAAAGAATTTCAATCGAATATTTTTAGCAAACACTGCAGCTCACATTTTATAGCTCAAGATACAAGCTATCATAACCGATGTATCGGGAATTTAATCACAAATTTATCTAAGCGGAAGGAAAGATTTCCTCGATAAGGATCGAAGCAAAGCTTAACGCGTAAATTGCAGAGCCTTATCGGCTAGCGTTGGACCGAGACTTATAATGCCATGTTGAATTGATTCAGTCGCCTGCGCAGCGTGGTAAATTTCAATATTAATCAACGGGCTGACCGCTTGTTGTATAGAGAGTTCGCTTGGGAGTTAAGTTGTGTGGTAATGTGGAGTAACTAGCCGTTGTTTGCGACTTGTATTGCATATAAACCACACACTAAGTTTTGAAAAATCTTTTCTATCGTATTGTGGTGTTTGTAGGTATCAATTTGTAAGTGTGTTCTACTGTCTACAATACATCTTGGTGGGGCTGTGTCTTGTCTGTCAATCTGTATTCCACCGAGTCAATCACAGCATTATGTGTACTGCTTTTAATCAGTAACGAAGCAGCTCAATGAAAACATAGGGATGCGTTGCGTCAGGCAAAGTTCTTTTAAGTTTCATCCTTTCCTTCGCCTTTATTCCTATATGTATGTGTAGGTACTTTTTGAATTAAATATATATAATACGAATTGTAAGCGCACTTTAGTTTTTTTAAATGGTTAAAATATATATTCCGAGGAAAATGTCGTTGGTTGTAAATTTTTCCCAATTAAACAAAACTAAAATTATGTATTCTTTTCCGGGACGGTATAACATTATATCGTCATTCATCGTGCCCAGAGCATCTCAATCTTTGAGAACAGCGGCTCTAGGAATAATATGAGTAGACATTTAATCCGCTAGAAATACTTCTTAGAACCCAACAATTTTAACAACTTTTACCAGACCATATTCACTCTAAATATGGTCCAAGAAAGCAAAGATGTGGAGAATGCACGTAGCTATGCTCTAAAGCATAGCTACGTAAGCATGCGGAATTATAGTAAAAGCCGTTCCTCGTTGGAGGCACGAGATTAGGATCACGTCTTGACACGAGTATTAGACGGGCGAGGCGTAACTAAATGTATCAGAGATATGATACGAGAAATGTTTAGATTTTGTCCGGATAAGTTATAGGCATACTTAAGGAAATTATGTGGAGTATGGAGATAATTGTATCAGTGGATAAGATTTTGCACTTTTTATATGTTAACTATGGCAATTTAAGCATCGTCATTGCTCTAAGGGTTTTGTTTGTGTAACATGGTGAAGACTTTGTGATCGAAGATGTAGCATAAAAAAATATAGACGCTGTACAATGGATGATAAAACGTGGTGTGTTGGGTAAAAATGATATAGCAGAGATTAATTGTAATAAATAAATATATCATGTATAAAGCAACGGTAGGGAACGACATAAGGCATTTCTTTTATAGTAATTTAAGAGCACGACTTTGTCAGATCATATTATTGACATTATTCACCTTGAAGTTATCGACTTTGGGAAGATAATATCTTCCCAAAGTCGATAACTTCAAGGTATATTATACTCAGGTCACAAAACATACATATTTTGAATAGTTTTGAATATCTGTCAAAAATAGAACTTCTCGTTGTTATGCCTCGTGTCTAAACAGTTTAGCAAGAAAAGCACGCTTCATGAATTTACAAATACTTGTTGTAACTGTGCTTGTAACAATGATGTCATAGAGACGTTTTAAGATGTCAGTGGCGTACGAGCGACCTTTCGGGTAATTGGTTAAGGTCAAAAATCTAGCAAGTTTAAGAGCTTTGAAAGAGTTAAAATACAACAAATAAAATTGTTTTTGTCAACTTTTTGTATACAGTTTTCTATATTATGTAATATTTATTATTTGGGCAGAAGTTTTATTATCTACTAGTCAACTAAGGGTGCCAATAGGATGATCCCGATTGTCCCAAGAGGGCGGTAGTTAATTTGTTTTTTATTAATGTATTTCATGATGTACAAGAAGTCATATAATAAATAAGGCGTATATATTCCCCAATGTTAACGCAGTACTAGCCGTGCACTCGCTCGGAGCCAGAATATCAATATTGATACTTTTTTGGACCTTGATTCAAGTCCTTTTGGAGGAGTATCATAAAGAAGCGAAAAAATATCGTGTAGTAAATAATATTTTTAAAGCAAAGTTATTAGTTACACAAAAAAACGATGTTTTACAAATAATGTACATGAATTAATAATAAATATAAATATTTTATTCATACCTTTTAACCTAGCCATTACTCAGGAGTATTCTTTAGAAAGAAACCGTTTTACGGCACCAAAGCGGTGGAAGGCCCATAAGAGTTATTCATTTAAATGTTTACTCTTCATTCAGTAATGCAATCTTGATTTTATATTGCAGTTACTTCAGTGAAAATATCGAAGCCAACATTATTTGAAAGTTTGCCCAGGCACTTATTACATATCAAAAAAGAATCTGACAGTAATGGCGACTTTCCAAATGCTATGTATAATTCTATATCATTACCTAAATCGATGGTGGCGAATATTTGAAATTGAAACAGCAACTCAAATAAGAAGAAATAAACGATCAATGGTGACCGTGAAGAATGCAAATGGTTCCGTACGCTTATAATTCAGTTCTTGTACTAGATTGAATTTTGATAGTATTGTTTAAAAAGAACAATGTAAATTATAAACTGCACTGGCTGCATCTATTAAATTATTTTACAAGTCGAATGCATTATGTTTGTGGTTTGTTTGAATTAGCATTGTAACTAAGTTGAGATTATTTTGAATGCCTTTAAAAAGCACCAAGTGAAAATAATGTAAGATAAGTAACATATTTCATTTTCCTAGCGGCAAGCTAAACCATGAAATCAGCTTCTAGCCTGCAGTTATTGTCTATTAAAGCTTTATTTTAGTTTAAACTCTGCTGGATACTACATAAATTTAAGTCTTAACCTTCAATTTATTTACTGACAATATTTCTAAACACAAAATATGAAAGTCCGCTTTGCTTATCCAAACACAACAACCCAACTAACTCAACTGCAAGTGTCTTGTACAGAGTCAATTTCTCTGACACTTAGACGGAGTTACATCCATGAAAACGAGGTTCTTTAATATTTGTACGGAACCCTGGTAGACTCTGGAATGGTTCCATTTGCAAGCGGGTTCTTGAGTGTGAAAATATTGTGGCAGTTATGATACAGCGTATTATATCGCCTACACTTACAGTGCTGGGGGCTGACAGAACCGGTAAGAGATGGAAAATCTAAGATGCAATTATAGAAATGTTCTGTTCAATTTTGCTATATGTGAATGTTTTTTTAAATTGTATGGTATGGTGTAAGCTTGTGGTGTTTCTTGGAAATTGTTTATAGCAAAGCAGGAAAAGTTTTAAAAACGTCAATAACTAGGTACTATAACTACCAGTATAAAACTCGGCAAATTGGGTTTATATAATGAACTGTTTTGACTCTTACCTAAACAATATTTCTATACCAATATTATAAAGAGGAAAGATTTTTTTGTTTGTTTGTACCAAATAGGCTCCAAAACTACTGGACCGATTTCAAAAATTCTTTCACCGTTGGGAAGCTACTCTATCCCCGGGTGACATAGGCTACTTTTTATCCCTTTATTCCCACGGGGACGGGAACTACGCGGGTGAAACCGCGAGGCGTCCTCTAGTATTAAATAAATATTGAATTAATAATCTGGCAATTTAATGAATAACAATTTTCAATGCCAATATTTGTTTTGTTATGACGTATTAGATAAGTGGCGGTAAATTAAGTTTGCCCTATGAACAATTTCTGCCTACAATACAAATAATTTAATTAAAATCTTTGTTCTTTACTTTGTCATACGCAACCCTAAAATAAAACCTTGTAAAACACATTTAATTTCCTTTTCTACGAGTAATTTTAAAATGACTGTTTTATATCGTGGTAACATCAGGACAGTCACATAATTTTACAAGCGTAACGAGACAAAAATAAATTGTATGACCTTTCAGGTCAAGAACGCTTAAAAACATTTTAGTTTAAAAAGTTCCACATTTGTAATCGTAAAACTTAAATAACCATAGAAATGATGTGCCATAAAAAGATGCCATAGGAAACATAATGGACGTATTCTGAGTGCATGAACACTAAAATAACATCAAGAGCATTTTTTATTTATGAATACTAAATTATTCTTCTTTTAAGCGCATCAAAAAAATAATGACAGTGGAAGAGCTGAATGAATGGTACAAAAATAATGTTATTGTTTTTAATGTTACAGGTACTTTTAAGCATTCTTACGCTGTGAATGAAAGTATTTTAAGCTTGAGTGCATAATAAGAGCTAGAGGCTACTATAAAAGTCAATTTAACTTCTCTATTTCATTCAGCAGTAGGAGGCTTGGCAAATAAGCGAGCTTAGACAAATAGATATGACCTTTAAATATACCTACACCACACAGGTAGATAAGAAAAACGCAAAAATAAATGAGATAGACTTATACCTACAAACACCCAAATAAAACGCCCCTTTTTGCATAATAAGAACTAATAGCTATACAAAAAGTGTTGTATAGCTTTTATTTCATTCATAAGTGCTATAAGCCAAAATATTAATATGCGAGTTTAGACTATACATTAGGTTTTGAATATATCTACATAACGACGGGCGAAAAAAAATGAAACAATAACATAATGACTATAGGGACTGGGCAGGTCACACTTGCAGAATGCTTCAGGAGCGATGGGCTAGGATCATCACAGAGAGTGTGCCCAAGGACGGGCGTACGTCGTAACTCGTAACCGAGGCAGGCCTAAGAAACGCTGGCGATACAATAGGATTCGCTTTTGACGGATTGGTCGGAGAAGGCAACATTCAAAGAACATTGGAAGGCTATGGGGTAGACCTCTGTCCAGCAGTCGGACAATATAGGTTTAATAAAAAAATATATTAATCAACCGACGACGTGCCAAATACCACATCATCAAAAACCGATAAAACCAAATCAGAATCAATTAGCATAAACATCCAATATCCAGTCAATGGCTACCTACTGATAGTTGTGACGCAAACATACACAATGGCAGCTGTCATTGATACTGACATTACTGATAAATGACACCTCAATGAACGATCAGTACGTAGAAGGATTGTATTAGCTTTAATTAGGTCCCAAATGGAGTCTGCGGTAGGGGGTTACTGTCAGGTGAAATTGGTTGGGCTACGGAACGAACATTTTGGCAAATTACTTTTAGACTGATAAATAGTTTACAAACCAACTATACCTACTAGTTCAGAGACAAAGCAAGCTGAAGTGGCAATGGGCCTGCCATATTAGTCGTGGAGCCGACGACAATCTTTGGGGTAGACATGTACTTGAGTGGTGATCACGAATGAGGAAACGTAAAGTTGGACATCCCCAGGCTAGGTGGAGCGACGATCTTCGCAGGGTGGCTGGTAGCAGCTGTATGAGAGCTGTCGAAAATCAAGACATCAAGTGCGATTGGAGAGGCCTATTTCCAGAAGTGGACTGCTACAGGCCATCTACTCGGCTTGCTCGTTCCATCAAAGACCTAATCCAACGCGTACAATCAGGCCAGATAATACCAAGAGTAGGCTAAATATAACACAAAGAGCAAATGTCTACGTATGGAATATGAGCTCTAGAAATAGACTTTTGGATAGTAAAATGTATCATAAGATTAAATTCCTGAAGGGTTATATTATGATAAACTATCGACTTTATATTTTAAATCAATCAAGGTGGAAAAACAGAATTCAAGTTATTTGTTGATGCTGAAGTATTTTGGGAACGAAACGATATATAAAACACGGGAGGCATTGTTTATTTTGCGAGGAGGCAAACAGGAGAGTTCGTAAGTCTACAATGGCAAATATATCATACTATTATTTTAATGTATAAGCTATATTACTGTCACGTTCCGTACAGTAGTTTATGCGTGAGAGTAATTTACATCATCACAAACTGAAAGCTCGCTTCATTTACTGTGAGGGGAAACAATATTGATTATATGGTAGGAATAACGTACGAGTGACTGTAAACAGTGGAAGAGTTATATATGTATATATATGGCGATTATGGTAAAACAAACAGCAAGGTTTAATTTGTGAAGCACTGCTTGAATTTATTGTCGAGTCTCCTTTCCCATTAGAACGACAACATTCCCGGCACAGAATTCTTATGTATGTAACACATAAAGCTGTAAAACTTTCCAACAATTTCTAAAGCAATATAAATCTAAAATCCGTCTATTCCGAGGTATACAAACGTACACATCAGACAGAATAGTCCATAAAACCGAGCGTGTCGGTCAGGACAAATGTTTGCGAACTACGTGAAACTGCTCTGCCAATATTGGACATAGTATTGTTGACCAATATTTGTAATGGCTAGGATTGATCTTGGAGGAATTAGTTATTTGTTGTATCGCAGAAGGTGTGAAATTAGAATATTCTTCTCTTGATTATGATAGTTATTTTTAAAGGCGAGCTTTCACTTAAAATCTATAATGACTCGGATAGATTTCGTTACAATTTCATTCATCTTATTAATGGCAATAGAATATAAAATCTAATATCAATATCAGTAATAATTATTATTTACCATTAATTACAATGATAATAATTAAATTATGATTAAGTACAATTTAGTGCTAGATAAAATGAGTAGGCACTGTGTCACACATTTTTCTTGTTATATTTTTTTTTAGCTATCACCACTTACGTAGTAAGCTTTGTGTCGCAGTTAGATGCTACGATTTACTACTGCTTAACCGATCTTCCCTGTGGAGACTAAACTATATCCTCCAGCCAGGATCAAAAGCGATTTTTTTTATACCTCGCCTCTCGCAATTCAACCAAGTGTCTGTCTGCTGCTTAACCGGACTTCCCTGTGGAGACTAATCTCTTAGCCTCCAGCCAGACTTGAATTCGCGGAGGGTTTCGGCGGCGAGGATGGAACGAATACGGTCGTTATTGTGTGCTATGTGTATCGGGATAGAGAGTGTTCGTATTCGTACCCCTGAAAATATCAATGCGGATCATTTTAATACAAACCACGGTAATGCATTTCAGTACAAATTTTCACAAACGTAGCCGAGGTAACACATTCTAAATGAATATAAAATAAATAAATTTTAAATGTCTTACAGTTGACAATAATGGAAGAGGATTAGCTTTCAACAAGTTTATTTCTTCATACATTGACTAGTTCTACTAATTCTGGGTCGAGAAAACCTGCGCGCGCATTGGTTCTACATTTTGGTATCTTTGATTGAGTACTTTTTAACCACCTTTATTGAAAGGTAACCAATACACTTAGTCTAAATTGATAATGCTTTGATACACACATACCGCAAACTAACAGTCTAAAATGAAATTTGGACAACACACCCTTTACTAAACTATTCAAATTACACACCAAATCTCTCAGAAATCGTCTCCAAGCTAATCAAACTGTTTATTCACAGTCAGAATCCCTTTAACAGTTAGTCAAACATAACCTAAATCATAGTGAACCCGTTGGCAAACACTATGACGTCACGTCACCGTCAATTAGTGACGAACGGACTATGACAACAAGAATTGAGGACTTAGCAGAAACGACATCATAATTATGTGCATAGAGTGTTGGCAGAAGCAATTACTCGTGATATATGCACTGTTGTGTTTTGTAAGAGTATTGTTTGGTAACTAATTGAAGACTGTTAATGTGAATGAACTGAGGTTTCTTAAATACTGTACATTGTGTTGTACTCAATAGGCAATTAGTAATTTCAATTTTAGGAAATACAAATCCTTTACTAAAAGGTTCTCCAGTAATAAGTTTTATGCAATTATTTTTAAAAATACTCTGCCTTCCTGCTCTTATATAATCAAAGAGTCCAAAGTTTCAATGAAACATAGCATTTCTTAAGTTCATTTAAACCCTACACACACCTACACCCTATACCGCATTCATTGCTTTACAATGCATCCTTGCCGTCTTAGTTTTTTTATTCGCATCGAACCATTAACACTGCAGTTCCCCTTTTGTTTAGTAATCACGATCAATTGTTAGTAATAAAAGTGCAGCATCAACAATCACTCAATCAGCTGCAAAGGGGGAAGACGTCGACGCTTTTGTTTTAGTCAATTGTGTGTTGAATTTCAAGAGGTTCCTTGTTAAAAGTGGGGTTTCTCAATAAGATCAACATGAACGAATTGAGGGGTCACATGAACACGTGTTTCATGAACAGTTTACAATTTTATTAAAATCTGATATCGTCTCGATAAGTCCATAATAATCTGTAAAATATGGACTATACCCATAAGCTTCAACAAAGTTGCAGAGCAAAAAAAAGAAGATACATACAGTAGCAAAATATCAGCAAACAAAAGTAGCAAGGATGCCGCCCATCCTTACATCAGGTGTGAACAAAAAATAAAAGACATGATACAGGTAACTTGTACAATGCACAAAACACACGACAATCTTCATCTATTTGAAAAAGCAAAAGCGAAGAATAATAAAATAGAACAATTTCACGGTGATTCCACTAATCCCTTGGGCAACCATGGCCGTGACACCACAAAAGGTGTAAGAGAGACAGACATGAATTCATTCAAGCCAACAGACATTGTCAATACAAAACCAAAATCCATAGAACCCGGGAACATATACGGCGTTAAAGATGAGAAATAAAATACAAAAGGTCAGAGTAAAATGGATGCTTATAGGTCATGCGAAGGGGGAACGCTAACAAATCAACGCGTACACAATGGAAGCGCTATATTTTCGTAGGGGCTACATTGATGCGTCATAACTTTTAATTAAAATGGAACATTAATATGGGGCGACTGGCAAAATAGGTCCGAGTGTGAATGAGAGAACATCATTGGACATTAACGTGTAATTGTGAGGAAACGCGGATGGGAAGATTGGACTATAATACATTGTATGGGATGATATTGGAAATGTTGTCACGCGTGATTTCGAAAGGGATCCCGCTGACAACCCTCTTTGTGTTGGCTCTGATAATGATGTTGCTACATTACACGGCTATAAATTACTGGTACGTTATTGAGAAACAGACTACTTTGTAAAATGAAATAATGCACTGGAGGTTAAAACAAAAGGTTTATTGGAACATTGTAGGCAATTTTATAAACACTGAACATATTTGTATAGTATAATTGAATGCATAATGATAATTAAAAGACTATTTTGATTTTTGCCTCTACTCCCTGATATAGCACTCTGAGTTCTCAGATTCTCACTTGTAGGTACTTTGTTAAATCATAAAAGAAATTACAAAATCATCACAAATCAAAGAAAATCAGCTCTTATATCCAATTACAGCTACTTACCAAACACCATATACCCAATTATTTATATCACTTAGTATTAGACGGGATACATATGACCCATTTAAAATGACATTTAGAATCATAGAAGCACACATATTGAAGCCATAAAAAAAGAATGATCTCGTTTTACTATGAACTAAAGTTTTAGATATATCGGTAAGGCTTTAAACAGGTTTATTTAAACTACGGCTATAAGCGAGCGAGAACTTTATATATGGAGACGATAAAATACAGAAGTTGAGGTTTTAAGCGAAAGACGATTTATGGGTTATGGTGGATGAAGAAATTGGTGGGTAAAACAGAATTCATCCTGTAAGAATAATCCTTATGGAAGAGTTTACAGTAAGACAACTGATAGAAAAAAAATAGACATTCATGGAAACCGCTGAAAGAAGTGAAAACTTAAAACGTTACATTAGCATGTCGGTGACGCGAATCATTAAGTTTTGGCCCTACCAAAAAACGCTGCATATTACCAAAGAAGTTTTCACTTCAAAAACTTTTAGTTACATCATAGTTTGATGTGTGAAATTTGCCGTTTTTATATGCAAATAGAACAAAAAAAATATGTTCTAATAAATTACGTTCAGAAATTTTTATTCACATTCCTTAGTCTCGGCTAATAGCTGCTGCTTTAGTAAGATTTTCCTTAACGTTGCATTGAGAATCATGGTATCTTCATTGGTTATCGTTATCGCATTCTGTAGATTCTTCTAAACAGTATATTGCTACGACTAGCCATAAGGAACACCCTTTACTCGCCACTATTTCTGTAAGACAGTGTTGTAAATTTTAATGTTATTTTATGTCTTTAGATTTTATCGTCTGTGTAAAATGGATTTCATCGATGGAAGGAACACACAAGTTATAATGTACCGATTCCTTAGATTGTATATTTTTTCCTCATGTCTATTTTTTGTTCAGTCTCTTTTATTTTGCACTATTTTAAAATGTTGTAACGACGTGTAATCAATAATTTATAATGTGTTTATTTTATTAACTTTTGATGAGATTAGGTTTGGCTTATAAGTTTTACCTGCAGCTAACTCGTAGGTGTAGACGGATTCAAATCCTACCTTTTGAAATATAATATTATAGCGAACCCACGACTTTTCTGTTGTGCACTTACTATTCCTAGCTTGCTTAGTGAATTATTGAAAACTATGTGTGATTGCTATTGTTTAGTTCATTAATTAAGGAAAGAAATATGTATGTCAAAGTGCTTTTCCAGGAGTTTTATGGAGATGATAATAAAACTTCGTACACGTACATTCCAATACATTGTTAGGACCTCAAAGATTGACATAGTACAACGCAAAGTTTAACTATAAATATCACACATTTATGAAATTTATACAGATTTTGCTGAACGTGACTGTTAGGTTGTACTGTTTAATTTTTATCCATTGTTTCTCAAGTCTGGCGTTATTTCTACTAATGGATCTTCTTCGTTTAAAAGCAATTAATCAATATCAAGGAGTTCACAACCTATATTTAGCTATATTTTCGAGGATTCTAGTCTTTTAATCTTTAAGTTTTATCATAAGCTGGCAAATTACTAGATAACCGTGAGAAAGAGTTCGTCCAAAGATGCATGGTTTTACTTTATTCAAAACGGCAACCCATCAAGAGCATCGGCACTGCCTAGGTGTTTCCAGTAAATTAGTCTCGATAACAAGCGTCAATTAGGTAGGCCGTTTGCCAACCCATAACATAAACAGAACCCTGGTTCTAGTCGTTTAAATGTTGGCTTTTCCTTCGGTTAGCGCAATTAGTCTTTGATCAATATATCGCCTAAATAGCCTTGAATGTTGCTGTTATTTCATTTCAGTATTTCCAAGTTATAATAGCAAGAAATAATGGTAATATGTCAATTGATTGAAGGCGGGCCTTAACTTCTTAAGCCATTTCATAAACAACTAGTATTTAGTCCGTACCATAACTTCTGATTATAATGTTCTGATCACGAAACATAATTTGCTTACAAGAGCATTGTGTAATTGTATATATAATAATAACAAAACCCACACAGTTTATTGGATATCAGTAGGATAAAGTCATAGAACAGATATTATGGGGCCAAACATAGTTCCTGTAGGGACACCCTGACAAAAAAACGTGTACTTTATTTGGTACCCAATTTAACATGTATTGTAAGAATTAATGACCACGATTCAACTCTACATACACATACCAATTTAAGTGGTCAATTATATTGATTTGTCAGCAAAGTAATTTTTTGACCAACCGATTCGTTTGTTAGACACAAATCAAAACTTCGCCGTGTATCGAATTGTTTACTCTTTTACAACGAATGCCACCAGCAACCACAATAGGTCATGAAACTAATAATAATTTATAGAAAACAAAACGGTCGCACTTTAAAAGACATAAAATAATATAGCCAGGAAGCGGGTAGGACGTTAATAAAAAGAAATTGCCTTTACTCGACACTAAACAACTTTACGAGTAAGATGACGCCTTAGAGCCAGCGAGATAGAAATGGTAATCGAAATACAGTAAGTACATAAACATATCGCAATTTTATGAAATTACTACTACGGTCAAGTATTACTGCCTCAGACTGGTCATAATTAAGTATAGCTGAAGTATTTGACTCAATGAGGTTTGCTTCACATGGGATATAAACTAGGTATTGTCTTGTGTACAAATACAAATGTCAGCAGGCATGTTTTATACAATACTTGCTTCTGCCCGCGGGTATAGTTTAGATAATTATACCAAGTTTCTCGGGATGAACATTATCCTATATCAACACATTAAAGTTATCTGTATGCAAAATTTCATCCAAATCCGTTAAGCCTTTTTTATGTGATTGAAACACAAACATAAAAATTTCACATTTTTACTCGTAATATCAAGTAGGATGGCTCAGAAAATAATCATACGTTAGACTAAACCACTTGTACTATGTTCTACGAGTATGTAGTTACAACAGGCACCCTTTTGACATAAAGGACTTTGTTTAAAGACTGTATATTCAAGTAACAGTGACTGATACATAAAAAACGGTAGCAGCTTCTACTAAACCGCTTATTTTGTGACTCTAACTTAACTAAATGAGATCGTTGACCTAGTCAGCGTAAGGCACCCACAATATATCATCTTAAAAGGGAATAAGGAACCAAAAGGAAATTTTAAGTGTAATGTTTTAGCGTATTAGAACTGGAGGACTTATTATTCCAAACACTTAGACTCCTTTAATTATTTATTGTAATTCACATTTTTACATCTTCATATAACAGTATTTTTACAGACAGATCATAGAGCCAGGATGGCAGTACACTATGGGTGCGTTCAGCAGTATTTTAAACTAAACTATAATTAGGTGCGTTCATATTATTTAACACTCCCCCTCAATTACAAAGTGAATGTTTTCATTATAAATACAAGGCTTAAAACACTATTTCTTAGTTTTTAACATTTACTTGTAATTGGACAAATTAACAAAAAAAAACTGTTACATCTTCCCCTTAAGACATATTTAAAATATCTCCCCTTAATATATTTTTTTAAATTAGCATCTATCATCCTTTAACAAAAAATGTAATCATCATCCTAAGATAAATTTAATCACTTGAGAAACAATAGTATTTCTCTCCCCCTCAACATATTTTTTTTTACAGGAAAAATAAATGTTGCTAAACTCCTTATCCATAGTCTTTTATATTATTACTGAATTACAAAATTATATGTAGTGATGTAGTGAGTGTCATAAACAAGGTTTGGTTTACAGCAATAGTTTAGTCAGTATAGTAGTATCATTTACATATTTTAAAGTCATTACAGAGTATACAAAAAAAAGTTATTTATGTGTAAGCACCCAGTCAGTTTCAGTTACAAATCACTACAATAGCCAAAGTCTATCATTAACACCATATTCTATCAGAGTAGTTACATAATATTGAATTTATTACAAAAATATGCATGTTTATTTTGACATAAAGACTTTGTTAGCGCATCAGCTATGTTTTGGCTGGTTGGTACATAAGATAGTTTTATCAGGTGAGTTTGTATAGCATCTTTAATGAAATAGTATTTTATGTCTATATGTTTAGTGCGCTTGCTATTTTCATTGTTTTTTATGATATTTATTGCACTCTGATTGTCAATCAGTAGATGTAACTCTAAGTTAGTACAATTAAGTTCGCTTGATATGCCCTTGATATAGATTAATTCTGTCACAGATAGTGCACTTGCAACAAACTCAGCCTCAGCAGTAGACAATGCAACAGATGTCTGCTTTTTGGTGAACCAAGAAACTAAGTTACCACGGTAGAATACGGCACAACCGCTTGTGCTTTTCATATCTGACCTGTTTCCTGCCCAATCAGCATCTGAGTAGGCTGTTATATTCTTTGTATCCGATTTTCTGTATATTAATCCTTTGTTCATTGTATTTTTTAGATAACGTAATATCCTTTTACTCGCTTTCCATAGTTCAGTAGTGGGTTTGTCAAGAAATCTGCTCAGAAATGTGACCGAATATGTAATATCTGGACGGCTGTTTATTGATATGTATAACAATGATCCTATTAGTTCTCTGTATGGAACATTTATTATTTCTTGTTCTTTATAATGTCCATTAAAGTTTACTTCCATTGGTGTATCTATAGGTCTACAGTCTTGCATATTGAATTTAATTAAAATTTTCTTTATTAGTTCTGTTTGTTTTATTTCAATTGTATGCTTTTTTCGAGTAATTTGCATTCCCAAGTAATCTTTAATTTCTCCAAGATGATTAGTATTAAATTCCTTCTGTAAAATTCCTATTATTTCTTCATCCTTACCGATAGTTAAAATATCATCTACAAAAAGAAGTAGAAATGTCTTGTCCTTTTTGTATAAACAGCAATCATATTTTGATTGTGTGTATCCTTGTTTGGTTATAAATTCATGAAAACGTTTGTTCCAACATTTTGGTGCTTCTCGCAAACCATATAAAGCTTTCTTTAATCGTAGTACCTTACCTTGAGGTATTTGTACACCTTGTGGACATTTAATATACACTTCAACATCCAAGTGCCCATTCAAAAAGGCTGTAGGTACGTCTAGTTGGTTGATAGATAAATCTTCTTGAACTGCATGGCTTAACAGTAGTCTTACCGTTGACAATCTTGCTACTGGTGAATAACAATTATATGTGTTCTCTTCTTGGAAACCTTTGGCGACTAGTCTGGCCTTTTTAACATTATTTTGTTTTGTCTTAAAAACCCATTTTGTGTCAATTGCCTTTTTACCTTTTGGTAGGTCCGATATTTCCCATGTTCCTAATTTTTCATGAGACTCTATTTCCTTCTTGATAGGTTCTTCCCATTCTTCTTTTCTTGTCATTGCAGTATTGTAATCTTGTGGATCTCCGGTGTATAAACAGTATGCTGTATAAACCTCATAGTCGTCTAATCTCTTTGGTGCGGTTATTGTCCTTCCAGTTCTTGTCGTATTTGGTTGTATATATTCACTTTCTCTTTCAATATTATCATTTTCATTGTTCTCACTTGCATTTTCCATTCTCTGCTGTATTTGTTCATCCAAATTATTTTCTCTTTCTCTGTTCTGACTTCTCTGTCCTTCTTTTGCTTCCTCTGAGCTTTTCTTCTTCACATCAGTTTCATCTACTAATTCTTCTTCTGCTTCTTCATAATATTGATAAGTAATATTTCGGTTACTGTTCTTTTCCTCTTTATATACATAGTCATTTTCATCAAATCTCACGTCTCTTGAAATTATGATTTTATCATTGTCTGGATCCCACAGTCTATAACCTGCTGCTGAGTATCCTAGCATACGAGTTTCGTTCGCTCTTTGTTCGAATTTTTTACCTCTTGGTAGTATACTACACCATGCTTTACTTCCAAATGTTCTTAGTTTTGTTAAATCTAGTTTACCACACATTATCTCCTGTGGTATCCTATAATTTAATGCCGATGTTGGACATCTGTTTAATTGGTAGCACGCGGATGCTACTGCCTCTCCCCACAGATGTTTCGGCAGTTTAGTTTCTATCATTAGTGTTCTTGCTTTATTATACAATGTCCTATTCATCCTCTCGGCCATCCCATTAGATTGTGGCGAATAGGGTTGTGTATATTGTATTATGATGCCTCTATTACGACAGAAATTCTCTATTTTGTTGTTCTTAAATTCTCCACCGTTATCACATCTTATATACTTGACCTTTGTTTCCTTTTCGTTTTCTAGCTGTCTTATATAATCTAGTAAATTGTTGGTAGCTTCACTTTTCAGTTTCATTAAATACACCACACAAAAGTGTGAGAAATCATCTAGTATTAACTGGTAGTATAGCTCACCGTGTATTCCAGGTGTTGACATAGGACCTGCCACGTCTGTGTGCAAAAGTTCTCCAATCTTCTGTGACCTCGGCCTTTGTACGGGGTTAAATGGTAAGCGGGTCGACTTGCCTAACATGCAGGGTCCGCATGTTCCATTGGTGGCTGGTAAATTCATCATTTTTAAGCTGTTGTTGTTCAGGTGACCTAGACGTCTGTGCCATAAGTCTGAATTGCTTGCACTGTAACATGAATCACTACATGAAAGGCACATTTCCATTTCTAAGACAAACAGTTTACCTACACTTCTGCCTAATAGTTTTTTCTGTGTTTTGTTGTTTAAGATTTCCACATAATTTTCACTGAAATGAACACTACAATTATTTTCTATAATCTTCTTAACAGATAGCAAATTAAATTTTAAATATTCAACTATCACTGCTTCTATAGTTACCCCATTGCCATTACATTTCAAATCAATCGTGCCTTTTTTATTTGCTGTTATATATTCCCCGTTAGCTAAGTATATTTTCATTTCTCTGTCCATTTCATGTATATTAGTCATATGTTTTATAAATTTTTCTTGTATGAGATGTTCTGTGCAACCAGAATCTATCACCCACTCAACTAAATTATTATCTACATAATTACAATTATTTTCAATACCTGTCAAGAACATAAACCTGTCTTCGTTTTCCTCTTCCACTGCTGCTGCTGCTGCTTGGTGTCCTCGTCCTTGACCACTTTGTCCTCGACCTCTGCTTGCATCATTATTTTGTCCTCTCCCACTGTAGTGCTGTCCTCGTCCGTGCCGTCCACCATGCCATACTCCTTCATTTTGTTTGACATTATAATGTCCTCTGCCATATTGACCTCCTCTGTGTTGTCCTCCTTGCTGAACTCTGGTCTGATATCGATCTCCTCCTCGATAAGTATTGCGACACTCTCTTGCGATGTGTCCTAGTTTCCCACAGTTAAAACATTCTTTATTGTGAAATGCTGCATAGCTAAATGAAGTACTTTGCTTTGTGGTTCTATTCTTCAATTTCAATTCTGCATCCAGTAATTTGTTTTTTACATACTCCATTGTTAGGATCTCTGTTGACGTTTCCATTGCTGTAATTAATGGTTGGTATATTTCCGGTAATGACATAATTAGGTAAGTGACCTTGTCCGTTTCTTCCATTTTTGCAATGTGATCAATTTCTCTTACAATTTTATCATATTTATAGAAGTAGTCTTTCAGATTTTCTTCTTCCTTGCACTTCATACTTAAAAGTTGTTTTCTCAGAAATATGTTTGTGAGTGTACTTTTCCTTTCATATACAGTTTTTAGTTTTTCAATCATCTTGTTCGCTGTCTTTTCATCTTTAATATATTCAAGTTGATTGTCCGCTAACGCTTGTATGATTATGTTTCGCGCCTTCGTGTCCATTTTGTTGTAAACATCTTGGGTTATATTTTCGCTTTTTGGTGAAAGTGCTTCCAAGCATTCTTTCAGTTCCATAAAACTTTTTATGCGGAATAGCCAACTGGAGAAATTTTCACCGCTAAATATTGGTAATGATATTGGGAAGGTAGATGAGGACGCCATATTTTCTTCTGTTCCGTGAGTTTTTTTGATTTTGCAAAACAAACTTATAAGTCCTTACAACTGTGCCATCTGGCTGTTTTCTGGTCCCATAACCTTTTAGCGTATTAGAACTGGAGGACTTATTATTCCAAACACTTAGACTCCTTTAATTATTTATTGTAATTCACATTTTTACATCTTCATATAACAGTATTTTTACAGACAGATCATAGAGCCAGGATGGCAGTACACTATGGGTGCGTTCAGCAGTATTTTAAACTAAACTATAATTAGGTGCGTTCATATTATTTAACATAATGCGCATTACATATTTACTTTAACACAATGAGAGATTACGGTAAAAGCTTGCGATAAAACTGTTTGTTGTATCGTTTTGTGAAAGCACAAGATTGCTTATCGGATTTAAATGAAAACTGTGTATTCGTTTTCTTGGAGTCTCGTTTGTGCAATTGTGTACTGAACGGGTCACTGTGCTTTTGCAAATTGAAAATCTTTTTGCTTTCAATACACATATTAAATTTTGAGATCACATGCTGTCGTCTGTAATTTGAGAATTTAGTTAGTCGTTCCTTGATTATCCTATTGACAATTTGTTTTTATTAGTATTGTGTTCTTAAATATTTTATTTTTAGTTCCTCCATCAATGAACAAACTGCACTCAGATTCAAGTCGAATTTTGTGTTTAAAAATTGCCTAGTCCAAAATCTCCCTCATGTTGTTGTTTCAATAATAATTCAATTGATTCTATCACTAGTGCCGTCAGATCAAATTCTTGCTAGAGCAATAAACTCGTTTGCAATTCTCATATATCCGTGGGCGGATTAGGAATAGCGGGACTCGAGCTAAAGGTCATTGTTTTAATTGGGCGTAGCCGTTTTACGATTTATTGCAATAGAAGAAGTATTGCGGATATCCTTTGGGGAAGTATACAGGCTGACATTTACAACTACCCGTCTTCACAAGACGTATAAAGTGAGTAAGATAGATAATTTTATGTTTAATGGGTACGCCAGATGATATCCGGCGGACCAAGGCGTAAATGAGTGAATGAGCTCAACTGCTACCGAAAGGAAAAACTGAAACACAAAGCATAATTATGTCGAAACAGAAAAGAGCAGCCTTTGCCCTGCAGTGGGATAGTATAGTCTAGTTATATTAGATAAGAATGGGTATAAAATTCTACGTTCAGTTTACTTACTCTAAATTGCTAATTGTTTTCACGGCGAAATATACTGTTAGGTACATTTTTACCTATCCGATGACATGTTGAGGGTAATCTCATGGGTGCGAGAAGCACGATGATAATGGACTGATGGTAACATGCAGCTAAAGCATGCGCAACCACCGACGATGCTTTGGAAGTGGACAAGTTTTGGTCAAATCAAAATATGAATGACTGTCGTGCCAGCGACACGAACAAGAAGAATTTCGAAGAAGTAAGTATAGAAATCGTATTTTAATTCAATGGTTTTCAAGGAGATCTAATATAAAATTTGTGTCTCAAAGATTGATTGAACAACCAGATCTTTATCATAATGCAAACTGTCAATTAAAAGTTACAGATTAACTTTACGAACGGGTTACACAGGCGGTGTCGGCGATATTTGCTAACTTGTTTACTACATAATTAGCAACCATGGCTATATATTACCCGTTACATGCATAAGTGGATGGCTAGTTACGCAATGTTACATACATAGGATTGGTTTCCTGCTGTTAAGATTTTTGGTTACCTAATCAGGGAAAGGGCAAATATATGAATATGTGATTTCTAAGAGGATGTACAAACTGCCTTAGCAGTGGTTATAGCACTGCAGGAGCTTAGATTACGTAACACTAACTTAATTTCTTGACCACCAGAAAGACATTAATTTCAGTCAGTGGAACATAAAAACAGAGTACGGAAGAAGACATGATGCATCGACCCGAAATAACCAAAACCAACTCTAAATATACTCACTACAGTCAATAATACATACAGTTCAATACTTAGACGATATACACAACGAAAGACCTTACAACTAAATACCAAATCTACATAAAATACAAATAATAAACTCAGAAGCATAAACCAAAATATTTAATACAGACGTGTAAATGAACACAATTCGGTAATGTTCAGTTTAGGTTTCTCATAACACATAATCATGCAATTCCTATTCTGCATTCAACGACTACAAGAATTTTATTAGCTAGTACCATTGAATATAAACAACTATTTAACATAGCTACGCCATTGCCCATGGTTGTACCTAATTATTTTGTGGGAAACGACAAGAATCGATCCATCCAAGATCCGTATGCAACCATACGAATGTTGAAATGTTTTATGAAGGATACACCTGATGTCGGCCGAAGAAATCTGAACTGTGTGTTTGACATCATATAGAATTTGATGGCCAAATGGCCTGATGGGGGTAATTGGTTCGTATTACCGTCGTAGATGTGGAGACGTAGGACAGTGTGAGGAGTGATATGATAGAAAAGGGAGTCAGTGATGGCGTGACGAGGGACAGGACAGTATGGAAAAAGAAAACATGTTGCGCCGACCCCAAGTAACATGGGACAAGGGCTGGCAGATGATGATGTGGAGACATAGAAGTCGACCTCCATGTCGTATGTAACCGTATGTTCCAAGCACAAAGCTGCAAGTTATCTAAATGTATAAATCTGCAAAGCCACACCTGCGCTTGTAAACCTCTCCGATAGACTACAGTCTAGCGTGTATGGATGGCGAGTGACAGAGAGATTATCTCCATTCCAATCCGATGTACTACTCCAAATCCGTCTACCCAATTCTCATCGTGCGTAGTCCGCATTATTATGCATCACTAGTACCCTTCCAGAAATTGAGAATCAAACGAGAAAAATACACGTTTTCTTGTACATGTCCAAGTATTAATCACATATGGCTACTTGGAATATAAATGGATTATTTATATTGATTAACGTGGGAGGCTATTGGAGTTTCATTGTTTCGTATTTTACTGTGAAGATGCAAAAGGCATATTGAGTTGTGTAACGGAAAGTTTACAACATAAGATGCAGTAAAGTAAATTGCTTTAATAATTTAGTATTCAAACTGAATAACAATATATTGCAATAAAAGAACCTCTACCAGTAGTGGAACTTAATAGAAGGAAACTACCAAACCCCGACGCTAATAAAAACAAAAACGAATTTAGGTTGTGAACGTGTTATGAACTGATTGTGTTCAATTGAAAAGGATTGACATGTAAACACTTAAATGCAAACAAACGCAGTTAATCAAAAATAATATTGAAGAAACTGAGCATAAAGATGATAAAGGCATTTAGGAATAAAAGAAGAAAAGATTCATAAAATGGCAGCTTCATTTAGTATGTCAAACATCATCAAGAATTCTTTGATCTCTTAACAAATACCTCTTCATTCAGCTGCCAAGGAAACTTAGCGTGAAAAATAAGGCAAAAATCAACCAGGAAATGTGACAGCGAATGTGATTCGTGGACATATTTACACTGAACATTGTTCCAACATAAGCGTGGGATGAAATGGTCCATAAAACGCCATACAATGAGCCACTCCACGCGATATTACGAGAACCAAGATAGTCATGATGAAGGAAAAACGGATTCCATTCAAAATTCAACCTTGTTGAGATGATGATAAGGAGGTGGTGTTTGCAAAGCGCTGGTAGGTGATTTTGTGGAGATATCAGACAGATGGAACCAGGCTTATTGACAGATTGTCAAGCGCTCGAACTTGAATTGAGATTAGAGCAAGGCATCTATTCGTATCGTAAGAGTAAATTGTAAAGATATTTCAAAGATTATGTGACGTAATAAAGTTCATTTATCCTGCAGAGTGCTTTCAGATACCTATAATAGTACACATAAATAAAGAGGAAAAAACTCTGCTATTTACTGTAATATTGAATTCTGCATTTATTTCAAACAAAAATATACCTATGAATGCTATTTTTAACATAGATGACGGACATAATATGGCCAAAGTGGCGCTAAGATGAATATAAATATTTAATTAGTACTCAATAACAACGATAATAATGCATCTTGAAAATTCCTATTAGGATACCTATATATCCTTATTTTGATCAGTGATGTCGGTAGTATTTATAAGGCACTTGTGTTTATTATTAATGCTCTCTCTGTAATATACTGTGTGTACATTAATTTATTGTATTTTTCAAATTATTAAATACATAAATAAATACTTTTCTACTTTTCATCATCACAGTAGTCCCTTTTTAGCCATATCAACTTGGACACGGTTCATCCAACGCTTAGGTCTTCACTTTTTATAGCCATCCACATTCATACTGAACACATTCCTCACGATATTTTCCTCACTCCTCTGCATCACATGCCATGATAACCGATTTCTATACAACTCTTCAATCACCGTTGTCATCAACATCCACAGTAACATCTTATATCATGGGTGGTCTACTGACAGATTCATAACATTTTATGATTTCTTAAATGTCCATGAAAATTAAGCATAATTCAACGATAACTACCACGTGTAAACACTTAACCAATGACCCACTAATATAATTATTTTTCTTATTAAAGCTCTTCGTCACAGTTGACATTACCGAATCTGGTACGACTTAAAACAAAGTGGTACGATCGGTACATTCGTTACCAATTAGATTCAATTACAAACTCATGTTACAAAACAAATCCAATTAACTGGATGGTGTAAAGCGAGTCATAAGCGATGACCGAATTGGTAGAAGCCAAAGACCAGCTTCAGAAGTGCTAAACTAAGTGAGATTGTGTTTATGTGTGTCTTGATTATTTAAGAAGACAAGTTGTCTCCATCTTCTAACCAGGCAACAATCTAAATTTTCAATACAGTACGCCGTGTAAAAGCCACATCGCGTTTCTTCAATACCTTGCACCACACGTAAGTTCAGATGGCGTTTCCATCGTCGGCGACTAGATAGCGCTAATTGATCGTTTGAGACGCGCCGCTAATGTTATGCGCCTACTATGTGCACGGAACGATGACTTGATGAGGCTAAGATTTAAATCAAGGATGAGAGAGGTGATGTGGAGAATTTTTATTGAGTGTGATAGCAGAATCAAAATAGGTTTCACTATAAATCAAGAGCGAATAAGTTACTTATAGGCAAGCATATATATCGTCACCAGGTGAGATAGAAGTCAAATGCGAAACTATCAACAATAAAATAAGTTGCTTGTCAACTAGCTTTTTACCGCAGCTTCGATTCCGTAGGCCATCTCACAGTAATCGTGCCTTTTTCCGGAATGAACAGTTCCTCATGGTAGGTTTACAGCGATAGATAGAGTAACCTTCTTTCAACCCGTAAAGAATTTTCGTATTCGGTTCCACACTTCCAGAAGTTCCAGATTACTTACCTCCCACTAACAAGAAAGCAATAGTTTTGCTTCTATAAAATATTTGTTTTAGATTTACTTACATTAGGTAAGTAACACTACTGAACCTAAACATAAATCTCCTACCAGTTACCACACAGACGAATATTTATCTTCATCGACAAATCATAACAATACTAAAAAAGGACGTGACACATGACCTATTGATATAAAAATATCGATCGAGCGTAAAATGAACCACGGTTCAAGATTACCGACAGAATCGATAAGAACGTGCGAATCGATACAAATAGCTACCGTATCGATATGGATCAATGCTTAAGTATTTTTTATGGTTTAAATTTCAAATCGGGCATAGTAGCACGCGTTAATTTAATAATACAATAAATGGACAGCTATAAGATTAGGGGAAGACCGAAGAAACTATGGATGAAGTGTGTGACTGATAATATTATGTCTAGAAAAAGGGTTACTACTAATGGAGAAGTATGGAAGAAGAAGATAAGTTGCACCGACTCCAAATGAAATGTGATAAAAGAAAGACAAATATGATGACCAGATAAAATAATTATGGAGAAATGTGAGTCTACGGACACTTGAAATGCGAAGACAAACATGACAATTAAAGGTCATGTTCGTTTAGAAGGACATAGATAGATATAGATAGAAATAGAAGATACTAACGTCAAAAACAATAAAACATAAGTATGAGAAAACAAAGAGAAAGACAATAAACACATACTATGAAATAATATAAGGACATACTATGAAACATATCTTAGTTTTATAATTGAAACCAATACAGATTCTGTGTTACAATTACAAGGCTAACAGATATTTGGTGATTGATTAAAAGCATTATCGAATTAGAATATGTATGTCAAGACTAACAATATAAATTTCTATTGTGATTGACGAAGTATAAAACATACTCAAAACATACCACCCACGTTGAAACCACTAAGTTTTATTCGCGATGGTATCGTATTTCTTAGAGAAAATAAACCATCGCCCAATATTTATAAATTCTATTTTAACGACGAAGATTCACAATCAGATTTTATTTTTCGATCAATCAATCTGTTGTCGAGATTCTTCACTTCGGATACTAATCACAGCAAACGAAACTTTTATTATAATAACTGCATATTAATTAACTGTACAAATAATAATTATATCAATTCCTACCTAATGAGTCTAGAATCTAATGATGAAACTGTACTGAAGAGAGTCCTTAATGGTTTTATTACAGAAGACAAAGTTATAGTTGACGAAAATAAATTATGGGAAGGTAATAAATCTGTAACTTCCAACAATTTGTACAGCACGCGTCCAAGAATATCTTATAATAAACTAAAACAGGGCGATGCGCAAGATTGCCAGACGTCGCAGACATTTGTCAAGGAGTAAAGAGTTGAAATAAAATAGGTTTTTATTGTCCCGAGGTAAATGATACTCAAGATGTGGAGGGATAAATTGATGCGAAAAGGAAATCAAATGAAAGATTTGTGTTGTGTGAATGATTTACTGTTTTGGCACTAAATTCAGAAATGGGGGATAAAAAAGAGGATTAGGCAACATCTTTGTAGTATCATAAACATTATGAATCGATAAAGTCAATGTCAAATATATTTATTCAACTAGGCCAAAAAGCGGCACTTTCGAACGTTAAATACAAATAAAATTTACAAGTAATAAAAGTTGATTATACCGTGCTTTCGAAAAAGTAGCTTGTTATGGAGAAGAATGCACAAGAAACTCCATACATACTCTTTTAAAAAAAATAGGTGTCTTACAATATTTACATAAGTATATACATTAATAAATTCATATATGTGAGGACCATGCACCCAGAATAGCACTACACACCACGTACAGGTATAAAGTACTAAAAGCATTAACAGGTAAATTCATGAATTTTATAAATAGGAACATGGTTCTCACATACTTACAAATATTGCAAACATAGGTAAAATACCTAATTCCGCTGTTGTTGTGCAGTGCGTGAGTCAATTTCTTAACAAAAAAATGAATATAAAATAACAAATTTGATTTTGTCTACACTAAAGATTGCCCAATGGAACAGGACCAGCATGTTTCCAAGCATTCTTATCTTGAATATAATCATTTAATTTGTAATATGCTTGTTTACAAAGTGTGCTTTTAACTAAAGTTTTGAATTTAATTTCATTTCGTTTTAATATATCACAAGGTATTTTGTTATAGAATTTAACACAGTACCCCATGAAAGATGAGTGTACTTTAACTAGTCTATAAGATGGTTGGTCTAACTTATCATAAGAGTTGTATGAGAAGCACATGTCTTGATAACGTAACACATGAATCTTTTGATACAAAAGCATCCTCTGAATCCCCTGAGAGAACTAAATTGATATAACGTCTCTCCATTCAGCTATAAGACACATCACGTCTTGCATACTCCCTAGAGAGCCATATATTTTAGTTCCATTCTAACATAATTCGTCTAAATCATGTCACATCGTACGTCTACCACAACAAACACTTTCGCAAATCATTGTATTTGAAGTGACATAAAAAATAAACTAACTAAATGACACATTTAAACGGTGTACAGTACCTAAATACACATCAAAGTGAAACCGAAACGCATACTGACAAGCGGATTCAGGAAATAAATGTTATTGGAGATGACGATGGACGTTTTCCAAAAGAGGACACAAAAGACACTGTGACAAACAAAACTGTACTTGACAATGCTGAAGCTCCAAGTGCTAGCTGTCAAATGAGAGACACTGATATTAATTTAAGTGGGTTTGAAGAGGGGGCTCTTTTGGATAGATAAAACTACTGGTAAGTCCATATGGTGCCTATTTACGCATGGCATGTTAGGGGGACGATGGTATGTGACACAATATTAAAAATAATATCTATTGAAGAATATAATAACAAAAGTATTACCGCCAAATAGTTTCCGATCAGGTTGGCAATTTTAATACAAAATGAGTATAGAGATGGTAATGCAAACGTGCGTTTATTGCGATATTTGTAAATTAACATTTTTACATTCAACGTTTTATGGATAAAGAGACCGCGTTGCTTGGTATTGCTTTTTAAAAGCATCATTATTATTGCCGAGAGTTACTCGATATTATTCGTAAATAATTTACTTTTACTCGACTTCGGCAATCCATAAAAGGGGGTTATGATTTTCAAAAATAAACAAAAAAACAATCAATGAATGTAAGGAACAACCATTACGATACAAAAGAACTCCAGACCGCCAAAACACTCATTCTCAATTAATTTTAAATCTTGACTAAAAATAACTGCGCGTCACATCAGTCTTGTCGTTTTGCTTGCGCCGCCGCCGCCGTTTACATTGTCACACGTCACCGGTCAAGCGTGAACCGTTTCAAACGCACCCTTGTTTGTATTAACCCTTTTTGCCGTTACTAATACGGTTTCTTGTTATCCTTTTGTTACTAAATTGGTTTCCAATACTACGCTTGATGAGATGAAATTAGATTTCAGTGAATGTTATTTCTTTATTATAATTTTATGTATTGAGAAATTTAAGATTAGATAACGGTACAATGGTAATTTTCTTAACTGCAATATATAATATACTCACCTTTCATTAGACAGAGACTGACAGAGTGCATGAATTATCTCAAATGATTATTCACATGCCATAAAAATTCCCTTTTGCAATTTCAGTCTAACTATTACTCAATACGGTAAAATAATTATTCCTTTCATATTCATCAACGTATTCTGGGCTCAGTATTTTAATTACTTACCATGACCCGTTACATAGCTAGACTAACACCATCATTCATAACCGCCCATAACTAAAGATTTATAAACCCAATAAATTGATTGAGGAAATAAAGTTTCCACTAAAATGATTGAAAGCAATTAATCATTCTGAAGACAAACTTGAAAGTTCATTAAAACCGAAGTTTTGATAGATATCTTTATCAAGCTTTGATGATAGGCGTAAAGACTTAGCTTAAGCGTTCTGTAACGGCAAAGATTGACTGCCTTGTGAAAATAAATATTAACTTCGATATGAAAGTATGAGCTTTCATAATATGTAGTACTAGCTGTCCCACGCGGCTTCGCTCCCGTCAACTGGGTACCTACCCATCTACCCTACATACATGATTGTTGCGTAACTTAAACCGTTTACGCAGCGCACGCAACGGATGCTCTCAAAAAGGAATAATTTTGCCCGTTTTTGCAACATTTTTCATTTATGCGCCGCTCCTATTGGTCGTAGCGTGATGTTATATAGCCTATAACCTTCCTCGATAAATGGACTATCTAATACAAAAAGAATTTTTCAATTCAAACCAGTAGTTCCCGAGATTAGCGCGTTCAAACAAACAAACAAACAAACAAACAAACAAACTCTTCAGCTTTATAATATTAGTATAGATAAGGGGTATTTTCAAGATTTTGCAGTAGGTATTTGTATAACCACAATCTTTATATACCTCTCCTTCTATCTCTTTGGTGACTTTTATACTTTTCTTGCCTGTGTGATGTGTTATCATACCTCGCCAGCAAAGAAAAAGCCATACAAAGAAGGCTAGAAATACTGGGGAAAACTATTACCTAACAGTGAAAGAATGACGATAATCCTCTTAGTTTATAGATGTAACTATTTAAGTATCTATTCTTCCCACTGGTTTAGTCATAAACCAAAAGTAGACAAAGGTGAACGAAGCCAAAGCGTTGGGACTTAGTAAGGAGGAATATATGCCATCTGCGCTCAGCCAATAAGTCAAAATCACACGGTCGCGGGCGGCGAAGCGCGTAGCCGCATAAGTATTATTTATACCGGCAGCTACTTAAATGAAGAAACATACAGGAACAAGGATGGAGAGAGCACGCTTAAGTAAATTATAAAAAAGTTGTGTCTCGAAGATATAAATGCCACAAAGACCGATCTAACAAACAACCGGAATATAAGGTTTTTAAATCAATTAATTAATCAGAAAATATTGACGCAAATAAACGTAAATCTGAAACTACGTAAAATGAAGGCAAAAGTAAAGACGTTTTGACGAAGACGACGAAAAGAAACGATAAATTAAGTAATAACGTGGGTGGACGATTAAAACGATCTAATTTATAATCATCGTTAAAATATCAGGGCTAATTACTCTAATTTTATTGACCCCAACGGTAAAATACGCACTTACATCGACCGTTTATCGAGGTAATAAACGATTATCCCAAATAGTAGACAATTATAGAACAGCTATGTCAATTCTAATCCGTTTTGAATCAACACTAAAAATATAAATATTAGTTTTCCAATCAAATGCCAGTATTTAGCACCTATTCAATCTATCAATTAATAATTACACCAATCGTAACCGCTAATAAGATTTAAAAAAATCTTTGCAGAAACGTGTTTGCATGAAATTAACTTAGTTGCGCGAAATGGCAAAATTTAAGGAAAATACAGGCGTAAACTGAAATAAGAAAGGAATATATAACAGAAATAAAGAATGAAAACATTAGGCACATGTATATTTCTACAAATAAATGGTAATGGAAAAAGAAGATGAGTTGCACTGACCGAAAACAAATTGGGGTAAGGGTGAAGATGAAGATGATGATGAAGACGATAATGATAGTGTCTTCATCAACTATACAAAATAATACTTAGAAACGGTAAACAGGTACGACCAAAAAGGAAAGCCGTATATACCCAAGCTTATTTACAAGAACCACCCAGACTACAAAACGTCATAAGAAAGTGTAAGGTAAATATAGAGTGGACATCGCGAAGCTTAACACAGAATAATTTAGATGACGCTAGGGATTTCTGCAGATTTGTGGCGAAATATTCTTACTAAGTTATTGGGCTTTGTAAAGTCCAAGCTCGTTTTGGAACTTGAATTAAGGGACATATTATTTATGGGGAAATTTTGTTGGAAGTATTGATATTAGTTCAAGTTTATATTGTGATTGCGGTGTGTTGTATGAAATGTTTGGTGTTGAAGATTTTGAATGTTAAGCTGTTAAAGAGTTATTTATTGCTGTAATTTATTTCTTATCGTTGGAACGTATTGTTGGCGTTATTATTTACTGGAGACAGAGATTGAGTTACTTTTCTATACATTAACTTCATCAAAAGAACACAATAGTTTTGGAAACATTAGCGCCACACAAGACAATATTATAATAGTTTGACAATTACATCATCGGATGCAATAAAACGGACATAAAACGATAAATATAGACATGATGAGGACATAGGATCTATGACCTGTCTGTGGGCCACGAGTATAGTTGCTATTAACTGATTAGGTGAAAAAGCGATCTATGTCAAATTAACCTATCATATAGTTATCTTTTACTTCAAGAATATATATGTTTTCTACTTCTTCAATAATCTCCACTTTTTGTCACTTATGCTCTAAAGTACCACTAATTAGACGCCAAAATACGGGCACTTCTTACTATCTTACTTACTTTAGTCCAAACCAAAGAGATGTGGATCCTCTCTTACTTGTATACCAGTCTTTTTCGAAAACACTACGTCTCATTATAACGAGTGAGTACAGATCATGTTCCTTTTGTCTCAATCCAGGACTCATCTAGGTCCCACCCCAGATTAATGCAAACACAGCTGGACCAGCTGGCCTAAAGAACAGTCCCTATTTGACAAGCGATTTCGCAAGCTAATTGATACGTCGATTCTCAAGTGGTTATAATTAGATAAACGTTGAGGTCAAACGAATTATACAAAGTGCATGGATGTTTATTTGCTTAGTGACTATAGTGCATTGAGGACTGCGTTTTGCAGATCTGCGGTATAATTTCGGGCTAATTGGTTGGTAAGTGTGAGATCCGCGAATTTTCAGGACGTGGTCAATTAAACTACTGAATATGCATTCGATGGGATTATAAACAAATACTCGTAGATTTCTAGAAATATATCCATGATTGACCTTCCATATACACTTAACTTGCATATATTCTTACAAGGACGGAAACATAAGGTTTTAAATTTCACTGGCGCAACACATCACGTTAGCATGTCGGTGATGCGATAAGTTTTGCCCCTACCAAAAAACCGGTCAAGAGCGAGTCGGACTCGCGCACCGAGGGTTCCGTACCATCATATATAAATATTTTGGATATGTTACTTCGTCAGAGAATTTGAATACTGCGGTGTAGATTATTGCAGTTTTAGGTCGACGCCATCTCTTGACCGATAGTGGAACTAATGTTATCTGAAAAAAGTCTGCTCTTTAGAGACATCGTTTTTGTTTTCCTGTAATCTTCATAAACTTCTATAAAATAGAATAATTTCAGATTTTCTCTATACGAACTTCGGAGATAAGGGAGGGGGGAAGGCCTTTCATATGTTATCATATGAAAGAGCGCTATTTGCACATTCCCAAACACTTTTTCTTTTTCACATGCCCTAATAGCCCCACTTCGAATATTTAAGACAGGGTGTCTTAAATATCCAATCACTGCGGCAAACTTTCTTATTTGCAAAATAGTTAGACAAACGTCATCAATTTTCAAGTTGATAGCATTAGTAGTTCTTGAAATATCCAGCTGTGACAGACAGGCAGACTGAGTCGCATCATAAGGGTTCCTATTTACCATTCTGGTACTGAACCCTAAAATCACTCATAGCGGGTAAAGAAGTTTTTACTTAAAGGATAAATCTGATAAAACACTAAGTTGATGTCTTGTCTTTGCATGATTTAAAGATAGCAGAAAAGAGATTTTTAGTACTTAGTAACAGAGCTACAGCGTTCAAGGAAGACGTAGGCCATGCAAAGCTTCATGATCGAGAAAGTATCAATCAAAAGGACTATGAAAAGCGGACAGTATTACATTTACCGGAAGATATCGAAAGACAATTTAAGTAACTAGACACTACATAACCAAATTATATGTGGAAATCCAAGCATTAACACTTTAACTGGTTAAAGTAAACAGTTCAGCAAGCAATATAGCCCGATTCAGTTAGAATAGCCCGAAGTTATGGGCATTCCGTACTTAAATGTTGGTTTATAGCTCAAATAGTAGCAATTTGCTAGTCCGCTGCTTACGATCACTGTAATGAGCTGTTTCCTCAATTGACTTGCAACTTGTGTGGGATTTCTGCTGATATAGTGTTGGTTGTATTGTGTTTTACTGTTTTGAATTGGTTTGTCCCTTTACTGAAGGTGTTTTATGAATAAGTTGCGAAGAATAGTGGATCCTAATTTGAGTTGAATTGGACAAAAGTGATGAAGAAACGGAAAAAGAAAATAAAAACTTGCAACTATTTAAAACATTATCCTACAGCACGAGAAGATTGTTGATCCAAATATTTGTTGCATTAACAAATTCTTGCTCTAGATTTCTGGCTGTTAGTAGTAGTCGTAATTTTAGCAATTATAATATTAAGTGGTTTGTATATTAAATATTGAATAATTAATGTTACTGTTCACAATCAACAAATAAAGCCGCCAAAAATAAGATTTATACGCAACCCAAAACAAACATCAAATAAATTAAAGAAGACTTCACGATGATTGTGAAAAATAACTATATCTCTATTATAAAGAACACGTGTTTCCCAGATATAGGTTTACTTATAACGATGTTACGGTTTTTGACCACAACCATTAAGTAACCGTCACCGGTGCGCACGCGTCGTAAATATCCATTCTCTAAATATTTAACGACCATTTGTAATTATTTTATGAGTGGTTAAAAATATCTTTGTTAATGGTGGTCTTGTGGTGAAACTTGGAAATGCTTTATTATAAATACACGTTTTAGTGGACTGCTGATTATGAGAAATTTAGATTACATAATGGGAATTGGTTGTACTTCGAAGAACGGAACGAAGTAGGCCAGCGACCAGCGCCAGCGACGCGGTAGGCCCAGAAGGAGATGGCGTGACGAGTTTGACTCCTACCTAAAGGATTGGGCAGGTGTAGCAAACGATATAGGAAAATGCCAAGACGGAAAGAGGTCTTTGCCCAACAGTGCGAAACATTAGACTCATAATAATGAGATTACGAATGATACAGGATGCAACTTGGAAACAAGCTTGCATAGTCATCGCTTAAAATCAAGTTAGTAACAAAAAGGACAGAAGCATAATATGTAAATATATGACCTTGTTTTATATATTTTTGACAGTGAAGTCTTAGGTTTATACCTGGATGCGAAACTGACCCGGCACTCCATCCAAATCTTTGACTATAATATTACTTACATCACCATGAAACCAAACCATGGCACACATTAGAAAATGCACTGTTCAATATTCTTTGACTGACTACTAACACGCACAACGGACCAAAGGGGAGTCTAAGTGCGCATTGGTCACTAAAGTTGAACTTAAATATTTTGGATTTCTAGCACTTCGTCGTAATCATGAGTAACTGACAGAACAATCGTTTATAGAATACATAATTTAGCGAAAGTATGGCTTTAAAAGTATTTCTTGGAAGCAATTGTATTTGAAGACCAGGGGACAGATTCTAGCTTTCCAAATAACGGGTTTTAAACACTGAAAGAGGAAAACGTAGACGAGGGAAAGGAGATTTAAGTAAGACGGCAAAACGGCTGTATATCATATAAAATGATAGTTTTATTGATAATTTATTGCTTGTTATAAATGTTTCGCACTCGTAGAAAACTTAATTCTTAGAAACGTGTCTTCATGGATAATATAACAAACGGGGAAACAGTTGTACAAACATTTCCTTACGCAGTTGAGAACAATGGAAAATATCAAGTCGTTTCATTGAGACGCTACGATAAACAGAAAATGAATAAATTGTAATCACGCAGCTCTAGTAATAAAATATTACAACGATTAAGATTATAGGTTTACTGCTGACCCCTTGGACTAGTAAGTAGGTGATATGCCTTTTATAAGCTCGCAAATTGCCGTTACTTTGTATAACTTTATGGGCGTTTAAGTTTAAGCGACTCGAATGCTTTTAACTTGTTGACCCTATTTATACAAAGTGGCAACAGTAAGGACCAGGATCAGTCCCTAAATGAATATAAAAAGAAATAAAAAAGGAAAAAGCAGAGAGAAAAAGTGAGACAACATAGTTAACGGAAATCGTAAATAAATAGAAATATAATCGAACAAGAAACAAAATGGAATTAACGATAAGGGAAAACGGTATAGCTACTTATACAGGGTGGCCAAAAAATCGTGGATCTAACGAAACAGGGCGATAGTTGAGGTTATTTGCACGATTTTTTGCCCACCCCGTATAGACGAGTGAAATCTACCCAACCATACCAAACACTCTAATCTCCGTAGTACAAATTAAATATAACTAGTATTTGTTTAGAAACGTACATACGTGGTAACCTGCACGTTCAGCCTACACGTGTTGTAATCGTAGAAAACAATGAAAACACAATATTACCCTTGTCGCGACTATTCAATGTTATAACAGCGCGCGATTCTGTTTACTTTGAGAGAAATTAGCTTTTGATAAGCGTGAGATTAACGAAGGATCCAGATAAAATAATTCATAAAATAAAAATGAAGAAGAAGCGAAATGCAAAGAAGTTAACATTTGGGATAAACCTATATCCATTAGTGAACAACCATAGCTAAAGCTGAATATAAAGAAAATCGGGCACAAACCGACGGAAAATTAAAGTAGAAAAAGACGACAAAACACTACAATCAGAATAAAACTTTCAACATCTGGCTACTGGTTCTGGTTTACATTGTAATCCTAAAACAATAATTTTGATAACACGTTTTCAATAAATTTTAAGTTAATATTTAAAATACCATACAACATATGTCGCTGTTCACACATTTGTAACCTGTGAAACAAGTTTTCATCATGTGCAATTTTGAATCTGTATCGCGATATGTAAATCCATAATTTTCAATCATGTTTCCAAGGGATCAGCGTAACAAAGTCTCGTATCGTTCAGTAGCCAACAATGTATCTGGTTTGTTGACCTACTGAAGCTTCATTTGCATTTACTAAGCCGTCGACCACGTGCCAAGTCTGGCTAGCAGAATTTGAATCACTAGTATTTGTTGGCTCCAGTGTTATAGAAGGAAGCATGATTTCCTTGACATGCCAAGTCATAAAACAAAAAGTATTAAGTATTTTTTTGTACAGAAGCGTAGTTAAACAAAATATCACTGGTCAATATACGTTCAATCAGGCCAAATACGATGGTTCTATCTCTGGTTGATGATTTTGTATGGCCACCTTCCGCCTCCATCATGAAACCAGCTGCATAGTCCCATGTTATTTGAACGTTTCAAAAGTTACATAAGTTCGCCAAGTTTCAGCTTGATCGGATGCCAGGAAGTGCATGAAAAATGCATTACTAGTTGCCGAACACACATACGAATCGAGGTAATTAATAATATCTTTAAGATAAATAAAAGCTTGTAAAAACACTTACATCAAAGAAATGTGGCCTCAGTCTTCCTATGGTGTACTTGGCGACATCGGTGGTAAGCTGCTGGCAGGCGCAGCCGAAGAGAAACACGCCGACTACCTGGTAGGCTTCCCAGACCCAGGCGGGTATCTCCCGACCGAGGACCTTGCGGGACCGCCCGCCGACGTAGTCGCGAAGTCTTATCCATTCAGTGAGGCACATCTGAAAATAATAAATGGACATTTGACAAGCTGATTTATTGGTGCAGATATAAACTTGATGAGGAATATAATGGTCTGGTCTCGAGTCCGTAAGTGAATTTTTTCCATGACCCCATTTGCAGGCCAAGTTAGATTAGCTTAGTTCGCAACGCTGAGATATACTCGTATCTTATACTTGTTGTTTGCGGTCTGCACATATATATGAAAAACTACCTCAGCTAAGCAAGCTTAACTTAAACAAACTTAGTTTAGCTTTTAGTCTGCAACTGGCTTTAGGTTATTAGTATATATCTATATGTATAATTTCTTTTATTTCGTTAGCTGGAATCAGTTGGATTTTAGTAAGAGAAAAAGAATGGACTAAATATAAAATCTTCATTGATATCCAGGAGCCCAACTTTTAATAGATAACAAGGGCCAGAACGCTAAACTAAATTAACAGAACACGATTATGAAATCCTCGACACGAACAAACTGCTTCTGACATCAGTGAAATATAAAGATGTCATCAGAATAAATTTCATCTTGGTTTCAAAACCATTATTCTTGAGAAAACTTAAGAAAAAATAAATGTAGCTGAAAGACATAAAAACCATATCCGACAGAAAGATAGAAATGTTTACAGTAATGACACACTTTTAAACAACGGATGAAGACTACCGATATACGCATGTACTAATATTGGCGATAAGCCAACATAATTAATTAATAATTACAAACTAATCACTAGTAGGCGGTTTGCATACAAATGAGGCATAGGCGTTGAAGCGTGACTTAGCCAAGCTATTAAACAAAGCACACAATACTTCTCACGTGAAACCATATTCACGACAGAAATGCAGAATACGTATGGGAAGATTATGCGTCATCTTTTGTCCTTTTAGGCACGACTGATTTGAATTGAACAGTCAAAATAAGTATGACATAAGCCTTTCCTCTTTAATAAAATAATTTGTTCGTGATCGTCGCTCCGACATCCTGTAGGCACTTTGCCATAATTTATGGTTTTATCCGTTGACGTAGCCGCCTAAGACAGACATAGGTTTGATTGAGTATCCTCTCTTTCTCTTACTAGATTAAGTTCCCTTTCATGTTTTGTGTCCCCACTTTGCCCTCTATCCTCAGTAATAGAAATCATAAATAAATTCATATTTCAATCAACTGTTGTGTCTGGCTTTTGAACTACATTCAAAAGAAAATCTAGTTCCGGTTCGGCTAGGCCTTAACCAGACTTCACATGCCCTTTTCTTATTTCTAAAAATTTCTATAAACTACCAAACAAGGTCTTGGCACCTCCCCAAATTGAATTTGGAGCATTTCTCTCGTAATTACGTAGGTATTACATATTGTGTCTGTTGCAACTGGCCTTGTGCCTGATACGGTACAGGGTCGGGTCGCACGCGCGTGGAATATCATACCATATATGAACCGTTGCTGATTTATCTGCCTCGTTACCATATTGATTTCAGAGCTGCAGGAAAGCTATTCTCTGTAAGGGATTGTAAGATCGTATATCTGCATGCCTAATAGGATCTATTTATGATACTGGAGTTATGCGTGGGGCTATTTTTAGACACGAAAATTATGTGTTTCATGAGTGAAATTCATGTTCATAGAAGAAAACGGTTCGCGATATCGCCGCGTGAAGAGCTTGTGAGTTAGGGTTCTATAAAATACTGATCGCATGTTTTGAAGCAACGTAAAGTGACTTATATAATATATAAGTCACTTTACGTCACTTTAGGTGTACGAGTACATAAATATCCATAATATGATTAACTTTAGTATCTACACAATCACGACACCCCATAAACTTAAGTTAATGAGTTACATGGCCATGTTATATTTAGCATATCCGCAACTCTAATAGGGTCACTGCCCACATAATTTCCCGTTACTGGGTTTCATGACAATTTTGCATACGTTATCTTCGAAGCCGGGAACTTGATAGCGAAAATGGTCCTAGATTTGCTGCAATTCTATAATTATACATGTGAGATATATGTCAGTAATATGACCCACGATGTCGGAGAAATTCTTTAGTAATTATACAGGCAGGAAGGTTGAAGAAGCCCGGAGAAGAAGATGCCTACACCTACCCGACTTATTGAAGTGACCGATTACAACTTAAAGGAAACATTAGATTTTTCAATAGTGAAACCACATTTTTGAAAAGTAACTTGCTTGGTTTTGCTACAGAATTTTTAAATGATGTTATACAACTACGGAATGTTCTTTTTCAAAATCTAGTAGTTTCGATTGGTCACGCTAGCGACTTGAAAATTGTTTGCATGCAGTTTTCAGAGAAAAATCGGTACCATCAACATTTAAGGTAACCGCTTCTATCTTTCTTCGTCTTCTTTCGAACATGTATAGGAGTAAAGTTCTATTGAAGGTTCTTTCCTATCTTTGTTGGTTCTACCTGTTGGCAAGTAAATAGTGCTTCAGATTGTGTCAATATATATACAGTCTGACATCTGAAGAGAGACACGATTGCAAATATATGTTAGTCAATATTTACTCAATATTCATTTGAAATTGGGTCAAGTTGATCCTGTATCGCCAGTGCGTTCGTATTTACTTAGTATTTTCTGTCAGTATATGGATCCTTTACTATCATATTATGGAGGAGTTGTTGAACTTGAATTTCTATCATTGTATGTATAGAAAATGAATAGGCGTAGCGGTTTAGGCTGTGCGTTGATCGATCAGTCAATCAGTCAGACAGTTTCTTCTTTTATATATATATATATAGATTATAAAACCGGTCCGTGGTTTTTAGCTTTATAGTTTTAAGTTCTCTCATATTTCCAATGAATCATACGATATTACAGGGAGCCTGCCGTTTTGCCGAAAATATTTTGTCAAAATTTCACTACCCAAACAAATTTTAGCAACCTTTTTTTATACCAATACAATATTTGGAATAATTTTAGTACGCAATTTTTACTTGGCAGAATATTACTAAGGATAGTGTCATTAAGGCATTTGGTCTTTAATTAAATGATTTCTTACAGCAAAAAATCTTTAGACAGTAAACATCCCCCCACATCTGGCTCCCAGGGTATCAAGAACCTAGCTGACAAAAAGGAGCGAGCGCAGATAGCGCGAGCGACGACATTTTTGCCAGAAAACGAGAGACAATTAAAAATGTGAGCGCGACAAGCGCAGCGAGGAGCCAGAAAAAAAAACAATATATTCAAGATTAGACAAGTAAAGTAATTTTGCTACTTTTATATGCAGCTCAAAATGATATTTTTTGCTTACCCTCTGAGTGCTTACCAAAATTATATTAAACAGGTCCATGTTAAACACTGGTACTCTAGCTGAATCCGGTTAGGCTGGAAGCCGACCCCAACATAATTGGGAAAAGGCTAGGCAGAGAGAGAGGAGCAGCTCATTGCAGCTTTCTTTTCGATAAAACATAGGTAACCCAATTTTTTGTCATTGACCAAGCAATTGACTGAATAGAAATGGTAAATTGAAAACTGACGATACTAAATATTTGGCTTATTTTATTTTGCGTAAAATGTGTTATTCCAACTGAAATATTTGCCCACATAAAAATTGGTAAAAGTATTAGTTGGTAAACAAGTTATTGTTGAAACGTTCACTTCCAAACATTAGGTTTGCGTTACAATTATTTGTGAAGAGATTTTTTGCTAAGTAATCAATAATTTCGTTTGGCAAATTAAATTATGCGGAATTTTGTTTGGGAAGTGATAATTTGTCAATTTCTTTTCGATGAAACATAGGTAACTCGATATTATAACATCTCCAAAGAAAATCGTAGGATCATCATTCCCATATCCATTGTTTCAATTTATTTGGGGTCGTTGCAACATATCTTCTTTCACCAGTCGTTATCACAGTAGACACCCATTCTCTAAATATATGAACAAAACAATCAACTTGAATGGTTTTTCCGATTCGCCTTCACCATTTAAATACTACAAACAAAGTAAAGATGAAATCCGATATTCAAGTAATAAGCCAGACAAAGAAACCTATGTCAACAAGTAACAGAAAGTTGCAAGTACGGTACCACCGGATCATAATAGCAAACTATTATGAATAGCGAAATATTATTACTTATGCACTATTTCACAGTAATTACACCTAGGCATTGTTTGCATACGCATTGTTTTGATCAACGTTAATAACACTGCGTTTGTTCTGCGACTAATTAGCGAAGGAGGAGAAGCTTATAATTGAATTATTCAGTGAGTGTAGAAGTTGATGACATGTTTGTAAATACATTGTAAAGGTTTCTTATTTGTTTGGTTCAAGTTTGAACTACGTACCCCAACGTACCATTTGCTGGAGTGTCCCGAATGTCCACTTATTTGCACGCTAGATGACTTGTACAATACCTCTGACGATGCAAGAAGTTTGTCCACCTACTGGGCCCAAACATTATGATTAAACTTACTGCATTATTGGCAATGCAAACTGTCCCTTAACAACTCAATATACTCCTAACAACTTCGAGTTTTATGACTATCGGAACGATAAGGATGATAAAGAAGAAAATTAATCTTGCTCACCCAACTCATAAGGATATCCTCCGGCATTAGGAATTCAATAAGTTTATGTGTTATGAAATGCGAAAAAAGTACTACAGCATCCAAAGGAGACATTGAAGTTTCAATAGATGGAGTATTTAAGTGACCTATCATAGGCAATAATCACTGAACATCCACTTTCTAGAAATCACAGATTGCAACCACCCTCCGCAATATCTGAAAAAAGTTAGACTTCTTTCCAAACCCAGTAACTGTAGACCTGATTATTACTTTTAAATAACCAATAAAGACGATAATAAACACAGCAATGCTCACCGCAACAGACAGACAAACAACAAACATTACATAAGAACCAGATGATCTTCCGCCCGCGCCGGACTCAAGGGCGTAAAACATAAACAGTGAGTCATAGTGAACTTGTAGGTGCCTTGACCGTGTGAGGAGAGTACGGTTTTCTCTTATATGGCATTTGATTTATAATGTTTAAGGTAGGAAGATATTTTATAACAAAATTACGAAGATTTTCGTCTTGGTACTTTAAAGGACTTAGCGTCCGTCTTTCAGGAGATGATAAAAGGCAATTTCGAGCAGTAGACGGCTTTAGACTGGATGACGATGATAATCTTAAAAGAGAATCAAAAGATTTAAGATCGATAGTAGGATGGGAGGAAGCATTTATAAGACTTGCTACACTATGCTATTTTAAAGAGACTTACAAGACCAAAATCTTAGATACGCAAGGAAGTAGATGAGGAACTGAGCCGGAAGGCTACCTTTTGTTGCTCTGATATATTGTTTGTACTCTATAAGACGATAAAACTCCACGTCTTGGTGGTCAATTTCAAAACCATCGAGGATAATATGGTGGACCATGAATGTAGGAATAAAGAAGAATTGAACTGCGACTGCGACTTTTGTGTACTACAGAGCCCGATATTCTATACCTAATCAATTTGGATTAGTTTATCATGAACAACTGCATATTTTTTTTTTAAGCCGATCTCGGCATGTTATCAGTACAAATACACTAAGTAGTGTTTGTAATCTCTTGTAAATAATGGATAAAGGTTGCAATATATTGCAAGGATTAGCGTCAATACTGACAAGTTTTTAACCGACTTTCCAAAAAGGAGGAGGTTCTATTTTCGACTGTAAGTTTTTTTTTGTGTACGTTCACAGATATCTCCGTCAATTGTGGAATGATTTTGAAAATTCTTTTTTCAACTTATCTATTGTAAGCGCCATGATAAGAAGTCCTTTTTATAATAGCCACTCTCTTCCTTACTTCTTCTGATAACTTTCCTTTCGTAACCCCCAAAATAAAGGTCCAGGCCTAGTTTAAGGGTTAGGATCAGATTTGTGACAATACATTTGTGTACTATTTTATTATGACTTGGTTGTAACATGTATATCAAAGTGTCAAACAAATATTTTAGACATTCCCGAGAATAAAGAATGAAGGATAATCTTGCTATTGTACATTGTATGTTGCCATTGGCATGGCCACTAGATAATATATTACTAGCATACAGTGCCTCATCCCATACAAAGAAACCGTGCCGACGTAACTAGCGTTTTTCGTCTGTAAAACTGATTATTTTTATAAGTACATCGATCACGTTCGGTTCCGTCCCACGGTGATAGATGGTGTTAGCAGCGACTTGCAAGTAAAAGAGTTTACTCGGTTCGTGTTTTTTTTTCTTTTAATACATATACGATTTGTTTATAGTTTTTTTTTTGCATGTTTTTACAATTTCATTGTACCGAAATTTGAAAAAAATCGAGTGTTACACCTCAGTAATTTAAAACCGCGCCATCTATTGGAATCAATTTTTATTTATTTATTTATTTATATATTGAGCAAGGCACACCAACGATTTTAAATAATCCGTTCATATAATCTGTGAAATGTGAATTAAGAGCCCAATATTCCATAATTTTGTGCTTAGGAGAGTTAAGAACATAAAATTTTTATGATCAATTCTAGAAAAATGGTAATTTTACACACAATTCAACGTGACATCTAGTGGTATTTATTTGAACCAAATTTCCTGGCTATAGTTTCTTATCTTCCAATATGACGGACTCCCAAAGATGGCGGACCAATTATTTTTATGCACCCTCTTTATGGGTATCTTTATGGGTGTGATTTACTGGGATATGAAAAAGCTTGTTTTTAATTCTTTTTAAAATTAATGTTGTTGTTGATTATTCTTTGGTAAAGCTTCAATGAATGGTAACCCAAAACTACCAATAGTGAAGGTACATCATTCCACGTAAGAAGTTGGCCGCAAAAGAAAGAGAAAGATAAGGCAACGTGTAAATGGGAGCTAATGGCGTGCTAATGGGTCCCAGATAACGTGTGCAAACAAGATTCTTTGGTGTTTAGCATAGAACTGTGTACGGTAGTGTTTGACGGAATATAAGGCTCTATTGTATTTTTGAGAAAGAGTGAACTAACTAGAGAACTAAGAGCCTTTAAAGGAGGAAAATACATTCACGCAGATATCTTTGTAGTTTACTTTTCTGATTGTTTTCCGTATATTGGGTAAAATGAATAAATAAATCACATATACATAACATCAAACAAAGTAATTTTATATGATGCTGTATAACAACTATTTACTGCCGAACTTATTTTTCAAATCATCCCTCCCAACCCTTTTTAAAGCACTTTCGAAGTTTTACGTTATCGCTACAGAATGACATTTAGTTTAGAGCCCATGGTCAACCATAATACTAAAAAAGATGAGCTAATCTTTCTCCTTTTTAGATACGAGTAAAACAACAATCATCAGCCATCTACATAGTTTTTCTTCCAATCATACCATGATAGAAATGCCTCGTCTCGACTAATTAGAAGATATTTCCCTCCATTGCTCTCCAATTAGCTGATTCACAGTACTTTACGATTCTCAGTAGCGATACACATCTACATCGCTCTGATTACTGTAGAATCATACTCGTAGATCAATCATATGCCATGGCTATTTATTTGATTTTCACAATGGAGAAAGTTTTACGTTTTAGAAATATTTTTTAAGGCTATAACTTGGGTTATGTTATGATTGGAAGTCATCGATTCAGCGGTAATTTCAGCTCAGCTTCAGTCCATTGCTAGATGAAGACCTATCTCGACTAAGACCGTATCTGAGGCTGTCAAAATGTAAGCTAATTGAATAAATCATAAGTTTTTAACCGACTTTCCAAAAAGGAGGAGGTTTCTATGTTCGCCTTCATGCTTTTTTTTATGTATGTTCACTGATATCTCCCTCAATTGTGGACCGATTTAGAAAATTCCGACCCGGCCTCCCACTAGGTGGACCTGACCAGGTTGGCCATGACTAGGTTGCGGGAAGGCGCTGAATGTGAGACTCACGGGATCGATTAATTTGGCGATGCCTGGGGAGGCCTATGTCCAGCAGTGGAAGATTTTCGGCTAAAATGATTATGAGGATGATATAACATTTCGAAAGCGCATTGTATACACGTCAATTTCAAACATTTTGAATCTTTTGAATATTGTTGGTTCTGATAGATTGTCAATGTCTTGATGTTGTGAAGCAATTCAAATTGTATAGATAGGCGACATCACACAACACAACTGAAACAAAAAAGAATAGTTCAAAATAATACGGTAATATTGCGCTTAACTTGTCCCTAGCTTCTAATATCTGTTTCTCTATCTAATAGGAAGCTTCGCCTACTATTCTGTTCTATATATACTGATCAGGCTACGTCCTTCTTCATATAAAAACGGCAATTAAAATTGATGTCAGGCAATAAAGTTTATAGAAAGCACTCCTGCGAACCCGGAAAATTAAATATCCCATCAACATTTCACCAAGCAAGGAGCGTTGAAGGTAGTTTAACGAACCTTGATAATGAACAGTGTCATGGCAATGTCCAATTAAAACATACTGCAATTATCTAAGCACCAGAAGCCGTATAACTTATAATAATTGCAATACAGCTCTAGGATAATAAGCTAGTCTAGGCCTAGCAACTAAAATAATGGGCCAACGGTAAACGTTTAGAGACAATGATTATACAGTATTATTTTAAACCCACTGTCAATCTTTCAGGAGTTAAAATTAATCATGAATATGAACAAATTTAATAATGGGAACAACCCTGAAATTTCGTAAAAAACCAGCTGTGCAACAACTTCTCACGTTTTCTTGCAAAATGTTACTGAACAGCTGCAATTTTTTGCATCAAACTTTTATATTCTTAAGAACTTTCACCCCCTCAAAATGTCTACTGACTTAAAGTCTCCCTGTGGTTATCATTATCATCAACAACCTTCTCCTAGGGCATAGGACTCCTCTCTGTGAGAGGTAATGGGCCGTAATCCACGACGCGGGCCCAGTGCGGATATTATCAGCCTATTCTGTCCCACTGCAGGGCTAAGGTCTCCCATCCTTCCTTCCGAAACTCACAATTTTGCTCTCAAATGGTCAAAATGAAAGCTCCAAAATGCGTTAATCAACCTGCCCTTATTGAACACAATTCACACACAAAAATATTCAATTACGTAAACGAACACAATTACGCACAAGTACAATTAGAAGAAAACGAAAAGCACCGAGAATCCATTGACTCTAAACTCTCCATTATGCATTCATTATTTTAAACTGCAGCTTGTAAAGATGAATATATTAGTAACACGCTAACTACGCTAATTTTACCAGAGTATTTTCTTGCCAATTAGCCTATATAATGTAAGTGTGTATATGCAATTATCTTTGTGGTTACACATAAACTTGTCATGTAACTGACGTGAAGCTGGCAGCAAGCAAAGATTCTGTCTTCACAGTATGGGGTTGCGTTAAAAGACGTCCCGTCAGGGTGATCCTGCTGGTTGCTACAAAAACAGTAGTGAACCTGACTATTCAATCTTTTTACTAAAACAGGATCTGTGCTTAGAGAAAAGTCTTGCTGACAGGGTAGAAGTTTGTATGTCCACTAAAGCAACCATGTAGTACTCGCCAGGTTTGGCAACGATCAGGTGATAAGCATATGTATCGTAAAGTTGCTAGGGTCTAAAATTTCATGATAAATATGTACCTATACCTACCTACTGAAGTCAGCCCGCTTCGTTGCCACGAAGGTTGCCACCAATAGATTAATGATACATAGATATAGTTTTAGATGATAGAAGGAATCTTTAAATACCTAATAACTATTATAAGGTAGTTAATGATTTTATCTCTAAAACTACACCTCTCCATATTTCCTGCCTCAGGCTACTTAAGAGTTACTTCTACATTCTCCCGTAAATTGCCGTCAATTAATACACACATCTATTAATAAAATAAATATACAATTTAATGTATTTATAGACATTGTTTATTTATATATGCCGCGTTAAAATAGCGTGCCTACGTCCATGCAAAACGACGAGGGAGAGAATCGCATGAATTCACTTGTAATATGCATCGACGCATCGACCCGAGAACCGGTTTTTGTAGGACATACCAAAGGAGCAATGGAGCAAGCTGAACGAACGTCTGATAAAGACACGCTTTCCTACCGATACGGATACTGCAATCATCTTGATTTAAATGTATCAGTCTGACTTTAATGTAAACGATATGAGCAAATACGAGTACGCTGGGAAAGATGAATGATTAATGTGTCCTACAATGTCAGGTTTATTGAAAACAAGTGTGCGTATGAGTACCTTTTCAAGAAGCCAAGTATATAGATGTTTATGCGTCAGCACATCGCATTATTCATTATGGTTTCAGAAATTTACTTGGATCATTGTCAGTGGGAATGATAATCCTAAAGCTTTCTTCAATCGCTCAGTATTTATCGTATAACCCTTTACATAGATTTTATTCCTAAACAGTTCCATTATCTAAAGAGAGAGATTTCGAAACCATTTCCAAAAGATTAAGACTTATCTTTTATTTCTTGCTCTGGTATTTACTTTGAAGCAACATTGTTATCTTTTCCACACATTTTACGGTGTGTTCAAGAATTCCTGTCACTAAGTACGAAACCAGAAACCGAAAGGATTATTGACAAAATAGGTGTAATAATCGTAGTTCAGGATTAACACGCTATTTCTGTAGAAGTAGTAGCATATGTAGAAGCTAAAGAAGATCGTTTAAATATCACCTAAGACTTTGGAGACAAAGAAAACATAGTTAGGGTTAATGAGGCTAATAAACAAGAAGGTGCTAACAAGAAATGGCTATTCACAAAATCAATTCTCAAGCTGAAGATAATCATCTATTCAACATAGAAATGCCAATGTTATGGGTGTTTGAAGAGATTTACATATACAGGGAGAGTATCTAACGACATGTGAATATAAATTTGACGAAAGAACCATAACATTGAGGCTATAATGTCAAGGACTCGCCTTGGCATCTGATAATGTTCGAAATACTTACTTACCTACATAAAATAGGGCTTGGGGAGCACTATGCCAATATTGTGGGTGAAATATGTACGGTTTGGAATAACAATATTATCTTGAGTATTTGCTTATATTACACCTGTTTGATCATACTGAATGAGATGGCCTATAAGCTGTATAATATTATTTACTTGAATGAACGTGATTATTTACTGAACTTGTTTGATTAAGCCATCAGATAGAAATTGTTGATGTTATCAACACTTTCTTCATAATATGGAAGAGAAATAAATATTTATGTTATGTTAATATGCTCGATAACTTTAGCTAACTTCTAAATAATGGCTTTTACTGATTCGACTGAAGAATGTACTAGCAAGTCAGAGATGAATTTAGATACATTGGGAAGTCAATTGTGACACTAAATAAAACTAACAGTATTAAAAATGACAGTTACCATCACAACCATATTCGAAGACTTTAACATTCTTGTTAAAATTCCAAGACTCTTTTACGATGCAGATAGGAATCACAAAAACAATGCATGTTGAAGTTTGCATGCGATTTATTTGCTCATAAAACCGATGAAGCATGTCAATGACATTGCGGACAGCGTATTTGCGCTGACTATTATTACGGCAAGTTGCGAAACTGCCGCTGAAACTATTTAAACGTCTCGCATGTAACTAACTGTACATGCGATATACTGCTAATGGTCTCCTCTGAGAGTCATTAATCTTATTTTCTGCTTTTATCCCGCTGGTGAAACATCGTGGTCCGCCAATTATACCTTTTTAGCCTTGAATGTGCCGAACAGCCATTGCGGTCGCGATGTATTAAATCGAATATGTCCAAAGTTAAAAAATAAAAACAGACGATCAGAAAACTAATCTGCGACATACTACTACAAAGTACAGACATGGTAGATTGAACAAACTATTAAACTGTACTAGACAAGAAGTTGAAATACCTATTTAACATGTTGTTTAGATTATGCAATTGCCTTTAACTGCACTATAACCATTTCTTTACTGATTTTACAAAGAACTGACTGCAATAAAAATACTGTAACCATTGCATATAAATTCGAAGTGAAGTTAACTGCTTAGTACAGAAGACAACCACAGTTTGCTTGAAGAATGTGCGGAGGATAAGGCAATAAAGGTATAACCTTTAAACAAGACATTGGACACACCCAAGCTTTGAACGACCTCTCAGCCCTTTTCACAACAAATTACACAAATACACACAACTAATGAAACAACATTCCACAAAAATTTACGTGGTGCGAAGTCTAAAAATCAGACGTATCTGTATCCCGTATGCTAAATATAAAACCCATTACCCGCCACGAGACAGTTAATTAGGTATCAATTTCCTAGTTATACTAAATATTAATAATAATAGTAACAAAGCGATACAGGAATATAATACAATGTAAGTACGGTACACCTGCTTTCCTATAGTATGTAGTACTTCACAGCCTACGATGATTTCCATATTGACATTGTAAGAACAATAGGTTTTGACCCAGAGAATTACCGTACGAAAAACATAGTTAACGACAGCAGTTTATTATCTTCACGCAAAACTTTTATGTTAACTGAGGGTGTTTAAGTATCAGCAAATTGGATTTAGGTTTCTTATAACAGCTCATTGGAACAACTAAATCTGAAACTAAATTCGAAGTCGCTTTAATTCTAATGGATACATGCGTAGTACGATTGCATAGAGCTTGTAATACATTACGCTGATATCTATAGCACTAAAATGTTTTAAGTTAAAAGCCATTGGACGCATGTTTGTAATTCCCAGTACCAGGAAATATTTAAACAAACAGCTATGAGGTACTATCTATCTAGCCATTCCAGGTAAAATAACTTCACATTTTGCCGAGCATAAGCTCACGGAACAAGCAATGCCAACTGTCTGTCAAGAGTTTCCTAGACATATAAATATTTCAGGAATATAGTTTTCGGAAATATTTTGTTTTGAGATTATTGACCTAATGGTAAATTAGATGTTACGTATCGTTGATTACATACACAGTTTAATTACTGTCCCAAGGTTAGACGAGATCCAACGACCTACTTTAAAAGTTGAGGAAGTTATTTTTTATGATGGACTGGAAGAAAAAACAAAGATGCGGTAGACATCAGCTAATAGCTATTAACATATGGTGGCTATTGTTTTTGGCGCTGGTACATCTACTGCCGCTGGCGACAAGGAATGCCCCCAATCCGACGTTGTGTAATGAATGGCACAAGTCCGAATTAACTCCTAGGAAGTTCTTAGACTGTGAGAGACTCCGCTTACTACAGTTCCGATTTTGATTCACGTCCTAGAGATCATTCACTATTCGATCTAATTGCGGTAGTGGCAATGCTGCAATTATATATCATCGATGCAATCAATAAACCTTGTGAGTATAATCAAAAACAAATTATAAATACGGTGTAAAATTATCTATTTACTGAATTATCGGATTATTCAACCGCAGTTTGAGGTTCAAAAAAACTAAGGTAGCAAACTATAACACTTGAGTCTGCAAAGTGTTTCACGATTTCAATCCTTCTACTATTATAAACGTGATAGTTTGTGAGGATTGATTGAAGGATATATGGATGTTTGTTACCCTTTCACGCATAAACTACAGCACGGATTTTGATGAAACTTTACAGAAAAAACTTATACATCAGAATAACACATAGGCTATCATTTATAAAGATATTGGGAGAAGTAGTAATAACACGCGGGCGGAACCGCGGGCGGCAGCTAGTAATATTTATAAAATCCATTGTTAGTCTCCTCATAAAAGATTTCAAAACATAAAAGACATTACGTTTATTTAATGACATCATTTTATTCAGAAACATTCGTGACTTCAAATCTAGTCTGTGCCTCTTTATGTTCTTTAATATCAAAGACTATAGTAATAGTCAACAAAGAAGTTTGTTTATTCTTAGTCAGACATTCAGCGTATTATCCGAAAACTGAACAACGTTGCTGTCCTACTTTACGTGAATAGTATTTAAGTCTAACATTTATGGAAATTTTTGGCTGGAATCGAAAGGCGAATGCGGAAATAGTATACAGAATTTTTACGTGGTTAAGACCAAATAAAATTATAGGGACTAGACAAAAGGCTTTTTTGCCTTCGCCATTCTTAATAAGGGGCTTTACTAATCAGTTAAATTTCAGTTCCTTTTGATAAACATCAGAAATAAAACGAGTTTCAAATCAACTGTATCGTGAATAGTATTTAAGTCTAAACTTTTGTGGAAATTTTTGCCTGAAATCGAAAGGCGAATGCGGCAATAGTATTCAGTGATTTCATTAAGAATTTTTACGTGGTTATGACCAAATAAAATTATAGGGACTAGACAAAAGGCTTTTTTTGCCTGCGCCATTCTTAATAAGGGGCTTTACTAATCAGTTAAATTTTAGACCTTTTGATATACATCTGAAATAAAACTAGATTCAAATCAAGTATATCATTGAATTCAATTTATATTTTTTACGTATCCTTCAAATAAATCGTTAGAACTCCATATAGCAGTCATTACGAACACGAAATAACAATAAAATTAAAGTTTCACACATGGAGTATTAACTCTTGTAAAATTATAGTGCTATCTACTTCGCAACAACTGTTTATCTTATTTTTAAGCACTTGGCGACCACCACCAATTATTTTTACGATCCCACCATTAATTATCGCAGTGTGTGGTCTACACATTACCAGAATTTATATCAACATTTCAATTAAATTCGTAGAAAAACAAAATTAGCTAGGTTAAAACAAAATTGATAAGATACAACGTATCAAATGTCGCGCGTTGAAAGTCTCGCAAATATTTGTTGTACCTCATGTTGATATGAACAAGGGCAATTAGACTATAATGCGAAACCAAATATTGCTGATAGATACATAGTTAAAACAGATGGCTGCGTCAAGTGTTTTTCCACAGCAAAAATGTCTGCTTTAATTTATTCCTAATTGCAAGAACAGATCTGCTGTGCGATTATTTCAGTATATGTGCGTACGTGTTTAGCGTCATGTCAATATTAAATAAATCAGTTCCAGCGAGATCGATCAGAATATGCTTTATAAATGGTACACCATAGTAAAACAGCATATATAATGTCGAGGAAAAACACATTAGACACGACCAAGTTAAGGTAAAAACCAGTGGAGCCGAAAAGAGACAAAAAATTCTATGGTCAGACAGTTTACCAGTAGAAGAAAAACCAAGAAAGCAGGCAAGGCAATCCTAAAGACAGACAGATAAAAGCAATCCCAGAGACAACAAAAATAATACAATACACAGACGCCGACAAGTTGTTTACGCAGTTACGGAAAATAGACGGACGTGACTGAAATGTAAATACAGAAAATGCTAATGTGGAAATGATTTGGTTGATGATAACGAAGCTAATAATAGACGACAAATAGAAAACCATTTCCAAATAGTAGGAAATAACCTTGATAAGGATTTGAATGAAAATTTAGCACCCACATAAAGTAGAGTTGTGCCAAAATGATGTTGCGATTGTATACGATTATACTCAGTCTTTGTAAACGATAGACAATTATGCCGCTATGCCAAGTTTTCCACTTTTGTAAAGCTTTGCATCGGCGGGTTTTTTGAGCTTATAAAGTGCTTCATCGACGTCTGTATAGACCGATGGGATATTAACATTAGGACTAAACTAAGTACTCTCAATTGGATTAATTGATTGTTCTTATTCACCTAACACAAGTTTATCCACGTCTCTTTTTACTAATTTATCTGCAAGGTTTTGTTTTGTCACTAATAAGCACATGATGATCGATAGTATCTGTATAATTTTACAGATCATAAATGTCTTCTAACTTCCTTATTGTTCACTTTCTTATTATTTGGGGTAAAATTTTCTCACTTTTCGACGCTAAGACAATCTGTTATCCAGTTCATAAGTATTGCTGATAAATTTACTTCTTTAGTAACAAAAATAAATGCCCGCAATCGTTATTCATAGGTACACCGGAACGATTTAGTGGGTGTTACGATATTTTAGTACAAAACAGTGACATTGGAGTAGTATAATGATTTTCAGAAATAAAACGTTGACGTAATATGTAAATAACGGTGGCGGGCTTTTTCTCAGGAAAGAAAATCTGGGCAATCCCAAGCATCATAGAAGTGTTTAAAAAGGCATACCCCATTCATTGATGAAAATAGTAGATATGAGGATGCTGATAGAATAAAATCCAACGATATGTTAAGGAAAAGACAAGACAAAGAGAAACAAAAAGTAGAACAACGCCTTTGAGAAATCTTTAGCATTGGCACTTAACAATCATTGTGGAGACACATGGATTACAAAAATAAATAATAATATCCACTTGGGTGGTATGAAACGCAGATGACCTACAATATATATTTTTAATAACAATTTAAATACTTTAGTATCAACGCTCAATGACGAAATGTCCATTAGTCTAGATAACATTTGGCTTATAGTTTCAGGAATTATACCCGAGTTTGGCTATTAATTAATTTTTATTATAGACGTTGACAATAATAATGATTATACAAACGTTAAACCCTGAAAAGTACATATACCTACTTCTTCTTTTATAGATAGGTAATCCTTTGTGTATAGCTACTATTTTAGAATTATTTCATTACGACCTTTTTAACCGAATTCCCAAAAAAGGGGACGTTATCAATTCGGATGTATCAATTTTTTTTTGTTTGATAACTCTCGAGGTGGTCCCATTGTCACCAAGTCAGAATTTGATAATGGGATCCCATGGAAATCGAGGGAACTCCTCAAATATTAAAGGCGTCCCATTGTCACCAAGTCAGAATTTGATAATGGGATCCCATGGAAATCGAGGGAACTCCTCAAATATTAAAGGCGTCCCATTGTTACCAAGTCAGAATTTGATAATGGGATCCCATGGAAATCGAGGGCACTCCTCAAATATTAAAGGCGTCCCATTGTCACCAAGTCAGAATTTGATAATGGGATCCCATGGAAATCGAGGGCACTCCTCAAATATTAAAGGCGTCCCATTGTCACCAAGTCAGAATTTGATAATGGGATCCCATGGAAATCGAGGGCACTCCTCAAATATTAAAGGCGTCCCATTGTCACCAAGTCAGAATTTGATAATGGGATCCCATGGAAATCGAGGGCACTCCTCAAATATTAAAGGCGTCCCATTGTCACCAAGTCAGAATTTGATAATGGAATCCCATGGAAATCGAGGGCACTCCTCAAATATTAAAGGCAAACATATAGTCATTCTCGTACTTTCATGAACAACGCACGCATTTACAGTCATAAAGTATATTTTGGTGAAATGGAACTGATGAAGAAGATCACAGATGGCCACTGGAACTCCTTAATAAGTTTATCATGAGTATAAGATATCTCGAATAGTTAAGCGACTGCTATATGTATTTGCTTCATATGATGAAGCAAATACATATAAATAAATGATACTTATGAAAATGGTACCATCGAATTGATCTGATGATGAAGCCGAATGGTAGGCACTGGTACTCCGTAATAAAACAATGTATCCTAGCCGTGTTTGAGCTTATTGGAATCGAAATGAAATGTACTCTGGTTATAAATTATTTTCATGGTAATATGAGGTACTAAAACAAAGAAGTGAAAATTAAAATAAAATTTACAAAAAAATTAAACCGACTTCTAAAACAAAACACTACAAATCGATAAATAACTTTGTTTCCCGAAGTCGGTGTCGAAAAACCAAAAAACAATAGTTTCCAAATAAGAGACGTCGGTGTCTGTTCGGAAAACAAAGTCATTTATCGATTTGTTTGTAGTGTTTTGCTTTAGAAGTATTTTTTTTATGATTACTAGCGACTGATTCTAGTCCGAGATAAACGTTACTTAGCACGTGCTTTGGTTTAGCATTATTAATCAATGACGCACAACTGTCAAACTAAAAGAGTAAAATAGACAGGAATTTAATGCCCAAGTAGGTGCTAAGTAACGTTTATTAATCTCAGGAACATATACATCTTTTTTATTAGTAGTTTCTATATTTAAACAAGCATTAGATGCAAACGATGATGTTTTCAGTTCGTCTTTTTTTTTCTTAATATTGCTTGGCTTGTGTTTGACCAATATCTCACCTGGGGGGTTACCACAAGCTCTTAGAGCGGTATCAATTTGACCTTGTTTCACGTTTTCGTACCATGACGTCGTTTAAGAAAGCTCAATTTGATAACGCTACAAAGTTTGCTTTTGTTTAGGTTTTGATAATATTTGGATACCGATTTTCTTATAGTTCATTCAAAATTCAAACCACAGCCTGCTTTTTGACAACCAGCGATATCGTTTTTACTACAATTTTTGGTTTTGTTTGACAGTTAAAAAAAGTTGCTTTGGCGGGCTCGATTTATCAACATTTTCCAAAATATATACAAAAATTATCACTTCCGTGATCATACGGTAAGTAAAACGTATTTATTTACGCATTTATTGGATACATAACCTCTGCCAATCCCTACAGAGCTACAGGCATCATGTTATGTTATTACCTATCTACGTAGGTAAACTTGTCGATTGATTTGTGTATCTCATGCGATTTTAACATATGTGGACTAAATTTCTTGTTTGATTCTAGGTGGCGAATACATTATGAATGGCGAGTAAACCCATGAAATCATGGAGGGCAGTGCAGACGCTACGTGAGCCATCGCAACCTACTACCGCCGCGCCGTCAGCTTGTGTCTACCGACAATAAGCACAATGCTTGGGATAGATAACCAAAACAGCAGCACATGATATAATTAAAGGCTCTAAGTGTATAAAACTGTTCGAGTTCGAGGATAAATAAGAAATAAAAGAAAGCTGATAGAGGCCAACAAACGCATCGTGAAGCTGAGGGAGCTAAAATATATGAAACCTGTAAAACCTACGTACGACGAACGAAGAATGCATTTGGTGTTTTGTGATGCGTGTGCTAGTGTCTCACGTTATTGCTTATGGCTGCTTTGCTGTATTAATCCTTAATGTGCTTGTGATGACTGCCTAGTATTGTTGTGTGTGATAACCATGGACATAATCTCAATGGTGGTAGATAACTGATAACCATCTGCATCTTACCCGACTGCGTTAACAATATTGTGTGTTGGTTTGTGCACCTACTGTGATGTAATCAGGTAATAAATGTTTTTGCAGCTGGAGAATCAATATACTTTTATAAGTACCCCACGTGTTGTACATTATTTATTATTATCGTCAAACTCATCCATTCTACTTACCCTGAAAATATTCAAACAAACTCACGCCTCTTTCCCATGTGGGCAAGCAGAAACTACAACGCCACCTGCTACGGTCCTAACATACTACTTTTGCTTCATTTACATCCATACATCTAGTAATACGCAGTGGCGGTAGCTTCATAGAAGCCCAAAAGCCTGGCTTGCCTTACTAAAATGCTCGATAGAGAATCAATATCAAACCTGAACTATTTAAAAGTTCGCGCGCTTAATTCTTATCAAAATAACACAAAGTATCTACCTATGCCACACTACTTCACATAGCGATTGGTCGCGCGCAGAGTTTCGCATTTGCAGTTGTAGCATCTACATATAGCTATCTCGCTTACACGCACCGGCTTTTACCGGGCTTTCAAATACTATATCTGTCTCTTTCGCACTTATAGCGATGTGTCGTATAACGAGTTAGAAACTTGTGCGTCTTTGTAGACGTTCAGTTTGAAGATTTAAGCAGGGCTTTGCATGTGAAGTTGTACGCGTATCCGTGACCTTGTCACCTTGCCAACTCTGCAGTGTTGCCGTTTTAGCGACGTTGTGAGATCTTGGAGATTTTTAACGAGTTTGGTGACTTTTTTAAGATTTAGCAAAAATAAAAACCAGCGACTTTTGAAAATAACGAATATAAATATTCAAGCAATATCTTAAAAATAAAAAATTTGCGACATCTAGCTAGATTTTTCATATAACTGGCGACTTATTTTTGCCAAATGACAACACTGCAATGACCCGAGTGCAACTCACTTCAGTTCATATCTCTTAGTACACGGTTACCAACTTAGGGATTTTGTCCCTAAATTTAGGGACTAGAAGTGTTAAAAGGGAAATTTTTGGGGACTGGAATATTTTGGGGATTTTTTTAGGGATTTCGAACAAAACTTACCAAATCGAAAACAAAGCGTGTGTTTTCTGTTTTGTGCGTAGAAAGGAACGCACGATATGTAATTCATATCCCCTAAAAAGGTACATAGTATCATGATGGTACGATTTTCCTTATAAATCGGGATTATGGATCGTGAGTAAAACTTAATCATACTGTGGACACGATCAAGAACTTCATCGTACATATGTATGACTTCAAAAATGAGACGTCAAATGAAAGGAGCAACAGGATGATGATGTGGTTCTAGAAATAATTAACAAGTTTGCATAGTTGTATTTTTCATTTTTTTTTATCAACTTAATATGTAACGTTATATTTACCTACGAAATAATTTAGGTACTAAATAAGTATGTAGGTATAACACATATAAAATTCTATTTAGGGATTTTTAGGGAAATTCGGAAAAATTGGGGAATATTTTTGTTTATAACACAACAACACAGGTAACACTGTCTTAGTAGTCTGTGCCATTGTCATTGTCAGTTTCATTTGCTTGAGTGGGAAAAGTTAGAGTTTTTTGTGTTTTCTTAGATTTTCTCGGTGATACAATTGTTTTGGTGACTTACCTACAACAATGGAGGTAATTGTACCTTGTGAGGATTTAAAATGCGTTCAAGTTTTGATTGGCGAAGATAAGGTAAAATCTTTAAACTTTGCTCAGAAAAAACAGTTAATTTCTTCATTAAAACCGACGCCTAATCTGTCTATTTCTCAGACTAGTAAATCGCATAAACGAAAATTTAATAGATCAGTGTATAAAACTAGTTGGATTGTTGGCTGTTCGCACACTAATAAGTTGTATTGCTGGTGCTGCATATTTTTTTCGAATGAAGATTCCGTTTGGAATACATCTGGTTATAATGATTTAAATAACATATCTGGCGCCATTAAAAGGCACGCAAATTCCCATAAACACCTGTGTGCAATGGTTTCTTTCGGAAATTTTGGTAAACAACGAATTGAGACATCTATATCACGCCAGATATCTGAGGAAATTTCAAAATATAACACGCGCGTTGATAACAACCGTAGTGTATTTCAAAGATTAGTCGATATTGTTTGTCATTTAGCACAACAAGAACTTCCTTTAAGAGGTCATGATGAGTCCAAAACTTCATTAAATAAAGGCAATTTTTTAGAACTGGTCTCGTTAATTTCAAAATACGATGTCGTTTTAGAAAAGCATATGCAGCATCAGGAAACTGACAAACCGGGGCCGAGTTATTTATCTAACAAAATTCAAAACGATATTATTCATTCCGTAGCCGATGTGATGCAAACTTGCATCGATTACGAAGTTAGGCATACAAAATTTGTTTCAATTATTATTGACGAAACCCCCGATGTTAGTCATAGAGAACAACTGTGCTTGATTCTGAGATATTATTATAAAAATGAAATTCATGACCGTTTTTTGGGCTTTCTTAATGTTTCGGAAAGTCGCACAGCAGACTCACTCTCTAATATTATTTTAGAATTATTGAATAGACATGATTGCATCGCTAAATTAGTAGCGCAAAGCTATGACGGTGCTAGTGTAATGTCTGGTGTAAGAAATGGAGTGCAACAAAAAGTTAAAGATGTTTGTCCACAAGCAATTTACATTTGGTGTAATGCACATATTTTGGCCTTAGTGTTGTCTAAATCATGCAATAGAATTCAGGAGGTTAGTTTATTTTTTTCAGCCCTTCAGGCTTTGTGTAATTTTTTTAGTAATAGTACAAAACGAGCTGCTTTTTACGATACTCATTGCAGCAAAAAATTGCCTAATGCTCCCGCAACTCGTTGGACATACATGTCGCGAGTTGTAAACACGGTTTTTGAACAAAAAATTAAACTTATTGAGTTGTTTTCTGATCTGTGCGACAATCCACAGAACTGGGACGGGGATACGATTTTAGCTGCGGAGAATTTTGAAAACACTTTGCGATCTTTTAATTTCAATTTTTTTCTTTTTATTTTTCATCGGATATTTGAAAAAACTGACTGCTTGTACAATATTCTACAAAAATCACAAGTTGATGTCGGTTATTGTATTAATAAAATAAAGGATTTTCAGGCATGGTTACGTGCTGAATTTCAATCCGAATTTGATCAAATTTATGAGAATACTTTGCAAAATAACTCGGCTCCTCGTTTGAGACGCAACGTACGCTGTGCAAAAACGGAATACAGACGACTTTTTGTAGAAGTAATTGATAACATTAATACCGAAATTACTGACCGATATTCTGAAATTTATAAATTAAAGTTTTTCCAACTGCTCAACAACAAAAAATTTGACAATTATCACTCACATTTTCCTACAGAGGAATTAGATTCATTATTTGACATTTATGCAAACTATTTCGACAAACAAACATTAAAAAGCCAATTGATTTGCTTGTATTCTAGTCCTGATCTGAAAGATCGTAATGTTTTCGAATTAATTGATTTCATTCATGAGAATAACCTCGAAGATGCCTTTCCCGAGCTGTTAAAGTTAGCGTATCTTGTTGTAACTATTCCGGCTACCAGTTCTTCCGCGGAACGTGCTTTTTCGTCTCTTAAACGTATCCATACCTATCTGAGAAATACACAAGGTCAAGAGCGTCTTTCCGAATTATCAATGATAGCTATTGAAAAACAGTTGTTGGTAGAATTAAAACGATCACCAACATTTTACTCTGATGTAATTAAATCATTTCTTAAGAAAGATAGACGATTCCAATTAGAATATAAATAATTTATTTAAATTCCTTTTTACATTCTATCTAGCTATTTTTTAACTTTCGGTTTTGTTTTTTTTTTCGTCTGTAACCTGTTAGTCCTGTTACGAAGCAAGCAACTACTTACCATTACTTTGTTCCCTCAAGCAATGAAGCAAACCAAACGGCTTTTTTAAAAGCCACCGGAGGTATGCAATTGCTGATATGTTTATTATATTCAATCTAGCACTAGCATGCCTTCAGTGTGCTTTGGTTACCTCATTCACCGCACGATGGCGTAGAGCTAAATTGTATAAATAATGGGTGGCTTGCTGCAAATTTGTCATTCAACATTTCGTCACTCAACCATCAGCAGCAAGCCACTCCTGGGAATAAATTAAGAAACAAGAAGCCCGAAGTTTTACTCATCAATCAACAATTCAACATACATACAGTCCACCCTGACCCAGTAGTTTATGAGAAAATTGCGATGATACATATGTAGGTACCTACATACACAGACGAAAAGATTTTTTTTTTTTTTTTTTTTTTTTTTTTTTGAAATCTTTTTAAATTTTAGTGGGCTTGCCTTATTTTGAAACCCTAGGCACGCCACTGGTAATACGAGGATACCGGTAATGAGGCCCTCAGCCTCTGACAGCCCACCTGACCTTTCTGGAGAACATTACTAATTGACCTGGAGAATTTTACAATATGACCTAGGACGTCCCCTACCGGGTGGCGTTTTCACTCACATCTGCCTTGTAAATATCTTTTCTTAGTCGCCTTTTATTCATCATATAACTACCTATATTTAGAGGTATTTACTATACTTAGTTAATTTATACGTAATACGTAGGTATGCCTATTTTAAAAAACCCCATCTGCACGCTGATAAAACAACGAAGTTTATGTAATACCTACCTACTCATGAAAGCACCTTAGTACATAAAGTGATAGTTAAGTACATCTAATAAAATTGACTAGTAAGTACCTAAGATAACTAAACAGATTGTAAGTAAATGTCGAAGTATAGTACCTAACTAAGTGTAATTACTTCTTGTTAGATATTAATTAGAGTTGTAATTATTTTGTTTTTTATCTAATTAGCATGTACAAACTTATATAATCCTAATTCGAATGTTAAAAGATGATAAAGATAGTTTTTAAATAATTGTCATGAGATACCTACATGTTAATAATTACGCGCAGAACTTGAAAACATGATTTTTTGTTTGTGGAGATTTTTTGTTGAGGTTTGTGTCAAATGAAAGGTCTGGGTCTAAAACCATTTTATCCGTTTGAGTCATGTAAATCGGTCCACACGTTTCCAAGATAATCGCATATCATTATAATCAAAATGTAAACAAACCAGAATTTTCCTTTTTTGTTCTAAAAACTTTTAATTATGGTAAAATGTGTAAATTTTATTATTGTAATTATATGTACGTGGTTAAAGCTAGCCTTAAGACCAAATTTGTAAGGATTATGTAGAAAATTGAATAAAATACACGGCTCCAAAGATTTCGGCTAAGTCAAAATGAACGCAAGGATGGTCCATAAACACGCGGGCGTCAATTTGGGAATGACGGGCCATTCTTTTTTTGTTGGTCTGAGCGGGCCATATATAAGAAGGGAGACGGGCCACTGGACAGATGAATTCAGTCGCAGCCAGAGATTACTATTATAAACTGGTCGCAGCTCAGCCGGAAGGAGAAAAGCCGAAATCCGCGAACCAATTCTCAAGAAAATCCGCCTTTTATTTCTGGTTCTTTCTTCAGTCAAAAACGTGGATCCTTGGGTTGTCCTCTCGTACTACCCTACATACGCATTCAGGGGTGCGTGGTGACGTGTGCCACCAGCTGAGTAAGTAGGGAACTCACGACAAACATAAGTGGGATACTGTCCCAACGGGGGCGACCGTGGATAGGTACTTACAACATCCAGGCACCTTACCGCCACCGCAACAATATATATATGTGTACACATTTTACTTAATGTTATCTCTCCACTACCTTTGATAAATAAATCTGGTCAACATGACGAAACCAACTAATGCTGTCTTATTACATCAAACACTACAAATACTTCAATAAAATAAAACATAACACTGTTTTTAAACACAATTATTTATTAGGTAGGTCTACTTTGAACAGAAAATGCATTACTGATAAAGGGAATAAGTCATAGTTAAATTAACATATTTCAACGAGCTCCATGCTGGACACATATCATTGTTTTCTTACACTCCAAGGAACATAGAACATTTGTAGTAGTCTAACCCCATGCTAACCTGTTTTATTTCAAGGCGGTTCTGGGGCCAAAATAGAAAGCGCTGGTTTTATTAAGTTCTTTAGCAAATTAGGATAAAACTGTAACTTAGAAAGAAAGAAAAAGTGTTTATTTGCCACAAAAAAAACATACAAATTCATCGTCTCACTTTCTTCATTTCTTACTATTAGGTGCAATAATTTACTGATTATTTCAGAATATTTCTGGTTTTTGATGACATATACATGATGTCATAACTGTTCTCTAGAAACCAGGCCTATTACATAATATTTTTTTGGCAGTGGACAATGGTACTTTTTCTTACTTTTAGTAATGGTAAGGTTTTTCATTGTATATAACCACAACAGAGTTGGGCTCTTGTTTGGCAAAATTGTGGTGAACTGATGAACAATTTTTCATATTTGTAGGTATCCATTTCTGAGTGATAATCAATGGTGAATGGTGAAGATGATGGCTTCTTCCTTTCATCTCACCTCCATTCAAAAAGCCAGTATCTGATCCTGTAGACAAATAATGAAATATGAGTCCTGAGTTTTATAGAGTAGGCAGGTGATAGCTGAAAAACAAGATAAGTTTATTTGACAGTCACAACCCACCAGCAACAGTGTAAATGACAGTAATGAAATACCGAGACAAATTGCAATAAACTTGGCCATAACGAAAGGGTTACCAACTCAGCATTTGCTGGTCGTCAGACACCCAGCACTGGTTTTCAGTTGGCACCCAGAAGAAGAAACCCAAGACCAGTATTATATTATCTGTGCCTCTGGCCAGGCTAAATGGTACAAGATGTAAACTATTACATCAAATATTATGGTGATTGTCTTGGGAACCAAAGTTTCCAAAAGGCACTTGTTTGTCTATTATTGTGTCTGCTAATTAGCACTCAAGGGGTTAAAGTAAGTTTTTGCATTTAGAATAGCATAATAATATTAACTAAAACTTACCAATACACAGTAATAGCCATTGATGTAATAAAAGGAGGTAATAGCAGATTTATTAATCCTGCGGATATGTCTTTATGATGGGGTCTTTAACAGAACATCATTATGGTTTGGTCCTGCCATACTTTGCTACGAGTGTATCCTATAACAAAATTTGAATATTGTGTTAGGTATTAACCAAAAACAGGTGCACTTAATTAATGAGTTAGTAAGTATATTGTTTTATTTTCTACAAAATAACCAATCTTTTAAGAATAAGATTATAGATTACCTTCTTTAAGCCAAGTTAGCGGAAAGGAGCACAATGTTATTTAATTATTTTTCACGCCAGAGGACTTTATCATCTCTGTCAAGGTTTTCCGGTTGCGATTAACTTATTTACAGCTTCTTCATTATTTGTACGTGCCGCTCTGTTGTAGTTGGACAACAAATCATTTTCATTTACAGCATCCAAATAAAATTGTAGGCAAATCATTATTTATAAAAAACATGGACTTGGCTCCATATCGTCCAATTCGTCTAGGGTATAATACATCCCCTTGTCACCACGGAGAGTTTTGAAGACAGAAATTCGTGATAACATTGTGATAGCGGCAATTTTGGATAACAATCTTTAGGTCACAACTATTGGACATGTTTGTAGATATATGTAAGCGTCTCTTTGTTCATAGAATATATGGCAATCCTTTTGTCACACAACTCACAACAAACACACAACAACTTTATTGTAAATAACTTTAAAACAACGAAAATAATAAGGTACGCTTGTAAACAGAGCTCATACGACAAAAAATGGAGGTTATAAATAATCCGACCAATTTAAAAATACAAGCTTACAAAGTAAAATGGTAAGATTTGTTGCACTCTTTAATTTGTTATCATAATAATATGGAAAGTCAAGCCACAGGTAATAAATTATATCATACTCAGTCTTTTGAGATGCTTTACAGTGTCAGCTATTGGTTTTGATTTCAATAATACTTATTTTTTCTTTAAATTTATTATATTGTTGTAAAATACACTTAAGAAAATAATAGTGTAAATGTTTGACATGAATGTTTAGTATGGTATATAATTCTGTTTGGTTTTTATATGAAATAAACATCTCATGATAATTTTTATTTTAAATTTTAGTGATAGCAAAAACGACATTCTAAAAACCTTTTTTTACTTCGCTAGCAATTCTATATCGGGAAATAGATAAATATTTCAAATCATTCGTTCATTCCCAACACTAATCGGCATCAATTTGATATCGTTTAACTAAGGTGAGGGTACGATAATGAAAAGTCTCAATAAGAGCTAGAAACAAAGCGTACTCAAATTGGTATTGTTTTGTAAAAGGTGGGGGTAGGTACCCTGATCGTAAGCAATGATGTGTGAGATAATGGTCAATGGCAAGCCTATCAATATTAAGCAAAAACAAAAGACGAAATAACAAACATCATCGACGTGAACACAGACACCTCAATCAATCACCACCATGGCAAAGTACAGTAGTACAGAAAACTTAAAGCTTATAAAACTATATAAGACACATAATCGAGTATCGACTGGCATGGTGCCAAGCTGCGCCATCTTAGCGGTCAAGGCTAATGGAACGTTGAGGTTGAAATAAATATAAATGACAATCTTTATGAAGTGTTGTGGTGAAATATTTCAGGAGTTATTACTAATGTTGTGTTTGAAGGCGATGTGTGTTTTGCAGACGATTTCACTTACACTTACAAGCAGTGACATACACCAACCCGCACTGGGCCTGCGTGGTGGATTAAGGGCCCATCCCCTCTCTTACAGAGAGGAGGCATGTGTCCTCGCAGTGGGAACATTAAAAGGCTGATGATTACAAGCATTGGCACTACATGCATGTAAAAGGAAAATATTTTCTTGATGTCGTTACTTTGCAAGTCTGTAGTTACACAAAAAATACTTTAATTTAGGGAGGAAACGTTTGTGCCTTAGGCAGGATGTATGAAAAAGGTTGGACCTATCATACACATACTGAAACGGATGGTATTCAACCTCAGTAGCAACGTCTCAGACCAGCAACACCAGTAAGTGCAATGAAACTTGTTGGTGTCTAAGCAGTAACTGTAAATTTTGTCACGGTTTTAATGCCAATACAATCACATTGTACGTACGTATCTTGAGTACCTACTTTACTATCGAACAAGCAGTAAAAGTCTCAATATGTTTAAACTTGTACAGTGTACGGTACTAAAATTTAATATCATTATTTAACGCAGGCATGTTTACCGTGGAGAAGCCATTAATATTTATATGCAAATTGACACGCAAAACCTTTTAGCACTAGTGTAAGGTAAGGGGCAGGTCCATTGTTCTAAGTATTAAGATAGGCTAGCAACATAGTAATATGAAATAGTTGGTTTAAGGCACGCTTATACCGCAATATAATTTAATGTCAGTCGAGATATAGATAGATAGGGGTCGAACTAAGAATGTAATTTTTTTGAAAATCATGGTGCAAATTCTCCTACAGACAGAAAATTGCATGTTTAATCAAGATCATAAGGCTAATGGTGGTTTGGATGTATCTAAGTATACAGTGGAAGATAGTAGTAACATCGGCCAACCAAAAATCGTATAGATCTCTCGAGAATTGTATATGTGTATAAGGACGGTGATCCAAATATCTTATTCCCAGTACCAAGAGACCAGACACGAAGGCAATAAGTTGATACAAACATAAAATTGGCCACACGATCAATAAATGCCAATAAAAGTGCCCCACAGAGTACTCAGAACTGAACGAACGTTCGCTAAGGTCAAAGTCATGGATAATATAAATATTGTTCTCTACGGATCACTGGCCAACCTTCACGGGACAGTTATTGGAGTATGTCATCACCATTATTGTGGTACCTACATGCTTATTGAGGATATTAGTTTTATTGGCATTGTTGGCAAGCGACTGTTCAGTTATATCTATAGCAGCTGTCTGTACCTATTTTAGGATTTGGAAGCTTTCTTTCACCTAATAGTGAATTTTGATCTTATGAGAACAGCTAACAATGGAATCCTATGGTCATCTGATTACTTTTCAGTGGCTAATTACCATTATTTTCTTGTATAATTTACTTAATGTAATTAAAACTTTATTATACTCGGTACGTTAAATTGTATCAATTCATAATGTTCATGTTACGTTTTCGCAATGTTTCCATAAGATTATAACATAACATTTAATGCGGAAAATTATGAAACAATTGTAATTTCATCGCGAACCATAATGATAAAATTAGTCAAACATTCTTAATTATTATAATGCATTGTTTTATTGCAGGCTGTTAAGTGATTTCTACCGAGACTTATAAATGCGTAGAAAATAATAGCGCTGTGTTTAATTTAATAAGACGCAATTTTCAAACATAAGGAAACTTGTCTCCTAAAGAAGTTATTTGCAGCGAAGCAGAATGTGAAGATAAGGGAGAAAGAGGGTTTTTGTTTTTGATTGTATTGCTCCCAAGGCAGCCGCCTCCATCAAAGACTGCAGGTAGCAAAGATGGCACGACAGTTTGGTGCTAGGTAAGCTATGGTTGGATTTATAAGATATTTTTTGCCTAGCTTAATTTATGTCCCACTACTGGACTTACTCCATCTAGACGTCTCTATCTGCCGGTATCTCTAGCCAAGTTTGACCAGAACACGTGATTAGATCGACACACTACCTTCGCCGATAAGACAATAGAAAACATAATTAAAATAATAAAACAATTACGCAGAAAGAAGCATTAGAGGTAATTATAAATAATAGAAACCTGCAGTTGATTATAGAAACCATGTAGTGATTAAGCAATTAAACTATGCAACGATGGTGACAGTCTAATTTCTAATGCAGACAAAAGAATGAAAGCGTGAAATCGTTGCTTTGATTCCGACAATTTCTTTTACATTACCTTTCTCATTAGAAATTAAAACAATAGAATAGACTTCTGAAAATTCATTAAACACTACTTCAGAAGAGTTTTTACGTAATACTCTCTATTGCAGAAATAGGCGTAACTGCAAAGTTTTAGATAGAAAGATTTGTACATGAGGACCTTCCTAAAATTACTGGGTGTTTTAAAACAATAATAAGCTCGTTAAAAATCGTTCATTACTGTCAGGTGATACTCGTAAAGTGGAATGACTTTATGATTACTTTTTATCTACATTCCCTTACAAAAATATTTTTGTTCTCACAGCTCAGACATTAATTAATGTTAATTTTCAGATTAAGAGCCAGTTATATCTATAAATGCAATAAGACCGCCACACTCACTTGCGTCACTATATGAAAGCAAAACCAAGCCCAAATATAGCAATATGGTAATTGACGCACACTCAGTAGGTTCAAAAGCTTAGAAGCATAAACGGAAATAGGAAAATTAAAATAATTAATGTAACCGTAGTACATAAACATGAAAAAGGCGTGCACGCACTCTGGCCTATCCTTTACAAGCCGACTGCAGCCATTGAAAAAATAAAATAACACCGAACTTGTACTACTTACAAGTACCTGATTTTGAATAGCAAAATATTCTCCCGTAAACCAGTTTTATAGTCATAAATGATTCATACTAATAGATTCTTGTAAGAATTTCTAAACACTTCACACTCACGCTAAGAATCCAATAAATGGTATTACAAAACACAAATCACTTGGACAAATATACAACCCGTTTGCTATCAAAGGCGGAATCTAAATCAGCATACTACATACATTCGACATTGCTGCTGCGACAGTCTACGCTACAGTGTCTGTAGTCGCAGATAAACGACGTGCCGGCAAGCTGGTAAGGTAACCGTGTAATGCCGTATAATTTGATTTTCATTCATTCATTGTTAGAACTTATAAGCCAGGTTACTAAAGCAAGAACTATAAGCATAATCTTGAATGAAATATAAATAATGCAAACAAGTTACATACATTGGACTTGGGACCCGACTAACATAATGTAACCTATTTCTCAATAACAGTTTTTTTACCACATCGTGCGGACCATGGAATTACGATTGCACAAAAAACTATCACTGGTCTAAATAAACGACATATCGAACCACGGGAGGCAATTTTCAACCCTATCATTAACGATAATTTATAAACAGTTAGTCACGATAAACATATCATAAACGCTGATGTTGATAATTAAGTACCTAATTTCGGTACGGAACTTAAAGAGAGGAAATTTAATAGTACCCATAATGATAGTAAGCTACAGCGAATAGCTATAGACGATGTACCATTTTATTGCGACCAAGCTATTAAATTTATAATTCAGGTCGATGGAAACAATTGATATATAATTAATGGGAATCAAACGTGATTGGGATATGGTGAAAGTAAAGGGCTGAATCGTGCAGAAACACTCAATCATCGAGTTAGATCGTGCTAGTAATTATATGGACACCATACACTTAAAGGTAATGGAAAGGACAGAGGTAATAATTACGATTCAATTGATATGGTTAAGTCGGAAATTGATCAGGTGTCTCGGTGCTATTTTGTTATTGACGCCAATTTTCTCTTCGTTACAGAAAATTGCTCACAAAATCTTTTTTAGAACTCACGTAGTTGGTTACTTGCAACAATCAGGCCAATTACTTGAGCAGAATTTGAAGAAAAAGTAATTCAGATTTAGAAAAATATCAACAGAAACATTTTTGACATCTAAAAAAGCTATATTCTACTTTTAGGTGCAATCATCTCACGCGGTTCGCCGCAATTCCATTTTGCTTTACCACGACCGCTCATCGGCTCTTTTTGCCGAGTCCATCCACCTCGACAAAAACCTGAACAAATTGCTAAACGCCTTCAGAGTTTTTTCTACATACGTCTACATATCTTTCTATGATTAATACAGTGTAGCAATTGAAGCTTATAAATGAAATGCTCACACACCTACATAGTTTTCTATAGTTTAAATCATTATTATCCATCAAACCTGTTATACATCTTAAATGAACTTATTGCTCTATTCCAAAGATATATCAATAAAAATGCTAAATTGCAAACTCATTTTGTATCATCATTATTATCTGAATATATTACTTAAGTATTCGCTTTATCAATATAAATTTCAATTTATGATAATTTTGTAATCACAATATATTAATTTATTTATGACCACTTCTTCTACATGAACAATTCCTATAATAACGATGTTTAAATCCAAATCTAACAGTCGCAACTTTCAAGGCCTCATCAGAAAGACAATACAATTTGCGAACAAATATTTTCCACAAAAACATAACCACAGACGGGAGCAAAGCACAGTCGGCAATAAACGAATAAAAAAATCTAATCGAACACCGGATGGTCTGGCAAATAAATAACACAAGTACATTAACGGACATGTATCCCAGTCGATTGATCTCGATGTCTTGTTTGCATCAACAACAAAAAAACTCGGCAATAAAGCAATTTACTGTTTAAAGATTGTTGATTTTAATGTCACAAAATAGGCAACTTCAAAACAAGATAATGACGAGATCGCATCACGACGTGATCTAGTTCTCGATAATGATACGTTCCAGTAATTACGGAGATCAATCTTTTTGTGCGCATAGTTCGAGTCTGTTAACAACATGTGTGGTTGCTGATATGTATTATGTTTCTGCTCCTACTTAAAGATTACTTTCAAAAGGGCAACTGATACAAGGTTTAAAGTTCCTTATATTTATGTGACAGTTTTAAATTCATTTAAAGGAATAATCTTTGCGAAATGCTTTGCACAAGGTTATTAAATACAATATGACATTGTACAGATGTATGTTATTACTCGATAACATTTAAAATAAAAAGGCACTTAGCACGCGAGAGTGAACCGTCCATTAATACCAAATCTGTCCCGAATGAGGCCACCTACGTAGTTAAGATGTTCATGGATGACTCTTATCGTAGCGCGACAAAAAAAAAACGGAACCAGCTCCAAAAATACACGAGTAGCGGAAAATGTGCAATATTTCCCGCATAAAAAGACAAATCGGATCTATAATTAACAAACCAAGGCCGATCGTCAATGTCCGATCGTTATTTATAGCTATTTAAGTGGGTACGATCGATAAGGACGTGGGAATCGAGCTCACTTGTCCTGTTAAACATATCTTCTTTAGTCTGCGATGGACAAGAACGATTAGAAGGGATCGGGTCCGATTGTGACGATGATAACACAAAATTGGATTATGTAACTGTTTGTATTAAATATATTAATAGAAATGGTGAGAAAGGTGTTAAAGTAAAATATAACGGTGTAAATGCCAAGCTACATGAAATAAAACCTCCAGTTAAACAGGAGTTTAAAGCTAAAAGTAATTGGAGTTCGTTCCAACAAACCATTGTTAATTACACTCTTGGGTTCCGAGCGTTAAAGATTTATATTTAATGGTCGCGACAAATCCGGTAGTTTGCACGCGAGTGTAGCAGAAAATAATACGAAACACATTTACGCAATAAATAAAGACACGGATTTCGTTACTATACGGCCAAGCCTTGTATAGTTGTGTTGACTACAGAACAAAATTTAAATATTCCTAATCTTGTGATCAAACCTAAGACTGTAATGGCAGTGTCCTTAAAATAAAAGTTACGACCACTTACTAATGAGGCGATATAGATTGTAAGATTGACAACCCAGCATTGAATTATTTAACAGCTTATATAGAATAAATTAATACAAATACTCGTAGTGTTAATGAAAATACTATAAGATAAAGTAGCCCTTGTAAGGACACACTTGATGCTTGAATGTGATGCCTAGCATTCGATATTATCCACTTTGCATAGTTAATTAATGATTGACATGACAGGTGCCATAAACTGTTAAGGTCTTTGCAATTACACGTGGGGCGTAGTACATGTCATTCTGTGGGCAAGTGCGAGACTATACTATTTTCTTTATTTAATCATTTCTCTAGTGTTTAATGTCGATAAAATAGATCCACATATTCTCACAGATGTATAATATTGATTGATCTTAGTCAGTTCAAATCCTAATCATTTCCAATATGGGCTGTATCAAACACCTGCCGATTAAGAATACAACACTTAATAAGCCAAAGACAGTGGAGGACACTTTAGACTACTACCGAAACTAGTAAAATATACCAAGTCATTGCTAAAAGATTAAAACCAGTAGCAGAGCAATACAAAGTCTTTCAATATCGTTAAGATTAAGTACATTGGTAAATATCATTATTTATATTTTACGACAATGGCGTATTTGTCAGAACCATACAATTTATGTGCTTGCTAATATTGTAATAGAGTTATGTAAATGATTTAAGTAGTACTAGAATTGATCTTTGAATTACATTATAAACTGGTGAAATAATTGAGATAGAAGGGATCTTACCTTGTTTAAACAGAAAGGGTGGAATAAAATTAAACAAAGTATTATTGGATAGTCAATTACTACCAAGTCATCGATAGTAGTTGCAAACTATTACACGATATGCAATTCAATCAATTCAATGTAGAAGAGGCTTTCAGGTTATATAAAGTTACATTGTGTATATATAAACAACCTGATGCCCTTTCAAATCATGTGTGGGAGGGTACGTTACCGAACGCTACAAATCCTGCTTTATTCTAAAAGCTATTGGTAATATGGCCCAAATCAGATACTCAGAACCGTGAGAAAATATCGGACGCCCAATTAATATAAGCATCTTAAGTGCTTGCCTCAATACATCATAATATGGTCACCGATTTAGAAGTGCAAACCACACAGAAAAATATTGAACTTGAAAGTTTTCAATAGTTGGCCCTAAAAGTCACATAATAAGAGACCAAACGTAAGGTTCTTTATCAGGCCAATAGCAAAGAGTTAAGGTAAACATTGGTCATATTTGTCATTCGAATTCTAATCGAACTGAAATGTGTTATACCAAACAAGTTGGACCAACTTTGGACAGATAAGTGTATGGACACAGAAATTATGAGCAAACAATAATCGATGGCCCACTAAGGCTGTATTGACAATCTATGGTAAATAGAAAAATAACATTCTCATTTTGGAGATCTAGTTCGGTGTGAAAGTGTACTGATTTCGGTGCACAAATCTGCGTAAATATATCTTATGTTAATAGGTTTTGTGGTAAAATGTAAATCACGAAAGTCAATACCAAATAAGAAGATATAAAAGATAAAATATTCTCTTACCGTAAGCATAGGAAGGCCGATCCCAACGATGTACAGCATAAGACTGGTGACAGTGGAATCTTTGTAAGGGTGCTTAAGAGATTCATCATCACAGAAGAAACCCCTTTTATACGGGGTGCCCCAAAGGTAGAAGACTAAGATCAGGAATCCAACTGTAACAAAAAAAAAGTAATTAGCAAAGGCACACTAAGGGATCACTAGTGTATCGTGATTCATCATCATCAATATAGCCGAAAGACCCAGCTAGTGGCCCGGTATCCACCAAAGCGGAGAGGAGAAGAGATGTGGCAATAACGAATTCGGATTGATTTATTCAAATACATCTCCTCTCGACTCCTCTCGTCTCCTCTAGTCTCCGCTTTGGTGGCCAGTGGAAGCCTCCTCTAGGTGGACTGACGACTTAGTTAAGGCTGCGGGAATTCGCTGGATGCGAGACAAACACTGACAAACAGGACTGTTCGATATAATTACACCGACAAAAATCATAGGTGAACCAAGAATCGCTACTAGTACTACCCGTAGCTTCGGGTTATAAATACAGATACAAAATTGGAATCTACTGACTCTTTGATATTTTAATCGAAAAAAAACGTAGTTATCAGTCCTTGATATAGCCAGAGACATAACAAATATAACAATAGATAAAAAGTGTTAGTCAAAACACACAATAAATAAAGAAATAGAAGGCTAAATATATTTTGAAAGGCGAGGTGACAACAACGACATTTTTACACTATCACTTGTTGCTGAGAGATTTATCACAAAATTGGGAGTGTGGGCGTTATTTCAAAAATTTATATTGGGAAACTACATGTTATTTTTTATCTATACTTTATTGTACACCAATATAAAACAATACATAACAAATATAATACACAACATCATCAATGTCGTGATGGCTCAGCTGCTAAGTACTCGCCCCCGTGGGATTAAATCGTGGGTTTAAAGCCGAGTTTAATGTGACTTTTCAATTCATATGTGCCAATAAATGATTATGGTACTTTCTAAGTTTATCTTGGACATCGCTGACAACAACGAAGGAACAAATCGTGAGGAAACCTGGACATATACTATATTTAGTATAAGTTTGAACTACATTGGTGTAATTGTTGCAAAGCATACCAATGTGAGCATAAACGAATAAATAAATAGATAATGCTAAGATATATTTTTTTGTATACGTTATTTATATAATATTGTATTTCTCTATGCACTCGTATATTTTCCGGATTATCAATCAAGAAGCTTTGATTTGTTTGCAGAAAGGCTCTCACTAACTGAGATAGCAATACATTTAAGATCTTCATAAATAATAATCCTTTGTCTGCCGTTTATTATATTCTATGCCATGTCTTAGTTGTCTTCGCTGCAGTATATACGACTGTTGATCTCTTTATGTGTGACAACAGGTGCGAGGATGGCAACACTTAATAAATCATCTAACGATCATATCAAAACTGCAAAGTCTGTCTGTGCTATATTTTCTGTTATAATTTTTATTGGCATACAACTATCAGAAACTTCCACTACACAACAAATATATTAAAAGTTTTGTTTTGTTTTTCAGTTTGTTATTTCGTCGGTATTTCTTTTGATGTGAAACATCTATAGGCGCACGTGAGACCGATTTCTGGCGTGGCGACGCGTCGCCACGCGCAATCGACTGTGCGTTTCTCTCTCACTCGATCCGGCGTTAAGCCATCTCTTTCGCTCCACTGAGCTCGGATACCTATAATGTATACTCTGTTTATTACAGTACTCATAACCTGTGTTTTTCTGGTAAATAAATCATTTTTCTGTTCTGATAATAAAATGTCTGACCGTGATAATTTAGAGAGTGGAAGTGATCAGCCTCCTGCAAAGAAAGCAAAATCACACTATGACACATTATCAAGTCATCAGTAAGTTAATTATATTTTTATAATTAAAGTATGCATTTATCTGTGCATTTAGCACGCGTATATTTGGTGTGTATTGAGCGCCAGTAAATGTAAAATCTACTCTCTAGGTAGATTAAAATTCACATAAATTTCATTGCATATCATGTTTTTAAATTAATTATTAATTTTAATTTCATTCTTATTGAAATTAAAAAAAAATCGTTATATTTTTTATTTTATTTTATTGACATTTTTAGTTCCTACCACAATCTGTTCTTTTCTGCATACTACTTTTACGAAATAACGTCGATGTTTCACATCTACCAGGCGTCCCGTGACGGCTCCATTTTTTTGTTAAAAAGGTACATTTTTCGCTTTTCAGTTTACATAATTTCAACAACATCGGTTCACAATTGAAAATTCATTGGGAAAATTATTAATAAATCCTTTTTTTCTACCTTTGGTGGATTTTATTTTTCAAATTTAGTTGGGATCACCTTTGAAGTATACTCTTTCTAATAAAAAGATTTTTATAAATCGGTATTCTCTATAAAAAGTTGTTCGTGGTCACACATAAAAAATATCGAATTGAGAAGTTGCTCCTTTTTTTTGTCTGTTAAAAAGTATGTCTATCAATGATTTGTATACTCGTCTAACACTTATCATCAAATCCCGAATAACAGAAGCCGCAGTGATAAATTCAATACAAAAAACACAAGCGAATCTGCAGACGAAAGTATGCACAATGAAAATCATACCAAGGCGCCATAAATCATACAAGTATAGATTTAACGTATCGCTAGCAGTCGCGGACTGGATTAAATTTATATATAGATTCCCGATTAACTCACGATTAATGTCGTGGACAGCAGTACTATTGATTAATGAGTTTATTTATACGACACGTCAAACAAGGCGAAAACTTATTAGGCTGCCTACAGACTGGAATGTGTAACAGCGAATAGATTTATACGGCGCATAGGAATTTGGGTCCGGTAACAATAACAAGATGTTAATTTATACCCCTTTACAATTATCAGTCTGAAATGTTGGTTGATGAAGCTCGGCTACAAGCAAAATAACGAAAGAAATATGGGTGAGCCTAACCCTTTGGATAACAATAGCAAGATGTTATTTTTACATTAAAACTTGTTTCCAATCAATATAAATATAAACTTGAAAGCCGCAAGCTAAATAATACGAGTAATTGCAATAGGTATGATGAAACAAGCAAAAAAGTGTGATAAGAAATTACATCATGCGAAGTTAATGAATTTTTATTTAAACATATGATATGGTTAAAATAACAAAAAATTATGTAAGTGAACGAGATATAAAGTGTCAAGCCCGTATTTATACAATCTTTATAATTTGTCTGCATTTTATTATCTTAATCTTTTTGTCCACCGGTTTAACCGGCATAAAAATGTTTTAATCCTACTGCAGCAACAACTAAAATGGCAATATAAGGAAGACAATCCAAAACAAATAAAATAACAAAACAATTTAAAACAAACAAATAACAAATTACTTAAATTCAAAACTTTAGCATTACTTAGTTATTAGTTCGATAGGTTCTGCATTTCGAATTCTCAATTCAGAAACCAGCAGGTTTATTACGTATCTTGCAATAGCAAAACGATAGCGATTTTTGCGCAATATTTGCTATTGAATACAGAAATTTTAGTGAATTTGGCGGTATTTTTTAAATAAGTGCATTTGACAACCAGCTAGCGATTATGAAATGATTGTGTAGGACGTACCATACCTAAACTGTAGGTAATGCCGACTTTTATGACATAAAGCGTTTGATCTGCCTGCAGGTAGTGGTAGCCCATTGCTATTATATAATATTTTTTATAATCTAAAAACATTTAAAATAATTTAAAAAGTTAAACGGACTGCTCTAGTTGTAAATCAACTGTGGAAATGTATCTTTACCCGTGGGCGAAAGACTAACCGCTAATAGTGTTAACATATTCTGGCCCGTTTACCAATATAGATTCAATATGTTATTGGTATGGCTGCAGTAATTGGTTCCTTTAAAGCTATATCGGAAAGGAAAACGTGAGAGTAAATGTTGGTTCAACTATTTGTACGTCGAAGTCATACATGCAGTACTGAAAAGGGCGTTTAACAGAACTAGTAAAAGACACTAAAAATTATATTTCAGAATAGGTTGAAGAAAACAGGGAATTCTATGCCATTGAACTAAACAGAAAGCTTTATTATAACAATCGATTTAACAAAATAATAAAGTTTAAAGGAGACCAGAAAAGAATGTAGTAGGTATAGTTAACAACAACACAATCATTAAAGTTTTAATTGTCCTTGTACTAATCTCGGAAGAAACATAAGGAACCGTTAAAACACTACACAACGCGGTAAAAAACAATTAAAATAACACGCTCTATTTTATAGTAGAAAAAAAATATTTTCATCAGACAACACATCATAAATCACTAAGAATGTGCTCAAGCAATAAATCTGAACACGCAATTAACGTTCTTAAAAAGTTACAGAAAAAAGATCAAAATTGACTGCGTGCCGTCAGAGAGGAATTTAAATTGGTAGAAACTTACCCTATTGGTACAGAAACTACAAAATTAACTATTGTTTCACGGATTGTTGCTTGTCCAAACATTTGTATGGATGGACAAAAAACAGCAGGTACCACAAATGGGGTGGCATGGAGATAGATCGATGGATGCGTCACGTTAATATCAAAATAACAGCTCTCGAGGTAACTTAATGACATAAATAGGGGTTTGTTTAATTTACTGTTTTTTGTAGATTGGAACAGGTGTAAATTTTGAAGACTATCGCGATACGAGGGATTTTTTTAATGGTTAAGAATTTTTAATCGGTCACTGAGGTATAATATAGGTGCCAACCTATATTATACCTCAGTGACCGAATAAAAATTGCACACTGGGGTTGTATTTGTTAACCGACTTCCCAAAAAGGAGGAGGTTCTATGTACGACATTATGTTTGTTTTTTTGTGTATGTTCACGCATATCTCCGTCAATTATGGACCGATTTTGAAAATTATTTTTTTGTTTAAAAGAGTATGTTTCGAAATTGGTCCCATTTTAATTTGGTGAAGATCTGATGAAGAACTTCGAAGATATGCAACAGAACTCTTCAATAAATTACGGCAAATCTCTCGGGATTGCTCCAATCGCATGTCTGTTTATTTTTTATATCATTTCATAACATAACATCATGCCAGTAGCTCTTAATCATCGCAGATCTCTCATTTCACTGGTTATGTTCAAGTTTCATGAAATCTATTCTGGCGTTATAGTTACCTTACTGACTTGCCTATTAGGTAGGTACAACTAAAAAGTGAAAAATAAAAATATAACACGAGTTCATCATACTCATTTATTTTTTATAAGCCGTGAGCCCGATAGGATGGCCCATCGGCAACTACAGAAAAGCACTGAGGGATGAGTTTCCAAAATATTTCTTTTACACAACTAACTTTTATTTGTATGACAGAAGTCTAAGGTACCCAACTGCCAGGATTTTAACTTAAAAATGTTAAACTGCCAAATAAAATTTCAGCCCTTATCAGTTTCCAAAAATAACGATTTTAAGTCAAGCAAGGCCCAGTTTTTTGATCCGTAATTAACTCAACCAATGGTTAAATTTGCTAACCAAAGGTTTAAAAATTCGATAAAATTATCGATTCTTCATCAATTTTCACCCTCACAAAAGATCAAATAATTTGGAGAATGAATTATTTGTTAGACTAACAATTGAGCTGTTTTGTTGAGTTGTCCGGTATATATAGTTGTCGAGTTAATACGGATCAATAAACTGAGCCTAAGTCAAGATACAACTAACTCTTACTCAGAAGTTTAAGTACCAACTACAACGTTTCGTAAGGTACTTATAAAAATGATTCCATAATTCGTGACTTTTGTAATTAATCTGGAACCCCTTCAAAAATCCCCGATAATTACCGAAACTCAGGCCAAGAATAATAAGTTCATCTTATTTTCAAACACTTCTAGCAAGCTAACACAATGCTAAAAGGACTCAGTTTTGTTATTCATCTGGTAAAAATAACAAACACTGCTTTATGGCTGCCATTATCGAGTTACAGCCGCTCCTATAAACAAGTGAGTGGACTCGCCAGCTGGTCGGTAGATTCGACGATGAGATATTTATTTATCTAGGAGACAATGAACGGAGATATTGTCAACAAGATTTGGCCGAACTATGTTGGAGACGTAGGGACAGTAGCTCTAGATTTTCAGAGATAATATTATAGGATATTAAATAAGACAGTAATATGAGGCCATTTAAGCACTACGGGCAATAAAATGCATCTTCAAAGCTTAGATTTAGTAAGCATACGATCAGGCAAATACTGGCATTTAAATTAAGTACTGAGATTTGATCAACAAATGGCAAAACACCCCCACTCAGCTCACAATGCACTCTAATTCATGATAATTTTCCTTGCACTTGCCGCCTCAGAACTAATAGATAGGTATGCAGTAGAAACAAAACAAGCCCTTTTGCGAGAGTGTGGTGCCCTATAGCCCACTTGCTGTAGTGTCCCAACTGTCCATTCCCTTACAGCCTAGATGACATGTACAGCGTTTGTGACGCTGCAATAAACGAAGCCCCCTACTGGGCCCAATGTTTTAATGAAAAGTACTTACCGTCGAAACGAAAACAAGAAGAAGAACGTGGCATAAACAGTAAATACTATCTAGAAATCTACACAACACGACAATAACATTTATTTCTCCCCTAACCTTGAATCTCGTTAACCAAGCAACCGTATCAAAAAACTAACAAATGCAAGACCAGCAATTAAAAACGAATTGCGAAACACACGATAAAAACGGAATTATGTCAGAATTACATGCGTATAAAGGAGGGCAGTGTAGTAAAATTACGAGTTCGAGACGATACGGTTTGTTAAAAATAACAATGTAATTGCTGAACAAAAAACGGTAATACATCGAGTCGTCATGCTTTTCATTTAGGTCAGTGGGACTGCTACTGTGTTGTGGATGGTAGTGGAAAGAAATGCTTTAAAACATAAATTTACAGAAAACACAAATCTATAATAATATTATAAAGCTGAAGAGTTTGTTTGTTTGTTTGTTTGTTTGTTTGAACGCGCTAATCTCAGGAACTACTGGTTGGAATTGAAAAATTCTTTTTGTATTAGATAGTCCATTTATCGAGGAAGGTTATAGGCTATATAACATCACGCTACGACCAATAGGAGCGGCGCATAAATGAAAAATGTTGCAAAAACGGGCAAAATTATTCCTTTTTGAGAGCATCCGTTGCGTGCGCTGCGTAAACGGTTTAAGTTACGCAACAATCATGTATGTAGGGTAGATGGGTAGGTACCCAGTTGACGGGAGCGAAGCCGCGTGGGACAGCTAGTATAATATATTTGAACAATCAATTGTATCCTGACATCAATACATAGTATAAAAGAAAGTCCCTCGCCGCGTTTGTACGCGATAAACTCAAAAACTACTAAACGACTTTTCATTTGGTTTTCACCAATAAAAAGCCCGAGAAACGAGGCAGGTTTTTAATTATTTTATTTTGACATTCTAGAATGATCATTTTTAATATCTTTAATTTTTTTTTTTTTTTTACTCTGACATCCTAGAATCATAATTTTGACTTTTATTATTTAATTGACATTTGGACGACATTTATTTTTGCTAAATATGACATTCTATTAATTATTTTGATTTGTATTCTTTATAATATTTGCATGCGATTTTCAAAGGCAAATACGACGTTCTATCATTTTGTAGCCTAACATCTCTTCATGCTGACAATTTGTTATGTATGCATGGTACTCATGTTTGAGCAAATAAAAATGATTTGATTTGATTTAATCTACCTAGCCTTTTACCAATTATGTTGGGGTAGACTTCTAGTCTAACATGAAGCAGGTGAGTACCAGTATTTTACGTGGAATGACTGCCTGTCTGGAATCCCTTCGGTTCTCGTGCCTGAGGTAGTGGGTTCCAATCCAGACAAGTACCAATGTGACTTTTTCAAATAAATTCATATGTACTTTCTAAGTTTATTTTGGATATCACTGGCAACGGTGAAGGAAACTAAACATCTTAATGTAAGTCTGAAATAGCCAAGTCAGAGGCCTATGGGGTTCACAGAGGCAGCTTAATTAACTCTGACTCCAGAGGTGGCTACATCCTCACGCGAAAAGAAGAAGAAGGTATCCCTTGGCAAGACTGGTTTCAGATTTTCTGGCTACTGACTATCCGTAACTAATGTCAAGGTTCTTTGAAGATGCAGTATTAATGCATATAGCTAAGTATATCAGACATCCTTGTAATGGCGTCAAACCATGTAAGACAAGTAACAATGTGACAATAATTTGCATACATACAGTAGTTCGGTTCTGTAGTATCTCGTATACAATCGAAGGCCTTCAAATTTCAATATGGCACCGGTAACCTGATAGTATCTACTTTATAAGTATACCTCAATTTCTCTTTCAATCGCACCTGGTCTTATATGCAGCCTCCTAACAAATTGGTACTAATGCTGAATATAAGGGATGGCTTTGAACATTAAACACTGTTTAAAATTACTGAACGTTGAAAAAGATAGCTAGGCTAAGTTAATGCAGGAAACAAAGTAATTTGCACTTCTTAAGAAGGCAGGCATGTGGAGGCCAAGTTGACAGTCGGGAATTACGCAGAAAACAAGGAAAGATCACGACTGACTTGAAGTTATAGACTTCACCTCTATCAAAAGTCAATAATATAATTTTTCAACTAAAAAACCTCTAAGGGAAACATTTTTTATTATTATCAACGTCATTCTCCATCAGACATCCTCAATCACGACAAAGCCAGTGGCGCGTGGCAACCTTGCTACCTTGTATAGGTACTTACAACTGCTATCTCATTAGCTACAGTACCTACAAATTCTTTTAACTAAGTCAGACTGTCAGATATAGTTAGAGAAGTCGCGAGGAAGAAATATCTGGAAGGACATAGAGGTAAATGTCCAACAGTAGGACATCAAAGGCAATTTAAACAAAAATACTAAAAGTTAAAATGAAGATACTTTTAGTTACAACTGAAGAGCAGCAGTAGTTATTTATACTTTCTGATATAGGTCTTAGGAAACCCCGAAAGATTTAAAAATAGAATGATGAAGCGGCAAGTGACGATATATCACATCGAGCATCCGATAGTAATCCATTCTGGGTTAACCCCAAACCGGTATCGAACTATTGCTATACATGCGTCACCATGTTCAAGTCCAAGAACCACCAACGTGTTGGAATTTTTAAGAGATCTTGATTGAATTTTGACTGGTACGACGCATGTTACCATTGTACTGCTTATAACATGCATAGTGAAGCTCCAAAGATCCCCGACCGATTAGTGAATGCATAAGTGCAAAGCAACTACTTGAAACCTTTGGCGTGAAGACTGAGGATTAAATCTAGATCCAATTGCGGTTTGTGGTGACAGGTGGGCTGCTGCCCAGTTTTAAACAGATATAGGGGATTAGGGGTACTCATTCTATTTCTCAATCGACAAAATAAATTGTTCTTATTTTCTTTGGGATATACCAGGACCAAGCAACGCTTTTAACTTTCTAGTTTTGGCATATACATATTTGGACTTCTGACAGTAACGACTGTGACATTTCTTTAACTGGATACTATTTAAGAATAGAAAAGAATATAAACCATTTATTTAACACACACAACAGCAACAATCACAAAGTAAAAGAGAAGAACACAAAAGAACATGATAAAATAAAATCACTATGAACGCTCAGAGCAATTTCGTCCATACCGGAAGGGTTACCAACTCATCATCATTTAAGAACACAAATGAGTAAGAGTGTCAATTGAAGACTCATCCAAAACTAGACCTCGCCAAACGCAGCTCACCCTTTTCTAAGTACAAATAAATTATTTCCGCAGCGTATCAGAAGGAAAAACATGCAATGAAGATCGTAAGCAACAATTTTGCGCCGAGAACGAACGTACATTGAATGACAATGGAATGAATGAATTATTCACAATTGAAGCCTTCCAATGTCAATCCCATTATGTAAGTGACATCGCTACAAACGTAAAGTGTGGCTCTAACTGATGTATTAATTGTATGAAGACGTGTTCAGAATACGGCAATATTTCAAGTTTAAAATGTGGCGTAGATAGCTAGAAATGGAAACGAGCAAATTATGATTTGTATCTCATCTACAGTCTTATCATAACACGCGGACTTCCTGTGTCGTAGCCATTAGAAATATAAATCAAAGATAAGTTCTAGACACCAGGTATATATTGCCAGTCGTGTATAAATTCGGTCTTATACACCAATCTGATATTCATTTATATTGGATAGAAACGGACACAGCTTGATTGCTTGGTGAGGGAGATGAGATCAATGTGAAATTATGGCTTTGGATATCGGCCGTGGAAGAGGCAACTCCTTGCAGTATTCATCTTTCTTTCACATCTACAGCGATATATAGCAATCTTTTACTGGATTATTTAAAAAACTTATCCTACTAATTATTAAAGTAGAAATCTGTATGTTTAGATGTTTGTTAGTCTATCACGTCTCAAGAGCTTAACGGATTTGGATGAAACTTGGTACACGGGAAGATGCCGACTTAATGCCTTTCACGCGGGCGAAACCTCAGGCAGACCAGTAATTAATAAATTCCTAGACATGCTGCTCCACACCAAGTTTCGTCACAGCTCCCGTTTCCATCGCATTCATCATATCCAAGTAGGCTATATCTAGCAATATTGAGTATTATTTAACATATACTTGCTAAATCCTATTCAAGAGTAATTCACATTCACAGCAGGAACATAGGTAATCCTCAATTATACAGGCTCAGTGATATTTAGCACCACCTGCCAGCTCTGGCGTGAGCTACCGGTATTACGTGGAGGATTGCCAAGGCTTGGCCATTAAGAAATAATCGTTTGTCCATGGTTGTCCTGTGAGAGAGAAATATTAGAGAATTGACCTGTTGTATAATCAGATGGTGGGGATAGACAAAGCGATGTTGATGTTCGAAATGCCAAAATGTAAGGGATTGTTTTTTATAGAACTTAGTAATTCCATACATTTTCGGCTTTATTCGAGCAACGCTTTCATTAATAAATTGTCACTTTTCTACTGCCACTGAGCTTGAGAATGATGAATGAAATCGTAATATGTTGGACATCTAACAGGGTATGTTAAACAGATTCAACCATAAAAATGGGCATCTGTATATGTGAGTATGCGATACAAAGTCTATTTTGCAATAAACATCATTACAGGTTTTTAGTCAATTTATCAAATTATCTGTCGGTTGTTCAAGTTTAACATTAATAATTAAAATTAACATTTAGGACCGGTGACCTCTCATGGCCATCAGGGGATTTCCCTGCGACCTTTAAAAAACCAGTTACACTAGTGTTGTCAACAATGTTTTTCTAAAGGCAGCTGTCGAATATTAAAGACAGCCACAACTAAATCTACAATCCGCTTTCATACATAAATTTAATCAGACATTCCCTTTTATCCTCCAGTCTTGTTAGGCTCGGTCATAGCCGACCGGTCCAAGCCTGATTTATTATTTTATCTACTGATCCCGCGAAGGAATTTGACCTGCCTCATGCATATGCAAATATCCTTGAAAATTTCAAACGTTGAAAATATACGTGCAGACACGAGCTTGTTGTATGCATCAGTTTGTGGTAAGATGGAAACCAATAGATATGGGAAAAGCTGGTACTAATACGAGGCCTTATAAGAAATTATCTATAGATATTTTTCACTCGTGGCCAAATACTTACGATTGCCATTGACACGCTAAGAAAAAGAAGTATAAAGTCAGCAATAGAAAGAGGTAGAAATACACATAAACCATAGGTTTTAATAACTAAAAATAATTAAAGGATGTCTTAATAAACTCAGCGAATTATTAATACAGGTTGACAATAACATTAACGAAGAACCATAAAATGCAGCGCCAAGTCTGACAAAAAATTATCTCACCTTGCACGACACACCAATAAAATATCCCGAGATAAGAATCTTAACACACTTCCCATTCACACAATACACGGACTATCTAAAGTTCATAGTAAACCTAACATCCTCGTAGGGCCATAAAACCGCAGTAAGTCACTAGCGGTCTCGGCTGTCGCTACAAATTGGGCCAATGACCTGTCAGTTGCATAATGAAACCGTAATCTAAGATTATGGGTGAAACAAACCACACGTGAGTGAGTATCGGTGTGCTAACAGCTTCACATTTTTGCTCTCTCAACTTGGCTTGTTTTTTTTGTCTTTATTACTTTTTTGTGGTCACTACAACCATTCTTCTGAATGCAAAGCCTCTTGTTTTTAGTGTTTTTTTTTTAGTTTTGTATCTGATATCATAATGAATTTTGATGTTTTATGATTAGATGCAGTTTCTTGAGTGTTTCTCTATATTTACTGCTAAACGATCTTATTTAGACCTTGACAAAAAAATGTTCAAAGTTCACCTAAACATGGCACGACGCACGTCATTTAAATCTGAGGATAAATTGATGAACTCGCTCCAAAGGTTGTATATTTTAAATGGATTCTTACCCATCATTTATCATCATGATTTCAGCCGAAAAACGGTCCTGTGCGTTTCGCATCCGCGTGCGATTCTTAACCGACTGTCCCTAAAAGGGGGTAGTGTTTTATAAGATTTATTCCTATTACCGTTATACACCAATGTTGTCTGTTTGGTATTTAATAGCTATAATATTTACATTTTCAGATTTGTATCTTGTTTTTACTCTATATTTCTTATCTTGTTTCGTTGCACTAAAGTGCCAACAAAATTATATCCGAAGATTTTATTAGCTCTGATAACAGTTTATGTGTTTCTATTAGTAAGTAAATTATTTACATCAAAACTTGAGTAGAATGGTATTTAAATAGGTAAAGTATGTTTTAAAGCTACATCTTCAGGATATTCAAAGTTTATTCTTTTTGACCTATAACTGTTAATATCTTGTATATCAAACACCTTGTATTGTACACAATACACGTGTTACTCCCATCAAAGCCCTCACTTTCTAATTAAACAAACAAATTATACGTATACCAGTAATCATCACCTTTTACAGATGAAAAGAATAAGAAAATCTATTGATCGTCTGTTTCCGATGAAAAAAGCATCCGAAATAAATTTAAACAAGAAAAATCTCAGTTATGAAATACAAAATCAAAATATTTTTAACTCGTTTCAATAATAACTTTAGTACGAAATATTAAACGAAAGAGGAAGTATCAAACATCAAACTGCACTTTCAAGAGAAATCTTAAAAATGTAAGCTACACTCAACGATAAATGATACAGAATTGATCATAAGATATATTTTTATGGATTTATATAACATTAATTAGATTCTTACGTAATTGTTAATTGCGTACATGCTGATTAGGGAATTTCGAACGGTTTATTATTAGCATATTAAGTGGTCTATTCATTAGTTTAAATTCGGTATGCTGGCCTTCTTCTAGAAAGTACTCCGATGTAAACAAAGAAATAACTCTAATTTCAAAGGTTGGTCATCACTAGTTACTATAGCTCATACAGAAGCCCAACATGCAAAAGTATCAAAGAGTGTAATAACTCCAAACTATGAATAGTTAAAAACGTTCTCGTCATCATTAACATCTTCCTGTTCAGCATTATTTGAAACGAAAACTAAATTTGTATTTCTGGATCAAAGTCAAAAAAGACTTGATATACCGCTTTTCAGTAATAATCATAACTAATTCCCTACCAATAGGTACTAACAGTTTCATAAGATGCTATGTGACCAGTGTTTCTTTCAGGTACTACTCGGGGCCTTACTGCCCCCCCCGGAGCGTTTGCAACTTAATCTATATAATAGCAATAGATTGCCGCTCGCTCACTTTCACGCGTCCACAGCAGATTTACGTATATTCGCGACGAATATCCCTACAATTTGGCAATTTTTTTAAACCTGGTATCATTTTAGAGCTGGGAACCCTTTATTTACGTGAAGTGGCACTCAGTCAGCCAATCAGGAATTGAGTAGTGCATGACATATTAAAGTAGCCAATCAGAAACCAGAATAGCGCCTAGAAAGAACGACAAACTTTCGAGAATATCGCCATCTGTTTTCCTCTAACGCTATCCCATAAGGCGTGTACGCCATATACGCTCTCTCCAGTAATTTCGCGAAATATGTAGAATGAAAATTATAGCTGTGTCCTTATCGTTATGTGTACGCAAGAAAAAAGCCACGAAGAATAAGAACTTTGTAAAGAATAATATTCTTCGCGGCTTTTTACAATGTAACTTTGACAATTTTTGTTCAGCTTATAGCATCTTTTATTCATTAAAATATTAATAACTACAGGACGCCTCGCGGTTTCACCCGCGTAGTTCCCGTTCCCGTGGCAATACAGGGATAAAAAGTAGCCTATGTCACCCGGGGATAGAGTAGCTTCCCTACGGTGAAAGAATTTTTGAAATCGGTCCAGTAGTTTTGGAGCCTATTCGGTACAAACAAACAAACAATCAAACAAACAAAAAAAACTTTCCTCTTTATAATTTTGTATTAATGTATTAATTAATTAATAATAATTGGAATTGATTTTATATATTACTTTGTTTCCTTTATTTACTCCGCCCCCTCAGATCTCTTAACCGCTCCCCGGATAATTTTGTCTGAATGAAACACTGTATGTGACCTTACTACCAACGACAGTTTACTTCGTATCAATACCAATCTATATCTGATATTTCCAATCAAGTTAGTAGCTTATGTCTAACGGTAAAGCTTCCATAGCCAGTACATACTCATTAATAGTTATAAGATCAGGTTACCACATTGAATATCGTAGCAATCTATTCAGTGCAAATGTAATATGGTCCCACCCTGAATTTGTCACTGTCGAATTTGAAGGACACGCCTAAAAGTAACTATTATCAACCATATAATCATATCAGTCGAAGAATGTAGGGGGACTTATAATATATCTACTTATTGGGGTTTCAGGAAACTTAAGACTTGCATGCACATTTTATCGAGATAACCAGACTATTTTCGACTTTGACCGGAGGTTTTATTTATGTCGAACTATCTACAACATAACAAAACATAGACATCTTGTTCTCATTGGCTGGTAATGGAAAATGCTGCTGAAATAGTAACTAACGTAGAGCTTGGTGGTCCAAAAGCTCCTTTTTCTTAACTTTGCAAGATTGAATAGCCCACAGATCAACTTGAAACTACTACCTGTCTGTGCATTTGTCAAAGCTGCACTAGACCAAGTCAAACTGTTAGAACTACTACCGTGGAACTACCCTGATCTACACACTGATAAGGCCGCACATTAACGCCACTTCAAACAGGTAATCTGGGTCAGAGCAATGACATCACGACATATGCTGAGCGCACACTTGCTTATTTTAGTCGTCAGACAAATTATGTCGTTATATTTTATGGAGTTATCTAGTAGCAGAGAATATAATATCTATAGACGCATTACTGGGGTCACCAGTAAAGAGAACGTGATGACGGTGTGATACTACTGAGCTAGTAATACATACAAACATAAAACACGCCCTTTGCCAAGGGGGTATTCGGAAACTACAGAATGCCACCGGCTGTTTGCATTCTGTACTCGTACTAGTAATATTACTATACAAAAGTAAAAACATTTAAAATATTCTGAACAAACTTCATCATCATCAGCCTTTTAATGTTGCTGGGACACACAGGCCTGTGTCTCTCTGAGGGAACAAACTTAAATAAAATTAAATGTTCTGAACTACAAACTGTTGCTCGCAGAATGGATGGCCGATGGGGCCGAAAAGTTCTGGAATGGCGACCGCGAACCAGAAGACGATACGTTGGAAGGCCTCCCCCTAGGTGGACCGATGACTTGGTTAAGGTTGCGAGAAGGCGCTGGATGCGAGACGCTGGGGTCGGTCAATGTGGCGACGCCTGGGGGAGGCCTATGTCCAGCAGTGGACGACTTTCGGCTTAAATGATGATGATGATGAACTACAAACAGGTGTATCAAAGTAAAAACATGGGCCGTATAAGGAATCACTGCGGTTTACAATAACTTAATGACATAACAATAGTAGATAGTTTTAAAAATATTCAAAGCATTAACGTTATCCGTTACAAAGGTTCATGTTTGATTCCGATTCTGATTAAATCGATGCGTGAATTGAATACGAGAGACAAAAGCAAGTATATTGAGCACTTAGAAGCTTCTGTTTCGTCAACAAGAGAGCTGAGAGCATTCGCAACGACAAGATTAATGTGTGTCTCAACTCTTAAACGGAGTTCCGTCACTTTAACTATATCTTGTAACAAAGGTTCATTTTTGATTCCGATTCTGATGAAATCGATGCGTGAATTGAATACGAGAGACAAACGCAAGTATAGTGAGCACTTAGAAGCTTCTGTTTCGTCAACAAGAGAGCTGAGAGCATTCGCAACGACAATCGTAATGTGTGTCTCAACTCTTAAACGGAGTTCCGTCACTTTAACTATATCTTGTAAAGCATTAGAAATTATAAGTAAGTCCAAAAACAGTTGCCGAACGAGGGTCATTGGCTGTAATCTGCACCGGCCTTAATGACTATATTATATGACCAGATGTATAGATATCCAACCTACAGAAACGACCAACCGGTTCCAAGGATGTCTATAGATCGCCGCAATGAGCGATTGTCGAATAAGCTCTCCGATTCGCAAACAGTCAGCTGAAAAGGCGTAAGACACGTTTATATGAATGTGCCTTACGCTCTTTCGGGCCTCTATTTGCAACGCTTGATTGAATACGTATTGTTAACCAAGTGTGTCAACAATGTCTATAGATTCGACACAGTTTCAATAAAGGATCTTTTCTTATTGAGACAACGTTTTACTAAGATCCATTCAGAGAACTTTTCTTATAAGGTAGATAAAGGTAGCCTGGATACTGGTCTGCCTTTTGAGGAAGGGCTTATGTCGAGAACTAAGCCATGGGCAATTAATCTTGAAGTACCGTGTTTCGCAGATATGTCAGTTTGCTCACAATCACAACACGAATTGAATGAGCTGTGGTCGGACAGTAGACCTCTTTAACCATCATCATCATTTCAGCCGAAACATGTCCACTGCTGGGCAAAGGCACTGATCGGTCCTGTGCGTTTCGCATCCACCGGACTCCCGCAACCTAGACCAGTTGTCGTCTTCCGGTACGCGGTCGCTACTCCAGAACTTTTCGGCCCAACGGCCATCCGTTATTTAACCATAGCTTTAGATATAGTGTACAAAACCAGATTATAATGAATAAGGATGTTGTATTTTAATAATCTCTACACGGACAAGCAAGCAAATTTTTCCTTAGATCAATTCTGAGAACTAGCACAAATGTACGAGTAGCAATACCGGTATCAAAACGAGCAGCTGCTTTAGTTGTGGTTTATTTATATCTACAAACTAAAAACACACTTAATAAAATTAACCCCTATGACCTTTGGGGGGTTATAGAAGTATATTTTCCACCCATGTTCCACTGATGGCGTTATTAAGTTCTAAATGATAGGGGCGAGGCTTGCCAAAAATTTCCACCACAACATTGAATTACACGTCTGTTTCAAGTGTTTTTAAACAAAAGAATAAATTATATTACTTTGCTAGTTGTCTTAAGAATTTGGTTTTATTTGAATAACATAATTGCATGACCTCGCGGCTTTAAGAACGCTGGTAGGTGTTTATACGGTCGGTCTTATATTTATTTATTCACATAATATACCTATAATATTCATTCACATTTAGCTATGATAAGATGCCTTTATCTGAGAATAAAAGTGAACTGCAATAAGCTTGCTGTCGAGTGAAATGAAGAAACTGCAGCTTTGAAAATAACGTAAGCGTAAACAAAAAACAAAAGTGGCCCAAAAACACTACCTTGCGGAACGGTATAACATACTTTCCTTTGTTCTGTACAAAGATAAGTTTTTATAACCATACACGTACCAACATTTTGTTTTGTCTACAACAGAACTCTTTTACAAACTCATTAGCAAATAAATACACAACATTAACGTAGTATTTTATCTACTACTACGGTATAGAATGCTTTATAAACAACTATGACTTACGGCATCTACAACTCTATTGACAAAACTTCAATATTCACAAAAGAACAGTTGTACACACAATTTCTGATCAAATAAAAATACGACCACAGCATCACAGTTACGTAGGCAAGCATATCTTAAATATTCCCTGTGTCGTAATAGTAAAGAAAGGTTGCATTCTATTATGCCGAGAGATGTTTGATAACATGATTTTTGAATAGTCAAGTAAAGGTTGTTGGAGTATTCTAAATATGGCCGCATTTTAAAGACTACTTGAATTTGAATTATCTTATATTAAAGTTACGGCGAAGTGCATATAAAAATTACCAACTCTAGTAGTCTGCAAGTGTAATTATGGTAATCTTTCCTTATTCAATATTTTCAAAAAGTTTATCATCTGCAGTAGGATTCTACGAGATGTTTGCAATAAAAACAAAACTCAACAGGACTTATACTCGAATTCTAAACAGTCATAATAAAATTATACCTCGACCAAACTATTGTTCAGCCGCAATACGATCCCGCACGCGATCCGTTACTGCACATATTTCTAATACCTATACAAATACTAATTAGGCCTGCAGCACATTTAAAACAATACGCATACCATTTGTTGCAATAAAACCCCATACCAAAGTTATATCGAAACATTAATCTTAGGCTACACAATTGAGGTGTCCTGTTACAGGCGATATATGGGTAATTCTATTTAATATGTTGTGTGTGGCAGCGTTCAAATAAAAACATTGCTGGATGAATGGTCCCGCTGTTTCCTTTGAACGACCTAATACGTACTGCGATGGCGATTGTAACTCTTTCTATCCAAGCGGACTAGTAAACAAAAATCCATATAGGTCCATAAACAGCCTAATTTTCTAGAATATGTCTTGATCAACCAACACAGGTATAGGTTTCATACTGTTTTAGTTTTAACATCTATTTTTGAATGTAATTTCTTCATTTTATGAACAAAAAAATAATCCATTAAAAAATCTTGTTTTATAACAAGCTTTTCTCGTATTCTTCTCAACAATTCCTTTCGATTAATACCCATATCATGGCAGTGCACAAAAAATAACTAGTCCGCCATATTGGATTAAGAATAACGTCACTTAGCCAACCATGGATTGTCATTCAAACTAAACGTGTATGCAAAATTTCATCTTAATTGGTGAAGTATTACTGCTTTAAAATTCATACACACATACATTGCAAGTTAAATAAAAGCTTGTGAAATCATTATGAGCGAGCAAATTTAAATTTTAAGATTTCCCTAAATGATTAATAGCCGGCATTTTTATCAACCGACGTCAGAAATCTCGCAAGAAAATATCTTATATTCAAGAGAAAATCCGCGCGTCAGTTTACCCAGTTTTAAAGATAACAGATACTAGAAAAAATCATGAACACTCATTAGGTACTTACTAAATGATTCAACAATGTCATCGTCTAATTCTTTGGAATCCTGTGCTGCCGAACATGTGTGTAATATGTGTTATTAAAATGAATCATCCATCTTATCCATCAATTGATAGGTGTACTCAAGATAAGAGAGTGCATTAACGGCATAGATTAGGTGTTATCATTTAAATCAAAGTAAATACAGCCGAGCATAGATAAATATGCCCGTCAATAGAATATATTGCTTTAATATAGCCAAAGACGTAGAAGTAATACCGAGATAAAAAATATTATTAGAAAACGAATCTCTTAGTCCAATCTGTAGGAAATCGTATTAGAATAAAGTGCTAACTAGTCCTGCGACAGATCTGATAAAATTATCTAAAGATTTCATATTTGTTCCCTAAAATATCTCAACGAAGCTTCTCGTAACATAGGCATAGAAGATAGATTTTGAGAGATAGAAAATTCATTATTATGGCAGGCCAGACTGAAAAGCCAAAAACACACACTGGAAACTGAACACCATCAGATATTTTATCTTAACCCCATAGACAATAACCATTACCATCTCAAACACTATTAATACCAACTAGTTTAATAACCATCAAAACATACGACACGTAACAGGGCCGCTGGTCATTCAGTGTAGTCGATCGCGCAATGACCCCGCTTCTGCGCTCGCGCCGGGAAGCCGCACCATTTGTTTTTGGGATATAATCGACCAATAACTGTTCGTGTCGATGACTTGCATTTGGAGGGTAGGGGAATGAAGCTGTTGTTAATTAAAAATGCAGTAAAATTACGGTTAAATTTAACTTTTAAAGTGGTTTAAGTTGGCCGCTAAGATCTTTAGCATCTGTGTAATGTTTCTTTTTTCTTTTACTGCAAGATCTAACGTGGCCAAATTTACTATAGGACTATCAACCCACCAAACATTTGCCCTATTACGTTATGGTCGCCTGTATCTAACTACGCTTCTTATATTTTAACGGTCTATTTTATGGGTTTTCGAAGGCATGAGAAAGCACCTTAAATATCCCATAACTACCTACATTAGATGGTATGATAGGCAAGATTTCGATCCGTTCAAATAATGCAACGCTATGCTTCTCGATTTTAGGGATAACGATCTACTAATGACTCTTCGGTTTCAAGTTTTATGACTTGGCAGTAGCAGGATTGGAAGCTCAAAACTCAAATGGAAAATAAAACTTAGAAAAATATGGTTAAGATTCAAGTTAAAGACGATAAAACTTTTATCGACGTTAACACTTCAATAGATGATATAGTTATCGTCCTTATCCACTGGTGTAGAATCAAGGCAGTAAGATATTCTAAAACATGCATCAATAGGCCCAGAAATGACAAGATGCACACAATTATAATTACTAGCACCTAAAAAGGTGAACAAGCATATTACAGCGTGGGACGACAATATTTGAAAATTATGTAAAAATAATCCCGGAGATGAAGGATGTATGAGTTTAGAACTACATCAGAGTACCTGTAGTTCCAGAAATGTAAGTATATTTACCAACTGGTACGCACAGTAAAGTATAAATAGATACCGACACTGTATAGGAGAATATTAAACAATAAAATAATTGCGCTGTTGCCCTTCAGCATAGCTTGAAAACTGGAAGTAAGTGCATTTGAACCCAAGTGTTTGGTGATTCATCGCTCCGGGGCAAAGTGTCGGACTTCAAGATTGCAGATAAGGGCACGAACGCGATTGCTAATTCAATGTTACTACCGAAAGAGAAGACAGCATAAACTAAGGACTTCCTAACAATTTCTATATATGCGAAGAATATTGTTGAGATATTAAACATTTTATTTTAGCCCTAATGTTGGGTGTGAGGAAGAATGACTTTGGTTTGATTCCTAGAGCGGTTTTCTCATAAAAGTTAAGACCAAAGATTATAAAAAAAAACAATGATAAACAAATATAAAAATATTCCAAACTTAATACTTGCAAATGAATCGGCACACGAAACTAACAACAACAACATAAACGAACAGTTTAACATAAATTACAATAAAAATGCATTGTAAGCAAACTGATTTCTACAAACAACTGTTGTTCTTGCTACAGAGATTCTGTTGAATATATTAAAAGTTAGGGCGCTTGTTTTATTTTTAGAAGTAACTGTATAAGTTTTACGCCCACGAAAGTGTTGGGGATGCAACTCATGCAACTAGGTTCCATATATTAACCATTCATGATAATCTACTAAGTTGTTCGCGTTTATTTCAGACAGTTGATAAAGTTTTAGTGACATGAAAAGTTTGACATAAAATATGACTATGCTAGAGTTAACTATATCATAGGGACACTAATTTCTTCAATGTCTTCGCCTGTTTGCGTTATTTATGAGGAGAAAACGGGAGATAGAATGACTTAAAGAGAGAGAAAACTATAATATTGAATAGAACTGAACCAAGCCAAGTAAGAAAAGCAAGTCTTGAAAATAAACAAAAGACGGAGTACCTAACTCCTTGTTGACTATAATTGGTCTAATAAAACAGGCAATTAATCAAACTTATAGCACAATTGCACCGACAGGGTACAGTCAACCAACAGCAGTAGTAACAATTTGACATCGACAACGCCTATTACGTAGTAGCAGTAAGGGCGAATTTTTAGTACAAATGTTACCACTGATGTAAGGTTGACTGTACAAGCAATGACCATTGATCTTAATTCAACTTATAAAGTTATGTCAGTTTCATTACAAAAATAACTGTTTTGATGTAACAGTTATATTTAACTGCTAGCGCTACAAAATTCTGCAAGTGAAATGGGGCGTAAAAAGGTAAGGATGAATTATAGCCTTTTTACTCGTAATTATGTTATTAAAACAAAGACTACAATATAATATGTACGTGGTTGCAAGTAAACGTTTAGTAAACCTAAAGACCAAGATCAAATAAGGAGAAAAATAAAGAATTTAGTTTTGTGATAAAAAATTACAAGGATCCACCAAATATACGGTTTTAAATAGTAATCATCATTTTGTGGAAACTGGACTCAAAGAAAAAAAACCAGTGGTCATACTAGGAACCTATTTTTCAATTGGACAACCTGAATTATAGGCCTCCACCACTTGAATACTAATCTAACAAAGACCTTGTACGAAATCTAAGAATTTGTTATTTTTTCACATTTATTCAAAGTGGACCACCTACGGCTTCGCTTATAGATGACAGTTACGTTTTGCATATCAATAAGCCAGAGGAATAAATAAATGTACTAAATAAAAAAAACTACAATACGTAGGTGCAATGGAATTCCTGTATAATATTACAATAAAATCCAACTAGCCTTTTGAGAATAGCAATATGAGATCATTAATACGCCATCAAAACAACATTAGGAAGTAAATGAGCAATTGAAATCGCAACATTGGTTTGGAAACTTTTAAAATTCAATTCATAGCCAAAATCATACGTGATTGAATAGTCTGCTGCAAACTGATTGACTATAGAATTATAAACAATTGATTTTAGCATAGGTTATGCAATATATCGGCCTAAAATATGATCGTTTAAGTCCTGAATACCAATATTAAAACGCAATAGTATATTAGAATGCGTTTCGCGAATATTAACGAAGTCTTCGTTTTTGGAAGGACAGACATGCAAATTCGACAATCAAATTAAGTCAATGTGTGTGTTCCAGCTCATACTTACGCAAATGTGGACGAGCGATAAATCTGAAAGGAGCTAAACGTGTTTGCTGAATATTAAAAAGGAGCTTTCAAGAAACTCCTACATATTTTCATAGCGTTTCTCAAATATGTATCTAGAGAAGTTACTAAAGAACTAGATGTAGGATAAGCTAATTTAAGTACCGGAGAAATCTGTATTATAAATACTGTATAGCTTGAAATTATTGAAGATGGTGGAGAACCATAACATGTGAAGTAATATCCAAACGGAAAATACTTGGGTTTCTCTACTCCACAGCTGAAAGACAAAACCATACGTTCTCAGCTTACGGGATATTTCCAACTACCATATCCATTCATTCATATTTTATCATCAATAAAACTTTCTCAGCTATACATCATTCGGTTTCCGACTATAACTATCAGAGTATATCACAGTGGTTCTAATTCACGTTTCTATTCACACCACAATAAAACAGTCGTTAATATACACCGCCTTTATATCCCCCCTTGTGGGTAGTTGTAAAACGACCACATTAAAGTAGAGTTTGTTCAGTGCAGGGAAACGAATAGCTGACACCTACGCTAAAGGGAGTTATTTGTTTGATTCCACGAGAAGATATGAGGTTATGGATGCTTCAACATTTAGACATCTAACACGGTAAGGAGTTGCATTAACTGCTGAAGTGAAAGCATAACTTGAAAACCAGGCAGTAATGTTATATTATACGGTGACAGATGACAATGGTACTATTATTCATAAGTTGAATATAGAAATCAAAGCTAAGAAGACAAATGATTCGAAATTGTAATATGATTTATGAGTTAAATTCTTAAATGCTATCGAAGTATACGTTTGTTACCACGAAATTGCTACTGGTGTACAATTAACACCAGATACTTTTTTTTGGGACTATCCCACCACAAAATGCACAAAAAAATGCAACCCCTGAAAGCCAGAATCAACAGTTGCGACCACCAGAAAAACGACGAAGCAATGAAGCTCGACGAAGTCCCGGAGAATGAATATAAATGCCATGGATCCCGCAACGATTTAATCAAAAAATAATAACGAGGAGTAGGAGAAAGAAATATAATTTCCACTACCACCACACACACTAACACCAGAGATTGGAAATAAAGTAATTTTTTTCGAGATTTTATACCTAGGTACACATATTACTTAATTTACATCAGTGACCACTTCATACTTTGTAAACCGCACATAAGCATATGGCAAAACGGCCGAAGGAAATCAATTGAGGGGGCTCAATTGATTTCCTCTTGTTTCCAAAGCATGATGGTTTATACTCATTATACCTTTACATATAATTATTAGTAGTACTCCAGCCAATATCTATAGTTCAAAGCCATCAAAACCACGTGCTCCGATATAACGTTCTGGATTTACAGATCACGGTATTGTACGGAGATTTGTTACTCCTTTACGTTCAAAAGCACTTAGGTGACTCATGCAACTGCACGTGACAGCTATGTCCAGGTCAATATTGAAATTATTCGATGTTGGATCAATAACCTACCCTTTCTCCACAACTATGTGAAACTTCGAACTTGTAAGTACGTCTAATAGTAGATATGGAGAAATTGGAGATACATAATATGTATTGTTGTCAGTAAAAAAAAAATTGAGTATTAAAGCTGGATAGATGTGTTACTTTTTGAAAGATTTTGTTCCTTCTGAGGACTTCCTTGGAAATCTTATAGAGCTGTCGAAACACTATTTTAAGAAAAAAATATAGCACAATTAATATGAGTGTTAAAGATATTCAATAACCACAAGATATAGATAATACATACAATATAATCAAATAAAAAAAGCTCCTGAAACCATAGAATATAAGTCATAAAAAGTACTAACCAGCAACGTTAAAGAACTCCTAATCAAACAAGCCACGGCAGATCAAAGTAAAAGTAAGTACTAATTAACATACAAACACAAATCAACATCTACTTAATAAACGTAACATTAATTACAAGCGGTAGGTAAGTAACATTGACATTGGTACCGCTAATGAGTCAAAAGCGATGCGCCTGCGCTCCTCTGATAAAGTATAGCGTACACATACACTGATGCGTAACAAACTAAACGGGGAAATTAGAACGTATCGGTGAAGTAGCGTCGATAATGTGTGACTTCTGTTCAAGTGTTGGGTATTAATTTTAATGTATATTTTGGGACAGGAAAATAAGTATAGTATAGTTCATTATTGAGCCAATTTTATCTAAAAATAATATTAGCTAAATTAATTTTAATCGGGAAACCGGTTTCTATTATGAAGGCATGAAATATATTAGAAGTCTATTATCGCATATTTTGACGGATGTAGGCAGGAAAATATATATATTATTGCACTAGATGTGAATGTAATACTGTTAATTTGATAAACTTAGAATATCTGAAACGTATGTATAGTAACAATCCATAATTATTAATTAGAAGTTTTGGGAAAAAACAAGTAAGACATACGAACCTAAAGACCTTTTTTATGTTAGCCTATACTGTCCCACTGGTGGGCAAAGACCTCTCCCAAATCCTTCCTAAAGATCTTAAATTAAAATATTACATAATCGAACTCACTCGCTTTAGTTGACGCTTAGCTTTATACTGATTAGAAATGCCATCAACCGTGTAGCCAGGTTATTCTGTCACTAACAACATTGAAAACGATGTTATCACTTAATTCATATCCCTAATCATTGCCATTATCAATCAGCCATGTTTTACGATCAATTACTTTCTTTTAATGGTTTTTTACTTTATTGTCTTCCGCTGCATCGTATTTTTTTAATAATTTATGTGTCTATTTGGATCTTGTTTTTCTTCTGCCATAAACTTTTTTCTCAAAAGCTAAGTGTCTGATAAAACTATTTACATAGCCATTAAAATGTGCTATTAAATTAAACCGGCCCGGTAATTATTTTATTTCTCTACGCTTCTTCAAGTAGCTTAAGTGCCGATGCATCGTCATGATACCATTTTTTCGAAGATATATACTCTTTATGCATTACGTTCATATCATAAAGATCATCTTTATCGTCATGCATTCCGAATTGATTCCAAAATTGTAGATTTCTTTTTTTTTAAGTGTAGTATATGTTTCACTAATCTCCTTCCAACAAAATCATAAAAATGAGAAATAATTATTGATATCATGCATCTCCTCGTAAAGTGTTCATTAATATTTTTTTGTACTACGAGTAACACTAATGGATAGACAATTTGATAACGAACATTTTGTAAGTTTTACTTTTTTCAAAAGACCAATATTCGATTTTATAAAGATTTTATTCTAAAATCTGGGCGTATTCACTACTGTAATTCATGCGCCACCAGTGCCGCTAGGCCAATAGGCTCATATCTCCTGCTGATTTTTTTGTCAGGGTACGGCCTTAAATCAAAAATTTACCTTGCTACATTGCCCCTGAAAGATTTTAATTTAGCCATATATTTTCAATACTGTTGCTTGAATATGCCGCATTAAAATTTACAACTCGTAGAGGCGGTACAGGCGTGTCTGTGTCGGCCCCATCATTAATAATCCCAGCCATATTGCAGATATCATCAGGGCTTTTACCAATTGTTTGAGCTTGCTTGTTTATATTATTTGAACCATACGCCACATCGATAAACATATCAGTTACTAAGAATATTTTGGAGACAATGGCTACTGGCTTTTGACATATAATCAATCATAAACCTACGTAACTATTTGGTCATCATTCATGTAATGAAGTATAAATGGTGAAGTATGAAAGAAGAAGGCATGCGGCACCGAACCCAACTAAATTGGAATAAAGGCAAGAGAATGATGGTGATGATTATTCATATGACGAAACCGTAGATCTGCCTAAAGAATACTTAAAAATAGTACAAACACTTGTAAATAATGTAGGCAAAGGTCAAAATCTTAATGAGCTTTCAAAGTGAAAAGTTGCAGCTACCTCCCGGCTAAAATATATAGCATTAATTGCAAAATTTGTCTCTGTCCGAGTGTATAATTTGTAAAATGAATCAAATTTGACAAATGGGCCACACCTGTCAAGAACAAAACATTGTAAACGCGCTCTGCACTCATTCATTTTGTCTTCGGCCGCAAATCGTATTTCATGGAGACTGAGCTAAACACCATAAATTATACAATCCTTTTACTTTAAACCTAGACCTTATTACCAACCAGCAGAGTAGATTTTAAACAATTGATGATTCCCAACGCTTAAGCGCTAATGTACTTGTACAGATATTGCGATAAGGGTAAGTTCGAATCGCGTGGGTGTAGCATTAAGAACTTATAAATCTTGTGCAGGGCATTAATTATTTCACATCTCGGAAGACGAAGCTCAAAAGAGTTTTATTTCATTAGACAGTGAGATAAGACCCGATGTTGATTTATTGATGTTGATCGGATCTTTGTCGTAATTTAACTGGACACTTCCTGCTAAAGGTTTTGGAAGTTCTTGCTCCTTTTTTTGATCCTTTCGGGAGAGTTTGTGGGTTGTTCTTTTATTTTGTACATTTTACTCTAATAACGTCAGGTTTGAGAGATTAAGACACCTGTATGCTGTCGAAGGCACAATAGGTCCACCTCAGGAATTTGATAATCGTCTCAATTAACAATGGGTTTTTTACGTCCTCATTTCCGTTGATTCTTTATTGAGCGGTCAGCGTTTAAGCTGTATAGCTGAGGTTGAGTCTTGTATATATGTAGCTACTATCATTTTAAGCTTTGATATAACTGGCCTTAATGCAATTACACGTCGAAGCGAACGTTTCTCCGAATAATGATTGTTTGACAAAACATTTAAACCAAAATCTACAGGAGACGGAAATAGCGGGCGCCCTAGTTCCGAATTTGCCAGAATCCGTCCAAATTGAATTTATGTTTCTCTCAATCCACTTACCAAAATGCTTTTAGCGTGACACAATTTTGATACTAAATAGCTCATAAACTTTATTACTGGCTTCCTCTTTCACGCCTTTCTCGTTCCCTAGTTGCTAGGACAATTAGATGCGCGGATGTGATCATTTCGTAACATCCTCAGGAGCTGCATATGTGGTATTAGGGGCAATATAACGTTGTGAATTGTAGCGAAAAACTGAGATAGGTGGGTGAGGTGGGCTTAACTTAAGTGGTGAGTACTATAAAGTGGATAAGGCTAATGCAACATGAACCTTGTTTACGGGCGCCGAGATCAATGCTCAAGGCATACTTAATAAAAAAGAACGAAGTAGTGGAACATTTATCAATTAAATTGTGGAGTGATTTTTATAGCAGAATAGTTAATTAAAATTGACTAAGAAGATATTAAAGCGGCGGCTAAAATCAATTATTGCATTGTTCGTGAGGAGGAGATTTAATAAGCCCGGGGAGGTTTTGAGGTACAACAACCTCAGGAAAAGATAGTTATTATAACGTAGAAGATAAATATTAAGCCCTAAAGCAATTTCTGAAAACACGGAAGCTTATTAAAGTGACGAAACAAACAATCGTATCGGTAATATGTTTTCAAACAATATTTGTAAACAAAACATATTATGTTTTGTGTTCTAATCCTTATCTATGTGTTACAGTGCGATTACTGCATGTGATATAACAGCAAGCACTTAACTTAAAACCATTGACAATAATGTTTTTGACCCAAATACTTTGTACAACACTTCCGTAAAAAATCCTTTGTTACTATCTTGACCATCCCAAGCTTTTATTTGAGCAAAAGCTTTTTGGTTAACTCTTTAGATAATTTGGACCCAATAGGTGGCCACGTTAATAGCAGCGTTTGCCATAAGGTAAAGACAAATCGTCTCCGTTTTAAAGACAACAAGAAGCAAGGAACCCATCCTTGCTCTTGCGCAAGCTTAAGTTCCAGTGCACCTTTGCGAGTAATCTCGGCTTCTTAAGTGCCGCGATGTACTTTTATCGTCCTTATCTCTTTATTAATCAAGACCCTAAATGATGTTATCGGTTTCTGGCCATCCACTTCATTGATTTTATTATCGATTATATTGGAAAAGACAGGACAATGGTTGAAGTATAAGCTTATCAAGAAAATCCTTTGATCAATCTGCCTAGCTATGTTAGGGTCAGCTTAGAGTCCAACCTGATGCAGTTGAATATTAGTAATACAATACCATGCCACACATAAAGAAAAAGAAAGAAAACTAGTTTATTTGGCACACACAGATACACAACATATGACAATAACCAACAGAAAAACCCAACCCAACTCTTTCGTAAAATCCCACATCCCTTTCCCTCCCAATTGGATAAGGATATTTAATTTCCTCCCATTCCATCATTTAATTGATTCAGTTCAGCATGTAATTTTACCCAGGAGTCAGCCCACGCAGTCAGGAAGGTATCGTTTAGGTTGCACACCAGCAATTGAGAGCAGACAGAAAATTGCAGCGGATTGATTAGGATAAATAAGGATATGATTGTTGCAGTGACAATGGAGATGGATGGGGAAAATGGAACGGCAGTTCCATGAAACGTAATCTGTTAGCAATACAGAGACAAAAATGTCTAGGACCTGAATGTTTTACGGGAGAGTGGGAAAGAAATGGAGATAACGACGCTGTTACTGCTCCAGAGGCCCTAGACAAGTGTCATTCGTTCGATGTCAGCGATGGCACACGATCACGTAACATATCAATAGTTTGACATTCCCATATATTTTTGTAATTTTTCCAATCTAAATGAAGAAAAACTGTTTATTTGTATCTGTTTCCAAGAAATAGTCTCTAGAAGAGTTGATCCGATTACAAAAATTTTCACTGATTACTAATTTACACAATCACTGTGTTCTAGGCTACTTTTTAACCCGAAAAAATGAAAGATTCGAGTGTAACAATTCACAGAAGCGAAGCCGCGACCTAAAGCTAGTTATACAATCAGAAGAAGTAGACCACCAGCAGACACTACAACCGATATCGATAACGGTCTCATTAATTAAAAATAAAGCCACCTAATTGGGCAAGTGTTAAATACGGTCGATTAACTTTTGGAAGCAAGCAACGCAGGTGTAAGTGCGGTACGGATATCGCAGCTGATAATGCAGGTAAATACAAATATTGAGACAAGGCCCCACGTGGGAACGACGTACTACAGTAGTATGTGTGAGCGTGGCAAAGATTAGAGAGATGAGATGCGGAGATAGACACTAATATGAATGAGATCGTCAGATAATGATAAGGTTTTGATTTTGCTGGTTTATTACGTAGGTTGGATCACTTACCATCGGACATAGTGCGTTTGACGCGAGGCTATCAATAATAATAATAAAGACGTGATTTAGATAGTGTCCAATTTTTATAGGTTTTCTAACTGACGGACTAAATACATATTTTTGTCAACTACCCTATTGTCAGCTAGGTACCTACTGTCGTCTACATAAAATGTTATACATTTCACTATACCTAGTAACAGACTATCATATGAAACTTATGTAAACTGTATATTCCTATTTTATCAATTACCAAGCAATCTTATCTCAACTAGAGGTCAGCAGAGGCATTAAAATTAGTGTAATATTACTAGCGTCAATCAATAAAACTGACACCATCATAATTATTATGTACTAGCTGACCCGGCAAACTTTGTTTTGCCATAAAAATACCAAACATTCACCTACCCTACCCTACCCTATGTCCGTCTCCTGGCTCTAAGCTACCTCCTCACCAATTTTCAGCCATATCGGTAAAGCCGCGGGCTTATTACGTAAGGAACAGCAAGTAGCAATAATTGTACAATTATTGCGCGATCAATTTAGTGACCTGGCTACTGAGGCCTTTAAGTCAAGTTTATTTTTTTGTTTGACTGTCACTTTTAACAGAAGCTTTTATCTGTCTGATGATCTATAAAATGTTTCATTTGATGAATTAACCAGCTTATGAAAGAGCAACACTTAGTGGAGGCTGTTTTTTTACAATAGTCAATTTGATTACTATTTAGCTCCAATATTCCGGTAAATTAATATTCGCAGATGTAAAGTATTTGTGTAAAATAAATATGGCAGTGAAATTGATTAAAATTTCTTCGAATTGTCGATTGTTATAAGAAATCGAATCGATAATGCATTAGGACATCACTTAATAGACTACATTATCTCGTATTTGAGCTATGAAACGTAAAATTGATTTTTCCAATTTAATTTAGACATTGGCAGAATAGTCGATATCGGTGCTTGCCATATAAAAAAAGAATATAATGGAAGATACTTATTGCGGACTTATCACAATCTTATGTGTTTGTAAGTATTTAGTAGGTAAACATATAAGCTTCGCTGAGGTAGCCAACACTACAGTATATAAAAATCCTCCACTTTACCGTGATCACTTCTGTTTCAATGATTCAACAAATAGTCCAGTTGCGTAGACATTAGAGACACAAAACAACACCAATTTGTCATTACAATATTCACTAAGAATTTGTCATTACAATATTCACTAAGAATTTGTTATTTCAATATTTACTTTTATATTATTATTCTAATTTGCGGATAATTAAAGTAGCTACAACATAACACACGAAAAAAGCCGCCAAATACTCAAAAACTTCTGTACCTACTCAGCCATCAGCGAGCGATTGGCAATCGACCAACAACAAGGGAAAAAGTAATCGCAATTTGACAGCCACATTTGCTCGCCGATCGCTGTCTCTCTGCTGTCAAAAACCATACGTAATACGAAATGAAAGCGATCACCTTGCGATAAATGCACATTTCAGTTTGCAGATTTTTATTGTTAGCAGTGATGTCGTAAAATTATTATGGTGTGGCTATAGCTCATATATAATGCGGATTCGTGATTGAAGAGCAATTATTTCGCAAAAATAAGCCTTCCAATTTTTTGACGTAAAGCGATAATCGCGCGATGATTGTACAATCTCTGCGCAAATATTGCTAATTGCTGTTTCATACGTAATAAGCCTGCCGTTCTTGTTTTATAAATAGTGTAACTAACACGACTTTCTTTTATATATATATATATATATAGATATAGATAACATGAAGAATAGCACGGACGCTGATACGTATCACGTAAAAACTTAGAAGAGGCACGTGCTATATACGTCTTCAAACAATATAAACGCTAATCGTATGGTAAATAGTTCATATCTGGTCTCCATTAAACAACTGCAATTGCGCATCATATTTTTACAAGCTTTTATTTAACTTAAGCTTGTATGTAAGTGTGTTCGGGCCAAATCTTGCAACTGAGTTTTAAAGCAGTTATCCTCCACCGATTAAGATAAAATTTTGCTTACACGTTTAGTTTGAATGACATTGCATGGTTAACTAAGTGACGTCATTCTAAATCCAATATGGCGGACGACCCAAGATGGCGGACTAGTTATTTTTTGTGCACTGCCATGATATGGGTATCAAATGAAAGGGTGTGCTGAGAAGAATACGAAAAAAAGCTTGTTTTGAAAAACTGTTGTTTTTTAATGAATATTTTTTATAATAATAAAAAATATTCATTAAAAAAACTTTTTGTAATGAATATTTTTTTATTATTTCTTTCTAGTTCTAGTAGTAAGTCAAGTGCCAAACAATCTGCCAAGCCTTTTCCCAACTTTGTTGAGGTCTGCTGCCAGTCCAATCTGATGTAGGTGAATACAATTTTTATACATGGAGCGATTGCCTCACACACAACACAGTAACTACCCTGTTACCATGATATCAACTGGAAAGACATGACAGATTTTCTGTTGTCTGACTGCCCGTAACGACTGTCAAATATCTAAAGGTCGCAGCAGCTATGCAGCGGCAGCACTGCGGGCGCCGCAGCGATAGTATCTACGTGAATAAAATTAAACTGTTTGTAGGGTTCCGTACCCAAAGGGAAAAAACGGGTCCCTATTACTAAGACTCCGCGGTCCGTCTGTCTGTCTGTCACTAGGCTGTATCTCATGAACCGTGATAGCTAGACAGTTGAAATTTTCACAGATGATGTATTTTTGTGTTAAAATAAATATTTATGTGGGGCTCCCATACAACGTACGTGTTTTTTTTTTGACGTTTTTTGCGATAATGGTACTTGGCCAGTTTTTTTTTATTTAAACGACAGTACTCTCTGAATTATTGCTCATCAGTCATCACTTATCAAATTGTTTTCAATCAGCGTGTTGTAACATCCTTCCCGTTGTCTGCTTTTATAAAACGAATCTGTTACTGTTCTTTTTGCATAAAACAACAACACATCACCGTCATCTTCTTCTTCTTCCAACAATATAAATAAAAGTTGATGCTCAATCGACATCTTGTCAATATATCTTCATGCTTTCCGAGACACGGAGGAATCTCGGTATGTTAAGATGGTCACCCTTCTACGGACCGACGACGTCGGCAAGCGTTGCTTAACCTTGAAACCTCGACCCGTGCGGCTAATATTATTTAACTATAAGAAGCTCCTCCTTCAAAAGGGTTAAGGGCTTTTTTTGTGACCTAAAAGTGTTAAATAATTAAGTGGTTTTGCCAAGCGAAGACAAACAGAAGAAGACATAAGATTTCCTCTATGAAAACGAATCTTATTTCCGTCTACAATCTAGTGCTAACCATTCGGGGAATACTCCTATGACGTGTCATACACATAACAATTATGACAGCAGAACAATTACCAATAAGTTACAACAGATATACGACATCGAAACATAATTAATATGCAATCAAGCATTCTTAAAAGAAAACTAATTATAGACCTAACGAGATAATGACTCAAGTTATTAATTGCTTCAAGTACTGAATATTTCTAATTGATTTATGCGTGTGAATTAATTAGGCTGCACTCTCTATGTCATGGTTTTTTTCGTGTTACCATGAATACTTAATTACTTAGGTTACACTAGTCGACCATTCTTCCATACAAACGTAGTCTGGCGATTACTCCACTGCTGTTCGACGAGGTACGGTCAAAATAAAAAAATATATCAATTTGTCTCATCATTATCTAGCTATATATGGAAACAAAAAAGTAAAAAATAAAATATTTGAAAGTTATGAGCGTCGAAAGTTCCATATTTTAACACTAATTTTAACGCATCCTTGGGCGCAAATAAATCCCATAAGAAGAAGGCAAATTGCAAAACGGCCACCAAAAGATAGATTAGTAATTCAACAATGCAAATTTTTTTTTTTGATATTATACATTTAGTCGTTTTTTCATGATATCTAGACTCCAAAGGTCTGTTTATAAAATTTCGAAACAAATTTGCAAAAGTGCTAATTTGTATGCGAACTAGCTTCTTACTGCTTATCACAGCATCTATCTCTTTCGTAAGATAGCATGCATTTTAACCTCGCGCACAAAATAGTTCGTGCCGTCGACTAGGAGAACCTTAAGTTATCATCATCATCATTTTAGCTGATGGACGTCCCACTGCTGCACATAGGCCTCTCCCAAGTGTCGCCACCTCAATGCGCGGGATTACTTGAGTACATTATTTTAATTAATAGAAACAAAGAGTGTCTCATCTACCAATGCCCACGTGGTGTAATACAGCCCACTCTCCCTCTCACAGAGAAGGCTGTGTCCCAGCAGTGGGAACATTATTAGCTGATTGTGCTATGCTATGAAAGAGGAATTAAGTTATGGCAATATTTCAATGAAATTGACAACTTATTCTACAATATTATTTCAAAATTTTTCTTTGAGATTCTGAGGGCCCTTGGGTCCCGGACCTTTGAAAGGCGTACCAGGGACCGAAACCAACTCGCAGAGGCTTTGTTAGACATTTAGGATGAAATGTGACACCAACGTAAGTTGTGCCAGAAAGCGTTTTATACAACAAAAGATTACATTGAGGACAAAAAGGCTTGGGATTGAGCTGCTCCAATTAATTTTGTTTTTTTATTATATTTTGCACTATGCATTTTGTTATTATATTTTTGTTGTTTTTGTTTTCTTGCAATGACAAGAATATTTACTTTTTAAAGTATTATATTATTTTATTTTAATTATGTGAAGACTATGTGGATATTTATTTTTTTATTTTTTTTATTTAAATTTATCTTAGTTTTTAATCATGGTCTGGCAGTTTGAGTAGTTTATGCGGCCTACCCGAATGTCCTTTCTTTGGTATTGTTCTTCGAATCGTTGAGCTCCTTAAATTCTGAGTTGAGCTGCTCGGTTATTGACAAATGCGTGCACTGACTGGACAGGTCCACTCAATCTGGCTGGTTCTTTCCTCAAAAGACCATTTCAGACATCAGTCTACATGGTCTTCACATGATCTAATCAAGATTTTGTCTGGACTTTAAAAGAGACTGTGACCTCTGAATTTGTTTCGGCCTTTCTTCTCAGAGTAGTCAGATAGGAAACGCCGACCTCATCTAGTTTTAAAAATATGTTCGACATGTAAAAGTGTTTGTACAAACCAACTTACAGAAATAAAATCATTTATCAACCGGCGATTATCCCTGTATGCACTAGTCACTACGCAAGAGCACCCAAGGACAAGCCCCGCCGGCTGGTGCAGGACTATTGTAGAATATGGAGACAAAACACATTGGGCTATATTATTATTCTCAGCCGCAATCTCGTTTCCCGATAGCTACAACCTAGGGTCTTGTCAAGAGTGAATTGGTTACTTCTTTTTTTTTACGTGGTTACCTTCAAAAGGCTCCTGGACCTTTGGGGAAAAGACCAGGGAGGGTGGGATTTTTACCTCACTGTAACCTCCCCGGTGATCACCATCAGCACCCCGTCACCTCTTAAAAGACCCTTCTAGGCCCGGCTTCACCGTCGACCATATCATCGCTTATCATCAGGTGAGATAGTGGTCAAGCGCGAGCCTACACATAATCAAAAGAAGAAAAAAAGGCTTTTTCCCGGCTTTGGTCCCGTCACATATCCTAACAAGAACAATGTATTATTGCGGGATAAAAAGCCTACGGAAATCGGCGATAGTGTCTGTGTTTTTTAGGGTTCAGTACCCAAAGGGTAAAAACGGGACCCTATTACTGTAGTATTATATTATCTGTGCTATTACTAAGACTCCACTGTCCGTCTGTCTGTCTGACTTTCTGTCAACAGGCTGTCTCATGAACCGACTGAACCGTGATAGCTTGACAGTTGAAATTTTCACAGGTGATGTATTTCTGTTGCCGCTATAACAACAAATACTAAAAACAGAATAATATAAATACCTATTTAATTGGGGCTCCTATACAACAAATGTGATAGTTTTGCCGTTTTTTGCGATAATTGTACGGAACCCTTCATGCTCTAGTCGGACTCGCACTTGGTCGGCTTTTTTATCAAAGAAAGAATTTTCGTAATACGATTAGAATTTTTCGAGAGTTTACCTCCTTCGAGCACACATACAATAATAATATTAGTTTACAATAATAACAAACTCAAAAGGTAACTAACGTACTAGTATGTTACCACTATTTTCTTACAAGACAGATTTTGTATCAACAAAGTACAAATCCTACGTGGCCCCATAGTCAAATCATTAATTATTAAATATCAGACAAAGGCAATTTTTACATTTCATAAGTATATTAAATTTATACCAAAGGTTCGCAACCAAAATCACCTGCTTTTGCATACCAAACCCATTACCAGCACAAAATTTCACATAAATCATTAAGGCCAAGCTATTAATAAACATAATTACTTACTGGACTGTCTAATTATACTCATTTACAATTGTTATTATTGCACATTATAGTTATGTCAAATAAGCTAAGTAGGACACCAAATGACGTCACCGGCACGTAGAAATTATCTGTATAGTGGAGCGCAATTTACTTCATGTTAATGGAAATTGAACTGTCGTAGACTAATCACATCACATCACATCATCAGCCTTTTTACCCGACTGCCGAAGGAGGGTAATGTGTTTATCAGTCTATGTATGTATGTTTGTTCCTATGTGGCGTTCTAGAGACCAAACGCGTTGGCCGATTTTGATGATTCTTACGTCAATCGATTTGTCTTAACCCTGCGAGTGTCATAGGCTACATAAAAATTGGAAAAGAAAAAAATGCCGGATTTTGGGCGCTATTTTGTGGGGGGATTTTTTTTTCTTCAAAAACCTATCGTGTGGGGTATCAAAATAAAGGGTTTTAAGAGGTGATTTCAAAAATATATAACACTTATATGTTAAAGTTTACCTAATTAAAAAAAAATAACTAAAAAAAGTTAATTAAAATTCAAATAGCCCGACTGCTTAAAAAGCGAATTATTAATTATTTTAATGTTCCCACTGCTGGGACACAGGCCTCCTCTCATAGAGTGAGTGGGCTATAATCCAGCACGCAGGCCCAGTGCGGATTGGCAGATGTCACATGTCTTTGAATTTTTGGTTCTAGACTAATGAACAATAGTAATAATAACACGTATTAAACAGTGCACCTGCCATGCTGTCTCTACACCACTCTTGGTTGACTGGTAGAGAATGCCTAAGGCATTAAGTCCGACATTGTACTTTTGTGCATGAAGTTTAAATAAATAAATAAATAATGATGAAGCAAGAAAATTATGAAGAACTAATTAGTTTTCAAATTTCGTAAATATCCCAATTGAACGATCTACACGATAAAAAATAACTGTCCTAATCCAGTAGTCTATGCGTGTTCCAAATGTAATCAAAATGCTTTCAGTCGTTGAAGCCTGATTGTTTAACCAACAAACATCCAACGGAACGAAATACGAAGATGAAAAGATATGCCATGTCCTAGTCCAGGACACGGTCTACCCGTGTTCCAAATGTCAAATATGTTCAGTCATTGAACAGGCCTCAACGAATAAACACCGTCATTGACTAAGAAACATAAAAACCTTCACATTTATAATATTTGAAAGGTTTAGACAGATCAGATAGGACAAAGCTACTCCCAACAGTAAACACCAAAAGTAACTTTCTGAAAAATCTACGTAAGACGGTAAAACGTCAACAAAGTGTCCCTTCTACAGATATTTTTCTTAATCTATGACATTGTCGGCATCGTAGAGAAGAGACAGACCGCCTAATTATTGTAAACGCAACATGTTTGAGTGAAATACCGCAAAGCTGGTAGCAATAGTGCCCACTTAAACGTGTTAAGTAAGTACTTAAGCGTTTCGGAGATATCCACTGCTATACAGCATACAGCCGCGCTTTATTACAAACAGGTGTGTAGGAGATAAAGGTTTGAGCTTGAAAGCGCTTTTTTTGCTGCTTTTCAAAGTATGCCGCATACAGATTTTGGGAGAGGTAAACGTGTATCTTAAGATACAATGGCACCATATTGTATTTGGCCGCTTTTTTTTTTGGGACAATCCCACCGCACTATTCCCAAACCACTGCAACTCCTGAAAGCCAGAATCAACAGTGGCGACCACCAGAAAAGCGCCGAGGCAATGAAGCTCGACGAAGTCCCGGAGAATGAATTTAACTGTCTTGGATCCCGCAACGAAATTAATCAGAAAAGAAAATGGAGGAGTAAGAAAAATACAAATTTCCACTTCCCTCCATATCAAGCAGGAGACAGAACAATCAAGACCAATAGACACAAAGGGTCGTTTACAACTGGGATAAGCCCAGTTGCCTAGCACCACGGATAAAAATTAGCATTAATATTAATGGGTCCTAACATTGTGAGCTGTTATATTTGATTCCAATAATAGGTATGGCAAAAAACGCACTAGCTTCTGCCAGCAGTTTCGTCCACGTTAAACTTCACACGGAAAAGTACTAAAGGAATAAAAGTATCCCACATAATGTCCAAACATGGTATACCCGTGTGAGATTGATTTAAAATATCCGAACTTACATAGTAACTATTCAACTAAATATGTGATATATTTAGTTGGATAGGATCTAAGGTGTGTCTATAATTATCAATAAAAATTAATATTGTCTACCTTAATACTAACATTAACATTAGAAACGGGATATTAACCATGTTTATCCGACATCATGGTGCTTGCAACAGCGCCGAAATATCGGAAACTCGCTACAAACAGTAAACATGGTAAAAATCCCGTTTCTAATGTTAATGTTAGTGACCATGACAGTTTAAAAACTTATACCTTAATACTTTTTGTAATTATTATAAAGTATAAAGTAAGGTCAGCCCTATCATTGGCAGCAATATGAAGAAAGTGAATTACTCGATAATATCAGTAGGAACCTAATCATTATAACTTTCTCATATCAAAATCTAAAGTGATTTCGACGTTCAAGTGTTGGGAATCGGCACAAAAATTACGATGAACAGACCCAAAAGCCCAACAGGTTTTTAAAGATCAGTTTCTCAAAGCAAAGAACTTGATGTTTTAAAAAAGATAAGTCATAAAGGAATAGATATTTTTTGTTTCTAAGGTACTCTCTGAAAGTGATAGAAAGCTACTATTGCCGAATATACATAAGCTACTTTTTACCCCGGTTTTTTTATTATTATAGTTAGGCTTGCGCTTGACCACTATCTCACCTGATGCGATGATGTGATCGACGGTGAAACACGCCTAGAAGTAACCTATTCACTCTTGACTTAAAGACCCCTAGGTTGTAGCTATCGGAAAACACAGACTCCGGCAGGACGGTTCCTGTTTTATTCCTAACGGAAAAAGGCTATCTAGTTAATACTATAAATTAGAACTACGGCTACTCCTATACAGGAACTTATTCGCCAAACAGAATCCTATAAGGCGTTCCCTAGGAAGTGAAGCCAGCTATTAATTTGACCATAAACTAGAAATTGCACACATGAACTGGGTACACGATAATTCCCAGTAATTCATGTGAATAGTTAAGATAATTATATCGCATTCAACGCGAATTCCTGAAATTACTGCAATTAAAGACCTTCCAAACGACTTTATAATGGCCATTTTGCTCAACTAATCTAAAATTATAAAGGGGTATGTTGATTTGTTTAAAACATGTTTTAAAATACCATCTCCGAAAGTGCTGAAATTCCTTCTATAATAGAAAACTCCGTTATCGCCAAATGTCGTTGCTCTTCCCTCGGAAAAATAAAAGCAAAATTTCTGTGGGACATGTATGCCTCGGGAGACAAGCCGCGGGATAAAACTATTTAATCTACAAGAGGAGGGATTGAAAGAAGAACTTATTTATATTCTTGGTAATTTATTTACAGTAAATATAGGGCTAATAGAGGTGGGAAATCCAAGCAAAGAGCTTAAGTGATTGATTGATTGTTAAATTGGAAGGTCGTTTCTGACCTTTTTTCTGACAGAATCAAAGTTGACACATGTCACGCACGACTCACGTCAAACATATAAAATTAGACCCTTTGAAAATGTACAAGCTTTCCGCTTGGCTTCCCCTGAGGGGACGCTGATCGTGGAATAACGAAAGGTCAGTTGTTAGTAGGTACCTGAGAACAGTGAAAGATTGCAAATCAAAATGTCAAACTGATAGCACACGAATATTGATAGGTTGACCTGATTGAGAAAAAAGAGTCTGTTCTGCTACGTCTGGTTAGTCTCAAAAAGCTATAATACTAATATATACTAATACCTAATCGTCCAAATCCAAAATTCATAAAAAATGCAAGACTGTTTTCCCCCCATGTCTTTCATAATCAAAAGCCCAGTCAGAGCCAACAAAGAAAATACCGCGAGATTTAAAATTAAAATTGGAACGCTTTTTATTTTTTAAAGTCTCACACGGCACGGCATCCTGCCTGTCATACGCGAGCCTACTTATCGGATACGTTTAATCTGACAGGTCGGACGCGTCGGATGTTTTGACAGCCAGCCAATTACCTGCCACTTTGTTTGGCGGGCCTGTACGCAATGTTTCACATCCTGCGAACCTGGGATTTGAGCTGGGGAGAGGTGGGTAGTGGGTACCAACCTACATGCCTATGTACTGTTGCTAGAGTGGTGGGTATGCTATAGGGTTATAGGTATCTACCAACGACTTTATCTACTGATACTTCTCATCCTACTTTGATCAGTGTGATTTTATGAGTAGTTACTACAACAACAGTTAATAACTGTTCTGCGGTAGTTACTGCCGGTATAAACATAGTTTTGGCAAAGAGTTGTTTGTGCGTTGTCCAAGTAAAGACCTGAACAGGTAAAAAACTAGGAAGTCGAGGAGAACTTCTTTACGTAGGTACTAAATGCATAATAATATTTATTTATCTATAAAATTGTACAGTTTGAACACTATAATTAAATTAAAGCTATTAAATATGTGCACAAGAAAAAAATATGAGCAACTGCGCCTGAGCTAGGCCGAGCCTATATTTAAGGAAAAAAAAATTTGGTAAGTCAGATAAAGTTAACACAAGACCAATAAAATGATTGTCTCAGGCCTTGGCATCAAGTCTTTTTCTAACCTAGCGAAAACCCTTGATGATAGTAGATGTCAAATTCCTTTAAGGAAAATCCTGCCAGACTTTTTTAGGTCGGTAAGTAGATAAAACGTCGATGGACAAAGCGTGAGAATTCAGAAGTGAATGGTGGTGCTAAACAGCACATTACTAAACACAAATAGTTGAATAACTAAGCAACTTAGCTTCAACACGCGATATCGTTTGTACGGCGGTTTGTTAAACCCAGCTACAGACGTAAGGGTGTTAGTTCACAAATCAATCGATCGATGACATTGATCGACGTCGGGAATGTAGCTTTGGCTTTGATTCGATGTAGAAGGATATTGTCGATCGATGTCGATTGATCCATTCTACTATCGATCGACGATCATTCGGTTACTGTAGGTAGTAACACCCTAAATGTGAGCCTGTCAAACCAGCCTGAAGTGTGTTTCTAACATGCTTGATAGTTTGTAGGAAGCTTTAGAACTTCGACATTAAGTTTTTAACCTTTTAACTTGCTCAAGACGGAACTTACTCTCGGAATTCCCGTCAGAGCCTACGTGACAAAAAAAGATGAATAAAAAAAAAATTATTCATAAGAATATGATAACCTAACAGATTCTTCTTTCGGTGTATTTGTTATCTAGAAAATAGGTAATACTGATGCAAATAAGCACAGTTTTTCCTTGACGCTATATGACATGATTTCTTGATTAGTTAATTAATAGATCCTTAGGTTTTGGTAGAAAGATAATATGCTACGCCGATGAAGATCTCAGTGGGTAATAAGAAACATATTGGTACAGACAACCTTGAGCAGGAGTTGCTCAAAAAGATTTGTAAACAACATTAAATAGCCCTCATGTACCTATGTAGGCATGATTGATTGCATCCCAAATTGTAAAGAACCAGTTTTGAATACCACTCGAGGAAAATGGTTTTAAGGGTAAACAAGTCAAAAATTCTTCCATACAAACGTAGTCTAGAGATTACTCCACTGTTTGTCGATGTACTTTCAAAATAAAAAAAGATATCAATTTGTCTCATCATTATCTAGCCCTGTATGGAACCGAAAAAATAAAAAAATAATATATTTGAAAGTTATGAGCATCGCAAGTTCCATATTTCAACACTAATTTTAACGTATCTTTGGGCGCAAATAAATACCATAAGAAGAAGGAAAATTAAAAAACGGCCTCCATACAGGGATAGATTAGTAATTCAACAATCCAAATAATTTTATTTTGATCAGATACATTCAGTAGTTTTTTCATGAAATCTAGACTCCCAAAGGTCTGTTTATAAAATTTCGCGCGCTCGTTTTCGTCCTAAATCATCATCCATTTCGATAAAAGATTGCAGAAGTGCTAATTCGTACGCGAACTAGCTTCTTACTGCTCATCACAGCATCTATATATTTCGCACGTGTTGTGGGATGAGATAGCATGCATTTTAACCTCGCGCACAAAATAGTTCGTGCCGTCGACTAGTTTAACCTTAAGCCATGCCAAGTGAGTCAAAAAGATGAAACCTGGCCCAGTGACTGCTAAAAAACTAGAGTCCAAAAGAAAAACCTATTTCAAAATCTAAAAATAGCCATACATCAAGCAACAATATAACAAAATGGAATATTTCCAAGTACAGTGTTTGAATGGGAATGTGACTGGTCAATCAATGGGGCCACTGTGCTGTGGGACAGTGCAATGCAACCATCGGTTTAACATGTTAATGTGTCAGTAAACTCTCTTATGTCAGTTGTTATTGGCTGAGGAAACAAGGAGTTTGCATTTGCTTGCATTAACCTCTTTTGTTGAATCATTAAAAATAAATTGCTGGCCGGTAACAATGTTATCATAGATTTTTTTATTATCATAATGATGGTGTTACATTCGTTTTTTAAATGGAAATGTTCTTTCTTTTATTTTTATGTTTTTTTCATGTAAATATAATTTTTTCCTTAGCAACTAATGTTAAAAACATGCCTACTATTTTAATAAAATGTGGATTATAAAATAAATTTTATTTTAGAGTGACTATTAATATACATAATTTGAGGAAAGTGTTACCAATATTGATTTATTCAGCTTAAAAACATATAACAACATTACATCATGCTTTTATGCCCCTATGGGGTTAAGCAGGGAGCTATAATACACCCACACATCACTATCTATGTCTTAGTCCCATGGAATGGGGGAGAGCATATTGTCTTCATTCGGACATAAATCAAGCCTCCGGGTTTCTACTGAGAAATTACAGAGGCTTAATCCAATAATGCTGATCCTGATCCAGGAATCAGACCTAGGTCAGGAGAATAATTCTCAGCAGTACCGTTTGTTACCATTATATCAACGAGGCGGTCAATACAACAAATTTTGTATAGGTAGGTGTATTAAATGAAGGTTACAAGTCTACAACCATTTTACAATATATGTCTTGGTAGCTTGAATGAAGCCTCTGTTTGTTTGTGAACCCTGAAATGACACATGTTGTATATATAATATTTATGTTGAGCTCAATTCTGTTAATTCAAATATTCTATGGAAAATTTGAATTAAGAATCTGCTAATCAGTGTATAAATAATATGTTAAAAAGTTTATTACAAATAAGGTACAAAATAAGTGTTTCAATATAATATGATATCAATATAACAAGTTCTTCAATTTGCAAATATTGACTGTTTCTAAACAGTGAAATTGAATGAGATATTATGAAGTACATAGAAGTGGTTGTATTATAATTGAGTAATTTGCTCTTTATGTAAATGGTTAGGTACTAAAGTAACTTGTTTTCACTTTAGAATTTAGATTTCAATATAAAAATGGAAAGTAATTTTTATTGATAACTTGTATCAGAAAAAATGTTCATACAACATGAATCAGTTTTAATATTTTTTATTTATAATGAGACTCATTTAGTTCTAGTTAGAAATAGTGATTAGTACAGTGATGTAAGTAATAATGCACCTGTCCATTTTTTAATTATGGTATTTTAATGCACATTCTTATGTTACTTTTTTTTACTGATTTTAATTAGTTCTTGCCTAATTAATTTTAGTTGGAAATAGTGATTAGTAGTGATGCAAGTAATTAGTTAAGTACATGTGCACCTGTCCATTTCTTAATTATGGCTTTTTTTCAATTTTATTCACATTCCATGACGTTATTTTACTAATTTTAATTAAAATAAATAGGCATAGAAATAAATAAGCTAACTAAGAATTGCATCACATTCATTTGTTTACAAATTCGCGCGATAATTTTGCTATTAAATTCTAGGTCTGATAAGAAACGTTAACACAGAATAAACCTAATTATTTTTTGCGAAATTGATAGTTTTAAAATATTTTAGACAAAGTTTTTCAAAGATGCCTATGTGTTATATTAACTAAAGAAATAATAGAATGACGAAAAAACCATTTAGGTCAATAACGTACGTAAAACACTGTTGATAAGTTAATCATATAAGTATAGTTTGCACGATAATACTGTTGCTACAACTGCCGGTTACGATAAAAACAAGTTGTATTCATCAATTCTCATGTTTTTTCTACATACAATCCCACACCAATCAACCAAATTAAACAAAAATAACTCACCAATAAAAAGGATGGCGAAATCCAAAACGATTTTTCGCAAAATAAACTTTGAATCTCTGTCAATCGTGATTGTATGGGCACGAGAGTTCGTTTTCCGATCATTTCTTTCCATTTTTACTTATTTTTATACTAAACTATAGTCAGAAAATAATTAAAACACTATCACTGCGAACAAATTTACGAAATATCTAATGTCAAAACGTTAAAAGAAAATTTGACAATATCAACACGTCAAACATCGGGCGCATGCGCTCGCGGACTGGAGACTAGTGCGTTCAGAAACAGCCGGTGCGTTCGTAGGTCTCGCTACTCTATTCATGTCGTTTTGTTGTTTGTTGACAGCCGGCAACTGGCTACGGCTTGGATTGTCGGGCGACTTTTAGTCTTATTGTAAGCGAGGTTTTATTTGCCTAATTTTTGAATAAAAAAAAAACAAACTTTACAAATAATATCCTATAGAGGCCAAGATATATTAAATCAGCCAATAGCAAGATAACGGACACTAAAACGTTTTGTTGTCGGTCGGGACCTCGGGATGAAAATTGTACCTAAGGTTTCCAATAAATGGAAAATGAGATTGTATTGGTTTTATAGCCATAAAAACCAACTTTGTCATCGTTTCACAGAATCATTATAAAAATCTGAAAAAATATTGCAGCTAGCTACATATTCCTAAAAAATATCCCAAAGGATGAAGCCATAAGATATTAATTTCCAAAACTAAATTGATTACATTTCACGCTCAGTTCATTCTGAACATGATAACGCATGACTTATTTTTCTAGTTTCACAAACCCCGGACGAGCCGTGAAAGATTGGATGCGACAAAGAACATTTTTAAACCTTTTTTTTTAAGTGTTTTTTTTTAAGGAATGCTGGCAATGCCTCTGATCGGTAGCCATTGAGATGACACCTGTGTTAAGAATTTATTATTATTTATTTATTGCCCTAATAATAATGTTTTATATTTATATAGCGGTAATGCCCAGACCCATAATGAAGGAGCATCTGGATTTGTTTATTTAATTTTATGTTTAGACCTTTTCGGCAAACATAAAAGGAAAGGGTTGCGGTGCTACCTGCCCAAAAGTGAAAGTACCTACCTAAGTAGGTACTTAATGAATTCATCATTCTGAATATTAAGAGGTCGTAAGTGAGACAGTGTTATATACACCTAAGCACGTTAGAGGTTGTCCAGAAAGAAAGACAGATTAAGTAAGATAGGCAGAATTCTTACACTCTCACTCATTCCACGATTGACATCCTAACCAATGACAAAATTATAACAATCTTATTTCAAAATTACCGTGCAATTTACAAAAAACTTACAATTTAAAATCTAAAACTCATGTACACTTCAAAAGCATTTTTCAATTAGAAACCTCATCAAATTATTTTTAAATCTTGAAAATGGTAGCGTTTTTATGGATCTATTTTTGTTTAAATCATTAGATAGGTAGGTACATTATCTCACAGTTTTCAAGTTTTCTCTATTACTTTATTACCGGGAGCGCCAAACCTTTGTATTCACTTTTGGTCGCACGGCGAGCATCGTGGAATGAGTGAGAGTGTAAGAATTCTGCCTATCTTACTTAATCTGCCTTTCTTTCTGGACAACCTCTAACGTGCTTAGGTGTATATAACACTGACTCACTTACGATCTCTTAATATTCAGAATGATGAATTCAGTAGGTAGCTACTTAGGTAGGTACGAGTACTTTCACTTTCGGGCAGGTAGCACCGCAACCCTTTCCTTTTATGTTTGCCGAAAATTACTAAACATAAATTTAAGTAAACAAATCCAGATGCCAATAAATAAATATAAAATCGACAATATCGGATCGGCTAATAAAATCGACCAATCACATGCAAGATGAAAGACGTGGTTTGGATTGCTCGATTTTTCATACTCTTTGGCCTGTGCCTTGCCGAATTTTACGCAATAAGGCTGCGCAATACCTTATTAGACCGTCAAACGGAGTAAATAGCAACAAAACTCTTAAGGGAATCTTCACGTTTTTGAAAAATTGTTTGCTGCATTTTAGTAGGTAATCCATTATTTTTTTTAACTTTGCTTTGTTTGAAACCAATAAAGTTGTATCACAGTTGACATCCTAATCACCCGACATCAAACACCCCCATAAGTAATTTACCTACTGAAAGTAGGTATACCTTCTTCTAAGCAAGCGTCGCGACGTCGACTACTTACATCATCGCTAATCGTGTAATAGTATCTGAACTGTGCAAAGTATTTATTTTCTTCTTTCTTAAGTGAGCAGAGGTTTAAGTGCCGTGCACCTACCTAACTTTTGGCTCTTAGATGAAGACTTCGAGATAAACAAGGTAAATGAGGGCGAATACCTACCTTAAATTTTAAGGCACCTAATCATGGATGTAGTAAAGAAAGTTTAGTGGGCTATAAAAATAGTGGGCTATATTAATACTAATAAAGTAGGTTCAGATGGAGCAGTGGTGGACCATTGTTACTGGCCCGACTAACGTGTCGTAGGTCGTAGGTTCGAATCCAGGCAGGAGCTTTACTTTGTGTAAATTATTTCATCACCACTGCTCTCAAAACGGTGAAGGAAAACATCTTGATTGAGGAAACCGGCATGTCTTAGAACCAAAAATTCGAAGACATGTGACATTCACCAACCCGGACTGGGCCCGCGTGGTGGATCATGGCCCATACCCTCTTACAGAGAGGAGGCCTGTGTCCCAGCAGTGGGCACATTAAAAGGCTATCACTGATGTTCACATGACATGTTTGGCGCAGTGGATGAACGATTAGCTGTTGTGTTGCGTGCCGCGGGATCGATTTCCGCAAGGAACAAATAGGTTTTTAATGGCCAACTGATATTGTGCCCAGTCTGGCTATTTGTGTATGTGATTTTATATATTCGGTTTGTGAGCGCATCTACGATACAGTAGAAATCCTAGTCAGAGATTCTCACCTCTAAATTATCGCAGAATTATTGTGACAAATTGTCGAGCATGCTTAATGTGATTGGCTGTTGAAAATTCATTCAACCAGTCACAGCAGATAACGCGTTCAAAAAAGAAAGAGAGAAGTTATTATTATCTTTATTGGAACAAATACACATTTTACAAATTGTTTCGTACGTAAATAGCTACATTAGTTATAAAACTGCGTCGCAGCTATTAACACCCTCCCCCAAGAGGGAGACGCCAGCGTTCCAGAATACAGTGGGGGTTAAAAAAAGTACAATAACAAATATTACAAAATTAAAATAGTAAAAAATAAGATAGTAAAAAATGAAATAGTAAAAAATTAAAATAGTATAAAATTTTAATGATAACAATTATATATATGAGTGCTTGATGTTGTGCATGTGCGAGTATTGTATGAGATGTAGTGCGTGTCTGTGGGGTGTAAGTGTAGAGTGTGCTTGTGGAAACTCCCCGCGAGCACACTTTACGCTACGTGTATTTGGTATGAACGTCGACGGAAGGAAGATCTTTAGTTTTTGACTAAATTCTTCGTATGTGAGAGTATGAAGCCATTTGTCAATAATACTTTTGCAATTTCGCAGAGTACATTGATAAATAGTAAGTTAGGAGGTAAATCTACATAAAATCTACAAACAAATCACTAATAGACAACCCGCAAGGCGCAACCGTTACCGCTGGGTCTAGAAGTGTTAATTTTTATATTGGTTGCTTGCAAGAATCAGTCCCGCGCTAGGAACCTGTAGAAGGCGTTTTTTCTGTTCTGTGTTTCAGACAGTATTTTACGGGTTCTATAATCGAATACGGCCAGATTTTCGTAAAGTTTTTGGGCCGTCCCTAAATTGTTTCCACATTTGTTTTCTTTTCAAAGTGAATATGTGACACATTATGGATATTTTGGGTTGACATATTTGATATTAGTCTGCAGTACCTATCCATTGTCCTGGACTGAATTAGGTAATCCAGCTTGAGATGCAAAATGGCATGACGTGCATTTAAAAAAAAACGAGAAAGAAATTGATTTTGAATGAATGAATTGAGAAATCTTTATCCTATGACAGAACCAAACTTATAGACCTTATGTAATATTTATGTAAGATTGTTAACCCTTTCTTAGGTATTGATAGATCGTGTCAAGAAAAGTATTTCGAAAATAGGCAACCTCGCAACCGTCCCTTTTTCAATTTTGCTTAAGCTGTATGTTACTCGTACAAAGCCTTCTCTTTCACACAATGTGTTCTCAATTTAGGTGGAAACAATAGGCGACGCTTACATGGTGGTCTCTGGTCTCCCGGAGAGGAACGGTGACCTTCACGCGCGGGAGATCTGCCTGATGGCGATGGCTATCGTGGAAGCAGTAAGGGGGTTCGTCGTCAGGCACCGGCCCACGCATCGGTTGGAGGTGAACCTTACGCATCTGCCTGCCTGTAGAAGGCGTTTTTTCTGTTCTGTGCTAGGAACTAACCTGTGTTACAGGAACTGGGCACCTACTCCACCGTCACACATTTTGAATCATCGATATAGCAGAGACGAATTTATGACTCGCTGATTTCCCAGCTTAGGCAAGTCTGCACAATAATTGCGTAAGTCAGTTTGCAGGGCAAAGGGTATGACTCCATGAAAGAGTATGATAAATAACCTTTTTTGTTCGGTATTGCTAAAAAATATTGCACCCTTTCATTGGTGATGAATGATGACACCCTTTTCGAAAGATTCCAATATTTCTTGGTATGATTTTTGGGTTTTTATATGATGAGGTGCTGCCAGCGGTGACAAACGAAGTTTTGGTAGGCCTGCAGCACCTCATAATTTATTTAATGTCTGTTTTAATCTGTAGTAGGCGTTTTTTCTGTTCTGTGGTTTTAATAGTACTTGTTTTTCTATTTTCAGTTATAATTTTTTGAGCACTTGGATTTTTTGTTTTTAAAATAATTTGTATTATTTCAGACTACTTAATTACATTAATGAACAAGATCTCCAAATATGTTATGTGGCACAATATATTATGAAATTGAATAACTACTTAATACTTCCTGGCTGTTTTACTTAGGTACTTTTATTTTGCTATCTAAATTACTTAACTGAATTTGTGGCAAAAGTGTTACGATATATATATTTTTGGAATGGTCTATTTAGTGGCTTTCATTTGATACCCATATTGTTATACAACGAAAAATAAATGTATCACCCACCTTTTTGGGTGGGCGGCGTCCTATTTTGAAAATTAAATAGGTACCAAGCTTTTGTCACTCCCACAACTGAAGACGTATCCAACGTCCCCTCGTATCTGTCATGTCATAATCCGTCAAGTCGTTTGGGCTTCAAAGCGTGCTATATAAATGGACGTAGATACATACGCTCGAAAAACATTACCATCTCGCAGTCGGTTAAAATAAAATAAAACACTAATATTCTAAGGCGTTGATGTTGTACAAGTAATTAACTAATTATCATAATTCCATAGGTATACTCTAATTAACCTACCTGCCTACTAACTAAAGAGCTAAGTAATAAGAATGACCATTATTTTGATATAATTGCTGGTTTACCTGTAGTTAATTAATGTAAAAGCAGTTAAAATAATTCCTTGGACAATTAAGTAAGTGGGTATTTTGTACAATATTATTAGCGCATTAGTCACCGCCCATTTACTCTGGAACAAAAGGGCTATTTAAAAAATGTATGGTAAAATTGTATTTTGAAGATATTTGGAATATCGCCATCTATGCACACATGACTGAACTATAATGAGAATAGAGATGGTACATACATTTACTGACATCTACCGGCAACTTCTGAAACTACTAACAAAACTATATCCTAACTTTTTCTGGTAGAGTATGATTTTGATAACAGATGGCACTTTAACAAACATTGTCGTTTATTGTTTCATAAAATAGAGGGCAACACTTACGTTTATTTTAAATGTATTGCTGGAAAATGTAAATTGTTTTAAGTTATTTTCTTAAATTGCTATGCTTTTGAAAATGCGAAAAACAAGTTTTGTTACAGGACCGCAAGTTTTGTTTGGACCGTTTGCGTCGCAGCCACATTCTTCTCATTGGCGTTGGTCAGAAGCAAGATCCCCGGAACTGACCAAAGTGAATGACTCATTCTATATACGCAACAGAAAAAAAAGAAAACCGGATGTCCTTTAAAATTAATTAATATTTAGGTTTTCACCCCGAGGCGAGGACTCATTCTATTCCTCTTTTTTATTTTAAGTTCTTTCAGGCCATCGATGATCGTAAGCTGGTAGATAGTATTTGCTGTCAGCGGTAAGATCACGATACCATTGTATAGACAAACCCATAGAAATAATATTTGTGTAAAAGAGTTTTGTTTTTATTTTTGTCTACATTAAAGTAATGCTATTCATAGAAAAAAATGTTCTTCGGATATTAAATGACGTTGGGGACGTTGGGTTCTTTCTGTGTTCGATTCGCAAGTTGAGAAAAGCGATCCCAAATGCCCGATACTCATGGGTTTTTGTTGGGGCCGAAAAGTTACAGAGTGGCGACCGCGTATAGGTACCGGCAGACGCAGCGTTGGAAGGCGTGAGGCCTCTAGGTGGAGCGACAACCTGGTCAAGGCTGCGAGAGTCCGGTGGATGCGAAACGCACAGGACCGATCAGTGGTGACGCTTGGGTGAGGCCTATGTCCAGCAGTGGACGTGTTTTGGCGAAATGATGATGATGATTGGTTTTTGTGAGCAGCAGTTAGCAAACCGTTAGAAAAACTATTATCAATTTTTAATTTAAACTACAGAACGCCACCATCCAGTACGATCTACGCTCCTTACCCACATGCTCTTTTTCTTTCGTTTACTTTTGTAGATATAGTTCTCGCTAAACTTCTTGGCCGCCCTGAAGTTGGCTGCAATAGCTGCGCAGTATTAAATCTAATACAATGACCGACTGCACAAAATGATTTTGTTCTTGTTTACGTCTTTTTATTAGTTCGCTTCTTAAGTTTTATTTTGATACCCAACACGATGGGTCTGGAAGGAAAAAAAAATGGGTTTCCATGTTATGATGGCCAAAATCCGCCATTTTTCTATTTTCCAATTTTAATGCCAGCCATAGCCAGTGACACTCGCAAGGTTATGACGAATCGATTGACGTAAGAATCTTCAAAATCGGCCAACGCGTTTGGTCTCTAGAACGCCACATAGAAACAAACATACATAGTACATACATAGACTGATAAACGCATAACCCTCCTTTGGCAGTCGGGTGAAAACAGCACTGATTGCACTGCACTGACTGAGCCAAGAAGTTTGGCTAAAACTATACCTGTAAACTATTTATTAAGAAGATGTCTAACTGCCCCAAGTACGAATCAGATATCTCCCTTAAGCTACCGATAATTTCACTTCATTCAACCAAGAAAAAATCCTTCAAATAATGATATCCCAACTGATACAAGCTGCTCAAAGTGGAGATCTTAAGCCAAACAAAGTTTGCTTGTCTACCGAGCCCGGCCGCAGTAATCCAGCTCAAGAGCTAAGCTAAGCTAAGCTGAGCTGAGCTAAGCTGTCTTCGGTAGATATTGAAATGTTTGCTCTCCACCGTCGGCCAAAGATGGATTACCTGAAAGTACTCAAACTATGTTTACTTTGTGATCTGTTCGGTAAAATATTTTATAGGAAAACAATGTCGTTTGTGGTTTAAAATTATTGTAAAGCCTTGAGGTGTAGGTATGTGTAAGCCGGATCATTTAAGACGACGACTGCCGCCAACGACATTGAAGGTACAAAATGCACACAAACTTCACACCCGCGCGACCCAAAATTTCGTCCATTTTAGTTACTTTCTTCATAATTGTTTAACTTAAGGTATGCCCTAGTCAGTAATTCTTTCATACAAACGAAGTATGGCGATTACTCCACTGTTTGACGGTCTACGCTCAAAATAAAAATGATATCAATTTGTCTCATTGTTATCTAGCCCTGTATGGAAACACAAAAGTAAAAAAATAACTTGTATTTCAAAGTTATAAGCATCGAAAATTCTATATTTCAAAACTAATTTCAACGCATCTTTGGGCGAAAATAAATACCATAAAATAAGAAAAAAATCAATACAGTCACCATACAGGGATAGATTAGCAGTAAAAAAATGCAAATAATTTTATTTTAAACAAATACAATGAGTAGTTTTTTCATGATACTCATATTCCCAGAGAACTGTTTATACAATTTCGCGAGCTACTTTTCGTTCTAAATAATCATTAATTTATTATTTTTATGTCATGTGTGTATTCGTACGCGCACTAGCTTCATTGCATATTGCTTGCATATGTATGCATTTTAACCACGGCCACAAAATAGTTCGTGCCGCCGACTAGGGTAACCTTAAAAAAGAAAGCCATAGATCAAAATAAAGACAGTTATATTGTCTGAAAATTTCATAAACATACGCCCAGTGGTTTTGGTGCGATTGTCGTTTTTTGTCCTAAGTTTACAAATTAATTATAAAAAAGGAATGGTCTAATATGACATTAAAAAAAAATACATCTATCAATTTAGACGTGATGTTAATTTTAAAATCAGGCTCAGTACAAGTACGTAAAAAGTTTTTTCGATGTATGTTATTTATTAAGCTATTCCGATATACAGGGTGTTGGGAAGGGAGCTGTACATACGCCTAGGGTAGAAACTAGGGATAGTCTGCTACCTACCCCCGCCCATTATATTGACCTTGGCCTCAAGGTTTTTTTTAAATTTATTATTATTTTTTATTTGACTTTTTTATGATTTTTTGACTAAAACTACCTGTAGCTCAAAATCTATCCATGGGACCGGTCGGCTAATGGTCTTGTTTTAATCGTTAGAGTCTTAGGGTCCTGCAAAAAATTATTTTACACCAGAAAATTGTGGAGAAGAAAAGTTATGGGGCCTGAAGTACCGTAGTAAGGTAAAGAAATAATTTTAAGGGCAACTTTCTATGGGGTTTAAAAAAAAACTAAAGGGTTGGAGTTCTTCTGATTTTTTTAAAACATCCTCAGTCCATGCCCTTTCTAACGATATGCTAAAAGTGTATTTATCACTTTTAGTTTTAAAGTTATTAATTAATTTCCGCAACTAGGGCACTTTTACCACCACGAGTCGACATTTGTAAGACAAATGTAATTTCCAGAATTTAAACCAGTTTGGCCTACAGTTGGCAAATTTGTTGTCTCACTCTTACACGAGAGCAACATGTAAGAGACAAAACATGTCATGTCATGTCTCTTTCGCTCTTGGGTCGACGGGGCCGGGCAGGTAACTCGTTGGGGTCTTTGTTAGTCAGTCGAGATTTACCCATCTTAGCTAACTTACGTACTTGCCGTTACGACGCTCCACTGTTTTCGTTAATTTTGTTGAGTTTGTTATTACTTCGTTTTTGTTAAGTTTTGTTATTTGTTACCTTGTTGTTGGCAAAATGGCTGGATTTACCAGTGAAGAGTACACCGACATGCTGGTGGTGTATGGAATGGCTGATTGCAATGGGCGCGAGGCACGGAGGATTTATCAAGAACGGTATCCTAACCGGCGAGTGCCTAACCACCAAACGTTTGGCTCAACTTATCGGCGTCTGCGAGAAACCGGAAATTTAAATTTCCGGGAACCAGCCGTGAACAGATTTCAACCAAATTTGGCTGCGGAAGAACGCATATTGGCTGAATTTGAGGAAGATCCGACCAGAAGCGTAAGAACCGTAGCCCGGACGCTTGGTTTAAGCGTGTGGAAAGTCTGGTCGGTTCTTCGCGAAAATGGACGTCATCCTTTCCACTACACCCCTGTTCAAGGTAATTTTTTACATAAAGTTTTTGTTTTTAGCTCTTATGTAATGAACTAGCATGTGAATTTCATAGGCAATTTTTAAATTAACATGAGCATGTGTGTGAGAGAGAGAGAAATGGAAAGACAGAGATAGCAATCAATGTTACATAGCTACTAATTCATTAGGAAACCGCTAACGTTGATATTTTTATTGTTTTAGGCTTAGAGGATAACGACTATGCAAGAAGGGTGGAGTTTTGCCGCCACTTGCTCCATACGGACGTGGAAGATATTAATTTTTTACGGAGTATTCTCTGGACTGACGAGTCCAAGTTTGACAAGGAAGGAATTGTAAATTACCACAATCTCCATCACTGGGCACCCAGAGATCAAAACCCGAGAGTCAAGAGGCACAGAGGTTTTCAACGAAGGTTCTCCGTGAACGTATGGGCAGGCGTCATCGGTAATCGGTTGATAGGGCCGCACTTTTTGCCAGACAACCTAAACGGGCAAAACTACTTAGATTTCCTCGAAAACGATTTGCCTGATTTACCGGAAGAAGTGTTTGACGAAGATCGGCCCATAGTCTTCCAGCACGACGGCTGTCCTGCTCATTGGAGCCTAGCAGTGAGGGAGCTTCTGGACAACTGCTTTCCTAATTCTTGGATTGGTCGGGGTGGGCCAATTCCCTGGCCCCCAAGGTCGCCTGACCTTACCCCACTCGACTTCTACGTCTGGGGAAGGGCGAAAGAGTTGGTGTACGCAGAAGAAGTACCAACAAGGGAGGTTCTAATTAACAGGATCCACGCCGCATTCGATACAATGCGCGAGGAACTGCTGCTTAGAACGGTGACCGTGGAGATGAGGAAGAGGTGCCGAGCATGTTTACAGGTCAATGGTCATCAATTTGAACAAAATTTGTAATTAATTAAAATTAGTAATTAATTAAAATTTGTAATTTAATGACATTAGTCATTACCAAATTTTTTGTTTCATTTGCCATCCTTTTACGATCGAACACATTTAATTTTCATTAGTTGAAATTTTTGCTTGAAGTGCCCTAGTTGCGGAAATTAATTAATAACTTTAAAACTAAAAGTGATAATTACACTTTTAGCATATCGTTAGAAAGGGCATGGACTGAGGATGTTTTAAAAAAATCAGAAGAACTCCAACCCTGTTAGTTTTTTTTTAAACCCCATAGAAAGTTGCCCTTAAAATTATTTCTTTACCTTACTACGGTACTTCAGGCCCCATAACTTTTCTTCTCCACAATTTTCTGGTGTAAAATAATTTTTTGCAGGACCCTAAGACTCTAACGATTAAAACAAGACCATTAGCCGACCGGTCCCATGGATAGATTTTGAGCTACAGGTAGTTTTAGTCAAAAAATCATAAAAAAGTCAAATAAAAAATAATAATAAATTAAAAAAAAACCTTGAGGCCAAGGTCAATATAATGGGCGGGGGTAGGTAGCAGACTATCCCTAGTTTCTACCCTAGGCGTATGTACAGCTCCCTTCCAAACACCCTGTATAACGAGTGAAACAGAACATCTTAGAGGGGTTAGACTGAAAAACAACCATAATACAAGTAGTCGGGTGATTGACGAGTGAAGTAAATGTGGTGGCACGTCGTCACATTGTAGTGCATCTGATTTTTTACCGACTTCCCAAAAAGGAGGAGGTTTCTCAATTCGACCGTATATATATATTATTTTATGTGTGTTCGCGGATAACTTCGTCGTTTATGAACCGATTTTGATGATTCTTTTTTTGTTGGAAAGGAGATATCTCAAGGGTGGTATCATGATAAGAGAACCAGGATCTGATGGTGGGGTCTTAGAGAAATCGAGGGAACTCCTCAAATATTATAGGCATCCATAAAGCGATTTTGGTATTTTCATCAATAATGCAATCATTTGCACTCAGAAAGTATCATTTGGTGAAGTAGAAATGATGAAGAAGAGCACAATGGCCACTGGAAATCCGAAAAAAAACAATGTATCCTAGTCGTGTTTGGACTTATTGTAATAAGATGTACTTAGGCTATAAATGATTTTCATGTTAATTGGAGGTACCTACAAAAACTAAAAAGAGGAAAATAAAAATCTTTTTAACAAAAAATCAAACAGGCTTCCAAAACAAAACACTTCAAAGCGAAAAATTACTTTCTTTTCCGAAGTCGGTGTCGAATAACGGCAAACAATGGGTACAAAAGACACCGACTTCGGAAAATAAATTTGAAGTAGAAAGTTGTTTACACCAGTCTGCAAGTCTTACGAAATCAGTAGATATCTTTCTATAGCATTTTTAGAGTAAATTATCCTAAACCGCTTACATTACTTATCTATATCGTTAAATCACCAGCAAATGCTCTATCGATGTTCCTGCTCACATTTGTGTCAGTTTTTTATAAGAAAGCAGTGATACATTTTATCAAATGCCTTGCTAAAATCTGTGGAAATTGCGTCCGCTGGAATATGATTGTCAAGACTCTCAGGCAAAGCCAATGCACTTAACAAAATATAGTTTTGATTTATATTTTACGAAATCATGCTGATATTCAGTAATGTGGTGTTTAACCACATCAGATTTTTGCTAACGCTAGCAAGTTTTTCTAATATGTTGCCGAATTTACCTAACTGTGTTATGATTGGTCCATAATTATTATTCTATAGTTACCTATTTAATGCTTTTTACAAGCTTTCGTATGTGTGTCCGACAAATAGTAATCCATACCCAAAGGGTAAAAACGGGACCCTATTACTGAGATTCCGCGGTCCGTCTGTCTGTCTGTCTGTCACCAGGCTGTATCTCATGAACCGTGATAGCTAGACAGTTAAAATTTTCACAGATGATGTATTTCTGTTGCCGCTATAACAACAAATACTAAAAACAGAATAAAATAAATATTTAAGTGGGGCTCCCATACAATAAACGTGAGTTTTTAGCCGTTTTATGCGATAATGGTACGGAACCCTTCGTTCTCGACTCGACTCGCACTTGGCCGGTTTTTCAAGCTTCTCCTGGCATCTGAATAAGCTGACACTTGGCGTAGTTATGTAATTTTGTAAACATTCAAATAATAGGGTATTGAGGAGCTGGTCTCATGATGGAAACGAAAGATGGCCGCAGCAACTCCTCAACCAGACAAGACAATACCATCGTATTTGGGCTCATTGGATATGCATTGACAAGAGATATTAGATTTCGTACTTTTTAGTTAATTAAAAGCTTGTATTAAAAAGATTTTTTATTTTAGTATTGATGCGTATGAGACGATAGGACGATAGTTTCTTTTCGGGGAGTGTGCGATGGAACTGCATGATTTAATTCCACTCAGCCCGTTCCATCATCGGACTACCGTATACCTTCGTAACTTCAATTTCGGAAGTCGTTATTTTTCACTTTGTAGTGTTTTTATTTAGAAGTCGGTCGTATTTTTTTGTAAATAAGTTTAAATTTTTCGCTTTTTGGTTGTAGTACATAATGGACCAGTTCTATAGCCTAACTAGGGCTACCTATAGGGTACCTAAAATGAACTGTTCACGCCTGCGTACCCCTTTAGAGCATATCAGGGTAATGTTATGTAATGAAATGGTGTAAACAATAAACAGACAAGCGATTACAGCTATCCCGAGTGATATACCGTCATTTATTGAAGAGTTCTGATGTATATATCCGCAGTTCTTCATCAGATCTTTATGAAATTAAAATGGGACCACATGACAAGCACCAGGTTTCAAATAAAAAAAGAATCGTCAAATCGGTTCATCTAGTAAAAGTTCTGAGGTAACAAACATAAAAAAATACAGTCAAATTGATAACTAACTCCTTTTTGGGCAGTCGGTACGTATTTTTCCATCTTGTATTTAAAATACTTTTGTTTTATCTTGTATTTAGATACCTTTCGTTTGGTATCTTAGTATTTCGTAAGTACTATGTTTGCTAAAATAATTTTACTAATAGTTACCCATACCATTTTTTCATATTTAATGCCACCTTTTATTTTAAAAGTATCTTGTGTTTTGTATCCCTGATACTCTTCCTTCACACGTATGTACTACCTACTAGTAAGTAACAAATTTTGCCAATAACAAACAGGATCTTGGAAAGTAACATGCAGTGATTCAGGACGTTCCTTCTGTAAATGGCAACCAACAAATTGTACCGACGCACAGTGGATCGAAAAACGGCTCTAGAAGACATAGGAACTTAAATTTATAAGTGTAGGTTTTTTTTTTGCTTAAAATGGCTTCTAATAGCCTATGTCATGCTTATATATTTCATAGGATTCAATCTGGTAGGCAAATTGGCAAGATTTTTTTTTTTGTAAAAAAGATGTATGGTGCCGATAAAAAAAATGCATAAATCTTCGGAACCGCAAGACTAACCGTAATATCCTTGCACCCCACCTTGGTTATAGAACTATTTATTTATGATTTTTTGACATACTTCGTATAACGAGATCGAGAGCGTTTTTTTTTTATAAATCCCCTACTTTTTTAAACTAATATATGCTATAGATAGAAATAGACGTGTTAAGTGATGTGTCTGTCTGAATTAAAAATGAAATTTAAGATATTTTGATGTTTACTAACCGACTTCAAAAACGGAGGAGGTTCTTAATTCGTTTGAATTTTTGTGTATGTTTGTTCAGAGATATCTTTGCAAATTCTTAACCGATTTTGATGATGTGTTTATTGTTTGAATGAGTGTGGACCCGCATTGGTTCCAGTTAAATTTATACATTTTATTTCATATTTATTGAAGAGTTCCATTAATTATCTCCGAATTTATTTAACAGATCTTTACCAAATTTAACTGGGACCAATCCGGGACCATACTCTTTTAAACCAAAAAACTAATCATCTAGATCGGTAAATAAACCAAAATACTATGCCCAAATAGATAACCCCAATAACGGGGAACTTGAACATAACTGTTGAAATGAGAGTGTAGAAGGGTGGACTCACATCACATCTGCGTACCTCTTCAGAGTCTATTGGCACGATGTTATGTTATGAAATGGTGTAAACAATATATAGATAAGCGATTACAGCAATCTAGGGTGATTTACCGTCATTTATTGAAGAGTTCCATTGAATATCTCCGAACGTATTCAACAGATCTTTACCAAATTTAACTGGGTCCATACACTTTCAAACAAAAAACATATCATGAAGATCGGTTAATAATTCGCAAAGATATCTCTGAACAAACTTACACAAAAATTCAAACGAATTAAGAACTTTCTCCGTTTTTGAAATCTGTTAATAAACATCAAAATATCTTTAATTATATCTAATTTCATTTTTGATTTAGATAGACAAATCACGTAACACGTCTATTTCTATCTATAGCATATATTAGTTAAAAAAGTAAGGGATTTAAAAAAAATCGCACTCGATCTCGATAAACGAAGTATGTCAAAAAATCATAAATAAATAGTTCTATAACCGGATGCAAGGATATTACGGTTAGTCTTGCGGTTCCGGAGATTTATGCATTTTTATATCAGCTCCATACATTTATTTAGGTACAACAAAAAAAATACTTGCCAATTTGCTTACCAGATAGCATCCTACGAAATATATAAGCATTATATAAGCCATTAGAAGCCATTTCAAGCAAAAAAACCGACACTTTTAAATTTAAGTTTCTATGTCTTCTAGAGCCGTTTTTCGATCCACTGTGCGACGCTAGATTCTCGCATGATTCGTCTGAACTTTGGATTTGGGAATAAGCTTTATTTTAGTAATATGGGGCAAACAAACAGTGACATATTACACTTATGGAATAGTACATTATGGTACAAGTGTGTAATGTTGGTGATTATCGCTGAGGCGCCATTGAGACCCTAGCCGTTAGGTGAGGGTCTTAAGAGAGCCGAGGACGGTAATCATCAATACACACGTGTATCATACGACGTTTTTGAACACACTTGTGAAGAAAATAATACAAAAAAATCATTTCCAACAGTGAAAACGAGTTGTGAAATTTTTTTCGCAATGGCCGGCAAAATTAATCAGTTTTCCTATGCGCGCGCATCTAACAATGGCGATCGGCCATAGACTAAAAAGAATGAGTTTCTTTTTTTTGGCTTTTCGCGGATAGCGTTTTAGCCACGTACAAAATGGGGAATTTCAAGTTTTCTTTATTACATACAATAACAAAATTTATATTTCAGTGAAAGTTTTATTTATTAAACACGTACAAGTTGAAATTATCTATTTAAATACGAAGTTGCATGAAATGTGTTGCATTTGTACTATTGAGCACGATCTTTTTGTATCGAAACTTTTTTAAGAACAAAGCAAGTCAACCAATAAATAAAAAAAAAATACTCTATAACTCACTTGTGAATAATAGGAATGAAAAAGTTTGATAAGAGGTGTCATTATGCGCCTAATTGCGGTGAAATTAGAGCCACTTTATGAGCAAGTGTGTTGAAAATATTATATAACATCGCACCCACACCGCAAGCAGATCACCAACATCATCATTTCAGCCGATGGACATCCACTTCTGGACATAGGCCACCCCATGTGTCGCCAAGCAGATACATAGATAGATTACCAACTCTTTATTGTTAGTCCATAGATATAAGCCTCCTAGAAGAACAGACACCCCACGTAGTTTTTTACGCAAAAGGAAACCTATAGGGGAAATTTATGCGAGGCATTAAAAGAACTTCTTCAAGTAAAAATATATACACCGAAATATCTTAACTAAAGCTGCACTAGACCGTATACAGGTAGAGTGAAGAAGATATGAAAGGATAGAGAAGTCTAAGAAGCTACAGATTTTCCACAGTTCGATCGCGCCAAATAAATAATGAGATATCCAGAACATTTTACCGTGCCCGTCTTTTAAAGAAGAACAAAAGAGATAGGTACCTACTTAATTAAAGGTAAGCCAGATCAAAGTGGAGATGGAGATCCATACCATATCATACAGGCTCCAAAACAAAAGGTTAAAACTACACTTGCTTCATAAAGACAAAAAGATGTGAGAGAAACCTAATGATACATATCCTATACACAAAAGTAATGATCCACGATCAAACACATAAATAAATTCTACATGATAATAGCGCACCACTAAAGGTGAACTAACCGAACGTATTTGAGAGGCAGAGAACCCACAAATACGTAGTAGAGATGAAAGGAGATAAAAGTCTTAGCAGCTACGGATTTTCCACGTTAGCTACCTCTGCCATGGTGTTGGCTGCGCGCCACATCGATCGCGCCAAATAAATAATGAGATTCCCAAAACCTTTTTTTTACCGTGTCCTAAGAAGGAGACGAAAGAAGATTTTAGTGCCTACCAAATTTTGAGATGAGCCATATCCGTCCGTCTCTAACCATTTCCACTTGGATAGATATATCATAACGGAATACCGAGTCCAAAAAGAAAATAAATTTTCTTTAAGAATAAGAATTTATTGTCTATCTTGGCATTAAAATAAGGATTTACAGAGAAATACATAAAGAAATGATAATATCGCACCAATAAAGCTGTACTAAAGCACAAAGAGCCATGGAACTTAGAAGGCAAAGATATCGAAAACGTTATATCGTGTCCTTCGAAGAAAAGGAGAAAAGCTGGGTACCTAGTTACCTACCTAATATTAAAAAAATCCTTAAGCTCTCTCCGTCCATTTCCGTTTTGATGGATAACCTATACACCGAGTTCAAAACAAAAAGTTGAGACTTGCTTCCTACGAAATCGATATGGAATAGGAGACATAATTATTCCTATCGTACAAAAGTAACGGTTCACAGTGAAACATATAAATAAATACACGATAATATCGCCAACGAGATCCCAAAGCCACGACAGAATAAATAACGTTCTAACCAAAAGCGCTCAACACAAATAAGCAAAAATATTCACAAAATCCTAACTTTGTATCACAAATTCTGTACAACGGAATCCCGCGAAAATTCGTTCATTAAAGCCAACAATGCCTTCAGACGGGGTACATACAAATAACCGACCGAGTCCAATTTAAATAACAGGATCCCAAGCTGAAAAACAAGCCTTAACCGAAGTTGGGAATAAATTAGCAACCCCCCTTGAACACCCCCTTACCCCAATGTGTACATTGTGCAAAATATTATTTGCCTTGCCAGACAATAATAGGATCTAATGCCACGCCCTGACATGTTAGCTTTTGGGAGCTCCGCCCATGGAATTGTCGTCTCCTATTGGTTCATATTTATCTCCATCTCTATCTTCGTTATGCTCTGTCTACCTCCCTCGTGTAGCTTTTCCCTCAACGCCCGAGGGGTAAATGTTATGGTAGGAAACATATACGAGGGTTTTCTAGTACCACGCTCGCATTGTCATTCCGCTTTCACGAATATTTTTTACGCAACTTTTATTTGAAGATATCTACCTGAATGGAGTACTAGAATTCGTTTTATGAGATTTTTTTTCGATACGCGAGTCTTTTAGCGGATTATGGGATGAGGATGTCTTTGTAAACAGTTTTATTTGGAACGTGTAGGATTTTATATAACTGGCTTTGAGTTTGAGTCCTTTGAGCTTATAAGAAGGCTTCATTTGTATTCATTAACCAGTGTCGGTAGTCATTGTATTCATGTATCATTGAAACAATTTAATTTACAAGAGTTTTATTATATCCGCTAGAATCAAAGCATCTAAAATACAAAGTAGTACCCATCGTTCGACTGCATCGATCAATCCCTCAATTAGATAATCATTATATGATACCAATTAAGGATACCAAACAGCCGCCAATTATAGTAAAGACTAACCAATGCACACAAAAATAATAAAAGTGAAACTCTAAATACAACCCTTTCATAAAACTGAAAATAAATACCACAACAAAGTCGAATCGATAAACGCGAAGCGGCCTAATAATTATTAGTCGACGGCCTGAAATTCATGCACAAAGCTCCGACCCGCAGTAATAATAACGACAATTGTTGTGTTTAGTGGAACGTAAACGCGGGCCGGCGCGGGGAGGGGGAAGGAGGGGTGGTGAGGGGTGCGTCTGTGGGCGGAGCCGCCGGGGGCAGAGCCTCCACGCGCGAGGGCGAAGCCGCAGTCCGCGCCGCGACACGCGCCACAACGCACCTCTGACATGTGACCGAAAGCATGGAAGATTGTGATCTTGCCCAATACCGCGATATGATCATCGAGGGCGAATTACCGCTAGACCTGCGACCGCCTCCTCGGCTGTACCTCCCGCACTACCTGCGCGACGATAGAGACCCAGAGTATCCCCAGGACGATACCTACGTGTCCGTGGACGAGGACACTCCCGAGGTCCCACCAGCGTCCAGCGACTCCGAGAGATACGACGCCTCCAGCCCGACGGAATCAAAGCCATCCACACCAAAGAAGCCCAAGCAGAAGTCGTCATCACAACTCATCAAGCCGCCTTACTCCTACATCGCACTCATCACGATGGCCATCCTACAGTCTCCGCACAAGAAGCTAACACTCAGTGGGATCTGTGAGTTCATCATGACGAGATTTCCTTACTACAGAGAGAAGTTTCCCGCGTGGCAGAACTCGATCAGGCATAACTTGAGTTTGAACGATTGTTTTATAAAGATCCCGAGGGAGCCGGGGAATCCTGGGAAGGGAAATTACTGGACGTTGGATCCTTTGGCCGAGGATATGTTTGACAATGGGAGTTTTTTGAGGAGAAGGAAGCGGTATAAGCGGCCGGCGCCGTCGTTGCAGCACGCGCATGCTGTGGTGGCGATGCTGGCTCGGGAGGCGTACGCGCCGCTGTTGCCGCTGCCGTGCTACCTGCCGCCGACGCCGCTGCTGTCCCTCCCTCGCCCGCCGCCGTCGACGCTCAGGCCCGTCCCGCTGCCTCCACGCGTCACCGACACCACCGAACCACGAAGTAAGCGCTCTAGAAACGGATTCTCTATTGAATCCATCATCGGCTCCCAAGATAGCTCGATCAACGAGCCGAGGAGAAGCGCCTTCTCCCCTCTCCACCAGAGCAACATTCCGCCGGACGACTGGGCCAGATGAATGTACCTAAACGGGTACGGTTCCAGTCCATCCCCGTTTTAAAACGTCCGTCGGAAACGTAATCCTCGCAGATTGACTAATGTGTTCCGATAAGAATGAGGTGTTCGTACAGTGATATGCGATAAACAATTTGTATAGTATAATGTACATATTTGAAGGGCCGTTGACTTTCCGTGTTTGCTTGGGCATTCACATAACTAAATTATTATAATGTTACCTTTCCATAAATCCGTATATAGCAAACCCCGTGTGAGTATTTTCTTGCAGCTACAAATATATTGTAAAGTTTATTTTTTTGTGAATTGTTAAAATAATATGCCTCATCGAGCGGATTTCCTCGTAGCGCTGGAATTAAGTTAAATAAAATATAGCCAAAAAATAAATAAGTTACCTTTTTTAACACAAAATTTAATTTACTTTGACAATAAACTTAAATTATTTAATATCTTAGAAGTTATCCAACAAAAAGCTGATCAGGTTTTCAAGTTAAAAGCTTTTATTGCAAAACATTTTTGTAAAAATCATTGTTGCCTGTTTTTGTTGTTGTTTTCAAATGGCTTTCTTTTGTAATACGATTTAACAGCAATTTTTAAGATGTAGCTAAAGATATTACCTATCGATCATGAAGATTTCTTTGTGTTGTATTTTCGATTAAACTGCTAAATGTATAAAAATACAATTTTTGATTGCTTTTCAAACCGACAACAATGCCGTATTAATCGCATTTTGTAATTTTATCAAAAAGATAGTGATCTTTAAATAAAGCTAGTCATTCTATGTACAAAGTAGTGTCGAGTTGTAAAATGTAAGTATTATCTAAGTCCTCCTGTAAATATTAACTTTACTATTGTAAGTAACTATTGTCAGTCGACATTGTATGCGGTGATAATTATGTTAAAATTTAATAAATGGCACAATATTCTATTTAGTTTTCAAAAAATATGAATGGCCGAAAAAACCCAGCACCCAAAACAGGGTAAAAATTTCAAAACAAAATTAACTGCCTGAAATTAAAAACTAGAATAAAAAAAAATATGATTACCTATCTCAATAATTTTCATTTCTCAATATATTTTTTTATAAAATCACGAGTGGTGTAAGATTTTGCCTGTAGACAAATAATTGCGCCTTTTCACCAAATGATGCCGATTGCCATTGCAATTTTTCTTGTAAATAAAAACTGAATTGGTTCAAAAGGAGCCTGTTGTATCTAAATGTTATCATTAACTGTAGCTATTTTGTGTAACGTAACATCGTATTTTTAAGACAGAAATATAAAATAATGTGAAAGATATTTTTTCGTTTCATTAACAAAATATATTATAGTCCGTCAGTTAGATAACCTATAAATATTCGACACGTATTTTTCTTTTGCCACGCAAACAAAAACATACGACGATACAGTGCGTTGAAATATCGTGTGACGTCACGGTGTGCTACACTTTATACTGACAAAGTGACGTCACAAGCTACCACTCCTGAACTTTGATGCGCTTTATATTTGTCAATTTTATTTTTTTGTTTAAGCAAAAAATACGGGTCTAATATTATTTGATAATCTCACTGACGGACTAAATAGAATTATCATTTTGCTTCCCAGGAAAATTTCCCATTGAGGTGACGGTAAATAGAGATATATGAAAGAAAATGATAACGAGGAGAAAACTCATCAGATTTTGATAATTTCGTTTCTTTTGGCAATCAGAAAAACAAATCTTGATGAAGCGAATGTAAAACAAGCGATTGCATAAAGAAACATTTTCTATCTAAAATAATCGAATACCAATGTCCTTACAATTACTAGCAACCTTGATTTTTATAGATCTCGTTTACTAATCGTGTTGTAGTTAGGGCATGAATATCGGAATCTCTTAATATCGGAATCTCGGAACGAAATTTGCGATAATTCAATGCCGATACTGAGTGAAATATTATCGGAATCTCGGCATCAGAAAAAATAACTATATTTTAGCTCCTTGTGAAGCGCCGAACGCGATAGCATGGTTAAACCCATTGAATACGGTAATTAAATCGAATAATTAGGCGCTAAAAATGTAACCTATAAAGAAACACAGCTTCACAGAACCCGTTGTAACAATGATATTTTTATTGAATGACGCTTAGGTTCCTGGAATCTACTAGATGCAAGACGCACGGGATCGGTCAATGTGGCGATACATAAAAAATCTTTTAAGAGATGCAAAATTACAGCTCTATCTGTTGACGATAACTGTTTCAAAATTCAGTGGCAAGATTTGACTCACACATACTAACAAGGCAAGTTAAATAAAATCTTATAAGATTATGATTAGAATATCTTATTATTATTCTACTTATTATCTTATAAAATATGTGAGCCTTCTGTTATCGTATCTTAAAATAATGATTTATGGTGAATCTTTCACCTAGGGAGTGCTAGCCTCATCTCTGCGTTAGATATCCTCTCAGGTAAACGTTAACAAAAACTTTAATACCTTTTTAAAATTTTAGGTATGTTGTCGTTTAAAATCGTTGTAAAGAAGTCTTAAGAAGTTGTTATAATAACCACCTTTTTAACCGTCTCCAAAAAGGAGGAGGTTCTCAATTCGACTGTATTTTTTTAATGTGTTTTACATCAGAACTTTTTACTGAACCGATTTTGTATTTTTTTTTTATTTGAATGCAGTTGCTTCTCATGTACCTAGTCCCATTTTAGCATGATCTGTTGAAGAAATTCGGATATATACAACAGAACTCTTGAATAAATGACGGCAAACCTCTCGGGATAGCTGCAATCTCTGCAGTTTTTTTATTGTTTATTCAAAACATAACATCACGCCGGTACGCTCTAAAGACAGCATATGTGTACAGTTCACCCTGGTACACTCTAATTTCTCGGGTTGTGTTTAGGTTTCATGTTATTTGGGTAATCTATTTTGCCATAATTGTGGGCATTAAGGTCGATCCACACATATCAGGGCCGTGCCCGGGACGTGCACGGACGTGTGTGAACGAGTTCATATAAAATGTACGCACCGATTTTTTTTTTGTGCCCCTGACTCGTTCCGTCCACGTCCCGGGCACGCCTCTGATATGTGTGGATAGACCTTTATAGATAGTGAAAAAGGGTTTTTTAAGAAATACTTACTCAGGGTGGATTTTCAGACCTACATGCACCCAATACAAGATAAATACATAATATATAGCTTCCATTTTTTTGAAAACACTTAATGACAGCTAAAGAGTAATCCCAAACTCCTACAACTTAGACGGAACATAACTACTTACACGGAAGGAAACCGCAAATATTTAAAAAGATTTTAATAATTGTGATTAAAAATCAAAAAATTCCATTACCTAAGATTCAAGTTTAAAACTAAAACCTCGTCGTGTGAGGTGTGCCACCATAGACAAACACTTCAAGTCCGGGACAGGGAAAGCTCCGGGATTACGGAGCTTATCAGCGCGGGACCGTGATAACGCGAATTGCGACACTACCGTCTAATACTGGCTGTTGGGTGGTCTGGCGACCAGACAAAGAAGTTTGGTCTGGCGAAGAATAGTAAATTATTTTATAGGAATGATTCTCCAAAGAAATATATTTTTAGCATTTGTAAATTAAAAAAAAAGTTTGGCAGATTTTCTGTGGAAAAACTGTTAATAATTCAAACTTTTGTAATAATCAAAATTATAAAAATAAAACTTTTAAAAATGCTTTTTAACTTATTTCATATTGTCATCCAAGCCAGTATACCTGTAAGCAGAATTTGAGCTCAATCGCTTGGGGATGCCTAATGGTTGGGTAATTTGATAATTATGGTCAATGAATTAATCCAAGAGCGAGCGAAGCAAGCTCCGGAGCTTAGGGCACCCCAACACGGATAGGTTAGGTTCGAAGAAAATGATTCGGCTTACTGTTGATACATACGAACTAACAAGGCAAGTAAAATAAAAGCTTGTCAAATACAAAAACTTTTTAAAGGAATAAATGCCAAAATGTTCTTAGATAAAGATGATGTTAATATGGAAAAATAAGTATATCCTGAAACAATTTCCTACTTTGATTTAATAAAATAGCGTAAGCTTAAGAAAAATGCATCGGCTTCCTTCTCGTATGAAAGAAAAAGTGTTTATTGAACAGGAACATGTCCTGCTTGTTTCAAGGCATATGAGACATCCACTGAACCCTGACTGAACTCCATACAGTAGGTCTGAATCGCACTCTGCCCAACCAGTGCAAACTTTACCTTTTTAGACATGCTTATTCCTGTTGGCATGTAAAATATCTGAACATTATATGCATGATAATGGGGTATTTTTGTAACCATTGGCAAGCTTGAATTGGCATGTTTAACAAATATGTAATAAGATATTTATAGTGCTAGTTAATATATATTTTTATTTAACATAAATTTTTAGCTTAATCAGGTGTTTTTTGTGAGTTAACAACAGACACAAGCAAAATTATTAATTGTATGCATACGTAAAGATCCATCGGTTTATTTAGACTCGTCGCGTCGTCTGAAAATTCTTCTTCGGCTAGAGTCTACGGCACCTCTCTACATTACATTTAATATTTTTCAATACAGTTGTTAAACATGGCGTACTTTCAGAGGCTATAATTATGATTCGAAAATTAAATCTTTCGCATAGGCATCTTTCTATTACGCGGTCGTGACTTTTGTTTACGAGCTCGATCATTAGTTTTGCAGTTAAGTTATAAATGTTTTAGTCAATTTAAAAAAGTTTAGTAGCAAGGAGTTTTCATACTTAAAATAAAATGGGATTTTATTCGAGGCCAAAATGAATGAGTCCGTACGTCTAAGCATAAAATTATTAAAAGTTTATTAAATGGTTGTTTAATATATTGAATTGACAGTTTTAATTTCATTATTTTCACATAAACATTTGTCAAAAATCGAATAGGCTGTATAGGCTGTTTTCGTTGTAAAAAAAAATATTGGTATCTCTAACTCTATCTCTAACTCTGTCTCTGTATCTATCTCTAACTCTAACTCTATCTCTAACTCTGTCTCTATCTCTAACTCTATCTCGATCTCTAACTCTATCTCTAACTCTATCTCTAACTCTATCTCTAACTCTGTCTCTATCTCTAACTCTATCTCTAACTCTATCTCTAACTCTATCTCTAACTCTATTTCTGACTCTATCTCTAACTCTATCTCTAACTCTGTGTCTATCTCTAACTCTATCTCTAACTCTATCTCTAACTCTATCTCTAACTCTATCTCTAACTCTATCTCTAACTCTATCTCTAACTCTATCTCTAACTCTATCTCTAACTCTATCTCTAACTCTATCTCTAACTCTATCTCTAACTCTATCTCTAACTCTATCTCTAACTCTATCTCTAACTCTATCTCTAACTCTATCTCTAACTCTATCTCTAACTCTATCTCTAACTCTATCTCTAACTCTATCTCTAACTCTATCTCTAACTCTATCTCTAACTCTATCTCTAACTCTATCTCTAACTCTAACTGTATCTCTAACTCTATCTAAGTTTGTATAACTCTATCTCTATCTAAGTTTGTATCGAATATTTTATGCGCAAGGAGGTTGTATAGCATTGAGATGGAGTTTGAATATTATATTGGTGTTCTAAATTCAAACACAAATTAAAACACTGATTAAAAGTGCTTTTTATTCACTGTTTTCAGTATAAAATAAAATAAGCTTTTTAGAGGAGGAATGGTATTTTTTTTTTTAATTTGAGTTCAAGAACAAGTGATGAAATGGAATTAACTCCACCCGATATTTTATCTGAGGCCAACACTGCGCAAGATGAAATTTTGCCTCCAAAATCTAGAGAAAGATATATGGCGACTTACGTTAATTTTATTTTATGGAAAAATAAAATTTAATTCTTTGACTTGTTTTTACTATTTCCCACAACTGTATTGAAAAACGTCGTGTGATACACGGGTGTGTAGGTTATTGCAAACTCGTGTCATTAAAAACCCTCGCCTTCGGCTCGGGCTTGTTAATGACAGCTCGTTTGCAATAACCTACTTTCCACCCTTGTATCACAATGTACTATTTCAACACACTCGCTCGTAAAGTGAGCCTTATTACATCGTTTTAAGGGCCATAAACCGACCTACAACTCACACGTGCGTAATAACATTACAAATTAGTGCGTCATAGAATTATCGCTACAAAGTTAAATTAGTACCTTTCTGCAAGTTGTATGCGAGTAAACAGAGCATTTTCAAGCATTTTTTTTAGTAACAACAAAGAAGTTTTATGCCGCTGAAAATGCATATACATATTTTGGAATAAATAAATGTGTACATCCTTAATTAAGTCAAACAAACATTTATTATTATCAAATTATTCATAATTCACAATAATTTGTTATAAAATATTATAATACTAGCATCTGCCAGCGGCTTCGCCCGCGTGAATGTCGAAAACTATCCCAAGGAAACATATACCCGGGATAAAGTATCCTGTGTGTTATTCCAGACTATAATCAATGTCTATGCCAAATTTCATCCAGATCCCTCCAGCCGTTTGAGCGTGAAGAAGTAACAAACACACTCACAGACTTTCGCATTTATAATATTAGTGTGATTTGCATTTTATCGCTTAAAATTATAATTTTGAAGTAGGCTGTATGTTCACTCACCTTGCATTAGGCGCGTGACAAAAAGGCTTGCGCATGTTTTCCTAATATTTTCATATTTTGTTTTTGTCGCTTTGGTAAGTTATTTTAGAAATGTTAAGTTTTCGTGCAGGAGATTAACATTATTGATAGAGTTAACCCCGCCAGAAATACTTAATGAGCTGCCTACGATTGTTTCCAACAATGAAAGAGGAAGGTGAAAATGTGTTTTTGGCGTATTTCTCTGAACTCGTCAATACTTAAAAGCCCTGCTCCCTTTGGTGCATCTATTCCTGGTGGTGCTCAAACATGGTGTTGATATCAAAACATACTGTAACCTGATGGCATTTATGAGGAGAGGGCTCGGACGGATACATTGGTCGGCAATCCAATGTTATGTCTCCAGCCGACGTTGAATAGTTTTTGAAAGAGGCTCCGGATAGTCAGTGCCTAGCAACAAAGGTACGTTGAATATAATTAATCTAAACTTATATAAATAATTGCGTAACCTGACCATAATTTCTTAAAAGCTAATTAATTAATTTCGTTGCAGGTTGCCTTAATATTCGGTGTTATTGGTGCTTGTAGACGACAAGAGCTTCATAATATTACAACAAAGGATGTAGAAACCCGAAATGCCTTGGTCACCGTCATTTAAGAAGAAAACGAAAGTATCTACTAAAGAAGTGGCAAGAACCAATGTAACACAAACTGTGAAATTGCCATCCAAATCAATCCAATATCGCTTTGAAAATTGTACGTTCACCAATTGTTTTAATAATTAAAAGATATAAGCAATAAGTGTTTGTTTTTCCCTCGCAAATGTGTTGGAAAACGTCGTATGAAACTCGTGAGCTGTGCTCATTACACTCTCGGCTGAATTACACCTTCGCCTCCGGCTCGGGCTGCAATCCACAGCCTCGTGTGTAATGAGCAACTTAGCTCACTTGTATCATAATATACTAAAATTATATAAGTAGTTCCAGTATCTAGGTGACTATCTAATCTATAATATGTGGCGTTTTAGGGTCCTTCGAAGTACAAGTGTACGGACACTTGGGACTCTCCAGCAGTTGGGACACCGTCTGGGAAATTAAATTTAATGAATATTTTGGTATTTTTAGGCCCACGTATCTGGTTTCCTCTATCAAATGGAAATAAAATCACGGCAATTGACCCAGTAGTTACGACGAAATATGTGTAGTATCTAAAAGAAAAAAAACTCGCTTAATGCATATTGCAGAGCCTAGATACTAGGTCCTAATAGATCCTTTTTTTGAAGTCGGTTGAAGACAACACAGATGTTGCCACGGAAGCGTTTAATTACTTTAAAATATAAAGTAATAAAGAAGGTTTTTTGTGCAACACGTGCATTTATTTTTTAAGTGATACAATAATAACTACGTTAAATATATATAACGTTATTGTCGTAAAATAATACCACTTGTGTTTATTTAAGTAAAATAATACAAGTTGTCCTTGTGAAAGAAAATTAATAATTATAATATTCATTGCCTTTTTGTTTAATTTTCTCATGTGATCGTTTCTTTTTAAAGTAAAAATTACAGCTGTCATTATAAAATACCAGAAAAATCTACTTTCTAAAATCCATTTGTATTATTAGCAGCGCCTTCGCCCGCGTGAAAAATGATTTTTTCAACACACTTGCTCATAAAGTGGCTCTAATTTCACCGCAATTAGGCATATAATGAAATCTGTTATCAAACTGTGACTTTTTCATTACTATTATTCGCAAGTGAGATAAAGAGTTATTTTTTAATTTATTGGTTGAGTTGCTTCGTTCTTAAAAAAGTTTCGATGCAAAAAGATCGTGCTCAATAGTACAAATGCATCACATTTCATGCAACTTCGTATTTAAATAGATAATTTCAACTTGTACGTGTTTAATAAATAAAATTTTCACTTAAATATAACTTTTGTTTTTGTCTGTAATAAAGAAAACTTGAAATTCCCCATTTTGTACGTGGCTAAAATGCTATCCGCGAAAAGCCAAAAAAAGATATCTCATTATTTTTAGTCTATGGCCGATCGCCATTGTTAGATGCGCGCGCATAGCAAAACTGATGAATACCGCCCGCCATTGCGAAAAAAAACTCACAACTCGTTTTCACTGTTTTTTTTGTATTATTTTCTTCACAAGTGTGTTGATAAACGTCGTATGATACACGTGTGTATTGATGATTACCGTCCTCGGCTCTTTTAAGACCCTCACCTAACGGCTCGGGTCTCAATGGCGCCTCAGCGGTAATCACCAACATTACACACTTGTACCATAATGTACTATTTTATCACATCTATTCAAAAAGAGCTAGTTTATTCCTCGTAAACAGGGACCAAAATAGCTTATTAATCCCTTAGGGACCAAAATAAATTTGAATTTGGAATATGGATATTGTTAGTAAATGTACCAATCAGCAAAGAGGTGAATCACAAACCATGCAGGAACAATGTATTGAATATGTGACTGGCTGAAAAACTTCAAGAGCAACAAATAAAAAAAAATTGATGAAAAATAAACAACGCGCGAAATTAAATGCATTCTGCCTTCGTTCGTAGTTGTTTCAAATTCAGATTTCAGAATTATTAAAAAATATTGCGTCTTTCTCAAGTGAAAGTATTATAATCAAGTTTATCAAAAACTACATCCTGAGACACCGTTTTCTGAAACTATTTCTAATTCCCAAGCTGTAAATAAATCTACAACTGTAACGGATGGTACTAATAAAATCATTACGATGCACTTCCATAATTCAAATATTAACATTAGCCTCTAATTATTTTGTTTTATGTCTTATGGTTCTTAATTTTATGTAAATAAATAAATGTTCTTGTTTATAAGTTGCACTTACTTATTTTCTCATAGAGGGTGATAAAAAGTACGTAGTAAGTAAAAGTCCACCTCGGGAGCAACACTTTTTTCAGCTCGAGTGACATACTTTGAATCCCTCGCTGCACTCAGGATTCTACTTTAGAACCCCTCGCTGCGTTCGGGATTCTACTCTAGAATCCTTCGCTCCGCTCTGGATTCAAAAAACACTCTCGCCTTTAAAATAGTTGTTTGCTCCCTAGGTAAACAATCTACTATTTTATACCAAGGGAACATTATACCGGGATGAAAAGTCCCTATGTGTAGACTATAATCTATAATTATTATATTATACATATATCTTACTAGAGGACGCCTCGCGGTTTCACCCGCGTAGTTCCTGTTCCCGTGGGAATACAGGGATAAAAAGTAGCCTATGTCACCCGGGGATAGAGTAGCTTACCAACGGTGAAAGAATTTTTGAAATCGGTCCAGTAGTTTTGGAGCCTATTCGGTACAAACAAACAATCAAACAAACAAAAAAATCTTTCCTCTTTATAATATTGGTATAGACTAATATTATAAATGTGAAAGTTTGAATGGATTTGTGTGTGGATGTATGTTTGTTACTCAATTACGCCAGAACGGCTGAACGGATCTAGAGGAAATTTGGCACAGAGATAGATTATAGTCTGTATTATGTCCCCTTGGGATAACACACGGTAATCTACGACAGAAAAAATGTCATAGAGCATATACATGTAGGCGTAATATGCTCTACTAACTGCGTGAAGCCGGTGATTGCGGTCGCTAGTATCAAATATAGAGTCTCTGTTTCCTGATAGCTACAACCTTGGGGTCTTTCGGTAGGGTGCCATACACAGGGTCTATATGCTGGTTTGGTCCCTTGGGTAGTCACAGTGTACAATGTGTACTGGTGCGTCGATGATGGGAGGTACTTCCCAGAGCTAGAGGAGGTTCCAGTGACAGTTTACCGCGGCGGGTTCGCAGTTAGTTGGTTGGAGTCCCACATAAATGCATTATCTTAACATATCTATATATATATCATAGATAGTGCAGTAAGTATGCATGACTATTTCCCACCGCAAAAAAATGGTTATTTTAGTCAAGAATCAATAAGTTACTACTAGGCAAGCGTGCTTCACCGTCGACCACATCACCGCTTACCAGATAGGCGAGATAGTGGTCAAGTGCGAGTCTAAAACAAATAAAGTTTAAAAATATAATCGCGGATTGTCTGAAAAATTCCTGTCAAGACTAAATAATTAATCATTCAAAAATGAATTGAAAATCAGTTAACTTTTAACTTAATCTTTCTATAGAACGTTTTTTCGAGGGTTTTTTTCCGTTGCCATGGCGACTGAGTTGAGTGGAGTTCCTTCAAATGAACTAGAAGTATTTTTTTTTTTTTCTTTTTTTTTTTTCTACGGGGCGTCTCACAGTTCGGTCAAAGTGACCGTCCACTGCTTAACCGGGCTAGCCTAGAAGTATAGGGCTGTATTCGTATTTATGTAAAATACCCATACTTACTTATGTAGGTACATGAGGTGCCTGTAGCAGTTTTAGATTCTTATAAACTATCTTTCCGTTGTTACAGAATACCAAAATTTCCTCGTTTTTCTACCTCATTATTAAGCGAATGTATTTTTGTGTTCAGCGTTGTAATTTTTTTTGTTTAATTTAAGTATGTTAGCTCTTATTAGCACGGAGTGGGAGACATAAGACGCGCGTCCTCGCCGAGGGCACAGTATAAATATACAAACAGTAAGGAAACTATAGCCCTCGCCAATCTTCTTGGCCGCCCTGAAGTTGGTTTACCGGATGCGCAACGCAAGAAACTGTGCTGTTTTTACCCGACTGCCGAAGGAGGGTAATGTGTTTATCAGTCTATGTATGTATGTATGTTTGTTCCTATGTGGCGTTCTAGAGACCAAACGCGTTGGCCGATTTTGATGATTCTTACATCAATCGATTCGTCTTAACCCTGCGAGTGTCACTAGCTACATTAAAAATGGAAAAGAAAAAAAATGGCGGATTTTGGGCGCAATTTTGTGGTCGAGATTTTTTTTTTTTTCCTTCCAAATCCATCGTGTGGGGTATCAAAATAAAGGGTTTTAAGAGGTGATTTCTAAAATATATAATACTTATATGTTTAAATGTACCTTAATCTAAAAAAAATAACTAAAAAGTCGTAAATAAAAAAATTTACCTATTAAAAAAACCAAAATACCCGACTGCTTAAAAATCGAACTAAAAAGACGTAATCAAGAAGAAATTCATGCTGTGTAGTCAGAGAATACATCTGGTTTTGGTCAGCCAGCTCGCGAATATGTATCCTCCGACTGCACAGCATGAATTTCTTCTTGTTTACGTCTTTTTAGTTCGCTTTTTAAGCAGTCGGGTATGTTGGTTTTTTTTTTTGTATGAGATGGGCGGCCAAGAAGTTTGGCGAGAACTATACCTACAAACGCTCGAAACGGCACACTCACATAAACATGCGCACCGACGAGACCCCTAAGCAGCGTCCGCGGTGCTGTCAGTAGTGCGAGCCGCTGTGCCGAGGGAGAAACGCTGGCGTGACGACTTAGAAGCGTTTATAAGAGATTGGCCGGAGAAGGCGAAACACCTAGAAAATTGGAAGGCTATGGAGGAGCCCAACAGTGGGACAACATAGGATAATAAAAAATACCCTTATTTCATTCCCTTTCTGTCCCAATCTGCATCTTTGAATGTGTTTCAAACAATTAGTTTTTTGATGAAATCTATGTAATTTCTAACACATCATTAATCATCTTAATACTTTTTAGAAGATCTCATTCCCGATGTTATGACATTTCGCAACGTACAAACATAACATAGAAATACGTAAATAAACTAGCCACAGTTTTGTGTTGTATGAAAAAACAAACCTTGCTGTTAGTTTAGAGATCTGGGTACAGGCGGTGACAAAAGTGTTGTCAGAATTTGTACATTCTATTCAAGGGTAATAGAGGAATTAAAATTTTAGATAATATAAAGGAGAATGCCCATGGACAAAATAATTGTGTCACAATCATTTCTGGACAATAAATAAAACAAAAATATTTCAAGTATTTTAATTTAATTTCTAAAAGATTCGTAGTGGGTTTCATTTTCATGTATTAATAAGTATTTTAACTTCCGTTTCACATCTCAAACATATTACGCCATTTATGTTAGGGTTGAGGCACGTTGCCATGATCTGACATCGATTAATTGAAGAATCGTTTTTAAAGTCTACCTGAAACACTGAATCGATCCAAACATCTCCTGTATCGAACCGGTGCACCTATTTAATTTGATAACTAATTGATTTTGAAATTGGTGTTATTAACTCGTTTAATGCAAACCAAACTAACGATATTTTTTGGAGTTCTATTATATTACCGATTTGGTAACATGCCTATAACTGTCAGTCATTTCATTTGACAGTGACGGTAATCTGCATCTTTTCATTTAATTTGTTTGTATGTTTTTAACCCCCGACACAAAAAGAGGGGTGTTATAAGTTTGACGTGTGTTGCTGTGTATCTGTGTGTCTGTGTATCTGTGTATCTGTGTGTCTGTGTATCTGTGTGTCTGTGTAACTGTGTGTCTGTGTATCTGTGTATATCTGTGTGTATCTGTGTATATGTGTGTCTGTCTGTGACATCATAGCGTCCAAACGAGTAAACTGATTTTGATTTAGTTTTTTTTTGTTTATAAGGTGACTTAATCGAGAGTGTTCTTAGCTATGTTTGAATAAAATCGGCTCAACTGTTCAAAAGTTATGGGCATTTTACTCTTTGAATCGGGGTATTTTCGCAAAATATCGTGTCATAATTACGTATTCAATAGATTTCCGATCGAAGCGTGTCTACTATATCTATATGTATACTCTATACTAATATTATAAAGAGGTAAAGTTTGTGAGTTTGTGACGTTGTAAGGGGCAATCTCTGGATCTACTGAACCGATTTTGAAAATTCTTTCACCAGTAGAAAGCTACATTATTCCTGAGTGTCATAGACTATAATATAATTTAAAAAAAATAGTGATTCTTATGAAAATGGCGATAAGGTAACCCAAAGTAGCAAAATGTTGCCTGTAAAATACATTATTTGGCATGCGCTGAGAAAACTATTGATGATAGATAAAAATTTGTAGTTAAGGTAGGTAGGGTAGGCAGGGTCGGCAGGGTATACAGGTTAGGCAGGGTAGGCTGGGTAGGCAGGGTAGGCAAGGTATGCAAGATAGGTAGGTTAGGCAGGGTAGGCAGGGTAGCCAGGGTAGCCAGGGTAGCCAGGTTAGCCAGGGTAGGCAGGGTAGCCAGGGTAGTCAATGCAGCCAGGGTAGCCAGGGTAGGCAAGGTAGGCAGGGTAGGCAGGGTAGGCAGGGTAAGCAGGGTATGCAGGGTAGGCAGATTAGGTAGATAGATAAGAGTTGACGGGAGGGAAGCCCCTAGGGTCAGCTAGTACTAGATAAATTATGTAGCATGAAATAAAAATGTGTCGGGGGTTTTATAAATTTTGAAATTTTATATTTGTGATTTCCGACATGGCTAAGGTTCAAACTTGGTGTCTCCATTGTTCTTTTATGTTGGCGCCATATATGCGCAGACCAGATATAATATTTTGCCGAAGATTGCTGATAATATATTGACCGTAATACGGGCTTGGATCAACACCGGTTAGAAAGAATAACATTATATATCTTAGCAGCACTTGAACAAATGCCTAACGAATGCAAATCTTAAATATGCGGGCATAGAGTCCATATTGCTGTGAATCAACTACAACCTAAAAAGGAACATATTTTGTTCAATATATAATAACTCCCGCAATGAAAATTAAATAAAGTTGGTACGTGTCATTAATTAAGGTAACATAATCAAATAAAGGTGTTTTTATCAGGATACGAAAATGTTTCGGTCAGCCAGCATGGCCGATGGGGCGAGAAGTTCTAGAGTGGCGACACGGTCGCCACTCTAGAACTTCTCGGAAGACACAGCGTTGGTGGGCCTCCGTTTAGGTGGAGTGGACTTGTAAGGGCTGCGAGAATCCGCCGAGGCCTATCGAGGTGGTGACACTTGGGGGAGGCCCATGTCCAGCAGTGGACGTCTTTCGGCTGAAATGATAATAATCACAGCCTGTACGGAATATAAAATTAAACAGGAATTCGATTTATGTTATAGTAGAATTTGCCCGCGGATTTGCTTCCGTGGCCCACATGGACCGTGCCCACATGACCGTATTATGATGTAAGTTTTTAAACTGTCATGGTCGCTAACACTAATATTAACATTATAAGCGGGATATTTACCATGTTTACTGTTTGTAGCGAGTTTCCGATATTTCGGTGCTGTTACAAGCACCATGATCACGGATAAACTCATCATGATCATGATGATCATCGTGATCATGGTGCTTGTAACAGCACCGAAATATCGGAAACTCGCTACAAACAGTAAACATGGTAAATATCCCGCTTATAATGTTAATATTCGTATTATGATGGTTAAAAAATAATTAAGATTAAAAAATATCGTAGCTGTTTCATTATTTTCAGAGATTAGTTACTTCTAATAATTGTACCTTGTATAATATTAGTTTAAACTACTAACAGCCCTGTTGACACAATTTATATTGCAATTTTTTATTTCATAGACAAAACTGACAGCAGCTAATGGCCTTATTTTTAGGGTTCCGTTCACAAAGGGTAAAAACGGGACCCTATTACTAAGAGTCCACTATCTGTCTGACTGTCATCTATCAGGCTGTATCTCATGAACCGTGACAGCTAGACAGTTGAAATTTTCAAAGATGATGTATTTCTGTTGCCGCTATAACAACAAATACTAATAACAGAATAAAATAAATATTTAAGTGGGGCTCCCATACAACAAACATGTTTTTTTTGCCGTTGTTTGCGATAATGGTACGGAATCCTTCGTGCGCGAGTTCAACTCGCACTTGACCGGATTTTTTCAATTTTGCAAGCGCGGTGCATAGTGTTGTAGGTAAGGCTGAATCATATTCATAAGTGATTCATCGAATCTATGTGACATGACTCCTCAATAAAATTTTACTAATTGGGGTAAATAAATATTTATAAACGTAATATATTTAAATAAAACAATGTTAAGTAGTTGTTGTAATAATGTTAAGTTGTTTAAGTATTTTACATATAGTCAATAAACTTTTATTTGAATAAATAAGAAATCAACAATAAACAAAATACGATGGATAGAATGAAGTCTGACATAAATGAGTTGAAATTAAATAAGGGCTGCTAGTTTCTTAAGAAATGTAATTTCTTGCTGTGCTATAGTTCCATTTTCGATTTACTTTGTCATTTTTTTATCACTTGGCAATGTCTCGGCAATTCCATATTTTTTTGTCAGTTTTCACATTTTTTGAATATCACTTGTCGAGAGCCTCTGGCCCTGCTTGAAACTACATTATAACACCGTTGTACCTGACAGTACAGTACGCAATGCGAGTAATTTAATGTTAAACAAACACAAGCAGTGCTCTCGTTTAAAAACATTGTGACATTCGTGACATCTCGTCTAGTTTTGATAGTGTGTTGTAGTGCAGTTTTGGTTTAAGTATTTTTAGAGATGTTCTAATACCTGTTAAAAAATCTTTTTTTGAAAAATGATACAACCGAGACGTCCAAATAAAAACACTACAAAGTGCAAAATAACTTTAATTTCGGACTTAGATTTCTGGATTAGGTTCTTCGTTTTTGACACAGACTTCGGTAATTAAAATTATTGGAAACGAAAATTCAAAAAAAAATTGCCAAATCTTCATAAAATGGAGGGTACCTTCTCCTTTTATTGAAGTCGCATACGAATCATTAAGTAGTTTCTTTTTTTATTTAGGATTTTTTTTTCCAATTAGGATATGTCAAGTAACCCTATCATAACTTATAACAAAGTTAATTCACTTAGTAATACAAGAAAAATACATTAAGTATAGTAACACTAAAAAGCTGCAGCTCACAAATATTATTTTTACTTACTAAATAAAAATTAAAATGTTTAAATAAATTGTTATTTATGGGTTCACTTTCTAGCAACTTTTATTGGTGGTATGTTCAATCAGGTTGTTTTTCTGGTACTCGTAAGGGTCTCAAAAAAGTATACATTATAGCATCTTTGTGCACTGGTCACACTCACAACGATACGGACGATTTTTTTGATGCCCATTGAGTTTTCTGTAAACTTAATACTGATTAAAAACGAAAAAAAAAAAAGTTTAATATTTTATAGTTAATTCGTTGCTCAAATAAAGTAAGTACACACAAAAGACAATCCCTCTTACGAAGCCACAATGCAACCTATTGGAAAAATCCTGAAAAATTCAGAAGTTTGCCTGCAACATGGAAGACTCATCAAATCTCACGAGCTGAATACTTATAAAAACACTGTGAAAAGGCATATTTAGTGCGGTTACTTAATTTACAGCGGGTTTACCTGAGTTATCTTTATTTTTCGTAACACTGCAGTGAGAGCAATGTCTGATAGTGTTCCAGATTGACACACGAAGAGTTTGGTAAGGCAAACATTGTGTTCCACTTTTTTGTAGTATTTGCACGTGGTAAGCTAACAAACTTTTTTATGAGTCGGTTTTGTGTATCAGATTTGGAGGTCTCACAATGTGCGACCAATTTATTAGAAGACTAGCGGACGCCTCGCGGTTTCATCCGCGTAGTTCCCGTTCCCGTGGGAATACAGGGATAAAAAGTAGCCTATGTCACCCGAAGAATTATTGAAATCGGTCCAGTAGTTTTTAAGTTTATTCGTTACAAAAAAAAAACAAATCTTTTCTCTTTATAATATTAGTATAGATATTAGATTCAATGTCGTCCAAAGAGCAATTAAGTCCGCTAGATGCGAGATGCAGAGGACTGGTCAATGAGGCGACGCTTTGGGCAGGCCTAGCTATGTACAACAGTGGACATCTTTGAAAATGAATCATGTGACTAGGAATGTATAGGTAGGGAAGAAATTAATTCGTTAACCGACTGCCTAACCAAATTTAGTTCTATTTTAGAAATTTATTCCCACCCGCCCAAATGTGGGATTTGGGAAGTAGCATCTTCCATCCGCTACTCTGATCAGATAAACACTACTTTCCGAGTATGAGAAATGAAAAAGTCGTTTATTGCTGTGAATTTACCTCCACACATGTGAAATGCGGAAAAGAGCTGTGGTATTTACTCAGCTTTTACACAATAATTTTAATAATACTTAACCAACTTTATTTTCCATTTTTAAAGGCTCTTTTATTTATTAAATTTTCATTTTTTATTCTTATTAAGAATATAAGGCCACAAGTGGCTGGACTCGTGCCCACTTAAATTCGATCAAATTGCAACTATGTATGTCTGAAAGCTGGTTTAATTATTTAACATCAATAAAAGTACTTTTTTACTTATTAACATCAGACGGTTGCGATCCCGTCCAGGCCGTGGAAGGAAGGGAGAGCGGCGCACCGCAATACCGGCACTCCTCTCCCGCTGCGATGCTCCAAGCTTCCATATGACATCGCGGCCCGCCTCAGATGCGATGTCACCCAAGCGGCACTGCAACCTGCTAGTTGGCCGTTACGTCGTCGTCGGCTTAATCCGAGGGGCTTTGGCCGCCCTGACGAGCCCCTATCCTCGGGCTCCTCTTCGCTTCACCGTGGGTGACCAAGCCCACTGAGCCCCTGAGCTCCCCCCGCTTCGACAATGCGGGAACCCACCGGAGGGAAATCACTATTAGGCTGTGTTTAGTCTATCAGTGAATAATTTTGCGAAATTTATAAATAGAAGCACCGGCAACTTACTGGTACCTACACTCATCATCATCATTTCAGCCGAAAGACGTCCACTGCAGAACATTGCCCTCCTCCAAGTGTCGCCACATTGACCGAGCACATGCGTCTCGCATCCAACGGATGCTTGCAACCATAACCCAGTCGTCGGTTCACCTAGTGGGAGGCCTTTCAACGCAGCGTCTGCCGGTACGCGGTCGCCACTCCTTATCAGCAATGTCGACCATTCGTTCCGCGAACATTGTGACACAACTGAAAAAAAAAAATTGTTTGACAAATCTTCTGGCTATGCCGTTAACTTTGGGCCTCCTGCGGATATCCTCATATCCGATGCAACCACGCAAGAAAACTCCGAGCATAGCCCTCACCACTGCCCTTTAGGTGACTTTAAAGGTCGTAGCTCATTACACGACCCCGCCCCAACAGCGCTCCCGCACAACACCGCCATGCGCCGATAACTAGCAGGCAGCCAGCTGTCCACGCGCTTACAACTAGCAATTAACTAGCGGTCTCCGGCTCCCCGCGTCGACCGCTTTCGTCCCCTTCCTTTTTCGACAAGCTAGCATTGTGCTTCATAAGATCAAACTGCGACTGCGTGCGTACAGCTCGCGGGCCGAACGCTTGAAGCGCGTGGTAAGCGAGACGTCAGCCTAGCGAGTGGTACGATGGCGGCAAGCTCACTTACAGCGATTTGGCTGCTAATGTATGTTGTCAATGTAAAGTATTTCTACAGAGGACGCCCTGAAGCTCACATTACAATGAACATTATTTCCCGGTGGGAGCGGTGTCGTATAAGTCGGCTACGACCTTTATTTTTAGCTACATACCTGCTGTATAACTGTTAATATACAAACTCACTAGCAAAACAATTGACAGGCTCAAAACAAACACGCAATGATAATATTTGCACATGTTATGTAGAATGGAATAACTTCTATAATATTATATTTACTTCAAGGACGCTCACACATTGTCGTGTGTTTGTACAAGCTAAACATAACACTAGTAATTGTAGATAATTTATTCCTAACATAATATACCATCACGCCTGTACTTTCCGATGGGTTGGCAGAGGTGCACTAAAACACACCCTCATTTAGGGGGTGAGCCTTTTTCCGTCAGTTGTGCCCGGTTTCCGGATGCCGAAATTATTTTGTATAATAATTATAATTAGATGCGTCAATACCTCTAGCCTGTATAACTGTACTTTTGGGCACTAAGCAAGTGAGCAACATACACTCAAATTCTCTCTCATAGAACAAACATTCACAAACACACAACACCAAACACCAATTTCAAAACACCAAAATAGGCTTTGATTTCCGTTCGTTACTTCCTAGGCGACCACTGAAAATCAGCGCCGTGCTGTAGGTCTTCCACGGCACAGCATTATGATGAATGGGAAGCCTTCTTGCCACACGCTTTTACTTATTTATCATCTTACTAAGTTCTCAAATTAAGTATTTTATTTTTATCTTACTTTTCTTTACTAATATAATGTAAGCTAATGCTAACATTAAGGGTTTGATTTAAGGAAAAATAAAACTTTTCTTTCTTCTTTCAATTCTTATTACCCCAAATATAAAACTACAATTTAATTAAAGATGCTGTGTGTGGTAGGTAGGTAGGTATCTCAAATAAACTCATAAAATAATAAATATGTATTTATTCAATACAGAGCTGCACATCCCATTATGAATGACGGTAAGAAAGAGGGAGCAAAACTAAGTGCGAGTGAGCAAGGTAGTGAAAAGACTGCGTTCCAAATCTCATACTGTGTTTCAGAGGCCAGTGCCAGCAAGGTACGGCTTTACAGATGTCGCATAATCTACTTTGTGGTTGTAGGATATGCCCGGCTGCTAGACCGTTTTCCTTACCTATTAGTCTACTCCGTAAAAACAGAGGTGGTATAAGTTAACTACACAAACGTAAAGCGTTTTGATAAAATATACAGAAAATATTTTAATGCTAGAGTCAATTAGGACATGATGCAAATTGGAAATAAGTCGGAACCGGTACCAATAATGGGCCAACACGGCTGACAATTAAGATAACAATAGGAACCAGATTTTGTTTACCGTGCAGTTGTCAAATTGGAACAGGCTGACAACGAATTGTTCGTCTTACATCTTATAAGGTTTATCTTCTTTTTCCTTTTGAGGAACAGAACCCTAAAATTACACTTTTAACCGGAATTTTAAAACGCACATTACTCTAGGACTAGGTAATCACATTACAATAACTACACGCACTAAGTATTACGACAAACAAAGCTAAATAAATTATAATTTCTCCGTTATTTGTTAAACAAATATTTAGCAACACTTGTGTGTTGAGACAACAGGCATTAACAACATTGTAACAACAATAATAATTGAATTAGAGCTGTTTGAGTGTGAATCGTTGCGATACGTGTGTTTGTTTTGTCTGTCAGTGTGAGCCGTGAAATGTTGCAGTGGAATCTTTTGATGGTTGATTATTTTGTACTATTTTGACACCCGATTTGACAACGAAATTAAATCAACGACATGACAAAACAACCGGGTTCAGAGACTCTATTGAAATTTTTAAGCAACATAGATTGATATGATTGTAGAAAACTAAAGAAAAACCGGACAAATGCGTGTCGCACTTCGCACTTTTAGGGCTCCGTACCAAACCGCAAAAATAAGTTGTATGTAATAGAAAAAATGAAAGAATATCAAAGAAAACATCAGATTTATCATATATATATGTTGGTATTTGTTAGTAAAATATACGCAATAATAAACATTATCACCAAATTTCAAGTTCGTAGGTCAATGGAAAGTTAATAATTTCTCCGGAACAAAATTTTGTAAAAAAAAGCTGTCTTTGGTTCTCATTCCTTTGTTTTCCAATATTTTTAAAATAAAACATATAATATGTATCTACTCAACGAGCTCTAAGCAACGAAACCTCGGTATTTCGGGGAGTGTGCGATGGAATTGCATGATTTAATTCCGCCCAGCCCGTTCCATCATCGGTTTACCAGACGTACGGCGATGCGTCATCGGTACATGGTGGACATCCCACCCATACGCACCAAACGTTTTGGGGACACTTTTATTATGCGTACAGCTAAGGAGTGGAATTTCCTGCCGGAGTCTGTGTTTCCTGATAGCTACAATCTAGGGGTCGTTAAGTCAAGAGTGAATAGGTTACTTCTAGACAAGCCTGCTTCAACGTCGACCTCATCATCGCTTACCTTCAGGTGAGATAGTTGTTTTTTCATGCCCCGTATTAGCTTTATGGGAGCCCCTTTAAAAAACATCAACAAGATGCTTATACTGTAAAATTTGAAGACAGTAGATCCAACCGTTTGGCAACCGTGTGACAGATGACGGACAGACGGTCAGACAGCCGGACACGTCAGTGACAGCAATAGGGTTCCCTTCGGGTACGGAACCCCAAAAATTGGGCTTGTCAATTTTGACAATCGCTATTGGTAGTTCTAGATTCATCATCAGGATAATTTCAATCGAAAGCCGTCTACTGCTCCAATGCTATTCTCAACAAGGATACACCAGTTTACCGCTACCACAGGGGTGAAATAACGGGTATGTATTCACTTAGCAGAAAATATGTAGGTTACCTACACCAGTGCTCAAGGCGGTGACAGATCTTGGTCCCCCCAACCAAACTTCGCCACTTGTATCGGTTCTATGAATCTCGCATAGGTACAACAGAGATTCCGGCTCTAACCGCACCAAATTGTTGATTTGAAAAGTGGCAAATTGGGGATTGGTAATTGAGCAGCGGTATATATATATTTTGAATAGAATAGAATAAAAAACATTTATTCGACATAGACACAACACAACAATCACAAAGAAACAGAGCAGAATAGTAAAAAAGTACAAACAATGTTTAAGAATTACTGCGCCACCGAAAGGGTTGCCAACTCAGCATTTGCTGGGGGTCAGACAAGACATCTAGCGATGATTTTCAGTTGGCACCCCGCTAGTGACACACGGACGTGGGTAAATAAAATTGATACTTAAAATAATGTCATAACGTGAATCTTCTTTTTATTTTTTGAACCAATTGGGGCCAAAATCGTTCCGATTGCTCCAATTGGGGTCTAAACCGTTCCAAATTAGCTCAAGTCAACTCATTTCAAGCAATGCTTCGAATTACCGCAGTCAACCTGTTTATTTTTATTATCCATTAATCAATCTCCCTAGTATTTTTCTAACACTATTGGGTCTAGCTTCCAGTCTAACTGGATTCAGCTGAGTACCAGTAGCTTATAACCATGTAAATAAAATAATTATTACCATTAATATTTATCATGGCAAGACTGACATAAATCGCAATTCAACAAAACTCTTCTTCATTGATCACCATCAACAGCAACAACATGAACAGCCTTTTTTAATGTTCCTACTTCTGGGACTCAGGCCTCCTCTTATAGAGGGAGTGATCACAATACTCCATGTAAATAAAATAATTATTACTAATAATGTTTATTATGGCAAGACTGACATACAATACTCCATGTAAATAAAATAATTATTACTAATAACGTGTATTTTGGCAAGACTGACATACAATACTCCAAGTAAATAAAATAATTATTACCAATAATGTGCATCATGGCAAGACTGGCATGAATCGCAATTCAACAAAACTTTCTTCTTCATTGATCACAACACTTCACCTTGTTATTTCCGGAATTGAAATCTTTCTTTATACACATCAAATTGAGTATTAAAAGACTCCCCACAGTGTGTAAGACATATATATCGTAGTGCAAATGATTTGAATTGTAAAGTTAACGCAATGTGCGTACAATTGATCGGCACGGCTTGTTTAGTGCGCATAATCGCTTTGTGTTTAGGATTGGCAGAGATTATGTGTACGCAGATGGGGCACTGGTTCGATAAAACTTGAGGTGCAATTGACTTATTTTAAGGGGCGTTTTCAATCCAAATCACCGCTTACTATCAGTTGAGATAGATGTCTAACACGAGTGAAACATGAATAAATAAAAAAGCAGTCAAAATATTACATTTTAACAAGCTATATTGCTTGTCGACGGGATGAAAATCAACTTGAGTTTGAACGTATTAAGTCCTCTGAGGTTGTAAATAATTATTCTATTTTATTTCAGTGCAAGCAAAACAGTAGTGACTAATGGTTTGCCTGGGATGCCAAGCGATTTGGCGTTGAAATTCATGCTTAAAAAAATCGACTCTTGAAAGCTAGAATCAACAGTGGCGATCACCAGAAAAGCGTCTTGAATCCTGCGACCAAGATTAATCAGAAGAAAAAAAACAGAGGAGTATCGTCTTTTATTATTAAAGACAAAAATATATTTAACACATGACAGTTGAAATAACGGTCAAACGCGAACCTATCAATCAAAAATTCTACAGAAAATATCCTCACAGAGTAACCGCACAACAATTCTACCTACTACCCCATCTACACCAAACCGCCCCTATACTTAACAATTATGCCCTAACAAATGTATCTACATACATATTATGACGTGTGCACTCAAGTGGGCACAACTGTACTCAAGCGAGGCCGATTGTACCCGAGTGAGGCCGACAGTCCTCGACCACATGTACATATCTTATTGAATTTTGTTTGAAGATATTTTTTTCGTACTTCAATAGGTTTGAGGACGTACTTAGTTGGGCTACTGTGAATAATTTGGTATAATGTGAGTGTTATACGAATGTGTCATGTTTTGTGTTGAATGGTGAATTGGTGACGGTGCGGTGAATGCGTTTAACTTTTGTTTTTTTTATAGGTTCGCGTTTGACGACTATCTCACACAATGGTAAGCTGTGATGTGGTCGACGGTGAAGCACGCTTGCCTAGAAGAAATCTATTCACTCCTGGCTTAAAGACTCCCAGGTTTTAGGAATCAGGAAACACAGACTCCGGCACGGAATTCGACTCCTAAGCTGTACGCACAATGAAAGTATTACCAAAAAGTATATTGCGTATAGGTGGGATGTATCATGTACTGATGGATCATCGCCGTACGTCTTGTAGTCCAATGATAGAACAGGCTATGGTGGATGGGGATGGCAGCTTCATACTTTCGGTTTTATGGACATTTAAGGATGATAAGTGGCATTAGAAGTCACTCTTCTATTATTAATGGTATTTGTTATGGTGAGAGATGTGCGTAAAGATAAGTTCAATGTCTTTTTTAAGCTCTCCTCACTAGGCATTTCTCCTGTATCTAATTGGATTACTAGAAATGCCCCTGTAACTATCTGTAGGCCTTATTTTTTTTTCAGCGCGGGAATCAAACCTGGGAAAACGCAGGTCAGAAGTCAATCACCATGCCGTAATAATAATTGTCATAATAATAGTACATTATGGTACAAGTGTGTAATGTTGATGATTACCGCTGAGGCGCCATTGAGACCCGAGCCGAGGACGGTAATCATCAATACACACGTGTATCATACAACGTTTTTCAACACACTTGTGAAGAAAATAATACTAAAAACTCATTTCCAACAGTGAAAACGAGTTGTGACAATTTTTTCGCAATGGCGGGCAAAATTAATCAGTTATCCTATGCGCGCGCATCTAACAATGGCAATCGGCCACAGACTAAAAATAATGAGTTATCTTTTTTTTGGCTTTTCGCGGATAGCGTTTTAGCCACGTAAAAAATGGGGTATTTCAAGTTTTCTTTATTACAGACAAAAACAAAAGTTATATTAACTGAAAGTTTTATTTATTAAACACGTACAAGTTGAAATTATCTATTTAAATACGAAGTTGCATGAAATGTATTGCATTTGTACTATTGAGCAAGATCTTTTTTGTATCGAAACTTTTTTAAGAACAAAGCAACACAAACAATAAATTAAAAAAAAAAACGAAATTAGAGCCACTTTATGAGCAAGTGTGTTGAAAAACATATTGTAACTAACTTAGTCTGAAGAATTGTGTTGTTTATGAAATCTAACTGTTGTTAATTTAAATTTCATTAAATATACTTTCAACAGATACTATATTTTGTTGATTTTCTTTTTTATATTATTTCTGAGAGGAGCTCGTGGCTAAATAATAACAGCCGCACGGTTTGATCTTCAAGGTTAAGGCAACGCTTGACAAGGTCGGTCCGTGGATGGGTGATCACTTCAACATACCGAGTTTCCTCCGTGCCTCGGAAAGCACGATAAGCCGTTGGTCTCCGCTGTCATTTGAAGATCTTTGACAGTCGTTACGGGTAGTCAGAAGCTTGAGATCTGACACCAGTCTAGCCAAGGGGTACCGTGTTACCCAGTTACTGGGTTGTGGAGGTCAGATAGGCAGTCGCTCCATGTAAAACACTGCCACTCAGCTGAATCCGGTTAGACTGGAAGCCGACCCCAACATAGTTGGGAAAAGGCTAGGCAGATTGATTGAGATACTAATATTCACTGGGTTTAATGCATGCATTTATGGCAGAATAGGCTTGAATGCTGTATTCGTAGAGATGCGATTGTTGTGATGCATGGAGTACTGCTCTCATCTCTGGGACGGATCTGCCAAATACCAGCTTGATGCACTAGAGTCGATCGAAAAGCCTTGAACATCGTCGCCGAGTTGCCAGCTTGTCGGTTTTTTATCGGTTACATTTCAGGAAGTGAGCGATGGAATTGCATGATTTAATTCCGCCCAGCCCATTCCATCATCGGACTACCAGACGTACGGCGATGCGTCATCGGTACATGGTGGACATCCTACCCATACGCACAAGACGTTTTGGGGACACACGAGTCTGTGTTTCCCGATAGCTACAATCTAGGGGTCTTTAAGTCAAGAGTGAATGGGTATTTTCTAGGCAAGCGTGATTCACCGTCGACCACATCATCGCTTACTATCAGGTGAGATAGTGGTCAAGCGCAAGCCTACAGTATATTATTAATTTTCAGGTTTGGGTATTTCATTACAAATAACAATAGCGAGGCATTAACTGTGAATATTGCTGGAAGACTGTGCGTTGGAAAGCCTCCTGAGGGGATCCGCTTGCAAAACGCACGGGACCGGTCAATGTGGCGACGCTTGGGGGAGGCCTATGTCCAGCAGTGTACGTCTTACGGCTGATATGGTGATGATAATGTTTCCTGGAAGTAAATGCAAACGTACACAAGATCTTTCTCTACATGACAATCATGTCTTCTTTGCACCGAAAATACATAATTTTCATCCAAACAAATACATTGTATCACACGAGTATTGTTCGTCACATATTCAATCAATTCGTCGGCAAATTGTTTTCCGAAAGTCCCTCGAAGGGATGTTTATTAGATTTACCGAAGGGCCGACGATCCGACATCCCTTCCTTTATAATCCATACATTGTGTGCTATGTAAAGACGGTGGAATTGAGTTCTAATATCACAGTGTAGGTAGCTTTGTTTTGTAAGCTACGAGTACATTATTATGATTTTTAAAGGTTACGGTTCATTTTCATAAATGTTATAAAAAAATAAAGAAAACATTTTTATTTGGCACAGAAAATTGATACATAGGTACTATATAATACAAGAATAAGATAATATAAGAAAGGTCGATTTTAATGAAAATTTATTGTATGCGTCTCGAATGTTCGAAATAGGTTCACTTCAGCAAAATGCCAGAAAACTAGTAGCTGACCGACGCTGGTTTTCAACTGAACCTTTCATTGAGAATAGGTAGATCATATTAGTATTGTACAATAAATTATACGCTTAGTAAAAAAAATAATAATAACATCCCATTTTAATTCATTTGAAATGTTTGATAGACCTATGCTTAATCCCTTTAATAAATACAAGCATCTCGCTTGTATGATAATACAAATTATTGTTGAATATACTAAATGATTACTTATTACATTTGTAATACAACTTCGATATTATAATGCATTTACCTGCGAAGCTACGGCGTAGCCTTACGTAGCGCTGCGTAGCATTGCGTAGCACGACCCGGTTAAGAACATATTCTGACGAATTAAGAACATCTTTCTTTTTTATGTCAGTTAAAAATAACGATAGATTTATGTACTCTTACCATTTTTATTCGAAATACTTTAGAAAAAAATACAATTATAAAGCTACATTTTGTATAGGAGTTACTTAACATAATTGTAAGTTACTACTCTTTCTGTCACCAGCCTAACCATTAATTATTATCACTTTTTTTTCAGGTCTTAATTAAGAAAATTACCTTGTTTTTTTTCAATTGATTGTCATCGTAACAACATGCTTATCAAGCAACATAACATCAAAAACCGCACAGTTCTACTACAAAACATCCGGATAGAAACTATAATTTCAAAAAACATAAAATAAGAGTCTTTAAAATCCAATTTATAATTCAAACGAGAACACAAAACTATTAAGTGCAAGCCACCTAGTATCTCCGTTGACACACCCTACAAATATTACATTCAAAATTAAGAGTACTGTGCACGTCTACATGAATTAAACGAATCTCACTTACCCCCTTATGCAAAACCACTATCAACAAAAACCCAAACAAAAATGAACCTAATCACTGTATACTAAAATTGAGCTTACTTTAGCAGGTTTACTGACAATGGGTGTACGTTTGATCGCGGTATTATCCTCACAATAGTGTTCCGCATTGAAGCTACGTTGACAAATTGTTGTCCGTGGATTTTCAACTTAATTGTTGTAGGAATAAGGTTGATTTTGACGCTGGTTGGGTGATAATACCGCCGCGGGGGTCGAAAAATCCGGCCCTTGATAGTGACGCCCCGTGAAGTAAGCTATGATCTGTTCGTATGTTGAAATGTTGCAGTTTGAGTGTAAAAATCCGGTGGTGTAGAATATGTCTGGTATTTTTTTTTATTGGGTATTTTCTGGTCCATGGTGAACTGACAATTCTTGGGGGAGATGTCTGAGATGAACATTTGTTGATTATCAGGCGGGATTGATGTGGGAGAGAGAGGCGATTCAACTAAGGCCAACGTAGAGACGCCACTTTTTTAAATTCAGTTATAAAAAAAAACCTTATTAAAAAAATGTTTTGCTTAACAAAACAATTAAGTAATCAAGCCGAAAGAGATTTTTTAGGAAGCTGTTTTGGATTTGGCATCGTTTGTGTTCAAGTAGTGATTAAAAACCGGCTTAGTGCGAGTCTGTCACGCGCACGAAGGGTTCCGTACCATTATCGCAAAAAACGGCAAAACAATCACGTTTGTTGTATGGGAGCCCCTCTTAAATATTTATTTTAATCTATTTTTAGCATTTGTTGTCATAGCGTCAACAGAAATACATCATGTGTGAAATTTCAACTGTCTTGCTATCACGGTTCGTGAGATACAGTCTGGTGACAGACAGACAGACGGACAGTGGGGTCTTAGTAATAGGGTCCCGTTTTTGCCCTTTGGGTACGGAACCCTAAAAATTATGGATGAGACAAAAACAATACAGCATTTTTTTAGGTAAACCGCAATCTACAATTTAAATAACTTCAATATTAACTCTACTTCAATATTAAACGTAAAAAATAAAAAAGCCCTAATTTCACACTTCCACCGCAACACAGATTAGAGTCTATGAATAGAAGTAATGAAATAAACATTATGCCGGTGGGGCAAATTGTACGACGCCTGGCTGCACAAACCCCCAATTTGACGCTCCACGCTGCCTGGCCATTTTGCAAAACACCCGATTGTGCGAACTTAAGTAGCGGACATAATTTGAACTGCGTGAGATTGGGTGGAAACAAACTACCGGATCTTTTGCAACTAAGCCTGTGTGTCTTATGATGTGTGAAGTCGCCTTTATGTGGTTTTTGAATGAGAGATAAACTGTGGAATCTGAAAAATACGGTTGTATTTTTATGGGTAGTTTTATTTGTTGCTTTGAAAATGGATGACTGAGTTTGACCTCAGCAGCCGTTATGGTTCCGTACTAAGGACCCCATGAAAGAACAGAGACAAGGATTCTTCTTCCTGAAACAAAAACCGGCCAAGTGCGAGTCGGACTCGCGCACGAAGGGTTCCTTGGTAAATTGCGGTTCCTTGGTAAAAAACTACTTACTAGATCTCGTTCAAACCAATTTTCGATGGAAGTTTACATGGTAATGTACATCATATATTTTTATTTTTTTTTTATTTTAGAAGTTACAGGAAGGAGTGACATTTTACCACTTTGGAAGTGTCTCTCGCGCAAACTATTCAGTTTAGAAAAAATATATTAGGGATCTCAATATCATTTTTGAAGACCTATCCATAGATACCCCACACGTATGGGAGTGATGAAAAAAAAAAATTGAGTTTCTGTTCTTAATATGGGGAACACCCAAAATTTATTGTTTTTTTTTTCTATTTTTGTGTGAAAATCTTAATGCGGTTCACAGAATACATCTACTTACCAAGTTTCAACAGCATAGTTCTTATAATTTCGGAAAAAGTGGCTGTGACATACGGACGGACAGACAGACATGACAAATCCATAAGGATTCGGATCCGTTTTTTGCCATTTGGCTACAGAACACTAAAAAGTTCCTACTTAAAGTTGTCAAAAGTTGTCAAAAAATAAAAGGCCCGTTTTGACAGCTATAAAAATAATTAATAATAATTAAACTTGATGCTTGCGAATGATACTCGTTGTTATAGTGTATGATTTGTATGAGTAACATAGTAATTAATTAGGATTATGAATTTGATTTTTCAATTTCTTTCGTAGAAAGTTATCGCGGCATGTAAAATGAGAAACGTCAACGGACTTCTTAGATTGTCACGACTTTAGTATAATTTGTTCTTAGATATTTTGACCATTAATTTATTAGAAAGAACTAATTTCAGGCAATTTTCAATTAAGCCATAATAATTATGTCTTATGGTGTGTCGCCTTTATGTGGTTTTTGATTGAGAGATTAGCTGTGGAATCGGGCAAATACGGTTTCGTGGTCGTATATTGTTTTTGTGAAGTTATTTTTTGTTGGTTTGTGAATAGGTCAGTCTATCAGCCGTCTGACCTCTGTTGCCGTTATGGTTTCTGGCTATGTTACCCAATTTAATAGTTTAGGTCATAAATTAATTTACTTATTAGTCTATATACCAGTTAAGATTGTTTAAAGATTAGGGTCCACTCTATTGATGAACTCTAGGCAAGGAAAGGAAAAAAATACATAGTGTGGTGTCTTTATTAGTTGGTTCTTTACGAATAGTGGTGAGTTTTCTAAATAAGAAGAGATTGACTTCTTCTTTCAAACAGTGGCAGTGGTGTGATTTTTCTTTCACATTAGCTTATAGTAAGTCAGGTACAGGGCCGGATCTAGGGGGGGTGCTGCCGGGTAATTACCCAGAGCGGCATAAATGAGGGACGGCCAAACTGCACTAATAGCCCTTTTCATATCATTAGACAACCTAACTTATTGGTGGTCTGGTGCTAAAATTTACAAGCTCGCATCCCTGTCGTATGTTATTGGTTCTTATTGTAAACCCACCGTTAAATAACTTTAACATTAATAATGTTGCAAAAATTCTTAGGTGAAATTTTCAATCTAAGTTGTCAAAAAACCGGCTTGCTATAGATAATTTCCCGCAACATTTACCTCCTTATATGACGTCATTTTAAAGGGCGCCAAGGCCGGCAAATATTGTCTATGCCTGGAGCGACGAAATTGCTAGGTCTTAGGCTCTGGTCATGGTTAAGACAATGTTTCAAAGATAAACAAACAGAAATCTCTTGCTCGTATCTCAAATTAATTAGTTCAAATCGCGAATTTGAATTTTGGCGCTGACACCGTTACAACAATGTCTTCGCCTTCCATACCTAACAAATATTTGTATGACCTACAGATTGTTGTTCCGGCTCTGGGTGTTTGTGTATGTGAGTTTATACGTTTTTAAACGCACCCACGATACAGAAAGAAATTCCTAGTGTGGGGCAAAGTTAAAAAAAAAAAAAAACTTTCACACCGTCGAGGTGGCCCCAGTAAGAGCTACTGGGGCCACTTCGCTCGCGCTTCAAATCTATGTGACTTTTTCAAATTCATGTGTTCTATCGTAAGATTATCTTGGACATCACTTACATCGTGAGGAAACCTGGATAGTTAATATAAGTTTGAAATCGCCAATCCGTCTTGAGTAAGAGTGGTGATCAGTGCTCGTGCCTTCTCTGTATGAGAAGATGCCTTTGCCCTGCAGTGGACAGTTACAGGCTGGTATTATTATTATGCCATCCATCAGAAAATCAATCTGCCTAGCCTTTACCAACATAGTTGGGATCGGCTTCTAGTCTAACCGGATTCAGCTGAGTACCAGTATTTTACATGGAGTGACTGTTTATCTGTCTATCTGACCTCCACAACCCAGTAACTGGGTAAATGGATACCCAGCAACACTGGAGCTAGATTTAATGCCTTCTGACTACCGTAACTACTGTCAAAGATCTTCAAATGGCAGAGGATCAACGACTCGAGTCGCGGATAAATTTGAAAAAGAGTTACCGCGGCCCTGGCACAAGCAACTGAAGGAACACGGGTGGATTTTAATTAGTAAAAGTTTGACACGCCCTGCCTTTTCACCCAGAGAGCCATGACTTCTTTATTGGAAGACTAGCACTCTGCCCGCGACTTCGTTCGCGTGATTTCGTTTATGCTATAAATGATATTCTTATATGCAGTTAGTGAAGGAAACCAAAAATTTGCTATTAATAAAACAATAAAAAATGGGTATCGTAGATATGCAGGGTTTATTGGATTGGGACGATTCGTTATTTGACTTAAAGAATAATAAATTTTAGGTTACCGCCACAAAGAAAAACCCTCCCCTAAAAACTTATCATCCCCTTTTTGCCCCGTTGGGGGTCGAGTTTTGAAAAACCTAAATATGCTATTCACTCTTTTCTTCTCTTTTTTATTTATCGTTTATGTTAGTCAGATAGCGCAGTGAGATTCCTCAAAAAAAACTTTAAAACCCCTAACCCTATCTGGGAGAAAGTTTTAAAAATGTTTTATGTAAATTTTGAGTATCAACCTTATCCCCAAGGAATTTGATTTTACATACAAACTAATTTTTACCCTTTTCGGCTCCTTAAAGGTTGAATGGCCGCAAAATTGCGCCTTAGTGCTCCCCTAGAACCCCACGTCAAAAACGAAACCCTGTCCAGTAAGATTCTTAGCTTGAGTTAGTTTCGAAAAACTTATAATGACAACCTTTATTGTATCCTTATGTTGGTATTTGCGCCAAGTTTTAAATTTATTTTTTTGAAGTAATAAGATTCTTCAAAAAAACATTAACACCCCCTTAACCGTATTTTGGGAGTAGATAAGTAACCAACCTTTATTGTTTATTTAGGTTGGTATTTGATAATATTCTGCAAAACAATTAACATCCCCTAAATCATCTTTTGGGGGTAGTTTCAAATAATAACAATAACAACCTTTATTATTCATATAAGTTATTATTTGTAGCAAACTTCAAGTTTATTGACCCAAGAAATCAGATTTTTCCATACAAACCTCAACACCCCCTAAATCGAGTTTGGGGGTTGTTTCAAAAGACTAATAATGATAACCTTTATTGTTTATTGAGGTTAGTATTTATGTCAAGTTTCTTGTTTATTAACCCAAGATATAAGATTCTTCAAAAAGAATAACATCCCCTAAATCATGCATTGGGGGTAGTTTCGAAAACTAACAATGAAATTCTTTATTGTTTATTTAGTTTGGTATTTATGTCAAGTTTCATGTTTATTGACCCAAGAAATCAGATTTTTTCATACAAACTTCAACACCCCCTAAATCATTATTTGGGGGTAGTTTCGAAATACTAATAATGTCAATCTTTATCATTTACAAATAATAATATTTTAACTAAGTTTCAAGAATTTTGGCCGAAGGAATTAGATTTTTCATACAAACTTTCAACCCCCTTTTTACCCCCTTGGAGGTGGAATTTCCAAAAATCCTTTCTTAGTGCACACTTACGTCACTTGAGGAACCTTTCTGCCAAATTTCATGCTTCTAGGCTTAGCAGTTTTGGCTGTGCGTTGATTGATCAGTCAGTCAGTCAGTCAGTGAGTCAGTCAGTCACCTTTCGCTTTTATATATATAGATTTGCAAAAGAAAAAAAAAAAAGTGATCAACGGGTGGGTTCGTGGTGAGTGCTAGTGCTAACGGGTGCCCGTGTTCCCGCCATAAGCGGCACAGGAGGACACCGTGGAGTTTTAGTGGATTGGAGTCCCACACAGCGCTATTTCCCTGTGGTAGTGCAGTATGTATGATCATTTCGCCAGGCAAACAAAAATGTGGCTCGATATGAAATGGATGACCATCCTCGAATCTACCTTGGCAAGAGTTGCTTACCCTTGAAGACCAACCTGACGACGTGCGGCTTTCATTACTTGGCCACAAACTCCGAAAAACAATAAATATTCTAAATTAAAAACGACATTATTCATTGCCCACCCCGCTAATTCGTTCCCCTTTATTAAATTCAACCCTAAACTGTCGCCGCTCTCATTTAAATCTTATTTGTAGTTTTTAGTGAACAAAGTCAATAGTTTTGGTTCTTTTTGGGGACGCGTCGGATTGAAAATTAAAGTAATCCTGTGGGAGTGGAGTTTATTTGTACACTTGAGTCGACTGTGTAGGATTTACGGATAGTAAAATTGTTATTTGGGACTTTGAAAAAAGCAACTAATGGATGTTAACTTGTGTTGATGATAGCTGAATGCTACACAAAGCTTCGATTATGTGTTCTAATTTATCTTTAACTATCATCATCATGTTCTTGCCCTTGTCCCATGTTACTTGGGGTCGGCGCAACACGTTTTCTTCTTTCATACCATCCTGTCCCCCGTCACGCTATCACTGACTCCCTTTCATATCACTCCACACACAGGCTATCCATCTTTTCTTTGGCCGTCCTCTCCGTCTCCATCCATTCACAGTTATATTCATAACTCTTTTAGTAACGTGAGTTTCATCCCTCCACATCGCATAACCATACCAGGACAAACGGTTTCCTTCTAACTTTTCTGTCACCGGCGCCACTTTCAAACTTCCTCTAATCATCTGCCTAGCCTTTTCCCAACTATGTTGGGGTCGGCTTCCAGTCTAACCGGATTCAGCTGAGTACCAGTGTTTCACATGGAGCGACTGCCTATCTGACCTCCACAACCCAGTAACTGGGTAACACGGTGTCCCTTGGCTAGACTGGTGTCAGATCTCAAGCTTCTGACTACTCGTAACGACTGTCAAAGATCTTCAAATGACAGCCGGGACCAACGGCTTAACGTGCTTTCCGAGGCACGGAGGAAACTCGGTATGTTGAAATGGTCACCCATCCACGGCCCGTCCTCGTCAAGCGTTGCTTAACCTTGAAGATCGACCCGTGCGGCTGTTATTATTTAGCCACGAGCTCCTCCACTAGCTCAAACTTCCTGTAATATTACCTTAATAATATTACCTTTAACTATAACTTTAGAAATTGTTGAATGAAGCGTAATCGAAGCGACTGCAGCAGTTTTTTTCAACTGCTGACGATTTATATCTGACTATTTGCCCTCTGATATCTCTATACCGACCCAATGTTGGTAAGAGGACAAAGGCAGAAAAAAGCCTGAAGTTTGCCGTAGCATTCAGCAGCTATGACTGAATCCAAGGTATACTTCTTTGGCTAACTTGCTGCCTATCCAAATAAATATTATAAATGCGAAAGTAACTCTGTCTGTCTGTTACCTTTCCACGCCTTAACCACTGAACAGATTCAATTGAAATTTGGTATCGATATAGTTTGAGACCCTGGGGAGGACATAGGACAGTTTTTAAGAGTGTGGAAGTTTGTATGGTGAAAAGTAAGGCGGCCCACACACCTAAAATATTATGGCGCAATATAAAATATAGGCTATTCGAAGTACTAATGCTGCGCAGGCGAAGTCGCGAGCAAAAGCTAGTAGATAATAATTATTTTATCAACATAGATCTAACTAGCCGCTAGTAGGTTTCGAACTAACCTATTTACGAGTATCAAAGATATTGTAAAGATCTTGTCCATGAAAACTTATAAAACTACTGGCTTCTGCCAGCGGCTTCGCCCGATGAAAGTGTTTTCTTATTCCAAAAGAACATAAAAACGGGATGAAAAGTAGCCTATGTGCTATTTCAGACTATAATCTATGTCTGTGCCAAATTTCATCCAGCTCGGCAGGCTTATTACGTAAGAAACAGCAATCAGCAATCATCGCGCGATCAAACGCTTTGTCTTAAAAGTCGAAATTACCTTCAGTGTAGGTATGGTAGATGCTACACAATCGTTTGCTAATCGCTCACTGTTTGTCAAATGCATTATTTCTAAAAAAAACTGCCACACGTCTAAAACATCTGTATTGAAGAGCAATAATTGCGCAAAATTACGCGCTATCGTTTTACTCTTGTAACTGCAAGATACGTAATAAGCCTGCCGTTCAGCCGTTCAAGCGTGATTGAGTTACAAACATATATCCACACATCCACAAACGCTTCCCTCCAAACGTTAACATTTATAATATTAGTAACAGAACCTATATTACCCATCATTCTACTAGTATAACTAAAATGCACAACGCTCCACAGCCCACCGTCGCCGTCGCCGTCAGAGGGTTAGCAGTTGTTTACGCTCCTGCTTACTGCACTACTGCAGATGGGACATTCTCATGAACTGGAGCTCAGCTCAACAAATAGCACTTGTTTAAGTTACAGCCATTACAATACTGTTGAGTTGTTGTTGAGATTTCGGATGAAATTGTTCTTTTATATATTTTCATTTCATTTAGATATTTGTTGCACGATTGTTGCGAGACACATGGGGCCGGTCGATGTGTATACTTGAGGGCTGTGTCCCCCTAGTCTCGCCACATCGACATATTAATATACCTACCTATGTTCAGCAGTGGACGCCTTTCGGCTGTAATAATCCTGATTGCATCATTTCATTAAACAATGTAAATTTCTGTGTTCAATGTTATTGTTTGAGAATAAATAAATGAAGCCTAAAGTATGTGCTGCAGTGGAAAAAGTCGGGCTATGAATGATGCTGATGATAGCCATTCCTATCGCTTAATTGAAGTGGTGCTCAATATGCAGTACAATAAAATTAAGTTAATTGTTTTTATAACACAGATTCTGGCCTGAAGTTATGCATTTAATAAGCCACAAGGATGCAATAACGTCCGCTGATGTAATACCTACATTCCGGAACCTTATAATAGCACACAACAACATCACGCCTATGGCCTGAAGGGTTTGAGCAGAGGTAGATTTTGGCGTTTCAAGTTTCGTGTTATATCTCTTAAATAAAATAAAATAAGTGTCATTGCTTTTTAGATGTTAGTCTATACCATACCAATATTATAAAGAGGAAAGATTTTTTGTTTGTTTGTACCGAATAGGCTCCGAAACCACTGGACCGATTTTAAAAATATTTCTGCTGTAGAAAGCTACATTATTCCCGAGTAACATAGGCTATAATTTTGACGGGAGCGAAGCCGCGGGTGTCAGCTAGTAATGAATAAATCCTGGGATCATAGAAATTACAATGTATACCAGCTTTTAACTGGTAACAGGTCAAATACCTGTTCTCGTTCAAAGAAGACCTAATTACAAAAGCAAAAAAATCAAGGCAATGATGGTGGATGTTAAATCCACCGTCATCTCTCTCATCAGTGCAAACTAATCCTAACAATGCGCACAGATGTAGCACATAACCGCGGCATAAGCACCAACTAAGCTACGTGCACACTGTGGGTGCGAATCCCACGATGACGACTGACTTAATCTCACTTGTGTAGCGCTCGGCGCTCACTTCAGACGTGTCATCGCTCTGAAAGCCACTATTTTTGTTCGGGATAGGGAGGGGATTGACTGTGGAGTCTGTGGAATTGGAAGGAACTGCTTTTTGGTTTATATTTAAGCATGAGTTGATGAATAAAGACTTAGCAACCTTGCCGATTAATTTATTTTTCATGTGAGGATATGGCCACCTCTGGTGTCAGAGTTAATTTAGCCGCCTCTGGGAAACTCCCACAGGCAACTATATAAGTTCAGTTTTCCTCACGGTGTTTTCCTTCACCGTTGCCTGCTATGTCCAAGATAAACTTAAAAAGTACATATGAATTTGAAAAGTCACATTGGTGCTTGCCCGGATTTTAACCCACGACCTCAAGCACGAGAGGCGAGGTATTAACCACTGGGCCACAACGACATATGATATGACCTTGATGAGTTGATGACTCGACGCCATATCGGTTTATTACAAAGGAAAATTGCAAGTATAATTCACATGGACGCAATGCCATTCAATTCAAGCGATTGCTGCACTCAAAAGCAGATCAACCACTTTCATTGGAGCTTTGGTACCGATGTTAAGTTCTTTGTATAACAACAAAACTATGTCAATATAAACCTTCATGTACTATAAGGGTCAAAAGTGCAGTTACACTCTGCCAAAACAGAAAAGGCAATTTTTTGTAGGCAGTAGAATTTCAACTTTTCGCGGTCAGTAGGAATAATCTAAACTTTAATTTCTATACAAAATATTAAAACTAGCCATTTGAGTTTTGGGAGAGTATGACTGCACTTTTGACCCTTGACTGTACAAAAATACTCACACAATTAACTTGTTTTTGATAACTAGTGGTGTTTGTGTAGATAACTTAATTCAAATATTCATATTAAATGGGTCTTTTCTGTAATTAATATCAATACAAAATGAATTTCGTTACTTATTGGGAACAACTTAAGATAATTTTAAGTCGATTATGTTTTAGGCCAACCTGCAGAACCTATTTTTTGTCGACAGAAATGAATTTCTCTTTTAATTGTTTAATTAAATCTAAGAATACAATGCGGTACCAATGGTTGATCTCCTTTTCTTAGAAAATGCTTGTGCAACTTATCGACGCAATTTACACGTAAGTTGCCTCGCAACATCGTGCTTATCCCTAAAAGCTTCACTGATTTGAAATGTTGCTGAACGAAATAAGACAATAATTATTTAGTTCACTAGCGTTGAAAGGCCTCTCTGATGTAGTGAAAAGATGATCTGGTAAGAGTCGTTGGAGTGCTCTGAATACGAGAATTCTAAGAATAACCCGTCGCTGTGGAAAAGCTTGAGGGAGCCTATGTCCAGCACACATCTATCGGCTAAAATGAGAGATGATCAATAACCGGTCGATGTGGAGAAGCTTGAGGGAGCCTATGTCCAGCACAGATCTATCGGCTAAAATGAGAGATGATCAATAACCGGTCGATGTGGAGAAGCTTGAGGGAGCCTATGTCCAGCACAGATCTATCGGCTAAAATGAGAGATGATCAATAACCGGTCGATGTGGAGAAGCTTGAGGGAGCCTATGTCCAGCACACATCTATCGGCTAAAATGAGAGATGATCAATAACCGGTCGATGTGGAGAAGCTTGAGGGAGCCTATGTCCAATACACATATTTCGGCTAAAATGAGAGTTGATCAAATACCAAGTTGAATGTTAGTTATCTGTAAGACAAGAAAGGAGACAGGAAAAGTTATGGTGGTAGTGTTGGTAGAATCAACGTTGATTTTTTTACTGATGGACATCATTGTAGGATCAAAGATTCGGGTCTCTTTGTTCAGATAATTATGTCTGGGCTATTTTATAGCTAGTAACTTCTTTTTATTTGTACGTTTATTAGCGTAAGAATTTTATTTTATAATTGTTAAATGTGTTAGTAAAGTAGTAGAATAAATTATTTTTCATCACCCCATCTCGGAAAGAGTATTTTTACTATTCGATATCTGAGTGCAAAAGCCGTTTTTATCCGCTAGAGGATCAAGTTAATTGAATATAGAACATCGTGTGCACTAATTTTGTGAATTCAAAACATCATTAAACCTATTTACTTCTACCTCCATGGTGCCGAATTTATCATACAACCTTTTTTAATTTGTGAAATACTCAGACTCGGAACCTTCTTGGTGTTCTTTTTTTAATTTGCTTTGCGCGCGCCATTTTCTTTTCACGTCATATTGTTAAAACCTTAGGTTAAAAACAAGAAACTTGAAAACAACTGAAAAACCGAAAATTTGTGATTCTAGCGAAGAGGAAGTTTGTTTGACGTAAGGTTTGACGCCAACAAAATTGACAGAAACTGTTAATAATGCGTAAATGAGCTTTCTCTCTCAACAATCACGCGAAAAGTAAAAAGAGAATAAAAGTATTTGAAACAGTACGATATGTTTAACACGTGGCGACTAGCTAAAGTAGCCAAAACTTTCTCAGAAAACGATTTGCTGGCATATTTTATAGAATTATCCGAGACCAAGAAATCAAGCACTCTATGGAGTACGTATACAATGCTAAAAGCAACAATAAAGATGAAAAAGACATACATATCGATACCTATCCTAAATTAGTGACATTTTAAAAAGAGCCACATCTGGTCATCAACCAAAAAAATCGAAGGTTTTCGCAGTATCTGAAATTGAAAAGTTTAATAACGAAGCACCTGATTCCGTATATTCTGCGACAAAAGTAAGTTAGTTGCACATTCAGTATCTACTTAAGTATATTAATCAACTACTTATCTTCTCATAATCTAATACGTACTTAGTTGAAGTTGATAGGCATAATTATGCATGCATATCAATTTTTAACCGACTTCCCAAAAAGCAGGAGGTTCTATGTTCGACATTATGTATTTCTTTTTTGTTTTGTTTGTTCATCGATGTCTCCGTCAATTGTGGACCGATTTTGAAAATATTTTTTTTGTTTGAAAAAGTATGTTTCGAAATTGGTCCCATTTTAATTTGGTGAAGATCTGATGAAGAACTTTGGAGATATACAACAGAAATCTTCAATAAATAACGGCAAATCTCTCGGGATTGCTGCAATTGCATGTATGTCTATTGTTTATACCATTTCATAACATAACAATACGCTAGTACGCTCTTAAGGGGTACGCAGATCTCTCATTACACCGGTTATGTTCAAGTTTCATGAAATACCTTACCTTACTAACTGGCCTATTAGGTAGGTACAACTAAAAAGTGAAAAATAAAAAACTTTTTTACAAAAAAATACTACCGACTTCCAAATACAAAATTACAAAGTGAAAAATAACTTTATTTTTTGAAGTCGGTGTCGATAACGCAAAAAAATGGTACCTACGAAAGACAGCTTGAGCCAGGGCCGCGGTAACTCTTTTTCAAATTTATCCGCGACCCAGACAGGCCTACTGTGGCCGGGCATCGGCTTGCGACTACCGACGCTCAGGGCGTCTACCGCGGCGGCATGGGGCGCGAGGGCGCCTCCGTTGCGTCTCCCTCACGCGTCCTGCCTCCTCCTTTGCGAGCATTACTGCTTCGCAGAAGGAGGCGACAGCTTCCCATGTCCTCTCGCTCCGTTCCATGGTCTGGACCAGACCATGAGGCCGAGAGGTCGCCACCGCCGATCGCCTCCACGAGGACACGGCGTTGCTCGGCCCAAGCTCGGTAGAACTCCACCGTGTGTTCTACCGTGTCCTCCGGGCGATCCTCACAATGGTGACACCCGGGCGTTTCCTCCCGCCTTATACTGAACAGGAACCTCCCGAAACAGCCGTGTCCGGTGAGGACCTGCGTCAGGCGGAAGGTGAGGGCGCCGTGACACCTCTCAAGCCACTCCTAAAAGAAGGGCGTCGAAATTGTGGCGTGCCCAAACATTACGGTACCTAACAAAAATATTACACTCAACTTAAGTAACTGTAGCAACATTACTTCCATTTTTCTTAATTATACCTAAGTATTATTTGTTATAATTTAAAGATTATTCTGTAATACTTACCTATCATAATGTAGTAGTTAATACCTAAACTGTAATAATTAAAAGTATATTGTGATTGTAAATGTGTTTTTTTTTTGCATTTGGTCATTTCGTCGCTGAGGTGGGATAAAAAGTTACGTGTAAAAGATGTTTCACCTCGTGCTCTTTTTATACCCGCGCTAACGCTCAGAATTCTATTTTTTTAAATAGAGCACGCGATTATAAAGCAACTTTACACTCTTGTATAACAAATAACTATTACTTTATTTTGTTCTTCTTTCATTAATTACCTATTTTCTTTCAGGAATGGCCGCAGCGTAAGTATACCGGCAATTACAGCTACTAATAAAGAGAACCTAACAAACCATCACGCTTCCATTCCTCGCAAAGTAAGGCAGACGTGTTCTTTATAGCACATCAAGATTTCAACAGTTATATCTGACTTTTATTAAAATTCCTGCACAAAAAATATAAATATTTCTAATCCGAGTTCCACTCTACGCTATCGTGACAGCCGGCTACCGGTTCGCACACGGCACGACAGCGAGAGATCCGGTTTATTTGCGCTTATATTGTGTGGACACAATACTTCAGGAGGATCATGTCACGAGCCGTGACTGGAGACGGCACTGGTATACAGTTATATGTTGTATATCGTATGCGTAGATAGTTGTGTAGGGGATGGAGGTAAGTTATGTGTATTGTTACCGACCTCCGACCTTGGATATACCAGCTTGACTTAATTCTACAATACGTATAGTTCATCTTTTATTTTGAATGTTGATCTTCTAATATATTCAAATTAAGTATTCCGAATGATTACAACCTCTTAGGACAACATCCGCTTGTCATCTTACGGTGTGTCAAATAAATAATAAAGTTAATTATTACGCATGACTCTTTGATAAATAATACTGGCAATAATTGTTATTTAATATTAGTTATTTTGTTAAGGCATTCAATTTGATTATTACATTATAGAAGTTTATTGGAATAATATTAAAAGCGGATGTGTTAGGCAGTTTGAATTGTTGGCGGTGACCGCCATTGTTGATACTGCGAATTGTAAGGCGAACGCTTGTCAGATTGTTTTTTTGAAAATAACTGAGAATAAACACTTTGTAAAATATACGAGTGCCGTTTCTGTTCTGTGACCAGCCTATCCTGACCACTGGTTCACAGTATGTAATAAATTTTCTTACATATTTGACATTATTTTTTACCACTATTATGATTACTTATACTCTTCAACATATATTATCTGATGACAAGGTTTTAGACCGGTTCCTTGTCAGCACCAGCATCAGCTAATTTATTGATTTACTACCAATAAATTCGAATTACCTGCATTTCTGGTAGGCGTTTAAACACAAGCCGTTTTAATTGGCTTTTCTTAGTGAGCCGTGAACGTTGTCTATGCTGGTATTATATTATCTGTGTCAGTGTTTTAGTTTTTACAAGAAATACAGAGAAAGCAGATACTACTGAATATAATACCTAACTTTCTTCGCCAAAGTTACCGCTCAACATTTCCTTCCTACATTTAATTTATAACAAATATCACTTCAATAAAAACCCTCTTGAACATCACAACACAACAAACATCAAAATAAGGCCCAGTTCAGACGCAATAAGTGTTTGCGATTGATAAAAAGGCGTCGATTGATTACGCTGACACGTGTCATGGCTGACGACAAAGGACATAGGACGTTTGGGACATAAGTGGGACATGGGTGGGACATCAAAAGTGTCGCGATTACTCGTCATTTCACACTACGACGAGTACCAAAGTGTTGTGTTAATTTAGGAATGTAATTTCCTCTAGTGTTGATTGTGAGGGTGTATTTGTTTTATTAGGGTTCCGCAGTCATACAGAAGTGATTTGTTTGTGAGTCGGTCATGTAATGATGGTATGTCGAATCGCAAATTAGTAGGTATACTTATATTTCGGCTTTGTTTGAATGATGTCATGTTTTGGACTAACCGGCTGCTTGACAGTTCAAAAGTATCTGTAAATGGATAAATTGAAATAAAATTAGTTCTAAATCTTAAGTAATCATAGGAGAAAAGTCGTGAAAAATATTTAAAAGAAAGTTTAAAACATAATATACAGGCAGACTTTTTTATCTGGGACGGTAACGAGTCATTTAAAAAAAATTGGGCCCACGGTTGGCGCAGTGGTTGAGCAATTGCCTGAGAAAAGCTGCGTGTCGCGGGTCTCGATTCCCGCACGATACAAATATTTGTATGACCTATAGATAGTTGTTTCGGCTCTGGAAACGAAAAACTGTCTATGCCTTCAGCTCTTTTTGCATAAAATAAATTTTGTTCTATTTTATTGCCTATAAAAATTTGTAAAATAAAAATGTGATAGAAATCCTTCGTGTTAGATTTAAAAGAACGAAAAGTGTGTATTGTCACATCAACTGATAAACCTATACATACATTATGCTTAAACAAAACCCTAGTAGTACTCGGACATAATTATATTAGTAAAAACAAAATTACGATATACTTACCAATTCTGCTAGGCTTCCTCAAAAACTATAAAATTTAATCTCTTCGTTTCCCACACAACAAAAGTAGGTAAACAAAAATTCTTACCAAACTCCAAAATACAAATTACAACAAACAGTGTGATCGTATGTTTCAAGTACGTGTAATTAATCGTGCCCGTGTCGCCGCGAGGGTGTTTGCCATTCGCACTGTCGCCCAGTCGCGTGTCTGCGCCCGCCCTTACGGATGGCTTTAAATAGTGACAATCGCGATTTATTTGCCAAGCTGAAGGGGTATTTAGTTATAGGTTTAGCTGTAGTGGAACTGTGGGGTTTTAAAAGGGGGTTTTGTGTGAAAGCTGATGGGAAATACGTAGGAGATTGATCAGAAAAGTTATAGAAAATTTCAAAATCACGGGTCACTTGTATTTCGTTGCAAGTTACGCAAGATTACTCTACATCGCACAGCGTGACCCTTTTATTCATAAAAATAAACTGTGAAAAAGAGGAACTCAATCATGTTCAAATTGCTTATTGCTACGAGATGCTACGCGGCGTAGCACCTCGTAGCAATAGAGAAATTAAATCGCTGTCTGTTGATACTGCCACTTGCGTTGCAAGATGCTAAGACTTTAAGTATATTACAGTACAGCAATAGAGCCTTTATGCCTGTCAAATTGCATTAAAATGCAGAACTTCGTTTGTTTTTGTAGGGCTTGCTACGAAATGCTACGCGGCGTAGCACCACTTTTTTTCATAGTCTTTGACGTCAAAAATAAGACGATGGCGTACCGTAGGCTGCTGAAAAGACAATTTGGCGAAGTGGGGTTTTATAGACTCGTCTGAGACACAATGTGAGTGCTGTGCCCCTGTGCAGAATATGACACACATGCTGGAGTGCCCCAAGTGCCCATACACTCGCACTTTGGAGGACCTAATGAACGCCACTGACGCTCCTATTGGTCTTGGCTACTTACTGGTCGCAAAATATCTGAAGAAACGCCATCGACTCGAAAAGAAGAAGAAGAGATTAATGATTTATGATCGCAGTCTATTGTACATTTTCTTAGCTACGCGGCGTAGAACAAGAGTTCAGGAGCGTTGACTGGTAATCACCTTGTTTCATAGGTGCATGTGATATTACAATAACTTCAGTACGACCAATGAGTCGTGCGTAGCCCGTCTGAAGTTAGCGCCAAGTGATTGCGCATAACATACTTTTGCTTCACGAGTTCGCAAAGCCTATGTTTAGACGGGCCACGACTCATCGGTCGTACTGTACAACAATTTTCACAAGATTAGTGTCATTGGTGATCAGTCCATTTTTATTTTCATCGGAACAAACCCAGCAGTCCACGGCCTTATAATAAATACTATTTAGTATTATAGAGCTAATTTGAATATAAGTAGTACACGTTTCTGCGACTCAGTAATTACTCGAATGCTGAAACTAATTGGCGTCTGCAACATGTAGGTAACTTGCAAACGAGTTGAGAGTTCCACAGATCTAAGCAGCGGCGTCTTACTGACATACAACCAGTCTTGAAATTAGGGTTGTATAGCTCCTTGCTAATGTATTAAGTATGAAAAGGAAAAGCGAGGAATTTCAGATACTATAGGTAAAACTATTTCAGATACCGTTCTCTATCTAAGATTGTAATTTTATTAATTCAACTTCCCGTTAAGTAAACTGAAGCATATCTGAGATTTCAGTAGTAATATCCATTTCTAGTGAGTGTGATTAGGTACGTGGTATCTTAGTAGCATTAATTTACATTCGTAGTACATTCCAAACTGTAATTGAACTGTAATTATGATATCAAGAAAAAATAAGTTCTAGGATATGATATCCCGTTAACCCTAAAATAAAATGGTGCTGAGGTACGCCGACGGCCGAATAAGTAGTAGTTGACAATCAGCATCATCATCATAACAGGCGAAAAACCAAGCAAGAGAACCAGGGTTACCGACATAGCCCAAAGTATTGCCAATCTTAAGTGGCAGTGGGCAGGGCACATTGCTCGCAGAACGGATGGCCGATGGGGCAGTAAGGTTCTGGAGTGGCGACCGCGAACCGGAAGACGTTGAGTTGGAAGTTCTCCCACCAGGTGAACCTATGACCTGGTGAAGGTTGCGGGGATCCGCTGGACGCACGGGACCGATCAATGTGGCGACGCTTGGGGGAGGCCTATGTCCAGCCGTGGACGTTTTTCGGCTGTAGTTGACAGTATTGGTTGTCATCTTTACATAGTGAGATTACTCCGTGCCTTGGAAAGCACGTTAAGCTGTTGGACCCTGCTATCATTTCTAGATCTTTGACAGTCGTAACAGATGGTCAGAAGCCAGGATATCTGACACCAGTCTTGGCAAGAGGTATTGTAACGGGATCTAATCACGGCATTTTTCATCGGCAATGAGGCACTGGTCGAGTCAAAGCTCCAGAGCCTTGAACATCCTCGCCGAGTTGGCAGCTAGTCGGTTTTTTATCGGTTGCATTTCGGGGAGTGTGCGATGGAATTGCATGATCTAATTTCACCCGACCATTTCATAATCGAACTACAAGACGTACGACGATGCGCCATCGGCACATGGGGGACATCCCACCCATACGCACTAAACGTTTTGAAAATACTTGCATTATGAGTACAGCTAAGGAGTTGAATTCCCTGTCTTTATGTCAAGAGCGAACGACCACATCATCGCTTACAATCAGGAGTAAAAAAAAACCGGTCAAGTGCGAGTCGGACTCGCTCACGAAGGGTTCCATACCATTATCGCAAAAAAAGTCAAAAAATCACGTTTGTTGTATGGGAGCCCCACTTAAATATTTATCTTATTCTGTTTTTAGTATTTGTTGTTATAGCGGCAACAGAAATATATAATCTGTGAAAATTTCAACTGTCTAGCTATCACGATTCATGAGATACAGCCTGGTGACAGACAGACAGACGGACCGCGGAGTCTTAGTAATAGGGTCCCGTTTTTACCCTTTGGGTACGGAATCCTAAAAATGAATGGCAATTACTTAAAAATATTTACTACCGAGTTACACCTCAGTTGAACCCTTTGCGCAATATAGACGTAACGATATTATGTTTAATTAAAAAGATAAGATAAGATTAAAAAAAAGATAAATAAAATCATAATCACAAAACCAGTACCATTACCCTAAACCGTTAAAAATTAAACTTAACAAAGTAAAATAAAACATTTTAATCTTCACTTCGATTCTTCAACGGAATGTGCGGTTCAAATAAAACCGCTTAATGTTCTAGCATTAAGTAGTAAGTAATGAGCGGAGCGACAGCGGATCGGCGACGGCGGCGGCGGTAGCTGTAATAAGTGTTAACTCACCAATCATGAAAATTGTACACCCCATTCGTCTGGTACAGTGTTCAGAATGAGGCACTGTGGAGAGATTTTGCTTAAGTTTTATATTCCGCCGGTTAACACTGTCTTCTGCCTCTAACAGAAGGCCAATTTAACGCACATAACAAAAGTTCATGGAATTCCGGTAACAATCAATGTCAAAAGATTGACAATTAGTATGGGAATGTAAGGTGTTTTTCCCGACTGCAAGGAAAGGGTTTTGTTTTTCGCGTATGTATGTAATATTCTTTTCATCACACTTGCACGTAAAAAGTATCTAAACATGCAGGTTAACTTGGCCGTAATGCCACATATAAAACCCTCGGGCTTTATTTTTGTCATGAAACCCTAGGGCGGTAAGTAATATTTTTTTTAATTTAGGCACAGCACACAGGTCATGCAAGTTCAAGCAAGGAGTTTACACGCAATTGAAAAATTGTCTTAAAATGTTATCTAAACAGGAATTTCTTTGCAATCTCGCTACATGTTACTTAAATACTCAACTAATGTTCTTAATAATCGATTTTAATAATTATAGTATGAAAACGTCGAAATTATTTATTTCTTTTTGCACTCCGTCATGGCTGTATACCTACGTAAGTATTTGCCCTTAAAGTTTCTGAACGAAACACTGTTTAATCTGTGGTGTGGGCAAAAATTCGCCAACCGCTTAAAAAAAAGTTCACGTATTTCGTAATAACAGCTGTGTTGACTTGTGTATTAAAGCTATAATTCATAATTATGACTCGCAAATGTGATGAAAAACATTGTATGTATCACGGGCGGTACGGGAATTACGAACCTCGACTCAGAAAGCCCTCAGTCTTCGACTTCGGGCTTCTACTAGAGCCTCGATCGTAATTCCTTACATACCGCCCTTAATACACAATGTACTATTTATAATCTCATATCTTTGAAACCGCTTGACGATTTTATATAATTAAGAAATCGATAGATTGACCGCTCAAGTGTTCTTAGATAGGTGAAGTTTAGTTTCCTCTTCTACATATTTTTTTATCGTATGTAGGTTTGAACTTGACGACTATCCCACCTGATGGTAAGCGATGATGTGGACGACGGTGAAGCACGCTTGCCTAGAAGAAACCTATTCACTCTTGACTTAAAGACCCTTCGATTGTAGCTATCGGGCAACACAGACTCCGGCAGGGAATTCCACTCCTTAGCTGTACGCATAATAAAAGTGTCCCCAAAACATGTAACAGATTACATGTCTCTATCCTAAGAGTTCATAGGACTTAACATAACTGGTGCTGTGGGAGTACTGTACGTGCACCTCTGCTAAACCCTTCAGGACAATTCTGGCGTGATGTAATGTTATGTATGTCTTCCTTCTTCTTAGCAAAACATTTACACTCTAAGTCTAATTCACATTTACGGAAATAATAATCCTCCAGAATCATAGGATCTAGATTAGAGTACATGAATCTAAAACCCCAGTCTCCCAGTCCGAACGCCCCTCAGAAGAATGGACCTGCAGAATCTGTCAGCTTTTTAATAATTGAAATATTTATAATTGCGCGGTGGCTCACCGTTTCATTGCGTGGCTATAAAAAATAAAGTGTCGTTTGGAGCTATTATTGTTTTTCCTTTGGCTTTCCGTCTTAATGAAGTCTTCGTCAACTTTATAGGGTTTTCCTTGGTTATATTAGAGGGGGTTGAAAGTATGATGGCTGGGGAGATGATGTTTTTAGATTATATTATAGGAGGAATGTAAATGCCTAAGTATGAGTACAAATTGATTAGTTTTGACTGTTTTTAACCCCCGACGGAAAAAGAGGGGTGTTATAAGTTTGAGGTGTGTTGCTGTGTATCTGTGTGTCTGTCTGTGGCATCATAGCGCCTCAACAGATGAAACGATTTTTATTTAGTTTTTTTTTGTTTGAAAGGTGATTGTATCGAGAGTGTTCTTAAGTAAGTTTGAATATAATCGGTTCAGCCGTTCTAAAGTTATGCGCGTTTTACTGTTTAGATCGTGATGTTTTCGCAAGATAAATGTGTCGGGGGTTTTTAAGTTTTGAAATTTTACTTGTTGTTTTTAACTTTGCCGCACACTAGGAATTTCTTTCTGTTAAACAAGTCAACCATATCTGGAACAACTATCTGTAGACCATACAAATATTTGTTCCGTGCGGGAATCGAACCCCCGGCACGCAGCGTGGCAGCCGATCGGTCAACCACTACGCCAACCGTGTCCTCAACTCAAACTAGACTCAACCCTCGTGTGACCTCAACCTCACTGTTTGAGTGTAACAACCCTATTTTAAGTCATTTCCTCGACTCAGGTTCCCTCAATAAGACAGTCATTAATAGATTTTTATTTATTGACTGAAAGACTGTAACGTCCTCGACTAAATATTATATTTATTGACATAGCACTGAATCTAATGAAGAGCAGTAACTTTTCTTCAATATATCGAATATAGGTTGCTGGCTTTGACTAACTTGTAAAGGAGTTTTCACGACAAATACTAAAAGCAATACATTATAATAAATCTTTAGAAAAGTAATTTTACATCGAAAATATATTCAAAAAAAAATCCAGTGTGTTAGAGACCAACAGAACCTATTTCCAGCTATTTTGGATTTTTGTCTATTTCAGGCATTGTGCATTTGACGTCATTTTCTGAATGGCGGTGTTAATATTCTCCGTGGAAGAATGACACCAGAAAAAGTATTGGAAGGTAGGTAGACTAGGTTAGGTAGAGAGGCAAGTAGGTTAGACGGGTAGGTAAGTAGTGTAGGGTAGGCAGTTGACGGGCGCGAAACCACGGGCACAGCTAGTCTATACTAATATTATAAAGAGGTAAAGTTTGTGAGTTTGTGAGTTTGTGGGTTTGTGACGTTGTAAGGGGTAATCTCTGGATCTACTGAACCGATTTTGAAAATTCTTGCACCGGTAGAAAGCTACATTATTCCTGAGTGTCATAGGCTATAAAATATTTAAAAAAAAAATAGAGATCCTTATGAAAATTGCAATAATGTAACCCAAGGTAGCAAAATGTTGTCTGTAAAATACATTATTTGGCGTGCGCTGAGAAAACTATTGATGATAGATACAAATTAGTAGGAAGGGTAGGTAGGGTAGGTAGGATAGGCAGGTTAGGCAGGGTAGGCAGACTAGGCAGGGTAGGCAGGGTGGGCAGGGTAAGCAGAGTAGGCAGGGTAGGCAGGGTAGGCATGGTAAGCAGAGTAGCCAGGGTAGGCAGGGTAGGCAGGGTAGGCAGGATAGGCAGGTTAGGCAGGGCAGGCAGGGTAAGCAGAGTAGGCAGGGTAGGCAGGGTAGGCAAGATAGGCAGGGTAGGCAGGAAAGGCAGGGTAGGCAGGGTAGGCAGGGTAGGCAGGGTAGGCAGGGTAGGCAGGGTAGGCAGGGTAGGCAGGGTAGGCAGGGTAGGCCGGGTAGGCAGGGTAGGCAGGGTAGGCAGGGTAGGCAGGGTAGGCAGGGTAGGCAGGGTAGGCAGGATAGGCAGGAAAGGCAGGGTTGGCCGGGTAAGCAGAGTAGGCAGGGTAGGCAGGTTAGGCAAGATAGGCAGGGTAGGCAGGAAAGGCAGGGTAGGCAGGGTAGGCAGGGTAGGCAGGGTAAGCAGGGTAGGCAGGGTAAGCAGAGTAGGCAGGGTAGGCAGGGTAGGCAAGATAGGCAGGGTAGTCAGGAAAGGCAGGAAAGGCAGAGTAGGCAGGGTAGGCAGGGTAGGCAAGATAGGCAGGGTAGGCAGGAAAGGCAGGAAAGGCTGGGTAGGCAGGAAAGGCAGGGTAGGCATGGTAGGCAGGTTAGGCAGGGTAGGCAGGGCAGGCAGGGTTGGCAGTGTAGCCAGGGTAGGCAGGGAAGGCAGGGTAGGGACAGGGCAGGCAGGGTAGGCAGGGTAGGCATGGTAGGCAGGGTAGGCAGGGTAGCCAGGGTAGGTAGGCAGTTGACGGGAGCGAAGCCCTGACACCAGAAAAAGTATTGGAAGGTAGGTAGACTAGGTTAGGTAGAGAGGCAAGAAGGTTAGACGGGTAGGTAAGTAGTGTAGGGTAGGCAGTTGACGGGCGCGAAACCACGGGCACAGCTAGTCATTACTAAATCCGCGGCAAAGCAGCGACCGCGACGATGAGCTTCCAGTTTTAAAGGATATTTTTAAGCTAGTCATATTAAAAGCTACGCCACAAAAGTGTTATATTTTGTATGTGTGTAAAATGTCACCTTTAACTAACCATTTTAGTAAAACATTATGGTTGTGATTTTGCCAATCCGATAAAAACTAAAAGCAAGAAGAAATGCATCGCTAGCCGAAGTTTGTATGTGACATAAAGAATGCCACGCTCTAAAAAACATGTTTGTTACTTCATCAAAACACCCTAATTTTAACGGCAAATTGAACGGCAATTATCGCGACACCATCTTAATATTAGAGAGATCAATTCCCATCGCACGTGGCGCTCTTCAAGCCCAATATTACATTTTTATTTGCTTCGCCCCCCTTCAAAAGTTGTCAACATGTAACGACCGGACTATACCAGAACATCCCACATTTGACCTTAAAATCACAAGCGAATTTCGACTTTATGTTCTGGCTGTTAAAGTTTAGGGTCTGGCTGCAAAAATTGCCAGGGAAAACAGAACTTTAAGTCGATGCTATAAGAGTGTGGTACTCAAAGTACAGTCGGCAAAATGTATGTTGGTACAGATGTCTGTTTTTCGTTTGCACAACGGATATTAGTGTGCCAAAGTAGAGAACTATTTGCTCATGTACTTTGTGATGTTCCCATGGAAATCGTATTAGGATTTTGTTGTTTTTGAATTTTGGAAGCGTTGCAGCTTTAAAGCTTTTTATTGTGGAGCTAATGCCCGATTTCAGTAACACTGGGTGGCACCTGAATAAATTTCAAATTTATTCAGGTGAATTTTTTTTTTTCGCTTACCATTATGTGAGATAGTGGTTAAGGGCGAGCATATCAATAATAAATTTAATATATATATATAGGCATCTAACATTTCAGCGCTTTGTGTCTACAAAAATTTTATATTTGGACTTCCATTCAAGTTTCGCCTAGTGTTAGCAAAATGGGCGTAAAAGTGTTAAAATGCCACCCAAAAATATCTAGTTTTCGCGTTACTTTGTTATGATAATCAACCTCACATTGCTCGTCATAATTTTAGAATTTCGTATACAATGAAGCACAAATACATACAAATAATTTATTTCACCCTCACTGTTGTGTACTACAGTAGTATTTGAAGTAATCTTTTAGGCAAAAATTTACTGTGTTAGAGTAGAGCACTTCGCTCCAACAAATCTCATGTACTTTATTACAATTTTAGGATAAATAAAAAATGGGAACCAATTTTAATAATTCTTTTAAGAGAATTATTTGGCATTCCCTGCCGGAGTCTGTGTTTCCCGACAGCTACAATCTAGGGGTCTCTAAGTCAAGAGTAAATAGGTTTTTTCTAGGAAAGCGTGATTCACCGTCGCCAACATCATCGCTTACCATCAGGTGGGATAGTGGTCAAGCGCGAGCCTAAACCTTAGTTAAATAATTTGAAATAAAAAATCTTTTTTTTATAATATTTTTTCATGAACCCTATTTTAAAACGTAGACTTAATCATAACACTGCTGTTTTTGTTATAACACAATTTGTGTTTTAGAAAATCAAGGAGATTGGAATGCCCCCTGCCTGTGTTTCCTGAAAACTATCTGGTTACACCTGATAGTCTCCCAATAGGTTACTTCATGGTTAACTAGCTCCATCGTAGACCACATTATAGCTTCTCATAATCAGGTAGAGAGATAATTTGTTCAAACGCGAGCCTATTTATATTTTTCTTACTGCTCCGTTATTCTTTTCTGATTAATTTCGTTGCGGGATCCAAGAGAGTTAAATTCATTCTCCGGGACTTCGTCGAGCTTCATTGCCCCGGCGCTTTTCTGGTGGTCGTCACTGTTGATTCTGGCATTCAGGAGTTGCAGTGGTTTAGGAATAGTGCGGTGGGATGATCACAAAAAAAAACGTAAGCTTATCTTTAAAAAGCATAAAAAAATATCCTTTCTTCTACACACAATGTTATTATCACTAATAGAAATAGTGATAAATGGTTTGTGTATATATTTTGTCCCGTGCAATGTCGGGGCGAGTCGCAAATCAAAAATAAAGTTTCTTAAAAAAACATCATCTTACATAAATTCATTTTCTATGTCAGTAAAACATACCATTCACCCTAAAACACTCTGATTTACCCCCACATTTTCCTATACCCCTGAAAACAAACATTGCTCAAAAAAAGGCGCATCAAAAAAGGTTTTCTTCATTTTAAAAGAGCTTGGACGGGGCTTAATCAACGAAGTATTTCATTAAGACCTTATCGGATAGAAAGAGCTTGAAAGAATAGAGCGTCACATTCTTTCGCGGCTCTCTCTTGTTCGGAAGAATGTTCATTTTATAACTGCCGTTTGTCTTAAATTCTTTGGCCTTTTCTTTTTTTTTGAAGGCCTTTTGTTCGGTTGACGTTGGTGTGAGGTAGGTGTGTCTATGCGTATGTGTGTGTGCTGCTTATACTTGTGCCCGTTTTCAGAAACTAGGCATCATCTATATCACCATTTCAACCGAAAGAGGGACACCACCTCTTCCAAGCGTGCATACACATAAATGTGCGACTAGGCAAAATGTTTCAGGCAATAGGTTTGGCTTCAATAGTGAAAACGGGTATTATGTCTTTGTAATGAAGTGAGGGTCAAATTGGAACCCAACTATCTACATTTTTTCATTGGTGCATCATCTTTGCACCGCATCATTTCAAATAAATCTGAACCGGTTAACACGGACATAATAGTATGTAGGTAAGATAGTATAGGATTGAAGAATGTAAGATATCCGATTCTGGCACTTTTCCGAAGTTCAGGACTATTTTCAAAGGGCTTATTTTCTTTCCATACACATTTCAAACTGACGTGAATTGACAGTTTTGTGAACAAGTTAAAAAATATCAGAGAAATAGCTGCCAAGCCTAGGTCATTATAGTCTACTAAAGCAACCTTATTTCCCCATTTCCAAAAACAATTCCCTTATTTTCCCGACCTACCAAATACCTACTCCCAAACTAAATAAATACTTAATCCAGTCCTGTCCGTTAGAGTACATAATATGCACCAGTACGGTGGCAGAGCGTTGCACTGTCGGTAGTATCGACCCGCTAAGTGATTTGTCCGCTTGCCTGCATTATTGATGTGCAATGGGCCCATTTCCCAATTCACTCCAAACTCGAATACACTCTGTATATGCCTGTGCAGATAGCAGCCTGTATATGGGTTGGGTTTTTAATTAGGGGATTTTGATATAGGTATATATCATGTTCTGGAAAACGAAAGTTATTGTGATTTTCCTAGAATTACTAACTCATCATAAAAATATAGGTATTCAGCTATTTAGGTGATTTTTAGGGTTCCGTACCCAAAGGGTAAAAACGGGACCCTATTACTAAGACTCCGCGGTCCATCTGTCTGTCTGTCCGACACCAGGCTGTATCTCATGAACCGTGGTAGCTATACAGTTGAAACTTCACAGATGATGTATTTCTGTTGCCGCTATAACAACAAATACTAAAAAAAGAATACAATAAATATTTAAGTGGGGCTCCCATACAAAAAACGTGGTTTTTGCCATTTTTTTTGCAATAATGGTACGGAACCCTTTATGCGCGAGTCCGACTCGCACTTGGCCAGTTTTTTTTTCATGTTAGACGAACAGAATATATTAATTTAACACTACAATTTATAATAAGTACCTACTTACAATGCCAAGGAAGTTTAGCTATTCAGGTACCAGCACCTGTAGCCAAGTTTACAATCTACAATCGATAACGGTAATAGAAAACTAATCAATGTATGGGAATGATTGACTCCTGCCACGTTAAGGCCTTACCCTGACCAAAAAATCAGCGTGAGATATGAGCATTCCTATTGGCCTAGCGGCACTGGTGGCGCATGAATTACAGTAGTGAATACGCCCAGATTTTAGAATAAAATCTTTATAAAAGCAAATATAGGTCTTTTGAAAAAAATAAAACTTACAAAATGTTCGTTATCAAATTGTCTATCCATTAGTGTTAGTACAAAAAATATTAATGAACACTTTACGAGGAGATGCATGCTATCAATCATTATTTCTCATATTTATGGTTTTGTTGGAAGGAGATTAGTGAAACATAAACATCAAAAAAAAAAAACTAAAATTTTGGCATCAATAGAAATTGTAGAAATTTAATGTATTTTTATTAGTTGATATTTCATTTCAAATAACGAGTAGATAGCTCCTAAAAACTGCACGAAAAACGGCTAGCGCGGCGTTTTGCTCGGGGTAGCGCCTTAAGTCACGTGGTCAGACCAAACGAATAGAAGGCGTTAACGATTGTAGAAAGAGATTCGACACGAAACGTTTGTAACTTGGCTAGGGGGACTGGGAACTTATCGAAATAATGCAGTCCCACTCCCCGGACTAACATTTAATATGAACACGAATCTCTCAGCCTGTATGTTATTAATATTCTTCTTTTTAACCAATGTAAAAAAGGAGGAGGTTATCAGTTTGACATGAATTTATTTTAATATATATGTCCACACATAACTTTTTATAGTGGTCTGACTCCAAAAAAAACTTTTTTTTTAATAGTAAAATATCTCAAAGTTGGTTCCATTTACACCCCTAAAGGTAGAAAAAAAGCATGTACTTATTGATTATTTTCACATTGAATTTTCAATTTGAAACCGATTCTCTTGAATTTAATTAAACTGAAAAGCGAACAAAGCCTAGCCCTTATAATAATAAAAATATCACCAACTCGCACTGGGCCCGCGTGGTGGCCCATTCTCTCACACAGAGAGGAGTCATGTGTCCCTGTGGTTGGGAACATTAAAAGGCTGATGATGATATTAATAAAAAACCGGCCAAGTGCGAGTCCGACTCGCGCACCGAGGGTTCCGTACAGAACTGTAGGTATATAAGTAAAAGTTCACCCATCACGACAATCGAGTCATAGTTATAGTATTTTTTTTTCTAAGTATGTGATGTAACTAAAAACTTAAGGTTTTCGGCATTTTTCCTTTATATGTGCTATAAAACATTGCTTCATGCCAAATTCTAGGTCGGTTGGAAGTCACTCCGGTATCACCGGATGCCGCCCTACCTCTGTCGCGTGGTCGAGGCCTATTTGACGGACAGGGCCGTCATCTACCCCGGTCACCAGGGAGAGTGGAACCGGCGAGAGATGTCTATGATCTGTGGGACATCGGGTACGACTGGGTGCTGCGCGCCGACCTTCCTAGCGGCGTCAGCGTAATTTGCTACGCAGACGACACGCTGGTCCTGGCGCAGGGGAGGTCACACGAGGCAGCGGCTGAATTAGCGACACGCGGGGTTGCGACAGTCGTCGAGAGGATCCAGCAATTGGAACTCGAGGTGGCCCTGCACAAGTCCGAGGCCATTTGTTTTCATGGTCCTCGGAATGTGCCACCGCCGGGTTCCCAACCCAGTGTTGGGCACGCCACAATTGCGGCGATAAGGCCCCTCTTTGAGGAGTGGCTTGAGAGGCGCCACGGCGTACTCACATTCCGCCTGACGCAGGTCCTCACCTGGCATGGCTGTTTCGGGAGGTTCCTGTTCCGGATAAGGCGGGAGGAAACGCCCGGGTGTCACCATTGTATGGATCGCCCGGCGGACACGGTGGAGCATACGGTGGAGGACTGCCCCGCTTGGGCGGAGCACCGCCGTGTCCTCGTGCAGGCGATCAGCGGTGGCGACCTCTCGCGTCCGGCCCTGGTTCAAGCCATGCTACGGAGCGAGAGGGTATGGGAAGCTGTCTCCTCCTTCTGCGAAGCAGTAATACTCGCGAAGGAGGAGGCGGAACGCGTGAGGGAGACGCAACGGAGACGCCCTCACGCCCCTAGCCACCGCAGGAGACGCCCTGGGCGTCGGGAGTCGCAAGCCGATTCCCGGCCACCGTAGGCGCGGGCTTGCGGACGGCGAGTAATGGGTAGCTCGCCGTCCGATAAGGACCAGGCCTGAGTCGACGGCGCGTAGTGTTCCACGCGCGCCTCAAAGAGATGTCAGCAAAACTGACGGGGCCCGCTAGGGCCGATGTCTGTCTGGGTCGCGGATAAATTTGAAAAAGAGTTACCGCGGCCCTGGCCAAAAGCAACTGAAGGTACACGGGTGGATTTTAGTCAGTAAAAGTCTGGCACGCCCTCCCGCTTGACCCAGAGCGGGAGAAGTCATTGGATGATTTCCCAGCCAAAAAAAAAAAAAAGTCGGCTGGAAGTACCCTTTAGGTTTTGATTCCCTTGCGAGTAGTTGCGAGTTTGACAATATGCGGCTTAAATTGCTGTGTCTTTTGATTGCGTTGACATGGAAGTTTGATTTTGTTACAGCTTAAAGGTATTATAGACTGGAGTATTTGATATGAATTTAAATTTAATACCTCTACGCGTTCATGAGGAAAGGGGTAGTAAATTTAAAATTATTAGAAATATTATTATTATTTGATGGTAACTAAAAATTTACGGTTTTCACAATTTCTCCTTTATCTGTGCTATAAGACGGTGCTTCGTACCAAATTTCAAGATTCTGAGTCCACGGGAATTACCCTGTAGGTTTTCCCTGGAAAATTTCGGCATAAAAGGCTGTATCTTTTGATTGCGTTGACTTAGAGGTTTGATTTTTCATAGCTTTATGGGACAGTAGACTTGAGTATTTGATATAAATTAAAGCTTGATACCTCCACGCGTTCTTGAGGAAAAGGGTCTTGACAGACAGACGGATGGACAACAAAGTGATCCTATAAGGGTTCCGTTTTTTCATTTCGAGGTATGGAACCCTAAAAAGGTATTTAAACGTTAAAATTATAAATAATTTTGCATATTCTTAAAATTGAAGGCAAGCTGAATCGATTGTAGTTACTTAGGTGACCGGGAAGTGCCTCAAAAGTCACTGCAATATGGTGTCAGTTTTTGGTGTCGTTCTTTTAATTGTTACACTTTTTCAATCTAGCCCCTCAGCTCGCAAACAAATCAGAAACTATAACGTACGATAAGGAACTCCGTTCCGAAACTTATAAGTTCGTTGTTTCGTTGTTTTTTTTTTTGTTATAAAGTTTTTTTTCATTTCACCAAATAGGTAACTAGTTAAATTATCTTAAACTGGTTTAATATAACACCACGCCTGTATTCCCCGAAGAGTCAAGCAGAGTAGTACACCCACATTTTGCCAGATATGTTTAAGCCCCTTGTTATAGGCGATGAGCCTACTGCCATCAACCTGGCACAAGAAATTCCAGATAGCAAGAACCCAATAACACTTTGACAACTTCCCCGACCTGGGAATCAAACCTAGGACCTCAACTGGCTTAATTACATGCAAATATAGGTGTAGTGGTAACTTGAGCGATGAATTATTCATTATCCGATTAATTTGCAACCCAAATTCTCGCGAATACCCTCTAGTAAATTGCTTTAACATTTAATTTTAATAAAGAGTTCACTGAAGAATGGAGGGCCTGCCTGCCTTTGTGGAGCATGAATATTTTTTAATTTATACGGGCGATTGACGTGGGTTATTCGCTGGCCAGTAAAGATGAAGTGGCAAGTTGAATGAAGGTAGGTAATGATATATATAGGATCATTTTTAATCCGTTGGTAATCTTTCAGGAACCAACCGCGGCATGACGAAAAAATCAGTTGTTCTCGATTTTGTTGAATTTAAATGCAAACATACATCAACTAGTTATTTTTTATTATTAAAATTTGCATCTGCCATCTTATCTCTTCACGACGGTAGAGATTGCCTTAGGCATTAAGTCCGTCTTTGTACCATTTGTGCATGAAGACTAAGTTCATACTAATCCATTATTATAATTTTATCTTATATTTTACTTCTTATTATAATATTATAAATACGAAAACTTTGGATGGTTGTGTGTATGTTTGTTACTAAATTTGGCACAGAGATAGATTATAGTCTGGAATAGCACACTACTTTTCATCCCGGTACAATGTTCCCTTGGGATAAGAAAACCCTTCACACACGCGGGCGAAGCCACTGGCAGAATCTAGTATAATATTCTAAATGCGAAAGTAACTCTGTCTGTCTGTCTGAGTTACCTTTTCACGCTTAAACCGCTGAACCGATAGTTTGGTATGGAGATAGTTTGGGACCCTGGGAAGGACATAGGATAGTTTTATCCCGGAAATAATCCTTAAGGGGGGGGGGGGGGGCAGGGAGTGGATTTTTGTATGGTGAACCAATAATATCTCAAGTTGCCCCACACTTCTACAATATTATTGCGCGGTATAGAAAAAAATGGCTATTCGAAGTATAGCGGACGAAGTCGCGGTCAAAATCTATTACTAAGGAGATTTTTATTTTCTGATTGATTTAATAGCTTCAACATCATTTATATTGCTATTTTGTGAATTCGTAGATTATTTTATATTCTGACATTTACTTCTGACTTTTCATCTGTCCGTCTTATTTATTTTCTTAAGCCTTTTTTTATAATAGTCATAACATACCATGGACTAGATCTTCCTTAAGCTAGTTGTACATTATAATAAGGGCAGCGGCAGACTGCCCCCCCCCCCCCCCCCCCTGTAAACCGATTTTTATTCGTTGTGGTCTTCATTTCTTAATTGAGATTTGAATTTGAAATTCAGAAGATATGACACAACGATGAAATACGGGCGTCAGCTTTTTATTTTGGTTTTGGGTGCGAAATTTGAAGGACATATTTTAGCCTTAAATTAAAAAGTACTATTCTTATCTACTTAATACTATAATAACAAGTGTATTTTCTATTCAGTAAACTCTCTTAAACTGTGAATTTCCAGCTTGTGTAAGTGTATTACTTTCTGAAGTGCTCCAGTTAAATATATTGTGTATGATATACTGTGTATCATTTGTCCGATGCCTTGCCTACCACTGTAGGAGGGTTCGTATCTACGGCAAGTAACGCCACAGCCCGGTTCCTGACACTTCTTGCTGCCTGCCTTCCTGCCTACGTACCAAACGTGGTCCATGAGCTGCAGCAGTTAAGTCTAAAGCGGCGCGCGCGGCCACAGCGCGCCCGCCAGCAGTACGCGCAGGTTGCGCACTGCGTTCACTTCGGTCCACATCTCGCGGTAGCACTCCATCAGCCGACCATCGCACCGTATCACGCTGCTCTGGTCTGCGGTTGCCCCTTCGCCAATTTAGAAGAGGCGAGCGACAACGTCCTAGCTGAGGGCCTTATACAACGGCACATCGTACGAAGCCGGCCCTTATTTTTATCTTTTTTTTTGCTCGCCTAGCGCGAGCCTATTGGTAATAGGCTCGCGCTTAACCACTATCTCACCTGATGGTAGAAAAAAAAACAAATAGGGGGGTATAGGGAGGGGGGCTTGATTTTATTATTAACGTGACTTACGTTTAGCTCTTCGGGGCTAAACGTAACGCTACAAGCTGTAGAAAATAATCTCTGCTACACTCTTTCTTTTTCTTCCTTTTGAGTCGTTAGACTGCTTCTCTATCAGATCAGTATAGCCACTCACTAAATCATCTTATATCCAATCTCCACCATCACTTCCCAAGATAAAGGCAGTCCCACACACACAACATTACGATACCCAAACATAAAGCATACAACCGTATCGATCGCACCAAGCCGCATTGTCTTCAAAGCCACATCCGCCCAATTGCGTGCACACAGTTCAAGCGCACTGCAACTCCGCGATTCAATTTGAATCGGAGACAAGGGATGGGAGGGTGACGGGTGACGGGAGGGGGACGGGAAGGGAGTGGGACGACTGACGACGCCGCGCTGATGGCTAAATCGTGTTCGATTCGCACCTGCGATGTGTGGTTGGGATGCTGCTCTACTTTGGAGATGATTTATTCATGAGGTTTTAGTTTTCGTGGTTGGTTTATAAGACTTTTTTGTTTTGATGCAAGTTTAGGGGTCTTTATTGTTTAGTGTCTTTATTCAAGTACTAGGCATAACATTTTGGGCACCGCCGTGTCCTCGTGGAGGCGATCGGCGGTGGCAACCTCTCGCGTCCGGCCCTGGTTCAAGCCATGCTACGGAGCGAGAGGGTATGGGAAGCTGTCTCCTCCTTCTGCGAAGCAGTAATACTCGCGAAGGAGGAGGCGGAACGCGTGAGGGAGACGCAACGGAGACGCCCTCACGCCCCTAGCCACCGCAGGAGACGCCCTGGGCGTCGGGAGTCGCAAGCCGATTCCCGGCCACCGTAGGCGCGGGCTTGCGGACGGCGAGTAATGGGTAACTCACCGTCCGATAAGGACCAGGCCCGAGTCGACGGCGCCTTGTGTTCCACGCGCGCCTCAAAGAGATGTCAGCAGAACTGACGGGGTCCACTAGGGCCAATGCCTGTCTGGGTCGCGGATAAATTTGAAAAAGAGTTACCGTGGCCCTGACTCAAGCAACTGAAGGAACACGGGTGGGTTTTAGTCAGTAAAAGTCTGACACGCCCTCCCGCCTCACCCAGAGCGGGAGAAGTCATTGGATGATTTCCCACCCAAAAAAAAAAAAAAGGCATAACATTTTATTTATCTATGCGGATGCCCAATTTGTTAACTTCCTGAAAAAAGGATGTGAGATAGGTTGTTTGTTTAACGCTAAGCCGATTATCCTAAACCAGTTATTTATTTATTTATCTTAAGGTTTCAACAGCATTACTTACGAAAAAGTGCTGGTATGTATGCCTATTACAGGTCTACGCAGCTCACACCATTATGGTCAGAAACACAACATTATTTAAAAAGTATGTTACTGATAGAAACCTCCACTATTCCGGATTCTTATGTTATGTTCACCGATATCTCCGTCAATTGTGGACCGACTTTGAAAATTAGTTTTTATTTTAAAGAGTATTTTCCGAAATTGGTTCCTTTATAATTTGATGAAGATCTTCGGAGATATGCAACAGAACTCTTCAATAAATAAAGGCAAATCTAACAAACCATTTCATATCATAATATCACGCCAGTACGCACTAAAGGGGTATGCAGATGTGTACAGTTCACCTTGGTACACTCTCATTTCACCGGTTATGTTCAGTTTCATGATATTCTGGCATTATAGGTATCTTACTAAATAACTTGCCTATTAGATAGGTACAAAAAAGTAAAACATGAAAATATTTTTATAAAAAAATACTACCAACTTCCAAATAAGTGAAAATAACATTATTTTTGAAAGTCGGTGTCCATAACGCAAAAAATTGGCACCTACCAAAAGAAACCGACTCCCAAAAATAAAGTTATTTTTCACTTTGTAGTTTTCTTATTTGGAAGTCGGTAGTATTTTTTTGTAAAAATGTTTTTTTATTTTTGTACGAGAAATATTCACGGTCGCTGAGGCAATCTCCAAGAAATACTTACCTTTGATTTCTGAAATAAAGACAAATACAGCATTTACCTTACTAACCTGGTACCGTTAATTCAAAACCACTATGGTGGAGGTTAAACCCGTTTCATTGCTTATCTTTAATCCACCTAAGCCTAATCAAAACCATAACCCAAGTAGAGCACCGTTCCCACCGTTCGCTTCATCCGATACTTGCAACACGATACGATAGGACCGCAATGTTCGCCACGGTAAACTGTCACCTCCTCGCGACGCTTAACCGAAGCACTCGCGGCCGCAAGTTTCACGAACAACTTCGAAAGTTGCGAAGCGAATATCGAAAAGAACTTTCGACTAGTAGTTCCGGGTCACTGATGTTCGACTATTGGTTTTTAATATAGTATAAGAAGTGCAGTAAAATATCGGTTTTGTGGGCAGTAATTAAGGTTGTTTTTTGATTGGAGTGTAGTTTTGAGGAGCTAATAGAAAAGTTGTATCGGTAATTACGTGCAGTGATAAAAGTTTAGCAGACCTAGGTAAGTAGGAGGTGACAACTTTGTATTTAAGTATTTAATTTAATTAAGGGTCGTTTTTTGATTAGTCTGATAACTTTTAACTAAGGAATAAAAATGGCCGTGTGACATATTTTCTATAAAAAAGCTGTTAAACTGCCATTTTTGTTTCTCAGGTAAAAGTTATTAGACTATTGAAAAATTGGCCTTTAATCTCTTATGAAACTCTAATCAACCCTGATAATGCTCTTTGTATATTTTTCCTCTTTTAGTTGATGTCCGAACTGGTTATTTAAATTTGGAAACTAGATGTGTCTGAAAATAAAAAAAACACTTATGAAAATTAATAAGGTGCACATAAAAACAAACCTTATTGTGGTGCTTTACAATAATAACTTAGTTATTAGGATTGTTCCTTAATATAATGCCACTCTCTACCACAACAGCAGCGGCAATGTTTTTTTAGGCATACGAATTTTAACTTCTCACGGTTAGTAGGTATAATCTATATTTTAATTACCCGACTGCCGAAGGAGGGTAATGTGTTTATCAGTCTTTGTATGTATGTATGTATGTTTGTTCCTCTGTGGCGTTCTAGAGACCAAACGCGTTGGCCGATTTTGATGATTCTTACGTCAATCGATTCGTCTTAACCCTGCTATTGTCATAGGCTACATAAAAATTGGAAAAGAAAAATGGCGGATTTTGGGCGCCATTTTGTAGGGGGGATTCGTTTTTTAGGGGGTATCAAAATAAAGGGTTTTAAGAGGTGATTTCAAAAATATATAACACTTATATGTTTAAATGTACCTAATTAAAATAAAAACTAAAAAGTTGTGAATAAAAAAAGTTAATACAAAAAATCAAAAAACCCGACTGCTTAAAAAGCGAACTAAAAAGACTAGAGAACTAAAAATCATGCTGTGCAGGCGGAGGATACATATGGTTTTGGTCAGCCAGCTCGCGAATATGTATCCTCCGACTGCAAAGCATGATTTTCTCCTTGTTTACGTCTTTTTAGTTCGCTTTTTAAGCAGTCGGGTTTTTTGATTTATTGAATTAACTTTTTTTTCTATACAACATATTAAATCAGTTGTGGATAATTTAACTTCTTCCACAAAAACTAGCCATTTGAGTTTTGAGAGAGTAAGACTGCACTTTTGACCCTTGACTGTACAGTGACTGCCACATTTCAAAGGTAGGCCTACCTATGAAATGTGGCAGTACACCTTAGGTATACCTAAATAAACTAACTAAACAAATACACATTTTCATTCCTTGACTGTAAGTTTTTTTTAAATCTAAAGCTGCTTTGCTCTTCTTGTGATTTTTGCACACTAATAAATAAATGGCTATCTATAGAATTTTTTTCTCGCATTTTCAGTTTATTGACAGCTGATATCGTAAATATGATCTTATGGAAATGAGAAACTAGCGCAACACGCAGCAACTGTGTCTCAGATAAAATATCAATCAAAGAAAGTTTTTAAGACAAGCTTTTCTCTCTCAGCAAACTCTTTCACTTAGTACCCATGGGGATATCATCATCATCATCATATCAGCTGAAAGACTGCTGGACATAGGCATCCCCCAAGCTTCGTCACACTGACCGGTCCCGTGCGTCTCGCATCCAGCGGATACCCACAACCTTCTCCAGGTCATCGGTCCACCTGGCGGGAGACCTTCCAACGCAACGTTTTCCGGTTCGCGGTTGCCACTCCAGAACTTTTCTACCCCATCAGATATCCGTTCTGTGAGCAATGTGTCCACTACCACTTAAGTTTGGCAATGCTTCGGGTTATGTTGGTAACCCTGGGTTCTCTCTTGCGGATCTCTACATTTCTTTTTCGATCACGCAAGGAAACGCCGAGCATAGCCCTCTCCATTGCCCTTTGGGTGACTGTAAGCTTTCTGATGAGGCCCATTGTGAACCCATAGGGTGCAACAACTATTAGTCAGCCATATTATATATGCAAAAAAAATATCTCAATCGGTCGGTGATATTTAAAAAAAAAAATCAGTTGCAAGATTTGATCCATACTACTAATTAAATACCAAGGAAAGTTACATAAAAGCTGGTAATTAAAAAAAGGTTCTAATTGGACAGTGTTTGAATAGATCGTCTTAATATTTGTTAGACATGAGTGTGTGTTTAATTTGATCATTTTTTTTCGTATTTTTTAACTCACTTCTACCAATACCGCATAAAGTTAATCGACTGAGTATAGATCAAGAGATATCGATACTTACAGTTCGTGTCAAACAAAATTAAATTAAATGAACTTTATTGATTGTTTTTTTTTTATTCAGTGCCTGGAATACAGTAGGGTTTGCAATTGCATGAAAACAATTTTTTTTTTTCGCACAAGCGAAGCGTTCTACAACATTTATTTTTCCTTGATATTATTTCCGCGGATACGATCGCATAAATACCCGGAAAATTGTTCCCATACCTTTACAATACGTGTAAAAATATCCAAGAAAAAAACATGTAACATCAAAATACTCCAAGAAGAAATAAAACAAGATAGAGCTCCGAGCAAAATTAAATTTCGTACCATATTATTTTCTTCGCAAAATTCATTATCCATTTACGGTTTCACAGGCAATTGTTTTAATCCGATAGCGGGAACGGCCCAATGTGGAATGAAATAATTTAATAGCCCCCCTCCGACTCCCCACTCGGATCCAAGATGGCGGCGGGGCGGAGCCGGGGGTGGGGCGTGCCGCCTCATTTGAATTTCGAACGCGAGCTTTCCGAACGTGTGTTCGGATGGGTTTTCGGCCAATTAATTTCTCGGTAATTCGTTTTCTGCGTGCATCGTGTGACAGCTTCATTGTTATTTAATAGCCGGTTTATATTGAAGGGATCGGCGTACAGAGGATTTTATCCCTTTTTTGGCTTTTTATTTTTTGTTGCACTTTTTAGGAGGATGAAGAATAACAGCTCTGACAGATATTTTTTTACAATGAAAATAATGTATTTTAAACACATTTTTAAGTATCACGCAGTAGCAAACAAGAAATATTTATATTTTTTTAAATACACAAATAAGAAACAATTAAAAAAAATAGCACGATAAAACGTGATATAATAATATAAAAAAGCCAAAACCCCAATAACTGCATAAACCACTTCAACCTCAATTACAAACACAGTAAACTCCAACCTACATACAAAGACAGCCACCTCGAAAACTTGAAAGCCTAATCCGAATCACCTCACAGTAGAACAAGTCGCAATTTTTCTGAGCCTCATAATACGTCCTAGCAAACAGAGCATTGTGAGAAGTTTCACAATATTATGTGGAGTGGTGTAATGCCGACACAAAGCCTTCTCCCGGCTCGGTAAATAACGCTTTGTTCTACGAAGCCAAATTTTGACAATCACTAGCTCTCTCTCATATAGCTATGTACACGGGCGGTTGGCAAAGATTAGCCAGGGGGGGCGGTTCGGATTATTTTGCGATGAAAAATATTATTGGGTTTTGTAACTTTATAAAGTTTTGATAAAAGATGGGTAGGCTATCGCCCCAGAGAGCCTCCTGGTTGACGCCTAAACCAACTGGTATTGGCAATTGTAGTTGATACATTTGTAAACAAGCATATTACAAATTAGATGTTTATATTCAAGATGAATTATTATTTATTTATTGATGATTAGATGTTTGAAACATGCTGGTCCTGCTCCATAGGGAAAATGTTCAGTATAGACAAAATCAACCTGACTAATTTATATTATACTAGCTTTTGCCCGCGACTTCGTTCGCGTGGAATAGTGACTTCTGATGCCGACTCTTGACCAATAGATGGCGCTGTATGTCCGGAATAAATTATATTTTATTTTTTATTTTTTGTAATAAAAACTATCCTATGTCCATTCTCAAGTTCCAAACTATGTCTGTACCAAATTTCACACAAATCGGTTCAGTAGTTTAGGCGTGAAGCAAAGACAGACAGACAGACAGAAAGACAGACAGACAGACAGACAGAGTTACTTTCGCATTTATAATATTAGTTTGGATTCATAATTATAGTAATGCCTTTTATTATTCTCTTTTTTGTTTAAGAAATTGCCTCGCACACTGTTCCGAATTAGATTATTTACCTATGTTTGCAACATTTGTAATTATGTGAGAATCATGTTAATTCTCCTGGTAGTGCTTGTAATACGTCCGTACACAAACACACATTTATTCATATATCACTTATATGAATTAATGTGTGTCTGTATGTAAATGTTGTAAAACACTTTTTTTTAAAGTGTATGAAGTTTCTTGTCCGTTCTTCTCCATAACACGCTACCTTGCCGAATGGACGGTAGAATCAATTACTATTACTTTTAAATTGTTGACGTTCAAAAGTGCCGCTTAATGGCCTAATTGAAATAAAGAAATTTTTTTTTTTTTTGTTTTTCCAATGTCATGCTGACTTGTATCGATCTGGCAAATTCATATCCAGCAAGTAGGACCAAACTGAAGTGAATCAACGTTATGTCTCATTATAATAATTTATGACGTTGTTACTGCGAATGTTATGGCATCATGAAATTGTCGAAAGTGCTCTTCAAAGGACATAATAAATAAGATAAGATAGGTTCCCCTAGCATTCACAAAACACAAGAATGGTACAGCGCCATCTATCGAGCTTATACTTAACTAATTCAAACATAAACAAATAGTTGTTACGAACTAAGCTATACACCAACCATAGATATTAATATTTGCGTAGAGAAAACTTACTAAATCTATGGATCCAAAAAAAGTTATGTACTTACTACCAATTAAAAAATATTTAAGAATACTTATATTTTAGCAACAGGATAAAAAAATACAAAACAAACATCAAATGCTATTCTCTGAAACAAAATGTCCCATCTGAAAATTTAAACCATCGAACATAATCTGTGTCAATTTTCCCCTGTGTGAGTGTAGGCAGAGGGTGGCAGGGAGGCAAGGGGACGCACCGCCCGCGCCGGTTCAATGTTGACAATTGATGGATATCTCTTGTCTTGAAAAGGCAGGATTAATGCTCTGTCTCGCAGAGTACAATAGTGGCGATTCCTGAAGGATTACGCACTTGAAAGCGCGAAGACGTGCTCTAAAGAATGAGGGATGTTGACCGACAATGGTGGAAACTGAAGACTGTGAAGAGTATATTTTTTATGGTGACGGCTTTCCACAGTTGATTTTGTTTGAGGAAATTGTGGAAGAAAAGTTTTTTGTCGTGGAATTGGTTTAATTACGGCGTAGATTTTTATTCGCAACACAGTTCTATTCTGGACATTTTGTAATGATCCCAAATGGGAAATTGTTTGAAATCTTTCTTTAATATTAGTAGTTAAATCTGTCAGCTTTATTGATAAAAATAGTTAACCAAAATATTTAGGTACTTGATTAGTTTAAATTAATAATAACTATAGTAGATACTAAAAAAAATGTGGCTGAATTCTGGTCAAACTTATATAATTGTGGAATCATCGATATGACGACGAAGAAGAAGTAGATTCTAAATTTAAATTCTCAATAGAAAATTTCCCACTAAAATCTAACAGAAAATAAAATGCCAACAACACATTTTGCGTTGCAAGATACCTCCGACGGCGGCGGCCATTCGTAACCTTACAAATACTTGTCTATATTTTTATTGTGTCGCGATGCTTGCCGACGCCGACGGTGCGAGTAAAAGGAAAGCGAGAGGTCAGACAACTTGTGGGGACTTGGAAGATATGGCTTCCGTTCTTTACGTTAAATATAAAGAGCATTTTATATTAAGTATACTGATGTTGTACAAAAATAACGAATTTTAAGAGAAAGAAGAAAGAGAACCCTTTTATTAACTCCATTTGCAATATGAGAATATACAGAATTTGATGTGAATGTTGAAGAGCAGTGGTGACCCAGTGGTAACGGCCGGGACTTTACTTTGTGTATAGTATTTTATCACCACTCCTTACAAAACGGTGAAGGAAAACATCGAAAAACGGATGTCCAAGAAACAAAAATTGGAAGACATGTGACATCCAATAACCCGCACTGGGCCCGCGTGGATTACGGCCCATTCCCTCTCACAGGGAGGAGGCCTGTTTCCCAGCAGTGGGAACATTAAAAGGCTGATGATGATGTACAAGAATCCATACGAAGGTTATAAATGGGTAAGTTGATCTGTCTGTCAGTTATATCCTGGACCAAGTTACCTACTCTACATCCCGGGAATATTTTCACTTGGGATAGTTCCCGAATTTCTTGCCAGGAAGCCGCTGATAGAACCTAGTAAGTCATACAATAAAAGCTTACGTTTAAAAAAAAGAGAAGTAGAATGAAGAAGAACAAAATCCACAAGCAATAACAAATACTAGAAAATGCTAGTACCTATATTTTATTATCTGTGACATACCATGCAAATGGTTTACAAAAGCTGATTATTCATGAATGAACTTATTGATTCAAAATAACTTAGTCAAGAATAAAATAATAGAAGCTTGTTCCAAACTAAAATATTTCTACTATAAAGTTACAAGTTATACAACCTTTCAAAGGATCGAGACAAAGGCCCAAATCACATTTCTTTTAGTGACAACCCAACTTTGTCATTGACAAGCATCGCTTCTTTCTTTTTGTACAAAACATTCAAGAAGTTACAGAAATAAATATTTATAAGACATGAACGAAGACACGGTTGGCGTAGTGGTTGAACGATCGGCTGCTGCGCTGCGTGTCGCGGGTTTGCTTTCCTCACGGAACAAATATTTGTATGGCCTACAAATAGTTGTTCCGGATCTAGGTTCCGGTTCACGATACAGGAAGTAATTCCCAGTGTGGAGCAACGTTTTATAAAAAAAATACAAATAGAATGAGTAAAAGTAAGAAAGCCATAATTTTGACAAAGAAGAAGAGAAGATAATATTTGATAGATAAGCGGTCGATACGAAGTTATGCGATGGCAAAATCAAAGAACCAGCAGATTTTTGTCAAGATGATAGAGATCAGGATTTCTATCATACAAAGAATTAACTCATACAATTTTCTTTGAAAAACATTATCGAGACACATGTAGCTTCTTTCCGACTCTCTACTATATTCATTTCTCGACTTGCAAAATGCTTTCGACATCTAAATTGAAAATGTCTGAAAAATATTTTATGGAAAGCTTTCACAAACTGGTATTGTTTTCATATTTTTTAAAGATATCGATACCAACCAACATATCATTAAGACATTTAATAATATACTACACTACAACTTAAACAAGACTTCAAAAGGATCCAAACAAAGACCCAAATCACGTTTGGTCCGGTGACAAGCCAACATTATCGTTGACAACGTTTATTGCTATCTATATATACAAATATGCTGTCTAGTCTCGGCATTTGTCCCTCCAGCAGTACATTATTGACTCGTCCAATAAGCGTGCGATGTCCGCGCGCCTTTTATCGGCTATCTGCTAAGCAAGGGTAGAGAGATATCTTGAAGATATAAAATTTTGAAGAATTTATTTCAAAGGACTATTTATAGCCAAGTGAGAATGACGTAAGGAAAGTTTTGAATATGAATGTGGAAGGTGAGAGAAAGGGAAGATGAAAGAAGCGACGGTTAAACTGAGTAAACATGAACATGTTTCACCTAGATTTCCAAGGCAGAATTATTTAGTTAGTTAACCATCTACTCGAAAACAAGAAGACCGAGTGAAAGACCGTGTGGAGATTGATATAGAGAAGTAACTATAGGAAACTTAAGTGGCAGTGGGCAGGGCACATTACTCGCAGTACGGATGGTCGACGGGGCTGAAACGTTCTGAAAGAAAATTTTCATCAACATTAATATCAACATAGCAACCCCAAATAAATTGGGATAGAAGCAAACGAATGAGGATTGTCAAGCCAATGTCCGTTAGATCTCATGAGCGAGCGGGCATTTATTATTATTTTAATATTCTGTCTGCGATTCCAACCGATGCAGTATTACATCATTTTATACATACAATCCATTTAGTTTGATTGAAGAGCCAAACACACCATCCCAAACGTCAAGTGATTGGTCAGAAACCATTAACCGTCCCTTTCCAAGAACACCTAGATGAGGATAATGAAAAACAGTGGAAAGACGCCAATCCTATTCGCGTCACATAATTCAAATCAGAAATTAGAACCGTCTTAAAGAAAATTGCTAAAAGAGACTTTTACGATGATCAATATTCTAAAAGGCAGAAGTTCTAATAAATACCAATTAAACAGCGTTCACCACTTGAAGATCATAAATATCACATCACATCATATAAAGTTGTGACTAAGTCCTTGAAAACTGCAAGTTCTGAATCAAGTTACAATGGAGGAAACGGGTCAAGGAGTTTGCTAGCGATGTCTTCAAACTTGACTATACTTGTTTGCTCTGTTGTAGCACTGGTATCATCTGGTTAAATAAGTTAATATATTATGTTTAGCTGGGTAACCTTTTTATCTGCCAAATCCCCGGATTTTAAAGTATGTTTTTTATCTTGGTTGGTTATTCCAAAGAGGTAAGGCTTAATTTAGTTCCTAACGATCAATATAAAGATACCAGCGATCAAATTGAATTAGGATTTTTCTTTCTACTTTATTTGCTCTGAAACTGCCGTACCTAACCTACTTGCTTTTGTTAAAATTTAATTTTGTAATTCGTTTGCTCGTCGTTCCTTCTGTACGAGAAGAGGCATTTGCTCTGCAGTGGGACCGTAACATACTGCTATTATTATAATATTATTTTTATAACTTCTAACTTTTCATGGTTGTTCACTACCGTGTTTAAGACTGAAAGAAGTTCTAATCATTTCTAAGCTGTTAAGTAATAATAATACCTTCAAAAAGCAGCCATCTTGAACACATGTCGAATGTCAGAAAGTACATGCAAACTGATGAAAACGAAATAGCTCCACATCATTCATCCTCAACAAAACACACCACACGCTGCATTTACTTGGTTTCGGCCTAAGAGCGGAAAAGTTGAAACACTTCCAAATAATAATAATAATATGTAATCTTTATTCAGAAATTTGTAAAGGTAAAAACACTGTATGAATCTTAGATAACTAATGAAGATAAAATAATGGAAGATGCCTGTACTAGGTAATCACGTATCACAGGCAGTAAGGAAGTGTATTAAAGTCATCAGAATATTGTCCTTCTCCACTCTATCCCACCCCGAAGGTCTCCTTAGCCTGCGAATTCCGTCGCGAGATTAAATGAGCCGCCGGCCATCGCGATATTGCCGGTCGCGACTACACGCGCCGACGTGGATTGCCTCCCCCACGAGTTCAACCCACTAGAATATGGACGATGTGTCTCTCCCGGAATCTTTGTTAGTGGTCAAATGGACAATATTTGTTGCTCATAACTATTTATATGGTGTTTTCTTATGTTTGTAGTGCGTGTTCGGTATTTTGTTGTGGGCTTGTAATTCATTGAAAGATGGCATGCAGTGTTAATATTGTTAAGGGTAAAAGTGCGTCTGTGCCTATAGGTTTTATCCCAACGAAGTACAATAAAACAATTTAATTCATATATATACATGATTTAAAATGTCGTACTATACAGCAAAACAGAGTTTTGAAGTTGGTGTTGAATACTAATTCTGCGGATACATAAGTTTTATGAATATTTTGCTATACACCGTTAAATTATGGTCGTTTAAATCCCGTGGTGGGTCGATCCGTTACATGAAACAGTATCGAGTTGTAAAAATAATATGTATTAAAAAAAAACATTAACCGACTTCCAAAGCAAAAGACTAAAAACTGCAAAAATAACTTTCGTTTCGGAAGCCGATGTCTTTGGTCCCTTTTGTTTTATTATTTTGCAACCACCATGTATCGATGGCGCATCGCCGTACGTCTGGTAGTCCGATGATGAAACGGGCTAGGTGGAATTAGACCGTGCAATTCCATCGCACACTCCCCGAAATGTTACCGATAAAAAACCGACAAGCTGGCAACTCGGCGACGATGTTCAAGACTCTAGAGCTTTGACTTGACCAGCGCCTCATCGCCGATGAGCCTCTTGGCCCGCTTTTCGATCGACTCTAGTGCATCAAGCTGGTATTTGGCAGATCCGTCCCAGTTTTTATTTTGAAAATTGGTTTTTTATCATGTACCGGATCGACCTTCTTCGGCATTTTTAACGAACAAAGTTTAACGATAGATATTGGGCTCAGATCGTAATTTTATCATTGTGTGTAGTATAACAATGATTTTTAAAGCACAAATAGGCTAATTTTCAATAAAGAATGAATAATTCTGAGAAAGGAAAGGAAGTTGAAAATATGTTGCACCGACCTCAACAAAGGAGGCAGGACCGAAGCAGGAACTGTAATACAATGATGAAGTATTTAGATGTAACTTAATAAGTAAAATTTGGTGACATTATTGCGGGCAACACAAAATTAAACAGATATTCCTGAAAAACGATCTTTTAAAATCAGAATTCTCGGTAACATGTGCTTACCTATAAAGGCTTATGAAAGCGTCAAGTACATATCAATTTCGAGAAATTTTGTGAAAAACAGAATAAGCAGGTTCACAAATCCAATGGGCACTTAAATCTTATTATATTTCACAGAATTTATCGCTTTATACATCCGAATTCAATCAACAATTCCCCTGAAATACTCAATCAGGGGTACCAACAACACAAAAGTATGTGCAGCTACATAGACAAGACAACCCCGGTCAATATCTCCGTCGCGTCGGCCATTTCCAAAGGTCCGACGGAACCATTAACCCTGTAAATTCATTAGGTAGGAGCCCAATGGATTGCTTTTGGGAAAAAATGTTTCCTTGGACCCGTCCAAGTATTAATGTGTTAGGGTTTCTGTTCTCTGTTGGTAGCTATGGTTTGTAGGGAAAGCAATCGTGTTTTTGTTTTTCACAGAGGCTTTTTACACGACTACGGCGAAGCCAAAAGGAAGGATTATGATTTTAGCATGTGTGTATGTTTGTATTTACGTAATATTAGACCTCCGCAGCGCCTAAACTATTATTTATTTATTATTATTATTTCGTTTATTTAACTTTTTACACACTTTATATTTACATTTTTAAATATTTATTTATAAAAAACAAATTATTATTGTTATTTATTATATTCTTTATTGTAAACCACACAAATATATATATACAGGACAAAATATCATAAAAGCAAGTGTACAATGGGCGGTCTTAACGCACAGGGCAATCTCTTACAGACAACCTTTGGATGGACTGAACTAGAGGAGAGGAATTTAGGGTTGTCAGTGTCACTATTCATCCTTTTTACAAGATATGATTTAGATTATTTAACTTGAAATGTATGTACGTACGTTATAAGTGTGTTCGGGTCAAATCTTGCAACTGAATTTTAAAGCAGTTATCCTCCACCGATTGAGATGAAAACGTTAAGTTTGAATGACAATACATGGTTGGCTAAATGACGTCATTCTAGTTCCAATATGGCGGACTAGTTATTTTTGTGCACTACCATGATGTGGGTATCAAATGAAAGGGTTTGCTGAGAAGAATACGAAAAAAGATTTTTTAATGAATAATTGTTGATGAATAAGATGTCAATCGATTCGTTATTCCTTAATAACGAATCGATTGCGGGTGAAATAATAATTTTGCTTGTTATTGAAGTTTTTATATTACCTTTATGTATCCGGCAAGTAGTCATCAATTATTTTAGCACTTCTTTACTAAAACTTGGCATACTAACATATTATGTATGTAACTTTGGAAACATTGAAATAATATTCAAATTCAAATTCAAAATTTTATTAAATAAAGAACAGTATTATACAGATTTTTACATTGGCCCCAAACTAGGCAAGCCTGTATCTTGGGAGCCAAAATATGGTACTAAGGAGCAGGTCTCATGATGGAGCCGGAAGGTGGCCATAGCAACTCCTCAACCAGATAAGATAGCACCATCGCGTTTGGGTTCCTTGCATATGTATTGGTATGCGACATTACTTTTCTTACGTTTAAGTCTACTCAAAGCTTGTTTTATAAAGGTTTTTTTTCTTTTAATTATATAAAGGTTTTTTTTCTTTTAATTATTTGAATTGTGCAGTAAATGCCTGCTCAAAGAAATAACGGAAAAAATCAAACTTTTCACCACAGCAGCGCTCCCGTAGTCTATACTTCGGCACCCTTGAATTTTCCGTTGTACTTAAACATAGTCTATGGCACTCAGCAAGTGTAGTTTTTTTATCAGAAAGAGATTTTTTGGCAATCGCATCAATAGGAAGACTGCCACAGATAACGAACATAACACTAATAATAATCAATTTATTTAACACTTTTATCTTTTTGTAGTTTAGATATGTAATAGTACATTACTGCAGAATCCAGTAAGTAAGCTTTCCTGGCTAAGTATGAGTTAACCGGACCGAACCGCAGGTGAGGTCCGGTTATATACGAGGCCAGGATGGCTTTCTTACTGGTTGAGGCTTGTATAATGCTTTTCTCAAAAATGTAAGAAAGTGTAACAACAAATTCGTTTAATTAATATTGAAGGTTACATTCATATTAGGGCAATTACTGATAGATATTGTGATCGATTTACCGGGGCATTTATATTTGTTTTGCTAATTCGGCCTCAGCTTTTACATCAGGAGGAGTGCCATCTATTGCCGAATCAGATTCGCTTGAACAATTTTTTTGGGATTATCTATGTTCACGCGGTAAATTAAAACACAATTGAAATCCCGCCAGACGATAAAATTGTTTTTTTTTACTAAAAAGTTTGCGTTTAGTTTTGAACATTGTTCTATTTTTACATGACATGAATGTACTAGTAAGAAAACAAAAAAGGGTTTTTGAATCTCCATGTTAATATTAGAATGGAAAGTTTTAATCCAACATTATTTATAAACTTAAATTACTAAATACAAACATAAAATCCCACACTATACTTCTACAACATTACTAAGTACAAAACGCAATGTGCGTACTTTTTCTGCGTCGCGGTAAGTGTCACAGAGTATAAAATGGATGGTTCCAAAAATATATCTATCTCATAAAATGTCAAACCAAAAAGAGAGATAAATATATATTTGGAGCCTCCCCCCTATAACCATGTTATAATGGCTAAACTCTAATCTGTGTCTGGCAAAGACCTTATACTTCTTACTACTAGACTGTGCACTATGGCGCAAAAACCGGTCCGAGCGAGAGGTCTCCCTTTGGTAGTGTGTCTCTTTCTAATGAGGTGACCATGACCAAACAGTTAACACGGACAAATTGATTGTAAAAACAACATTTTAAGTATTCCGATATGTTGATGCTACCTAACATCCCTACCTAAACCTACCTAATTTATAGTTAATAAAAAAAAGTGTTTATATTTTTTGGTATCTACATCACTAACCGTATGGTGTCGGGCGTAAAGAATTTCACCATCCCATGTTTGCCCGTGGGTGTCGTAAGAGGCCACTAAGGGAAAAACCAGAGAATGGGCAGCAGCGTTCTCTGTGCATTTGTAACAACCATACTGCGATCGCCAACCCGCCTGCAAAGCACTCCCCATGAATAGCACAAATAAAACATAGCCCCTATTGCCCGGCAGCCTGTATCTTCGATTACGGTAGGGTCGAGGTCACGGTATGGCAAGGGGTGCTAAGAATCCCGGACGAGATCCGGCTACCACAAAAATACCGACGACTGGACCTGGCAACGTACAACACGCGCACACTCCGGACTGACGAAAATAACACCGAACTCGAAGAGTAATTGAGCAGTTTACGATGGAGTATTAAAGGGTTATTTGAAGTTCGAAGAGAGTCCTCCCCGACTCAATAATCCTCAAATCTCAAGTCTCTTCAAGTTTCATTCCTCGAGACCATCATATAGATTGGAACAAAAAGCTCTCTGATCCTACTCTCAAGCTCATGAAGAAGAGGCGTTAGATGACCCTGCAGTCTTCTGACGGTGCTTTGAAATACCGGCAGCTAAATATACTTCAAAGGATCTCTATGATTTCACATATATTCCAGTTGCCTAGACAGTTGAGAAATAAAACTGCACCAATTGTATTCCACTAGGAATTAATTTGCAAATAATATTAACAGCCGCTGAATTTCACTCGAATAAAGTCCGCCAAAAAATCCGCAAACCACCATCCTACATTTAGTATTACCAGGCCCAAACATTTAAAATTACTACTCTTACTCAGTATTAATGATAATTTTTAAAAATACAACGAATTGATCAAATATAGGAACTGTAGAAATATTTATATACTTTTCTAGAAATATTTAAATGAGTGTCAAAGTCTATGAATTGTTCGTTTTGGTATAACATAAAAAGAAACATATAAAATTTTCTACTATTTCTACCAAACCCAATGATTAGTTGTGCTAGCAATAGGTCAGACAAGGACACACTACCAGCGGAAACCCTCTCGCCAGGACCGCTTTTGGTTAGCTACCGCTTATAAGGAAATAGGTAACCTAAGTGTATGACAATAGATTTCATTTTAGCTAAACAAAAAATTTTGGTACACAGTCTAGTAGTAAGAAATACGTATAAGGTCTTTGGTGTCTGGTAACATGTTTTTTTTTTCCAAGGAGATCTAAAGAGGATGACCAACTGTCCAGTAAGTAAATTACATACTTACTTACTGGACAGTTGTGAATAAGTCTCCAGTAAAGTTCACTATCTGGATACTTTTTAGAGATGTTACGGCAACATTACATACCATTTTTGAGAAAAAAAATATACAAAGGAGATTACCAATTTTGTCAGGGATTATGGGCCCCTTAAAAAAATGTAGTGCTTTAATGATTTTTGTTGTATATTGTAGAAAAATCAATTTACATTCATAATTAGAAAACATTTTGCAATATCAAAATGTTGATAATGAACATGGATTTTCACGAGATATAACTAATTTTCTGTTCTAGACATTAATCCTTATTACAGTGTAATAAGGTGCATACAAAAGTCAAAATGTAGTAACCTGGTCTGCTATTGTCCGTGCATATAAAGTAAAGCACAAACACAAAGAATAAATCCGATTTTTAGGATAATATTTAAATCGTATCTACGATACCTCATAAGGGGCCTGTGTGTGGGCAATCTATTTTAACTAACTTAGCCCTTTGCTTGTATGTGGGTCTGAGAATTCGATCTGCAGTTTTCCGTCGGAAAAAAAATAGCGCCAAGGTTTCATTCCCCCGACAAATTTTATTGGTAAGAGTAGTTTTTTTATTAGATTAACCCCTTGAGTTCCCGAAACGTATATCCACGCGAAACACAATGGCTTTTTATGTACAATTTTTTTGCATTTCATTAGGTTATGACCAATGGATTGCTTTCAGGAAAAAAAAAATCTTAACCCTGTTTTTCTGTCTGTTTGTAGCTATGATGTTAAGGAGAAGAATTTTGTTTTATTTATTTATTTACACACAAAACACTTAAAAGATAAAGTACATATAAAGATAGAATAGCACAAAGGTGCTGCTTAGGTATTTCCAGGTATTTCCATTAGGTGATTTTCCAGGCGGTGCCTAAAAAAAGTTTTGTTACTGTACAATTGAAACTATGGTTCCTTAGTTGAAATAATAAGCCTAAACTGCAAGCTTACAACTGAAACCCTACAAGCGAAACACGCCCGAAAAAATCCCATAAAAAGCACTATCTCTAAATACCAAACAAGATTCAACAGCTCAAACATATAATACGATATAATACAGTGAATAGCGGCGTATTTATACGAAGGCAAACATTTACGACAAAGTAATACGCCCGATGGCGGCTGGTACATTTTTCAGAGTAACAAAGCGAATATTGGAGAGACTCCACAAAGGGCACGCGGTGGCTCTGGCATGCTGAGGGAGGTGGGCGTGTCGATAAGTGAGGTGTCGATAGATCGGTGGTTGAAGTTGTGAATTAGAAGAGAGGTAGCTATGTCACGGGGTACCAGGGCTAACAGAGAAAAGTTGGTTCAAATAAAAGTTACTAGATGGCGCGATATGCATCAGTTCACTCATAATTAATTTTGCTAGAATTGATCATAAAAATTGTAAGTTCTTTTTTGATCAACTCTCCGAAGAACAAAATTATGAAATATTGGGCTCTTAATTCACATTTCAAAGATTATTTGAACGGATTATTTGAAATAGATTCCAATAAATAGATGGCGCGGTTTTAAATTTCTGAGGCATGCCACTCGATTTTTCAAATTTGTATTGTAACACATTTTGGTACAATGGAACTGTAAAAACTTGCAAATCGTCACTGTGTTTACAGAAAAAACATGGTCACGAACCGAGAAAACCCTTTTAATTGCAAGTCGCTGCTGACACCATCTATAGCCGTGGAACAAAACCGAACGCGATAGAAGTACTTATAAAAATAATCATCTTAATCAGACGAAAAAGCTAGTTACGTCAGCACGGTTTTGTTTGTTTTGTTTTGCTATGTATAGTTTTGCCAGCAATCAAATTAAGCTTACTTCTTTAGCTTCATTTACGATTATACTTCTGGTCATATACGCACGCAGGTTATGAGTAGTAAAAAGGCGTGGGTTTCTGTATATGTGCAAAATAAGCACTAGATTTAGAAAATACGATCACTTAAAATCCTAATCTTAGAACTACGTTTAAAGTTTAAAAAGAAAACTAATAGAAATAAAAATTCTGACTTGGATAGGACGTTATGCGATCGTAAGAATGGATTGTCAAGTTTGCAGTCACTTTTACAGTTACTTCAGCCCTGCAGCACTTGCTATGTACTTCGATGCAACGTGATTAGTAGTGATCAGAAATATAATAGAAAATACTAAGAAAAAAAAGAAAATATAGATAGACAAAAATAAATTAGAAATGAAATAGAAATGTTGATGATATTGTGAAATGTGTATTTTGAGACTTTTGATTTATGATTTGGTGAATATTTAGAGCTCCATGGCAATGATCTATCACTCTCTTAAAGCATCGCGTGAAAATTCAGCAGAAAGTGAAAATTCCCTCAAGGGATATGTCCGCAATAAAATTAAACAAAACTACACTTTTCACAAGTTTCCATTTATCGACATCTGCATCCCATCCCTAGCATCTGACTCAGCTCCCTCCCGAGTGCCTCATAGTTACATACGTAGGTGTAATTGTTGGTAAGTACATTTTTCTTTGAGGTTACTCTCTATTAAAGGCTCAAAGTGAAATGGGACGCAATGGTTCCTACCTCAAAGGTGTACCAAAGCCCCAAAGGTCGGCCTACCTTAATTGTTCCTCAATTATTATGAATTTCATACGAGCTTACGAGGTAAAGTCAAAGGCTGAGTGGAAATTATGGATAGGTGGGTTGCTGGGTCCCGGTGGTGACCATGGAATAGGTTCCTGAGTGTGTGGATTGTTCAGTCCTATTTATAGAGCAGGTAGGGCCTGCTGTTTTTAGAATTAGGCTTTGACCAGGTCTTTGAAGGACTTGTCAGATACCGATTTAAGTTATGCAAAAGATTGTCAGGTTTCAAGTAAGTTTGGCGATTTGTGAAAACGATTGTGAATATATTTTAAGCATACGAACCTGTTCTAATAATAAAAAGTTATCTGGTGAATAAATTTAACTGTGTTTAAGGATAGCAAAAATATATTGATTCAAGATAAACTAAGAATTTTGCACAAATTTCTCCGACGGAAATGCGTCGAATTTTCAAACCCACGCGAAGTTTATTCATTAAAATTAATACAAAAACTGTTTTTGTGCTTTTTATTTTGCAATCACACTAATAATATAAAGGCGAAAGTTTGTGAGTGATAAGATAGATAAACTATTTATTTAGTGCACACAAAAGAAACAGCACAACAAACTAAATCACAATATTTTTACAAGCTTTTATTTAACTTGCAATGTATATCTGTATGTTTGTATGTGTGTATGTAAGTGTGTTCGGGTCAAATCTTGCAACTGAATTTTAAATCAGTAATCCTCCACCGATTAAGATGAAATTATGCATACACGTTTAGTTTGGATGACAATGCATGGTAAGCTAAGTGACGTCATTCTAAATTCAATATGGCTGACAGCCCAAGATGGCGGTCTAGTTATTTTCTGTACACTGGCATGATATGGGTATCAAATGAAAGGGTTTGCTGAGAAGTATACGAAAAAGAATATATAATTTAATCTGAAATGTATGTAATATAATAATGTTTTTGATAAAGATTTTTTATTTTTTTATTTACATTTAAGTAGGTATTTGAAAACAATTTAAGGTGCCAACATACAAAAAAAAGAAACAGGAAAATACAGTTTGTATGTGTGTTACTCTTTCACGCAAAAACTACTGAAAGGATCTGGATGAAATTTGGCGGGAGATAGATTATAGTCTGGAATAGCTTTTTATCCCGGGAATATGTTCCCTTGGGACAATTTTCGACGTTCACACTGGCGAAGCCGCTGGCAGTAGCTAGTCACTAATATTACTCAATATTCCCATCACAATAAACTTCAAAAACTCATAAAATCAAAACAACTGTTTACAAAACATCTGTAGTAAATCCAGCCCCTGCTTAATAATTAATTTTCTCATAATAAAACGTTAATAATCCTCCGTAGTACGAACAGTTGCTTACCCTACTGTAAATATTTACACTGCGTCATGTGTTTACTATGATTTCGTATCGTAAATCTCTTTAAAGGTTGTCTTTATAAAATATGTGGCGATATGACGGTGTTCTCTTGTGATGTGAGATTGTGAGCAGATGTAACCTGACTTCGTCGTATATTGAACAGTTAGTTAGTACCTAAAAATCTTAAATTCGCCGGCAGACAACGCAAACCAGCATTGAATTTGACACATGTCTTCCGTATAACAAGGAAGAGAACTAAGATTTTTTATAATTCCGGAAATTAATTCGCTGACAGGCAATACGCAGTCTAAACCACTGGGTTTAGAGAGCAAGGAATTGTGCCCATGGTGTTTGTTTTAACAAGACTGAGGACTAAGAGGAGACATTTCGAGTGGACGTTCGTAATTTTGTAAGGGCACTTAGGCCCTTTGAAAATATGGTTGTATCTTGATGAATTTGGTTGTTAATTTTAGAAAAAAAAACACGTTATATTCATGATTACAAAACATTTTTTATTTATTTTTCGGGTTTCACGAGATATAATGATGTTTCTGTTCTTGAAATGAACCCTTATTACAATGCAATAAGGTGCTTACAAATATACAAGTGAAGGAACCTGATCTGTTGTTGTCTGTACAAGGACACGGATGGAAAAAATCACAAAATTTTAATCCTATTTTTGGATAATATTGAAATCACAGATAGTTTATAAGGGGTCTGTGTATGGGCAATCTCCTTTCGTCAAGCATATGGCTTGGCATCAAATGAACCATTTTTTTAAAGATGTAAAGGTGCTTAACTATGATGCTTACCTAGTTCAAAAAATACCTAAAAGTCAAGGTATTAATAGGTATCAAATAAAATATGCTATTTGATACGCTACGATATTCTGAAAAATTAAGGCTGAAAGGAAAACCCTTGTGGTCGTTTATTCCCCTCAATACTTAGATAAATGAAAATTAAATGCTACGAATATTAAATTTCTATAGGAGGTGTAAAGAAAAAAAGATTTCCTTATGAAACAATTTCCCTCCACCTTAAAAAAAAAGGGGCTCTAAGTAAGTTCCATACAAACAAGACCATACCTCACTGCTCATACGCAAACTCATAATAACACTAGTGTTTAACAAACATCGAAATCCATAAACAATGAAACTTCCATTTATATCATAACCAATACTTATCGTTACGAGCATTAACTGAGAACGCCATCTGTCGGCAGATTTGAACACCCAACGAGTGCCAACTTATTAAAACACTCCAACTTACAAAAGTACAAGCGATTTTGAATCTTATTGCCGGAAGATAGGGGTGGTGAGTGAGTTTAGGGAGGTGAAAAATATGTTTGTTAAATATTAAAGTCAAAATGTAGAGATGAATCGCGGGTGGTCATACCAGCTGTGAATGCTGTGATGACACCGATGCGCGGTGAGCGCTAAAATGTTTGTTGGGGTGGTTTTGAATGTGGCATGTATAATATCAGAAACTGCCAGTGTAAATTTCCTAGATACACTAGTACCCTTCATGGCTTATTTCACCAAATTTTGCGGACTATCTGTAAAAAAAAATACAAATTTATCTTTCTAGGTTGTCAAAATGTTTACAGGGATTTTGTTTAAAAAAATATATAATTTTTACACGATAAGCAAAAATGATGGCTGGAGGAGGGCATGAATTTTATAAATTTGTATTTAACCAGGCACAGCGATTTACTGCCAGTACCAGCACTGCCAGCGGATAGCGTTGTTCGTATGTCTAGTGATTAAAATGATTTTTTCAAATATTTATTTATTTTTAACTGGCCTTTTCTTCGGCCAGAGACTTAGCATTGCCATCCAACGTGGCAATGCTGCCAGCATTCTGGGCACGTTTCCCATTGACATCGATGTGGAGGAATATTTTGATGCACAATTTTCCCTTTCCTCTTTGTATTTGTATATAGGCGAGCGATTTTTTTTTTAGAATGTTTTATATAATTTCATATTTTATTTAGTCTTTTTTTATATACAGAGCTGCATTTAAATATACTAGAGGTCGTTTTTTTTTATTTACATATTCATGTAAATATACTACAGGTCTGCATCAATAATTGATTTGGACGTCAATTATATATGCGCAAGGTAAAGTACTTACCTACTACCACTTTATTTTGACACGCAGCAGCATTTTAGCGGCCCGCCCGATCTACTAAGTACCGACCAGGAATCAAATCCACTATGATCCGATTCATTAAACACTTGCACGGAACAAGTGTCCGTAATAGGATTATTTTTTATTCGGGACTATGACACGTGGTGGAAGAAATTATTTGGATAAAAACCCTTCCAATTAAAATTAACAACAAATGGTCTCCACGACTCTACAATAGCCCTAGACCGAAGTGTAGTATTATATTATCTGTGACCGAAGTAATAGAATGATTCTAGCTGACAATAACTTCTTTGGAAAAATATAAAAGTCACACAGAACATTTTTGTGATATAGATACAAATTGTATTTGTATAGGAAACTTTAATGTCTTCCCCACAAAACAAAAAAAAAACTTCTTTTCTGTTCTGCGGTCCCTATTCCTAAGTAATTTATCATTATGTTTACCCATTTGTATTTAGTTTCAATTTGCATTGCCAATCAAAATAACTGTACCCACACGCAAATTAATTATAGTGATTTTTTTCTACCTTAATAAAATGAATAGTTTTATTTTTAAACAAACTTTTTTTCGTATTCTTCTCAGCAAACCCTTTCATTTGATGCCAATATCATGGGCACAAAAAATAACTAGTCCGCCATCTTCGATTGTCCGTCATATTGGATTTAGAATGACGTCACTTAGCTCACCATGCATTGTCATACAAACTAAACGTGTAAGCAAAATTTAATCTTAATTGGTGGAGAATAATTGCTCTAAAATTCAGTTGCAAGATTTGACCCGAACATACTTACAAACATACTTACATACATAGATACGAGTACATTGCAAGTTAAATAAATGCTTGTAACGTATGCCATCGCGGACTACTCTGTACATCATTAAAAGAGGAATGTCTCACAGTACATTGTACGTACAGTGTAGTACATTGTTTTGTTATATCTCAAAGGGATTAAGGTCTATCCACACATATCAGGGCCGTGCCCGGGACGTGGACGGACCGTGCCCCGTCAGGGGCTCAAAAAATATAGTTGATTACATTTTATATGAACTCGTTCACACACGTCCGTGCACGGGCCAGTGACGTTTCTTCAATGATTGGGCCCGGCCCTGTCACGTCCCGGGCACGGCCCTGATATGTGTGGATCATGTGGATAGACCTTTGCGTTTTCGATGAAAGCTCACAGGCGGCTTAACTTTTGCCCTATTGGATTTAGAATTAGAATGACGTCACTTAGCTAACCATGCATTGTCATCAAAACTAAACGTATATGCAAAATTTCATCTTAATCGGTGGAGAATAACTGCTCTAAAATTCAGTTGCAAGATTTGACCCGAACACACTTACATACATACATTGCAAGTTATATCAAAGCTTGTAAAATGAAATAAATTTAATAAAATTCCATCCTTACAGACAAGACAAAATTAGTATTTATTTATGCAACCAATAAAACCATAATAACCCACGCTATTCTGAAATATCACGCCCATGCCATTTGGGGGTTAACAGAAGGGGTCTAAACGATCGGGTATTTTGTCAGGACAGACAATAAATTAAGGTATTAGTACGTATTGAACATATTGATATTTGTCAGTTGAATCGGCTACTTGTGGCATATGGACACACTATTAATTATTATGATAGATTTACTGGTTTTATTGTAGAGTTTGGATTAAGTAGGAATTTGAGTAGATGTGGTCTGATGATTCGCATTTATTTGAAAACTAATTTCTGTCTGTATATTTTAAAACTAGATTCTGCCAGTGGCTTCACCCGCGTGAAAGACAAATATGATCCCGAGGAACCATATTCCCGGGATGAAAAGTATCCAATGTGTTATTCCAGACTTAAAATCTATCTCTGTGCCAAATTTCATCCAGATCCGCAGGCTTATTGCGTAGCTTTTGCAAGAGCAAAACAATCGATCTAAGGCTTTGTCATAAAAGTCGGAATTACCTGCAGTGTAGGTATGGTAGGTCCTACACAATCGTTTGCTAATCGCTCGCTGTTTGTCAAATGAACTTATTTAAAAAAAAAACCGCCAACAACTCCAAAACTTTTGTATTGAAGAGCAATTATTGCACAAAAATCGCTATCGTTTTGCTCTTGCAAAAGATACGTAATAAGCCTGCCGTCCAGCCGTTTGAGCGTGAAGAAGTAACAAACATAAATCAACAACAAGTAACAAAAACAACAATAAAGGAACATAATTAATAATAATAAATAAACATACAAACACACCCACACACACGCACTCATAAACTTTCGCCTTTATAATATTAAGTGTGATAGCCAAACATTTTGTCTAGCAATTGCTGTCGCTCTGCTAAGCAAAGGCCTCCCTCAAGCCCATCCAGACATTCGCGTCTCGAACCAGCCCTCATACTACGCATCCAAATCATCTCGCTACCCTTTCTGGGTACCTTTACCTCTTCCCACCGTGTGGAGACCAGCCCAGCGGTCACTTGCATGCGACTAGCGTGATCCGCTCAATGCCTGGGTTGAGTTGTCCCTCTGCAGGGCAAATTTACGGCGGAGAAATGAAAAGAAGAAAGGGAGTTCTTCTTTTCATTTCTCCAGGCCATTTGGCAATATTAAAAAGGGTTGCGTGCATACCCAGCGAGCCCAATTGATTTTAGCTACCTACCAAAATACAGCTGATAGTCCCTAACTAGGGACAGATCACAGATTGTAGTAGAAAGAGAAGAAAAAATTAGGTAATAGTGTAACTTCCGGAGACTACCGTTTACAAACATTTAGGTAAAAAAAATAGGCAAATAGATTTACTTCTTTATAATAGGGAATTAGCTAGAGGCAAGAAACACAGGACCGCTCGACAGATCGATCTGGCGATGCTTGGGAAAGAAAAGCCTTCCCCAAGAATCGCCAGCTCGATGGCTTTTGGTCCTGCTGTGGATGTCTTTCGGCTGAAATGGTTAATAGTAGAGTTGCCGCGAATACTCGCTATTATTCGGTATTCGGCATTACTCGTCATTTTTTTTATATTCGTCGAATACCGAATAATAGCTAGTATTATTCGGCATTCGGCGAATAGTCGTCGAAAATAAACTTTTAACGAACAAAAGAACTAATGAGTTAAAAATAATATACTTTTTAATTATTTTCCTTAATAAAACAATACACAATATCAATTATTATCTGTAATATGTGCCTGTGCCTATCATATTCATGAAATTAAATTAGTAAGGCTTTTTAATTAATATTTAAAATCCAACAGAGGCAGATTGTGGTGCAAAAAAAAATTTTTTTCTGCACGTTTTTCCTCGTAAATTAAACCTGCCTCGGAAAATAGTCTTTCTGAATAAACAGAGCTTGCTGGTGTGATTAAGTATCGTTTAGCAAGCTTACTTAAAATAGGAAATCTATTCTTATTGGTACTCAAAGCCCACCATTCATATGGGTTTCTTTTTCTGTCAGCCTTTGCTAATGCGATGTAGTTGGCGATTTACTAAAGAGAAAGACTTGTACAAGAAAAGGGTTGCCAGCATTTAAAAATGGAAAATTAAATTTACCACATATATGTAGGTATGTATAACATGAAACAGATTTCTTTAACTTTATTGTTTTCTTTTCTCACAACCTTAGAAGAAATTAGAAATATTTTTAATGTGTTTAATGTTTTTTTTTATGTCGATTAGTAATGTCGAGTTATTCGACTATTCGCCAAAGTGAATGGCGATTAATCGATATTCGACTATTCGCTATAAACACTATTCGCGGCAACTCTAGTTAATAGGCAGTTATTATTACGAAGGGAGGTCCAAATAATCGCGAAAAAATTTCCTTAAAAAAAAAGATGTATTTTCAGGAACGTATTCCGCGGTCTTTTGGTCTCCCTAATGTAAGTAGGTTAAACGTAAAGTTTAGAAAATGTATATCATTATCAACATCTTTACTACCCTTATCAATCGATATCACAAGTATTCACCAACTTTCTTAGTTATTTGTGTTTACTTGAATTTATTCACCTCTTACTTTTATGAAAGCTTTGAAGAAAGTTCCACGGAAAAATAAATAATGTTGAAATATGAACTTTATCAAAAGTATTTATTTAGTTTCCTTAACTATGCTGAATCATCCCTAATATTAAAGTTAAAAGTCATTGTAATCTAACTCAAATTGCTTGATAGATCAGTGATTTATGTGTTTACCCAGATTTGGGTATTTGTTGTCATTATTGTATTATTGCGGTCAGTGTGGGAACTGGACAATATTGATAGATATTATTATAATTAAGATTATGGGGTTTAGAAGTTGTTCTATCTGAAATCTGCTATCTAACGTGCTTGGACACTAAACAGAGTCAAGATACTTAGCTCATGATTATGAAAATGTACCTATTGGGTAGATAATTTGCTCAGTTGTTACTGTTTCAGTACAAGAGGAAAGATACTTGTTCTGTTTTAGAATAGGTCTCAAATATATGTTTACAACTAAATCTAAAAAGCGCGCGAAGATTGTGCTCTATGGGTAGGGAAATTCACGAGATTTCCCGACGGCAGACGGCGGCGGCGGCGGCGGCGGAATATTGAAAACGGATCGAATAGATTTTCTGATCCGACGGTACATTAAAATCAGAAAATGTAAAGTCGTCACAATCTAAGAAGTCCGTTGACGTTTCTCATTTTACATGTCGCGATAACTTTCTACGTAAGAAATTGAAAAATCAAATTCATAATCCTAATGAATTACCATGTTACCCATACACTACCACAACGAGTATCATTCGCAAGCATCAAGTTTAATTATTATTAAGTATTTTTATAGCTGTCAAAACCGGGCCTTGTATTTTTTGACAACTTAATTGATGATGTTTTTCATATCCTGATGGAGTGTGTCCAGAATGAAAATGCAAGAATCAATGTCTTTGGGCGCTGGAAAATTTACGATAGTGTCATTAATTTATAATACAAACCTCGCTTCAGCTAGTTTTAAGGTAATTTGTATTTTTTTTGTGTTTTGGGCGATGTGGTCGCTAAGCGTCAAAGCCATATTATATCCAAATAAAACAATAGTTTTTAAAAGTGATTTAAAGACTGTGGAGAAAAAAAAAGTGTGATGCAACAAAATTACATATCTTTCTTAGTTTTTAGAAACAAGAAAATCTTTACTTCCTTTGCGCCAGTTAGCGCAAAACGACTGGGATAAAATACGTAGCCATTTTTAACCCCCGACGGAAAAAGAGGGGTTTTATAAGTTTGAGGTGTGTTGCTGTGTATCTGTGTATCTCTGTATCTGTGTATCTGTGTATATGTGTGTCTGTCTGTGGCATCATAGCGCCTCAACGGATGAACCGATTTTGATTTTGTTTTTTTTGTTTGAAAGATGATTGTATCGAGAGTGTTCTTAGTTATGTTTGAATAAAATCGGTTCAGCCGTTCAAAAGTTATGCGCGTCTTACTGTTTAGATCGTGATGTTTTCGCAAGATAAATGTGTCGGGGGTTTTTTAAATTTTGAAATTTTACTTGTTGGTATCAATACCATCGATCACTAATAAAATAGGTAGGTAATAGAGATAATATTTATGTGATCTAGCAGCGACCAAACGAAGCCAACCGATAAACAATTATCTTAAGTTCTTATCTTGACGTCAGATGTCATCAAAGAAAATAAATAAAAAGCAAAGATTATTCCTGCCTCTCAAAATAAAATTATCAACAATCAAATGTTCCACACAACTTTAAATGGCATGAAATCAAATAAAAACGGGCGATACACAAATAATGCCGTTTTAAACGCACCACTTGTAATAAACAATAGGTTTTATTGGCGCCAAAACCGGGGTGCGTGCCCGCCACTTGACCATCTGTGAGTTTTTTTTTATTCAATGTAATAGCAATGGTCGAACTGCGTTCAGCTTTATGAATTCATTTTTTGAATTATCATTTTGAAATGCTCTGCTAATGAAAATATCTCAAGTATTGGAAAATGTAGAAGAGTTCAGTCGTGTAAACAAAACATTATTTTAAAGGAGAACGAATGTGCCTACAATTATTTAGCCAGACTTCAAACGCATCACTGCCCTCACTAATTTTTTATTAGTTATAAAAGATGTTCAGGCACCCCCAGTACGATAAGCTTGATTGGGCAGATACAGCTACTTATAAATAGCTCCTCTCGGCGCAGATCCCAAAATTGGGATTAGAACAGCATCAACAATCACGTTGACGATTTTAGGTCTTCTCTCCCTGCCTGCCAAACTAATGGGTTGAAATTCAGATCCTAACGTAATTATTTTCTTCATTATGGTGTTTTAAGGCTTGATTGATTTACTCAACTTTCATATTTAAAATATTAGTAGGAAATAGAATAGGATAGGATTACCTACTTATAACCTACCGTCTGGTAAATCGTTCGTTACACATTAGTGATAGAAATTTAAGTCGGCACTTTAGCCACCTTCAAAACTGCTGTGGCCCAGTTATCTGACCCTCTGTTATGTTTAATGAAATACGAGGTTCCTTCACCTGTGCTTCACGCGTATTGTTAATTGTTTTTCGAGGAACACTAACAAAACTTGTTCTAATTGTGATAAGAGACGGTAACACTAACAGAGCCGTTTTGTTAGCTGCAGTGCTGTGTCAGCTAAACTTTAAATAAGCAAAGCCAGAACCGCGACTGTTGGTGCTTACACACACGATTGCGTATTCAGTAGGCCTTCCTTTGTTGTCTACGAAATAATATTTTGTTAGCTACATACTCGTATTATACTAAGTAATAAAATGAAAGGGCAAAATGGATTAAGGGATCCAGTTCCTGTGCAAATACTAGTAGCAATTTAATGTTTAATGCCAACGGAACAAATAACGTGAACAAAACAAAATGGTCATTACCTTCTCCACTGATGACGTAGACCAACCGATTCTACCTACCCACCCCAAGCATTTCTGCAGCTGTTGTCGGTTGGTGCGCTGCTAGCATTCGGAGGACTCCTACCTTGACTAGAAGATCCTAACTTGGATCCTGATATGGCTGCCTCGGAATGTTTTTAATTATTTATTGTAAGTATTTTGGGGTTGTATGTTTTACTCTGGACATTTTTACGTGCACGTCTTTCGTCTACATCGTTCTCACTTACTATGTAATTTTCCAACAAACAAGAATTTAACCAAATATGTACTTTGCTACATGTAAATTGAAATTTATTGATAGAAAAGAGTGTCCGTGGAGTTTCTTGCACGTTCTTCTCCATAGAGACCACATAGAGACCTCAGAGGCCTTAGTGCGAGTTTATAATCACGCTCACTCGTGATACGTAAACGATCTCTTATGTCAAAATGTATACAAAAAAAGTGGTTTCTCCTTACCGTCACCAGACGGCGCTTATCCAGTTTCAATACAAAATGATGTTTACGTATCACGAGTGAGCGTGAGTAAAAATAAGTAAAAACTCGCACTAAGGCCTCAGACCAACAAAAAAGGATAGACGTAACGTCGCGAACATCAAAAGTGAAGCCACTTTTTTATCTACGTGTGTTTGGAAGGGTTGCCATTTGTTGATTTTTTTCCCTATAAAATGGGTAATAATATTATTGTGTGGGTAGGATAATATTGTTCGAGTAAGATATTGTTGAGTATGGTATTGAACCTCAAAAGTAAACGATTAAGGTACATTATTAATTATAACTCACGAAAAAGAAAATTTTTTTTTGTTACATCAAAGTCAAAGTCAAAGTATTTATTCGTGTGCTTTTTGGTGATACAACAGGTCTTACAAAAATTTTATGGTAACTCAAAAAGCTACCCATTAGGCATACACGTTTTAACAATATCAGAAATTAAAATTGATACTGATTACAGAAATTAATATTGATACATCGCAAAATCTATTTAAAAATAAACAATTAGAAAGTGGCTTTACATGCTTATGATTTGGAGATCACCTTTTATGCAACCCTTGCTTGTGTTAGGAGACTTCACTCTTCCGCTTAGCAATATCCATTAATTTGCAATTTAATGCAAAAAAAAAAAAAAAAGATAAGTTTTAAATAATAGAAAAAGCAAACTTTATGTGAACGAGCGTTATACAGAGAAAAAAAATGCGCGAATTTGAAAAAACACTGCATATGTTTAATCATTGTGTTGATGAAATCTATTTTTTTTTTTTTTACATACCTTTTTAGGATATCCGTTTTTGGTCACACGGCGAAGTCCACGATTAGTTGTGTAGAGGTCGTTATTATCAAAATGATCGGAACAAACCACGCTGGTTTTCGATGGCAGCCATTCTGGATCATTCAGACTATTTCTTATAGGTACTATCCATTTTCTTTTTGTTTCATTATTATTTGGAAATCTAAAATATTAAAATAACATAAAAAAGAAAACAGGAATATAACTCGAAGTAAGAAATCATATTAAATTTGTTTAATGGAATGGGGTAATTTGAAATCATATTATGGCAACCCACGCTCTTTATGTCACTGATTTCGTTCGTTGAGGTTTTTTGTTCCAAGGAACCTAAAATTCATAGTATATTTAATAAATAAACGATGTTATTTCAAGTACCTACTTACTTGTGAAATGTGATTCCGTGAGACATTTTATGTGCTTTGCTATTGTTTTTACAAGTTTTCACTACACAGGAAGGCATAATTCTATTTTTTTTAAATATATGTTAACTAGACGACGACTCGTAACGTACTAAGAGCGATGAGCATAGTTTTAGTGCAGGTGTGTGCGTGAGAGTGTATCTTTACTTGGAGGAGCATAGTTTTGTGGCTTCACTAATGATGTTCGTGACGTTACGTCTATCTTTTTTTGTTGGTCTGAGATAGAGACCTACTGACGCTTGCGAATGGGCAACCAGCTTCATTACTTTTTTTTTGTTGACAATTCAAAAGTAGCTTTAACCTTTAAATGGTATAATTGAAATAAAGTATTTTGTTTGATTGATAGATTGATACCTAGGTGAAACCAAAGTATCGGAATTCAAACTAAAAGAATCCAACCACGAGCCTAACGTTTTTCGAACTGTGTTGATCGGCTTCCGGATACGGTGTAATCGGATGCATCTGAATACCAGTAGGTACGACTATTATCGGGCGACTATTAGGAGCGACTATTTATCTGACCACTACAACCCAATTTCTAACACGCAAGTTAAGTTCTTTGACATATCGACGGGTTGTCAAAGAACTTAAATGTACAGACCTACAATAACGCATAGTATTCATCTTCAATTAAATAATCCATTCCATATCTTTACCCATCATAATTCATTTAATTAAAACCCCCACAACAATTACACACAAATAAAACTATCTTCCCTTTCAAGTTATTAGACAGCAACAATGAATTCAAACAAATTAAACATTATTTAAGTGTAATGCATTTTATTGTCAGCACTTTACCCACTAGTGAGGGGACGCAAGGGATTAGAGCATCGCTTGCAATAAAGGGGCGGTTTTGATCGCAGCTCGTCAGGGGTGAAATTTATAACTGTGGTCAATTGGTGTGTGATGAACGGTTTTATTAATATCTTCTGATGTAAGTTTTTTTTATTGTTTCTGGTTTTATTGTTTGGTCTAGGCTTGGCAGATTACATTTTCTTTTGTCCTAGTTTAGGTATATAGATCGGCAGCGTTACAGTTACAGGTTACAGCTTACAGCCTACAAAAAGTAAATTGTAACTACATAACTATCTCCAAAGTTAGGCAGGCCAAGTGTACTGAATATTGCACCTTCTTCTATTCTTTGATTTCTTGCTTGTTTTGTTGGACTTGGGGACCTTGATACAACGTGAAGGAAATGCTTTGGGTTATTCTATTTATTTGTGTTGGTAAATAAAATACTTTACCGCCATCTATCGGCGTTTAGGTTGAAGCAATACTAACTGTCGGAATTATTACTGCGAAGCGTATTGCGTAAAATGAAACGAATATTTTACGTTCAGAAGTTTGAAATGCCAAGCACTGAAGCGATTTTTTAAAAGGAACTGAAATGCTATTATACTAATTTATACTACTTTGTATTTAGGAACAACTTAATCAATTTGGGTATCTTTGATGACCCAAATTGAGTTAAAGTTAAATGCAAAAACTTCAAAACATTTTTGGTAGATTTAAAACTTTATAATTATTCTTAGTATTTTTGAACTGTGTGCAATACGGAATTGTTGACTGACGTCTGACCTGACAGTGACATGACATTGAATTTAAGTTGAAATGAACAGTTGTCAGGTTTTGACAAGATGTCATTGTCAAGTCAACTTATGGCGGCAAAATTTTTTTAGTCTTATTTTGATTTTAAGAGTTTTTCACTATAGAGTTGATAATTTTAGTCTTTCTTTGGTAGTGTTGTTGGGTTAGCAGTTAGTTTTATTGGTATTACGAGTTTTCTTGAGTTAAGTGTTTTTATTAGTGTGAATTTCAAACAAGATTTTTCTTGGTGTTTGTGTTCTAACATCCAGGGTTTGTATGAACCTATATCTTTAATAGATTTAATTTTTTTAACCGGTATCCGTCATGGATAACAAGAAACCCCCTGACCCTCCCGATCCCTTTGATTACAGTCCGATTCTAACCATTACTCTCCCCGATGACAAAATTGATAACGCTATGGACTCCGAATCTGCGCAAAGAAAAAGACCCGCATGCTCGCCCCCCGCTACTCCCATCAATCCTCCGAAACAATCCAAGCATACGATAGGCAGACACACATACAACTCAAGAGATAACGCACCATATGTAGTTCACGTGTCCCTAAAAGATGGACAGACCTCTGGCACTGTTTTACATCCTGTTAAGTTTGGTATGTTCCTCACAAATAATAACTTTGCTAATGTTATTCTCGGAAGCTTGAAACGTTTGGGGCGAAATAGACTCGCAGTAAGTTTTAAGACTCACCTGGATGCGAACAGTTTTCTAATAAGCCCAATACTGACATCCCATGGATACATTACTTCTATCCCTATATATAACGTTACGCGCATGGGTCTCGTCAGAGACGTACCTATTGAGTGGACAGAAGAAGAGGTCATTGAAAATATCAGGGTTCCCACTGGATGCGGTCCAGTTATTAAGGCCAGGAGAATGAACCGAAAGGTGAGTTCTCCGGGCGTTACTGAGTGGAAGCCCACTCAAACCGTCATTCTTACCTTTGATGGCCAAGTTTTGCCAAATCGTGTTTATTGCTTCTACTCTACTCTCCCAGTTGAAAAGTATATGTACCCAACTATTCAATGTTTCAACTGTTGTCGTTTTGGTCACACACGCACTGTATGTCGCTCACAACCACGCTGTTTTAAATGTGGTGAAGACCACCTAGGTGATGGCTGCCAAGTCCCCACTGAATTTGGCTTTTGTGTTTCCTGCTCTGGAAGTCACTATGCCACCGACAAGTCTTGCCCGGAGTTGGGTCGGCAAAAAGGAATAAAAGCACTGATGGCTGAGAAATCAATCTCTTATGCAGAAGCAAGTCAGGTATTCCCACAAGTTTCAAGATCGTATGCTGAAGTAATTAGATCATCTCCAAAAACCAAACCTATAGCCAGTCCTCTTCTGTTCCCCAGTTCAACTCCCCAAACTCCAAAATCACACCGCAAAACTGTATTTATCAAACCAAAATCCCATGCCCCCCTGTCACCTAGTTATGATAAGCAAGCTCACCAAGCCCTTATTCAAGACTATTCATTCACTCCTGTCCAAAATGGTGGTGCTTACCCTCGGGCAAGTACTAACAGTCCTATTTCTTCAGAAAGTATTTTAAATATTATATCCAGTATGCTAATGGCTATATTAGCAAACCCTGCTCATTCACTACCTGACCACGTTGCCAACAAATTGACATCTATAATGAATTATATTCACAATGCTCCCCCTTCACCTTCTTCAGTGGAACGTCAGGAGTATTACTCCCAGGAAACATGATTTACTTTTCCTCATTAATAAATTCAAACCATCAATCTGCAGCATTGCTGAGACATGGCTTCGTTCTGAAAGTAATTTCAGAATCCCATGTTTCAATGGTGTTCGACATGATAGATCAGATGGATATGGGGGATGTGCTTTGTTCATCAATAACAAAGTATCATTCACCCCAATTCCTCTACCCTTTGTAGGTGACAACATCAATGTTGTTGCTGTTAAGGCTGAGGATATAATTGTTTTTAGTTTTTATATTGCATACCCACAAATTGCTGATCTTGATATCATAAAAAGTTTGTTAAGTAATGTACAAGGTCCATTACTTGTCATGGGTGATTTTAATGGTCACCACTATAGATGGGGGTCAGAAACCTGTGACAATTTTGGTATAGGCTTAGTGGATATATTAGATGAACTTAATTTATGTGTGATAAATGATGGGTCTGCCACACGTCGAGCTGTGCCTGGGCAAAATAACAGTTGTGTTGATTTGACATTTTGTTCATCTAATATAGCCAGCCTTTTTAATTGGAGTCGCTTGAATATGACCTATGGGAGTGATCACTATCCCATCATGGTGGAAATACCTTCCAAAATTATCCCTGATAGAATCTGTGCTCCTCTTTTAAAATATCAACTGAACTCAGTTGATTGGGACCTTTACTCAAAAATTATAGATTTGCGCGTCTCCTCTCTTCCTTCCATTAATGATGAAAATGCTCAGGAATGCTTTTTGTCATTCTCCAACATAATATCTGCTACAGCAGATGATTGCTTCCCTGCCAAAAAACTGCCAAAGGGCAAAATCCCATCTCCGCCATGGTGGGATAGGGAATGTTCTGCTGTGATCAAAGCTAGGAATGAGGCCGAAATGAATTTTAACTTAAATATGAACCTAGAGAACATCATAGCTTTTCAGCATATATTGGCTAAGTCCAGGAAACTACTTAAGAAAAAAAAAAGAGATAGTTGGCGTAGGTATTGTGATTCACTAAGTCCATCCACTCCAGTTTCAGTAGTATGGCGTAGGTTGAAATCCTTTAGGAATAATTTGAGGCCTCCCTCTGGGAGCATAATGTCTGATGAGCTTAGTCACCAGTTTTTTTCTAAATTAGCCCCAGCTTATGTTCCTGGTAAATATGAATGTGTCTCAATGAACCACCAAACAGCATCAGATGATCCTTTGGACAGACCATTTACATTGGAGGAACTTAAATCTGTCCTTGTCCATGTAAGGGACTCTGCCCCCGGGGTGGATGGATTCCCATATTCCTTCATAACCAAAGCTGGAGATAAGACCCACCAGTATTACCTGGACTTGGCCAATTACTGCTTTTCCTCTGGATATATTCCTCCTGATTGGAAGGTTCAAATTATTATTCCAATATTAAAACCTGGTAAAGATCCTAGTGATCATTGTTCCTACAGACCAATTGCTCTATCGTCCATACTCATTAAACTCTTGGAACACCTTATTAAAAACCGCCTGGAATGGTTTGTGGAGAGCAAGAAATTGCTACCAACATCTCAATTTGGCTTTAGGAAAAGTCTGGGTACAGCTGATAGTGTGGGTACCCTCACATCAGAGATCCGGTTGGCCCTTAGTAGGAATGAGTCTGTGGTAGCCGTTTTCTTAGACATTTCAGCTGCATATGATTCTGTCCTCATCCCTGTTCTTGGGCAGAAAATGAAAGAGCTGGGAATCCCGCCTAAAATTCGTCAGACCATATCAAATATCTTTTTAGACCGTAGTCTTAAATTAAGAATTCCTGGGGAGGAGTCTGCATCAAGATTAGCTTGGCGGGGCCTTCCTCAGGGATCCGTTCTTAGTCCCCCTTTATACAATATTTATACCTGCAATCTACCTTCCTGTTTAAATCTTAATTGTAAAATCCTTCAGTATGCTGATGATATTGCGTTATTGGTCTGTGGCAATTCCATTGTGGATGCTGCTCAATCTATGAATGTTTCTTTGTCCTCATTAAACCAATGGCTGTTAGATCATGGGTTATCTTTAAGTGCTCCAAAAAGTACATCAGTTGTGTTTACTCGCAGACGTATTATCCCTCAACTTGACATTAATATAGATGGCCAATTTATACCAGTCAAAGAACAGGCTAGGTTTCTGGGAGTTATCCTGGATTCTAAATTGTCAGGTGTGGACCACATTAATAATACAGTTAAAAAATGTGAGCGCTCAGTTTCGATTCTTAAGGCTCTGGCAGGTGTCTGGTGGGGGGCTCACCCATACACCTTAAAACTGGTATACAATGCTCTGGTTAGAAGCGTGTTGGATTACTGTAGCTACTTAATTGAGCCATGTAATAAAGAAGCCCTACGTAAATTCGATGCAGTCCAGGCCAAATGCCTTAGAATAGTTATTGGCGCCATGAAATCTTCCCCCATTAACGCTCTCCAGGTTGAATGTGCAGATCCTCCCCTTACCCTTCGTAGACAATACTTAGCAGATCGTTTCTTGTCAAAAGTTTTCTCTCTCTCATCCCACCCCTTACTTCCCATTTTGGAGCAAATCAACCTTTCTTTTAATGTCTCTTCTTACTGGAATAATAAATGTATTCCATTGATGAATAGGTACAGGGAGCTTAAACAACTCTCTTCGCCTGTTTGTCAATACCCTTCTCTTCCAGTATTTGCTTCCGCATATGAGGTGGTCCATTTCAAGCCAAAGATCGTCTTGGGCCTTGGTATCACTAAAAACTCCCAGGACGTAAAAGCAGAGTTTGCTCGGGCTATTCAGAGATACTGGAAGGGTTGGAATTTGTTCTATACGGATGCATCTAAATTATCATCAACGGGGTGTACAGGTGTTTCAACATACTTCCAGAACTCTAAAATAGCTCTTTTATTCCAATGTCCGCCAGAATCTTCAGTTTTTACAGGGGAATGCATCGGTATCCTAGAAGCCATCAATTTTATATTATCGCACAATATCCAAAATTCGGTTATTTTTTCAGATTCGCATAGTAGCATCCAGGCTCTAGGACAAAATCAATTAAAATCTAAAATTCACAGCAAGATTATTGTAGATATACGTAATTTACTCTTCTCTTGTCACAACAAAGGTTTAAACATTGAAATAGTTTGGGTTCCCAGCCATTCGGGTATATGTGGCAACGAGTGTGCTGACTCTCTGGCAAAATTTGCTACATCCAAACCTGTGGATAGAAAACACTATCTGCTTCATAGTTACGACTTGCGCTCAGACACCAAACTTAAATTATTCAGCTCGTGGTCAGCGGAGTGGCAAGCAAGCTCGAAACTCAAAGGGGCATATTATGCCAACATTCAACCTGACATCCAGCGGAAACCTTGGTTTTTCAAATGCCCTAAAATGTCTAGAAGAGCTGTTTCATCCTTGTGTAGGCTGAGACTCGGTCACTGCTGTAGTCCAGTATTCCTAAATAAGATCCGTGTTCGTGACTCTTCCTTGTGTGAGTGCGGCCTTGATGATGGTACATTAGACCATATCTTTTTTTCATGTCCTTCGTATTCCCACTCCTTTGACTTGTATCATATGCTTCCCAACATTAAAATCCCCCTCCCTATCAACTTCCATTCCCTTTTAGCAAATTTCTCTCCTAAAGTTATCAAACTCCTTTCAAAATTTATAATTGACAATGGCATCAAAATGTAGTTACTTTTTTTTTTATTTTTTTTTATCAATGTCTATCTTTGTTATCTACCACAAAGTTCGTCGGCTCATCTCACCGCGCTGTCGCCTCTACATGACACTGGAAGAATAAACAAAGTTCGACGGCTCGACTCACCGTGCTGTCGACTCCACATGACATCGAAAGAATAGCTCAATTCGACGGCTCGCGTCATTGTGCTGTCGTCTCTACATGACACTGGCAGAATAGTCGGCATCGGCTCAGTTGCCAAAGAAGAAAAAAAAAAAAAAAAAAAAAAAAACAGTTGTCAGCTCGCAAAAACAAAGCAAACTATTCACATTTTCACAATTAAAACAATAAACTACTTAGTTAGTTAGATAAAACACTTGCATAAAATTCTGTTAGGTTACCGACAGCCAGAAGCAATGCATTCTTTTCAAATCGGCTGTAAAATAACCCATGATGGTTGAATGTGTGGACCGGTATTTACAAAGACCGCGTGATTGGACCTATATTTCTCCCGGACCGACTTAAAGTGTTTATAAGAACAAAATCTTCGGCGAAATGATGTACAATGTACGATATGCCTCTAGCCCAGTACAGAGTGACATGGTACCAAAACTACGCCACTCTCCCCCACATGACTTTTTCTGTCCGACGCTGCCTCAACGAAACTTTGGAAACTATTGCATTGGAAGATTTGGTCCGGTGCCATGGCCATGGCCAGCTCGCTCACCAGACTCAAGGACAAGGTGTTAGCATCTGAGTGTAATACCCGAGAAATTGCATATTGAACATGCTTACCATGATGTGCAGGTGTGTGTCCAGGTCCTCACCTTTTGGCCCCGCACTTCGAACCTAGAGCTGCCCGAGCTTAAGGTGAGATGGTCCATTAATAATAATTACTACTGATTTTACTAGAATCACTATGTACTTACACAAAAATCTTGTCCCTTAGTTATTGTAAGAAATCAGACTGGCAACTTATTTTTATTGTTTTATGGGTAAAATATTCTTCACTCATTGTGTGATTTTTTTATTTCAGGCTTACAGTTAATGAGCTCCATCAAACATAACTTCTGGTGAAATGATGGCCCTAAAAGTCTGCTGGATGCCTGAAACTTAAAACAAGATGATGTGGCGACACCAGGGGAGCCTTTGTCGCCCGTGTTACTACCAATCTTACTACCAGTAGTAATACCGTTACTTTCGATTACCCTTCCTACTACTCCAGTATTGAGTTGTAAGAAGGGAAATATTAAAAAGCCCGTGTTACTACCGTAAATACCTACTTAAAAAAAACTTATTTTATTCCTAAACTAATTTATTTTTCTTTATATCTTGAACATAAAACAATTTACTTCTAAAATAAAAAAAGGAATTTCTGAGATTTCTGCGTTTAACAACTGCATCTGAATATGTCTGATATTGACGTCGTTTACAATATCGCGACTTCTCCTTTTCTTAAATTGCTGAGCAATAATTTTGACTAGGCTGTCATCACTTATAGCATTAAGAAGTCGCAATAACGTCTTATTGTTCTTATTCATGTTTTAACTTGGCGTGATAGCCCTCAAGAACATTATTTGTTCTGTGTCTCATACCGAAAACACTGAGCAAATCCAAATATTTCTTTTTAATCCATATGTGTTGTAAGTATTTTATAAATTTTTCAACAGAAAGATGCTCACTTTCTATTTTTATATAAGCCCAACAGTCCTCGAGCATTTCTCTCGGTAAAAGTGGTAATGCAGAGCACAATGAAACAATGAGATTTTCTGCTCTGCATCTGGATTTTCCCAATAAAGATTCTGCTTTTCTCCACAGGCAACGATGCCAGTGATAATAGCAGCCCACTATTTTGATATCTCCAAACAGTATTATCAGAGCGTTGATGTTCGCAATCTCAAAGTCACAGTGAAATAAGTTTGGTCTGAATTGTGGTTGCTGCGACTTTATAATATTGTACATAGTTTCATAGGTTGACTGTGACTTGTTGCATAATAGAGCAAATATAACGGGAACTGCTCTAGTCGTTTCTGCTGAACTTCCGTATTCACCGTGTATGCTCACAAGTTCTTTAAATGGTGGCGGACATGCTTTAAAGGTTGCGTCTACAAAAAAATCAGTTATGGAGTGTAATATTTGTCGTGCTTCTGGGATACAAAACAGGAGCATACGGTCTCCTTCATATAAGTAATCAGCGAGAACGATGTAATGAAACTTTTCAGGTATTTGCACATCTTCTAAGTTCGTAAAAACTGTTTTGGTAACCGATAAAGACTTATTGCGAGTTACGTAAAGAGAATGCTTTATGTTAGTTAAATGTGGATAGTTCCGAGCTGAATTATTACCGTCTTTATGAATGAATCTTTTTAATGTTTCATTATATAATTTTGGTATTGGTTTATCACTTGTAACAACTTTATTTCTCAATTTTTATACCGAAACAGCTATTTTATTCTTCTCAAAGTCAGGCTTGCATACGTGTTGTGTGTTTCGCACTACATCGCTACCCTTACATGAAAAACATAGTCAGATAGTGATTTAAATGAAAATACATAGGTACATTGCAAAACGATACAATATCGAATCTATAATAATAAAATAAATCGTATCATTATCTACAAGTAAATGTAACACATTTTGCGAATGTGACATTCTGCGTCATATTCTATTGACAGGGGGTCTATTTTTTACCCGACTGCCGAAGAAGGGCTATCACGCCAAGTTAAATAAAATCATAAATAAGAACAATAAGACGTTATTGCGCCTTCTTAATGCTATAAGTGATGACAGCCTTGTCAAAATGATTGCTCAGCAATTTAAGAAAAGGAGAAGTCGCGATATTGTAAACGACGACAATATCAGACATATTCAGATGCAGTTGTTAAACGCAGAAATCTCAGTAGGCTATGCCCTCGAGAAATTGCGCTGATTTTCCTTTTTTTTATTTTAGAAGTAAATTGTTTTATGTTCAAGATATAAAGAAAAATGAATTAGTTTAGGAATAAAATAAGATTTTTTTAAGTAGGTATTTACGGTAGTAACACGGGCTTTTTAATATTTCCCTTCTTACAACTCAGTACTGGAGTAGTAGGAAGGGTAATCGAAAGTAGCGGTATTACTACTGGTAGTAAGATTGGTAGTAACACGGGCGACAAAGGCAGGGGAGAGCTGTATCCAGCAGTGCATGTATTTTGGCTGAAGTGATGATAAGGCATACAGGTAATCTATTATTTTAAGTGTACTCATTTCTAAAATGCAACTTTTTTAATGTTTGTAATAGAAATTATTATTTGCATTTTCTATAGAAATTAGTTACCAATGAGTTTGAAATAATAATAGCCTATATCTAGCATATAACTTCAAGGCAGTCAAGAAGTTTGTTGAGAACTATTGGTACTAATGCCCAGCCATTGTAGCCAACTTCAGAGTGGCCAAAAAGTTTGGCAAAAACTATACATACATATAGTTAATAAGCTAAGGGCCACTTGCCTAACTTTACTAAGATATTCATGCTAGTGCCCCCTTAAGCTTAAGATATTCATGCTAGTGCCCACTTAAGCTTAAGCCCTTAATCCATACATTTCTGGCAGCATTTGTTTGCTTTGTGTAGTATTGTGTTAACAAGTATAGTACATTACTGCAGCGGCCAGCAAAAGAGGCATTGATGGACGAACGTGTAGGTAAATGTGGGCCGAGGCGAAGCCGAGGCACACATACGTAAGTCCATCAATGCCTAGTTGTGGCCAAGGCTTGTATAGTGCTTTTCTCAAATAATGCGCGGAAATTAAAACTGAGTATTACCTAGAACTCATTTTTTCAAAAACAATTACTCTTGAAAATCAATGACGAACAACAATATTTTTTTCCGCCTTAGGCTTAGCACGCACTGCGATTTTTATTCGCGTGATATTGTTTCCGCCTATCCTGCGGCCTATGGAATTGTATGAAGCAGCACGCATTGCGGTAAAAAAATACCGAGGGAATAATACTACAAAAAGCCGCGCGAATAAAAATCGCAATGCGTGTTAAGCCTTAAAGTTTTCATTTGTTTTTTTTTGTCAATAAACAGCGTTCTATTTGCAAGCCAGTTCGAAATTTAAATAAAACTTTTGATAAGTTACCTCCTTGGTTGCCATGTTTTAGTGTAAAAGATCGTTCCATTTTTAAATTACACGACAGATATGAGTTTACTATGGAATTTATTTGGCCGCTACACACGACAGATATGGATTTTCATACAACTTTTGCCGGCCGCTGCGCGCATGTATTTGGCCAGTACAGCAATTGCGATTTATCTCGAAGAAGGTTGTCAAAATAATACTCAAATTTCCAAGCATGTTTGAGAAAAAAGTATTAATCAGTTGTGTGCTGTGATAATTGAAACAATTATAAGGCCATTGTGTCTTGATTGTATCCAAGCGTTTGCCACTCATAGACTTTTTGTTTATTTTCAGGCAGGTGTGTCAGTGAGTCTTCTAGACATAATGTTTATGTGTCAGTGAGTCATTTACTGCGGAGGATCTAGAGATGCGTAAATTGGAGGCGCTCTTTGGTAGCTCAAAGTGCTATGTGTATAAAACAAACCTGCCAAGTGCTAGTGGGATTCGCGCACCAAGGGTTCCATACCATTATCGCAACAAACGGCGAAAAAATCACGTTTGTTGTATGGGAGCCCCACATAAATATTTATTTTATTCTTTTGTTAGTATTTGGTGGTATAGCATAGCGCATAACTATGTATTCATTTAACTTAGAAAAAAGTACTAGAAAATACCAAACTGACATAGAAGACTTGCGGTATGAATTTGACCATCTACAGGAGAAACTTAGTTCTATGACCATCAAATATACAGCCTCTGAAAACCAAATGAGGGAATATGTATTGGCAGTGAATGAGCTGGTAAGCTCACAAATTAACAAATGTGATCATTGTCAACCACCATCTGTTGAACCCACACCGGATCATTCATTGACAATATGTGATGCCACCATACCGCAGTCTAGTGCAAGTTTGCCATTAGAAATTACTAACTGTTTGCCTAAAAAGAATGTAAATACAGAAATAGTATTATTTTGTGATGAAATTGGAAAGGATTTAGGCCACTTGTTGACAAATAGATATCCAGGACACTCAATAATGAACTACTGTATGCCTGGCTGTTCTTTATTTGACATAATGAAAAAAGTTATAAAATGCAATTTTAACCAGGATACCACATTATTAATATTTATTGGTAATAGGGGTAATGTGAACAAAGGAGAATTACTCCAACATTAAAGAACTTTGTGCAACCTTAGTTTAAAAAAAATTGTGATGTTCACTTTCCCATACAGCCAAAGTTTGCCACAGGAAGAAAACAATCTTAGATATGAATTGAATAGGACATTACATAATTTAACATATAGTAGTAATTTATTCCATTTAATTGACACTAACCATTATGTTGGTAATCACTTTTATTTGACAAAAGATAAATTTTTCATGGATAGGTACTTTCTTTCAAAGTATTATAAAAGACAGATAGCTGTGTCGCTATCATATTATTTTTCTATTACAGACAAGAATTTGGCTAAACAACTTGCTTCTATTGAGAAATGCCAAGGAATGTTATTTAATTCAGCCAATGATTTGGTATCAGAAATTGATATTGATAATAATTTAAATTAGAAATTAGGACAATAGGGACAACCTCTTGCAAAATTATACAGGATAAAAATTGCAAAATAAAATCAAATAAAAGTTTAAATTCGGTAAATAGTATTAACCTGGTGCATCAAAATATTCAAGGATTTATGAACAAAGATTTGGAAGTAGAATTATTTATGAACTTTAACAGTATTGATATTCTTTGTATAACAGAACATTGGCTTAAAAGCCACCAGTTATTGTTCAATTTTAATAATCACCAGGTTGGTAGTTCATTCAGCAGAGTTAATGCTATACATGGTGGCTCATTGATTTTAATAAATAACCAGCTTAAATTTAAAGACCGTAAGGATTTGTGAGCCTATCTGTTGAGCGGACAGTTGAAATAGCTTGTATAGAATTGGGGCAGTTTATTGTATTAATCGTATACAGACCACCTTCAGGATTGTATGACTGCTTTGAAAAGGTAATGGATGAAGTGTTACACGAGATTTGTAACTCGAATAAATCCATTATCACTTGTGGTGATTTTAATGTTAATTTATTAGAAAACTCAGGTCCTTGTAGTAAAATAATAAGTCTGTTTCAGTCCTACAATCTTGTAAACCTATTTTTGGAGCCCACAAGAATAAACCCAACTAGTGCTACATGCTTAGATAATATTTATACTAATGTTATACCAGTCCACAAAGAAATTATAAATTTACTAGATTCTGATCATTGCGGGCAGAGGATTACTATACCAAACCAAAACAACAAAATGGCTAAAAAGGATATCACTGTTAACCCCAAAACTGCAAGTCGCTTGGCAGCTTTTAAAGTTAAACTCATTAATAAATTACCAATTTTGTCAATTGATGCTGATCCTAATCATCTATATGATGATTTTTTTAGTATATACTGTAAACAATTTAATTCGACCTTTGTTCCAAAGACTATCTCCGTTAATAGTAACGCATCATTCAGTGATTGGGCTACCATTGGTATTCATAAAAGTAGAACACGGCTTTATGAGCTGTACAGTGAAAGGACTTATGTAAACACTGCTGAATTTAATTTATATGTTAGAAATTATTTAAAAAAGTTTGTTGTTTGGCCAAGTCGCGTTATTTGAGCTCGAAGATTAAAAACAGTAGTAATGTTATTAAAACGACTTGGAATATTATTAATAGTGAAACAGGAAGATCTGGTAACCGAAATATTGACTACGGCCTGTCTATTAATGGCAACATCATAAAATCAGACTCACAAGTAGCAGTGGCCTTTGAAAATTTCTTTTCAGATATTCCCATTTCAACTACTAAATACTTAAACTCATCACCTTCTGTTGCTGAGTCTTTGCTAAAAGAAAATTTTAATGTTTGCAATTCGGAATTTCTTTTTGAACATATTACTTGTAAAGACATAATTAAAACCTTTCACACTTTAAATGTTAAAAAGACTGCAGATCTGTGGGGTCATTCTGTAGAAGTTGCTAAGACTATTATTAACATTGTCGCACCTAGTTTAGCTATTATCTTTAATAATTGTATCGACTGTGGGGAGTTTCCTGACCTTATGAAAAATAGTAAAATAATACCTTTGTTTAAATCGGGTAGTACATCAGACCCTACAAATTATAGACCTATTTCAGTACTACCTACGTTTAGCAAAATATATGAGAAATAAATTTTAGAGCAATTGCAAAGATTTTTTAATAAACATAAATTATTACATAGCAAACAGTTCGGTTTTACAAGGGGTCGTTCAACTACTGATGTTGAGCTTTTAGGACATATTTATAATGCATGGGTAGATAAGTGCGATGCCTTGGGAATCTTTTGTTATTTGTCCAAGGCATTTGATTGTGTTTTTCATGAAACGCTAATCAGGAAACTCCGCCACTACGGGATCCGGAACAGTTGTTGCAGTTGAGTAATAGGATTCAGACCGTTGACGTTAATGGAAAAAGATCTCCTGGATCTATGGTAACAATGGGAGTCCCGCAGGGCTCGATTCTTGGTACTTTCTTGTTTCTTATTTATATTAATGACTTGCCTTACCTCATAAAGGATAACCATGATATAGTGTTGTTTGCGGATGATACTTCACTTTTGTTTAAACTTAAACGTCAGCAGCTGGTTACTGACGATGTAAATAGCGCGATCTCAAAAGTAGTTCACTGGTTCAATGTTAATAATTTACTTCTTAATGAAAAAAAAACCAAATGCATTAAGTTTACCCTACCTCACGTTAGGCAGCTGAAAACCTATGTGTTGATAAAGGGCGAAGAATTGAATCCTGAAAATAGCATAGTATTCTTAGGCTTAACTTTGGATGCTAAGCTTCAGTGAGGCCCACATATAGATAAATTGTCAAAGAAGCTAAGCTCCGCAGCATATGCTGTTAGAAAAATTCGTAATTTAACTGACATAGAGACAGCCCGTTTAGTATACTTTAGCTATTTTCATAGTGTAATGTCGTACGGTATTCTGTTGTGGGGAAATGCCGCGGACATCCAGACTATCTTTGTTTTGCAGAAAAGAGCTGTTCGATCAATTTATAAATTAAGCCCGAGACACTCTCTCAGAGAGAAATTTAAGGAGATTAATGTAATGACTGTGCCTTCTCAGTATATTTATGAAAATCTTTTATAAGCCCATAAAAATATAAAATTGTTTAAAAAATACAGTGATATCCATAACATAAATACTAGGAACAAACACAAATTTGTAGTACCTACAACAAGGCTAGAGAAAATAGGTGGCTCGTTTAGATGTCAATGTGTACGCTTTTATAATAAGCTTGCAAGCCACGTACAAGATCTAAGTCTTAATAAATTCAAGTCTTTCATTAAACGTAAGTTGTGCCAGAAAGCGTTTTATACAACAAAAGATTACATTGAGGACAAAAAGGCTTGGGATTGAGCTGCTCCAATTAATTTTGTTTTTTTTATTATATTTTGCACTATGCATTTTGTTATTATAAATATTTTTTTTTTTTTGGTTTTCTTGCAATGACAAGAATAGAATATTTACTTTTTAAAGTATTATATTATTTTATTTTAATTATTGTGAATGTGAAGACTATGTGGATATATTTTTTTTTTTTAATTTATCTTAGTTTTTAATCATGGTCTGGCAGTTTGAGTAGTTTATGCGCCCTACTCGAATGTCCTTTCTTTGGTATTGTTCGTCGAATCGTTGAGCTCCTTAAATTCTGAGTTGAGCTGCTCGGTTATTGACAAATGCGTGCACTGACTGGACAGGTCCACTCAATCTGGCTGGTTCTTTCCTCAAAAGACCATTTCAGACATCAGTCTACATGGTCTTCACATGATCTAATCAAGATTTTGTCTGGACTTGAAAAGAGACTGTGACCTCTGAGTTTGTTTCGGCCTTTCTTCTCAGAGTAGTCAGATAGGAAACGCCGACCTCATCTAGTTTTAAAAATATGTTCGACATGTAAAAGTGTTTGTACAAACCAACTTACAGAAATAAAATCATTTATCATTTAGCGGCAACAGAAATACATCATCTATGAACATTTTAACTGTCTGGCTATCACGGTTCATGAGATACAGCCTGGTGACAGACAGACGGACAGTGGAATCTTAGTAATAGGGTCCCGTTTTATTAATAGGGAACCCTAATAAAACCACCAAAAAGTTACTTTGAATTTTGGCACCATCGTCCTTCAACAAAATTTATGTTATAATTTTTGCGAAATCTTTGTGCAACCTTCAGCCAAATAACTAAACAAGCGTTAATATACAGTTATTCATTACTTTTATAGTGATAGTTTATAAACTAAAAAAAAATAGTTTTATGTCAGATCTCTGATACATAAATCATCATAGCAGCTTACCAAGTCCACAGCACACAAAATTAAAGGAATAATGTAGTCAGTAAAAATACTTGTATATCTCCTAAAATTATTATTTAATAAATTAAGTTGTAATAGTATCACAAAATTATAGTCTCGTAATTGCTGTCCCTTTTGCCAGTTTAGCGTCTGAAGAGAAGGCCGATTCCTTGGCCATATCCTTGGCCATATCCATGGCCATATCCTCCATAGCCTGGTCTGTAACCGCCAAATCCACCAGGACGGTATCCGTATCCACCAAAGCCACCTGTAGAATTAAAGAATAACATTTTATTTTGCACAAAATAAACGCACGCAAAAGCAAGAAAATATATAAAAGAATTGTTTTTTTTTTAACCCACTAAATTGGCATAATTCATATAAATGCACAAATAAATTAAATTACACTGGTTCAGAATTAACGCAAATGATCCAACTACATAACGAACTCATCTTAAGAGGACCCTTCCCGGTCCGTCTATCGCCAACGCGAGCATGGTCGAAAAGTTTGTTGTTTCATCCAGCGCAATGTTTGAAAAAGAGCCAAAGTGAAAAGAAAACTTGCAAAAACTCGATAGATAGAAAAATAATGTTCGAAAACTACTTGTTCCAGGAAATACATGTTTTTGAATAAGCCTTACAAGTTTTGTAATAAATATTTGTCATTTAATATATCCATTACAGGATCAAGGATTCTATCAAGATGCTTTCTTTACTTTTACAATTTATGAGTACATTGTGAACGGCCAAAGTTCAGGAAAATTTATGCCAAACAACAGATTTTTGGAGTCTTATCAGTACTGAATTTGTTTCTCCATATTTTTATTATTTTTGCTTTCATAGAAACCTAGTTAAAGTGCACAAGATACCTATTAGTTCAAAAATTTAAAGATGTGTTACAACGGCATAATCACGTAAGACCGTTTGTATGAAAATTATGACGGGTTGGCCGCTCTTAAGGTGTTGGTCGAGGCTCGGGGCTATTAAGTCATTGACTGACACGACTATCGAAGATGTGAATGTGTGTGAGTGTGAATGATCTCTGAGTCCACTGAGTTATTCATTATTATTGTTTTCATACCTGGCCGATGGCCTCCACCAAGGCCTCCGAAACCGCCACTGCCGAAGCCGGATCCTCCGAAGCCAGGTCCTCCGAACCCGATGCCGCCGAACTGCGCAGTGGCAACCGACACCAACACAATCAGGATGACTGCTAATAATGTGAACTGGAAAAGAATAGCAGATTGTTAGCCAAGTTTTAATAAAAAAAATCGGGTTCTTTGCGAAATTCCTAGGATTTTCGTAAAGAAAAAGAAATTATTTTGGTACTAGCTTCTGCTAGCGGCTTCGCCGGCGTGAATTTAGAATATTATGCCAAGGGAACACATTTCCGAGAATCTCTGTGCCAAATTTCATCCAGATCCGTCCAGCCGTTTGAGCGTGAAGAAGTTACAAACATACAAACACACTCACCAAGTATCGTTTTTATAATATTAGTGTGAAGTGTGATGTGATATCAGGAAAAATCAGGCAGCACTGTACATTGAAAGATTTGTCAGTTCCACAAATAAGATAGGTACCCATAGAAATAAGGCTGTACCTATGTAGGTCACGTCGCTAAATTCACATACATTTTTAATGCCAAAAGTAAACACAATCCAATCACATGAGTGAAACCGCGGGCACAGCTAGTTTTGAAATAGGATCAAATATATAATATAATTAGCTAGTGAAACTTCGCAGACGCGATTAATTCACAATTTCAAGTAACTAATGCCGTCGGCCGTTGACCCTATTGTCAGCTATTGTCGAGATTTTTATAAATATGGCCTAATTTAGACGTTTGCTTAATCGGCTTCGAAAATGGATATACCAACCATATTTGAAGACGTCTGCGGAGTTTCACAGACCAATTTAATTTAATTCTGTATATTTATAGCAACAATAATTGTCGTATACTAATCTAAGTAGGTACATACTTAATGAAATACTTATCAAAATATTTTTAATTAAAAGTATTAAAGCGATCTCATCAGAAAATTTAATTAATTAACTAAAAGTTAATCATTTGAAATAAATTTAATTATATTAGTTAATATGGTTAATGTTTAGTTACTTACTTTAGTTACTGCCATTTTTCGTTGTTGTTTGTTTGTCCTCTCAAGATTAACTGATGCGATATTTAGCAAACCGCTGTAAATATATACCCATAAAGGTTTCGGAATTCATCGTCATTTTACGGCTTTACCATATCGATGATTCCAAAGTAGGTAGCGGTTCTCAACATTTTTAAATCATACCGGAAAAGAGCGAGTCGTCATCGTCAGTCAGAATGGCACGTCGCGTCGAGACTTCGAAAGGCTTTTGCTATTTGGCAGTTTCGAGTTAGGCCCAGTTTTTTGATCCCTAGTTAACCCAACCAATGGTTGAATATGCTAACCAATGGTTCAAAGTTTTGGTAAAATGCTGTTTTTCTTCAATTATTAACCTCACAAAGGGCCAAATAAGTTGGAAAGTTAATTATTTAACGTTATTTAGCCTCACAATTGATGAATAAATACGCTTTACCGAAATTTGCAACCGTTGGTTAGCATATTTAATCATTATTGAGTTAACTACGGATCAAACAACTGGGCCGCGCGTTCTTTTTCAAAATGTCGCACGATAGAGAAATTCGCGAGCCTTTTATTAAAAGTATTTGTTACAAAATATTATTGTATGTTTTTTACTATGTTACAAAACTTGGCTAATGATAAGGTTAGGTCGCAAGTTTGATAAAAAAACGTCGTTTTACGTGCCCAATTAAAGAACCGTTGTTTATACCTAATTGTTCCGAATTTCCAAGTCGATAGCATTTGTAGTAAGTTCCTAAAATAAGCAGCTAAACAGACAGAGGTAGTGGCACCATAGGCACAGAACATAGATATTCCATTTTTTTAGCACTTCGGTACGAAACAAATAAAATTACCCATTGTCCAATGAGCGGTAAAAGTAGAAAGAAAAAGAAAGAAAAAATCATTTATTTAGCACAGACTAAAAGACACACAACATATTATTATACATCAGATAAAATACAAATAAAAAGTAAAACTGAAGTCCGACGTAAGAAACCAGCAGGAAAGTGTGCCTCACGGCTACGCCAAAAAGGCCCAGTTCAGCAAAAATGTCAGACAACTAGTGCCTGACGCTGGTTTTAGTAGTATCTTTCCTGCTAAAGTAATTTAAACATCTACTTAGAACCAGTTTTTTATCCGTAGTTAACTCAACCAATGTTTAAATATGTTAACCAATGGTTTAAAATTTCGAAAAACGCATTTATTCTTCAATTGTTGGTTTTACATAGGGTCCAATAATTAATTATTCAACTTATTTGACCATTTGTAAGGCTAATAATTGAAGAGAAACAGCATTTTACCAAAACTTTAAACCATTGGTTAGCATATTCAACCATTTGGTTGGGTTAACTAGGGATCAAAAAACTGGGCCTAACTCGAAACTGCCTCGAATAGCAAAAGGATAAAAAAACTAACGCCTAACTCGAATAGCAAAAGGATAAAAAAACTGGGACTTACAAAACTAAAATGTCGTAAAACAATAAAGTGGAATAAAAACAAAACTTTGAGAGCCGGTGCTAATATTCAAAACAAACAAGAATCGGCGATAAGTTAACAGCTTTGTGATACATTCATTAATTATTTATAGACTTAGCAATCGCGGCGTTAAAAAAATGGAAAATACAGTTTTTTTTTGTGATGGGTTTTTGTTTTTTTTCTTTGTTTTAATGATTGGGTTTTCCATCTGCAAATCCTCAGTAGCACTAGCAGCCCGGAGCCTGGGTCTGGAGCCCTACCAAAACCTGACAAAACAATCATGTCCACAAAGAGGGACGGAGCTATGCAAGACAAATAGCTCTGTCCCTTTTTACCCGACTGCCGAAGGCGGGTAATGTGTTTATCAGTTTTTGTATGTATGTATCTTTGTGGCGTTCTAGAGACCAAACGCGTTGGTCGATTTGGATGATTCTTAAGTCAATCGATTCGTCGTAACCCTGCGAGTGTCACTGGCTAAATTAAAATTGGAAAATAAAAAAATGGCAGATTTTGGACGCCTGTGGGACACAAATATTTTTTTTTCTTCCGAACCCATCGTGTGGCAATCAAAATAAAGGGTGTCAAGTGGTGATTTCAAAAATATATAACACTTTATGTTTAATGTACCTTCTAAAAAAAATAACTAAATAGTTATAAATAAAAAATCAAAAATCCCGACTACTTAAAAAGCGAACTAAAAAGTCGTAAACAAGAAGAAAATCATGCTGTGCAGTCGGAGGATACATGTTCGCGAGCCGGCTGACCAAAACCAGATGTATCCTCCGACTGCACAGCATGATTTTCTTCTTGTTTACGACTTTTTAGTTCGCTTTGTTAGCAGTCGGGTTATTTGATTTTTTTATTAACTTTTTCTCAGTCGCACTATGACAGTTTTAACACGTCATGCTAAAGCCCCTGTCAGTGGTGTCTCATCTCATACAAATAAACTTTCCCGACGTATAGTTGTCGGCACGTAACTTGGCAAGAGTCGTTAGATGCGCACAAGTTGTTTTTTAGGTCTCTTTGGTTACCAAACGGGACGCGGAGAACGTTAAGCACCGTTCCGAGCGCGCGATTGGTTGGTCAGTTGACACAAGGATCGACTGACCAATCACGTCGCATCCACGTTCTGCTTGCTCTACAAGGTGGTTGGTCAGTTCGCGCACTCTGCTCAAACTTATCCCTACAACGCCAAAACCTTGCCAAGTTACTTGCCGGGGACTATACCTAATGTACTGATTATTTTTTGTACATCGATCACGTTCGGTTCCGTTCCACGGATATATATGGTGATCTATCTATCGCCGGAACGGAACCGAACGCCATCGTTTTACAAAAAATAGTCGGTATTATCTGATGGAAAACGCTAGTTACGTCGGCACGGTTTCTTTGTATGGGATGAGGCATCTGTATACTAGTATTATATTATCTGTGCCTATGTGCTCGATTGATGGCAAGGCTCACTTTCTGTTAGGTACATCTTAAATTTAAACATAACTGGCGTAATTTGAATGCACTGAGGTAACTAGTTACAGTTCTGCATAATCCTTCGGGGAATATTTATTTATTAAATAACAATTGCTGTCTGTGCTCAGTTCCGTCTTTACCATAGGGGCACGTGCCCTGGGCCCCGGTTCATTTGGGGGCCCCCAAATATCATGAGATTAAAATAAAACTAAGTGAAAAAAAAAACATAATAAAAAAAAAATAAGCTGCGATGGATGTGAAAAATAGTCCGCTTAATTTAGTTAGATACAATTTAGGTACGAGTATTCTATAAATTTCATAATAATATTATTACTAGTCATCTTTTTTGATAGGATTATCTCGACTACAAGATATACCTACTTCGACTACTAGACGTCTCGCACAAAATCGTTGTTTGTAGAAAAAAACAAGCAGATAGGAAAATTAATGTCATAATGCTGAAAGCACAGGGGCCCTCGCATGGGTTAAGACGGCCCTGGCTGTGCTAACAGTTTGCACTAAAGCGTACAGCAAGCCAACAACATTAAATTAATGAACTTTACACAAACATTTAACATAGATTTCATTCATTTATCCTCACTTTTGGGCTCATTGCGCAATGTTGTTCATTGCCTTCCTCATCGAGTGCGCCAGACTATTTACAACTCATTAGTGAAACCACATCTGATGTACCTTATTGAAATCTGGGGCAACGCGCCAAAAACTAACCTAAAGGGCCTACAGATCACTCAAAATAAAATCATAAAACTATTATTCCACTACGATTACCTTACACCTACAACTAAAATCTACAGGGAAACGAAACTCATTCAAACAACTCCATGCATACTGTACCAGCATACTCATAAAAAAAAAATTGGTCAAGTCCATTCACACACAGATACACTTCACAAAAATACTTCAAGTACATAATCGTAGCAGTCGTATGAAGGATCACATTTTGCTACCACGAGTGCGCACAGTCAATGGCGAGAGAACAATTATTTTTGCGGGAGTACAACAAACAATATAATAAACTACCTAAAGAGGTAAAGAATGCGAACTCGTTTAATATTTTCAAAACTAAATTAAAAAATCACATCCTTAATAATCAAGCACTACTTCCTTAAATAGTCTTGTCCTGCTGTTGCATTGCTTTACTGTGGCACCGGGATCGCATTCATTATCTATGTATTATGAATACTTGCGACCGCGGTAATTATTTCTTTTGCGGGTGGATTGAAAAGTTTTGTGTTTGTTGGTGTTGTTTGCATGCGAAGTGTAATGATATTGCGTAAATTATATTGTTATAAAGAAAGAAAATCAATAGCTGCTTAGTTTGTGTGTCAAAGTTTTATATTATAAGTTTAAAAATGTTCTCAAGTAAGTGAAATATTTGTAATTTCTTATTGAGAAATAAATTTCTTTAACCATAAGCTCTCTGCCCATGCACAATATTTCTCATTCCGATCATTCGTTTAGAATTTTCCTACTGGAACAACGCTACCCGAGCAGGAATCGCTTTTTCCGTATTTTTCAAAAAACGACGTCACACACTTATTTTTTATGTGGCGCACATTCACAGCAGATTACGCTCTAATTATACGTTCCACTCATATCACTCTAGGAGTCACTTTCCTGTTGGGGTAACGTACACAATTATTTTAAACAGGTAGAACCCAAGGTAATAAAATAAGTCATACAATGCGACACCCAGAGACGCACCCCGAAATCTGACCACACCTACTCGCGTCCATGATTGACCAGTCCCAAGTAACAGTTCCGGGTGCCGGAACAAGTTACATGGTTATAAGTGTCACACTCTGGAATTCCGCCAAAGAGCAGGAAAAATGTTCAAACGCTGCGAGATGTTATTAATAATCTTAATTGCCCGACAGACGGGAGCAAACTTTAATATGTTTGTACGGGCTACCGGTGTTTCAAACAGACTCTTCCTCGGCCCCAACCGTAGCCTACTGTTTGGAACGAGCAATCCCTACGATTCCAAGATTTGTGGATTGTTTAGCATCCCACGAAAAACCATAAAGACATATTTCACCAGAGCAAGATCGCGCCTTACCCGTGCTTGCCGTGCCCGGGACGTGTCAGTGTCAATCATTGAAGCTTCGTCACTGGCCCGTGCACGGACGTGTGTGAACGAGTTCATATAAAATGTACACAACGATATTTTTTTGAGCCCCTGACGGGCACGGTCCGTCCACGTCCCGGGCACGGCCCTGATATGTGTGGATAGACCTTTATAGTACCCAACCATCCCTATTACAAAGAGAATTGGGTACGTATGCGGGTAATAGCTTATACATCAGAAATTCAGAATAACACATAGGCTATCTATATATATAAAAATCAATAGCTGTTCGTTAGTCTCGCTAAAACTCAAAAACGGCTGGACCGATTTGAATTTGAATTATTTTTTGTTATGTTCGCCAGAATACAGGGAAGGTTTAAAAACAAAAAAAAAATGGTAGGTTGGATCGGGTAGGTAGGTAGGGTAGGGTAGGTATATAAAAATCAATTGCTGTTCGTTAGTCTCGCTAAAGCTCAATAACGGCTGGACCGATTTGATTAATTATTTTTTGTTATGTTCGCCAGAATACAGGGAAGGTTTAAAAACAAAAAAGAATGGTAAGTTGGATCGGGTAGGTAGGGTATGGTATGGTAGGTTAGATGGGTTGGTTAGGGTAGGTAGGGAAAAAGTACAATGAATTCAAAAAATGAATGTTTGGTGTTTTGTTACTTCTATGGCAAAACATCGTTTGCCGGGTCAGCTAGTATTTTATAAAGATATTGGGAGAATAACTAATACCACGCGGGTGGAACCGCGGGCGGCAGCCAGTTGGCAAATAAAAGTAGGTAGGTAACATTCATACAAGGCCATATGAAATTAGCTATTGAAACTCCGCAGTCGTGATGGGTCTACCTCACGGATATCGGATATCTAAGGTCTACCCTTTATATGAAAATGGAACGTAGGCTTCCCTGTAGGTATTTAATGGGTTCTAGTCTGTACAAAAAAATCTTTATCTACTCCGGTTTCGTTATATTCGAATTATAAAATTGACAGCGGTTTCATTATGATACCCATAACCAGTGGCGTAGCGTGCCTTGGCGGGGCCCCGTATAAAAAATTGTTCGGGGCCCTTATGAAAGGTAAAGATTTCTCACAAAAGAAAAAATATGTTTGTATAAAATTAAAAGAAATATTTATTCATATAATTATCGATCTGTCACTTTTTCCAAAATTTTTAATAACAAATCAAATTAAATATACACTCTCTTTGCTATTTTTTTCGGCAAACTGATTTATTAAACCATTTATAGCTGATGATGACTTTAGTTTTTCTAAAGTTTCTGCCTCTATGGACAATAGCGACAGGTATGACAGGCAAAAAAAAATTGGGAAGTTTTTATTAATTTTTGCTTACGCACGTCGGGGGTCCTGTGGCCCGGGGTCCCCGTATAATTGATACGGCAGATACGGCGGTAGCTACGCCCCTGCCCATAACGACATCGGGTTGCATTATGTGAATCGTCATAAATTCTTAAATACAAGCAAAGAAATTCTGAACATACAGCCAGGTACCTATAATATTACTTCGAAATCGAGACAATGTAAATGATGTTTTTAAAAAAACTTTTTAACAAAAAATCAAACCGACTTCCTGAACAAAAACTACAAACCAAAAAATAACTTTCTTTTCCGAAGTCGGTGTCTTTGTACCCATTTTTTTTCAGTTTTTCGACACCGACTTCGGAAAAGAAAGTTATTTTTTGGTTTGTAGTTTTTTGTTCAGGAAGTCGGTTTGATTTTTTGTTAAAAAGTTTTTTTATTTTTCTCTTTTTAGTTTTGGTAGGTATATCCAATTAACATGATAATCATTTATGGCCAAAGTACATCTCATGACGATTCCAATAAGCCCAAGCACGACTAGGATACATTGTTTTATTTCAGAGTTCCAGTGCCTACCTTCCGGCTTCATCATCAGAACAGTTCAATGGTACCATTTTCATCAGTACCATTCATTTATAAGTATTTGCTTAATCATAGTCGGTTAACTATTCGAGATATTTTATACCCGTGACATACTTAGCATTAAGGAGTTTCAGTGGCCATCTGTGGTCTTCTTCATCAGTTCCACTTCACCAAATTATACTTTCTGAGTGCAAGTGATTGGATTGTTGGTGAAAATACCAAAATCACTATATAAATGCCTATAATATTTGAGGAGTTCCCTCGATTTCTCTAGGATCCCATCATCAGATCCTGACCTGATGACTATGGGACCAACTAGGAAGTATACCATTTTTTCTGATTTTTTGAAATCGGTCCAGGCGTCTTTGAGTAATCGGGGAACATACATAAAAAAAAAATGATTCCGACGAATTGAGAACCTCCTCCTTTTTTTGAAGTCGGTTAAAAATGGAACAAGTTTAGAAAAAAAATATCGTATACTATTTGGCTGTTGCGGCTACAAGATCTTTGCCTTATACCTAATAATGACTAAATAAAAAATAAAATAAAAAATGGGCGCGGGTAAATAATTCTGAGTGAAATTTTGTTCCAAATTTTATTAAAAATGTCTTCAACATCAAGTGATATTAAAAATACACCACCAGATATAACAAATAGAGCAGTTGCGGCTACAAATAATTTACTACCAGAATAAAAAAACTTTTTGCAAAAAAATACTACCGACTTCCAAATACAAAACTACAAAGTGAAAAATAACTTAATTTTTTGAAGTCGGTGTCTTTCGTAGGTACCATTTTTTTGCGTTATGGACACCGACTTCAAAAAATTAAGTTATTTTTCACTTTGTAGTTTTGTATTTGGAAGTCGGTAGTATTTTTTTGCAAAAAGTTTTTTTATTTTTCACTTTTTAGTTGTACTTACCTAATAGGCAAGTTAGTAAGGTAACTTTAACGCCAAAATAGATTTCATGAAACTTGAACATATCCGGTGAAATGAGAGATCTGCGTACCCCTTAAGAGCGTACTGGCGTGATGTTATGTTATGAAATGGTATAAACAATAAACAGAAATGCGATTGCAGCAATCCCGAGAGATTTGCCGTTATTTATTGAAGAGTTCAGTTGTATATCTCCGAAGTTCTTCATCAGATCTTCACCAAATTAAAATGGGACCAATTTCGGAACATACTTTTTAAATTTCAAAACATTCAACATTCAATTGACGGAGTAATCGGTGAACATACACAAAAAAAAAAAAAAAAAAAACAAACTTGAAGTCGAACATAGAACCTCCTCCTTTTTGGGAAGTCAATTAAAAATTAAGACATGTATATGAGAAATGAAATACTTAAACACACTTCCTGAAATACTTATTTGTCTATATCTGTGTTTTATTCCTTCCTTCGTAGATAAAATCTTGTATGCAACTGTACGTTATTGATCTTTTAATAACTCGTGCCCACCTATTTCGGTACGCGCTACGCTTGTACCGAAAAATGGCACTCGTATTAAAAGACCGTCCATAACGTAACAGTTGCATAAATAGCTATTGCAATATAATCTGTTTAATCAATTCTACTTTATAAATCTAGAGAATCAAGAGGTAAAGTTTGTGGGTTTGTGAGTTTGTGACGTTGTAAGGGGTAATCTCTGGATCTACTGAACCGATTTTGAAAATTCTCTCACCAGTAGAAAGCTACATTATTCCTGAGTGTCATAGGCTATAATACATTTTCAAAAAAAATAGAGAAAATTGCAATAATGTAAACCAAGGTAGGAAAATGTTGCCTATAAAATTCATTCTTTAGCGTGCGCTGAGAAAACCATTGATGATAGATAAAAAATAGTAGGTAAGTAGGGTAGGCAGGCTGGGCAGGGTAGGCAAGGTAGGCAAAGTAGGCAGGGTAGGTAGGGTAGGCAGGCTAGGCTGGGTAAGCAGGGTAGGCATGGTAGGCGGGGTTGGCCGGGTAGGCAGGATAGGCATGGTTGGCAGGGTAGGCAGAGTAGGCAGGGAAGGCAGGATAGGCAGGGCAGGCAGGTTAGACAGGGTTGGCAGGGTAGACAGGGAAGGCAGGGTAGGCAAGGTAGGCAAGGAAGGCAGGGTAGGCAGGGTAGGCAGGGTAGGCAGGGTAGGCAGGGTGGGCAGGGTAGGCAGGGTAGGCAAGGTAGGCAGGATAGGCAGGGTTAGCAGGATAGGCAGGGTTGGCAGGATAGGCAGGGAAGGCAGGGTAGGCAGGATAGGCTGGGAAGGCAGGCTAGGCACGGTAGGCATGGCAGTCAGGGTTGGCAGGGAAGGCAAGGTAGGCAGGGTAGGTAGGTAGATAGCCAGTTGACGGGAGCGAAGCCCCGGGGGTCAGCTAGTAATACATATAGCTACCTATTAGGTAGGTAAAGGTACTTATAGTCCGGTCAAATTTAGACCAATAAATAGGGGTAGGTTTACAGTAATTAATTACACAGAACATTCGTAACAATTTTCAGCTCTATGCGAGTTAATGCATTTTGATATGTCTAATTTGACCGGACCATTTTGTATTGTTTATATATATAAAAGGCAATGTCCCGACTGACTTATCAACGCCCAGCCTAAACCACTAATGATAGAAGTTTAAAATTTTGAGAGGATATTGATTTTATACTTACTGTAGGTGTCATTTAAGAAAGGATTTTTCGAAATTCATCTCCGAAGGGGGTGAAATAGGGGAAAGTTTACATGGTTATTTTTATTTAAGTAGGTAATACAGCCTGGGCTAGCTCAGTAAGATTTTCCACAACTGACCAGGAGAACAGAATTCAGAAGTAAAAAAACCCGGGCTGGAATCATGAGTGGTGACTCTCAAACTACCAGGAGAACCGAAACATAAAAAAGAAGTATATCTATCCGGGGATGAAATAATGTGTGACAAAGAGTCTAACTACCAGGAAATCAGAATCATGAACTCAGATCAAATAAAAAGTCAAGATGGAACTTTGCAAACAACAAAGTGAAGCCGGTTCAAACTAAGCCTTGCCGTACAAACACACAATTACACGCACTCACGTACAACGAAATTAGGCCTTAGCTTGTCCTTTGAGCTTACAGACCAAATAATAAAGCTCAACTGACAAGCTAAAGGGTAGTTTCGTTATACGTGTGAGCGTATAATTGTGTATTTATACGGCAAGGCTTAGTTTGAACCGGCTTCACTTTGTTGTTTGCAACGTTCCATCTTGACTTTTTATTTGATCTGAGATCATGAAGAAGAAGAAAATCAGTGGAAGTAAAACTGTTTATTTGTAAGAGAATATCTCTGGAAGTAGATAGGTAGGTACCTACCTACCGATCTGTTACAAAAATTATTTCACTGATACCTATAACTTTTTATCCCTGTAAAATTTTCAATGTTTTAGGATAAGCATCGTGGGAAAAGATAACTAGGTAGTCATGAATAAAAAAAAACACGGCAAAATATAAAAACAATATTTTATTTTCAATTATCAAGTCCAGTTAGGGAAAACCGATCGATATGTTTACTGTTTACACTGACTTATTAAATAACTTGTAAATTTTTCGATGCTCACGTAGATATAAATATTAACACATAGTTTGTAAAAAAATATTGGAAAAGTTAATTTGACTCAAAAAACGATAAACAACAATGATATTTTGCATGAAACACTGTTTGAATAAATAAATGATGTGGCTAGTAGACAATATCTTTTAGTCAGCGACAAAATAACATTTTTGTTCAGGTTCAGTAAACAATCTGATTCTTAATTCGTCTCATTTCAAACTCATATCTCCGATTAGTCTCTTGGTTAACGACCGAATCCGCCTTGGCCTCCGAAGCCACCTTGATTTCCACCGTAACCGCCTTGTCCACCCCCAAAGCCGCCTTGGCCCCTACCGAAGCCGCCCTGACCTCCACCGAAACCGTTTTGGCCTCCACCGAATCCGTTCTGGCCCCCACCGAAACCTCCTTGGCCGTAACCGCCCTGTCCGCCGAATCCTCCTTGGCTTCCACCGAATCCTCCTTGGCCTCCACCATATCCACCTTGGCCATAGCCGCCCCCTCCACGACCTCCGAATTGTGCGAAGGCCACCGCGAATACGGCTAGCAACACTCCGAAAGTTAACAGTATCTGAAAACGATAAAATTTTGTTATTATTGGAATAGCGAAACAAATGAGCCTACCTACATACATAGTAAAGTTTTTGGTAAAAATCTTAATCTCAACAAATGCATGACGAAGTCGCTCATCTGAGAAGATTTAATCAGTTCGGTTTGGACAATCATCATCATTTCAGCCGAAAGACGTCCACTGCTGGATATAGGCCTCCTCCAAGCGTCTCGCCACACTGATCGGTCCTGTGTGTTCAATGCTTACAAGGCATTAACAAAAAAGAAAATTTTAAGGGCCTTTAATGGTTAAGTGGGTGGAATAAGGGGAACTGCCAAATCATCAACATCACCCCCTTGGCCCCTTGTCCCTGTTTTTTGGGGGCGCAACACGTTTTCTTCTTCGTTATCATTCGCTCTCTTTTCATATCTTCCTTTCTAGCTTCCTCTCTCTTTCCTTCTGTCACCATATTCAACTCTCTTTTAGTCACAAGCGTTTCATCCCTCCTCATTACATGCACATACCAAGAGAAACGATTCCTTTTCCACATTTCTGTCACTGGTACCACTTTCAATCTTTCTCTAATATATTTATATTTGTCACTGGGTTATTTCAAACAGCAAACACGTAAGTTTATAATAAATCTAGCGAAATTAAGAAAAACAGTTTTTTCTAATTAAGACACTGATATATATATATTCAAACTATGGAATTCGAATGAGGTTTTTGTATTTAAAATGATCTAAAATAGTTATATCGAGAGCTAAACATCTCGCAGGATTAATTACAAACGGTTTTTGTAATAGTCCGGTGACAGTACAAAAACCATATTACATATTCATTAAAATGATAAATAATAATAATGATATAATACCTTAGATGATGCCATGGTCGCGAACTATAACATATGAATGACTGTCAAGATATTGTTCCCTTGTGCTTTATATATCCGCTTGACACAGCAATCAGAGTTTTTTCTGGTCGTACTATGCTAATTGGAATGTCAAATGTATGTGATTCTCAACTATTTGAGGTTTTTCTAGGAAATACTCATCTTGTACTTGAGGTGTTAAGTACTGAGTGGTTGAAGTTCGTAGGCAATGTAATACTCGTAGTATTAGGTATATACCTACGACTTGTTGACAACTTTATCATTTGCATATGATTGATGTTTCTCAGAAATGGAACATTACCAACATTACATTACTTATACAATCACGCCGATAGGTATTCCCCGGAGGGTTCGTCCCATGTGTTATAAGGTGAGCATTTTGCTATCAATTTCCGAGCTGCTACTTTGAAATATTCAGATGGAAATGCCCAATATCTCTTTACCCAACCCGGGCATTGAACCCTGGATTCAAATCGGCTTCATGGATAGGAGCGCTTGCGGCCACTAAGCCAAAAAGGCAGCATTCCTTTTCAGCTAATATTTTCGCTGAAGGTCGAGCTATTCGGATAGGTACAGCTCGGGCGACAGAAGAAGTGTCAACCATATTTAAATAAAACAATTTTCATTTTTTAATAAACAATTTTATTTCATTTCGTCGCTTACGTTTGACAAGTCAATTTAGGAACATTGGTAAGTATGGTTATGCAAACAAACTGTATTTTGAAGCATTAAAATGTGTAGTTAAATATAGCAAGGATTAACCGCGTCCTTGGCCGAATCCCCCTTGACCTCCTCGGCCACCGCCGAATCCTCCTTGACCTCCTCGGCCACCGCCGAATCCGGAATTGCCAAATCCGCCTCCTCTTTGACCGCCGAAACCTCCAGAATTACCAAATCCGCCTCCTCTTTGACCGCCGAATCCTCCAGAATTACCAAAACCGCCACGACCTCCACCGAAGCCTTGACCGAAGGCCGCTACTATTAGGGCCAATAGTACTCCGAAGATTAACAAAGTCTGAAAAAAGTAATTATTATTATTTGTTGGTTTTACTTTAACATAAAATGACTATCGGCCAATCACATTAGTTAAAGACAATAATATTGGACAGTGCACAAACTCATCTCACAGAACCCAATCAAATTCTAAGATAAACTGAAACTTTAACAGAACTGAAGATCTTTGACAGCCGTAACGTCTCTAAATCTCGTAAATCTGACACCAGTCTTGCCAAGAAGTACCGTGTTGCCCAGTTACTGGGCTGATAGGCAGTCGTTCCTTGTAAAATCCGACCCAACATAGTTGTGAAAAGGCTAGGCAGATTGGACATGAAACTTTGCCTTATGTCACTTCAGTGGTAATGCAATAAAAATAAATATGGGGCTGATTGACAGTCGGATCTTGTACAGTTGGGTAGTGTCCTCAACTAAACAAGATAGCCCGTCTCTTTGGAAATGTCTGTAGAAACTCTTGTTTCTAGTGCAGTCCAGAAAATGGCCAAAGGAACTCCTGAACAAGAGGATTTGTCTTAGGAAACTCTTGCTCTCAGTACAGTCCAGGGTTTAATATCTGAGCCGGAAAATACCCAAAGGAAATACTCAACTAGAGGAGTCCCTATGGTAATTTTACGTTCAAAACAGGCCTCTTGTGTTTGGTTTTCGTCGGATTTGTCTTGACAATAAGTTTTGGAAGACCCAGGTGTCGTCGATAATTTGATTATTAAGTATCATCATGCTCTGGAAAACACCTAGGACTATGGTTTAGAAATTTAACTCAAATTTTATTGTCTTAGAACTGATTAAAGCACTTCGAAGTCGTAAAACATGATTAATAAACTCTCACCGCAAAATTTAATCATGTCCGTGTCACTCATTAATTTGTCAACGGAAAGACTCATTTACTTGATTGATTCGATCCATCAAAGGTAGGTACTAAAGTTAGGCATTAAGAACAATACAGTAGGTACCTATACATAGACCCAAAGATTTTCTTCTGCCTGATATAACTTATATTTTAAGCACGGGATAGGCTATGCTCTAAGTGCGCATCCCGCGCCAGGGTTGCCTGAAAATTCATATTCTAAAGTGTTTTGCAAATGGCAGCTCAGTATTATGATACTTATTGTTATTTAAAAAGTTATTTGTATTAAAGTTAACTCTACATATCTTACTATCCTATCCTTCTAATTTTATAAGTGCCAAAGTTTGGATGGATGGATAAATAAATAAATTTATTGTTTTCTCTCCACAAAGGTTGCCTTAAAATCTATGCTCTTAAAATTATATAAAAAACATTTGCTAGAAGCTCCTTTGCGAGAGACTGGACTCCGTTCTAGGGAAGCCCTGTGATACGGATCTCCATTGGATCAATCACGCCAGAACGGTTCTATTATCATAGGAACTAGTAAGTATCTTTGGCACAGAGATAGATTATATTTTATTATTTAATAACAATTGCTTGCTGTACTAACATCGCATAGTCTACATTCCGGTATAATGTATAATGGTCCCTTGGAAAAAAAAACTTTTAACGCGGGCAAAGTCCGCTGGCAGAAGATACTACCATCTAAGTTAGAAGTTGCTCGACCTCGAAGGGTCCTTATAAAGACCCCCAATGAGACGATCTAATAAGGAGTTCAAGATCAAAGCAATTTGCGGATTACATATAATTGAATAAAATATGATACCTATAGCACGATAAAACAGTATTAAAAAACGTCATATTATTTACCTTACAAGATGCCATGATTGCGAACTGAAACAGCTAACTGCCATAAGTATTGTTTTCCCGTGCTTTATATATCCATCTTACAAAGCAATCAGTGTTTTTTCTAGGATGCTAATTTGTATATCAAATTGCGTGTGGTTCCCAACTTTTTAATGCTATTTCTAGGAATTAGTTATTAACCATCAGAACTTGCGTTGGTGCTTATTAGGGTTCAATATGTAGGTATCTTTTTCACTCATAATGAGCCTTATCAAAAGACTATTTGGTAATAAGAGCAGAATATTTGGAGGTAAGAGGTATTTAGCTCCAAATATTCTGCCCCAAACAGTGTGACACATACTCGTAGGTACGTATCATACTGTTTTATTCCCCAATTGGTTTTCAGGCTAAATTAGATTTTGACAGATACTCAACTTCAGAATTCGGAGGAAAGTCTCCCAAAGAGCAGTAACGGGGGTTTTGCTACGAGTTTTTCGGCGTAATCAAAACAAAATTATGAGAACCGCTGGAGAACTAAGGTTACGACATAGCTGTACGTTGTCCGTTCCATTCCAGGCCGAAAAGTACTAGGGTCGCGTCGTGACCACGTACCGGACGACGACGTGTTGGAAGGCCTCCCACAAATTGGAGGATAGGCGAGTGAAGTGGGTAGGTACTGTTGATTGCCTATCCAAAGGCTTAAAGTAGGTAATAAGAGTTCTAGCACAGTTGGGGGAAAGGGCTTGATGCAAGAAGCGGTACGTTTGGATAAAGCTGTACTCAAAGGCAATGTCAAAAAAAAAAAAAACCTGCCCTGACTTGTATTTTTCTAGATCAAAATAATTACACGTCTTGTACAATGACTTCCCTATGCAACTACGCAACCTTCACCAGGTCATCGGTCCATCTGGTGAAAGGCCTTCCAACGCAACGTCTTTTTCGTTCGGTTTGCGGTCGCCACCCCAGAAACTTTCTGCCCCATCGGCCATCCGTTCTGCGAGCAATGTGCCCTGCCCACTGCCACATACGTTTGACAATTCTTCGGGCTATGTCGGTAACCCTGGTTCTCCTGCGGCTCTCTACATTTCTGATTCGATCGTGTGTGTTGCCAGAGACGACATTTGGCTCTGAGACGTGGTCGCTCACAATGGGCTTCATCAGAAAGCTTACAGTCACCCAAAGGGCAAAGGGCTATGCTGGGAGTTTTCTTGCGTGATCGAATCAGAAATGTAGAGAGTCGCAGGAGAACTAGGGTTACTGACATAAAGTATATAATAAATACACCGCAATCAAATCTACTAGGTTAATTCTAATGGTTCACTAGATTGTAACTAGCTAATAGCTAGCGATGGGGCCAGTATCGCGTAATTAATTCGTTAGGCAAAGGGCAAATATTATGAAAAATCGACCAATAATAACCAATCAGAGTTGAAAAAAATAAAGAAAATGCTTTGGTAAATTAATAATGGTTTAATAGTTCTGAAAAATAATAGTCAGTATTAAACTTTAGTGATAGTTAGTGAGATCTTGTTTACAAATATTCATGCCTAACTTAATCTTATGGTCATCAAACCGTCTTATAAATTAGCTAGCGAAACTTAACGGACGTGATGATTATATATATCTAAAGCCGATAAAACAGCTGATTACGGGGTCATCGATCTCTGATACCTAGTATACCTACCAGCACCCTAATTGCGTAACTTTATTGAAAGGTCGAGGGACGTGCACACGACGGCACGAATCCTTCTTCTGTTGTTTTCTTGGAATAATGCTTATGCACTCCACGGTGTCCTCCTATGCCGCTTATGGCGGCAACACGGGCACGCGTTAGCACTCTATAGGGAGACACTCCTCCCCTGCGGCCCCACCGCGTCCGCCATCAGACGGTGGCAACCCCATCTAGGCCGCGGAAGGTAGGGAGAGCGGCGCGCCGCAATACAAGCACTCCTCGCCCGCCGCGGCCTCCAACCCTCAGCCGCGATATCGTATGGGTATGGAAGACTTTATACGACATCGCAGCCCGCTTCAGTTGCGATGTCGCCTATAGGCAGCACCGCAACCTACATGTTGGCCGCTACGTCGTCACTTATCGGCAAAAGCCCTGATTAGCGGCCCCTCCTCGGGTTCCTCTTCGCTTCACCGTGGGTGACCAAGTCACGGTTACTGAGCCCTCCCCGCATCGACAATGCGGGAACCCACCGTGGGGGAGGAAAACAATAGACTTGCATAAAAATCTGATACCGCCACAGATGAGTGCTTTGACAATTCAACAGTATTAATTGCGTGTTTGACGCTGACAAGTAAACAGATTTTTAAACATGAAGCAATGAAGGCGTGGAACCTCTTCTGCTCAAGGAACCAGGCGGATTTCCGTTCGAAACGCTCATGCACAGACCAGAGGCTCTAGACAAATGGCATTCGATGACAGCGAAGGCGATAGTCGAAATGGAAGGGATTGGTCACGTGATTTTTCGGTATCGATTGTCAAATCCAAACAATTTTGTCTTTTTAACAATCGTAATCGCCCCGTTTTCGAAACAGAATGTCACTTGTCTAGGGACTCAGAACACTTGTATCATACTTTAGCGGGCAGCAGAATGAAAAAAGGAGATTTATTTTACTTTTGTCGACTTCGAAAAGGCCTTTGATACGAAGTAGTTCAGCATTTGGTCCCGCCCGTTGGACATTGGGGTGCCGCCGAAAATAGTCCACCTACTGAAGAGCATCTATAAGAATTTTTATTCTTGCAAAGCGACGCCCTCATCTCGGCAGACATCGTAGTGCACGTAGGTGTCCGCCAGGGCTGTCTTCTTTCACCTCTCGTCTTTATAGTCGTTCTCGATGGAATCATGCTTCGCTTAAACGAAAGCAGGCGCCCGAAGGCATAGAGTGAGGATTGTCCAAAACCTTGGAAGACTTGGACCATGCCGATGACATAATATTTATGTCTGCTGACTCATACACACGTCGACATGCAAGCGATTTGGGACGACCTGCAGCAGGAGACGGCGTAATCTGGGCTAAAAATTAATATCCGGAAAACCCAGGAGATGCGTACGGGGGTAATCGCCCCGTTTTCGAAACAGAATGTCACTTATCTAGGGACTCAGAACACTTGTATCATACTTTAGCGGGCAGCAGAATGAAAAAAGGAGATTTATTTTACTTTTGTCGACTTCGAAAAGGCCTTTGATACGAAGTAGTTCAGCATTTGGTCCCGCCTGTTGGACATTGGGGTGCCGCCGAAAATAGTCCACCTACTGAAGAGCATCTATAAGAATTTTTATTCTTGCAAAGCGACGCCCTCATCTCGGCAGACATCGTAGTGCACGTAGGTGTCCGCCAGGGCTGTCTTCTTTCACCTCTCGTCTTTATAGTCGTTCTCGATGGAATCATGCTTCGCTTAAACGAAAGCAGGCGCCCGAAGGCATAGAGTGAGGATTGTCCAAAACCTTGGAAGACTTGGACCATGCCGATGACATAATATTTATGTCTGCTGACTCATACACACGTCGACATGCAAGCGATTTGGGACGACCTGCAGCAGGAGACGGCGTAATCTGGGCTAAAAATTAATATCCGGAAAACCCAGGAGATGCGTACGGGGGTGGTAATTCTACACCGATGCTAATTGGCACAGGGGTGGTTGAACGCGTCCACCAATTTCCGTACCTCGGGAGCATCGTGTCAGAGACTAGAGTTACTGAAGAGGACATCACTTCACAGATCGCCAAAGCAAGAGCTACCTTCGCGCAGCTGAGACCCATTTGGCAATCGCGGCACACAAGCAAGCACACAAGATGCTTATACAGGCATTGTACAGCCTGGTAGTTGTATAGGAGTCGTTCAAGTGCTGTACAATTTTCCTTAAGATGTACAGTAGAATATTTAAAAACCCTTTAACACCTAGGTGGTACAGTAGCCGTTTGGTAGCAAAAATAAATCTTATAGTGATAAAAGAGCATGCAATAGCGTCGGTAGACAGCAATAAGAAGTATAATTGAGTTAATGGAGTCTTTTATACCACCGTGAGGTGTTAAAGAGTTCTGTAATAGATAAAGAGGTTTAAAAGGACTTATATGTGGCTTTTATAGCACTCAAGGGTGTAGGGAGGCATTTTCTAAAGCCTTAGGTTCTATTACGGAGATTTTTACGGCTGTTGTATTACTAATCTATACTAGAGCTGTGTAGCTCTGGAATAGCACTTTGAGCGCTATATCAGATAATTATATGGCCACTGTTCGGTAAATAGTAGTTTCAGGAATCATACGAAACATTTTATACAGCCATGGGGGTACAGAATAGTTTTATAGCACTTTGAGTATTTTAATAGTATTTACTAGCGCTTTTGTAACTCTTATACCTCTATAACGAAGAAACACAACTTTATACTAGAGCTCAAAACGCTATATTGGAGACTTATACAGCGGCAATGTGATGTAAAGCTGTACATCTTTGTGTTAATCGGCTAATGGCGGAAAAACTATGACTACTAAATAAACGTATTTTTTAAGGTTATCACGACATTTTGGAGATCGTATTTATGCATATAATGGTAACTTTTGACGTAATTAAAGTCACCATTTTCACCTGTGGCCCTAATTAAACTATATGTAACCTTCAAAGTCTGATTTATGTTAAAATACAATTTTATAACCAACATATCAATATATTTTTTGCATTAAAAACTGAATATTATGAGGGCACGTTAAAATTTTGACGATAATATATATATATATAGAATATATTGACAGCAAACTGGTACCCGCACTGATATTTCACGTACACAAAGAAATAAAACAATGTTAGAGTCACCGTAGTTATTTTAATAATCCAATCCGTATTAATTCAAATTCAAATTCATTTATTTCGGACTACAGTGATCCATATTGGGTTAGTATTACAAAAAGCTTATATTCTAGTGTTAGTATCATTGATTAAAATTCTAAATCTTTTAAATTCTAAATCTAATAATTTTAAATTCTAATTCTAAATCATTATTAAAATTCTTCATATTAATGTTTCCTCACTTGTCACTCACCAGTGTATGTATGATTAATTGTATTAAAATTTATTTAGCTGACACCACATTAAACCTACCATATTACTAATTTAAAGCGTTGACATTTAATATGACGATACAGGAGCGCCGAAATAATGTGAAGATGGTATAGTGGCGCGACAAGAGCTGTTTCGAAATCTCATGGTGTTAACCGTCGCCTTTAAGCAACCTCTGTAGAGCCGTTATAACTAATATTTATGATCACTGTAGACCCATTATAGAGCCTGTAAGCTGTATAATATGGGCCTATTTGGCGCTACAAGAGATCTGTAGCCGCTTATAGAACCACTATATTTCTTACTAATGGAGTCGAGGCTGTTATGAAAATCTTTTATCCGGCTACTATGCAGCTTCTGTGTTAGTTGTGGTGAAACACAAAATCTTCGGGTTCAATGTCAAATCCGTGCTGCTCTTCGGGTTCGGAACGTGGAAGGTAAAAAGGACATTCTCACGCCAAACCCAGGTCTTAGTCAAACGATTTCTTCGTCGAATCCTCGGAATATACTGGCCCGAGATCATCTCTAACGTAGAGCTGTTGGAGAGATGCCACGACTGCCCGATCGACAGCCAGGTCAAGCGTCGTAAATGGAGATGGATTGGTCACACGCTCCGGAGGGATATTCCGATCTAATTCCTAAACAGGCCATGGATTGGAATCCTCAAGGAAAACTTAAGCGTTGCCGTCCCCGTCAAACCTGGCGACACCATTTACTTTAATAAATTATTGTTACTACGTACAGTAGAAAATCATCAAGAAAACTTTGAACATCGCAGTCGTAGTGCTAATAAATTCATAGTCGAATCCAATATTTAGTCACAACCACACACTCAGAAAATCCCCTTCTTTGTTCGAGTACATGTTTTTCTAGAAACTAGACAATATTTGTCATTCAATAATAACACTTTTTCGAAGAAAAGTCCGTGAAGTTATTGTACTAATATGTTATAGAATTGCGTGCCTAGTCTTAATTTCCATTTCGTAGATTAGCATAAGTAATTAACTAGTTGTTTACCATGTAAATGTAATGACGGTTTGGTAATTTGTTATTTTTTAGCTAAAATTGGCTAATTTATTCGTGGTTTATGGTTTCGTGTAGGCACAATATTTTATTATTAATTATTATAACTGCCTTGTTGACTGGTTGATTTCTATTTTTATCACGAGATGACACGTGGAATGTGATGTGCTTTAATTTTGTGTCATCTGGAGTTGTGATTATACGGGCTGTATTTAGATTCCTTGCCAACCTTGCCGGGGACTTTAGTACTAACCTACCCATAAATATGAACTTCCTTAACTGTGGGAACAATTCTGAAATCGGGCACAGTAGGTACTTAAAGGAGGCTCGGGGTGGTCTTTTGATTGGTCACGGGGCCTCTTCTACATGCTGATGGTGATTACCGTGGTGGTGGTTTTAGTGAGGTTAAAATCACACACTCCCTGGTCTTTTCCCCAAAAGTTCAGGCGCCTTTTGAAGGTTTCCCCACGTAAACAAAAAAAAAGTAGGTACTTAAAGGTACTGAAATTAAATCCTATTTTTAACCGACTTCAAAAGAAGGAGGATCTCAATTCGACTGTAACATTAACATTTTTTTTTCGACTTAGTTACATTTATCAATATAAGTGTTATATATTGTTTAAGAGGTGTCTTAAAACCCTTTATTTTGATACCCCACAAGACGGGTTCGGATGAAAGAAAATTGGGCCCCGACAATAAGGCGCCCAAAATCCGCCATTTTTTTATTTTCCGATTTGAATGTAGCCACTATAGACACTTGCAAGGTTATGTTGAATCCATTGACGCAAAAATCATCAAAATCGGCCAATGCGTTTGGTCTCTAGAACGCGATGGTCTCTACATACATACATAGACAGATAAACACCTTCCTTCGGCAGTCGGGTAAAAATACGCTGATGAGTCTTTCAACGATGAGGCTAAATGCAAACGTACTTTCTAATTATTACTGTACCTATATGTTTTAACCCCCGAGTTTGACGTGTGTTGCTGTCTATCTGTGGCATCATAGCGCCTAAACGGGTGAACCGATGTTGATTTAGTTTTTTTGTTGAAAGGTGATTTGAGACTGTTCTTAGCTATATTTGAATAATTTCGGTTCAGCCGTTCAAAAGTTATGGGCGTTTTACCCATACCGTTTGTTTTTAAATCTGGGTGTTTTCGCAAGGTAAATGTGTCGAGGGTTTTATAAATTTTTGAAATTTTACTTGTGTCTACGAAATGACACTACTGGATATAGGCGACTCCAATTGCACGCCATTTGAATCGATAAAACTCTCATCGATCAAGCCTGCCTGCGAAGATCGTCGCTCCACCTAGCCTGAGGGCGTCCTAACTTACATGTACCAGTTCGCAGTCTCCACGCAAGAAACGGCTACCCCAACGGTCATCACACACAATACCAGTTTAGCTCGCTTATTCTGTAGGCTGAAGATGTCAAAGGGCAAAGCCTATTGCCAACAACCCTGGAACAAAACCAAACTCTGGCTGATACCTACTGAAAAATAATAGCAAAATATTCCAGACTTGGGATCGCATGCTCAGTTTCTGGACCTCCAGATCACCGACATTGTCGGAAGACTTAATGAATGAAACATTAAGTACCTATAGTCCCCGGCTCGTGGCTAAATAATAACAACCGCACGGGTCGATCATCAAGGTTAAGCAACGCTTGACGAGGTCGGTCCATGGATGGGTGACCATTTCAACATACCGTGTTTCCTCCGTGCCTCTACAAGCACGTTAAGCAGAGTTCTCGGCTGTCATTTGAAGATCTTTGACAGTCGTTACGAGTATTCAGAAGCTTGAGATCTGACACCAATCTAGCCAAGCGTGTTACCCAGTTACTAGGTTGTGGAGGTCAGATAGGCAGTCGCTTGTAAAACACTGTTACTCAGCTGAATCCGACCCCAACATAGTTGGGAAAAAGGCCAGGCAGATTGATTGAGTTCCCGGTATGTAACTTGGCAAGGTTTTGGCGTATAGGGGGTAAGTTTAGTTTTATTTTTTTTGGGAAAATCCCACCGCACTATTCCCAAACCACTGCAACTCCTGAAAGCCAGAATCATCAGTGGCAACCACCAGAAAGCAATGAAGCTCGACGAAATTAATCAGAAAAGAAAAATAGAGGAGTAAGAAAAATACAAATTTCCACTTCCCTCCATATCAAGCAGGAGACAGAACAAACAAGACCAATAGGCACAAAGGGTTGTTTACAACTGGGATAAGCCGAGTTGCCTAGCACCACGGATAAAAATAGCAATAATATTAATGGGTCCTAACATTGTGAGTTATATTTGATTCCAATAATGGTATGGCAAAAACGCTTGATAGCATGGAAATTTGTTCTAGTTTCCACAAGGTCCGTATAGTAAACAGCTCCTGATACAGCCTGTACTTTATTGAACATAGTATTGCGTTCATTCTGCCAAAGAATACACTCCCATAAGATATGATGTGCAGATTGTACATATTCGCAGTCAGATGTAGAGCACTGAGAAAAAGGCGAAGCAACAAGCTTGAAGAAAAATAATTTACTTTTAAAGTTACCATGCCCTGTGATAAATTGGGCAACACAGTGATCCACTTCCAGCCACGTCCTGGTCAGCCGTACGCGAACAGATGGAATGAATTGGTGGAGGTGTCGGCCCTTGATGGAATTATCCCACCTACATTGCCATTCGGATAAAAGTTCCTCCCAGATGTCAATATGTGGTTTAAATAATCTAGAGATTTTCTTACGGTCACTCCACGTTAAAAAGTCCGCGTCCATAGTCTCTTTTGCGGAATAGTACATTGTAGCACGTCGCTGCACTTCAAGGTCGACCGGAAGTACGCCAGCAAGTACCTCAGCTCAGGTAAGGCCTCAGTACTAACCGTCCTAAACGTATAGGGGGTAAGTTGTGACTTACGGTCTGGTGGACGAAGGGTGGCCGCGACGCGATTAGTCAGTCGATCCTTGTGTCAACCAACGAACCAATCGCGCCCTCGGATCGCTGCTAAACGTTCCCCGCGTCCCTCTTGGTAACCAAAGAGACCTAAAAAAAGAATAGTGCTCATCTAACGACTCAGCCAAGTTACATACCAGGATAAAGATCGTTAGATAAATGATTTACCTGCTGATACGATTTCCTTGAAGCCTTCAACCTATCTACCTATTCAGGTGAAACAATGTTATGATAACATAATGATTAAATTGTCTATATCGTGATCTTTACGTTCTTGTGCGATTCAATAATTACTAATTGCTTACGCACTTCTTCTGTAGCGTTTTAATAAATAATTAGGTACCTATGTAAATATAGTTATACAATGGACCCCTAAAGAATCGTCTCTGAAATATGAATAGGTTCGCGTAATTTTATTTTTAACTAACTTCAAAAAAAGGAGGAGATTCTCAATTCGGAATCTCTTTTTTTATGTTTGTTCCCCGATTACTCAAAGACGCCTGGACCGATTTGGAAAATTATTCGTTTGTTTGAAAGGATATACTTCCCAGTTGGTCCCATAGTCATCAAGTCAGGATCTGATGATGGGATCTTGAAGAAATCGAGGCAACTCCTCAAATATTATAGGCATACGATTTTGGTATTTTCTTCAACAATGCAATCATTTGCACTCAGAAAGTATCATTTGGTGAAGTGGAACTGGTGAAGAAGACCACAGATGGCCAATGGAACTCCTTAATGTTAAGTATGTCATGGGTATAAGATATCTCGACTAGTTAAACGACTAAAATGAAGCAAATACTTATAAATAAATAGTACCTACTGATGAAAATGGTAGGTACCATCGAACTAATCTGATGATGAAGCCGGCAGGTAGGCACTGGAACTCCGAAATAACACAATGGAATCGTCATGAGGTGAAGTAGGTAGCTTTTAAACTTTCATCCTGTATAATTTTACCCTTCATTGTTTGTTTCGTTCGGATTATGTGTCTGCATTAATATATGTTTACCAATTTAAAAGAAAAACAACAATAGTTAAAATAATTAAAAATAGGAACATATTTTTTCTGTTGAATATGTAGGTATATGTAGGAGTTAACAAATCATCAAGGTCGATCGGAAAAGGCCCATGGCAAGTTCACAAAATATTTTAATAATAGCAAAAAGCTATTAAATTGTGTTCACGTTATCGAGGTATAAATTAATAGGTAGGTCTACCTACGTAAATCATTTCGTTGTATTTTTAACTCTATTATGTAAGTAGGTGGGCAGGTACCTAAGTTAATCGTACAGTCGGCTGCACGTCAGTGGTAACACGTTGACCTTGAGTGGAAAACCTTTAATAGTACCTGGGCGACCGAGCTCTGCTCGGGTGAAAATAGAGAAAACGGCGTTTTCTAAAAATGAAACCTAGTTAGATCGATTTATCGCCCCGAAAGCCCTGCATACAAAATTTCATGAAAATCGATGGTGCTGTTTCCGAGATTCAGATTATATATATATATATACATTTAAACACTCAGAGCCGGAACAACTATCTGTAGGTCATACAAATATTTGTTCCGTGCGGGAATCGAACCCGCGACACACAGCGCAGCAGTCAGTCGCTAAACCACTGTGCCAACCGTGCGCCCTATACAAGAATTGCTCGTTTAAAGGTATTATATAAATATATATATATATTATAGATTTGGTCAGCTTAACATACCGGTTATGAAACCATTGATGTACGAACAACTGTACAGACGGGGATTTTTTTTTTTTATCACTCACGCAAGATGATAAATCATAATATTTAATGTCACAACACGGCATAAATCGACAAGGTCAGTTAGAAATTATTATTAGGGCGCGTTTCCACCTGGAAGCACCTCGCAGGAAATTGCAGGACAGTTCGAACTTATGATCACATTAAACATGCCTCGGCCGGCAGCCTGCAATGAAATACACCTTGCATGCGAGCTGGTTGCAGGTGGAAACGTCACCTTGAATAGGTTCAGCCTCATTCCTCCTCATTTCAACATCAAGTTTCTAGTAACCGGAAATTGTTGTCAAAAGTGTTAAACAATACCCTGGCTTTACATGCAGATGCTTAGTAGGTCACTCCGATACAAAAACCCCATGCGCTCACAATGACCGGTGGTAAATAATTAAGGGTAGTACAAGACTTAAGTAAACAATTAGTCAATCATTTAATCATCAAAATATTACTGACACTGGTTTTACAATATTCAATGCCAATTAAACTCTTATTCCTAATACGAAACATAAGGCTTTTCCTTGACATCTTTTCTCACATAGTAGTTCCCATTAGAGTAAGCTGGATAAGGGTTATACACTGGTGGCGGTGGATACACTGGGTTCTTAACAAACGCATAGTATGGGAAAGTGTAGATCCCTGGATACGGCGCAACAACATATGGCTTCCCTGCAACACTGTGGATCAGATACTTGTCGTCATACTTCGGAGTCACTTTCACTGGTTTCAATCGATCCTCGATAGGCTTCAGAATAGGTTTCCATGGATTTGTGTCATAGTAATTACGTTTATAACTATCGTATTCTGAATATACCGCACTTATTACAGTCAGGAGAATCGATAAGGCAAGTAGTGAATGCATGGTTTTATTTAAGACTGAAAATGTTTCACCTATTTGTGGAGTATTTAAATGAGTGAAGACAGCAATTACAGCTGTTATCAGTGTTTAGGATTGCAGATTATTTTTATCTTTATGTTCTCGCAATTTTCAGACTGTTTTACCGTGGTTTTGACTAATTGCTTACAGCCGTGTTATAAGGGCGGTTACTCAAATGCGTAGGTATTATTTCTAAGGCAAAGACAGGAGAAGAGTATAATACAACGCTTTTATAAGGTGTAGTTTTCCCGCGGCTTTACTCCCGTCGGAAACTAACCCATGGCACTCAGCAATAATATAGCTAAAGCAACAACTAAGTAACAGTTTATTTGCAATCCCATCAGTGCTTCTGGGAAAAGAAAATTAAAATGTTACCTAAGTACCTATATTTGTAAAAGCTGACCTTCTACAAATCCCTACAGTAGTATCCCTAGTTATTCTTCTCCTTCTTTTTCCAACTGAAAAGTGTAGGTAGACTGTGGGTACGGCAGGCTGCATCACTACTTTGAGGATTGCCCATTGTACAGCTTAGGCAATGCCGCACTTTGATCTCGGTCATCCATGGGGATTACTACACGTCACAAATGAAAAAAAAGCTGTAAGTCACTGGTAGGTAACAAAACGAGTAGGTACCTACCTATAAATGTGCTGGCATCGTGTTGTATTGAACCTAGACCTAGGGGTGACCATAAGCTCTTAGAGTAAGGTTATTTTGAGTTTGTGTATGGGACAGATGTATACAAGTCAAACACATCTGTCCCTTACACCCACTCAAAATAACCTTATTCTAGGAGCTTATGGTCACCGCTCTGGGTGAACCACAGCCTTTTATAAAACAACATTGCTGCTAGAACACTTTATTTCAAGCCTATAATTGGAATACTCATTTTCGTATCATGACGTCCATAATCTCAATCGAACAATACTATTGCTTTAAAGTTCAAGGTCAAAGTATTAGCACGGACTTTCCGCTGACTGTACCTACCTTGTATAATCTAAGGTACCTACACTATGTTAATAGGTATCTAAAGATCTGAATATAAGTTATCATATTGGATAACCGGTTTTTGTCACCACCTTATTTTCGAGTCATTAGGTAAATGGGTCAGTGACGAAATCTCCCAATAGGACATCTATAGCAAACCCTTATCACACCCATAAATAACTACCCGTAGGTAACTAGGTACCTACTAATAAGATATTATAAATGCGGAAATTTGTCTGATTGTCAGTTACTTTTCCATGTCTAAGCAGCTGAACGGCTTTTGATGAATCTTGCTCCCGCTACAAGGACATAACTATGATACCTCACCTAAACTTTTCATACTGATAGTATATGAAATGTTGACGTAGTCCGTGTAGTCGACGATTCCTAGTAATCGGCAAATATAATAGATAGAATAGAATAGATAGGATTGCTTTACACTCAAGTGTAAAGCAATCCTAAAATGTTTGTAACGTAGGTACCTATTTACATTTATAGGCAATCTTTTGTAGATAAACCACATCCTACGGAAAATACGTTTTTACTTAACTGCTTAGTCAAGAGCTAGGTAAACAACCATTTCTTTGTTGTGTTTATGTTTTTTTGAACTTACCTATGTAGGTAACTATGTAAGTAACAACTTAAGTATTTTTTATATAGAGTCGATGACATTGGGTCACCAACCTGAGCATTATCCCCTTAAGACTTTAGAGCCTCTTGAACCTAGGTAGGTACCTATTTATTAATAGAGGTAGGTACTAGGGCATGTAATATTGGAAGTTCTCAATTCTGATAATAGATCTCAATGTCGGAATTCCGATAAATTTAGCAGTGGACGTATTTTGGCTGAAATTATGATTATGAGAAACAATGCAGTCAAGTAGCGGAAGTACTAATTTTTTATATTCAGTAAAAGACTAACAAATATTAAGGTTTAATATAATGAAATTTACAAGCAAGTAAAACATTGTAACTTTGAAATAAAGTTTACTCGTTCCGAAACATCCCTCTCAAAAGTATAAAAACTATCTTAGCATTCATCATCATTATCATTGTCATCGTCAATTACAGCCGAAAGACGTCCAAATCCAGTGGATTCCTGTAACCAAACTGACCGAAGCTTTAACCAATGAAAATATAATTGTTACATAGGGTTCTATGAAACTGTGTACTTACTTGTACTCTTATAGGTAACATTTTTAGCAATCTCGGGTCTGTAAACACGGAATTATTATTTTTTCATGAAGTGATGTTTAAGTGAATTCGCGCCCGATTTGTAAACAGATTATCCGACTGCTGCTAATCATTGTAGTCAAGGGCAACAGGCTTAACCGCGCTTTCTCGCTCAACGCTGCACAAGGAGCTAAAATAAGATTTTTCTGATTCTGAGACTCCGATATTGGATCACTCAATTTCGGAATTGAAATATCGGTAACTTCGTGCCGAGATTCCGATAATCATGCCCTAGTAGGTACCTACCTAGTGACTTCTTTTGATGTCCCTGATGATGAAGAAATAAGACTTGCTTTTTTAACATCTAAGTAAGCTTGTTTTTCTTTTTCTTCTTCAAAAAATATGTAATGAATCGAACATCTGGGAGAGCAAACTGACAATATGGTTTTGGAATCTACAACTTAATCAGAAAGGAAAAATATAAGTTCTTGTCTGTTTAAAACTCTGATGGATCTACATAGTTACATTTATTATGTCGGTCCTGAAGAAACAATTATATATAAATCATGTTAAATTCGAATACTACGTAATTATTTTACATTAAATTAACTATTGAGATTTTAATCTTTATTTTTGTTTCTGAACTGTGACTATTACGTCAACGTTCTGACAGTGACATACATAATGACATTGGACTGTCGATTGAGGACATTGAGGTTATCAATCAATCAAATTTTCAGGAAATATTATCTGATCTACATAATCTTGTTAATTAAGAATAGAAGCATGTGTAAATAAGCGTTTATTATATAGGTTCCTAAGCATAATTTTCAAAAAATGTGGCAGTTAATGCATATGAATTCATGTCAGCTCGTAAGACAGAGGTAAACATATGAGAAAAGTCATAACTTACTTTGATATATAAACACGAAATTACACAGAACCACTCTCATAAAACTTTTTTTACAGGTTTCTGACAACCAAGAGCAATGTATACTTTACAAATCTAATGAAAAATAAGCCGTCAAATATCGTAAAAAGATACTTTTCTGAAGTTAAAACATCGTCTGAGAAAAATGCAAAGCCAGGATTGTTACTGCTTTGTAGCCCGTGGAAGTTATGTACTGGAGTCAGTTTAGCGCTCGGGGCTCGTTATTTGTTGAGCAATGGTCCGGCGTACTGCAAGGCCTTGGTGGCCCATTCTAGGATAATACAAAGAAGGCCGAATGTAGAAAAAGATACTGCTCAGTTTGATTGGGAGAAGTTTCTTTCTTACCTACGTCCTCATATGTGGCTGCTAGCTGCTGCTGTTGCGGTAAGTTCTTACTAGTTTATGTAATCCTGGTACCTGAAAAAATATTTGCACACAGCTGTTTTAAATTAATTAAGTACTACTCACTAAAATTGTTTTCAGTACTCACTATGTTAAGGTTTATTAATCAGTTTCCTAATATACGAAATACATTGAAAATTAAGGCTAACTGCCCTTTTGCCCTACAAATTAAGCGCTAAACATAATTCTGTTCCTGTCAATTGTATAAAGTTAACAGACATAAAATGATATCGTGCTAAGCCAAGAAGGCCTAAAAAAATTTAAAAAAAAAAAGTTATTGCAGAAAAAGAAAAATTCCATTATTAATTTATTTGACATAAATCTTCATTACTTAGTAAGTATTTAATCTGTTTCAGTCAGCATTAGTAGTAGCATTCCTGAATGTGTATATCCCAATGTTATTGGGAGAAGTGGTGAATGTCTTGGCCAATCAGAGGAGCAACCCTAGCGGCAACTTTATGGAGCAGATCCAAGTACCTGCTCTTAAACTCTTTGGATTGTATTTGGGACAGGTGAGGTTTTATTTATTTTTTTAACTTTAACTGTGGTGCCAACTGTGATTATAAGTTGGTTTTAATCACACTCATCCCACTAATACTATAAAGGCGAAAGTTTGTGAGTCTGTGTGTGTGTTTGTATGTTTGTTACCTCTTCACGCACAATTGGCTGAACGGATGAAATTTAGCACAGATATAGATCATAGTCTGGAATAGCACAGGATACTTTTGACCCCAGGTTACTTTTTCGTCATTCACGCGGGCGATGCCGCTGGTAGAAGCTAGTTAAATATATAAATTCATATTCAACATCAGCCTTTTTACTGTTCCCAATGCTGGGACACAGGCCTCTCTGTGAGAGGGATGCAAATTTATATTATGTTAAAATTATTATTTGATAGATCCAATCTGTCATGCCTTTACCCAACTATGTATGTTGGCTTCCAGTTTAACTGAATACCAGTATTTTACCCGTAACCTCCACAGTTCATTAACTGGGTGACACAATACGGGCTATATTCAAGGCTTTTGACAACCAGTAATTACTGTCAAAAATCTACAAACGACTTATGGGACCAACATGCTTCACGAGGGGAGGGTCTCAATATGAAATGGATGATCACTCATATCCAGACCAACTGGCGGTGGCTGTTATTAATTTATAGCGACATCTATTATCTGATGTCACACAAATTCTGTTTCGCGCAAGCAAAGTTTTCGGCGCGATTTGAACATATACAATAGTCCGACAAGAATTGTCGGGCAATTGGTGTATAAGTGTGTTATAGTCTGTATAGCACAAAAAAGGTGCATTAGGTCTATGTTCAGAATCCACAAATTAGACTATTGTAAGTCATTGTTTATCAAATACAAATTATTAACATTTCCTTGCTTATATATTTTGGAGGTGGCTGTATTTGTTAAGACCAATCCAGACCTGTTTACCAGAATATAATTTTATAACAAACAAGCTCGACCACAGAACAATAACTTGTGCCCAAAAAGGTCCCACACATCATTGATGCAAAAAAGTTATTTTTGCATGGCACCTAATTTCTTTAATTTCAATCTACTTTCTCTTTAACATTGCACGTGACATTTTTGTATTGTTTTAATCTTTTCGTAATTGAAATATTTTTTGTTTTTATTTACTTTATTTTATATTTTACCTTTTGCCATTTTGTAATATATTATTTTTTTGCTTTTTATTATTTTTCATGAATCTATCTATATATCAATTTTAATATCAATGTAATCCAAGAATATTTGTATGCCTTCTGGCATAACATAGCGCGCTTGTAATTTTTATAACAACAACTTTTTTGTACCTATTTGAACAAATGAATTATGAGTGTGGAGAAGTATAAGTGTAAAAGTGACGAGAATGGATGAAGTGAGAAATGAGTATATTTATAATACCGTAATTGAATTGTTTGAAAGTGGCGCCAGTGACAGAAAAGTTGAAAGGAAACCGTTTGTCCTGGTATGGTCATGTGACAAGGAGGCATGAAATGCATGCTACTAAAAAAAGTATAAATATGGAGAGGGTAGGAAGGCCAAATAAAAGATGGATGTACTGTGTGAGGAGTGATATGAATGAAAAGGGAGACAGTGATATTTGATGGGGGACAGGACCGTCCACGGTATGAAAGAAGAAAACGTGATGCGCCAATCACAAGTAACATGGGATAAGGGCAGAAAGATGATGAGTTGCCCGGACCAGACACAACACCCGTCTGGTCAGAGGATCCTCCCTTTTCAATGGAGGTTTGTGGGACTTTCCACTCTGCTCTGCTTATCTCCAAAATCTGGATCATTATTTAAAAGTATTTTACTGTTTCCAGGCATTCTTCACATTCATGTACATCCACCTGCTATCACAAGTGGGTGAGAGGGTAGCTGCTCAGATGAAGCAGGACTTGTTCCAGTCCATTCTCATGCAGGACATGTCTTTCTTCGACCAGGAGAGGACTGGGGAGCTTGTAAATAGGTATGAAGATTTTTGTTTTGTTTAAATGGTTTTGTTTAGTAGCCTTTTTGTTTTTACCCGACTGCGGGAAGGTAATGGTTTTCGAGCGTATGTATGTCCATTTCTATAGCACGCTCTAAAGCCCAAACGGCTTGACGGATTGTGACATATGAGGTGTCGTTGGATTCGTCTCAATTATGGGAGTGAAATAGGCTATTTATTTTTTAAATAGCTCAACTCCCCCCTTAAAAAGAGGGGGTGAAACCTTTTTTTTTTTCGTTTTCTAACACTATGGGTATCAAATGAATGCTACTAAATAGGCCATTTAAAAAATAGATATATTGTAACACTTCTATGTTGCTGTTTTGGCACAAACTCAAGAAAGCGTAACTTTGATAGCAAAATAAATTATCTTTTACCACATAACTTATTTGGAAAACATGTTCATTACTAAAACTAAATTGTCTGAAATAAAACAAATTATTATAATAACAAAAAACCTGACTGCAAAAAAAATATTAAAAGAAAAGAGAAAAACAAGTATTAGATATATAATTTATACATTAAATTATTATGAGGAGGTGGAGAAAAACAAAAATTATAGAAAAACCGACTAAAACTTCGTTTAGCACCGCTGGCAACACCTCATAATATTTAATGTATAAATAAATTATAATATCTAGTACTTGTTTTTTTCTTTTCTGTTAATTTTTTTAGCAGTCGTTTTTTTTTGTTATTCCAATATGTTATTATTTTATCATAAGTTGTACATCAAAGAATATTTTTGATGTACAAATATATAAATAAATACACCTACACAAAAAAAAAGTAATAGACAATTTTTGAGATGGATGTTGCCGTGGAAACGCCATATCTATACAAAATAATATTGCTTATTTTAGTATTAATATAAATAAAATTCTGATTAAATACTTTCGCTGCAATCCTTTTTTTATATTTTTTTTGTTTTTACTATTAACTACTTTTTCCTCGGTACTCCAATTCTCAGATCGTTTTTTTTTGTTCGGCCAACACATTATATATATTATTAACAAAGAGGCAATTGTTCTATTAGAGACTTCGATAACTTAAAAATTCCAAAGCTTAATGAACTTTGTTCAGCATGCGATGGTTTTGTTTAATGTTATGGTTTCATATAACGCGCTAGAATGTTACGTTTCGTTACACGTACGTCGATGTATTATTAATAATTAATACGAATTTAAGTAATTTACTTAAATCTAAACAAAACTTCAATCGATAAATAACAAAATGTTTATATCCATGCAAAATAACAAAGTCTCAATATTTTTAACACTCCTAAACATCATTCAATCCTTATCATATTATCAAAACGTTTTCTTTTCTGGGCATACGGAACGTTGCAATAGAATGATATTATGGTGAACGAATGATATTTGTATTAATCTGTGGTTGATGTATAGACAATGGTTCAAATGACGGTACTAAGAAGACCACGGTTTTTTTGACTTTTGTAATACGAACAAATTTAGACCATGGTTTTGCAGATAAACCTGGACTTGATAGTACAGGTTTAAACCATGGTTTTTTTCGTTTTTTGTAATAAGACTGTTACTGTCTAAAACCCTCCCGTGTTCCTTCAGTTGCCTGAGCCAGGGCCACGGATTTTCTTCTTCAAATTTATCAGCGACCCAGACAGCTTCGCTGCAATCCTTACATTATGTTTATGTACGATTTCCACCAACCAGACCGCGTTGGGGCGCGACGGAGCGCATTTTACACTGCTAAAGGAAATTCAGGCTTCTATACAATAGTTAAGTTTCATGTTTGCATGGCATTTACACTGTTTGGAACTCGGTTAGAACCGCGCGTATGCCGCGTCAGCCGGTCGGCTGCGCTTGGACGCCGTGGCAGCCGATCGGCTCCTCGCGCACGTGAACGGCGGCGCTCGGCTGTCGTCGCGTCCGTTCGGCTACCGCCACGCTGGCTCCTGTGTTGTCGCCGGCTGGCAAATGGAATTATTCAAGTTGTGCGTTGAATTGTAGACTGACGTGATTTATTTATTTGTTTATTGTTTTTCGTGCAAAATTAATATGGATACTGATGAAAAGCTTATCTGTTTATTTGAAAAATAACTGACTTCAACACGAAAGCATCGAGAGCATGATAGCGGATACGCGAGCACGCACGTGCTTGCGCCCGGGTTCCAGGCTTTTTTTTTCTGGCGGACGCGGACGGCTACTGGTGCATGCTTGCGTATCCGTTGCGACGCGCTTCGCTGCGCACCTGCTTCGCCCGGTTGGTGGAAATCGTACATATTATAAAAGCGAACCGCGCGGCAAAATTTATTTTCTATATGGTTCCGCCCCGGCTTCGCACGGGTAGACCATATTTTTATGCCTACCTACATGTTTTTTCTTTCTTATAGTATTTTTATAACAATTATCGTTTTAATTCAACCAATTTACACAAAACCAACATTTAACAAATTATACACCTAAACCTTCCTTATGAATCTCTTTGTCTAGTGGTGAAAACCGCATAAAATCCGTTCAATAGTTTTTGAGTTTATCTCGAACAGAGAGACAGAGAGACAGTCAGTCGCGACGGGTGACATTGTTTTATAATTAGGGACACGTAAAAAGTATCGATAATTTGTGGTATCGAGTACATTTCCATTTGATACCGATACTTTTATTCTCGATACTTTGCAATCGATACTTTTACTCAATGAGTACTTTCTGGCAAGTATCGTATCGAATAAGAAAATGGGTAATCTTAGAAATTACCTATTTTAAACTTGAGACGTTACGGATTATGTTTATGGTTTGACAACGCCATCTATTTCACTCGTTCTGAACCTTCTAGAACATTACATCAATCTTTGTTCAAAATCGTTCCTTCCGTTCACATTCCTAACCTTTCCTTCATTTATTTACTACACTAATAAATCACTCACTCGTTCACCATTGTCATTTAATTTTATCGTATTGTTTCTAATTTTTTGTTTTTTGTTTTACAGTTGTCTTTTTCTATTAGTGTATTAAAGGTGAATGGCAGATTTTGTACCGCATACTTTTTTTTTTTGTTCGGTTATAGAATTTGTACCACTTATTAAGGCAACTAAACCATTTATTTTCATGTAAGTTTACTATTTTTAGAACATCGGATTAATTAATAATAACAATAAAAAGATTTGAATAAATAAACGTAATAAATCGTAAACTAAACGCAGTTATGTTTATAGAAGTTGCCTGATGTAAAATAACACAAATATTGAAATGATAATTAATTATTTAGAAATAGAAATACCATTTAAAAAATCAAACTCATCATGATCAAACTGTTGCAGTCCGCTGCTGGACATATTATCTCCTAATGCATTGAGTAGGTACGATCCTCATCTCAATCTAGCTACTTAATGATAAGTAAAACACTACAAAGAAAGCAACAAACAATTTAGAACATTTACTTTACACAACATGTAACGTTTACCTATATGTAACAATTTACTACATTGGTACACTAGTACATAACCTTAAAAAATAAACCTGGTTATAACTTTTACGTCCCAAGTACTAAAAATATAAGAATTTAAAAAGGGATTATCTATGATGTTAACTACCAATTACAACAAAAAATATCGCAAAACACGAAATTTTATTAGCGGTACGAAATGCCCATACAAGCCTGCCATTCCTCTTTGTGTATCAATACCTATTGTTTTTCATGTCCCTGAAGTTAAACTGACGTTATTTACTGAATGATATTGACATAAGCTCTATTCGGACTAGGGGCCCTAAGAAAAGTACTCGATAACTTTAAGTACCGATACTTTTGTTTCAATACTTTTATGAGTACGATATATTTTTTTTCTATAATACTCATGAGTACAGTGTCGATACTTTGTAGGTAGTGATGATAGTGATTAAGGGTGCTCTAGTTGGCGGCACGAACTATTTTGTGGGCAGGGTTAAAATGCATGATATCTCATCCGACATCAAGTGCGAATATGATAAACTTTGTGTTAAGCACTTCAGCAGTAAGAAGCTAGCGCCCGTACGAATACACACTCCTAAAGCTGTGATGATGATTTATAACAAAAACGAGCGTGCGATTTTTTTTAAACATACAACTTTACATTATGTAAAAATTGAATATAAAACTTAAAATAAATTCTAAATTAACATATTATTCGAACATAATATATATTTTTTATACAATAATTTACTGAACCTAGATTGCACAAAGTTTTTATCAAGAAGATTGCATGAAACAAAACGTTTTGACGTTTAGTGTCGTTCAGCAGCAGGCAATGGCATGCAGTGTTGCCAGATTAGGTGACTTTTCGCCATTTAGGCTATTCTGAAGGGTGGTGGGGCGACGATTTTATAAGAACGGCGACTGGGTGCAAATTAGGCAACCTCAAAAAAAAAATGTGGACGATTTTAGATGACTTCAAGATTAAAATGACTTGTAATATTCAACAATTCATTATTATTTTTGTTAATACTTCAGTCGCGATCGCGACATTAGATAAATGTTTTAAGCAGAATCAATAACGGTTCTTGTGATTAACGATATAAAGTTGGCATTAGCTTGTTGTATGTTGAATGATGTCAGGTATTCCAATTCACTTTAAATTACTTAACAACAAAACAATTGAAATTAAAGTTTCAAAAATTAAAATATATTTTTTTTTAAATTTTAATATTTAATTTAAAGGAGAATGCCCATTTTGTATGGAGAAATGTACTGACCGAAACATTTTAGTGTCCTGATAAAACACCTTTATTTGATTATGTTACCTTAATTAATTACACGTACCAACTTTAGTCAATTTTCATTGCGGGAGTTAAGAGATATTGAACGAAATATATTCCTTTTTAGGTTACAGGAGATTCACAGCAATATGGACTCTATGCCAACATATTTAAGATTTATATTCGTTAGACATTTGTTCAAGTGCTGTTAAGATATATAATGTTATTCTTACTTACCGGTGTAGATCCAAGCCCGTAATATGGTCCAATATATTATCTAGAATCTTCGACAAAATATTATGATTGCGCATGTATGGCGCCAACATCAAATAACAATTGAGACACCAACTTCGAACGGTAGCCATGTCGGAAAGCACAAATATAAAGTCCTGTCTTATTATGCTCTATTTTTACAAACACACGGCGGTGTTGTAGTGATAAGTATTTAGTAACGGCGGAACGTAAAACTCAACTTGACGCAACAAAACACAAACAAAACAAATGAAAAGACGACTACCGTCGCCGTCAAATGAAATAACTGACAATTATAGGCATGTTGTCAAATCGGTAATATAATCGATTTCTAAAAACATGATTCATTTTTATCTTGGTTTGCATTAAACTAGTAAACCACACCAATTTCAAAATAAGTTTGTTCTTTACATTAAAGAGGTGAATCCGGATGGATTGATTCAGTGTTTTAGGTAGATTATAAAAAAAAACGATTCTTCGATCTTCCTCTTTAATCGATGTCAGATCGTGTCAACATGCCTCAACCCTAACATAAATAGCGGAATATGTTTGAGCTGTGAAACGGAAGTAAAAATACTTATTAATACAAGAAAATGAACCCCACTAGGAATCTTTTTGAAAAGAAGTTAAAATACTTAAAATATTTTTGTTTTATTTATTGTCCAGAAATGATTGTGACACAATAAACTTTTTTTAAGTACTGTCCATGGGCATTCCCCTTTTGCAATTGTATTGTTTGTCTAGTGCAACAAATTTTGTATGCCATAAATGGCAAAACATGTAGCCACCTCATATTTATATAAGACCTTCATACTGTACTCATGTTTTACAAAATAAATATATCTTAACTTATCTTAAAAATAACTCGTGCTTTTAGAGAATAGTGTATTGTGTTTTATATATAGAAAAAGATTTTCAGACATTTTGTGAATAAATTAGTTGTTTTTTTATGAAAATATTGTTTATCAAAAGCTATATAGATTTTTGATGAATTATAAAATGAAGCTTATTTCTATAAACAATTGTTACTTGTACGAGTACATAATCACGATTGAGAAAGTTACAAAGAAAATGATGAATGCAGAATTCTTTTATTTAAGTTGGTAAAAGGTCAAAGGAAATCAACTCCAAAACTCAATTATCTGGGATTTTAGGCTACTTTGCTTTGTAATTGGGCGAATTTAGGCTACTTGGAACGTTTTTTTTGGACGATTTGAGGTTCAACAAATCTGGCAACATTGGCATGCAGCTTCTATTGTTGTTGACTTGACCATTGACCCTTTGTTATTGTTTGTGGTCACAGAGTACTTTTTGTTTGTGGTTTAATTTTCTTCTCTCCATACGAATACGTTTTTAAATTCTTTTATTCTTATTTTTACCGACCTGGCTTCGAATCTAGGATATTGCAATTTGCAGAAGACCTCCTTACAACTAACCGTGGAACTTACAAATCTGGACAACGACTATTTTTACACATAGGACGATCTAAGCTAACGAAAACTTGGGCTTTTTATTTAAGTCTTGTGCGCAAAATATGCCGACAGTCATGTGTTCTTATTTAAACTGTAATAACACATCAAAAGATTTTCTCCTGTTTCGGTTTCCTACTGAACATGCAAGTCGTTTGGCAGTTTGGCTAAGCAATTGTGGTAAGTGATTTTTATACTTAAAAATATTATGTACGTGAAATGCTATTTCTTTTAGATACTAAAACCATATAACAAGTAAACACTGGTGATAAACTTCTCCTGAACCCACATACACAGGCTGACAGTTTAATATTATATTATTAATATTATATATTAATTGTACAACATAATTATTAACCTTTTGTTGTGACGTGAATTTAACTTACATCTTTGGTAATTCCGGTCCTATATGCACGGCTTTTCCTAATAAGCAATACTCCATGCTACTTTTACTCGGTCAAATATTAAAAAGACATGTTTTTTAACAATAAAACAAAGATATTATAAAACATAACTTTTATTAATATTATGCATAAGTGTATATTATGCACTTATAAGTACTACTCACTAATAGTATTGGTAAGGGTTTAGCATAAGCATGTACGAATATAAGTCATTTTGTGACAATTAAACACTTTTTCTTTCACTTAGAACACTTAGAGTTATCAAGAATTTTGTAATTAAATGAGGAAAGTACAAGTAATCACGACTCAATTCAATGACAGATAAAAAAGATATTCGACTTTTTTGAACCGCTCAGTCTATGCACGTGATACATGTCACAGATTGCGGGTTACCATAATTTATACTTTTAACAGCTTAATAAAATTAAATATGTACAGTCAAATGAAAACCATATAAAATTACATTTTAGTTTACTTAAAACAACTGGATATTATACAGAATGGTCCTGTTACAAGAACCTATGTGTCATCATTTAAGTTGCAATGACTATCACCTACAACAACAGAATTTGATCGTCCTTTCTATGTTTAAACGGTTTTGACTGTCCTAGCCAAAATTTATATTTCATGTTGTATTAGCATTAATTAGAAGTACAGTAAATAGTCATAAATCAATAATATATTTTATTTTTATTTTAGGCAACACAACCATAACACATCTTAGTCATAAGGAACTGCAAAACAGATACCTGTGTATTGTACATTTTGATGATAAATTCATTGAGAATAAAACTAGGAAAAGGAATATACTAACAATTGAGGCAATTCCCCGGAACTACAAGGATAAGCAATTCTCGGACAATATGCTACATGCGCCATGTCCAACACCATCACAAGGTATTTATTGAGATAGTCACAATAGGGAATGTGCATAAAAAAAATTGGTATTGTCACTGATGAAGATTTAAAAGAAAAAAATAAAACTCTTTCATGTTTGTTTACTAGAGCTAATAAGTATTTTACACCTTCACTGCAGCTCCGGTAGACACATTTAACAATTAATTGTTTGATGGTCACCAGTGACCGGAGTGGCAGCGAACCTGTTTTGAACCAAAAATTTACTTGCATATTCCATATTGTACATTCATGAGTTTCGTAACGCATGCTTGCATGCATTCATTGCTTCATAATAATATGTATAAAAATCTACTCAACAGACTAAAAAACATACAATGATTTGTTAAAATGATATTTGCATTCTTTGGACTAAATGCACAATTGTGGGGTTGATCTCATAATTCCTTATTAATAGTTTGTAATGGAGAGCCTAACACATGTTTTTTTTTAGCTCAAGAAACTTCTCCAGTCCCAAAAGATTTAACTCCAACTAAAGTAGATAAGAGAGAACTGGAACAGAACACTGAAGACACAGAAGAAACTACTGATACTGAATCTAATGAAATAAATTTAAGTGACACTTATGACACTCCAAAGTGCAAGAAATTGAAAAGGAGGCTTCTAATGTATTCCGAATTGTTGAAAAAAGAAAAAGCCAAATATAGGAGAATGAGAAGAAACATATTAAAATTAAAAACACACCCCTTCCCAACTGAAACCGCTAAAATTGTGACATTGATGCAATTTAAGGCAACCAACAGTCACTGGAGTCATGCAGAAAAAGAATTTTGTTTGACACTATATAAAAAGTCCCATAATTTCTATAAACATTTATTAAATAATGATGTAGTGCTAGCTCCACTTACCACCATTAAATACTGGCTCAAATCAGCCAAGCGTCTGCCAGGTGCTAAAAAGTGTTTAAAATATGTATAAATAAAAAAAACAATTGTCATAAACTCATAAACCAATCAAAATATTGAGGTGATTACTTAGTCTTAGAAATGAGTATATTGGATAATTTGGAATATACAAAAAATATGATCGGATCTTTTTCTTTTGGGGGTCTAAAACTTATTAAATTTTTGATGTGTACCTACCGTAATGTTGATGTAAAGTGTCAGAAATAATTTCCTTGAAAACAGTTTCTATTTCGATAATTTTTTTTAACCTTCACCAACCAAAAGTTAAAGCTCCATCGATGAACGTTTAATGGTTTTACCAATATCAAAATAAGAGTTGGTAATAGTCGACCTTCAATTAGGAATAATATTGTCATACAACAATTGATATAAATGGTACATTAAAAAGATGATTACCTTTTTGGTTGGTACCAAATTACTACTGCAAGGACATTTACTACATAGGTGGCGTATGTTATTATTTTCTTTATTTTAAAATGTGACAGATTAAAAAATAAATATTTGGATGATTTCGTAGATAACCACATTTTATTACGACTTATTTTAACCATAACATTTATTGTTTACCGGTCTATTATCGTTTAAATCAAGATGTGATTGAAAATTTGTTTGGGATTAAGTTAAAGTGTGACAATTAACAAAAAACAAACAAAACTAGATCACCCCCCTGGTGATCTAGTTTTTTTTGTTTTTTGTTAATTGTCAGTTTCTACTAAAGTGGTGACAACTTAAGGTGATATATACGCCCCAATGTAACGCAGTACTGGCCGTGCGCCCGCTCGATGCCAAAATATCAAAATTGAATCTCGTTTTTAACAGTTTTGTTTGCAAAATATTATTTGATTTACATATGCTGTGTTAGGTATGAAGAAATTCCAGCCATCAATTTTTCTGTATAAAATTAATTTTAAACATCCAAGTCGTTTTGGAGGAGTTTCCAAAAGTTGCGAAAAAATATCGTGTTGTTAATTATTTTTTTAAAGCAAAACTATTAGTTACACGAAAACACCTTGTGTTAAAAATTATGAACATGAATCAATAATAAATATATATTTTTTGCAAACCTTTTAACCTAGCTGTTATTGAGGAGTATGCTTTAGAAAGTTACCGTTTTACGGCACTAAAGCGTATGTAGGCCCTTAAGAAGTCTGATTTGAAAGCTATAGAAATATATAGGTTAGGATTGTCACGATTAATAACATAGTTGTAAGTCTTACTAATCATTGATTAGTCTTATATATAAAAAGAAAATTGTTGTCCATTTGATTAAATTGCATAATTATTTTTGTGAACCTGCTCATGGTACATAGATGTCTACGTTTATGTAAAACTGAAATGAAACTAAAGTACCTACCTAATATTAAATTACTTTATTTAGAAATATACTGTTTTATTTTTATTTATGTAAGTTCCTAGTGGGTAGGTATCTATTTCAATCCCTTGTAAGGAAGTAGGAAGGCTTTATTAGAAAAAAAATGGTCTTAAAAGATAGTAATGTGCCTATTTTTTTATAGCATGCAAATATTCAATGCCTCCTAGAACCAATGCCATGTAGTATCTAGATCAATCCCTAGATGGCGTTGTATAACTACAATCTCTGGCTGTTAACGAGTTGCTGGTGCTGCCGCCTGTTTAAAAAATGGAGGTATTAAAATAGCCAGACTTAGGGAGGTGTCATTTATTTGTATGGGACTGCGAATTTATATCATCTGTGGTAAGGGCAAATCTAACGGTTGAAATCGTAGGTACCTAAGTAGTACCTATAGGTCCCTCTAGTACATAAACATTAAAAAATTTAAACGATCGCATTTATAATATTGATTGCCTTATCTCTTCAGGCTCACAGTTGATGTACAAGATTTCAAGAGTTCCTTCAAGCAGACAATTTCTAGTGGAATGAGGGCTTCTACTCAGGTAATAAAATGTTTTTACATACTTCTAAAATAACACTATTTCTTTTAGTGAAATAACTCAAAAGTTTTCGCTGAAAGAGCTTTTTGTAAGAACATGAAATTGAAATTCGCAAGTCTTTTGATTATGGCAACATTTTGTGGTCAGTGTGGTAAACAATGTTTTAAAAAAAGAAAAAGACATGTTTAAACCTATTCCACTGTAACCGCGCAAAACTAGACACTTTAGGAATAACCAACAATGACACGCGGAGTGCAGTAATGGCCTAGTGGTATCTGCCGCGACTTATAAGTTGTAAGTCGTGGGTTCAAACCCACACAGGCGCTTTACTTCGTGTAAATTATTTCACCTTCACTGCTCTCAAAACGGTGAAGGAAACTAGCATGTGCTAGAGCCGCAAATCCGAATACATGTGACATCCACCAACCCGCATTGGGCCCGCGTGGTGGATTACGGCCCATTCCCTCTCACAGAGAGGAGGCCTGTGTCCCAGCAGTGGGAACATTAAAAAAAAAGGCTGGTGATGACAATGATGAACAGTTACACATTACAATCTTGAAACTAACTAGCGGCCCGCCCGGCTTGGCACGGGTATTTAACAAAAAATTACACACACATAAACCCTTCTATCGCGTCAGATTACTAAAAAAAGATAATTATAAAGAAAGTGTAAATATAATAAAGCCTATGTCACCCGGGAATAGAGTAGCTTCCCAATAGTGAAATAATTTTTCAAATCGGTTCAGTAGTTTCGGAGTCTATTCAATGCAAACAATCAAATAGTTCCTCTTTATAATATTAGTATAGATAAAATAAGTACATGGCACAAATGCGACACTCACACCGTTATCCACATCATATTGTATGTATCAGTAAAAGTTTGTTAACCAGATCAGTATTCGCAGAGACTACCCTTAACAAACAATAAAATTTTACCTCTTCATAATTGATATTTGTATTTCCAGATAGTAGGATCGTCAGTGAGTCTACTATTAATATCTCCACAACTGACGGGCCTTACACTGTTGTGTATACCGTCAGTGGTCATCGGCGGCACCTTCATTGGATCACTGCTGAGAAATTTGTCTAGAGAGGCGCAGACGCAGGTGAATTATTTATTGGCCTATCTACAATTGTTACACTGTTTATTCTTACAGTACAAGCATAGTATACAATATAATGCGATAGACACAGCATGCTAAAACAAAATTATAACATTATTAAAATTACAATAATAGTGCAGAAATAACGCTTACAACAACTAGTGGGTAGTTTTAGAAACACAATAGGTACAAAGTTGGCAAGAAAAACAAATATGGTAGTTACTTTTGATAGACGCTAGAATTTTTGAAGTTTTGTGGAATAAATATAATTATTTTATTATTAATTTTATACAGTTGTTCAATTCCATATCTAATGTTTGTTTGGGGCTTAGATGAACTCAGTTCGTAGGTCCTAAAATACCTAAGTTATAAACAGCAATTCTGTAAAAGTTCTGGAACGGCGACCGTGTACCGGAAGACGCAGCCTTGGAAGGCCTACCTCTAGGTGGAGTGATGACCTGATCAGGGCTGCGGGAATCCGCTCGATGCGAGACGTGCGGGACTGGTCGAGGTGGTGACGGTTGAGGGAGGTCTATGTCCGGCAGTGGACGTCCTTCGGCTGAAATGATGATGATGAAACAGCAATTAATTCGTTAAAGTAATTTCTAAGCGATTTGACAACGTTATTATTATTTCTAAACGGTTGCTTTTGGATATGTGTGTATATATAACGAAATTATAAGAAAAACTTTCACAGCTAAGTAGGCTTTACAAGTTTACGATTAATAGTTGACCAACTTATAAAATGTACTTGGAAAAGTATAAAATTTGTATATATATATATGTACGGGGACAATAGTTTTCGAATGGCAAAGTTAATTTTGTCCCTTCGTTAGAGCAATGTTCGGCAGCCCCGGATCTATGACTTTTTCGAACCGGGGCAAAACCTTGATAGTGGCGCCCCCTCCCTTCAGTGTTTGAGAAAAACTGTTAAAACTGCCTGGAAGAGATCGCGGAAAGCGATAAGGCCGCCTATTGTATTTTGTTTTAGTATTAAGTTTCTTTTTTCTTGTTTATTATGGTGTACAATAAAGTGTATATAAATAAATAAATAAATATAAATAATTGATGTAGCATTTTTGTGACCATTTGTTAAAATAATAATCGTTTAATTTTTTTTTATTTTTTATTATCTAATAACTGTCTTTTGTGACATAAATCAGAAACAGAAAAAATATATAACCAGGAAAGACTACAACTTTACACGGCGTGCTTTCTTTTCTCAGAAAGAATCTATTCGCTCCTCATTGTCCGTCGCATAGGCAGTTTTGTTTTCAATGACTTAAAAAGTTAGTTTTATGCTAGAAAAGTTTGTTTTTCAAGCATAATATATTAAGATTCGATTACATGATAAAAACCTATGAGATTGTAGGAAAAGAGGCTTCATTTGTTCGATATTTCGAATTCTTGTCTCAAGGATTTGGCGCCACCATGAAACTGCCGCCCGGGGCAAGTGCCCCGGTTGGCCCCCCTTTAGATCCGGGGCTGATGTTCGGTGCTTTCATTATTTATGAACGGTAGTAATGTTACCTATTTATTTTGGTGAATGTATCTGTTTATACGGAACCCTCTATGCGCGATCCAACTCGCACTTGGCCGGCTTTAATTTTAATAGAGTATTACATAAAAAAGACTACTTCTCTTGATTCCAGATAGAAAAAGCAACGTTAGTGGCAGAGGAAGCGATATCTAACATGCGAACGGTCCGTGCGTTCGCGGGAGAAGAGAATGAAGCCCGAATGTTTGCGCACGAGTGTAACGTGGCCGCTGATATGAGCATGGAGCTGGGATTGGGCATAGGACTGTTCCAGGCTGGGACTAACTTGTTTTTGAATGGGTATGTAGCATATTTTAAACAATGGTGGCTCAGTGGTAACGGCCGCGACTTACAAGTTGTAGGTCTTGTGTTCGAACCCAGACAGGCGCTTTACTTTGCGTAAATTATTTCATCACCACTGCTCTCAAAACGGTGAAGGAAAACATCAGAGGAAACCAGTATGTCCTAGAACCAAAAAATCGAATACATGTGATATCGCATTTGGCCCGTGTGTTTGATTACGGCCCATCCCCTCTCACAGAGAGGACTGTGTCCCAGCAGTGGGGACATTAAAAAGCTAATGATGATCTTTATATGGAAAATAGACTTTAGATTCGTATGAATTCGTAATAAGCCCGCTATGAAGTTTCATAATTATTAACAGGCAACCTTAGACAATAAAATGCAATAATCTCTTTAGCCTCCGGTATTCCGATGAATTAAAATTCACAAATTAATCGAATTATGTATCGGTAAATAAAACAAAATACCTATATATTTTCATTTTATTATCATAAAACATAATAAAGTTATACAATGAGCTAGGTAAGTAAGGTTAAGTAATTAAAAAAAGTAATATTGGTTGTAGAATAATATACATTTTCTCAAACATGCTTGGAAATATGATCATTATTTTGACAACCTTCTTCGAGATAAATCGCAATTGCTGTACTGGCCATATACATGCGCGCAGCGGCCGGCAAAAGTTGTATGAAAATCCATATCTGTCGTGTCTAGCAGCCAAATAAATTACATAGTAAACTCATATCTGTCGTGTAATTTAAAAATGGAACGATCTTTTTCTCCGAAACATGGCAACCAAGGAGGTAACATAACAAAGGTTTTGTTTAAATTTCGAACTGGCTTGCATATAGAAAGCTGTTTATTAAAAAAAAACAAATGAACACTTCACGCACTGCGATTTTTATTTGCGCGGATTTTTGTAATATTATTCCCGCGTGATTTTTTACTGCAATGCTTGCGGCTTCATACAATTCCATAGGCCGCAGAATGGGCGGAAAAAAATTGCGCGAATGAAACTCGCAGTGCGTGCTAAGCCTAACGCGGGCATAATTATTGTTGTTCGTTGTTCGTCATTGGTTTTGAAAAGTAATTGTATTTGACAAAATGAGTTCTAGGTACTACTTAGTTTTAATTTCCGCGCATTATTTGAGAAAAGCACTATACAAGCCTTGGCCACAACTAGGCATTGATGGACTTATGTATGTGTGCCTCGGCTTCGCCTCGGCCCACATTTACACGTTCGTCCACTAATGCCTCTTTTGCTGGCCGCTGCAGTAATGTACTATTTCTTAAACATGCATGGAAATATTGTCATTATTTTCGAAAAAAGAACGCGCGAAGTATCGAATTTACGGACAAAGAAAATAAAATCCATTGCAGGAGCGTGTTTCGAATTTGGAACATTACAACGCTCCAGCAATATTGATCAAATACATTGCAGGAACGTTTATTGAATCAATATTGATCAAATACATTGCAGGAACGTTTATTGAATTTAGAACACTACAACGCTCCAGCAATGTTGTTGTAACTTTTAATATTGGACATTGCCTATTTCCCGGCCTTTGCAATAATGTACACATGGCTAAAAGTTATAAACAATGTATCAGTTCATTTTAATACAAAAAAGGTAGACATTTAAACGCCTGTTGTTATAAAACATACAAAATATTGAGCGAAAAATAAAATACTTATAGTTATGTTAAATCGATTAATTGTTCTTCGTAATTAAAGTCGATTGCTATAAGAAATCGAATCGGTAACACTAAACGGTGCCGGTGGTCATCACTAAATGATTACTTTTGACCTGTTAAATTTAAAATTACAAGCTGGACGGCGAGTAGTCACCGTCGAATTCCCCTTTGTTTAAATGCATGTATGTCTTTTGTTCAACGATGTATAAATAAAAATATAGCTCAATATTCTTTTTTTAACAGTTTATTTTTTATTTTTCCAGCATGGTCCTTGGAACCATGTTCATGGGCGGCCATTTAATGTCCTCGGGACAAATATCAGCGGGTGACGTCATGGCATTCTTAGTGAACGCGCAAACTGTGCAGCGGTCTGTCGCTCAAATTTCGCTACTGTTCGGCTCTGTGGTTAAGGGAATCAGCGCTGGAGGACGCGTTTTTGAGGTTAGATTTTAATGCTATGGGAATAGAGTTCAATTTTGAAGAGAAAAAATGGTAAATGATTTTGGACCTTAACTTTCGTATGACAAAGTTTAGTTTTGAATGGCATGAGTCGATCTTAGTGTATGCGCAATCTTAGCAGCGGGCATCTTTGTAAGAAGATAGGGATCAATTTTGCATGGGCATGAGAGTTTATGAAGGTTCATGTGTGTTGATGTCCGAGTGATTTTAAACCGTACTAAGCAGGTAATAAAGATTGTTTTTTGTATGGCAAGAGTGGTTCTTAGTGAACGCGCAAACTGCACAGCGGTCAGTCGCTCAGCTGTCTGTTTGGGTCGGTAATGGAGGGTGTTTGAGGTTAGACTCTATTGGTGAGAAGATAGAGTTCAATCTTACTAAGCAAGTGATAAAGTATTTTTTTGTATGGTAAGAGTGGTTCTTAGGGAATGTGCAGACTTCAGCGGTCAGTCGCTCAGCTGTTATGACAGTTCGGGACTGCAGTGAAGAGTATCAACGCTGGAGGATGCGTGTTTGATTTTACACCTTATTCCTGTGGAAATTAAGTCTCCATTTGATGTGTAAGAAAAATTCTGTTATTGATTGGCTTTTGAAAGTTTTATGCAAGCGATTGAGCTGATAGGCTTTATTTGCACCGAAATAAAGTCAAGTAAAAGTGTATTTGAGTGCAGCAAGAGACTGAAGTTAGAAATATTGTAATTTTGAGTGAAAACTAAGACCTAAAGTGTCTGGCATAATGTGCAAAATTAGTCCTATACTGCGTAGAAATACGAATCAATTCTCAGTGCAAGCACACATTTAAATGACCTTTTGAAATTTCGTCTTTAGATGTTTAATATCTTTACATGCATGAAGTTCACTTACCATTCAAAAATTGTAACTTTATTTTCAGTACATAAACAAGAAACCAGTAATGGACCAATCAGGCACTGCAGTTATCAAGTACCACGAGTTCCACGGTGATATCGAGTTCAAGGATGTGTCCTTCGCATACCCCACTAGACCTGAAGCGGTAAGTGAATCTTAATATTTAAAATATACTAGTTGCCGCCCGCGTTGAATTTGTATTTCCCCCAATATCTTTATAAATTAGCTATATTTCTGTAAAGTTTCATCAAAATCCGTTCAGTCGTTATTGCGTGAAAGAGTAACAAACATCCATCCTCATCATGATGATCAAGATGGATCATCCTCACAAACATTGACGTTTATATTAGTATTAGGATTCATTATAATAAATAATTTATATTAAGATAGTAAGATTTTGGATTGTATTTCAATCTGTTGGTTTTTGTATATAAGTATATCTACCATTTACTGAACCTATGTGTCGTTCGTTGACTTGTGTGTGCCCTGGCAGTTGAGTCGCTCTCTCTAATGTCTCTCTGATGGTGGCACATGTATTGGATCATTGGGTTCCCTTCATGATGTTTCAGCTTAGTGGTGCCAGTCCATCCGTTATGTTCGTGAACGGGCGCCATCAGTTGGGATTGCTCATAACTTAACTGCCTCGGCCTGTATTTTTTAATTGTTTTACTCTAGACGCTTTTAAGTGAATGTCTTTTTACATCATTCTCACATATGTATTTTTCCAACAAGAATGATGTAACCAAATAAATGTAATTAAAACTGATGGAAAAGAGTGTCCGTGGAGTTTCTTGCACGTTCTTCTCCATAGAGACCACATAGAGACCTACTGGCGCTTGCGAATGTGCAACTAGATTCATATTTTGTTTGACAATTCAAAAGTACCTATATAAGGTTTAGTCGAAAATAAAAATATTTTGATTTAGTTAAAATTGTCAAGAAAAATAATTAATTTAGCTGTGCATTTCAAAACGTAGTTTTGTATGAAGAACAATGACAGGAAATTAAAAAAAAAACAACTTTTATGCACCTGCCATGTTATCTCTCCAGCACCCTTGGTTGACTGGTAGAGAATGCCTCAGGCATTAAGTCCGCCTATGTACTTGTATGTTGCTTTGCTTGAAGTTTTAAATAAATAATAAATTTCAATTTCTTTATTCAAATAAATGTTTTACAATATTACCATCAAACAGGTAGAAATTCAGACACTGGGATGCTATAATAAACTAGTTAAGTAATAACTTATACATATTTACGTTGTTTCACAGCCCGTACTGAAGAACTTCAACATGAAGATCCCAGCTGGTAAAACTGTAGCAATCGTTGGAACGTCTGGCAATGGCAAGTCTACAATCGCAGCTCTTTTAGAAAGGTATTTATTTTTGTTCTTCCTTATCAAATCTAGCTTTTCTATTCTTCCTAGGACCTTAGCGCAGAAGGTTGCCTAGTTGCCAAACTAGAGCAAAAAAGGGAATAAAATTGGCCCAATGAGCGTCGTACACACGTTTAAGGTTACACTAGTCGAACATTCTTCCATATAAACGTAGTATGGCGATTACTCCACTGTTTGACGGTGTAAGTTCAAAATAACAAATTATATGAATTTGTCTCATAATTATTTAGCCCTGTGTGGAAACAAAAAGTAAAAATTTATATATTTGGTAGTTATGAGCGTCGAAATGTCCATATTTCAAAACTAATTTTAACGCATATTTGTTCGGCAATAAATAAATACCATAAGAAGGAAACTTGCAAAACTGTCACCATACAGGCATAAATTAGTAGTTCAACAATGCAAATAATTTTATTTCAACAGATACATTTAGTTGTTTTTACTTGATATCCATATTCCCAAAGGTTTGTTTATAAAATTTGGCACGCTCTTTTTCGTCCTAATCATCATCCCTTTCGCTATAAATTCGTACGCGAACTAGGTTCTTACCGCTCATCACAACATCTATCTCTTTCGCACGTGTTGTCGTATGAGATAGCATGCATTATAACCCCGCTCACAAAATAGTTCGTGCCGTCGGTTAGGGCAACCTTAAATGGTTAGATCCAACAATACTGCCATGAATGGGGACATACTAACATATATTTGGTAAAATTTACTAACGCTTATATTCAGTATTTATTGTAATGTTTTACATTATTTTATTCAGCACAGTAAATGTCTTATACAAGCGAGCATTCTTGTCGGACTGACTTAACTTACCTAGAGTCACAAGATCAAAGGCAACTGTGTGTGTGTCCCTACAATAACCAAAACATTTTATTGTAGGTTAATCCAAAACATACTTATAATAGGGTAGATGACAAAAAAATATATTTAGTCCTAGCTAACCTAAAAATATTGGACACGTATTTTTCTTTTGCCATGTAAACAAAAAATTACGGCGATACAGCGCGTTGAAACATCGTGTGACGTCACAACCACAAGCCCCCTTTCCAGAACTTTGATGCTGTCTTTTGTCAATTTTTATTTATTTTATAATGCAAAAAATACTTGTCCAATATCTATACAATTATTATAAAGAGGTAAAGTTTGTGAGTCTGTGACGTTGTTTGGGGTAATCTCTGGATCTACTGAACCGATTTAGAAAATTCTTTCACCGGTAGAAAGCTACATTATTCCTGAGTGTCATAGTAGTAGTGTTCCTGGCTATAATATATTTAAAAAAAAATGAGAAATCCTTATGAAAATTGCAATAATGTAACCCAAGTTAGCAAAATGTTGCCTATAAAATTTACTCTTTGGCGTGCGCTTAGAAAACTATTGATAATAGATAAAAAATAGTAGGTAGGTAGGTGAAGGGTAGGTAGGGAAGGCAGGTTAGGCAGGATACGCAGGGTACGCAGGGTACGCAGGGTAGGCAGGGTACGCAGGGTAGGCAGGGTACGCAGGGTAGGCAGGGTATGCAGGGCAGGCAGGGTAGTTAGTTAGCCAGTTGACGGGAGCGAAGCCCAGGGGATCAGCTAGTTATCTCACTGATGGACTAAATAGGATTACCATTTTTTACCGACGAAACATACCTATTTGTTACCAAAATCTTTTCTACTCCAGGTTCTACGACGTTGATGCCGGTGAAGTCACAATCGACGGCGTAGACATACGAGACATGGATGGAAAGTGGCTTAGAGGACGAGCTCTGGGCATCATCAGCCAGGAGCCTGTGCTGTTCGCCAGCAGCGTCAAGGAGAACATCCGCTATGGCCGCCCGGAGGCCAGCGATGATGAGGTGATGTATCATTCAGTAGAAGAGCTCTAGGATAGCAGTGGTCGAACGGCAGGCTTATTACGTATCTTTTGAAGGAGCAAAACGATAGCGATCAAACGCTTTATATCATAAAAGTCGGCATTACCTGCAGTGTAGGTATGGTAGGCCCTACACAATCGTTTGCTAATCGCTCGCTGTTTGTCAAATGCACTTATTTAAAAACAAAACCGCCAACAATTCTAAAGCTTTTGTATTGAAGAGCAATTATCGCGCAAAAATCCCTATCGTTTTGCTCTTGCAAAAGATACGTAATAACCCTGCCGGGGCACCTATATTATGGGCACTTCTAACAAATTTTGGCTGTAAAATTCTACTGCTAATCTGTTTGAAGCAGAACTTTTTGTGTTTGATTACATCTGATGATCTACTACTAAGATGAGATACCCGTCTGAAGACTAAATGCGGAAGCGCATTTTTATTTATTTATTTAAAACTTCATACACAAATGTACAAAGGCTTTACACTTCCTTTTACCCAACGCTCAAAACTTCGTGGTACCTACGAGTCCATTAATGCATGCTAGTCACAATGACAACATGAAATATGAGAACAAGTAAAATTTCAAATAACCCCCGACACATTTATCTTGCGAAAACATCCCGATTCAAACAGTAAAACGCCCATAACTTTTGAACGGCTGAACCGATTTCATTCAATAATAGCTAAGAACACTCTCGACACAATCACCTTTCAAACAAAAAAAACTAAATCAAAATCGGTTCCTAAGTTGAAGCGCTATGATGCCACAGACAGATACACAGATACACAGCAACACACGTCAAACTTGTAACACCCCTCTTTTTCCGTCGGGGGTTAAAAATAATAACTCTGACTGCGACTGTAACCATCCTACGAGTATATTTGGTTCAACCCCAACGGCTCCATCACAGACGATGATTCGGTTTAGTATAAGACCTTGTCCAGAAGGGGTTGAATTCGCCGCGAAACGTTTCGCGTGAATTAATACGCGCGTTAGTGTGGTACTGGGCGCCAATACATCGCGTCCACAAGCATCGCGCGAAATAAAAATACGCGCACAAGTCGCGTGCACTTCGCCAGACTCGACTCAAGATATTACGGACGCCTTGTTGCGTCCAGTTTAGGCATGAATTTCAGAGCGAATGCATGTCTCAAGGGAAACGGACCGCTTCGTTCAACTGCCATGTTTTCAAATAAAAAAAAAGACGTGTGGCACTCGGGGACTGCCGCGGTAAAGCTATTGCATAGCATTTATTCTAGATCCGGTCCTGGAAAATGCGTCTGAATGTCGAATTGTATAGAGTTGCAAAACCACAATATTTTAATTATATCATACTCCTAAAATTTATTAATCAAAATTAAAAACGTTATAAACTCGAAAACGAAGCGAGTCAAACCCCCATTTATTTCCGATTAATAAAACTCTTAGAAACAAAACAAAAATATAAAGTGACCCTTATCCACATTGAAATAAGGTCGCTTTTCTTTGACAAGCATCATTAGAATAAGGTCCACATTGATCACCATTGTCACAGAAACAGCTCAGAGAGACTGATAAAAGGAAAAAAAATACGACCAACAAAAATTTTAAAACCCTCATATTTCAGAAACGGTTGGAGTTAGCGCATTTCTGACAAAAAAAATGCCTCCCTGCACACTACTTCTTCCAGGAGAACAAGAAAGGGTCCCCCCCCCTTAACCGTTTACCCCCCGCAAAAAAAACTCCATCTAGCGGTGAGAGGAGTCCGTGTTCCCGTCGAGCCTGTCGCGACACCCAAGTCAAAGTATCACCGCCGTGCCGGTCGGAGTGGGGGGTGTTAGGTTATTTTCGTTACGGATTCGGTCTCCACGCTCTAGGCCCGCGATAGAAGCTATGCAATAGCTTATAGTACAATGTGTATTAAGGGCGGTATGTAAGGAATTACGATCAAGGCTCAAGTAGAAGCCCGAAGTCGAAGACTGAGGGCTTTCTGAGTCGAGGTTCGTAATTCCCGTACCGCCCGTGATACACACAATGTTTTTCATCACATTTGCGTGTAATAATTATGAATTATAGCTTTAATACACAAGTCAGCACAGCTGTTATTACGAAATACGTGAAACTTTTTTTTAAGCGGTTGGCGAATTTTTGCCCACACCACAGATTATACAGTGTTTCGTTCAGAAACTTTAAGGGCAAATACTTACGTAGGTATACAGCCATGACGGAGTGTAAAAAAAATTAAATAATTTCGACGTTTTCATACTATAACTATTAAAATCGACTATTAAGAACATTAGTTGAGTATTTAAGTAACATGTAGCGAGATTGCAAAGAAATTCCTGTTTAGATAACATTTTAAGACAATTTTTCAATTGCGTGTAAACTCCTTGCTTGAACTTGCATGACCTGTGTGCTGTGCTGTAAATTAAAAAAATATTACTTACCGCCCTTGGGTTTCATGACAAACAAAAAAGCCCGAGGGTTTTATATGGGGCATTACGGCCAAGTTAACCTGTATGTTTTGATACTGTTTACGTGCAAGTGTGATGAAAAAAATATTTTGTCCCCTAACGCTCGCGCGTTGGTATGCTCCTTCTGAACGCAACGGTCGCGCGTAACATGCTTGAGGGAGTCGCGGCAAACTCGCCCTTTCTGGACAAGCTATTAGGTTCATCAAAACACAAGTTTAGTGAACTAAGTTTAACATTTAAAACATCCAAATTTGGTATTAGACCTCAATCATATTCTATTCCCAACAATGTATATATAATGTTATTCACCTTTATTTGTCCTTCCAAATACCAGGTGTTCCGTGCAGCTCAAACAGCGAACGCACACGACTTCATTCTCGGCTTCCCCGATGGCTACAACACGTTGGTGGGAGAGAGGGGGATGGCGCTCAGTGGGGGACAGAAGCAGAGGATAGCTATAGCGAGGGCTGTGTTGAAGAATCCGCCTGTTATCATATTGGATGAGGCTACAAGGTTTGTAGTAATAATATTTAGAACCAGTATTCTGTAATAAAAATTTCATCGCTAAATATAACCGAAAAAACCGACAGGCTGGCCATCTGGGTATCGATGTTCAAGACTCTGGAGCTTTGAATCGCCGATTACATCATTGCCGATTTCGTTGTATTTAACCGACGAAAATAGAAGAAGGAGGTTCTCAATTGGACATGTATATTTTTATGTAAGACCACGGATAACTTTTTTATAGAGCGGTCCGATTTCATAAAAAAAAAAATTGGGAAGAGTATACATCAAAGTCGGTCTCATTTAAATTTAAAAAATTAAATCCGCCTCTAAAGCTAGAAATAAAGGGTTTATTGATAGAATTTGTTCACTGAATTTTCAATTTTGATCCGATTCTATTGAAATTAATTTACTGAAAAGCGAAATAAAACCTTTTTAACTAAATTAAATAAAAATTCAACCGACGAAATAAGGATCCGAAAAGCAATAAATAAAACTTTTAGCATTTTGAGGAGGCGCCAAACAAACCGTCAACGAAGATCACCTAGCTTTAACCATTCTATTTAGGTAATTTATTTGCAAGTTTTTTGTTTGTCACCAACTTCAAATGTAACCACTGAATGTGCGATTGACTAGTAGATTCTTCATAAGGGTTATTATGTTGTACTGGTAACAAATAAGAATGGTGGCGACATTTGCAGCTAAAACATAATCTCAAAAATAAACATCCTTTTAAAAAGAATAATTCTTTATTTTTAATGTTTTATGTCTATAGTGCCCTCGACTCAGCAAGTGAGAAAGTGGTGCAAACAGCCCTCGAAACTGCAGCTAAAGGTCGCACAGTGCTGGTCATCGCACACAGACTGTCCACCATTATGAACGCAGACCTTATCGTCGTGCTCAACAAGGGAAACATTGTGGAGGTAAGAAAGAGTATTTGAGCAAACTTACTCGAAGCTTGGCTTCTTTATTTTTACGTATCTATGATTCATTGCATTTTTAATTTAGATATTGTGCTTCGACCAGAACTCAGCCACGTCGACAGCTTCTGAAGTACCATTTTCCTGCACTTGTCCCATGTTACTTGGGGTCGGCGTAACATGTTTTCTTCTTCCATATCGTCCTGTCCCCCGTCACGCCATCACTGAATCCCTTTTCTTTCATATCACTCCTCACACAGTCCATCCATATTTTCTTTGCCATGCCTCCTTCTCTTTTCTGAAGTATCAATTTGGACAAAAAGTTTTAGTAAACTGAAATTTTACTATTAGTTGAGTCATATAGATGCAAAGGCAGCATCATCCAATTTTTTAATAATAGCAACTTTGAATGCAGTCTGTTATTGTAAAATCAGCATAATTGGTTGATATATTTAGTTTTTAGCAAAAGAAGCAATATCCCGTATAAAATGACCGTTAAAATCTTGGGTTTGTAGCAAAAACAGCATTATCCACTTGAGTAATGCCAAAGACAGCAACATCCGATTCGGCCAATCAGGTGTCTGTATTTGGCCACCATGACACTTTATTTAGTATGGCGATTATCGTTTTGTTGTTCTTTGGTCTGTTAGTTATTTTTGTAAATTTAAACAGAATTAAGTATATTTTTACCAGTAAAAGGTGAAAAACAACACGATGGAGTGTTTTCCTACCCCATGTGACAAAAAGTCAAGTAGAAAAAAGCAAGCTGACCCCGATAAATGGAAGAGAAATGAAGCTAAAAAAACGCGGTAAGTTAGAGTGTGATTCAACGTTTTTGATCCTTTAAATATTTTTTAAATGACACAAAAAGGATCTAAGGTAATTAAGGTGCGCTCTGTGAATCTAATTTGATTGGAGGAATATGATGTAGGTACTACAAATGGAATTGAAGTTGTTATTGTAGAATTTTATTAATGTTATTTAATTTATAATTAAGTAGTTTTATTTTATTCCTTACCTCTTCTCAGTATATGTAGGTAGTCATTAGACAGAATTCCGTCTATTATTCTGAGTATTAGTTGGAAACCCAGAAAGAAGTTATTATTATAAAAGTACTTTACTGTGCCAATATGTATCTAATAGGTAACGATTTTATTTACTGTCCAATAAAAAATCCACTGATTTTTAATTCAGAATAATGGTTTAAGTTTATAATTTCATTTATCGGTATGGTGTCCCTTAGATACAGTAAACTCCTGACGTAGACACCTGTTGTATGTACTTTGCACCAAAAGTATCAAGATTATTCAGTCTGATTATGATCAAAAATCAGTGGTTGCAAATGCAGCAACATCCCAGAGATTTGGCTGCAAAGGTAGCAATATTCACGAGTTGGGCGCAGAAACAGAAACATCCAAACCAAACGTCTAGTTTTTAGAAAAAATACGATATTAGTGTAATATCCTAAATTGTTCTTGTATTAATCACATGATTCTCTAAATTTTTATGTTAAAAATAGAACCATAATAGTTATATTACTGCTTTAAAACAAAAAATTCGTTTACTGCCATTTTTGTAAAATAGGATGATGCTGCCTTTGCATCTATATGACTCAGTTATTAAAGTAAAAATATCTTGACGTTTAATGACGTTTTACCTCGGCATTCAGACAATTACGAGGCCAACTATAAATGGGAGAAATTTCCATAGTGAGGCCCGATTCTTTTTAAGGCTCATGTGATATGGGGTTGATCCTATTAGTAGTAACCAAATCTAGGCTGCAAACTGCTACTGCTACTGCTTAATTTTTAACTTATACAGTTATATGTAGCGTATACGCTAAAGGGATTTTTGCAATGAAGCTTGTTTTTTAATTTCACTTATTGGCCGGTTACGTCTTTTTGAATCTTCATATTTCGACTGATAAAAAAACTTAAGTGAAAATTTCTGATTGACAAAACGTCACTACGACTCCGTATCAAAACGACCTATTCGCAAAACTACATACATGAGCAGAAGGTCCTATTCTCAAAATAACCTACTAGCAAATCGTCCTATGTCAAAGTACAGTTATATTGAACAAATACTATAGATTTTTAGTCATGGTTCAATACAATTTATTTTTCAACACACTTGCTCATAAAGTGGCTCTAATTTCACCGCAATTAGGCACATAATGATACCTGTTATCAAACTGTGACTTTTTCATTACTATTACAAGTGAGATTAAGAGTTTTTTTTTTAATTTATTGATTGAGTTGCTTTGTTCTTAAAAAAGTTTCGATACAAAAAAGGTCGTGCTCAATAGTACAAATGCAACACATTTCATGCAATTTCGTATTTAAATAGATAATTTCAACTTGTACGTGTTTAATAAATAAAACTTTCACTCAAATATTTATTTATTTATGTCTGTAATAAAGAAAACTTGAAATTCTCCATTTTGTACGTATTCTTCATCGAAGGTGGCTAAAACGCAATCCACAAAAAGCCATAAAAAAAACATTATTTTTAGTCTATGGCCGATCGCCATAAACTAAAAATAATGTTTTTTTATTGTTAGATGCGCGCGCATAGGAAAACTGATTAATTTTGCCCGCCATTGCGAAAAAAAAATCACAACTCGTTTTCACTGTTGGAAATGATTTTTTTGTATTATTTTCTTTACAAGTGTGTTGAAAAACGTCGTATGATACACGTGTGTATTGATGATTACCGTCCTCGGCTCTCTTAAGACCCTCACCTAACGGCTCGGGTCTCAATGGCGCCTCAGCGGTAATCACCAACTTTACACACTTGTACCATAATGTACCATTAAAAGGTAAATAGAAACAAAAAGAAGAATGAAAGCATTATTGCATTATTGCGAGTCAACCTACCGATGATGGTGTTAAGAATTATCCCGGTCTGATTAAAGGTTCGATGGAACAGAAAACTGTAATGTGGGCTCATACTGCACACATACTACTGTGGGCAAGGATAAAAAAAAAATACTCGAGGTTGGAGGCGACGCTACCTGGAGAAATTCCCAGCCTAGGTTATGCAGTTCCGTGACTTCGTTGCGGTAGTAGGTGCTGCGAATAACGACTCGCTTGCGGTCGTGGTCCAGTCCCAGCCGTGGCCGTGATCGGCAGTGACAGCGCGTGAGATGTAGTCTCCGAGAACGTGATGGTTGCAAAGGAGGCGGCGGGAAGGGAGTGAAAGGGATACGATCTTCCTGATACCGGGAGACGAACATGGCGAGTTGGTCACCCGGACCACAACAGACTGCGACGTGTTCCGCGCTTTTCTCCCGAGAGTAATTTCGACCGTTTACGGCCATACGAGTGGATAAGTCCGCATCGGATCATGTGGGCCAATACCATGTGAAGAATTGCTGAAGCAATCCATCGCCGAGGTCAAAGGTATGAGTCTGATAGATCCCTCCGCCCGACAAGTCTCAAGAAAATGTTGAATAAAATTATTTCTTTAAAAATCTCATATTTTTATGTGGTATATGGACTGTACCATTCCCATTCTTTTGACTTGCTCCGTCGTCTTATTTCCGCCAACTGGGGGGTAACACCCGTTATTCTCCGCACAACCGGCATGTCTATTTGTTTCGCTGCTGGCGAGTTTGCGTGCCCAGTGTGGCATCGATCCGCGCACGCAAAGCAAGTAGACGCCGCCTTAAATGAGACGTGTCGGATAATATCGGGCTGCTTGAAACCCACTCCACTAAATAAGCTCTACCCACTAGCAAGAATAGCACCTCCTGCTGTACTGTGAAGAACAAGGAATCCGATTCCCGACATCCCCTCTACGATCACTTAACAACTCGGGGTAGACTAAAAAGTCGAAAGAGCTACCTGCGAACCACACGGGCGATCCAGGACTGGCTGTCTCCGGAGAGAAGCAAACTGTGGCTAGAGAAGTACCCACCACCTCATGACTTCATCGGTTGCGCGCAAGGTAGGCCGCTGCAAATATAATTTGGCAAAATGGGGCATTATTGGTCCATTGCACGCCGGGTGCGATTGCGGTGCTCCTGTACAGACTATGCCCCACTGGCTGGAATGCCCCGACTGTTCTTTCAATTGCACCATGGATGACCTGTAAAATGCCTCTGACGCTGCAATAATCGTGGCCAACTACGGGGCTCAAATAGTTTGATCAAATGTACCATCGAAACGAAAAAGAAAGAAAGATTCTTTTGTTTTTAGGTCATTTTGAGAATAGGAAGATCTGCTCATATGTAATTTTGCGAATAGGTCGTTTTGATACGGAGTCCCTCAAGAGAAGTCGTTGTGGAATGGTCAATTATTTGTTCTTTGGTGAATTATTGAGCCAATTTTTTTTATTGTCTTCTTGGATACGATCGTGTCGTTCCGTGCAGCTGATAAAAGCGTCGAATGTTATTGGAGATGGCGAGGGGCATCGTTGGTCAGGTACTGGACATGACACCGGTTTCTCTGGGCTGGGTTCGGTCTCTCATTTAACCCCTTGAACGCAGATCTAAGCGATACGCAATGGCTTTTTAATTGTGTCTCGAAGGCATACAAGGGGTTAAAGAAAGCTGGTGGGTAGTGTCATTTCTGCCTCATTTTTCTTTGGATTGTCGCTATCTCTGGTATTTCAGAACCTTTTGTTTCATAATTTTGATTCTTCATTTCCTTGTCAGTAGATAGCAGTTGATAAAAGCCGACATCAGCCCCACCCTTCGGGCAGGGCTCTTGACGTCTTGTGAGCCTGCAGTCTTCGTCATTCCATTCATCTTTCAACGGATTTCGTAAAAAAATAATCAAAGGCCTGAGTTATGATACGAGAACTGCGGCGCTGTCTCAGCCCGTAATCTAGTATCAGAGCGGTACTACTGATGGCGGTTTTTTTTCATCTGACGCGGATCCCCGACATGTGGATGACGTATTATCTTTTATTTACATTTATTTTGTGTTAGATTTAACCTAGCTGTTATGTAAGTAGTTTTATCTTTTTCCACGGATAAAAACTTAGCATTATGACTTTAAGGATTCATTCCCTCCTGAATGATTTAACCGGATACACCATTATTTAACCGGTTGCAATTGCGTTGGGGATAGGCATGTGTTCTATGTATTACTTCAAACCTAGCTAATAATTCCATTCCTAAGTTTTTTCTTACTAAACGTTATACTTAAAATAATTATTTTTGATAACGATGTTTGCGTTTTTTTTAATTTAAATAATCAAGTGTTTTTTTACCTCTCGTGTCCTTGTATATAATTTCGGTGTATTTTGACCTTCGAGCAGAATTACCTATACGTATTAAATGCGGCGTTAAGATTTTTTATTTTCAGGGTTCTGTGCCCGAACAGTCCAAACGGAGCCCTAGTGGCTATCACTCACGTGTCCGTCTGCCCTTCGACTGTCACACAATCTTGTTTCGAAGAATTTTTTAACTTCCTATTGACCTATGAACTTAAAAGTTGGTAATAATGTGTATTAGTTTGTATATTTTACTAACAGATTCCAATATATTGATAAATCTGATTTTTCTTTGGCACGGAACCCTAAATGTGCGAAGCCCGACAATCACTTGTCCAGTTTTTTTTTTAACGCCTGAAACAAAACTGGGTTAGAACCCTGGAATAGGCGACAGCTCAACAGATCCATTGATAAAACATACTGATCCTAATTTTCTTTTCTAGATGGGAACCCACACCCAGCTGAAGAAACAGAAAGGCTTGTACTGGAACCTGATCAAGCAACAAGATCAAGCCGCCGCGGACGAGACGAGCAAGTCATTATGAAATGATGACGTTTAGTAGTTAAAGTATTTAATACTAGTTCAATTGATGTAGTCTGCTTACCGAGTATGAAGTTTAATAAAAAAATATTTATATGTATATATTAATAGCACAAGGCTTTAAGCATTGACACTTAGAACGGGTATAGTTCTACTCACCTACACAATTAGAGTAAGCGTAAACATATTATGACAAATTGAACCTTATTCGTCCAGTGTAGTTACCTCAGAGAGTACAATTATATAAAGCGTTGATATTATGTATCTAAGGCGAGTTAGACAAGGTTTTAATTAAATCGGTTAGCGAAACTCCGCACAAGTGGTGGGTGAATAATAATTTTAGATGCGCACGAGTCGTTTTTTAGGTATCTTTGGTTATCAAGCGGGACGCGGGGAACGAGGTATCACCGTTCCGAGCGCGTGATTGGTTGGTTAGTCAATGCTTGCGTCGCGTCCACGTTCCGTTCTCTCCCGAATACACTTGCGAGCATTAAAATTCTACACTTTGTTTTAGTTGAGTTTTTAAATTTATGTAATTGTATTGCCACGAACTAATAAAGGGCAAAAATTTATATTATGCCAGGGGTAACACTACAAAACGATAGTGATGACGACGGCATAATATGATTTTCTTCCAACTATGCTTTAATTTCATCACAATCACACTAAAAACTCAGTACAAAGCGAGTCTTTAATGCTCTAAATTAATAAATATAATAAATAAATGAATAAGAGCAATAAAAATGTATGAAATTTCATTATTGCACAGTTTATTTTTTAATCGCACCAAAAGGTGCCAATCTCAATGGATTAGCTCTATTCAGCCAGCCGATATCAATACTTTTTTTTTACGTACGTATTATTCGTTTCTGTCCTACTTGTTCCAAATTTAAAAAATGATTGCTGCTAACTCTGATTTAAAAATGAAAGAAATTTAAAAAAATGATTTGGCGGGAACTTTGTTAATTTTGCTTGACAATATTTTTGGAAACGATAAAGTGTGATACTATCTGATTTTGAGTGCTTCGGCTTCGAATTAAAATGGAATCATCTAGCGACACATTAACTCCGGAAAACATTCTAAAAGTAGCCGACAGTGTTATAGAAAATCTTTTACCCTTAAAATCTCGAGTACAATACGTAAAATCTTATGAGAAATTTATTGATTGGAAAGATAGAAATGGAGCAAAGTCGTTCTCAGAGAGTGTATTTTTGGCTTATTTTAGTGAACTATCGAAAAAAATTAAGCCATCTTCGTTGTGGTCCATATACTCAATGCTAAAATCCACTGTTAGCACAAGACACAATGTGCATATCAAAGAATATTCAAAACTCACAGCGTTTTTGAAACGATCATCGGATGGGTTCAAAAGCAAAAAATCTAATGATTTTACAGCTCAAAACGTAGAGATGTTTTTAAATAAATCCCCTGATGACATATATTTGGCTACAAAGTAAAATTACTTCATGTATTACGGAAGCAATTAATTTAAATCAATCGACATCGCCGCGCCCATCTACTTCCCGTGATAACGACTTCATTGTAACATCAGCCAGGCCCATCTACCTCGTCTGATAATATTATTCAGTCCCAAGTTAAACAAACAAATATAAATTTGCCCAACAAAACTCTTAACCTTACGTTTAATAATTGCTCAAGTATAACTTTTAAATTCAATAATTAAACTTCTATTTTAACTGTTTGATATGTTGAAAGAAAAGCAGATTATGCACCTCGCCTTAAGTAATTTATATTGCCCTCGTGCCTGTTAGATTAGAGCCCTCGCTAACGCTCGGGCTCTAAATCAGGCACTCGGTGCAATAATAAATTACTTTGTGCTCGATGCAATAATCTACTATAATATGATTCTTAACAACTCATAATGTTTTTATATGAAAGAATCCTAAATTTCTTTATGTATAAGTTTTATTTATTAAACTTAATAAAATTCACGAATCCTCCTTTCTTAAACTTCCTTCTAAACAGACATGTTTAAAAATAATAATGGCAATAACCATAGAATTACACTGACAATAAAACTGACCATTTTTTTGTTGCATTAAGTGTTGCACTATGCGCGAACTTACCCCCACTACGCTACAACCTTGCCAAGTTACATGCCGCACTGTACGAAGGTCGATATCGGCGCGCTGATTGGCGACCTATAGTGATGTGCCTGTGGAGTTTCGCTAACAATATTTTTTAAATCTTTTTCTTGTGATTTTGCCTGTTATATAGAAATAAGATTCTAAAGCCTGTAGACGTAAGTAAATGTTTCGATTTAAATCGATCATGCTGTTTAAATAATTAAGTAAAACTAAAATTTGTTTTGTATTGTTGCAGCTAAAGTTTAGACGGGGCTTTTAAATACTTGTTCATCCTTGGTTACAAATAACATACGAGTAGGTACAGCAGTATCATGAATTCATTAGTACCGTGCAAAATGGGAGCAGTGGGCCTACTTACAGACAAAAATCCTCCATTTTTGAAGTCTTTAAAGAATCCTGATGTCGCTACGCCATTTAAATGAGGGCTATCGCGTTTGAATTTGTCGCTAGGGGCGCTGGTGTAGAGTGAGGTCTGCAAAATGTCAAATTCTAGCCTATTTTTTGCCTGAGTTTATTTACTATATTTTTATTGTTGTGAATATTTTCCACATATGGCAGATTAAGATAGGTATGGTTTTTATCAACTATTGCTTTAATAGAATTTTATGTTTGTGAAAATGTTATCCTCCTTTTATTCGAAAAAAAGGGGTTGCGCAAAATTGCGGCATACCCGATGTTATATTTAACCACATTTCTACGGCATTAGAAATGATTTTAATCCAACGTTGCTTCCGTGCGCGTAATAACAACGTTTAACAGCTCTATATTAAAAGGACCTTACTCGCCAGTGGCGCCAACTGGTGGGCACAAAAACGGTAGCCGTCATTGCGGTAGGCGATATCGGTCGGATAGCGCCATGATATTTTGTTTTAGACTAATTTATAAAAATATATAATTGTATGATTAATTTAAACATTGATTAATGTATTCTTAATTCAATTTGTTTAAGTAGAATTTGAATTAAGAATTAGCTTATCACTATAGACATATCACATTTTTTTTATATGTTTAATCTGACACCCTGTTCCAGCAGACTGCGAACATGTAGGTATCAATTTACTACTCAGCGTGTAACGCACTTCTCAGCCGTCATGAAGTTTGACTCTTCTGAGGAAAAATTCCAGCGAGTTTTGGCTCCAATATCAGTCGCGCCGTGGTTACGCCGTTGACGAAGAACCAATGAAGCGAGGTTGTACGCTATGATCTTAGCTGCACGAACGATACTAGTATTTTTTGTTTTGTCTGTAATGGGTCAAATATATTAGCTAACTAAATTTTGCATACGTAAATAGGCATCGATATCTACACTATACAAAACAAAAATAAAACTGATTTTCTAATAATATAAATCTGGGGGCGTTAATCCATTAATAACGCGAGGAGATTTCGGCGGTTTTACGAACCTCACTTAGTGAGATGTTGTGAGATTTGGTTCGACACCTTCGCGATCATTATCAAACATTTTTACAACAAGAATAATTGCTACATCTTCTAATAATCAATCCATAATCTGCATCATCAGAACTGATCCACCAACCCATACTGGGCCCGCGTGGTGGATTACGGACCATTCTCTCTCACACAGAGGCCTGCAGACCTGTCCCTGCAGTTGGAACATTAAAAAGCCTGATGATGATGATCAGAACTGCATTTTGATAAAAATGGGCCCAATCTAGGAGTTTTATACCCTTTAAATAAAAAAATAAAACATAAAAAAAAACTAATTGAGAACCTCCTCCATTTTTCAAATTGATTAAATACTTTAATATACTACTTAAACTAGATTTGGCTACATTTTAGTGTAGGATTTCTCGCAATTTTAAACGAAGCGGCAAAAAATTATCTTATATTTGCCGAGACCCCCTCGCTCCACATGATATTGGGTGAGATTCGGCTTGCCCCCCACCACGGCTCCGTAATGGTCGTAATGGACCCTCTCTAATGTACGGGTTCAACGGTATGAGAAAATCGAAAAAAGGAAATAAACGGCACTGAGTACCTAATATGTATTTCCAAACATGATTTTTGAAAGCGTTGTGTAACAATTTTTTTCTAAACTATTAAATAATTTAAGTAACTGCACTACCTGCGGTCGTAGTAACATACATTTCATATAATATAATTGATATAATGCATAATGACGTAGAGTCGACGCAACGCAAATTTCTAAAAATGTACATAGCCTATCATTCAGTCCATCCAAAGGTTGTCTGTAAGAGATTGCCTAGTGCGATAAGACCGCCCATTGTACACTTGTATATTTGAACGTTTGTCCTGTATGTTTTTTTTTGTGGTGTACAATAAAGTATATAATAAATAATAGCCTATTGACGCCTTAGCTCTATGAGAATCTGTTTTTTTTGGTTTTGTGTTGACGTATCGATGGTCATCACGTTTGCGGAGTTTCGCTAGGTTATCTAATTTGTCCCTATATTTATTGTTATATTGTGGCTACCTCAAGTGCTCGTGATTAGTTGTAAGGATATTTAATTTATATTAGCAAATTGTATTGATAATCGGTTCCAGAATTTACTAGGGAGTATTTTTAGGGAGTAATGTGTTTTTGGGTTTGACGTATTTTTCTATAGATCATGTTATTAACCACTTCCTCCACCAATTAACAGATTTAACCAATCTGTCCATCAATTAATGGATTTAACCAAACTGTCTATTAATTAATAGATTTAACCAAACTGACCATCAATTAATAGATCTAACTAAGCTGTCCATCAATTGATGGACGTAACTAATTTGGCCATCAAATAATTTGTTGATCGATTGACAGATGATTAAATCAATTAACCAACGGATTCGTCAGTCATTTAGGGAATTTAATCTGTTGATTATCTGGTAAAAGGGTATCAAGCTGTGTTTTTCTTCCAATTCTTTCTTATTAATGTACAATGATAATTTTTTTTCTCAAGTTGCATAGTATTGGATCACGAAGTTTATTTGGCATATAGGCCGTATTACGAAGTATGAATGACATCACAATTGTAATCCGAAATGGTGTTATCAATCGTGTATAGTTCCATCTCTTTCTCACTGAAGTTATGTTAGCATTAAAACATCATATTATGGCACCAGTGACAATAAGAAGTACTACTGTGTGTTAATAATAGGATTTTTTGTAAAACGCTATCAGTGATGGAAGCATTAAAAGTAGATAAAATAAATTGATCATAGACAACATTTTGTAAAAAATATCGTTCTAGTCGATTGTAAAGTGTAAAAAATAACAGAATCGGGTCAAGCAGAATGAAAATATGAAAAGCAATATTTGTGATCATAAAATATTCAAAATAACGTGAGATTTGTAGTAAAGACAAAATACAGTTGTTAATTGGTTTGGATTTAGAAAAGATTTTTATTGTATGTGTGTAATCATGTTGGTTTTGGAGTATTTTAGGAGAGAATAAAATGTTGTTACCAATACTGTGTTTTATTATTATTTTAAGGTAAAATTTGTGTCCTTTTTCACGGACAAGTAGAAGCTGACTTTATTCTTACTTCTGTGTTAGCTCCACAAGGTGGACACATTTTTGTGTCTCATTAAATCTGTATTCAAGTGCACAAATGACTGAGGTCTCGTGACACTATAGTCATCTCTTCTTCACGGTGTTGCTACTTCAGGTGTTCTGTCATTAAAATGTTTAATTGACTTATACTGAGTGCCTGTTAGTTAGTGCAGGTTTTTATATGTACCCAATCGCGATAAAGTAAACATTCCAATTCGTATAAAAAACTTCAATACACATTGGTCGAGTAAGCATAAAAACTCGCACTCAGGCCACTGAGCAAAGTTCTTAATTAATTTTCAAACATATTGCTTAGGATAAAAGGGCGAGTCAATCAATCTGCCTGGCTTCCAGTCTTACCGGATTCAGCTGAGTACTAGTGTTTTACAAGGAGTGACTGCCTATCTGACCTCCACAACCAAATAACTGGATAACACGTCGATACCCCTTGGCAAGACTGCTGGTGTCAGATCTCTAGCTTCTGACTACTCGTAACGGCTGTCAAAGATCTTTTAATGACAGCCGGGACTAACGGCTTTACGTGCTTTCCGAGGCACGGTATGTTGAAATGGTCACCCATCCACGGACCGACCTCGTCAAGCGTTGTTTAACCCTGATAATCGATCAGTGCGGCTGTTATTATTTAGCCACGAGCATAAAAGGGTGAGTATTCAACCGAAAGCTTTAGGTATAGGTACTTAGTACCTAATTCTTGTGCTGCAAAATAGTTACTCATACGTTTTATTCATTGTTCGGCTTCTGTTAATTCTGTAAGAAAGAGAGGTTTTAAGTATAGGAACATAACAAACAAAATCCAAGGAAATTTATTATTTATTGCATACATGATCACCGAAATATTATTTACATTAAATGATTTTTAGTAACACTGATGAATTTATTTACAAATTAACTAATAGTAGGACTAATTCACTATTATTATTATTATATCATGTTATATTTACAAGAGATAACAAACTTTAGAATGAAACGTTCAAATCTTAATTCAAGTATACTTGTGGTATATTACATGGCTATTCTAGTCTATGGTCTTACCATAGGCTTATGGTAATGGCATATCTAATGGTTAATTATATTTTGACCAGGGTAAGAAGACATCTGAACCATTTTCAGCTATAAATTGCAATTTCATAGTTAATTGAGCGAAGAAGTCTCCATTTGATGGTTGTTTGAGCAAAACTTTTGCGCGTGTTCTTTGGAACCTATAAGAACTTTTGCCGCCATCTTGTTTTCGAAATGCCGTCTGTCACTGTCATTTAAGTTAAGCGCGAAAAGATCTCTGAAGCCTTGCAACACTTTATTTCTCTGTCATGTTTTTCGAGCTTGAAAATTAAATTAAATCAATCCAAATAGATCAACTAGATCTTGGGAATCGGACGTCCGTTTTGTAAAGGTAAGGTATCTAATGTAAACAGATAGTGTAAAAATCATCCAGATGTCTAATGGTCTAGTGAGGTGTTACAATAAACAGCCTAAATTACATTTATCTTAATTTTAATTCCTGAGAATTTACCAATAATTAATACAATTTATAAGGTCGTGAATGCTTTAAAATATTAATAAAAGTAAAGTTTGGTAGATAAACATTTTGAAAGAAATTATTATTTTATTATATCCTTAAAATATTATAAAAATTCTGGCACAGAATAATATTATTTTCTATGTTGAATTCAGCTTTTTACACATGGTACGTATAGTTTAATTGACCTCATTTTGAAATCTGTTTTGTTTAAGTTGGAAACAATAATAATAAAAAAAAAACATACTCGAAGTCGAACATAGAACCTCCTCCTTTTTGATAAGTCGGTTAAAAAGATAAGAAGTGTTCGATGAGAATTCTTAGTTCAGGAAAATCAATGTACCTACATATATTTAGTCTAAAAAATTTGTTATGATTTTTAAAAACAATATTGACCAAAGTTCTTGCATAGTCAACTAAATATGTCTGGTTATTTAATTATTTACATTTTAACGAATAAAACTATTATTATTTACATACGAGTATCAGAATTTGTTTATAATTTTTGAGCATTATTTTAATGACAATGTTTTTTCACTTAATTTTTAACACTTTTACAATTTTGTAGCTTAATTTTTTGAGAACAACAATTTATTTAATTTTATGATTATTCGAATCTTAAGTTTGGTTTTCATGACTTATAATTATTTTATAGTTGAATATTAGGGTGTGAATACACGTACGAACATGGATACTTTTATGTGCGCTTGCATATTCGTAGGTGTGCACATACTTTTACAGATTAAATCAGGTTGCGAAATGTTCTGAATAAAGCCCCTGGGAATAGTCTAGTACGAAAACATCAAAAGTTCCCCAATATTTATACAAAAAATTGTTTAACTGTACAATATTGTGCCTATAGTAAATATATTCTAAATAAATCTAAGTAAGTAACTAAGTTACGTCATTATATTTGTTACTTTAACTAAGTAATGTTAGACACAATCAACTTATGTTGCAATTTAATGATTGTTTTATTTAAATATTTGATTAGTTTTCAACGTTGGCACTGTATGACGACATTCTTTTACTTTTTTTGATGTAAAATCAAATTGGGAATGGTTCGAAGGCGCGTTGACTGCTGTAATTGGTTGAATGCATTGCCTACAGCCAATAGCATCACTCGACTTGCGTTTTATTTCTTTTCCGATTTCTGGATATAGAATTTACAGAATGCATCTGATCTTCTCTAATTATTTTGTAGTTCAGTCTATAGTGCTCGCCAAAGTTCTGGACCGCCCTGAAGATGGCTTTCCGATGCGCAAGGCACGAAACGGTGCTGTTTTCGTATGAGATTTACTATTGTGCAGCCACTGAAGCCAACTTCAGGGCTGCCAAGAAGTTTGGCGAGAACTATACCTGATATTAATTTGTACGTCGATACGAGACTTGTAGGGTTCCAAAGAAACTCGGTTGGGAAGTCTGTCATCACAAAACTAAGTTCGTAAAATTTATCGTTAATTTTTATAGTTAGGTAACTAAGTACATAATACAATTGTAATAAGAAAGTGATTTTGGTACCTCGACTATTTTGTTGAGCAGTCGTCTAATGAAAACTTGAAATATGTGTGTAATATAAGTGTGTATTAAAATGATTACCATTACAATATTTTTTACATACGTGTATTGCTCATGGTTTATGTATTTGGGTCCAGAACTTTACAAATAATAATACTTACAGAGAGTCTTGAATAGCTTTTCCTCCGAGTAGTTATACGATTATTCCTCTTCACATAACATCTCGTCTATCATCCCACGAAACAGGGCCTACTAGATAAATTGGCAAGAGTATAAAGTTCTGGGTGCGATAGGATCTGTTACTGACTTTTGTACGTATCAGCTCAGAGTCTAGATTTCTGCCTGACCGGTTGATAGCATTAGCATTATGCTCACCCCTTATGACATGAGATCTAAATAGATCTGGTGAAATCTGAGCATACTCATACCATAGGCATACCTCTACCTTATCCTTCGGGGATGTTATGTTTTCATATAGGTACTTAGTAAAGTTCACTGTTCTCCAAACCAACTTTGACACGAGAAATCAAAACGTGAGCAAGACAACCTACATCCGTCCGTCTCATACAGTGCCACGATGCTCTCCATCCCGTTCTAACGTCATCGGAGGCCGAAGTGCATCAGTACCGACGCCAACAGCAACAGGCACGTGCCGCTGGTCGTGATGCCGTGGATTGCGCTCGTGTTACGTCGGAGGATGGCGGCCATCTTGTTACCTGGAAAAGAGGGTAATTGTCGAATAAGATCATAATCATCACATGTCTGTAGCGGCATCTATGCCACCTTCATGAACCTGACCTGAATGCTTGACGTCACAAATCCCGCATCGCGCAAGCAGATTTTCGGCGCGATTTGAACATATACAATAGTCCGACAATAATCGTCGGGCAGTTAGTTACCCGGACCAGACACAACAATACCCGTCTGGTCGGTAGATATTTTCAATGGAGGTTGCCGTAATTTACACCCTGTTCCGCAAACTTCCAAACGTCCATGTCTTTTGAAACGTGTTCAAAAGGCTCCCTCAAGCCCTCCCTCGCAACATGGACTTGAGTGTCTTGCATCCTGTGAATTTATTCACCAGGTCATAGGGACCTTAGAGGATCAATTTCTGCTTCTTTTTCTTTATTAAATACTTAGGAATAGGAACTTTGTCCCAGTAGGTGTACACATTCGTGGCTAGAGTGACTAATCCTACCCAAGAAGCTAAGCTCTGAAAGTCGTATGAATGGTCTTTTTTAGAAATAAAGAGTACCTTATAAAGGCGAACTTTATGCGAATGTTCGTTTCCGTCCTACCGCAATGAATACGACGGTTTTCCTAATATTCGCGAATTGGGTGTCAGTGATTGATCGCTTGCGTTGCGGCTATATAAAACAAAAATACTCACTGCCTTCCGAAACGAAGACATGTATAGAAGCAGGCTCGGTATTGCTGGCGCTGCAGGTGTAGTTCCCGGAGTCCTTAAGGGTAGCCCCGCGGACTGTAAGCCGGGACTGCGTGCGAGCCCCGGGCTCCGTCTCTACGGTGATTCCGCCCCGGGTCGCGTCGTAATTGATCATGCGGTCGTTGTGGTACCAGAACACGTATTGGGGCGGTGTTGGGCTCTGGAAAGAGAAAAGGATCAATATTATTAACAATGTCTGACGTAGAAGTCTAGTGCCTTAGAAATATTATCATTTCAGTCGAAAGTCCTCCGGTGGTGGATATAAACCGGTTCTATGTTTCGCGCATCCGTGGCTTCCCGCAACCTTCCCCAAGGCTTAACCCTAATGTCGTGACGGCGCGATGACGCTCCCGTCAGGTGACTCGCGTCCTGCGCGTTCGTTTTACCACCCGTGCTGCCTAACGTTCCCCGCGCCCGCGGACCATGGGACCGTCACGTACGAATTTTCCAAGCTATTGCACAAATAGTTCTGCCCAAAATGGTAATTAGGTACCTACCACGGCGACATGTGTATAAGTATTGACCGCTTATTATGAAACTTAAGTTCAAGGGTATTATACTAAAAGTTTTGAAACTTAAGTTCAAGGGTATTATACTAAAAGTTTTGAAACTTAAGTTGAAGGGTATAATACTAAAAGTTTAGCTACCGATGTAATCCATAACCTCATTAACAACAAGGCCAAATAAACACAAAAACCCATCGATTGACCGAAGAAAAGTTTCGTAAACGCCACAAATACGGCCCATATCAACCACTCGTATGTATGTAAATAAATCCGACCGATTTTTACGAGGTCGATGTGACCTCGTATCACACGTCACTCGGGTTGTAAACGTTGTAAGTGTTAGTACACAAACAGTAAAATGAGTGACGTCGATGGAGAACACCCTTTTTGTGGTTCATACTGAGATTTTCTTCGTCGATTCAGACGAGAGTCATTGAATGCAAGAGGAGTTGAAATGCCCTGAAGGGTGTTGCAGAGGTATTCTCACATTTAGCAGGAATTTTATGTTTCCACGTAAAAGGGGATGAATCTATTCAATGTAATTAATTAGAAACTAGGAGTTTTTATTTTAATATTTGTCGTTTGGCTGGTAAAGGTCTTTCAGAGTGCAGGGGGGTGACCATAACCTCTTAAAGCAAGGTTATTTCCCGTGTGCATAAGGGTCAGATGTATACTTATGGCCCTTTTTAGGGTTCCGTACCCAAAGAGTAAAACAGGACCCTATTACTAATACTCTACGATCCGTCTGTCTGTCTGTACGTCTGTCACCAGGCTGTATCTTATGAACCGTGATAGCTAGACAGTTGAAATTTTCACAGAGAATGTATTTCTGTTGCCGCTATAACAGCAAATAATAAAAACAGAGTAAAACTAAATATTTAAGTGGGGCTCCCATACAACAAACGTGATTTGATAATGGTACGGAACCCTTCGTGCGCGAGTCCGACTCCCACTTGGCCGGTTTTAATTTAATACTTAGTTAGGCAAACGCTGACGTAAAGTAAAGGTCTTTCAGAGTGCAGGGGGGTGACCATAACCTCTTTAAGCAAGATTATTGCCAGTGTGCATAAGGGTCAGATGTATATAACATGTACACATCTGTCTTTTTTTTACAGTCGAACCATTATAGTTTTGACACGTAATGGTACGGGGGCAGGTGTGGTTGGACAGAGATTACGACAAGAGGCGATGCTTTGCTCCACAACCGCATTGTGGCTTCAGTTCAGTTCAAACATAAGAAGCAACGGACGAAATATTTCCTTCTAAATCTTTCGGTTTGGGTTCAATAGTTTCGTTAGCGACCATTTGACTAACAAATTCACTATAGTTATGTGAATAACTTATGAGTGATTATTATCACCCACAAAACAACGGCTATAATTCTCGCCAAACTTCTTGGCTGTCCTGCAGCCTGATTGCGCAAGTAAATTCGGTTGGAAAGGGTTTAACCGCCATCAATCGACCAATCACATGCGAGATGAAAGACGCGATGTGGATTTCCGTCTATGTGATTGGTCGATTAATTAGGCTGCTGAAGTTGGTTACAATAGCTGCGCAGTAGTAAATCTCATACAAAAATAGCACCGATCCGTGCCTTGCGCATCGGAAATCGAAATTCATGGCGGCTTAAAAGTTTGGCGAGAACTGTACATGCTTATAACTATACGAAACTACAACATACCTACTAACTATAGATACCAATAGTTAGTGGGTTGTGTAATAGACATTTGATTCCCGACTTGGTTAAGTTGTGTGTACAATTAGGGCAAAACATTAATTACTGCTTTCAGCTTGAATTAAGCGATTAACGCTCACGCCCGAGCTACTACGAGTAATTTACCGAAAATGCATTGTAGCATACAGGAGAGCTTTGGATGCAGGGTTAATATGCTATGTTAATAACAACCTAAATCTGCAGACGACTTTGAAAAATTTGATAAACCAATTTTTAAAAGTCAGACTTAAATCAGACTTAGGGAAAGCAGAATGTATTCGTCAGATTTGCCTACTTATGACATTTTGCGTCAAAACGCGCCCATTAATGAAAATACAAGGCCCTGCACGTTGAGTGGAACTAACCACAACGAAAGGGTTCATATCTGAAACTTTTTAGATAATATTCTTGGTGTCCTTTCAGCAAGCCAAACATTTCGCTATGAATAATATGCTTGCTCAAAAACCCTGCCAGCTCCCTCTACTGCTATCTCTGTATGTTTATTTTATAAGGTCAACGATAATATTGTAAGCACATCCTCTTTTAAAATGTGGGACACAGGGAGCATCATTTTTTACAGCATAAAAGAGTCTACACGACTAATTAAACCTAACTACGTCCGGTACACTCTGGGCAGTGTACCATAACGCTAATATTATATTATCTGTGGCCATACTAACATAATTCTTGTGTGATTATAACAGATAAATAGTAATAGGAACGGAACGGTATGGAGCGAGAAATTGATACTTCTTTCGGCAGTGTGTAGATTTACTAGATACTAAAGAGTTGTGGGATCGAAGTTTTCACCCATAGGTGGAAGACAAAGACTAAGAAGGCATCTATGGCAAAGACTGAAGAGCCAAACATCTTGGACTTTTGACAATAGTTTTCGCCCATAGAATTTGTCTAGAGCCTGAAATCTATTCATGAATAGGCGAATCAATTCGATATCTAAAGAAATCTCCATACACCAGCAGTCGAGGAAAACAGCTCTTCCCAAAACATTTCTAGCAGAACATTTCGTTGCGTCACACCAAAAAAAGAAAATAAATCTAGATAACCAACTACCCTCTTTTCACGTCGAGTTTAAAACGAAAATACCCATCTGAGGGGCGGTAAATCGATAGATTGCCACCGCAAACATGAGCTCAGTGCTCTTAATTACACCGACCGATCCTACCATCCTATATAGTACATACTTCCCCAGCTAAGCTCCTCGTTAAGAAAAATAATGTTCAAAAAGAAAAAGGTCCGAGTGAAAATATTATTTTTTTGTAAAACAAGCAATTAGTCCGTTCTTTAAATCGCGCGGGAATTTTTTGAAATCGTTCTTAATTGTTTTTTTTTGTTTTCTTTCTTTTATTTATAAAGTAGGTGGAGGATGCTTGCGTTGTAGGTTTTGTGGTTTGTAATGTTAATGGGAGATGAGAATTTTGCGAGCTAGTCTGTACTAGCGAACGAATTATCTGCAGTTAGATTTAAGATGTTATATCCTAACTGGCTGGACTGGTAAAAGCGAAATTAAGTCGAGTGGTTAACAAATGTAGAGTACAATGTTTTGAGATAATGAACGACAAGATGAGATTTTATTGAGCACTATTGATGAACCTGGATGATAGTTATTATTTATAAGCACTTATGACCAAGGGCGGACCCAGGTTTTTTTTCTGGGAGGGGCACAAGGGGCGGACGGGCAAAAAAATCAACAAAAACTGTTAGAATGAATTTGATTTGCTTTTAAGTATGTAATGTGATGGAATCTCCACAGTACACAAAAACACCGTCTGGGGAGGGGCACGTGACGTTGCATTGAATTTACGGTCAGAATAACTGTGCACCAGATTGCGAGCTCACTCGAGCCTGCCCTGCGTTCGCCTCTTGCGCCAATAGTATAGTTCTCGCCAAACTTCTTGGCCGCCCTGAAGTTGGCTACAATGGCTGCATAATATTAAATCGCATACATAACAGCACTGATCCGTGCCTTGCGCATCGGGAAGCGCGGCGGGCAGGGTTTTCCAGAAGTTTGACATGAATTAAACTATTATATTATTCTGTGCCAGTAGCGGGAGTCGAACGTCAGTGACCTGATAGCGCCAGATGAACAGTTATTTTTACCAAGTTCAAGTTCTTTCAGACATAGGTACCTAATCGCGTTAACTAATGGACAGGGAAGCCGACTCTAAATCTAAATGTACAATAATTTTAGGAAAAACAAAAATTAAATTATCCTGAGGTAATTTAGGAAAAGAGATTGGACCTGTGCGATCAGACCGCCCATTGTACACTTGTTTTTATAAATGTTTGTCATGTACTTATTATGTGGTGTACAATAAATAATACAAGAAACTAGCTTCTGCCAGTGACTTGGCCCGTGTGAAAAGTGTTTTATTGTCCCAAGGAAACGTTATTCCTACCGGAATAAAAAGTGGCATATGTCTATTTCAGAATTATATAATTAAGCATATATATAATCTATCTCTGTGCCAAATTTCATCCAGATCGGTTCAGGCGTTCTGAAGTGATTGAGTAACAAACATACATCCACCCAACACTCACATCACTATCATCACAACATATTATAAAATAATGTCCCCCGCCGCGTCTGTACGCGATAAACTCAAAAACTACTGAACGTTATTTTCATACGGTTTTCACCAATAGAAAGAGTGAGAAACGAGGAAGGTTTTTGTGTACGTATAATTTGTAACGGAAGAAGCCGGGGCAAGTCGTAAGTTTATGATGTTATTAAGATAAATACTCGCCCCCTATTTAATGGGATTTAAATATAACTGGAAAATTTGGATGTACAATAGGTACACTTCTGCCCGATCACTCGGGGATAACAGGATTGATGTTACTTTAAAAGCAAAATCAAAAAGTTTAATTTCAAATAAACCTTACAGGAACTTTTGAATTGTCAAACAAAAAAAGATGACTAGTTGCAAAATCGCAAGTGTCAGTAGGTCTCAATGGAGAAGAATTTGCAAGAAACTCCACACACTTTTTTTATTAGTTTTAATTTAATTTTTTTGGTTACATCATTCTTATTGAAATAATACATATATGTGAGAACAATGTAAAAAGACGTGCACGTAAAAGATTCTAGAGTAACAAACAATAACAGGCCGAGGCAGCAAAGTTATGACCAATCCCAACTGATGGCGCCCGTTCACGAACATGACCCATGGATCGGCACCACTCAGCTCAACCATCGAATCGAGAAGGGAATCGAATGATACAACACATGTGCTTGTGTATCAGAGAGAAATTAGAGAGAGCATGTCACACTCAACTGCCAGGGCACACGGAAGTCAACGAAACGACACATAGGTACCTACAGTGAATGGTAGATTTACAGCTATTTCTTAAGATAAGAGTCTTAATGACTAACAATAGTGTCTATAAAAAATAAATAGCTTCTGTCAGCGGCTGCCTAGCTATCAGTGCAAATCGAAAATCATCCTGAGGAAACAAAATCCCGGGGTAAAAAGTATCCTTTATTCTATTCCAGACTCTCTTTTCTCCTTTATCTATCTCTGTGCAGTAACAAACATAAACACATCCATCCAAACCTTCGCATTTTTAATATTAGTAAAATTTTTAATTAAGTACCTTCTCCACGATGCAAATGAGATGTATAACACTGCCCAGATCCACATGATGCTCCCCAGAGCCCAGGATAAAGGCCTCAGGTACCACTATCTGGAGACGCACGTAGTGAGACACGATGCCTGTCCGTGTCGACACCTGGAATAAAAAGAAGAAACTGTTTAGTATGGAGATATGTTGTTGGAGAACCGTGTGATTTTTAGTCAACGTAGACAAAAGTTTGACCATTTTAACACGCTTTTTTTAGCTTTGTATGTATGTATCTATGTAACGGAACCTTTGAACGTGATTTTCAGCCCCTTCAAAACGTCGGATTAATTTGAAACTTTGCACACTTATCAAGGACCGATGACAATGCAATTTTTATTTTATTTTTTATTGGTAGGCTCGCGCTTGACTACTATCTCGCCTGATGATAAGTGATGATGTCGTCGACGATGTAGCACGCTTACCTAGAAGAAACCTATTCACTCTTGACTTAAAGACTCCCAGGTAGAAGCTATGAGGAAATACAGATTCTGTTAAATAGTTCGTCTCATTATCCTTACCAGGATCTTCAGGATACGGTTTTTCTTCATACGGTTTTTTTTATATCCGTTACCCGGTAGTGTCTTTGTGCCAAGTACCAAGGCGTGTGCTAAGAAATGCGCATTATATCCAAAGTCACGGTAGTGCCATGCACCATGTACACTTATTAAATAAATGTTCCGGAGATAGCCTGAGAAACGGCTATCACATCCAGGGGAGGCAGTAGGCACAGTAATTAGCCACTATCATCACAGGGAGGTAGTTGCATTAATAAATTAGCGTATAAAAATTTTCTTTCTTTCTTTTTCTTACTTTCTCTTTTATTTATATAGCGTGTTTTTTTTGTATTTTTAAACTATTATTTTCAAGGATGAATTATGCTAGACCGTGGCATTTTATTATGATGCTGTTTATACTATACCTACCGTGCGGCGTCCGAGCGTGTCCGTGGACGCCGCACGGTATAAATATCATATAAAAAGTTCGTGAAGTTTTGAATCTGTGCCTCGTCCGTGCCTCGCACGGTGTTCGGCTCGCACCCACCATCACTAGCTTATTACATACCGAGTAACCCTAAAATAATTGACGAGACATAAGTAAAACGAAAATCAAGTGATCATCATGAGAAATGTTTTTTTCATTCTTAGTATAAAAATAATCTCCTTTCAGTTAAAAATGAAAACGATCATACGCGCACATTGTCCTCATTTTGTTTTATTTAAGAAACGGAAGGCCGCTTTATTTACAGAACAAAAAACTACTAGAAAAAGAGAAAAGTTATTTTTGTTATTTCTGAATAAATTGTCTTTTAGACATTGTCCCAGACGGCTCTAAAAATACCTAGAATAAAATCTGACAAAAATATAGCTACTTAGACGTAATAGACGATACATTTCCCGAAAATTCTTCTTTCACAGAAAAAATATTCGTACTTTGCAGATTTATTGGGCTTTTTGTCTGTTCAGCGAGGTACCTTGAATACGCTTAGAGACGGGGAAGATGAAGCCGTTTGTTTTAAATACCCATTGTTTTTCGTACCTGCAAACTGTTAGCGTATTTTACGACCCAGATGGTTTTAATCTAATGCGCGGTAATAATGATGAAATGGTTTCTAGAATGGAACTTTAAAACAGACATTTAAATATTTATCAACAGATAATTTATCTATTGGTTTATATTTGTCGCAAAAATGTGTCAATTTTGTAAATTTGTGACAAATCATTGTATATCGCATTGTCAGTTACATTGACTGTTAGCCCCAACACTCCCAACAGTCACCATCAATGGAATGGTGTTCATATTTCAAACAGAGATATTCTAACGCGAATTCTTAGGCCAAGATTTTCTATGGAATTTTCACACATAAGTAATTGTGATACACAATATTATAATAGCTATCCAAACAACTGCTTATCTGTACTTCCTATTAGGTAGTTCTGGCAGTTTCTAAAACCTAATTTCCGTTTCAAATATTCATTGCTTTCTCCATAATCTATTTGCTTTGTAATCCAAACAATTTACCACTCAACACCAACAGTTTCATATAAACAAAAACACGCCGAATCTTAAAGACAGTCATACAAGGACGTTTCATTGTTGCCTCCCATCTCCCCTTCACCATTCGAAGTGTAAGTTGTGAAATCATTTTCGTTATGTAAATCGGAAGCGATAGCATCTGCATACGGTTTAGGGATGTCAGGTTGTAAGAAAAAGTAGGCGAGATTCCTTCTCCGCAAATGCGAATTCGCATCGCGATCTGCCCCCGATCAAGAAGAAGAAGATGTATCATCATTTGAATTAAAATTGTATTATATTTCAGCCGAAAGATGTCTACTACTGGACATAGACCTCCCCCAGGCGTCGCCACATTGACCAATCCCGTGCGTCTCGCATCAGATGTATACAAGTCATATAAATCTGTCCCTTACGCACACTCAAAATAATCTTGCTCTAAGAGCTTATGGCCACCCCCAGGCTTCGTAAGTTTTTAGCGATGATGTAACGGAGGTACAGAAAAATCGGCTCCAACTAAGCGAAGGCGCAATGGTGGGAATGTAACCGAAAGTTACAAGTTTTTGCTCCCATGTCACTTCCACAAACAGATTCAGTACCAAGAGAGCATTCGTTTATATAAGAATGAATTATTTACTTAAATATTATTTAAATAAATAATACCGTTATGAAAGTTTGTCATTTCGTCATTAACGCAATTTTATTATAAGTGAAGTTGGTTTAATAACCATACAATATCGCCAAAAAGGTGAAAACTGTTTTTCGTGTTTTTCCACCTCCGCAAATATCAATTTCTGCACCTTCTCCTCCGCAAAGGTCCTCCGCTACATCCTTATCACGGTGTACGTTTCGTTAAAAGATCCGCCATCTTGATGTTTCAGATCTTGTTATTTTTATTGTTCGAAAGGGAATAACAAGGCGGGGGAGTTAATCCTGTATATTGGGGGAATCAGGGATGTTCTTTAGTATTGCTTTCAACGAGTCCTGTTTTAAATTCCGTGGAGTAAATTATTGGGTCGTTAATTTTTCAGATCATTTGTATCGAAAGAAAATGTTTGGCGATGAATAGGCTCACAGGATTGTTGAGTTGGTTTGATGTGACGATCGAGATTGAATAGGAGTTGACTGATTCTAAGTACGTGTTTAAAGGATTTGTAAGGGAAATGCAAAAGGTAGAAGAAGCAAAAGGAGTGTGTAAGGATCGTAGAAGGCGTCGGTCTGTATTTCCCCCATAGGAAAAAGGCGAGAGTTTGTGTATGTATGTAGTTTGTCTCTACAAGAACCTGGGAGTAAATATTTCGTCGAGTCAAATCAAAACAGCCATACGGTCCTAAAGCGTTCATCATCATCATATTAGCTGAAAGACTTCCACTGCTGGACAAAGCCCTTCCCCAAGCGTCGCCACATTGACCGGTCCCGTGCGTCCCGCATCCAGCGGGCCCCCACAACCTTCACCAGGGCATCAGTCCACATGGTGGGAGGCCTTCCAACGCAACGTCTTCCGGTTCCTTAAGGGTTAGGTTCAATTTATTTAGTAGGATTTTCTTGCCCCCACTCCTGAGAAATAATTTATTTAGTTTGGTGGGTTTTTTTTCCAATCCTGGACAAAAATTTCGGAGGCCTCCATATGGCAAATGTCTCCTTCCTACTTTTTACCCGACTGTCGAAGGACCCTCTTGTTTTTGTCAAGATATTTATTACAGTCAACGATAGAGTAACTATTAGCGTTGAAAATATCATGTAAAATACATGTACCTTTCAAACGCCCCAGTATTTTTCAATAAAATACAGAAAGTTTCCTTGCGGATCTTCGGTTGAATCTTTCGCCAATTAAGTTTTTTTACGTGAATAATGTAAAAAGTTCAATGTGTTCAATTAATATTAATAAGCAACATTTTTTCCCTTTGATTGTTAAACCATTAAAATATATGTAGTGTGTCTGGTGACGCTTGGGGGAGGCCTATGTCCAGCAGTGGATATCTTTCGGCTGATATGAAGATAATAATGTGGGTAGTTCTTCTTTAAGTCTTCTTCGGTTATGTGTGTGTGTACATTTATGGTTAAATAAATAATTAAACAAGTAATAATCGTGTATGGTTGTATTTTTCAGACTAACGTCGAATTAGATATTTTTCGAAAATTACATGTATTTTATAGGAAAGATACAAAGTATCGGAAAAAAAAAACAAAATATTTTTTTTCGAAATTTTCAACGCTAGTAACTATCCAACAGTAAGAGAATCCGATCAGCACTACCTTCTACAAACAAGCAAACTATTTTACATAAAAATCGTATCGTACCTAGTAGAAAAGGCTACAGCAACATCCATGGTTTATTTAAAACACGAGCTGTTTACTATTCCATGAACAAGCTAACACCTTAACCTGCTTACCATCCCATCACTACTCAAGTTTAAGGCGAACGAAGAGAAATAGGTCAGTGTGCCAGCCGTAAACTAGCAACTAGAGTTACTAGCGATCGCTTATATACTCAACATTACTGCGTTTACTGTGGTATTAACAAAGAGAATGCAGGTTGGCTAAGATTAGGTCAATAGTAACTATATAGCTAGAAGTTATTCTTCTGTTATAGAAGAAACTAGCTGTGCCGCTTAAGAGTTGAATGATACAGAAAGCAACAAAAAAACCTGTTTAATAAAAAAAATAGCTGACGAAATATGGAACTAATAAGCAAAAAAATAAAAATAAACTTTTTTCTGGTTTTTTGAGTTGGCGCCAAACAAACAAACATGCAAATTAATTACCTAAACCGTAGAATGATTATTGATTGTAGCTAGTTTGATTTATGTTGATGATTTGTTTGGAGCCGCCTCAAAATGCTAGACTAAAAAGTTATTTTTATTTTTTGCTTTGCAATTCCATATTTCATCGGTTATTTTTTTTGTTACAAAGGTTATTTTTCTCTTTTCGGTTTACTTAATTTCAGCAGAATCAGTTCACAATTGAAAATTCAGTGGGAAAATTATCAATAAAAATAATAAATTATATTTAAAATTTAAATGGGACCAACTTTCAGGTATACTCTTTCCAATAAAAAAAATATTTTTGAAATCGGATCACTCTATAAAAAGTGCGTATATATGCGTAATCATACATGTGGAATTGAGAACCACCTTCTTTTTCTTCGTCGTTTAAAAATGTGAGTAACACTGGTTGTCATATTCTGAAAAATATTTAGTGAACATCGGGACAGAGGTTACAAATTTTAGTGTTAAAAATATAAAAGCCAGATCAACCTTTGTCAACCAATGTACTCGTTACATTCTTGGATTATATTGGCCCAAGTTTATCTGTAACATAGAACTGTTAGCGAAAACCACGAGAGCCCGACCGACCGCTAGATCAAGCGTCGTAAGTGAAAATGGATTGTTAACACGCTCCGGTGGGATTCAAATCACATTCTTAAACAAGCCAAAGATTGATTTCCTAAGGAAAAAGAAAGCGTGGCTGTCCCCGTCACACCTATCGACGCGCCGTAATGTCAGAAATATATGTAACACTAACTTAACTATTTTAAAACGAGCATTGGAATGACGTGGAGCGAGGTGAAGCATGTAGCTTAAGACCGCTTGCGATAGAAGACTACTTAAGGCCATACCCTGACCAAAAAATCAGCATGAGATATGAGCATTCCTATTGGCCTAGCGGCACTGGTGGCGCATGAATTACAGTAGTGAATACGCCCAGATTTTAGAATAAAATCTTTATAAAATCCAATATTGGTCTTTTGAAAAATAAAACTTACAAAATGTTCGTTATCAAATTGTCTATCCATTAGTGTTAGTACAAAAAATATTAATGAACACTTTACGAGGAGATGCATGCTATCAATCATTATTTCTCATTTTTATCGTTTTGTTGGAAGCAGATTAGTGAAACATAAACTTAATAAAAAAAAAAGAAATCTACCATTTTGGAATCAATAATATTAATGTATTTTTATTAATTGATATTTAATTTTAAATAACGAGTAAGAGAAACTGCACGCAAGACGGCTAGCGCGGCGTTTTGCTCGGGGTAGCTAAGAAGATAGCTGATTTTAAAATGAGAATCACGTCTAAACGGCCAGTCGTAATTTTTTGGAAAAAATATATGTTACATAAGACCATTTTTTGGGTTCCGTACCCAAAGGGTAAACACGGGTCCCTATTACTAAGACTCCGCGGTTCGTCTGTCTGTCTGTCTGTCTGTCACCAGGCTGCATCTCAAGAACCGTGATAGCTAGAGAGTTGAAATTTTCACAGATGATGTATTTATGTTGCCGCTATAACAACAAATACTAAAAACAGAATAAAATAAATATTTAAGGGGGGGCCCATACAAAAAAACGTGATTTTTATGCCGTTTTTTAATAATTAGATTTGAGAAAATTTTGCGTTTTATTCGTATAACACAGTGTAGTTAATTTGTGAAGTTATGTCTAAAACTGACATAAACACGACAATCGCACCAAAACCGCTTGGCGTATTTTAATAAAATTATCGTCATCTCAAAGAAAATTTTACTATCTACATTTTGATCTGAGGCTTTTTTTGAAGTCTTATAATAATGAGGAAGGTACAAAAAATGCTGAATTTAGGGACGCGCGTGTGTGAAACGAGTGCGCGTTTTGTTCCCTCAAGGTCGTTGGCGACGGTCGTCGTCTTAACTGTGGACGCCCTCTGCCCCAGCTACGGAATAGATCTCACGTAAAGTACAATATAAAATGCTTAAAACAGATTATAGAACCTTTAGATGATGTTTCAAAGTAACGGACTCTTGTTGCTAACCGTAATTTTAAAGTTGAGATGTTGTCATCTCAAGTGAAGTGACAAGTGTGACAACACATTTTCGGTCATATTTATAGTTTCTCTTGAAATGCAGATATCAAGGCTTGCACAAAAATAACAATATCTGCTGTTTCTGCTTACATACAAGAAGAACTTAACGCCGTGAAAATACACTCCTTTTAGGCTCCGGTTGTTGTAAATTTTTAATTCAAATGCGAAATAGAATATGTATCGGAATGGGTAATCAGCTGCACATTTTCCAGTCTTATGCATTGATAATCTCCAAAGTGCCTATAGCGTAGCCCGATTCCAGCTGGATACAATAATTTTCTTTAAAGTAGGGGATAACCTGTATCTATTGCTCGTGCTCAAATTCTGATTATTTTTTCGGCCAATCAGCATTGGCATTCTACCTGGCAATGCTGCGAGTATTTTGGGCACTTTCCTATTGACGGGTATAATATCCACTTACCTACCTAAAATCTTACAACTATTTACACATCCTAATAATTATATTGTGCTACATTTATTTTCCAGTGTGACACATTTTCCGTTGTGCTATTACTTGGACTAAAAATTTGGTCCTTATTATTATTATTTATTATTATTTTTTATTTAAAAAAAAAAAACGTTGCCCCACACTAGGAATTTCTTCCTGTATCGTGGGTGCGTTTACAAACATATAAACTCACATACACAACACCCAGAGCCGGAACAACTATCTGTAGGTCATACAAATATTTGTTCCGTGCGGGAATTGAACCCGCGACACGCAGCGCAGTAGTCAATCGCTCAACCACTGCGCCAACCGTGCGCCCTCCTCCTGGTCCTGACGGCGATGCAGATTTTTTTTAAGACCAGTAAGTTCTACCCCTCTCCCCTTTTTATCCTGCTTGTACATAATTATTTGTATTTGTATTATTTGACTGCATATCTGTAAATAACAAGACCCTAAATCCAAATATCTTCAAAAAATAAACCTTAATATTTCATTGGATAAAACCCAGAACCTTCCCGAGTAATATCGTTCCAATATCGATAATTTTACGCTTGAATAGAATACATTCTTCAAAGAGAAACAATCAGAGCCCTGATAACGTCGGTGCCGCTTCGAATATAATACGAATTCAATCTCTAACTATTGTAACTCAGATGTTATCGAAGGTAGTCGTTTATACAGACAACTGGCGCTTGAATTGTCATTTGATGGTATTGTTTTAAAATGTAGGACATTGTAACCTTGAGTTTATTAATCTAGGTAAAGGTTATTTTTCCATACACAATGAAAATAACATATTTCAAATGAATGTCGTATTTGATCCAATTGTTTATAACAAGCTTCCCAAAAGTTGGAGGGACCTTAATAATGTGCAACTGAAGAAACAATTAAAGTCGTTTCTAAGTACCAGGGCTTACTATAGTATTAGCGAATTTCTAGCAGAATTTTTCGTTCTGACATAGATTGTTATTACTGTATTGACATATTTTTTTTTTGATAATTTATTTTTTTACAAGGATTTGACATACATTGTTTTTATAGTTTTTTTTAAATTGATTGTAATTTTTCCATAGATTTGACATTTGATTGATATTTTTACATAGACTAGACATAAATTATTGTTATTGTATGTTTTAATTACTTTAATTACTTGATATTTTTGGACATTGTTATTATATATTTTTACTGTTGACATTTGAAATTATATTTACATAGATTTGACATTTGCTTAATATTTTTGGTATTTTATTAATATTTTGTTTTTTACTGTTGACATTTGACATTATTTTTACATGGATTTGACATTTGCTTAATATTTTTGATATTGTTGTTATTATTATTTTTCTTTTACTGTTGACATTTGGAATTATTTTTACATGGATTGACGTTTGCTTGATATTTTTGACATAGTTACTATATAATTTTAGTTTTTATTGCCGTAGTCATTTGAAATTATTTTATTTTTAAATTCAATGGAGTAATTAATTATTATATTTTTTGTTTTTTTCTACATAATATTTGCACGCCATAATATGGCAAACATGGCTGGACCTTTGTTTTTTTTTTGTCATCCTGCATGCAAGTGCAATGATTTGTTATATGTATACACATGTTTGGGCAAATAAATATATCTTATCTTATCTTTGAATTAGAACTTTATATATAACGTAGACTTAAACTAACGAAGACTAAAAATCTGCAAGGCCTGCAATCATTAAGACGTTATGCTTATGAGCAACCTAGTTAATCAACGGTCTTTCCTTATCGATATATAAGACACTTGCCTGCACTTTTTTCTTATGGTTGGGTGAGCAAATCATTACCATTCTGAAACGAGGAGGCTTTGAACTTCAAAAATGGGCGTCTAATGATACCGAGTTTCTAAAATATATAGATGCCAACAAATTCACTACAAAGGCTAACCTAGTCTTGAAGCTAAACGGCACCATAAATGCTCTTGGTCTATCATGGAATCTCGGATGAGACGAATTCCATTACCAATTACAACTAGAACCTATATCATCAGATCATATAACAAAGATAACCATTCTGTCAGATTTACAGAAATTGTTTGGTCCACTAAGGTGGACCACCAGCTATTGTAACAGCAAAAATTCTAGCCACAATTTTTGTATTAGAATTTTTGGTCACATGTAAGTAAGTAGTATATAATAACTTCAATCGTAGCAATCGTAATGAAATGAATAAGTTTTAATAACTAAAAACTTTGCACTAAACAGCTCAAACTCGAAAACTAATTACGCAATGATTTGAACTAGGAGGATTTGCCGGATACTAAGAAAGCGTTTTCCCAGCGTATGTTCATCGTAGGTACCAGGCATAATGAGTAGGTATACATCGTCATCATCATCATCATCATTTCAGCCGAAAGACGTCTACTACTGAACATAGGCCTCCTCCAAGTTCGCCACATTGACCGATCCCGTGAGTCTCGCATCCAGCGGATCCCCGCAACCTTCAACAAGTCATCGGTCCACCTAGTGGGAGGACTTCCGACGCAACGTCTGCCGGTTCTCAGTCGCCACTCCTGAACTTTTCAGCCCCATCGACTATCATCCATCCATAATATATACTAGGTTTTGTTGTTTTGCTTTTATTAACTTATTATTTGCTATTTTCTCTGTAATACTCTGTATCTCATGTGAGACAGTGCGAGTCACAAAAAAAAACATATTTCATTTATTTTTTTATCTTTATTTTTACTTTAACTAGCACTTAAGCCATACCAAAAAATAATAAAACTAATCCCAACAACGCTAACTCAGCTCAAAAGAAGAAACATTTTCTGTCTGAAATAAAAGCTTGTTGTTTTAGTAAAAAGGATGTGTGTGTAAATATACCTAGTTTACAAGTAACAATGTGTTGTACTGGAGCCTACAAAACAATCAGGGGATACGTGCCGCGAATGTACATGACGATGTAATGTACCGCCCACAGTATAGGGTACGACAGAAGATAAACTGGATGGATTTGACGTTATTGGCTATTATATACTATTCAGTATGAATATTGACAACTTTTATTCTTATTCTTTATTGCAAACAAATATAATGTATTATGACAGCTTATGGACAAAGGTAAATTTAACCCAGAATTATATATCTGCTGTTTCATTGGTAGGTAGTTAGAATTATTTCTTGTACACCACAACGAATTACAATTATAAGGTACGAAAGTCATGTTCCAACATCTAAAGTAGATTTGAATTTTATAAAAACGCAATTATGACTTCGGAGTCTGGGTTTATTAGACTGGAGGCAAATTATCGAAGGGAAATATTCCTTTTTATTTAAGGAACTATCGCATTCTAAACTTAGTCTCTGTCAAAGAACCAGGTTTTCCTAAATTTTAGATATGTTTTTGGAATAGATTGTTTATTTATTTATTGGATCTACAATTGTTACACTAATCATAATCTTATAATACAAGCAATAATATAAACTAAGTGTACACTATGATGCAATAGGCACAGCAAGCAATAAAAAATATAACAGAAAGTTATTATTATGTGTTTTTGTTTTATATTGGGTGTGTTCTTATAAGTCTTTAAATTAATATTGTCGTTGAGATGTGATGGTAACTCGAGTTAGAATGTTTTTACTTTGCTACAAGAGATGATAATATACCAAAAGTCGTTAAGTTTTTTAAGAAAATTTAAAGATATTAGTATCTTATATACCCCAACCGTAAATTCTTATAGACCTAGGTCCAGCCTAACAGGTGAAGCACAGAGGGGGCTCCGGCGTGGTCTTTTGATAAGACATGAGGTCGTCTTGATGGTGATCACCTGGGTGGTATCAGTGAGGTCAAAATCCCACTCTCCCTGGTCTTATCACTTGGAACCACCTGATCTTGGCAGGTATCATTTCACAAGGCGCCTGGACTTTTAGGGGAAAAAAGGTTCAGTAGGATTTATTTCAAGGCTTATCATGGGATCGCCTGAAGTATCACCAACAATTATTAGCCTCACATTTTGGAATTTACATACTGTTATTTTGTTGTAGAATACAATAATTAAACACTATGTTTACTTAACTAATATTTTCTTTGTTATCTACATCGTTGTAGTCACACAAAAGCTTTACATCTTGTTGTAAATATCATTAGTGTCTGCGAGAAAATTAATGAACGTGGCCCGAGGTTTTTGTTAATTTAATGTTAGAGAGCAAAAAATTAAGATGAAAGCAATTTTATTTTATTTCTAATGTCGTGCGTATTTTATGTAACTGACTTTTTGAGTTAACGAATCGAAAATATAAAGATCATCTGGTTTTTTTTTTGTTTAGAGATTTTTCAAATAAATTATTTTTAGAAGTTGTTTGCATATTCTGCATCCCTTGAGTTCATGGCATCCCAGGATAAAGTAAAAAAAAAGTCGTTTCCATAATTTTAATTGCCAAAGATGCAAAAAATGTATTCACGCCTTTTTCCCATGGAGAAAGGTAGAAACTACAGAACGTTACCTGTTACGATCCTTACATACTCCTTTTGCTTCATTCACAAACATGCATCAGTATATCCGATCTCTAGTCATAACTTAACGTATCAATTAGATTAGGTACTCAGTGAACCACCAAATAATTAAACTAGGCTGTATACTGGTTTCATGTAGCCCTGTTAATGGCTACGAGGTGCTACGAAGTGCTACGAGATGATATGAGGTGCTACGAGATGCTACGAATTTGCTACGAGGCACCGAAATCGATACGTCTTGTAGCGAGGGCTTGCTTGTACAAAATGCTGAATTACACATATAAAAGGTTGTGAGTTATACTAGAAAATTCACCAAATTCTCTATATAAAATATGAATTAAAAATCTGCTAATCAGTTGCTTAACAGCGATAAGATTTTTTATAAAAAAGGCTTTCAGTCCTTAATGTCTAGAAAGTTTAAAGGTCATGAAATCAATGTTTGATTTGGGAACCGTTTTTTATCGTTATTTATATACTTTTTTATTGAAAGTTGCAAAGTTAACAAAAGGAGGGATGTTTGCTGGTGATAGCAACTATATAGTTGGGTATATATCTTTTTATTAAGATATCTGTGTGGCGTTGTTAAGTACGCTTTATAGAAAAGACACTGTCGGCATTTTCAAATATTCAACAATGAACGTACATGGTCGTGAAAACCATATTTTACACACATGTATATTGTATCCTAAGACGTCCATGAAAATCGAAATTTATGAGGAGCAAAATGTATATTCAATAACCTACTCTCGCCTGGTTTCGTAGTCATCACTTAACGACATTGCTACGAGGCGCTACGAGGCTACGACATTGCTACGCCGTAGCGGGAGAACATAGGCTAAATAATGTTAACGTCCATACTACTCACAGGTGGCAAAATGTGTATATTAAGTAACATGTAGGATGCATTAGGTTTTTATAAGCTTTTATTTAACTTGCAATGTATATATGTATGTAAGTGTTTTCGGGTCAAATCTTGCAACTGAATTTTAAAGCATTTATCCTACAACGATTAAGATGAATTTTTGCATACACGTTTAGTTTGGATGATAATGCGTGGTTAGCTTTGTGACGTCATTCTAAATCAAATATGGCGGACGGCCAAAGATGGCGGACTAGTTATTTTTTGTGCATCGCCATGATATGGGTATCAAATGAAAGGGTTTGCTGAGAAGAAAACGATACAAGCTTATTTATAAAAAAAAAGATTTTGTATTTAATAATTTTATTTAAAATAAAATAGCTGAATTTATGATTAGTTTTGGTATCGTAGCAAGGGTATCTAAGTACTGTGGTGCTGAAAGACGTCCTCTGCTAAGCATAGGTTTGCCGCAAAAGTCATCACTTTCACAGGTCATGTGCGTCTCGCATCCAGCAGATTCCCGCAGCCCTAACTAGTTCATCGGGCCACCTATAGAGAGGCCTTCTAACGTTGCGTCTTTTTTGTTGATCGGATTTTTATTAATAATTGAAAAATACTCTAACTGTTGTTTGTTTAGCCATTATTTATTTTTTGTATTCTAGGTCATGCTCTCAATCTTTTTCCCAGAAGCTTAATATTTTTCTAGAAAATCTCATTACAAAAATGTTACGATTGATAGAAAAAGTGATCCGTTATTGGTTTTTCTCGAAAGATATGTAGGTACCTCTAGCCAAGTCAATCGGTTACTGAAACGCTGGTTTCATAATTATTGTCGATGAAAATGCGACAAATACCCTCAGTATCACAAAAATCGCAACTTTTCTCCTAATCTTCTTCAAAATAATTTAAACCATATTAAATCAATGGTAAGAGTAGACTATGGTACACCATTTGAAAGAAAATTTATTCTGCTCTCAGAAAAAGTTCAGAGTTTTTGGTTTTATTAATCAAGACATGAAATAAAACGGATTAACTGAATGGTAGAAAAATCAGTTTAGGGTTATTTTTCTTGCTGGAGTTGTTCAATCGTTTTCAATTCAAAGTCTGCATGACGAATGACTCTCATTTGACCTTGATCAGCCGTTTTATACCCTTCTAGGGTGGTGCAATTTTGCCGCTCCTGTAATGTATATTTTAACAAAAGTTGCTTAACGGCTTCTGATGTGAAGAATTCTGTTATTTACGAGATTTAACTGTTGTTAATTTAAACTTTATTAAATATACTTTCAGCAGATACTAATATTACCTGGGTTTAATGCATGCGTTTATGGGAAGGCAGGCTTGAATACTTACATCGGAGAGGTGAATTTTGTGAAGCTAAGTGAGTGTGATAGAAATATAGTTTGACAGCAATTGTTACTTATAACGTCTACCGTCTGCTCTAGACAAAGCCTTGGCAAAGACAAAGCATTGTACCAGCGATGGCGAATGGTAGAAATTTGTAACAAAATATTCAGTGCTAGCTTTTACCCGCGGCATCACCCACGTAAAAAGTGTTTTGCCATCCCAAAGGTCCGCGATGAAACTATCCTATGTCCTTCCCAGGGTCTAAAACTATCTCCATATAAAATTTTATCTTAATCGGCTTAGAGGTGTAAGCGTGAAAAGGTAACAGACAGACAGAGTTACTTTCGCATTTATAATATTATTAGTTAAAATTAGGAAGCCAGTATTGTACACGTGGCTTTTCTAGAGCCTTATGTTGTTTCATGATTTGCACGTGACATGCAACCTCAAGGTAACAAAGAATTAATTTCTCTGAGTGTAGAATAAAATTGTAACTATTACAATATTGGTAATTTTATGGATAATCTGGCAGTCTTATCGCTGCCAGCGATAAATACAACACATAATAAAAATAATTTATTTACCGTCATTTATAAAATAGTATCTTTTCTGTATAATGCACCATTCTTCGTCAAATTTATTCCGTCATTAAATTATCTTTGATAAGCAGAATAAGCAGCTACAAATATGAACAGCGTCATACCATTAAAGCTAATCCTCTAAGCGCGGTGATTATCGCAACATCCCTTTGGATTATACAGAGTGAAGCTAAAACTCAACAACAAACATTTACGACCCGATACGGTGACGCTGCCACCAAAAGCAACCCGTAAAACCGACGATATATTATATACAATGCTGTTTCATAAACAAATAATATTACGCCAGTATTCCCTGAAGTCTTAGGCAGAGATGCTTGCTTTGTTCATAGATCCAGTTGAAAACCAGCGTTGGGCAGTAGTTTCACCGACATTTTGCTGAACTGGTCCTATTTGGTGGAGCCGTGGGACACACAATGTTACTTTTATATTATTTTATCTCTTTTATATTATCTTTGAATAGACAAAATTTTCTTTTTTAGAGTTCCGTACCCAAAGGGAAAAATGGGACCCTATTACTAAGAATCCACTTTCCTTCTGTCTGTCACCAGCCTGTATCTCATGAACCGTGATAGCTAGACAGTTAAAATGTTCACAGATGATGTATTTCTGTTGCAGCTATATAAAAAAATACTAAAAACAGAATATAATAAATATTTAAGTGGGACGAGTTTTTTTGCGAGGCTTGTGTCAAATAAATGTGTTTTTTATTCAATCTCTTCTTTTTTATTAATTTTGTTATGTGACGTCTCGCAGGTCAATCTGAGTGATGGCTACTGCTTAGCTGGGCGATCCTGTCGAGACTAAAATAGAGCCTCCAGCTAGGCATAGGCAGAGATGCAATAACCGACTCACATTTCACCATTATGTTTAAATGGCATGTAATAGGGGGCGAGCCATTTGCCATCAAACGGGCATAAATCTATTTTCCGGACTGCTATTGACAAATTCGGTTTGATAAAACTTTTTAATGAAAAAAATATACCGACTTCTAAAACAAAAGACCGACTTCTGAAAGGAAAGTTATTTTTTGCTTTGGAGACAAAAAATAACTTTCTTTTCGGCAGTCGCTGTCTTTGGTACCTATTTTTGTCTTGTTTGACACCGCCTTCCGAAAAGAAAGTTATTTTGATAACTCAAAAACCACTCGTCAGATCTTGATCAAAAAATGGAACCACATGAGAAGCACCATCGTCAAAACCGGTTCACCTAGTAAAAAGTTCTGAGGTAATACACATAAAAATACAGTTGTATTGAGAACCTCTTCCTTTTTGAAGTCGGTTAAAAATCCAACAAAACTGCCTCACCCGGGAACTGAACCCTGGAACTCATGCTTAGCAGTAGCACTTTCGACTACTAGACAAACGGGACAATTAAAAAAAAACGCAAAGAAAATCTGATCCCAACCCGTTTCTGGCAATCTTAATTGATTTCGAGCCGCGCATGAAATATAACAAAGGCTGATTCAATTTTGCGCGAATATTTTTTTTTTATTCGGTGCGGACAAGGGCGCGTTTAATTTCATCGTTAATTAAAAATTTCGTCTCGTGTATTCAGGGATTACTTTACGATTTCTGTAAATTTTATTCCGTACGAAATATTATGGAGGTTCGAGGGTTAAAATCAAAGACATAAAACTTACTAGATGACGCAAATATAGGTACTTTACATGTCAAAAGGGAGTGTAATGCTTTTCCTTTGACACTGTTTCATTTAATGTTATAGGCGCCGAATATCCAAAATCTAGAAACACGCCTAATTGTGCAATATTGTGAAAACTTTACAAAAAAAACACGAGACTCTGCAAACATTTACTTTAAGTATATTTTATCTTAAATTGTTGTTAAACTAATAATTGTTTTGACCTGAATGGTACTAAATGTAATGTTACTTGTCAATACATAATCAATGGTATTATTTTATCTGGTTGAGGAGATGAAAGCGACCTTCCAGCTCCATCGTGCGACCAGCTTCATAGTACCTATTACTAAAAATATTTTCAAAGTTACATAAGTACACCAAGTTTCAGCTTAATCGGATACCAGAGAGATTGAAAAATGGACCACTAGCTACCGGACACACACACGAGAGAAAGGTAATAATCCATACTTAATATTATAAATGCGAAAGTAACTCTATCTGTCTGTCTGTCTATCTGTTACTTTTTCACACCTAAACCACTGAAGCGATTTAGATGACATTTGGTATGGAGATAGTTTGAGACCAGGGGAAGGATATAGGATAGTTTTTATCCCGCAAATCATCCTTAAGAGGGTGGAAAGGGAGTGTGGAAATTTGCATGGTGAACTAATAATTTCTCAAGTAAGGCCCACACACCTACAATATTATGGCGCCATATAAAAAATTGGCTATTGCAAGTACTAATGCTGCGCAGACGAATTTGCGGGCAACAGCTAGTCTATATCTGTATTTCTATATCTATACCAATATTATAAAGAGGAAAGAATTTTTTGTTTGTTTGATTGTTTGTACCGAATAGGCTCCAAAACTACTGGACTGATTTCAAAAATTCTTTCACCGTTGGGAAGCTACTCTATCCCCGGGTGACATAGGCTACTTTTTATCCCTGTATTCCTACGGGAACGGGAACTACGCGGGTGAAACCGCGAGGCGTCCTCTAGTCTATACTAATATTATAAAGATTTGTATTTTTATTTTTGTATGTAACGAATAAACTCAAAAACTACTGGACCGATTTCAAATATTCTTTCACCATTGGGAAGCTACACTATCTCCGGGTGACATAGGCTACTTTTTATCCCTGTGTTCTTACAGAAACGGGAACTACGCGGGTGAAACCGCGAGGCTTCCGCTAGTATATTCCTGTACATATTTTGTGGTGTACAACAAAGTATATAATAAATAAATAAAAATTGGCACGCTTGATTTTCATGACTTGCGTTATCTAGTTAGATTTAAATCTATGGTTTAACAGCCAAATCTCCAATCAGTCAGTGTATTCTCGAATTTTTTTATTGCTTTTATTTATTCGGCAATTTTCATGCGCAAATTGTACAGCGTTGACTTATTTAATTGCATCGTCGTGGTGTGTTGTTTATCGGGTAAGCGAGGTGAAAATTTGATTCATTACTGCCTTTGTTCTGGGCAAGGATACTGGGTTTATTAACATGGCTGATTCAGGTGTGCTGTTTCCTGAGGGACTCCGGGGATTGAGATGAGAATTTGTAATTATGTTTGTATTCCATTCTTGTTTTTCATGTGAGGATGTGGACAACTCTGGTGTCAGAGTTAATTAAGCCACTTCTGGGAACTCCACAGGCCTCTGACTTCCATTAATTGCGTACTTTATTACCGATTAGTTGAATATTGAAGATCAAAAAAGACGAAAAAAAATTAAAGCTCGGGGCTATATTACTTTTTTTTTAACTAAGCTTACTGAATGAAAAGCGAAGTTAAACTGCTGTCTGAACAATGTTAGAAAGACTATTCTCGTTAGTGTCATAAAACTGTCTAATCCGGCAGAAAGACGTGCGTATTGAAAAACAACAGAATAAAATACAGGGTGGGCCAAAAATTTTTGCACTTTTGAAACTTGAATAAAAATAAAACTACAAATGTTATTTTCTTGATAATTTATTTAACGTAATCATCATTAAATGAAATTTTATTTTTAAAAAATGACATCGTCCAAATGTGCGCAGTCTCGTTGTTGGCACTCCTGCAATCGACTACGCAAACTTTGGAAAACTCGCTGACATATGCTGCGGGGGACCGCGGCTATCTCCTCGTGGATGTTTTGTTTTAATTGGGATATTGTCGGTTATTCACCTAAAACGACATTATGGGCTGCCATATCAGCAATGGGCATAATCGGTCCGTATTTCTTTGAAAATAATCAAGGAAATAATGTAACTGTGAATTCAGCGGAATACGTCAAGATGTTGCAAGACTTTTTGATGCCGCAGTTGCATGAATTTCAAGACTACAACAGCAGGACCTGGATGCAACAAGATGGAGCAACATGCCATACATCAAATGTGAGTTTACCGGTAGTCAAAGAAATGTTACCGAACAAATTGATTTTTTGCAGAGGTGATTTCCCATGGCCTCCGAGAAGCCCGGACTTTACATCATGCGATTTTTTTTTGTGGGGATACCTAAAAAGTTGAGTGTACCTTAATAAACCGACGACAATATCCCAATTAAAACAAAACATCCACGAGGAGATAGCCGCGGTCCCCCGCAGCATATGTCAGCGAGTTTTCCAAAGTTTGCGTAGTCGATTGCAGGAGTGCCAACAACGAGACTGCGCACATTTGGACGATGTCATTTTTTAAAAATAAATTTCATTTAATGATGATTACGTTAAATAAATTATCAAGAAAATAACATTTGTAGTTTTATTTTTATTCAAGTTTCAAAAGTGCAAAAATTTTTGGCCCACCCTGTATAACCCTTTGTCTTCAAAATTACATAATATTTTCATTATTAATCGTTTTTCTTGTATCTACCTATGTCAGAAATTGTAGCAACAAGCCGAAACATGACAAGAAAGGGTAAACATACGAAATATTCACAAAGAAGTCGTTACTTTTTAATAACGATGGTTTCCCAAAGAATGTTGTTATTCGATAAATGCTTCTGTTATATACGATTATATTTGGATGATATTTTTAGGGTTCCGTACCCAAAGGGTAAAAACAGGACCCTATTACTAAGAATCCGCGGTCCATCTGTCTGTCTGTCTATCGGTCCTTCTGTCACCAGGCTGTATCTAACCGTGACAGCTAGGTTAGTTGAAATTTTTTAATTTTCTTGTTGTTTAGTTGAAATTTTCACAGATGATGTATCTCTGTTGCGCATATAACAACAAATACTAAAAACAGAATAAAATAAATATTTAAGTGGAGCTCTCATACCACAAACGTGATTTTTTTGCCGTTTTTTGAGATAATGGTACGGAGCCCCACGTGCGCGAGTCCGACTCGCACTTGGCCGGTTTTTTTAAATAACTTTTATAGATGAAGGGCAAAGGCACGTTTGTTATACATAATTTTTTTTTGACTGTTTTTCATTCCGGTGTCTAGGTTACTCCTCTGTGAATAGGATGGTTTGCATAGGATTCTCAACAATACTGGAACAATGAAGGTACGTATACTTCGTTGTAACTTTTCAGAGTACACAGACGTGATGTTATGTTAAAAAAAAAATAAGAAAAAGGTTTAATATAATTGTCTACGTGAACAAAATATTGTTATTATACTTATTTGAAATAATCCAAACTCACGAAAACAAGATGGCGAAGACGTGTTCCAAAAGCAACGTTCATTTGTTTCAAGAATAAAATGTCGTCTCTTCAAAACATCTTAACTAGCTCCCATTTGCATTACATTGTCGTTCCATTTAGGGATGTAATCCGATCTTAACAGAGGCGGAGGTTCGAAAAAACAATGATTGAACACATCTATCTTAATTAATCGGTCTAGCCTTTTCCCTTCTATGTTCGGGTCGGCTGCCTGTGTTACCGGATGCAACTGAGTACTAGTTATTTAAATGGAGCAACTGCTTATCTGTCTTCCACAACTTAGTAATTGGGTAACACTATTGTGTAAGATTTATTGACTTCTGTGTACTCGTTAAAATTGCCAGATGTATAAGCGACGACATAGACCAACGCTGCTTGTGTGGGTTTAAGTTCTTTCCGAGGCACGGAGGTGTCTCGTTTTGTAAAGGTTACTCACATATCCACAGACCGACCTCGATAAGTGTTGCTTTACCTCAATAAAAAACTTACAAAAAATACAACCGACTTCGGTACCTACTGGGCCAGATCTATGGTAATGTACAATAAACAGACATGCGATTTCAACAATCCCAAGAGAATTGCCGTCATTTATTGAAGAGTTCCGTTGTATATCTACAAAGTTCTTCATCAGATCTTCACCGAACTTATATGGGACCGTCTCGATAAAGTATCCTTTCAAATGCATAAAATTGGTCCACCATTGACAGAGAAATCGGTGAACACACATTAAAAAAAACACAGTCGAACATAGAACCTCCTCATTTTTGAAAGTCCGCCGATTAGGCAAGGGTCTATTTTTAACCGAAAACTAGACTATTCGTCAATCTTCAATATTCTCCAATATTACCTAATCGGCGGTTTCGTATTTTATTATACCTGGTGCCCGCCTTAGCAACCGCACAAGCCCCTCATACTGGCCAGGCCAAAACCTTGCGGAGGTATAGTATTTTTTTTTTTTTTTTTTATTGTCATTAGGCTCGCGCTTGACCACTATCTCACCTGATGGAAAGCGATGATGTGGTCGACGGTGAAGCACGCTTGCCTAGAAAAAATCCATTCACTCTTGACTTAAAGACCCCTAGATTGTAGCTATCGGGAAACACAGACTCCGGCAGGGTATTCCACTCCTTAGCTGTACGCATAATAAAAGTGTCCCCAAAATGTTTTGTGCGCATGGGTGGGATGTCCACCATGTACCGATGACGCATCACCGTGCGTCTGGTTGTCTGATGATGGAACGGGCTGGGCGGAAAGCTTAAATTATGCAATTCCATCGCACACTCCCCGAAATGTAACCGATAAAATACTGACAAGCCGGCAACTCGGCGACGATGTTCAAGGCTCTGGAGCTTTGATTTGACGAGTGCTTCATCGCCGATTAGTCTCTTGGCCCGCTTTTCCATCGACTCTAGTGCATCTAGCTGATATTTGGCAGATCCGTCGCAGAGATGAGAACAGTACTCCATGCACGATCGAACTTGCGCTTGATACAAGTTGAGCAGCTGTAATGAGCAGTAGTATGTATGATCATGCGAAAATGCCGCATCTACAGAAACGGAGGTCAGGTTCAGTAACAACCCTAGTTCCATTTAATGCAGCAGAACACTCCTACACGAAACTACAACGATATTACTATTTAGTTAGAAGAACAACGACACTTTTGCCTGCGCGCCTACGATTACTGTTCCAAATTGCTTTTGCTAAATTTAATTTCGCCACAACCATTTTGAGAACGAGTTTATCCTTTAGTTTAGAGTTTTAGAACATTTTGTTTCATTATTATTATGAAGGTTAATGGATTTTAAATTGGAAATTATTAGTTGGAGTGCATGTTCGAAACTTCAGCTCTTTGTGCTGTAGACCTCAGGAGTCTGTCTTTTTTGATTTTCGAACCTGTTCACAAAATTTTACTATAAAAGGTTGAGAAATGCGATCTGTAGAGGAGAATAGCCTGACATCCGCCTGACATGCGGACATACGAAAACATGTTTGTCTAAGCTGAAGATACGCTTCTCTAGCTCGGTCAATAATGTAAGTTGTAGTTTTAAAACATAATGGACAATGGAAATGAAATGTCTTTCAATGTTCTTTTTTTGCAAAATTAAAAAGAAATATATTTTTAATAAAATGCGAGTGGGTTGAGCTGATAATTAAAACTGTAAAGTGCAAAATAACCAATCCGGTAGTTGTTTGCTTATCTTTTCTTCTGAAAAATATGCAGTATGGAAATAACTTCCATATACTATCGTGAACCATGAATCAAGTACAAAATTTTCGGGGGTTCCAAAATCCTGTTCTGAAATTTAAATTAAAAACACTGCAGGAAATAGCGCAAAAATAAAAAAAATAAAACCGACGCATAATTCCAACTCTGGTGTGTCCTATACCTATTATAATATAACTACTGAATTCATAGTAACTCACAAACGCATATATATATATATATATAATAACGGAGAAAAGTCAAGATACAATCTGTGATAATTTATATAATTATTGATAATCTTACCTGACACTCATAGGTGCCGTTGTCTCTCTTCTGCACGAACTTGATCTGCAACGTCCAGTCTTCTGAACCTTCTCCGTGTAACACCTGCAAAAGATGAAAACATCTTACTGATATTATAAATGCGAAAGTTTGGATGGATGGATGAACGGATCTGATTGTAATTTGGCACAGAGATAGATTATAGTCTGGAACAGTACATATGGTTATTTTTATCCCGGAATAATGTTCTCTTACACACACACACAATACATTTCACGCGGGCGAAGCCGCTGGCAGGAGCTAGTTGGTGTTTTAATATACGTACTAACGCCACACGGCAGTAAATCGTTGAAGTATCACAAAAAGAACGGTGGCGGGACTTGGGATTGGCGGTCTAGTTATGCCCATCGAGGTCAATTTACGGATTGATGAAGGTCTATATAAAACCGCGCTATAACTACAACTTCTGGGCTTTTATAATTTGAGTTTACTTTATAATTTGAATTTACTTTATAATTTGAATTTAATTTATAATTTGGATTTATTTTATAATTTGAATTTGAACATATCAACATGAATTTGAATATAACATAAATGTTCAAATTCAAAATTATAAAGTAAATTCAAATATTAAAGGTAATAAATAAATCTTCTAATAATCTGGTAATAAATAAATCGGAGAAATTGAAGTTTGATACAGTTTTAATTTATCATCTAAATATTCAGTGATACTATAAAATGCTTTATTTAGTATGAATTTAAGGAGTGTTTTTTGAAGAATATTTGGTCTTTTGAGGTCTTATGGGTTTAGGTAGTTTATTAAGTATTTTTCGGGCCATCCCTAGGAAACTTTTTGAACAGAGGGCAGTTTGATGGGTTTTTGATTTAAGTTCACCTTGGTGGCGTTTGTAGAATAGGGTTTCAAAATGTTTATGGTTATAGATAAACGTGGCAAATTTATAAATATATAAGGACGGAAGTGTTAATATTTTCAAATTAATAAAGAAAGTTTTGCAGCTAAAATACATAACAATTAGGTCCCCACATATGAAATTGTTTTTGAATCGATCACTTTGAACTGTGATAACTGATAACTAAGTAATGTTTTCTTAGAGTTAATGGTTATAAGTATGGTGACATTACAGGGAAAAGAAAACCAGGGTTAAATAAATAACAAATTTTCAAACAGGAATAACATGACTTTAACACAAAGTTTATTTGAACTTATATAATTCCAAGTAAAACCATAGTTATCACAGTTCAAAGTGACTCGTTTCAAATAAATAAAAATCGGGCAAGTGCGTGCCAAGCCACGCGCAATAATAGGGTTCCGTAGTTGCACAATAATACGGCTTTTTTTTAAACGGTTTCGGTGGCTCACGCTAAACGCTGCCGCCCACTCCAATGCGTTATTCGAGCGTAAAAATTTAGAAATCATCATTATTATTAAGGAAGTTATGATATTATTTTTGTATAATATTTTTTTCAACACACTTGCTCATAAAGTGGCTCTAATTTCACCGCAATTAGGCACATAATGACACCTGTTATCAAACTGTGACTTTTTCATTACTATTATTCACAAGTGAGATAAAGAGTTTCTTTTTTTTATTTATTGGTTGAGTTGCTTTGTTCTTAAAAAAGTTTCGATACAAAAAAGGTCGTGCTCAATAGTACCAATGCAACACATTTCATGCAACTTCGTATTTAAATAGATAGTTTCAACTTGTACATGTTTAATAAATAAAACATTCAATCAAAAATAATTTTCGTTTTTGGCTGTAATAAAGAAAACTTGAAATGCCCCATTTTGTACGTGGCTAAAACGCTATCCGCGAAAAGCCAAAAAAAAGATAAATCATTATTTTTATCTTGATAAATCATTGTTAGATGCGCGCGCATAGGAAAACTGATTAATTTTGCCCGCCATTGCGAAAAAAAATTCACAGCTCGTTTTTACTGTTGGAAATGATTTTTTTGTATTATTTTCTTCACAAGTGTGTTGAAAAACGTCGTATGATACACGTGTGTATTGATGATTACCGTCCTCGGCTCTCTTAAGACCCTCACCTAACGGCTCGGGTCTCAATGGCGCCTCAGCGGTAATCACCAACTTTACACACTTGTACCATAATGTACTATATACATGAAGTTCATAAACTTATATTTACTACCTGCATTACACAACTAACAACGCTATATAAGTAATTTTTCAATGGAATTTGTATTTTTTTTACTTTTCAAGTACATTTTATAAGTTCGTCGACTTTACTCGCCCAAGCTCTGATAGTTTTCATTTTAATTTCGTCATATATACTACTGCTGGAAATTGTTTCCCATATCCAAAAGCAACCATTTAAAAAGCAGGGGGGAGGGGGGGGGGGGCACTTGACTCTAACAAAAATTAGCGATTTAAAGCTTAATTTTAGGCAAACGGATCCCTGAATCGAAAAATGGTTTTCACAGACCCGTAATATTTTTGAATGGCCTATCAAACGATACCCCACACCATGGGATAGACGAGAAAGAAAAACTCCACTTTACGTGTACAGCAGGTACCCCAATGATGGCGTGATTAATATTTATATCCATGCCAAATTATGGCTTCCTAGTATTGAGAGTCCCTGAGCTAAGCTGCAGACGGACGGACGGACAGATAGACATGGCGAAACTATAAGGGACTACGTGTACGTGAGTAGATGTTGACTACGGTACCCTAAAACACGACAATTTCATATGTACCTAACTACTAAAAAAATCTGTGGTCATCGAACCATCTGCCAAATTATTGTCATAGGCAATTTCCTGTCTAGTATATTTGAACGCTTGCGTTTTTGGCGGTTGGAATAAGATAATACAATAATGTGATAACAAAATAAAAACAGCAAAATCATGCTGAGAAAACATGAAGTAAAGTTAGGTAGGTATATGAAAAGTCAGTTCATATACCTACCTATCTTCTTATTATTGAGAGTCGGGATGTGGCAGCTAAGAGTTATTTTTACACTTTCCTAGAATCAAATACTTATACGAAAATTGGATAAAACTTTTCCCCGGAGTCTGAAAGCCTATATATTAAATTAAATTTGATTTGTTGTCAAAACTCATACTAAGTTACAAGTAATTAAAAAACTTCTATTAATATGAATATAAATATACACAATGTACAAAATTTTAATTAACTATGAACTAGATTATACACTCATAACAAAAACTACTTAGTATGTGAGAAGTTTTTGTTATGAGTGTATAATCTAGTTTAGCCTAAAAATAAACTTAAAAAACATACTAAGCCTAAAAATATTGACCTCGAAACTCAAACTCCTCCACCAATTTAACTAATTGGATCATTATTCCTGCCTACTTAAGGCCCTATGTACGCCCCAATGTTAAAGCAGTACTGGCCGTGCGCCCGCTTGATGCCAAAATATCAATGTTGAACCTCCTTTTGAACAATTTTGTTTGCAAAATATTATTTGATTTACATATGCTATGTTAGTTATGAAGAAATTCCAGCCATCAATTTTTCTGTGTAAATATATTTTTAAACATCCAAGTCGTTTTGGAGGAGTTTCCAAAAGTTGCGAAAAATATCATGTTGTTAATTATTTTTTTCAAGCAAAACTATTAGTTACACGAAAAAACCTTGTGTACAAAATTATGTACATGAAACAAAAATAAATATATATTTTTTCAAACCATTTTAACCTGGCCGTTACTAAGGACTATGCCTTAGAAAGTTACTGTTTTACGGCACTAAAGGGTATGTAGGCCCTTAAGAATTAATGGTCATGTGAGATTTGAAAGCATGTCAGATACTTTTTGGAACCAAAATTTTCAGAAAGTAGAAAATGTTATTACAAACTCATTCCGTTTGAAGGAACCAATTAGGCTCGGTCGCCTTGACAGCGGCAAAATCACTCGATTAATGTCAAATTATAACAAACTATACCTATCTGATTTTAATTCCCGACGGAAAAAGAGGGCGTTCTAAGTTTGACGTGTGTTGCTTTGTGTTTGTGTGTCAGTCTGTGGCATCATAGCTCCTAAACGCATGAAACGATTTTGATAAAATTATTTTTGTTTGAAATTGATATTGGCGAGTGTTCTTAGCTATGTTTGATGTAAATCGGTTCAGCCGTTCAAAAGTTATACGCATTTTACTTTTTGAATTGGGGTTTTTTCACAAGATATCGGGTCATACGTGTTTCGATAGATTGTCGATCGAAGCGTGTATACTAATAGATATATAATTGTTATTGCATTCTACCTTTTTTAAGGAAATCATTTTAATCTAATATATGTTATGTTGTTCTAATGTTATTTAAAAGCATGAAATTAAAATTTAATAAACTTGGCAGCGAATGGGTGACATAGGAACAAGATCCAAATTACCTTGAAATGGATCAGAGAGAATACAGTTCTCTGATTCGGGTCGGGTCAATGCACAAAGCGGTTTCGGATCTTCGACAGGCTAAGTAGAGTTACGGCTCTAGGAAGTTGTAAATAGACCAAAGACTAAGACTATGTATCCAGTTGAGTACGTCCCTTTGTGACTATTGAGTCTGTTCTGTTCTGATTCCTGTTTGGTATAGAGGGAAGCATAGATTACGGCGGGAATACACCAGTGGAAATTATGTTTATTTTTATTATCTGTGAACTTAAGGCATTTGAATCGTGTCGGGACGGGACTAGGCGAGCTTTTCTGGTAAGTATATATTTTTTTTAATTAAGAACTTTCATCGACTATTACTACCACTAAGAAAGAATGTTTGAAAATCATAAAACAGTTAATGAAGATCCAAAAATCGATCTTTGCTCACATTCTTTATCATTCTAAGAAATCTTGTGCATTTAAAGCTTGTAGACACAGAGTTTGTCAGTGAATTTATGATTCTTGAGCGGGTATCGAACCTATAACGTTTAGCACTTAATCACTGCGCTTACATTTACGTAACTCATATTTTCCCTGACTTTGTTAATTAAAAATTGGGCTTCGCTAACTAAACGCTGAGACAGACGTCTTCCATCAAATCAACTGTCAATTTGACGTTCAAATGAATCAGCCCTTTTTATAACGATGGAAAAAGTTGTTAAAACCGAGGCGCGAAATTATCGAAGAAATGTTAATTAAAAAGGAGGAAAGAATTAAAAAAATGGTAATTCGGCAATTTTTATATCGATGGTGACGTTAAAGTTGATGGATTTCGCGTTTTTGCGTCAGAAAGTAACTTTGTCAATTCAATGAAAAATTTAAGTGATGAAAAATAAGGAAATTCAGACATTTAATGTCTTCTAGCGACCCGCTCCGGCTTTGTCCAGTTTTGACAATTATTTATACATAAGTTATGTAACCTCTGTCCGTATGGAATAATGTATCTTTTAAATGGTAAAGTAGTTGCAGTGGTTCCAAAGATTATCGTCTAAGTACCTTCACAAAATTCGCACTCTCTCTTTATGATATTAGTACCTATAGATAAAATGAAACCGTAGTTAGCGTAAATAGTTTAGAGAGGTAGGTACTGAATTTATTATTATATCAAGTAGTACCCAACTACAGTACAACTATTTTCTGAATGCCCCTCGGCAATCATCGCATTTTCGAATACAAATGAATGCTAATTTCCACGTCCATTAATTATTAGATTTATCGTGTATAATAATTTGAATTGAGAACTAAGTACTTTATTTTTGTTTTGATTTTCGTGTGAAATATATAGAGCTGAAAAAATAGCAGCTTTAGTAGCTTTTCTCCCATTTTTAAATTAATTACATTATGTTAAAAGAGTATTAACAACTCTATATACTTCCAAGTTGATTGACAGCGTCCGGTCTACAAATAGAAAAAAAAAATCTAGCGAGGGTCTGCACCAAGTGCAAAGGGCAACTGATAGATAGCCGAAAACTGACGAAACACGAAGTTTGCCGAGGGACATTATGAAAATGTTGGTACTATACTTTGGTAGGTACACGCCCAAATGTCAAGTTAATTATCTCAATTAACCTTTAAACAACTCATTATTTATTACGCCAATAGTTCAAAGTTTACCTCATCTTCATTTTCCCAACTATGAGGGAACCACCATACAAAGATTAGTCACTAAGGATTATCAAAGGCTTCTGTGTTAGGCCTAACGATTATGTACACACATAATTCCCTACAAAATATGAGTACACAGAGAAACTACATCAGCTTTTGTGAAGCCGACAGCTTTTGGCTACCAAGCTACTAACGCTTTTGAGCACAACACAACCCATTAACTTTGTTGACTCCTGGAAATTGTACCGAAAACCCTGCTTAGCTATTTCCCTATCATTTTCAGAGTAACACGGAAGTAATACCTACTAATCCTATGTCCAAGCTGAATTTCAGCCAGCTAAGATGACGTCGGCTAAATTCGGGAACACGAACTTTGTCGAAGCGACTTAGGTCGAAGCCACACTGCTGTAGTTGATCCAAAATACGATCAGCCAAATAGAAGGATTAATTAATATTTAGCAGATATTGAAATCACTTTTATTTAAAGGGCGTCCTTCAATTATTAAAATTGATAAGTAAAATTCATTCCTTGGTAATTCATAAATTAGAAAATGTCAAAATGACACTTCACAGGATGGAAATTTGTTGTCAAACTGTCTGTCATTAACACCTGTTTCATTCAGTCAAATAAACAAAAATCGCGTTTGCGCTTCGGTTTTTAGCATTTTAAATAAGTGAAATCGTGATAACTCAAGAAATCAGGAGATTCTTATAAAATTCCGAAATATGTATGGAGGGAAAATCATGCAATCTCCTGTAAACGACGTAAAGTAAAGTTGTAGTAGGACGCTTGTTAGATGACATGGTCCTATAATCCAAGCAAACTAACGCAAAGTTTACTATCACAATAGTCGCACTAACGCTTGGTGCCCCGTTATTCAATAAAAGTGGTCCAACAAACTCCTAGCAGTGTGTCCACACCCCTAGGTACGGTAGTAGATTTCTAGACCGTGATCGAATCGCCTGACGCGGCAGAAACCAGAAACGACGCGTCAATGACGAAATGAGGCCGACGGGTGCCGAAAATAGCCGAAAAACTTCGAAACAACCATTCGGCCATAATGTGTAATAGGATATTTTTTTTTGTATAGAATGAGTTTTTACGCCGACGTTGTCGATATGAAAAGTGTGTCAGCGGTTTTTTGAACGCAATTTTTCCAAGTTGTGTTTATGATTTTTACGTCAAAGCTGGTATACGAAGAAATAATAAAATCGACGGGTGTCTGTTTTATATTCTACTCGACCTGTGTTGCAGATGTTTGATCATGGATGGAAGTGTCAGTCGCATCTGGATTTTAATAAATATATAAAATCGATATACTTTTTTATATTTTTTCGTATATGAGCCATCTGAACTCGATCTCGCCTGATGGAAAGCGATGGGTGTTTATTTTTAGGCTAAGCTAGTTTTTAGTAGCTACACTCTTGCTATACGTTATATCGTGTGAGTTCGACATTTGAATATTTTTGTGCAGTTTTTTTATAGACGGCCAGTGGTTTTTGAAAAGGTCTTGATAGAGTGATGGATGATTTTGTTTTAAGTGTTTATGTAGTTATAGGTTAATTAAGATTTTTAGGCTTACTTAATTAGTAGTTTTTAGGGTTTTCGTACCGGCAAGGTTCAAACGGAGCCTTATAGCTGTCACTCACATGTCTATCTGTCAAACAAGTTTTTCAGCAAAACGTTTGGAGCTACATTCTTCAAATTGTCACAGTATAAGCGTCTTGTTGATCCAAAGCCGTACAAATAGTCAAAAAATATTTTTAAATGTTTTTAAAAACGCCCCCAATGAATAACACAAATAAAAAATGGCCCCTGGTACCCGGCAGCTTGCCTACCCTCGACTACGGTAGCGGTCGAGGCTACGGCATGGCAAGGGGTGCTAAGAATCTCCGGACGAGATCCGGCTACCCCAACAATCACCGACGACTGGACCTGGCAACGTACAACACGCACACACTTCGGACCGACGAGAAGGTCACCGAACTCGAGGAGGAATTGAGCAGGTTGCGATGGAGTATTATAGGGTTATCTGAAGTCCGAAGAGAGGGGGAGGACTCGATAATCCTCAAATCCGGTAACCTGCTCTATTTCCGAGAAGGTGACCGGCAGTCCCAGGGTGGTGTCGGGTTTATCGTCCACAAGTCTCTTGTGAACAACGTGGTGAAGATCGAGAGTGTGTCGACCAGGGTGGCGTACCTTATACTCAGAATATCCTCAAGATATTCGCTGAAGGTCATACAGGTCTACGCCCCAACCTCGGCACACCCCGACGATGAGGTAGAGACCATGTATGAGGATATCTCCAGAGCCATACATGGTTTCAAAACTCACTTCACCGTTGTCATGGGGGACTTCAACGCGAAACTGGGCAAACGAGACGAGGATGAGCTGCAAGTGGGGCAATTTGGAGTTGGACAACGGAACCACCGGGGTCACCTACTGGCCAGTTTTATGGAGAAGGAGGGCCTCTATATGATGAACTCCTTCTTCAAAAAGCGTGAACACAGGAAGTGGACCTGGCAGAGCCCCGATGGTGCAACAAAAAATGAGATCGACTTCATCATGTCAACCAAGAAGCAAATGTTCAATGATGTCTCTGTGATCAATTCGGTAAAAACCGGGAGCGATCACCGCATGGTAAGAGGCACATTGAACATTAATATTAAGCTTGAAAGGTCTCGACTGATGAAGTCCACGCTCCGGCCAGCACAGATCCAAGTCCAAAACCCCGAGAGCTTTCAGCTGGGACTCCAGAATCGTTTCGAGTGCCTAGGGAGCTCCGTGGATGAATATAGCAACGGGTTCGTGGAAGCTGTCCATACGGTCGGGTCAAAGTTTTTCAAGACCCGTCGTACAGATAGAAACAAAAAGCTCTCTGATCACACCCTCAAGCTTATGAAGGAGAGGCGTGAGATGATCCTGCAGTCAAATGAGGCGTGCAAATACCGGCAGCTCAATAGACAGATCTCTAAATCCTTGAAAAGAGACCTCCGCCGCTTCAATACCGAGCGTATTAAAGACGCTATCGAGCGAAATAAAGGCTCCAAGGTGTTCTCAAGAGATCTGGCTATTGGGCAGAGCCAACTCACGAAACTGAAGACCGACGATGGCAGGATCGTATCCGCCAAACCGGAGCTTCTCAGGGAGATCGAGACATTCTATGGGCAGTTGTACACTTCCATCAGCAAGCCCGTTGCGAGTCTAGCAAACGACCCAAGAGCTAGATTGACCCGACACTATACCGAAGATATCCCGGACGTCAGCCTGTACGAGATTAGGATGGCTCTGAAACAGCTCAAAAACAACAAGGCGCCGGGTGATGACGGAATTACGGCCGAACTCCTGAAGGCGGGTGGAAAACCGGTCCTTAGGGCCCTTCAGAAGCTGTTTGATTCCGTCATACTCGAGGGCAAAACGCCACGGGCATGGTGCAGGGGTGTGATGGTACTCTTCTTCAAGAAGGGCGACAATGCCCGGTTTTTTTTTTTTTTTTTTTTTTTTAAATTTTTTATACTCATATCTCCAACATGATCGGAGTCTATTCTTGTCTATACCTACGTTCATACCAGTTCTCGCATTTTTTCTTCTCGCACTTTCATTCCTCATACTTGATCTTTCTTTCATTTATCCTCATTTGCGTCTGTTATGGGTGGGATTCCCATCTATCTTATTGTATCTGTCTATCTATACTTAACTTTATTTATTTTTTATTCAGGGTTCCAGAATAAAACAGGGTGAAGGGTTTTTATTTTGTGACTATCTGTATAAATTTTTTACACTTAATCATCTTAGTTTATATCTATTCTTCAATTTATTATACATAGTCTTATTCTATTTAACATTTCTTATCTTATCTTATTACTATTTCAGATCTTATAATGTAGTGGGAGCATTTATTGTTTGTACTCACATATATATTTATCTTATTTTACTTTTATCTATTTAACATATTATATTGTCTTGTTTTATTAAACAGTTTCTTATCTTATTACTTATACCAGGTCTTACACGGTAGGGGGAGCAATTATTATTATTGCACACACATATTATATCTATCTTATTTTACTCATTTCTATTTTACATACTGTATTTATTTCCTATTTCTTAATTTATAATACAGTTTTACTATGCTAGCCTCTAATATAACATACTATATTATAGCAGCATATTTTCTTATACGGTTCTATTTCTTTTGATCACCATGGAAGCTATTTCTCTACAATAATTTAAAAACGCATCTCTTTTCTTTCCCATCATCAGATTTGACGCATTTTGTGCAACCAGCTCTACGGCGAGCCTCTGCTCCGTTTCGTACCGCATTTTTGCGGTGATTGGACACTCAAACAGTATGTGCAGAACCGACTCCCTGACACCAGGCTCACAGGCACACGATGGATTCTCCTTACACTTGAAGCGTTCCAAGTATGAAGAGAACCCACCGTGCCCCGTCAAGATTTGCGTGGTTATGCTCGTATGGGTTATCCTGCGAACCACGCCGTACGCTACCACCGCGTCCGGGAAGAAAAGTTTCGTACCCGAAGCCGTTTCACCCGTTCTATATCTCTCGTTCCATTCACCAAGCGTCTCCAATCGGATTCTACGCTTGACGAATGAAACGGGGCACAGATCATAGTCCGGCCTCTTCTTCAACCCTAGGGCGGCTTCCTTCGCAAGTTGGTCGGCTCTCTCGTTACCCTCCAACCCCGCGTGGGCTTTAATCCAGAACAAGGAGACGCTCTTGTTCTGGAGCTTGCAGCGTCGTAAGGCGTCTCTGGTTTCCACTGCCAAGGGGTGGGAGGATCGTGTATTGGTCACCGATTGGAGAGCGGCCATAGAGTCGCTGAAGATGCCGAACGTGGTTTCATTGCGCTTGAGCGCTTCCACTGCAGCTCTTTGCAGAGCCAGGAGTTCTGCCTGACAATGCCCGGTTGAAGAACTATAGGCCCATCTCACTTCTTAGCCATGTCTACAAGTTGTTTTCAAGAGTCATCACGAATCGTCTCGCGCGCAGGTTTGACGATTTCCAGCCCCCCGAACAAGCCGGATTCCGAAAAGGCTTTAGCACCGTAGACCACATACATACGCTGCGGCAGGTTATACAGAAGACCGAAGAGTATAACCTGCCTCTCTGTTTAGCGTTTGTGGACTACGAGAAAGCCTTCGATTCGATAGAGACTTGGGCTGTACTGTAGTCTCTCCAACGGTGCCAGATCGACTACCGGTACATTGAGGTGTTGAAGTGTTTGTACAAAAACGCCACCATGTCAGTCCGTCTTCAGGATCCGACCTCGAAACCAATCCTTCTCCAGCGCGGCGTGAGACAGGGAGACGTCATTTCTCCGAAACTGTTCACTGCTGCGCTGGAGGATGTCTTCAAGGTTCTGGACTGGAGGGGGCTGGGCATCAACGTTAATGGCGAGTACATTACTCACCTTCGGTTTGCCGACGACATAGTGGTCATGGCTGCGACCATGGAGAGCCTCAGTAAAATGCTCGATGACCTCAGTAGAGCTTCCGAAAGAGTGGGTCTTAAAATGAACATGGACAAAACCAAGATCATGGTGAATGCCCATGTAACACCCACTCCTATCAAGGTAGGAGACTCTACTCTCGAAGTTGTAGACGATTATGTCAACCTGGGACAAACGGTCCAGTTGGGTAGGTCCAATTTCGAGAAAGAGGTCAACCGTCGAATTCGACTCGGCTGGGCGGCGTTCGGGAAGTTGCGTGGTATCTTCTCGTCCAATTTACCGCAGTGCCTCAAGACAAAAGTCTATGACCAGTGTGTGTTGCCAGTGATCACCTATGGGACCGAGACGTGGTCGCTCACAATGGGCCTTATCAGAAAGCTCAAAGTCACCCAAAGGGCAATGGGCTATGCTCGGAATTTACTTGCGTGATCACGTCAGGAATGATGATATCCGCAGGAGAACCAAAGTTACCGACATAGCCCGAAGAATTGCTAAACTTATGTGGCAGCGGGCAGGGCACATTGCTCGCAGAACGGATGGCCGATGGGGCCGAAAGGTTCTGGAATGGCGACCGCGAACCGGAAGACGATACGTTGGAAGGCCTCCCACTAGGTGGACTGATGACCTGGTTAAGGTTGCGGGAAGGCGCTGGATGCGAGACGCACGGGATCGGTCAATGTGGCGACGCCTGGTGGAGGCCTATGTCCAGCAGTGAACGTCTTTCGGCTGAAATGATGATGATGAAATGTTTTTAAGGGGGTTTCCATATAGAAAAAGGGGGGCCTGAAAAAAAAATACCTACCCCATCGAGTGGGATATCGTTGTTTAGAACTCGTTGAATAGATACATACTGTATTTTTTGTTTTCAAAAATATTAGTAAACAAAGTCATGAGAAGCCACCAAAGCCAGCTTATTATACAAAATTTTGATACGAAGATTTTTTAAACTTTTCATTGACCTATGAACTTAAAATTTGGTGATAATATTTATTACTACGTATATTTTACTAAAAAAAACCAATATATTGATAAATCCGATTTTTTATTTAAAATTCGCTCATTTTTCCTATTACAACCAACTTAATTTTGCGGCTTGGTACGGAACCCTAAAAGTGCGAATTCCGACACGCACTTGCCCGTTTTCTTTTAAGTGTATATTCACTTATAGTTTAATAAGTATTTTTTTAATCCATATAATGAAAATTAAATAATTTGTTTTCCTTATTTTAAAACTCCAGCATATTAATTCATATTCTTAGAAAAGATTTTCCTACTGATATTTGTGTGCCTTTTACTAAAAGGTTCTTGGATTTTCATTATTATTATAATGTAAACGTTTCCCTTAAAGATATTATTTCGTTAAATCATGATGATCAAGAATGATTAATATTAATGGGTATTAATATTTTCGCGGAAATGTGTAATTGACCTATTCTACTTCACGGGTAAACATTTCTGTTAGTGAAATTGTAATATTCTACAAAATTTTATTTGATAAGATTACTATGATAGAAGTTCTGTGTTAAGTTTTCACAGAACTTCTATCATAATAATCACTTATCAGAGAGCAGTGGTGGCCCAGTGGTAACGGCCGCGACTTACAAGATATAGGTCGTGAGTTCAAAACCTGGGTAGGCGCTTGACTTTGTGTAAATTATTTCATCTCCACTGCTCTCAAAACGGTGAAAGAAAACATCGCGAGGAAACAGGTCTTAGAACCAAATATTCGAAGACTTGCGACATCACCAACCCACACTGGGCCGGCGTGGTGGATAACGGCCCATTCCCTCTCACAAAGAGGAAGCCGGTGTCCCAGCAGTGGGAACATTAAAAAGCTGATGATGATGCATCTCTTATCGAATAATTTTCAAGTAATCGCAGTTCCCTCATTTCATTATGCGTAGCGTAGGTGCTTCTGAAGAGTGGAATCCCATGACGGAGTTTGCGTTATAATCTAGCATTTTTAAGTCAAGGAACAGTGAATACACAAGGTAATCAAGCTCCATCGTCGATCACATCATCGCATGTCATCAGATGAGGTTTTCTAACGCGAGCATATCCGGATAAATCCGAAATTTACTCCATTTGATTTTGTAACTTCTTATTGTTTTGGAAATCGTTAACATCGATAAAGGAAAACATAGTGAGGAAACCTGAACTTATAGTTAATATAAGTTTGAAATCTCCAACAAGACTGGAGCAAGCGTGGCTACTGCCTTCTCTGTATGAGAAGAGGCCTTTGCCCTGCACTTGGGGCAGTAACTAGCTGGTATTTTTATTATATCTAGTGCTAACTATTCTGCTTACCCCAAGAAAGAAAACATAGTTAACTAACATAAACCTGCATTACAAGTAAAAGTCACGCGAATCGTGCTGCCTGTTTATTTTCCCACGCTAGCACTCGGCAGAATCCACAGAGTATCGAAACACCTCAGCGAGCACTTCTAGAAACTTTCTATACAAATCAAGCATGCCAGTGAGTCAAGCATGTCACCTTTTACTCCATAGATATGGTGACTGGACTAAGTTCTCCCTGTCTGACTGTCAAGGAAATACGGTCAGAAAAGTGTGAAAGAGACAAAGCGATTAGTTATTGACTTTTTCTAGAAGTCTGTTTAGTTTACGTCACAGGCTGTCGGTGTCACCTTCCATACTATGACCTACAGAAAAGAAACCAGACGCAGCAGATTACCAGTAAATACACAGAATGCCTGTCTGATCTCCACAACTGAGTTATTGGGCAATACCCCTTGGCAAGACTGGTGTGTAATTTTCTGGCTTACGAGAACTGTAACGACTGTCAAATTTGTACAAATATCATCCGGGACTAACGGCTTAAACTGCTTTCCAAAAACAAATTTTACTGTTGGTATGCTATTTTAGTGGGTTAGCAATCCACGGACCGATCTCGGCAAGCATTGCTTAACCTTGAAGATCTATCCGTGCGGCTTTTATTCTTTATGTATGAGAAGAAGCATTTGGCCTGCAGTGAGACAGTTGCAGTCTGGTATTATTTTTAATAGCATTTGTAGTGGTTTGCGTGGCCATTCCGTACTCTGTGGCTGAACTTAACTAAAACGTGTTTAAGTTCTCACTGTTATTATTTACGAATTATTATTCACGGCACACTATTACTATTAAGAAATGTCGCCTTTTTCGTTATTTCCTTATTTTGATTAGGATTCAGATAAATGTTGTATTATTTTATACGGAATTTTATTAGATTCTAAAGCTTTACTGGTATTCATTAAGTTAGGCTGCTCATCGAGTTTTTAAGGATATCGGCAAGTAGTTAGTGGACTCATTACGTGACTGGCCTTTTTTCGGCCAAAGAATCAGTGTTACCATTCAAGGTGGCAAAGTTGCCACTTGCCAGCCTTTTGAGTACTTCTCTTATTGACGTTAGGTGATTTTTTTATGCCCAGAGGACTCTTAGTGCTCCATTTTTAATATCTCGTCATCGTCATCGTCCTTTTAATATTCCCACTGCTGGGACACAGGTATCCTCTCTGTGAGAGGCGGAATGGGCCATAATCCACCACGCGTAGTCAATGCGGGTTGGTCACATGTCTTCGAATGTTTGGTTCTAGGACATGCCGGTTTCCTCACGATGTTTTCCTTCACCGTTTTAAGAGCAGTGGTGATGAAATAATTTATACAAATTAATGCGCCAACCACTGGACCAGCATTGCTCCCTCCTTTTAGTATCTGCTTGTGCATAATTGTTTTACATTTGGCTTATTTATCACTGTCTAAAAACTGAATAAAATAAAAATGCAAGTACCTACATAAATATTAACTTATTTCCCGTAAAGTAAATATTTTCATGTATTTCAATTTTTACTTCAGGTCTCGTTCGGCCTGGCGTTTATATAATTAACTTTCGTTAAGTTGGGCCCACTTAATACATTTTTCGCGGACTGTAACTAGGCCAATTATGAGGCTCTTGGAAGCGTTTATTCATTTATTCTGTTAGTCGATGAGGTAATTTCTTTTTCTTAGAAATGTTTCAGAATTATGGGCCTTTTAATGATCAGTCTAAAAAGTTCTCACTAGTGGGATAGAGGCGTCTTCACAGACTGTGAGAGGGTTGTCCATTAATATTAGTTACTTATAACCAGAGCTGGGCAAAATTCATGCTTTGCTTGAATTAAAATACAAAATACTAATCCGCAAGTATTTAAAATACGAAAAATAAAATATTTTTGAGTCGTGAATTTGAAATATAAAATACAAAATACAGTATTTTAACTATTTATGTTTAAAATACAAAGTACAGTATTTTAATTAATTATATTTTAAATATAAAATACATATAGCAAAATACAGTCGATCAGTGACATTCGTACTAATGAACTTATTGAATACACAGAAGTTTCGTGGAAATTACCGTTATAAATGAAAATGACAATTGACAAGATACTTGTATGTGAGTTTATGTTTTTGTAAACGCACCTACGATACAGGAAGAAATTCCTAGTGAGCAAATTGAAAAAAAACTTAATAATTTGACGTACGCGGACGCAATTTTGCTTACGAAACCTATGGAGCGCCATTTTCCATTAATAAGATAGCTGAATGTATATTATGTTCAAATGTATTTTGAAATTATAAGTATTTGAAATACTAACAACAAAATACCTCACCGTCAGGTACTTGAAATACTTATTCAAATTACATTTTTAAAAAGTAATTGAATTGCAAATACCAAATACTTATTTGTATTTCAATTACGTATTTTAATTACAAGTAATTCAAATACTGCCCAATCCTGCTATTTACATAGGTATACTAGTAAAAACGCCTAGCACCGTTGCTGTGTTTCTCCTTTTGACATTACCTTTTTGCTATTTGCGACAGTTAGAATACAGCGAAGGTTTGGTAAAAAAAGAAACTTCCGGACGCAATTTTGCTTGCGAAAGCTATGGAGCGATATTTTCCATTAATAAGATAGCTGAATATATATTATGTTCAAATGTATTATGAAATTTTAAGTATTTGAAATACTAACAACAAAATACCTTAGCGTCAGGTACTTGAAATACTAATTCAAATTACATTTTTAAGAAGTAATTGAATTGCAAATACCAAATACTTATTTGTATTTCAATTACGTATTTTAATTACAAGTAATTCAAATACTGCCTAATCCTGCTATTTACATAGGTATTCTAGTAAAGACGCCTGACACCGTTGCTGAGTTTCTCCTTTTGTCATTACCATTTTGCTATTTGCGACAGTTAGAATACAGCGAAGGTTTGGTAAGACTTACATCATCATCTCTGCCTGCCCTTGTCCCATGTTACTTGGGGTCGGCGAAACAGGCATTTTCTTCCATACCGTCCTGTCTTCTGTCACGCTATCCCTGACTCCCCTTTCTTTCATATCACTCCTCACACTGTCCATCCATCCTTTCTTTGGCCTTCCCCTCCCTCTAGATCCATCTTCATTAATATCTATAAATCTTTTAGTCAGTTGGTAACATTTACAAAAAATACAATACTTTTTTAAGTTGGTTAAAATCTGTCAACAATGGTAGATTTTACATTATATTGTGATGAGACAGCTCTTGACCTCGATATGGCTAGGTAGATGAGGTCTAAGACGAAACGAGCGTGTCCAAAAGTTGCCTGTTCACTCTTGCTTTGAAACTTTAACCCAAGCAACTTAAAAAGCTTATACAATATACTAGCTACCGCCCGCGTCTCCGCCCGCGTGGTATTAGTACTGCTCCCATATCTTTATAAATTATAGCCTACTAGCTTATCCTCGCGGTTTCGCTCCCGTTGTCTACCCCACAGGACCCATATCCGGGATAAAAAATTGTCTATGTCACTCAAGAATAATGTAGCTTTCTACTGATGAAAGAATTTTCAAAATCGGTTAAGTAGTTTTTGTGCTTATCCATTACAAACGAACTTACAAACAAATCTTTCCTCTTTCGTTTCCGTGGGAATACAGGGATAAAACTATGTCACCCGGGGATAATGTAGCTGCCCAACGGTGAAAGGATTTTTGAAATCGGTGCAGTACTTTTTAAGTTTGTTCGTTACATACAAATATACAAATCTTACCTCTTTATAATATTAGTATAGATTATATAGTGTATATGAGTTATTCTGATATATAAACTATATTTATGTAAAGTTTCATTAAAATCCATCCAGAAGCTTTTGCGTGAAAGAGTAGAAAACATCCATCTATCCATCCTCACAAACATTCATGTAGTAGATTATTGACATTAATTGAGAAAATTGTTCATCAACACAGCAACATGAATCGTCTTGTAATGTTGTTAGTTTTCTTCAAAAGAACTCAGACTTCATTCCAAAATTACACTAGGAACACAGTAGCTTAGTCAAAAACCACACAAAAACGGAACCAACAGAAAATATAACCCCCGAATACGCACTGCGCATTTTATCTCACGACACACCGCCCTACATACCAAAATTACGTCAAAAAATGCATTTCTATCTGTCATACCGATAAGAATCGTTGGTACAGCTTGACACGGATTTGGCCTCAGCCAAGCATATTGTCATTTATGCGATGTCGCCCGGAATTGCATCTGCGTTTATTACGCTGTTAGACAAGCGACATGGATATAGCAGTATAGCTGAGTATAGCGTGGCTGTGTGTGAGGCGTCAGCTTTATGTGTGGAGACGGGTTATTCTAGGTCAGGCTACAGTATAAATATGGACGAACAGTATGGAAACTACCTACAAACGATCTAAACGCACACTCACACAAACATGCGCATCGACGAGACTAGCGGCCCGCACTACTGGAGGCCTTAGTGCGAGTTTTTATTCACGCTCACTCGTGATAACGTAAACGATCTTTTATGTCAAAATGTTTACAAAAAAAAGTTGTTTCTCCTTACCGTCACCAGACGGTGCTTATCCAGTTTTAATACAAAATGATGTTTACGTTAACGCGATTGAGCGTGAGTAAATACTCGAAACGGCCAGAGGCCTTAGTCTGACAGCATCGCGAAAACTGCTTAGTGCTCTCGTTGATGCGCATGTTTCTTTGAGTGTGCCGTTTCGAGCGTTTGTAGGTAGTTTCCGTACTGTTTGTCCATATTTATACTGTGGTCAGGCTGTGTTGCGGTGGGAAGGTATTGTTTCTGAAATGTTGTTCTTCGATTGTATGAAGCGGTGATTTCTAAAGAAATGATTGAAATTAAATCCTTTGCTGTTTCCTACTTGTTTATGATTGAGTGGTTTTCTTTTGGTTTGAAGTAAGAATACCGTTTTAAAAGGTTATTAAGTGTGTTTTATGTGACTTCTTCTTTATGCTGTTTAGTTAAGTTAGCAGCTAGTTTGTCAAGTGTTTTTATTTAAAAATTTAAACGTCGATAATTGATAGTATTTAGAAGCAAACAGAATAGTGTTTTTAGAATATATATTTTATTGATGACTAGCTGTTCCCCGCTCCCGTGGACCACCCCACAGGACCCGTTTTCGGAATTAAAAATAGCCTCTCACTCAGGAATAATGTAGCTTTCAATTGGTGAAAGATTTTTTTAAATCCGTCCAGTAGTTTCGGAGCCTATTCGGTACAAACAAACAAACAAAAAAATCTTACCTCTTTATAATATAAAGATAGGTTTGCGCTTGACCACTATTTTTTGCCTCAATGAACGGACCAAAATTGACTTTTTCAACACAGTTACTAAAACATAATTTAATTATTATTACATTAAAATTAATAACCTATTTTCGGTTTAATAATAACGATTAGTAATTTAGTTGTTCGTACCGAAATAGAATCACTACTAGCAAGTTTCTAATCACCAACATGTAATCAAACTTCTGCACACTCCGATCCAAATTCACGCATCAGATCCTAAGCTAGACGTTATTCTAAAATAATTACAGGTGCTTCTGGGTTCCGAAATTTCAATGATGGCCGAATTATCCGTAATTCCTGCACATTCACGCTCAAATTCGACCGCTGTGGTGGTCGGATCGCATATTCGTTAGCATTTGAGGGCGTTAATTTTGCGGCGAACCAATTTAGGAACAATTTAGAGTGCATTGACAATGCAGCTCTCCGTTTTATGCACAGTATTATGCAGTAATTTGAATCTATATCGAACGCTAGCTTTTAATTTGGTGACGGTTTCCAATTGAAGAACGAAAGGACTGCGAACGGAACGTTTTGAGAAAAGATTTTCTGATAATGGTTGGATGTTTTGAGAGCTACACACTTACATAAACCCAAGCCTTTTTCCCGTGCTTCACCGTCGAGCACATCATCGCTTACCACCAGGCGAGATAGTGGTCAAAAGCGAGTTTACCGTTAAATAAATAAAAAAAAGGTGGGCAGAAACTACAGAACGCCACCTGCTACGATACTAATGCAAACCCAAATTAAATTTATTGCATCCATAATGTACATACAGGTGGTAAATATAAGTAACAGAAACAATTATGGACCCTGTCGGGCACAGCAACATTCTAGATACAGTCAGTGTCTAGGAGAGAGGAATAGCGCTTAATATTTCCTTATCTATTAACATTTTAACCCGTTTTATTCGTTTTATTTGTACCCGTTTTTATTTGGTTTAATGCACTATTATGTATACCTTTTTATGTTAAAGTCAAATTATAGTACATTGTGTATTAAGGGCGGTAGGTAAGGAATTACGATCGAGGCTCTAGTAGAAGCCCGAAGTCGAAGACTGAGGGCTTTCTGAGTCGAGGTTCGTAATTCCCGTACCGCCCGTGATACATACAATGTTTTTCATCACATTTGCGAGTAATAATTATGAATATAGCTCTAATACACAAGTCAGCACAGCTGTTATTACGAAATACGTGAACTTTTTTTTAAGCGGTTGGCGAATTTTTGCCCACACCACAGATTATACAGTGTTTCGTTCAGAAACTTTAATGGCAAATAGTTACGTAGGTATACAAGCCATGACGGAGTGTAAAAAGAATTAAATAATTTACTATTAAAATCGATTATTAAGAACATTAGTTGAGTATTTAAGTAACATGTAGCGAGATTGCAAAGAAATTCCTGTTTAGATAACATTTTAAGACAATTTTTCAATTGCGTGTAAACTCCTTGCTTAAACTTGCATGACCTGTGTGCTGTGCACTGACCTCTATCATACATTGTACACTGAACTTCATATTGTTGATGACAAAATGAAGACATTTGATTATCGCCATTTTGGCGCTGATAGCAACGTGAATTAACGTGAGAGTCGCATGGAACTAATATTAGAGATGGGACACAGCTTTCGGTAAAATACTTTTATGGGTTTTATCGATCGTGAGAATAATTTAATAAGTAAGAGAAAAAAAAAACAGTTATTTTTATTATGATTAATTTTTAAGTAATAGAATAATTGCTGTAAAGGTTACTAAAAAATATTTTCAGTCAGATTGCAAGCTATAAACTAGTGGATAGCGTGCTAGTAAAGTTATAGCGCATTACTGTCAGATCAGTGAGATTTAAATATGGGGTTAGGCTAACAACTTATCCTAAAAACTATCACATTTGAGCAACTATCTCCTCGCTCAAGTACACTAGTTGTACGCCCATCGGATTCGTGAAGGGAACATCATTTATATAATAATAATAATAAATGAGATGGATAATCATTTACAACGGACGTATTTCTCGCTCTCATCGCTGAGATCTTGTCTCTGTAGTGTTAAGGAGCAAATAGGAGTGACATCGCATTCCAGCAAGGTGAAGACTTATATTTATTTATTTAAACTTCATGCACAAAGGTACAATGGCGGACTTAATGCCTTAGGTATTCTCTACCAGTCAACCAAGGGTGGTGAAGAGATAACATGACAGGTGCATTGTTTAAATCGTGGCAACAATTTAACAACAAAATATATTTTTAATTGCTTAACATGCACATATATACATATATTATATGATACATACCTAAATAAATATATATATATAATAAAGTAATGAAAATAAGTTATCGAGATGACCCTACCCCCGCTGAAATCAGTTTTCAGCTCTGTTTCAGATGCAGATAATAAATTGTTTGACTTCAAAACATTTGTTAATAAAATTATAATTATCATGATATTGTTCCAGAATTAATTCCAGGTTCAGGAACGTAGTGATTGGTACAAGAGAGAGGCCTGTGCTCAGCAGTGGGCGAAGTCGGGCCGTGGATGATCATGATCATGATTCCAGAATTTAGTATTACACATTGCTATTGAACATATTATAACTGATTATTAGGCATTCATATAATATTCATCACCAATACCAATATGAGATATTTAGTTCCAACATACTACGAGAAGTCAATACAGTAGATGAGTGATACGCCTTGCCAAGTCTACTATTTTGATATTAGTGTAATTTAAAAATATCACTAAAACTGATATATTAGTTACAATATTATAATATTTCCAGTCAAATATATTAGTATTACCAAATTTTTAGAAATATCGGTAGTATCCTATCTCTAAATGTGTAAATTTTAGTTCCTGATACGCTCGAGCGGGGCGCTTTGAATCAGCACAAAAATCAACTGTCATTTCATATAGTATGTTTAGTCCAGCGTACTTGTATAATTGAGGTCAGTGGTGCTGTGCCATACATTAAAAAAATATTACTTACCGCCCTAGGGTTTCATGACAAAAAGAAAGCCCGAGGGTTTTATATGGGTCATTACGGCCAAGTTAACCTGTATGTTTAGATACTTTTTACGTGCAAGTGTGATGAAAAATATTATGCTTAAATATTTATTATTCGTTTATGTTTTTATATTACAATAAGTATATATATATATTTGATTTTCATAGTTTATCTATACTAATATTATAAAGCTGAAGAGTTTGTTTGTTTGAACGCGCTAATCTCAGGAACTACTGGTTGGAATATAAAAATATTTTTGTGTTGGATAGTCCATTTATCGAGGCAGGTTATAGGCTATATAACATCACGCTACAACCAATAGGAGCAGAGCATAAATGAAAAATGTTCCAAAAACTGGACAAAATATTCCTTTTTGAGAGCTTCCGTTTAAGTTATGCAAATATCATCTATGATGGGATTGAAAAAGTCCACGACAGTATATGTCTATCTTTTAAGATTGACTCACTGTAACCTTTTATAAGGTAATCAAATTTTCGAAATTAATGCATTATTTGCGTATAGATAAATTCTTATACAAATAAATAGTTTATCAAATTGGTAGGTAGGTGGGGTAGGGTAGGGTAGGTAGGGTAGGTGGGTAGGTAGGTAGCCTAGGTCGGTAGATAGGTAGGGTAGGGTGTGTAGGATAGGGTAGATATGTAGGGAAGGGTAAGTAGGTTGATCGGTAGGGAAGGTGAGTAGGTAGCCAGTTGATGGGAGCGAAGCCGCAGGGGTCAGCTAGTATTTAATAAAACAAATACATAATTAAATGTCCATATTAAATTTTAAGTCAATTATGTATTAATGTCATTTTGCTTATCGAGTTAACAGTTATCAATATTTTTAATTGAATTTATCCGTCAGATATTCTTCAATTGCTTTTACTAATCCTCCTGTGCTCCTTTTGCGTCACTCACATTCATACATCTAGTTATACACGCACGCCGCCGCCGGTAATGAGTACTGCGGGCCTAATTATGAGCTTTTGCCCAAATAATACTCAACAGCCGCACCGGTCGATCGAAAGTTTGAAATTAGGCTTGTTGGAGTTGATCCTTGAACGGGTGGTTCATCGAGCTAGTCGCCTTTGGGCCCAGCAGCCTTATTGCGGAATGAATTCAGCAAGACAAATGGCAAAGAATATGAAAAATCGAGCGAGATGAAAGACGCGATGTGGATTTCCATCTTTGTTATTAGTAAATTTTTCATTTTTCCCTTTGCCTTGACGTATTCATTACATAATAAGGCTGCTGGTATCTTTCCAAATTTTTATGGGTAGTCAAAATTCAGTCTTACCGAGGGGTGTCGTATAACCCAGCAGATAAGTTGTATACGTCAGTGTCAGTCATTTCATGTTCAATACCGTTATTTTGCTGCATTCCGTTTGAGTGGAAGTAGACCCCTAAATGGTTGGTGAAAGGCTAGATTTTATTAATATTTTGTTTCGATATAACCTGTGCTAAACCTATCCCTTGAATATCCATCCATATCCATATCCATCAAAATAAAAGCTCATAATTATACATGTATCTACTAGATACCTACTAGGAATTGGCGACCTGATTGGCTGTGGGGAAACTAGAACCGCCATGCTTGGCAAAAAGAATAGTAATCGTTGTCGTTAATTAGCATATACAGTTTTCAATGTCCACCTATTTATCATCAGCTAATCTAGTCATTGCAAGGCTTATGTAAGTAGATACCTACTTTATTTTAATGAATTTTTGCCCACCTTAGCAGCAATCTTAAATCATTTTATACTGTATTTCCGCTGGTTCTAGAAAGTTGTCTATAAGCATGAAATTGAAACCTAACAAAGGATTTTTAAAGTCCACCTCCAAAGGCGCATATATAAAAATAAGCCCATAAATAGTGGATGAAAGTTTGAAAATGCATAATTTTCGCTTGTAACACATAACATTTATCGAACTAGCCCACGACTTTCTCAATCAAAACAAAAACAAACGACAGTCAATACAAATATAGCCATTGTAGTCTATTTTCTCGAACCTCAAGCACACAAAGACTAAAGACCTTGAAACAGTGCATACGACCGATGCCAGCAAAGTTCGCCGAGTAACTTGAAATTTTCCACAAGAGTTCTTTGTACAACGAAAGAGTACCTAATAAGAACGGTATCACTACATATATAATATATATATATTAATAAATTAAAAAAAAATAAGTCCCCCGCCACGTCTGTCTGTCTGTTTGCGATTAACTTAAAAATTACGGAACGGATTTTCATACGGTTTACACCAATAGACAGAGTCATTCATAAGGAAGGTTTAGGTGTATAATTTGTTAAGGTTTTGTGTAAATTAGTTGAAATATGACGATACTTGTTGAAAACTTGTTGAACTAGTCCACGACTCAATCAAACAAAAACAAAAGATAGTCAATACAAACACGCCCATTGTCCATTGTACTCTATTTTCTCGAACCTTGCAAGCACATACAAAGGCTTCAAGACCTTGAAACTGTGCATACTACCAACGCCTGCAAAGTTCTGCGAGTAACTTCCTCACAAACTTGCGAGTTTGTATATAACTCGTGTGTTTGCGGTAGATAAGAAGTTGGTACATGCCTCTGTTTCTGTGCGAATGGGCGCAAAAACAGTTGGGTATTCAATGGAACATGTAGGTAAGTAAAGTTGTGAGCTTTGAATGATATACTCGTATGTATTATTAGCGACTCGCCTCTGCATTGCATGGTTATGGAGATTCACTTTATGATATAACACATAAACATTCTGGAATGAGTTATCTAAGTGAAAATGAAAACTTAACTAAAGACAGCGTATTTTAGAAGAAAACGTGGCGCACTCGGACCTTATGGATCTAATGTTTCAACCCTAAACGGCTCAAACATATAAATTCCAATAAGGTTGTTATATTTGCGCCGTTGGAGGTTTTCTGCACCAGCAGCAGCCGCCCCAGCACAGCCCGTCGTGCTAAGAAGATGGGATGGCGCAAGATTGTCGACACATGTTGCACCCCACACCAAAGGCCTATCCACCTAACAAGGAATTATGGTCATCCCGTCTGGTCTCTTCCCATCATCGCGTGCCAAGTCAATGTGTTCTAAAACAGCTGGCACCCTGGCGGTAACAAGAGCCCGACGTATAATGGCGTGTCGTGCTAACCGACCAATCTTTCCTCTTTATAATATTAGTGTAGATGTAGATAAGTTTGACATCGTCGCGTTTTTAGTCAAGTCATGTAAGCTTTTTTTTTCAGACGGATTGTTAAAGTTTCCTCACCCCAATTGTTTATTAAATCTTAACATTAAAATAGATTCCAACTGATAAAAGGTTGAAATTATTTGTACGTCCAGACAAGTAGCATTTGATTTGTGGATGTTGATCACGAAAGTGAAAATCCTTACTAAAGTATTAAGAAAAGAGCCAGAAAGATACCTCTAAGTTGAAAGGCTCTTAAGAACCTAAAGGCCAAAAGGTTTGGGTATAGTACTAAGAATAAAAACGTCACAATGTGCCAAACTCACCTGAAACCTTTCATCATTGGTGTATGTGAACTTCCCGGAACTCAGGATGTGCCAGTCTCTTTTCCTGATCCAGGAAACTTGCTGTAAAGACAAACAGCACGTTATTACTATACTATAAACTTTAAATCATCCGAAAGGGCAAGCAGAAGTGTAAGATTTATAGAGTGTAACAGAAATGGGTAGTCAAATTTTTAAAACTGCTTCTCCCCATGGAAATGAAAATGTTCTTCAAGAAAGCCATAGCCGTGCTTTAATAGTAACAAATTGTGCGTTCCATACAAAATTCCGTTACACTCTGTAGGTACGTCAATATATTATACTGTCATTAACGGTTCATGATCCACATGTCATAATTATACTGTTAGCCTGGCATGTATCCAAACTCCATGGTATTACTGAGAAATTCCTAATAGGTAAACCCAGTAACTGTTTGCTTGACCATCGCAATCGAACCCACCTTCTCAGCAAGAGTTATCTTGGCCATCAAGGCAGTACAGATTTTAAACTCACTGAAAGACAATTAGCAGACTAACAGCCATACGGTTCTAGAAGCATGACATTTTGCAAGAATTTCTCATTAAAATGAAGGTTTCTTGAGTTTTCCATATTTGTCATTGGAAAACCCCATCGGAGACCTACAAGGCTTGTAAAAGCAAGCAAACATTGAAATAGTAGTTTATGCAACGGTCATATAATAAGGGTTACAAGAGCGTTGATAATAATATGACGCGAGTATTTTAATACCTAATTATATGCCGTTGCGTATACTATTTAACCGACTTCCCAAAAAGGAGGAGGTTCTATGTTCGACTTCAAGTTTGTTTTTTTTTTTTTTACTCCGGCAATTGTGGACCGATTTTGTAAATTCTTTTTTTCGGAAATATACAGCAGAACTCTTTAATAAATAACGGCAAATCTCTTCGGGATTGCTGCAATCGCATGTCTGTTTGTTGTTTATAACATTTCATAACATAGCATCACGCCAGTTCGCTCTTAAGGGGTAAGCAGACCTCTCATTTCACCGGTTATGTTCAAGTTTCATGAAATCTATTCTGGCGAAATAGTTCTCTTACTAACTTGCCTATTAGGTACGTACAACTAAAAAGTGAAAAATAAAAAAAAAAATTGCAAAAAAATACTACCAAACTACGTCCATAACGCAAAAAAATGGTACCTACGAAAGACACCGACTTCAAAAAATTAAGTTATTTTTCACATTGTAGTTTTGTATTTGGAAGTCGGTAGTATTTTTTTGCAAAAAGATTTTTTATTTACCTTCACTCATACAGTTGAAATAAAACAAAAGTGGAAACGGAAAAATATGTGGTATGGTGGGCAATTGAGATACTCATTGCGCATAACTGCGCAGCAGTGGGCGCATCCATAGACAATGACACTATTTTTCTACATTAAAACAATGAGCCCATACGCGTCAGTAAATTAAAAAGGAAAAGGTTGCTATAAAAATTAAAAAGTTATTTTATGATGAAAATCGAAGGAAAATGTTGCACTGTAATGGTTTTATTTTTAATTTATCATCCACGAATATAAAGTACGTGTTTATACAATAAATTTTGAATTCATATTTGGAACATTACGTTGTGAGTGTAGATAAAGTACTTTAATGGACACGTGTTTTAAACTAGGAGCGCCACAATTACTGGCATGTGTAAAATTAAGCCTCTGGGAATGAGCGGCGTCAACGTTCCAATTGTCCGGTCGTGTCAATGTCGGGCAAAATTACAGGTTGACACACCGCAAAATACGCTGCGAAGATTAACATACACTCTATTTTGATAGCACTAAACGTTTGGCTGTTTGATTACAATATTTAGTTTAATTTAGTGAGAAATAGAATTAACTGTTATAATATTAGGAAACCGGCGTTTAGATAGAAAATTGATAATAGGTAGGGCGAATACTATGCTGGCGCTATCTGTCATGGTCAGTTCTGATTGGTGTTGACCTAGGAGCAGTGATGGCCCAGTGATAACTCCTCGTTACTACCCTGAGTGGGGCACGGGTAGGCACTTGTTTCATTATTTATTTCATCAACATTGCTCTCAAAATAGTGAAAAAAAAAATGAGGAAACTTCTGTGACCAAACATGCAAAGACCGGTGACGTCTACAAATCCACATATCTGCGTGGTGAAGGTTATGTAAATTATCTTTTACAAACAGGAGTACTGTAATCCAGCAGAGGAGAAATTATATAGACTGTTTATCCATATTCACGCCAATCAAATGCCAGATGAAACCACATAGGTACCCGCCAGAAAGCTGTAGGTACCTATAAACTTTTGGAGATAGTGCTACACCGTAGAGTTCCAGTTTAACACAACACAGGGTTTTATTAAACAGGTTCAATTGTTAACCTTTTGGTTGATAGATAAAAGACGGTCAGAGGACCCAAACAAAAGCAACCTTCAACGATAAAATATTTTCAATATTTCAAATGTTTGTAATCGACCTTGTGACAGTTCTGTAGTGCGTGTCAACCCTATAATATATTGGACCCATATATATATTTCAATTGGTCTCACGTGACCAATTGAACTATTTAATCATTTCGATAGCGTTTGATGTTGCCGTACATTTTAGACATTTTTCCAATCGCTATCGCCACGCTTTCGATGGTAGAATGTCAGAACCCTACTTGTCTAGGTCCTCTTGTCTAAGCACTTTTTTTATTGTGATTCAATGACTTCGCCCGCTCTGCGTGAAACGGGAAGGCGTGTCAGACTTTTACTGACTAAAACCCACCCGTGTTCCTTCAGTTGCTTGAGCCAGGGCCGCGGTCAGGTAACTCTCTTTCAAAATATCCGCGACCCAGACAGGCATCGACCCTAGTGGACCCTGTCAGTTGTCTAAGCCCTTGTACTGTTCTAGTATTACACAAGGCTTACTGTTAACCTTTTGATAAATAGTTAAATAAAAGAAGATCGCTTCAACGGCTAACCTTTCCAGCCCTGCCGACTCTCCAGAGAGCCACAAACAATACGTACATAATTGATTGAGTCTAATTATTCGAGCCTTGATAGGTTCAGCGATTCTTATTATGTCAGTGTATAGAAAGATTTGTTTTTACTCCTTTTACTCGAGAGGACGATAAAATCAGGCGTGTTTCCCTGATTTTTGGGCAGAGATGTACTAAAACGATTAAGTTTGCATGGGTTCTGAACCTTAAGAGAAATACGGCCGCAGACTTCGGACTGAATTTCCTCAGTAAAAAGTAATAATTCGAGGTTTGACTCTCGCCTATTTCCTCCTTCAATATTGGACCAATTTAAAATATATTTCTTAAACTGAAAAAAAAAGATGTATACCTATGTTTTCCTTTTTGATGATACATTATCATAGGAACCACTTGCACCTTTAAAAGATGCTTAAAATTGCGCTGTCAACAGATGCCTAGTGTACTAATTTGACAACTATACATGAAAAACGAAAACATAGAGGCACAGTATAATATACAAGCCTACCCTCGGCGCTCCCGTCAACTGGCTACCTACCTACCTACCTACCTACCCTGCCTACCCTGGCTACTCAGGCTACCCTCGCTACCCTGGCCACCCTGGCTACCGTGGCTACTCTGGCTACTCTGGCTACTCTGGCTACTCTGGCTACTCTGGCTACTCTGGCTACCCTGGCTACCTTGCCCCTACCCTGCCTACCCTGGCTACCATGGCTATCCTAGTTATCATGGCTACCCTGCCTACCCTGCCTACCCTGCCCCAAACCTGGCTACCCTGGCTACCATGGCTACCCTAGCTACCTTACCGGTAGCTAGAATTAGTAGTAGCTTAACCCCAGCTTACATTATTGCAATTTTCATAAGGATCTCTATTTTTTTTGGAAATATATTAGTATTTGACACTCAGGAATAATGTAGCTTTCTACTGGTGAAAGAATTTTCAAAATCGGTTCAGTAGATCCAGAGATTACCCCTTACAACGTCACAAACTCACAAACTTTACCTCTTTATAATATTAGTATAGATATCGTTATTTTTCAGTTTATGGAATATCTTTTAAATTGGTCGAATATTGGAGGAGGAAATAGGTAAGAACCAAACCTCGAATTGTGACTTTTTACTAAGCAAATTCAGTTGAAGCTCTCTGCTTGCATTGCCTTCTAAAGATTATACTGCCACGAAATGATTCTGCTTTATAAGGGTTCCTCATATTTTGAATAGTTTTGAAATATTGTAGAACTCATTGATTTGGTTTAGGACAGCATTCTTATCATGGTCTGGTGAGGTAGATTTAAGAGGAATTTAAGAGGTAAAGAGTGGGCACGTCGTTTTATTGGTGGTGCATTATACCTGCACACTGTCACACTACCTACAGATAGGCAAACATTTTTGTTTGCTACAGCAAACACTAATTATGTTTAAGTCCCATGTTATAGGGGGCTAGTCTATTGCCACCAACCGGATATAAATCTACCGGGTTACCGACATAGCCCTAAGAATTGCCAAGCTTAATTGGTAGTGGGCAGGCCACATTCCTCGCAGAACGGATGGCCAATTTGGCAGAAAGGTTCTGGAGTGGCGACCGCGAACTGGAAGACCTTGCGTTGGATGGCTTCCCATCAGGTGAACCTGTGAAAGTTGCAGGGATCCTGGATGCGAGACGCACGGGACCGGTCAATGTGGCGACGCTTGGGTGAGGCCTTTGTCCAGCAGTGGTCGGCTGATATGTTGATGATGATGACAGCAAACACCAGTTATGTTTAAGCCCCATATTGTGGGGCTAGTCTATTGCCACCAACCGGATACAAATCTGACTACGAGATGCAAGTGAGAATTTTCAGATGGGAAACGCAACAATACTTTGCCCAACCATACATATCTATATATTTTTTGTTTTCCTTCTCCTCCTTTATTATTTTCTAATTAATTTCGTTGCGGGATCCAAGACAGTTAAATTCATTCTCCGGGACTTCGTCGAGCTTAATTGCCTCGGTGCATTTATGGTGGTCGCCACTATTGATTCTGGCTTTCAATAGTTGCAGTGGTTTGGGAATAGTGCGGTGGGATTGCCCGACCATACCCGTGGACCATCCCAGGACCTCGTACCCTCTAGCACTTGCGAATAGTCAGTCCAATTCTTGCAAGGCAGTGTTTGATTTTAAAGAAATAAACTGAAGACAAATAGATTGAAGTCTAGAACGAATTAATAATGACTAAATGTGAGGATAGGCAGAAACTCATAACGCTATCTGCTACAATCTTTACATACTTCTATCGTTTCGTTTACGTTTATAATCATAATCATCAGCCTTATTTTGTTCCCACTGCTGGGACACAGGCATCCTCTCTGTGAGAGAGATAATGGACCTTAATCCACCACGTGGGCTCAGTGCGGTTTTGTGAATGTCACATGTCTTCAAATTTTTGGTTCTAGGTAATGCCGGTTTCCTCACGTTTTAAGGTGATGAAATAATTTACACAAAGTAAAGCGCCTGCCTGGGTTCGAAATCACGATCTACGACACGTAAATCGGGGACGTTAACACCTGGCCACCACTGCTTTACGTTTATAAATCTGATCACAATTACCAACTGTAACTTATTTACCGAATCATTTTGCCTTTAACAATTTTATGTGTAAGAAAAATAAATGAAAGATCCTTTACAATTAATAGAAAGCAAAGAATTATTAGTCTATAGTGGTATTTTTCTTGTTTTACAATTGACCCGTACGAAGTCGCGGCCAAAATTTGGTAATAATTTAAAGACAAGCCTGCAAATTACCACCTTGAATTAAGATTAATAATCAAGTTAAGTTAAATTTTAATCCCTTTATTAACCTTTAATTTCAATGTTAACAAATTCATTAACTGTACACCTTTCATCGCAGGTCAAAGTTACTTAATATTGGCTTAGACTTCAGACTTTAGGCATCAGTGACTTCGCAAGTCCTAATCAGATTTATCACTATTAATTGCTAAAATAAAATTTATCACTTTAGTCTAGTAGAAACTTTATTATTCGTATTATATTCAGCATTCAAAATGTCTTGATATTAATATCTGAGGCGGTAAGGCGTGTTAACTTAACGCGATAGTTTCAAGATTTATCTCGTTATTTAGTTTCGATTTGTGCCCCTTTGATTACGTGAAACTTAAACATGACTGTAGAAGTGTGAGTTTACTATAGGGAAGTACAACTCTATCCTTCGGGGCATACAGTTGTATATGTTACAGATTATAATATATGTCTCTTATTTATCTTCACCCTATTTTAAATAAATACCTGAGAGATGTGCAAACAATTTTACATTTGGTGTATGGCAGTTGTACCTTTTCCGGGCAAATCTTTTTTAAGGGCCTACATACCCTTTAGTGCCGTAACACGGTATCTTTCTTAAGCATACTCCTTAGTAACGGCTTGATTAAAAGTTTTGAAAAAATATATATTTATTATTGATTCATGTACATAATTTTGAACAAAAGGTTTTTTCGTCTAACTAATAGTTTTGCTTTAAAGAAATAATTAACAACACGATATTTTTTCGCAACTTTTGGAAACTCCTCCAAAACGACTTGGATGTTTAAAAATATTTTTACACAGAAAAATTGATGGCTGGCATTTCTTCATAACTAACATAGTGCCATATTGTGGCCGTCCCAATTTCTTTTTCTTCTAGTCTCATCGAATGGGGTATCAAAATGAAGGGTTTTTAGAGGTGATTACAAAAATATACCACTTATATGTTTATAAGTAATTAGAAAAAAAAACATCAACATATATATCTCTTCTATCTCGATCTAAGCGTTTCGTAAACTCTAGCATGGTTCAATCAAAAAAGGAGCATACATATAATTTCGGTCAGTCAGGTCGTGAATATGTATCCTTCGACTGCACAGCATGATTTCCTTCTTGTTTTTTGATTTTATTAACTTTTTTTTAGATTGAACTATGCACGAGTTCACGAAACGCTTAAGATCGAGATCTATGAACATTAGTTACCACAGATAATATAATACGTTACTTAGCACGTATCTACTTAAGCTAAGCGTTATTTCTGTTAGTGTCAGACTATAAATGCAAGTTAGAGACGGGCACAAAGCAAGAACTAAGTAACGTTCATAGATCTCGGCCTAAGACTAATGACTTAGGAGATACTGCGCCACGATCATGAAAGCGCCCCAAATACAGGCTCTTGACGCGCCATGATGCCCTGCAGCCACAAGAACAATCCACCAACCACATGCGAGATGAAAGATGCAATGTGGTTTTCCGTCCATTTTTAATACTCTTTGCCCTTTGCCTTGCCGAATTCATAACGAAATAAGGCTGCTGGTATCTACCAGTCAAATGATACTCACCCCTCTTTCACTCAAGTGTCCCACTAGACAGTGGAGGTAGGCAGTGCCTCCTAGCTGAGCAGTGATGTTGCTGACCGTGTTGTTGGCTGTGACGTCAGCGGCGGGTTGCACTCCTGCTCGCCAACCGCGGGCTCTTGATGCGCCGTGATGCCCTGGTACATGAAAAATAAAATTATAGAAAAAAGTCATAATTTTGTCCAGGTGTGGACTGGCTAGGCTTAGGAACCCTATGTAGGATATGCTATGCCCGACATATACATAATTATTATTCTGTGACCTTCCATCTAGTTCATATGAAATATAGTATATGTATATGTTCTATTTACTACTACTACTACTATTTTTCAACTTTTTTACGCTGTCACTGTTGCTGTTATATTGTGTCTATGTCGAATAAATGTTTAGTTATTTTTTTTTAATTTCTTAAAGGCTAAAGGGTGTTGCTTCCATTAGCTAGATGAAGTAATTTACTAACCACCAAGGCAGGGTATTTAAGTCAAGAATGAATAGGTTTTTTCTAGGCAAACGTGCTTCACCGTCGACCACATCATCGCTTAACTTCAGGCGAGATAGTGGTCAAACGCGAACCAATGGATTATAAAAAAAGGCAAATGCTGAAATCTTTTGCATAAAGCTCACATGTTGCTTCGGTTTATCACAGAGGGAAAAGTGGCATCGATATAAGGTGCTTTTATTGCGTTTGTAACCACATACTGCGATAACCAATAGGTCTCTAAGCAATCATGATTATGATGACGATAACGTATTACACATACGAGTATAAAAATTAAAATATGATATGACACCGAATCTTAATAAATTATTTGTGTAAGTTCAGTCTCACCCAAAATATAATTAAACTATCTCCAATTTATCAGGTGTACAAATTCTCAGCATTAACATAATTAATATTAAAATTATGTTAATTAGACGTTCGTTTCATCACAATCTGGGACCATTTATTAACTTATTAGTCATTCTGTAATTAATTCAATGGGCATAATTATAATAAGCCTGTGGCGATGCCGATTATTGGTAAGTACCTATCTACTTATCTCTTCAACGCAGACGAGGTTAATGCTGACAGAATTATGAGCAAAAACGTCTGATTTTTTTAAATTTGTGTTGTCGCTGGCTCACTGATATTCAGGCTCTCTAGTAAGCGGGCCGCGATCTCGTATGGGGCCTCCTATACCCTTGCGATATCATGGCTGAGGGTTAGAGGCTGCGGCGGTAGAGGAGTGCCAGTAATGCGGAGCTCCGCTCTCCCTATCTTCCGCGGCCTGGACGGTGTCGCCAACGTCTGATGGCGGACTTAGTGGGGCCGCTGGGGAGGAGCAGTGTCAGTATAGCGTAGGCCGCTCTCCTTATCTCCTGCGGCCGAAAAATGGTATGTGGCGGGGCCATTGATCTTGACCACAAGGGGACAAAGGGCCATACACAGGGTCGTCTATCGCCTATGTGCTGGTTGGTTTGGTCCCTGGGGTGGTGACGGCGTACAGTGTTTTCTGTAGCGCCGGTGATGGGTTTTACTCCCCAGAAGAGGGTCCAGTGACGGACAGCAGCGGGTTCGCGGAAAGTGCTAACGCGTGCCCGTGTTCCCGCCATAAGTGGCATATGAGGAAACCGTGGACTTTTAGTGGGCTGGAGTCCCACGTAACTGCACTATCTTCCTATGGTAGTGCAGTTACATGAGCATTACACCATGCCAAAAAAAGGCTCTCCAGCAAGGCGTATCGTGTTACCCAGTTATTGGGTTTTGGAGGTCAGATAAACTGTCGCATTATCTCCGACCGGTTCGCCAGGAAGCCGAACCTCACATAGACAGGGAAATCCTAGACAGATTCATTGACTAGAATTCAGACTCTGCTTAACTCATTTGATATGTTATCCTAGCTTTATTTTTGTATGTTTCTCATTACTTGGCAATGATTTGAGATCAAATTATGTAGCTGAATGTAGCTGAAGATTAGCTGCTGTTATAAACAGATTAGTCTTTCACCATATTTGGTTATCGGTACTTATACCGATCGTAAGTTTATTCTACTGCGAAATTTTTATTCTGATAATATAATGTGAAGCCTATGAACTAAATATACTCAATTCAATCCACTCCTGAATATAGGGCTCTCTCATTTGCGGTACCCCACCTTCCACATCCAATCTTTACGTCTACGTTCAAATCATTTTCGTTAACTTGACTCTAAACAGCTATTTCTACCACCACCTAATCACAAGTAACATGGGATATGGGCAGGGAGATGATGATGATGAACTTAAAGGTAAAGTAGTACTTACGTATGTCTCCTGTGGATGATGTGAAGAGTGGCAGCATGCAGAAGATGGCTGCCGCTAGCTGTATGCCCATGCTGCCAGTCTCTCTCCATCTCATCTGCAATAAGGATAATGAATAATTAGTGGAGAAGTACGTAAGATGTTTGAGCTAGGAGTTTAAAATGTCAGGTTTAAGCTTAGTCGTAGTATGCGTAAGCGTTGAGGTGGATTGTATGTCCGGCAACGCATACCGCAGCGTTGTGCGTTCTGATCAAGAGACGAATGCTACTTTCACTCCTAGAAGCAGATACCACAATTAAACTATCGCTGGATTGGGAAAAGGTTAATTTCTTAAAAAAAGACGCTTTAGAATTAATTAAAATTTGTGACCAGGTAAGAGTGCCTTTACAATACTGTATTTTCAACGTATGCTTTGATGTCGTTTTCACGCCTCACAGAAGCCGCGTATTCGCAGCGAATATACACACGAAGTGCTGGCGTGGCAAGACGTGTATCACATTGCGTTGAGCAGGCGTTTACGTCACGTTTGCGTTGCGCATACGTAATACTCACGCCTGCTCTGGATAACGAAGGCATAAACTAGCCAAACTTGATAACAGCGTGGATCATAAACGTTATCAGCGATGGAGAATACATAGTTTGAGACAGTATCTCTATTTACTCTCGGGTTATAGTTCAACGCGGGCTTCGTACTAGCCAATCAATACCTTTGATGCTCTCTAGACAAAGAGATAGTGATTGTGTTTTTGACGTTATCGTGCGCTTCCTACGGCGCGTATTCCTTTTTGGTAGGTAATCGGGTTAAACCTGGGTTGTGGAGGGGAGACAGGTATTCGCTCTATGTTAAGTACTGGTAATCTGCGGCATCCGGTTAATCTGAAGCTAACCTCGATGTAGTTAGGAAAAAGGCTAGACACGATTATGATGTATTGATTGGCTGGCGCGGTTGCAATTTTTATTTAATTTAATGCTGGAAAACGTGAACATGGTAAACGAAAACACTATAAAGCGAAAAATTACTTTCTTTTCGGAAATCGGTGTCTTTTTTTGTCGTTTTCGACACCGACTCTTCTGAAAAGAAAGTTAATTTTCGCTTTGTAGTGTTTTGGTTTGGAGGTCGGTTTATTTTTTGTTAAAAGTTTTAACTTTTCTCTTTTTACTTTTGGTACCTTTTATTACCTACCACGAAAATACGGATTATTAAGGATAACTTAAAAACTACTCGTCAGATTTTCATCAAATTTAAATGGGACCACATAAGAAGCACCAGCTCAAAAAAAAAAAAACATCAAAGTCGGTTCATAATTGGCGAAGTAATCACAAACTTACAAAAAAGTACAATGGAATTGAGAAGCTCCTTTTTTAAGTCGGTTGAAATAAAAACATTTTGTGATTTTAATAAACGCACGCAATAAATATTGTATGAAATTGAATTTTTGTATCTGTTATTCATTTGTCACTCATATTATAATCCTACCAATAACCTAACAATATACAATTGTAGTATTTAACGTTTTTGTTATGCTAAAGTTTTCATATCTTCATCATTCCAGCCGAAAGATGTCCACAGCTGAGTATAGGCCTTCCCTAGTGTAGCTACATCAACCAGTCCTGTGCGTCTCTCATCCATCAGATACCTGCAAACTTAACCAGGTCAACGTTCACCTAGTGGGAGGCCTTCCAACGCAAAGACTTTCATGTAATCTTACCCATTGTTAATTATTATTATTTCCATGACTTTGTATACCACTTATCGCTCCTTCTAATCTTTCCCTAAACATTGATAAATCCTATCAAAACATTCCATCAAGAAATCCGATCTCTTAGACTATAAGCAGAGGAAAGCAACACTATCCCCAAGGCGATATCTTTAACTAACTCCAAAATCAGTTTCCGCTCCATTTCGCGTTGCCAATCAGTTGCCAAGGACGAAAGGTTTGATACAATGTACTCGTAGGTTTTGTAGGACAAATACAATGTAAGTATGAAGATAATGGATCAAAAGTAATTTTCTATAGCGGTAAAATGGTTCTGTTTTATTAATCGACGTCAGAAACGTAGGAGGTTCTATGTTGGATTGTATGTGTGTTTTTGTTTTGTGTATGTTCACCAATTTCTCCGTCCAATGTGGATCGTATTTTAAAATTCTTTGTGTTTGAAAGAGTACTTTCTCTAAGTGGTTCCATATTTTAGTGAAGATTTGATGAAGAACTTCGAAGAAATATAACAGAACACCGACTTCCGAATATAGAGTTATTTGTCACTTTATGGTGTGTTTGTAAAAAGTTATCTTTGGCAGTGATGAACAGATTACGATCAATGTTCGCTTATGCCCATGGATTACTTTTAATCCCAGCAATTCGCACGGTGCCCGTGGGATAATCCAAGAGAGCGATGCCGCGGGAAGAAGCTAGAGTTTCCATAATGTAACAATATATGAATAATTGGATAGTACACACATGGTAGCGTGATTCCAAAGTCGATTGTTGCTAGAAGTGATATTGTATGCTGATGAGATTTAAATAAGGCAATTATCGGTAAATTGAGATAATTATTGTATTGTTGCTTAGACCTTGAGCTTGAACGAGACATGGAATAGCGTAGCATGTATGGGGAAAACGTAAAAAATGCTGTGTTCACTATTTACATATATTTGTGTACACTACATGATAAACCAAAGGCCAGTGGTTTATATTAATCCTGGATCAAAAATGCCCTGGAGAGAGTCAAATAAATGTCACTAGGTGGCGCGATAAGTATCGATTTTTTATTGAATTGTGTGTAAAATTAACATTTTATAAAATTGATAATAAAAAATATTGTTCTTATTTAATCAACTCTCTTAAGTGTAAAATTGTGGAATATTGGGCTTTTAATTAACATTTAAAAGATTATTTGAAAGGATCATTTAAAATTGATTCCAATAGATGGCGCGGTTTTAAGTTACTCAGGCATTCCACCCGATTTTTTAAATTTGTAATGTAACACATTTTGGTACAATGAAACTGTAAAAATGTGCAAAATATACCATAAAACAAATCGTCACGTATTTAAAGAAAAAAATCATGAACCGAGTAAACCCTTTTACTTGCAAATCGCTGCTAACACCATCTATCGCCGTGGAACGAAACCGAACGCGATTGATGTACTGATAAAAATAGTCAAACGAAAAAATTGAGATAATATGTAGTACATTATTACCTCAATGAACGAAAATCGCTAGTTACATATTTTTTTTATTTCCAAAATACTTAACCTATTTAATATTTGGTTTTAGCCACACAACAAAAACCTCACAGGGCTTAACTGTGTGGCTATCACAAAGCGCCGCTTATTTTAAATTAAATTACAAATTGCAATGCTTACAATATTACATATTAATTATTAAATTACATATAAAAAGTGCTTTCATAATAAACATTGATAAATTATTAAATTACATATAAATTTGATAAATTATTAAATTACACATAAAAATACTTTCATAACATTGATAATTTTTTGTTGTAAGATGAATTAATTAATTGGGGAATTTGACTGTGTTAGGAAACGTTTTAATTTGTACTTACAACCCTTCGAACCCCTTTTGTATAAAGTTTGCAAGTCTTCTGGAAGCTTATTAAGAAAAAGAGGTACCAAATATTCTGCAACCCTCATCCCGTACACATTATTACATATCGGCACGGTTTCTTTGTATGGGGTGAGGCATACAGATGCTAGTATTATTATTATCTGTGCTACTGCCAATTTTAACCGCCATGACTCTCCATGAACCACAACTAGGTTAAACTGTACTGTTTTACTCAATATTCATACTCCAATTTCGGATAAAGTAACAAGATAAAAAAGATTCGAGACCTAGAAAAGACGGACCTATTTCGAGATTGATGTACCGCTGATTATAATCTAGTTCAATCCAGAATAATCCTGTTATCCTCAAAGCAAATTACATTTGGATTGATCCGAGGTTTGCTCGTAAAATTGCAATTCTCTAAGGTCATCACAGAGTAAGATGAATCGTCAGAAGTTTCAACCGATATGATTATGTAACGGGTGATAAAACACTGTTCTAGTTTTCAAAGAAAGTATGACTTTACTTCGCTTACTCAGTAGAGTTTATCGTGTTTAAGTATCGTACTGGTCTAGAGGTTTATGACCGAACTGATGTAAACTCTGGGTTTTGATGAAAAAAAAGTTTTAAAGTCTGGTTTCTGGGAATAATACATTAGTACCTGGGCGACTAAGCTCTGCTCGGGTGAAAATAGAGAAAACGACGTTTTCTAAAAATGATACCTAGCTAGAACGATTTATCGCCCCCGAAAGCCCCTGCTTACTAAATTTCATAAAACCATTGCAGCCGTTTCCGAGATTCAGATTATATATATACATATCCAATATGATGATATATATATATACAAGAATTGCTGGTTTAAAGATATTAGGTAGATAGATATATAGATATCCTAGGGCGCTTATTAAACACAAATCATGAGACTGAAAGTTGAAAATTCGTTCAACCAATTCCAGCTTATCATAATATTATTTTTGATACCGAAAACTGTTCTTCCAGAATCTAGGGTTAAAGTTTCGTAATGTTGGAACCCTTGAGTGCCTAAAACGTGGATCCACGCGAGACACAATGGCTTTTTAATTGTTTCTGTAATTACGGCACACGACCGATTAAACATATTTGAAATTAATCAGGCGTAACAATGTCAGTACATATTTAGATGGTTCAGATTTTTATATTGTTATTTATATTTTTTTTGAGATATTTGTTTTTTTTTGGAATTGAGACGTGGACAATATGAGCACGAGAAAGACAGAGGGTAGAAGCATTCGAAATGCGGTGCTGGAGGCGGATGCTCCGAACACAATGGGCAGCCAAACGCACAAATGTGTCTATCCTTTCCCAACTCGATAACAAGATAAGATTGTCTCCAGTATACCTACAGCGTATTTTGACCTATTTAGGTCAATTAATGCGAAGTGAAGATAGAAGTCTAGAAAAACTGGTCATTGTTTGCAATACCAAAGGGAAAAGAGCACGAGGCTGGTTGCCAACACGATGGTCTAAGTGAAAGAAGCTACAGGACCTTGCCTTTTTTTTCTTCTTTCAAGCAAATTTCAGCAGGTGGTGATGGCAACTTTGGACCGGAATCGATGGAGGCAGGTTATCCGCTTAAAAGAGTCCAGTGACTACGACACTCAGTACTGAGGGACCAATTGAAGAAGAATATTTTTTTTAGATGAGGAACCTTCTTCTTCACGACGAGTCATTCAAATTTGGTCCAAAACTTTGCGTCTTCCCCGGCACTATGACCACATCACTAACATAGTTATGCATGCAAACATTACCTACCTAGCTGTGTGATACCTATTGAACATGATTGCATAATGTGGGATCGGAATGCATTTGGTATTTTAGCATAAAGTTCGGTTTGATTGGGCTAAAATACCAAACCGAATACGTAAGGGAAAATACTGCACAGTTGGTGTAAGTATTCGACAATTTGAAAATTAAGTATTTAACGATCTATCTAAACGCATAGATGCCACTTTGCTTTTTGGAAAAAAATATATGTTATATTAGACCATTTTTGCAATTATTTGATTCAAAAAAAATTATGAGGTTTATTCGTATAACAAAGTGTAATTAATTAGTAAAGTTATGTCTAATACTAACAAAAAAACGACAATCGCACAAAACCGCCGGGCGTAATTTAATGAAATTGTCACCATCTCAAAGACAATTTAATCATATACATTATGATCTAAAGATTTCTTTTTTAAGTCTTAGAACAAAAAGGAAAGTATAAAAAAAGTGCTGAATTTTACGCGCGATTGTGAAACGAGTGCGCGTTTTGTTCCCTCAAGGTCGTTGGCGACAGTCGTTGTCTTAAGTGTACATACAGTATATAGTTATAGTTAACTAAGTATCTTATATACTGTGTATATTTTCATCGATGTAAATAAATTATATACTTACTGTAAAAAAAATTGTTGCCAAAAATTATGATATATCCATTATATAAGCCTTGATATGAAGTATGTATACCATAGCTAAACGTCCTACTAGTCCTTCTATTGTATTATAAATGCAGACGTTTGTATGTGTGTTTGTGTGTTTCAATCACGCAAAAAAGCCTGATATGTTTTGAATGAAATGTGCACACATTAGGTACGCGCACGATATTCTAATACTTTTCTGTGTTAATCTACGTTATAAATTATCGTAACCTGGATATCCCTTGGAATAGTGATGATGACAAAAAAACTATTTAGTCCTTCAGTTAGATTACCTAAAATATTGGAAACGTACCTATTTTTTATTTTGCCACGTAAAAAAAATCTCTATAGTTGCGATTATAAAAGATTTTGACGCGGGCAAAACCGCGGGCAGAAGCTAGTGACATAATAAACTAATTTGTACTAGGTCCTAGGTCATACTCTTAAGTCATTAACTTTCAGAATTTCCATAGGTTATCAAGATGTAACAGCAATAGTTAATGCCCTTTCACCAATGATATTCAAATAAACAGATATGTTATGAGCGCGCGCATTGTGAAGACTCTAATAGGTCACAATTGTGACCTTTAGTCTTTAGTTTATGTCACGCATGGCGAAGAGCGATAGGCTTTGTTGAAACAAAAACAAAATGAAAAAATGCCGTCGTGTGTATTTAGAAATTGTACCAATTATGATACCAAAGTACAAAAAACAGAAGGGATCTCATACCGTAAGTACGCAATACGCCTCAATTTATTTAATTTTTTTCCTAATCTTCTGATATTTGGAGGTTAGAAAAAGATAACAACATTGGTGGTCAGAATAATGTTTGTTTACATTCACACGCAAGTGACAAACACTAGCTGTCTCTTTTTTTCTTGTTGGTTTTATCAAGCCATCCCTTTCGACTTGTAGTGAAATGTCAGATGAATGAAAAGTGTGCTGCCGCTGCTGCGCGGAACACTTTTTTCAATTGTTTTGTGGATGTATAACGTATCTGTTTATTTGAATATCATTGCCTTTCACACAAAATAAATCAGTTTCGACAATGACAGACAAAAAAATACGAGCCATGTTTCAAGCTGAGGCCGTAATTCACCTGAACCTTCACAGGTTATTTATGACACGCATCACTTCCTTATTGGCAGTTATTAGGAACAGCCACAGAGTACTGAGAGGTCTTGGCGCGGCGAACTATCCACAACACACAATGTCATATTCATATTGTTTTTTTTTGCTTTATACATGTCATGTGTCGGTTTTTTGCTAAATATTACCAGGCACCCATCGATATATACGAGTATGTACTACGGACTCGATTTGGCGATCCGAACACTAACTCTGTTCGACTGAACTGTACTGCAATCCGTACACCTTACTTTACACTATGTTGAACGAAACGCAACGACGTTTTGATCGCGAGTAAACTAAACTTTATAAGCGATCTAGCGCTGCTAGTTTGATTAAACAACATAAATATTATAGCGCTGCAGCGAATTTTAGTTCTAACTCACCAGCATTGAACAATTTTTTTTTCAAGAATGTTATTGTCTATCGGTGGAATGTAATATTATAATGTCAATGCAGTCAGCGGACCATTCATAACTTAACGAAACTCTGTGAATCGGAAAAACAGTTAAGCTGTTGATCCCGACTGTCAATTGTAGATCTTTGAAATTCGTTACGGGTAGTAAGAAGGCAAAAAACAGGACACGAGTCTTCAGAAAGGTGGCCGTTCCATATAATATAAATGAAGATGCGGGTGTTGAGCAAGTGAAGAGCGCTGTCGGTGCGTGCTAACATGCTGGTTTATAGATTTGCAAGGTTTTCAGTAGACGTAATAGTGACACTGTTCAGAGCCTTCTGTCAAAACTTTTACACCAGCGCTTTTTGGTTCATCTTCACCCAGCGGGCCTACAGCGCTCTTCGTGCACAATAAAATAACGCTTTGAGGATTCTGGTGAGGTGCCCTCGATTCTGCAGCGCGTTCGGCATGTCGGATTCGGGGGAGCGACAACGGAATCCTAAGTATGTTTTCTGAGAGGTCAAACTTTGAGGTGCTGGGGAGTCTCATCCGGCTTCACGTGACGAGATGATACTATTACAATGAGCTGAATAACATAGTTTTAAGACCTTTGTTACTAACTACTGTGGACATGTAATTAGTCTGCAATAAATGGATTTTATTTATTTAAATACTACAAATTAAACGCAACGTAGCACGGAAAGCGCTAAGCAGATTGTTTGTTAAAACAGCCAAAGTTATGCGTAGCGGACATTCCGCGGACTCGAATAACGATATCGACTAGAGGCAATGGCTAATAATAATATTAGCAATGGCGCCTCTAGTCGATATCGTGCTCTGTGGGACCAAGCCTTCTTTACCTTTTTTATTTCGTCTCGCGACGTACTCTCTTGACAAAGACAGTAGATAGGATTTGTCAAGTTATCCGATTGTCGAACGTTTGATTGATTAAGTGCCGGAGTATTTTGAGGGATTCCATTATTTTTCTTACTTACGATTCTTTTGCTATTTCATTGATTTCAGGACGTGGCTGTGACAAATTGGTTTTTGCGGATTGACAAGTTATGGCAACTTACTCGTTCTTTGTACGAAATGAAATGAGGGCTTCCGCGTTTGAATTTTCCGCTAGGGGCGCTGGAGAAGAGTTCAAAGTGTCAAAATCGGTTCAGTTTTTTGGATCTTAGCGCGAGTTTATTTACATTTTTTTTGTTGTGATTATTTGCCAAATATGGCTGATTATAAGATAGGTACGGGCTTTACTAACCACTGCTTTAATAGAGTTTTATGTTTCGCAAAATGTTATCCTATTTTTTTTGGAAAAAGAGACTGGGCAAAACTGCGGCATACTCGATTTTATGTTTAATCGCACCTCTACGCATTGGAAATAATTTTAATTCAAACTTTGCTTACGTGCGCGTAATAATAATAATAAATATTTTTTTTATTGATCAAAAAGGTACAGATGATGAGAAAAACAAAACTTACACTAAATAATTACAGGTAAGGTATACAAGGTTACGAAATTATAGAATAGTGTATGGTAGAACATGTTGATGTAAGTACATGGTACATCTGTTGACAATTTACGTTGCCCTGTCTCTTAAACTAGGATATACCTGTATCTTAAGAGACAGTGGACGGCCATAATGTTATGATTAAATGTTACCTTTTATTTAGTGAGAACTCTGACGATCCTCCCACAATTAAACAATTTTCAGATAAGGGTAATGGTAATAAATTGAGAAAAAAATAATAATGAAATTAATTTTCGTGTGTGTGCGTTTCTTTGTGTATGTGTGTACGTGTTGTGTGTACATGTGTGTACGTGTGTGTGTGTGTGGTGCATGTATGTGCGTGTGCTAGGTTATGAAGGGTAATAACAGCTTTTAACAGCTATATATAAGAACCTTACACGCCAGTAACCACTAGGCTGCAAAAACAAGTGATAAGCAGAACATTATTGTAATAAGGTATTGTTGGACCTGCTGAAGACTGTATGAATATATTTGTATTGTATAAACAATTTTTTTTTTGAGGTTTATATAACTGCACAGCGCATGTGTGAGTACTATCATGTACCAACTGTAAATCTACCAATTACTGTACATTTATGTCGATCGTTGACGTGTGTGACCTGGCAGTTGAGTGTGTCATGCTCTCTCTAATATCTCTCTCTGATGGTGGCACATGTGTTGGATCATTCGGCTCCCTTCATGATGGTTGAGCTGAGTGGTGCCGATCCATGTGTCATGTTCGTGAACGGGCGCCATCACTTGGGATTGGACATAACTTAGCTGTCTCGGTCAGTTATTGTATTTATTTTAAGTTGTTTGTTACTCTAGACACTTTTAAGTGCATGGCTTTTTACATCGTTCTCACATATATGTATTTTTTCAACATAATGATGGAAAAGAGTATCCGTGGAGTTTCTTGTAAATTCTTCTCCATTGAGACCTACTGACGCTTGCGAATTTGCAACTAGATTTATCTTCTTTTTTTTTGTTTGTCTATTTAAAAGTATCTCTGGCTCTAAGGTTTATTTGAAATAAACTATTTGATTTTGATTTGGTGAGCACAAAAACGTTAGCACTCATTGAGAAAATATCGAGAGAAAACCTGAATTTATTGTTGGTTTATTACAAGTTTGTGCTTCATTGGTATAATGACTGCAAGGTATTCTAGTGCGAGGTTAAATTAATAAATAAATGTTTAATTTTTTTTAAATAGCAAATGAAAAAGAAAAATAAAAATAAATTATTCCTGAACTGGCTATGTCTGGATATTCTAGGATACTAAATCTGCTGGGAATTAGTTTTCAAGTTCACTGTTGCCGAATAAGCTTCTAGAAACCAGGATTGATAGACATCATAACTAAAAGGATGTCTGGCTTTATTTTAAACGACTTAAATACAAGTAAAATTTCAAAATTTAAAAAACCCCCGACACATTTATCTTGCGAAAACATCACGATCTAAACAGTAAAACTCGCATAACTTTTGAACAGCTGAACCGATTTTATTCAAACATAGCTAAGAACACTCTCGATACAATCACCTTTCAAACAAAAAAAACAAAAAAATCGGTTCATCCGTTGAGGAGCTATGATGCCACAGACAGACACACAGATACACAGACACACAGACACACAGATACACAGACACACAGATACACAGATACACAGAGACACAGATACACAGATACACAGCAACACACCTCAAACTTATAATACCCCTCTTTTTCCGACGAGGGTTAAAAAGGAGAATTTTCTCAATTCGGTTGTATTTTTTTATAATTATGCTTTTAAAAGACCTAATGAATTTAAAACACTTGTTTGGAATAGAATACGTACATTGTATTCTATTGTGATTATCTTTTTTCATCATCATAAATATTTGCCCCTAATTGCGTAACTGTTTTGACAGCACGTAGCATGCACTCTCCTTTTCATTTTGATAACTCAACAGTATTCATTGCGTGTTTTACGCAGTCTAATGACTGAAAAATATTTTTTATTTTTCTTCCATGTGTTCATAAAGATGGCTTTTTGAACACATGGAAGCAAAGCAGGGGAGCAGTATTCTTTGAAGTCACACAATTAGGGCGCTCTTCATCACACTCACACAATCTCCCAACAAAAAGAACTTCAACTCGCAAATTCCAATTTTGTTATGTAATTCTCTCTTTACACAAAACTCCAATACGTACACGAAGAAAAGTTTTTAAAATCGTGTTTTCTCCAAAAGTTACGTCTGACAAGCAAAGTCCAAGTCCTCTCGAGTCGTATGCGAGTGTACTGTACAACGAATCTCAAGTTTGATGAGTTCCTACCGCTCGCCGTCAATTTTATCAAAGGATGGAATATATATTCGTATGTATGTTTTCTCTTTATGTTGCTATAAGTTTAGTGTTTTAGTAGTTTGTAAGTTTGTTGGTTTAGCACATAGGTTGTGAGTGTAAAAAAAGGGTTTCAAGTAATGAACGGGGTTCTAAAGACTATGGTTCTGTTTTTGCAAAAAACATTGGTGACGGAACTAGAAAAGATAACAAAAAAAGCATGCCTTATTTTTACGTTCAGCAACCGCAAGTGATGCGCTGACGCCGCGTTAACGCGACGTATGCTGACTTTTCCTTTCAATTATGAGTGCGCAAAGCTTGCGTAGAGTTTACGCGGCGGGAATGCAATGTCAACCAACGCCATGAGCAAACGTGAACGTGAGCAAACTAGGTGATCAATGTCGCTCTTTCTCTCTTAAATAAGAGATCTTATTCTGGGGTCATAACTATCCACAGTTCAACTTCACCCACGGCTGGGCATAAGCCACAACTTCACTCTGTCCTTGTGCCAATCCACACGCTCTTGTGCCAGTTTCATCCAGGTTCTATCCACGATGGGCACAATGTCATATTTCCAGCTCGTTTTCGGACGATCAACCCTTCTTCTTTCCTCCCTTGGATGCCATTAAGTTACTTCCCTAGTCCACCTGTCATCCTTGCTAAGTAAATAAAGAAAGAAAGATATAAAGAAAAAAAAACGAAATGAAGAAAGAAAGAAAGAAGGAACGAAAGAAAGATAGAAAGAAAGAAAGAAATGAAATGAAATTAAGAAAGAAAGATAGAAAGAAATGAAATGAAATTAAGAAAGAAATAAAATTAAGAAAGAAAGAAATAAATAAAAACATATTTATCTTGTAAGTACTGCAACGCTCGAGTATGCATTAATTGATTGTCCGAGGCCCTAGACAACTGACATTCTATCATCGAAACCGTGTCAATAGCGATTGGAAAAATGTAAAAAAAAATTGAGAATGTCAAACGCTATCGAAATGTCATGTGACTAATCCCTTATATTTTGGCATTTCAACCATGGTCATCGCTGACATCGAATAACACTTGTTTATAGCCTCTGGCATGAAATGCTTCTGTTTTTACCCGATTTTGATGATTCTTACGTCAATCGATTCGTCTTAACCTTGCGAGTGTCACTAGCTACATTAAAATATGAAAATAGAAAAATGATTTCGGGCGCCATATCGTGGGGGCCCAATTTTATTTTTTTCTAAACATTCCTGTGGAGTATCAAAATAAAGGGTTTTAAGAGGTGATTTCAAAAACATGTAACACTTATATGTTTAAATGCAGCTAACTCGAAACTATTCTTCTCCTTTCTCTGTTCTGTATTTGATATTTATTAGTATATTATTTTATTTGTATGTATGTATTTTATGTAATGTCTAAGTTATATTATTTCATGATAGTTTTTGTACACTGACAACCCTATGTCTACCTCCTCTCGTTCAGTCCATCCAAAGGTTGTCTGTAAGAGATTGCCCTGTGCGATAAGACCGCCCATTGTACACTTATCTTTATAAATGTTTTGTTCTGTAATTATTTAAGTGGTGTACAATAAAGTATATAATAAATAAATAAATAAATAATAACTCGAAAAAAAAATAACTAAAAGTTAAAAATAAAAAGTAAATTCAAAAAATCAAATTACCCGACTGCTTAAGAAGCGAACTAAAAAGACGTAAACAAGAAGAAAATCATGCTGTGCAGTCGGAGTATACATATTCGCGAGCTGGCTGACCAAAACCAGATTTATCCTCCGGTTCATTCATTTCTGACTTGTTTTTCGATAACGAAGATCTACGTTACGTGGTAGTAAGACAGTTAACAGATACTATACTACTATATCAACTCTGTTTATCCATTCGTGTGTACTCAAATTAGGTGTGTCATTGTTTGGTTTAGGTACACCAGTCTTAAGTAAACATGTTGTATGTACACACAAACGTACGTACATATATTATCACTTGATAATAATTGTTGTGTTACAGTATATTTTAGAGAATAAATACAGAGGTATTACCGAGACACGTTGGGTCCTTAGGGGTTTCTAACAATGTAAAATTAGATGTGTTCATGAATTTACATTTTCGCTTCGCTGGTTTCGAAATATTGAGTGTAGTCTCGAAATATGGGTTTAATTATGTTGTACTAAAGAGATACTGTAATCTCATATTTTAGTTGTAACCCTGTGTTTGAAGGTTGTAAAATCAACCTAATTCAGGTGGTATCTGTTCACTCTGGATAATTAAAAAAACCGGTCAAGTGCGAGTCGGACTCGCGCACGAAAGGTTCCGTACCATTATAGCAAAAACCTGCAAAAAATCACGTTTTTGTATGGGAGCCCTACTTAAATATTTATTTTATTCTGTTTTTAGTATTTGTTGTCATTGCGGCAACAGAAATACATTATCTATGAAAATTTCAACAGTTTGGCTATCACGGTTCATGAGATACAGCCTGGTGACAGACAGACAGACGGACAGTGGAATCTTAGTAATAGGGTCCCGTTTTTACCTATAAAGCAAAGGTGACATTAAATTACTTGAAATTATTAATGAGGTTGTTGAATTTAAAAAAAAATACGATTTTTAAAATTTATTTTGAATCTTTACATATCATAAATTATATTGTCGTTGCAAAAATCTCTTAAATATTTTGTTTCAATTTATTATAAGCGTTTGAAAATCGATAAAATTTTCAACAAGTAAAATTTCAAAATTTAAAAAACCCCCGACACATTTATCTTGCGAAAACATCCCGATTCAAACAGTAAAACGCCCATAACTTTTGAACGGCTGAACCGTTTTTTTTTAAACATAGCTAAGAACACTCTCGACACAATCACCTTTCCAACAAAAAAAACTAAATCAAAATCGGTTCATCCGTTGAGGCGCTATGATGCCACAGACAGACACACAGATACACAGATACACAGATACACAGATACACAGATACACAGATACACAGATACACAGATACACAGATACACAGCAACACACCTCAAACTTATAACACCCCTCTTTTTCCGTCGGGGGTTAAAAAAACCACCTGTCTACGAACGTGCCATGATTGGTCGCCATGTTGTTGACGTCATAACGTTCAAGGAATTTTGTACCACAGTGTGAACTACACGTGAGTTGACTAAAATATCCGAAAATTTGTGCAAAAATATTATTTATAACAGCAAATTTTATTTAGTCATGTGTGATAAAGGATTCTTAAAGGCTGATTTCGATAATATACCAACCTGGATGGACGATTTGGCAGTTTTGAGCATAAATAAAGTAGTGGTAATGAATATTACGTATTAGTGGACCGGTGTTTGTTATTGTTCTTTACCAGGTACATTTAGTAACAGAATTGTCATAACGTAATCGATTTCACATATGGGTAGGTGATATTGGTGTAAAATAAAAAGTAAACAAACACGATTGGCGCGGAACTTCGACTTTGGATATCAAAAATCTTCATTAGATACCACTAAATATGATACAACCCGAAATCTGTGCAGCCTTTATTTATATTTATTTGTTGCACAAAATCGCTAAAATGTTAAAATGTTCGGTAATTACCATTATTTACATATCTCTTAATAATATTAAACACTATTAAGTATCTAAATTATATATTTACAAACACTAAAAAACTTTGTAGAACAAAACCGTGAAAATATTAACTTGGTAGATTTTTTTACACTAATTCTTCAGTAAATATCTCTTAAACGCGTTGACCGATTTTCATAATTCAAACAGAAATATTAGTTTTACGCCTATATCTATCATTTAAGAATAAAATAATGAATATATCTCCATAAACAAAAAATCATGTTTTCAAGTTACGTAATTATCCAACAATGTCAACTTTGCACGAAAGTTCCCATAAAAATGTACTAATCTCAGTCTGTAATGATCAAAGTAATATATTAATACGAATCTAATACTAAATTAGAACAAGATAACATAATAATTATCACATGTTCTATTTGGAATCTAGTAAGACATAGAACATTTCTCAAAACTTTAGTAGGTATAGATTGCTAGGTACTTGGCTATTGCGCGATTCACATATAATGGGGATTTTTATAGTATTTGTATATAATGGTATGAAGCAAGCACGATAACATTTAAGGATCAATATTTTTGATCAATATATTTGATTTTCATCAATATATTGACGATAATAACAAGATTGAATCGGTTAGAAGTCAAAACACCGTATCAGCTATGTGCTACAATGAGTAAAAATGAACGTTGTGACGTCACACGGGCTCGGGTTTGTTCGGGAACTGTCGAGGTGTTTTCGGTACTGGATTCAAGAAAAACTTTTCAATTTGATATTACTTTGTAATTACAGCGAATAAAAAAAAACTAAAAATAGTTTTGTATGTAAACTTATGTATGATCTTTCCATTTTTAACAAAAAAAAATTGGTTCAACAAACCAATTGTCAAGTCTCCTGTTAATATAATATGATTGATCAGAATTTTAATCAACCATTCAAAAACAGCCATGCAGAAATTTATCCGGCGCGCGGTGTCTGCTGGATTTGGTCTTCACTGGTCGTGGTATTTGTTGGCTTTCGTTACAACCATGCTTGATAGAGGTATGTGTCCAGTGGATGTATCTCGGCTGATTTGATCGTGATGAATTGCAACAGCTAACAAAAATACATAAGATTTGAGTCTTCATTTGTAGATAACCTTACAAGACAATTATGAAAATATCTTTTTATCAGCCTTCTTACAATCAGATTGTAAACTTTCGAATCCTAAAATCCACAATAAGCCGCACGTTAGACCCATCCGCAACCTCACAATCAGAAAAGTTAAATATTTGTAACTTGCCGATTCGTTATTTGTTAAACTGTTGTGCTGTAACTTTTAACTAGTTTCGTGGTTTGCATTGGCGGACGGTCGAGTTGTGATTCAACTTTAAAAAAATCCTTTTATTTACTTTCCTATATTGAAAATTTAACTGAAAACTATTGGTTTTGGTAACAGTACTAAGATCATTGTAACCAAGTAGGCCGCTACAAATTTATAATCTGGAAAAATGGAGTATTATTATTTTAACCAAGAATTTAACCATTTATCCGGAACTTGTCGAGCTTTATTGACTCAGCATTTTTTTGTTGGTCACCAATGTAACCAACATTGGTGACCAACAAAAAAATGCCGACTTTCAGGAGTTGAACAGGTTGGGAATTGTGTGGCGGCCTTGTTGAACATCCAGTGCGAGTGCGGTCGGTGTTTGTGGTCAGACTGTGTTCCATTTTCTGGATTGTCCTAAATATACGTTCACAGGAACCTTTGATGATCTGAACAACGCAATAAGCATATGCGGTCACGTCAATAGGCTCAAAACGTATAAAAACTTTAATTGTGTCCTCACTTTACAACGGAAGTCACTGTCCATCCTTTTGACATCATCTCAAGTCACAGAAGAGCCTTTTATTAAATTCATAAGCCAAAACCTTCACAAGTACCCTCAAATTACAACCGACTACAAAACCAAACAATTCAATTGGCGGTAATAAATAAAACTTATTATAAGGCTACCCGCAATAAAATAAATCTTCCGTAATACCAGACGTATAAAATAGGAAATCATTGAAATAAATTACAGGTTTTCAGCTCGGCCAGTGCCTGTATTATTTATTAACTGAAAACTGCTTATGATTATACGGTAATGCGGGAAATTCGCCTGGTTAGGTCAACTGCGGTTTCAGGGAAATTGATTTTAATGTATTATTCTGTTGATTTAGCTCACGGCACTATTCGTGTGTGCTGTTGTTTAAAGTTGAATACGGCTAAGCTTTAGTATAGGTAGTAAACGTTTAGTATACGTTTTCATTAATTTGTGAACTAAAAGAGGGTCGCTGTGTTTCTTAATGATTAAATTTTTTTCTCATGGTTTCTGAAAAAAATAATATCGGCGAGCGACAAATTAAACGACAGTGTGACTCAAATAAAATACAAAAAATTAGGTAGTTATGGAATCAAAGTATAGTTTTTATTGATACCAAATTTCTTTACAAATATGATCCAATGGTGGCGTATTAATTGATATTGTATATAAATACGAAATCAATTAGTAAGGCCATAGACGTCGGTACCTACAAAATACACAAAAGCCCCTTAATTGAAAAATAATTGAACTATTAGTGGGTTCAACACGAACAGTAGCAGTGAATGTTGTTTCTATTAATGACGGATTCAAAACATTATGATAAATATCTATTACATATATATATGTAGGATGTGGTTTGGAACGCATCTAATTGTTGAGAAATGATTAGAAATATGAACGCATTGATTGTGGGAGGATAGAGCATGTGTGTGTGGGAGAGGGAAGGATGAGGTCGAGCGAGCTATAAGATAATATAAGATAGAAGACGTTGTTTTTTGGTTCATAATCATAATTTTAGCTGAAAATCGTCCACTGCTGGACATAGGCCTCTTCCAAGCGTCGGCACACTGATCGGTCCTGTGCGTTTCGCATCCACAGCCTTGGCCAGATCGTCACTCCACCTAGTGGGAGCCCTTCCAACGCTGCGTCTTTCGGTACGCGGTCGCCACTCCAGAACTTTTAGGCCCCAACGGCCATCCGATCTGCGAGCAAAGTGCCCTGCCCACTGCGATTTAGGTTTGGCAATTCTTCGGCCTATGTCGGTGACCTTGGTTCTCTTGCGGATGTCTTCATTTCTGATTCGATCACACAAGGAAACTCCGAGCATAGCTCTCTCCATTGCCCTTTGGGGGCATTCTCTCCATTGTCCCTATCTGTACGACCCGAACAGATGGGGCTTTCGCAGCTGGAACTACGGGTCCGGCTGTTTGGATCAGGGTACGCGGGGTCAGGTAGGCCCTCCACCAATGGTGGAACCTGACATTGAGGTTAGACTCGCGGTGGTCTATGTGGTGGTTGCAGAGGAGTGGCATGTTGTCTGCTCGGCTATGTGTGGGTCGAGCGTCATTCCTCGCGCGCAACAAGTGTCTGAAGTTACCGGACCAAGGCAAAGGGCCACCTGGTGGTCAGACGCGGGGTTCGTGAGTAACCCTCAAGCAAGTGAGCTCCTGTGAGCGAGCTGCATCTCCGGCACTTTCCTGGATAGAAAGAAGAGGACTACCCGTTGGATTAGTTTTCCGGCAACCCAGCTGTAGGCATTGGGTAGATGCGATGATTTGTATTCGAGAGGTGAGCGTGCTTACAGCTCCGGGACCATTCTGGAGAAATGGGAGCCAGCTTCTCTGGCGTCCCGAACGGGGATTGAATCCGCTAGCACCAACTGCGCTGGTGCCGGTGCTTGCACTAGTGCTGGCGTGCTGGGGTGCGTGTGGTGAGCGGCTTTATTGCTCCGGTACCATTCTGGACAAATGGTAGTGAGTAATCATGATGCGACTCACATTTTCTCTTGAGTACCGGGGGCGAGTGCTCTCGGAGGCGTGACCTACCGAAGATGGTCCCAGACACCTCGTAAGGGGTTGCCTGGTATAGTGTGCCGCCTTTTTATACCGAAAGGTGGGTAAAGGTGGCCACTATAGAAAATCTCAGTAGTTTGATTGGGTTATGCCCTTTGGGGGACTTTAAGCCTTCTGATAAGGCCCATGGTGTTGTTTGGTTAAGGAGTTTAAAAATCAAATAAACAAGTTTATCAAGAAGTGAGGTGTTTATTTTCGGTCATCCACATCAATAACAAACCCCTACATGTTACGTGTACCTATAATTTTCGTTTTGTTTAAATGGTTGACTTTTTAACTAATTGCCAGGGCGTTATTAAAGGTGAACGGCATACATTTTTGTTGTTCGGTTATAGAATTTGTACCAGTTATTAAGGCAACTACGCCATTTATTTTCATGTAGGTGTACTATTTTTAGATCTTCGGATTAATTATTGACATCAATAAAAATATTTCAAAAATAAACGTAATAAAATCGTACACTAAACGCACTTATGTTTTTATAAGTTGCCTTATGTAAAATAACACAAATATCAAAATTATAATTAATTATTTAGAAATAGAAACAACATTCAATATAAGTAATCAAACTTATCATTATCAAACCCTCTGGACATATATTCTAATGCACTGAGTAGGTACGGTCCTCATCTCAATCTACCTACTTAATGGTAAATAAACACTACAAAGATAGCAACAAAAAATTTGGAACATTTACTTACACATTATGTAACAATATGTAACATTTACCTATATGTAAAATCTACATTGATACACTAGTACATAACCTTAAAAAATAAAACTGGTTATAACTTATACGTCCCAAGTTCTAAAAATCAAAGAATTTAAAAAAGGATTATCTATCATATTAACTAACAATTAAAACAGAAAATATTATTAAATGTACGAAATTATCCTTAGCCTTTGCTCAATTATATTGGGGTCGGCTGCCAGTCTGACCGGATACAGCTATATACCAGTATATTACATGGAACGACTGCCTATATACAATACCCCTTGGCAAGACTGGTGACAGATTTACTGGCTTCTGACTACTTGTAACAACTGTAAAAGATCTGAACTGGCAAGTGACAGTCGGTACCAACGGCTTTACGTGCTTTCTAAGGCTACGTAATGGACGGTCACCCATCCATAAACCAGCTAGTCCTTTATTTGAATTAATTATCTTAATTGCTGCTTAATTAAAGCTTGCTGCTGCTGAAAGTGTACTCGAATAATTTTAGGTAATTACGTGTTATGGTAGGCTTATGGAGAGTATGATGTAAGGGCTTGTCCCCTTCACCACGATACGACGTCGTCAACGTGGACCGGTGCGATGTCGCGGCGCGGCACGTTGATGTGATCTGCTAATGCACGGTACGGCAACGTCGTCGTGGAACGACGCGTCAGACACCGTCGGAGGCAGCACGTGGCGATGTGCCTGCTTAAATGATTTTTAATTGTATTTGTGATTAGTTGTCAGATATTATTGAATCTGATTTATTGATATCACTTGTTGAGGAACGTCTAGAAAGAGACTGCTATTTCACAGGTTCATGAGTGAAAAATTTACCGAAATTATACAAGGCACGGCATCGTGAACTGTTGCGCGATCGCATCTTAACGTGTATTTTTACGACACGGTAACTTAATGTAGCACGTCACGTCAACGTGCTGCGCCGCGGCCCCGCACCGTTCGACGTTGACGACGTCGTGACGTGATGATAGGGACAAGCCATTAGAAAGTAAAATAACCCTAAAATGATTATAATGACTGACAAACTACTAATGCAAGTTTACATATCAATAATTTTTCTTGGCAACTAAAATAAACAAGCAACCTCAGAGGAATTCGTAAGCAAAAGTTGCACAACATGATCACAATTCGATTTCCTTTTAATAATCAAAAGTCCAAATAACCCCATCACAAAAAACACAGTACCTAACATAAATATTCATTTGACCCAAATAAAGATGGCGACTCTATCCCCGGAGCGGATGGGACATATTTGTATAATATAGTCCATAATTTTCACAGTTCAACTCATCTGAGTGATCAAAGCTTACCTAATCGTTCGGGTCGGTTTGACCATTGTATAGAGTGGTCACTACCAGGCTAGCAGCTACCTGAGCATATAAATACATGCTAGATATTGGTGGGTGCTGGGTTATTATTTTATGGCTGGGATTGTAAAGGGGTACATATCTGTTGCTTGAGTCGTTGTTGTAACATTGTAAATGTGCATTGGTGTTTGTCTTTGTTTGGTAGACTTTTACTGCTTAATAAATCCTATCCCACTGTAATACAGTATCACAGCTCGTGGCTAAATAATTAAACAGCCACACGGGTCGATGGTCGGTCCATAGATGGGTTACCATTTCAACATACCGAGTTTCCTCTGTGCCTCGAAAAGCACGTTAAGCCGTTGGTCCCGGCTGACATTTGAAGATCTTTGACAGTCGTTACGAGTAGTCAGAAGCTTGAGTTATGACACCAGTCTAGCCAAGTGGTATCGTATTACCCAGTTACTGGGTTGTGGAGGTCAGATAGGCAGTCGCTCCGTGTAAAACACTGTTACTCAGCTGAATCTGGTTAGACTGGAAGCGGACCCCAACATAGTAGGGGAAAAGGCTAGGCCAATTGATTGTGACACAGTATCAACAAGCTAAATATGATCAGCAATTTAACAAAATTGCTGATCATATTTCGTTGAATTATGGCTTAGAGTTTTGAACTAAGAATACTGCCTTCTTTAATTTCAGGGTTATTATTAGTAAGCCAACAATCTGATAATTAGGATCAGTTACTAAGACAAGTATTAATCTATCAGATCAGGTAGTAACTAAGTAACCAAACTTAGTTTTTTTATTGTGTTAATAATAAGTATAACGGTGGAAGCTGGTTCGCTTATTACAAGGAACTTAAATATACCTGTACGTTGGTCTTGGTAAACCTTTGCTTAACCCTTTGGGGAATAAAGATATGACATTTTTTAATCATAATAACCAATTTTGAATGATAACTAAGTAGTTAGAGTAATAAAAAAACTTGCCGAAGTCGGTGTCTTTTGTACCCATTGTTTTCCGTTATTCGACACCGACTTCGTAAAAGAAAGTTATTTTTCGGTTGGTAGTGTTTTGTTTTGGAAGTCGGTTTGATCTTTTGTTAAAAAGTTTTTATTTTTCTCTTTTTAGTTTTGGTAGGTACCTCCAATTAGCATGATAATCATTTATAGCCAAAGTATATCTCATGACGATTCCAATAAGCCCAAACACGATTACGATACATTGTTTTATTTGGAGTTCCAGTGGCCCTCTGTGGTCTTCTTCATCAGTTCCACTTCACCAAAAGATATTTTCTGAGTGCAAACGATTGCATTGTTGATGAAAATACCTAAATTGCTATAAGTATGCCTATAATATTTGAGGACTTCGATCGATTTCTCTAGCTCGACCACATCATCGCTGACTATCTCACCTGATAGTAAGCGATGATGTGGTCGACGGTGGAGCACGCTTGCCCAGAAGTAACCTATTCACTCTTGACTTAAAGACCCCTAGATTGTAGCTATCGGGAAAAACAGACTCCGGCAGGGAATTCCACTCCTTAGCTGTACGCATAATAAAAATATTCTCAAAACGTTTAGTGCGTATGGGTGGGACGTCCACCATGTACCGATGACACATCGCCGTACGTCTGGTAGTCCGATGATGGAACGGGCTGGGTGGAATTAAATCATGCAATTCCATCGCACACTCCCCGAAATACATTAAAAAAAAACCGACGAATTGAGAACCTCCCCCTTTTTTGAAGGCAATTAATAATAGTCTCACAAAACAACAAACAACAAATCACCCATTGGCAAAAGATAAGCGTTCAAGCAATTCCTTCGCTAGCTACAGCCAGATGCCACTTAATCCTAATACAAAGTAAAGTCCCACTATTTCCTTAATACAATTATGTTTATACCATGCCCTGGTGCTTCAGCAACAACGTATAAGTAAAACATTAAGAAGAAAATAGGCTATAGCGAAGAAACCCGTCTCTAATGGAGGAATGGCGAGATAGCTCGCTGAATTAAATAAATAAATGTACACACTTAATAGCGTATAACGCGCTCCTTTGTCTGGATACATGCAAATATAACTATGTATATTCTATATGGAGTAAAGTGTGTTGAGACTCGAATCTTAAGGGGTCTTTAAAGACAGACAAAGGGGCGACGAGGCGGTGCGACAAAGATGCCACGGCGCGTTTTCATAGAAATCGTGTTCTGCGGATTATAACCACAAATTCTACAGGTAAAATTTAAAAAACCTTCACACTTTTTTATTTCATGGTACATAATTTATCTAGTAGTAGACACGTTTCGATCGACAATCTATTGAACACGTATTTATGACTTGTTATCTTGCGAAAACACCCCGATTCAAACAGTAAAATGCCCAAAACTTTATAACGGCTGAAGCGATTTTCATCAAACATAGCTAAGAACACTTTCGATAAAATCTTCTTTCAAACAAAAAATAATATACGATATCAATATCGGTTCATTCGTTTAGGAGCTATAATGCCATTAACTGATACACACATATAATAAAAAAACTTTTTGCAAAAAAATACTACCGACTTCCAAATACGAAACTACAAAGTGAAAAATAACTTAATTTTTTGAAGTCGGTGTCTTTCGTAGGTACCATTTTTTTGCGTTTAGGACACCGACTTCAAAAAATTAAGTTATTTTTCACTTTGTAGTTTTGTATTTGGAAGTCGGTAGTATTTTTTTGCAAAAAGTTTTTTTATTTTTCACTTTTTAGTTGTACGTACCTAATAGACAAGTTAGTAAGGGAACTATTTCGCCAGAATAGATTTTATGAAACTTGAACATAACCGGTGAAATGAGAGATCTGCTTACCCCTTAAGAGCAAACTGGCGTGATGTTATGTTATGAAATGTTATAAACAACAAACAGACATGCGATTGCAGCAATCCCTAGAGATTTGCCGTTATTTATTGAAGAGTTCTGTTGTATATCTCCGAAGTTCTTCATCAGATCTTCACCAAATTAAAATGGGACCAATTTCGGAAGATACTTTTTCAAACAAAAACATAATTTTCAAAATCGGTCCACAATTGACGGAGTTATCGGTGAACATACACAAAAAAAAAAAAAAAAAAAAAAAAAAAACATAGAACCTCCTCCTTTTTGGAAAGTCGGTTAAAAATACACAATACATGTACTTAAAAAAACAGGTACACATGTAAAACTTCTCTTTTTCCGTCGGGGGTTAAAATTGAGATAACGGAGCAGCAGTAGTAGAACATTATAGGCTGATTATGCTACAAAAATGTTTGTCACATTATCGTGTAGGACCTGTCTCAGGGAGCCTTAAGACTCTTTGGATTCCGAAGTCAATATTCGATTCGGAATCCAGACGTTTCGCATCAGAATTGGTGCTTAACATTTAATAAATCGGTTATCAATAGCAATATTACTGTGCTCGGTATATTGTGAGGGCGAAAAGTGAACTTCTAAAATAATGTACATATATACCTACCGAATTTAGTATATTTTACTAGGTACTAAGGGAAGTATAGAAAGTAGATCCTGAGATAATTTAGTCTGTTTTACCTGTCATTTATATATATGAAAAATATACAAAAATACTAAACGTAGCAAAATTTTTGTATCTGTATATACTTATATTTACGCGTAAAACTGTACCGAATAAATACGCGTGTATTTTATTACGAGTACTTAAAGCTCTGGCACACACACTTACGAACACTCAAACATTCCCCTTTCACGCTCCAAATATTTACAACTTAGCACACAATTCGTCTAAATAATCAAGAGGCTTTGTAAACCAGATTGTGTTTAAACTGGAGCTTTCACAGACTTAGATTACAAGTACCAAGTACCTCTGTGACGTCGAACTTGCCGAAAGTGCTGAAATTCAATTGGCAGCCATTTTGATTCCCGTATTGGACCGTTCGAAATTCAATTTTGATGACAGAGTTCTCTTTTGAGGTAGAAATATATTAGGTACCGGTTTTCGCTCGCGTTTTACCGGCCCAGATATCGGAGATCCCCGAAATGGGACGAGTTAAAGGGTCGAGGGATCTCAATAAAGTGGTTTTCTAGTTTCTTTTCGCTTGACGTTCCTACTGTTCATTATTGACTTTTCTGTAGTGTATCTCGTTTCATATGCTGATGTAGACAGAATGTGGCAGTTATTTGATATTATATTTGGTTTATTAACTATTTTTTATCTGGGGTTTCGTGAGAAAATGTCGCTCGTGTCAAGGGTGTGAGTATTGTGAAAAATTGGGTGCTATAATAATATGATCTGAGGCGGTAGAACAGAGGTCATCAAGAACTTTCATTTGGGATCCGTTTTTTTAAATAATATGACCGTCGCGGTCTGTAAGGTTTGAAGACCACCAGGCCTTTTCATCGTCACGTGTATTTATTTTGAAATTGAACTAAAATAATTACGTATTAATGAAGAATTTGAAGAGATGATTCATCCGTTGTCGAATCGATGCCAATGAAAGACACAGAGCGGGATAAATGATAAAATACTCACTCAAGTTAATTATATGGTACTGTTTATATATATATAATATCGTCGATAAAATGGCACTTGTCTAGAGCCTCTGCAATCGCAAACACTCACTGAGTAAGTGTGATGATGAGAACACACAAACACGTGTCACACACACGTGTTTGTGTGTGTGTGTGGTGTCATGGTGACCAATTGTGGTTTTATTATTTTAATACTTTTATAAAAACTTGAGGTTTTTGCTCGGAGAAAGCGCAATTTCGGGTTGAGGCCCTTTTTTAAAAAGGCTCTTAAACCATCACGAAAGTTTCCTGTTACAATGCAATCAAAACACGAACGGCCCTTTTCCCCTGAAAAATAAAAGCAAAAATCTCCAAGAACACTTTTACATTATTATGATGATATTTTTTTCCCTTTTAACAAACTATGAATTTTAAAAGAGTAATTTTGAATATGGCGGCGTAAAAAATGGCGGCGGAAATTTTCTAGGTTGTAATATTAAAAGCCAGGATTAGGTTCGGGAGGAGTCGGAATTATTTAGTAGTATTAGATAAAATTAGGATTATACTGAATTTTCTAGTAGGAGTGGGATAAAAGGATTATTCTTTATTGTATTGTTAGATAAATTGAAATTAGAATCTTTGATAGGTTGTTACATTTTTTTTTGCTCTGAAGTACATTATTACCTCGATGGTCTGAAGAGAGAAACAGATTAGTAAAAAATTAAAAACTTGGGCTATGGTATGGAAACGTATCTTGTTTTTTTTGCTCCAATTATGAAGAGTTTTCGTGTTTCTTTCTTTTTTAAACATTCAGAATTCTAGCACACTCTATACAATATAGTGAGTGGTAGTAGGTTTATAGGTTTTGTGGTTTACTTAATTTACTTTCCCAAACAAACTATTTGTATCTAAGGACCAGATTTTTGATTCGTAGTTAAATCAACCTACGGTTAAATATGGTGAAAAATGGTTAAGATAACGAAGAGTTAAAAAAAAAAAGTTATTTTTGCAGTTTTTAGTGTTTTACTTTAGAAGACGTTTTTTTGTTTTAAAGTTTTTTTATATTTTAATATTATATTTACAAATTGATACTTTTTCCTGCACCTGATTAAAACGACCCTCCACGAGATAAAATGACCAAAAAAATAACGGTGTATACTTACTACAAATGCCAAAATTTCAATCCAAAACTTCATTCCTAATCTAGCGTGACCGTAAACCTGTACGCATCATCTCACCCCAACCCATACCCATATATATACCCGTTACTTTCCATCTCACTCCTACTCATTCATTACGTACCCGTTATTTTTCTTCCAAACAGTGGTGATACATCCAACATCCGAGTATTTCTCACAGGGTCTCTAATCCGTAGCTTTCCGTAACTGCCGAACAAATGTGTATGGGTCCCGAGATCGATTGCCTGACGCTTTTTTTCCTCTACTTAGATCCAAGTTAAGGGGTGGACCGATTTCGTTATTCACTTATCTTAAGGTCACTTTGTAGTGAATGCTATGAGAGAGAAGCGTTGGCGTATTTATAGGAAATATTTTGATAAAAAAAATATCATACTCATTGTTTTGTGTAGTAGTTTCTATTATACCGTGCCTGTAATACAACGAGTTTTCAGTATTACATGTACCAATAGTAGTAAAAGAGTAGTATTAAATTTATAGTAAAAGAGGGTCCTCTTTTACTATAAATTCAGCATCACCCACAGCCAGACCACAGATTAGAGAAGAGAGAGAAATATCTGTTACGTAGTAAAAGTAACAGGTATTTCACTCTCCCAGATCAAGTACACCATTTTGAGCTCAATATCCGTGACGGTTGGGTTGATCCATGATGGGTGGTTTCTTGCGAGGCTGCCGAACTAAGACTCCCGCGTCCACCAACCACACACTCCCATCTCGAGCTGTGACAATGACAACCAAGTGGCGGAGCGGTGCCGGGACCGCTCGAAAGTGTAGGCATTAATCACTGTAACTACAGTCGAGTAAAGGAGGCCTGGTCTGACTTCATACGCTACTAAGCATGGGCCTCCCTTTCCTTCTGCCATTCCCCACGCTCCTGCCTCATCCAGGTTCTACCCGCGATGACAACGTTGTCGTCTGCCCATGTTACTGCATATTTTCTGTGAGTAATCTATTTTTTTTACACTGTTTTGTTTTTATGAACCTTGTAAAAGTAATCAATGAAAATGTAAAGTGCCTTAAGTGGCTGTGAGCAGCGTACATTGCTCGCAGAACGGATGGTCAATGGGGCCGAAAAGTTCTAGATTGACGACTGCGAGCCGGCAGACATTGCGTTGGATGGCCTCCCAGAGACACATGGGGAGGCTTATGTCCTGCAGTGGACGTCTTTTGGCTGAAATGATGATGATGATCAATGGAAATGTATCTAATCTAGAATAGGTTAAATTTGAAACATTATGTCCATGGGGTCCGAATACTCATCGAGTTTTTCGAGACATTAGCAAAACGCTCATCAACTCTTCACGTGACCAGAGGGCTGCCCTTTTCTTCGGTCTGAGAATCAGTATTGCCATCTAACGTGGCAATGCTGCCAGCTTTCTGGGCAGTACGTTTCCCATTGACATCGAAGTGGACGATGTTTTTGATGCGCAATCATCCTCTTTTTCCTGTCCTCTTTGTATATAGGTTTGTTTTGTTATTAGTCTTATGTTTTAGAATAGTTAATGTTTCTGAATCTTTTTTCTGAATTCCCTAATCTAATTATTCGTTTCGGAGAGTAACGCTTTTCTTTTACTCATCTCTATAAGCTGTCATGATTCTACCTCTTTCTCACAATACATCTTACTTTCCTTCTCTGCCTCTTCCTAAAATGCATCTACATTCATGTTCAAAATGTTTGCGGCAACACGCTTTCCATTATGGCCGTATCTGTCACAAATATAATAGTCCCCAGCATTAAACGTGTGCTTTGAGTAATTTAAATCTTTTATACCCTCGTAAAAGGAGGAAATATATTTCATGGCATGGTAACTCATATCTCTAACATTATCTGTCGCCATTTCGAGAATATTATGCACGATTAGAATTTATTGGCTGCTACGGAATTACTGTTTTGGCCTGCTTTTGGATTACCGACAGAAATAGGTGTTGTTAGATATCTAAACGGATTTTTGAACGAGGTGAATAATACCCTGCTTGGTCTTACTAAAGGTAATATAAACCATGAATGGAAATTAAACAGTAATAGCAAAAATGGATATACAGGTATAACAACATATTTGTTGTGGTCTTACCAAATATATGACATTACCAGGCTGACCGAAACGACTTTATGTTCTTCAAAAACAGGGGCATAAGACATAAAGTTATGTGGTGGAATTTCGCTGCCCGTATCTGTGTTTTCTGATAGATATAAACTGATAGTCTTTTGTCAAGATTTCATGGTAACTTTTTAGCAAAGGGGGCTCCATCATAGACCACATTATCGCCTACTTAGATGATGATGGTCAACATGAGGCTATCAATATTAAAAAAAGACGCTACAGTACAGTGGACTAAAACAGGCAGTTTTTCATTGACACAGATGCATACAGATGCTGTTCTACCAAACAGTGCGACTAAGGAAGTTCACAACAAGGGACAAGTCAATGCATCTTTCTTAACCAGAGAGATCTCATCACAGAACCGATAACCCGCAAAACGACCCTCTTAATCGCAACCCAAATCATTCGCTTATCACTGGAGCACAACACCACAACTCACTATCCTTATCTTAAGCCTTGCGTGCCCCCTTAAACTTATTTATTCCCTTTGATTCAGGGTTGTTCCTTGAATGATTTCAGCGACAACATTAAGAAGGAGAAGTACAGAAGGTCCATAAAACACGTGAAGCGAATGGACGCACGAAAATAAAGACGCGTAATTACAAACACCAGATGAAAACGTTTACATGGACTTTACTAGTAGATTGATACTTGTTTTAGCGTCGCCAATTGCATCGATCAATTAAATAGCATATTTCACTACCACTGCTCCTATTAGTTTAGCTAGGCCGTAAAACAATTATCATATTATCAGCGAAAATAATGGTAGTAAAGTAAAAAAATATCGACAAGCGTTACTGAAATGACACGTTGTCAGTCATTTTGGACTTTGATAAATTACGCTGTTGGAATGTCTGTTTGTCTAGAGTACAAGGCTCTGAGTAAGCCGAACGTAAGTATGGTTATCTCCGTCTATCTCAGTTGAATGCAAGTCGCATCTTCGTTAGTGCACTTGCAATTATCAAAGCGTGTGCACGCGTATCCACATAGAGCCAACCTTCTGGAACCTAACTATGTTGTGATATTAATGCGGCCCACGTCTCACTTAAACCGAACGATGCCGCAACGACAACGTGACGTGATTACACGACTTGTGTCGGCTTAAAACACAAAGACGTTAATATCCTTCAAGGTAAGTAGGTAAAGGATTTTTGGCCATTTTCCGTGACCCTTTTTGTCCTTTTCTTAAATAGGTACATACATGTGGTCGTGTCTTGACCTTCGTCTAGAATTGTTGTGTTGCAACTGCCTTGTCTTGTCTCTGCAAATCACCTTAAGGTTCCCGCAGATAGATTTGCAGACAGATTCGACATCGATGCCACGACGTATTCTCTTAGAGATTGTTCCAAAAATTGCTCTACAGATAATAAAATTTCTATGAAAAGCCTCATTGCGCCGTTGTCTCTCACTTATCTGCGGAGGCCTTTATGGTAGGTTGTGCTGAGAATGCAGAGAGCAGAATATCCGCCTTTGCACAAGTGGATAATGTATTCAATAATAGGTAGAGGGTAGCTACAGTAAGGATGGGTCTGTTTAGTATCTCTGAGGGATTCAATCCGGAAGGAAGTGATGCAACAGAGAACCAGAATGGTCGAAATAGCTCACAGAATAAGCAAGCTTTTCGTGTAGGTATAGAATCTATAAAATTATGGTCTAGAAAATACTTAACGACCTTTAAACAGATGAGAATAAGTTATAAAAAAAACTTATAAAACTCTTAAAAGCCTATTAAAAAAAGTTTGTATTGGTCAGGCTGTCGTAGGGTTCCGTACAGAGTTGGTTTGTTGGTAGGCATTATTTTTTTAGTTAGGTACATACTTTATTCAGGGCATGAAAGCGACGCAAAACGCGTCATACTGTACGAAATTACTTTTGTTTCTTTGTCACGTGAACATGTAACGTTTAATAACATTACGGGTTTTCTAGTGCACAGAAAGGCACAGATTTTGTATCATATAATAACAAGTACCTAAAAAAGAATAAGGAATTTAGTTTTCAGGGATATGTATACACTTGTTTCACTAAAATCCCCTAGATCAGTCCCCTAGAAGATTACACAGCACTCAATGTTCCACTACGATCCATAGGGGATCTCTAGGTAATAATAAGTGCTATTCCTTTATAGTCCCTTCTAAATAAAAAAGCCACTTACGAAATAACTATACGTTATACATTATAATTGAAAATCGGAATCTGATCCGGAATAACAATGACGTAAAGGCATATTATTTTACAGTTCAAATTAGTTAGTTTAGTATTACGTATTGTATATCCATTTTTTTTGTACTTGTACCTAAATGAAATTGTACAGTACCAACTGAAAACCTAATAAGGAAAGTCAGCGAGTAAAGACGGAGTGTTTACAAGACGGAACCCTAGAAACTTAACGCCCATCCTCTTAGACAAGAAATTCGAGTTGTAAAACACTTTTCTTTTTTTATTAAAGTAATAAATACCCTTTTTGGGCCGTAATAAAATTTAATTCGCGATCCGAACACCTTGTCATTGTACGAAATATCTGAGCTTCGGCGATCAAAGACACCTTTGTGTTTTAAATTGCCTATCAAGAAAGATTTTTTTTCCGTCGATATTGTACGTAGATTTCAGGAATGGATTTTTGTCACAATGGCAAGCGACCTTCTGGGCAGATTTTCATTTTCATGGTGTGTATGACAGTGGCCTATTTTCTCGGTAAAATCTCTTAGCAACTTTTATGATGGTTCGACGCAATTCGATTTATATCACTCTGATAAGCGTTTTTCAACCTAATTCAAAAAGGAGTAGGTTCTCAATTCGACTGTATATTTGTTACGCGATTACTCCGCCAATTATGGACCGATTCTGATGATTCTTTTATTATTTGAGCTAATGCTTCTCATGTGGTTCCATTTAAATTGATCAAGATCTGACGAGTAGATTAGTTTTGTCCTCCTATCCCTAATAATGCGTATTTTAATGGTACCTAGGTAATTAAAGTACCAAAACTAAAAAGAGAAAAATAAAAAAAACTTTACAACAAAAAAAATACTAAACGCTACAAAGCACAAAATAACTTTCTTTTCGAAAGTCGGTGTCTTAAACGAAAATCAATAGGTAAGTACTAAAGACACCGACTTCCGAAAACCACGTACGTATGTGAACGTACTTGCAATTGTAACGCAATGCGATACAGTTCGGCCGATTTGAACTTGACATTTTATTGAAAATACCAGCGCGATATCGCCTATCGCCACAATTTACTAAATATAAATTATAATACTAAAATGGACCACGTCATCAGGAAGTTATCTTACATTCATATTCTAAGTAATTTCCTCTACTCGAGTCAACCTCAACGTAGCCTCCTAAATGATCAGTTACAGCCTATCATATCAGTTACACATATGTTCATATATAATACATATTCATAATATAATACATGTTCATATATATAACAGTTACATATGATCAGTTACAGCCTATCTCCAGATGTATAACGCGAATACCGCTTTAAGAGGGTCCTTCGCGGTTAAGCTTGTTATTTTATCCAGGGCAATGTTTGAAAAAGAAGCAAAGCGAAAAGAGAGAGATAGTGAAAAATATCGTTCGAAAATTTCATAAAACTTGTTCCAGGAAATACGTGTTTTTAAATAAGCCTTACAAGTTTGTGAAATAAATGTTTGTCAATTAGAATCTCCATTACATATGCAAGGTTTCTATCAAGAGGTTTTCTTTACTTTTACAATAAAATTCATGAGTACATTATGAACGGCGCAAGTTAATGTAAAATTAGTGCAAAACAGCAGATTTTTGGAGGCTTATGTTTTTTTGCTTTCATAGAAACCTTGATATAGTGCACAAGATACAAAATAGTTAAAAAAAAAAACAAAGAAAGATATGTTACAATGGCATAATCAGGTAAAAACGTTTGTATGAAAAGTATGATGGGGTGGCCGCTCTTAATCTTTGCCTTATGAAAGTCTTAGGCTCTATGCACAATTGCACAGTGTAGAATAGAATAGAATATACTTTATTGTACACCATAAAAGTTATACATCTATTTTATAAGAAAAACTTAATTATACGGGTACAAAGGCGGTCTTATCGCTGACAGCGATATCTACCAGACAACCTTTGGGTGGACTGAAAGAACTTATAATGAGAAAGGGGGTAGTCTGTGGTGTACTGTACATTAAAACATAAATATATAAAAAACTATATTGTTACAATAAATACTATCCATAAAATAATAATCGCAACCCAAATCATTCGCTTATCACTGGAGCACAACACCACAACTCACTATCCTTATCTAAAGCCTTGTGTGACCCCTTAAACTTATTTATTCCCTTTGATTCAGGGTTGTTCCTTGACTGATTTCTGCGACAATATTTAGAAGGAGAAGTACAGAAGGTCTATAAAACACGTGAGGCGAACAGCTGCACGAAAATATAGACGCGTATCTTCAAACACCAGACGACAACATTGACAAATGGACTTTTACCATAATAGCTTGATACTTGTTTTGGCGTCGCCAATTGCATCGATCAATTAAATAGCATCTTTCACTACCACTGCTTCTATTAGTTTAGCTAGGCCCTAAAACAAAACAATTATCATATTATCAGCGAAAATGATGGTAGTAAAGTAAAAAATTATCGACAAGCGTTACTGAAATGATACGATGTCAGTAATTTTGGACTTTAATAAATTACGCTGCTGGAATGTCTGTTTGTCTAGAGTACAAGGTTCTGAGTAATCCGAAAGTAAGTATAGTTATCTCCGTCTATCATAAAAGTTATACATCTATTTTATAAGAAAAACTTAATTATACGGGTACAAAGGCGGTCTTATCGCTGACAGCGATATCTACCAGACAACCTTTGGGTGGACTGAAAGAACTTATAATGAGAAAGGGGGTAGTCTGTGGTGTACTGTACATTAAAACATAAATATATACAAAAATATATTGTTACAATAAATACTATCCATAAACTTAAATACACAAATACTTACATACATATATACTTAAATATATACATACACAATATTACATGTTAACAAATTCAGAGAAAGGAGGGACAAAAAATAATAATTAAAAATATATTTTGAATAATGATGAAAGAAATTAGATCCAGATATAAAAGCGTTAGGGAGAAAGGAAATGGTTTTTAACTAGGTTCTAGTGTAGTTCTATCGCAGACAAGGATTTCCTAAAGACCAAAATGTTTGGTTTTGACCTTGTGACATTTCGGTAGCGCATGTTATCATACACATTTTGGACTAATAGACAATATTAGGTAATCGCTCATCAAAGACATTATACGCATTTCTTACTAGTACTACGAAGTACATATAAGGTCTTTGTCGCTCATATAATTTTTAGGCTCTCTTTTGTCAAATCTGACAATTAAAAACAACCTTAAAAACCGACAAGTTAAAATATTATTTGACATTTTATACTCAGTGTTTATGTCCACCACACACTAAATACGAATAAAAGTGTCTACAACCTTATCATCTTCTACAAAACCCACAAAAAGAGCAGTATTACAATTCTCTGCCACAAACATAGCTGTACCCATAAACCTATCTAAAAAAGGGTTGACACATCCAAACAAAGACTTTATACGTTATTTACAAAAAACACGGCAAATGAGATTAGTCTAACTTTATGATATGTTGACAAGGGTCATTAAAAATAACGCGACGTGTACAGTTCACTGAACTTTTGGCATTTCAGTTCTACAAACAGCTGAAAAAAGTGTTAGCGTAAACCGCGGTGCAAAAAAATGAGAGAACTTTTGCAAACAGAAATTATAAGGTCAGTGACTTTAGTATTACCTGAATTCATTTTTACATTTTCTATTCACGTTTTCGTGTACCTAGGTATGTCTGCAGGTATATGTTTTATTGCACCGTTTGTAGACGTGGTTTATGACAAAGCGTTGGTTTAGAATGATTGTCAAACTAAGTCTGATGGCCAGGTTCGGTCGTTAACCTCGATTAAAGGCTAGATTTTAGTTAAGATAGTTGTGAGTCTGTGACAGTTTTAAATCTAGATTTAAAACCAAGCTTCGTTCTGCATAGACAATTAAGGTTTTATTAATACTGCAGAGGTTTAGGGATGCAAGTAGGTAGGATGGAAATTATTTCATAGTCATCTGTGATGGGTGGGATAGGATCGCATTCCAACGTATGTCCTTCAACTCCACTCCACCTCGAGTCATCAATTGAGTTATAGCTCGTGCTACAGGGTTTGTTTTCGGTGTCATAGTCACTGAGTCGGGTTGAAGTCGTTCAAACTGACATGGAATATGGGGCGTAGTGTATACCTTATGTGCTATTGAATTAGCCAAATACTCGAATTACTCGTATTACTCATTTACGTAGTGCAGCATTTAGCCTCAAGACTTATCCTCATACGCTTTTTTTGTGTTGTCAAACTGGCCGGTTACGTTTTTAAATTAGGCTGACAAAAACATACTTGAAAATTTCAGACAAGACGTCATTACAAGAGAAATTGTCATGGACAATTCATTTTTCTTTGGTGAATTTATAAGCTAAATTTGTATGTGTTATTAATCGCATTATTTATTTATTTTATTATTATGTATTGTCTTCTTGTGTGTGATCGTGTCATCCCGCGAAATAGCGTGGATCATGTAAGCGTATTTATCGAGTATACTGATACTAGTTATTAGAAGCCGGCTCCAGCTCCTCCGTACGGGCAGGGTGCTAGAGGCCTTTTGAGCCAGTTGACTTCATGATTCCGTACTTACATCGTGCGGGCAGCGGGTACACAAAGGCTCACGCGCCCGTGGGCCTTTGCGTACCTGTTTTTTTGACGCAATAGTAGATAGACATCTTTACCTGTTGGTCTACTGGTCGCCATCGCTACTGCTGAGCATGAGGTCCTAGGTTTGATTCCCAGATTGCGCAAAGTGTTATTGGGTTTTTCCATCTGGAATTTCTGATTAGTCGCTCGGAGTCTGGATTTATGATCGGTTGATGGCAATGCGCTCGCCCACTATTACATGGGATTTAAATATAACTGGCAAAATCTGGGTATACTATAGCTGTTTGCCGTTTTTTTTTGCTGTATGGCAACCTTCAAAAGGTGCCTGGACTTTGGGGTAAAGACCAGGTAGTATGCGATTTTTACCTCACTAAAACCACCCCAGTGATCACCATTAGCGCTTGGAAAGGGCCACTTTAACTCTTAAAAGACACACTTTTTAAGAGTGCAACGCTTGTTTGGGCACGTTCTTAAGCAGACTGAGAACCGTCTGCCCTGAGTCTCGCTGTGCACGACAGCACTTGATCACTGTGCCAGCTGCACCTTTGCTTAACCCTTCGGCGAATATAGGCATGATGTTATGCATGCATTTGCATATCGTTACAAAATATTACACAGAGTCATAGCAGCAAAATCACGCTTCTGCATTGTCTAAATAATTAAGATTAATGTTTCGGAATTCGTGTGTTCGGCAAATCCTGACAAATGGCGTGCTTGACGTATAACTAGTGTGTAGCGATAAATGCAACATGTGTACAACGAAGGTGACGCAGTAGGTTTACCAAACACCGGAATTATTACTTAATCTTCATCATATTAATAGCAGTCCAATGCTGAACGAAATTTTTTGTCCAGGACTGCTGTGTGCTTGGGGTTGAAATCTTCTTCATCTTGCTAATTGCAAGCCATTCAGCTCGATTCTCGCTTACTCTCACCCTGCTGCCGTCAGCTCTCAACTCTGATTTTAGAACTCTCATCTGAACCTTGATCATTTATTTTTATTTTATTAATATTAGGAAAAGTTACAGCTAATGAAATAAATACGCAGAAACAACATGCAAAAAACGGTCAATTAAAAGTTTTTACACATATAAAAATTTGCTTAATATACATGTCATGCAGCGAGAGTTTAAAATAAAAAAGATATGACTCAATGCCCAACAAATACAAAATAAAAGAAACAGAAAAAGAATTCTACATATCAAAGAAACGCTTCTTTACATTCTTGATCTTAGTATGGAACAAATCTAGATCAACATCCCGACCCACCATATTAAATCATAATGATTTGTTTGGCATGCCTCAACACCGTTGGTACTAGCAACAACCTCTTACCTACATTATTATCAGTATTGGATTAATGAATCAAAATCTTAATACCGTTCATGGTCTAGTGCAAGCAATCAACCTGCGTAGCCTTTTCGGTTAGACCATGTCTATGCCCCATGGACCTAATCAATTGTGATGGCCTATCAAACCTCCACAATGCAGTCGGTTAGTAAGACCTTTCAGTGTCTACCTAAAGTTAAAACTATTGCAAAATATACCACCAACTTATATAAACTACAATTTTCAGTAAAACAACATTCCTAATCTACTGCTTCTCTCCTACAAGGCAAACCAATTCGATCAATACACAAATCAACATTAACTAGGGATGTTTGTCGGCAATCGGCAACCGCTTTTAAACGCCGCCATTGTTATTGTCAATAGACCCTGATGAATGCACGGGTGACACTACAGAATGAAGGACTTGCTACCCTTTCGGTTGGTATGTGGTGGATTAACTTTTGTAAAAAAATTAAAGTTTTAGTTTTTTTTTTATTATTGATTAGCAAGTATGACCTCTATCTCGCCTGATGGTAAGCGATGATGTGGTAGACGGTGAAGCACGCTTGCCTAGAAGTGACCTATTCACTCTTGACTTAGGTTGTAGTTATCAGGCAACACAGACATCTATAGGGTTCAGTTTTTTAAAGCGGTGAAATGTAGTTGAATATAGGTACACCTGTCTGACGTATATATAACGTAGATAAATTTGACGCCTAAGTACCGTTATTTTTACTTCTACCTGAGAGCCATTCATCAAAGTTATTTCAAAAAATTCTGATAATATCCTAGCTTGTTATACCTTGTTGTATAGCTAGTGAAACGTAGATATTTTTAAACACATCTGCAGCAAGACTTTCATAGACATTTTTTAAATATTACTTAAAGAATAAATATTTTTTATGAATTTATTTCAAAACTATCAATCGTCTACTACGACCCAGTTGGTTCAGTAGTCTGCAATTTTAGTGATGAGAATAATAAAGCAACTTATCTTCTACACAAAAATCGTAGACACAAATAAATTATAGGCGAAAAACCTAATCAAAAAAAAGTTTAATAGACAAAAAATCGGCAATTTCTAAAAACATATTTCTATCTCCAATATCATGAAAACAGTTAAGTTTGGGGTACGGTGTTTCATAGTCCAATCAGTGAGGAATGATGTAAACTACAACCTCTTAAAGGATGTAGGGGTGACTTAACCTGTAGCCCTGTATAAATACTGTATTTTTTATTTTAAAAATATTGGAAAACAGAAGAATGAGAAGCCACCAAAGTCAGCTTTTTTAACCCCCGACGGAAAAAGAGGGGTGTTATAAGTTTGAGGTGTGTTACTGTGTATCTGTGTATCTGTGTGTCTGTGTATCTGTGTATCTGTGTATCTGTGTATCGGTGTATCTGTGTATCTGTGTGTCTGTCTGTGGCGTCATAGCGCCTCAACGGATGAACCGATTTTGATTTAGTTTTTTTTGTTTGAAAGGTGATTGTATCGAGAGTGTTCTTAGCTATGTTTGAATAAAATCGGTTCAGCGGTTCAAAAGTTATGCGCGTTTTACTGTTTAGATCATGATGTTTTCGCAAGATAAATGTGTCGGGGGTTTTTTAAATTTTGAAATTTTACTTGTTAATAAGATTTGTTTCGTAGTTTTTTTTTTTTAACTTCCCATTAACCTATGAACTTGAAATTTGGTGATAATCTTTATTATTATGTTACGCATATTTTACTAACAATTACCAATAATATTGATAAATCTGATTTTTCTTTGAAATTTAAATTCTACTAAATTTTACTACTACATTTGGTACAAACCCTAAATGTGCGAAGTTCGACACGCACTTGGCCGGTTTTTTACCCGACTGCCGAAGGAGGGTAATGTGTTTATCAGTCTATGTATGTATGTAAGTATGTATGTATGTTTGTTCCTATGTGGCGTTCTAGAGACCAAATGCGTTGGCCGATTTTGATGATTCATACGTCAATCGATTCGTCTTAACCCTGCGAGTGTCACTGGCTATATTAAAATTGAAAAAAGAAAATGGCGTATTTTGGGCGCCATATTGTGGGGGACACAATTTTTTTTTTCTTCCAAACCCATCATGTGGGGTATCAAAATAAAGGATTTTAAGAGGTGATTTCAAAAATATATAACACTTATATGTTAAAATGTACCTAAATCTAAATTAAAATAACTAAAAAATTATAAATAAAAAAAGTTAATTCAAAAAATCAAATAACCCGACTGCTTAAAAAGCGAACTAAAAAGAGGTAAACAAGAAGAAAATCAGTCGGGTTTTTTGATTTTTTGAATTAACTTTTTTTTTCACCTGTGGGGTTGGACAGAAGCGTACTAATAGAATCTCTATACAATCCGTATGTATACTCGTATATGTACCTATTACAGAATTCCTGATGGAAAAAACGTAATAAAACTGGGCCGAACTTCGGGGTCAATCAGGAAATTCCTCGTAGTTAACCGGAGTCTGCACATTAGTTCCCGGTTAATTGCAATAAACTTGCCCCTTATAACATAGAACTTATAAGATAACTGGTAAATAGTGGATGTAAGCACACCTCTGCATTTTGTATTGGGTTATACAGAATATAATCTATACTTCTATACTAATAATATAAAGATGAAAGATTTGTATGTTTGTATGTAACGTGAAGTAGTATGAACGAGAAGGTTGTTCATTTACATGGAACGACGAAGTTTTGAAAATATGACTACGCCTTACCGTTTCACCCTAAATAAACAAACTGTTTAAATCAATAGGTACCATCACCTACTATGGGTAGCCAATTCCCTATTGGTCACATAATGGTCTCGTATTTATCCAAGAAAAACCTTTTAAAAATATTACTTATCTATACTTATATTATAAAGAGGAAACATTCGTATTTTTGTATGTAACGAATAAACTTTAAAACTACTGTATCGATTTCAAAAATTCTGTCATCGTTGGGAAGCTACACTATCCCCGGGTGACATAAGCTACTACTCTTTATCCATGTATTCCCACGGAAACGGGACCCACGCGGGTGAAACCGCGAGGCGTCCCCTAGTACAGAATATTTTGACTTCGTCCCTGTGCCTACGTGTGTGTGTTCTGTGTGTTTGTGCCTGTTTTGCTTTTGTATTATATGAGGGATAACATGTCTACTTTTGCCATACTTTCGTATATTTAGTCGTCGTCATGATAGTTGAAATCAAAGTGTTTTTTTCATTGAAACAATTACTCACATTACAACATTAGAATTGGAAAGGAGTCGGTCAGCTAGTCAGACAGGTAAATCTAATAGCTTGTTCCAAAACATCGAACCACGATCAAGAAATTCCTAAGAAACGCTCCTCATTGCTCCTGTATCCATGATCTGATCTATTAAAGACGACCTATCTGTAACTGGGTCAGAACATAACACCTTTACCCACCCTCTCACTCAAAGGGAAGTTATGTCCTACACTTCTGTTGTCCCTGCCTATTGCGAACACGGCACAATTCCATCAATTCACGAACGAACAGTAAGCGCCGTCCGTCAGCTTGTTTGTGCTGTGAATTGCTTTTAAACGTTACCCGTACGATCGTTACCTATACCAATGTTACCCGCATGAACGCTGTTATTCTGTGAACGTTGCGTGTGTCCAGTGGCGTAACTTCGGGATGGAGGCACTGGTGCAAAAGGAAAAACGGGGGCCCCGTCGCTTTTTTTTGTATCCAAACTCGTGTCGACTAAATAATCTAACGTGTTCATTCAGATATTTTGGTGTTGGTGCAAAGGTTAGGAAAGTCGAAAGAATATGTTCACACCCAGACTAGGGTACGTTAGATCATCTTTTGTGTTAAAAATATTATAAGATAAACCCCTGTCAGTGGGACCCTAAACCTGAGCTTATTCTTGGGCTCGTATTGTTACGTCTATCGACACTGCCATTGCTGAGTGGGGCCCCACTACCCTCGGCACTCTAGCGATTACGCTACTGCGTATGACTACGTGTTTGGTGTGTGTATGAGACGCAAATGAGAATCGTTTGCCGGGGAATAATGAGCATCTATGCTGGGAACAGTGATTGTTCTACATACTGCGTAAGTGCGTAGTTACGCTTAGAAAATAGAAAGATATTCACTATGCAAAACTGTGTTTTATTGAGAATCGAATAGGTTTTTTTCAGATTGGAATGAACATCGAATTATCTAGGGTACTGGGAATATAATACTGATAGTTTGGAATAATTTTCAGACATTTAGGCTTTAATTACTGTCATTAATAAATATTCATTTCATAACATTATGTACTGATTCTTTTGGGTACTCTCTGAAGTATAAATAATGATCATCCATCTACGGAGTGATTGTGGCTGACGAGGTTTAGTTAACCTTCAAAATCCAACTTTTGCTGCTAAGGCATAATCCCTAAAAACAACATGGCAGCAGAAAATTCAGATAACAATATTGGATAGTGCTATCTGATTTTTTCAAAACACTTAATAAAAACAGGCCAAGTGCGAGTAGGACTCGCGCACTAAGGTTTCCGTACCACTATCGCAAATGACGGCAGAAATATCACTTTTGTTGATGGGAGCCTCATTTAAATGTTTATTTTATTTTGTTTTTCGTATTTTTTGTTAGAGCGGCAACAGAAGTGTGACATCTGTGAAAATTTCAAGTGCCCATATATCACGGTTCATGAGATACAGCCTGGTGACAGACAGACAAACAGCGGAGTCTTAGTAATAGATACCCGTTTTTATCCTTTGGGTACGGAACCCTAAAAAGTTTACTACACACATACCTACAGTAATTATTTTAAAACCAAATTCTTGAATACTACGATAAAACTGAATTCGGAATTGAGGAACAAAGCGAGCGATTTCATTAACTATTGGAAAGCGATTCAATATCGATACAATTGAAAAGTTTGAGAATAATTAATGATCTATTTACGTACAGTTGGAAAATAGGTATCTTTTTTGCTAAAGGCCTATTTTGTAAAGATGTAGAAGTGAAATAGAATTAAATGCGGAATTGGCATAGAATAAGCATCAATCAATCCACTGCAACTTGTATTTACTTGTATTGAATTACCTATCCCTATTATCACTGCAGGGACTCTGATTTTCTCAGTGTGAGAAAAAGTAGGCGGTAACTGCTGGAAAAAGACTTCTCCAATCGCTCGTCATTTGTCTCGATTTCCGGCAGCACCCATCTCCAGTTGCTACTAGCCACACTGCGAAGATCGTCGCTCCACCTTGCCTGAGGGCGTCCTATCTCACGATTACCCACTCCTGGTCTGCTCTCAAGAATATGATCAAAATAAATAATAGCTTGTTTCTGTGGAAAAAAGGCCTCAAGTCGTATAAATTCTAATCAGAATGTCTTATATTGGATAACTACCTACGCAAATAAGGAACTTCTAAAAGCGATTTTAATATAATGTAATATTGAGTTTATCCAAACTAATATTATAAATGCGAAAGTAACTCTGTCTGTCTGTCTTTCTTTCTGTCTGTCTGTCTGTCTGTCTGTCTGTCTGTCTTTGCTTCACGCCTAAACTACTGAACCGATTTGTGTGAAATTTGGTACAGACATAGTTTGGAACTTGAGAATGGACATAGGATAGTTTTTATTACAAAAAATAAAATATAAAATAAAATTTATTCCGGACATACAGCGCCATCTATTGGTCAAGAGTCGGCATCAGAAGTCACTATTCCACGCGAACGTAGTCGCGGGCAAAAGCTAGTAAAAAATATGGAAGTGTGGATGTGTGAGCTGTGGGCGCTCACACATCCACACTTCCATATTTTTTATATTATAAATGCGAAAATAACTCTTTCTGTCTGTTTGATAAGTTTTGTCTTATAACCCACTGAACCATTTTTAACGAATTTTGGTACAGGAAAGTTACCTTGCACACGATACTTTTCATACCGGAAGATTTTTCCGTTGGGATAATTGCCGACTTTCACGCGAATGAAGCTAATGGAAGAAGCTAGGAAGGTAATAATACCAGCTTGTTAATAGTAGGGCAAAGGCCTGAAATCTTATAAATTCAAACCAAAACTTTATTTTATTATCTAGCTACGCAAATAAGCAACATCAAAAATCAATCCACGTATTGGTCGTCCAGCGGCGAGATGTGCAGATGAAATTGTTGCCATTGCGGGTAGAACCTGGATGAGGTTGGCACGGGAACGTGGTGATTGGTACCAGAAGAGAGAGGCCTAAGCTCAGCAGTGGGCGAAGTCGGGCTGTGGATGATGATGATGATGAAAATCAATCCTAAATTATATTTAATATTGAGTTTATAAATAGACTCATCTACATATGTCATAACGTTAAACATGAACCTTTGAAACCACTTCAAACATAGAGAAAATCTCAATAAAACCGATTCCCCGTTGCGTAAGTATTATTAGGCAGAATACCCATTATTGCCTCAAACCATTGAACCAAATACCACACAATTAACTGAACCGTTTACGGTTTTAATGAAGTCTTCCGAAACACCGGTATTTATTGGAAACGAGGGAAACGTTATAACGGTTTTTGGCATAATATTAAACTTTAGACGGTATAATGTGCAATTTAACTTTTTCGAAGTGCCCGAAGTGCCGCAAAGCTTAGTGAAAGGACGATTTATATGATTACTTCTGTCTTCCATTGGTAAAATGGTTTGATTTTCAAATGTATATGCATGGAATTAGTATAACACATACTAATACATACTAATTCCATGCTCATATGAGAAGTTTTGTGTTGATAGGCACTTTTGTTATTTTTAGAGCGAGTTCGGGATTGGTAATTCTTTACAAAAATAACGATTCTTGAATCGATTTGAATTGAAATAAAAATAATCAATCCACTAAAAATTGAGTCAAAAAAGTTTTTTTTTCGATTTGCTTTTTGAGTTTTTATTTTCAATACAAATTTAAATCCAATTACCGAAAACAATACGAAAACCGTAATAATAATCGACCTTTTAACATTTTTAACAAATTAAAGTTGTTATTACAACTAAATAAAAGTATCAGGTAAATAAAAAGACATTTATTTGGGTTACATTAAAAAGTTTTCAATGAAACTGAAAAAAAAAACATTTCTTTATTTGTTTGTTTAGTGCATTCAATGAATCAACTAATTGTAAATAATATTTTGGTTCATATATTAAAACAGAAAATCTAATCTTGATTTTCTAAGGTAAAAAAAATATCGATTCACTGGACTGATTCAGTACCAGAAAACGAAAACGATTTGATCCGATTACATCGATTTCGATTTAAGAAATCGATTTTATCGGTCCTGAAAATCGATTGATAGATTGATCGCCATCCCTAGGGCGAGTTCGAATTTCAAATGTTTGAATAGACTTTGATTTTGAAAGAAGGAAATTGTACGATTTGTTTGCGGTTTTTAGAGTTCCGTACCCAAAGGGTAAAAATAAGATATAACTAAGACTCCGCGGTCCGTCTGTCTGTCTGTCACCAGGCTGTATCTCATGAACCGTGATAGCTCGACAGATGAAATTTTCACAGATGATGTATTTCTGTTGCCGCTATAACAACAAATTGGGCGCACATACAACAAACTTTTTTTTGCCGTTTTTTTGCGATAATGGTACGGAACCCTTCGTGCGCAAATCCGACTCGCACTTGGCCGGTTTTTTTATTTTTGGTTAGAATATCAAACATTTAGGTATCACGTATTTACGTAGTATGCTAACAAGCGGTTGAATTGAATTTAAACTAGGTTGATGGCTTCAATCAGAAAAAAACGGGGCAGAAAGCTATTCTATTTCGCCCTAATAATTAAAGCTAAAATTATTTTATTTTAATCAACTAAATGTTACTAATATTATACTGGAACTTTTTTAATAAATATCGTCTCGTTGGATGTAAGGATTTTGACGAAAGATTAAGAAATAATACGTGCTTATAGTGGGCGAATTGGCAACTTGCCAAAGCTAGTTAATATCTAAATGAAACGCCAATCCACAGAAAAACCTGACCAAAAAAGAACGTCCAATCCAGCAAAAACCTCTAAAACTCAGTCTTTACTGCCCATTCCCCAATCTGTCCCCCAAGACGAATGGCCGCCATATTTGGCCAAAAATATTTCGAGATAAGACAAGAGTGAACGGTCCTAATACACATTACATGGTTGCCTGGACAAGGCCAATTCGACCCTATTCATACGTATTTAAAATTTGCACGCTTAAGTTCACCCCTTCTTCCGTATCCTATACGATTGTGAGCCAAAGATTACGCCGGGATCCAGATAGGTCCCTTAATATTTTATGAAGAAATATTGGAGGTTAGGTTGTGGTACAAGGTGTGGGAGTTAGTGACTTACAGAAAGGACTGGCCCGCAATGACAGAGGACTGACGTGTGTCGAAAAGGGGGAGGGGGGCCTTTGCATAGCTGATGGCTATAACTAGCTAATTAGATTAAACTTAATATTACCCTTATCCTTGTATAATATGTTGCACCAAACCCAAATAAATTAAAATAAGGGAAAAACATTATGACTTTTACTCTTGGCGCATTGGACCCCTAATAGGTATTACCTATGATGACTTATAAAATGAAAAAAAACCAGGTCAAAGCCAAAATTAGGCAAACACTACAAAATTGCTTCAGGACAATCTTTTTCTTACATACATACTGTGTTTTTTAAAACAAAATGTATACCTACATACACCCGCACAGGTTGCATGTATACCGCGACCGTTTTAATTAAAAACAAATGAAAATCGAAAAATATTAATCACGAAAATAAAGTCCGGTTTCACATATTTGTTTTAATTAACCCGAAACGGGAACGTGTAAAAGAGATTTATTTACCAAAACATGGTAAAAACAGAACACGATTTTTCATTTGCTTATCGGTATTCAATCACAAATATAAGGAATCAAATAAAGTTTGTATTTATATATTGAAATTAATGTTTGATAGGCAAAACATTAAGGGTGTAGCCTTAAAGTTTGTATGCTGACGCGCCCTTAAGGCGCAGATGGGGTATCTGCGCCTCAGTGGCTGATTTTAAAGTGAAAATCACGTGTAAACGGCTGGTCGTAATTTTCTTAATAATTTGATCAAAGAAGCGTTAGAGTTTTATTCGTAAAAAAATAGTGTGATTAATTTGTAAAGTTATGTCTAACACGGACAATAACACAACAAGCGCACCAAAACCGCCAGGCATATTTGAATGAAATTGACAATATCTCAAATACATTTATTTATCTACATTTTGATATAAGGCTTTTTAACCGACTTCAAAAAAAGGAGGAGGTTCTCAATTCGACTGTACTTTTTTTTTTTTTTTATGTGTGTTACCTCAGAACTTGTTACTGGGTGAACCGATTTTGATGATTCTTTTTTTTATTTGAAAGCTGGTGTATGTCATGTGGTCCCATTTAATTTTCATCAAGATCTGATCAAGAACTTCGGAGATACACATCAGAACTCTTCAATAAATGACGGCAAATCACTCGGGATAGCTGCAATCGCATTTATGTTTATTGTTTACACCATTTCATAACATAACATCACACTAGTACGCTCTAAAGGGGTACGCAGGTGTAAACAGTTCACCTTGGTATACCCTTATTCGACCGAATTTGTTTAAGTTTAATGTTATTGGGTAAATCTATTCTGGTTTCACTTTGGGCATTATTGGTACCTAGACTATATAAACTGTGTAGCACAACTAAAAAGTGAAAAATAAAAAATCTTTTTACAAAAAGATACAAAAAAAAAAAAAAAAAATCGGAAGTCGGTGTCAAAAAATGAAGAAAATAAAACAAGAACACCGACTTCCGAAATTGAAGTTATTTTTCACTTTTTTGTTTTTTTATTTGGAAGTCGGTTGTAGTTTTTGTAAAAAGATTTTTTTGCAAACCTTTTAACCTAGGCGTTACTGAGGAGTATGCTTTAGAAAGTTACCGTTTTACGGCACTAAAGCGTATGTAGGCCCTTAAGCACGGCCGCACCCTCACGCCCGCCAACCGACAGTGGACGTAGGAACGCGAGAGCGTACGTCACGCTCGCGAAACGCTCGTACAATAATTTTACTTTTGCCTGCTTGTACCCTAAAACTGTGTTTATTTAATTAAATTATATACCTTTTCACTGTTGACGTGCGTGAGATCTTATTCAAAGACCTAACACACCCTGAGAAGAAGAACATTACTACAAGGGTAAATTTCTCCAATAAAACTAAACGCAATCTGTGAGGTACAGTGCGTCCCACGAAAGATGAGACTTGAAACACCACGTGGTTTGACTTGCGCAGTAGACGATTTATAGGTCTCATTAGCGGTATGAGGTCTGAGTGCGGAAAGGGACCGGGCGTCATGGGGGCGGCGGACAGAGCGCGGGAGGCGCGGTCAGGTCTCATCTTTCGTGGCACGCACTGTAATTGCCGTATTTCTAAAGAACGTTCGTATCAATCGCAAACTGTCAAAGTCACCCCAAATTTGACAAGACATATTTTGACAAGTTTTTGACATTGATTGTCGCCGAGATGATATTTTGACTAGAATGTGAACGTTTCCAAGGTACGAGAATTGGCTTTCTACACATCTTGAAAGCGTTCAACAGCTATCAGTACCATAATTACTGTTGAATATAGACACTGACGGTTTTTTAACAAAGTTTAAAGTACTACAAGAACCTTTGGATGATTGAAAGTCATTATCATGTGACAGTTATAAAATAGTACAAAAAGATGAAATGATAATGTAAATGATAGCTTGATCTCTGTGACATTTTTTATGTCAAACTGACGTGTACGTTATTGTTAGCCTGTCAAGCGCTATTGTTACTGTATTGATACTGACAGCTGCCGCAGAGATCAAGCTATAGGTTACACTAGTCGAAAATTGTTCCAGACAAAAGTAGTCTGGCGATTACTCCACTGTTTGACAGTTACCGTTCATAATAAAAAACTAAATCAATTTGTCTCATCATTATCTAGCCGTGTATGGAAACAGAAAAGTAAAAAAATACAATATTTGAAAGTGATGAGCGTCGACAGTTCCATATTTCAACACTAATTTTAACGCATCTTTGGGCGGAAATAAATACCATAAGAAGAAGGAAAATTGGAAAACGGCCTCCATAAAGGGAGAGATGAGTAATTCAACAATGCAAATAATTTTATTTTGAAAATATACATTTAGAAGTTTTTTCATTATAACTAGACTCCCAAAGTTCTGTTCATAAAATTTTGCGCGCTCGTTTTCGTCCCAAAATATCATCCATTTCGCTACAAATTTGCAAAAGTGCTAATTCGTACGAGAACTAGCTTCTTACTGCGCATCACAGCATCAATCTCTTTCGCACGTGTTGTCGGATTAGACAGCATGCATTTTAACCCCGCGCACAAAATAGTTCGTGCCGTTGACTAGGGGAACCTTAAAGGACATCTTAGTCTTCAAAGTCGTTTAAAAACAATATGCCGACGTCACTTTAAATTTCAGCTACTCGCTAAAACATCCTTGTAACCCTCTAAGATGATTACTTTCAGTTTTACTGGCGAAATTGACCCAAGTTCTGTGAAAAAAATGCGGATACCTACTTGACAAAAACAACTCAAAGAAGTTCTATTTTAAGACTTCCAAACAAAAATGTAAAATAATTATTTGGTAGTTTGGTACTTCTAATGGCTTTTATTTTCTAACAAAATCTTATAAAACTTTGAAACAAGGTAATTAATATTCATAATGTGCTTGTGTTTAAGGTCAATTTTACATTGAAACTTTTTATATCGATAAAACGCTTCAGGCAACAATAGCCTTTGTAAGTTCGAAGTTTTGGTCATTAATGGGCTGTAAAAACTTTAATTTCAGATTTTTTTGGAACCCTTTTATTTTCGTTTGGGTCTGGGTACGTCAATTTTGTTTTTAATTGATATTGCAGACATTACAATATCTATTAAAATGTAATTTTATTTTATACTCACTGACCCCCGCGGCTTCGCCCACGTCAACTGGTTATCTACCTACCTACCCTACAAACAAACAAACAACTTCAGCTTTATCTTCTTCGTCGTATTGATGATTCCTTAATTATATACGTTTTGACCAGAATTCAGCCACGGCAACAGCGTTTTCATTTGCCTCACAAAGGTCCTTCAGGGTGCAGGTGTTGTTGCACAGAGAGCACGATAGGAGGTGGGGCATTGTTTGGCACGTAGCTCCGCAATCGCACTGCGGGTCACTGGAGTACCCCCATCTAACTAAGTTGTGCCTGCAGCGACCAACTTGGCTATTAGTATAGTAGATGTTGATAAAACCTCTTCGCAAATGAACAAATTTGATTACCATAAAAAAAGGTTATAGTGAGTCAATCTTAAAAGACTTTTTTTAGAACTTATAAATAGGAACAATGCCATTATACATGATATTTGCGTAACTTAAACCGTTTACGCAGCCCACGCAACGGAAGCTCTTAAAAATGATATTTTTGCAACATTTTTCATTTATGCTCCACTCCTATTGGTCGTAGCGTGATGTTATATAGCCTATAACCTACCTCAATAAATGGACTATCCAACACAAAAAGAATTTGTCAATTCCAATCAGTAGTTTCTGAGATTAGCGCGTTCAAACAAACAAACAAACTCTTCAGCTTTATAATATTAGTATAGATAGATAGTTCGAGAAGTTAATGGTTTGAAAATAAAAGGCGATCCTAGGTTTGAATTTTCTTGTATCCGGATTCAGGATCACCACCGGTCGTCACGTATTTGGGACACTCCTGTTCTACCTAGAACAGGAGAGTCCCAAATATTATAATCATCGGTTTAACCCAGATAAGTTTTTTTTTTTTTATTTATTTCAAAAAATTGACAGCATAGTTACAGACAAAGTTACAACATACAGAATTAGTATCTTAGGAATAGGTCCCCTGGCTCCCAAACTAGGTATACCTGTGACTTGGGAGTCAGTGTTCCTCCATTATGAACCTCCAGATGTAGGGTTAATTTGATTTGCATTGTTAAGAAAAACAAACATTTGTGCAAAATTTCAGCTCAAGCGAACACCGGAAAATAGGTTGACTGTAACTTTACAAAATTAAATTTCACACAGGTACCGGGATAGTGAAACTAAATAAAGGATTGTAAAAATAACGAATGAGCTCTTTCATTTATCTTTGCAGAAAACGCCAGAATAAAGCAATTTAATTATTTTTAATATTGTTTAAATTAAAAATAAAAAGCTTTTAATGGACTTAAAAGAGCGAAATGTAATATCACTTGTAAATACATATCCAATGAGTCCAAACACGATGGTGCTATCTTATCTGCTTGAGGAGTTGCAATGGCCACCTTCCGGCTGCAACAAGAGACCAGCTCCATAGTACCATCTTATTTTAATGTTGCCAACGTTACATAAGTACGCCAAGTATCAGTTCAATCGGATGCCAGGACGTACTTGAAAAATCGATTACTTGTTGCAACAATAAAGCTTGTAATAGTACATTGTAACCCAAGGGATGAAAGTAACTTATTTAGTCCTGAGACGGTGTTTGCCCAATAGTTCAAGGGACTAAATAAGTCTTTAACCCAAGATAAATACTGTGCTTTTCATTACGAATACAAGGCAAGTAAAAATAAAAATATGAATTAGCTAAAAAAAAAAAAATTGTGAATTTTATTTTACATAAATTAACAACTTTGGTGAGATATTTATTTAAAGTTGATGGTAAATATAGAACAATTACTTATAGTTAGTGAAAGGTTTTTCCGGGTATGTTGGAAACGTCTGACAGCTGTCAGTTGAAAACGATTCTCCCTAGGGCTGAAAAGTAAAACTTTAAACCCGCTTCTCAGGCAACTTCAAACCTGCTTTCCGAGTATGGGTAATCGAAAAAAATATACACACTCAAAGCGGTTGTTAAGGGCAACATTGGAATGAATATTATATTAGCTAAATCGGGTTAGACTACAAGCTGACCTCAATATAGTAGGGCAAAGGCTAGGCATATTGATTAATTCTAATAATATATTCGACGATACATTTTCTCTGCCCGCTCCCTCTCATTACTTACACCACCACATTCGTTATCCCCCAGCGATGTCCACTGATTGAACTTAATAAATAGATATCCAAGAGTAAATACGCACTCTTCTCTTATTTACGATAAAAACGAACACAATGAAATTACCGGCCGGCTTTGTTAGGTAACCGCTCCGTTTTAGGTACAATACGCTTGGGTCGGGTCTGTTTATTGTTTGGTCTTTGGTCATAGAGTATTTTATTTTTTCGTGTGGAGACTGGTCACTTCTTGTGAAGTACCAGTTTGTATATATGCATACATCAACTCAGGCCCTTTTCCCGGGGTAGGCAGAAACTACAGAACGCTACCTGCTACGATCCTTACATACTTCTTTAGCTTCATTTACGTTCATACATCTAATCATACACGCACGCCACTGGCTGATGAAACGGAATAAATAAATAAATCACTGCTGTACAATGCAGTAATAAAACCCATATGGACTTACGGCATCCTACTTTGCGGGGTTTCCAGCGACAGCAATATAACATGTCTGCAAAGAGCACAAAATACAATTTTGCGGACAATTGTAAACGCACCCTGGTTTACTCGCAGTGACGAGATACATGAATACCTCAACCATAAAGGAGGAAATCAAAGAACACACAAGAAGTTACGCCGAACGCTTAGCGATTCACTCAAATCCCTTGGCTATTAAATTACTTGACACCTTCCAAGCCGTTAGACGACTTAAACGGAAGCAAATCTCGCTTATATAATGGTTGGTTGAGGCGATGGCCTCCAAAACCCAAAGTCCTGTTGAAATACAACCGAATTGATTATAGTCGCTACCGACAGATGGCAGTTTGAAGAGAAAAAGAAAAAAATACACGCACGCCAGTAATGATTACTGCGCACCTGGCCATACTGAAGAACATCACCAATAAGGTTCGTGTGATAAAATATGATACATGATCTTTATTCCGGCAATCCTACTAATATTTATAATGACTATAGGTATGTTTGAATTATCTACGTTCACAAAATGGTGAAGGAAAACATCGCAAAGAAACCGGCACGTCCTAGAACCAAACAATTGAAGACATGTGACATTCAACAACCCGCACTGGGCCCGCGTAGTGGATTACGGCCCATTCCCTCTCAAAGAGAGGAGGCTTGTGTCCCAGCAGTGGGCACATTAAAAGGCTGATGATGATGATGATGTTTGTATTTATCATACCGATCACACCTTAAAATGGCAGAACAGGTTTGAATGAAATTTTAAAGGCGTATAGGCTTGGATTAGTACATGGGGTAATTGTTATTCCGGTAGCACAAGTAAGTTCCCCGTGAAGCCGCCAAAAATAAATAGCAGGTTGCTAGGAGAGTTTGGTGTTTCCATGTCGACAAATCTAAGAAGAAATACAGAAACAAACTCAGAGGTCAAAGACTGACAATTACTTGTACATAATGGTCAAATCATGTGAGAATCATATACTATAGATGAATGTGTCAGGTGGTCTCTTGAAGAGATAAAGGATAATGAGCATTTGTATTTTTATATGTGCTAAAGTTCTGATTTCTGCTAGAAGCCATGTTCAGTACGTATTAAAGAATGAAGTATTAAATTCATATAAATGCGAAGGAGAATGCCCATTTTCTAAGGGAACTTGTGCCCCTTCGAAAAAATGGTTTTTACTTGATGATTTTATTTTTTTATTTTTTATTTGTGATGGGTTTGCTCTTGACTTTTGTCTAGGTCATAGGTGACAGAGACAGAGTCGACGATGGAGTGAGCTTACCCAGAAGAAGCCTGTTTACTCTAACTTTGAAGAGATTCGGATTGAATGCGTTCGGAAACACAGACGCAGGCAGTGAGTTCCATTCATTCGCTGTGCGCATTATGAAGGATGTTTGGAAGCGCTTGGTGCGAATTGGTGGGATGGCAACAAGGTAAGGATTATAACTTGCAGTGCGTCTAGATGTCCGATGGTAGAAGGTTGGTTTGGTTGTATATTGTAGAAAAAACACATTATATACACAATTAGAAAAAAAAAAATATTTTTCAGGGTTCTCGAGATATGACGATGTTTCTGTTCTTGAAATGAACCCTTATTACAATGCAATAAGGTGCATACAAAAGGACACAGATGGAAAAAATCACAAAATATAAATCCTATTTTTGGATAATATTGAAATCGCAGACACGATACCTCCATAAGGGGCCTGTGTAAGGGCAATCTCCTTTCTGCTTAAAAGTAGGTCGATTTATTGTTTAACTAGCCTGAAGGCATTGGCATTTACTGAAAAACAAGGGTAATTTTACCGGCCGTAATTAAAAGCGAATCCTTCCTTATATTTTCTAAGAAAACGGTGGAAAAAGGAAACCTCGGCGATTTCATCCAGGAAATGTCTACGCGTTCTGGAAACAATGGATTTAATCATGAAGAAATAAAGGAGGAAAACTTGTACTTCCTTCCTTGGTAAACAATATTATTGAGTGCCGTTACAGGTAATCCATACTAATCCACCAGTGTTATAAATGCAAAAGTAACTCTGTCTGTCTGTTACAGTTGTACTATATCACGACGGCGAGTTTGTCTTAGTCGTGTGTGTAGATGCACATGCACATTGTTTCTGTGTGCGTAAGCGATACTGAGCGCTCCTGAGTTTAAGCACAGAGAAGAAATGTGCAGGTGCACACACGAGTACCCGACTTGTGTCTTGTGCGCCGTCGTAAGATAGAACAACTGTACAGTACAACTATTTTCTTAATATCCCTCGGCAAAGTTCGAATTTCGTCAGTTGTCGGATTTCTATCAGACTTCCAAGTTGATTAAGAGCGTCCGGTCTGCAGCAAATACAAAGAGCAACTGATAGAAATTCGACGACTGACGAAACACGAAGTTTGCCGAGAGACATTAAGAAAATATTTGTAAGTTTTCACGTTGAAACCGCTGAAGATTATTTGATATTTTTTGGTGTAGAGATATATAGGACTTTCGAGAAGCACATGGAATCACACGGATAGACCTTGGCCTGGATTAGGACATAGGATATTTGTTATTCCAGGAGTACGTGTCCTTGGGATCATATACGACTTCTAAGCGGGAGAAGTCGTTGGCAAATGTTTTTAGAAGTACCTACTAATTTAACTGCCCGCGTGTTTATTCGAATGAAAAGTGTTTTATTATCTCAAGGATATGCATATATATATAATAAAAATCCAAGGCACTTATCCAGGACATAGCCTAACTACCTTTGTGACAGTTTTTAAAAATCAACAATAAATGAACCGACTTCAAAAAAAAAACAATACAAAGCGACAAATAACTTAGAAAATTAATAAATAAATAGCTTTTTAATAATTTCTTTTCACAGAGCTATCCTCTGCTCTGTGCTCAAGTCTTGGAAATTGCGGGTGGTTGCGAATGCTGGGCAGGAAAGGAGGGGGTGCATATCCTTTGAAGGGACTCCACATTGGCACCGGGTTTGGGTTGGATCAAGGATACCACATGGTCTAACTAATTCTTTTACCACGATTACTCAAACTCACATTTCTAATATTAGTAGGATAGTTACAACCGCATTATACACGAAGCTGTGTGGAATAAAGAAAGTAATGCCTTAGATCTTGTCACTAACCTGGGTTTGTGAATTGGACTTAGCTACATTTTGCACTCCAGTGACCTTTATGTTATAATTGATAGGCACGCACTTGACCATTATCTCACCTGATGATAAGCGATGATGTGGTCGACGGTGTAACACGCTTGCCTAGAAGTAACCTATTCACTCTTGACTTAAAGACCCCTAGGTTGCAGCTATCAGAAAACACATACACAAAGAAAACAAAATCAGGTGTAGAAATGTGTTTGTAAAAATCACGTAAGATAAATGAACGTTACAAAAAAATAACCTATACAATGCAGGCGAAGCTTTAGAGACGTTTTGCCAAAAAAATTTTGAAAAGTGATAAATTAAAACGCATTTTTAGACACTTAATAAAATACATTGTTCCGAAAATGTCCGTTTTGCGGAAAATGGTTTGCAAATTAAATTACAAACATTTTTACACAGTTTATTTTAGGTCAATCGTCAGGATTTGATGTTAACATATTTACATACATATGTTAATATGTATGTACATATGTTAACGTCATGTATAATAAAAAAAACGCATTATTTTCTCATTTTTTCTATCATCGACTTCTAGCTCCTGCCAGCGGCTTCACCCGCGTGAAAAGTGCTTTCTTATTCCAAGGGAACATTATTCAAAGATGAAAAGTAGCCTATGTGCTATTCTAGACTATAATCTATGTCTATGCCAAATTTCATCCAGATCCGTTCACCCATTCTAGCGTGATTGAGTAACAAACATACATCCACACACACATCTATGCAAACTTTCACATTTATAATATTAGTAAGAAGTAAGATTAACAAAATCGACAGTCAGTGGATCACGTTCCTGTTTACATGAGCGAAGCCGCGGGCACAGCTAGTTTATAATAAAAAAAACAGTTAACCAGTACATTCGAGGAAAGATAAAATATCATTGATTTCACGTCGGGTAGGAAAGTTCCTAACATCGAACAAAGCCCACGCGTTCATACATAAAATCAAAACTTCGTAATGTCGTCAGAGAGATATTTTTGGCCATTTGAGGGATATATTGGACTGTATTATTAGACGAAGGAAGTGGGATAAGGTGGTATTAATATGGCAGCTTTCCTCCTTCCGTGGTTGACGTAAGAGCGGTAAAGGGCTTTCCTTAAGAGTGTGGGATGTATAGCATCCTCTTAACTATTGGGTCTTTATCTATAAAAATGCCGTTTTATGAAACGGGCCCGCTTGGATTGTGAGAACTTCGGTTTGGCTTCGAATTATAAGTTCAAATAAACTCTATATTCAAACCATATTATTCTTTATTAAAAATTACTATTCAAATAGTTTATTTCAAATAAACGTTAGAGGTACTTTTGAATTGTCAAAAAAAAAGATGACTCTCGTTGCAAATTCGCAAGCGTCAGTAGGTCTCGATGGAGAAGAATTTGCAAGAAACTCCACGGACACTCTTTTCCATCAGTTTTAATTAAAAAATATTGGTTACATCATTATTCTCGAAAATACATATATGTGAGAACAATGTAAAAAGACGTGCACGTATAGCTTCTAGAGTAACAATGAATTTAAAGAAACAATACAATAACAGGCTGAGGCAGCAAAATTATGACCAATCCCAACTGATGGCGCCCGTTCACGAACATGACGCATGGATCGGCACCACTCAGCTCAACCATCATGAAGGGAACCGAACGATCCAACACATGTGCCACCATCATAGAGAAATTAGAGAGAGGATGACACACTCAACTGCCTTGCAATTTGTATGGGAGATAGATTGTTTTTTAGACTTTCTTGGTGATAGATGATTGTTCATTTACACGGAACGATTTTAAGAATATGACCCCGCCTTACCGTTACACCCTAAATAAATAAACTGTTTAAATCAATAGGTACCTACTATAGGTAGCCATTTCCATATTGGTCTCGTATTTAGCCAAGAAAAACCTTTTAAAAATATTACATATCTATACTAATATTATAAAGAGAAAATATTAGTATTTTTGTATGTAATGAATAAACTTTAAAACTACGGTATCGATTTCAAAAATTCTGTCACCGTTGGGAAGCTACACTATCCCCGGGTGACATTGGCTACTTTTTATCCATGTATTCCTACGGGAACGGGAAATACGCGGGTGAAACCGCAAGGCGTTCGGTAGTCTTTATTAAAAACTAACGATCTTGCCATTTATTTTTTGGTGATCTCAACACTTTTAGCAATAATAATCTTTGCTCAGCTACTCTTTTAAAATGAACGTTACAAACTTCCAATATTCCGAGAATCACTTCCATCGTGATCATATTTTTTTACATTTTACCTTAATTGCTGGTTTCAAAGTGTTTGATCGTTACTTTTATTTTTGCATAAAGGCCACCACAGAGAGGTGCGACGCGACAGTGCGATAACTTTTTTTTATAGAAATTGTTCTTTGTTGTGGTGCAATTTGAGAATAATTTACCGCATCGGCTCTTCTTTGTCGTACTGTCGTTTCGTTGTCGCATTGTCACGACAATGCATTTACATGGAAACTATTTTATGTCTAATACCTTTAAACGAGCAATTCTTGTATTTATATAATCTGAAACTCGGAAACGGCTCCAATGATTTTCATGAAATTTAGTATGCAAGGGGATTTGGGGGCGATAAATCGATCTAGTTCGTTTCATTGTTAGAAAACGTCGTTTTCTCTATTTTCACCCAAGCAGAGCTCGGTCGCCCAGGTACTGTAGATAAATAGAGATTAGGACGCAATTTTTAAAAACGCTTTGTCTCATCGTTGTCGCATTGTCGCGTCACACTTGTCTGCTGGCCCCAAAAATAAATTTCCTTCAAATAAATATTCCGGAAGCTCCACTGTCCGGTAAAATAAAGGAGCTTTTTATTTCCTTTTCTCCCCTACAAAAGAGGAAATCAAAGAATCGGCTCTGTAAGGGATTTCTCTTTACTTACAATAACACTGATAGCTCTCTTATTTTAATATAAAAAGAAAAACAATAACCCATTTTTTACTCGGATAAGCACGGTACTAGAAAGGGGGGATTCATGCGGCATTTCTTCTAAAAAGTAAACATACATGCCCTCAATTTTTATATGGAACGGAGCTTTGTCAATAATTTTGTAAATATTTGAACCTTGTGGGGCGCTTTTTGCTACGAATCTGGTACACGAAGGAATAAGAAAATACTAAGAAAATAAAACCTAGATTATTCTAGTCAGCTTATACTTGTATCAGAAGAAATAATAGCAAATAAACATATCCAAAAATCCCTTTGTGTCTTTACAATGTTTTCGAACTGAGTTTTTAATATGAGAATACCGAGAAATTCTCTTCCTAATAAATAAAACACGACATTTTTCCTATTTTAAGGTTTCCTTTATGTATTGTTTTCATCTTGGTGTATAATAAAGTAAATGTATTATGTAAGTAATAATGGAAATAATGTCACATTTCCTGATACATGCTTAACAAGGTCTCTGTCAGTTGTCTTCGGCTCCTCGCACGCCTTTCGAAGGATTGCGTCGAGAGGTAGGTTCTAGAGATTGTAATTTTTTTTATTTATTTTTTTGTTTTGTTTAATTGGCCGTCACCTATATTGATGTATGGGACTACAGTTTACGAAAGACAAAGTTAATTATGATCCTTCGTTAGAGTAATGTTCGGTTCTTTCATTGTTTATGAACGTCAACGGCAGTAATGTTACCTAATTATTTCGGTGAATGTAGCTGTTTATACGGAACCCTAGGTGCACGAGTCTGACTCGCACTTGGCCGGTTTTGTTTTGTTTTGTTCGTTCTAAGACAATTCCTGTCTGTGTCTGTCCGGTAAAATAAAATCGGAAAATGAAAATGTTTTGGTGGTACGAATCTTACCGGGTCAGCTAATCTATACTTATGAAGAGTTTGTTTGTTTGTTTGTTTGAACGCGCTAATCTCAGGAACTACTGATTGGAATAGAAAAATCTTTCTGTGTTGGATAGCCCATTTATCGAGGAAGGTTATATGATATATAACATCACACTACGACCAATAGGAGCTAAGCATAAATGAAAAATGTTGCAAAAACGGGCAACATTATTCCTTTTTGAGAGCTTCCGTTGCGTGCGCTGCGTAAACGGTTTAAGTTACTCAACAGTCATGTATGTAGGGTAGGTAGTGTAGGGTAGGTGGCCATTTGACGGGAGCGAAGCCGCGTGGGACAGCTAGTTAATAATAAGGGCCTTATCAAACCCCCTGAACCTTATACGAAATCTACCTACCAGAGACAATAAAATCAGAATCATTGATGTCTGTAATAACGCCGGTCCCGGAGCCACAGACAAAATTAATGGTACATTCGATCCCACTAAAAGTATAATACGTTAACTTAATGTCACGGCAATTTGGGGAATCGGACGTTTTCGTGGATTTCTATGTGGCCTCGCCATGGCCTCGATTTTGGCCTCATTGGGTTTGTAATTATTTTTATTTTGTTGTGGTTGTATATTGGTTAGTTGGTACTTTGTAAATGATCTGGTTTGAGGCGTTAGGGGAAAACTAATATGATCTTAGTGGATGATTAATTTTCATTAGTTGACTTGTTTTGTGGTAATATATAATTTTAAAATGTTTAAAGTTAAAATCACTAACATCATAAAAAAAATCCTACCAAAACAATGCTGTGGTCGGCATCCAGTCAACAGTATGCAACTAAACACCGGTATTTTAGACGGAGCAAATGCTTCTTCAACGTCGTCACTAAGGAACACGATACCCCTTTGGTAAAGGCTTCAACAGACAGGCGCGACGCGTCAGTGCGACAACCGTATTACAGTATGCCTGTAGAAAAAAAATAACACTAAATTTTGAGTCTAAAGACTTAATTTTCAAAAAACTAATAAATTTGAATAAAAATTATCGTCGACGTTGCAGATAAATTTAAAAAAAAAATTGAACGAAATATTTTTATCAATCACAAATAAAATATCAGCAAGTAATGAAAAAATCCTTGTTTGTTTTGTTTGTTTAATGGCTTTCCAGAGGTTTTCGTTAAAAAAATATGGTCGTCGCATCGCAGACGCATACTCGCATAGCTTCTATCTATAGGAGTCATAAGACTAATTTGAATTTTGAAACAATATATAATAAAAATAAAAAACACTAAAATCGTGCTAGGTACCTACAGCAGTAAAAACATTTTTAACGAAATATGTTATCAATCAAAATTACCAACAACAGCAGTAACTAATGAAAATGGAAAACCCATGTTTTTGACAAATATGGTAACTCCCGTATGACTATAGTCGTATAAAAAGGGTCAATGTCCTTTCCGAAATGTGAATTCTTAGAAACCTGAGCAATAAACTATGTACGTATGTAGGTATCTATCGTTTTTCTTTGATAAAAAGTTTTGATAATCACGATAGATGTCGATTCAGGATGGCTTCATGTCTTTATACCTATTTTTAAGGTTCCCCATAAGAGTAAAAAGGAACCCTTATACCACGTTGTCTGTCTTTCAAAACCCTTTTTCGCCGGAACATATGGAGGTATTCAGTTGAAATTAATATCGAACACCCAAGCTTGAAATTTCTTGGACACTTTAAAAAATCAAACTTCAAACTCAAAGGTCATTGCCGCAATCGTATATTTCAACACTCGCGAGGGAATCAAAACCCGAACCCATATTTTTTTTTAAACTTAGAACTGTCAATAAATGTAACCGGGTCAATATCAGCAATTGACAAGCTAAAACGCAATAACTATAGTGGTGACTCAGCGATTTTAAAACAGCTGCATTGAATTTGTATTTTCTATTCCAAGGTAGATGTGAATGGTGCAATTTGTATAGCAAATGTTTTCTGACAGTAATTGTCTCGTGGATTCTATTCTTCCAATCGGTTGTTCGAAAGAAATTGCTTTTGCTTTACCGTTGTTATTTGTGTTTATTTATTAGTATATTTCCTTTTGAATATAGTTCGTACATATCTGTCTGTCTTTTTGTATCAGGGCTGCCAATAATGTGTATTGATTACCACGATTGCTTGTTGTCGGTTTCGGGCTGTTAAGGTTTTCTTGAAGATGATGGTGTCTGTCGCACTGGTCGATCATCAAGGTTAAGCAACGCTTGACGAGGCGGTCCCTAGATGGGTGACTACTACAACATACCGAGTTTCCTCCGTGCCTCGGAAGGCACGCTAAGCCGTTGGTCCCGGCTGTCGTTTGAAGATATTTGACAGTCGTTACGGGTAGTCAGAAGCTTGAGATCTGACACCAGTCTTGCCAAGGGGTACTGTGTTACCCAGTTACTGGGTTGTGAAGTCAGATAGGCAGTCGCTCCATGTAAAACAGTGGTACTCAGCTGAATCCGGTTAAACTGGAAGTCGACCCCAATATAGTTGGGAAAAGGTTAAGCAGGTTGATGGTGTCTGCTATATGTTCTAATCCAACCGGCTATCGCTGAAAACCATCCCGCCGAATCCCAGCATTATGCTTAGCGATGACTGTTTATTTATTTATTTATTATATACTTTATTGTACACCACTGAAATAATTACAGGACAAAACATTTATAAAGATAAGTGTACAATGGGCGGTCTTATCGCACAGGGCAATCTCTTACAGACAACCTTGACTCAGACTGTTTTGCATAGTTGTGATTGTGACGCATAAATTCAGAGAATTTGTATTTAAGTTTTTCCTTTGTTTTTTTTATAGTATACGTCGTGTCTGGTGCAAATAAACGTATTTCTTTCTTTCTTTCAATACCAATCATATTTGTACCGTACGCTAATTGAATTAGCTACGCATTAGGCAGATATTCAAGAACTTAGAAATGAGCCATTGGGTCTTAGGCGCAGTTTGTAGATCTTTATGGCAAAAAATAACGTGCCAAATAAACTAACACGCGTTATCTGTTGTGATTGAATGAAATACCAACCGCAAACTGCAACACATAGCTTAGAGTGACGCGTTGATAATAATTTATTTTCTACAATCCAGAGGTTAGTTGCATACAGTAGGGCACATCAAAATACAAACAATAAATCGACAAAATTAAAGTCAATATTTAGTTACACAACAAACGATGCCCCATCTGTTGTCCTGCTCTCTGTGCACAAACACCTGCACCATGAAGGACCTGTGCGATGCCAGCGCTAGGGCTGTTGACGTGGCTGAGTTTTGGTCGAAGCACAACATCTAAATTAAAATCTGAAAATGGAATCATCGACACGATGAAGAAGAAGAAGAATATACAGCAGCTCGGTTGTGGAATGTATTACCTATTGAAGTGAGACGTGCTCAAACACTGCCAACGTTCAAGAAAATGGTGAAGGAGCATTACCTTTCACTATAATTTTTATTCTTCTCCTTTCTCTGTTATATATTTGATATGTATTAGTATATTAAGTAATATTGTATGTATGTATTGTATGTTATTAAGTCTAAGTAATATTATTTTTGATATTTTGTACACTGACAACCCTAAATTCTTCTCCTATCATTCAGTCCATCCAAAGGTTGTCTGTAAGAGATTGCCTAGTGCGATAAGACCGCCCATTGTACACTTGTATATTTGAACGTTTGTCCTGTATGTTTTTTTTTTGTGGTGTACAATAAAGTATATAATAAATAAATAAATGTAAAATAATTCCATATTTAAATACAAATTAAAATCGTAAATATCCACCAAATAAATAACTCGCATAGCAGGTAATCGCTGGCGTGACAATTAACAAAGATTAAATAATAATTTATTATTGAATATCCATTTATTCAAAATTATTATGCCATTTAATTGCTTCGATGATACCATAAGATAGGGAGAAGATTTAATGTTACAACCATTTTACAACTGGCCATTTAATTTTGAACTTTATTATTTGTTGTTAAGGTTGTTGGTTTGTTTAAAGCATTTTTGTGGAGTCGTTTTACTGAACGACAGTTTTAAAGCCATGCTTTCAGCTACAGGCATGATTTCGTCGATACTGCGAAATTTATTTATCTTTTCATTAGCATTGTTCTGTTATAGAAATTTTCCATTGCGGTATTATTTGTTCGAAATAAAAGATTGTTTTTTGACTCTTTGATTTTTATCAGACAGCAGTAGGTATTAATTTCAATGTATTCATCATCATATTAGCCGAATGATGTTCTATTGTTCACCCCAAAATCCTAGAATCACCTCTTATGCCCATTTTCACTAAAACTATTCAAAACCTAAATGGACACCCAGATAAAAACACGCAATTGGATTTTAACCGCCGACTCAGCACAACAGCTGAATATCCAACGCTAGAATATAATTTTAATATTTATTCAGGTGTTGCTTCAGTAAAAACGGGAAAACATACATTGATCCTGTGTTGTGTGCTACGTCCAAAATCAAAACATAAAAATGCATGACCAGGAACAGCAACAAAATATTAATAAATACAATAAGGTACAATGTAATAAAATAAGATGAAGCACCCGCAGACAGGCCGCGAAGCGACAACTACAACGACGAAAATATACGCCACAACGTTGTCACATTTGGGACAATGCAGCAACGATGCGGGTTATATCCGTTCACGCCTGCCTAAGGCAGCCTTCAGTCCTACAGTAAAAACTACTAAACAACGAACTTCAGGCTCCTTTAAAATTAACTCGCTTCATTCCTCTATAGAAAATCGGTTACATCCGGTCTCATAGTCCCGACTCCCGGATTACTTATCCCTCCCCCTTCCTGCCTTTATTAAGGCCGGAAGTTGGAAACGGCTGTTCTTGTAGTTCTCTTTTATTTAGATTATGTTCGTTATTGGCCTTAATAAGGCAACGTCGGGTGCTGGCGTAGTTCATTTTATTATTTTGTGATTCTTTGGTTCCTAAGTTATAAAAAACTTTTTTACAAAAACATCCAACCGTCTTCCGAATAAAATGGAATTTGGTAGTATGGTTTTTGTACAAAAGTTTTTATTTTTCACGTTTTGGTTGTGGTAGATGTCTTTAATGCTCACAGTTATCCATAATAGATTATTCGAATAACATGAAACTTGAACAAAACCGGCGAAATTAGAGTGTACCAGGGTGAAATGTACACATCTGGGTACCCCTTTAGAGCGTACCGGCGTGGTACTGGTGTGATTATGTTATGAATTGGCGTAAACTATAAACAGACATGCGATTGCAGGAATCCCGAGAGATTTTCCGTTGTTTATTAAAGAGTTCTGTTGTATATATCCGAAGTTCTTCATCAGATCTTAACCAATTTTAATTGGAAAAGCACCAGCTTTCAAATAAAAAAAGAATCATCAAAATCGGCTCACCTAGTAAATACTTCTGAAGTAACAAAAAAAACCTCCTCCGTTTTGAAGTCGGTTGAAAAGCCACACGGGTCGAACTTTAAGGTCAGTCCGTGGATGGGTAATCATCCATCAAATACCAAGAATCTTCTAGAAAACACCTAAAACCGTTGGTAACGGCTGTAGTTTGAAGATCGTTGACAGTCGTTACACATAGTCACAAGGCAGATCTGACACCAGCCTTGCCGAGGGTTGTCGTTTCACCCAGTTACTGGGTTGTGGTGACCGGATAGGTGGTCGTTTCATGGAAAATACTGATGTCCGGCTGCATCCAGTTAAATTAGAAGCTGATCCCGAGAGTTGGGAAAATACTAGGCATATTGATTGATTGTTCGTTACTGGCCTTAATAAGGTAACGTCGGGTGGTGGCGAAGTTAATTTCATTATTCAGTGGGGCTGGTATTTGCTTGGAGATACCGGGATTAATTATTTTGTTTCCTAACGGTCACTGCCCTATTTCTGACTGGTACTGAAAGGATGGTGGTTTTAGCGACTTGAGTTTATATTATAAACATATTATTTGGAAGTAATTTTATGTATATGGGCCCGACTCATCTGGCGCATGTGGAATGGTTCATGTGGAAGCCGAAAGACGTCCACTGTTGGACATAGGCCTCCCTAAAGCGTCGTCACATTGACCGGTACCGTGCGTTCCGCATCCAGCGGATCCCTGTAACCTTCACCAGGTCATTGGTCCACCCGTTGGGAGGCCCCCCAACACAACGTCTTCCGGTTCGCGGTCGCCACTCCAGAACTTTTCTGCCCCATCGGCCATCAGTTCTGCGAGCAATGTGCCCTGTCCACTGCCACTTAACTTTGGAAATTCTTCGGGCTATGTCGGTAACCCTGGTCCTCTTGCAGATCTGTACATTTCTGATTCGATCACGCAAGGGCACTCCGAGCCTGGCCCTCTCCAATGCTATTTTGGTTTGGGGGGTTTGCCGTAATCGCCACGCTTGGCAGGCGGTTTGGCGATCGCAGTTTGTTGTTAAAGTGCACAGAGTACGCGTTAAAGTGTACGTCCGACAGCATACGGAAGGGTTCATGGGCTAAATGAAATACAATGTGAGTCCTGGAAAACTTCCGACGACATCGCGGCAGACCCAGGCGAAGATGTTAGGCCTATTTAGAGGATTTGTTTACAATTGACATGAGCCTGTGGTGTGCTGTGGTGTAGATTGGAAGGAAGAAAGGAGGCCTTAATTGGCCTTGACGTGGGACAGATCAGGCTGAAAATTTTATAACACTTACTGAATACTGGGTCTCATTAAACACCCTTATTTAAGAACGAACTAAAGGGCAAAAGGTAGCTCAGCTCAATTCACAAACCTAGGTTAATGACAAGACCTAAGGCATTACTTTCTTTATACTCCTAACCGAACAAAAACCAAGAATGGGATTTTATGACAATCATAAAAGTGTTCGCCCGCACAAATGACTCAAGTCAAAATAAAAACCATATCTACGTCCCGCATCAGTTAATGCTAGCCCTAATCCTTGCATAAAAATTCAAAAGTTATAAAATAAAATCTTTTATAAAACAGGTATTTTTATAGCACATAAAATTCAGAACATAAAACATAGGTAGGTACTTGTAGAAGTAAATGATACGTTTCAATCTGCCACATTGGGCAAGAAGGATCAAAGATAATATGAAAATGCCCTTGTAGTAATAAGGGTTCATAATTTTAAGCCTGTAGCATAAAATAGGTATGTGCAGAAGGCCAACTTCAAGGCTCCCGCAGATAGGTTACTTTTCCGTAGAATTTTTTTTATAAAGAAGATTGTAGCATCTTAGTCGCATTGTCACACCGGGTCTGTTAGTGTGAGCCTTTACACAACGAGCAACAACGCACGCACACCACACAAAGACTCGCTTTAGATACAGCGAGTGTAAACGCACTCGCGACTGGCATTTGTTTGAGACCACCGTGTCTAAGCACAAATTGCCTTATTTAAAAAAAAAAACTCTGAGCAGTTTTGCAACTTTTAAGCAGATTATTTTTTTCTAAAATTCGAATGTACTAAGCAGTAGCAAAACAGTTTAATGTATTATATTCGTGCCTATGCAAGGTACAATGAGCACAAGTTTCGTCTCCCACATGTTTGGTCAGAATTGTCATAGACCTATCTATGAGAAAACACTGACACTCAATGGAAATTCCCATACAATTCAAGCACTCGCTGACAATCCCGCCTCTAATAGTAACTGCAGAGGTATCTCGGTGGTCTGCGGAGCTGTCCTTCTGGACTTTTCTGTCCCTTTCGTCAGTATTCCTTAAGGAGAGTAGTATTCAATCTTAGCCATAATGGAATCGTTACACTTGACTTAATAACAAATGAGAGGGTTCCACGAATCGTTATCGGGTTGCGTTTGTTAGTCCGTGATTGAGTATTGACAATGGAGCAGGAATTATTGTTCTCCAATTGAACAGAAAAGCTTGTTTACTGTCTTTGTTTCGTGGATAAACTTGGCATATTGTAGTCCAATACTGGACATAAATGGCTTTGTCAACTTGAACCACAACACCCGTCAGCGATATAGCAGTACCGATGAACACAATGAGGTCATCGATTGACGTTAATTAGTTCATACATTCGTCAGTTTAAACTTGGAACGTTGACTAAGGTCGATAAATATAGCTGTTAAACGTTGTTATATCGCGCACGGAAGCAAAGTATGAATTCATATTATTTGTAATGCCGTAGAAGTGCGATTTTTTTTTTCTAGTATAGGTTAGCGCTTGACCACTATCTCACCTGATAGTATGGGATGATGTGGTCGACGGTGGAGCACGCTTGCCTAGAAGTAACCTATTCACTCTTGACTTAAAGACCCCTAGATTGTACTCGTAGCTATCGGGAAACACAGACTCCGGCAGGGAATTCCACTCCTTAGCTGTACGTATAATAAAAGTATTCTCAAAACGTTTAGTGCATATGGGTGGGATGTCCACCATGTATCGATGACGCATCACCGTACGTCTGGTAGTCCGATGATGAAACGGGCTGGGTAGAATTAAATCATGCAATTCCATTGCACACTCCCCGAAATGTAACCGACAAGCTGGCAACTCGGCGACGATGTTCAAATTAGTTTTGAGCAACCTCTTTTTTTTCGAAAAATGGAGTTTAACATTTTCCGAAACATAAAACTATATTAAAGCAGTGGTTAATAAATCCCGTACCTATCTTAATCTGCCATATTTGGAAATTATTCGCAACAATAAAAAAAATGTAAATAAACTCGCGCTGAAAGCCAAAAACTATGCAATTTGACATATCGGAGACCTTACGACACACCAGCGCCTCTAGCGGCGAATTCATACGCGGTTGCCCGCATTAAGTGGTAAACCTAGACGTAGTGGTAGACTTTTGTTTTCATTATTGCAAAATGTTCAAGATTTTATGAATATGAGTCTACCGAGAAGCAGGATATTCATATACGAAAACTTCACATTCGTTTGTCCAGGTGTCGAAAGGGCTATAGTAAAGCGATTGCCGCTCGCCCTATCCCCTGCGGCCGAAAAATGGTAGGTAGCGGGGCCATTGACCTCGACCCGTCACAAGGGGACCAAGGGTGCTATACACGGGGTCGTCTGGCACCCATGTGCTGGTTTGGTCCCTGGGGTGGTCACGGCGCACAGTGTGTTCTGGTGCGCCGGGTGATGGGGGGTACTCCCCAGAGGAGGGTCCGGTGACGGACAGCCACGGCGGGTTCGCGGTGAGTGCTAACACGTGCCCGTGTTCCCGCCATAAGCGGCACAGGAGGACACCGTGGAGTTTTAGTGGGTTAGAGTCCCACATAACTGCGCTATCTCCCCGTGGTAGCGCAGTATGCATGAGCATTTCTCCATTGTCGAAAGGGCTATTGTTGAGTAAGTGGCCCTGGTTTCAACTCTTGGATCGGCCAAAGTGTAATATGAAATTTTTCAGTAGCAGTCGGGAGTCTGGATCTGTGCCCTGTTGATGGTTCGCCCTATTGTATGGAACTAACGTCATCATCATCATCATCGCCCTTATAATGTCCCCACTGCTGGGACACAGGCATCCTCTCAGTGAGAGAGGTAATGTGCCTTAATCCACCACGCGGGCCCAGTGCGGGTTAGTGGATGTCACATGTCTCGATGTTTTGGTTCTAGGACATGCCGGTTTCCTCAAGATGTTTTCCTTCACCGTTTTAAGAGCAGTGATGATGAAATAGTTTACGCAAAGTAAAGCACCTGCCTGGGTTCGAACTCACGACCACGTAAGTCTGGGCCGTTGCCACTGGGCCACCAATGCTCTTACGTATAAGGCTAAATGTGGGGATACAATGGGTACACATAATGTATCTCTGTCTAGCTCTTCACGGTATGCAGGCTTGATGCTATTGTTATGTTCATAATTATATTACGGCTTGGTATGTCTTTATTCCCGACAAAAATGGCTTCCGAAGCCTGAATGTCCTTGGAATGTTCGGGAGTGAGAAATTTCCGGCCTCGTTTTGTTTTGCTGTCATCGATTCTTCATGATTCTGTGGATCGCAGGGCGTTCGCTTTTGTTTTGTTTTTCTTTCCTGATGTTTGTTCAGAGTCAGAGAGCCTGCGATCTATTAATAAAGATTATTAAAATGTATGTAGTAATTGAAATAGAAGATAATTTATATAGATAATTAAAATAACCAGAAAAAGATAAAAAGTATGTCGTAATGTGCCATCAAGCCTCTGATATAGGGAAGGAAGGGTAGATAGAGATGTAAAATCATGCCTGTATTCGCCTATTTTCTGTAAAGTTAAAAGTGCGAACAGATCACCACGGCGCGGCGACGTCACCGTGCAACGGCACGCGGCGCGGCGCGGCGGCGTCGGATCGCGTCATGTCTTGCACGGTGCGCCGTGTCGCAACAATCGGTTCAAACGTGCAGTTTTTGTTTAGATATGTACCGCGAACGTCGTATTAATTAACTAACTTTGGGGGAAGTCAACGTTGATATTTTCAAAAATTATTTTTGCACCAACACCTGCGAACTTCGCGAGAGCGAAAGATCAACTGCCGAGCGCGTGCGCCAGTACTCAGTACAGCCAACTCGTTTAAGCAAAAACGCGCTGTTAGCTCTTTAAAAATGCGCTAGAAAGCGTTAAACGGTAACTGTCAGAAAAAAGCGCTAGCGCACCGTACATGGCACGCACGGTGGCAGCACGCGCCGCGCTTTTGCACGGTGACGGCGCCGCACCGTGGTGATGTGTCCAGGGCCATAGGCAGAGATGCACCTACTACATTTTTGTTTCAAACACTACTTATATAGTAAGTGTTTGAAACAAAAATGTTATTGTAATGATTACAGGATGCAGATGACATTGAAAATATATTTTTTTCATACACTCAATATAAACTCACGCCTGTCACCTTTTATCTCATGAGAGTAGGCAGAAACTACATAAACTTCCTATCCTAACATACCTTCCTACTGCTTCATTTACGTTCATACATCTAGTAATACACGCACAAAGGTATTATTATCATCTTATAAATATTTTGTTATGAATATAAAACTACCTATTGAATAGTTACCGGCGGGCAGTATTCTCTTCGTTTATTTTCTCAGAATATTTAAATATAGAACGAGAATTAATGGAGGTTAAATTAACAATAAAAGGGCTTTGTAATAATAATAACTACAGAATAAGTACTTTTGAAGGAAAATTTCTCCACTTGACTCGAAGCAGTCGTCATGACAATGGAAAAACCCACGATTAATATAACTACAAATTTGGCTGTATCGAGGTTTGAGGAAATAAGTTCAAATATAGAAGTAAAATGTGAGACTTAAACGATAAATCCATGAGTGAGAACTTAAATCAAACACGCAGAATTGAAAACTAAGACTAATAACTTCGTGAATTAGGTAGTTCCAAAGCGACAAACTCGCTAAGTTAGCACATTCATATTTCATCTAGTTCGCTAGTCTGTAACACCTTTCATGATTCATGCTCTAAGCTAAAGCATGCTCTAATGGGGAGGAGATCATGGCTACGTAAAAGCAGCAACACGGATCGATCTTCAAGGTTAAGCAACGCTTGCCAAGGTCGTTCTGTGGATGGGTGACCATCCTTAACATACTGAGACTCCTACGTGCCTCGTGTCTCGGAAATCACGTTAAGCCGTTGGTCACGCCTGTCATTTGAACATCTTTGTCAAAAGCCAGGAACAGGAACCAAGAGTTTTATTAATCGTAAATAAATGCGGGTTTGGCTCGCTACGTTTTCGAGTTTTTAACGTTTTTAATTTTTTTGACGCATTTTCCAGGACTGGATCTAGAATAAATGCTATGCAATAGCTTTACCGCGGCAGTCCCCGAGTGCCACACGACTTTTTTTTTTTGTTGTCGCAGGGAATCCATCAAAAGGTGCCTGGACTTTTGGGGTAAAAGACCAGTGAGTGTGAGATTATATATATGATATCCTCTCAGTAAAACCACTCCGGTGATCCACCATATGCTTAAAAGACCACCCTGGAACCCGCTCTGTGCAACGCCTGGTAGAACAAATCACCGAGAAACAGGCGTCCGAATGTTTGAAGGAGCATTTAATGTCTCTCGCACACGACCACTCCCGATGTTAACCAACCGCGTGGCAGGTTTCATGTCGGTGGCAACAACATCATCATCCCATCATTTTCCTTCCCTTTTTCCAAGTTACTTGGGATCGGCGCAACACGTTTTCTTCTTCCATACCGTCCTGTTCCCCGTCACGCCATCACTGACACCCTTTTCTTTCATATCACTCCTCACACAGTCCATCCATCTTTTCTTTAGCCTTCATGTCCCTCTCCATCCATCTACATTTACTCGTATATTCATAACTGTTTTAGTAGCACACTTCGGTAGCAACATCATCATTTCAGCCGAAAGACGTCGATTGCTGTACATGGGCCTCCACCAAGTGTCGCTACGTGATCGGTCCTGTGCGTCTCGGATCCAGCGGATTCCCGCCGTCCTAACCTGGTCATCGGCCCCCCTAGAGGCCTTCCATCAGTACGTCTTCCGGTACCCGGTCGCCACTCCGGAACTTTTGGGCCCCATCGGCATACCGTTCTGCGAGCAATACCCTGCCCACTGCCACTTAAGTTTAGCAATAATTCGGGCTACGACAGTAGCCCTGGTTCTGCTGCAGATGTTTTCGGTCTATAACGACTTGTGTAAGACAAAATTGTCGCGTTAGAAAAGAGCACGATCCGCCTTGTTCTTACTATACTCGTTTAAGTCAATGTCTAAGCGTGATCAGACGGGTTCCTTTTGAATAAATTCTTCTAAGCTTCGTTGAAGCAAGCGAACTACGCAAAAGGCCTCATTACGTTAAAAGGTTGAGGATTAAGTTTCTAAAAGAAACATTTTTAGGGTTCCATTCCGTTTTTGGGTTAGTAAAAAGAACACTATATTGCGACTTCGTCTGTCTGTCTCCTTGGTTGTCACAGCTGTTAATTTCAGGTACTAGACACAAGATTACAAGATGGAGATATGCAACAGTAAGTTACAAATCCATATAAAAAATATGGATTTTTAACATATACATATATGTATTTTTCATCATATCTTACATTATCGTTTACTAAATAAGCTTAATTTACCGATCGCAAAAGGAGCTCTTAAAATTGATGCATTTGAATCTTATCAAGGTACGGAACCCACGGTGGGCGAGTCCAACCCGAGGTATTTATACCAAAAGCTGAGATATTTATACTATATTTAACTGTAACTTTCATTCAAAATGCTGGCAATTCCTATGGAAAATAATTTACCTAACTCGGCACCCTATCTAGAAAGTAGACGAAATTCGACTCCATACATCGGCATTTGTTCTACTTTCAAATTTAGAATCTATAAATAGCTCAACAGTTCCAATTTTTTAAATTGGAAAATTTTAATGTACATTTGTTGACTTTGCCCTATTGATAAATAGAAAAAAAAACAAAACCCGTGTTCGTTTTTCTAAATTCAAAAGACTCAACAAGCGAAGAGGGGCTCTAAAGCAAAACACGGCGTCTAGAATCGAAGCATCTTCTTTGAAAGCTATTAAAGCAACGATGCGCATTTCCTTTACTTAGTAGCTCTTGTAAAGGGGCTCGCTGTCCCGGATTATTCCAGCCAGGAGTCTAAGCCGTCTCAAAATGCAGATTAGCCGACTAATATTATGGAAGTCCCACGTAAACTCGGATGCGACTCGCAAATTCTACTTAAACACACTTTTTATTAGACACTTAGGTATGTTTTTATTGGTGTGTTTTTAATTGATTTGTGTTATTTATGATAACTGAGAAAAAGAACGTCGTTTTAAGTTTTCACTTCTGTGACAGCCCCTATGACTTTTTTTCCTGTAAGAGAGAGTGAGCTGCAATCCACAACGCGGACCACATATTATCGGTTATAGCTTGGCAAATTTGTACGTGACATTCCCATGGTCCGCGCGGGTGGCGGGGGACGTTACTAGCTTACTACCCAATGACGTGACGGCACAATGACGCGAAGACTCTCCCGTCAGTGAACCCCGTCTTAATAACACCCGACACATTTTTATTTCATGCTACATAGTTTATCTAGTCTACTACTAGATACGATCTCTTGCGAAAGCACTCCGATTCAAACAGATAACCCCATAACTTTAAAACGACTGAACCAATTGTCATCAAACATAAAGCTAAGAACACTCTCCATAAAGTCGCATTCAAACAAAAAAAAAACGAAATCAAAATCGGTTCACCCGTTTAGGAGCTATGATGCCACAGACAGATACACAAACACACAGGTACACACTTCATATTTAAAAAACCCCTCTTTTTCCATCGGGGCTTCAAAAAAACACACTCGAGTAATTAATATGGCAATTCGGTAAGAAGAAAAGTAATTCAATGGTCAAACCAGGCCAGTATCACGGCCAGTATGTGGCCTCACTAAACCCGCAAAAATACGACCGTAGTAACGCAATATCCTAAATAATCGTACTACTAAAGCCAAAGCCTCAGACCCTAGAATTAGTGGTGCGAAAATATACCTCTGTATAGGTACCTGTTTACATTTCTGTACAAAAGTCCAAACTATTCTCATTAGTTTGCCGGTACAAAGCAAACGTAGTCGTTTCACTATCGTAGGTATGTAGTTTGTACTCAGAATACAAATCGTGTCATTCATGTCACCTCTATAAATAGTTTCTGTAGAATACGCGGTTCTTAAATCGACTAGTTTTGAATTTTTATGGACGATACAGTCGGTCTTTGTTAGGTTTGCGGTTACAGAATTTAGCTTCAGTAGGTAACGATTTAATATATTTTTCAACTGTTTTGCATGCCTAGCTTTGGTATCGTTGTCATTTGTCAGACTTTTACAAATAAATCTACTGAAATTATAGTCTGCAAGACATCGACCGAGTCTGAACGTTTGCTACGGGTTGACCATACAGGGAAAAAGGTATTTTTAATGTCTCGCGCACACAAGTCACAACGCACACGACGGCTGCCGAAGATGAAGAGAAGCCGAACGCGTGACGAGTTCGCTTTTAATTAAGTCTACTATGACCAAATTTGGTCGTGGCTAGATAATAACAGCCGCACGGGTTGATCTTCAAGGTTAAGCAACGCTTGACGATGTCGGTCCGTGGATGGGTGACCATTTCAACATACCGAGTTTCCTCCGTGCCTCGGAAAGCACGTTAAGCCGTTGGTCCCGGCTGTCATTTGAAGATCTGTGACAGTCGTTTAGTGTGACAGTCGGAGTAGTCAGAAGCTTGAGATCTGACACCAGTCTAGCCATGGGGTACCGTGTTACTGGGTTGTGGAGGTCATATAGGCTGTCGCTCCATGTAAAACAGTGGTACTCAGCTGAATCCGGTTAGACTGGAAGCCGATTCCAACATAGTTGGGAAAAGGCTAGGCAGATTGATTGATGACCAAATTTAGCGTTTTAAAAACGTATGGTTCAAACTAACCTTACTCAGTCAACGCTGCAAATTCAAATCGCAGTTTTCAGAAAAAAATTCAGTCACAATAAAAATGGCGTAAGGAGAAAATGACTTAATAGAATATCAATCAGCTTAACAATCACCATCATGAGCTTCTTGGCGTTACGTTGACATCAACGCTCAATTTTGACCCATACATTGAGGCAAAGGCTCAGCTGGCTGCCAAAAAGCTGTGGATCCTTGCAAAGGTGAGAAGGTACTTTACGCCAGAACAGCTGCTTAGCTTGTATCAAGCGCAAGTTCGATCATGCATGGAGTACTGTTCTCATATCTGGGACGGATCTGCCAAATACCAGCTTGATGCTCTAGAGTCGATCGAAAAGCGGACCAAGAGGAGCCTCTTCCGGCGATGAGGCACTGGTTAAGTCAAAGCTCCAGAGCCTTGAACATCGTCGCCGAGTTGCCAGCTTGTCGGTTTTTATTGGTTACATTTCGGGGAGTGTGCGATGGAATTGCATGATTTAATTCCACCCAGCCCGTTCCATCATCGGTCTACCAGACGTACGGCGATGCGTCATCGGTACATGGTAGACATCCCACCCATACGCACTAAACGTCTTGAGAATACTTTTATTATGCGTACAGCTAAGGAGTGGAATTCCCTGCCGGAGTCTGTGTTTCCCGATAGCTGCAATCTAGGGGTCGTTAAGTCAAGAGTGAATAGGTTACTTCTAGGCAAGCGTGCTCCACCGTCGACCACATCATCGCTTACTATCAGGTGATATAGTGTTCAAGCGCGCGCCTATAATAGACAAAAAATAAACATGTTAATTTACTTGACATGAGCAAAATTTTTCGTAACCCCAGAACGGGTCAATATTTGTATCCGAACTCACAGGTATCATCCAGACTTCTATATGAACTGATGCTGTTTGCAAAGGCACCCGGGGAATGTATGTGTCAGTTTTGGTATGCAAATATAAACCGAAATACGCACCAGTTTCGACCAAAACGATTGTTTGTTTATGGTTTCCAGTGCAGCGTTTATTTGACAAATACCTCTATATTCTCTAAATCTACATCCGTATATATCAATAGTGCATACATTCCTTCTCTAAAGATATTCGAATGTATACGATTCCATTAATATCTCACCGATAAGGGATTTTTACTAAACGTAATTGTAAGTACGGTTACATGGACGCCATTTTACAATGTTGCACTTTATTATTTTCTTAGAATATCACCTATCGACGAAATTTTAATTGCGACGCGCCTTCAGTAGTGCTGTTCTCTAAGGACACTGCTTTGGGCGCAGAGCTGCGCTCAAAGCTGTATTCTTAGAGAATGTAATAATACAACAAAGTACAAGTAATATATAATTACTAGCTTCTGCACGCGGCTTCGCCCGCGTGTATTATACATATAAACCATCATCTTGAATCACTGTATCTATTAAAAAAACCGCATCAAAATCCGTTGCATAGTTTTAAAGATCTAAGCATACATAGGGACAGACAAATAGCGGGAAGCGACTTTGTTTTATACTATGTAAGGATAATACTACAGGAAACTCTCATATATACCTACTTATTTCCACTTCCTTTTCTAATTTCGTTCTGCCCCCTAAGGCTTTACAATCAAACGAGTTACACAAAATAATCATAAAACAGAATTATTTTAATAAAACGAATGTAACATTTTGTACAAATATAATCACAAAATGTAATAACCTAAAATAAAGGCAGTAACTCACACGCACGAACGATTCCCGAATAAATATTATCTAGAGTTCTCGTACAAAGATAAAAAGAGTTCCCCTAACATAATTAGGAACACCAAAGTTTGTACCGAAAATACTTTTGTCACCGAGCCCTTGGTACGCTCCAGTGGGCACAGGCCTTGAAGGACATTTATTCTGCTCCCATATTTCGTTATCAAGTATAAAAAGTATGAAATGAATTCAGAAACTTTGTCAACACATAACAGGGACTTACGCATCGTACACTTTCCAAGTATATTATATTAAATCATGAAAGTTTTTCTTCAACTTATGTGTTACGAATTCAGGATACAAATTGATGATTTCTGTGGATGTGATTCTTCTTCAATGTAATCGAATCCGTGCGTCATTTTGTTACGTTTTTTATGGCTATATTACTGAACTGATTTGATATTCAATAGGCAGGTCCGATGACCTGGTGTGTCGATGGAATCCGATCGATGCAAGAAGCACAGGGCCGGTCGAGGCCTATGTTCAGCAGTGGACGTATTTTGGCTTTAAGAGGAAATGCGGTCGCAGACATCTGACTGAATATCCTAAGTAAAAAGTCATAATTCGAGGTGAAAAATAATATATACTGTGAGATATTTATTGTGCCCTTATGGTTTCCTTTTTACCCGACTGCCGAAGGAGGGTAATGTGTTTATCAGTCTATGTATGTTTGTTTCTATGTGGCGTTCTTGAGACCCAACGCGTTGGCCGATGGCTACATACAAATTAGAAAAGAAAAAATGGCGGATTTTCGGCGCCATTTTGGGGAAAAAAAAACTTTTCTAAATCCATCGTGTGGGGTATCAAAAAAAAGGGTTTTAAGAGGTGATTTCAAAAATATATAACACTTATATGTTTCAATGTACCTAATTTAAAAAAAAAAACTATAAATTTGTAAATAACTGCTTGAAAAGCGAACTAAAAAGACGTAATCAAGAAGAAAACGTGCTGTGCAGTCGGAGGATACATCTGTTTTTGGCCATCCAGCTCGCGAATATGAATTCTCCGACTGCACAGCATGATTTTCGTCTTGTTTACGTCTTTCTAGTTCGCTTATCAAGCAGTCGCGTTTTTTGATTTTTTCAATTAACTTTTTTTATGATAATCATTATAAGCAATAGTACCCTCAAAAGATGCTAAAAATTGCGCTGTCAACAATGTGCAAATTAGACAACTATAAGTGAAAAAAGAAAACAAAGAAGCCCAAAAGATATCTTCTTTTTTCAATTTATGGAATATATTTTAAATTTGTCCAATACTGGAGGAGGAAATGGACGAGAGACAAACCTCGAATTTTGAATTATTATTAAGGAAATTGAGTCGGAGTTATCTGCCTGCATTTTCACTTAATGATGTTGAATATGATATAGGTACAAATAGAGATAGCATAAAACTCTAACGTAGACTTAACTTAATAGCCACACCGACCCTTTAATAAAGTTTGAAACCATGGGGCGTTGAAACAATGAGAAATTCGAATAATCACGAGGGCAAATTCGCAGGAAAAGCGCTAGCTGTAAAGCTATTTTGACAATGCTTTTAATATCAGTAAAATGTTTTGTGGCTTTGTTTGTTTCGATGTCGAGAAGATTTTATGAGCAATAAGGTACAAACACGGCACGACGTTACAATATAGCCCGCTTTTAAATACATTGTAAATAATTTGAGTGGGTTCTGAATGAAAACTTCGGCAATTCCAACAAAGGTACGTTGAAAATGTTTTAACATAAATTCCCCACTAGGGGACGCCCTTGAAGGACATATAAGGATATTATTGGTGGTGTTTTCAGAAAGGCTAGGTGCGCAGTACTCATAACTGGCGTGCGTGTTTGTCTTGTTGTATGATTGTAAATAAAACAAAAGGAGTATATAAGGATTGTTGTAGGTGGCGTTTTAAATCCCAACATTGCCTAATTGAAATAGCTCTCAGACAGCACTAATCAATTGTTTCAATTACTTTTTAACCGAACTAATTCTAGCTTTGCCTAAACATCCCTAGTCAGTATTCTATCCAATCTCCCGAAATAAAACTTAAGATAACCAATCGAATTGCATAAAAACTCCGCTCCCGCGTCCGAGCGGAGTTTTTATGCAATTCCATTGTTTTTTTTATTTATTTGATATGGGTTTGCTCTTGACTCTAGTGTAAGTACTAGGTGACAGAGACAGAGTCGACGATGGAGTGAGTTTACCCAGAAGAAGTCTGTTTACTCTAACTTTGTAGAGATTCGGGTTGAATGCAATCGGAAACACAGACGCAGGTAGTGAGTTCCATTCATTCGCTGTGCGCATTATGAAGGAAGTTTGGAAGCGCTTGGTGCGAATTGGTGGAATGGCAACAAGGTAAGGATGGTAACTTGCAGTGCGTCTAGATGTCCGATGGTAGAAGGGGGCTGGTGGGATGAGGTCGTGGAGTTCTTGAGCACACTCACCGAAATACAGTCTGTAGAAGACCGACAAGCAGGCAACCTTGCGGCGATGAGCCAAGCTGTGAAGCTTGGTATCCACCAGTTCAATGTCGCCGATGAGCCTCTTGGCTCTGCGTTCCACCGAGTCAAGCGCGGCAAGCTGATACTTTGCTGAGCCATCCCAAAGTTGGCTGCAATACTCCATGCAGGATCGGACTTGCGCTTTGTACAGGGTTAAAAGCTGTCCAGGCGTAAAGTATCGCTTCACCTTATTTAGGATGCCCAGTTTTTTGGCTGCAATTTGGGCTTTGTACTCAATGGAGGCGCCGAAGTTGAGACTGGATGTCAATTCCATGCCTAGGAGCTCAAGCCGATCAGTCACTGGAACAGACGCACCCCGAAAAGTAGGCGCCCGATCGAAAAGACTCCTTTTAGCGGTAAAAAGACACGCCTGTGTTTTGGTGGCGTTAAAGGAGACCAGATTGTCATCACCCCACTGGGAGACAAGGCTTAAGGTCAAATCTGTCCGCTCTACCATAGTTTCTCTCAAGGAAAAATTTGTTTGGCTCCGCTCCTCTTTTCTCCGCTCCTCGCCAAGTGAATAGGTAGCCTAAAGCTGGACATTCAATATAAGCGTTCTCTAGTAATGTAACAATTCAGGAGTCATATTATGGAGTGCTAATGATATGATCTTTTGCAAAAATGGGATGGCGTTATAGGTTATGTATAGCTCCGACTCTTTCTCGCACAGGAATCATGACGGCGTTAAAATCTCATACTATGGCGACAGATACGAGCATTCCATCAGTGTTTACCATTTGCCATATCTGTAATTATATAATTTGTAACATTGCAACAGTAAGGGAGGAGAACTGAGTATTACAATCTGCGATATTTGTGACACGACAGTGTCGTCTGACATTGTCAAAAAAATCTGTGTTACGCGTTCGAATGCTCGCCTAACAAAATGTAACAATTTTTAATGTTTGCGTTATAAAAGCGAATGCTCTTAGTCGAGCTGGCGCATTATTATGCTGAAAATCGAATCATGCGATACATTTATATGACACTCGAATGCTACCGATGAATGGACAATGACCTCCGGTCATCTTAACACTACACCCCCGTACAGCTAAAATAGTCCGCCAGAAATACTCGCACCTGCACACATTTTCACAACTTCGCTACGCATCCTCGCACAACGCAACCTCCACACAGTTTTGATGGAAACAAAAATATTATAAGTTTCAAAAAACACATAGGTACTCGCACCGCCTAGCTACTCGCACATCTCTGTTTGAAAAGCACCCTTAGATACACGTGACGTGACGTAATGCGAGCTCTGTCCGAGGTATTTTTAATAATCCGGACAGCTTAACGGCACAACTTTTCACAAGGTGATTGATCACGCAAAAAGTTAGATTACAAAAACGTCATATTTGGAATTTGGACGCTTTTCGGACAGTCGAGTTATTATATTCTTTTTTTTTCATAGGCTGTCCGTTTTCCAGCCTGATGGCCGTTATAATGAGGTCATGTTATGTCTCTTTTTGAATCGAAAAAGTTTCTTGTGGGAGAGTAGGTTTAATTTGATTTGTGAGGGTCTCAATTGGAGTCGGTTTGTGAGGGCGTTTTGTTCAAATACCTCCTTGTTACGTGGTGAAAGACGGTGATTTTTAATGGTTTTTGTTTTAGTTGTTCAACTTTTTATTTGTTTGATGTTATGGGATCGTTGTGGACGTTATTTATGGTATCATTAATGAGTTTGATGACTTATACAATTATTAACATTCTGTTTATTTTTTTGATAGGTACCTGCTTTTTCTGTATTGAAAACGATTGAGCGCAAATAATTTCAAAATAACTTTTGGGAGTATGTGGAACAGGGTTTTAAGTCCCACAAACAAGGGAGGGACAAAGGGAGGATCCTCCGACCAGACGGGTGTGTGTCTGTGTGTGTGTGCGCGATGCAGGATTTGTGTGACGTCATGTCATTAGTTCGTAGGTGGCGGCGTTGAAGCCGCTACATCACTCCCCTCCGGTGGTAGCAGAGCGTGGTTCCGCATCCGCGGTTCATTTTGGCGCAGCCGTGGGACACACAATGTTATTTTATATTGTTTTTTCTCTTTTTTAATGTTGTTTAGTTCTAAGTTTTCTTTTTGTTGTTTTTCTTGTTTATATCGTATACTCTAGTGGCTTATGACAAATGAAAGTCGTTTTATAAAATACCTATTAATTTGTGACTATTTCTCCGACACACGTATCCTTAAATATTCCTAGAGATAACCATCGCCATTCCGTAAATTGCTATCCTGGAACACTTTAGCTAAATCCGCATTTAACAATCCTCATAAAAGCAAGTCAAGTATCTAATCAAGAAGAATAGTAAGAACTAATAGACAGTTAAAACGCGCAGTTAACGAGAACATTGTTAAAGTTTTACTGTCTTTTTATACGCCCATGTGGGTTTACGATGTGGCCGAGATCTGGTTTTAGACGTCGGAGTAAATAGTTGGGTTGGTGACAGTGGGAAAAGTGAATTTTAATTGATTTTGGATAAGGAGTCTCTTGTTAACTGAATTTTGTTGAAGTTTGTACATTTATTTATTTACTAGTTTCCGTCAGCGGCTTAGCCCGCTTGGATGTTGAAAATTATCCCAACGGAACATATGCCCGGAATAAAAAGTACCCTATGTGCTATTCCCGACTATAACCTATCTTTGTGCCAAATTTCATCTAGATCCGTTCAGCCGTTTGAGCGTGAAGAAGTAACAAACATACAAACACACTCACAAACTTTCGCTTTTATAGTATTAGGTTAGTATTGATATAGAGTGATGTGATTTTCGGATCACCAATGAGTGTTACATAAGCGTGAATAGTAACAAACATACACACACACACTCACAAACTTTCGCCTTTACAATATTAGTGTGAAGTGTGATATAGTGTGATGTGATTTTCGGATCACCAATGAGTGTTACATAAGCGTGAATAGTAACAAACATACACACACACACTCACAAACTTTCGCCTTTACAATATTAGTGTGAAGTGTGATATAGTGTGATGTGATTTTCGGATCACCAATGAGTGTTACATAAGCGTGAATAGTAACAAACATACACACACACACTCACAAACTTTCGCCTTTACAATATTAGTGTGAAGTGTGATATAGTGTGATGTGATTTTCGGATCACCAATGAGTGTTACATAAGCGTGAATAGTAACAAACATACACACACACTCACAAACTTTCGCCTTTACAATATTAGTGTGAAGTGTGATATAGTGTGATGTGATTTTCGGATCACCAATGAGTGTTACAGAATGATAAAACTATACAAGAATTGGTACATCTTAACATTATCCTATAAGGCACAATCAATTTAAGGCAACCACAGCTTATAGCACATAAATGATTTTGGTGCATTGTTTCATTTTTATTCGCTTTAGGTTAAGAATTAAGAACGAACAAATGTTTACATTTGAAAGCTGAAATTATTATTTTTCTGTTTGTAAGGTGCGGTTAGTCGGACCGTGTAAAAGACAGCGACTTATTCTTTTTTTTTCGTTATATTAATATATTAATGATGGTAAAAAAAATCCCTTGTAGGCCGGAGGTCTTAAAAAACAAAGGCTTATTTTTTAAGAACCCTATCAACTTGATCCACTGTTTTTCTAACCATGACAATTAAAACAGCGCTCACTTTTATGTAAAGTCGGATAAGCCTGTACCTAATTGTGGAAAGAACAATAAAATCCGTCGGCAAGGTAATCCCGTGATCCAGGACTTATTTCCGGGAATGCCGAGATTTGAACATTGATCGCGGGATGGTACTTTGTAATATTTCCCGGGCACTTTATGTGGGGCAAGCTCTTTAAGAGCGTTTTAACTATAAGTTTTCAAGTAGTTGTGAAATCCCGGGCGATTATTCGGTCGACCGATGCTATGTGGGTTGTTGCAACATTGTTTTGAAACAGGTAAGTTAGATTTGAGTTACGGATTTTGTTTGAAATATTGAGCGTGGATTGATAAATAATAAAGTACTAGCTTCTGTCAGCGGCTTTGCCCGCGTAAAAAGTGTTTTATCATCCCAAGAGATTTTATCAGTCCATGTGCTGTTCCAGACTATGGTCTATCTTTGTGCCAAATTTCATCCAGATCCGTTTAGCCATTCTAGCGTAATTGATTAACAAACATACATCCTTGTCTTCTTCTTCTTAGTCGGGCACTCTGGGCAGAGTGGTCGTGGTCATGGGTGGGTGAAGCATGATGGCTCAAGAGCAATGCGTCTTCATTCGGTTTTATTGGAAGCAATGTGGGAACAGTCGGTCGCTGAACAACGCCTTCGTATCTCGTCTTCGCAGCCTCCGGTGTTAGCAATGTTGATGCCCAAGTAGATATAGCTCTGGGCAACATCACAGTTGCCTATACTTTTGACAGTAGGTTGGTTGTTTTTAACTCTGTCCACTATCATAATTTTTGGCTTATCACGATTGATAGCGAGTCCCAGTCTAATGCTGTTTATTGTTAGGCATTTTAAGAGATGTTCCATGTCTCCTTTTAATATTGTTAGAAGGGTGGTGTCATCGGCATACCTTAGATTTGAGATTTTGCGACCTCCAACAGAAACACCTCTAGGACGATTCGCATGATGTTCTCCGTGTAAATATTAAAGAGCAAGGGAGGACCTCCTAGTAGTAAGACATATAAAGTATGGATTACAGGGCTAAGGCTATTTGTAGGCAAATAATTAGTATTCCAAAATATTAACACTAATCCCTTCTCTAGAAATTGTTTGTCATAATATACAGGATACAATAATATACAGGGATGGCGATGGGATAATATGCAGGGTAGGAATATATAGGATAGGGAATCTCTTCAAAGTTAGAGTGAACAGGCTTCATCTGGGTAAGCTCACTCCATCGTCGACTCTGTCTCTGTCACCTATGACTTAGACTAGAATCAAAAGTAAAACCCTCACAAATAACAAAATAAAATGTACTTCGTTTCCTAATTTTCGATCAGCTGATGATAAATGTGTATGGAAAGTCTATTATCTTTTTGGGAATTGGCTATAACTTTATTGACAAAAGCTTTTCATTTCTATGAGGGGAAACAGTTTTTTTATATTACTACCCATTTCCGTAACACACTGTATAAAATTACCTTCATCAAATTATTTAATAGGTGTCTATGAACGTTGGCTTTCAACAAAAGATCGGTATTCCATACAATAATATGACCACTGCCCAAGAACTTCCTCGTCGGTCTAATGGTCGTAAGCACTACTGCTGTGCTTGATGTCCTGTGTTCAATGCCCGGGTAGGCGTAATTTTTATTGGGTTGTTTCATTTGGAATTTCTCAGTATTAGACCGGAATTTGGGTTTGTACACATTTGGATGCAATATCCCATTCCCTGTTACACGGGACTTAAGGTTGCACTAGTTGACGGCACGATCTATTTTGTGCGCGGTGTTAAAATACATGCTATCTCATCCGACAACACGTGCAAACGAGATAGATGCCGTGATGAGCAGTAAAAAGCTAGTTCGCGTACGAATACACACTTTTGCAAATTTGTAGCGAAATGTAATCCATTTCGCTTTTCCTGATTTATGACGAAGACAAGCGAGCGAAATTTTATAAACAGACTTTTGGGAATTTGGATATTATGAAAAAACTACTAAATATATCTGTTCAAAATAAAATTATTTGCATTCTTGAACTACTAATCTATCCCTGTATGGTGACTGTTTTGCAATTTTCCTTCTCCTTATGGTATTTATTTGCGCCCAAAAATGCGTTAAAATTATTGTTGAAATATGGAACATTCGACGCTCATAACTTTCAAATATTTTTTTTTTTTTACTTATTTGTTTCCATACAAAGCTAGATAATGATGAGACAAATTAATATAATTTTTTATTTGAGCGTTCATCGTCAAACAGTGGAGTAACCGCTGGACTACGTTTGTATGAAAGAATGATTGACTAGGGCAAACTTAAAACATAACTTGTAAAATGTGTACCTCTGCTCAACCAACAGTCGTGATGTTATTCAAATTACAATAATAAAATTATATGTAAGGAAGTATGAAGTTATACCGTTCCCAAAGATCAGCAGCTGATACAAGGGAACCCCAGATAAGCGGCAAGCAGAAGGATAATTACTAAAATATGATAAGAATCGGACCTTTTCGTTAAAATCCTAATTAACATAGAACAAAAATACGAAAATGATACGCCCGATTTGGGACCCACATTAATATACGCAAATGCATTTAATGAATCTAAAGGAAATTTCCATATGACCCGGATTTTTAAGGTTCCGTACCTAATATCAGGAACCCTCATAACTTCGTTGTCTCATGAGTTTTGTCGATGGCCCATATTTTCATCGAAAGTACTGTAGAACCGACCAGAAGTGACATGGTCCGGCCCCGTTAGGCTCACTTGCACGAAAAACTTAACATAGATTTAGTGACTAACACGAGGTTAAATAATAAGGTTATATAGAGATGTCAATTTAACCTCGAGTAAGCAACTAACTCTAAGAAAAATTTTTCGAGACAGTAGGCCATAGCTGATTGTTTGGTTTTCTATTATAATGACAAAGTAATCTATAGTTATATTATAAAGCTGAATTATATTATAAAGCTGAAGAGTTTGTTTGAACGCGCTAATATCAGGAACTACTGATTGGAATTGAAAAAATATTTTTGTGTTGGATATTCCATTTATCGAGGAAGGTTATAGGCTTTATAACATCACGCTACGATCAATAGGAGCGGAGCATAAATGAAAAATGTTGCAAAACGGGCCGAATTATTCCTTTTTGAGAGCTTCCGTCCTTACGGTAGGTAGGGCAGGTAGGGTAGGTAGATAGATAGCCGACGGGAGCGAAGCCGCGGGGTTCAGCTTGTTATTTATAGGACTAAACTCCTATCCTAGCACTAATACTTACGCTTATTATTATTATTGAGTTCGATCCTGGAGAAGCAGATCTGCCGCACAGTACCTAGCACAGTTATTACTTATTAGGTACCAGTAGTTTCACAGACCCTTCAATCTTACGACAGACATAACTATTGTAGAGTCCTTCACTCGACAAGCACTTGCTCTAATTTATTCAAACATGTTTAATAAATAAATGACTACGGGACCCAACTTCGTCCGTAAACCGACACTTGGCAAGTTTTATCTTTCCCTTCAGCAATGGATGTTCCAAAAATTTTAATATTCCCCAAAGAATCTACGGCATGGAATTTTAATAAGTTGGCTGAATTTTTGTGCCGTTTTTCGGATTATGGAAACAAAAGGGGGAAGTTGGGGGGAGTAGTAATTTGTCACCGTTTTAGGTACCAAGGTCATTGTTTGATAAATACACGGAAATGGGTGTGTTTGCTATCTAAGTGACTGGTACTGACCTTGCCCTGATGGTATTTGATACGATAGGGCTAAATATTTATGCATAATAAATTATGGTGTGTCGTTGGAATAATGTATGGAAAATGTAGTTGCGTGGATGAATATTTTGTTTGAAATTGATGGTGCAGAAGTTTTAATCAAATACTGGATTAATTTAAAGTAGGAAAAGAATGAAAATTACAAGAATTCCTATGATATATGGGAAACAGTAGGTATGCAGATTTAATTTACCGAAATGAAAGACACTACTCTCTTAACCATGCATATTGAAAATTCTCAATGTACTTGAGACTAGATTGGGATTAGATGTTTGAACTAACCATTTGCCAATCCAAAGTGTCAATGCCACTATGATTCCGTAATGAAAAAAAAAGTTAATTCAAAAAATCGAAAAACCCGACTGCTTAAGAAGCGAACTATAAAGACGTACCTAAACAAGAAGAAAACCATGCTGTGAGTGTGCCGACGGAGGATACATATTCGCGAGCTGGCTGAACAAAACGTATTTTGTATTTTTTTAAATAACTTTTTAATTTACTATTGACTTTGGTGCCGTGGAAGGTGGGTAGGCCTCTGGTGTGGGACGCAACCTGTGTCGACACCCTTGCGCCATCTCATGTTCCTAGTTCGGCGGGCTGTGCTGGCGCTGCTGCTGCGGCTGCTGAGGCCCTCAAGCGACGCAAATACTGTAACCTAATTGGTAATTACAGTTTTGAGCCGTTCGGGGTCGAATCGCTTGGGTCATGGGGCCTGAGTGCACGTCTCCTTTTTAAGGAGATCTCTCGCCGACTGATCGAAACTGTGCGTGACCCGAGGGCTGGCTCTTTCTTTGCGCAAAGAATTAGCATTGCCATTCAACGTGGCAATGCTGCCAGTCTTCTGGGCATGTTCCCGGATGACAGCGATGTGGAGGAGTACTTCGACGCCTTAGTGTACCTGTCTTTGGTATATAGTGTAAGTAGTTAGGTTTAGTATAAGTTTGTATAGTTTAATTTTGTTTAGTGTTTAAGTATGTACATATTTACACTTTTTGGTTATTTTGCAACATAACATGCAAGGGTTATTCATTTTTGAAATCACGTCTTAAAACTCTTTATTTTGATACCCCCACGACGGGCATGGAAGAAAAAAATATGGGTCCCACAATGTGGCGCCCAAAAGCCGCCATTTTAATGTTTTCTAATTTCAATGTAGCCAGTGACCTCGCAAGGTTACGACGATTCGATTGACGTAAGACACATCAAAATCGGCCAACGTGTTTGGTCACTAGAACGCCACATAGGAACAAACATACATACATACGTAGACTGTTAACACATCGGCAGTCGGGTAAAAAGGGATAGTACTATTCGTCCTGCGTAGCTCCGTCTGTCTCCTCTCTCACAGAGGAACCAGGATGTTTTGACACGTCATAGCAGAACCTCTGCAAGTTTTTATCGGAGCTGACTTTACAGCATGTTTCAGAAGAGCATTTCAATATTACCACAGGTGGTTATCAAATGCCATAAAAAAGTTGACACCAGACATTGAACCGTACATCTATACGCACTTCGAAAATCGACCTTAACACTACGAAATAAAGTCGCTGTCAACGTCAAATATTACTACAGATACTTATTAAAAACATATTTGACACGGGAACACGAAAAATTCCCAACGACTTTATTATTTTTCAACCCCACCGTCTCGCAAGGGTTTAAAGCACCATACTCCCTCCGGGCATATAACATAGCGAGTGATCTGTCAAGCGAAAAATTACGACGAAGCTGTTTAGTCATAAAAGACAAAATTCTTACACTAAATGGTCGGCAAGAAGGCTGTTATAAGGGTATGAACATAAAGTTGGAGCCCCGGGACCCTTAATTTTAAAGCTTATTTCGGGTACCCGTTGGCGATATAAATAATTTATACGTAATGTGTGGAGTTGTGTAGGGTTACTGGACTAAGATGTAGCGAAGGTATTGCGCTTGCGTATTATAGTTGGAAATTGTGAGGATTTCTAACAAAGGAAGCACGTGCATTCGATGTCAGCGATGGTAATGGTGAAAATGCCAAAATGTATGGTATTTATCACGTGATATCTCGATACGTTTGACATTCCCATACATTTTTGTCATTTTTCCAATAACTATTGCCACGTCATCGTTCATAGACCTCTGGCCGTCTTAGGAACACACTATTCTTAATTTAAATTTCATGAAAATTATTTTCAACTTTTTATTTTGGTTTTCTAATAAAGTGCGTTTATAAATTTTTTTATTTAACTACTTTTTAGTTCAATCGCTAATCCTGAAGATCCTGGCAAGGATAATGGGACAAACTATTTAAATTATTGCATTGTCATCGATCCTTGATAAGTGTGCAAAGTTTCAAATTAAACCGACGTTTTGAAGTGGGTGAAAATCATTATCAAAGATTCCTTTACATAAATACATACTAAGCTAATAAAAGCGTGTTAAAAAAATAAGTTAAAGTTGTCATGTCCACTATGGTTACTGCTGATTTCATGTTGAATTCATTGACACAGGACCTTTTTTAAAAGAAAGAAAGAAGAACGTAAGAATACGTGTTCAATACTGAATCTTCACAGACCTGAACTTAAAAAAATTACAAAGGACACCACAACTCTTTCAGACAAATCTAATCTTGTTAAAAAATTCTAACCTACTCGTAACATCATTACTAGCCATGCAAGCATGACTAATATAAAGCTCACTACGCCATTTCAAAGGAAAAAATAAAATAAGTAAACATTAATTAGGGTGTAAAAGTAGAAAAGTTGAGTCTGGTTGAGCCTAGCGAATTTTTACTTTTTAATTAACTCGTTTTCCCGGGCTTGGCATTCACAACTTGTGTGGAATGACAAAATGGCGATATGTTTTTTGTGTTCCATTCTCAAAAAGTATAAAATAGAGATGTTATTTGAAAATCGTATCTGTTCCATACAGGTCGACGCGTTTCTAAAAAGAAAACTGTAGATACGATTCTATGAGGCTGTCATTGGGCTGTCATCAGTTGCCATAATATATTTAATTTTTATTATCTAGGGTCGATTTTTTGAAGTCAGAATAGTTTTATAGATTTGAAGCACAGATTGCACATCTGATTATTGGAAATTCAGTTCAAATTCAGTATTTATTTTTACCCTGGATTTATGTACCTATACTACATTTGAAATAACATTAGCATTTTTCTCAGACCGATCAACCGATTTTGAGTACCATCCCATAAATATAAGGACGGCATAAAAAGCATAAACCTGTTACCAAAACTAACTGTTTAATACAGCTGCCATTTGTTATATTACCAATGCAATAGAAGTCAAAATCGGTTGAACGGGCTGTAAAATGGAATTATTTAAATGTCCAATGTTATCTCAAATGGAGTATAAGTGATTTTAGTCTGGAACCGTTCTTCTCTGCGTTGTTTGGCTGCTCATTAGCCGTGTTGATTGATTATTCCCATTCATTCTCATTAATATTCAACGTCAACAAAATAATACGCGTTTTTTATTTATACAATCCTACTAACAGAAACAAATTATTTTCCTAATAATTACCAAACGCGTGGAAAGAGCAAAATGATTAAGAATAACTACAAAAAACCTTTGTGCTGAAACAAATTGTTTTTTTTTTTCAACAAATTCATTTTGTTACGACACACCCACAAACAATAGACCGTGGTCGGCTACTTCAAAGAGTCCGGACGGACGTTTTTTCTTTTTTTCTCCCCTGAACATTTTGAATTATTACATCGGCAAAGGCCTTTTACCCAAAGTCGTAACGTTTTTATTTTTTCTGCCTTTGAAATTAGAATGTCCCTGTAGGAATGTCCCCCTTTTTGTTTTTATTTCAATGGTAAATTAATTCCCTTTAGAAACATAATATTTTGTGGAAATTAGATACCCCATGAACTTTCGCTCTAACTGCGTGGGTAGAATATTTATATGAAGTAGCTGAGACTCTATACCACGTAAAATTCTAACAGAGATAATGATTGTGAATGTTAAAATGGTTGGTATTTAATTTAATGTTACTTTGTCTAGAAACTGGTTTTTTCATGAAAATGTGGCATGAAATGTTATATGTTATTAGCAGATATGTTTTCGTTTCGCTTTTTTACGTTTTAAGAGTAAGCTCATTGAAGTTTCGCAGGTGGAATAGGTGAGGTAAAAGCTTGAACTAATTATCTTTTGAAACGTGGAAATATAAACTCTGAGGGATTCGTGCAGTTTACAAAAATGTAAACGCTTGGACACTTTTTTTTTTCACGTTTTTGTCTTGGACACTTGTTACGTATTTGTTTTTACTCATTTATTTGTTTATTTTATTTGTAAATGGAACATGTTCGCTCCGTCACTTGCCCTTAAGGTTTCATTGTTTCGAAGTCAGCCAATCGACACCGGCTATCGCTGAAAACCAGCGCTGTGGCTCTGACTTAAGCAGAGTCTCAGCATTATGCTGAGCGATGACCATTTTGCATGGTTGTGACGCATACTTTGAATTTGTATTTAAGCTTTTCTTTGTTTTTTTATGGTATGCGTCGTGCCTGGCGCAAATAAACGTTTTTTCTTTCTTTCTTTTTCTTTAAATAATATAACGAACCCTTCTTAGATATTAGTTAATTTAGATTGGGATACACTTTTACCTCGAATTGAAACGAGCAGATTTAAGTGGGAACCTCTAGGTTTATGGTCATGAAACACGGTTAAAGTGCCTTCATAGCAATTTCAACTGTCCAGAGACCATACTCCGTGTAAATACGGCAGCAAAATAAAATAACTTATATTTAGGAGGTAGTGGTTCATTAACCCTTTAAAGTACCCTTGTATTATTGCCTTCACACCCCATTAGGAAGCTTTACATTTCCCCTAATTAATAATCTTTTACAGCGGCAATAACTCCAAATTTTATACTCGAAAAATACATTCCAACACCCTAAATGCAGCACAAAAATATGCACAAACGTATTTAATTTAAAAATTAAACACGAAATACTAAAGGAGGCATGAAAAAAATATTTCATTGCAGACCCTAAAATAGGGCAACACCATATCATTAAATTAAGTCTAATGGCAACACACAAAATAAATAAAAACTTTTTGTAGCTTAATCCACTTTCACTGTAGGCTCCAAGTTCTTCTCATTAAAATTAATTTTGCCGCCGACGTGGCTGCTATTACGAAGGCAGTTTAAGTAGGTGCCTGCTTACACCCGCGATATTACAGGGATTAAGTTTCGAGAGAAAAAAAGGAGAAATAAACGAATTTGCCGTGAACGAGTCGACGACGTCCCTGTAATCCTTCGGTGTGGGCCATGAAAACGAGCTACTGTTGCTGCTTTGAAAAAAAAAGATTTATCATGTCCTAGAACATGTGACATCCACCAACCCGCACTAGGCCCGCGTGGTGGATTAAGCCCAGATGGATGGATTGTTCCGGCAGTGGGAATATTAAAAGGCTGATGATGATGATAATCTGATAGTCGATACCATAATAAACCCATTGCTAAAACTTTGGTGAAGTCAGCATCATTGAAGACTTTGGTGAAGTGAGCTATCATTGAAGACTTTGGTGAAATGAGCTTCATTGATGACTTTGGTGAAGTGAGCTATCATTGAAGACTGGTGAAATGAGCTATCATTAATGACTTTGGTGAAGTGAGCTTTCATTGATGACTTTGGTGAAGTGACCTATCATTGATGACTTTGGCGAAGTGACCTATCATTGATTTCTTTGGCGAAATGAGCTATCATTTATGCTAGGGATTGACAGTTCACTTCACCTTAGTTATCACGGTGAGATGCTTCAAGAATAGCACTGCTGATTTGCCAACTATGTTGGGGTCAGCTTCCAGCATGCCGAGTATTCTCCATGGTGGGAGATTTAAAGGATGGATGGTTTAAAAAAAAACATTCATTCGGGTCAAAACACGAACACACATTAATTTATTTGATAGGCCAGTCAGTCAGATAAGACTGACGAAGGTGCAATCAAATGTATTTTTGAATATCAAAACAACAGATTACTTGTTGTAGTTTATTCAAAAGAAAACTATATTACCGAAGTTGTTTAAAAAAGGCTGTTAGTAGAATAATCTGATTGTAAGAATTAAGGTCCAGATTAATTCATGTAATATTAGTAGCCTTATTGCGTAATGAATTCGGCAAGAGTAAAGGGCAAAGAGTGTGAAAATCGACCAATCACATGCGAGATGAAAGACGCGATGTGACTTTCCGTCTATGTGATTGGTCGATTTTTCATACACTTTGCCCTTTGCTCTTTCCGAATTAATTACACAATAAGGCTGCTGGTATCAATCCAATTGTTATTGGTGGCAATATCCTTGCTGTTTAATTTACAAACTGTTAAAAGCAATATTTTATTGTTCGTCTAAAATAGTATAAAATGTATTCCTTTTTACCATTGTTTATAGATTCTTTCACCCTTCTAACCCTACCATTTCTAGAAAAATAGCAAGGTTTTACTATTACACGTAAACTTAAAATGATCAAGCCAATAAACGCAGTGAACCGTCACAAACATCGTAAACTAAGATATTGGACGAAAAAACCCACTTAAATTCAACACGGCATTCGCTCGTAAACCCGCTGACTTCATGGCCCCACTTAAGGCGGTATTTTGCTGGCAAAATGCTTTGCAAATTGGATCATTAAAAGCTTAAACCGACAGTTTGGAGTTGCTTAAAAACCTGTTTCCGTAACATCCACGATTTTTTCCTGATACTGTCCGGGAAAAAGGCACCTTTTGCTGACGGAAAGATTTAGCGAACACGGTTGAGAAAGAAGTGTTTATTTCAGAGTCTAACTAGGCAAAGTTGGCTAGGAAAAGCTGTTATTTCAGTTGATCAAACAGACGTAGAATAAATTGTGTATAACGTGGACGAAAGTTATATTTAACGTAGAATGGAGGAAGAAATAACTTAAGAGAGGATAGCATAAAATGAAGTTGACGAATATAATATTGACTGTAGAGAACAGACAAATTAGTATTGTCTGAGCGTGAAATTGTTCTACTGCAATTATGCAAGGCTTTTTGTCTGCAAGTCAGCCCAGTATTATTGGCTAGAATTATTTAGAAACAGAAAGAAGAAAGTAAGGGTTTTGATTTGCAATGGCACAACTCATGTTGAAAATACATAAATAATAGTGGTTGCTCGTGCCTCATCTTAGGCTCCAAGTAGCATCATGAGGAAACCTGAACTTTAGGCCTAGAGTCCTAAATTTTCAACGTACTCGTAAGTTAGTTACAATTAATAGAAAATAAGAGCCTATTTCTCTAGTTTAAAATGTTCAACTGGTACAAATTAGGTTAAAACCACTCACACGATTACCAAAACAGTTCTAAAAAGTAAGCACCACTAATTTAAGGAAAGTGTAAGTAAAACAGGGCCAAGCTTAAATAAAAGAAAAACAAAAGATACCCACCAGTAAAATGCTATGATAAAATAAGCCCAAAACTCCTTTCTTTACAAGCTTTATGTACCGGCGACAAAATTGTAACCTTTTACTTTTATTTTAACCAAAGCACTAGACAGTAAAAAGATTTTTATGTCAACTGTAAGAAATAGCCTTTGTAAAATTATTTCGGTGGTAATGTAAGGAGTCTTACAACCTCCTTTATATCAGCATTTTTTTGTGTTTTGTGCTTTTTGCTTTTGTTTTTTAACCGACTTCAAAAAGGAGGAGGTTCTCGATTTGACTGTATTTTTTTTAAATATATTCAACCGATTTTGATGATCCTTTTTTTATTTGAAAACTTTGCAATTTCTTTATCAGATCTTCAAATTTCAATGGGACCATCTATTGAAATTTGAAGATCTGATAAAGAATATACAACAGAACTCTTCAATAAACAACGGCAGGTATTTTTATTGTTTACGCCATTTCATAACATAGCATCACGCTGGTACGCTCTCTAGGACTCCCTAGAGAGCGTACCGTAAGCAGATGTATACTCCCTGGTACACTCTCATTCAAATGTTCAATTTTCATTTTCAATATTCAAGTTTTATGTTATTCGGGTGGCATAACACCGTGCATAAAGTATATATAAGTACCTTACTATAGAAATTGCTCATTATATACCAAAACTAAAAAGAAACAAAAACAGGAACACCGACTTCCGAAATTGAAGTTATTTTCACTTTTTAGTGTTTTTTTGGAAGTCGGTGGTATTTTTTTGAAAAATAGGTTTTTTTTGTAGATATGCCTGCAGCTCTACTTGCATGGATATAGACAAAAAACTACTGATACTTAAAAGAATTTCAATTAAACATGAAAATCGTTGACACTTAGGCCCAGTTTTTGATCCGTATTTAACTCAACCAAAGATTAAATATGCTGACCAATGGTTGCAAATTTTGGTTAAATGCGTTTGTCTGTTCATCAATTGTTTGTAAAACAAATGGTAAAATAATAAACTCTCCAATTTATATGACTACTTAGTCTTGTGAGGTTAGCAATTATTGACAAAACGCATTTTTATCGAATTTTGAAACCATTGCTTACTAAATAAAGGTTTTGGTGTGTATTGGTTGGTGTATAGGACATTTTTATTTTAACTACAATTTCAGAAGTTGATTTTCCTGTTTTCATTTGGTCGTTTTTTGGCACCGACTTCTGAAATTGAAGATATTTTTTACTTTATAGTGTTTTTTTGGAAGTCGATTGTATTGTTTTGTAAAAAAGCTTTTTTTTGTCAGTTTTTTGTTGTTTACCTAATAAGCAAGTTCTATAGTAAGCTACCTATAATGCACAAAGTTATGCCAGAGCAGACAACCCGAATAACATAAAACTTGAACATAACCGGTGAAATGAGCATGTACTAGGGTGAACTGTACATACCTGGTTCAGAGCGTACCGTCGTGATGTTATATTATGAAACAGCGTAAACAATAAAATGTCATGGGATTGCTGCAATCCCGAGAGATTTGCCGTTGTTTATTATTATTATTTATTTATTAAAGTACAAGTTTTATTTTATTTATTTATTTAATACTTCATGCACACAAATGTACAGAGGCGGACTTAATGCCTCAGACATTTTCTACCAGTCGACCTTTGGGTGATGGAGAGACAATTAGTGGTAGGTGCAATATTTAAAGTAAATAACGATACCTAATATTCAAATACAAAGCTATACATACATACTATAAATACATACAATAGCTACTCAAACATATAAACTAAATACACTAATACTGAAACAGTTAGTGGTAGCAGTTATGTGGAATACAAAATGGGACCATTATCGCAAAAACACCAAAAAAAAAACACGGTTGTTGTATGGGAGCTCCACTTAAATATTTATTGTATTCTGTATTTAGAATTTGTTGTTATAGCGGAAACAGAAACACATTATCTGTGAACATTTCAAAAGTCTAGCTATCACGGTTCACGTGATACAGCCTGGTGACAGACGGACAAACAGACAGACAGACAGACAGACGGATCGCGGAGTCTTAGGTACGGAACCCTAAAAAACAGTCGAATTGATAACCTCCTCCTTTTTTAAGTCGGTTGAAAACTGGGCCTAAATCAAGGCACAAATAATTTATCCTGGCACTGACAGACAGACATAAAGGGAAAAGTTGCGTCTTGGTAAAAAGAAAACAAAATTTTATAAAAATAACGTTATCCACATTATGTGTCGACACAACTTCTCTAAAACCAGAAATGTGCAATAAATGCAAAAATATAGCTACCACCTGAACTATCTGGATCAAAGTAGTATCCTATGTGGTAATTCAGATTATAATCCATCTGAGTGCAAAATTTCATCCAAATCTATAGAGCGATTTTTGCGTGATGAAACACAACCATACACAATTTCATATTTGTAATATTGGTAGGATTGGTCATTAACTAATCTAGCTAAAACCCACAAACCAACCTAAACCTACTACCATTTGTCTCCACCTCACCCAAAGGTCAACTGGTGAAAAATGCCTAAGACATTAAGTCCACCTCTGTACGTTTGTGTGTATGAAGTATTAAATAAATATAACGAGTCATGACTTTTGAGCAAATCGATCGACAGGTATATATTCACAAGGCTACATAAAAATACGCCATACAAAAGCCCGCAATTCCAACAGAATTCATAAACAAAAGACCTATAATTTCAAATCGATCCGTATTCGCATTGCGCAGCCCTTCATCAAACTACTTAATATCTGGTCGGTATAATGACGTATATTAACTCGATATTACCTCTTTGTATTTGTGTTATGACGTCAACCAGTCGTAATATGCCAAATTATCGCATAGTTTTCGGCCTAATCCCAAGTAAATAGACTTATTCGTTATATAAACAGGAGACGCAAACACACAGTAACGGTCCCTTACTATTTGTTACACTGGGATTATTCTCGTGCAGATTATAATTGTGATGCTGCAAGGGTCAATCTCACGAATCACCGAAACCGAATTTCGTCAACAGTTTCAGTTTCCGCCGAAACCGAAACTGTTTTGAGGCAAAAATAAAGAAAACGTTATTATAATCAGTCACATAGCTATGCAGTCTTAGACATTTTCACTTATTGGTATGATAATCAACATAATAACCGCTCATTTAAGAAAAAAATATTCGCAAAAATATACTCGCTTAGATGGAACTTAACGCGCCGAACATGACCGATCATAGCGCGAGAACTACCGAATGCAGTTTCTGTTTCGGTCCACTACTAACGCTTACCTACCAGATACAATCGAAAAAAGTTAGGTTTTGAAATGTCGGGGGCGAACCTTTTTTTTGCAGTCCATTTTTTTTTGGCGCCACTACTAACGAAATAATTTTCACTACTATCCACTACTTACTGATATCTTTCAATTAAAACAAAAAAAGGTTTTTTTTTAAAAGTCGGGTGCTAGGTTCACAGAGCCGTTTCGGTCGTAGTTTCAGCAGGTTTGCCGCCGAAACCGAAACTATACCGGAACTCGTTTTTATGCTGAAACTCGACCGAAACCGAAATCGAAATTTCGGTCGGACACTAGGCGATCTTCAAGAATAAGCAACACTTGGCGAGCTCGATCCGTAGACAGGTGCTTCGGAAAGCACGTTAAGCTGTTGTTGTCATTTGAAAATCTTTGACAGTCGTTACAGTAGCCAGATGCCATAAAACCTGACATCAGTCTTACCAAAGGGTAACGTGTTATCCAGTTACTGGGTTGTGGTCGTTGTGGAGGACAGATGAAAATCAAATATTACTACAAAAAATTACCATAAATTTTCCGCAGTCAGCAAAAACATTTTAACATTAATTTCGTACCTGAAACAAAAAAAAATATTATTAGTAGTTTTATTGATCTCTGAAGCCAATACATTTGACACCAGTATTGCCAAGGGGTTTCTTGCTACCCGGTTACTGGGTTGTGGAGGTCAGATAGGCAGTTGTTCCGTGTATAATACGGGTACTCACTGAAGCCGACCCAACATAGTTGGGAACAGGCTAGGCGGATTGATTGAGATGGTATTGTGATATATTTGGGTAGCTTACGCACACAGAAACAATGTGCATGTGTATTAACACACACGACTAAGGCCCGGTATCCACCAAAGCGGAGAGGAGAAGAGATGTGGAAATAAAGAAACCGGATTGGTTTTTTCAAACAAATGTCCTCTCGTCTCCTCTTCTCTGGGGACGTCCCGTGAAGCGGGGACCGAGATCGAACAACTGTTTCATGAGTGATGACTTTCAATACTTGTGGTACAAATTAATTGTAATACTCGTTTTACAAATTTTATCACGATATTGAAAAACTGATAATGATTACATTATCAAAGGTGACATGTCTCGTGAAATTTTGGCAGTGCTTGTCAATTCCATAATGTCTCTTTCACAACTTCACAGTCATCTTATCAGTGCATGGTTGTAGATATGTTACTCAACTGAATTATTTTGTAACTAATTCACTTTAGATAATTTCAGTTCAAATTGACATTTGGTAACAGAATTTTATATGTAATAGTTAAGTTTGAGAAACAATATACGACGGGTATTTAACGCGATGATTTCGAAACGTCGGGTGAAATAGGTAAATAAATAATCGAAATCATCGCGTTAAATACCCGTGGTATATTGTTTCTCAATTATGAAACGCGAAAGTTTTAAGGTTAATATAGTTAGCAAAAATTATGCGAATTCTAACTTTATGATATACAAGGCAGGCGTCAGATGCATGCGTTTTATTCGCGCAATACGATCGAGTCCAGCAACGCGTTAATACTGGATATTTTATGAAAATGTGAGACACTTGCGAGTCACGCCACGATACTCGATAGAAGCCTCATGACTTTGATTATTATTCACCAAAAGCGAAACAGCCACGAGTTTCATTCGTAGAGGTCCCAATCTAATTTCGCTGAAGGATTGTTATAGGTGTAATAAGAATAACAGGCAAACGATACGGCCTAATCAGGAGATGATATATCACATTACCTATCTATTATTATGTAATACTATATTTTTCCAGCTGCTTTGTTTGTGTGAGTGTCGACAATTGGGTATTTGACAAAAATATATATTTAGTCCATCAGTTAGATAAACTAAAAATATTAAACTCATCTTTATTATTTTAATTTATACATACATACATGGTAAAATTACAGTTTTGCTACAATTATATTGGGTGCAGTCAATGATATTCAAATAAACAGATACGTTATACACTCACAAAACAATTGAAAAAAGTGTGCCGCAAATAGCGGCAGCACACATACACACTTTTCATTCATCTAACATTAAAAATAATTATTTTAATCAATAAATAAATAAATTACAAATACACACGATGGCATTTATTTTATTTTGTTTTTGTTTCAACAAAGCCTATCGCTCTTCGCCATGCGTGACATAAACTAAAGATTAAAGGTCACAATTGTGACCTATACGAGTCTTCAAAATGCGCGCGCTCATAACATATCTGTTTATTTGAATATCATTGGGTGCAGTGCTATTCTCCTTACTATCTTATCTTGTGGAGGGGCCGAGAAACAACTCGGACACTTCGACCCATTGGGATCTATTGTGTATTTTCCTTACTAGGTTACTGAATAACCTGTATGAAGGAGTGACAGTTCCGATCCCGCATGGATTACAAGAATATGAATTTTACAGTTTTACGCACATATGTTCTATTTTACTGCTACAAGGATATGGTTAACTAAAAGTAAAGAAGGAAAAATTTAAAACATACAAAAATTCTTCAAGTGAGAAAATTTAACAAAAAATATGTAACTAAAAACTACTTATGTGTGTGTGTATGTGTAAGTGTGTGAGTGAGTTTTGCCCCATAAACAAAAAATTACGACAATACAGTGCGTTGAAATATCGTGTAACGTCACGGTGTGCTACACTTTATACTGACAAAGTGACGGCAGAGGACCTCACTCTTGAACTTTGATGCGCTTTATTTTTGTCTGTTTTTATTTATTTGATAAAGCAAAAAATACGTGTCCAATATTATTTGATAATCTCACTGACGGACTAAATAGAATTATCATTTTCTTCACAGGAAACATCCCTATTATCACATGAGAACGTAGGTACAACCAGGATAAAAAATAATAATTGAAAAATTAAAGACTAAAAAAATACAACCGACTTCCAAAAACACACTACAAAGTGAAAAATAACTTCAATTTTGGCAGTGGGTGTTGTTGCTTTCGTTTCTTTGTTGTTTGACACCGACTGTCAAAATTAAAGTTTTATTATAAGTATTATTCACTTTGTAATGTGTTTTTTGGAAGTCGGTTGTATTTTTTTAAAGCCTTTTATTTTCACTTTTTAGTTGTAGTGAAATAATAGGCAAGCTCTATAGTAAGGTACCTATAATGACCAAAGTGATGCCAGAGTAGATTACCCGAATAACATGATACTTGAACATAACTAGTGGTATGAGAGTGTTCCAGGGTAAACTGTACACATCTGCTTAACCCCTTTAGAGCGTACCGGCGTGATGTTATGTTATGAAATGGTGTAAACAATAACCAGACATACGTTTGCAGCAATCCCGAGAGATATGCCGTCATTTATTGAAGAGTTCTGTTGTATATAGAGTTCCCTCGATTTCTCCAAGATCCCATCATAAGATCCTAACTGGATGACCATGGAACTACCTGGGAAATATACCCTTTCAAATAAAAGGAGAATTTTCCAAATCGGTCCAGGCGTCTCTGAGTAATCGGGGAACATACAACATTTTTCTTTTTGTTTTAAATTGTTAAAATAAAATTATGATTATCTTATGTCCGAAGGCAAGATATCTATGCTTGTGGAGAGGCTTCGGGGAGGCCTATGCTGAAAAGCAAAACAATCGAAGAACCGGTGTCAAATAAGAAAAACTATGAAATAATTTAAAGATTAAGTAGAGATAAGGTACAACCCAAATGTAATTTTTTTCTTGGAAACTAAATAGCTAGAATTATAACGTTCTGAGAAGAACGAAATTACTTTAAAAAGTTTAATTAACAATAAAAAGGATAATTAATAAAAAACTTGTTGTTGTCAATTTCAAACTTCTGGAGTTTCAGAAGTCAATTAACGGAAAATTGTTAATTGATTCCAGGAATTTGATCTATTCAAATTATGGAATACACATTTCTTTATTTCCATAAATATTGTATTTCGTAGAAAACACGGTGATCAGTTTTCGGTTCCTTGCTTTATAGGTCTACCCTTTTCTCAAATATATCGGGTTTGGCTTCCAATCCAACCGGTTGGAACAGTATACCAGTATTTTGCATGGAGCTGTCTGTTTGACTCAGTAACTTCTTTTTCTTAGCGTGACAAACAGACTCTTTTTAGTTAAATGCCTTGCCTGGCCCAGAATTCAGCCATGGCAACGCCCTCCGCTGACACAGTCATAAGGCCCTCACGTGAATAGACAAAAGGACATGTGGCACAAGACGAAAGATGGGCCATGGTCTGCGGGGAGACACCGCACAAGCACTGAGGATTGGAACCATCCTAGAATCCAGTCGATTCAGAGTTTTCCAGGCCGGCCAAGGCAATGCGTGCCCAGGCGGAAGGATGTCCGATGGCCTTAGGAAATGATCAGGGGGTTTAAATTTCTCTCGGCAAAGATCGCATCTCTCCGTGGTGATGTTTCCGGTAGATGGACTCACGCAAACAAGGAAATCTTTTCGACTTTTAAGGTTCAACTATTTTGTGCGCGGGGTTAAAATGCATTCCATCTCATCCGACAACACGTGCGAATGAGATAGATGCTGTGATGAGCAGTAAGAAGTTAGTTTGCGTACGAATTAGCACTTTTCCAAATTTGTATCGAAATGGATGATGATTTAGGATGAAAACTAGCGCGCGAAATATTATAAACAGACCTTTGGGACTCCCAATAGAGAATAGATATCATGAAAAAACTACTAAAAGTATATTTAAAATAAAAATAAATTGCATTCTTGAATTACTAATCTATCCCTGTATGGAGGCCGTTTTGCAATTTTCCTTCTCCTTATGGTATTTATTTCCGCCCAAAGATGCGTCAAAATTAGAATTAAAATATGGAACTTTCGGCGCTCATAACTTTATTATATATTTTTTTTTACTTTTTTGTTTCCATACAGGGCTAGATAATGATGAGACAAATTGATATATTTTTTATTTTGAACGTAAGTACATACATCGTGAAACAGTGGAGTAATCACTAGACTACGTTTGTATGGAAGAATGATCTACTAGTGCTACCTTAAGCTTTCCTTTTGCTTATTTTTTTTTAAATAATAATAACAAAAATGTATTAATTTATAATAATTGTTTAATAATAAATTAATTTAATTTGCTGACACCTTGTTTATACAATTAATTCTGTTGACATTTTAATTCGTAATATTTGTTTTGTATTTTTTATTTTTTGACAATTTAATCTTTAATTTATTTTTATTTTTCTTTGACATTATAATCCGTAATAATTATTTTTGACATTTAATCCTTAATATAATTTAATTCCATTTTTAATGTTTCAATTTGTATTATATAACTTCTTATCTTTTTATAATACACTAGCTGACCCTCGGGGCTTCGCTCCCGTCAATTGCCTACCTACCCTGCATACCCTGCCTACCCAGCCTACCCTGAGTACCCTACCTACCCTGCCTACCCTGCCCCTACCCTGGCTACCCTGCCTACCCTGACTTTCCTGCCTACCCTGCCTACCCTGCCTATCCTGCCTACCCGGCCTATCCTGCCTACCCTGCCTACCCTGCCTACCCTGTCTACCCTGCCTACCCTGCCTACCCTGCCTACCCTGCCTACCCTGCCTACCCTGCCTACTCTACTTACCATGCCTACCCTGCCAACCCTGCCTGCCCTGCCTAACCTGCCTACCCTGCCTACCCTGTCTATCCTGCCTACCCCTGGCTAACATGCCTATCCTGCCTACCCAGCCTACCCTGCCTACCCTACCTACCCTGCCTATCCTGCCCCTACCCTGGCTACCCTGCCTACCCTGACTTTCCTGCCTACCCTGCCTACCCTGCCTACCCGGCCTACCCTGCCTACCCGGCCTACCCTGCCTACCCGGCCTATCCTGCCTACCCGGCCTATCCTGCCTACCCTGCCTACCCTGCCTACCCTGCCTACCCTGCCTACCCTGCCTACCCTGCCTACCCTGCCTACCCTGCCTACCCTGCCTACCCTGCCTACCCTGCCCACTCTGCCTACCCTGCCTATCCTGCCTATCCTGCCTACCCTGCCTATCCTGCCTACCCTGACTACCCCGCCTACCCTGCCTACCCTGCCTTTCCTGCCTACCCTGCCTTTCCTGCCTTTCCTGCCTACCCTGCCTACCCTGCCTATCCTGCCTACCCTGCCTACACTGCCTACCCTGCCTAATCTGCTTACCATGCCTACTCTGCCTACCCTGCCTACCCTGCCTACCCTGCCTACCCTGCCTACCCTGCCTACCCTGCCTACCCTGCCTACCCTGCCTACTCTGCTTACCCTGCCTACTCTGTTTACCCTGCCTACCCTGCCTACTCTGCCTACCCTGCCTAATCTGCCTACCCTGCCTAACTTGCCTATCCTACCTACCCTGCCTGCCCTGCCTTTCCTGCCTACCCTGCCTTTCCTACTTTCCTGCCTACTCTGCCTATCTTGCCTTTCCTGCCTACCCTGCCTATCCTGCCTACCCTGCCTACCCTACCTACCCTGCCTACCCTGCCAACCCTGCCTACCCTGCCTACCCTGCCTACCCTGCCTACCCTGCCTACCCTGCCTACCCTGCCTTTCCTACCTACCCTGCCTACCCTGCCTACCCTGCCTACCCTGCCTACCCTGCCCACTCTGCTTAGCATGCCTACCCTGCCTATCCTGCCTACCCTGCCTACCCTGCCTACTCTGCTTGCCATGCCTACCCTGCCTACCCTGCCTACCCTGCCTACCCTGCCTACTCTGCTTACCCTGCCTACTCTGTTTACCCTGCCTACCCTGCCTAATCTGCCTACCCTGCCTACCCTGCCTATCCTGCCTACCCTGCCTACCCTACCTACTAATTTGTATCTATCATCAATAGTTTTCTCAGCGCACGCCAAATAATGTATTTTACAGACAACATTTTGCTACCTTGGGTTACATTATTGCAATTTTCATAAGGATCTCTATTTTTCTGAAAATATTTTATAGCCTATGACACTCAGGAATAATGTAGCTTTCTACCGGTGCAAGAATTTTCAAAATCGGTTCAGTAGATCCAGAGATTACCCCTTACAACGTCACAAACTCACAAACTCACAAACTTTACCTCTTTATAATATTAGTATAGATACATGCCTGTTAAGTTTTATTAATCATATTTGTAAAATTTTATTTTGTTAATGTAAGCGCAATTCGTATTAATTTTGTAAAATTATTTTGTATTATGTGGAAAATGTCGCTGGGTGCACATTTGTTTTTCTTCTTGCTTTAATTGTATGTACTGCTGTAGTGTGTCGTCGTTTGTTTTCCTAAATAAATAAATTAAGCCTCTGTGGCACCGATGTGTAGTTGCGCATTGGGTAGCACGAGTCGTTTCTTGCTTTGCCCTTTCTATACGGTTTCCCAAAATCCTACGCACATTCCGGGGCGTAATGCCGATAAGTGGATACAGCAATCGTAAAGGGTTTGGTTTAAGGCAACCTGGGGTAGCAGGGAAATACTTTTAGTCAGACTTTTGGGCTTCTGGATCAACGGATTTACGACACGGAGGGGTCTTGGTAGGTATTGGTGATGACCCATCCAAGTGGATGGTCACCCATCCAGTCTTTTCAAGCATGGTGATCCATTATCGTGAGTATTTTTGTTTAATAGTTGTAATATAATTGAATTAGGTACAGGCTGATTTTTGATTCTACAATTTTTTATGTGAAACATCTAATGGGGCGGGTGAGACCGGCTGTTGACATGGCGATGCGCCGCCACTAGCTCGTAACTCTACGACTCTCTTTTTTTAAATATTTTGCTTTGAAATACTAATGTATTTTTGAAATAAAGATTATTTAATTTAATTCTACATATTTTGTTTCTGATTATGCTATATTTCGCTCCTTTAATAAACCATGCTTTCATGCATATTATCTATACACATAGTTTCAATGTTTCACATCTGCTAGGCGTTCCGCGACAGCTCTATTTTTCTACAGAATTTATTCTTTAACATTGTCTGTTGTTACACTTATAACATCAACAATACAACACAAAAACATCATACAAACTAAACACAAAAGTATCCAGAGCCAAAACTAACGAAGCAAACTTTGACTTCGGGCAACTTCGTTAAAGTTCGGCGCTCTTCGGGGAACTAAACAGTTTCTCTGCCGGACGGTACCTAGGGGGTCGCTGCAAAAAGTTACTAAACGTCTCCAGGGCCTAAGTGTATCATGGCTGGAGTTTGGGCCTTTGTATACCTACGTTAAGGCCGACCCTTGCTAAGTGAATATTGTATAAACTTGGTATATTTTTTACACTTTTAACTTGGCGGCCATTTTTGCTAGACTGACGTGTGACGTGAGTGTGCTAGTGTATTTCTTATTAAATTATTAACGGCAGGAATGAAAGACTGAAGTTGGACACTTCAGACTGAATAAAAAATTGTTAGAGATAGCTTTCCTTTTCTTTTGTTAGCCTAAATTGTGTCTCACTGCTGAACAAAAGGTTTTTCTGCTCCTTCCAAAACTTTTGCCCACTATTTTCTTTTGGCACTATTTTACCGCACCTATTTAGTACAGTAGATACAAAACACATTTATGTGATATTGTGTGACTTATATTAAACTTTTTAAGATGGTAAAGGACGAACACGAGCCACTAAAAAAAAAATGCTTATTTGACACATAGGTAACACGTAACATGATAATGCTAACTCCTAAACTAGGCCTGAGTCTGTATTTTGGGGGAAAGATAAATAGCTTAAACAAATTAAATTAAATTGAACAGAATCAATTAAAATTAGGATAAAACTAAAACTCAATTAAATCAAGTAAAATCAAGTTACATTCAAATAAAAATCAAATACTGAAAAAAACCTCTAGAAATACTGTCAGTCAACCAGTGATAACGATTGTCGAAATGCTAAAATCTAAGGAACTACATGAAATTTCGTCAGCGCTTCATTTTTCTCAGCAAACCCTTTCATTTGATACACATGTCATGACAGTGCACAAACATAACTAATCCGCCATATTGGATCTAGAATGGCGTCACTTAGCTAACCATGCATTGTCATCCACAATAAACGTTTATGCAAATTTTTATCTTATTCGGTGGAGGAAAACTGCTTTAAAATTCGGTTGCAAGATTCGACCCGAACACAGTTACGTGCATTGTAAGTAAAATAAAAAATCGTTTTGAACAGCTTTTGTATTTTTGATACTAAATTAACGATGTTTGCATTCCCAAGGCAAAAAGTCTTAGTTTTCTCTGCATCGAAGCTGAGGAGCAGCTCCATCCAATAATGAATATTTACACATACTTCGAACAAACCAATTACTATTCAAATTATATTGAAACACGCCTTTCAACGCTTTCTAGTTGTTAATTAATTTACTTAACTAACAATGACTTACGACCAGCTTTACTTGAGCCCTGAGCGTCGTCGACTGTCGTAGCAATATGCTGACTTAAGGTTACACTAGTCGAAAATTCTTCCATACAAACGTAGTCTGGCGATTACTCTGATTACTGTTTGACGATGTACGTTCAAAATAAAAAAATATATCAATTTGTCTCATCGTTATCTAGCCCTGTATGGAAACAGAAAAGTAAAAACATACAATATTTGTAAATTATGATGGTCGAAAGTTCCATATTTCAATACTAATTTTAACGCATCTTTGGGCGGAAATAAATACCATAAGAAGAAGGAAAATTGCAAAACGGCCTCCATACAGGGATATATTAGTAATTCAACAATGCAAATCATTTTATTTTGAAAATATACATTTAGTCGTTTTTTTCATGATACCTAGACTCCCTATGGTCTGTTCATAAAATTTCGCGCGCTCGTTTTCGTCCTAAATCATCACCCATTTCGCTACAAATTTGCAAAAGTGCTAATTTGTACGAGAACTAGCTTCTTACTGCTCATCACAGCATCAATCCCTTTCGCACGTGTTGTCGGATGAGACAGCATGCATTTCAACCGCGCACACAAAATAGTTCGTGCCGTTAACTAGGGGAACCTTAAGTCTTTTCGACCTTGGATACTTGATTGTTATGCTTGATTGACACTAAAGTTTATTAATATTAAAATACTGGTGATATACGTATAAGTGTTGCCTCACCTTTATGTCAGTGTTCTACATCTGACTGCGAATATGTACAATCTGCACATCATATCTTAAGGGAGTGTGTTCTTTGGCAGAATAAACGCAATATTATGTTGGATAATGTACAGGCTGCATGTAGAATTGTTTACTATTAGACCTTGTAGAAACTAGAACAAATTTCCGTGCGTTCAAGCGTTTTTGCATTACCTACTACTGTAATCAAATTTAAGCTCACAATGTTAGGACCCATTAATGTTAATGATAATTTTTATCCGTGGTGCTAGGCAACTGGGCTTATCCCAGTTGTAAACGACCCTTTGTGCCTATTGGCCTTGAAATTTGTATTTTTTCCTACTCCTCCGTTATCCTTTTCTAATTAATTTCGTTACGGGAGCTTCATTGCCTCGGCGCTTTTCTGGTGGTCGCCACTGTTGCTGGCTTTCAGGAGTTGCACTGGTTTGGGAATAATGCGGTGGGATTGTCCAAAAAAATTAAAAGCTTTTACTTTACTTGCAATGTATGTATGTATACGTATGTAAGTGTGTTCGGGTCAAATCTTACAACATAGTTTTAAAGCAGTTGTTCTCAACCAATTAAGATGAAATTTTGCATACACGTTTGGTTTGGATGACAATGTACGGTCAGCTAAACAAGATAAAGTAAAAAAAAAATGGAAAAATATATCAAACCAGTGAATGGAATGCCAGTGCCTCCAGTTAATGCCGACCAAAACATTGTTGGGAAAAGCCTAGAAAGATGAATATGGGAATTAATTATGTAAATCAGAACACTCATTGTAGATTTAAATTATTAAATCACCCTGCGTCATCTTACTAACTCCGAGTTAGTAGCTTACATGGCAATTTCACAAGGTTTTATTTAACTTGCAGTGTATGTATGTAAGTGTGTTTCGGTCAAATCTTGCAACTGAATTTTAAAGCAGTTATCCTCCACCGATTAAGATGAAATTTTGCATACACGTTTAGTTTAGATGATAATGCATGGTTAGCTAAGTGACGTCATTCTAAATCCAATATGGCGGACGGCCGAATATGGCGGACTAGATATTTTTTGTGCCCTGCCATGATATGGGTATCAAATCAAAGGGTTTGCTGAGAAGAATACGTAAAAAGCATGTTAAAAAATATATATTATTCAACCTCGTGTTAGAAACTAATTCTGAGTTAAGTTTTTGGCGCACGTGGGCCTTCAATTTGCTCAAGAATTTAGTTCCTGGCTTGTAGAATTATTGGTCTCACTCTTTTGTTTGTTGTATTTATTATTTTGTATGTTTGCCTACATCTACCTACCTATCCTACATGAATACATCCACAAACATTGCCTTTATTAGACGTGTAGGTCCCAATCATATCATGAGTTTTAGAGAAAAGTTGTAGAGCTTGATAATGCCTACAAAAAAGTCAGCAACAGCTTCTGTCTTACTTTTATATTTATGTCACAAAAAGTAATTTTTTATCTATACCAATATTACAAAGAGGAAAGATTTTTTTGTTTGTTTGTTTGTACCGAATAGGCTTCGAAACTACTGGACCGATTTTATAAATTCTTTCACCTATGGAAAGCTACATTATTCCCGAGTAACATAGGCTATAATTTTGACGGGAGCGAAGCCGCGGGGGTCAGTTAGTATAAAATATAATTGAAATCGTTAGGTCCTGTTTATTGGTCACATTATCAACAATTATGAATTCTTATCACAATAAGTAAATTTGTCGTCTCAAGTATAAAAACAAAATACTTTTCCCTTTAACTGCATATAAATAGGACGAATGGTTAAAGAGATAATAAAACATAGGTACGGAACCGCGACCGTGTCGTAATCTATCTATACTATATGTATATATATATATTTATTTATTTATATACAAACATAACACTTAACAGAGAAAAGAAGGAATACAGATAGAAAACCACAAAGGCACTGCTTATTTCAATAGAAATTTCTTCCAGCAGACCTACGACAGGAAAGTTGGATGATACACGAAGACACAGTGTGTAGAAAGAAATAAGGAAACTTAAAATACACAATAATAACTTAACTAATTATATATAAATTACACATATACCTTAACTACACATATAAAAGATAAAATACATACAACATATAATAATATATAAAATTACAAGATCGTGGAAAGGTAATGTTCTTTGACCTGTTTCTTGAATAAAGATACATTTTTTAAGTCACGGATTTTAGGTGGAAATGTGTTCCACAGTCGTACTGCATGAACGGTGAAGGAGTGGGAATAGAAATTAGTATTGTGGGAGGGGAAGTTTAGATGATGCCTTAGGTGGGATCTACACTGGACATCGGCAGCGCGTGTAAAGAAAAAGCGATCGCTCAGATATCCAGGGTATGCAGGGTTAAAAAGGATGTTGAAGAGGAGACATAATACTCGAGTGTTCCTGCGAAGACGGATAGGGAATAATATATATACTTTATAAAAATATAATATTATAAAGAGGTAAAGTTCGTTTGTGGTCTAAAAGAAGATGTAGTGACTAAAATTGAAAAGAGTATGTTAAGATGGTTTGGCCATGTTGAGAGGATGAATGAAAGGCGACTAACGAAATGTATTTACAAGGCAGACGTGAATGGAAACGCCGGGAGGGGACGCCCTAGAAAGACATACATAGACATTATAGGTGATGTTCTTCAAAAAGGCCAGGTGCGCAGTACTCATAACCTGCGTGTGTGTATGACTAGATGCATGAATGTGAGTGAAGCAAAAGAAGTATGTAAGGATCGTAGCAGGTGGCGTTCTGTAGTTCCTGCCTACCCCCATGGGAAAAAGGTGTGAGTTTATGTATATGTATGTATGTAAAGTTCGTGAGTTTGTGCTCAATCATTGCCTGTATTCAAAAGACTTGTAAAGGAACATTATTTGTCGCTGTCTTCTTCTTAGTTTGTTAACAAACAGATACTGTGATTATCAATAGATTGTCGTGATTTTTTGTATTTGCCTATATATTAAGTGGGTATGTATGTATTTATGTATATATTACATAGCTTATGTATTTATCTGTGTATATATTGTAGTATATCATTTTAGCACTGTTATTGTTTCACCAATGACCGCCCCATTTCATGTCCAAGAAATTACTGTCCATACCAGGTTGCCTGGAAGAGATCGCGGCAAACGATAAGGCCGCCCATTGTATGTGTATTAGACTTAAGTTTCTTTTTATGAATGTAATTTATGGTGTACAATAAAGCACATAATAAATAAATAAATAAAGTTCGTGAGTTTGTGAGTTTGTAGGGGGTAATCTCTGGATCTAATGAACTGATTTAGATGAAATTTGGCATGGAGATAGTTTGAGAGCCTAGGAAGGACAAAGAATAGTTTGTATTCCCTTGGGATCAAATCTAATTAAATCAAATCATTGTTTATTTGCTCAAACATGAGTATCATACATACGTAACAAGTTGTCAGCATGAAGAGTTGTTAAAATAAAAATATCATAGAACGTCATTTTTGCCTTGGGTAGTGGCATGCAAATATTGATATAGAATACAGTTCAAAATAATTATTCTAGATTATCAAATTTAATAATAATAAAATATGTGCAAATGTCAATAAAATAATGCAAGTCTAAAATACCATTCTAGAAAGTCAGATAAAAAAAATATATATAAAAAATGTCACATAAAACACTTTTTACTTGGGCGAAGTCGCGGGCAGAAGCTAGTACGTTATAATTTTCCCTAATTTCTCTCTTCAAATATAACAATAATTTAATAATTTCACGATCAGACGAATACAGCTTATACTTGCGGTGATTGCTTCTGAAAAATCATTGAGAGAGTGATTTCAAAGGGAACGTGACATCCCAATGGTTCCGTAATCAGTATTTAGAGTTCCTTTGATCTTTGGTCCTTCGTCGTAGTCAGTTAATTATCAAAGGCTTTGTTAAAGTCTGTTATTTGCGTACCGGATTTTGGGCGGTTTTTCCTGTAATACAGTTTGAGGTTATATTTTAGCACCGTTTTGTTTATTTGTTAACAGGGTTTTAAGGTTTCAGGCAGTTTTGGTATGTATTTGGACGGGTAGTAAAATAGGTTAAGTATTCCTCCGAAATAGTTTATATATATATATCTACGTGAAATAGCGTGAATAATATCTTTTTAATAGCGTTGCACATGTTTAGATAGGAGCCTTTTTGGTCTCGCACGGGGTTATTTATTTTTTATTATTGCTTCTGTTTTGCTTAACTAGTGTCTCCTGTGCGGGTCAAAAATAAATATTTTTCATTTGTTCAAATATTTAAAAGTAAATGAAGAAAAGGACCTTCGTGACGGCGCGACGCGATTTTGCGTCTATACGCGATATCACGCACTTATATTCTAACAAAATTTCAAGTGGAAATCGACCGAATCACACCGCATTACGTCCAGGCGAAAATACATGCAATTTTGCTTAGGCCCGCAGCTTTTTGATCTGTAAAATATATCAATGGTTCAAAATTTCGGTAAAACGCGTTTATTTGTCAATTGTTAGTGTATTAAATGGCCCTTTATTAACTCTTCAACTTATTAGACCATTTTTGATGCCAATATTTGATGAATAAACGCGTTTTAGCGAAATTTGAAACCATTGGTTTTCATATTTAACCATTGGACTCCATTGGACTTTTAACTATGGATCAAAAAACAGGGCCGTAGTAATAATCACTTAACGGTATGATATAAATCGAATCGCGTCGAAACATCAGGAAGGTCATTTGGATAGGGCAAAGATAATATAATACTAGATGCCTCATCCCATACAAAGAAATGGTGCTGAGTAGTACTTCGACCGCGTTCGGTTCTATTCCACGGCTATAGATGGTGTTAGCAGCGACTTGCAAGTAAAAGGGTTTTCCCGGTTCGTGACTAATTTTTTTCTTTAAATACAGTGACGATTTGTTTTATAGTATTTTTTTGCACGTTTTTACAGTTTTTTGTACCAAAATATGTTACAATACAAATTAAAAAAATCGAGTGCATGTCTCAGAAATTGAAAACTGCGCCATCTATTGGAATCAATTTTAAATGATCCGTTCAAATAATCTTTAAAATTTGAATTAAGACCCCTAAATTCCATAATTTTGTGCTTAGTATAGCTGATTAAACAGAACATATAATTTTATGATCAATTCAAAAAATGTTATTTTTACACCAATTCAATAACGAATCGATGCATATCGCGCCATCTAGTGACATTTATTTGAACCAAATTTTCTTTGTTAGTGCTGGGAGCCCGTAAATAGGGCTTGGCTAAGTAAATTGGTGGCCTTCATTAATTTTATTGGCCATGAAAGGTAGATAGTACCTGATAATTGGCATCCTGAGAACTAGGGAGAAACACTAAACACACACTGTAAACCTCTGCATAACCCTTTAGGGATTACATGCGTGATGCTTTGTTTGTTTCCTGAAAACTATAGTCGTTATTTTAGCAAACAGAAGGACGCTACTTTCCAGGGGCGTCATCGCCAGCCGGTGGTCCAGGGGAAGGCTGGTTTATCTATGAAGGATGGGAAAATTATGAATTTTTAATAAAATCAAAAGCACATGAAGCTCACTGGTAGCTCTATCGTACACGGGTTGCAAAAAAATTTCAACGCTTTTACCGTTTCCGGAAAGAGGGATTTTGTCTATTTTAGGACATCACAAATGGTTGGCTATTTTTTTTTGAATCTCTTGGGCCCCTGCATCCCCTCGGTGACGCCCATACTACTCCCCATTATTTTAAGATCAACCCCGTGTTATTTTTTAATAATACAAGGAAGATAGAAAAAAGAAGCGTCCTATTTCACCCGAAAAATCACGTCAATCATTTTCTTCGTATTTACTCTCATCAAAAGATGAAAAGAAAATGAAGTCTGTATTTTCAACGTCGATATTGTAAGGAAAATTTCGAAGCACGCTAACAAATACATCCTTTTGATTTTCTTGTCATGTTCAACATTTCCTGTAGATAACTAGAAATAAAGGTGACGGTTTTTTATCTTTCGTACTTATTCGTGGCTAAATAATAATTGCCGCAAGGGTCGTCGTTGAAGGTTAAGTAAGGCCGAGGTCGGTTTCTTGATGGGTGACCATCTTTACATAGTGATATTTCTCCGTGCCTTGGCAATCACGTTAAGACGATGGTGCCGGCTATCATTTGAAGATCATTGACAATTGCAATCGTTACGTCTGACACCAGTCTGGCCAAGGGGTCCTCCACAACCCAATAGTAAGTTACTGGGTTGTGGAGGTCAGGTAGGCATTCACTCCGTATGTATATACAAGGTGTTTTTTTTTATATCCCATAACTCTAGGGTATGAATAAGACCATATCAAAGAATCAACTGGAATATAAATTATTTTTAAATTATCTTTTTTTTTCTTACAAATTGTTGGGCATAATCAAGGCATCCGAAGGGACGCAACCAATTTTTGAAATAAAATAAGTTTGATTTTTGTCACCTTCGAAACTATGCATTTATGAGCCACATATTCTAGGCCTTTTTGTATGATTTTTAATAATAGAATATAACCGTAGAGTTATACTTAGTTATACCGGCCAATTGCGAGTCGGACTCGCGCACGAAGGGTTCCGTACCATTATCACAAAAAAACGGCAAAAAAATCACGTTTGTTGTATGGGAGCCCCACTTGAATATTTATTTTATTCTGTTTTTATTATTTATTGTTATCATCTATGAAAATTTCAACTGCCTAGCTATCACGGTTCCTGAGATACAGCCTGGTGACGTACGGACAGACAGACAGACGGACCGTGGAGTCTTAGTAATAGGGTCCCGCTTTTACCCTTTGGGTACGGAACCCTAAACTAACACAATACTGGTATACTGGTATAATATCCAGCTGAATCAGTTTGACTGGAAGCCGGATACAATATAGTAGGGTAAGCCTAAGTAGGTCTCTTCTTATCTTCGGGGACGTCAGCAGTCGGTTCGCGTTGACGAGAGTGCCTCGAATTGGTGTGATTTGGCTGCTGGTGTTCCGCAAGGCGGTATTCTTTCTCCATTATTATTCTCCATCTTCATAAATTTTATAACTCACTGTCTTCGGTGTTCGTATCATCTTTATGCCGATGACCTTCAACTATATGCGGCTGCGCGGGTAGAAGGTTTGTCGGATGCTATCATCATCATCATCATCATATCAGCCGCAAGACGTCCACTGCTGGACATAGGCCTCCCCCAAGCGTCGCCACATTGACCGGTCCCGTGCGTCCCGCATCCAGCGGATCCCTGCAACCTTCACCAGGTCATCGGTCCACCTGGTGGGAGGCCTTCCAACGCAACGTCTTCCGGTTCGCGGTCGCCACTCCAGAACCTTTCTGCCCCATCGGCCATCCGTTCTGCGAGCAATGTGCCCTGCCCACTGCCACTTAAGTTTGGCAATTCTTCGGGCTATGTCGGTAACCCTGGTTCTCTTGCGGATCTCTACATTTCTGATTCGATCACGTAAGGAAACTCCGAGCATAGCCCTCTCCATTGCCCTTTGGGTGACTGTAAGCTTTCTGATGAGGCCCATTGTGAGCGACCACGTCTCAGAGCCATAGGTCATAACTGGCAACACACACTGGTCATAGACTTTCGTCTTGAGACACTGTGGTAAGTTGGACGTGAAGATACCGCGCAACTTCCCGAACGCTGCCCAGCCGAGTCGGATTCGACGGTTGACCTCTTTGTCGAAGTTGGCCCTACCCAACTGGATCGTTTGTCCCAGGTAGACATAGTCATCCACAACTTCGAGTGTAGAGTCTCCGACCCTAATAGGAGTGGGTGTGACATGGGCATTCAACATCAACTTGGTTTTGTCCATGTTCATCCTAAGACCCACTCTTTCGGAGGCTCTACTGAGGTCATCGAGCATTGTATTGAGGTCCTCCATAGTCTCAGCCATGACCACTATATCGTCGGCAAACCGAAGGTGAGTGATGTACTCGCCGTTGACGTTGATGCCTAGCCCTCTCCAGTCCAGAACCTTGAAGACATCCTCCAGTGCAGCGGTGAACAGTTTCGGAGATATGACATCTCCCTGCCTCACACCTCGCTGCAGAAAGACAGGTTCCGAGGTCTGATCCTGAAGTCGAACTGACATGGTGGCGTTTTTATACAAACACTTCAACACCTCGATGTACCGGTAGTCAATTTGGCACCGTTGGAGAGACTGCAGCACAGCCCAAGTCTCGATCGAATCAAAGGCTTTCTCGTAGTCCACAAACGCTAAGCAGAGAGGCAGGTTGTACTCTTCGGTCTTCTGTATAACCTGCCGCAGCGTATGTATGTGGTCTACGGTGTTAAAGCCTTTACGGAAACCGGCTTGTTCAGGAGGCTGGAAATCGTCAAACCTGCGCGCGAGACGATTCGTGATGACTCTTGAAAACAGCTTGTAGACTTGGCTAAGAAGTGAGATGGGCCTATAGTTCTTTAGTAGGGCATTGTCGCCCTTCTTGAAGAAGAGTACCACCACACCCCTGCACCATGCCTGTGGCGTTTTGCCCTCGAGTATGACGGAATCAAACAGCTTTTGAAGGGCCTTAAGGACCGGTTTTCCACCCGCCTTCAGGAGTTCGGCTGTAATTCCGTCTTCACCCGGCGCCTTGTTGTTTTTAAGCTGTTTAAGAGCCATCCTAATCTCATACAGGCTGACGTCCGGAATGTCTTCGGTATAGTGCCGGGTCAATCTAGCTCTAGGGTCTTTTGCTAAATTCGCGACGGGTTTACTGGTTGACGTGTACAACTGCCCATAGAATCTCTCGATCTCCCTCAATAGCTCCGGTTTGGCGGATACGATTCTGCCATCGTCGGTCTTCAGTTTCGTGAGCTGGCTCTGCCCAATAGTCAGATCTCTTGCAAAGACCTTGGAACCCTTATTCCGCTCAATCGCGTCTTTAATACGCTCGGTATTAAAGCGGCGGAGATCGCTTTTCAAGGACTTTGAGATCCGTCTATTGAGCTGCCGGTACTTCAACGCATCGTCTGAAGACTGCAGGATCATCTCACGCCTCTCCTTCATAAGTTTGAGAGTAGGATCAGAGAGCTTTTTTGTTTATATCTGTACGGCGGGTCTTGAAAAACTTAGACCCAACCGTATGGACAGCTTCCACGAACCCATCGCTGTATTCGTCCACGGAGCTCCCTAGGCACTCGAAACGATTCTGGAGTTCGAGCTGAAAGCTCTCGGGGTTTTGGATCTGGATCTGTGCTGGACGGAGCGTAGACTTCATCAGTCGAGACCTTTCAAGCTTGATATTAATGTTCAATGTGCCTCTCACCATGCGGTGATCGCTCCCGGTTTTCACCGAATTGATCACAGAGACATCATTGAACATTTGCTTCTTGGTTGACATGATGAAGTCGATCTCGTTTTTAGTTGCACCATCGGGGCTTTGCCAGGTCCACTTCCTGTGCTCACGCTTTCTGAAGAAGGAGTTCATCATATAGAGGCCCTCCTTCTCCATAAAGCTGGCTAGTAGGTGACCCCGGTGGTTCCGATGTCCAACTCCAAATTGGCCCACTTGCAGCTCATCCACGTCTCGTTTGCCCAGTTTCGCGTTGAAGTCCCCCATGACAACGGTGAAGTGAGTTTTGAAACCATGCATGGCTCTAGAAATATCCTCATACATGGTCTCTACCTCGTCGTCGGGGTGAGCCGAGGTCGGGGCGTAGACCTGTATAATCTTCAGCGAATATCTCGAGGATATTCTGAGTATAAGGTACGCCACCCTTGTCGACACACTCTCGATCTTCACCACGTTGTTCACAAGGGGGTTGTCGGATGCTATAGGCGATGTGAACCGGGATTTAGCTGCAGTCAAGAATTGGTCTGATAGATTTGGGGTGTCTGTAAACCCCTCAAAATGTCAGGCCATTTTGATCGGGAGCTCGCGCATGATGGGTCGGGTGCAGATTAGCTCTCTTCCTCCTATTATTTTTAATGGCACCGTTATCCCCATCAGCCCTAGTGTAAAAGATCTCGGTCTACATCTTGACTCGACGCTTGGCTGGCTAAGTCAGGTTTCTAGTGTCAGTCAAAGAGTCAATGGGACCTTGCGTTGCCTGTACCGTCTGAGGAACTTTCTGCCTGCAAAAACGAAGACTATGCTTGTGCAGACTTTAATTTTCCCTATAATAGACTATGGTGACGTGTGCTACTTTGACCTGAATGCGGTATTCCTGGATAAGCTTGATAGGCTCCTAAATAACTGAATCCGGTTCATATTCAACCTGAGGTAATATGACCAAGTGTCGAGCTGCAGATCTGAACTCAAGTGGATGCCCATTAGGCAGAGGCGAAATTTGCGCGCTTTGACCACGCTTTTCTCCCTACTCAACTCTCCCACTCCTCCTTCTTATCTCACACCTCACTTTCAATATTTATGTACTTCACACGCTAGGAATCTGCGTTCGTCTAACAATCTTCTTTTGCTTTGTCCTTCTCATACTTCTGATTTTATTCATTCTTCCTTTCATATTCAGTCCATTCTTCTCTGGAATGCGCTACCTCTCGATATCAGGACGGCCACCAGTCAATATGCATTTAAGCGGAAGTTACGGTATTACTTTCTACACCAATAGCAGAGTCGACTCAATCACCTTTCTATCACTTAAATATATATATATATATTTATTATAGGAAATATATATGTATGTTTATTTTAACTATTCTTCAATTTTACTTTAATAATAATATCTATTTTTTATGCACCTGCCATGTTATCTCTCCACCACTCTTGGTTGACTGGTAGAGAATGCCTCAGGCATTAAGTCCGCCTATGTACCTGTATGTTGCATGAAGTTTTAATAAATAAATAAATAAATAAGTAAGCCTAGGCAGATTGATTGTCTTACTATCAACATACATAAATGTCTACCGCCAAGCAGGATGTGTGGTTCAGTCTATATTACTTTTTAATGTTAACATATCTATAAAAGTCGTGGTATCAAGGAAATCTTTTTAACTAGGTATGTTAAAACCTTTTATTGTGAATCACATCATACTAATATTGTGAAGGCGAAAGTTTGTGTGTGTGTAAGTGTGTTTGTATGTTTGTTAAGCTTTCACGAAAAAGCTACTTATATACTACGGTTAGCTTCAACTAGCGACTTATTTGCTAACGCGTATTATACGATAGGACATACTACAAATCGAAACCATCGTTTCGCTCCTAAAACAAGGATGACCTTGGAGAATGTTCATTTATCACGGTGGCTATGTAGCCTGGCCTCTTTACTAAAACTTACAAAATACCATTTAAATACGCAGCGGAACGGGGCTGTCTACCTCTATCAGTTATAATAATACTAACAAAGCAGTCCACGAAATATTATCAGCGAAAAACAGTATCTTAGTTGTAAGCTTTCAAGCCTTCATTGTCCTTCGGGGAGAACATTGCCACAGAATAGGTAGACGTACAGAAGGCTTACTCAATAGAATCGACGTCATTATAAAAAGAATTGCTTGTAATATGGAGGTTGTGATGACAACACGTCACACTAGCTATGTCGTCCCTATCCTTAAAGGTCACTTTCACTAATACGTCACTTTGTACTGCTAGTCAGCTTCCCGATTTGTCTCAAGCCGTATTATGTCTCTTTCCCAACTCGTCCGACGCTTATGTACACTTAAGCACTAAATCATCACACACAGCAAAATTTTATTAAAAAAACCCAAAACTACTTTTTAGTAAGGAATAGACTAAATGGCATGAAGTTGAAGTCGAAAAAAAAATACAATTTAAATTCGTTTCGGTAAAAAAAAATAAGGAAGAAATAAAAAAGGAAGAATAAAATTACATCGCCAAAAAACAATATATGAAATTTAATGACAAAATCCAGCATTTTTTATTAATAATAAGGTAACAGGCAACCAACCTCTTCTTTTTATCATTTTGTACCTGTAAGGTACACTGAACAAAGTGTCGGACGAGTTGGCAAAGAGACGAAATTGGGAAGCTGACTACATGTACAAAGTGACATATTAGTGAAAGTGACCTATTAAGGATAGGGACGACACAGCTAGTGTGACGTGTTGTCATCACAATCGGAAATAATGCGGTTTATATTTAATTTCAATAAATGCAAATATAAGGGATTTTTGTTTTATTTCATGTTGGCCAGTCCCACAGCTGGTTAAAGGCCCCTCACAAACCATGTGACGATTGAAGCCCATGCTGGAAAGATATGGGGGAGAAGAAAACACTTGAATAAAAATGGGAACCTAAGATCGTAGGTTCCTGGGTGTAATGGCATAGATTAGGTCAGGCCTTTTTAAAGCAACGGACTGTCATAGGCTGAAGAGATTGATTGATTGATATCGACACGCGTCTACTTACAGCTAGTGCAAGTGTACTCGCGACTGACATTTTTTTGATATAGTTTGAGTTCGGGGCAATGTTTTTTTAAAATTGTTTGGTTCGTGGCAATATGCTCGCCCTCTTTTACATGGGACTCATACATAAATGGTGAAATATGGGTGTATTATAATTGCACTTCTGCCTAAAACGAGTATAAACAAGTTGATGTTATGTTATGTAATTTGACAGACACAAAACCACCTGGCTGTACCCACTGTACGGGACTGTGTGCCTTTGTCAATTTCCTCTGTATTGACTTGGCCTTCTGTGTACTTATCTATTCTGTGGCACACTTAGCGGGGGCCGCCTACCAGATTTATGTTACTAGTACGAACGGGAGCAATTATCTCATACAATTCCTTAGGCCCTAACGGTTAGCGCAAGGCTACGTATATGCGACAAAGTTGGACGATTTGCTGGTCGATCTGTCGGTTGATGGACTTAGGTTCCTAAGGAATTAAGGCTACAAATGGAGCGCAGAAAATACCAATTGTAATACCGGACCCAATTGTTATGCTGAAAAATGACTGTGATCTTGGTTGGGTTTGGTGGATTTCAGTATCCAAAAACTGAGCTGACCAGGTGTTCCTTTGTAACAAAGCAAAAAGAGAACCTACGTAAAGATCGTAAGGTAGTTTCTTTCTAAGCCCATGTAAAAATGCTTGAATATATGTATGCATGCATGTATGTGATTATATAATTAAGTGGTTGTCGGGAAAAAAATTGAAATAACTAGAATTAAATGAAAAACTTTCTAATGTTTCTAATATTGATTAGTAATGGCGTTCTACGGCGATCTATATCCATGGAACGGAACCGAACGCTATTGATTTACAAAAAATAATCCGTATAATCAGATGAAAAACGCTAGTTATGGCGGCACGGTTTTTTTGTATGGGATGAGGCATCTGTATGCTAGTATTATATTATCTGTGGTAGTGGGTAATTTATAATATACTAGCGGACGCTTCGTAGTTTCACCCGCGTAGTGTCTGTTCCCGTAAAAAAAAGTTGCCTATGTCAGACGGGGATAGTGTAGCTGCCCAATTGTGAAAGATTTTTTGAAATCGGTGCAGCCGTTTCGGAGTCTATAAGGAACATACAAACATAGTTACTCTTTTATATATATATATATAAATAATAATAGTACATTATGGTACAAGTGTGTAATGTTGGTGGTTACCGCTGAGGCGCCATTGAGACCCGAGCCTCTAGGTGAGGGTCTTAAGAGAGCCGAGGACGGTAATCATCAATACACTCGTGTATCATACGACGTTTTTCAATACACTTGTGAATAAAATAATACAAAAAACTCATTTTTAACTGTGAAAACGAGTTGTGAAATTTTTTTCGCAACTCGTTTTCACTGCAGTTTTTCTATGCGCGCGGATCTAACAATGGCGATCGGTCATAGACTAAAATAATGAGTTTTCTTTTTTTTTGCTTTTCGCGGATAGCGTTTTAGCCACGTACAAAATGGGGAATTTCAAGTTTTCTTTATTACAGAGAAAAACTAAAGTTTTATTAAACACGTACAAGTTGAAATTATCTATTTAAATACGAAGTTGCATTTAATGAGCAAGCAATAGGTAGATACATTAATTTATTTGTACTATTGAGCACGATCTTTTTTTGTATCGAAACTTTTTTAAGAACATAGCAACTCAAACAATAAATTAAAATAAAAAAACTCTATAACTCACTTGTGAATAATAGCAATGAAAAAGTCACAGTTTGATAACAGGTATCATTAAGTGCCTAATTGCGGTGAAATTAGAGCCACTTTATGAGCAAGTGTGTTGAAAATATCTTTATTGCCCAAAAATACAGATAATTATAGGTACCTACTTTAAAATTTACAATTTTTGAATTTATGGTAGAGAACATTTACATTAAACATTTGGATGCTGCAGAAATCTCTACACAATAGATTAAATACTGTCTCTTAAACTAGGGTATCATGTATCTTAAAAGACAGCGTTTCGCAATGAAGTTCCAAATGATATATGTATGGCAATTATGGAATTTATATCTACAAGACACAAAAATCACGTTTGTTGTATGGGAGCCCCGCTTAAATATTTATTTTATTCTGTTTTTAGTATTTGTTGTTATAGCGGCAACAGAAATACATCATCTGTGAAAATTTCAACTGTCTAGCTATCAAAGTTCATGAGATACAGTCTGGTGACAGACGGACAGACAGACAGACGGATCGCGGAGTCTTAGTAATAGGGCCCGTTTTTATCCTTTGGGTATGGAACCCTAAAAAGCAAGAATTTATGTTTGTATGTATGTGGTTTTCGGAAAAAAATGTAAATAACTAGAATACTTTCTAATGTTTAAATAGTGAATAATAGTGGGTAATTTATAACTACAATCAAAATTGCTCTCCAATATGAATAAATAAGGAAGTCGTTTTGATTAAAAATGAACATATAAGCACAAAGTGTCGCAGAAACTGACAAGCAAATAAGTACATAAAAGTAATGTCACAGACAAATGCCAAGAAAGTGTCTACTAATATTATCAAAAGCAAATAATATCAAATGATTAACACATATTAAAAGTTATTGCTTTATCGTTACTTTAAAGTAACGTATTGAACTGTGAACTCAAACAAACATAGTTAGGCCGTAAATATTTCTCAAATCGATACGGGCCCATTGGAGTGACATGCAAACATCACGCCACCGGAAACATGGCAAACATTGGACCAACTTTGGACAAACATTGGCCCAAACATTGGCCCAACCGTTGGCCTAATAACATAACGCAATGAAACAAAGACAATCGACTTCAAGGATTTTACACGCAGTTAATACGTTATACCTACTGGTCAGTTACTTATATCAGGCTGTAAAGGTCCGAACATATATTTTCTTAATTACTAGGCCAGTATAACTTAAAAATTTACATGGGACCACATGAGAAGCACCAGCATCCAAATAAAAAAATAATCTTCAAAATCGGTTCATAATTGGCGGAGTAATCACGTAACAATCATACAAAAACATGCAGTCGAATTGAGTACCTCCACTTTTTTGAAGTCGGTTGAAAAGACTGGTGGATTATTTAAGGTTGACCTGAATTAAAAATGCATCATCTATCTATTAAGCCAGTACTGTTCCCGGAAAACGAGGTCAAACTTCAAAAACACCTACATTGAAAAAAAACAAAGCTATTCAATTTTTACGTCCGGCGACCCATATTCGTAGTCACGGTTCCCCTTGCAATTACCATAGGGAACCAATTGTAACAACCTAAGGGTCTGCCCTAATACTTTTAAAGGGACCTCTATAAATATCTATAAAATAAATTGTAAGTGCTTGCGGTCGCCCGGTCTTATCAATTCGACCGCATCGGGCCGTAGAAGACGCCATGATGTCGGGTTTTGAATTTCGAATTGATGTTGAAGACGCCATGAAGCCGGGTGTTTGAATTTTGAATCTGTGTTGAATCGTCGTTCGTATAACGTCAAATGGAATAAACTCAAGCCTTGAAAATTGTTTTTTTCTTAAATTACTTCAAATGCCTATGTACCAGTAATCAAAATAGAGCTACTGCCTTTCTGACCTCTACGACTCAGTTACTGGGTATCACGATACCTATTGTTGAGACTGCTTGTCAGAGTTTTATGCTTCTGACTGTCAAATATCTACGAATGACACCCGAGAACAATACGGTTTAACGTGGTTGACAAGGCACGGAGGGTTCTCGATAAGTACTTACTAAATGGTTACCTATCCACGTACTGACCTCGACAAGCGTTGCTTAAGTTTAAACATGCGGCTGTTATTGTATGTTGTTCTATGTGGGGTTTGGTTTCCACACTTAGTACTTCAGGTGGACCATTGTGCGTGGGCCATGACGGCCGTTTGGTGGTTATTCCAACCAGCTGACCTCCCTCCAGAAGGCTATAAGAGCTCCTGGTTTTCCCAGAACATCTGTGGCAGATCTGGGTGACACCTATGCATTCAAAGAGAAGGTGCGCGATGGTTTCCTCAGCCTTCATGCAAGCCCTGCACTGAGGACTGTCCGTTATGCCTATTGTGTGGCAGTGTTTGTTAAGTGAGCAGTGTCCCGTGATGGTCCCCGTCACCAGGCGCAGGCCATTCCTGTACAGGCTTAGTATACGCCTGGCAAGCATACTATCCAAGGATAGCAAAGCTTCTTTGGACAGCTTGCGGCATTTATTACTTAATACTTAGCCGTGAGCCCCTTATAGGGCAGAAAAGATTTGGGCGAAATAAGAACGATACTTTTTAGCAGGTTTTTTACATTGACAAAAATATATTACAAAAATAAATCAGTCTATGACACTCTGTGACTCATTTCAGGAAAATAAAACATAGGAATGCACTTTGTATTTTTATTTGAGTCTGTCCTACTTATTCAAACCACATAAAAATAACTACTACATACATTTCTACGAATGAGTGCATTACTATCATTGGCTGATTCATTTATTATTGCAATAACTAGTAATATAAAGTAAGGTTCATGACCTATTGAAACTAATTCTGAGACTTACAGCAGATAATACTGGTGGATAGAATAGGATCACTTTTTGAAATGATAATTATCGGAATATTTATGTGAAAAATTAACAATCGCGCGTTATTTGCACAGCTGTGATTGGTTAAAAGAATCTTCAACAGCCATTTGAGATATTTTAGCGTCGATTTTTTAATTAATATTAATAGATTGGCGTTTTGACTAGCATCTCATCAGATGGTAAGCGATGATGTGGTCGACGGTGTGTTAGAAATATATAGTAAAGATAAACCAACCAATTTATAAAGTTAAAGAACCTATTAATTTTGGCTGGCTTACCCTTTTTAAACTCAATTGTTTTGTACCGTTCTTTGATGTCTGTCCTAGTAAAACGTTCTCTTGTGAAGCATGTATTTTACTACTTATTAAAACTGCTATACTGAAATACTTCGTACCCTTTTATTTACATATCAATACGGTGAAGCACGCTTGCCTAGGTGTCTAGAATTCACGCTTGAATTCAATACACCTTATTTCTTTCTACGCACAATTTGTGATCCTATCAAAAATGTTTTTATAAAATAAGTGTAATTAAAGAGAACACTTTTATCGTCTATCTTTATTTTTAACCCACTAACTGGAAGTTCCCGTCTGATAATTCTATTTTTAAATAAACAAGTAGCGATAAGGATATTATCTTGACAGTTTATGAACTTTCCAGCGAAAAGCCGACCGGTCCTATTTTTTTTAACTTATTTCTCTTTTTATCTCTATACCTTTCCTAAATGGCCAGTCACTCAAATTTATTTATTTTATTACTTTTATTTTTTACTAATATTTTTATATTTGTGAGCAGTGGTGGCCGGCGCTTTACTTAGTGTAAATTACAACCTATTAAAGTTTGCACCCGTATGTCGGGCGGTTACGATCATTAATAGCATCTCTCAACGGTTGGACATTTTTTCCTGCTCTTTGGCGGAATTCCAGAGGGTGACCATTAGTGTGTAAATAAATAAATAAATAAATAAATAAATAAATAAATAAATAAATAAATAAATAAATAAATAAATAAATAATTAATAAATAAATAAATAAATAAATAAATAAATAAATAAATAAATAAATAAATAAATAAATAAATAAATAAAATAAAATATTTCATCACCACTGCTCAGCGGCATGTCCTAGAACCAAAAATTCGAAGACATGTGACATCCACCAATCCGTACTAGGCCCGCGTGGTGGATTAAGGACCATTCCCTGTCACACAGAGGACGCCTGTGTCCCAGCAGTGAGAACATTAAAAGGCTGATGATATTTTTTTAATTTAGTTTAGCAATTCATCCAAAACACTATATCAAAGGCTGTGTCTGTAAGGCTGCCTCGTAGGTCTATTAGTAGCTAGCTCCGTCAAACTATTATTGGGATTTTCGATCTGAATTTCTCAGTAACTCGGACTCTGGATTTATGTTCTGTTGATGGCAAAAGGCTTGCCCCCTATTCTATTATAATAATATCAAAACGTGCCTGTCCCACTGCAGGGTAAAGTCCACTTCTCATACACAGAAGGCATGATCATTGATCACCATGCTTTCTTAATGCAGGTTGCCGATTTCAGACTTACATTAACTATAAAATTATTATGTCCAGGCTTCCTCGCGATGTTTTTCCTTCACTGTTGTCTGTGATATCCAAGATAGACTTAGAAATTACATATTAGTTTGAAAAAGTCACATTGGTTCTTGCCCTGACTTGAACTCACGATCTCAAGCACGAGAAGCGAGGTCTTAGCCACTGGGCCACACGTTATGTGGATCTTAAAATAACTGGAGAAAAGTGAGTGTTCTTATATTGTAAATAAGTAAATACACCTCTGCCAACCCTTCAGAGAATAAGGGTGTGATGTGACGTTATTCTAAAGGAACGTCCTCACTGGGAGCATTATTTCGTGAGCATTTGTAAATAAGCAATCGTAGGCGAGCAACAAATGCTTCCCAGCATTCACTTTTGAGCAAAACTATGAACGTTCGAGTCGAACATTCCCTTGCGAGCTTGGAGCATTCGAATACGATCTCGTTAAATGTCATTAATTTGATAATACGATTGACCAAGAAGGTCAGAAACACTTAAGATCAAGGAACTGTGTGAGTTTTTGGCGGGATTTTCTCGAGTGCAGTTCAGCGGCTGTTAATATTATTTGCAAATTGATTTATAGTGGATATTGTGATATAAAATTGGTGTAGTTTTGTGTCTCAACTGTCTACGCAATTGGACAATATGTAAAAACGTTAACAGAAGCGATCTCGGGATAGTGGAGCGGAGTATTTTATTGTAGTATTGACTACCTCTGCAAAGCTTACTGGGAAGGCTGACTCGATGCAATTTGCTGCCAAATGCTCCAAGAAACATTAGAATGTGTTGCATCCGCGTTCTAATGCATACTAAAGAATACAAATACTGATGACTAGGCAGCATGGTCTCAGACCTTAGCCTGTTCCGTTAGGAACAAACATACAAAAAAAAAAAAAAAAAACAAGGAACTGTGTCTTGTTTTACAAGTGGCCAGTAATATTCCTACATACATACTCATTCATTTCATTACTGAGTACTCGCTTTCGAGCGTTTTATTTGTGTGAACATCGTTCACGTTTCCGCAAAAATCGTTGCGACGTCCACACCGCTTGCATGTAAGCTTTTTAACGGTCGGCTCAACGTCCACACCACTCGAATATTCGATGTCGAATGCTCATTACATGTGAATGATCTCAGTGAAGACGTTACTCAAAACGAAAGGTTGATCATAATCTTTTTGGTCAACTCTTCTTTAGTATAACGATTGGTATGTATTATATAAAATATATAATTATGTGTTTTAAGTTAATAATTTGATTTTTTGCTTGTTTTTGACTATACCTGGGTAGTCTAGGTCATAGGTGGCAGAGACAAAGTCGACGATGGAGTGAGCTTATTCAGAAGAAGCCTGTGCACTCTAACTTTGACGTTTTAATCAATGCCATGTTGGCTCTTCACCACCGATATAAAAGTGTATACACAGGAAACCAATCCAGGGTCAAATTATAGTATTTAGGGAAACTAAATGTTTATGAATATTGAAGGAATCTTGTGATGATCACAAGATCATAATCTATGAGTCCAGCAGCCTTAAAATAAAACGTATAGGTAAGGGTGACGAGACCTTTACAATAAGGACTTTCGTATTGCGTAATACACTCGAAAAGGGATAGGTCATGGAGAGGATATGTGAATTCTACTCATAAGGTGGAGGAGGTACCCTTTCTAAATTAACGCAATACCGAAAACATTTAAAGGAAATGTGTCATACTCTTTCATGGAGATGCTCCCTTTGCTCTGCAGAACTCACTTACGCAATTAGGCTGCAAGTTTCCTCGCCATGTTTTCCTTTTCCTTCACCGATGTCACTGATGTCTAAGATTAATTCAAAAAATAATATTTGAGTTTGAACGTCACAATAGTACATTGGTCCTGCTTTAAACAGACGACCTCAAATACTAAAGGCCAGTCTTGTAGTCATGGTAGCCCAGGGTAATGGCCAGGGCAACAAGACAACAGTCTTAGCAGCAAAAAAAGCAAAAGTATGAGAGAGAGACCTTACATGATCATTAACTGTCATGCAGATCTTATGATGGTGTATAAATTGGTCATCTATGAAAAATGCAGTGAACGCTGCTTAAAAACTTGATTGATACTAAGCGCAATCAATTCTTGACGTGGCCAGAGGGCTGGGCTTTTCTTCGGCCTGAGAATCAGCATTGCTATTCAACATGGCAAAGCTGCAAGCGTTCTGGGCACTTTTCCCATTGAGAACGATGTAGACGAATTTTTTGATGCGCAATGAACCTCTTTCCCTCTCCCCTTTTTATAAATGCTTGAATACAGTTTGTATACAGGTACGTTATTTATTAGTTATATTTTAAGTTGAATTCTGTTGAAAATAATAAATAAATAACTGCGCAATTGACACGACTCATTGTTATTTAATATAGTCGTCTTTTGTTTTAGTGATAAGTAATTTACTTATAACAAGACAATGACCCGTGTCGTTTAGTTACTCACATATGTTACTACATATAATATTTATAAAAGCCTAATCATTATTGTTTAGTAGATATCTTTGTGAGCCGATAGCTAGTAGATGTTGAAAAAGATGGATGAAAAGAGATTGCATGTAGCAGAGATGAGAATGTTGAGATGGATGTGCGGAGCGACGAGATTTGGTAAAGTGAGAAATTAGTATATGAGAGGAAGTTTGCAATTGGTGCCAGCGACAGAAAAGTTGAAAGGTAACCGTTTGTCCTTTGGTCATGTGATGTGGACGGATGAAACGCATGTTACTAAAAGAGTTATGAATATAAATATGAATGGATGGAGAGGGGGGAAAGGCCAAAGAAAAGTTGGATGAACTGTGTGGGGAGTGACATAAATGAAAAGGAAGTCAGAGATAGCTGGACTGAAGGTCATGCGCTTTACTTTCTGCAATGAATAATGTAAACACTACGGCGAAGGAAAACATAGTGAAGAACCCGGCATGACCTAGAACTAGAACAAAAAAAATCAAATACATGAGACATCTACCAATCCGCACTGAGCCCGCATGGTGCACGGCCCACAGAACGAAGGCTTAGGCCCCAGCTGTGGGAACATTGTATACTGATTATGTTATGCTTATATTGTTAGGCAAAAATAGGACGTTTTAGGCTTTCATAACAAGCATTCTGCTCCCCCTACGATGATATACAGCATTCCTCACGCCTCATATTTATTTAAGAAAATTCCATCCGTCACTCGACTTGTGACTCCAGAATATGGTTTTAGCCTGAGTTAAAAATTGTCCTGAGAAGTCGCGGTGCTCAACCCGTAAACAGATAAAAAAGCGTCCTTCAAAAAACAAATCTCAGTGAAAGTGGCGAAACGAAAAGAAAATAACAGATGTAACGTAACGATATGAAGCTATCTCATGTAAAAAATAACAGGGTATTCTTTTTGGAGCAGTCATCAATCAAACTGGAATAAACGAGGCCGCAATAATTCCCTTGGAGTACACGCACACTGTGAAATATTATATTTGGATAGCTACGGGTGAAGAGAAAATTGTAAATAGGAAACTGTTGTGACGAACATAAGTTTTTATGGGACTACGACACATATATGAATCGTACTGGCTATGCTAGATTTAATGAAAAGCGTCAGGGTCCCTGAAATTCAAATTGCATGTTTTGTCTGTTTGCAGCTCAGTATATTATGCTGTGTGTTATTAAAACAGTCAACATAAAAATTCACTATCACCAGCACAATTATTTCGCTCGCGTGGTGCATTGCAGCTAAATCTCTCTTCAAGTAAGGAGGTCTGTATCCCAGTGTTTGATGCTGAGGTGGGAACAGACAACTATTATTCTACAACCTAATTTATGTAAAGCACATTTTATAGACACCCCGAGTAACCTTGGTTATATATTAGTCTTCTCTTTATCGATACTTTTAATCATCATCTGCATATCAGCCGAAAGACGTCCACTGCTGCACATAGGCTTCCCCCAAGCGTCACCACTTTGACCGGTCCCGTGCGTCTCGCAACCAGCGGATCCCCGCAACCTTCATCAGGATACTTGTAATACTTACAGATATTTGAACAATTTTGTTTTTATTAATTTTATTATACTTGGTCATGACTTAACGCAAGACCGCTTATCTAAATGTAACGGTCTTAATCTTGTTTCAATAATTCGCGATTTTTCCTAACCACATCGAAGTCTTATAATAAACTGTTTACTTTTGAGAAAAATTTTCAAAGTTTTGCCGTTAAAAGCTGTATTTTTTGCACTAACATGATGACACAGGGCCTACTAAAGTGAACTAAAGTAAACCTTTGTCATGAAGAGACGGTAAGTATATTACAAAACGGGTCTATTCAAGTCATTCGGATGCAATGCAATTGATAAATAAGTACCATGCGATATCCTGTGAACAACAATGGCGTGGAGTCATCACACTCGTTTATTTCTTATTTTTTACTCGTTAGTTTTAGTTTTTGTGCCCAATAAGTCAGCAAGCGGCACCAGTAAAAAAAATATATATAATTTTGTTACAAGGCTGCTGTTCCTAATATGTTTAGACGAACAACATCACCTAATAAAGGAGAGTCGTATTTCTTGCTATGGTCTTGAAAATGGAGTTTGACCATGGCGGAGAAGTCATTGATGTGAACTTCTGCGAACATACCTGATGCTGCAAAATTGGGGTAGCCCCATCAACAATTTGAATCCATTATTATATTAGACCCTTTGGAACCAGTGCCGATACCATGATCATTTGCAAGACAAGTCTGGGCAAGTCACAATGCCCGCAATATAGGCTTTAAGTAACAAAGAAGTGGCGCAAGAGCCGGTGTAGAGCATCATCTTTTTGGTTGAAATAGATGCTCTCGGGACATGATCATGTCATGATTTTGGCCATATAGACCGGACGAAGAGATGCATGGAAGTGTTAGTAACAAAGGAGGCGTCAGAAAGTGAGTCGGAAGTTGTAGCCTGCCTTCAATCCGTAGTAGACGCACTAGGCGTAGAAGGGTGTGCAATGATTTCAGGCTTCCATAGGGTGTGGCTCTATCTCCTTAACAGATATAGACCTGAGTTTTCGCTTGTTGCCTCTCTCAAGAAGAACTACGGCTGGATAGTAAATGGTGAAAGGTTTGGCATGCGCAAGAATCAGACCATAGGTCAGACAGACATATTGCCCGCCCCAAGGCGAATCACATCCATGAATGAGACTTTCCACAAGCAAAAATAAAGTAGTAGCATCATAGATGGTATTAAAAATATTGATCTGCTTAATGCAAAAGGTTTATTTCCGCTAACTCAAAGATATCCAAGTATAACCTACTTCAAAGTCTTACCTATTAACGAGGAAATGACCGAACACCGCTTTCGTTGGTATGGGCACGTAAAGAGACGTCTGCGCCTACCAGAACAAAAGAGAAGCAGAGGTCACACGCTTATGGTGATCTAATATTGAAAGAGACCTCAAGCAAGCCCAATAAACAGAACAGACAACCCAAGCACAGGAAAGTGAGGTCACGGGACACGAAAAAAATGGGACAAGGGAAGATAGAAGAAGATCGTACTTCTAATTTAATGAAAGACGATTATGAATTAGATTTTGGCAACAAATTCATTGTTAACCCAAAAACTGTTTATCTCTATGTTTACACAAATTTTATCCCTTTGTGTGAATCATTTTAACAAAACTTAAAATATGAAGATGCTAGTAGCGTCTCCACTTATCGTCTGTTCTCAATTAATCATTAAACAATGACCGGGCTGCATTATTATCACTACGTCCGCCGACTCTGACAGAAGCTTTCATTTATTATAATATTAATTAATACAAACTGAACTTTGAAAATAAAATGTCTTTCTTTGTAAGTGCAGTTTTTGTGAAGTGAGAAAAAAAACAATTGTTATATATTTCGAAGTGTCAAAATGGATGTTAAAAGTGTTATAGGTAAGTATTATGTGCATTTATATATATAGTAACTTCTGCATTTTTAATTTAATTTTTAACATAAAACTTAACACAACACAACTTAACCATTCCTCCAAGGGTAATAATGGTGAACCTTTTAGCACACCCAAATTTCGCCAGTTAGGTTTTAAAATCCCATGTAATAGGGGGCGAGCCGATTGCCATCATCATCGTCATATCAGCCGAAAGACGTCCACTGCTGGACATAGGCCTCCCTAAAGCGTCGCCATATTGACCGGCCCCGTGCGTACCGCATCCAGCGGATCCCCGGTCCAGGTCATCGGCCCACCTGGTGTGAGGCCTTCCAACGCAACATCTTCCGGTTCGCAGTCGCCATTCCAGAACTTTTCTGCCCATCGACCATCCGTTCTGCGACAAAAGTGTCTTGCCCACTGCCACTTAAGTTGGCAATCAACCAAGCACAAATCCAGACTGGGCTGTTACTGAAATATTCCATATGGAAAAATTCAATATCACTTTGCCCGACCGTGCAGGCTTCGAATCCAGGACCTCATGTTCAGCAGTAGCGCTTGCGACTAATAAACCAACGAGGCAACTCAAATAATTTTATATAGAAAGCTTTTCATTCCGGGAATGTACAGTCAAAACATTAACTCCTTTGTGACACATATCTTGCGTGTGCTAACTTACTAGTCATGATATAATGTAGGTTGTTCTCACTATCATTTTTTGTTATAAAGACTGTTTGTTATGAAGTCTGATAGCAACGCAAAAATAACCATGGATTCAGTACATGATTCTGGACCCCCTAGTATTGGAATTATACTTTGGCTTTTTCCTGCATTTTTCAGTTACTAATCAGTTTAAAATCCTTATTCTTATCCAGTTCAATCAGATTTTTTATTATTCTTCAGAAAAGTGCGGGCGGCGCATCGCGTGTAGGTACTCGTACTAGCCGGCGGCGTTGAATTTGATCGAGAACTTTAAGAAATCAGTTGATAGGCAGTGCTTTTGAATTTTATTTACATAGCTGTTTTTGTGGAAAATGGGAATTATTGATTTTTAAACAACATTTGTTTATAGGAATAACCCACAAAAAATTCTAACACTAGGGGTCCAGAGTCATTAACTGAATCCATGGTATTTATTTTCACGGCGGTGTCAGGCCCTGTATACAGGGTAATTGGGATCTTTCCATGATATTGGATGTTCTAGAGCTAATTTGCAACGATATTTATCCCCATAACTTGTGGTCCAAAACTAATGGTTGTTTTCAATGAAGTGAAGCAAAATAAGTACTTATGTAAGGATCGTAGACGGTGGCGTTCTTTAGATTCTGCCTACCCCCATGAGAAAAAGGCGTGAGTTTATGTATGAACTTTTTCTTCTTCTTCTTCATCGGAATACTCTTGAAAGAGTGGCTGTGATCAGCATGTCGCAGTAAGACACCGTGCCGACATGATTCGCCTCACGATGCGACGCCATCCCTCTCAAAAAGCATAAACTTTACCCGACTTAATTTCCAAATTTATGGGTAATTTTTGGAAAAAAATTTGATGTTATGCAATTCAAAATAGTTGCTATATGACAAGGAGTATAATAACTATTATTATAATCAAATCATCTATTTTATTTGCAATGTATCACTGAAAGAAGTGTAGGTACGCTGTAGGTACAAGAAATCACGAAAAATTAACTTCTGTCAATTTATTTCAGGTCTCATCGTGTTTGTATCTACCATCGCGTCTTCATCAGCGGGTTGTCTCTTAGATCCCCAGAAGTATGTCTCCTGCAACTATACCATCGCCTGTGACACTAACCCTAGCAGCGTTACCAACCCAAACTGTGAAGAACCCTACGTCACCTTCATAATGAAGAACTCAAACACAGAGAGACTCACCACCGGCTTTTTTGCCGCTACCAACTTCGATTCTCGTGTTCGGGAAATAAAGGCTTACGACAATTCTTGGACTCATATAGAGACTGCCACATTCCGGTATTACACGAGAATACTTAACCTGGATCTGTCTAACAACTGCATAGAAAACATCCACAGCGAAGCTTTCAGAAACTTGATATATCTTCAAACCCTAAACATATCGAACAACAAAATTCAAAAACTGAACTACAAGTCATTCATGATTTCTGATTCTAAAAATGCCAATGTACAAGAGTTGGATTTGTCCAACAATAAGTTAATTGAACTGACGAGTGAACTAAATGACTTACCTAAGTTGAAAATATTGCAATTACAGAACAACATGCTGTCGAAATTGGTAGACGATTGTTTTATGAATTTAAAAAATTTAGAGTATCTTAATTTACGCAATAATCGCTTGTCGCATTTGAATGTAACCCTAACGAACTTGAAAATGTTGAAAACACTTGACATCTCTTACAATAATTTAATAAAACTGTCAGGGTATGAAATCAACCGTATAGTTGGTCTTGTTGATTTTAATGCATCGCATAACGCTTTGACAACAGTCGAATCAAATTGCTTCAACCAAGCTACTAATTTGGAAAATGCTGATTTTAGTTATAATAAAATTAATGCGACCATTGAAAATGTAAGATTCGTTGTAAACAATCAACTAAAATATTTGAATTTTTATAACAATCATATTGTAGGCATTCAAGATAATTCATTTATGCAATGTAAATTATATTACATCAATTTTGAAAACAACAACATTACAGGTGAAATAAAAGAAAACACTTTTACTGGTCTACGCAATGTAACTAAACTAGATTTGTCACGACAAAGTATAAGTGGTATAAAAAATAAAGCATTTACAGACATGGTAACTCTAACGCATCTTAATCTAAGTTCTAACAATATCCTAGAAATTGAAAACTCTAGCTTTTATAATACTTCAATAATTACTTTGGATTTATCTCATAATCAAGTTTATCATTTAAATTTTCTTCAAAATTGTTTGTCAAGTCTTACTGAACTGTATATCAATAATAATAATATTACTGTTGTACCAAAACACGCTTTCGGTAGTCAATCACAGCTTAAAAATTTAGATCTTTCCATGAACAGAATCAAAATCATTGAGCAGTATTCCTTACCGTTGATTAACTTGCAATATCTTAAAATTGTAGGTAATCGTCTGAGTGGCATTATTGAGAAAAATATGTTCAGTCCAGCGAAATATTTAAGGTTCTTAGATTTAAGTAACTTTAGCATTACAAAAATTGATGACTCAGCATTCGTCGATCTACCAGTACTGGCTCGTTTAAACCTTTCTAACAATCATATAGAAACTATAGAACCTAGCAATTTCAAAGGGGTTGATAACATGTATAGTCTTGATTTATCGTATAATAACCTCTCACAATTGACCTTTAATAAGAGTATTTGGACAAATAACCTAAAAGCTCTATATTTAAACAACAACCAACTTACAAATATATCAAAGCTTTTTGTAAATATTTGCAGACTAGTATACCTTGATCTTTCCAATAATAATATAAGTGATCTTACTGCACTTGGTGCTGATATATTTCCTAATTTGACGGCATTGCATATCGCCAACAATAAAATAAAAAATTTCAATCATCCAAAAATCAATTCTTTAATGACACTAATTGACTTAGGGTTATCGTCTAATGAAATAAGTAATATAAACTTGAATTACTACAAAGAACTGATGACGTTAGACCTTAGCAATAACAAGTTGACTTCTGTAAATAGCATGCTGTTTAAGAATAATGAATTCTTACAGTCACTAGATGTTAGTAGAAATAATATTACTGATTTACCACCAGGGACGTTTCAATTTATGAAGAACTTGAAGTTACTAAACCTGTCTTCTAATTATTTGACGAGGCTTCGTTTTGGCAGTCTGAAAGGTCTTCATAAAACGGAATTGTTGGACTTATCAAAAAATTATATCGCTTTGTTGGACGTTGACGTTTTTCACGAATGTGATGAAATGAAAACTTTGATAATCGACTACAATCAGATCAAAACATTTGACGTTGAAAGACTGATACTTATGTCGTTGAGGAAATTATCAACTTTGAGTTTGGGAGGTAATCCAATTTCATGCACGGAAATTGTTCGTAATATAAAGTCTACTAACGTTACGTTTTATCCAATCAGACAAGTAGCGGTTACTTCTATTGATAAAGTGTATCATGAGGACAACGTTCATGGCATTAAATGTGGAGATGTTTCATACGATCAAAGGTCTTCTCTGAAACCAAAAATTAAGGAGTTGACAGATACTGCCTCGACAGTGTCATCGACCACTGTAGTATTAACTTGGTGTTCGTTACTAACAATATTGCTTATTGGAGCAGCTGTAGTTGCATATATAAAACTGTACAAAAAACGTGTATTTGTTGTTGACAGAAACATGACTTTGCAATTAAGAAACTCCATTGTATCAGATGGATCAGACTTTCAGAGTGATCTTTTGAGTTAGGATTTTTGATTTCTACTGTATATACATAATCTTATAATTGAATATTTTGTTTTGATCTCGAAAGTGTGTTATGTGATTTTGTGTTTAAGTTGGTTAATTTATGTTACTCTGTTAGTTTTATTAAACATTAGCATCTTGTTCGCGATAGATAGAAATCAAGCGAATCTGTATAGCCCTAGTAAGATTTATTTCTCTGATTTTTTTGTGTAGTAGACTGCTCCACGTGAAATTAGTACATCTTGGAATCGGTGCTTTAATCATTAGATTTTATTCTGTAATTCTAAAATGGAGTTTATATTTTATAATGTTGTCAATAATAAATAAAGTCTGTATATCATTTATGCATATTGTTTCATTCGTGTTTTACGTCCTACAGTTTTACATCTAGATTTCACTTATAGTGTCGGGCTCTACGGCAGTTTCCTTATAAGCAAATCATACGGTGAGATGATGAGTTATAATTTCTTCAGAGATAAGTTCAGGGACAGAGTGGAGAGTGCCTCATCCTCTATCGGAAAGGGAGTATTCTCTCACCAGGCGGGTGTTTTGTCTAGAGGCCCAATGGTTGATATTGTGCTGTTGAATAATGCTAGCCGCGTCGATAAGCTTGCTTGATTTCACGATGCAAGATTTGTATGACATCAAATTGTAATTTAGTGGTTCGTTTGTGGCGGTTTAGATAGAATAGAATATACTTTAATGTACACAAAAAAAAGAATACAACCCGAATTTACAAAATAAAAATTCTGTACAATGGCGGTCCTATTGCTCGCAGCGATATCTACCAGACAACCTTTAGATGGACTGAGAGAAGTTAAAATTAAAAGAGGTTAAGGGGGAGGGATAGATGTTGCCACCACATGTCGAGTAAAATCAAAAACATTAATAAATTAATACAATGGTCGCCCAAGACTGTGCATGAAAGAAAGATATAACTGAAAAAAGATCAAAGTAGCAGATAAAGGCAAAGGGAAAATGCGGACTCTTCAAGCTATTCGCACACAATAACGCTGCCGTAATAAAAAAAATGCTTTTAAATAAAATACGTATTGATAAACTTTGCTAAGCCAAAACAAATTACTTACCGATAAAATTTTGCGGTCGACTGAATCCTAAGCACCTGATTTTGCAGGATACAAAATTAGGGTAGGCGATTCTACGGTGAAATTTTAATAACGATGCCGAGTTCCACGAATACATTAGAGATTTTGTCGATTTAGTTTTGAAACTTCGATAGAATTAATTTCTGGGGTTCGAAATGTTCTGAAGTGAGAAATTCTGAGCTTGATTTATGAAATTGAATTTCAATGCGTTGTCAAATGCTTGCTCATGATTTCACGGGATTAAGTGAGTAAGCGAAGAGTATAAAACTGCAGCGAATATGAAGGAAAAGTTTTGGGGTGTTCGTAACGTTAGTAATCGTTGTGATACTGAAAATTATGAAGACACTTTTGTGCTAAAGTTTAATGCTAATGTGGATGGTATATTGTTGTATTACGACTCCATTTTCCGAACTCAGAATCCCATGCGGTCCATGCGTTATGGTTTAGTCTAATTTAGCCAGCTAGGAGGAGGCCTATATCCAGCAGTGGATGTCTTTCGGCTGAAATGATGATGCATCCTAGCTCTGCCTAAATCACAGAAGCTGTCTGAGGGCTTCCCCGCGAAGGAGAGACCTCACCGCTCCAAGGTTTTCAGCACATTGCGAAACCACGGCCGCGCATTCGAGGATGACATGGGCGGCAGATTCTTGCGTGGCGTGGATCATATATTATTCTTTATTGTTTTTATATAACTACTAGAGGCCGCCTCGCGGTTTCACCCGCGTAGTTCCCGTTCCCGTGGGAATACAGGGATAAAAAGTAGCCTATGTCACCCGGGGATAGAGTAGCTTCCCAACGGTGAAAGAATTTTTGAAATCGGTCCAGTCGTTTTGGAGCCTATTCGGTACAAACAAACAAAAAAATCTTTCCTCTTTATAATATTGGTATAGATAGGCTCGCGTTTGACCACTATACCAGCTGAAGGTAAGCGATGAAGTGGTCTACGGTGAAGCACGCTTGCCTAGAAGAAATCTATTCACTCTTGACTTAAAGTCTCCAAGGTTGTAGCTTTCAGAGAACAAGGACTCCGGAAGGGAGTTCCACTCCTTATCTGTGCGCACAATGAAGTAATAGCAAAACGCTTTGTGCGTATGGGCGGGTTTTTTTTATTTTTTATGGGTGGCGTGTTGTAGTCCGATGATGGAAAGGGCTAGTTGGAATCAAATTGTGCAGTTCCGTCGCACATTCCCCGAAATTTAAACGATAAAAAACCGACAGGCTGGCAACTCGGCGTGGATGTTCGAGGAGCTTTGACGCGACCAGTGCATCTTTGCTAATAAGCCTCTTGGCCCGTCTGTCAATCGAGTCAAGTGCATCAAGCTGGTATTTGTATATATTTTAAATGGATCCGAAACTAATGAAGTTCAAGTCTTTAATAATGTTTAATAATAATAATAATAAGGCGAGAGGCGTGCAATGATTGTTGACATTACCGTCCCGCATGACGGGAACCTCGTGAAAGCCGAGAAAGATAAGCAAATCAAGTATCTTGACTTGGCTCGCGAGGTTTTCGACATGTGGGATGTAGACACAGCGATCATTGTACCGATAGTCGTGTCAGCCAATGGCTTAATAGCCACGAGCCTCGACCAACATCTTAGGAGGCTCTCGTTAGGCGGCTGGGTCAAGGGCCTGATCCAGAAAGCAGTACTGCTGGACACGGCTCGCATTGTTAGGAGGTTCCTCTCTCTGAAGCTCTGACCGCCGGTAGCTTGGACCCTGTTCCCGATACCGGTGGGCCTCTATTTTCTATATTTTAAATGTTTTTTTAATTTTGTGTTTTATAAAAATATTTAAAATTTAGTTAATAAGAAAAGAAATTAAATAAAGGAAATAATAATAATAATAATCATTTATTGCAGGCAAAACACCCATATACAAAAATAGCATAACAAGATAAAAAAAATAATGCAATCTAACAGTTCTAGTCTATAAGTAACAGTCGATTTAATATCAAAATAGCATATAATAAGCAAGCCTGCTGATGCACCCGCACCTACCACAGAAACAAAACAAAATTATCCATTTATATCTACCATATTTTCAATTCACGCGATTTCAACATACAAACAAAACGTTTAAGTTCATACTTTATGTTGTGGTAACAGGAACTTGGCACGTTGCCAATGGTAATAGGGCCATAGCTCCCAAAGTTTAAGGTCAGCTACGAATTTATTGTTTATCATCCCGTCCATTGATTCGGGGAAATCGCATTTGGAGCCTATTGCAAATAAGTGTTATTCTTCTGTTTATAGAATGGAAGTTTAATCAAATCGACTTTTGTTTTTAATGATGGTAGTTACTGACTTGAAATATAAACCTACCGCCAGATAACAAAAAATTAAAGTCGTTAACACCTGTCTACCAATGTAATCCAAAGATACAAAAAATATAAAGGCAGTTTCGCTAACACGATCAAAACAAACGTATCGCGGTAAGGGGCGACCATTTGGCAATTAGTTATTATCTCATAAACGCGTGGACCGATTTACATGATTTAAACATATAAAATGGTTCTACGCCTATACCTTTCATTTGAGACAAAAATTAACAAAATATATCCATAAAAAAAAACATGGTTCAAGTTTTTGGTACAAATTGGATCAAAGACTTTTATTTTTTCTTATCTGGCGGAGTTTTTAGATCTATGGATCTCGTTTGACCGATTATGAAAATATAAGGGATTCACACGACATTTCGATAGTGTTTGACAATATACAACTTTTTTACATAGATCTCACCTCTATTTGATTCAGTAGAGTTTTATTTACACGTGCAGTCGACAGATTAGATAAAGATAATTAAAAATCATGAGTGTATAGTCCTATTAATTAATAGTTGGCAATGATGAAAGTGAAACACTCCTAAGGCACTTGATAACGTAACGAACAAATCCCATTGAATTCGGGTCGATTATCGGTTTTCTTAAAAGAAACATGTTTTTTTTTTAAAACCCCAGCGTTCTTCACTACAAACTACCACAGACATAAATCTAACTAGATAGCGTAAGTCCCTCCATCTGTATGAAAATCAAGCGTGCCACTTTTTCACACACAATTTTAAACAAATTTACTTACTAATGAAAGAAAACATTTCCAATGGCTCGGCAAACTTTTTTTATACAATCTTTCGAGCACAATATGGCATAAAAAGGTATTTTCCTAGATTTCGGAGGATTTCCGACGCCGATAATGCTAAATGAAAGCTCAAGTTAAGATCATTGACCGTAATTTTACTCCGTTTTTTGACACGCGAAGTACTGTATGTACTTTCGTGTCATCTAGTTCGATGTATATCTGTGCTACTGACATAATATAATAATTTGGATGCTTACAGAGAAACGAATCCAAACTAAAATTCGAGAAACGAAACAACTCAAAGTATATTCTGGACTATAATATTCTATAGTGATAATATTCGTTAATGTATCTAACGTTCAAAAGTGCCACTTGGTGGCCTATTTCAAATAAAATATCTTTGTCTTTGTCTTTTGTCTATAAAGTTGTATTTACAACTGCATCGGTTAAGAACAAAAATGGATTGGAAAATCTGAAATTGCGCCTTATGGCATTGGACATGCAATGTTTAAAAATCACTTTCTGGTGATTTATAATAGGTGGTAGTTTTGTCTTCTTTGTTTAGTTGAGTTAGCCAGCAGAACAACTTGGCGCTGGAAAGTGAGGACACCCGACCCCAAATAATGGGACCAGAGAAGGGAGAAGAAAAGCCGTTTTTCTTGCACCTCTGGTCGTTCGTTCGTATTATGAACATGAAAAAGAGTATATAATAGGGATGGCGATCTGAGATCGATTAAGTTAATCGACGAAACGATTTGTAAGACCAAAATATCAATTTTTAAATCGATAGGTATCTGTCTAGTACTGAATCGATACATTGAATCAATATTTGATCCTAGAAAATCGAATTTCGTTTTTTTGTTTTGATATGAACCAAAATATTGTTTAGAATTAGTTGAATGTTCAGTTTCCTTGATTTTTTTTAATGTAACCGAATTATGTTCTTTTTTATACCTGATACTTTCATTTAATTGTAAAAACTACTTTTATTAGTTCAAAATATTAAAAGATCAATTACCATTATGGTTTTCTTTTTGTTTTCGGTAATTGTATTTATATTTGTATTGAAAATACAAACGTGAAAACAAATGTGAAAATTTTTCGTTAAAACGGTTTTTTTACGTCGATTTTGTTGTTTCAGTTTTCAGCTTGATGGCATTTTGTAGTTTCTGCTTAGCCCCATGGGAAAAGATGTCAATTGATGTGATAAAGTAAATTATTTATATCTATACTGCTTAAATAATAATACTATACTTACTTTATATGTTTCTAATATGACTTTTTAACCCCCGCCGAAAAAAAAGGGGTGTTTTAAGTTTGACGTGTATTGCTGTGTATCTGTGTGTCTGTCTGTGGCATCATATAGCTCCTAAACGGATGAACCGATTTTGATTTAGTTTTTAGGGATCCGTACCCAAAGGGTAAAAACGGGACCCTATTACTAAGACTTCGCGGTCCGTCTGTCTGTCTGTCTGCCACCAGGCTGTATCTCATGAACCGTGATAGCTAGACAGTTGAAATTTTCACATTTGATGTATTTCTGTTGCCGCTATAACAACAAATAATAAAAACAAAATAAAATAAATATTGAAGTGGAGCTGCCATACAAGAAACGTGTTTTTGTTGCCGTTTTTTGCTATAATGGTACGGAACCCTTCGTGCGCGAGTCCGACTCGAACGTGGTCAGTTTTTTTTCATTTGAAAGGTCATTTTCTTGAGAGTGTTCTTAGCTATGTTTGAATAAAATCGTTTCAGCCGTTCAAAAGTTATGGGCGTTTTACTATTTGAATGGGGGTGATTACGCAAGATATCGTGGGTTTTGATAACGAGGTTTTTTTAAATTTTTATATTTTACTTGTAAGGATGCACTGGCCAACATCACCGCCGAGTTGCCAGCTTGTCCAATTTTTACCGATTACATTTCAGAGAATGTGCGATGGAATTGCATGATGTAATTCCACCTAGCCCGTTTCGTCATCGGACTATAAGACGTACGGCGTGTGCCATATCGTTACACACATAAAAATACATAAAAATTGTAATAATTTAATTAAGATTTTGTGTGTTGTGCTGTGTCTTTTGTGTGCACTAAATAAATGATTTATCTATCTATCTATCTATCTATCTACATGGTAGACATCCCACCCATACGCACTAAAGGTTTGGGAAAACTTTTAAAATGCAAACAGCTAAGGAGTGCAATTCCCTGCCGGGTTCTGTATTGCCCGATATCTACAATGTAGGAGTCTTTAAGTCTAGAGTGAATAGGTTACTTCTAGGCAAGCGTGCTTCAACGTCGACCACATCATCGCTTACCATCAGGTGAGATAGTGCTCAATCGCGAGTCTATAGAAAATAATAATAAAAACCCTTTTTAGGAGATTGAACTTGGGATTCAAAATTTTACGACTACTTCTGTGTTTGTCTGTCTTATTCCTATTCTATCAATCTGCCTGGCCTGTTTCCAACTATGTTGAGGTCTCCTTCCAGTCTAACCAGATGCAACTGTACCAGTATTTTACACGGAGCGACTGCCTATCTGATCTCCGCAACTCAGTAACTGGGTAACACGATACCCGCCAAGGCTAAAGTAGGAATAAATTTCTTCTCTAAGATTTAAAGAAAAGTCAGTGATTTTGGCTGGTGTTTTACGGTCGCTGCGAGCTCGTTTTTGGTCGAATCGCTAGGATCAGCGCTGACGGCCGTCAGACTCCACCAATGACGAGCTTGCGGCGACCGTCAGCGCCGGCGATCAGCGTACGTCAGCGTGAATCTAAAACCAGCTATACAGAAAAGCGATCACAAGAGGCACATTTTTCCTTAAATAACTACGGAATTCTAAATATTTCATTAATCTGCACACAAACAAAGCCAGTGTTATCATTACTTCCTTTCTGCGACAATCAGTAATGCTCGCGCCGGCACGCGATGAACATTTAATCAAACATATGTAAAAATATGGACACAAAAATATATTCATGTGAGTGTTTTATATTAAGTTCGTAATTATTTTGGTGGCGAAAATGATTAAAATTTAATTGAAATATTTTAAATCTGTGTATCGTGGTGGACGAAGCACGAGCGTGGTTTTGTTAATTTACTAGCTTCTGGCAGCGGCTTCGCCCGCGTGTTGAAAATTATCAACATTATTACCGAGATAAAATGTATCCAATGTACTATTCCAATAAGTAACAAACACACTCACAAGTTTTAAGTCACGTCACAGACGTACAGAGTGATGCGAAAGTTTGTATGTTTGTTACTCAATCACGCCAGAACGGCTGAACGGATCTGGATGAAATTTGGCACAGAGATAGATTATAGCCTGGAACAGCTCCCATGAGATACATTTTGACATTCACTTGGGCTAAGCCGTTGGCAGAAGCTAGTTTGTAATATAAGTAAGATCAATAAGTATTGATTTGTTTAAACATAACTGGCAAAATGTGAGTGTATTATTAGCTGCACCTCTGCTTAACCCTTTGGGGAATTATTGTTATTGAGGGGTTTTAAAAAAATATTCTCAAAGGTAGTCATAGTGTAGGATATTTTCGGAGAAGGAGGTAACCGCCTCGACGCCTAAATCGACGAAACCTCGAGCCTGCATTATGGGCAGGTGGGACTCCGGGATCACGGGCGGTCTGATTGGGAATTCTGTCAGCCCACCAAGTGACTTCAGGATCACATGCTGCCGTGCACAGCGAGGCTCAGGGGAGACGCTTTTCAATCTCTCCAGGGATGTGCCCTTACAGGCGTTGCACAGAGAGGGTTCCGAGGTGGTCATTTAAGAGGTAACGGGGCCCCTTCAAAGTGCTGCTGGTGATCACCGAGGTGCTTTAGTGAGGTAAAAAGCCCACAGTGTCTTTTCCGCAAAAGTCCAGGCGAATTTTGAAGGATTACAGAAAAAAAAAATTGTTCTTTATAAATAAGCCATGTGCCGCCTGATGGGATGGGACACTCAAAGTCAAAGTCGAAGCCCTTTATTTACATTAAATGTGGTACAAAAGATGAGAAAAAAATATTGGCACAATGACACATTTCGTCATAAGTTGGCATGCAAATAAGAGGGATATGGTGCTTGCTTAAGTATAACAATGAATGATGATACAATACAACCGTTTTTTTATTAGGTATTCAACATATTATGAACCTCTGTGAGATATTTTATTTGCATTCCTTCCATAGGGTTCACCCTAGTGATATAAAGAACTGTAGTGCAAATTGACATATTTCACCCAACGGTTTACGCTGTATATCGTCGTCCGTCAGTGAATTAATAAGTTCAAGAATAAATGAAAAATGTTTGTCTCATTGTCATAAGAAACAGCGAATTCTTTTAAGTTTTAGGCTACAAAGTCATTAGAAAAGTGCACATATCTACTAGGATAACATTAATCTGTAGAATTCCACTAAATCCATGTCAGGTGGATGGAATTCTAAGTAATGGTTAATGGTTGCGTTTCTCCGCAAAAGGCAGCTACGTAATGACCACAAAATAAAACATAATACACATTGCAAGCCTGTTTGATCTACTTACATTTTTCTACTTATACATATTTCTTTTCACAAAAGCCTACCATCTGTAACGTTCAAGGTTGAAATAATAAAACATCCATTTAAAATTCAAGTTGAGTGAGTGTGAGTGTGGTGAGTGTTTGTAAACCTTATTTGATTAACATAACTACGTTTATATGTAGTTATAACTGTTTATTCAATCACGTTGAGCGCCACGTAAAACAGTGTCTTTAAAATTAATTTTCTTTTTTCAGATCTGATCATCACTTTCATCATAAAAGCGTCAGCATTCTGCACAATTGATGATAATGGTAACTGTTTCTACACCGTGAAATGCGATATGCCTGCCAAAACCAACAAAGTTCCCTATTGTGACGACACTGTTCCGTATATCACACTTGTCATCAATGAATCCCCAGTTCACAATATTACAGCAAATTTCTTCAACACAAAATTTGATGCATATGTCCGGCTTCTAACTGCTATTGGAAACAGCTGGCATGCTGTACAAAATAATGCTTTCAGCAACTTCAAAAACGTTCTTTACATGGATCTTTCTGCAAATCATATTAAGAAAATGGACAAGCCGTTCATTGGCTTAGAACAATTGAAATCCTTAAACTTATCTCGGAATAACGTTGAAGTTTTAAAACCTAAATTTATTCCGAAGAAAAACACACTGTCATTATTAGATTTGTCATACAATATGTTAACATATTTATCTGGAGACATGTTCGTAAATATGTACCATTTGAAAAGGTTGTATTTACAAGGAAACAAACTATCGATGTTGGGAAGCCAATTCCCATGGAACCTGAAATACTTGAACTACTTGAATTTGTGTTGCAGTAACTTCACAACGCTTAACATAAATTTGAAATATTTCAAGTTTTTGAGTGAATTGGATTTGTCATTTAATCATCTAAAACAGATTGATGTATCTGAAGTAGTTTCTTTAGAAACGATAAATTTATCACATAACGACATTGAAGAATTCATGTTTGATTCAATTGCAAATTTGTCTAGTCTTGAAACATTAGATCTTAGTTATAATAAATTAAAGGAAATATATGGATCTAATAGCATTGTAAACGATATAAGTAACGAACGATTGATAGATATATATCTGAACAATAATAATATAAGTCTCGTAGATCAATCTTTTACAAATACTTTTAAAAATATTCGTATTTTAGATTTAAGTTTTAACGAAGTTGCTAAATTTAAAACAAAGCGAATACTCTCACCATCAAATTTCGAGAGTGAGGGTCAATATGATTTAAGATAGTAAGCTAAGAAGTATACTTTTGAGGCTCGAAACAATGTGCACTCTATAAGCAATGGCGATGACGGAAATTACAACATTACATTTTGATAGCGCTTGACACACCCACAGGCTTTTTACGTATCTTGCAAGAGCAAAACGATAGCAATTATTGCTCTTCAATCGCGAATCCGAATTATGTATCAGCAATAGCCACGCCATAGCAATTTTTCGAAAGTGCTGCTTCTATGGAACAATTAGTTAACTAAAATGTTCACTTGAACGCAGGGTGATCGCGATTATGGCGAGCGAAGGCTGTCAAATTGTGATTTTTATCTCTTGTTGTTGGTCGATTGCCAACTGCTCCTAAATTGCTAAGTATAGAACTTTTAGAGACTTTGGCGGATCTTTTTCGAAATAATTGCATTTGACAAACAGCGAGCGATTAGCAAATAATTGGTTACGTAAACCCGATGTTTATGACTTATAGCGATCGATCGCACGATGACTGCGCAATTATTCCTGATTGCTGTTTCATACGTAATAAGCCCGTATATTTTTGGAGTTTCTCCAATCGCTATCATGACGCTTTCTTTTATAGAATGTCACTTGTATGTCGTTTTGTGACAATTTAACACTTTTTCTTTCTTTCTTTACTTTATACTTGTCTAGAGCCTCTGACCTTCTCCACCTTTTTACTTGTTTGTTAGTCCTACTACTATAATTAACGTATATTGTTTTTATTACTGATTAACTGGTATTCTTTAATAATAATACTGTCTAGCTAGTAATGATATTGCTTGTGTAAGCTATGATGGCTCGATAACGTCAGTTTCTTTTTAGGAATAAAATTGGAATATAAAATAGTCATATTTTTTTCCATAATAACAATTGTTTTTTTATGCGCATAATAAAAAAATTAAATGTTTGACGTTTATCGTGGGAGTTATGACAGCCATGAGAAGGGTTGTAGAGATGACGTACCTTACCTATAAATAATATACAAAATATCATTTTGAATTATTCGTTCAGAAGTAAACTACAGAAAAGTAAAATTATTTTTTTTTTTAACTAAATCGTCACACTTACTTATAATTACTCGAAAAAGATGTTTTGAGAATAATATTATTTGTTAATAGTACAAGAACACTTACCTACCTACCTTTCATATTAAACGTCTACGTTATTTATGCTTTGATGTGGCAATGATTTCAGAACTATGACACGCCATGTTGAATAGAATATGGCAATCATTGAAAAACTATTACTATTTGAGCACAATAAATCAGGTTTAAATTCACAAAAGAATTAATTCGTGGTATTTGTTCTTCTTTTACGATAAATGTACATCTAATGGTCGAAAATGAAACATCTCCAAATTCTTTAGTTGTTATCAATTTTATGATTCTTGCTTTTGAATAATAAAAGAACACTGATTAAAAAACGTTCATGTTAATTCGAATTTGTGATCTAATTGCTGAAGAATTTGCTTGTTTAAATACTAAAGGACTCATTGCCAGTATGAGCGAGACAGAAATATAAACATCATACTTGTTGACAATCAGTCTTCGATACTAGCTATTAGGAACAGAGAAAATGGCTGAGAAGCGAACATGTAGCATAATACAGAAGAAATAGCTGTAACATTAAAAGTATATGTTTTATTACAAAATAATGACACGGACGATGACAGAAAAAATATTCATTAATCTGCAAACCAACAAAGAGCTGTGTTATCATTATTTCCTTTATGTGGTACTGATTACTACATAAACGCACGCGTCGGAAAAATCATTTACATCAAACAAACAAAAATACATACATACATAAACTCACGCCTTTTTCCCATGGGGGTAGGCAGAAACTACAGAACGCCACCTGCTACGATCCTTACATACTTCTTTTGCTTCACTCACATTCATGCACCTAGTCATACACACACGCCGGTTATGAGTACTGCGCACCTGGCCTTTTTGAAGAACATCACCTATAAGGTCTATGTATGTCTTTCTAGGGCGTCCGCTCCCGGCGTTTGTGACAAACAAAAATGTGGATAAAAAAATATATTCATAGTTCTGTGTTGATATATTAAGAAGACCATATAAAAAAAATTGAGTGAATTTTTGTTTGTATAAATAGTATCGGTTTCATGAACTGGTAATAAATACTGGTCTACAGTTAAAATGGTTGATGTTGGACGTATGTTAAAAATGCCATGCAAGAGAGTTTCCTCATGGCGCAAGCAGATACAACTAAAATTGCGCCAATAGGTGACATCGCGCATAGACTTCATAACAAAAAAAAACAAACCGACTTCCAAAACAAAACACTACTAAGCGAAAAATAACTTTCTTTTCGGAAGTCGGTGTCTTTGGTACCAAATTTTTTTCGTTTTTCACCCCGAGTTTCGAAAACAAAGTTATTTTTCGCTTCGTACTGATTTGTTTTGGAAGTCGGTTTATTTATTTTGTTCTATTTCTTTTTTCTATTTCGTGTGAGGATGTGGTCACCTCTGGTGTCAGAGTTAATTAAGCCATCTCTGGGAACCCCACTTGGCTGTATCTTGGCAAGTATTCTGTTAAAAAAAAAAAAAAGTTTTTGTACCTTAAATTACCATGAAAATACGTATTATTAAGAATGAATCAAAACTACTAGTCAGATATTGATCAAATATATGGGACCACATGAGAAGCACCAGCTTTAAAATAATAAAGAATCATCAAAACCGATTCACCTAGTAAAAAGTTCTGAGGTAAAACACAAAAAAAACAGTCAAGTTAAGAACCTCTTCTTTTTTGAAGTCGGTTAAATATACAATTGTGTGACTTTAAAGTCCCCGTCAGAAGAAGCTATATTTTTTTTAAATTAATAATTTCACTATGTAACGTATATTATAAAGCACTGTCGTCTAATGTTTTGTGGTACTAGAACGCGTCTGACTCATGGAACGTTCCAGTACCGCAAAACATTAGTAAACAGATATGTTATGAGCGCGCGCATTGTGAAGACTCGAATACGTCCTAATTGGGACGTATTATCTTTAGTCTATGTCAAGCATGGCGAAGAGCGAAAACAAAAACAAAATTTAAAAAATGCCATCGTGTTTATTTAGAAAGTGTACCAATAATGATACCAAAGTACATAAAACAGTAGTATCTCATACCATATGTAAGTACGCAATACACCTCAATTTACTCAATTATTTCTTTTTTTTTTCTAATATTCTGATATTTGGAGGTTAGAAAAAGAAAAAAACATTGGTGGTCAGAATAATGTTTGTTTACATACACACGCAAGTAAGTGACAAACACTAGCTGTCTTTTTTTTTCTTGTTGGTTTTATCAAGCCATACCTTTCGACTTGTAGTAAAAACTGAAAAAAAAAGTGAAAAGTGTGTATTTGTGCTGCCGCTTCTGTGCGAAATACTTTTTTCGGTTGTTTTGTGAGTGTATAACGTATCTGTTTACTAGAATATCATTGAAGACAGCTCTATAAATCACTAAAATATAACCCAATTGAAATTGCTCATGTAAGTTTCGTATTACAACTATATTACTTTGAGTTGATTGAATTTGGGATTATTTGTTGTTGATTGAACTGTCGCTACGTAACTTAGTAGAAGTTCTTTATTTAGAAAATTTATAGCTTCTCTTGACGGGGACTTTCGATGTCCAGTGCAAAAACCAGTTCTTACTCACATTTATCACGATCACCCTGAAGTTTATTTTTCACAAAGGGCTATAATCCACAAGGTCACAGTAATAAATCATTAATTTCATAGCCTCGTGGACCTAGGCAACCATGAACATTTTTCGATTAAGATAGCAACGTGTTTATAGCATAAGCACCAATAAGGTTTTAACGATAATTTTAATGTGATTGACACTGATTACTACTACTGCTGTAGAAATGGTGAAGGAAAACATCGTGAGGAAACCGAGAATCCTAGAACCAAAAATTCCAAGACATGTGACTTTCACCAACCCGCAATGGGCCCGTCTGGTGTCCATCTCTCTAACAGAGAGGAGGCCTGTGTTTCAGCAGTGGGAACGTTAAAAAAGGATGATGATGATGATGACATGGATTAGAAAACTTGATAACGGTGTGATGTTCAGACTAATGAGCATCATTTTCTATAGGATCTGTTTGAGTTTGTCCAGGTCTTGTCATCACTTTCATATTTCTTCAAAAACGTCATTGGGAAAACTTTGTACAGTCAGAAATGATGATAACTGTTTCTACATCGTATATTGTAACACAATCACTTATTGCGACTACACCGATCCGTATATCACACTCGTCGTCAATGTATCTCCAGTGCTAAATGATACAGCTAATTTCTTCAACACAATTCGATGCATATGCAATTCTGATAGTTGTTGGAAATAGGTAAACCCTATAAAAAAATAAGCAATCAGTAACTTTGAAAATGTTCTTAACATGGTTTAAAAATGATTTCTTTATTTGTTTATCCTCGCACTGGAACGCCTAGCAGCAATTACACCAATGGAGTACAAATTTATAATTAACGATACTCTTTTAAACAGTAGAGTAAGAACTATTAAGGAATCACGAAGTAATAAAACATAAAAATAAATCTATACTTATTTCTTTCTTTTTCTCTGTTTAGTGCAAATGCCAGTAGATTAGATCGTAGATTTAGTCACGGGTATTTAGGCAACTAATGGTATTTTAATTATAATTTTCTTATCATTACTTAGAGTTGTACCAATGTATGCGCATGTTCGTCAAAGAGCCTCTTAGGTTAGGCTCAGGAGGTGAAAAGAATTAAAGGAGGAATTAAAAAAATCCTCTTAGTTATGTAGATTGCAAACAAAAATACCTACCATGTTAGAAAATATTGTATACATTTAACAATAACAGTCATACTCTCCCAAAACTCATGGCTGGTTTTTGAGGAAGAAGTTAAATTATCCACAACTGATTCAATATGTTGTATAGAAATTAAAGTAGGTATAGATTATACCTAATAACCGTGAAAAGTTGAAAAAATTCTGCCTAAAAAAATTTGACGCTGCTGTTTTTTTTGGTAGAGTGTGACTGCACTTTTGACCCTTAACTATAGCAGTATTTGAGTTACTTGTAATTGAAATACATATTTGGTATTAGTAATTCAATTACTTTTTAAAAATGTAATTTGTATTTCAAATGCCTGATGCTATGGTATTTTGTAGTTAGTATTTCAAATACTTATGGCTTCAATTTACATTTGATCATAAATACATTTAATTATCTTATTAATAATGTGCGTTCTGCAGAAAATAGCGCTCAGTAGCTCTCGTAAGAAAAATGGTGACCACTAAATATGTCAACCTTTAAAGTAGGCAACACTGCACCTGTACTGTACAGCAAACTGTCAAGTATCTTGTCATAATCTAACAACTGACTGTATTTTGTAAATTGTATTTTAAATAAAAATAGTTAAAATACTGTAATTTATATTTTAAATACACGACTTAAAAATATTTTGTGTTAGGTATTTTAAATACATCATCATCATTTCAGCATAAAGACGTCCACTGCTGGACATAGGTCTCCTCCAAGCGTTGCTACTGTGATCGGTCCTGTGCATAATTCAAATACAATTAGACAAACAAACGATTATTCCCGATGTCCACCACTTGGTTGGCCACCACTGGGGGACAGCGAGAAAACTTTTAAAAATTATTCTCGCTGTCCACCACGGGGGACAGCGACACGGATTTTTAAAAGATTTACCGCTGTCCTCCACTGGCGTCAGTGACATGATGCCCAGCAAAAAAACATGCATTATGCTCAGCTCTGCATACAGGTTGCAAATATAAGTTGCAGAAACAATTATGGACCCTGCTGGACACAGCAACATTCTAGATACAGTCAGTGTCTAGGAGAAAGTTATAGCGCTAAATATTTTCCTTAATAACATTTCAGTTATCTATTTCCTATCTAACTGTTTTTATTACAAGGCTTATACAAAACATATATCCGACTATTGAAATAAACCTAACAACCGTGTCTCTGAAAAAATATTCTAGTACCGAAGCCATACTGGAAATCACAGCAGCTGTCAACAATTTAACGCATTAGAGTGACTGCGCGTGACTCAGTGAATAAAATCGACGGTCGTAACGAAATGGCACACGACCGAACTGAATAATCAACTTAATATCGTAGTGCACGCAACTATGGCCTCAAACAGGGTGAGGAGAGAGCGCGGTGGCGAAAACGCCGCATGCATCCCACGGAGCACAACAAGCGTAAAACAAGTAAGTTAAATACTATGCCCCCATGTTTTATTTTTTTTCATTTATATTTGTCAAATATGTACACTAAGCCTCTGTTGACAGCGCAATTTTGAGCATTTTTTGAGGGTTTTAGTGCTTCTAAAGATAGTGTATCATCAAAAAGGAAAACATAGGGGTATAGTATATATCTTTCATTTTAAGTTTACAAAATATCTTTTAAATTGCAAATAGCAAATATACGAGAGCCAAACCTCGAATTAAGACTTTTTACTAAGGAAATTCAGTCGGCGCTCTCTACCCATATTTCCTCTTAAGGTCTACACAAAATAGGTCGGTTGTCTGGACCGCGGTCCGTCATTTGGTAACCCCTGGTCTAGAGCCTCAATTTGCGTCCGTCACCGCTCCCGCACCCGCCCTAGACACCGTGCGTTCACTATAAACCAGGCATTATGACTCCTGTGATGTACTAAAGCGATCAGTGATGATTGGAGAGCGCAGTTATATCCATGTGAACAATATTTATGTGGTTGGTTAAGTAATAGCAACTAAGGACATAACTAGCATTGCTGAATGTGATTTGAAGCCATCGATCAGACTATTTAGTAGTATATAAAATTTGAATACTTAATAAAATACTTAAACCATTGTATGTAGTAGGTACGGGGTTTCCGTAGGTGTCTTATTCCGATGACTTCGGCAACTTGCAAGTTGTCTGAATTTTTCTGTTTTATGTATTTCAGTGAGATGTACTGTTATGTGCAAGGCAAGAAGATAAATAAAAAAAAAATATATAGAGGCTGTGGAGTTTCTTGTCCGTTATTCTCGATTACAAGCTACTTTTACGAATGGACGGTAGAATCAATTTATCAGTACTTTTAAATTTAAATTTTTGACGTTCAAAAGTATCGCGTAATGGCCTAACTGAAATAAAAAGAAACAGTTGATTATTAGGGTAACCCAAATTCACTTTAGTTATCTGCACTAGTTCTGCCCTGGCGGTTGCTTTGCCTGTGACTTTTAAGTTTTGTATTCGTAACAATGTATTCAATGATCAAAAATTTTGTATTTCAATCAATTCACTAATTTTTGTTATTATATATGTGGGTTTACTATAGGATTATTTCTGCTGAACTCTTTGAGGGATTCAGGACTCATGTTATGATGTTTACTTACTTACCTACACATTTGCTTAAGTTGGTTTTTATTTATGGTAATGGGCAATTATTCAGATTTTCAAAAATGATCTTACAATTTAGAGATCTTAATTACTTTGAACAATGGCGTTTTCTGTGATCTCTCAAAAGCGTTCGACTGCGTCGACCACAACACACTGATCTGTAAATTACACCACTACGGAATTCGAGGACAAGCTGCTGATCTCGTGCTTTCCTATTTATCAAACAGACAGCAAAAAGTAAATGTTAATGGGGCGACGTCCTCCGGGTCTCTAGTCAAGATGGGCGTGCCCCAAGGTTCAATTCTCGGCCCTTTCCTCTTTCTTGTTTACATTAATGATCTCCCCTTTATGATGGCCAAATTATCGGATATAAATCTATTTGCTGATGATACTTCGCAATTTTTTTAAATCGATAGGAAAGATACAGATGTCTTACATGTCAACGAAAGTCTAATTATTCTTTCAAAATGGTTCGCAGCTAACAATCTCTTGCTGAATGCGAAAAAAACAAAATGTCTTAAGTTCTCTTTACCAAATGTACCACAACGAGACTTAAACTCTTATCTTATGTCTTTTATCTTGACGACAAAAATCTTGAAGTTATAACGGAAACTGTATTCTTAGAGATTAATATCGATTCAAAATTGCAGTGGGGCGCGCACATTAAAACTCTTTCGGGAAGGTTAAGTTCAGCTGCATATGCAGTAAGGATAATAAGGCAGTTAACCGATGTAGCCACAGCTAGGTTAGTATACTATGCTTATTTCCACAGTATTATGTCCTATGGCATTCTGCTGTGCGGATCAGCAGCAGATGTTGTCTCAGTTTTCATATTACAAAAGAGGGCAATCCGCGCGATCTATAAAATGGGTCCTCGCGAGTCCCTCAGAGATAAATTTAAACAGATCGATATACTGACTCTACCTCTTTTCAAAACTAGAAGCGACTTCCATAATTTAAATACACGCAGTAAGCACGAAATTGTAATACCCAAATTCAGATTAACTAAAAATAGCAAGTATTTTCTTATAAACAATATACGCTTTTATAACAAGTTGCCAAAGTCAGTTATAGAACTGACCGATGGAAAGTTCAAAAATCACATCAAACGTGTCCTTATTAAAAAAGCATATTATAAAATCAAGGACTACGTTGAAGATAAAAATTATGGCTTTAGCTCCTTCTGCGCATGCGGCTTCCCTGGTAACTCATAAACGGCACAAATATTTTTTTGTTTGTTTCTTTTAATTGGACTTTTTACAATACTTCGCAACCATCTTTATAGCCCTTTGCAAAGAATAGTTACAGCACTGATAACAACATTTGTGCCACATGTTAAATTTAGTCTTGTTATATATTTATTTTTTTTACTTTATATATATTCTTTTACCGATTATTTTGTGAATGTGTGAACATTGTAGGCCTTCGAAATTTTATTTAACATTTGTTAACTTTGTTATATATTATATAAACTTTTTTATTTTTATAGTTTCTTACGACTTATTGTCGGGCCTACGTTGTCCCCCCATAGTACTAATGCTGTAACATGGAAATATTGTAAAACCAAACCATTTTTTAAAAGAGTAACCATGGAGTTTCTTGCCGGTTCTTCTCCATAGGAAACGACCAACCCGAACCGTGCACCTTTTGTCGACGTTTTATAAGTGCCCATGTAGGCATATGTAAAATAAAATAAAATGATTTTGATTTTTGAATGAATAATCAAAATCAGAAAATTATATGATGAAATGATTAAAAAAAATCGTATTAAGGCAGAACACCTGTGAAAAATAAATAAATTTCTCAGTTATCAAATTCGAATACTCCTTTAGAATAGCGAATTGATGCTGAATAGTTCATTGAATCCGTGAAATATCCAGCTAGAGTCCGCGCTAATGGAATTAATACGAATTCAATGAAAAATATTCAATTGAACATTCAGAGCAAGATTTCAATGTTTTTTTGCCGTATGGATTTGAATATTTTTCCATTTAGTTTTATGAAAAGATTGGACCAGTTCATATATTTGGCATAACGTTTGCGGTAATTGACCCAATAGTTGGTACGAAAATATAATATGTATTATTTGTCAGAAATTAAGACATCTGCTGGAGAACCTGGGTTACCGACATAGGCTGAAGAATTGACAAACTTAAGCACTCACTGAACGGATGGTTGATGGGGCCGAAAAGTTCTGGAATGGCAACCGCTTACTAGAAGGTGCAGTTGAAAGGCCTCCCTCTAGGTGGACCAATGACCAGGTTAAGGCTGCAGAAATCCGATGCGAGACGCACAAAACCGATCGATATGGCGACACTTGGGGGTTGGCCTATGTTCAGCAGTGGACGTCATTTGGCTGAAATGATTCTGATGATACTTAGCCTTCTGCCAGCTATATTGTGATCTACTACCTAACCGCACTGGGCCCGCGTGGTGGATTAAAACCCATTCCCTCTCCTCTCCCTCAGAGGGGGCCAGCGTCCTAGCAGCGGGAACATTAAAAAGCTGATGATGATGATGAATTATGTATCAGTAATGAAAAAATAATAATTAATATTAATTAATTACAATAGGAATCTTTAAAATATTACACAAGTAGAACCTATAGGCGAGATTGGTCCAATTTTCAAAACATAAATTAAAACAAAAAAATAATACAAGGATAAAAATAAAAACATACACGGCACGGCATTCACGGCATTCATGGCACGGAGAGTAGGAGAGACGAAAAAGAAAACATGTTACAGCGTCACGAAGTATTAAAGGAATAGAGAAGGGAGATTTTTAAATTATCGAACTGATCATCTTTACATAGCGAGATTCCTCCGTTTCTGAGGCAAGGATGCATAACAGACATCTGAGACCTGTTGGTTGCTACTTGATAGTCGTTACGGATAGTCAGATACCAGAAAATCTGAAACTGGTCTTACTGGGTTATCGTGGTACCTAGTTACTAAGTTGCGGAGTTCGCTCAATGTGAAGTACTAGTACTGGTGGAACAGCGGCAGTCGGTTAAACGCCTGGAAGCCGAAACCAGTTATGAAAAGGACAGAAAGATTTATTGAGTTTTATTTGTTTTAGTTTTATAATTTATTTTTAATTTACATTCATACATACATAAACTCAGGCCTTTTTCCCATGGGGGTAGGCAGAAACTACAGAACGCCACCTGCTACGATCTTACTTACATACTCCTATTTCTTTTCTTTCTTTTTCATTTTTAATTTAATTCTCTTTATATTGATTTTTTATTAAGTGCCGTATTTTACTTAGTATTAACTAAGTTTATTGCGTCAATGTGTATGTGGGTGGAGCTGCATGACGAAATACAGGCTCTCACCTAATTCGGCTGCAGATGACCCTTCTGACGATTGTATTGTACATATTTTTTCAGTCGCTAATCTAAATTTTGAACCTTTTCCTAAGTCAATAAAACACTTTTTTTGTTTTATTTTTGTAATCTCAGAAGTTCATAGAATATACGGAGATTTCTTCATCTAGGTATTTACACTTCTACATATAGCATGAAATCGAGGACGCCGGACATAAAATATAGTATATCATAAAAATGAGAGAATATAAACTGGTTTGGAATAGTAACGTTATGTGCAGCACTGGTTACCGCATCGGTGCTACATATTCATGGCTGCATAAAATATAGTTTTTATGTGTAAAGTTCTCAAATGTTGTACGGATGAATTTGGCTCATGTGTGCTCTAAAATAGTTTCATCTACTTGGGTAAATATTAATTTTAACCGGCTTCCCAAAAAGGAGAGGGTTCTCAATTCGGATGATACAATTTTTTTTTATTCAGATTATCTTGAGCTCTTGGCTGAATGCAGTGAAGTGGTACGGAGCCATGGCAAATGTGAGTCTCGAAAAATAAACCATTTTTCCTCTTGGAGATTTAATTTTAGACTCACAGCTTGGCTAAATATGAAAGAAAGAAAATCATTTCTTGACACAGCGCAGAATACACAAACAAAATGATAAACAAGCAAAATTTAAAATACCCCCGATACATATTTTTTCATGCTTTTTAAACTACTTATATAATATTTAGTAATAGGCACGTTTCTATCGACAATCTATCGAACACGTTATTATGTCAAGATATCTTGCGAAAATACCCCGATTCAAACAATAAAACGTCCATATCTTTTGAACGGCTGAACCGGTTTTCATCAAACATAGCAAGAATAGTCTCGATAATATCACCTTTTAAAAGAATATTATATTTTTATTATACTTTCGCCATTATTATATTATAAAGTGTGATGTGATTTTGGTTATCAATCCAAAGTCAAACAATGCTATTAAGATAAGCCTTGCATAGAGAAGAGAAGAAAGCAATTGGTAACATCATTGGTAAATTTATTTGAGGTCTTCGGTCTAGTTGTACAATGATTCGTAGATAGGTTTGTGGTTTTGAATTCAAGATTGAAAATACTGCCAAAGATTACAGAGGCAGTCCCGGACTTATGTCAAATAAGTAATTTGATTAAATCAATGTAATGCAATTTACCAAAGATATTCATAGAAATCAATAAAACCGGCCAAGTGCGAGTCGGACTCGCGCATGAAGGGTTCCGTACCATTATCGCAAAAAACGGCAACAAAATCATGTTTGTTGTATGGGAGCCCCACTTAAATATTTATTTTATTCTGTTTATAGTATTTGTTGTTATAGCGGCAACAGAAATATATCATTTGTGAAAATTTCCACTGCTAGCTATCACGGTGCATGAGATACAGACAGATGGACAGTGGAACCCTTTGTGTACGGAAACCTATTAAGGCAATACCGTATGGAAAAATTGTCTGTCTTTCAGTTTTCATGATGATAACAACTTCAAGATCTACTAGAAAAGTTTGAGTGTGTTTGTGTGTGTTGGGGTGTGTGTGTAACTTCAACAACAAGCATTGAGATTAAGTTTCAAAGCCTATAAGCACAAAACAAATCCCACAACAGACCACATGGGCTTCACCATCAAATGAAATTAACATCGGTCAAGTTTCTACCATCAAATAGACACAAGTATCAAGTTAGCAGCACCAACTTCCTATTTAACTTCGTCCAAATCAACAAGACAAGATTCCCTTAACAAAATGGTCTTTGTAACTTCCGAATGTACGAGTTAAGATTGGACCACAGAGCATGGAACCGGGGCAAATAGAGAAGCCATTATCTTAACTAGTATGTTTGTTATAGAAAATATCTTGAAGTTATTTATTTATACATACTTTATTGTACACCAGAATATACAGAAACAAAAGAAACTTCAAACAAAAAAATATACGGCAGGCGGCCTTATCGCATTCCGCGATCTCTTTCAGGCAACCTGGAATGGATAGTGATTGCCTGGACATGACATAGGGTTGTCAGTGGTGCAGCAATATCAAGAATGAATATAAAATAAAATAAATAAAATAATAAAATAAAAATTGTTTATTTCTCACCACAAGCCAAAAAATACCAACAGAATTTACACATGAGCAAAAGCTAGTAACTTTTGGTTGTGGATCGCTGGTTCCCGTGGTAGGTAGCAACACCTGTAATACAGGTAACCAGCTCCCCACCCGGTCATAGATTAACACATTTGATAGCTTACATCTGATATCACAGCAAATAGCCGTTTAAAGCAATTAGTGAGTTAATTACAACTTACATTCATTTTAGAATTATAGTGAGATTAATTTTTTTTTTATTTGAAAAAGAGTTAATAATAATATAAAGTACCTTTATTTGGGAGGTTTTTATGAGTGTAATGTTTGTGTAGGTGTGTGTTTGTGATGATGTGTGTGTGACAGTGTACATTTGTTGTGGTGTGTGTTAGTGCATGAAATAACTAGACTAATACGTCAAAGAGAGCTTCTGTAGCAGTATATGTTTGGCCTTGTAGCCAGGCTTGTAAAGTGACTTTAAAATTATGTTTGTTTAATGGGTGCAGGGAAATAATTCGGTTTAATTTATTGTAGAGATACGGACCAAGGAAAATAAAGAATCTATGACTAAAGGAAGTTTTAAGAGGCGTGTTTAGAGCAACTATATAGTTACGGCGATTGTTTTGCTCGGAACAGTTGGAAATGGCGTGTTGTTTAATATCAAGATACAATATGAAGTTCTTATATGATTACGGAAATTTAATTACTGTTCACAGCTGCACTAACGCTCAGTGCCATAGGCTACCTTTTCATCCTGAAAAAAATTACGGTCCTAGTGGGCTGGGCCTCGGTAGGGAAGCTGCGGGCAAAATAAGTTTATCAAGTGTCAAGTTTCAGCTGCCAAATGCATAGCTATAATAGATGTGTCAGGACCCGTCAATTTCTTTGAGTAAACGGTGACACAGTCTAGGTATTTATCTTATTGTTCTTCGTGTCGCTGACAGGTGCAAGACACTATATAAGATTTTGCTAACCGAAACCACTTCCATGGCGTCATCGATGCCAGCGCAAATATCACTCAGGCTGCATGTTTTAGGGCACAGACGGATGAATAGATGGTGGGTAATATCAAATCGTGACTGTAGCGATGCTGAATCGCCTCTGTATGGATGCTATATTTCGTTAATTGCGATGCAGAATCGTAATCGCGGCACCATGGGCGACTGCCCTAAGTCCCACATGGTTTGCGACACAGTTCTGCACTGCTGCCGTTCCGCAGTTCTGTATGTGAAGTGTTAACATAGCCGTTTATAGCATCGGCCACGAATGTTTCTCCTTGCTCTGTGGATTAAACCTTCTCAGAGAATTCGCCAAACTTCAACTCCAAATTCAGCCATTGTCAGACGAAGTTGGGATAATATTTTTTGTTGGACTTTCCCGACAGAAATCATCTATCTGTGTTTGAGTTGGCTCTCTTATAATTATGAGGCCGTTTCAAGTTTGTTTTCCGCAGCTGAAGGCATTTTGGGAGATTATTATTTTTATTAAATTCATTAGATCAGGTTTGATTTGAGTTTGTTCTGTTTGCTTTGGTAATTTATACTTCTTAGGGTGCTTAATTTGATAAGCTTTTCTAAGGGAAATACTGTAAAGGACCGTCTTGATAGGAGGCAACGCGATTTAAATGAGGTCGATAGGCGATATCATGCACGTATTTTTTTTCTAGGCAAATTAAAAATGCAAATATGTAGAATTGCATTGCATTGCGTCCATGTGAAAGTGCTTACAATAGTCATGATAACGAGATAAGAAATAGCAAATTCTAATTAGTTCGCCAAATCCCGCCGTTAAATCATCAAAAAATATTGGACACGTATTTTTTTGTTCAAATCAATAAAAATTCGCGAGTGACGTAACTTCTATGTAAAAAACCGGCCAAGTGCGAGTCAGACTCGCGCACGTAGGATTCCGTACCATTATCGCAAAAAAGGCAAAATATCACGTTTGTTGTATGGGAGCCCCACTTAAATATTAATTTTATTCTGTTTTTAGTATTGTTGTTATAGCGGCAATGGAAATACATAATCTGTGAAAATTTCAACTGTCTAGCTATCGCGGTTCATGAGATACAGCCTGGTGACAGACAGACAGACAGACAGATAGACAGACAGACGGACCACGGAGTCTCAGTAATAGGGTCCCGTTTTTACCCTTTGGGTACGGAACCCTAAAAAGTGTACCGAGGCATGACGTCATGCAATATTTTCACGCATCGTATCATCACATTTTTTTGTTTACAGCGTAAAAGAAAAATTACGTGTCCGATTTTTTAAAAAATCTAACTGACGGAATAAAAAAAATATTTTAGTTCCTCCTATAGGGATGTTTCCTGAGTAGAAAAATGATAATTCTATTCAGCCCGTCAGTGAGATTATCAAATAATATTGGACACGTATTTATTACTTTACCAAATCAATAAAAATTTACTAAGATAAAACGCATCAAAGTTCAGGAGTGGGGGCTTATGACGTCATTATGTCAGTATAAAGTGTACTGACGGCGTGAAGTCACACGATATTTCAACGCATTATATTGTCGTCACTTTATGTTTATGTGTCAAAATACGTATAAAATACTACATATATATATATAAATAATTTTCAGTTAAAATCCCTTGCGTCCTGCATCCAGTAAATTCCCGAAACCTTCACTACGTCAAAGAGAACAAAAAGAAGAGAAATAGAAGTTAATCGGCTGTGACTTTTAAAATAGGAAAGCCTCGCGACCGAAGTCACGGGCAAAGAGCTAGTAGGTAATATTATGAAGAAGTGAACTTGATTGTTTGTTAACAAAAAAGTTGCTAACTACTCTCTCGCTCAGAGCCACGGCTTCTTTTATTCCAGAAAAATCCAGAGTTATTGTTCCTGCAGGAAAATACTACTACTCAATAAAATAAGAATCATGATAATATTAGAACCGACGATATCAGATACCTTAGTGTTGTTTTGTACCAATTCCTTCCTGTACATAAAATCATCGCAAAATAAGACAATAATATTAATTTACATCCTCAACATGACAAGCTGTCTCTCATTCTGTTGCTAAACAAGGACGTTGCTATACACAAGTCATAGATGTTATGGATATGAAATTTCGGATCTGGATTCAGAAACGTATATAGAAATAACATTATACCGATTTCGGATACAGTTACGGATATGATATAATTTCGTATTCTGTTAGTTTCGGATAGTTTCGGTTACGGATATTAGATTTTAAGAAATTAAACACGAATTAAAAGTTAAACATAAATACTAGCTAAGAAACTAACATGTAAGTGACACGCGTGCCTAGTGTCGGCATAGCTGGGTATAAAAACCTGTAATTACAACGTTTCTCCGCTCCTATCCGAAATCATCTGAAACTCTTATCGAAGTCGGTTACCGTAACGGATAGTATTTATTTCGGATATCGGATAGTTTTCGTCACGGTTACGAAGTTTCTTAACACGGTTGCCACAAATATACCTATCTCTCTCTTACATGAGGAAAACTACGCTACGTCACGTAGATACTCTGATCAATTAATTGAAGGGCCTCCGTCATGCATTCAGTTGTATCGTTAATCACATTAATGTGATCACTGATAAAACTCACCCTTAATGCGTCAGTTTGGGTTAGGCAGAGATACTGATCGGTTTGTAGTTTTGGCGGATGTTCGAAATGTATCTAAGTGCTTTATGATCTATCCATGGACTTCAATAGTAAAGATACGACCGTTGGAACGTGTGTATATACAGGGTGTAACGGACAGATGTGATTATATTTCAAAAACGGCTCTACCTGTATATGAACGTCTTTCTACGAGGAAGTCATGGTCAATTTTCAAAACAAAAATGTATCTCCATCAAATTTTGAGGACAACTTTGTATGGAAAAGCCTTTTTTTTGGGGGGTTGGCTACATTGAAGAACGGCATAGCATTTAATGTCTCATGCTCACGATCGCTCCCGACAATACCCGAACGCGTGGCGAGTTCGTTTCAGTCTAGTATGACACATGCATATATGATCAAATTATGACATCATAAATACGCGCGGTCCTGTCCTTATTATATGGAAACAATACCTACACAATGTCAAAAAATTACAGTAACTTACTACTGCCTGCGGCTTTGCACGTTTGTAAGTCGGAAATTATCCCAAGAGGACATTCTCCCTTGATAAAAATTCCAGGAAATGGCCTATCCGTGTGCCATTTTTTATCCAAATCAGTTCAAACGTTAAGACGTGTCAAGGTAACAGACAATTTCAAATATTAGTACGTATAGATAGAAATATGGATAGGCTCGCCTTTGACTACTATCTCACGCTTTTCCAAAAGTAACCAGAGGTTCTAAACAAGTGGCAGTCGATGTCAGCGAAAGCGATAGTCGAAATGTCATAATGTAAGACTATATTTGGTTTTTGGCGGGCTTTTTTCGGGTGAAGTTCAGCGGCTGTTAATATTATTTTCAGATTGATTCCTAGTGGTTATGTGATATAAAATTGGTGTAGTTTTGGGTGGCAGGGCACATTGCTCGCAGAAGGGATGGCCTATGGGACCGAAAAGTTCTGGAATGGCGACCGCAAACCTGAAGACGATACGTTGGAAGGCCTCCCACTAGGTGGAGGGATGACCTGGTTAAGGTTGTGGGAAGGCGCTGGATACGAGACGCTCGGGATCGGTCAATGCGGCGAGCTTGGGGGAGACCTATGTCCAGCAGTGGACGTCTTTCGGCTGAAATGATGATGAGTTTTGTGTCTCACTGTCTACGCAAATGGACAATATGTAGAAATCATTGACAGAAGTGATCTCGGGATAGTGGAGCGGAGAATTTTATTGTAGTATTGACTACCTCCGCAAAGCTTACTGGGAAGCCTGACTCGATAGAATTTGCTGCCAAATACTCCAAAATACCATTAGAATATATTACATCCGCTTTCTAATGCATACTAAAGAATAACTAACGTGCTAAAATGCCGGCTGAATAATGCTTCTTCTTTTGATAGATCCTCAAAGGATCGCCACAAAAAGTTCAAGAAATGAATTTGCAAATTCATTCACTACACGACATTGGCAGGAATTGTCTTCGGCAAATTGCCATAAATAAAAGACTTGAGTTTTCGATATCGCTTGTCAATCCCATACAATTTTGCCTTTTTGACAATTGCTATTGCCACGCTTACGATGACAGAAAGTCACTTAACTAGGGCCTCAGGAAAAATAGATTTCTCAGGAAAGATATATAGCACCCTACACGTGCTACAGCCTAATTCTTCGGGAATTGTTATGTTTTGTATTAATGCCACTCATTAGATGTTAGCACATTGAAAGTATTTATTATCAGAACGTGATGTGCATATACTTATACAGGATGGAAGAATATTCGGGGAATGTGCGATGGAATTGTATGAGCTGATTCCACCTAGCCCGTTTCATCATCGGACTACAAGACTTACGGCGATGCGCCATCGCTACATGGTGGACATCCCACCCATACGCACTAAACGTTTTGAAAATACTTATATATATATATATATATATACATTATGCGTACAGCTAAAGAGTGGAATTCCCTGCCGGAGTCTGTTTCCAGATAGCTACAACCTCGGGGTCTTTAAGTCAAGAGTGAATACGTTACTTCTAGGCAAGGGTGTTACACCGTCGACCACATCATCACTTACCATCAGGTGAGATATTGGTCAAGCGCGAGCCTATAAAAAAGAAAAGAAATCAATTGACCCCGAAGGGAAACCACTTTCAATCCATTTTACTTAAAGGAAACATTCCTTTATTTCTAATAAAAAAAGTCGTGTGGCTCTCGGGGACTGCCGCGGTAAAGCTATTGCATAGCATTTATTCTAGATCCAGTCCTGGAAAATGCGTCAAAAAAATTAAAAACGTTAAAAACTCGAAAACGTAGCGAGCCAAACCCGCATTTATTTACGATTAATAAAACTCTAAAAAACAAAACAATAATACCCTTATTCACATTGAAATAAGGTCGCTTTTCTTTGACAAGCAAAAGTGACCCTTATTCTCATTAGCATAAGGTCCACATTGATCACCATTGTTACAGAAACAGCTCAGAGCGACCGATAAAAAGCAAAAAAATTACGACCAACAAAAATTTTAAAACCCTCATATCTCAGAAACGGTTGGAGTTAGCGTATTTCTGACAAAAAAATTGCCCCCCTGCCCTCGGCTACTTCATCCAGGAGAACAAGATAGGATTTACCCCCCCCCCCTTAACCGTTTACCTCCCTCCGCAAAAAAATTTTTCATTCTAAAAATACCAACACGGAAATCGAAAACACGTGCAACAAACCTCCCCCCCTAAAATCCCCCCCCGATTTAAAAAAAGATCATGAATCTAATCATTCTGTATAATATCCGTTTCCTTGGAACTTGGTATTATTAACCGAATATCTTACAATTTAATCATGATAGGCAGACATATTGCTTCACTGACAGCCTCATCACACCAGTTCTTGGTATCACAAGCTATCGCCCTTACCATTACCGTAAAATTTCTTACCTTTCTACTGAACTTAATAAAATTTGTCTGAGCGAACACCCGAATTCGAATTCTTTATAAGTCTCGTCTCTCTGTTCGCAAAACTTTAGATAGACAGTTTTTTGTTTCCTTTGATCCTACGTTTATATGTTCCCCTTGCAAGTTTTTTTCTCTTATTTTTATTTAACTTCACCTCGTTTATAACATGCCTGTGTATTTTAGGGAAGCCTAAAATAGATGGTGGATCTTTTGAAAATGTGTGCGTACGGGATTGTTGTGAAAGTAATGAAATCATCTTTCAAATGGATTCTGTTGTGCTTCTTGGTGATTTGAGTACAAAAGGTGTGAATATTTGATTTATTTTGCCAAATGGATCCACACTTGGTTTCTTTTATCTTTTGTCTAGCTTGTTTTTCATAGTATGATGAGGAACAATTGAATTTTTTCTGCTGCCAGGCGACCCTGCGACCCTTTGTGGCCATTGGCCTTGTTTGTTCTGTATCCTGCTTGATGTGGAGGGAAGTGGACATTTTATTTTTTTCCTACACCTCCGTTATTATTTTCTGATTAATTTCGTTGCGGGATCCAAGACAATTATATTCAATCTCCGGGACTTCGTCGAGCTTCATTGCCTTGGCGCTGGTGATTGCCATTGTTGATTCTGGCTTTTAGGATATGCAGTGGTTTGGGAATAGTGCGGTGGGATTGTTTGCTGTCAGGAACGATGCAACAATCAGTGCAGCCGGTTATTTATTTTTATAAATTCAACACTTATGTTTGATTTTAAACGGCTTTACAGTGATTAAGGCCTATATTTCAAGTCATGTACTCCAACTCGACTCACCTCGAATTATCAGAATGACAGTTCTATAAATATTTATTCACATTAATTGGTATTTTTTTCCTTTGTCATGGCGCCTGAGTCGAGTGGAATCATTTATTCGAAACGTGAGCCTTGTACATCTATAGTTTATTATTCAGGATTAATTAAAAAAGTCCGAGCCTAATCCATACCTCAAAATCATTCGAAATTCAAATCAGCGCACCGGATTTCCATTTTTAAACCAAATCACGGTTAAAACTCAATTACCGTTTCGAAAGCCGAAAGTTTGAACAATTTGAATTTGGAAACGGCTGATTCTAGGTTCGACTGTTCGAGATTTAAATCACGTTCGTTGAACTTATAAAATGGCTGACACAATGAATTAGAGGGTCAACTATTTTGGGAATCAGGTAGATTTAGGATCAAAGGCATTCAGGTTTACTTAGAAGTTTAATTCACTAGACGTTTGAGTTACTTAAAGCGGTTTAGGTATTTATAATTTCATTTTATGAAAGTCCTTGTTTAGATAGATATTTAATAATTTTCACAACCAATTATTTATTTATTATAGAAATCTATTAAAATATTAAAGACTTCCACAAGAGAACGAAGGTTACTGACATAGCCCGAAGAATTGCCAAACTTAAGCGGCAGTGGGCAGGTCAATTGCTCGCAAAATGGAAGGCCGTTGGGGCTGAAAAGTTCTAGAGTGGCGACCGCGTACCGGAAGACGCAACGTTGGAAGGCCTCCCTTTAGGTGGATCGACGATCTGGTAAAGGCTGCGGGAGGCCAGTGGATGCGGAACGCACAGGACCGATCATTGTGGCGATGCTTAGGAGAGGCCTATGTCCAGCAGTGGACGTCTTTCGGCTGAAATGATGGTAATGAATAAAATATTGAGAGTTCCTTTAATTTTTTTTGTACCAAAACCAATAAATTCAGAGTTACCTACACAAATTGTTTACCACTAGAAAGTTTTCGTAAACAAATAACTAGATATTCCAAACAATAAATTAGAGAGAAAACTATTTGGAGTTTAAATATTACGGTCGAATCGTTTGGGTCGTGGGTAACGAAAGAATCTCATGAATTTGTTACCTATATTAGAAAGTAATCCGGAGGGACGAAAAGTTACCCTACATATGTATAAGGGAGTGATTGTTTCTATTTTCTTTCTATTTCAGAGCTGTTAGAGAGTGGGATCAGTTGTAACATAAAAAGGCATTTTTACTCTAATGAAGTTTTTATTAGGCAATTTTATTGAATTGTCCTATGATCGAGTTATTTGCGTTAGATGGTAGGAATTACAGGCTTTTATTACAAGTTTTTATTTAATTTGCAATGTATGTATGTAAGTGTGTTCGGTTCAAATCTTGTAACTGAATTTTAAAGCAGTTATCCTCCACCGATTAAGATGACATTTTGCATACACGTTTTGTTTGGATGACAATGCAAGTTAAGCTAAAAATAATGATTTTTTTTGTACTACCTTCTTGATTTAAACCTACATTAGACTAACTTAGAATGCATTTGTTTCAAGATAAAGTGACATTCTAGCATCGACAACAATAGGGTAGTTGACAAAAAATATCTATTTAGTCCGTCAGTTAGATAATCTAAAAATATTAGACACGTATTTTTTCTTTTGTCTTTATCTTATTTTTTTTTTGTATATTTATTATTATTTTTGTTTTCTTCTCTTTTTGTTTAAAAAAATTGACTCGCACACTGTTCCATTGTTGTTGAATTAGGTAATTTATCTATGTTTGCAATATTTGTAAGTATGTGAGAACCATGTTCCTATTTAACGCTATTCCAGCTCCACAGCCACTAGGGCACAAAAACAAGTGATAAGCAGAAAAGTTCTGAAGTATTGTTGGACCTGCTGAAGACTGTACGAATAATTATAATGTATATTTGTGTTGTATAAACTCAATTTATTTTTTGGATTATATAACTGCAGAGCACATATGTGAGTACTATGTACCAACTGTAAATCTACCATTTACTGTAACTATGTGTCGTTCGTTGACTTCAGTGTGCCCTGGCAGTTGAGTGTGTCATGCTCTCTCTAATGTCTCTCTGATGGTGGCACATGTGTTGGATCATTCGGTTCCCTTCATGATGGTTGAGCTGAGTGGTGGCGATCCATGTGTCATGTTCGTGAACGGGCGCCATGAGTTGGGATTGGTCTTATCTTAGCTGCCTCCGCCTGTTTTTAATTACCTATTTATTGTATTTTTAATTGTTTGTTTTACTCTAGACGCTTTTAAGTGCGTTTTTTTACATCGTTCTCACATATATGTATTTTTCCTACAAGATTATTGTAACCAAATACTTGTAAAACACATTTTTTTTTTTAAAGAGTAAGTTTGGAGTTTCTTGTCCGTTCTTCTCCATAACAAGCTACATTTCCGAATGGACGGTAGAATCAATTATTAAAACATTTAATTTTTATTTTTGACGTTCGAAAGTGCCGCTTAATGGCCTAATTGAATAAAGAAATTTTGATTTGATTTATCAAGTGAAGGAATTTACCATTTAGTGCTTGTAATACTTTATACCTATATGAAGTAAGTATAGTAGTTCTGGGTGCATCGTTCTCACATGTATGAATTTATTAATGTTTGTACTTATGTAAATATTGTAAAACTTATTATTTTTAAAGAGATGAGCACAAGAAATTCCATACTTACGTATGGAATTTCTTGTGCGTTCTCCATAACTAGATACTTTTCCGAATGCACGGTAGAATCAATTTTTATTTCTTGATAATTGTTAACGTTCAAAAGTGCCGCTTAATGGCCCAGTTGAAATAAATACATTTGACTTTGATTTTGTCACGTAAACAAAAAAATACGATGATATAGTGCGTTGAAACATCGTGTGACGTGTACTTTATACTGACAAAGTGACGTCACAAGTCCCCACTGCTGAACTTTGATGCGCTTTATCCTTGTCAATTTTAAAGCGAAAAATACGTGTCCAATATTACTTGATAATCTCACTGACGGACTAAATAGAATTATAATGTTTCTACTCAGAAAACATCCCTATTGTCAAATGTCCAAAATATGTGCGATGGACCCCGTGACTAGCTTAGAAAATATGTGCGATTGACCCCGTGACTAGCTTAGAAAAACGAGTAGGTAATTTATTATCCAATATTCCTCGAATATGCATGACAATGTTTCCAATAATTATCATAAAGGAAAATTAATAAAATCCCGGGGAATCCATTAGAATCGTATCACCTGCTACCTCGCACATATTCAATAGGGGTTCTAATACTTCCAAGGGGTGAATTCACAAATAGAATACTTTTGTAAGGGATGAAAGGTGAGGACCAAGGGTTTTTATGGAATTTCTTGAATGTAATTTGGAAGGTAAGGTGAGGTTAAAGTGGATATCAAATTTAAAGGTGAATGTGGTCGGAAGTCTTGAGTTTTATTGTAAGAAAAGTTTAAAAGGTTGCCTCACTTAGGGACTTTCGTGATGGGCGATGCAATAGGCGATAAGCGATATCGGTCGAATATGTTTTCAAAGGCAATTTGTTTGACTTGCATTGCAATGCGTCCATGTGTACGTACTTGCAATTTCAATTGTCTATCATTGTGATAAAAGTCAAATCGCGTCGCTCTATCCGGAAATTCACTCAGGTTCTGCACTTACTTATTCATACCTTACATAATGATTTTTCTCGTTATTCATCATTATCATATCAGCCGAAAGACGTCCACTGCTGGACATAGGCATCCCCCAAGCGTCGCCATATTGATCGGTCCCGTGCATCTCGCACCTAGCGGATTCCCGCAACCTTCACTAGGTCATCGGTCCACCTGTAGGAAGGCCTTCCAACGCAACGTCTTCCAGTTTTGACTTTCACATTTGTAAAATTCACATTCAGATGACTTCATAATAACGACATATATAGGTATTATTATGAAGTTTATCATTAATTAAAGACAATTAGAAAAAGTTAACAATTTTGTAGTATATGGACACTAAAAACATTTTTATTCAAAAAAAGTGTATGGACACTAGAAGCATTTTTACTCATCGAGGCACTTATGACGTTGGAGGAAAAGTCTTAAAATATGTACAGTAAATTATTCCTACAAAAAAATACCATATTTTTCCGCAGTCAGCTAAGCGTTTCCAACGTTATTTCCGTACCTGAAACAGAAAATTGCATTATTGGTATATTTTATTATGAAACCTTAAACATAAAAAAATATAAAGTTCGAAACATCATATAGTTTGTTTGTGTGAGATAATTCCAGGGAGTAGGTAATGTTGTACGAAAAATCTTTCTTCGATAGAAAACCATGCTTTGTCCCATCTGGCTCCTTTAACACAATATTTTCCTAGCATCGGAGCAGCAGAATATTCACAAAATTGTGTAGAAATATGTCATAACATTCTATTAATGTAACATGTAAATAAATAAATATGTATTTCTTCTTATTGCTAAATAAATTATTATTATTATTATTTTAACTTGAACAAATGCACGGTTTCAGGATACGAGTGTAAAGCCGCAAATAAATTCTAGTCAATACTAATATAAAAATATTCAATGTATCAGCTTGTGTGTGGACAAAACACAAAATGAACATCCTAATAAATAAGGTATCATTGATCACCGTAGCGTAGTCACCCCTACAGCCCAAACTCTTATATTTATTCATACTTCATGCACAAAAAGGTACAAAGGCGGACTTAATGCCGTAAAAATGCCAAAATATCATACGTATTTTAACATAAATAAAATTCTTCTTCTACGTATTTCAAACATTACCACAAAGATTTCTCTCTACAAAAATAGCCTAGAAAACTATTTTCATTTCCTGAAAATGTAGTATTTTCCTTAAAACAGGTCGACAGGCCTCATTTCATAATTTGACGAGTGAGAACTAAAAATGTTATGAATAACGAATACAGTGTGACCCGTGACCCCATTTTGGTTGGAAACACACGGTGCAAACTCTGCGGTGGTACTGCTGCGGGTTTTTTTTATAAAAGGTTAATTGCTTGTTCATTTTTCTAGGTGGCAACGTTTTTTGGGCTATATGTCATGAGAGAAATATGTGGCAGAGTTTGTATTAAATAGTTTTTTTTTTGTAGTAAAACTTTGGTTTGGAGATTTGGGAATAATCTAGAAATTGTTTTTATCATTTATTATCACTGACCTCTATTTTGTATAATAGAGGTCAGTGTTTATTATAGATAGTTTATCTGTTTTAATGCGTATTTTTGTTTATCATGTTTATCTTTGATGCTTATACTCATTTATTGTTAAAATTAGCTTCTGCCAGCGGCATCGACTGCGTGAACAACATAGCAAGAGAGCATACTCCTGGGATGAAAACATCCTATATCCATATCCAGGACATGGTCTAACCATATGGTTATCATGCTTCATGTAAATCCGTTCAGTTGTTGATATGTGATAAGTTAACAAACATACAGACAGACAGGCTGACAGAGCTACTTTCACATTTATAATATTGTTAAATCCATACATATCAATACTAAACACTATCTATGTTTATAGTGTGAAGGCAGGCGAAATAGTGACTACAATTTTCAAAAATCATGCACCGCTGTCGCTCAAAAAGTTGTCCCGTATTTTTGTTTCAACCCCGTTTAGGTACTAATATTTACACACACATCTGCAATTCACTTTAACGTTTTGAAATTCAAAGTATTCACGATATAAGTACTTATAAACGTTTCACTAGCGGTTTCAAAATTAATTGCCTATAACAAATATTGGAAATGATTTTCCATAACAAAAAGTTTTGCCTAAATATTTGTTACCTAAATTACTTTTAGTAATTACAATATGTTGAATATGTATGAGCTGTTTTATTGATTGTGTAGAAATACGTTTATACGTAGTTTACGTTTAATTCTCAGTGGGGCTTCTGTTTCACGAGTTAAAAATAATGTTCAAGGTGCTGAAAATTTGACAAAAAGTCTTCCTTGTATGAAACGTTGTGTTGGTGTGTATGTGTGTGAGGGGTGCGTATGTGTGTGTGTGTGTATGTAGAATGACATAAGAGGTATAAACGATGATATAGAAATTTTATTAAGAGTTTCTTTGTTTCTTTAGCAACGGTATTGTATGGTGTATTATTTTTTCTGGTTTCCTTTTATCTGCTATTATTACAGGTGCCTAAAAATGTTAATGTAAAATAAATACAGATGTTAACGATACTAATGTAATTTTTTGTACTACAGTTGCCTGTCAAAAGTGGAAAAAGTCGTGAGGAAGTCTGGACTCATATTTAATACTAGCGGACGCCCCGCGGTTTCACCCGCGTAGTTCCTGTTCCCGTGGGAATTCAGGGATAAAAAGTAGCCTATGAAACCTGGGGATAGTGTAGCTTCGTGAAAGAATTGAAATCGGTCCAGTAGTTTTTAAGTTTATTCGTTACATACATACAAATCTTTCCTCCTTATAATATTAGTAAAGTTTTAAACGCCAACCCGTCTTGAGTAAGGGTCGTGATCAATGCTCGTGCCTTCTCTGTATTAGTAGAGGCATTTTCCCTGCAGTGGGATAGTTACAGGCTGGTATTATTATTTGACTTTCTATTACTCATTCTAATACAGCTGGGCTGGGCGTCGTTTGGAAAACTTCGTCGAGCCTTTTCGTCACGTATCCCACAAAGTCTGAAGATCAAAGTCTTCAACCAGTGCGTCCTACCTGTTATGACCTACGGTGCCGAGACGTGGACACTCACGATACGGCTGGTTCATTCGTTCAAAGTTGCTCAGCGAGCTATGGAAAGGGCTATGCTTGGAATCTCTCTAAGGGATCGAATCCGAAACGAGGTGATCCGGCAGAGAACCAAAGTGGTCGACATAGCTCACAAAATTTAGTAAGCTGAAGTGGTAATGGGCCGGCCATATAAGCCGTAGAATCGATGACCGTTGGGGTAGACGTGTTCTTGAGTGGAGACCGCGAACTGGTAAACGTAAGGTAGCCTCAGACTAGGTGGAGCGACGAATTGCGCGGGTGGCTGTTAGCAGCTGGATGTCAGTTGCCGAAAATCGAACCAAATGGCGTGCAATTGGAGAGGCCTATGTCCAGCAGTGGACTGCTATAGGCTGATGATGATGATTACTCATTCTACAGATAATTATCGCAACCATGTTGATGCAACAGATTACTAATATTTTATATGAAGCGACTACGTATCTGACCTCCACAACCCAATAACTGGATGGGGACAACCAGCATGCCGTGCTTTCTAAGGCACGGAAGACTCTCGGTATGTAAATGTATTCTATGGTCACTCATCTACGGACCGACTTCGGCAAACGTTGTTTATTCTTTAAGGTCGGTTCTAACGGCGTTTATTATATACCTACGAGCTGATAACAAGGTAGCTCCTCAATATCGCGGAATGATTTCTTTAAAAAGAAGATGTGAGATGGGTGTGAGTGTGTGCATGTGTGTTTGTGTGTGTGTGTGTGAGATGTGTAACTTTTATGGCGAACAATAAAGACAAGTATATTCTATTCTATGTATTTTAAGAGAAATATGTCGCGAACTTTTGGAAATATTAAAGTACATAGGGAGGCCTATGTACCTACTTTAATATAAGTAAACAGTACAAAATAACCTATCAAGGTTATGTTTTAAAAGCACGTAAAAACTGTTCACGAAAATTAAATACAAACAATTATGCCAGCAGGGCAGGTTTCTTAATTCCATATTCATTTCAATTTCCCCTAACTGCAAAAGGAGCTGTAGTTAAAATAATTTCCACTAACAAGAAAGGGCGTGAACACAGAAAGCTAACAGAAATAATGTCTACTTATGTATAATGATTGCATGTTACAAATGAGCCGCGCATAGCGGCGCCACAGAATAGTATTTTGCACAGAAGTTCAGCTTCTTACTCATCAAGGTGAACGAAAGCAAACGAATGAGATTTGTCGATGGACACCGCACTATCGCTCATCTAAACCGTAGTGTCCATAAAGAGTAAACTTGGAGGACGAGTTATAATTGCAAGCGCTGATTTCGATAAACAGTCAAAAGAAAAGTCTTCTATTATAAAGGACATATGTGTACTTTGCATTTTAACATCACAGACACAACAGTCGTTTGTTTATTGCGCTAAATGAAAATCCACAGGTACGTCTACTCAGCGACCACCCGTTACATTCCTTCTTTTGATTGTGCCAATTATGACAAAGAACGACTGAACGAGAAAGAATCTCTCCACACACACTTATTTGGTAAGTATTACAAAATCTTATACTTAGGATTATAGTTCTATTAGTCATATTTATGTGATAATGTAATATTAATATAGACATAAATGAATCATATCGTTTTTGATAAAAGATTTTTGACATTTGTTGATAGATAGGATTATAGAAACAGGGACAGGATGGAGCTATACAAGACAAATATCTCTATCCCTTTTTAACTGTCGCAATATGTCGGTCTTGCCATTTTGAATCTTGCTTGCTTGCTTGTCCATAAAATTATGTGATTTCGACTTTTTAGTTTTGGTACTGCCATATTCTTAATTCTAAGGCAATTAATTATTGTGTTGGTTTTATTGGCAGAAAAAGGTACATCAAAATTTTGGCATAGGTTCACAATATGCTTAGTTGATGTGGCATTCTAAAATTATTTTTGGGAACACTGCTGTACATACTGCCGAAACAATAGTAGTACACACTACCGAGTTGTCCTCTATTGCAACCAATTAAGACAAAAAATAGGATCAAATCAAAGAACTATGATAATGTAATACATAGATATGATTCTAGAGGTGATCATATTTAGGATAAGAGATAGGATCCTATATATGATCCTGGATATAGTGTTATACCCCCCGAAGTCTTCGTTCGCCTTTGTTCACTTGGCCTATCAAATTATCAATGATCACCCAAATGTTAGTCACTTTCTCTCTCAGTTTCTACCTGTGTACACATGGTCACATCCGTTTTCATTTTACGGTCCTTCTGTATTCTATCTAATCTGTGGCACACTGTACAGGCACGGGCGCACGGCAAATCGCACGAATACATTTATTGACATGACTAACTAAAGTTTACCTTTTCGTAATAGTTCGTAGTTTGAATGCAACTGCTATTTGGTGTAGCTGCTCAAAGGATTCGGTTTGAGGCTCTGTTTGTGCGTTATTAACATAAGTTTCTGTTCGTGTTTGAAGAGACTGGAGTAATAAATCTTCAGTCTCATTTGTGGGGTTCTAATTCCTATTTGATTTAAGACTTTAAGAATGTGTTAAAAGACCATCTGCCTTTCGGTTGAAAAAGACCTGAAAGAGGAATAATTGGACGCCAGCTCAGCTCTAGATCGGTCACAGTAGAGAAGAAGGAAAAGGACGGCCGACCCCAAGTGAATGGGATAAAATCGCAACAGAAGAAGAAGAGAGGTGAGAAAAATTGTCAAGAAGTATCACTACTAAACCTTTCTAGACCTTAATACAAAGACTTTCGATATAGTTTTGAAAAATCTCTGAAATTAGACCGTTTTTTTGTCTTAAAATCATCAATTCATCCTATTGACGATTTCAGTTTCAATCGCCAAAGTGGGTTTATGTGAAAAAAAAAATAATTACAGCCTGGACTAGTGCTTGACTAATGGTACAAAATTTTCTCTTTTTTATGGAAATTATAAGAAAACTGGCAAAGTCATTATCATCATTTTTCAACTCCTTACTCTTCAATACAAAATAAAACTATCCTTCAAAAAGGCAGAAAAACTTTCACTGACATAATAGTACCCACAGAGGGCGTAACTCGATTGTGTCATAAATCATGAGACATGCAAGATGTGCACTGCAATAAATTATATCTACATAGTTCTGTCCCGCGGTATGTTTGTGCATTGAAAACTGCGGGTTGTATTGAAAAAGAAACGGGGCGTTTTCATGGTTGGAAACATATTTTATAGTGAATTGTTGGATGAATAATGATGGGGATGTTTGGTTATGTTCGACTAAAAAAATACGCCCATGTTCTAGTAACTGGTTTCAAGCAAATATAAAGTTACAATTAATCTTAAAATAAGCTTTTTTAACTGAAAGGTACTAATATCATTTGTCAATACACATCCAAAGAGCCCAAACACGATTTTACTATATTTTCGGGTTGAGGAGTTGCTATGGCCACCTTCCAGCTGCATCATGAGACCAGCTCCATAGTACAATATTATTTTACTGTTTCCAAAGTTACAAAAGTACACCAGGTTTAAGCTTAATTGGCTGTCAGGAAATGGATTAAGTTCCGGTTGCCGGACACATATACGAAAGGAAGGTGTTTATACCAACATGAAGACAGTTAAGTTTTTTGTGGAAGTTCGATAGAAGAAACAAAGAAGAAAGTAAGAAAGAAAGAGAGAAAATACATTTATTTAGCACAGACTAAAAGACACACAATATACTTTTGGAGGTATGCTGAACATGGTGTATAGTCCCACAAACCTCCATAGAAAAGGGTGGATCCTCCGACCAGACGGGTGTTGCGTCTGGAACGGGCAACTGCCCGACGGTTGACCGAACTTTACTTGCGCGATGCAGGATTTGTGTGACGTTATGTCATTAGTTCGTAAGTGGCGGCGTTGGTGCCTCTACTACTAGATACATGGTGGATAATAAAATACATCAGATAAAATAAATTAAAAAGTCAGATGTAAGATGTAAATCTTTCACAAAATATAAAATCTTGACCCTACCATACTTGTAAATTTTAGAGACCATTGTGTTTGTCAGATCGAACCCACATTAATTTCCCCTATTGTCAAATAAAGTAATTCGAAATAGACGCGACAATAGCAAACTTTGCGTTCCAAGTATGCGAAAAGTTTCCTAGTCATGTGTATATGCATTTATATCAGAATTCCAAAAGAAATAAAATTATTATATAATATTAACTCATTTAAAAACAGATTATTGAAATGGCAAGATATTTTTTAACAATAAACTTAAAATAATCTTTTGTCATTGCGGATAATCATGCTCTCTGTGCAACAACACCTGCACCCAGAAGGACCTTTGTGAGGCAAATGAAAACGCTGTTGCCGTGGCTGAATTCTGGTCAAAACGTATATAATTAAGGAATCATCGATACGACGAAGAAGAATTGCGGATAATGCTCAGATGAATTATTATATTATTGTATTGACCTTATCTGTAACATTGAACAGCAACTAACGAATAATTATTTGGATGCAATTGATACAAAGCCTGTATAGCTAAACATGTGGACTATTGATTAATATCTGACTGTAACAACTTTATACCATGTTTAAGGCAAATAAAGACTTATCTTAACTTATCTTATCTTAGATCTAGGACAGCACTATTGCGGAAAAGTATATTCTGTATGGCGCCAATTGTTTACTAGTTATTTATAATACATAACCGAAATATTAGAGGGAATATACAACAAATAAATTAAGAAGTAGGTAGTTTAAAACGCCTTTTGTTAGAGAAAGTCTATTACAGCACTGACGAATTTATGACTGATAAATTAATCTGACTTGTGTCAAATAGCCCAATTTTATTCCTAATTACTTTGACATTTAATTGACTAATTTTATATATTTTTTTTTGATGAGTTGATGACACTTTGCTGTAGTATATTAATTTTTAAGTTCTAATGTGTATTATTGATTGTTTTGTATAATGGATAAGTTTGTGATTATTTGATGTTTACTTGTTATATTTGTACACCGTTGAGGCAAACCATGACAGTGATAAATTTAATGTAACATCTTGCATGCCATGTGTACATACTCATTTTTTGGACAAATAAATGATCTTATCTTAAGAAGAACATAGAACAACATAATATGAAAATCCTCCATTATTCTCGTATGGAGATGTATAGGAATTCAATCAATCTGGGGGTCGGCTTCCAATCTAGTCAAATGTAGCTGAGTACCAGTATTTTAAATAGACCTATCTGACTTCCACAACTCTCTATCTGGGTATAATATCACACTGGACAAAACTGGTGTCAAATTGCAAAAATATATATATATCTATTGTTATTCAATTTAACTTCTTTATTTTTATGCATCTGCCATGTTATCTCTCCACCACCCTTGGTTGACTGGTAGAGAATGCTTCAGGCATTATAGGCCTATGTATCTGTATGTTGCATGAAGTTTTAAATAAATAAATAAAGAAGAAAAAAAAATGACGTGTCTTCTTAAGATGTTTGAAAACCGACAATCTTGTGTAGACACAAATTCTCATACTGGACTGGTTTAATTTGGGTAAAGGGTTACTACATACCTTAAAGAGTAAGTCGATATGAAACCATGATATATCATGGCACCGAACTGCTAGAATTAGAGAGTAGTGGCAAATGCTGTAAGAGGCCTTCGTGTCAAGCTGACACGCCGACACTCGCACAGAGATTGTTGGCAACAGAGGCTATAATAAATAAATATCACCTTACCTAGTATTATCGATATCGTGACCGAATCGTTATTGACAGTATTCTAATGTAAACCGCACCACAACCGCACTGCCATCGATTATTCGATGCGAATAGCAAATAATTGGTAGTATAGCACCGTCGCGGCCGCCATCCGGTTTACGCGCGGTTTTGACTCACATAAACATGCGGCCGGCGCCGGCGGTGTTAGGCTGGATCCGGTTGCTGGTATTGGAATCCTAAAGTACGGTCCACACTTCATAGAGTTCGGGATTTGTCGGCAATCATTGGTATGCTCTGAAGCGGAAAGGAAGCGGACATACCGCAGATCAGGGTCTATACAAGTGACAGTCTATCAACAAAATATTGACATCGAATGACGTTTGTTCTCAGCACGCTTTAATTTCGTTTTTCTGGTTAGGCTGAGGTCTCTTTAGAGAGTTGCGTTGCGTCGTCGCAACGTCATCGCTGCTTCGTTTTACATATATTTTTAGTGACATTATGCCATGCGACGTTTCAACGGATCGACGGACGAGAGATGAAACGGAGCGGGGAAGGGTGACGCGCTGATGACGGACTGTGTTTGTACCGATCCATTGTCCAATCTGAAATCTACACTTAGACGCTGCATTGCGACGTCGTGCGTCGTCGCAACGCAGGTATGGCATACACTACGTAGATCCGTTGCGAAGACGCATCGCAACGCACTAAATGAGGCCTCACGCTTAAGAGACGACAAATATTGAGATCCTTAAATAAATATGTATGCCCATAGGCTCTTGACAAGTGTCATTTGACGTCAGCAATGGCGGTGGTCGAAATGCCAACGGATTGGTCATGTGACATTTCGATAGCGTTTAACATTCCCATACATTTTAGTAATTTTTGCAATCACCATTTCCACGCTTTCATTGGTAGAATTTCACTTGTGTAGAGCCTCAGAGCATACGTTCATTTCGTTGTAGCGTTGTCTGATTACGTCACCCACCGTAATCTACCAAGCCTCGGTTGTTGAGATCCTTGATTAAGTATGTCCGTGGTCCTCTTGTCTGTCTCTTGGAAGTTGAAAATTTCAAATAATATCAGATCTTAGACTGATTAGCCACTATGCCACTATTAACTGCAGCTTATACCGTTGCAATACCAAGTCGTCTTGTTATTCCAGAGAATCGGGCGATTTTATGTCATTCCACAGATAAATCCAAAAAACTCTTGTTCGAGGAGAGAAAATCGTGTTGCACCGACCCCCAGTAACATGGAACAACGACAAGGGCAGGCTGACGATGACCTTCATCAGGCTGGTTGTTACTTGAACGCCCATTTCAATCTGGAACACATCAAGCATGTTTGACGGCGCAAATAGGTACTTCATATCTAGATAAATTGTATAAAGAGCTAGTACAGAAATATCCTAGCTTAATTACCCGCAGCCCCTTCGACACCTGCTAGTCTATTCTGTTAACTCCTCAAAACTACGATGAAATGACGTATGGAAATGGATGAGAGCCCACTTCATGTTTTCTTGATCTAAGTTTTCACGGTGATATTTTTATAGAATAGTACTTCCTTCCTAAGGCTGTGTTTCCACCAGACATTTGCGATGATGCGTAGCGAGCGATGTGTTTGTTAAAAATCAATAGAATCACTTCATTTACCTAGCCTCTCTCAGCGCAGCTCTAGTGAAAACGGCTCAATTGCACGAGGTTTTAGTTCATACAAAACAAGTGAAGGATGTGTGCGAGAGATGTGTTGCGAGGGATGTGTTGCGAGGTATGTGTGCGAGGGGATGAGTGCGAGGGATGTGTGCTAGGAACGAACACGAGCATTGATGCCGTTCTAGCGACTCTGTCGATAGTTCCAGCGGACTTCATGACTGGTTAGTTAGCGACAAAAAATAATTCAACGACTTCCAGCGACTTTTGACACATAGAGCAAACCAATGCTAAAAGCAGCTGGTGGAGATATGGCGATAGATATATTATATCACCATATATATATATATATATTATAATTAAAAGGCGCGCGCGCTCCGCTCCCACCACACCTCATCTGAAACGAACCCCTTTCACATCCTCGCACCGCCCATCTGCGCACCGTTTCAGAGCTTCGCTACGCATCCGTGCACCGCTCAGCGGCCTAGCACATCTCTGGTGGAAACACTCACACTGTTCCACAGCTTCGCTACGTATCTTCGCACCACCCAGCTACCTCGCACATCTCTGGTGGAAACGCAGCCTTACAGAAACCAACTAAAAACAAAACACAAGCGACGCCGCATTTCCCAGTAGTACACAGCACCTAAACGATAAATTACCATGTTAAACATACAGAGCCTTTCGGCCTGACAAAGTTGGCAAGCCAGCAGTGATTGATCGCCCCCAAGCCATTTAACTCAAACCGTCGTAGACATCTTTATCGCTACGTTTCATGTTTTAGAAAACTCCGCGCACGAAGTTGACTCAGGAATTATGTTTTTAAAAGTCACTCGTGTATGACAGGGCTGGGATTTTGATATTGATATATTATTATTAGTTTGATTTTTTATGATTAATAGCTGCTTATATAGATCTTTAATGTTAACGTTTGCCGAGGTCAATGTGGGCGTTTGACCTTTTTACATACAGAGATTCTTCCTTGCCTCGGTAAGCAAGTTAAGCCGTCGGTCCTGGCTGTCATTTGAAGATCTTTGACAGTCGTTATGGTTAGTCAGAAGCTTGATATGTGAGATCAGTCTTGCCAAGGAGTAGGATTGGATAGATGTACTCCCTTTTCCGCCCTTAGACTCCCATTTGGTCTGTTGTGCGTGCTGGCCTCCTCTCTGTGAGAGGGAATGGGCCGTAATCCACCACGCGGGCCCAGTGCGTATTGGTGGATGTCACATGTCTTCGAATTGTTGGTTCTACGACATACCGGTTTCCTCCCAGATGTTTTCCTTTAACTGTTTTGAGAGCAGTGGTGAAGAAATTTACACAAAGTATAATGTTTGGGTTCGAACCTAAGATCTACAAATTTCAATTCGCGGTCGGGCCACCACTGCCAAGGGGTGTCGTGTTACCCAGCTACTGGACTGTAGAAGTCAGATTGGTAGTTGCTCCATGTAAAAATCTGCCTCCCTGGCCAAGTTACAAAAGTTTCGTATCGAATCACTTTCTACAATCGTTAACGCCTTCTATTTGTATGGTCTGTCCACGTGACTTAAGTGTCATTCCCATACATTGATTCGTTTTCTACTAGCGTTATCGTTTGTAGATTGTCAACTTGCTGGTCAAGGTGCTGGCTGGAATCCAGTTAGTCTGGAAGCCGACCTCAACATATGTAGTTTGGAAAAGGCTAGGCAGACTGATTGTTTCATGCTTTAAAAACTTTGCATACGATGTTGATTCATTATTCTTGTCTTTTACTTAAAAGACTAACACCTTGTGTGGGTATTTTAGTGGGGATGGCGAAATAAATAAAAATGCTTAGAAGGTTTATGCATCTGCCTGGTATCTTTTTCACCCTATTTATTTTCTGTTATAAAAAAATGTAGGTAGTATATGTTATTGTTGTTTGATTTATTTCTCGTCTTTACTAACTTAATTTAAGTACTACTAATACTATTGTTAAGGGTTTAGCATAAGCATGTTATTGTAATGTATGTCGTTTTGTGACAAATAAACACTTTTTCTTTCTTTCTTTTCTTTTCTTTCTTTTTACTCACCCAGTGCATTCTCATATCGTTTCTCCTTAGAGGTTAAAAGTATACATTTAATGTACCAGGATTTATTGGCACACATTTCTTTAATTTTAGATGCAATGATGAGTCCTGGCAAAATTGGCTACTTATTTCCTAAGACGTGACATTGCCAGCTAAGACCCTTTCAAATATCGAAGACTATTTTCTGGGTAAACTTTTCCATACAGGTTACAGTGGTTGGGAATACTCAACCACTGTAATTTCTTAAAGCCAGAATCAATCGAGGCCACCAACAGAAAAGCGCTGAGGCGATGAAGCCCGACCAGTCACTTCGAACGATAACAAGATCCATCTCGTATCTCATTTTTAACCGACTTCCCAAAAAGGAGGTGGTTCTATGTTCGACATTATATTTGTTTTTTTTTTTTGTCTGTTTTTTCACCGATATCTCCTTCAATTGTGGACCGATTTTGAAAATTCTATTTTTGTTTGAAATAGTATGTGCCGAAATTGGTCCTATTTTAATTTTGTGAAGAACTTCGGAGATGTACAACAGAACTCTTCAATAAATAACGGAAAATCTCTCAGGACTGCTGCAATCGCATGTCTGTTTATTGTTTATACCATTTTAAAACATAACATCACGCCAGTACACTCTTAAGGAGTAAGCAGATCTCTCATTTCACCGGTTATGTTCAAGTTTCATGAAATCTATTCTGGCGTTATAGGTACCTTACTAACTTACCTATTAGGTAGGTACAACTAAAAAGTGAAAATAAAAAAAACTTTTTTGCAAAAAAATACTACCGACTTCCAAATACAAAACTACAAAGTGAAAAATAACTTTATTTTAGAAGTCGGTGTCCATAACGCAAAAAAAATGGTACCTACGAAAGACATCATATTAAAACTGTAGGTAACAGAATACAAGTTATACGTCGCCATACAACTGACTTTGACTACCAAATGACCGGAAAATAACATTCCAACAATTACTTACAAGAGAAATCAAAGCAAAAGCTAGTATTTGTGTAATAATAAAGCATTGTAGTTTACATTCCTCTAGTAGAGGTCAAGAATGTTTATATTTCCCTAACAAAGGAAAGTTACGGTCCGGTCGTTCTGTTTATGTTATGAATATAAACGTTTTGGATCCTGAAACAACTACATTAAGGTTGAAAGTTAAATGTCAGGCTAGGGTGATATTAAAAAGGCTCTGAGCCCAGAGAAATGTGAGGACGTATTATGATAGAAATTCACGATAAAATTTCTGTTTCAAATGCCGTACAAGTTTTTTTTTTAAATTAATTGTGGATAAAACACTGGTCACTTAGGAATTATGATGTGTTTTCTAGGGAAAAATAGACGAAGTTAAGAGAATGGCGACTACGAGGGTAAGCAGCTGTGTTACTTTAATTAAAGAAATATTTACTATATACTTACTATATACTTCAATTAAACACTACATAAATCATTCATTTTGACGAGACATACAAATAAAAATTTACTAAACAGTTTATAATTATTTTTATTCTAATCATTTTTTTAATGAAACTTTTCTTGATAGAATAAAAGGATTTGCATCTGTATACTCAATGATATTCAAATAAACAGATTCGTTATACACTCACAAAACAATTGAAAAAAGTGTTCCGCACTCACACTTTTCATTCATCTGACATTTCAATACAAGTCGAAAGGGATGGCTTGATAAAACCAACAAGGAAAAAAGAGACAGCTAGTGTTTGTCACTTGCGTGTGAATGTAAACAAACATTATTCTGACCACCAATGTTGTTATCTTTTTCTAACCTCCAAATATCAGAATATTAAGAAAAAAATAATTAAATTAGTAGATTGAGGCGTATTGCGTACTTACATATGGTATAAGATCCCTTCTGTTTTATGTACTTTGGTATCATAATTGGTACAATTTCTAAATACAATGTTTCAACAAAGCGTATCGCTCTTCGCCCTGCGTGACATAAACTAAAGACTAAAGTTCACAATTGTGACCTATTCGAGTCTTCACAATGCGCACGCTCATAACATATCTGTTTATTTGAATATCATTGTGTATACTCCTTTCTTTTTAGCTGCCAACCGGAGCTCAAAAGTTACAGTCTAAAGTCTAGTTATAAAAAAAAACTAGCGGGTACCTCGCGGTTTCACCCGCGTAGTTCCCGTTCCCGTGGGAATACAGGGATAAAAAGTAGCCTATGACATCCGGAGATGATGTAGCTTCCCAAAGGTCAAATAATTTTTGAAATCGGTTCAGTAGTTTTTAAGTTTATTCGTTACATAAAAAGATACAAATCTTTCCTCTTTATAATATTGGTATAGACACAGATAGATATAGATAATCACAAAAAAAAATTAGGCAGATAATTTTTGTTTTTGTTTTCAGGAGATAATCTCTGAAAGTATAGATTCAATTATGGACATTCTTTCAATCCATTTCTCACATTTGCACGGTTCAATTTAGGATAGATTACGGGACCGAAGGCGCGGGTAAACATAGTCTATTCCAGGGACGGCGAACCTTCATTGGTAACCGTGCCATTATTTATAAAAAATAATAATAATGTGGCCAGGATGAGCCGTCAAAATATCGTATTGTTGATCTAATGCACAAAAAATCTAGACCCTATTAGCGTAACTCCTTATTAGCAACACGAATCAATGGTAATATTTACAGTTTTATGTTTTAATCTAAACAAAGTAAAAGTTAGTGTGATTTCTGTTGTTGTAAATTATCTCGATCTGCTAATTAATCTTACCTTGACGTGCCCGAATAATTTTGCCGCTTGTCACCATTGGTACGCGTGCCATAGGTTCACCATCCCTGAGTCTATCTCTCTACGCCATGTTTGGTGGCTAAAATCAAAACATCAACGTTGTTTTCTATCAGCAGTCAAAACTTTTCTGATAGCCATTTTCTGATGGCCATCGTATACACGTAATCTAGTAATTTTTCCCTCGTCGTAGGCGTTACCTTGGCCTATTTTTTGTCAAGCCATATACATAACCAACACATATACACTCGCTTCCTCTTTCCGCTTTATGTAAAAATGAAACAAAGGCCTTTACGGACTAGTAAAGACATGCATTGTTTTCCGTTGAACTTATCTGATATTATGTCGTGATGGCTCAGAGGCTAAAGAAAACACTTCCCAGACTTGTAAGCAAGAGTAGAACTCAGAAAGTTATGTGACTTGTGAAAAGAGTACTCATAATGGTCTTTAAATTGCCAGTAGTGCTGTACTTAAAAACGGTTTACTAATAATAAGCATAAAATATATGCCCATAATTTACATTGGCATAACGAAATTCAGCATACTGATCATTACGCATAATGTTATTAGGCATAAATAAATTCTTTGCCATAATGTATATTGCCATAAATACTGTTGGCATAATAATAATGATGCATCATTTTATATAGCATAATGTTGTAAACGCATAATGATATTTACATACAATGTTCTTTGGAATAAAACAAACATGTTCGTGGCTCAAGAGTGGCCCAAGGGCCACCCCGCCACACTTTAACCTAAATGAATTGAGTCCTTATATCAAATATATTTAATTAGACATTTTAAGCTTAGGTCAAACAATTTTCAATTGATTCAAACCGATACTAAAATTTAAGAAATTTGGAAATTGACATTTTACCCGTAGGTATTTTAATTATCGACGTTCAAATATGTACCCGTAAAATTATTACGATGAATAAATATTATGCCTTAAATATTTACGCATCTCCAAATTAAGGCAGAACAAATTAGACCAAATGACAGTTATGCTAACCCTTGCATTCTGCCAAAGTATTATTATGCTGATAAAAGTTATGCGAAAACGTTATGCCAAACAACATTATGCCTAAAAAAATTATGCCAAGAGGGGGATTCCACTTAAAAACAACGCCAATCAAAAATGTCATGGCAATAACCCTAGTATCAATTATCGCGTTTGAATTTGCCGCTAGGAACGCTGGTGTAGAGTGAGGTCTTCAAAATGTAAAATTTCATAGATTTATTGGCTTTTAGCGCGAGTTTAGTTACTACTTTTTTTATTGTAGTGAATATTTTTCAAATGATAGATATATAGGTAAGGGTATTCCCAAATAGAAATTGAATAGAGTTTAATGCTTCGGGAAACTTCATCCTCCTTTTTGTCTAATAAAGTGGCTGCGCAAAACTGCAGCAAACTCGGTTTGACATTTTATCGCACTTCTACGGCATTAGAAATGATTTCAATTTAAACTTTGCTTCCGTACGCGTATAAGAACGTTTAACAGCTATATTTAAAGACTTTACTATAAGCCTAAAAATAATGTCCGACGTAGGAGTCAAACAATTGTAATCATTATGGAAAAAAAAAACAAAATAACACAATAAAAAAGAGCGCGGACTGCCACATGTCCGCGGTAGAATATTGAATAAAAAAAAGAAAAAGACTTTACTAGCCAGATGCACCAACTGGTGAGCATAAAATTGGAAGCCCTCATTGAAATAATAACCAGTCGATTTTATAGTCACCGCACCATTATGACTTAGACTGTCAACCTATATCTACTATACTCCATTGAGATAACATTAGACATATAAATAATCCCATATGACAGCCCGTTCAACCGATTTTGACTTCTATTGCGTTGGTGATATGACAAATGGCAGCTGTATTAAACAGTTAGTTTTAGTAACAGATTTATGCTTTTTGTGCCATCCTTATACTTACGGGTTAGAACTCAAAATCTGTTGAACGGACTGTAAAAAGGGGTTGTAAAATCTTCTAATGTTATTTCAAATGGAGTATAGGGAATGACTGCTCACTTCACCTAAGTTTTCACGGGGAGTTTTCTTATCCACCGGCTTATCATTGGATGGTGGTGATCACTTCTCTTCCTTCTCAGTATAAGAAGAGAGGTCTTTACCCTACACTGTCACAATAACACCCAGTTATTATAATAATAACAGTCAGGTTTAATTAAATCGTCTTGTTGTGGCAGCTATCCTAATATGTATGTCTGTGACTGATACGCTCTGACATCTGAATGATGCATCGCTACTTGAATTAGTGAACGCTGTGTATTAGGCGTTTCGAGTGAGATATTGTTGGTTTGGCCTATGTCTCATTAAAAGGTTTATTTCAGCAGAATTTCTAAAACGGAGACCGTTTTTTTTATTCTTCTGGTATATTTTAGCGTGCTTTTCATTTTTACTTTTTGTTTTCATTTCTTTGTGGTAGTATTGAAGTTTGTTAAGAATTACATGCAAAATAATTTTAAGAAAGAGAGCAAGATACACAACGATGTGCCACCAAAGACATCTCACCCATACGCACAAAATGTATTTGGTATCCATTGATCACTACTGAAGATTGTATTTACTGTTTCATCATGTCTTTGTTTCCTGATAGCTACTCGTATAACCTGCTTATTTTTTAGTCAAGACTTCTAAAGCTAGCGCGCCCCATCGTCGACTACCTACACCTTGCACCTTGTTTTTATATACGTACATGTTATTTAATTGTGTTTTTGTGTGGTGTACTATGTCTTTTTACACGACTGCCGAGGGAGGGTAATGTGTTTATCAGTCTATGTATGTATGTTTGTTCCTATGTGGCGTTCTAGAGACCAAACGCGTTGGCCGATTTTGATGATTCTTACGTCAATCGATTCGTCTTAACCCTGCGAGTGTCATAGGCTACATAAAAATTGGATAAGAAAAAAATGGCGGATTATGAGCGCCATTTTGTAGGGGGAATAAAATATTTTTCTTCTGAACCCATCGTATGGGGTATCAAAATAAAGGGTTTTAATAGGTGATTTCAAAAATATATAACACTTATATGTTTAAATGAACCTAATTTATAAAAAAAAACTAAAAAGTAGTAAATAAAAAAAAAAAATATAAAATCAAAAAAACCCGACTGCTTAAAAAGCGAACTAAAAAGAAGTAAACAAGAAGAAAATCATGCTGTGCAGTCGGAGGATACATTTGGTTTTGGTCAGCCAGCTCGCGAATATGTGTCCTCCGACTGCACAGCAAGATTTTTTTCTTGTTTACTTCTTTTTAGTTCGCTTTTTAGGCAGTAGGGTTTTTTGATTTAATTTTTGTGTTGTGCTGTATCTTTTGTGTGCACTAAACAAATGATTTATCTATCTATCTACCTCATCGCTTACTATCAAGCAAAATTTAAACGACAGCATATCTACAATAACAAAGCTGCTTTCCTTTTATTTTCACGGCTCTTCATTTCCCTTTTATCTTTATTTCTTATAATTCTTCGACTGTTTATCCTTTTTTAAACATAATTACTGGTTAGTAAATTATACCGCTTCAAACAAATTATGATACATCAACACTTTTCATAACCACACCATGAAAAGGCACACTCCAACCTTAACATTATCGTCTCTTGTTTACAAAATGGCTGATACCTCATTAATTTACCTTTGAATTGTAAAAGGTTTGTCTTCTGAATTATTTATTGTGTTATATTAGACTGTTTATTCTTTTGAATGTAGGAATTTGTGTAACAATGTGTTGTTTACCTTTTAACATTCAATTATTATTAAATTAGCTTTTTGTTTACTACCACGTGCGATTTATTGTAGCGAATATTTTAGGCGTCAATTCTCCAATTCCATCTTTAGGATTCAGTGATTGTGTTTCCATGGAATTGGCGATCACAAGACGAGAAAAATGTAGACATTTCATTTATTCTATTTAATCATTCGTATTATCGTCATCCACAGCCCGAGTTCATCCACCGCTGCGTATAGGCATGTGTTTGGCTCCTGAACTAGCCTCAGCTCAGGTTTTAACAGCGATGGCCACATTGTCTAGTCTAGCCATCTCGCGGTCGAATGACTTGTACTTTTCTTTTTTACCTGGCTACAAGGAAAAGGTTCTGTTTTTCGTGCGTATCTTGTATGTATGTAATATTCTTTATTATCTCATATCTTCCAAACTGCTAGATGGATTTATTTAATGATAATGATAGATTAGATGCGTCTTGACCGCCGAAGTGTTCTAAAATAAGTGACGTTTAAAAATAAAAACAAACAGCGCATTTCGGGTGCCATATTGTGCGAGTTCCAATTTCGATTTTCTTCCAAACCCATCGAGTGGGGTATCAAAATTAAGGGTTTTAAGAGGTGGTTACAAAAATAAATAAGTACCATTTATATGTTTAAAAGAAATACGAAAAAAATTATAACTAAAAAGTTGTAAATAAAAAAAGTTTATTTAAAAATCAAAGACCCTGCTTAAGAAACGAATCAGTCACATTGATATCGAATAGGTACATTTAAAATTGGAATATATTCCCAATGTATGCATCGAAAACCTACTATAAAAAACTACAAAGCTAAAAAATTACTTTATTTTCCGAAGTCGGTGTCTTTTGTACCCATTTTTTTTCAGTTTTACAACACCGACTTCGGAAAAGAATGTTTCTTTTTGCTTTATAATTTTTTGTTCTTCAAGTCTGTTTGATTTTTTGTATAAAAGTTTTTATTTTTCTCTTTTTAGTTTTGGTAGGTATCTCCAATTAACATGATAATCATTTGTGGCCAAAGTACATCTCATAACGATTCCAATAAGCCCAAGCACGACTAGGATACATTGTTTTATTTCAGAGTTCCAGTGCCTACCTTCCGGCTTCATCATCAGAATGGTGCCATTTTCATCAGTACCATTCATTTATAAGTATTTGCTTCATCATAGTCGGTTAACTATTCGAGGTATCTTATACCCGTGACATACTTAGCATTTAGGAACCAGTGATCATCTGTGGTCTTCTTTATCAGTTCCACTTCACCAAATTATACTTTCTGAGTACAAATGATTGCATTGTTGATGAAAATACCAAAATCACTATATGTATGCCTATAATATTTGAGGAGTTCCCTCGATTTCTCTAGGATTCCATCATCAGATACTTACCTGATGACTATGAGACCAACTAGGAAGTATACCCTTCAAAACAAAAGAATATTTTTTTAAATCGGTCCAGGCTTCTTTCAGTAATCGGGGAACATACATAAAAAAGAAAAAAGAAAAAGACGAATTGAGAACCTCCTCCTTTTTTTGAAGTCGGTTAAAAAAGAAACTTTCTATAAAAAGGAAGAATTTTATGTGTTTCCATAAAAATATCATACACAGTTACACAGGAGTACAATAACTAAATCGATAAAGGTCAGACCTGTTTATGTCAGCCATTTTTATAAAGACGTGACCGTCCATGATATGGGTACGCCTGATAATATAATCTACTGGGACAACGGAAGGCCTGAAATAAATAAAAATGTAATTTATTGTCCATCCTGGGCATTTCTTTGCCTAAAACTTGGATGGACAAGATTGGACTGGAGCAAATTATTTATGTTTAGACAAAAGGTGCCTAGGAACAATACTAAGACGTTGCTAAAGGCTTGTTTTCTGACACTATAAAGAAAATGGTAAATTAGGCACTATTACATACTTCTGATGAAAGTAAAGAGCCTGCGACTTACAACTCGTAAGTCGGGGCCGTAACTTCTGGGCCACCACTACTCTCAACACGGTGAAGGAAAACATCGTGAGGAAACCGCCATGTCCTAAAGCCAAAAATTCGAAGACATGTGACATCTACCAATCCGCACTGGACCCGCTCCCTCTATAAGAGGAGACCTTGTCTCAGCAGTGGGAACATTAAAAGGCTGTTGATTATGATGATTGATGACATACTTCTGGATGAAGGCTTTTCAAAATATTTCAATTGCATGAATAACTAATTATCGATTGTCCAAAATTAACGAGATTGACATGTAGTACTGGTATTATATCACGTGGTGAATTCCAAATATTTTGGACTTTATCTATAGAATTTAACTTTGTCTAGAAAGAAACCACTAATATTGGGTCAAGAATAAAAAGTGGTCTTAAAAGAGTTTTCTTACTAACTTTGTAATCAGTAAGTGTTACTACATCTAAACCCTTCCAAGGCAAGCACTAAGTACTAAAACACCGAAATAAATACAAGACCCAAAAGTTTGTCGAAAGACAAAGTGTACTGTTTAAATGTTCAGTATTATCCTGTCACATATATCTACTAGTCTATCTACCTAACTCGATATATTCTTGTCACGTAGAGAATTCACACCAAACATGACAAGAAGGTACCTGACATAATATTCACAATAAAAGATAACTGAAGCATAAATGACAAATACGCAGCCAGTTGTGTTTGTTTGCCGAAGGGCATATATACAAGGGTTTAAAGGGGTAGCCTTTAAAGTCGTTTTATAAACCATAGTTTTATATACGTTGAACACGTGTAGTAAAATATCAGTTAAGTATAAAAGTTGGCAAGGTATCCACAAAAGCTAGGGTCCAAAAAATTATCTTAAGAAGGTACCAACCTTTTTTTTTGTTTGTTTGCTGGGGGAAACCTTGAAAAGGTGCCTGGAATTTTCGTACCAATTAATTTGCAATAAGTATCACTACATCTAAAACTTTTCATCGCAAGCACTAGGTACTAAAATACCGAAATAAATTCACAAAACCCAATAGTTTGTCGAAAGACAAAGTATTCTGTGAGGTCCAGTATTATGCTATCGCATGTATCTACTAGCCTACCCACTCAAAACAACTTGATATATTCCTGTCATGTCGAGAATTCACACGAAACATGACAAGACGGTGCCTGACACCATTTTCACAATAAAAGATAACTGAAACATAGTTGACAAATACGCCGCCAGTTGTGTTTGTTTGCCGAGGGGCATAGCCTAAACAGCATACAAGAGTTTAAAGAGGCAGCTTTGAAGACGTTTTCCAAACAGAACTTTTTGTACAAGGTGGATATTTGTGTAGAAATATTTGAAAAGCGCAACTACTTTTGAATAGTAGTCTATAATTATCTATACTAATATTATAAAGAGGAAAGATTTGTATATTTGTATGTAACGAATAAACTTAAAAACTACTGGACCGATTTCTAAAATTATTTCACCGTTGGGAAGCTACACTATCTCCGGGTGACATAGGCTAATTTTTATCCCTGTATTTCCACGGGAACGGGAACTACGTGGGTGAAACCGTGAGGCATCCGCTATTAGATTGATAAAATAACATTTATTATTTTTACCGTCTAAGATGCAGAAAATACAAATATAGAAATCATTAAATAAACTCATATAGATTTTAGTCTGAGAAGAATTACTATCATACGTTTGTCTGTTGCCTGGCTGTGGATTGGCGATACGTAGGTAGGTAAAAAATAAATAATCCACCCAGTTTCCATCCAGTTTTTCTAACATAGAGCTCATCGCTTTCCTTCAGATGAGATTGAAGTCAATAGCGTCGCAAAATAAAAAACCGCGAGTCGGATTCGCGCACGAAGGGTTCCGTACCAACATCGCAACGAACGTTAAAAAAAACACGTTTGTTGTATGTGATAGATAGACTAAGATATTTATATTATTCTGTTTTTAGTTGTTTTAGCGGCAACAGAAATAAATCATCTGTGAAAATTTCAACTATATAGCCATCACGGTTCATGGGATACAGCCTAGTGACAGACAGACAGAGTCACAGTCTTAGTAATACGGTCCCGTTTTTAACCTTTGGGTACGGAACCGTAAAAACGAATAATATAATATTCAACAAACAACTGATAGATACTCGCAATATTGAACATCATAACTGGAATTTCTCAACCAAAAGCGGTGGACATGTGACAAAACTTGTCCTCACATGTCCAAACTTTCATAAACGCTGGCATTTCTAAAGGACACATCTATATGAAAGTCGAACAACTGAAATTACCGAAATACTTTGGCGAGCACAAAGTTGTCCAACTATTTTACTTGATGGTACATAAGCGAGGTGGTTACAAGCCGTTTACCAACTTCAGACGTTCAAACTTAAATGAAGAAGTCGAAACTTCGAAATACTTGACAGAAGGAAAAAAATATAAGAAAGGAGAATGGTGACGAGGTGATAATGTGAAATCGATTTAAACCCGTATGTATGTTTGTTCATCTGTCCCCTCATAAGACTTCCTTCAGACTTCTTTTGCGTGTACTTCTACTCGTTGCCTCGTTAATGCGTACAACTCTCACTTCATGGAGCTTGACATACTCTCTCCAAACATCGTTTCAAGGCGGGACCAATAGAGTTACTGAATTCTTAAGTACATATAAATATATTTTCTTGCTTCTTCTTATTTTTTTACGGTGCACACTACTTGTTTGTTTACTTTTGACTTTTTATTGTGAATTCGTGGACAATGTTGTGGGTAGTAACATAAACATGGAAACAAATGTATAAATATATTTCTAAGTATTGTACTAATTTAAGAATATCTAGTTAAGCTTGGCATGTAACTGTTTTTTGTACGTAACAAATAAAATAAAATTACTTTTAAACTTAACATATTTTGACAAATTAATTATTCATAGGAGCTTCTTGATCGTCCGCTAGTTATAGGTTATGTCACGTCACACTAAATTTAAAATGGGGCTCTCTAGAGGACATTAATTCATGAACTAGGAAAAGCTGGTTTGTTATAATCGTCATATTTCGTTTCATATACAAAAATATCATTTACTACATATACACTTATACTTTTTCAGTGTCAAGATTATTTCTGAGTATCAAACACAGATAAGATAAAACAGTTGAGCGAAACCACGGGAATGAGCTAGTCTTCAGATAAATACAGACCATTTTCGTACAAAACCCTCGTATGATAAACGTGTTCACTATCTTATTACAGATAAATTACTACTCCGTTCCCTAGATTATGATATATGGTTTTCAGCATCCGATAACGTTATATGTTAACCTAACCTAACCTAACTACTAGGTATATACTTAGTTTCTTGTTGTTTCTTAGTTATTTTGATTCTAAGCTATCTTGTTTTTAGGAATGTCATCTGTACTGCGGTATTTTCTAGATTAGGTGCTATGTTTTCTTAATCTGTCTAGCTTGTCACAGTTATGTTGAGGCTAAGTTTTCGACTCAAAAAGACTATGTTAGAACCTTCTGCCAGCGATAAGTACTCTCTAGTAGTACCAAAAAATATTTCTCAAATACTTTTTCTCGGGTATAGACCATGGGGGAGACGCCACGTAAAAAGTTGGTACACGATAAAGGTGAAATACAGCATAATATTTTATTTAAAGATAATTTGGAAACTTATGTGCGTCTACGATTTGCGTAGATACAAATAATTCAACGACTTTGAACCTAACTGCCTCCTTAAGATCTACGACTTTGAAAGGCTTGCTACAAAAAATAGGCATAGGTTGTTCCAATGGCACTTCAATTAGCATCTATTCCACTTTGGGGATTCGCTTTGGGGAATCAGGAATCGATTTCGGCGAGACGACTGTTATTTTAGAATGTTTCGATATTAAAATTGGTTATTTCTTTTTGGCTACAATAACTTTCAGGAAAAATTATAATGAAATTCCGAAACGTTATAAAATTTAGAATTGATTATGAATTCGAATGTTTTATTCATAACTCTGATGAGGGCTGGACCAATCGGGGTTATCGATTAAAAATAGGACTGGGTACTGAAGCTGATCAAATTCAGCTGAGGAAGTTAAGACATGTTGATGCTTATATTGTCTATAATTAACTTTCGTTTCGGAAGTCGGTGTCTTTCGTACCTCTTGTTTTTATCATTTTTCGACACGAACTTCCGAAACGAAAGTTATTTTGCACTTTTCAGTGTTTTGCTTTTGAAATTGGTTTATTTTTTGTGAAAAAGTTTTTATTTCTTTACTTGCTTCTGCCAGCGGCTTCGCCGGCGTGGAAGTCGAAAATTATCCCTATGTGCTATTCCAGACTATAATCTATCTCTGTACCAACAAAATATAGAATAACAAATGTGCATATTGTGCAGTTCAAACAATATGACACATATACGTGTCGAATTGATTATCTCCTTTTATCTGTCTATGTATTATTTATTTATTTATTATATTCTTTATTGTACACCACACAAATATATATATACAGGATAAAAAATCATAAAAGCAAGTGTACAATGGGCGGTCTTATCGCACAGGTATGTATGTAGGTATGTTTGTTTCTATGTGGCGTTCTAGAGACCTAACACATTGGCCGATTTTGATGATTCTTACCTCAATCGTTTCGTCTTAACCCTGCAAGTGTCACTGGCTACATTAAAATTGGAAAATAGAAAAATGGCGGTTTTTGGGCGCCATATTGTGAGGGACAAATTTTTTAATTTCTTCCGACCCCATCGTGTGGGGTATCAAAATAAAGGGTTTTAAGAGGAGATTTCAAAAATATTAAACACTTATATGTTTAAATGTAACTAAATCTAAAAAAAATAACTAAATAGTTATAAATAAAAAAAGTTAATTCCAAAATCAAAAAACCCGATTCTTTAATAAGCGAACTAATAAGATATCTGGTTTTGGTCAGCCAGCTCGCGAATACGTATCCTCCGACTGCCCAGCATGATTTTCTTTTTAATTCGCTTTTTAAGCAGTCGGGTTTTTTGATTTTTTGAATAAATTTTTTTTTTACTTAGTGAAAGAAAACCTACCTCTTTACGGGATCGTTATACGTTCTGTGGATATTCATTGGCACGTATTTTACAGTACATTAGCTTTCAGGCCGGAGCCATGAGCCCAAAATATAAACCCTTCGATAACGGATGGCAGGTAAATATGTAAAACTATATTGTGTTCTATTATTTGCTTACGTGTATTTTTATTATTTACTAATACTTCTTAATAATGGTACAAATGCTCAAGCTTGGATGGATGTTTGTTACTCAATCACGCCAGAATGGCTGAACGGCAGCCGTATTGCCGTATTGCGCAAAGAGTTTAAACTCTTTGCGCACTTACACAATGCGCCTGCGGATTTGGATGATATTTGGCACAGAGATAGATTATAGTCTGGAATAGCGCATAGGCTACTCATCGCTTTTGCATCCCGGTATAATGTTCCATATTAAAAATATTTTTAAATGTTTAAAAGCCCCCCCTTATACCGCAAAAGCAAATAGGGGAGCGAAAAAATATATTCGACCTACCCCATCGAGTGGGGTATCGTTGTTTAGAGCTCATTAAGTAAATACATACTGTATTTGTTGTTTTCCAAAATATTGGAAAAAGAAGAAATGAGAAGCCATCAATATCAGCTTTGTTTTTTTACAAAATTTTGTTCCGTTATATTTTATTAACAAATAGGATCAGTATATTGATAAACCAGATTTTTTCCTTGAATTACCCTTATTTTGATTGCTTGATTAAGGGGTCCGTACCAAAATGGTAAAAAAGAACCTTTATGGTGCGACTCAATCTGTCCGTCTGTCATAGCTGGATATCTCAAGAAGAATTTAGCATAGTTTTCGACTTTTGACGAAAAAATATACCGTTCCCTCACCCTTATCTACGAAGTTTGCGTAGAGAAAATCTAAAATTATTCTTTGTGTGTGATAGAAGTTTATGTAAAGATTAGTAAAAAAAAACGATGTCTCTAAATAGCACACTTTTTCAGAAATTAACAATAATGATACACATGGGCCCGATGTAGATCTTTTAGCGTCCGTGGCCTGGCTGCGATTTGGTGACCTGTTCTGGGAAACCGAAGGTTTTGTCTTTGCGATTATGGACGAAGTTATGATGACGAACAACTACCGGAAATACATTGTGAAGGACGGCACGGTTGACATCTGTCGGGCATGTCACCGGCCGGGTGAATCAATCCGTCACATTATCTCCGGTTGTTCTAGTCTGGCTAACGGAGACTATTTGCATAGACACAACCTTGTAGCCAGGATTATCCATCAGCAACTTGCTCTTAAATACAATCTTGTGGAGTCGGAAGTGCCTTACTATAAGTATGTGCCCGACCCAGTTCTCGAAAATGGCAATGTAACGTTGTATTGGGATCGGTCTATCATCACTGACAGGACTATTGTTGCCAATAAGCCTGACATAGTGGTGATGGACCGACTAGAGCGTCGCGCAATGATTGTTGATATAGCGGTCCCACATGATGAGAACCTCGTGAAGGCTGAGAGAGATAAGAAAAGCAAGTATCTTGATCTGGCTCGCGAGGTTGTCGACATGTGGGACGTGAATACAGCTATCATTGTGCCGATAGTCGTTACGGCCAATGGCATAATAGCCAAGAGCCTCGACGAACATCTGAGGAGGCTCTCGTTAGGCAGCTGGATCAAGGGCTTGATCCAGAAAGCGGTACTTCTGGACACGGCGCGTATCGTTAGGAGGTTCCTCTCTCAGGAGCCCTGACCACCGGTAGCTTGGACCCTGTTCCCGATACCGGTGGGCTATTATTTTTGTATTTTTAAATGTTTTTTTATTTTATTTTTTATAGAATAATATTTAAAAATGTAAAAATATGTAATATAAAATGAATAAATGAAATGATAATATAATAGTAAAGTACTGTCCGCCTGTTCGCCCTTCCATCTGTCCGCCTGACCGCGCATCGCCCTGTCCGCCTGTCCATTTATCCTACTTTTAACGGACTTTACGTAAAGTAACACATCCAAAATATTTATATATGATAGTACGGAACCCTCGGTGCGCGAGTCCGACTCGCTCTTGACCGATGATTGTCCACAAACAACTTGATTTTGCGGTTTGTTAAGGAACATTTAGGAATGTGCGAAGACCGACTCGCACTTGACTGGACGTTTTTATTCCAGTTACTCGCTCTTCAACTTGATCTAGTCTTGTTAGAACTTCGTGCCTTTTTGTTTTATTTCAATTTTGCTTTTCTTAAGGCGCCTCCCCGAGCAAAACGCCGCGCTGTTCGTTTTTTTGCAGTTTTTAAGAGCTATCTACTCGTTAATTAAAAAGAAATATCAATTAATAAAATACATTAAATTTCTACATAATATTGATTTGAAATTATTGGATACTTTTTTTTTAAAGAGGTTTATGTTTTACTAATCTCCTTCCAACAAAACCATAAAAAATAGAAATTATGATTGATAGCATGCATCTCCTCGTAAAGTGTTCATTAATATTTTTTTTGTACTAACACTAATGGAAAGACAATTTGATAACGAACATTTTGTAAGTTTTTTTTTCAATGGATCAATATTCGATTTTATTTAAAAATCTGGGCGTATTCATTACTGTTATTCATGCGCCACCAGTATGCCGCTAGGGCACTAGGAATGCTCAAGATTTTTTGGTCAGCGTATGGCTTTAACAGGAAAATATAATTATTTTCTTAATTCTAAAATTTTCCTAACGCAAAACGACGGTTTCCTATTAATGTCGCATGAATTAACAGCTATTTATAAAATCATGCCAAAATACGTAGAACTATAGCTTGGCATTTAAAGTAATCGACCTTAGCCTTGGCAGTGAAAGATAAAATAAATTCGACTTCAATATTTTTTGGCGCCAATGACGTACATCTTGGTTTGGCGATGGTACTAAAACTGCCGGGATAACCCGAATTACCACGAATCACGACGAAGGCAACCTAATGGCCAGAATGCCGATTGCGCTTCAATATAAGCCGAGATTTAAAGTTGCCAATGTGTGGAAACTCCCTCGAAAGATGGCATTTGAACAACCTTAAAGAATGCTACTGCAAGATTTTTTTATTAAATGTCTAAATGACTAATTCTTAGATGATAACGGAATCAAGATCCAATTTATATCCTCATATAATTAATTATAAAATGGCTTTATTATTTACAAAAAATAAAGTGGAACTGAGATACAGTGTTTAGACACCGAGAAAAATAAGTGAAACAGAAGCATTTAAACTTATTTAAACGTAGTAGTTTATTCGCGAATGCGCACTTAACATCTCAGTAACTATTGCTAGACCCGTTGAAAATACGCCCACATTAATGGGTATTTATAAACCAGCGTTGGCAACACTCATTGTAATTGTCAGTGAGCCGAACTCAAGTCGCAACAGCTAAAACATAAACAGAGTGATTTAAACCAAAAAGGTTATAATAATATTTACTGAAATGAGTGAACAAAATGATAAATTAATATTGAACAAACCTAGTGTGTATGTTGAAGTGTCAAGTGGACGAACAAACAAGAAAGTAGAAAATCATGAGTTAGAAGAAATACATAAACTTGTGCCTAATAAAAATGGTGAGTACAATACAAATGACCTTTACATTTATACATCTATACCAATACCAATATTATAACGAGGAAAGATTTTTTTGTTTGTTTGTACCGAATAGGCTCCAAAAGTACTGGACCGACTTCAAAAAATTTTTCACCGTTGGGAAGCTACTCTATCCCCGGGTGACATAGGCTACTTTTTATCCCTGTATTTTCACGGGAACGGGAACTACGCGGGTGAAACCGCGAGGCGTCCTCTAGTATTTGATATTTTCATTGCCTTACGTGCTAGTAACGTGGCCGAGTGGTATCGGCCGCGAATTACAAGTTGTAGGTCGTGGGTTCGAACCCAGGCACGCGCTTGACGTTTTGTAAATTATTTCATCATCACTGCTCTCAAAAAGGTGAAGGAAAATATCGTGAGGAAACCGGCATGTCCTAGAACCAAAAATTCGAAGACATGTATCATCCACCAACCCGCACTGGGCCCGCGTGGTGGATTACGGCTCATTCCCTTTCACAAAGAGAATGCCTGTGACCTCCCAGCAGTGGGAGTATTACAAGGCTGATGATGACGTGCTAGTAATAGTAGGTATTTCAATCAATAATTTTCTTGTACCTATGTAATGTAAACATCGATTGGAAACATTCGATCAGCTGTTAGAAGTAATTACTACTTCTAACAGCTGATCGAAGTGAACTCTTATGAGGTTAAACCGGTCAGAGGATTAGACATAGACAAGAATAGAATAGATACTCATTTTGTATTAGAAAGAGATATTATGAAAGACCATGTTTCTTTTTTTAGGGTTCCGTACCCAAAGGGTAAAAACGGGACCCTATTACTGAGACTCCGCGGTCCGTCTGTCTGTCTGTCACCAGGCTGTATCTCATGAACCGTGATAGCTAGACAGTTGAAATTTTCACAGATGATGTATTTCTGTTGCCGCTATAACAACAAATAAAAACAGAATAAAATAAATATTTAAGTGGGGCTCCCATACAACAAACGTGATTTTTTTTGCCGTTTTCTGCGATAATGGTACGGAACCCTTCGTTCGCGAGTCCGACTCGCACTTGGCCAGTTTTTGTTTATGTTTTCTCTCTTTCGTCGGTCATTGATAAAGCGTGCGACCTTGTGTTTTTTTTTTTTGGGAAATTCACCAGGTGTCTATTTTGTTCTGGTTTTTCCTTTACTGTAATTATCATGATAGTGATATTTTGTCAAACATGCTTGGAAATTTGAACATTATTTTGTCAACCTTCTTCGAGATAAATCTGAATTGCTGTACTGGCTAAATACATGCGAGCAGCGGCCGGTAAAAGTTGTAGAAAAATTGTTTCTTTCTTATAACATGTCAGTAAAAAAAAAAAACATATTAAACTCATTTATGTTATGTAATATAATAGAAACATGGCAACCAAGAAGGTAACTTATCAAAGGTTTTATTTAAATTTCGAAATGGCTTGCAAATAGAAAGCTGTTATTGAAAAAAAAACAAATGAACACTTTCATGCGGGAAAAATTATTGTTGTTCGTCATTGATTTTGAAAAGTAATAAAATTGTATTTGACAAAATGAGTTCTAGGAACTACTTAGTTTTATTTGCCGCGTATTATTTGAGAAAAGTACTATACAAGCCTTGGCCACAACTTATAGGCATTGATGAACTTACGTATATGTGCCTCGGCTTCGCTTCGGCCCACATTTACACGTTCGTCCATCAAATATCTTTTTCTAACCGCTGCAGTATTGTACTATATCTGCTATTACCAATGATATTCAAATAAACAGATATGTTATGAGCGTGTGCATTGTGAAGACTCGAATAAGTCACAATTGTGAACTTTAGTCTTTAGTTTATGTCACGCATGGCGAAGAGCGATACGCTTTGTTGAAACTAAAACAAAATAAAAAAATGCCAGCGGGTGTATTTAGAAATTGTACCAATTATTATACCAAAGTACATAAAACAGAAGGGATCTCATACCATATGTAAGTACGCAATACGCCTCAATTTACTAATTTATTTCATTTTTTTCCTAATATTCAGATACTTGGAGGTTAGAAAAAGATAACAACATTGGTTGTCAGAATAATGTTTGTTTACATTCACACGCAAGTGACAAACACTAGCTGTCTCTTTTTTTCTTTTTGGTTTTATCAAGCCATCCCTTTCGACTTGTATTGAAATGTCAGATGAATAAAAAGTGTGAGTGCGGAACACTTTTTTCAATTGTTTTGTGAGTGTATAACGAATCTGTTTATTTGAATATCATGCTATTACGTTACATTTTTACCGATTAGTCCCGCTATGCTTTAATCCCGCTATTCTCGACTCGGGAAAACACCTACAAAAAAATTCCGCTATGCAAGAAATTCTTCGATTCTACGTAAACAATGAAAGGTACAGTTGGAAAGAAAAGTGTTTGAATTCAATTAAATTGAGCAGGCAACTGAATAATATTGAAATGATACTAAAAACATCGAAATCTTGGCACGAAATATTTTTGAAAATCGACCCGTTCGCCTGTTATAATTTATCCACGAGCTCTTCACGGCTGGCAAATAAAAAGTAGCAATGAAAACGATGAAAACCACCAATCGTGTTATCTTTGTCACATCGTCTTATCTCGTTTACTCTATGCAGTATACTCGATGACAAATTGTTTCTTGCGCAATGGTTTGCAGAGCCAACTTCAGAGACACATAGATCCGCTATGGCTATTGTACTTGATTTTATCTCAATTGTATTAATTTATTGAGTACTTCCATGTCAATTGTTCCCCAAGTACACTGTTGAACACTTAGATATATTGCGCTAATATGTTGAGTACATAAAACGTGTCTACGTAGGTTTATATAGTTGAGCATCTCAATCAAATGTATAGAGAACTGATTATTTAAATTGATACTCATATATGTAATATAGAAATTCAAGGCAATGATTATTATTGTAATAGGTTTCAATATGAAATAATGTATTTTTAAGTATATACATTAAAAATAATTCTGTGGAAACACGAAGGTTTTCATGCTAGTTTATTGATATTGCCTGTTCAATGATACCACACATGATGGGGAGGGGTGAATTTGTTTTTGTTCTTGACTTCGTGGCCCCTAGAGGGCGCCACATTCAATTCAATGTGACGTCACATAGCCTATAACCAGCGGACAAACAAGCTTCCAACGATCGTTTGTCAATTTTGTTGTTTGTGTTATGATACGTAGTTTATTAGTTATGAGGGAACAGATGAACATACATACATAAAAACACACACACTTACCGGTCTAAATATAACCCTCCATTTTGCTTCGCCGTAGTCGGGTAAAAATACGTTCAAATCAATCAATCGAGACAGTCCCAAAATATATAACTTCACAATTCCCAAGTACTTTTTACCCGACTGCCGAAGGAGGGTAATGTGTTTATCATTCCATGTATGTATGTATGTATGTTCCTATGTGGCGTTCCAGAGACCAAACGCGTTGGCCGATTTTGATGATTCGTACGTCAATCGATGTGTCTTAACCCTGCGAGTGTCATTGGCTACATTAAAATTGAAAAATAAAAACATGGCGGCTTTTGGGCGCCATATTGTGGGGGCCCAATTTTTTTTTCCATCCAATCCCATCGTGTGGGATATCAATCGAATATGTATCCTCCGATTGCACAGCATGTTTTTTTTTGTTTACGTCTTTTTAGTTCGCTTTTGAAGCAGTCGGGTTTTTTGATTTTTTGCATTTTTTTTTATTATCTAGGCAGAATAATAATAACTAATTCAATCAATCATCTTTTGAAGTCCACTGCTGGGATAGGCCAATATCATGTAGACCCACCTTTAGTTTTTTTTTATCAATGGGAAACCTTCAAAAACGCCTGGACTTTTGAGGAATAGACCAGGGAGTGTGAAATACTTCACTTATATCACCCTGTTGATCACCATCAGCACATGGAACCTCGTGACTTCTTAAAGACTACACCGGAATCCCTTCTGAGCAACGCCTGTTAGGGGGAATCCCTGGGACGACTGAAAAAGCGTTCCTCTTGAGCCATGAAGCCACATAGTCTGACATAGCTTCAAAACTTTGAATCATCACCTTCATGTAAGGTTACTTTAGACCCTGCAGACAGAATAAGGACCCCCGCGCAGCTCCGTCGACTTAGTTGCTTAAATATTAATCGTACTTACGGATTATAATAATATATTAAAACCAATGTCGAAATTAAAATAATAAAAAAAAAAAAACTGGCCAAGTGCGAGTCGGACTTGCGCTCGAAGGGTTCCGTTATACCATTATCGCAAAAAAGGACAAAATAAACACGTTTGTTGTATGGGAGCCCCACTTAAATTTTTATTTTATTCTCTTTTTAGTATTTGCTGTTATAGCGGCAACAGAAATACATCATCTGTGAATATTTCAACTATCTAGCTATCACGGCTTATGAGATACAGCCTGGTGACAGACAGACAGACAGACAGACGGATTGTGAAGTATTAGTAATAGGGTCCTGTTTTTACACTTTGGGTACAGGACTCTAAAAACACATATTTTATTACCCGGCCCATAGGCATTATTCAGAAAGCCCGGCCAATTTAATAATTTTAATAGTTTTTAACATATTGCCTACTCATACTGGGCATATTTCAAATAACCCGGGCATTATGAATAATGCCGTGTTAATTACTTGTTCCATAACATACGTTGATGATTCCTACATAAACGCTTGAGTAGCTTAGCGTGTGTGTTTCAGGGTATGATCATGATTTACGTGGTCAAGTGTTTATTATGACGTTACTAATTGCGACATTGCGATTGTTATAATATCGCTAACTGAGTCAATAACACTCAATATGGCCATGTCATGTCATTTGCGTTATATCTGGTCTCTGCTATCAACGTATGACTAATAATAATGTAGGATGTAAATTCAATATGGCCATGTCATGTCATTCGCGTTTTATCTGGTCTCTGCTATCAACGTATGACTAATAAATAATGTAGGATGTAAATTCAATATGGCCATGTCATGTCATTCGCGTTTTATCTGGTCTCTGCTATCAACGTATGACTAATAAATAATGTAGGATGTACATTCAATATGGCCATGTCATGTCATTCGCGTTTTATCTGGTCTCTGCTATCAACGTATGACTAATAAATAATGTAGGATGTAAATTCAATATGGCCATGTCATGTCATTCGCGTTTTATCTGGTCTCTGCTATCAACGTATGACTAATAAATAATGTAGGATGTACATTCAATATGGCCATGTCATGTCATTCGCGTTTTATCTGGTCTCTGCTATCAACGTATGACTAATAAATAATGTAGGATGTACATTCGCAGTTCACAAAGTGGTATCGTAAGAAGCTGGCTTCCTTGGTAGTGCTGAACCTATGACTGAGACTAGCCATCGACGCGGCAGATATTAGGTATAATTTAATGCTTTATTGTACACTTCAAAATACAATTATAAAAAGAAACTTAAAATTAATACAAATACAATGGGCGGCCTTCTCGCATTCCGCGATCTCTTCCAGGTAACCTGGTATGGACAGTAATTGTCTGGACTAGAAGTGGGGTTGTCATTAGTGTGACATTAACGTTGTTAAAATACTATATTATGATAGATGCATAGATGCATTACTTATGCTATGTATCATATACATAAATACATACATACTAAATATAATGGCAATAAAAAAAATTATGAATGACTCTATTGATAATCACAATCACAAGTCAACACGCTAAGACGAAGACAGTGACAGGTAATCAAAATCAAAATCATTTTTTTTTATTTCACATAGGCCTACGTGGGCACGTAATGTTCCTTTACGAGTCTTTTGAACACAGGCAATGATTGAGCACGTTTGATTGGATCTGGCAATGCATTCCACAGACGAGTATCCTGAACAGTAAAGGATTTATCCAAAAAAGTCGTGCAATGTGTTGGAAATTGAAATCGTAATTTGTCTGAAGACCTAAGAAATTATGTGTGGGAATCGCAGCGAAACTGAAAACGTTTCTTAAGGTAAAAAGGGATGGAAGGGGTAAAGAGTACATTATAATATAGGGAAAGAATATGAGCATTCCGACGAAGGCGAATTGGGATGAAAAGCCGACATGACCTAAGAGAGATCAGACACAGGAGAAAAGGCTTGTGCTTTCCAAGACTGCTCAGGGTCACACTCCCAACTTCCATACTCCGCGTTGCCACAGAGAAATTCATAATAGGGTACCTAGTTGAACAAAAAATATCTATGTAGTCCGTCAGATAGATAACGTAAAACTATTAAACACATATTGTTTCTTTCGCCATGTAAACAAAAAATTAGGACGACACAGTGCGTTCAAATATCATTTATACTGACAAAGTGACGTCACAATCCCCCACCAGAACTTTGATGCGTTTTATTTTGTATTTTTTTTTATTTGATAAAGCAAAAAATACGGGTCTAATATTATTTGATAATCTCACTGACGGACTAAATAGGATTATCATTCTTCTACCTAGGAAAATCTCTATTGAAAAACTCAATAAAATTTTCACCATCTTCGGAATCGAACAGATGTACATTAAAATCGACACATTTGGACAGTTCAACGTGTCCCAAATTACCATTATATAAATCTAGGTATAAAATAGCCTTGAGTGTGAACGCTCGCATTGAAGGCCAGTCCAATGTACTTGACGATGTGTGAAACGATCATAATTATAATGTATCAGTATTTTCTATACAAACACAAAACACGAGTAAACTATCTTGGCGGCTAATTTGAGGTAAATTGTTGCCATATAATGACTATAAAGAAAATCGTATGCTGGTTATTTTGTATACTACAAACACACAGTCTGCTTTTTTGTAGGCCCTACCTAGGAACCGAATACTTATGGAGGTATCTATATTGAAAGTCTAATTCTCAATTTATTCGTAGGTTACTTTTGTATGCTGGAAAATGCATAGTTTCTGTGGTACCGTGAATAAAAGTAACAGTTGTAGTAACTCACGAGTGCCGGTTGGTCTTAGTCGTGTGCGTAAACTTGGGAGCGCTCAGTATTGCTTACGCACACAGAAATAATGTGTGAATCTACACACACGACTAAGACCAACCCGCCGTCGCCGTCGTGAGATACAAAAACTGTAGTAGATTATGGACTTTGTGGCCCAGATCTTCATCCGACTTTCAGTGACTTTAGTTGTATTCTGTGTATTTAACTGAACCCTTCTAAGGCACCAAATAGTTATGGAGGTAACCTATAGATGATCAAATTCTAAATTAGTTTGTATATGTTGTTATGAAAGCATGATTATCTTGTCCTAAATATATTTATATTTACTCATGTAACGTCTTTACACGTAACAACTTTTTAGCCACGATTTATTTAATATCAAACAGATATAGAAGTGTGTACGTATATTCTGCTTGTGCTCTTTCTGGTGTATCCCATGTAGCTTTTCGGAGAAAAGGTAGGTATATTTTAATCCAATTCATAGTCTTCCTGTAAACTAAGTTTCATCCAAAGCGTGATGGAGAAACATACATACAAATTCGAAAAATTTCAAATTTGTAACTATCATCTGCCCGCGACATCGCCTGCGTGGACTTCAAACAGTATTCTATGTGTTAATCCAGGTTATAAACTATCTACATGCCAAAATTACATCCAAATCTTTCCAGCCGTTTTTGCATGAATGAGTAACAAACATTCAAACTTTCACATTTATAATATTACTAGCTTCTGCCAGCGGCTTCGCCCGCATGAAAGTCAAAAATTATGCCGAGGGAATATATTCTTGAGATAAAAATGTATCCTATGTGCTATTGCTGACTATAATATATCTTTGTGCCAAATTTCATCCATATCCGTCCAGCCGTTTGAGCGTGAAGAAATAACAAACATACAAGCACACACACACACTGACAAACTTTCGCCTTTATAATATAAGTGTGATACTAACGTCCATACAGAAAAATTGGGTTAGGTTTGACTGAGCTGACTGTACCCACTGTACCAAATTCAATTTGTTAGTATTTAATTATTTAAAGAGTGGTATTCGTTCGGAATAGAAAATGAATATGAGTTGAAACAAATACTAGTGGTATTAGTTGTTGATATTAGAACGGAATAAATCTGTGAGCAAGACTATTATAGTAGGATACATTATTCCGTTTGAAGCCTGAGAATGGGATTAATTGGCTATCAATTTTCTAAAACAACGCGATCAGTTTAATCCAGCTCAAGGCACTCCTGAAGGTTTCATTAATTGTCTAATTATAATTATTATCTCGACTAACCTATATCTACTCTATTCGCTGGGGCAAAAAATAAAAGGTAAACAAACAATAAAAAAAGGTTTTTACAGTGTCTCCTTTGCTGTCAATGAAATAAAAAAAAATATCATTAGAAGATGTTTATTTCATACAACAACCAAATTCATGCACAAATAATGACAAACATTTAAATTAAAAATTTCTTAACTCTATTTTACAACAATATAAATATTTTTACTAAAACCAAAACCAATAGCTGACATTAAAAAGCATCTCGAATGCCTATTATGATGATAAATTAAAGAGTGCCACTAAAGTAACCATTTTGCGTTGTACGGTTGTATTTTTTAAATTAGTCGGATTATAACCGTTTGACGTTTGGTTGTTTACCTTTTGTCCCCTAGCGATTATGGTACTTAAAACGATTAACATAGAAACAACACAAAAAGAAAAACAGTGGATTTCGATACCGAAACTTTCATACTAGCGTACCAGTCAAACAGTTCTTCGAAACAGCGTGTTCGCGGCAACGTCATTCGATATAGCGGTTTTCAACTCAATGTGTTTTCGAACTGGCGTACCACTCGTAATATTTTTCGAAATAGTGTTCGGCGCAATAACGTCATTCGAAACTTCATATTACTCCCATTTTCGACAAATGATCATTGAGCATCGCGGACGTCGGTCTACTTAGGTCTACCTACATTTAATATGTTTTATTTATATATTTGTATTATACTTACACATAATTATACATAGTTTGACCCACCTTCTGTGTTTATACTAATTTGTTTGTTATTTATATATTCTATTTTATTTTTTGATTATTTTCTGTTTCCGTAAGTGTGTCCGTGTCATCAACAGTGGGCCTTATCAGAATTTCAGCGCAGCGTTATTTCATTTTTGGATATCGCTGCACATGCTGAGGTAGGAGCCTTTTTGGTCTCGCGCGGGGTTTTATTTTTATTATTGTTTAATTTTTTGTTATTTGCTTATTTCTCGTGTCTCCTGTGCGGGTCACAAATAACATATTTTCTTTTTACTTTCTTTCTATCTTTATTTCTTTCTTTCACCCACATTTCGCCAGTAAATTTAAGTCCCATGTGATAGGGAGTCAGTCTAGTGCCATCAATCAGGCACAAGTCTAGACTCTGGGGCTGCTACTGAAAAATTCCAAGGACCTCATGCTCAGCAGTAGCGCTTGCAACCAAAAGACCAACAAGGCAGAGGTGACCAAAAAGTTGTTTGAAAATCGGTTGCCATGGTATGGGCACGGGTGAAGGAATGGAAAACATGTCGTGGGGAAAGTTTACAGTATAAATGTTAATTAGGACAAGGCCAAAGAAATGATGGAGCTATTTCCTGATAGCTACAACCTAGGGGGTATTTAAGTCAGAGTAAATAGGTTACTTCTAGGCAAGCGTGCTTCACCGTCGGCCACAACATCGCCTACCATCAGTTGAGATAGTGGTCAAACGCGAACTTATCATTATCAGAAAAATACAATGTGTGAAAAATAATATGGTTAGGAAATAGCTGACTCTTAGGATTGCGGCAAAGATACGAATCAAATAAGAAAACATACTGCAGTGGCTCTAAATAAATTAAAATAGGGGTCGGAGCAAGATAAAAAAACAGTCAAGAGTGTAGGTTTGGTATGTTCTGGGCCGAAAAGTACTGGAGTGGCAACCATGAATCGAAAGACACTGCGTTAGAAGGCCTCCTACTAGGTGGAACGATGACCTGGTTAAGGTTGCCGGGATCCGCTGGTTGCGAGACGCTCGGGATCGGTCAATGAGGCGATGCTTGGGGAAAACCTATGTTCAATAGAGGACGTCTTTCAGCTTATATGATGATGACTGGTATTTTGAGCCCTGTGCACGAACAGTTGAAGTAGGTTTTTAGTTAACTGCTGTAAACGTGAAGCTAGTTATATTCTTTGTTTGCGTTTTCTCATCATTCTCTGCAAATATCCTAATTGATTTGGGGTGGGTGCAGCACTTCGATCAATAGTGTATTATTCTTCGAAGATGCAGCATGTGTTTTTCTTAGTTTATCTCTATCAGCTATCACTCTTTTTATTTTCTTCAGTATTCACTCACGCATCTCAACAACTTCTAAACTAATATGATTAAGAGTTAAAATTATTTGTTATTTATAAGAGGTCTCCATTTATAAGATGTTTTGTCCCAATTATTTTAAACCGACTTCAAAAAAGGAGGAGGCTCTCAATTCGTCGTAATCTTTTTACAATTCATTAGTGCAGCACCTACCTATTAACATTTATATTAAGTATCTATTATGTTTACACACGTTTGTGTGTTACCAGCGGGGTGCCAACTGAAAATCAGCGCTGGGTGTCGGAATCCCAACTACTAAAGAGTTGGTAACCCTTTCGGTATGCGGCCAGCGCAATTCTTAAACCTCTAACTAAACGTACGTTTCTTTTACTATTATTCACTGTAACCTTGTGATTGTTGTTATTGTGTTGTGTCTGTGTCGAATAAATGTATTATTTTCATAATCCTTCTCAATTTTTCTAAAAAATCATTCATTCTTTCGTTTCTAATCTCACTACTAACGCATAACACTTTGACATTATGGTTGTACAACTCATAATGTTGTTGCCCAATAATGATCTGTGCAATGCTATTAATTAAATCAATTGTACCAACTAATCTACTTACAAAATGATCAAATGGCATGTGTGTATTATGATAATTGGATCGTTCTATTAATAGAACAGTGATATTCTGCTGCTTTGATGCCGCTTTAAACACATTAGAATGAACCAAATGTTTGTATTTTCAGTTATGGTTCCGCATCGATATATAATTACATAGTTTATAAAGGCCGTAGTTTTGATTCTTGGAGGGTTCGTTTTTGATTCGGATGGAGAATCTCTGGAAGTACTAATCTGGTAACAAAAAACCGACATCAAAAGCAAAACACAAAATAACTCTCGTTTCGCAATTCGATGTCTTTGGTACCTCTTGTTTTTTGTAGTCGGTTTATATTTTTGTGAAAAGTTTATTTTCTCTATTTTTAGATTTAGTATACCATCTTTAAATATGAGCAAGTTCTATAGTAAGGTACGTAAAGGATTGACAAAATATCCATAATTATTATCTCAATTGGAGCTGGTTATGCAAAACATAATCAACCCACACTATGACAGTTTTGAGAAAAAGCGATTTTAGTCTAATTTGATTGAAGATTTTAAGGCAGTGAACATAAAAAAAATGTTTGCGGTGACAATATTTTATAACAAAAGCGATAATGGAGCCTCTCTGGCCAACATTTTGACAAAAATCGCTTTTTCTCAAAACTATCATAGTGTGGGTTGATTCTGTTTTGCATATCTAGGTCCAATTTACACATTCGCGCTGTTTGTCGCTAAGGAGTTCCATATCTGGAAAACTGCTGGACCGATTTTGATGAAACTTAAACTATTCCCTAAGTTGAAAAATATCCAATTAAACACCAAAAATCACGGTCCGATAAGTAGTTTTGGCGAAATGCGTGGACATACATACACTTATTAAATTTGGCACACGAGTTTAGAAGCCCACATAGAGTAACATATATGTGAATATTGTGCAGTTCCAACAATACGTGTCGAATTGATTAGGTACTTTCTTTTTTTAAAGTCGTTAAAAATATGTGACTGATAGGAAGCGACACTCGCTGTTTTCGATAAAATGCACAGTTCTGTGCATATTGTAGAAACTGGAGCAAAAACATAAGTGATTTTATGAAGGCGGTTTCAGTGCAGTAAAGAAACACTTTACCTTCTCCATACCTGTAAGTTTTTAATATTGTTTTTCCTTGTATCATTTTCCTATTTATATATATTATTATTAAATGTCTATAATAAAATATACAATGTATTAAATGTCTAAGGAAAAAAATAAGAAATGTTTTCGTCATGTTACCGCGTCTGAACTTGACATTTGACGATTGATAGGTGTTCGTTTTGTTTACGTATATTTTGTTCTCAAAAAAAAAGAACACGAAAATACAGTACCTGTCAGTATAATTTCCACAATTAATGAAACGTTTATAAGTCAGTTTTTGTAGTTCATTTTTAACCGACTTCCCAAAAAGGAGGAGGTTTCTCAATTCGACCGTATATTTTTTTTTTATGTGTGTTCGCGGATAACTTCGTCGATTATGAACCGATTTTGATGATTATTTTTTTGTTGGAAAGGAGATATCCCAAGGTTGGTACCATGATAAGGAAACCAGGGGATGATGGGATCCTAGAGAAATCAAGGAAACTCCTCATATATTATAGGCGTACATATAGCGATTTTGGTATTTTCATCAATAATGCAATCATTTGCACTCAGAAAGTATCATTTGGTGAAGTGGAACTGATGAAGAAGACCACAATGGCCACTGGAAATCCGAAATAAAACAATGTATCCTAGTCGTGTTTGGGCTTATTGGAATCGTCATAAGATGTACTTTGGCTATAAACCATTTTCATGTTAATTGGAGGTACCTACCAAAACTAAAAAGTAGAAAAATAAAAAACTTTTTAACAAAAAATCAAACCGACTTCCAAACCAAAATACTTCAAAGCGAAAAATAACTTTCTTTTCCGAGGTCGGTGTCTTTTGTACTCATTTTTTTCCGTTATTCGACACCGACTTCGGAAAAGAAAGTTATTTTTCGCTTTGAAGTATTTTGCCTTGGAAGTCGGTTTGATTTTTTGTTAAAAAGTTTTTAGGGTTCCATACCCGAAGGGTCCTAGCCCTATTGCTGTCAATCACGTGTCTGTTACCAGAAGCACCAAAATTGTATTGCTAAAAATTCATCTTCGATATTGTTTTCAAATACCTACAGTATCAAAATGGGAACATAATATTAAATTGGATTCAATGATGAGACCTGGTTAAATAATATTCTATATAATAAATGGTTAGTACCTTCATGGTACTAGAAAGACCAAGACTTGAGTTAATGCCAAACGTACCTTATTTACTATTTTGACTGAGTTACTGTCAAGAGACAAAGCGATGTCCGATATCAGTGATAAATATTTAATAATAAGTTTCAGAATTCCAAAATTAATTTGAGGTATTACTTTCGGTAATAATAAACACATGTTTTTTTTCCTTGTCATCGCTGATTGAATGTCGTGAACTCGTGACATTCATTCTAGACTCTGTGGACGAGACTTTGATTAGATACCAATATAGTTCAGGTTTAAATCTACTCCTAAACTGCAGCGGTTTAATAATAAATTGACCTATGCCCTCTCTGTATGAGCTTTGTCGTCTCCGACACAAATCAGCTCCACATATATTGGGCTGTCAAACAAAAGTCTCCGCAATACAAATATGTTGGTCGTATGGATAACTCGTATATATACACAGGCTGTAGCGGAAACATGCGATTGTATTTTAAATACTGCTTCTGATCATGTCTATAAACAACTTTCTCTAAAGGCAATTCCCAAAAAAAAAGGATTTTCCATACTAAGTTATCGTTATCACGTACATAACCAAAACTTGTATGGGAGTTTTTTTGCTGAGAATTTACTTTCTTGGATATATTGTTTATATACATGGTTAGAAGCAGTCTTTGAAATATGATCGCACCTTTTTGTTATACCCTGTATTTGCTGGTCGTATGGCAATCCCAATCGTTCACGATTTTGAGCTCGTTGCGGATTCTTGCAGAACGGCAGTTCTTCATTGAGACGGTGAAGGAAGACATCGTGAGGAAACCTGGACTTATATAGTTAATGTAAGTCTGAAATAGCCTGGTTCGAGGCCTGTGGGGTTCCCAGAGGCGGCTTAATTAACTCTGTCTCCACATCCTTACATGAAAAATAACTTAAGTTATTTAAAATACCAAACACTACCCAAACATTTTCTTGGCCGACCTACAACCCAGTATGAATTGTGACTAAAAATGCTACAACACGTTTCATAGAAATGGTTCTATCAGTGGAGCAACTTCAGAACTATTTCGATGAACGCATTGTCACATTGTCATGTTTGTTGCATTTAGTTTAAGACTGTCTATGCCTTTATAAAGTTTCTAAGGTTGTTGAAATATACACTAATAATAAAAATCACTGACCACAGATCCTCACTTAAATTGTTCCTTTTTTATTTTATTAATGGTTCTTTTTGCAGATGACAGTACAGCTATAATAGAATATACTAATACAAATAATTATAATAATGACATTAATTCTTGCTTGGGTGACATTATACATTGGTTAAATAATAATAATTTGGTTATAAACCTGAACAAAACAAAAGTCATGCATTTTTATCAACGCCATGAAAACCCAAATGTTAGCATTTCCTACGAGGGCTATGCTATTGAAGAAGCTAATGAAGCTAAGTTCTTAGGCATTACAATTGATAGCCAACTTACATGGAATCCTATGTAAGAAACTTAGCAAATCCGCATATGCTCTTTTTCAACTCTCAAAGAAAGTTAACAGTCAAGCTCTTCTGACGGCGTACCATGGACTGGTTGCCTCTGTTTTGCGGTATGGCATTATTTTCTGGGGGCAGTCCACTGACAGAGAGCTGGTATTTAGGCTGCAGAAGCGATGCATCAGGTCTTAAGACAACTGATAGCTGTGTTCCCTATTTTAAATCGTTAAATGTTTTAGCTTTGCCTCGTTTATACATAATGGAAACGGCTTTGTTTGTGAAATATAATCCTCATTTATTTAAAAACTGTCAGAGGTCAGAAAAAAATCCAAATCGGACTCAATACATCAATCAACTATGTCAAGTAAAATGTAAAAGCGCACTTATAAAAAAAAGTTTTTTTGGTATTGCCCCACTCATATATATATAATAGAGTACCAAATATTATAAAAATATGACTACATTAAAATTTAAAAGGGCGCTTAAAGAACTTTTAATTATGAAAACTTATTACACGATTGACGTTTTTCTTAATGATTATTCACTAACTGATTGACATACTGTTATTCTGATTGACATAATTATTGTGATCTTCTCACTGACTCATTTTATTTTTTAATAATGACATTTTTTATTTTTTTTTATTTGAGATGGGTTTGCTCTTGACTCTAGTCTAAGTCATAGGTGACAGAGACAGAATCGACGATGGAGTGAGCAGAAGTACCCAGAAGGAGCCTGTTTACTCTAACTTTGAATAGATTCGGGTTGAATGCGTTCGGAAACACAGACGCAGGTAGTGAGTTCCATTCATTCGCTGTGCGCATTATGACATGTTTTAAATTAAATAATTATTGTAATTCCAATGAACTGCCAATTAATTTTTAACCGACTTCCCAAAAAGGAGGAGGTTCTATGTTCGACTTCATGTTTGTTTTTGTGTATGTTCACCGATATCTTCGTCAATTGTGGACCGATTTTAAAAATTCTTTTTTTGTTTGAAAAGGTATGTTTCGAAATTGGTCCCATTTTAATTTTGTGAAGATCTGATGAAGAACTTCGGAGATATACAACAGAACTCTTCAATAAATAACTGCAAATCTCTCGGGATTGCTGCAATCGCATGTCTGCTTGTTGTTTATAACATTTCATAACATAACATCACGCCAGTTCGCTCTTAAGGGGTAAGCAGATCTCTCATTTTACCGGTTATGTTCAAGTTTCATGAAATCTATTCTGTCGAAATAGTTCCCTTACTAACTTGCCTATTAGGTACGTACAACTAAAAAGTGAAAAATAAAAACTTTTTGAAAAAAAATACTACCGAGAACTTTATTATAAAAACACCTATGTACTCTACCCATGTTTGCAAAGAAATAAATGATTATGATTAATAATAGGCTTGCGCTTGACCACTAGCTCGGGTTTTAGCAGATCGTTTAAGTGAAGGAAGAACAATGTTGCTGAGAGTACCGACCCCTGAGGAACCCCGGCATTAATATTTTGTTGGTCAGACGAGCGGCCATCAATAACCACTTGGATGGACCGGTCCCTCAGGATGTCTGCAATCCAATCGCACAGACCACAAGGCAGACCGAATGTAGGAAGCTTACCAATAAGGCTTTCATGCCAGACGGGGAGTTTTTTTCACTCCAGATGTAAATGGCATACGCTGGCAGATCCCCAGTAGATCGGTTTTGGTGACCAATAAGATTTATTAAGGCAAGGAACTCTATTTGACCTATATATAAATACATATGTACAACAACCAAAACCAAAGATCATAAAACTATTCAAAAAGCTTATTAAAAAAACTCAAACACCAGCAACCGTAGCAAAATACAATTTGAACCGACATAACCCCAAAAAACTGTCAGCGAACTCAGCCTTAAATTCCCACAATCAAGCTTGTCACCGAGCCATTAGCGAAACACGTTTATACGTTTATACAAGCTCTAAATGGCATTTACAGTAAAATAGTGTTTGCAACTAGAAGGCTAGTGTTCTGTACGTAAATCGGAATAAATAACGTATCCCAGGCGCTACATCGTTTGGCCTAAATTCCTATCTGTTACACAACAGGCGGGGTTGCGGGGCTGCTCTGGCAGCGGAGAGTCGAATAATGGATGTAGTTGCAGCGATTTTACTTAACAGTAGTGAAAATACCTTACAGAAAATTCATTTATTTTTGTAACGATGTTCCTTAACACGGCTTGCGGTAGGACTTGCCTGGTAGAAATCGTCACGTTCACGTAACAAGACGTTCGGTTCCGACTGGCGTAGTTCGGATGTTATCGTCAAGCGCTGGTCGCCATACTTGTTTATTGTTACTTAAATGTAACTTTTGACTCTCTCTTTCTAGTGTGTCTGTATGTGTGACGAACTTTGGTCCTGATGGGGTCCCCTGACCGCACTCATTTTTTATTATTCTAGACGGACTCTCGTAGCCTATTTCTCATCTGACATGAGGCAGACATGTCCGGTCCAATCCCGCTTAGGATAAGCAACTTTGTCGTTATCGTCCTTCACTTTGCTTTTGATGCGTTGTGTTGTTTCACCTAGATCGAGTGAGTCTTAGTCTTCCGCAGTGTCGTCTAACATAATGTGTTAGACGACACTGCGGAAGACTAAGGCTCTAGACAGACGGACGCATTTCAACTGCACTGTTTTCCTTTTCATTTCGTTAAATATGCTACTTCCTTGAATTTTTTTACATATCCATAAGCAACCATTTAGCCTAGACACTCGACTCTAACCAAAATTTGCAATTTAAAGTTTAATTTTACGCAAACGGATCCTTGAATCGAAAAATTGTTTTCATGATCCGTAATATTTTTAAATGGCCTATCCAACGATATCCCACACCATGGGAAAGAAGAAAAAAAATCCTCCTTTACGTGTATAGGAGGTACACTAAAATAATATAAAAGAATATTATTTTATTTCTTTGTCAACGTGATTATCTATACTAATATTATAAAGCTGAAGAGTTTGTTTGTTTGTTTGTTTGTTTGTTTGAACGCGCTAATCTCAGAAACTACTGGTTGGAATTGAAAAATTCTTTTTGTGTTGGATAGTCTATTTATTGAGGAAGGTTATAGGCTATATATACTAATATTATAAAGCTGAAGAGTTTGTTTGTTTGTTTGTTTGTTTGTTTGAACGCGCTAATCTCAGAAACTACTGGTTGGAATTGAAAAATTCTTTTTGTGTTGGATAGTCCATTTATTGAGGAAGGTTATAGGCTATATAACATCACGCTACGACCAACAGGAGCAGAGCATAAATGAAAAATGTTGCAAAAACGGGCAAAATTATTCCTTTTTGAGAGCTTCCGTTGTGTGCGCTGCGTAAACGGTTTAATTACACAACAATCATGTATGTAGAGTAGGTAGGGTTGATGGGTAGGTAGGTAGCCAGTTGACGGGAGCGAAGCCGCGTGGGACAGCTAGTTAATTATATAATCTAAGTAAGTACAATACTAAGAGTCTCTGAGCTAGCTGCATACGGACGGGCAGATGGACATGGCGAAAATATAAGGGTTCCTTGTTGACTACGGAACCCAAAACAACAGAATTCAATAACATGTCATAATTGAATAACAATAAAAACCAGTGAGTTGAGTTTGAATAATACTATGTTAAATTGCAAGCCAAGGAAAACTCGATTCAGAAAGTTCTACAATTATGCTTGCTCGTGGCAACTGGCACCACACCCTAAGGCCTGGCACACATTGCAGATCGAGTCGCCAATTTGTGGAGCTACATTAATTACTTGCAGGCTGTGTTTTAAATTCTTGTGGAACACAGATGTTTTATTTTAATTGTTCTCTTCCGTGTGGTTTCGCCTTTATAGCTAAGTAGTGTGAGTTGTGTGGTAGTCATTAGGGGCGAATATTCGTAGGTAAGTAGATGTATCTCCTGGTTTTCAATAAAGTAGGTTGGTTCAAGTGTTTATTTGGTAATTCAGCTTGATAATGATAGTAGAAAATTGAAATTGTATTGGATTTCTTGACCAATCAAAAGTATTTGTAAATGATTTGATTGAAATAATTATTGAAAGATGCCTGGAGCTTATAGACTTTGGCATGGTTAATTTAATTTATTGATATACTTATTTATTTCGTATTTTTGTGACCTGTAGCATCATATTGGATCAATCTGTAAAGATGTTATAATAGTGATTTAAGCTGTGTTTAGTTTAGCACTTATATTGAGCTTTGGTTGACAATGATAACTCTTGGGACTTTAGAAGCCTACGGGTTAATATGGTCAAGTAATCAGATCATCAAAGTATCACAAGAACAGGCTTGCAAAATCGATGATTGTTCTCAAAACTTTTGTATTAATCGTTTCTCCTTACATAAAAATCATAGCAACAAAACGCTAGAAGAAGAATTGCTGCCATTTCCCGCCAGGCACAACACTAAGCGCGCTTCCTAACATTGTCTGCGAATAACTGGGACGATGCCACGACGCTATCAACCGACATTCTGACTTCACTCTCTCTCTAGAAGCTTTTAAACTTACTTCCTATCTATTTGTTCGAACTCCACAGCGTGAATGATGAATAAGGTGGAAATGTGGAATTTTCAGCACTTCAATATACTTATTGGATATTTGAATTTTAAATGAGGGTCTCGGTTCGGTTTGATGCAGTTCGACAGTGTTAGTTGTGTGTCTACGTGAGGCTTTGATGATGTTTGCTCTGTTAGAATGTAGACGTGCCATTTTGTGTGTTCTGTGTGGGTATTTCTGTGGTTTCGTGCTGGTGTAATTGTGTTCTAGGTTTGTGATTTTAGACGGATCTGATTGATTTGGTGTTTTTATTTCAATAACGCCTTTTTCTATGTATTCGACGAGGTACGGTATGTACCTAAATTATGTAATTATTTTAGAATGCAACTTTGACAGACGCCTGTTCATATTCTTTGAGCTCTTACTCGCGAACTAGATGACAAACAATGATTAAAAAAAAACAGGCGTTATTACTTTTTTTTTGTCCTGTTTAGTAATCATCTCAGGCCGTTAAAATATCTTTATTTTATCTATTTAACTTTCATTAAATTACTTGGGCAAGTATTAAAATAAACCTTTATTTTCAGGCCGTTGAAAGATTTGTTTATTTAGATTCCGAAAAATATAGATAGTTACGAGCAGTATAGCGCTAATCTGGCAATGTAACCTATAATACTGATAAGTACCAAAATAACCATAACAAACGAGCTATAATAGGTAATAACATTTTATCATGCTTCGTTACATAACATAATAATCCTTATCAACGCTAGCATTAAGGGTTATAGTCTATTAATTAATATTACAGTAACATCATTATTCTCGGATCTAGGGATTTGAACATTTTGAACCTGTAAATAACTGTTGGTTTATAGGAAAATAAAATAGCGACTAAGTTTTATTTAATTTCTTGGATTTTTAGAAACTTTCAATAGGTGTCTGGGCATTTGAGGAAAAGACCAGGAAGTGTGGGCTTTTTACCTCACTAACACCAACCCTGTGATCTCAGCAGCACATGGAAGGACCTCGTGCCCTCTTAAATGACCACCCCGGAACCATCTCAGTGCAACGCCTGTTATAGTCCCAAAATATTACACATAGAAATATTCACCAGCAGCATGAAAATTCTGCATTTTCACAACCCTAAAATAGAAAGGCCGTGACACACAAAAAGATAAACTAAAGCTAAAGGTATCGCTAGCTTCGGATACAGTTTATGCAAAAAAATTGGATCCGTGCCGAGTACGGCCATCACCTGTCGGGCTTGACGGTGAGGCGTGGAACTGACAGGCTTGGTTTCAGATTATATCTGAAATACTATGGAAGATATACGGAGGCTAATATTCCTGTTTCGTGTGCTAGCTATGAATACGGCTCGGTTAGTTTAGGTAAATCTATTTATTTGTGGCCAGAAGTCGTGAAACTGATCGGACAGACAGATAAATCCTATGCGTAAATCACACTAATATTATTAAGGCCAAAGTTCGTGAGTGTTTGTATGTTTGTTACTTCTTCACGCTCAAACGGCTGGACGGATCTGGAGGAAGTTGGCACAGACATAGATTATAGTCAGGAATAGCACACAGGATACTTTTTATCCTGGGAATATGTGCCCTCGGGATAATTTTCGACAATCACGCGGGCGAATCCGTTGGCAGAAGCTAGTTATGATATAAAGTAAATTTAACAGTACGTTTTTAGGATTTTGTACCCAAAGGGTAAAAACGGTCCATCTATCTGTCCGTCTGTCACCAGGCTGTATCTCATGAACCGTTGAAATTTTCAACTGCCTTAAAAACGACGAATGTTCAAAGTTCTGTTAAATACTCTAGTCTCTCGTAATTTACATGGATTAGATGTCCCAAAATATAGAGGTCCATAAAAATTACTAATACTCTGGCAATATTAAAGATAATGTTGTTTGCATTTCATAAATTTGTAGATAAAAACCAAAGTATTTGGCTTTTTGTACTAAGTGACAGAGAGTGATTTCAAAAAGTATCCTATATATAAGTACCCTATTCCTGGTCTAGTATAAGCACTCACAACTTGTCTTACCAAGGGTCATAATATTGTATTATACAATAATTGCGTTGTGAAGATCAGATAGGCAGATAAATTCTAGTATTCAAAGGCATCCTGCAGTTCTGGTCTCTTGATTGGAACGTACAACGCTGCGGTATGCGGTACCTGATGAATAATCATGTGAAAAACGTCTAAGATATAGGATAGTAATTTTCTTTGTCCCATAAGCGAGGGGGGATGAGGATTTTGCGTTCGACACCGCTTACCGTAGCGTTGTGCGTTCCGATCAAGAGACTTAGATTATCTCTGACACAGATGGGACAAGGCTAGGTAGATGACCTCAAACGTATGAACTTTAACCCAGTAGAAGGTTCACCAAACCCTTCAAGATCCATTGGCACGTCTCCAACACAATTGTTTCAATACTATCCGTCTGTTCGTCCACTGCTTACCGTACCGTGCTAGTTAATTCCGAGACACCAACTGATTGAGAGAACTGGGTTAAACCGACGTTCTATTCAATGTGTGTTCACAGGTGAATGCTATCGCTTGTTCACGTGTTAGGAGTTATTGCGTTCTATCTGTGGCTTTCGCATGATATGAATTAGTTTCAAAATTGACTGTCAGATAATGCACTGAACTTCTGTAGAGAGAAGTTTTGGAGAAATTCAATTCAATTCTTTATTAATCATATCAAGATCAATAAATATTAGTCACTCAAATTATGGACTTTGTTAGTAAATCAGTCACATAATCCATTAAAATTATCAATAAAATATCTAAAACAACAAAAAATAAAATACTCAATGCTACATCTAAAACTAGATCATTGCACTGGAGCCGCTGCTTTGCAAACGAGTCCAGTACCACAGGAAAGGCCAGTCCGGATTATTTGCAATAATCTTTAGGATGCCATTTGCATCCTGTGCATCAGGGATGCTGTCCTCTTCCGCATTATCACTTGAAAACTATCTGTTTCTGCTTCTGAAAACATCCCCTTGTAATGAAATGATCTTTTTGGCGGATTTTACGCAACCCCTTATCGTATCTTATTTCCTTCGCATTATGTAAAAGCAATTTGTTTCAAATAGATATGTTAGCTATAAATTGCTATCCCAATACCAGAATCAGAATAGCTCATTCCGTTCCACAAACAAGGTTTTTAACTTACTACTCAAGTTTCATCAGATATGCAGTCCAGACATAAAACCTCTAACCCATTCGGTACTGCGTTTGTCCACCAAACCAACCAACATTCTGTATTCTGAAGTCCCCAAAATTAATGTTAACATCCCTTGATACACAAACTCGCGAAAAATTCACGTCCCCCGAGACAAAAAAGTGTGTGAAAGCCAGTTAACAATTCACCCTGAAACAACATAAAAAACAGCTACCTTTTAAGGGAGTGCCCCATAAATTAAATACCGAAACTTTTACGAAAACATTTTAAATTGTGGAAAAACAGCGTGGTTTCTGCCCTCGGGCGTCCGTTGTCAGGCAGGCCCTTTATCTCGCAGTTTTATATCTCAATTTCTCCGTTTTTTAGACAGGATTAGGGTTGTGTACCCATACGTAAACGTTGCCACATTCGTATGCCCGGAGCACTTTAAAAATTCAATGGAATTGGTGAAAGAAATTTTATTGGCTCCATTTTTCTAGTTTGGGGGTAAACCGTTAACTAACGCGCGAAAATGGTTTTCGTTTCGGCGAATAAAAATGGTGGGTAGTTGGAATACTTTGTCGGATTTTATGGTTCCTCATTTTTCTCTTCTTCGTGTTTTTAAATGATGAGATTAAAGTGGAACAGTTTTTAACCCCCGTCGGAAAAAGAGGGGTTTTATAAGTTTGACGTGTGTACCAGTGGGATTGTGTATACGAGTATGTGTATTTGTCTGTGGCATCAAAGTTCCTTAACGGATGTACGGATTTTGATTTCGTTTTTTTTTTGTTTGGAAGGTTACTTTGTCGAGAGAGTTCTTAGCTATATTTGATGGAAATCGGTTCAGCCGATCAAAAGCTATGGGCGTTTTAGTGTTTGAAACGTGTTTTCGCAAGATATCGTGTGATAATTACGTGTTCAATAGACTGTCGATCGAAGCGTGTCTACTACTAGATAAATTATGTAGCATGAAAAAAAAATGTGTCGTGGATTTTTAAATTTTACTTGTTCGGTTAGAACTTTATTTTTAGGTGTCCATGAAGAGTTCATGATCTACCTATTCTGATTCTGTGCTTTTGTTGGAAATTTAAGTAAGGTGTCCGAAAGTAACGATTCTTTGGGAACCATTTAAGTATAGAAGGTAAATAATACATAACTGATTCCAATAGAAAAAAACCTCTTTAAGTAGAAGCTCCTTCACAAGAACTAGAACATCAATTTCAGGTACAACAATGACCTACTTTTCCATTACTCAACCAAAACATCGATTTTGCCAAACTCCCAAACATTAATCTTCTATTCGAAAATATAACGTTACTTTTATAATCGACTGGGAGTGCTTTTTACTTAACATAATAAGATTTCGCACTGTTTTGTCGGTTTATGTGCTGCCAATATAATATTATTTGGTAAATAACTCGTTTTTGTTAGAGGCTCGAACCCTATTTTGTGCTTACGATTGATTTTATTCAGACTTTTCTATAGAACTACTTAGGTACTCCTTTTGTTAGTGAATGTATATTTTTTACCTTGAATGGCAACATTCATCATCATCAGCCTTTTAATGTTCCCACTGCTGGGACTGGTCTGTGAGAGAGAATGGGCCGTAATCTACCACGTGGGCTCAGTGCGGGTTGTAGGATGTCACATGTCTTCGAAAACCTGGTACACTCTCATTCCACCGGTTATGTTCAAGTTACATGTTATTCGGGTAATCTATTCTAGCATCACTGTGGGCATTATTGGTACCTTACCATAGAACTTGTCCATTATGTAACACTAAGAAGTGAAAAACAAAAAAAGTACAAAAAAATACAACCGACTTCCAAATAAAAACACTACAAACTGAAAAATAACTTCAATTATGGAAGGCGGTGTCAAAAAAACGCAGAAACGAAAACAGGAACACCAACAACCGAAGTTGAAGTTATTTTTCACTTGTGTTTGGAAGTCGGTTGTATTTTTTATTAAATGTTTTTTTTCTCAATAACGAAATTGTAGTTACCGCTTATAATACTGCCTCGTATGCCTGGCTTCTAACCATTGCCGTAAATAAATCTACAACTGGACCGTAACCTCCATACCTTAATAAAGCCAATAAAAATATAAGGGTGAACTGGGGAACGTTGGACAACCCTACTATTATGTCCCTGATATCAATCTGATCCCGCACGGATACCAAGTTAATGTAACCCGTGGCTCACTAACTTTTATAAGTTGGGTCCTATAAAATGTTATGCTATATAAACAAAAATATATAATAATAAAAATAATATACGAAAGTGGATATAGCTTTTGATAGCAGGAAGTTTATGGTTTGGGATATTGTTTAATGTAGGTAAAATAAGAAAAATAATAGTTTTATTTTATTTAATGTGTTAGAATATGCTTTGACAAAATACAATTGGGTGGTCTCTGCCCGAATGTCATTCGTGTTTTCAAAAAACATTTTGCGCTATATACCGGCAAAGGCAAGAAATTCTATCTTTTCTTTTTTTCACGTTTTTTAAACGTAAATGTTTGTGAGGATGGATGTTTGTTACTCTTTCATGCAAAAACTACTGAACGGATTTTGATGAAACTTTTCAGAAATAAAGAAATAAGACATATATTTGACACAAGCCAGAGCACACAACATAAACATAAAGAAAGAAAACTTAAACTAAACAAAAAATATATAAAAGAGAGACAACAATATAAAAGTACCCACGGCTGCACCAAATAGGATCAGTTCAGCAAAATACATCAGAATAACACATAGGATATAATTTATAAAGATATTGGGAGAAGTACTAATATCACGCGGGCGGTAGCTATTATTTAAATAATTCAAATAAAAAACAACCAAATATTCTCAGAAAACGATTTCTACTAAATAAAAACAGACTTATTTCCTTACCGTAATATTACGTACGGTTTACTACCCAAACTCACCGCTTAGTCACATACACCTACTAAATCCCACAACTCCATCATATATGTATCTTACTTGAAACAATACACAAGAACCAATACACGATAAATCATCTCCGACTTAACACATAGGCAGTTGAGATTTCAGGTTTGACATTAAGTGTTCCAGGCATCACAATAGAGCATCATTGTAACTAGATTCTGCAGCTAAAGCCTGCATTAGCAGAATTGCTTCCAAGCCTCGTACGTGAGGTGTATGCGAGTTTGTAATGTAGTAGGTATTTTAGCATATAGCAGGTTTATACTAGACTGCTGTGAATGTTAAAACGGAATAGGCAAACTTTGACTAAAGCCTCGTTTTCAGGGTGGGAAAAATACGCACAGCAACATTTTTTTTTTCTTTATGCTGGATTTATTTCGCGTCCTGTGGTTTTGGTCCGGTATAAAAGATATTCCTTAAAATGAAAGTTTTTTCTTTTTGATACTAAGTTATCTTTAAAAACACTAGAGCTCTCAAAAAATGATCAAAATTGCGCTGTTAACAAAAACCTCGTGTAAAAATTTGAAATGTATATATGAAAAAATAAAAACATAGGGGCACAGTATATATCTTTGTTTTTCATTTTAAGGAATATCTTTTGAATTGATCCAATATATCCACGTCAGAAATGATGATATCCGCAGGAGAAACAAAGTTACCGACATAGTCCGAAGAATTGCCAAACTTAAGTGGCAGTGGGCAGGGCACATTGCTCGCAGAACGGATGGCCGATGGAGCCGAAAAGGTCTGGAATGGCGACCGCGAACCGGAAGACGATACGTTGGAAGGCCTCCCACTAGGTGGACTGTTGACCCGGTTAAGGTTGCGGGAAGGCGCTGGATGCGAGACGCACGGGATCGGTCAATGTGGTGACGCCTGGGGGAGGCCTATGTCCAGCAGTGGACGTCTTTCGGCTGAAATGATGATGATCCAATATTTGGGGAGAAAATAGACTAGAGCCAAACCTCGATTTATGACTTTTCACTAAGGAAATTCAGTCGGACCTCTGCGACCGCATTGCCTCTTAAGAATTTTCAGTATCAGATCAGTACTCTCTGAGAATCACCTTTTACAGACATATAATCAGTTTTGCCTATTTATAATATAAGTATAAACAAAAAGGCATCTGCATACGTTAAGCGTTCCGTCACATTACTCACTCGTATATACTCGTTTTTGTGTACGATAGAGGATAAAGAAACTGCATGTACGAAGCTACTGAATATGAAGATTTCACCCAACTACTTGGCCTAAACAACTGTTGGCAAGGCTTCAAGAAACGCGGAGTGCGTTTGTGTCTCTTTTATCCAGACAAATTAATGGAGACATTTAACTTTATCACGCCTGAAAGGTTTTTGTGCGACTTTCGTCTTTGTATGATAGTTTAATTCGTTTAATGCGGCTTTGGTGTAGTTTTTTTTAGATTATGACGTATGAGTGTCGCCTTTGCATTTATGCTTGTACTAGGTGCCAGCCTTGTGGAATTAGTATGTATATCTTTATAAATTATAGTCTATGTGTAAGGCCGATGTGTAAGATATATTTCTGTCATGTTTTATCAAAATTCGTGCAGAATTTTTGCTTGAAAGATGAAGGGTTATCGTTAAGGTGCCCCTAGTCAACGGCACGAACTATTTTGTGCGCGGGGTTAAAATGCATGCTGTCTTATCCGACAACACGTGCGAAAGAGATTGATACTGTGATGAGCAGTAAGAAGCTAGTTCTCGTACGAATTAGCACTTTTGCATATTTTTAGCGAAATGGATGATGATTTAGGACGAAAACGAGCGCGCGAAATTTTATGAACAGACCTTTAGGAGTCTAGATATCATGAACAAACTGCTAAATGTATATTTTCAAAATAAAATTATTTGCATTGTTGAAATACTAATCTATCCCTGTATGGAGGCCGTTTTGCAATTTTCCTTCTTTTTATGGTATTTATTTCCGCCCAAACATGCGTTAAAATTGGTGTTGAAATATGGAACTTTAGACTCTCATAATTTTTTTTTTTTTTTTTTTTTTACTTTTCTATTTCCATACAGGGCTAGATAATGATGAGACAAATTGATATCATTTTTTATTTTGAACGTACATCGTCAAACAGTGGAGTAATCTCTATACTACGTTTATATGGAAGAATTTTTGACTAGTGTAACCTTAAGAGTTTACTTCAAGCATGTTTGTATGTTAAAAATGTATGCATGTTTTTATGTTCTTTTTCTTTCTAACAATCATCCATCCATCCACGTAAACTTTCTCGTTTATAATAGTTATATGATAGAATATTCCAAGCGAACTCCACATTAATCATTGAAAGTGTGTATAACTATATCAAATACACATCAATCAGAATACTAATCTCCCTCAGAACATCAAACGCAATATATTCAATTAACAAATTACAACTACAGAACCATAACATGTGTTGCCTCGTTAACTAAACACTATAGAGTACTCACGTCAATTGAAACTGACGTCTTAAGACGAACCACGAGAGAATGCTCGCGTCAAACGTAATACCTATCACACGCCGAATTGACGGTCAGACGTTAACTTTACCTCTCTCTACAAACTATTCCGGACCCCGGAACGCCGGAACTCTGGAACTCAACCAACTAATTCACTAAACTTGAATATTTCTCCCCAATAGAACACTACATGCAAAGTATTTTACTTTTCATAAAGTTCTACGCAACCGGGAATATAAAAGTTTACAGCAAATCTGTTGGTCCCTGTACTGTGAATACCAGATATTCTATTGATCCGAAAAGTTTGGTGAACTTTTTATATTTGGCAGCTGGGAATGCTTTCGTACGGCGAAAACAAATTGTAGTGACGATTGCTCTGCGTAGTGAATATAATGTGTTTTTTGTGTTCATTTATTTCGACGGTCGTTAGTTGAAAATGTGTGAAATTGCTTTTGCTTCATTCATGCCGCTCTCACCCAGAGCGTGTGAATATTTAAAAATAATATTGCAATTTAGGAATGTAATTTTGAGATGATGAGGTTTGAATTAGATTTTCAGTCAATTTGCTTTTTGGGTATGTATTTTTTTTAATACGTTTCTACATAGCCCTTTGGCGGTGTTTATCGCAGTTCTAATGGTTGGCGGGCGAATTATTACATGCTATGTGGGTTCAATAACAGGAGTCAGTAGTACGTTCACTTTAACCCATCTTTTGTCCAGCTACACGTGATCTTCTATAGATTCTGCCTACCCCCACGGGAAAAATACATAGCAGGAAATCATAAGAATTTTAAGTATTTCTCATCAGCATTTAATACTTTTGTTCTCCTGTACCCAAGTGGAACGTAAACCCCATTGTTGAGCTCAGTCGAGCCGCCGTTACCTTACACCCAAAATGCTAGACGGTTTGAATTACTCTCGAGAGCATCTCAATAGAGATGAGCCTGCTGAAATAAGATCCGAACACATACGATCCATCTATTTCTATTGGCGTCGGCCTTATCTCAGTTTAGTCTGGGTGTATTGGGATCTCTTTCAATTTCGTATAGAAACTAGGTGTTTATGAATACGTATTTTCGTGTCGGGTTGTTGGCGATAGGATCGCCCCCTTTTTCATCATCATCATCAAGCTCCCCACCTGCTGGGACACAAATCTCCTTTCTGTGAGAGGGGGAATGGGCTTGAATTCATCACGCGAACTCAGTGCGAGTTGGTGGATGTCACATATCTTCGAATAATTGGTCCTAGGACATCCCGGTTTTCTCACGATATTTTCCTTCACCGCTTTTAAACCAGTGGTGATATAATAATAACTCACATACTCACGTCATATTACAAAGGGAATTAAACATAACTGGGTAAATGTGGATACGTGTAGCTCTGCCCACCACGTATACAGGCGTGATATTATGGGAATTCCATTTTCCAAGACACATGTCTTGTCATTCAATATGATTTTGACAGTTCTGCGAATTACCTCAGCCAATCAGTAATGTAAACCAAAGCTTAATTAGATCAATACGTTACAGGCATGCGATCTTCTACATAATGTATAGTCTCTGTTACCAGCCCAGGTGTTCCAACCTCGTGTAATGCGGACTTCATTAATGAATCGTTAATTTCGAAGCTATCTTGGGGTGTGGTCGCATTGTCAGCGATCATATACAAGGAATATAATTTCAAATCAAATTGTCAAATTATGCAAACGTAAATGTATGGCAAGTGGTTTTATTTATCCATCCCAGACTAAAAATCCATCGATCTATATACTAATATTACAAATGCGAAAGTAACTACGTCTGTCTGTTACCTTCACACGCTTAAAACGCTGAACCGATTGAAATGAAATTTGGTATCGAGATAGTTTGAGACGCTGGCAAGTATTTGTAGTATTTGTCCAATTTAATATGTTAAATTAAACCTGATTTTATTATTAAAAGTACTGTGTTGACTATTGTAGTACCGACTGTGTTCATAGATGGTCCGACTAAGCAATCAGACCGCATTGGTTGGAATGTAGACAGAATGGTGGGGGTAAACATCACTTTGGTAGTCGTGTCAATACTGCGAGCTCAGTCGTGATATGGACTTCAATTTGAGTACTTGTACGAATAAATAGTGCTGTGTATGGTGATCTTGGTAGGTGATTTTACGAATTGTAATACGTAATTACATGAACAACTAAATCCTTTAAAAGAGTAAGTGCTATAATTGCTTTTTGTTTAACTGTGCAAGTACTCCCTACTTAAGCATTTTTATCTATTCCCACTAAAATACCCTCACTAGTTTTACACACTCGCTTCAGTTTTTGAAATTAAATGAGTACAAGTAGATACAAAAAATCAAGATATTATCATTGAGGCTGATGGCTGATAGCCTTTTTTCAAATATTTACATGGAGCGACTTGTAGTATAGTGTCATAATTATGGACACGAAATAATGACGGTAACAACATAGCAAAACGTATATTTTTTACCTCAGAAAGATAAGAATAAATTGCATATTATTGATTATTATTGTTGGCGAGGATATAATTTGCTGAAAAATATGGGTGAGCTCACTGCCCAGCTATAGGAAACCATAGGTTTAACAAAAGAAAATGTGTAGTTATTAGTATAGTCTGTGGTTGTGTCGTGTTTGTACTTCATCATTTAGGAACTGAACCCATGATCAGTTGTGTAATGGCTTAGCTACTGTGAACGTTTCCCTATATTATACTGAGACCCCACTGCAATTATTTTGTTTTTGCCTGATTTTATGAATGATTCTTAACAATAGAATAGATTACTGCAGGGTTCGGGCCGCATCAACTAGTTCATCGTCTTTTTTTTTTTCTTACTCTGCCCTACACTAGGAACTTCTCCTGTATCGTGGGTGCGTATGCCTCATCAATTAGCTCTCAGTTAGCCGCCCTTTACAGGTTGTCAAGTTTTGCTGCAACCCACAGCTTGCGGCTAACTGAGAGCTGGCAACCCTATTTTTCCTATTTTCTACACCAGTTTCTTTGAAATGACGTTGGATTCACTTGAAAAATTGCTATATTTGGGGTTAACCATCGAACTAAAATTTTAATTTATTTCATTAAGGTTATTGCGGCTAGATATTTCCAGGTAATCCTGCACCAATCTATTATACCATCACATAAAAATCATTAAATTAAGTTTGATCTAAAACCCTGATTCCTGCAAATTTCAGCAGTCGGAACTAGCATGTTACCGAAAACTGTCGATTCATAGAAAAACAATGTAACAGTTTCAGATAAAAGTTTAATGGGAATATTTTAAATTAACAACTTGTATGCCAACCCTAACTTTCCACGAATATTGGACAACTACACTGAACATTTTACAGTTTTATGGACAAACTAGATTATTAAAGTTTACTCTAGAAACTAGTTACCTATTGTTATGTTTGTTTAGTTGTTGTAAATAGTGTGATTGCCTCGGTTTTCTCGATAAAAACTGAATCGAAAAATGGTGTTCACAGACCCCTAATTTTTTTGAATGGCCAACCATACCATAGCATAGACGAGAAAAAAAAACACATAAACGTGTACAGGTAGCAAACCAATTTTTTTTTTCATGTTTTTTATTTTATCACTTTGTCGCCATGCCAAATTATAGCTTTCTAGTACTAAGAGTCTCTGAGCTAAGTTGCGGACGGTCAGACAGACGGACATGGCGAAACTATAAGGGTTCCTTGTTTAGTACGGAACCCTAAAAACGTGATGGTTTTTATAGTCACGACAACTTCTTTTAATTTTTTTGACAGGGCTATATTAAATTAAATTATATTTACGATAAACACTAAATATAATTTCAAGAAACTACAACTACCTAGCAGTCTTTAATCTAATTAGATTTTGTATTTGTTTTAACGTCATAATATATCGATATCCAACATGTCTGCGAAGTTTTGCTAGCTAATTTAAATCGACCTTGTATAACAGCGTCAGGTTGCTGCAACCATGTTACACCAGTCTTCAGTGAACAGCTTGTCCGTCACAATATGATATTAGTAAACACTATCTACTTAATACAATCTACCTAACTACGGTAGGTATATTACAAGATACAGTAGCAGTTGCAGTAACCGAGGAGCGCAGGTGTTCGCAGTGAAACACGGACACCATTAACGAATGATTAATTCTGAAGCTATGTGCTGTACACAGGTCAATGCGTGGTCACAGTTGTAGCGGAAGAGGTGTGTTATATCCTGAATATATTCGGTAGTAGTGGTATTTTGACAGAAGTTTTTCCAGCAAGAAATTAATCCAAGGGAAATAAATACAAGTGATATTTTATCAGAGATAAGAGCAAAAGTCTAGAATGTTTGAGATTTACTACGTGACATTACGGTTGTGCATGTCCATCCCATACAAAAAAGATCGACCAAGTGCGAGTTGGATTCGCACACGAAGGGTTCCGTAACATTATCGCAAAAAACGGCACCAAAATCACGTTTTTTTTATGGGAGCCTCACTTAAATATTTATTTTATTCTGTATTTTTTGTTATAGCGGCAACAGAAATACATCAACTGTCTAACTATCACGGCTCATGAGATACAGCCAGGTGACAGACAGACAGACAGACAGATGGACGTGGACTCTTAGAAATAGGGTCCCGTTTTTACGCTTTCGGTACGGAACCCTAAAAATGACATACTAAATATGGCACTTTGTTTAGGAGCCTTTTTCTTGGGCCTTTTTCATGAAACAAGTAATTTGCCTAGGTATTTACTTATGTGTTAATGGTGAGATCCGAAGTATTCAAGTTTAATAATAACAATATGGGGCCCTATGTGCTTAAAATGGTTGTGTGGGTGTAGAACTCGCAGCGCGCTTGATCTATTCGGTCAATTTATAACACACGACGCCGATGGAAAAAGAGAGGTGTTATAAGTTTGAAGTGTGTATCTGCGTGTTTGTGTATCTATCCGTGGCATCATAGCTCCTAAACGGAAGAAACGATATTTTTTAAATTTTGGTTTATTTTTTTATTTATGTTGTTATCCCATGAAATGATAAAATGTGTAAAAACCGTAGAACGGGGCGTTCGTTATTCTATTTAGAATCAGCATAAAAAGTTTATACCCATGATTATTATAGTGAAGAGATAAAATTGGTTAAAATATATGTGGGAAAGCTGAATTTTTGATATATATAAATTATTTAATTAGAATCTGTTTCGTGAACAGTTGCACCCCGCCTCACCCTGTATAAATGGGACTTAATTCAACGTGGAGCCATCTTATTACTATTTCATGAATGCCTGTTTTGCTACAAAGTACAATATTGTACGTGATTATCGCGTTCACTAATCCATTGCCGGTTTTATGCGGGAGCTGAATAATTTAAACAATATTTACTGAACGTTAGTCATGATGCACGTCGTGTTTGAAGGCATTTTGTGGTTAGTAACATGACGTAACATAGCAAGTGCCGTTCTATAGTTTCTGCCTACCCTCACGGAAAAAGAGCGTGAGTGCATGTGTGTATTTAAGGTTGCCCTAATCGACGGCACGAACTATTTTGTGTGCGGGGTTAAAATGCATGCTATCTCATCCGACAACACGTGCGAAAGAGATAGATGCTGTGATGAGCAGTAAGAATCTAGTTCGCGTACGAATTAGCACTTTTGCAAATTTGTAGCGTATGGATGATGATTTAGGATGAAGACGAGCGCGTGAAATTTTATAAACAGACCTTTGGGAGTACGGATATCATGAAAAAAATACTAAATGGATATTTTCAAAATAAAATTATTTGCATTGTTGAACTAATATTCTATCTCGGTATGGTGGCTGTTTTGCAATTTTCGTTCATTTTATGGTATTTATTTCCACCCAAAGATGCGTTAAAATTAGTGTTGAAATAAGGAACTTTCGACGCTCATAACATTCAATTTTTTTTTTTAACTTTTTGTTTCCACACAGGGCTAGATAATGAAGAGAAAAATTGATATCATTTTTTATTTTGAACGTTTATCGTCAAACAGTGGAGTAATCGCCAGACAGAATCGCCAGAGACGATTATACTTTCAAACAAACGTGTTTGAAAGTATAATCGTTTAGTGCAACCTTAACATAACAAAACAACGGGAAGGGACGGATTAGTCAGAGGTATACATTTCGCTCACCCACTAATCGTCAGTTATGATTAAATCCAACTTAACAGGGGCAATCAACATGCACTAATTTTGACTCCAGATTGCTACTGATAAAAAAACGAAATGGAATCTAATAGCACTTTTTAACAATAGAAACTTGGAACTCAGTATTGATGCTTGCGACACCTTTATTTTTTGTACGCGTAATTCATCCAATGACTTCTCCCGCTCTGGGTGAAGCAGGAGGGCGTGTCAGACTTTTACTGTCTTAAACCCAACCGTGTTCCTTCAGTTGCTTGTGCCAGGGCCGCGGTAACTCTCTTTCAAATGTATCCGCGACCCAGACAGGCATCGGCCCTTGCGGGCCCCGTATCTTTTGCTAACATCTCATTGAGGCGCACGTGGAACACTATGCGCCGTGAACTCGGGCCTGCTAATGCTAATGCTTGCGACGCCTAAATCAACAGGGCTGTTGCCTTTTTGTAATGTGGGGAAACCCTCCTCGGTACGCTCCGTCTGAGGAGAACGGAGGGTTAAGTCGGACTTCTACTGGCTGAAACCCCACAGTTCCTACCGCTACCCTACATTGCGGGCCTGAATGTCTAGCTAGACAAAGTGTAATTCCATAACGAAAGCGTCGCCATAACGATTAGAAAAACCGGCCAAGTGCGTGTTGGAATTCGCACATTTAGGGTTCCGTACGAAACCGCAAAATTAAGTTGGTTGTAATAGGAAAAATGCGGGCATTTCAAAGGAAAAATCAGATTTATCAATATATTGGTACTTGTTAGTAAAATATACGTAATGATCATTATCACTCAATTTCAAGTTCATAGGTCAATGGAAAGTTAAAAAATGCTGCGGAACAAAATTTTGGAAAAAAGATGACTGGTAACTTCACATTTTTTGTTTTCTGATATTTTTTAAAACAAAAAATACAAAACAATCTTTACTAACTCAGCTCTAAACAACGATACTATAGAGAGTAGGTAAAAAATCCCTGTTAAGCTGTATGGGAGCACCCCTTAAAAATATATTTTTAAAAAATATTGACGATTTGCATGGCTTTGGGTCAACAAGATGCTTATACTGTGAAAATTTGAAGAACGAAGAAAAGAGAAGAGAAACCCGTGTGACAGATGATGGACAGACGGACAGACAGACGGACACGTGAGTGACAGCACTAGGGCTCTGTTTGGAACCTTCAGGTACGGAACACTAAAAATGACAAAACATGTAGGATTGTCAAGAGTTATCGAAATGTCACGTGACCATCCCTTACATTTTGGCATTTCTCTGGGAATTGCCGGTTTTAGGCGAAATCTGAAAAGTTTAATAAATATTTAGTGAGCATTACTCGACGTTCTGTTTAAACGCATTTCGTGGTGTGTTTACCTACATAGTATCATTTGTATGAACTGGTGATGGATGTTTGATTACAGTACGTGTTTATTGCGTAAGGTATTGTAATTCAATTGATAACAAAAGTTGGTTGGTTTAACAATATTGAGGTTGACTTGACAAATCCTTACATAGTATAAAACAAAGTCGCTGCCCGCTGTCTGTCCCTATGTATGCTTAGATCTTAAAAACTACGCTACGGATTTTGATGCGGTTTTTTTAATAGATAGAGTGATTCAAGAGGAAGGTTTATACGGGGGCGATGCCGCTGGCAGAAGCTAGTATGTTAATAAATTGCTAAAATTAGTCACTGGAGTAAGTTTGTCACCGCAACAGGAATGTTATAAATGTATTACATGTTTAGAAGGCAAACAATCTAGAAAACCTTTTCAAAGTAGTGGATGCCGAACACAGAACTTGTTAGAGCTGATTCACACCGATTTGTGGACCGATGCAGACTACTTCTATTGGAGGGACAAGGTACTTTTTAACTTTAATTGACGACTACTCGCATACAGTATTTGTATATTTTATTAAAAATAAATTTGAAGTACTGGATATATTTATTGAGTTCAGGAATCTAATTGAAAAGATAAATTAATAAAATTAAATATTATAAAACTAAAATAAAATTTGGAGCTACTATAAGTTGGGGCTCTAAAAGACAACAAACAGAGGCCTTATCCAGCACCGAAGCCGAATATATGTCTCTGGCTGCATCTGTACGAGAGGCAATATGGCTCAAACAGTTAGAAGAAGAGATTTGGCCTGAACTCAAAAGTAACCCTTTAATTATGTTTTGTGATAACCAAAGCTGTATTAGTCTTTCAGGTAATGAAAGTTATCATGCCCGAAGTAAACATATAGATGTGCAGTACCATCTCATCAGAGAGAAGATAGCAAACAATCAAATCTTTGTTAAATATAGGAAGACTAAGGACATGGCCGCTGAAGTTCTAACAAAGGGGCTACATCGATCAAAACATGAAGCATTCACAAAGGAGAGATATTAGGAATTTGTGAACGCAACCCATATTAGTAGTTTTACTCCAGAACTCTTCTGCCCCATCGGCCATCCGTTCTGCGAGCAATGTGCCCTGCCCACTGCCACTTAAGTTTGGCGATTCTTCGGGCTATGTCGGTAACCCTGGTCATCTTGCGGATCTCTACATTTCAGATTCGATCACGCAAGGATATTCCGAGCATAGCTCTTTCCATTGCCCTTTGGGTGACTGTAAGCTTTATGATTAAGCCCATTGTGAACGACCACGTCTCAGAGCCATAGGTCATAACTGGCATCACACACTGGTCATAGACTTTCGTCTTGAGACACTGTCTGTAAGTTGGACCAGAAGATACCTTGTAGCTGCCCGACTTTGTGGTTTTAATTACTTATTATTGTTTTATCTTGTATAGCTGCTACCAGAATAACTATTATCATCAGGTATCGTTTCACGTGCTGGGATAAAGACCTCGAAAAGTAATCGTTTTTTTTGTAAACCAAAAGATATTTAATTTTTTCTTGTAAGTGATGCCAGTTATTCGATTTACATATTGTTGTAGTCTCTTTGTTCTGGTATATCAGGGAAAAAGGACGCTATTAGTGGACCGATGGCCTGATTAAGGTTGAGGGAACACACACGGTCCATGTGGCGACATTTCGGGGAGGCCTATGATAAGCAGTGGACGGTTTTCGGCTGAAATAATTATGATGATAATTCTAAATATAGCTAAATTACGACACGAATTAATGAATACCTTCTCCATTACTCAAAAAATAAATAAATATTGATTTAAGCTACCAACGTATTATCATTGCTTATCAGATGCCATACAAAAACAACTCCTACGATACATTTAAATAGAAAAGATTACTGATTACAGGATTTTGCCTCTTGATGTTATCTAAAATTTACACAGTGATTGCAGTACCTACCTTGGCCAATGTAAGTTAAGCTCCGAGGCGAGTTCCCTTGAGAGAGATGAAAGCTCAAGTAGACTGGTAATTAATCATTCATGAAGGACTTTGCATCAAAATCTGGTTCGCAACATTCTCAGTGCTATATTAATACTGTTAAGGTGTTGTAATAATTATGAAATTAAAATATTTGTAAACGGAATAATTACTGTTTGGAAAATAAATATAATTAAAAGAATAAATTAATAGAATAAAGATGGCTGAGATGATTATTCATGTAGTGGAAAAAACTGGTGTGTATTGCTTTAATTTAATTATTTTGTTGTTTTTTAATTATTGAAATAATTCTTCGCGCTGTAATAGACAAGACCCTTGTATGTAAAAGATGATGTTACTTTGACAAATTGATAAAAACACACACGCGCATAAAAATTGTGCTGCCTGTGTGTCTGATACGTTATATTTTATGAACTCTCCTAAAAGTAGTTCAAGTTCAGAAGAAAACTGCTTTCTGCACTCGAACTTAATCTCTCTTATTCTATTTTTTTTGAGTATTTTTACTGCCAATAATTTAAAAAAAAAACAGTAATTTCAATAATTTTATTTTTTTTAAATAAATTAGAACTGTGTACAAAAACAATACAAATAATTATAAGTAATTTTAATAACTCCCGAAATAAATATTTATTCCTTAACCTACCCATCAAACTAAGACAGAAAATATTATACTGGTAAAGCATTTTAGGGATCAACTGGGTAGACCATCGGTCATCATAATCCCTACTTTGGTCCATATTCACCCTTATATAAGGGTCAACCTTGTATAAAATTTAGTTCAACATAACGTTATTATGGGCTCAGCCTTGGCTAGCGAAGCAAGAAGATTATAGGAATTAATTCTATATTTTTTGTCTAAAATATAAGATTGAAAAAATTTGAAATATGATTTTTTGTCTAACTGGTGCCTCCTCTCTGTGAGAGACGGAACGGGCCTTAATCCAGCACGCGAGCCCAGTGCGGGTTAGTGAATGTCATATTTTTGGTTCTAGGGCCTATCGTATGGGTATATCTAAGTAAATAAGGAAATTGTTCTCATTGATTTTGATTACGAATCGCGATCGACATGGTGTATGTAAGGTTGCCTATTATTGTCATCATCATAACATCCGAAAGACATCCACTGCTGGACATCCCAAGCTTCACCACATTGCCCGGTCTCGTGCGTTACGCATTCAGGGGATCCCCGCAACCTTGACCAGGTCATCGGTCCACTTGGTGGGAGGCCTTCCAACGCAACGTCTTCCGGTTCGCTGTCGCCATTCCAGAACTTTTCTGCCCCATCGGCCATCCGTTCTGCGAGCAATGTGGCCTGCCCACTGCCACCTAAGTTTGGCAATTCGTCAGGCTATGTCGGTAACACTGGTATTCTTGCGGATCTCTACATTTTGATTCGGTCACGCAAGTAAACTGCGAGCATAGCCCTCTCAATTGCCCTTTGGGTGACTGTATGCTTTATGATGAGGCCCGTTGTGAGCGACCACGTCTCGTCTTATTATTATAATTTCATTTATTTATTTTAAATGTTTTTTTTTTTAAACCAGTCTCCAGATCAAATTATTAACACACTTCGTTAGACAGTAATATTGACTTGCTCATCCACAAGTTAACTTGGCACTGCATTGTCATGGACATAACGTCTTCAACAGTACCTACGTCGTCGTCAGATCTAAAATTATTCACTTCATTATGTGGCGAAGATATAATATGAAATGGTTAACGCCTCTCTGGCCAGATCAATGAATAATCAGCAATTAACGATATGAGCAGCTAAACGCACGGCTACTTTATGATATGGTCAAACATTTTCGTGATCATAATCGTAAAATAGTTGAGAGTGGCCTAGAGGTCCACAGCAGATTGGAGGTGTGGTGGCACAGACTGGAGAGTGTTGGACTGAAGTTGATCAGAAGCAAAGCTGAATACTTATTTTGCGATTTTGGTGGTTTCTCCAGTTCCGTGCCCATAGCTCTCGCTGGAAAGCCCATACCGATCTGCTACGACTACCGGTACCTAGGGTCGCTTGTCCAAGGGGATGGCGAAGTAGACCGAGGCGTAACGCACTGCATCAATTCAGGATGAATGAAATGGCGACTGGTCACTAGAACAACTTGCGACCCACGGATGCCCCTAAAGTTAAAGAGGAAAATCTACAAGACCGTGATTATACTGCTATGATATATATGCAGATTGATCCGTAGTCTCGCCCGACTTGCCTGCTCTGTTTCATTGTGTACCCTCAACATTAAATTATCACATAACTAACTTTGACATCATTTTATTAGCATTATATTATAGCTTTGACTCACTAGTTTCGTTTTTTTTTGTGATGTAATTTAATTTAATTTTATCTGTGACTCAAATAGCTTTGACATCATTTTATTAGCATTTTATTATATTTTAACTTTGACTCAATTGTAACTTAATTTTAATTTGTCCTTGACTTACTAGTATTTTATTGTAATCTAATTGTAACTTAATTTTAATTTGTCCTTGACTTACTAGTATTTTATTGTAATCTAATTGTAACTTAATTTTATCTTTGACCTTACTAGTAACTAATTTGTTATATATCTAATTGTAATTTATTTTTATTCTAGCACAATTATAATAATTTTCTACTTTAATTTAAATGCAATTATTGTAGTTCATTTCAATTAAATTTTTATCATAATACTCAATTAATACAATATTCGTAAAAATAAAACTGTAATTTAAGACGTGAATGATGTGCACGCCTGTAATTGACATGTTTGCACAGGACCATCTTGTATGTATAAACTGTAATGAATTTGTAAATGTGTTGTTGGCATGCCTTATTGAATAAATAAATAAATAAATTATACTGTATGGATCAGAATGTTGGTCTGTGAAAAAGATTTGCATGTAGCAGAGATACGAATCTTGAGAGGGATGTGCGACGTGACGAGGTTGAATAAAGTGATAAATGAGTATATTGTTGAAAAGAAACCGTTTGCCTGTTATGGTCATGTGATTAGGAGGGATGCACAAATTTAATAGCGCAAAGATGTTTTATTTTATTTTATTGATATGCTCGCATTTGACCACTGCCGTACCTGATGGTAAGCGACGATGTGGTCGATGGTGAAGCACGCTTGCCTACAAGTAACCTATTCACTCTTGACTAAAAGACCTAGCGACCTTTTGTTTTCATTTGTTTATCTTTTTTGCAGAACCAGTAACACCTATGCAAGAAATCAACAAGGCCTACGAAGTATGTAAATTCGGGCGGTTTCACGTAAAGTTACTGTTCGTAACATTCTTTGGAATTATAGCCGGTAGTCTGGTTACGAATACCACTTCGTACTTATTACCAATCGCTGAATGCGACCTCAACATGAATCTAAAGCAGAAAGGACTTTTGACTGCGATGCCTTTTTTTGGTAAGTAATTTAGAGTTATTCAGGTTAAGTTTTCCAAGTGGGCTTGGATGGCCAATTCAGAAATTATGAATCCTTAATTTTGCCGTATGACAATACTCCCCAGAATTTCATACTTATTAGCTAATTTGCTTATAAGTTGTATGTTCGAGCCCTGGATAGGTATATTGATTTTTCAAAAACCCAATGATACAGTTTTAGTTTTCATCAAAATCGGCCTCCTGACTTCTTTGAAGGTTTTCACTATTTCTCATAGTTTCGGATTTGGCCATCCACGCCCATTTGAAAAGCTCACCCTGTTTATGAAACATTCATGAATATTAGAAACTTGTTAAAATCCTACAGTTGCTGAGAGTAAGACGGAGTTGGTTACTGCAAAGTAGCTTTACAATCTTATTTGAGTGGATTCATTAGCATAGGCGTGCTCGTTGTCTTAATCTCTAGAGTATTTATTTACATGCTATTAATCTTATAGATCTACATAATATGTGATGTAGGATCGATTATCAATCTAATTATCTAACTAGTAAAATTATCACACATGAAGAAGTGTCTTCTTTAGTAGTGTACAGTTGCCCACTATCTAAAGTTGAGACAGGTTATCAGAATTCCTCCAGTACCTACCGACAGTAGGGATGATGACTAAAAATATTTTTATGTTCGTCAGGTACCTATATTAATAAAAATAATTTACAGTTATTTTAATTATATCACGTTAAGAAAAAAATACCACGATATAGCGCGTTGAAATTTTTTGTATCGTCACGTTTTGCTATAATTTTTTACTCAAAAGTGATTCCTGAACTTTGAGGAGCTTTATCTTTGTCGGTTTTATATAAATTTGATTTAGCAAGAAATAAGTATCCAATATTATTTGATAATCTTACTTTTTACAAATATCGTTTTTCTACCTAGGAATCATATTAACGTGTTTTTCTAGAGCCTATCAAATCTACCTCTTCATCAATCGCTTGTCTTAAACCCCAAATAAGTTGAAATTTATTTGGGATTTTCGTACCTACATCTTTATTAGTCATTATCTCGACGATCTCTCTTGTCATATTATTATCATCATAATGCTCCTTAGCAAAAATATAATTATGTATTGAACGGAAGTTTATTTACAGAATTCATAGTTCAAAGTTGTTTATATTCATGACTTCTTTCACCCTCTCAACGATTGCCAATTAGTTTGAATTCATATACAAAACCTTCCTAAAGTATATTTATATTTCAGGTATGTTCGTATCAACAGTTATTGCCGGTTTCTTAATAGACACATTTGGAAGAATATATTTCCTGAGGATCGGTTTTGGAGGCATATTCCTATGTACATTATTTTCTGCCTCCAGTCAGACTTACGAGATGTTAGCTGCTGCTAAGCTTTGCGAAGGTGTTCTGTAAGTTATCAGTTATTATTAGTATTAGGTTCAAAATACCTCATCTTTCACCAGGCCACAGTCTGGGTTCTATAATTCTAGATGTTAGGTATACTTTCCTGTCTCATGTTTGAAAATGTGAGAGTGGCCGTTTAGAAGTATCAACGTACCTGGAAACAAAGAGAAAAATATAATTATATAAGTTGCATAACAACCCACTTTTTGAATGAATATATTGAAAGAAAATTATAAATAAAGGAGCTGCAACACCCACCTTAACTGAATCAGTAATTAATTTTACATTGCTAACTATAACTGTCCACTTACAAAGAAAATGACTTTAATCATAATTATCTAACACCAAATTGTTAATTTGTTTACCCCAAAAACGTAATTAACAGGATTAACTCGTCCGTACACGTTAAAAGCCTCTGCTGAACCCTTAAGTTTAAAGGAGCGTGAAGATAAAATAAAACTGCGGACTTGTCACCCTAGCACGACCATAATAATTCCCCTCTCTGACGGATTCAGCAGACCGTCGCGATAAGCAGTCAACTCAGTATTTTTCTTCCATTCCCACTTTGTTTTTAAAACTGGAATTTTTAAGTGGACAGTTTATTTAACAAACTACTAGCCACAATTTTAAAGTAAATTTCAAATTGAATGATAAGGAATATCACTCCGAAGCAGTGTTTTTCATGCTGGTTGAAAAATTACGAGATTTGTATACTGTTTGAAATTAAAACTTCCATGCGCTAAGAATGCAATTTTTTTTGAACTAGCGTTTCGTTATTTTTGCAAAACTCCTGAGATGTAAGTGAATTTTGAGTGAGGGTTCGTAGTTGCCTTGCTAATTAAAATCAGTAATTAGGCCAGCAGCAATTTGGTTAATTAGCAGCAAATGACTGCATCAAAAGTCTTATTTGGCCGCTGTACTATATTACTTAACTAATTTTTCCCGTCATAGAAAATGGTATTTCTATTAAATATTTCACGGTTTTTGCGATAGATTTAAGAATTATTCTTGTCCAATACCATTATTATAAAATCACTCGCGTCTGTGCGATCTGGTGCCTTGACAATTGTTTACAATTTATTCATTTTAAATACGAATGACTCTTAGAAGGTCCATTCGGACAGATACAATTAATGCAACCTATGCAGCCACAACCATAATAATAATAATAATAATAAAATCGTTTATTTATTTCTTAAAGTACAAAATTTACAATAATTTGCTTATGTTCTAAAAAGTGCTGATGTATAATTTGCCTGAACTAGGTAGAACCTGTGCTTCAGGCGTAAACGTGCTTATTTATATTTAATAATGTAGGTATTGCAATAGATTAACAATTTTAAGTAAAACTAGGACACTGCGGAAATATACATAGTAGTGTTATTTTTAATCATGCTTACGTAGTTTTAATCTAATTTTATTTTAATACTAGAAGCAGGTCTTCAGTCTGGTCATATGACAAACCTTGCAAATAGTTTAAAACAATGCTTTTACAGTTAAAATAATTTAAATTATATATACTTAGTATTCTATTTAATCTATTATATAAAAAGGGCCCTAAAAATGTAAAGAATCTATATGTAAATGCAAATTTAGAGGTAGAGGTTGAACTGCATACTATATCGTTTCGCCTTTTGTTAGTTATATCTAGGTTATATTTAAGCATTGCATGCTGTTTTAGTGTTATGTGCAGTAAATAAATTTGCCGAACAGTCAAGACTTTGCAGGATTTAAATAACTGGTGGGTAGGGAAAAGGAAAGGTAGAGAATTTGCTACTTTTAGAACAGCTCTTTGTGCTCTTTCAAGAGAGAGAATGATAGTTTTTGATGCTCCGCCCCATGAGGTTATACAATATTGAAGTATTGATTGACATAGAGCAAAATAAACTTGTTTGACTAAGTTAGTGTCGGCAATGGAGCGCAGTTGTTTGAAAGCAAACATCAGTTTACGTACTCTAGTAACCAAACTGTCAATATGTTGCCTAAACGAGAGCGTGTTATCAACAAAAACTCCAAGATACTTGAGGCACTTTGTTTCCAGGATCATAGGGCAGGTACAAGAAGTGGCTGACTGATTGTTACATTGGTGTGCATATAAATGGGGATTAGTTTTGTTATTAAGATTGCGCATGTTGAACTGAATATATTTTGTTTTATCTGCATTTAGTGTTAGTAAATTACAACGAAGCCAGTTTAGAACGATGTTAAAACCTGCCTGTGCAACATTATACAGCTCGGAGTTAGTTTTTGCGGTGAAAATAAGCGCAGTGTCATCAGCGTACGATATTATTTTGCAATTTCCTACATTTAAATTACAAAGATCATTAATGTAAATGAGGAACAATGATGGACCAAGGATACTGCCTTGTGGAACTCCAAATCCTAGTGATTTTTCATCGTTACTAGTTATATTTCCTATTCGAACACATTGCGATCTATCGTTTAAATAATCTTCGAATAGTTTCAGCTGTGTACCTCTTATACCTAACGTTTCCAGTTTATTTAAAAGCAAAGGAACAGATACGGTGTCAAAAGCTTTTGCTAAGTCTAGGAAGATAGTCAGGACCTGGTTTCCATCGCCGAGTTCTTGTGCAACGAGGTCTGTCAGCTTTTGAACCGCATCTGCTGTGGACAATCTGCTTCTAAACCCGAATTGTGAAGAAGATAATAAGTTGTTCGTTTCCAAGTAATTGACGAGTCTTTTGTTAATGATTTTTTCTAATATTTTGGATAAAGAAGGCAGTATAGATATTGGTCTATAATTATTCACAACATCTCTATATCCAGATTTAAAGATAGGGATGACCACCGCTTTTTTTAGACTTTTAGGGAAAATTCCTTCTCGGAGGCACGCCTGAAATATACATGTTAACGGTCGGAGTAAAATGTGTTTAAAACGCTTAAGTATTTTATTATCAATATTATCCCAGCCGACTGCACAGTCATCTTTCAGAGCTGAGATGATTAGTTCTACTTCACTTTCGTCCGTATCCAAAAGTGCAAAAGATTTAGCACAGCTCTTGAGAGAAGTCTGAAAGTGCGCGGCAGACCGATAAGACGATTGCCTCAGGAGTGGTTCCGCGAGGGATTTCCCTACATTCACGAAATAGTTATTTACATTATTAGCTGATGATAGGGGTGAAGAGTTAGTGAGCAGTAAACTTGAAACGGGTTCCCGTTGTTTAGATCTGTAAGTCAAGTTTTTAATATGTTTCCATATCTGTTTACTATTTTTGCCTGCTTTCTGCAATTCGTTTTTATCGTATTCAATTTTAAGTTTTTTCAAGAGATTATTACAAAAGTTCCTGTACCTCTTGTATATTACAAGAAGCATTATATTATCAGGGTAGCGTTTGGTTTTCTGATGTAATTTGTCTCTGTGCCTTATACATCGAACAAGGCCCGGAGTGATCCACGGTTTAATATTATAATGCTTCCGATTTAATGTTATTACGGTCGTATTATGTAATATTGCTTGCTGGACGTTTTTAATTAAATACGATAAAGACAAATTAGCGTCAGGAGAATCGTAAACAGGGCTAAAATCAATGTTATGCAGGTCATGTTCTAGTTTGTGCATGTTTAGTTTGGACTTTGTCAGTGGACGATTTTGCTTAGGTAGCGTTAAGTTCATTGTTAGTAGGACAGCATTATGATCAGTAATTGTTGAATTAGTAACTAGGGTAATATATGGTAGGCTGGTTTTTATCATCATGTGATCGAGACACGAGCCACTCTGATGTGTTGGTAGCGTATGGCCGATGAGAAGCCCATGGTATGAACATAAATTGAGGTAATTTTGAATTCCAGCATCGCAGTTTTCAGCAGTGATGTTTATGTTAATGTCACCTGTTAGTATGGTGTGCTTAAAAGCGGAAAGATTACGACAGGCCTGGTTTAAGAAATATTGAAATGAGTCCAGATTTCTAAACGATGGGGATCTGTAGATAGCTAGTATTGCTATAGTTGTACCTATTTTAATTATAAGGCAGTTACAGTCTTGTTGATTCTGTTCTTCAACTGTGGCTATAAGCGATTGTTTAGCGTAAATCACGACACCATCATTTTGATTCTGGTTAGTAGTGCTATGGAACATGTTGTATCCCGTCATAGTAGGGATGTTTTCTTGGCGTTTTGATAACCAGCACTCGGTTAGTATTATGATATCGCAAGCTATGTTTAGTCTATGAAGAAAAATGTTAAAACTGTCAAAGTTCCTGCAGATGCTACGAATATTTTGTGTTAGTACTGTAAAAGGATTTTGGTATTCGGAAAGATATTGTTTGCAGTCTTCTACCTCACAAGTTTTTGATTCTGACAAAAAAGCGTTATCTATATCAGTAATCAAACTATCCATAAGTAAAAAATGTAAAAGTATGTACTCTGTAAAAATACGTTAGATCTAAATATAATCTAGAGTTTGGCGCTCTTAGGCGCCTTCATAATCTACAGAGTTGATATACCTGTATTCAGCGGCTTTTCTAGCTGGGCAATCAGAATCTCCTGTCTTGTGGTTGTGGGGTTTTTTGTAGCGCTTGCAGGTTGCACATTTCGGTAGTTCATCCTTCGAAGAACACTCTTGAGTCGCGTGGCCTTCCACCCCGCAGTGGCCGCATGTTGAGATGGCGGATTTGCAAGTCTTGGATGCATGACCGTATTGCTGACACTTGAAGCACCGAGTCACAAGGGTGAAATCTCGTACCGGGCACGACGTCCAGTTTATATAAAGCCTGTTCTGGTTCACTAGGGCTTTCCGGACGCTGGCTGGCACTTCAACAATGTAGTTGCAGCTGTCGGCATCTCGTTTTCCTGACTTATGGCTTAATTTGATTGAGGTCAAAAATGTATCTTTGGTCAGTGTTGGTAGTTTATCGACGATATTTTGCTCATAAATACATTTAAATACCTCTTTCTCTGCCATATCAGTGGGGACCCCAATTATTACAATACGGGGCTTCCGCTTTTGAGGCTCATCTACAGTAAGTCCTGATGTGGAACGCTCGACAGTCTGCTTCAACTTTTGGATGTCGTCCTTGGTCTCCGTGCTAATGATTACACCTCCGTTTCTTATTTTCCGAAGTCCTCGAACCTTCAGCTTCATTTCTTCAGGGCATACAATTTTTTGTATAAGATTTTTGGTCTCTTCACTGGTCTTGGTATTGTCGCTAGGATAAATAGCGACTGAGCTAGTTGCTTGAGGCCGAATAAGGCTTTTTGTCCCCTTCACCATGTCTGCAAAAGAAGTGCTTTCCTGTTTTTGCTTGGTCAGAGTTTCTTCTAATTTATGCTTGATATCAGTCAAACTAATGGCGAGGTCTTCATTTTCCTTTAAACTTTGCAGGGTGGCGTAGTTTTGGAGGGCTTTATGTTTCAGTGACTGATATTGCACTGCCATTTGGGAGACTCCGTGTCCGACTTTACGACATAGGCTACTAATTCTAAGCTTTTGTTCGGAATTCATTTTTCCTTCCGAAGCTATGGTCGACACCTCACTTAGGCACTGCTCAATGCTGGACATCCACGATTGAATTTCAGGAGTAGAAAAAACCTCAACCGTTTCATCCTGTGCTTGACTTCTAGGTGTTGTAGCTGGTGGTGGAGAGCGATGCGGCTGGCCGCCACGATTGAGGGGGCTGCTATCCATATTTGTAAAATAATCACTTACTTTTGACCATATTCGCAATAAAAACTGTATAACACAACAAAAACGTCTATGTCTCTAAAACTAGGTCACAATTAAAAACTGTTAATTTATGCAATTGTTAAGTTGCTTTACTGAGCACGTCTGTATTCGTCGAGTGAATCTACGTGATCACATTGCAGTACATAGTTGCATAATATCTGCCTAAACCTTAAAAGAAACAGTCGTGTTAATTTCTATGCTTTGCCTGTCATTTTAAAATTCATGCAGAGTTATTGGTTCGCCAGACACATCTATATAATACCGAAATAAACTTCCAATACAATATCGCTGGTACAGCTGGCATCCAAAACTGTAAATAATACAGTATTTGTGCAGTACACTTGACTGCATGTTGGTCGCGTGCCCAAAACACTGACAGCATTATTACCTTGGCCCAGAGTATTGTCCTCTATTGCACCTAGTTGTGATATATTGGATTTCTTAAATTTTGGCGTTTGATATTTAGTACTTGTTTAGTATTCTGGAGCTAGAATCAGTTTAATATTTTTTACTGTTTATTTGTTAGTTCTTAATTAGGACGGTAGTAAAGAGAATTTCGAATCACCTGCTGATATTGTACTTGATAAAATGTTAATAACCAGAGTTTAAAAAAAAACTGAATTTGTGATATCGTGCCTTAGAATATACCTAATTCAGACGAATCAAAACTAAAAATAAAAGTAGGCATTTCTATTGTTATCTTTACTTTCCGTTTATAAGTTCGACTAGTAACAATACAGATCATATTTTTTAAATAATCTTGAGACTTGGCACTGAATAGCTGAATAATACTAACTGGCTACCCATCTAAATTGCTTTCCATTTTCCTTTTGATATACTTGCTAAAGCTATCTTAAAAATCCCAGATATTATCGGCAAAGGATATGAAGTGCACTTGAATTAATTTCGAGACGCTAAGGAAAATCTTATAAAGTAGACCTCTTTCAATAAGCATCTTTGAAAGTAGATTGCAAAATGTAGGACGAGGAAATAGCTCCATCAATATTTAATGAAGAATTTAAGAAAGTTTTTTCTCAACAAAATTTTAATGAAATAAGGAAGAAATGCCACTTCTACTTTACAATGAACTTATTCAGTAGAAACACTCAAAACATAATGGCAAGCAATAATTCTATAATGAAAGGGCATAAAAAAAATATAAGAAAAGAGTAGTTTTATTAAATAAACGACAAATCTAATAAAACCACGAAACAAAACAACATTAATAGAACTGCAGTTTCAGTCTGTCGCAAACAAACAGAGAATGAATGCATAATTTATTCTTCTCAATTCAGAACATAAGCTAGTAGTATCATTTATTTTTTCTGGAAGAATCACAGCGATCAAATTTAGCATTTACACTGCTATCCACTTTTTGATCACTGATTATATTATTATTATAATCATCATTGGCAGCCTTGTTCCACCACACTGATAACCATAGGCCCCCACTATTTTGATGTGCTTTCCTGATTTGTGCAAGTCTCATGCAGATCTTACCCTCGGCCTTTATTAGATCGTACAGTTATCCTCATCATTACTTTATCATCTTAAGATTATTGATCAGTATAATCCCGCTCTAATAACCTTTTATTCAAATTTATTCTGCGTCCTTGCTTTTTTTCTATTAGCCGTTATCAAGATTATGTTTAATCAAAACCAATCTTTTTTTCTAGATTCGCAACATCGATAGCAGGCATCTCAGCACTTACGTCAGAATTCTGCCACACCACAGTGCGAGATCGTGTGATGTTATGCCAATCTTCATACTCTGCTCTTTCACAGATTTTATCCCCAGCAATGGCATGGGGTATACTGATACAAGATTGGAGCGCTAGCTTCTTCGAGGGGCGTTTTGGTGAGTAAGGTGGTGAAGAGGAATGATTTGTTTGCAAGTTTGTTTCTAATGGATAAACTCAAAAACTTCTTACCGATTTTGAAAATTCTTTCACCAGTAGAAAGCTACATTATTTCTGAGTAACATAGGCTAGTTATTTATACTTTTATGGGAACGGTTTGTTTTGACCTGTATCATCAGAATAGCCTATTGTACCATTTTTGGTGACTACTAAAGGACCCGATAAAAATGAAATTATTCCGGAGTTAATTAATTAATTTATAATAATAAATATACAATTTATTTACCTATTTTAATAATTATTAAATTATTTATTTATATATGTTTAATAATGGCCATTTGTTTTCCACCCACTGTTGACCTTACTGGATTAAATTGACCTATTTCTATGTAGGATGTTTATTTATTTATAATTATTGAGTGGGTATGCTTTATCTTCTCCTTACAAATAGACTGACACACATAAAAGTTTGTAGCTTCAATTAAATTTTTCTTCTATTTCAGTACTTAACATTTGGAATATCTACCTTCTCATAATGTCTCTCTGGTCTTTGACCACTTTTCTACTGTACTTATTATTACCAGAAAGTCCTAAATTCCTGGTGACACAGAAAAGATACGTTGAAGCAAGAAATATTTTGGTCCAAATATATACCGAAAACAGTGGAAAACCTGCTGACACATTTCCGGTGAGAATATTGCATTTTAATCAGAATTTTTGATGTTGTGGACTGATCTGGGATTACCAGGTTCCGATTCAAAAGGTTCCGATATCTTATTCAGAAAGTGAGTTCGACTGGTCACAAATTTTGGTAAAAAGCTGTTTTGAATGTGTTTTTATTATTAAAGTGAACAAACATTTTTCACTATACAATCTAAGTTCGTGTTAAAAATTGATTGAAATTTATTTGTTTTAAGATGTAACTTTTTAAGACTTAAGTATAATAAAAAAGAAACCTAGTCCTATAAAATATATTCTATTTCTTGGCCTCATTATAAGTACCTGGGCGACCGAGCTCTACTCGGATGAAAATAGAGAAAACGACGTTTTCTATAAATGATACCTAGCTAGATCGATTTATCGCCCCCGACAACCCTTGCATACTAAATTTCATGAAAATCGTTGGAGCCTTTTTCGAGATTCAGATTATATATATACATATATACAAGAAATGCTCGTATTAAAGGTATAATAGATGTTATTTGTCATTGAAGCAATATTTTTTTCATCCATTTCTAATTCTAATTACATTAATAATGGAAATAATCCTATTGTTTTTCTAGTATCCACACATATTTGAAAAGGAAATCAAGGAGGTAGACTCTCAAAAGGCTGCCGAAGGTGATACTAAAGTGAAGTTTCAAGACAAAATCATGTCTGGACTCAGAAACATGAAACCATTACTAGGTAGACCATTACTTGGCTACATAGTATTAATCGGATTAACCCAATTCATTACCTTGGGAATGTATGTATATATTATTTTTTAAATTATTTTTTAAATTTATTTTTATTTAAATTCGATGTTTAATTTTAGATTGTGAGCCTGCCACAAAGAAGAGATTTCTGATTGTAAAGGTAGGGACACAAAATGGTATGCCAAATCATATTGTTTTAAATTCATGGGATTATGAAACCCTTTCTTTTAGGGAGACCCAGGGGTAAAAGGAAGGATAGATGGATGGATGGGAAATTGGACAGAGAATTTACAATAACAATGCAATGTTGTTGAAATGGAATTAAGTGGACTAAATATTTGGTTATTGCTGAATGCAGTTAGAAAATCCAAACGTTATTTCAGTTATAGCACCGCTTTTTTTTAAATATATTTTATAGTTTCACTGAAACGTCGATTCAAAGAATGTTTAACGTAAAAGAAGGTATTAATCCTGTTTTTACCTGGCTTTCTTTTTTATTCTCATTCCCAGTTTTTCGCCAGACTTAAAGGGCTATTTCGCCTGATTCCACCCATTTGACGTGGTTCGTGTATTTATTTTGTCTATGCCTTCGTCAAAGCATTTAAGGCTCTGAAAATTCCACTCATTACCTACCTACTGAAATAAATAAACAAAACGTTGGGGGCAGTCATAGTTTTTATTAATTAATACTTAAATTAATTTGTACAAAACATTCGAAACAAAATTGCTATAAAAAAACTAACTTTACGACTCAAAACACAAGGTACAAAATTCCCTGAACCCAATTGTAGCGACAAATTCCATACGAAATTACTAGCTAGATAAAACTGAACAGATAAAAGAATTTCAGTTCTTTTTTTCAGACACAACGTTATCAGGCTGTGGTTTCCACAATTATCTACAATTGTAGAACATTACAATTTCAATGGGAATGAAAATCTATGTGACCTATTAGATTCCTATACGGGGAGTTTGAAAGTCAATAGTACCTCTAATGCGACATCAGACGTTTGTGTTCCGGTAAGTCGAATTTAACTCATAATTTAAAAAGGTAAGTATTAGATTTCTTGTGATTTGCACAGAAAAGGGACGTGTGGCACTTTAGGTAGGAGGATAAGGGACCTTGTTGATAGTGGGCGATATTTGCACAGAAAAGAGAAGTGTGGCACTTATGGAAGGAGGATAAGGGACCTTGTCGATAGTGTGCAATATTTGCATAGAAAAGGGAAGAGTGGCACTTAAGGAAGCAGGGTAAGGGACTTTGTTGATAGTGGGCGATATTTGCACAGAAAAGAGAAGTGTGGCGCTTATGGAAGGAGGATAAGGGACCTTGTCGATAGTGGCCGATATTTGCACAGAAAAGAGAAGTGTGGCACTTAAGGAAGGAGGATAAGGGACCTTGTCGATAGAGGCCGATATTTGCACAGAAAAGGGAAGTGTGGCACTTAAGCAAGCAGGGTAACGGACTTTGTCGATAGTGGGCGATATTTGCACAGAAAAGAGAAGTGTGGCACTTATGGAAGGAGGATAAGGGACCTTGCTGATAGTGGGCGATATTTGCACAGAAAGCCTCTGGGAACCCCACAGGCCTGACTGGGCTATTTCAGACTTACATTAACTATGATATATATTGAATGGTGGCCGCGAACCGGAAGACGATACGTTGGAAGGCCTCCCACTAGGTGGACTAATGACCTGGTTAAGATTGCGGGAAGGCGCTGGATGCGCGACGCACGGGATCGGTCAATGTGGCGACGCCTGGGGAGGCCTATGTCCAGCAGTGGACGTCTTTCGGCTGAAATTATGAATGATGATGATGATTAACTATAGAAGACCAGGTTTTCTCACAATGTTTTCCTTCACCGTTTCCTTTGATGTCCAAGATAAACTTAGAAAGTACATATGAATTTGAAAAAGTCACATTGGTACTTGATCGGATTTGAACCCACGACCTCAAGCACGAGAGGAGAGGTCTTAGCCACTGGGCCACTACGGCATCGTGATATTAATTGAATCGCGTTGAATCATCAGGAATGTCGCTAATACTCAGCAGTGATTACTCAACAGATTAGATTTTTTTATGAAAATTGTTTAAAAAATCTGGGTACTCGTTTAAACACAGCAATGTAGCGCTATCCATAGTATGTTGTGAAAAAACAAAATTACTTTGGTATTTATGTCAGTTCGTATTTTTATTTCATTACGGACAGAGATGGTGGATTTTGATATAGATATGATTTATAAAACCAATCCAAAAAAGAAATGATTAAAACCAACACTTATAAGTCAAACAACTTCCCCAACTAACGGAAAGAAGTAAAAAAAACAGGTTTCCATACCTTCGGAAACAGCTTGAAACTAACTAAGTAACTTATCTCCAGCGAATATGAAGACAGTGATATATGATTGTAGAAACTTGGGCCTGCAGTTTCACCCACTTTGAAATCGATGATGTTCGCCCCTTGAGCCCCAAATTGAGTTCCGGGGAAAAATATCCTACTTAGTCCCGTGCCATGATTTATCTTCGTATAATGTTTCACTGGATTCGGCCGAGGCGTTCTCATGAAATTGGGTAACAAACAAACTGTTTTAGATTTGTTATGGAAAGGAGAGGGCTGTGTGGTTCTCAATTTCAAAAACCGCCTCGTAACTTAGAGGGCTTTTGAAACGGGAGTGCGAAAATTATAGTGTAACTTATCTGCCTCTTACAAACGGTTCACAAAGTTGTGTGGAAGGTACGGCAATAATTATGTTCACAATACAATACATTAATGTTTGTTTACGATACCAAAGTATCACATATCAACACAATGTGTGTGCCAATTGCCTACTACATAAATTTGGAGTGATCGATTCGCCGATAATTTAACTTCGTGCATTTCGTGCACCGCCACAGAAAAAAAAATTAAAGGTGTCATTCGCACTTTTCGGGCGAGTTAAATTCCTGCGCATTGTCAAATAACCCAAATATTTGTGGACGCGAGAACAGCGACCTTTCTAAGATTTATTTATTTATTTTTATGGTATTTGTATTGCATACAGATAGTTGTTCCTGAATGTGGTGTCTGGTTGTTTGTGAATTGTCTATGTTTGTAAATGCACCCATGATACAGAAGAAATTCCTACTGTGGGGCAACGTTAAAAAGAAATTACAATGTAATGGTACGATACGCTTAGATGACACAACGACCTTCTATACTTAATGAACTTACAAGCTAATAAACTCTTCTTTTTCTTACAGCACGTAAGTGGAGCAGAAACATACATCAACAGCATAATCATAGGGCTCCTATGCTTACTACCCTACTTCATAAGCGGAGTTGTCGTCAACAAAGTGGGGAAGAAGGTCCTGCTGTTCATCGGAGGTCTTATGACTACAGCTTCTATGCTTGGACTGAGGTGGTCGAATTCTAAGACCATGATGGTGGCATTCTTCTCTGCGAATGTAGCAGTCACGCAGACGATGAAGAGTTTGGTACAGGTCGTACTGATTGATGTCATTCCGACTGCTATGAGGTAAGAAAGTGTCCTTGTGGAAGATCTATAATGAATCTATTTATGTAAAAGCCGTGGTTGTTCCTTTTCGAGCAAGTTCTCAAATAATAATTAACATGATTGGTATTTCTAATAATAAAATAAAAACTGTGTGGCAAGTAATTAATAGAGAAACTGCAAAGACACAACAACGCGATCAGAATGAGTTGTCTTTGAAAATAACTAATGAAACCATTTCTGATAAGCATGAAGTTGCTGAGACATTAGAAAATTTATTTAACAACATTCCGTTAGAAGTTACGAAGTCCCTTCCCTCTTCATCTAAATTATTTGAAGCTCTTCTTAAAGAAAACTTTACTAAAGACATACCAACCTTTAAATTTAAACCAATATGTCTTGATACAATTAAAAACGCGTTCAAAAGTCTGAATATAAAAAATACTGAAGACTTATGGGGGATATCTATAATCTGGGGGATATATATAATAGAATACTGGCGCGCGACCGTTGAACAGACAATACGTAATTATTTTGCTCCGTTATTTTTTAAACATATAAGTCGGAAAAAGTTAGTGTTCATACTAGTGAGTTATACCATTGTGAAGCTGTGACAAAGGACTATGCAACATTGCTTATAACATTCCTAAAATTACCGGCGTTCGTGAGTAATTAGCAAATAAATCCTTAAATTTTTCTAAATAACAATCAATCCCTGACCTACGCCAACTCGCGGCCGACTCGCTGTACGCACACATACACAGGATACGCACGTGCGGGCTGCAAGTGCGCACATTTCTCAGAATTTTGGGAATCATACCTATTTCTTCATGGTAATATTTGCGTGTAAATATAATAAACATCACGCTTGCTTCTGGGATGCGGTGAACAGTGTATTGTAGTGAATATAGTTGGTGTTCTCTACAAGTTTCATAGTGACCCGAATTTTTATTCAAATTGAAAAACAACAAGACATAACGTTACCAAAGTTCAGTGTAGTGAACATTCAATAACTAGTGAGTTGGTGTAAACAACCTCACCGGTCAGCGCAAGTAAAAACCGCTTTTATTATTATCACCGATAGACACCTTTTGCCTGCCATTTGCTACAAGCGCTTTTGATCACTTCTGTTATTTATTTCGCTGGGACATAATGTCTTCAAAAAATTGCGCTGGTTGCATGGATGTTATTGATAACAGAGAATGCTTGCAATGCTGTACTTGCCAACTCTGGTATGATGTACTGTGTGCAAATGTTTCCGAAAAACGCTTTAAAGTTATGAGTCAAAAGCTTAAGAAATCTTGGATATGTACTGCATGTCGTAATAACCAACCCAAGGGTGACAACTCTAACAAATCTGCCTGTGCTGTTTCGCTAGAGAGTTCTTCCAATGACTACTCACAATCTCAATGCTCGTCATCACCGACCACTGCCAATGTTACCCATCGCAATAAGACGTCACGAGCCCATTCGCCCAGCAATGACACGATGCAGTTCTCTAGAGAAACCTTAAGACAAATAATAAAGCAAGAAATACAGAGCGCGCTTAAAGATGTGGTCTCAGAGCAGTTTCGACAAATAAATGAACTCGTAGCTGACTTCAAATCTTCCCTGTCCTTTTTCAATGAGAAATACGAGGAGATGCGGGTATTATTAGAGGAAAAAGTCGAAAAGATAACCTCCCTTGAAAAAGACAACAGTGTCCTACAGGATTCTCTTCAACAACTAAGCAAGCGAGTTAACTTACTCGAACAGAACTCGCGATCTTCTAACGTTGAGGTGCAATGTGTACCAGAGAGTAACTCGGAAAATCTAGTTACAACTGTACTCCAGCTAGCCAAAGTTATTAGTTGCGACATCACCGAGTCCGATATTCAACACTGCACGAGAATAGCTAAGAAGGACCCCCTCAGTGCTAGACCTCGATCTGTCCTTGTTAAGCTCAGCAGCCCTCGCCAGCGTGATAACTTTCTTGCTTCTGCTATTAAGTTCAACAGAAGTAATAACAAAGATAAACTGAATACAAGTCATCTGGGGATTGCTGCAGATAAGCCTCAACCCATATATGTGTCTGAACACTTGTCCGCCGAGAACAAGGCTATACACGCGGCGACTCGCATTCGTGGCAAAGAACTAGGATACAAGTTTGTATGGATTCACAACGGTAAAATCTTTTTTAGGAAGGATCACCATCACAAAATATTGTCATCAACAGCTTAGATAAGTTGAAATCTCTATCCTAATTTTAGTAGTTTGTACATATTTAGCTTAGTCTTAGCAAGTTCCTATTCTATTACTAGTCACATTCAATTCTCCACTTCACATTTACTACCAAAATGTCAGAGGTTTGAAAACAAAAACAATAGATTTATATCATAATATCTCCATACATAATTACGACATTGTAGTACTCACTGAGACGTGGCTTCACGGTGGCGTCCATGATTCCGAGTTATTTGATGACAGATACGATGTTTACCGTCGTGACCGCGAGTCCAGTAGTTATAAAACTCGTAAAGATGGTGGCGGTGTCTTAATAGCCATTTTGAAAACTTTAAAATCATGTCGAGCATCTGCTCTTGAAAGCGAAATCGAGGATTTATGGGTTAGTATTGATGTAGAATCCTCGCAAAATAATAAAAAGAAATTGTACATTTGTGGAGTCTATCTTCCACCTCCCCTACATCGTGATACATTATTGCATTATACCTCCAATGCCCAGAAAGTTTTAGATAAAAATGTAGACACACTAATTTTAGGCGATTTTAATCTTAGTAATATCTCCTGGGTTTTAAAAGATAAATTATTATTTCCTGATTGTAAAAACTCTGAAATCAACGCTTTATTGATAGAATTTATGACTTACAATGCTTTGAATCAATTCAACCCTATTATCAACAGTAAATCAAAAATTTTAGACCTTATACTTAGTAACATATGTTTAGAGAAAATCATACGGTGCAATTTCGCGCTGTCCAAGGAGGATCCGCTACACCCGCCCATAGACTTCTTTTTGCCAACTTTAGCAGACTGTCACCTAGAACCCAAGAATATATCGAAACCTAACTTTTTTAAGGCTGACTATGAAAAGGTTCAAAGTCGTTTAATGTCTATTAAATGGGACCAAGAATTTGACCAAAGTCTTAGTGTCGATGAAATAGTTAATGTGTTCTATAGAATCTTAAGAAATACAATCTCTGAGACGGTTCCAATTAAACAAATGACGAATAAGAATTACTCAATATGGTACCCGCGAGACCTCATACGGCTTCTAAAAGAAAAGTACAAATATCATGTTCGTTTCAAAAAATATAAAAACCCACTAGATTTGTTAGCATTTGAAAGATTAAGGGATGACTGTAATACACTTAGAGCAACCTCTTACAAAAAGTATATTTCTAGCCTAGAAGATGGAATATCTAAGAACCCAAAATTATTCTGGTCCTTTATTAAAAATAAAAGAAAAGGTAGTAGCACATACCCTGCTCAAATGTTCTTTGAAAACAAAGAAGCTAATAATGGTGAAGACATTTGCAATTTGTTTGGTGAAAATTTTGCTCAAGCTTTCAGCTGTCCGACAGCAGTTCCAGCTCAGTCTATGCCAAATACTAATCCTAACGTATCCTCCACTGCATTATGTACATTATCTATTGATTCTAGAGAAATCTATAGAGGCTTAAAAGGATTAGATGAAGCTAAGGGTGCTGGCAGTGATGGTATCCCGCCAGTCTTTATCAAACGCTGTGCTAAGGCCTTAGTCGAACCTCTACACAGAATATTTAGTAGATCCTTACAAGAAGGCGTCTTTCCACATAAATGGAAGGAAGCTATAGTCGTACCTATTTTCAAGTCTGGAGAAAAACACTTTGTTGCCAACTATAGGCCTATCTCAATTCTCGTAACTTTTGGCAAGGTATTTGAAAAAATAATTAGCAAACATCTCATGTGGTATCTCAAATCACAAATTACTGAATACCAACACGGCTTTATTAAATCCAGATCTACCACCACTAACCTTCTGTGCTTCACTTCTGCTTTATCTGATTGTCTCGATAAACGTATCCCAGTAGACACAATTTACACAGATTTTAGTAAGGCGTTCGACAAAGTTGACCATACACTCCTTGTTAAAAAACTGGGTCAACTTGGCATAGACGGTACATTGATTAACTGGTTTGAATCATATTTATATAACAGGCATTCGAGGGTAGTAGCAAACGGTCATTTCTCCAAAAAATATAGAGCCACGTCGGGCATTCCGCAGGGATCACATTTGGGACCTATTCTGTTCAATATTTTTATAAACGACATAACACTATGCTTCAAATATTCACAATTTTATTTATTTGCGGATGACCTTAAAATCTTGAAACCCATTCAGAGTATTCAGGACGCTCATAAGCTACAAGAAGATATCAACCGACTAACGCTCTGGTGTAAAGAAAATAATATGTTATTAAATATTAGCAAATGTAATTATATCCAATTCACGCGAAATAAACATCCACAATCTAACAAATATTTTATTGAAGGAGTCCAATTAAAGAAACTATGTGTTGTCCGTGATCTAGGAATTCAGCTCGACAGCGCACTTAAATTTGATGTCCATATCTTAAACATTGTGTCAAAGGGTTTCAAAATACTAGGGTTTGTTATCCGGAATTGCAAAGAATTTAAGCGATCCTCAACAAAAATTAAGCTATTTAACACCCTTGTTCGCCCGATATTGGAATACAGTTCAGTCATTTGGAACCCACATTACGAGGTCTATATTAAACGCTTAGAGAGTGTTCAAAGACGTTTTCTTTATCATCTCAGTTATGGTGATTATTTAGCAAAGCAGATAACGAGTTACAAAGAAAGGATGAAACATTACCAGATTAAAACATTGTCTAGACGAAGGGAAATGATAGATTTAATATTCTTACACAAAATTATTAACGGGTCCATTGACTGTATCGAAATCCTGAACTCCATAAATATAAACATACCCAACCGCATCCCAAGAAAAAAAGTTTTCAATCTATTAGAAATACCTTACTCAAAAACCAATCTCGGTCACTATGCCGCTTTAAACAGACTCTGTAGGCATTACAATACTTTGTCGAAAACCTGTGACATTGACATTTGTGAGCCATTGCCTAAATTTAAAAAGTCATTAGTTGAGGTTCTGTGAGTTTTTATTTTTAAGTTATTATATAGTTTTATGTTTCATATTTAATTTTATAGTTTATTTTAAAAGTACTTTGCCCTCTGTAAGTAAATTTTGCTTCAGTTCAGTTTACCATTATGTTTTTATTTTAATATTATTTAACCTATAAAGTGTTTGTAAAAAGTATATATAATTTTTTCTACTTTTGAAGATTTTTTTGCCGTCTGGTTTGCCATAATGTTGGTAAAGCCCAGGTTAATTATATATAAGAAGAGCTTTTTTATTTTCATAAGTATGTCATGTTTTGATTTGTTTTTTCTTTTTATATGTTTTAAAATTTACAATAAGAGTTTATATTTTAGTTTATATTTAGTCGATAATCCAAAATGCATGCTGTGGCCTCCTATAATTGAGGGAGTGCACTTGTCATTACATCATATTGATGATTTTTTGTATTTTTTGTGTACATCTTTCGTTGGAGGTCCTGAATAAATAAATAAATAAATAAATATCCGTTAGGGTTCTTGTAGATATTATTGACTCAATTGCTCCTATCCTAACAGGCATATTCAATCAATGTTTGGACAGCGGCACGTTTCCTGACTTAATGAAGCACAGTAAAGTAGTATCAATTTTCAAATCAGGCTGGAAGAGTGATCCCTCTAATTATAGACCTATATCCGTGCTTCCAGCATTGAGTAAAATCTATGAAAAAATCATGCTGGACCAGATGTTGTCTCACTTCAATTCGAATGGGATCCTGCATAGTCAGCAGTTTGGTTTCACAAAAGGTAGGTCGGCAACGGATGCGGGAGTAAAACTCATCAGCCACATCTTGGTATCTTGGGAGAAGTCCCAGGATGCCTCTGGCATTTTCTGTGATCTCTCAAAAGCGTTCGACTGCGGCGACCACAACACACTTATCTGTAAATTACACCACTACGGAATTCGAGGACAAGCTGCTGATCTTGTGCTTTCCTATTTATCAAACAGACAGCAAAAAGTAAATGTTAATGGGGCGACGTCCTCCGGGTCTCTAGTCAAGATGGGCGTGCCCCAAGGTTCAATTCTCGGCCCTTTCCTCTTTCTTGTTTACATTAATGATCTCCCTTTTATGATGGCCAAATTATCGGATATAATTCTATTTGCTGATGACACTTCGCTATTTTTTTAAATAGATAGGAAAGATACGGATGTCTTACATATCAACGAAAGTCTAATTGTTCTCTCAAAATGGTTGGCAGATAACAATCTTTTACTGAATGCGAAAAAAACAAAATGTCTTAAGTTCTCTTTACCAAATGTACCACAACGTGACCTAAACTTAAATCTTGACGGCAAAAATCTTGAAGTTATAACGGACACTGTATTCTTAGGGATTACTATCGACTCAAAATTGCAGTGGGGCGCGCACATTAGAACTCTTTCGGGTAGGTTAAGTTCAGCTGCATATGAAGTGAGGAAAATAAGGCAGTTAACCGATGTAGCCACAGCTAGGTTAGTATACTATGCTAATTTCCACAGTATTATGTCTTATGGTATTCTGCTGTGGGGATCAGCAGCAGATGTTGACTCAATTTTCATCTTACAAAAGAGGGCAATCCGCGCGATCTATAAAATGGGTCCTCGCGAGTCCCTCAGAGATAAATTTAAAGAGATCGACAGAGTCAGCTACCACTTTATATTTCGGAAAGTATTTTGTATGTCCGCAAAAATCGAGGGCTTTTCAAAACTAGAAGCGACTTCCATAATTTAAATACACGTAGTAAGCATGAAATTGTAATACCCAAATTCAGATTAACTAAAACTAGCAAGTCTTTTCTTATAAACAGTATACGCTTTTATAACAAGTTGCCAAAGTCAGTTATAGAACTGACCGATTGAAAGTTCAAAAATCACATCAAACGTGTCCTTATTAAAAAAGCATATTATAAAATCAAGGACTACGTATAAGATAAAAAATTTGGCTTTAGCTCCTTCTGCGCATGCGGCTTCCCTGGTAACTCATAAACGGCACAAATATGTGGATGTCTCTAACTATTCTCTATATATTTTTTTTCTTCTTTTAATTAGACTTTTTACAATGTTTCTCAATCATCTTTATAGGCTTTTGCTAATAATAGTTACAGCACTGATAACAACATTTGTGCCACATGTTAAATTTAGTCTTGTTATATTTTTTTTTGCCTTTGTATAGATACTTTAACCGATTATTTTGTGAATGTGTGAACATTGTAGCCTTCTAGATGCTAGTTAACATCTGTTAACTTTTTTATATATTAAATAATCTTTTGTTTTTAGTTTCTTACGACTTATTGTCGGGCCTACGTTGTCCCCCCATATTACTAATGCTGTAACATGGAAATATTGTAAAACCAAACCATTTTTTAAAAGAGTAACCATGGAGTTTCTTGTCGGTTCTTCTCCAAGGAAACGACCAACTCGAACCGTGCACCTTTTGTCGACGTTTTATAAGTGCCCATGTGGGCCTATGTGAAGTTTGATTTTGATTTCGAAAATCCCTCTTTCGAAATCAAAATCAAAACCAAACTTAACTAATTTCGTCTCTTTTGCATTGAAGCATCATTAGTCTCAGGAATCCAAATAAATTACCTGAATTTGGTTGGCATACGTTTGCATGAATTAGAGGTTTTTTTAATATGCTTCATATACAATTTTGCATACTGCGAATACATCTTACTAATAATATAAATGTGAAAGTTTGGCTGGATGAGGTGTGTGTGAATGTATGTTAGTTACTCAATTTCGCTAGAACGGTTGAATGGAACTGGATGAAATTTGAAACAGATATAGATTATTGTCTGGAATAGCACATACTTTTTATCCCGGTATAATGGTCCTTTGGCATGATAAAACACTTTTCACGCGGGCGAAGCCGCCGGCAGAAGGTAGTTTGAGATAAAACTTAATAATATGTTCAAAATACGGAATCAAGTTATCAATCAAGGAACTTTGATAATTATATTTTTACTAACTTAATTTTCTCTTTCCACCAGAGCACTGTCATTATCCCTGGTGATGCTGACTTCTCGTATGGGCACTTTGGTCAGCAACGTCGCCTTCCCCATTCTGCTGGCCATGGGATGTTCCATACCCTTCTACACGATGGCTTCAATGATGTCATGTAAGTTTAGGAGAACTGTTATGATTTTCTTGTGATCGTGTATTTATTTCTCGTCTATATCGTTATTATTTACCACAAATTATAGTCTTATTATAAGCAAAAGTTTATTCAATGTGAATTTGAAATTATCCACGAATTACCAAATAACCCACCAATTTTTTTTTGCTATATGCAAGCTCAGAAGCTAAAAAAAAGTTTTTAATATGCTTAAAGTACGTGTTTTGTTAGGTTAAAATAAAGGCATAATACCAGCACTCCACCAGCTGTCCTTAATAGAATTTAGTTGACAAGCATGCAACATATTTTTAACCAGAAGCTGGACCGTCTAAGTGCTATTTTACATCGTGATCTTACGTCACATTTTGCTTAGCTGGAGTGCCGCATTTTGGTCAGTTGCGACGATGCGGCGTCTGGCACCAATTATGTATAAATCTGGATTGGATCACTATACGTTGTCAGCTAAACTCCTAATTTGCGAGATTGGATGTAGGAAGTATTTATTTAGAATATTTTAAAATATTTTTGTTCAGTATTTTCTAGTATAATATGCCAAGACTGATATATCTTAGCTGGGAATGGTAAAACTGTTTGGGAAAAAAAATCAATAACTATACTACCAGAATACCCAAGGATTCTTATATTTCTGGTAACTCTTGGTAAAATTCTGTGTTCTCGATATTCCTGAAAATGGAAATATATATACATGCACATTGCATGGAATTAACAGATAACAACCACGAGAAAAGATCATTTTCTAAAGGGGTACTCGTTTTATTAATTCATTTTAGAAGGTGATTTATAATTATTCCTGCGTAAAAAATAAGAATTCTATTTACTCCGACAGTTAGATTATCAAAAAATATTCGACGCGTATTTTTTGCTTTATCAAATCAATTAAAATTTTCAAAGATAAAGCTCATCAAAGTTCAGGAGTGAGGGGTTATATCACGTGTGAGTAAAAAATGTAATAAAACGTAACGTCACTCAAAATGCCAACGGACTGTATCGTCGTTATTTTTTGTATAGGCGACAAAAGAAAAACTACCTGTACTATTTTTTTTGTAATCTCACTCAGGACTCTCGGACTAAAACGTAACTTTTAGTCATTTTCCCTAGGCAATTACCTAACTTAATAAGTAATTATATATTATTATTTTATTTGTTTCAGTTGTAGTCGTGTTGACGTTATTCATGCCAAAGAAGCAGCAATAGAAGACGTACTTAATGAACATAATAAACTGAATTGTTCCGGTTAACCTTTGTAGTTTCATTTTATTAATTGCTCCTGTATCATGTGCGCGTTTATAGATACAAATCTCACAAGATCAAACACACCAACGTGTTGCCTGATATACATAACATATACCTTAAAAAACAATACGAGAGAGATCAACTGGTAATGTCAAAAAACAATCCTTAAAAGCTCTGGTCATGACCATTAAAACAATAACTAACAACTTTAACCTTTTGAGCGCCAAGCGGTACCGAATGCGATGTGTCCCCCAGCGCCAAGCTATAAATGTATAACGAATATATAGTAAAAAGTAGTGATGAGTGTAATTGTAGTATCGATAAATGTTACGTACATGTTTTATTTTTTATTAATGTACCAGAAAAATAGAATTAATGACGTATTTCGATAACTCAATAAATAAAATAATGACAAATTTCGATATCTTGTTTAATTAACAATAGTTGTGATAAGAAAAAGCAGGATACACTACAGAAAATGACCAAACAGATACATAACTCAATTCAGCCATAAGAAGTTGGCTACACATCCCTATTTTCTTTTGGCGTCATCTAGTCGTCTTCTTATCAAGACCGTGGCGCCCGTAGCATGTAAAATTTAATTTGTTACAAGGGATGGGTATGTTCTATTTTCGGATTTTTTTTTTGTTTGTTTTTATGCTAAACACACATTAATGTTGTTATTATTATAGATTTTGCTTGGCCACGTTACGCGCTTCGTTTCTGGATACGGCGTATCGCATTCAAAGTAAGAACGCAATTTTTGGTATATTCTGAGATATCATACTAATTTCATATGTAGGTACCTACTTACGCCAATCTAATTAGGTTATTGAACGAAAATATTTTATTTAGTTTTTCATACCGTTAAGTAATTTACACTAACTCAAAATCTTCGTCTGATGTACTCTCGTATTTATCGGATTCAGCTTCCTAGTCCACACCTTGTAGGATTTTTAAGTTTTTCAGGACGTAATTCATTAGCTTCACTCATTATTTTTTATATCGATATCTATCCATAACAGCGCTGCACTATCTCACACTGACCTTGATTCACTTACGTATATGACGTCACAGGTTGTCTTCTATTGATGTCCATGGCGCACGAGGCACCGATATCTATTAGCATTGTAGTGACGGGATCTTTCAATATCGATATCAGTATAAACCAAAGTCCGGCTTTGTGTGTATTAAAAGATTTGAGTAAATATATGTGTAAGGGCTAGCAAAATTACGTACATTCTCCATAAGGATCGCATTTATTTCAAAACTCAACATTTTGATTCGAAATAAAAGTGATTTTTTAAACTTTTGTGTATAACGACACTTTAGAAACTTAATCAAGTAACCACAGCACTAGGCTTCTTCCTATAAAGACTACGGCGCCTGGGACACGGCAAAAAAATTGGCTGGTACTATTTTTCTGTTTTTTATATAAACAAAGACCACTATTGAAATAAAACATTTAGTTTAGGGTTTTAGGCAATAGTAGTAATACGCACAAAGCATTTGTTCATGTATTTTAATGTAATAAACGATAATATTATATATTGTCTTCTAATAAAGACGTAGCGTGGGGGGCACGGAAACGGTTGTCTTCTATAGAAGACCGTGGCGCTCAAAAGGTTAATAAAAAAACAATTGCCACTTCAACTACTAACTATAGATAAAACCCCTAAAGAATCAATAAATAAAACAAATGAATACTTCTCCAATATCGGTAAAAGACTATCTAACAAGATTAGGGGAGATACGGGAGAATGACGATAACATCTAGTCAGCCCCAGTCAACCTCACCTGCACGCTCTGGAAGTTTGTACATACAAACAACCAGGGACGACAGCATTCAGCTGTCGTGGTGCTCCCTGCTAGACAACTAACGAGGCAATGGCGACCGAGCTGTGGCGGTATAACCACTCACCTACTTGGGTTACCAGGCAGAAGAGGTTTCAGCAGCCTTGGGGCCCAAATAGCCTCAAAAACGACTGATGCAGAAGGCAAGGGGAAACCACTGCATTATATTCCCAAGACAGTCACCATGAAAGTAGCATTAAATAGAGAACGATCGCCATGCGAGCCGCTTAGCAACCGGCGCCGTGTTGCGTCCGGGGCGCACGGTGTGAAGTTGGTTACCGGCCATGGAGTAGTAGGAGACCAGGCTCTCCATGGAAATCCAACTACTGGAATCTCCATCAAGCTGCGACAAAGCCAGACGATAGGGACCTGGAATGTACGCGGCCTACTAAGACCTGGCAAACTCACCAGCCTGGAAAGAGAAGTTGAAAGATGCGGCATAAACATCTGTGGACTCAGCGAGACGCACTGGCAAAACAACGGTCATTTCGTAACTGACGACCACGTCGTTTATTTCTCCGGCCACGAAAAAAACAGCCAGAACGGTGTAGCCTTTTTAATTCCCGTCCAGCGGAGGAGTAGTGTGATAGGTTACGAGCCAGTAAGCGACCGTATAATCAGCATAAAGCTGAAAGCGTCGCCAGTGAATCTGAACCTGATACAGATATATGCCCCTACGAGCACTGCCAGTGACGAGGTAATAGAAAGATTTTACTCCGAACTGGAAACCACCATAGCTAAAATCCCCAACAGAGAACTTCTTGTGATTCTGGGTGATTTCAACGCAAAAATTGGAGCAAATGCTCAGCAGCTTGGCAGGTGCGTCGGAAGTTTTGGACTCGGTATTCGGAACGACAGAGGTGACAGGCTCATACAATTTGCGTCCGAAAATGATCTAGTTATTACAAACAGCTTCTACCAACACCACCCTCGAAGGCTATACACTTGGACATCACCCGATGGAAAATACCGCAACCAGATAGACTATATTCTGGTTCGATCGCGGTGGAGGTCATCTGTCACGAATGCCCATACATTACCTGGCGCTGACTGCGGATCAGATCACCAACTTCTGATCTCTAAGTTCAAACACAAATTAACGGCTGCCAGAGCCCTCGAATATCAGAGAAGAAGGCTAGACGTGACAGATATTCCGAAATTCATGTCTCTAGTGGAACACAACTGGGCTAAATGGACGAATACGGATTTTGAGAGCGAACCACCGGAAGAACTTTGGAACAGAGCAAAGTCCCTTATAGAGCTGGCAGTTTCAGGATCTAAAACACCAACTGTGACACACAAACAGCAACACTGGATGACGGATGAAACGTTTGCGCTTGTTGAGGAGCGTCGAAAAATGAAAGCAGCCGGTGCAGGTGTTCAAGCCTGTAATGAAAAGTCTGCCCAGATCCAAAGGAAATGCAGACAGGATCACAACGCCTACCTGCGCCATATATGTGAGGAAATTGAAGCTCATGCAGGTAGATACGAGTCGAGAGACCTGCATCACAAAATCCGGCTTATAACTAAAGCGCTCCCATCTAAAACTTGGGCCATTGAAGACGGTAATGGTCAAGTGGTCAGCGAACTGGAGCAGATATCTGAGGCTTGGAGAAGTTACTGTAGGTCACTATTTGAGGATACGCAATCGGAAGCCTTTACACCTACAGAACCTGAGAGTGATACACTGGAGCCAGATATTCTTGAATCTGAAGTCAGAGCTGCCATTAAGCATTTGAAGAGTGGAAAGGCTACGGGTTCTGATACCATCCCAATTGAGACCATTCGAGCATTGGGGGAACGCGGCGTTCAGATCTTTAACATCATCTGCAATAAGATATGGTTGGCAGGAAAATGGCCGACGGAATGGGCTCACACTGTTTTTATTCCTCTCCACAAAAAGGGTTCGGCCAAAAAGTGCAGTAATTACCGTTTGATTGCATTGATCAGTCATGCAAGCAAAATATTGCTGCACATCCTTAACGAACGGCTGAAGGCACACCTGTCGAAAGAAATCGCGCAAGAACAAGCTGGGTTTGTGAAGGGCAAAGGAACTCGGGAGCAAATTTTCATTGTACGTCAGGTTATCGAGAAGGCACGAGAATTCAACAAGCCGACCTACATATGCTTTGTTGATTTCTCAAAAGCGTTTGACTCCGTGAAATGGCCAACCTTGTGGAAGACGCTACTGGAAATGGGCACACCAAAACATCTTGTGCACCTTCTTCGAGAACTCTACGAAGGAGGAACTGCATCAGTGCGAACAGATAGCCACATTTCGGATAGCTTCCATCCCAGTGCAGGTGTCCGCCAGGGATGTATCGTATCGCCACTTTTGTTTAATATCTACACGGAGCTCATTATGCGAATCACCCTCGAAGACTGGACTGATGGTGTTGCAATTGGCGGCTACAAAATTGCAAACCTTCGCTACGCTGATGACACAACATTGTTTGCGACTAGTGCTGACCTAATGGAGGAACTTCTCCTTAAGATGGAGCGCGTGAGTCTTGCATTTGGATTGAAGATCAACCGGAGTAAGACCAAAATAATGATTGTAGACCGTAGCAACAACAACTCGTCGGCTGTGACACAGATTGCCAACTGTGACGTAGTTCAGTCTTATATATATCTTGGCGCTATGATTGCGAGCAATGGCGGTTGCGTGGATGAGGTGAAGCGGCGAATGGCGATGTCTAGAGGGGCAATGGATAAGTTAAGGAAGATATGGAGGAATCGCAGTATAACGAAAGCCACTAAGATCAGGCTCGTCCGTGCGCTTGTTTTCCCCATATTTCTGTACGCAGCTGAGACATGGACACTACGAGAACTGGAACGGAAAAAGATAGACGCTCTAGAAATGTGGTGTTGGAGAAGAATGCTTGGCATTTCTTGGACAGAATTCCGCACTAACGTCTCCATACTCCAAGAACTCGGCATCAAGCAGCGTCTATCAGCAATAGTACAGTCTCGCATACTGAAATTCTTTGGTGATGTCTCAAGGCGGAATAACGACTCTATTGAGCGCCTGGTGGAGCAGGGCAGAGTGAACGGTAACAGGCCACGCGGGAGGTCACCGATGAGGTGGACCGACCAAATTAAATCTGCGATAGGCGGTCCAGTAAATGAATGCGCTAAACTTTCATCTAACAGAGCCAAATGGAGGGAGATCGTGAGGCGAGTGACAAGAACACCAGCGATCGGACAAAATTCATCGTGACCACGACCGCTCTGTCAAGAGCGAAACGAATAAGAAGAAGAACAAGATTCCCTCACATATTCCTAGTCTTAAGAAAGTCTCCAAGCTACCGTTAAACTCTTTCGTTCTTCTTACCACTGACATCGAAGAAGTTGAAAGAGCTCTCTAACGGTGACTGCTCGCCTGGTTGGGATCAGATTAGTGCAAATTGACTGAAACAAATATCTTTTTCTATAACACCTGTTCTTACTTATTTAATAAATCACTGTTTGTTTCCGGAGTATTTCCTCAGACATTAGAAAGAGCTGTGGTACACCCGATACATAAGGCGGGTGATAGAGACAAGTTCAGAAACTATAGGCCAATTGCAATCTTAACGGCGTTGTCGAAGATATTTGAGCGCATAATTAATAACAGGCAAAATACTTAGAAGAATATAACTTGTTTGGCAGCTGGCCGTTCTACTGACAACGGAGTACTCGATCTTGTTGACTTCTTAGTTAACAAACTAGATAGCAAAAACAAATGCTTGACTATATTTCTTGACCTAGCAAAAGCATTTGACACCGTCTCTGTTCCCCAGCTTGTACAAAAACTTGAAGATCTTGGTATTAGAGGCATTCCACTGGCGTTACTGCCGAATTATTTAAAAATAGAACCCAATTGGTAAAAATTGGAGAACACATTAGTGACGTATTTCGAGTGGATTTTGGGGTTCCAAAAGGCAGTATATTGGGCCCTGCTCTTTTTCTCTGCTACATAAATGGTCTTTGTACTCTCATTATCAAAATTTGTCGCATCTCCGCATATGCAGATGGCACTGCCTTAACCTTCTTCGCAGACTCCTGGCATGAGCTTTTTAATCTCGCACAGGATGGTTTTAACACTGTGTGTCACTGGCTATCATCAAATTCTCTCACTTTAAATGAAGATAAAACCAAATACATTTTATTCTCTATTCATAATGACATATAAGTTGCTAATCTCACTAATTGTCATATCTATTGCTATCTGGGCCAGTGTAACTTTCCTCCAACTCCAAACTGTAGTTGTCCTAATATTAATCCTTCTAAATGTCTAAAATATCTCGGCATCCAAATTGATGCCAATTTAACCTTTGAAAGCCACATTAATGTTTTATCCAAAATAATAAGAAAGCTCACATATATTTTAAGGAAATCCGTGGTGTAGCAGAGAAACAAACGATGAGGATGGTATACGAGGCTCTGGTTCAATCAATCATTGGATACTGCATCAAGACATGGGGTGGTGCATGCAAATCTATCCTGATAATTGTTCAAAGAGCCCAAAGAATGATTCTAAAAGTTAGCTTATCCAAACCACGTCTTTTCTCCACCACTACACTTTATGAGGAAGTGCAAGTGCTAACGGTACGCCAGCTTTACGTACTGCTTACTACAATGCTCCAACGTTCCAAATTACCCAAAGAAAGGAGGAAACGCATAGCCCTCTCCAGAAGAAACTACACAATATGTAGGACGACTGCGGTAAATACATCCTTCGAGCAAAGATTCTTTCCGTTCCGTGGAGGTCATCATCATCATCATCATCATCATTTCAGCCAAAAGACGTCCACTGCTGGACATAGGCCTCCCCCAGGCGTGGAGGTGAATTGTTTAATAAATTGAATTAAATTATTAAGATAGCAACTGCAAGGGAAACTGTTCAGGTGATATAGGTACACATATTTGCAAAAAGGTTTTGTGATTAAATGGACGGATTAAATGGAGGAGGAATAGAAGGAGAAAGAAGTCTTTTATTGGATTCGTAATAATATTCCTGGATGTTTAGATTCAGATTCAGATATATTTATTTGGGTTTACTAATGATAAGCATAAAATGTATTTGCATAATTTACATTGGCATAACGATATTCAGCATAATGATCTTTACGCATAATATTATTAGCCATAAATGTTTTTTTTTTTTTTTTTTTTTTTCTTTATTTGAAAAAAGGCTTTAATCGCGAAGCGATTATGCCAGCCATAAATGTTTTGCCATAATGTATATTGCCATAAATACTGTTGGGATAATAATAATGATGCATAATTTTATAAAGCATAATGTTATAAACGCATAATGTTATAAACGCATAATGATATTTACACATAATGTTCTTTGTTATAAAACAAATATATTCGCGGCTCAATGGTGGCCCAAGGGCCACCCCGCCGCACCTTAACCTAATTCAATTTAGTCTTTAAATCAAATATATTTAATTAAATATAATAAAAAAGAATATTATTAAAATATACAGAATACATGAACAGAGTATCGAATGCCCTAAATATTGATATTAAAACACTTTGAAGTTGCTTCTGACATTTCTCCGGTGCTGCTGGAAGTGCAACTCCTTTGCCCTTACGTAAATGTAAGCTCACTTCCGCAGCTTCAGCTTGCTGGTCGCCTCCGGTGGGCTTCGGCGACCAGCCTCAGCCGGTACGGCTCGCATGTGTGCCTATGCTTTGTCATAGTGAGCGGGGAGCTGCCTTCCTTTCACCCCTCCGGTTTTTTATATACATTCATTATAGGGGTAGTAGCCAAAAGTCCACGTGCAGTGGGGGTGCCCCAATTCAGTTTTGGAACAGATCCGACCTATTTTAACTTATTTACTATTTAATGAGGTTCATTTGTACTTTTAACGTGAATATAATGCTAATAAAGTGTATTAAGTGCTGAAATTTTGAACTTAGATACAATGACTATCGACATTTTTAATCATTCGGTATTTAAAGCACTCGGCATTTCAATCTTAGACATTTTAAGCTTAACAGCTTAAATTAGCTCAGCTTAACTTTTAGGTTTAACAATTTTCGATATTTCGATACAATCGATATTAAAATTTTCGATGTTTTGAACATTAACATTTTACCCGTAGGTATTTTAATTCTTGACGTTCAAATATGTACCCATAAAATTATTATGACGAATAAATATTATGCCTTAAATATTTATGCAACTCTAAATTATGCCAAAACAAATTGGACAAAATGACAATTATACTAACCTTAACATTAAGCCAAAGTATTATTATGCTACAGTATTATTATGCTATGCTGATAAAAGTTATGCGAAAACGTTACGCCAAATAAAAAATGGAATATTGCATCAAACCTCCAACCCGTACACTCCACAGCAGAACGGCTTGAGTGAACGAATTAATCGCACATTAATTGAAAGACCTTAATGCATGTTATTTAATGCTGATTTACGCAAAGACTTCTGGGCTGAAGCGGTGGCTACTGCTGCATACAGTATAAATCGCTTGCCCACTCGAGCTCTCTCGGACATGGCACCTGAAGAAGCCTGGTCAGGAACTAAACCTGATCTGAGTTACAACGCAAAATATGGATTCAAAATCAAGTGAGTTAACATTTGTAGGATATTCTGAAAGTACTAAGAATTATACATTTATCGAACCTAAAAGTAAAAAAGCAATAATGAGTAGAGATGTGGTATTTTTGGCAGGAAGCATAAATACAAACGTTGTCCCGACTCCTTCACCTGAAATGAAAACAGAAATTATTAATGAAAATAAACATAAAGTTTTAGATAGAAACATAATTATGAATAATAAAGAAATTTAAAAAATACCTTTTAACAAAACAGCAATCTCTGATACCTGAAATTGATTAAATTTATGTTTCTGACTCCTCAATCACAGGGCCAGGATGTTATGAAGATTCTGATGATGATACATACTTACCAGATGAAAGTTTTGAGTCACCTGAGATATTTCATTTACAACTTAGACCACGGCGGCGAATGGAAGTTCATGACACCACTTCGACATCTTACCTTTTTATGAATTCTGAGTTAATGCCAATGTTACTAGATAGTGATCCACAGAGTCTTGACGACAGGTGACAGGCAGAGTAAAGCAGTGTGTTGGCTTTAGAATTATGCAAAAGGAAAATTAAACTACATTGAACCAGTCGATTTATATTGAGAAAATTCAAAATCGTTTCAAAATGAATGATTGTAAGCCTGTTTATACACCATGTGAAGCGAACACCCAGCTAAAGAAAACTGAACATGAAGGAGAAATACTCAGAAACATTCCATATCATGAGGCTGTTGTATGTTTATTGTATTTATCGCAAGGCACAAGACAGACTACATAGTAAATATCTTAAGTGGATATAATAACAAGCCAACTGCTCAACACTGGAGTGCATTGAAGATACAATAGATACTTGAAGGCTACAATAAATTACAAATTAACATTTAAGAGAGATGACATCATCGCTTACCATCAGGCGAGATAGTGGTCAAACGCAAGCCTATAGAATATATATAAAAAAAAATATGATACCGAAATTTTTGTTTATTGCGATGCTGACTGGGCAAGTCAATCTGATGATAGAAAATCGTGCACGGGAAATGTTTTTATATTTCAGGGAGCTACTGTAAGTTGGGGGTCTAAAACAAAAAACAGTGGCCTTATCCAGCACCGAAGCCGAATCTATGTCAATGGTTGCATATGCACAAGAGGCAATGTGGCTAAAACAGTTACAAGAAGAGTTTTGGCCTGAACACAAAAGTAAGCCTTTAATTATGTTTTTGATAACCAAAGCTATATTAGTCTTTCAGGTAATGAAAGTTACCATGCCCGAATTAAAAATTTGTTCCATTTTATCAGAGAAAAGATCAAACAATCAAATCTTTGTAAAATATAGGAAGACAGGAAATGATCACTGATGTTCTAACAAAGGGGCACATCGACCAAAACATGAAGCATTGACAAAGGCGACCAGGCAGGCGGTTTGCGACTAGCAGAGATTTTAGGAATTTGTGAACGCAGCCCATAGATTAGATTAGATTAAGACGGGCTGGTGTCCGCAACTCCACGTCTAAGCGCGTATTTTGCGTACAACGCAGCCCATATTAGTAGTTTATTTTTAATCAGTATACTTTAGATTTAGTAACTGGCTGTATCGAGTCACCTCTCTCTATGGTTGGCCAGAAAATTACTGTACTTGTTTGTTCCTTCTTTGAGATATTAATTATATGACGGGTTTAGTCAATAGTATGGACGTCGAAACAATGCACAAGCACGCGCCCAGGCGGCAAATCAAGAACAACTACGCATTCGCGCGCTTTTCTTAACCACTTGCGTGGTGGGGACAGCAGAATATGGCAGTTGAGTACTGACCGCCTTAAAGCGAAGACGTCTTAGAATCAGTGTCGATCCGTAATATTAGTAAGCAAGATTGTAACTGTTAGTTGTGACTATTTCAATAAACCCAGTGTATCGAATAATTTGTGTGATTTCATTTTCACGATTATGCCCACCGACCTGCCCACACACGATGTCTTAATCTAAAGGAATACATCCTAAAAGAAAAGAGTAAAGAGAAGACAAGATAAAGAAGATTATAAAGAGGAAAGATTTATATCTTTGTATTCTTGTTTGTAACGAATAAACTTAAGAACTACTGAACTGATTTCAAAAATTCTTTCACCGTTGGGAAGCTACACTATTCCCGGGTGACATAGGCTAGTTTTCTCACGGGAACGGGATCTACGCGGGTGAAACCGCGAGGCGTTCACTATGTATACATAATCTGAATCTCGGAAACGGCACCAACGATTTTCATGAAATTTTGTATGCAGGGGGTTCCGGGTGCGATAAATCGATCGAGCTAGGTATCATTTTTTTTAAAGTCGTTTTCTCTATTTTCAACCGAGCAGAGCTCAGTCGCCCAGGTACTAATAATTACGTGGCAAAAACTTTGCCTTTAATTTCTTAACTGTATAGCACCAACTCAGAAATTGCGAAAAAAATGGATTTCCCCATACATTTGTGTTTGCATCATCATATCAGCCATAAGACGTCCACTGCTGGACAAAGGCCTTCCTCAGGCGTCGCCACATTCATAGGTCCCGTGCGTCCCGCATGTAACAGATCCCCGCAACCTTCACCAGGTTATCAGTCCACCTGGTGGGAGGCCTTCCAACACGTCTTCCGTTTTGCGGTGTTCACTCCAGAACTTTTCTGCCCCATCGGCTATCCGTTCTGCGAGCAATGTGCCCTGCCTACTGCCACTTAAGTTTGGCAATTCTTCGGGCTATGTCGGTAACCCTGGTCATCTTGCGTATCTGTATATTTCTGATTCGTTCACGCAAGGATACTCCGAGCATAGCCCTTTCCATTGCCCTTTGGGTGACTGTAAGCTTTATGATCAGGCCCATTGTGAACAACCACGTCTCAGAGCCATAGGTCATATCTGGCATCACACACTTTCGTCTTGAGACACTGTGGTAAGTTGGACCATAGGATACCGCGCAACTGCCCGAATTTGTGTTTTCATAACTCTTCTTATTATTGTTTCACCTCGTGTAGGTGCTACCAGAATAACCATTATCAGCAGGTATTAAAAAAGATTACAGATAACAGGAAGTTGCTTCTTGAGTTTATCTAAAATCTACACAGAGATTGCAGTAGGTACCTACCTTGGCCAATGTAACTTAAGCTCCGAGGTAAGTTCCCTTGAGAGAGATGAAAGCTCAAAGTAGACTGGTAATTAATCATTCATGAAGGACTTTGCAACAAAATCAGGTTCTGTAAAGCAATATTCTCAGTGCTATATAAATACTGAAACGTGTTGCAATAATTATGTAATTAAAGTATTTGTAATCGGAATAATTACTGTTTGGAAAATTAATATAATTAAAAGATTAAATAGTAAAATAAAATGGCTGAGATGAATATGGAAAAGACTGGTGCGTATTGCTTTAATTTAATTATTTTGTTGTCGTTTAATTACTAAAATAATTATTCGCGCTGTAACTGACAAGACTCTCGTATGTTAACGATGATGTTACTTTGACAAATTGATAAAAACACACACGTGCATAAAAATTGTGCTGGATGTGTATCTGTTACGTTATATTTTATGAACTCTCCTAAAAGTAGTTCACGTTCGCTTTCACAGAGGTCGTTACTGTATTGTGCGTATAAACTATATAGTTTTCGAAGTAAAAGGCGGAAACTTGATAATTGTATGAGAATAAAATTTTAAGAAAGCGTCACGTTTAGGCACATTTCGTTACATGGGAGAGAAGAAAGATGTAATTCCTTCCTGCACTCGAACTTAATGTCTCTTATTCTCATTTTTTTTAAGTTTCACTTGTATTACTTATCCGGCGCTGCACGCGTGATTTATATTTAGCGCAAGTTTTTCATTGAATGCATTTATAGATAGGATACAAAATAATAAATATGAAATTAATTCCTGGTTCAATAATTTTGTATAATACATTAGAACTGTGTAGAACAACAATAGAAAATTAAAACTTAAATAATTTTAATAACGCCCGATATAGCTATTAAAAATTTATTCCCTTAACTACCCTACAAACTAAAACGGAAAATATATTACTGGATATAAAGCATTTTAGGGATCAACTTGGTAGACCATCGGTCATCATAATCCCTACTTTGGTCCATATTCACCCTTATTAAATTAAATTAAATTTATTTCAAATTCAGACAATTTTGGAGTCCTTATGTATGGGTGTATAACTTGTACAAAGTTTAGTTCAACATTGCGTTTTATGTGCGCAGCCTTGGCAAGTGAAGGAAAAATTTCATAGAAATTATTTATATATTTTATTTGTAAAATATTAGTTTGAAATTTTTTGACTAACGATTATTAAACTAACTGGTAATTGAGGAATACACAATCAGGTAATGCCTTTCATTTTGACAGTTCTACAACATTCATTATGTTATATTTACAACTACTTTCTGCTGGTGGCTTCACCCGCGTGAGTAGTGTTTTCTTATCCCAAGGGAACATTATACCGGGACTGAAAGCCTATACGCTATTCCAAACTATCACCTATCTATGTGCAAAATTGAGATCTATTCAGCCATTCTGGCGTGATTGTGTAACAATATATATCCATCCATCCAAAGTTTCGCATTTATAATACTAACACCCGCCCGCGTTATATTAATACTTCTATCTTTATAAATTATAGCCGATATAGCTATATTACTTTTAAAAATTCATTAAAATCCGTTCCGTAGTTTTCGCGTGGAAGAGTAACAGACATCCATCCATCCATCCTCACAAACTTTCGAGTTCATAATAGTTGTAGGATTAGTTAGAAGTAAGATATTAGTAGGATTAATAACTAACAAGCAGATAAATTATTCAAACACATGCAGAAATGGATCAAGCATTGCCTGCAAAAGCCATCGAATAGTGATAGAAAGTTTATTACGGCATTAAGAAGCCAGCTGGCTTATTGTTCTAATGATAATAAGTGCTGCTTTGTGTATTTCAAGGCTTTAAATCGCAAAAATATGGGTCGTCAATTCATTATCATCATTAGCCTTTAATTTTTGAAAGTAGTCCCCAGATCAAATTATTAAAACAATTTGTTACGACGATGTGGATGATGGTGAAGCACGCATGCGTACAAGTTACCCATTCAGGGTTCTCTTGACTTAAATACCCAGCGAACTTTCCTGTCATTTTTTTATCTGTTTTTCAGAACCAGTAACTCCTATGCAAGAAATCAACAAGGCTTACGAAGTATGTAAATTCGGGCGGTTTCACGTAAAGTTACTGTTCGTAACATTCTTCGGAATAATAGCCAGTAGTCTGGTTACGAATACTACTTCGTACTTATTACCAATCGCTGAATGCGACCTCAACATGAATCTGAAGCAGAAAGGACTTTTGACTGCGATGCCTTTTTTTGGTAAGTAGTTTAGAGTTATACAGGGTAAGTTTTCCAAGTGGGCGTGGAAGGCTAAATCAGAAATTATGAATCCTTAAGTTTGCCGTATGACAATACTTACACTTATTTGTTTAATACATTTACTACAATATTCAATATATTTCATACTTATTAGGTAATTTGCTTATTAGGTTATTTGCTGACATCCAGTTTTGCAGGTCTCGATTATCAGGCTGTTAACGTAATCGACGAATAATCGCCGGTTAATTCTACTTTCAGTTTCTCAACACCAAGTGTGACAAGCGGTTGACTATTTGTCACATTTGAGAAAAATCTCGACACATCTTACAGCAGTTTTGGGTTTCTGAGAATTGTTTTCAATGTTATTCTCTTGTCAACGAGTCTGATTTATAATTGTTGGATATTGGTCGATTATTTGCAGACTAAAATTTATATTATGATTTTAAATGCTTATATTACGATAAATAAATAATGTCGGCGAAATCTTTGGTATCGGTTCAGTTATAAAAAATATGTTATTTAGATCAATTTATAGTTGGTTACCAAAATTTAAAAAAATGTAGATTATTACAAGCTTTTTAAATTAATTAAATTATAAAAACTTGACACAATTATCAAAAATAGTTCTTTTGTATGTATATAAAAATAAAACAAACTGTTACTGATCTGGGAATCGAAAATTCCTCACGCGCATTAGTGTTGACTGTACCTTGTACTTAGAATTTACCGAGGTACTTACCTCGCTTGACATGGATGGTGTGGTATTCTGCGGTACATATCCACATCTTTTACTCTATTTATGTTTTAAACAAACCACACCTTTTTATATTTTGATATATTATCAACTTATGTGACTCACTTTTATGTATTCTTTGATACTGTTAGCACCTGAAAAGCATACTTTTAGTTAACTCCGATTTTTTTAACATCCACAACTTATTTTATACCGCTAATTTGTAAAATCTTAGAATATTTTATATTCTGAAATTTTCGTCTGAACTGACATCTGTCTGTACAATTTATTTTCTTAAGTCGTAGACAGAATAGAATAGAATAGAATAGAATAGAATAGAATAAAAAGACATAACATGCCATGGACACTTCTTCTTCTCGACCTTCTACAAAGCTGGTTGTACATTATAATCTTCAAATTAAGGGCAGCGGCAGACTGCCCACCTGTAAACCGTTTCTTATTACTTCTATACATTATTACTTATAATTGAGATTTGAATTTGAAATTCATAAGATATGACACAGAACGAGGAAAAATGGGCGTCAGTATTTTAGTTTGGTTCTGGCGGTGAACGCCGAAAGTCTGATTATTTCTAGAATTACCAAGAGTATTTTCTTATCTGCAAACCCTTTTAAGCTGTAATATATCCAGCTTGTGTATGTGAGTTAAATCTCTGAAGTGCACTGATTAAAATATATTGTGTGTGAGAGAGCATTTTTACTGGAACTTTATTCTCATCGGTCATCTCATCGCTCAAAGGGCTCGCTGGTCTATTACTGCCTACTTGCCGTTTTATCAGCCTATTCGTTCTGCTGCCTACTAGAGTAACGGACACGATGGATTTTTTACTTGAAAAAAAAAGTTGTCACCCATTCAAAGACTAACCTTGTTAAGTGTTGCTTAACTTTTGCTGGGTCTCCTATCCAAAAACAAGCAGACCAAAAAAAGTGGTCACCCATCCAAATACTGACCTTGGTAAGTGTTGCTTAGCCTGGCGGGATCCCCTATGTTAAAACAAGCAAACCAAAAAAAAAAGGTTCCTCCCATCCATAAACAAGCGATCCAAAAAAAAGTGGTTACCCATCCATAGACTAAGCTTGGTAAGTTTTGCTTAACCTGTATTGGGTCAACTAACAAAAACAAGCAAACAAAAAAAAATATGGTCACCCATCCAAAAACCGTCCTTGGTAAGGTTTGCTTAACTTGGCAGCTTCACTAACCCAGCCACTCAAGATATATTATCGAGCTATTTATCTACACTCACAACGTAATGCTCCAAATATGAATTTAAAAAATATTGTATAAAAACGTACTTTATATTCGTGGATAGGTAAAATTAAAAAAACGTACTATTATAGTTACTGATTACGTTATAGTATTGAATGAATACCAACTGCAGGAAGTCAGTCGTAAACTGTTTGCTTCAGCGGGCTCCCTGAGACGTCTTCGTAATTTACTTCCCATCGCCACTAAAATTGCGATAGCACAATCTCTTCTTCTCCCTATCCTGGATTATGCTGATGCCAGCTATCTTGATATCACCCAAGACCAATTGGATAAGCTTGAGCGACTTCAAAATCTCTGTATTAGATTTATATTTGGCTTGCGCAAATATGATCACGTTTCTGAATTTCGTACTAAGCTCAAATGGCTTCCTATTCGCCTTCGCCGGAATGCCCACATACTCTCTTTGCAATATAATGTGCTCTTTAATCTTTTTACTCCTTTTTATCTTAAAGAACGTTTTCAGTTCCTCTGTGACACCCATTCTAAGTCCTTGAGATCATCGGAGAATTTAAAATTGAGTGTTCGTATGCATTCCACTTCGTTCTTTGACAAATATTTTACGATTCAAGCAGTTCGATTGTGGAATGTATTACCTATAGAAATAAGACGCGCTCAAACACTGCCAGCGTTTAAGAAAATGGTAAAGGAGCATTACCTTTCACTATAATGTTTAGTCTTTTCCTTTCTCTGTCATATATTCAATATTTATTAGTATATTAGATATGTAGTATAGTATGTATGTATTTTATGTTATTATGTATAAGTAAGTTATATTATTTATCATCTATTGTACACTGACAGCCCTTAATTCTCCTGTCGTTCAGTTCATCCAAAGGTTGTCTGTAAGAGATTGCCCTGTGCGATAAGACCGCCTATTGTACACAGTGCTTGAAAATGTTTGTTCTGTATGTATTTTTTAAAGGTGTATAATAAAGAATATAATAATAATAACGTCTAGCTAACGAAGAGTACTTGCATAGGCACAACCTTGTAGCCAGGATTATCCATCAGCAACTTGCTCTGAAATACACTCTCTCTCTGTGCCCGACCCAGTTCTCAGTTCTCGAGAATGGCAATATCACATTGTACTGGGATCGGTCCATTATCACTGACAGGACTATTATCGCTAATAAGCCTGATATAGTGGTGGTGGACCGAATCGAGAGGCGTGCAATGATTGTTGACATAACTGCCCCGCATGACGGGAACCTCGTGAAAGCCGAGAAAGATAAGCAAATCAAGTATCTTTACTTGGCTCGCGAGGTTGTCGACATGTGGGATGTGGATACAGCGATCATTGTACCGATAGTCGTGTCAGCCCATGGCTTAATAGCCACGAGCCTCGACCAACACCTTAGGAGGCTCTCGTTAGGCGGCTGGGTCAAGGGCCTGATCCAGAAAGCAGTACTGCTGGACACGGCTCGTATTGTTAGGAGGTTCCTCTCTCTGGAGCCCTGACCGCCGCCTGTTCCCGATACCGGTGGGCCTCTATTTTTTATATTTTTAAATGTTTTTCTTATTTGTGTGTATTAAAAATATTTAAAAATGTAAGCAATAAGAAATAAGTTAAATAAAAGTATAATAATAACTAGGGTATCCAACCGAAATAAATTGGTGCCGATTATTCAATGTAACAAGCGATTATGTAATTTTTCGTTGATGTAGTTTTGAGAAACAAACGGTTGACAACTGACGGTTGGATAATTTGTGACAAATTGTCAGCTAATTCGAAATGTAACAAGCGGCTGAGAAACTGGGCCGAGTAAGATAGACTTGGTTATTTATAAGTAGCTTTACGATCTTATTTGAGTGGATTCATTAGCATAGGCTTGGTCGTTGTCTTAATCCCAAGAGTACTTAGTTTCATGCTATTAATCTTAGAGATCTACATAATACTAACTAACTTGATAAAACATCACACTACATATGTGTTTCACATGAAGTGACTTTAGTAGTCTACACTTGCCCGCTATCTAAAGTCTAGACAGCTAATAACTTATCAGAATACCCTTTCCTTTGTGCTCTTCAATATGTATATTTCTTTTCTCTCTGATTTTTTTTTGTGTGTAACATAAATAAATAAATATATAAATAACTAAATAAATACATTAATAAAAATAAATAAATAATAAATAAATAGATGAATAAATAAATAAATCAATGAAAAAATAAATGACTCCAAATTGTCGGCACCGGCCGTTTTACTGGTTGTAAAAACTATTTAGTAAAACGATTCTACCTACCTACCGACCTATTTAGAAAGATTCTAGACGAGTGTCATTCGATGTCAACGATGACGATGGTCGAAATGCCAAAATGTAAAGGGTTGGTCACGTGACATTTTGATAGAGCTTGACAATCACATATACCTAATTACAAAGATAGAGATACGTATTTCTTACTACTAGACTGTGTAGGTACCAAAATTTTTAGTTTAGCTAAAATGAAATCTATCATCTTACACCTAGGTTAGCTATTTCCTTATAAGCGGTAGCTAACCAAAAGCGGTCCTGGCGAGAGGGTTTCCGCTGGTAGTGTGTCCTTGTCTGACCTATTGCTAGCACAACTAATCATTGGATTTGGTAGAAATGGTAGAAAATTTTATATGTTTCTTTTTATGTTATACCAAAACGAACAATTCATAGACTTTGACACTTATTTAAAAATTTCTAGAAAAGTATATTAATATTTCTACAGTTCCTTTATTAAATCAATTCGTTGTATTTTTAAAAATTATCATTAATAATGAGTAAGAGTAGTACTTTTAAATGTTTGGGCCTGGTAATACTAAACGTAGGCGGTAGGTTTGCGGCTTTTTTGGCGGACTTTATTCGAGTGAAATTCAGCGGCTGTTAATATTATTTGCAAATTAATTCCTAGTGGAATACAATTGGTGTAGTTTTATTTCTCAACTGTCTACGCAACTGGAATATATGTGAAATCATAAAGATCCTTTGAGGTCAAAGCACCGTCAGAAGACAGCAGGGTCATCTAACGCCTCTCAGAGAGCTTTTTGTTCCAATCTATATGATGGTCTTGAAGAATGAAACTTGAAGAGACTTGGGATTTGAGGATTAATGTGTCGGGGAGGACTACTCTTCGAACTTCAGATAACCCTATAGTACTCCATCGTAAACTGCTCAATTCCTCTTCGAGTTCGGTGATATTTTCGTCGGTCCGGAGTTTGCGCGTGTTGTACGTTGCCAGTTCCAGTCGTCGGTATTTGTTGGGGTAGCCGGATCTCGTCCGGGATTCTTAGCACCCCTTGCCATACCGTAACCTCGACCGCTACCGTGGTCGAGGGTACAGGCTGCCGGGCAATAGGGGCTATGTTTTATTTGTGCTATTCATGGGGAGTGCTTTGCAGTTGGATTGGCGATCGCAGTATGGTTGTTACAAATGCACAGAGAACGCTGCTGCCCATTCTCTGGTTTTTCCGTTAGTCGTCTCTTACGACACCCACGGGCAAACCTGGGGTGGTGAAATTCTTTACTTCCGACACCATACGGTTAGTGATGTAGATACCAAAATATATAAACACTTTTTTTATTATCTATAAATTATGTAGGTTTAGGTAGCGCAGTTAGGTAGCATCAACATATCGGAATACTTAAACTATCGTTTTTACAATCAATTTGTCCTGTGTTCTGTTTGGTCATGGTAACCTCATTAGAAAGAGACACACTACCAAAGGGAGCCCTCTCGCTCGGACCGGTTTTTGCGCCATAGTGCACAGTCTAGTAGTAAGAGGTATAAGGTCTTTGCCTAATTATAATACACTAGCTTTTGCCAGCGGCTTCGACCGCGTGAATGTCGAAAATTATCTCAAGGGAACGTATTCCCGGTATAAATACTATCCTATGTACTATAATTCCAGACTATAAACTATCTCTGTGTCAAATTTCGATGTCTGTTTCAAATCCGTTCAGTAGTTTTTGCGTGATAGAGTAACACACATACAAACACACTCACAAACTAATAAGCCTTTATAATATTTGCAGGAAGTAGGATTTTTGTCTTGTTTCTAATCGCTATCGAGACGTGTTCATTGATAGAATGTCTCTCGTCTAGAATCTCAGGACTACCGACAATTAGCGTATTTTTCTAGTACCTGCCTATCTCATCGTCATTCACTTGGCTACTTGCAACTGGTTCTGGGTCTTCTTATACCATCCCTACTTCTCTATTAGCCATTATCATAGTAGTTATCTTCCTTCTCATATCATCATAATGCTCATTAAAAAGCATAAAAGTACTGAACAGCAGAATAACAATAATATTTACAGATTTCATAGTACGAAGTTGTTTGCTGAACGATTGCCAATGAGTTTTAATTCAAATACAAAACCTTACTAATGTATATTTCTTTATAGGCATGTTCGTATCAACAGTTATCACTGGTTTCTTAATAGACACATTTGGAAGAATAAATTTCCTGAGGATCGGTTTTGGAGGCATATTCCTATGTACATTATTTTCTGCCTCCAGTCAGACTTACGAGATGTTGGCTGCTGCTAAGCTTTGCGAAGGTGTTCTGTAAGTTATCACTTTATTTTATTAGGATAAGGTTCAAAATACATCATATTTCACCAGGCCTCATTCCGGGATTGTGGTATTCTGCTGTACAGATCCACATCTTTTAGTCTATTTACGTTTTATAATACTATACAAAACAACACCTTTTTATCTTTTGAAATTGTATCAACTCATGTGACTCACTTTTATGTATTATTTGATACTGTTAGCACCTGAAAAGCATACTTTTAATTATCTCTGATTGATATAACATCCAAAACTTATTTTTACTGTTAATTTGTTAAATATTAGAATATTTCAAACTCTGATGTTTTCATCTGACTTAACATCTGTCTATCTAATTTACTTTATTAAGTCATAGACATAATACCATGGACACTTCTTCTTCTAGAACTTCCATAAGCTGGTTGTACACTACAATTTTCATAATAAAAAATAAGGGCAGCGGCAGACTGCTCTGTACACCGTTTTCATTCGTTCTGGTCATGATTACTTATAATGGATATGAATTTCAAATTCTATCTAATTCTATTCTAGCTAATCCCTCAGTCAGTCGTTTTGCGCGGGCGGCATGTCGTACGAAGCCGGCCCTTATTTTTATATTTTTTATTAACGTGGCTTACGTTTAGCTCCCCTGAGTTAAACGTAACGTTACAGGATCTCTAATTCTAGATGATAGATATACTTTCCTATCTCATGTTTGAAAATGTGAGACTGGTCGCTTGGAAGCATCAACGTACCTGGAAACAAAGAAAAATATAATTACAAGTTGCAAAACAACCGACTTTTTGAATGAATATACGAAAGTAAATTATAAATAAAGGAGCTGCAACACCCTCCTTGATTGAATCAGTAAATTAACATAGATAGCTATAACTGTCCACTTACAAAGCAAATGACATTAATCATAATTTTCTAGCTCCCATTTAATCAGCCAAATAGTTAATTTGTTTACCCCAAAAACGAAATTAACAGAATTAACTCGTCCGTACACGTTAATAGCCTCTGCTGAACCCTTAAGTTTTAAGGAGCGTGAAGATAAAATGAGGCTGCGGACTTGTCACCCTAGCACCATAATCATTCCTCTCTCTGACGGATTCAGCAGACCGTCGCGATAAGCAGTCAACTCAGTATTTTTCTTCCATTCCCACTTTGTTTTTAAAACTGGAATGTTTTAAGTGGAAAGTTAATTTAACAAACCGCTAGCCACGTAGCCACACTTTTAAAGAAAATTTCAAATTTAATGATAAGGAATATCACTCCGAAGCAGTGTTTTTCATGCTGGTTGAAAAATTATGAGATTTGTATACTGTTTGAAATTAAAACTTCCATGCACTGGGAATGCAAAATTTTCTTGAACTAGCATTTCGTTACATTTACTAAACTGCTGAGATATACGTGAATTTTCAGCGAGGGTTCGTAGTTCCATTGCTAATTAAAATCAGTAATTGGGCCAGCAGCAATTTGGTTAATTAGCAGCAAATGACTGCATCAAAAGTCTTACTTGGCTGCTGTACTGTATAATTTGATAAATTTTTCCCGCTATCGAAAATGTTATTTCTACTAAATATTTCACGGTTTTTGCTATAGATATACGATTTATTCTTGTCCAATATCTGTACATTATTATAAAATCACTCGCGCACACAGGCACGAGCTCCGGTGCCCTTCCGTGCCCATAATTGTTTACAATGTATTCATTTTAAATACGAGTGACACTTTGGAGGTCCATTTGGACAGCAAAAATTAAAACAATGTACGTAACCTATGCAACCTCAACCATTGCAGTGCATAGTTGCATAATATCTACCTAAACCTTCAAAGAAACATACGTCGTCGTGTTAAGTTCTATGTTATGCCTATAATTTTTTAAGACTTGTGCAGAGTTATTGGTTCACCAGACACATCTATATAATGCCGAACCAAACTTTCAATACAATACTGCTGATACAGCTGGCATAAATAATACAGTATTCGTGCTGTATACTTGAGTGTATGTTGGTCGCGGGCCCAAAAACCTGAGCATTATTACCTTGGCCCAGACTATCGTCCTCTATTGCATCTTGTTGTGATATATTGGATTTCTCTAATTTTGGCGTTTTTTAGTATTATGATGTTTAGATTCTAGAGCTAGAATATGTTTAATAGTTATATATTGTGCTTGATAAATTATTTGTAACCAGAGCTCTCAAAACATAATTGAATTCGTGATATCGTGCCTTTTGATAAGAATATAATTCAGACGAATCAAAACTAAAAATAATAGTAGTCACTGATTAATTGAATAATTTATATTGTAATCTTTACTTTCCGTATATATGTTCGACTAGTATCAATACAGATCATGTTTTTTATTAATAATCTTGAGATAAATAATACTCCTTGGCACTGAATAGCTGAATAATTCTAACTTATTCAGTACCTACTTATATAAATTGGTTTCCATCTTCCTTTTGATATACTTAATACTGCTATCTTAAAAATATTATAGGCAAAGGATATGAAGTGCACTTGAATTAATTTCGAGACTAAGGAAAATCTTATAAAGTAGACCTCTTTCAATAATCTATGAAAGCTGATTGCAAAATGAAGGACGAGGAAATGGCTCCATCAATCTTTAATGAAGAATTTAAGAAAGATTTTTCTGTACACAATTTTAATGCAATAAAAGCAAAAAAGGAAGAAATGGCACTTCTACGTTATAATGAACTTATTTTGTAGAAACACAGAAAACAGTGGCAAGCAATAATTTAATAATGAAAGGGAATAAAACAAAAAATAAATAAAGAAAAGAGTAGTTTTATTAATTAATCGACAAAGCTAATGAGGACACAAAACAAAACAACTCTAACAGAACTGCAGTTTCAGTCTGTTGCAAACAAGCAGAGAATGAATGCATAATTTTTAGGGGTCAGACCTAAAGGGTAAAAACGGTACCCTATTACTGAGACTCCACTGTCCATATTTCTGTCTGTCTTGTCTGTTTGTCTGTCACCAGGCTACATCTCATGAACCGTGATAGCTATACAGTTAATTTTTGCGATAATGGTACGGAACCTTCGTGCGCGAGTCCGACTCGCACTTTACCGATTTTCTTGTCAATTCAGAAAATAAGCTACTAGTATCATTTAATTATTCTGGAACAATCACATTGATCAAAATTAGCATTCACACTGGTATTTACTTTTTGATCACTGATGATTATATTATGATTATAATCATCATTGGCAGCCTTGTTCCACCCCACTGATAAGCTTAGGCCTCCACTATTTTGTGCCATGTTTTCCTGATTAATGCGAGTCTCATCCGGATCTTACACTGGGTCTTTATTAGTTCGTACAGTTATCCTCATCAAAACTTTATCATTATAAGATTGTTTATCAACATAATCCCGCTCTAATAAGCTTTTGTCCGAATTTATTCTTCCTCTTTGCTTTCCCTAATAACCGTTATCAAGATTATGTATTATCAAAACCAAACTTTATTTCTAGATACGCAACATCAATAGCAGGCATGTCAGCATTTACTTCAGAATTCTGCCACACCACAGTGAGAGATCGTGTGATGTTATGCAAATCTTCATACTCTGCTCTTGCACAGATTTTATCCCCAGCCATGGCATGGGGTATACTCATACAAAATTGGAGAGTTAGCTTCTTCGAGGGGCGTTTTGGTGAGTATGGTGGTGTTATCATTTTTTATTACACTATAATATATTATAATATTATAAAGAGGAAAGATTTGTTTGCAAGTTTGTTTGTAATGGATAAACTCAAAAACTGCTGAACCAATTTTGAAAATTCTTTTACCAGTAGAAAGCTACAATATTCCTGAGTAACAAAGGCATCATATTTATACTTTTATGGGAACGGTTTGTTTTGACTGGTATCATCAGAATAGCATATTGTTCCATCGTTGGTGACTATCAAATACCCGATAAAATGAAATTATTCTGGAGTTTATTAATTTAGTTATAATAATAAATATATTAATATTTATTTTAATTATTAATATATGATTTATTTATTTTTAGTAATTGCCATTTATTTTCCACCAATTGTTGATCTTATTGGATTCTGTAAGATACGATGTTTATTTATTTATAATTATTGAGTGGGTATGCTTTATCTTCTCCTTAAAGCTTCAATTTCAATTTATTTTTTTCTTCTTCTTCATCTTTTTCTTTTTCAGTACTTAACATTTGGAATCTCTACCTTCTCACCATGTCTCTCTGGTCTTTGACCACTTTTTTACTGTACTTATTATTACCAGAAAGTCCTAAATTCCTGGTGACTCAGAAAAGATACGTTGAAGCAAGAAATATTTTAATCCAAATATATACCGAAAACAGTGGAAAACTTGCGGACACATTTCCGGTGAGAATATTGAATTATTAATCAGATTTTTTGATGTTGTGGACTGATCTGGGAATACCAGGAAACAGGTTCTTATATCTTATTCAAAAGTGTTCGCGAGTTCGGCTGGTCACAAACGTAGATGAAAAAGCTGTTATGAATGTGTTTTTATTATGAAAGTGAACAGACATTTTTCCCTTCACAATCTGACTCCGCATTAAAAATTGATAATAGAATTGAAATATATTTGTTTTAAGATGTAATTTTTTAAGACTTAAGTATAATACAAAAGATAACTAGTCCTATAAAATAGAGTCTATTTCTTGGCCTCATTATTATGTGATTGGTCACTGAAGCAATTTTTTTCATCCATGTCTAGTTCCACTTATATACATTTACCATGGAAATAATCATATTGTCTTTCTAGTATCCACACATATTTGAAAAGGAAATCAAGGAGGTAGACTCTCAAAAGGCTGCCGAAGGTGAAACTAAAGTGAAGTTTCGAGACAAAATCATGTCTGGACTCAGAAACATGAAACCATTACTAGGTAGACCATTACTTGGCTACATAGTATTAATTGGATTAACTCTATTCATTACCATGGGCATGTATGTTAATTATTATTTTTATTTAAATTCGATGTTTTATTTAAGATTGTGAGCCTGCCATAATGAATAGATTTGTGATTGTATAGGTATGGACACAAAATGGAATGCCAAATCATATTGTTTTAATTTCATGGGATTACGAAACCCTTTCTTTTAGGGGGGCCCAGGGGTAAATGGAAGGATAGATGGATGGATGGGAAATTGGACAGAGAATTTACAATAACAATGCAATGTTGTTGAAATGGAATAAAGTGAACTAAATATTTGGTTATTGCTGAATGCAGTTAGAAAATCCAAACGTTATTTCAGTTATACCACCACTTTATTTTTAAAACATTTTATAGTTTCACTGAAACGTCGATTCAAAGAATGTTTAATGTAAAAGAAGGTATTAACCCCGTTTTTACCTATCCTTCCTTTTTATTCTCACTCCAGTTTTTCGCCAGACTCAAAGGGCTATTTCGCCTGATTCCACCCATTTGACGTGGTTCGCGTATTTTTATTTCGTCTATACCTTCAAACCGTTTAAGGCTCTGAAAATTCCACCCACTACCTACCTACTGCAAGAAAAAAACGAAACGTTGTGGGCAGTCATTGATGTACAGATATTTTATAAATTAATACCTAGATTAATTAGTACAAAACATTCGAAACAAAATTGCTAGAAAAAAGCTAACTTTGCGACTCAAAATACAAGGCACAAAATTCCCTGAACCCAATTGTAGCGACAATTTCCATACGAAATTACTAGCTAGATAAAACAGAACAGATAAAAGAATTTCAGTTATTTTTTTCAGATATAACGTTATCAGGCTGTGGTTCCCACAATTATCTACAATCGTAGAACATTACAATTTTAATGGGAATGAAAATCTATGTGACCTATTGGATTCCTATACGGGGAGTTTGAAAACTTCTAATGCGACATCAGATGTTTGTGTTCCGGTAAGTCGAATTTAACGCATCATTTAAAAAGGTAAGTAGAGGTATATTAGATTTTTGTTATTTGCACAGAAAAGGGACGTGTGGCACTTTAGGTAGGAGATTAAGGGACCTTGTCGGTAGTGGGCGATATTTGCACATAAAAGGGAAGTGTGGTGCTTATGGAAGAAGGATAAGGGACCTTGTCGATAGTGGGCGATATTTGCACATAAAAGGGAAGTGTGGCACTTAAGGTAGGAAGGTTTGGGACCTTGTCGATAGTGGGCGATATTTGCACAGAAAAGGGTAGTGTGGCACTTAAGGAAGGAAGATTACGGACCTTGTCGATAGTGGGCGATATTTGAACAGAAAAGAGAAGTGTGGCACTTGTGGAAGGAGGATAAGGGACCTTGTTAATAGTGGGCGATATTTGAACAGAAAAGAGAAGTGTGGCACTTTTGGCAGGAGGATAAAGGACCTTGTCGATAGTGGGCGATGTTTCACAGAATAGGGAAGTGTGGCACTTAAGGAAGGAGGATAAGGGACCTTGTCTCTGGGAACCCCACAGGCCTATGACTTGGCTTTTTCAGCCTTACATTAACTATGCAAGTCCAGGTTTCCGTAAGATGTTTTTCTTAACCGTTGCCTTTCATGTCCAAGATAAACTTAAATAGTACAGTACAGAAAATGTCACAGACTTAGTTACTTGTTCGGATTTGTACCCACGAGTTCAAGCACGAGAGGTGAGGTCTTAGCCACTAGGCCACCACGGCATCGTTATATTAAGTGATATAAATTGAACTGCATCGAATCATCAGGAATGTCGCTAGTACTCAGCAGTGATTACTCAACAGATTAGAATTGGTAATGAAAATAGCTTCAAAAATCTGGGTACTCATTTAATCAAGAGTGCTTGAAACAGCGTTGTAGCGCTATCTATAATATGTTGTGGAAAAACAAAATTATCTTGGTAGTTATGTCAGTCAGAGTGTGGCTGAGAGCTAGTGGACTTTGATATAGATATGATTTATAAAACCAATCCATAAAAAGAAATTATTAAAACCAACACTCAAACAAACAACTTCCCCAACTATCGGAAAGAAGTAAAAAAACCAGGCTTCCATACCTTCGGAAACAGCTTGAAACTGGGAAACTAAAAAAAATACTAAAAACTAAACTAACTGAGTAACTTATATCCAGCGAATATGAAGACAGTGATTTATTATATGATTGTAGAAACTTGGGCCTGCAGTTTCACCCACTTTGAAATCGATGATGGTCGCCCCTTGAGCTCCAAATTGAGTTCCGGGGAAAAATATCCTACTTAGTCCCGCGCCATGATTTATCTTCGTATAATGTTTCACTGGATTCGGCCGAGGCGTTCTCATGAAATTGGGTAACAAACAAACTGTTTTAGATTTGTTATGGAAGGGAGAAGGCTGTGTGGTTCTCAATTTCAAAAACCGCCTCGTAACTTAGAGGCCTTTTGAAGCGGGAGTGCGAAAATTAGAGTGTAACTTATCTGCCTCTTACAAACGGTTCACAAAGTTGTGTGGTAGGTACTTAACGCAATAATTATGTTCACAATACAATACCATAATGTTTGTTTACAATACCAAAGTATTGTACTTTGTATGCGAAAAACTGAACATGATAGGTAATATAGCTAAAAAAGATCTTGTAAAATAATTGTGTATAAAGCGTGCGATCATGTTCTGTTTAATATTTTCGGTACTTCGAAGTAGATTGTACTTACAATAAACTCTAATACTTCTCAAAAAGGAGGGCGGTTCTATGTTCGACATTATGTTTGTTTTTGTTATTTTTTGTCAGTTGTGGACCGATTTTGAAAATTGTTTTTTTGTTTGAAAAGTATGGTCCGAAATTGGTGCCATTTTAATTTGGTGAAGATCTGATGAAGAACTTCGGAGATATACAACAGAACTCTTCAATGAATAACGGCAAATCTCTCGGGATTGCTGCAATCACATTTCTGTTTATTGTTTATACCATTTCATAACATAACATCACGCCAGTACGCTCTTAAGAGGTACGCAGATCTCTCATTTCACCGGATATGTTCAAGTTTCATGAAATCTTTTTTGGCGTTAAAGTTACCTTACTAACTTGCCTATTTGGTAGGTACAACTAAAAAGTCATAATCATAATAATCATTTATTTCTTTGCAAACATGGGTAGAGTACATAGGTGTTTTTATAATAAAGTTCTCCATATTTTACCGTCACATGGGCATGCAAAGGTTTACAATTCAAAATAATAATAAGTATAACAAAATTAATTCCAATAATTATTTAATTTAAAACATGTCAATAATAAATAATAAAATAAGTCAGTGAGAAGATCACAATAATTATGTCAATCAGAATAACAGTATGTCAATCGGTTAGTGAATAATCATTAAGAAAATCGTCAATCGTGTAATAAGTTTTCGTAATTAAAAGTTCTTTAAGCGCCCTTTTAAATTTTAATGTACTCATATTTTTTATAATATTTGAAAAAAGTAAAAGTAAAAGTGAAAATATTTGAGTGTGAATATATTTATTTTTGTAAGTCGGTGTCCATAGCGCAGAAAATTGGTACCTACGAAAGACACCGACTTACAAAAATAAAGTTATTTTTTACTTTGTAGTTTTTTATTTGGAAGTCGGTAGTATTTTTTTGCAAAAGAGTTTTTTTTTTTGGTTTAGTGGTGTAGACAATTTTTATGTAAGAATCAACTAATTTTGTAGAAAACATCTGAAGGTGAAATTTTCTCCAATCTGTTATGAAGCGAGTCTGATTAAAATAATCGTGTATCTAATAGGGAAAGTTCGACTACACCGATACTTTCCTGACTATAATGAGTATTGTCCTCCAAATTCTGTAATTTACTTAATTACCTTCTACTTTTTAATTTGTCCCAGATCACTTTATTTTTTTGGGTCACACAACAGCTACTACACTGTTCCTCGTTGAAAGTTTTTGCTGTGTATCTTTAATTAACAAAGTGATACGTAAGTTTAAAGCTAACCCATCCAATTAAGGCAAATGTGCTCCACTAATAGCTTTCCCGCAATAACTCGACGTGGTTTAGTTTGGAGCGACACACAACCCTTGGTATTGCGGTTTTAGTTCTAAAACCAAAATGATTTCCATTATTTATCATGGCACTAGCACTACCTTTATTAATATCAATTTTGAACTGTCAAAAGGTTCTGTAGTCGTAGAATAAATTACATAAATTACTACGATTATGGCAACAGAGGAGCCTGTTGCTAAATTATAAAACACGTGTCGATCTTTGAGGTGAAGCAACGCTTGCCGAGATCCGTCCGTGGATGGGTGATCAACTTAACGTACTGAGATTCGTCTGTGTCTCTGACAGCAATTAAACGGTTGGTCCCGGCTGTCATTTGTATATTTTGGCAGTCGCTACGCGTTGTCATAAGCAATAAAATCTGAAACAGTTTTGCCAAGGCGTATATAGTGTTATACAGGTACTGATGGAAATTAGAGGAAGTTTGATAGTGGCGCCAGTGACCGTAAAGTTAAAAGGAAACCGTTTGTCCTGGTATGGTCATGTGATGAAGAGAGATGAAACGCATGTTACGAAATGAGATGAATATTAACGTGGATGGATGGAGAGGGAGAGGATTCCAAAAAAAAAAGATGGATGGACTGTGTAAGGAGTGACATGGAATAAAAAGGAGTCAGTGATAGCGTGGCGGGGGTCAGGAAGGTATGGAAGAAGAAAACGTGTTGCGCTGATCCTAAGTAACATGGGACAAGGGCAGGAAGATGATGACGAAGAGTTACTGAGTTATGGAGATACTGATGTTGAGTTGAATCCAGTTAGAATGGAAGATGACCTCTATACAGCTCCAGGAAAAGGCTAGGGGGATTGATTGATAATGGCCACGGTCTAAATATTATATTCGGTAAATTTGCTCTATCTCACGAAGGCGGGTAAAGTGGCTTTTATGACGTCGAAATAAGAGTATTTTTTACGATTAATCCGCCTTCATGAGATAGAAGAACTATAACATGTAGTATAGGAAGTAACACCCACGTTCGACATCCAAAAGCAAATTGATCACTGATCATTTATATCTTTCCCTAATGACGTGACGCATAATGTATAATTATCGCAACTATATATGTCTTCCCGGACTCCGGTTCGATAGCATCAGTTCCTTAATTAGGCCAAAGATTATCCCTTAATTAATATTACAGGTTCCAATGTGTTTTTTCTTTTATGTTTCACATATGTACACTAGCCGTAATTTTGCCCTAGTGTGTCGTTGATAATATAATATAATAAATATTTGTGGACGCGAGAACAGCGACCTTTCTACGATAAATTTATTTATTTTTATAGAATACAGATATTTGTTCCTGAATGTGTTGTTTTTTTGTGAATGTGAGTATGTATGTTTGTAAATGCACCCATGATACAGAAGAAATTCCGAGTGTGGGCAACGTTAAAAAGAAATTACAAAGTAATACGCCTAGATGTCGCAACGACCACAAAACTTAATGAACCTACAAGCTTCATAATAAACTCTTCTTTTTCTTATAGCACGTAAGTGGAGCAGAAACATACATCAACAGCATAATCATAGGGCTCATATGCTTACTGCCCTACTTCATAAGCGGAGTTGTCGTCAACAAAGTGGGGAAGAAAGTCCTGCTGTTCATCGGAGGTCTTATAACTACGGCTTCCATGCTTGGACTGAGGTGGTCGAATTCAAAGACCATGATGGTGGCATTCTTCTCTGCGAATGTAGCAGTCACGCAAACGATGAGGAGTTTGGTAACGGTCGTGCTGATCGATGTCATTCCAACTGCTATGAGGTAAAAAGTGTCCTTGAGTAAGTTTTTAATGAATATGTAAAAGTCATGGTTGTTCCTTTTTTGAAAGGGTGATAGTGCTAAGCTACCTGTTTAGTTTCATCTCTTTTACGTTGGAGCATCATTAGTCTCAGATATCCAAAAATTTTTCTGAATTTGGTTGGCATACGTTTGCATGAAAAATGAGAAAGTTTGGTTGGATGTGGTGTGTGGATGTATATTTGTTACTCAATGGCACAGAGATAGATAATAGTCTGGAATAGCACGAACTTTATATCCTGGTTTCCTTTGGGATGATAAAACACTTATCACGCGGGCGAAGCCGCTGGCAGTAGGTAATTTGAGATAAAGCTTAATAATATGTTTAAAATTTTAACCTGATTCCGTATTTAAAAAAAATGCCTAGTTAGCGAAATATTAGCCAGTTAGTATTTTGATAATGATATTTTTACTAACTTCTCTGTCTCTTTCCACCAGGGCCCTGTCTTTATCCCTGGTGATGCTGACAGCTCGTATGGGCACTTTGCTCAGCAACGTCGCCTTTCCCATTCTGCTGGCCATGGGATGTTCCATACCCTTCTACACAATGGCTTCAATGATGTCATGTAAGTTTAGGAGAACTGTTATGATTTTCTTGTGATCGTGTATTTCTTTACATATATATTGGTTTTGTATGCTTTTAAGTGGTTATGCGCCTCTTTATTATTTGCCATAAATTATAGTCTTATTATAAGCAAACATATATACAACGTCAATTTAAAATAATGAACCAAGTTATCCACCAAATTTTTTTGCTAATTGCAAGCTCAGAAGATAAACAAAAAGATAAAATATGCTTAAAGTACGTGTTTTGTGAGCTTAAAATAAAGACATAATGACAGCACTCCAGCAGATGCCCTTAATATAAGCTAGTTGACAAGTCCATGCATAATATTTTCTAACTAGAAGCTGGACCGTCTAAGTGCTATTTTGCATCGTGATATTACGTCACATTTTGCTTAGCTGGCGTGCTGCATTTTCAGTAGCTGGGATGCGGCGTCTGGCTTCAATTACGTATAAATCTGGATTGGATCACTACACGTTTTCTGCCAAACTCCTAATTTGCGAGATTGGATGTAGGAAGTAGTTATTTATAATATTTTAAAATAGTTCTGTTCTATATCTTCTAATATATTATGCCAAGACTGTTATATCTTTGCTAGGAATGGACTGTCCTATTTTATATTAATCTGCATTGTCGGACTAAATAATAATTTCTAGTCATCATCCCTAAGCAATTACCTAACTTAATAAGTAATAAAATATTATTATTTTATTTGTTTCAGTTGTAGTCGTGTTGACGTTATTCATGCCAAAGAAGAAGAAATAGAAGACGTATTTAATGAATATAATAAACTTAATTGTTCCGGTTAACATGTTGTAGTTTTATTTTATTAATCCTGTATTGATGCGTTTATAGATACAAATCTCACAAGCACAAACAATAAAGTAATACTCATAATTAAGATCGCCTAGTTTTCGGATAGGTAATTATGGATACATTGAAGGCAATGACTAATGAACTATATCATACTGGAATTAGCCCAGTAGATATAACCAAAGAAGAATATAAGGAGCCTATAGGTGGCGCTATTTAGACTCTGCCAACCCCATGGGAAAAAGACGTGAGAGAAAGAAAGACGTCTGGAGCAAGCGTATCTAGTGATTATTGTTCGTGCCTTCTCTGTATGAGACTGGTATACCTGTCCATTATTATTCTATAGGTCATATTATAGCGCAAGAGTCAATTCATCCCACAGCTGCATTTATTTTTTCTTTAAAGCACAAAATCATTGTTCAAAGGGAGACTTAATGCCAAAGGCAGTTTCCCCCAGCCTACCTTACCATTGTTTGTTCATGGAAACCCTATTATCAAGATATCTGATTGAATGTCCACTGTAAAACAATGGGACTGCAAGGGAAACTGTTCAGGCGATAAAGGTATAAATATTTGCAAAACGTTTTGTGATTAAATGAATGGATTAAATAGAAACTGAAAAATAGGGCAGGAGAAGAAATAAGTATTTTATTGGATTCGTAATAATATTGCTAGATGTTTTGATTTAGATTCAGATATATTTATTTGCATAAATATGTGTATACATTCAACAAATAATAATAAGTGCATGCAGGATTACAATAAAAGAAATGGTTCTAACATGTTGTCACATACTACGGCGTGCAATTTTTGATTTAATTAATACAATAATAAATGAAATTAATCTAAAAGCAATTATCACAATTAATTTCAACAAAACAAACAAAAACAGTGAAATTTAAATGATTACCCTGGTATTTGATGACCAAAGACCACACGAATCAGCTATATATATATATATATTCGAGAAGCCCAGGACAATGTGGTGATGCTTGAGGGGGGCCTATGTCTATAAGCGTTCAGCAGTGGACGTCTTTCGGCTGAAACGATGATGATGATGATGTGCTGGTTGGCAAAATGATGTTGTTAGTGGTTTGGTCAAGGTAATCTATGGTGAAGGTATAATGCACATTGGCAAAATTATGGGACTCTGGATCACATCATACTCTGACGTGGTAAAGCCATAATGTTTTGTTCCAGTGTGAGAGAAATACAAAACTATGGTGAATAGCACTGTCTCTATTTTACAAAGGAATCATGATGGCATTGACACACAGTGCAGTCGTGTATGGTTGCAAGGAGTGAGAATCACCCGGCCATGTGTGCGTGCCAGACTTCGCACTTCAGATCCGTACCAAACCTCAAAATTAAGTTGGTTGTAATAGGAAAAATGACATTAAATTTTTTTGTAAAAATACTGACTTTGGTGCCTTCTCATTTCTTTACTTTCCAATATTAAAAAATAAACTGTATTTATCTAATCAACGAGTTCTAAACAGCGATACACTATTTGATGGGACGATAAAATATTTTATTCGCACCCCCCTTAGCTGTATATCAGCCCCCCCAAAAACATTTAAAATATTGTTTGACAATTAGTATGGCTTTGGGTCAACAAGATGCATAAACTGTGAATAGTTGAAGACTGTATCTCCAACCCTTTGGCTGTAAAACCTGTGTGACAGACAGACAGACCGACGGACGGACAGACACGTGAATGACAGCAATAGGACTCCGTTTGGACCCTTCGAGTACGGAACCCTAAAAAGGAGGAAATCCTGTGGCTAGTATCTACAAAGACAGATTGTACATGCCTGTACACACGGTCAAAGTAACTGTGCACCTAGCTAGCACAGTATAAATGTACAAACAGTATGGAAACTACATACAAACGCCCGAAACGGCACACTCACACAAATATGCGCGCCAACGAGACCCCTAAGCAGCTTCCGCGGTGCTGTCAGTAGTGCGAGCCGCATAGGGGCCTCGTCCAGGCGCATGTTTATGTGAGTGTGCCGTTTCGAGCGTTTGTAGGTAGTTTCCATGTGTATAGTTGCATGTCCATATTTATACTGAATACAACCTCACTCCTGCCTACCCGCACGGCACCCCGTGTTCGCCCCATGTCCCAAAAGAGATACTCGAACGTCAGAATAACCTGACAGCGCCAGGTGCACATATATTTCGACAGAACCGTATCTTAAATACAACGCGACCACCCACCAAGTATCCATTTTAACATACTTCAATAACATTTTTGTCTTATAAAAACATATCAATCAAAGTCCAACGATGTGATCATTGCTCACAGTTTTCTAAAGAATAAGCTAAGTCCGTATTTGTATAGAAATACAGAAGTAATCGGGCAAGCTTAATGTAAGGCGATTATGATTAGCTGGGCGATTGAGTGGGCGATGGTATTATGTAGTTTCATGACGAGAAACTTGTGAGTGACGTCGTACTAGCGTAGCGAATATGACGTAGTAATATTGTGAAATAGTAGACGTTTTTCGGTCATGAGTTGTTTGATTTGCGTCATCGGTCTTGAACGAAAATGAGGCTTCAAAGGCAAAGCAGAAAAGTAAATAAGTATTTCAAAATCTTGCCCGGAGTTTCACGTTTTCGGAACGGTCGTACCGATTTTCTTCAAACAGCTGAAACACTCTCGATGATGTCTCGTATCAAACAAAAATTTACTAAATCAAAATCAGTTCACCCGACTTATTGCTCATCGGGAGTTATAAAACTTTTTTGCAAATAAATACTACCGACTTCCAAATACAAAATTACAAAGAGTAAAATAACTGTATGTTTTGAAGTCAACGACTTCTTCCGTAGGTACCATTTTTTTGCGTTGTGCACTTTTTAGTTGTACCTACTATTTAGTAAGGTAACTTTAACGCCAAAATAGATTTCATGAAACTTGAACATAACCGAAAGAAAGAAAGAAAAAGTGTTTATTTGTCACAAAACGACATACAGTATAAGAACATGCTTAACCGGTGTAATGAGACATCTGCGTATCCCTTAAGAGCATAATGGCGTGATGTTATGTAATGACATGGTATAAACAATAAACGTACATGCGATTGCAGCAACCCCGAGAGATTTACCATTATTTATTGAAGAGTTATGTTGTACATCTCCGAAGTTCTCCATCAGATCTCCACCAAATTAAAATGGGACCAATTTCGAAACATACTTTTTCAAACGAAAAAAGAATTTTCAAAATCGGTCCACAATGGACGGAGATATCGGTGAACATGCACAAAAAAAAAACATAATGTCGAACATAGAACCTCCTCCTTTTTGGGAAGTCGGCTAAAAAGTACAGATGCGAACTTCGAACATTCGCCATACAAAATCAGGCCAAATTAATTTCTTAAGTATTACCCACACACACTTACAAGATTATTGCGCAATATAAAAAAATTGGCTATTCTAAATTCTAATGCTACGCAGACGTAGTCACGGGTAAAGCAGAAATTTATATATTTTGTTCAAACTAAAATATTGTGTTATTTCTCCAAGCTGAACAAAATTGGCAGTATTGTATAATCAACCTTGTAAATAATTGTTTTTCTGTAGGTATATCATTCTTTATTTACATATACGGTAGTGGAATGTACTCATCATAAGTGATGTAAAATTTAATCTGGGTTTACACGAACAGTTTTTCTTTTTACATTTATTGAAATTTATGTCAGAATAAGCAAGCTAAAGTGATCCAAACATATTAGCCGAAGAAACAATGACCGTTGGGGCAGACGTGTTCTTGAGTGGAGACCACGAACTGGTAAACGAAAGGTAGGAAGCCCTCGGGCTAGGTGGAGCGACGATCTTCGCAGGGTGGCTGGTAGCAGCTAGATAAAAGCTGCCGAAAATTGCATCAAATGGCGTGCATTTGGAGAGAGCTGCATTTGGAGAGAGCTATGGGTGAAGCAGTGGACTGCTCTAGAGCAGTCCACTGCTTCACCCATAGCTCTCATCAGCCTAGGCTGATGATGATGTTAATGAACTTTACGTATGACTTGTCAGTCTTTAAAGTGATTGTGTACAGCGCCATCTACTGGGCTCACTTGCTCCGTCATAGAGCTCATCCATCGCTTATTAACGGGTGAGATCGATGTTAATCTAATACCTTTAAACGAGCAATTCTTGTATATATATAATCTCAATATCGGAAACGGCTCCAACGATTTTCAAGTTTTTTTTTTATGCAGAGGGTTTCGGGGGCGATAAATCGATCTAACTAGGTTATATTTTTAGAAAACGTCATTCTCTCTATTTGCACCTGAGCAGGGCTTGGTCGCCCAGGTACTATATAAGAATGGGCCCATGAGGCATAAACAATCCTACTAATATTATAAATGTGAAAGTTTGTAAGTTTTTGTTACAATCACGCAGAAACGTCTGCACGGATTTGAATTAAATTTTGCACAAACATAGTTTATAACCTGGATTAATAGAAAGGGTAGATACTACTTATCCCTATAAACTTGTTATAATCATCCCTTGGGATAATAAAATAGTTTTTACGCGGACAGAAGCAGTCGTGAATAATTCATAGTTGGGAAACCATTCAAATAAGTTCGTAGTGATAGTTTACGGTGCTCCGTAAGAACTTAATATTCGTCACTCGCCGAAGTTCTATAAGTTTTATCGATTATTCCTTGTTTTAAATATTATAATTTGGGTAAGTCATGCTAGGTAATACAAAACTAACTACCCAGTATATTTACAAGCATGCATACTCAATTTAGAACCTGATATCTTCAACACAGATTACTTTGTACTTGCTAATATACTAGTTACGATTCCGACTGCGACCTCCAAAACAAATTTAGTGTCACTAAGAATTTTTGTAATCATTATGGTTGTTAAACCATTAAAGTCTGGTTGTGAGTTGATAAAGCATTATTATTATTACATATAACGTTCCCAATCTTGGGAGACATGGTTCCTCTCTGTGTGAAGGAGATTGAGTTGTAAGCCACCAGGAAGCCCAGTGCGAGTTGGTGGATGTCACTTGTTTAAATTTGAATATTTGGTTCTAGGAAAAATTGTTTATAACGAAGTTTACCTTCATTGTTTTGACAGGAGTGGTGAAGAAATAAATGAAGTATCAAATTTTTTATGTCTGCCTGATTTCAAACTCACAGCCTACACAAACAAGGTACAAGATGTCCACATGGGACCTTATCGTGTGTAGCCATTCTAAAGCAAACATGACGTAAAATCCGTCAACCATCATTAGCAAACCAAAAACAGATAAAATGATAACATTATCTAATGTTTACTCTCAAATTAGCCAAGTATCAAGATCTCTCACTCTCGCTACTACAAACAGAAATTACTAAGCTGCGTACAAATGATGAATAACAGCACGGATCTATACTAATTGGTCGCAGTAGGAAGGTATTTGGCGTTCAAGATAAATTAATTTTATATTAGAACAGTTGCCACTGACATGAAGTAGATGTTATGGTACTTTAAGACATTTATATTTTTTGGTGACTAAGAGAAATAATAGGTTTAAGAAAATGAGTGATTTGGATTTACCAGCTTTGGCGGCTAAGGAAAGGGGTGAGTGACAAGATATTTATTTATTTTTAGTTAATGAAACGATACAACTCCAATTACATTAATTGACATGGAACATAGAACATAATTTTGACAATAGTATCATTTATAATTCAAAAATAACAATATAATCTAACATGGAACAGTGGAGTGCGAGGGTATCGCATACTTTCTCTTATAGAACACCAGACGTGCGCGCATTATTTTACTCTATTCGTACGCAAACACATCACATTCAGAGTTTATCTATTTATTTATCAGGGACAAAAAACAGTTACATGATAAAGTTTATTTTATAATAAAACTATGTGTAGAATAATAAATCGACAAACATATTAACCATATCATTGTCCACGGATTAATATATGAGCAAATAGGAAACGGAAAAGTATTGTGCATCGCGTTATTTTATTTTAGCCAAGCTTTCATCCCCTAATTCACCCCTTTAGGGGATGAATTTCCAAAAATCCTTTCTTAAATGATGCCTACAGTATAATATCAACATCCTCCAAAAATTTCAAACTTCTATCATTTGCGGTTTAGGCTGGCCGTTGATATGTCAGTCGGGACATTGCCTTTTATTTAAATAGATTAGGAGATAAAGTATTTATAGCCAGATATATATTTTTTTTACTAGAAAGGGACAAGATATCTATGCTCATGAAGTGTGTCTTGTATGTTTCCACAAGCTGACGAAGAGGCACCCGTGCTCCGGCGTTGGTCCTACAAGAATACACATGGAACAACCGCGGCACGTAGGCCGTCTTTCTGATAACACTTCGAGCACTGTATAGCGCAACTTACTTTTGATTTCAATACACTCGAATCTATTGCTTTTAAATTATACAAACTATGCAGCATCATTGTCACCAAAAGTTAGCGCCGAGACTCTAAACTTAAAATATTATATCGCTGTAATAACTGTGTGTATGGAGTCCTCGAATGATAACATTCATAGATCATTTTGCGTAGAAACTTTTTCTGCATTAATTTTAATTTAATGTTATACTTGAGGTAAAATGGTTGCCAGATAGAAATGGCACATTCTAATTGAGACCTTATTAAAGTTTTGTATAATTCCAAAAAGGTAGAGGGTCGTACAAAATCTTTAGAGGATCTCATGATAATATCATATGAAAGGCTTTATTTATTAGGTTTACAATATGCAAGTCAAAGTGAGGACATGAATCAATAGTTGCACCAAGGTCACGAACGGATTCTACTACATTTATTTGTAGCCTGTTAAAAGTATACCTATTATTTAGTTTTTTTTTGTTTTTTTTTATAAAAGTTATAATGTTACAGTTAGTGTTACTGTTTGGGAAAAAGGCGTGACTTTATGTTTGTATGTTTGTATATACTGTTACATTTTGGAAGACTGAAAAAGAGTTTGTTTTCTATAAAGCAGGTATTGAGTCTGTAAAGATCTTTATGGTGCAGTGGGCGGTCTCAATTTTTTGGCAATCGTAATAAATTTTCATATCATCCGCGTACGGTAAGAAATTCAATGTTTTACATCAAGAGGTGGCAGTCAAGAGGGCATTGAACATCTTTAGAATACGACAGACTGGGGATTCTGCAGCCTTATTGAGTAAAAGTGTATTCGGCAATCAAAGGGTTTGACCCCATGAAAGAGTATGACAAATACTCTTTAAATAATTAGGTATGACAAAATTAATTGGACTCTTTCGAAAAGAGTATTTTACCAGAATGCGTTCAATAAATTCACTTACGCAATACGGCTGCAGGTCTGGCGACAGTTCTTGATTGACGGTGACTCTTATTCACACTACCGTGACCTGATCAAAGCCTCTTTTTACCTCCAACGAGTTAAAATCGAAGTCCAATCAAAGTTAGCCAATATTTTTCAACCACCAAAAAAATATTGTAAATAAAAATTAGAAAGGTTTCCGTTCTATAAAAATTGCCGTAGGCTAAACTAAACCTAAATTAAACTAGTTCTATATACATTGCATTTAAATAGAATCGTTAAAGTGGTACAATTAAAATTAGATGCGTCTTTTACTAGCGCGCTAGAAAAAGACGCAACGTTTTTAAATTGTTTTTAATATGTATAGCCCTAATTTTCACGCTTGGCCCAGTGGTTTGAGGATTCCTGATCATGTAATTCTTACTGACCTCTTATTTCTTTCCCTTAAATGCCATTGCATTGATGACAGACATATAGAACGTATTGAATGGCATTATCCTTTATGTAGGCAAGTGGGAGAATAATGACCAATCAAACACCCAGCGCGAGTGCTGTCCTCTTGTTCAGACTATGTCCCATTTGCTGGGCTTCCCCAAATATTCATTTACCTGACACCTGATGACCTAACCGACGCCACCCATAGATCTGGTCACTGCTATAGATTTGACCACCTTTTCTTTTTTTTATCTGGACTAAAACAGTATAATTTAAATGTAGCACGACATGAAAAGAAAAATAACCCTATTTAATCAGTTTCTTCTGAAACGTACAAAACTAAAAAAGATATACAAACGAAACTGAAAAATGTTACTTAGAATGGGCACACGAATTGCTTTTTCTTGTAATCTTAAATTTAGATACATCAAAGTGTCGAAATAAGTAGCCTGAGCCATTTGAGACCACTGGGGAGGTTTATTTCAGATACAGCCGACAGCACATGTGATTTAGTAGCAGATGTATTTATGTAGACCTAAAAGAGTTTTCAAAATAGGCCTTTGCTGATAGAATAGGCATATTTATTTCGGAGTCCAATTCCGGTGGGTTGTGAAGGTCTGATAAGCAGTCGATTCATGGAAGATCTGGTATTCAGATTTATCCAATTTGACTGGAAGCCCACCCCAATATAGGCGGGCAAAGACGGTAGGTACATGAAAATTAAAGAAATGCCCTCTCAAGTCTGATCTTTATATATATTTGTATATATATATTAAGTATATACATATTTAAAAAATACTTATTTATATTTGTATATATACACCATTACACTAATTGTGTAGGTATGCATGTTTTTATATCTTAGTTTAAGTCGTTCACTTTTCTTGTATTCCTGTTCTCACACACTATTGTCTACATTAATTTTTATTTTTTCGGGTTCATAAGAAATAAGCAGTGCCTTTGTACTCTATTGTCTTGATTTATTATAATGTGTGTACATTAATTATTAAATAAATAAATAATTTTAGGGTTTTGTTTCAAAATCTCAGTTTATTTTAATAATTATTATCGTTTCAAGCTTTATCCACCCATCTAGGTATTATTTCGTCACTTCATACGATCGTGAAATATAATTATCTCCACAATCTAAATATTTTGTCTACTCATAATAAATCTAATCGCAAAACTTCAAGGCAACCAAGCAAAACAGGCAAGTTCGAGACCGAAATTTTAAAATAATAACTAGCAATTTACATATAATATATTTTGCACTTGCCAAATTTAAGGGGCAGTGGGCAGGGCACATTACTTAAAGAAATGGGGCCTCATAGTCCCAAAGTGGTGATGGCGCGTGGCGTACCGATCGCTGCGTTAGAAGGAGAGACGAGGCGATGACTTGCTTGACATTTGGGGAGGCCTACAACTGTCAGCCGACATGATGATAATATATTTATCAAGTAATTATTTTTCATCTGCAAGAAAACAACTTAGATAGGATTGTCAATAACATTGCATGTTTATGAAACAAATTGTACAGTGCGTGCCACGAAAGAGGAGACTTGATCGCGCCTCCCGCGGTTTGTTCGCCGCCCCGGTGAAGCCCGGTGTTTTACCGCATTCATACCTCATACCGCTAAAGAGACGGTATATATAAAACCATTGCTTATTATTGTATATTTTTACATATCTGTAGTAGACAAGGCCATCAGATAGTTTAGTGCAGTATCTATCCCATCACGGCAGTGATGATTATTAGAGCTGTGGTGGCCCAGGTAACGACCGTGACTTACAAGTTGTAGGTCGTGGGTTCAAACCCTGACAGCCACTTTACTTTGTGTAAATTATTTCATCACAACTGCACTCAAAAAGGCGAAGGCAAACATCGTGAGGAAACTGGCATGTCCTAAAACCAAATATTCGAAGACATGCAGCAACCCCCACAGGGCCCGCGTGGTGGGTTACAGCCCAGTCCCTCTCACATACAGAGGGTAGCCACATATAGGCTACAGAGAGGTGGCCTGTGCATATCACAGTGTGAGGGACTAAAAGTGGGTGTTCTCTAATACATGAACAGAACCTGGTAACAGAACATCCGCATTTCCAGGATCGTTTTTAACGGATCAGTCACTCACCTGGTGATGTTTACACAGAGGTCCCTTTTACAGGTCCGGTTTATCGTATACATTTTATTCGGCCCTGAAGTATTTAGTTCTATTAGCGAGTTCACGCACATGAGAGTATTCTAGATCCAGTAAACAATACCGATCTGACAAAGCAGTCCATTTTACTGGTCCGTTTGATCGTATACGTTTTTATTCGGCATTGGCGTAGGTAGTTGTATGAGCGAGTTCACACACACAACAGTATTAAAATACTGATCCGTCTTTTTTGAAAGTTGGTGGTACATTTACTAAATATAGTGTGAACATTATCCTAAGTAGCGATGGTACCATTAAAACGGTACTGTAAATGCGGTGTGAAATCACCTCTATTAGCGATAGAACCGTTAATAACGATCCTGGAAAAACGGATGTTCTGTGTGTACGTACCCTTATAATGAATAAATTATTATGCAATCTACACTCATGAGTCTGTCTTATCAGTAGGTATCTAAACAAACATCATGATTTCACATATTTAAAAAAATAGAAACATGATTTTGCAACGAAGAGAGAATACTGATTCAAGAATTTATTTTCGTATTTGATTCGATTTATAAAACATAAAATATAAGATCATATTTATTCCATTTAGCCAATTGATTGGAAAATATTCATTATCTTTGTGAGCCTATATAATATGCCACCAACCCGCACTATGCCCGCGTAGCAGTGTAAACATAAAAGGCTGATGATAATGAGGAATATAAGCAGTCCACTTCTGCACACAGGCTTTTCCAAACTCCATCATGTGTTAGGGTTATATTGAATATTTAATTTAATCAATTTATATTTATGTCGGTGTGTGTTCTTGATGTGGATGACTGAAAATAAACACTTCACTTCTTGATAAACTTGTTTATTTGATTTTTAAACTCCTTAACCAAAAAACATCCCTCCCTCTCACCTGGGGGCCTGTGTCCCCAGCAGTTGAAACGTTAAAAGGCTTTTGATGATGAACCAAAAACAACGTCTCGTCTTATCAGTTTATATCATAAAGCTCGCACATCCTCATTCTCCTCTCTCCCTCACTCACATGCTCTGCCATTCTTTCCTCGCTGCATTATTTTTTCTAATAATTTCCAAACACTAAGATGCGTTCCAAGCCACATCATATACATTCATTATATATTTAAATGTATATTTATTTTGAAATCCACATGGATGTTCATGACTGTAAGGTATTTTAATATTCACTTCTTGATTAAAAGCATTCAGCTAGTTTCTAGAAGAGAAGGCAAGACGATCAAATATTTAAATGTTGACCTAGAGCTATCCAAGACGAAGGCCTCAGTTCTTAGACTTTTATAGAATGACCTATAAGCGTCGACTTCTTACATTTATTTTTCTTTGTTACCGCCACAATTTCTAACGTCAACCGATTTTTACTTGTCCAACTTGATTGCTCTTGGAATCGACTCATTTTTTATTCACACACAAATATTTTATTAGATCACAGAATTCTTTTGATTTTTTGGCGAGGGAAAGTGGGAAAATCTTCGAGAGCGAGACTTGATTTTTATTAATATTAGAATAACTTTGTTCCTTTTATATTGTTACGTCAATTAACAGTTTAATTTGTTATATAGGTTGTAACGAAAAGGTGTGATCATATTTCAAAAACTGCTTCTGCTTCTGCTTAAATGAAAAAAAATTGCCAAATAAATCATAGAGAATTCCCTAGCCTATTCAAAAGTTTGGATTTTCTATTACCTACGTAAAGTTATCGACAGCTGATCAAAATTTGTTGAATAAAAATCTATGTCTGATAATATGAAAATCTGTCGAACGTTTTTCCAAGCATGTTGAAAACAGCTTTCAGTGCAACCGGTAGTTGAATTGTTATTCGTATTATTTTTAACCCCCGACGGAAAAATAGGGGTGTTATTAGTTTGACATGTGTTGCTATGTATCTGTTTGTCTGTGGCACCGTAGCGCCTAAAAGGATGAACCGATTTTAATTTAGTTTTTTTTTTGAAATGTGATTTTGTCGAAAGTGTTAAGACACTAGCTAAGGCTATGATTGAATAAAATCGGTTCGGCCGTTCAAAAGTTATGGGCGTTTTACTGTTTGAATCGGGGTGTTTACGCAAGACATCGTGTCACAATTACGTGTTCAATAGATTGCCGATCGAAGCGTATCTACTATGTACTAGATAAATTATGTAGTATGAAATAAAAATGTGACGGGGGTTTCTAAAATTTTGAAATTTTACTTGTATAAGGAGCGATTGTGTATCTGAACTCCACAACTCTATTAGACTAGGTAAATTATATCTACCCGTTGAAAAAAAAAACTAATGAAACATAGCATACATATACTCGTAACATAGTTATGAAAAAAACCTGGGGGTCTTTAAGTCAAGAATGAAAAGGTATTTCTAGACAAGCGTGCTTTACCGTCGACTACATCATCGCTTCCCATCAGCAGCCTTATTGCGAAATGAATTCGACAAGGCAAAGGGCAAAGAAAAGTACATGCGAGATGAAAGACGCGATGTGGATTTCCGTCAATGCGATTGATAGATTTTTCATACTATTTGCCTTGTCAAATTAATTACGCAATAAGGCTGCAGGTGAGATAGTGGTCAAACGCCAAAATAACAAAAATAAAACTAAATAATAATTCCAGATTAACATACAACTTAATTTTTATAAAAACTTATAGACATACATACCACGTACGTATATCTACATAACACGTTTTGACTAAAAGAAATCAAAGTCACGGGCACACTTATGTAAAAATACTAAAACAGTAAATTGTAAAGGACAAGTGAGTTCGTTTAGCAAAGCAAAAACAAAATGGCTGGCATTTTGAACGCAACAGCGGGCACGACCAGCTTACTATAGCACTAGGAATAAAATACAAAACAAAACACTGGCTTATCTCTTTGCACGTGAGTGGATATTTAAACCAACGAGCAGTGAGGTGACTTTAAATTGGACACAAGCACAATAATAATACAGTATACAGTCAGCTTGTTACTAGAACTTTGCTGAAGTGTGTTTTTCAGGCCATCAATATGTGGAGGAACCTGGTATGTCCTTCAACCAAAGATTTAAAGATATTTGTGACTTCTAAAATCTAAAGCCCGTAGCACACTCGCTCTGACTGAGAGGAGGCCTCTGTCCCAGAAGTGGACAATTTTTAGGCTTATTATGATATAAAAGTTGCCCCACACTAGGATATATTTTATCCTATTTAAACGCGTGTTCAAAAAATCGTGCGGAAGTCGAACCCGCGACACGCCACGTAGCAGCCAGTCACTCAGCAACTGCGCCAACCATGTTGTCAATATGAGTTGGAGCAATTAGAAAAATCATGAAAAGACAAATAAAAGAAGAATCATTACAAGAAAGCTTTAAAACGTTTAATAAAAATTTCACAGAATAACCTCCCACCTAGAATCTTTTACGGGCATTATATCGGGCCACTCAGCAGTTTCTTCAATAACATCTCTAACATTCACTGCTTTTCTCTTAGCTTTCTGCTTAGTTCTTCTCACATATGCCTTTTTATAAACGTTGCGCCAATCATCATCCCTACTATTCCTCGTTTTCGGAAAATCTCTTTTATAAAGCAGAGACCATAAGTTGTCATCTTCCAAAATCTTTTTCAGCTTCTTCGAAGATTGTGCAAGATTTAAAATGTCAGTTATGGGCAAACTCAAAAGAACATGAAATAACGCGTCTTCGGGTAAACCGTATAGGTTGCTACACGGTTGACTGTGATAGCTTAATATACTGTTCTTGACAGGAGTAACAATTCTCTCTTTCAATGAGTTAATGAGCGAATCCAAACGATAGAACGAAGACGGAATACCCAAGCAAGACACTGGGAGGTGTTCATTAATGGGCAGACATAAAGAATACGTCTCCTTAGTAGCGTCTACGATTGCATTGATAAGTATCGTATCGTTAAGGTCACTCACGATTATATTAGCAGGTGTATCTTCATAAGGATACAAAACAACATGTATTTCATAAACTTGACGGCGATCCCTTTTCTTGGCTAATATGTAATCAACAACGTCGATTTCTACGTTCCCTTTCTGCACAAAATCATTTTCTTTGATTACAATGAGGAGTACAGCGAATAACAAGTCCCGTTTCAAAGTTTCGGGCTTGATTAACGCCTCTATCAATTCGTTCAGTGTTCGGTAGAACTGCGGCGGGATTGCCTTATTCCTGTTCAGCGAAAGACTACACAACCACTCCATTGTCTCGGGCCTTTTAAGTTTTCCGATGTTTTATTTTATTGCCTATTATAAATTTCCTCTCGCTTTTTTGTGACACTTCTTCCAGACGTCATCTTGACATTTGAGTTTTTTTATCATTATCTGGTTTATGAAAAGGTTGATTTATGGTTCGAATAAAAACTTCTTTATTTTTTTTATTATTATAATCATATTAATTATAATCTATTTCTGTGTCGAGGAATGGATGATGTATTTAAATGAAAAGTTTGGTCAAAAATGTAAATCATGGTAGTTTCTTACGTAGGATTAAACCTAGTTTAGCCTTCTGTAACTACCCCAATTTAATTTACCCTGGATTAAAGATTGTAATAATACCTACCTACATATACAACTATTTATAAGAGCTAAAATCAGACCAGTCTTAACGTAAATTAATTACTGAAATCAGACAAAGAATTTCAACCAAAGCTCCTTTATAAAAGTACATTTTGATTAGAAAATATTTATAATTAAACTTAGGGAAGATAAAATATCTATAAGATACAGTCTTTCCTAACTTCGAAAGTCTTTTGTGTTTTCCCCTCATTTCCTATTACAACGAAAATATTCTTCAGCTATTTTCTTAGATGTTTCTTACATTTGCTTCTTATCTTTACTTGGTCGGAGAAAATACAATCTTTCATAATGTTTTCTGATATTGACACAAGTATTACTGGCTGATATTATAGCTTCACGAATGCTTTTATTTCTTATATAATCTTGATGTGGTCTTATCGAAATCTTTCGCTTAGTCTGAAATCGAATATAGTCTACTGAATAATATTATGCATTGGTTTACTTACAGCCTTGGATTATAATTTTCTTTCCTTTGGTATTTCTTTATTTAGTAGCTAATCTTTTCTATTTTGTAACTAGAAGTTTTCGAGGTCTAATAACAAGATTAGTAATTAATACTACTCATTATGTTCGGGGACGTTGTAATTATTTATAATTGTGAGTTTGATTATTTCCCCTTGATTTTTTCATTGTTTTATTTGACCTAGAAATAAGTTTAATAAATATTCTATTTACCCAGCGATTTTAAAATTCTAACTGGCAATATGTGGATGTGCTGTTGCAAGTCTGCCTAACCCTTCTGATCATAGAGACGTGATGTTATGTTATGTCGTAAAATGTTTTTTTCTTATTTCTAGCCCAAGCCCGTGAAGAATGGAGGACGCCAATGAAAGAAATAGACGCAGCCCTCATAGCCTGTACATTCGGGAGATTTCATATAAAACTCCTATTTATTGCTTTTGTGGGGTTCTTGGCAGGAGTTCTAGCCAGTTCTACTACTGCTTATCTGCTACCAAGTGCAGAATGTGATTTGAAAATGGATTTGGTACAAAAGGGGCTACTGAATGCTATGCCTTACACCGGTAAGTCAAATTCTTGAATAAATTTTACATAATATGCAGAAATAGATGGAAGGTGATTATTTTAAGCCCTGTGCATTTTCAAAAAAATGCCAAAGGAGTTATCATACTGTTCTAACGTCCATAAAAAGTTAAGCTTTGAAAAGTAATCATGAAACTATTTCCAATATTGTCGAAAACATCACCAAACTATAGGAACTAGATAAATTTATAGCACCAAGAGTTATGCCAGCTAATGGAAAAGTAGCACCTGGACGTAAATTTATAGCTGAAGAAACATGACCCGAGTTCGAACGTCGAAGGAATGGCATCGAACCGCAGTTAACTACAGCAATCGATTCGAATGCATGATATATGAAGGTAGAAAGTATCGAACGTTTTAGTATTTGCACCAAAGAGAATTAGAAAAGGCTTGAGTATTAATTGAGTTTGTTTCAAGAATTGTTAATGTCTTGGCTAATTAGGTAAACCGATATAAAATTTAAAATGTAGGAGAAATTGCAAATTACATACCAGACTGGTAGTTGGTACCACACCTATGTATGTCGCACTGCAGGTAAAATTGATCTTCGTACTGGTTCACTGTCAGAAGAAGTTCAATAGGATTACCGACTTTTAACTTTCAAAGCTTTCCTGTATTAATTCTTGGAGGTTCGTCATTAAAGAGAGTCACAATGATTTAATGCCAAGCTTTGACCATTTTACCATTGCCTAACAATCTTTGTTATATTTCTAAAATGAATGTGTAAAAGAGAAAATATGTATTATTTCCATCATCCTTTGACAAAAATGACGGCGAGCGGTAGAACTCGTCAAAGTTTAGATTTGTTGTTCAGTTCTCTTAAAATGAATACCGGCTTCAGCTTAGCTTTCTATTGTTGTGCTCACGTACTTTTACAAATGGTTTATGCTAGACTGGACTGTTCGCCAAATCATTCGTGTTAATTTAAGGAAATATTCGTAAATGATGATAAACAGCTATATTCCATTTGAAATAACATTAGAAATTTTTACAAGCCTTTTCTACATTCCGTTTAACCGATATTGAGTTCTATCCCGTAAATATAAGGATAGCATAAAAGCATAAACCTGTTACCAAAACTAACCGTTAAATACAGCTGCCATTTGTCATATCACCAACGCAATAGAAGTCAAAATCGGTTGAACGGGCTGTAAAATGGGATTATTTAAATGTCTAATTTTATCTCAAATGGAGTATCTTAAATGTAACTTATATTTTAAATCTTCTATTCATTTGTCTTATTTGGGCACGGTTTGTTCTTGTAACGATCTTTCATAAATATACTTTACTTTCTTTCTTTCTTTCTTGGCTATATTTCTTTTACTCAAATTGTATTGTCCACAGCTGGGTATAGATCTTACCATAGATTACCATTCTTCCATTTAAAACTAGTACTCGTAGACATAGAGTAACGAATTTAAATAGGAATGATGACTTAAAATTATTTTTGAGTCCGTGAGGAAGATAAAATAAATAAAATTATCTCGTAGACAAAAACTAACGACACGTTTTAGTATACCATTTACTCAAAAGTGACGTCACAAGCCCCCACTGCTGAACTTTTAAACGCTAAATTTTTATTGATTTGTTAAAGAAAAAAATACATATCCAATATTTTTTAATAATCTAACTGACAGGACTAAATAAAATACCAAGAATATTTTTAAAACCTTCAACGTTATATGTTTTTAAATTTGTTGTTGTTCAATTTTTAATTTCTTATCGTGAATTGTTTCAGGTATGCTTTTATCGTCAGTGGTAGCAGGTTTCCTAACAGATGCATTTGGAAGAAAAATATTCTTAGGAGTCGGATTTCTTGGACTGTTTATTTTCCAACTAATTGCAGGCTCCAGTCAGACATTCGAAGTTCTTGCTGCTGCCAAGTTTTGTGAAGGATTGTTGTAAGTATCTATATTTCCCAGCCCAGCTATTAACCCATTAGAAAAAAGATTCTTTAGAAGAAGCTAGTTTCAAGTAAATGTCTAGTTATAAAATCAGTATTAAAATAATCTATTGGTAAATAAAAACCAATATCAGGATATTTTTGTTGGTCGTAGTAGCAAATTTAGTTTTCTAGCTACCACATGCGATGCAATTCCAGTACGGACAACAACCCACCAAAGTTTCAAACCCATCAATTGATTATTTTGATAAATATAGAAAATTATCTACGTTAAAAGCACAATTATTCCATAGTAAGTATTGCAGTTAAAGTTATTAACATAAATCAATGTCTTTTTCATAATAATAATCTATAGAAATCATTGCAAACAAAACATATCCTCTCAATAAAACATAATTAATTCGTGCAATCACTAATGTGTTTACAATTTTATCTAAAGAAGCGTTCAATCGTGATTGGATTATTTCATTTCATTTATAATCAACACGGTTATAGACACAATGTGTAAGCTTTTCATTATTATTTAACATTCATGAAAATATTTCCCTCTTCAAAATAAAAATTAAAGTATCTGCTTTAATTATTTCACTAACTGCCTACTTCGTTAGCCACATTTATTTTTCTAAAATAAAAGTAGCCTAAGTTAATCCGATCTCGATGTGATCTTTCTGTCAGTGATACTTCGACCATAATCGGCCTATACATTGCCGAGTTTAGCCGGAACAAATAGATGGACAGAAAAAGAAAGAATATATACTGCTCAAATAACAGACATGTGTGAATTGTGTGTTTCCAGCTTAGTATTGTGATATAACAATCGCATTGGCCCTAACCAAAGACAGGTTTTTTGCAGACTAAAAAGTTTCCCTTTGTTGAAATAAAATTTATGTCTAGGCTAAGTTTTCTTCAGATATGTCTTGCTCTCTTGGACCTTTATTCAGTAATTTTTCTTTGCCCTTTTTTGTCTGGGAGTCCAGACTTGGAATTCTTAGCTTAGTTTCGACACAAAAGAATAATGTTTTAAGCTTGCTGTAATTATTTCGTCACAATAGAAAATTCGGGATTTCAAGACGCGGTTGTTATTTTCTCTGGCTTTAAAATGAGGCTCTTCGTTTGATAGACTTGTTATTATTTGCACTCAAAATCTTAAGAGCGATAAAGTTAGATATTGTACATCTTGATTGATACATTTCTGTTACAATCCGTGTTGTTAGCTTGTTAAAATCTCAATCGTGTTATAAAAGGGTTATTAAATCTTAATATTTTTCTAGCTAATAATATTATAAATTTATAGCCTATCTTTTATTCTGATGTATAAGGTATATTGGGAGAGCAGTGGTGGCCCAGTGGTAACGCACGCGACTTACAAGTTGTAGGTTGAACCCAGGCAGGAGCTTTACTTTGTACCAAAAAATCGAGGGCATGAGACATCCACCATGTTGTGGATTGCGGCCCTACAGATAGGAACCTTTGTGTCAGCGGTGGGAACAATAAAAGGCTGATGATGATGATGTTATGCTACCTATATACTGTAAAGTTTCATCGAAATCCGTTCAGGCAGTTTTTGCGTGAAAAATTAACAAAAAACATATCCTCACACACTTTTACATTTATAATATTAAAGTAGGCTAGGATTAAGATATCAGTAAATCTTAGGCATTTCTTTAATCTAACTATTGTATCTTCCTGTTCCCAGATTCGCCACATCATTCAGTGCCTGTGTATCCCTAACAGCCGAGTTCTCCTACTCCAGTATCAGAGATCGCATGTTGCTATGTCAGTCTTCCTTCATAGCTGTGTCCCATATCATCATAGCCGCGATGTCATGGGCGATCCTGACCAATGACTGGAGATTATCTTTCTTTGGAGGAAAATTCGGTAAGGAAATCATCATTATCTTACACACATACTAACGCCATTTATTCCCATGGGGTAAGCAGAAACTACAGAACGCCCTGCTACGGTCCTTACATACTCCTTTTGCCACGCGCCGGTTACATCTTTAAAAGTATTAAGCATCTTGCCTCTCTGAAGAACATCACCAGTAAGATCCGTGTATATTCTTTTAGGGTCCCCAATCACGTCTAGGAGGATCATCATTATTTTTTTGCCGTTATTCCAATCTAAGGTGCGGTTAGTATTTCGTCTTCTTCCATTTACATCTATATTCGCCGTCACATATTTATATATCATCTTTAACACGATCCATATATCCCTTCTTTCTTCTTCTATTCTTATAACGTCCATATTCATACTTAAAAACGTTCTTGATGAACTTCTTAATATTCGAAACGGTATCTTGTACCCCTTGTTATTTATGAAATTTCTGTATGACATTTATTGATTTAAACTCGTGTTAGCAACTAACCCTGAGTTAAGTTTTTCACGCAAGTGGGTCTTGAGATATTCCTATTTATTTTCCGAATATATGTTGTTTGATATATCATCATAGATTCAGAACCTGCTAAATAAAGATGGAATATTACTAGATGATTGTCGGGTTTCATATGTGGGTTCAGTTTTGTCCAATATTAGATTTTCATCATATTTCTTACACGTGGAATCAGAATGATATTTATAGTTATTTTGGATTTGGCTATTTATGTATTACAAATAGTATATTTAGCCAAACCCACCTACGATTTAGAAAAAATCCCGGGTATGAAGTAACGATTCTAGGTCAGGACGATTCAAAAAATAAAATGCACATACGATTCAGTAAAAAGCCTGAAAGGTAACAATTCAAGGCAAAAAATTAAAAAAAAACGAAAATGGGCGACACAGTTGAGATCACAGATATTTAATCCTTTCCCCACTCTACATTCACACAAAGTAATAAAAGGCCTATCCCTCACCGAGTCGCCTAACACGGCACTAAGCCTAAAAGTACCAACATAACAGACTCCAGGTTAAGTTGCTAAGCATGTTTGCTTAGACCTCGGGCAATAAATCCGGGCAACAAAGGGCTGAACTCAAAAAAAGGGATTTTGCTCGATCTTTTTGAAACCGTAATTGTGGCTGGCGCGTTTCTCTCGACTTTTACGTTTCAAGTAAAGGTGTAGCTACACTGCTGCGAAGGATGTGGAAAAGGTTACGCACGTTGTGTTGGGATTATTAAATCACTAGAAAATAGTGATAGGTGCCGTTGGAGTGTATTGTATATGTAACATAATTTCTTAGTGGGTTTATAGTAAAAAAAAATATTCACAAAGCGATAGCTAGAACTTGTAAGACGATTCCAGAGAATTAGCAATTTGATATTGATACAATAGCAGCGCAGCCCCCTGCCCCCCCTATCCACAACAAATACAAATGTTTCATATCGCGTATGTCTTTCTACAATCGTTAACGCCTTCGATTTGTATGGTCGGACCACGTGACTTAACGTTCAGATGTGTCACTCCCATACATAGATTCGTTTTCTACTAGCGTTATCGATTGTAGATTGTAAACTTGGCTACTTGTGCAGGTTTGTTTTGCCAGCTACGCGTAGCAGTAGGCAGCAATGAAACCGCGCCTTAACGCAAACATTTTGTTTTAACCTTCCAGTGCTCAACACATGGAATTTTTATCTTTACATCATGTCGTTATGGGCCTTGGGAGCCTTTTTGATGTACGTGTTCTGTCTTCCTGAGAGCCCGAAATATTTGCTGACGCAACAGAAGTATGACGAAGCGAGAGAGATACTTATTAAAATATACAGAGAGAACACAGGAAAACCAGCTGAGACTTATCCGGTAAGAGTTTTTAATTGGCAATTAGAATATTTTCTGTTTTTACCTCTGTTTTTAAGGGGCTGCCACCGCGTTAGTGCCGGAAAACGGATACTTTCTAAAGAACACCCCTTAGTAACGGAGTATTTTATTTGTGGTAACGGCTAGGTTAAAAGGAATGAAAAACATATATATTTATTATTGATTCATGTACATTATTTGTGGAAATGGTCTTTTCGTGTACCTAATAGTTTTGCTTTAAAAAATTTATTAACAACACCATATTTTTTCGCTACTTTTGTATACTCGTCCAAAACGACTTGGATGTTTAAAAACATTTTTACACAGAAAAAATGAGGGCTAGAATTTATTCATAACTGAAATAGCATATGTAAATCAAAGAATATTTTGCAAACAAAACTGTCCAAAAGGAAGTTCAATTTTGATATTCTGGCTCCGAGCGGCTTCCATTACTGCGTTAACATTGGGGAATATATTATACGCCTTAAGGTTACGGTAAAGCTTTGCCGATTGTGCTTAGTGCTTTTTGCGTCTCCTTTGCTCAGTGATTGCTGTTGTGGATTTGGAGTTACAGAAAAAGCGTCATTCTAACTGCAATAATTATTGGCAAAAAGTCAAGAATATTTGGAGGTATGCGGAACGACCCGCAAACCTACATTGAAAAGACGCGACCTCCTACATGACGGTACGGGAAACTGCCTGACGGTTGTTTTCGGACTGTCGGATACGTTCAAATCGCGCCGAAAACTGATTGCGCGATGCAGGATTTGTGTGACGTCAGCTCATCAATTCGTCGTCAGTCGACGACACGGTTGGCGTAGTGGTTGAGCGATCGGCTGATGCGCTGCGTGTCGCAGGTTCGATTCGCGCACGGAACAAATATTTTTGTATTACCTACAGGTAGTTGTTCCGGATCTGAGTTTAAATGTTTGTAAACGTACCCACGATACAGGAAAAAAAAATTTCGGCAACGTTTTTTTTTAAAGAAGTAAGGTAGAAGAAGAATTCATAGGTGGCGGGCTAGATGCCGCTACAAATGTATGGGATTGACATGCACCACAGATCACGTGATCAACCCCAAAATTTTGGCAATTCGAAAATGGGGCACTGAACCGGCAAACCAATAGAATAGAATAGAAGTTTATTTCTCTCAAAAAGGTACATTTCGGTAAATAGTATCTAGGTTACAGCAGATTCAAACCTTTGTGAGAGCTGGAGTCTATACTGGGTTTGAGACCTGTATGACAGATATCCAACAATGTGAAAGTATCAAATTGAGAGGAAGGGATAATTATACAAAAATAAAATATGTGTCATGTGTGTCTTTGGTGAGTGTTGTGTTCGTGAGTGCAATATAAGTGCTCACCCCAGCGCCCGTGAACACCAGGCGTGAGCACTTACTTGCCCGAGAGTGTGTGTGCGTGTCTGTGTGTGATAACGTGAAACGTGCTCCAGGATGGAGGTAAATATTTCCCGTAGACGAAATTATTATAAAATACTTAGTATTTTTTCGGTCTCTGCATAATCCAATTTTAGTAGCCATGTCGTCATTGTTTTTTTTAAATTTTGATCTGCACATAGGGTATATATTTAATATTTAAATAGCCTTGTTATAGACTTAGTTACTGAATAACCGTAATCAATTTTATGTATGGCGAAGCCTTTGCCATGCACAGAAAAATTGCAGGTCCATTACGTTGAATGAAAAGCTTTAGTATTTATTTACTCGTACTTTTAAGGGCAGGTCATCATACATCGTTGGATTGAAACTGCCCAATAGTCTTTTTAATTAACAGAAATACTTCGAATTTAATTGCGAAGTACCTATTCAGGTCTTTCAGAACTGTTACATATTAATCAAAAGATATTATTATTTAAAATGAACATTTCGAATTAAAGTATTTTAATGCAAAATGTGCATTAAAATACTTTAATTCGAAATGTTCATTTTAAATAATACTTATCTAAGTGTTGCTAAAACAATTCAATATCAAAGAGACTTGGATAATGATACGTTAATTTATTACAATTCTCAAAATAAGGCTGTCACTTTTCATTTTATTGCTAGAAGTCAATGTCACTCTTCAAAGAGCGAATTTATTGTCATTCAAATGAATACGATATTGCAATTTACTCGCCTGAATAACGCACACTTCTTTGGACTTAGCTTTAGATTGGCTCCTCGTATCTTCGACAGCACGCGTTCCAGATTGCGGAACAATCCACTGCCACAATCCTTTGCCTGTAGATAATGCGGTCTTTTCCTTATCTCGAGGGTCTATCTCGACCTGCCAATAGCCATTCTTCAGGTCTAAGGTGTAAAACCACTTCATTTCCGTTTAATTGCTTTTGGTCAGCGTCTACAATATAATAATAAAACTTGCGTGTGTGTGGACAAAAATCCGTCTACTTGACTATGGCAATGATTACTGTTGGTTTGAAAAAAGGAAAACGCCCGCATGTGCTTTGATCTTTCAATATTGTTACGCAATTAGGGTGCTGATGAAGACTGCGGGTATCTGATGGAAGCAAGAACCATACTATCAGTCGTTTGGGGTAGGGCAATGTCCACCAGTGGACGCCTTTCGGCTGAAGTTTTAATGATGTTTTACAATATTAATCAATCCATAAATATGTTACGTATTATTTTGCAAACTAGCCAATATATTTATATTAATATATTGGTTTAGCTATCCAAATAAATACTGAGATTGACTGATTGAATGACTGCCAGACATTAGACAATACACTGCATTATTATCATTAAAACTCAAAACATGAAAGGAAAATATTTTTCGAAGAGATTAAAAGGGCTCCAAATTCAAATAGCTTTCCTTTGACCGGGTCGAATAGGACTTTGGAGTTTTGTATGAAAACGAAGTCACGGATAAACATAAATTATAAAATTATATTTTATTTCCATATAAAAGTATACTCAGTACGAAATATTTAATCAACTTTAACTACGTATATATTATTACAAAGAGAGTAAAATTCTATGTTGAATTATAAGTTAATCTCTGGAAGTATGTAAAGTTACATAAAAAATAAAATATAATAAATAAAAAGCTTTTGTTAAAACAATAAAATTAGTATAACAATAAAAATATAACAATCAGTGGGAAAGTCAGAATTATCATTTGACTAAAACTATTAAAATAAAATTTTTGTGGCCACAGGAGCGCAACCGCGGAAAAAACTAGTTTAAAATAAAGCTAGACAGCTGTGGTAAGTGTTGTCAAGCGCAATATAAATTGTCAACCCTATTCTGAACTCAAGAGTTCAATTTTTGCTACAAATTGAAGTACATCATTCAGTAAGTTTGAAACGAAATTTTTCACACAAAAAGGTGTTTTAAAAGTGTGTGAAAATTGCTTTTTGTATTTGGTTGAGATTTAAAAGTTACGTTTCTAAGGATTTATTAGAAATATTTAAAACTAGAAAAGATAAGTAATTGATGGATTCTTGACTTACTTGACTTAATGTCCTATAACGTCTAGATGGGGTAGAGGGCGTCCACAGATGTCCTCCATCGCAATCGGTCTTGAGCTTCACGCTTCACCTCGCTCCATGTCATTCCGATGCTCGTCGTTTCAGCCAACACGGTGTGACGCCAGGTTTGACGGGACCGGCCACGCTTTCTTTTCCCTTGGGGATTCCAGTCCAAAGCTTGCTTGGGTATGTGATCGGGACCCCTTCGGAGCGTGTGGCCAATACATCTCCGCTTGCGATGCTTATTCTGGCGGTATATCAGGCTCTCGTGGCCTTTCTCCAACAGCTCTACGTTGGAGATGAACTCGGTCCAGTAAATTCCGAGAATGCGATGAAGACAGCGGTTGACGAAGTTTTGTATTTGGCGTGAAATGTCCTTTGTGACCTTCCACGTTTCGCACCCTTAGAGCAGCACGGATTTGACATTGAACACGAAGATTATATGTTTAATCCTTCGGGTCAGTTGCCGCGATTGCCAAACAGGTCTCAGCTGCGCGAAGGTAGCTCGGGCTTTGGCGATCCATGAAGCAATGTCCTCTTCACTACCCCCAGTCTCTGACACGACACTCCCGAGATATGTAATTTGTGGAAGCGCTCACTGCCTCGGTGCCAATCAGCAACGGTGAGTTATTCTTCACACCGGTCTTCCGGATGTTCCGTTTTAAGCCCCGTTTTTGCCGACTCCTGACGTAGATCATTCAGCTTTGCTTGTAAAGCTGATGGATTCACAGAATAGTAAAATGTCTTTATTTGCCACTAAAAGATTTATCAAAGAATAATAAACTCATCAATCAAATGAACAGTTGCAAGCAAAAATCAGTTTACCAGAAAAACCTCGTATAAAATAATACCAGAAAATATTACGGCGGAAATATCCAGCGATTATAACATACTACCTATTAAGGCGCAACAATGAAAAACGAAGAAGGCTCAGAGGCACGACATAGTTTTTGCAGCGTAACTTAGGTATGAAATACACATGTACATAACACCTCAGGCAATAATTTTATTCATAAATTTTTAACCGACTTCAAAAAAAGGAGGAGGTTCTCAATTCGTCGGATTTTTTTTATGTTTGTTCCCCGATTACTCAAATAATCCTGGACCGATTTCAAAAATCTTCTTTTGTTTTGAAGGGTATACTTCCCTATAATAAGGGTATATTTAGTTGGTTCCATAGTCATCAGGTTAGGATCTGATGATGGAATCCTGAGAAATCGAGGGAACTCCTCAAATATTATAGGCATACATATGGTGATTTTGGTATTTTCATCAACAATGCAATCATTTCTTTTTTGATATAAATTATCTCTAATAGTTAACCGACTATGATGAAGCAAATACTTATAAATGAATGGTACTGATGAAAATGGCACCATTCTGATGATGAAGCCGGCAGGCAGGCATTGGAACTCTGAAATAAAACAATGTATCCTAGTCGTGCTTGGGCTTATTGGAATCGTCATGAGATGTACTTTGGCCATCAATGATTATCATGTTAATTGGTGTTGATGGTTAATACCTACCAAAACTAAAAAGAGAAAAATAAAAAACTTTTTAACAAAAAATCAAACCAATTTCCAGAACAAACACTACACTGACTTAACAATAAGATGCTGTCACCTGTAAATACTCAATACCAGCGTTAATTAAGGCACTGCTCAAAACAAGGTGATTCCACCGCTGTATTTGGATCGAGCAATTTTTTTGAATGATTTGGAAGCTACGCGATTATTCAGAGTACACGGACGAGAGTATTTCGTCACGCAACTCGCGCTGAATATGCCGCAGTTTGACCGAGCCTTAACCCACGTCAAGAAGAAGGAACCTACGAAACTACTGCATATTTCTTTGCTGTGACTTGCGTGTTATATCGTATCTATTTGTAAAAATTATTCCGCCATTCGCTCGCATCATCAACTTGAGTTATTACATCGATAAATATGTGGAAACTCCACTTATTATGACGATATTTCCTGAATTCTGTATCGTTGCTCTGTCATGGTAAAGGCTGTTCTAGATTTTTTGGAAGCTTATATAATTAACAGCTCGTGGCTAAATAATAACAGCCCCACGGGTCGATCTTCAAGGTTAAGCAACGCTTGACGAGGTTGGTCCGTGGATGGGTGACCATTTCAAGTTACCGAGTTTCCTCCGTGCCTCGGAAAGCACGTTAAGCCGTTGGTCCCGGCTGTCATTTGAAGATCTTTCAAAGTCGTTACGGGTAGTCAGAAGCCTGAGAACTGACACCAGTCTTGCCAAGAGGTATCGTGTTACCCAATTACTGGGTTGTGGAGGTCAGATTTGAGGAGATTTGCTCCATGTAAAACACTGGTACTCAGCTGAATTCGGTAAGACTGGAAGCTGACCCCAACAATAATTGGGATAAAGGCTAGGAAGATGATGATAGAATTACCAGCAAGGTTATAGATTTTTTTCTTGAAATTCTTATTGTGATTAACGATGTGCTTGGAGTAATACAATGTTTGATGTGAAAACGAAACTTTATTAAGATGTTGTTAAAAATGATAAGAGATTAAAACATATACTTATTTTAGGCTGTTAATTACTAGAACTTGCCACTTAAAATAGAGCAAACGCAGATGTTCCTGACATCTTTCTACAGAAAATGTGTGGATTTGAGTAATGTTAGTATGAATTTTGATGTAGGCAAAGGTACTTGTTTGCTTGGCCCAATGAATTACAGGCGCTATGTGCGCAAAAACATTACTGATTTTTCTTAAAGTCTGAGTGCTGATATCTATATTTGATTTAAAGAATATTGATAAAAATCAATAAAAATGTTCTTATCTTCAATATTTATCATCTTATTTTCTCATTCCAGTTCTACAACATTTGGAAAGACAAAAACAAGCACTCAATAGACGAGACTCCTGAGCACCATGTACACACAAATATCCGCCATCAGATCGTGGAAGGTCTATACAATGTCAAACCGATGTTCCAGAAACCGTTGGTCGTGCATCTCGCTATGACGTGCTTCACTAATTTCATTATTATGGCTATGTAAGTAAAACTCAAAGTTCAAAGCCTTTATTTTTACAAGCTTTTATTTAACTTGCCTTGTTAGTTAGTAGGTATGGAAGTTGTTAACTATGTTAAGTAATTAAATTATAGATATTTTATCCACGTCCGATTCTGATTTGAAATTCGTTCGGATTGAATAACAATGCACGGTTACATAAAGGAGCGTCCTCACTGGGAGCATTCTTTCGCGAGCATTTGTAAAAAAGCAGTCGTAGGCGAGCAACGAATGCTTCCACACCGAGCCCAGCATTCACGTTCGAGCAAAACTATGAACGTTCGAGACAAATATTCCCTTGCGAGCAAGGTCGGATTTAGGGTGGAGGGGGGGCACGCGGCCACGTGCTCCCCCCAGACGGTATTTTAGTTTATCAAATTATCAGAGTTGTTAAAATATATGAATAAAATAACAGAAAGAACATGAGTAAAACTCTTGTCTTTCATAAACCTTCCTATACATACTTGTACTACTCATTGATTTCATTATCTGAGTACTCGCTTTCGAGCGTTTTATTTGTGTGAACATTCGAATGGGAGCTGTTTCCGCGAAAATTCGTTGCAAAGTCCACACCGGCCGAAGTTCGCGCTTGCGTGTAAGCTTTGTAACGCTCGGCTCAACGTCCACACCACTCGAATATTCGACGTCGAATGCTCTTTACACGTGAATGCGCTCAGTGAGGACGTTCATCTAGTGACATCAGTCTAAATCCAATATGGCAGACCGATGATTTTTATGCACCCCTATGCTATGGGTATCAAATGAAGGGGAGAGGAACGTGAAAAACTTTATTTAAAAAGTCTTTTTGAAATATAATTTACAGGCACTTTTAAATTGTCTAGGAGTCGGCAAGTCAGAATGATGAAGCTTATTGCACGTTCGAAAGTGTAGATCTCTATGGAAAAGGAGGTGCAAGGTACTCCATGGACACTCCCTTGTATAACTCTATTCTAGCAGATTACCATTGTCATCGGTCTGTTATTGACAATTTTGATTGGTTTGAATCCTTTCTTCGAGTCGATAAACGAAACGAGGAATGTCTTGTAGCTAGATTGTATATCAACCGGACACTAAAAAGATTCGAGATGCAAAGAACAGAGTGTTGTGATGAGACTAACATAGGAGACTTATATTTTTTACATTTTTTTTGTGTATTTTGATAGCCTGAGTTCATGTACCAAAGGGTTTCACCCTGTGGAATATAAGAATGACTGTGACATTATTAAATAACAATTAAAGCAATCTAGATCTTATCTCAGGCAAGATAGTATTCATTTTAAGGCCCCTATGTCGTGCCAATGCCATCATGTTTCCGTAGTAAGAGCGAGATGGAGCTTATCGGAAAATAGCACTATCCCTTTTTCATGATAGATTCATTATGTAATGATTTGTCATACTAGTGGGGGGAAGGGGGGGAGGTAATCCCAAGTTACTTTTTATTTTGATATTTTTTATTTTTATTAAAGAGCCCCAGATTGTAGCTATCAGGAAACACAGACACCGGCAGGGAATTCCACTCCTTAGCTGTACGCTCAATGAAAGTATTCCCAAAAATCTTTTATCTTTTTCCTAGGTACAATGTCCTAAGACTGTGGTTCCCTCAAGTGTCAGCTATCGTAGAACACAACCCACTGACCGAAGGACAGGACCTGTGCTCCGTTCTAGACACATACACGTCTAGTTTGAAACCAGTTATCCACAACTCTTCTTACATAGAAGGAGTCTGTGTGCCAGTAAGTATAAACTTTTTTTATTTATCTCCTATCAGTCTAATTTACATTCGAGATTTTCAAGTCTATGTCGTCATTCCCCTGCGGCTCTGCACTTTTTATGTTAGCCTACACTGTCCCACCGTTGAGCAAACGCCTCCCTCAAATCCTGCCCATACAATTTTGTCTTTTTGACAATCGCTATCGCTACACTTTCGGTGATAAAATATATGTCACTTGTTTAAGGCCTCTGGCATTTCGACCTTCACCATTTCTGACATCACATGATATACTGACATACTTGTTTAAAGCAGTCCGGGGCAGTGGTCCAACTGCTCTGTACAATTAGTTGTACCATGGATCTTTACTAGGCGCAGTTGTCAAACTATGAAAATAGTTGGTCCACAGCACCTTTTGGGAGTTCCGTGGTCCAATTCATTTAAAAAATAACTTGCCAACTCTAAAAACCACAACTTCATCTTTATGTGTGTATGGTAGGTACCTACTGGTTTACGGTTATATTAAACCTCTTTGCAGTAAAATAACAAAATTAAAGTCGGGTGACTAATTTTAAAACATTTATTTTTTTACATTCAACGAAATTTATCTAAAGCATGACCTACAGTAATATCACCAGAAATCAGTTGTAGCTGAATTTCTCATATATAATCATCATTCTCAATTTGGACCTTACGTCTTTTGTGTGCGATTTCGCTTGATATAGTTGTAAAATTTTCTAAAACATTTAATAGACGTAACATTGTAACATTTTTTGCATTAATGCGCCGACTTAGTTTTGCATGTGAGCTTTCTGAAATATTATTAGACCTATGCCTCTGGTTAAATACGCTTATAAGCTGAGAAAATTCATCAAAATTTTCTTTAATCCAATAACGCTCTATATATTAACACCACTTTCTTTTATTATGTAATTCCAGCCTTCTACAAATTTATCACTCTGCAATAGTGGAAAAACTGAGCACAATAAAATAGTTCTTTTGACTCTTTTTGATTTAGTTTTTGAGATACCTATTTTTTTTGCTTTTCTCCAAATACATTGTGATCAATGATAATAACAGCCTACAATTTTAACTGTCGGACAAAATTCTTTAATGCTGTTCAGAATAGACATTTCAAAGTCACAATGTAATATTTTTGGATCCCAATTTAACTGTGATCTTAGCATTTCAAATAACGCAAAATAAGTGGCTTGCTTTTTGACACTTAAAAAAGCAAAAACCAAAGGCGCAACATTAGTAGACTCATTTGTGCTTCCCGTATCGCCAAATATAGTAAATAATTGTAGAAAAGGTCTGGGGCAACATTTAAAGGTTCCGTCCGCAAAATACTCATTTAATTTTTTCATCAACTCTCTTGCTTTTAATGAACAAAAAACGCGTTCCTTCATAATAATAATCAGTAAATAGAAAATCTTTAAATTTTAGTGGTACTTCTATTACTTCCGTATTAGAAAATACCGTTTTTGTACCGACTTCAAAAAAAGGAGGAGGTTCTCAATTCGTCGGAATCTTTTTTTTTATGTATGTTCCCTGATTACTCAAAGACGCCTGGACGATAATGATAAAGCCGGAAGGTAGGCACTGGAACTCTGAAATAAAACAATGTAACCTAGTCGTGCTTGGGCTTATTGGAATCGTCATGAGATGTACTTTGGCTATAAATGATTATCATGTTAATTGGAGATACCTACCAAAACTAAAAAGAGAAAAATAAAAACTTTTTAACAAAAAATCAAACCGACTTCCAGAACAAAAAACTACAAAGCAAAAAAAAACTTTCTTTTCCGAAGTCGGTGTCGAAAAACTAAAAAAAATGGGTACAAAAGACACAGACTTCGGAAAAGAAAGTTTTTTTTTGCTTTGTAGTTTTTTGTTCTGGAAGTCGGTTTGATTTTTTGTTAAAAGTTTTTTTAAAACACCTAATGATTGGTTTCTAGCATTATAAAGGCTATGCTTCAAATTTGAATATGATAGAAATGTAATTATAGTATCACATGTTGTATTTTTATATTGAGTTAAAGTATCGTTATACAGTTTTGGAATAGGTTCATCGGAAACCTTTACTTGTTTTTTTTAAGTTGTCTACTGATAGCGATATTCCATTATGTACTTCATTTGGAATACAATTATCCCAATTTGGCGTCGTGTTTACAACTTCATCCTTTACCTAAAATTAAAGAAAATCTTCCATTACTTATTGTTAACCGTGTTTCCGTATAAATAGAAATTGGACTATAAATAGAAATTCAAGGATACATAGAATTATCTATTAATAAGTACATTAACGGTCACACATCCTTTGCAACTCATTTTCCTATTATTTGCGCATCTCCAATATGCATTTCCATTTTTGTAAACACGAACTTTATAGAATTGGCGACAATTCCATAGCATCACCGTTCCACCTTTTTTCCACATAAACAGTCGCAACCTCTTCATACATTATTTTTTTAAATATTTTATTTTTAATTATTAGATAATTTTCTGTACGATTTTATTTCAATCAAAGTCTGTGTCAAACAGTGAACGGACAGCCAAAGCTAGGAAATACTTAGAAATGATATGGTCTGTAACGATATTTTGTTGAACCTCTTCACTTTGAATACACGTGCCATATCGATGGTCATAGTAACAGCCTAATTTTGAATCAATAATGATCAACAAACTTTAATACCAATTCCGAGTAAATTACCATTTAACTACGCTTAAAATGAAAATGAGGTCAATCATTTCGTGAAATACAGTGTAAGTATATTAATTTATCAGTAGTTATTTAGTCGCTGTCATTTGTAGCGTCAATTACTGGCCCAGATTCGATTGTTAGAGGCAGAAAAATGGACAAGGGTTTTGAAAGTGGTTAATTTTTTTGGTTGTACGAACGTGTATTTTACATATTTTAGTATGATAACTACTGGCTTTTTTATTTAACTATGCACCTGTCATGTTTTCTCTTCACCACCCTAGATTGACTGGTAGAGAATTTATAAAGCATTAAGTCCGCCTTTGTACAAACACAAATAGTTTTATTTTCTTTAAAATTGTTTGTACTATAGAGCCAGAAGTGAAGTGCGAAGTGTGTGGGAGTGTGTGTAGAGAGTGTGTGTGTGTGTGTGTGGGTGGGTGTGTCTGTTTAAGCAAATATATGCCTATATTCGGACACTCCACTCTTCCGCAACTTAGATTTACGTGTATACATATATCTCTTTATTTATTTTATTGTAAAGTTGAGAAGTTCGTTTTCCGAGTTGCCTACTACCAAACCTGGTTTTTGTTTGTGCAATCGGTTCTATAATATCTTTTCTTATTGTAGCGGTATCATAAGGCAGCTCTTTGTGTTATTTCAGAACCGTGTGTAGAAAATATATACAGCTTTCTCACCGAAAGCAAATCACTTATATGATAATGTCTCACGGTGGGATATCTAATCCTTTTAAAAATATTATTTTTACAACCTTGGTGCTTGAAGTCTAAATAAATAAATAGTTTTCCAGATCGAATTTCGGCCACAGTGGCCGATCTCAGTTGAGCTATCGTCGCAAGATAGTACAAAGTGTGTGTGCAAACACAATTGCACTCTCTGCCCTCACCCCTATAGTCCGATGGGACGGCGATGCGACATGACCGGAGAGATATCAGGCGTAGGACCAACGTGAGGAATCCTTGACCACATCATCATCATCATTTCGGCCGAAAGACGTCCACTGCTGGACATAGGCCTCCCCCAAGTGTCGCCACATTGACCGGTCACGTGCGTCTCACATTCAGCGGATCCCCGCAACCTTCACCGGGTCATCGGTCCACCTAGTGGGCCGCTTTCTGGTTTGCAGTCTCCAGATCTTTTCGGCCCCACCAGCCATCCGTTCTGCGAGCAATGTGCTCTGCCCAGTGCCACTTAAGTTTAGCCATTCATAGGGATATGTCGGTAACCCTGGTTCTCTTGCGGATGTCTTCATTTCTGATTCGCTGGTGCAAGGGAACGCCGAGCATAGCATTAGAAAGACGATGTTTGGCACCTTAAATAAGATGCATCAGTATTCATGGGAGCGTTAGGTAAAAGTGTACCAACATGTAGTCATATAGTACTTCCTATTTTGGCCAGCAATGTTTAAGTTCCATAGAAGTGAGCCTATTGCCCTCCTGCCTCGAGCCCCAGTGATAAATGCCTATTGCCCTCAACAGGGCACAAATTCAGACATCAGGTTCATATTAAGAAATATCAAATGTAAAGCGTTGTCCAACCCGGGAATTGAACCCAAAACCTACTCAGTGCTAGACTGAAGAGGCAGAAACGATAAAATAAGAAAACGTTATTTCCTTTATTCATTAACTTGCTTATTTACTAAATTTTTAAATATATTTTTATAAAACTTATTAAAAAAACATTTAGAAACATAAAAAATAGAGGCCCACCGGTATCGGGAACAACAAGCTACCGTCGGTCAGAGCTTCAGAGAGAGGAACTTCCTAACAATAAGAGCCGTGTCCAGAAGTACTGCTTTCTGAATCAAGCCCTTGATCCAGCCGCCTAACGAGAGCCTCGTAATGTGTTGGTCGAGGGTTGTGGCTATTAAGCCATTGGCTGACACGACTATCGGTACAACGCTGAGTCCACATCATCCCACTTGTCGACATCCTCGCGAGGCAAATCAAGATACTTGATTTGCTTGTCTTTCTCGGCTTTCACGAGGTTCCCGTCATGCGGGACGGTAATTGCAACAATCATTACACGCCTCTCCATTCGGTCCACCACCACAACATCAGACTTATTGGCTACAATAGTCCTGTCAGTCATGATGGACCGATCCCAGTACAATGTGATATTGCCATTTCCGAGTACTGGGTCGGGCATATACCCATAGTACGGCATCACCGATCCCACAAGGGAGTATTTCAGAGGCTGGCTTCAAGGTTGTGCCTATGCAAGAGGAACACATGTCACATGCCTTGTTGTTCTTAAGCTGTTTCAGAGCCATCCTAATCTCATACAGGCTGACGTCCGGAATGTCTTCGGAATAAATACAACGTCAATTTAAAAGAAAGTAATGTGTAGTGGTGGACAGTTTACCTCTTTACACCTGGCAGCCCATAAATTGCGGCTAACTGAGAGCTGGCTGATGTTGCATACCAAACCACGATACAGGAGGAATTCCTAGTGTAGGGCAAAATTAGAATTAAAACTTATTATGGCTAGAGATTACCAGGCAACTCTGCAGTAATCTATACTATGAAGTATCATTCTTAAAAATGAAGTTTCATCAAAAATAAATTCCAGCAGATTTTTGCGGTGGGATCTCGTACTAACAGTCTCCTAGGGTGTATAAACTCAGCAAATCAGCCACGCTCATGTGAATCAGGGGACACGTGATGTTAGGCGTGAATTTACCAATGTGTGCGCAATCTTAGGCCCCCGGGACGAGACCTATCACCTGCGATAATTGAGTAGGGACTGCTGTTACGAGTAACATAGCAGATGGCGCTTCGGTGCCCAAAATTGAAGACGTAGATGTGAGATTTAATTTTTTTGATTAGTAGAGAATTGCAGAAACTACTCTGGCGAAGAATTATGAGGCTTCATACCAAATCTTAGGTTAAGGTTAGGCAAGGATAGAGAAAATATAAAGAAAGAAAATAAGTTTGTTTGGCACAAAATGCAAAAATAAAAAAGACAACAAAAATACAAAAAAATACTAGTGGGAGAAGAATTGCAGAGTTATAAGAGACCCTTGACAAATAAAAAAAAAACAAAATATTATTTGTGGTCAATCCCATAATACTTTGAAGTTTACTTTTTTACAATTATTTAGTTCTTAAGTTAATAATTGTTAATCTTACTTCTTCTAAAACCCAAGGTATGACATCAATATGTAGGTATATTGATGGATAGAAATCCCCATATATACTCGTGCTTTTCGCCCAAAGAGAATTGTTCGTGAAACTCGTGAAAGCCCCCATGTCGTATTCGGCAACATCGCTAACAGAAGCTGTTTCATTGTTTAGCCTGTGACGTTTGGTGTCCCAATTCTGCTCACTCGAATTGTAGTGATTTCGCATTGATGAAATAATTATTGAAGGGAATTTCCTTCTCCTTTCGGAAGGCCAAAGTTTTCTTTAGTAATTGCATTTTTGTTAGTATTTGTGTTTACTTTTAAACAAACCTAAGGTTCTTTATTGTTTTAGTGTTGAAAATAATAGAAAAGAAGCGGAACAGAAATAACCATAAAATCTTACACCAGTTTTGTCAAGGGCCATTTACTGGGTTGTGAAGATCAGAGATAGCTTCGCTCCTAGAAAAGTACTGGTAGTCAGCTGAAACCAGTTAGTTTAGACCCCAACATAGTTGAAAAATAAGGCTAGGCAGATAGATGGCAGTTTCTGAAAAAGACTATGGATAATGTTTGGTAACCAAAAAGAATTACCATTCGTAGTGGACAAATAAATGATCTTATCTTATCTTATCTTATCTCAAGCCACAAACTAAATTGGATTCTCTGAAATTGTAAGACAGTTTAAAGTCACTTGTCTGCATCCCCGCAGTACATATCAAGAAAGACACCTTGGCCCATTTCTATATATAACTTACTCCAATTATTACAACTCACGATCTAGTAATAACATTTACTATTTATACTCACTATCTATTCAAGTTCCGAAGCACGCGAATGAACAACAAAGGAACGAATGGAAGCCATGAGTGAAATCGTTCATGGTTCGAATAACCATTATTTTACTTACTACACTAATAAATTTGGTTGGAACAAGAAATATTGATTCTGATATTATCATATTTTAGTTGGAACATGAATTGACTCGCAATACAAACAGTTCAAGGTCTTGAGACGCGTGCCTAGTAATAAGTTACTGGTTGAAGTCTGTTTAGCAATAAATTATCGTTGGGTTAGATCCTACGAAACCGTTTGGGACACTGACATTTGGTACTTCATCATGGCTGATTTGTGATAGTGAACGGTAGAAACCACGACAAACCTGCGTAAAACTAGTTGGTTTTGTTTTGAATTGTCAAACTTTACTAACTATAGTTTTGGGTGGTTTGGGCAGTAAATAGGTATATCATTTTACAAACTTTTATTTAAATTGCAATTGAATTTTCAAGCAGTTATCCTCAACCAATTAAGATAAAAGTCAAATTAAGATCAAAGTTCGCGAGCACATTCGCAAGAAGTTGGCAGCAGTGTCGTCACAGCGCTAAATTTTTCCAATTATCTATTTCTACTAATTGTACAGGTGTATTCCTATATTTCATTTGTTATTTATTGTGTAAATTGTATTGTATTTATTAATTACTTCTGGCTTATATTTATGTATCGTATATATTTTTAAATTCATTCATTATCGTGATTGCACCTACCACTATTTATCTCTGCATCACCCAAAGGTTGACTGGTAGAAAATGCCTAAGGCATTAAGTCCGCCTCTGTACATTTGTGTGCTTAAAGTATTAAATAAATAAATAAATAAAATTTTGCAATTGAATTTTCAAGCATTTATCCTCAACCAATTAAGATAAAATTTTGCATACACGTTTAGTTTGGATGACAATGCATGGTTAACTTAGTGACGTCATTCTGGCAGGTGGTCCAAAAATGGCGGCCTAGTTATTTTTTGTGCACTGCCTTGATATACTTTTTGGAAAAAACCAATGAGAACTAGTATTAATCATTCATTATCTCCACTATGCACGGTTTCAGCTGTGATGGTACCCAGATGTACTTCTTGTATTATAACAAAGAAGTATAATTGTTGGTTTGTATGTTTGACTATAAGATTTTTAAAGACAATCTCTGGTATTACGAAAATAATTAAAATTTATATAAGATTTTTAAAGACAATCTCTGGTATTACGAAAATAATTAAAATTTATAGACAGCACATCTACAGCATCGTTGAGTGTCATGATATTTTTTTTAACATGACACTCAACGCTCAACATTCAAATAATTTTCATCCCAGAAAAATTAAAGGTTTTTAAGGTATACCACACGGAAACAAAGCCGCGGTCAATAGCTAGTAAAGTCCATACTTTTATTATAAGTATGAAAATAAATCTGTCTCTCTGTTACCTGTTCACGTCTTAACTTTTTATCCCGGGATTATGTTCCCATGTGATAATTTCAGACTGTCACGCGGGCGAACCTGCTGGCGAAGCTAGTTAATCGTAAAGGTAGAATAATAATAATATAAGAGCCAATAATAAATCAAGAATTTCCAAGTAATATTTACCTGGTAGGATAAATCCTATTAGCAACTAATACAAGAAACTGCTCAATATTTTATACCGCGTAAGAATAGCCAGAATTATACTTTAATTTCTTGTAAAGCGTCTTTTCTTTTTGAACAGCGACTGTTTGGAACAAATTTCTTAATTCTACACAAGTTGGAACAATGGGGTGGAAAGAAAGGGGTTATTTTCGTACCTTTCAGAATGATTAAAGAATAATTGAATAGGGTCTTCGTACATTCACCCTCAAAATAACTTAGATGCGAAAGAACCACTGTCGCTTCCACGGAATTATTTTTTACCGTTGTCTCGTCGATTTTGACTTTTACCTACCTATGTAAAATGTACTAAAACTTAATGATCATACTAATATTATAAGGGCGAAAGTTTGTGAGTGTGTGTTTGTTTGTATTTTTGTTACTTATTCTCGCCAGAACGGCTGAACGGATATGGATGAAATTTGACACAGATATAGATTATAGTCAGGAATAGCACATAGGATACTTTTTATCTCGGGCATATTGTGTTCCATCGGGATAATTTTCGTCTTTTACGCGGGCGAAGTCGCTGGCAGAAGCTAGATCAATATAATAGATTTGCACTAAGCAGGCAACTGTTAATGTAAAAACATGTAAGGTTCATACACAAGACAAGCAATAACCTATAAATAAAAGCGATTTCACAAACAAAGTACACCCACACTTTCAACGATGATTTAGAAAATAGAGCAAGAAGTAGATTGCCTACGCATTCTATGAAAAATCTTAGAGAATAAACACAAGTATCTTACTAAATACCTACACGAAGGAGCCTCGTGTTACCCAGTAATTGGGTTACGGAGGTCAGATAGGCAGTCGCTCCATATATTATAATGACTATGCTGCTTTCGGTTAGACTGGAGACCGAATCCAATATAATTCAGACAAGGCAAGGCAGATCATTAAGTTACAAGTTTTTTTTAACATTGTAATGAATGTAATTTACTCGATACTTCACACTTTCTGACTCAAAATTATTATGTTGACCTTCATCACAATTTATTTGTAGTCGGCGGCGACTTGTCTTCCTCTCCTCACTTCTCTATACAAGCTGAAATTTTTGTGTTTCCTTTCCCGCAGCGAAATGATTTCGTCTTGGTAATACAATCGATTTATAAAATAAATAAACATTAGAATCAAGAAATGGCAAATTAACTAATGTGAAAAACAAAACTCAAAAGCAACGTTAAGTTAATTGAAACCCGCGATAGTTAACCGGCGAATAAATAGCAGCGCAAGCCGGGCGGGCCGCGCGGTCATTTAAGTCTAGGTAATTACTATTGTTCTCACGCGAGTTGACGAATATTTCATTGAATTATTAAAAAAAAAAACATTTTTATTTGTTAAGTTTAAATCTATGCTTCGATAGTACTACTGATGGCAAATCGTTCTGCCGCGGGAAAACAACCATTCAATTTCAGCCTGTATTATCATCTTTCACACAATCCATCCTTCGCTTCTTCGGTCTTCCTCTTTTCTCATAGTCGTCAACATTCATACTTAAAACTCACTTTTACTTGACTATCTTCGCAACATAGTTATTATCATTTCCCCGCATCAACATTCCTGATTTCCAAATACAAATGCTCTTCCGCTTCCCTCTTGCACATTCTAACTTCTTAATTCTTTTTCAGACAAAATCCGGCCACGAAACTTACATCAACAGCATGATAGTTGGCGTCATCTGCGTAATCCCGTACTTCATTACAGGTATTCTGGTCAACCGGGTGGGGAAGAAGCCACTCCTCATTGTAGCTGGGTTGATTTCCGTTGCCAGCTCCTTGGGGCTTCGGTGGGCTAATACAAAGACTTTGGTCGTGGCTCTCTTCTCAGTTTCTGTATCTATCGCACAGTCAATGCTGAGTCTGAATCAGGCGATGACTGTGGAAATGTTTCCGACTACTACAAGGTTAGTTGTTTTTTTCTAATTATGGGTCCAAGGTATTGCTTTAAGTCTATCTCTTATATTCCAAGTCTTGTTCTCCACCTTGACTCCACCTCAAATCATCAAATCGATAGTAAAAGCTTGTTATATATTGACAATAAATGAAGGTTATTTTTCCGTTGTATGGCGGCTGAGTCAAGAAATGTTCCTTCAAACTGATATAAAAATAAATTTCTACGTTCCTAAATTTTAACTCAAACGAATTTATAATAATTTCTGTTACACTAAAAACAGCTAAGAGACGGAGAGAATAGTATCAAGTTGGATGAATATAGAAGACTATAAGATGTATGATGCTTGGACATTTAAAAACCTGAACCGAATCTTTATATTGCAGGAATGTAGGCTTCGAAAATATGCCATTCCCAAAATAGAAATTAATCTGGATCAAATTAGACCTAAGCCCACTCGTAACCAAAACAAGATATAATATATCAAACATAAAAAAAAACGCAAACACACACACTTATATCCCACAAAAGACCTGAAGACGTCTATTTCAGCACCATTGTCAATCTTGCAAGTATACAATAACAGACAATAGCCTTAGATAGATATTGGTCCATTGTTCTTAGGGTCGATTGAATTCAAAAGGCTTGAACAAGCTCAAAATAGGCACAATATGAACCAGATACCATCTGTTCTGTTCTTGTTTAGCAAAACGGTCCCATACTGTTTTGATAGAAAATTAAGATAATCTTGAAGCTCAATATTAATTTCGGCAAAGTTATTTCGTTTACAGGGTCCATTTTAATTACGCTCTTAAGTAATTTATCGTTGAATTCATTTAATTTATTGTGTTTATTTACAATGGATTGTTACGTTTCTGTGTTGAAGATAATTTACGCTTTAATTTGTGTTTAATGTTTTGAATTATTGCAGACGGTATTGTATTGTTTCTGCTTGGCTTTTCATTTTTGAGGTTTTGTTTAGTAACAACTTATTTATCTGCGATTTCACTTAGTGTGTTATAATGATAAATTTTAGCTAAAACAGCTGTGGGATCCGCTAGTTGCGATACGCACAGGACCGTTCAATTTGGTGACGCTTGGGAGAGGCCTATGTTCAGCAGTGGACGTCATTTGGCTGAAATGATGATGATAATGAAGCTAAAACAAAATCTTTTCGTTGAAGCTATCTCCACTAGTTCTTTATCTGTGCTCTGCTACAAAATTTGATACATATTACTCGTGAAAACTCTGCGAAATATTGCGCGAATTCCTTACCAAGGCAAAGGCCGCTGCAAGTGTAACAATGAATGAATTAAATCAACTTGATTAACGACCGCCTAAACAGATTTGTGTCAATAGTTAATGCGCAACTAGTAATTTTTGCTAACAATTGCCTGTTGTAGTACCTAATGGAATGGGAATGTTGAACACGATCAGAACGCTACAGAAATATGAAACAGACTTGAAACTTTTGTAAACCGTCCTCCGGCCGGGTATCATTGCAAAATTGATATGAAAAATTGTCAAACACGCGTTAGCTTCAGTGTGAATTATCAATAGCCAAACTTGAGATGCGTTTAATTTGTGACGAATTCCGAACTACATATTTTTATAGAAAGATGAAGAACCAACTATATAGTTTTATACAAAGATGAAGAACGAACTACATAGGTTTATAGAAATATGAAGAACGAACTACATAGTATTGTCGCTGGCAAGAAAAATATTCACAAGGTCCAATTATTTTTTTCCGTGTAACCGGATGCACCTGAGCGTCATGGTCATCTAAAGATGAAGCTACTGCCTCCAACCAGTAACTGTGTAAAACGATGCCCTTTGTTAAAACTGGTTGCTAGACCAAACTCACTCACATAACCAACACACAGGTTAGCGTTACCTACCGTTAAACATCTGGTACATTAGATAAATAACCGATACTGGGAGCTTTTTATTAAAACTACATTTATATTGCAGTGGAAGTGGCAGTATTTTAGAAACTAAAGATATTTTTCATGAAATTGATTTTATCTACACTCACCTTACCTTATTCCATACCTCACCTTACAATATTTTTTTTAAATTCATTTAAGGAACATTACGTTATGTATGTTCCAAACATAAATTTAAAAAATATTGTATAAATACGTATTTTTTTCGTGGAAGGGTAAATTAAAAAAACAAAAACCATTACAGTGCAACATTTACCTTCGATTTTCAAACAACTGCATCATAAAATAACTTTTTAATTTTTGTAGCATACTTTGCTTTTTAATTTATCGGTGCCTATGGGCTCATTGACTTAATGTAGAAAAATAGTGTCATTGTCTATGGATGCGCGCGCTGCGCAGTCATGCGCAATGAGAACCTAAATAACTCGCCATACCACATATTTTTTCCACTTCCACTTTTGTTTTATTTCAACTGTATGAGTGAAGATAAAATAGTGTATGCAACGGCATACAATTAGGTATTAAAACACTCGTGTGATACTATTATACCACACTAGTGTTTTAATAACCGCTATTATATGACCTATTTTAAAGGTTTGCTGTGCCTATGTAGACTAAGAACTATTTCTGTGAAATAATATTAAGGCATACGTACATAAAAACACGCCCTTCACCCATACCTACCAGGCAGAAACTATAGAAAGCCACATGCTACGATCCTTACATAGTCTATTTGCTTTATTTAATTGCATGCATCTACATAGTTTTGTATTATTTTATTAAAACTAATTTCTCAATCCGCAAAGTATTCAAAAAGTTATTAGTAAGAAAAAAAGTTCACAGGGTCCAATTATTTTTTCTGTGTAGACAGCTACCCTCACATAATTGGGAAAAGGCTAATCAGATTTTTCATCTAAATGAGAAGAATGATTTTAGTCATAATACATATTTCTTTTATTTTCAGAACATTGGCGATATCATTGATAATGGTGATCGGCCGCATTGGCACCTTATCAGGCAATATTGCTTTTCCAATAATGTTGGAAATGGGATGTGCCATCCCATTCTTTACCATATCTGGATGTATGGTTTGTAAGTATGCCTTATAGATTTTACATTGACTCCACTGTTAAATTAAGACTCTCAGTGTAAACGTCCTTTTGTGCCTAGTTATGTTCTGTGTCTTGCTAGATATTCAGAAAAGTGGAGATTATGATGATTTTAGGGGTTTCGTACCCGGAGGGTCTAAACGGAGCCCTATTACTGTCACTCACGTATCCGACTGTCCGTCATCTGTCACACAATTTTATTCCGAAGAATTTATTAACTTCCTATTGACCTACGAACTTGTAATTTGGTGATAATGTTTAATAATAGGTATAGGTACTTTACTGACTAATACCGATGATATTAATACATATTGATTAATCAGATTTTTTCGTGTGCGAAGTCCGACACCCGGTTTTTCCTTAATCTTCCGCTGTTCTTTACTGATTAATTTGTTGCCTAAGTCTGTTGAATAGTTTCGCCGGGACATGAGCTTCATTGACTGTGTGCTTTTCTGGTGGTCCCCACTGTTGATTCTGTCTTTAAGGAGTTGCAGTGATTAGATAATGTGTGGTTGGTTTGTCCCAAAAAAAAAACAAAGAGAACCCAAAGAACACTTAAAGCGTTATTTTTATCTCAAAGAACGCTTTAAGTTCCTTCATGACACACATTCTAGACACTTTTGATGCCTGCTTATTCCACTAAGTTTTACGACAAATCGTTTACGGTCCAGGCTGTGCTATTGTGGAATGAGTTGCCGTTGCCTATTAGACAAGCCCAGTCACTGGCTTCTTTTAAGAACCTAGTTAAAAACCATTTCCTTTCTCCCTAACGCTTTTATATTTTTTGTCCCTCCTTTCTCTGAATTTGTTAACATGTAATATTGTGTATGTATATATTTAAGTATATATGTATGTAAGTATTTGTGTATTTAAGTTTATGGATAGTATTTATTGTAACAATATAGTTTTGTATATATTTATGTTTTAATGTACAGTACACCACAGACTACCCCCTTTCTCATTATAAGTTCTTTCAGTCCACCCAAAGGTTGTCTGGTAGATATCACTGTCAGCGATAAGACCGCCTTTGTACCCGTATAATTAAGTTTTCTTCTAAAATAGATGTATAACTTTTATGTTGTACAATAAAGTATATTCTATTCTATTCTAAAGAGAGTTTAGTCTGATATAGTTTAGAATAACGTCGAAACCTTCCTAACTTGCTCTTTAAATATAAGCGTCCCTTGAATCTATAATGCCACATTTAGAGAGTATCTTAGTGACTCGAACATCATTTATTGGTTAAAAGATTTCATGAAAAAAGTGTTATCCAGAATGACATTTGCATTTTTTTTTTCAGTCGTCACTGCTGTGGCGTTCTTTCTACCGAGCAAGAAGCAGTAGAATAAAATAGTTAGTAAATATACCTTAGTAACGGTAAAAATAAGTATTCGTTAAATGGAGGAGGAAGGAATTGGAAGGAAGAATATGGCTGTACATACAATTAAAATAAAGATCTAATCAAATATTTACATAGATAATTTCAATCAACGTTGGAGTTAATTTCAGAGATAATCATTTTAACCCCCGACAGAAAAAGAAAGGTGTTATAAGTTGACGTGTGTAAGTCTTTGTGTTTGTGTATATATCTGTGGCATCATAGCTCCTAAACGGATGAACCGATTTTGATTTAGATTTTTTGCTTGAAAGGTGACATTGTCGGATGATGAAAATCGTTTCAGCCGTTCAAAAGTTATGGGCGTTTTACAGTTTTAATCGGGGCATCGTGTCGTAATTCCGTGTTCGATAGATTGTTCATCGAAGACGACTAGATAAATTATGTAGTTTAAAAAGTATGATATAAAAAATAACTTGTTATCCTTACGTGTAAAGTCATTACTGGTACATTAAATAAATTGTTAATGATGAGATCTAAGTTTCAAAGTAAAGAATGTACAGGATAAGCTGATAAGTATACTCATCATTATCTTCCTACCCTTATTCCATAATAAACACACTATTAAAAAAATACTGGTAGTTGGCTACACTATACTTAAACGTCAGAAAAGAAAATCTACTTTTCAATTGTATAAAATCCTGACTTTAGAGTAACTTTCATACTTTAAATACCTTTCATATTCAATATTCATAAAACGAACAGTATATAAAAGTCAAATGAAACTAAAATAATAAAAGTAAAATTTTAAAGATATTAACCATATTTACAAAATGAGAAACATCTTTATTACGCCCAACAATACTCCTTTATGAGTCTAAAACAATTGTCTGGAACACAAAAGAGAGAAAACAGACTTGCGCTATTATTTTAAATCAGATAATATTTATCCTGTTTATCTTAACACAGAGTTATTACTGGATAAAATAAATACAACAACGAAGAATTTTTAACATAACAATCTAGCATACATCCTGATAAAAGCTAAAATTATTATGATCTCAAATTGCCAACTCATACTGAGCACAAGCCATTTGCACTGCAGTTGGACAAGGCCAGTAAAAATAAATGTGACTTTAGAATTTCTACTGAATCCAAAGACAATTGTGAAGCTCCTTGTTAAAAAGTTCGTCCGGGAAAGTACTACAATTATACTTATGTCTCGCAGAAACCAGCTGTTCTCAAAGATGGGTGCCGGTGCAACTATGGTTACCAACTTATGATCCTTTAAATTTGGCCCATAGTTTGGTGGACTAACGATAACGATATCTGAATTTATTGTTGAAATTAAAGCTGAATTCAGAGTTGCAGGTTAAAAGAATCTGCCAAATCTTGGCAGATTCTTGTTTGTCACGTTCATAACACCAAATAATCAATTTAGAAACCCTAGCCTATGAGATATTGCAATAAAACACAAGCAGTACAGTAGATAGAGCCGGGTAGGTTTAGCTTACTTGAAATCAAGTTTTGACAGATGACACCAATTTGCACGAGATCTGCCTGGTGGATGGCCCGTTCTTTTTTATAAGGAGGTTTTTGCCCCAACAGTGGGCACAGTATTAGGCTGGTTATACTTAAGGAAGAAAGAAAAACCATTTATTACTATGATATTTTGCTGGCGCAGTGGTCGCATGACATGGAATGTATGGATGTAGATTTCGATGCCTTAAATTATAGCTACCTAGGTATTTGATTTATTGTCTACAGTTATTGTTTTTTATCAGGTTATGTAAGAATGAGATTGATTTCTCACATTCCAAAAAAAACACTGTAAGCTTCGACCTTTTATTGATTGTAGATGTGAGATTTGGGTTATAAGGGCGAATAGAGAGATAGAAAATATTAGGGCGCACGGTTGGCGCAGTGGTTTAGCGATTGACTGCTGCGCTGCGTGTCGCGGGTTCGATTCCCGCACGGAACAAATATTTGTATGACCTACAGATAGGGTTTCCGGCTTTGGGTGTTTATGTAAGTGAGTTTATATGTTTGTAAACACACCCACGATACAGGAAGAAATTCCTAGTGTGGGGCAGCGTTTTTTCAAAAAAGAAAAAAAAATAAGTACCCTAAAAAGATTTATTTTTCGAGTCTAAGTAAAAATCTTAACAAACAGGAAATATAAAAAGGCAAAATCGTATGTTTGTTTCTTATCCGATTTTGCAAAACCTTTAACTGATAAAAACGTTTTTCGCTGCCAAAGGCTACTTTTCAACCCCAAAAATAAAATGGGTTCAGTAGAGCAGGCCACACGAGCGAAGCCAGGGGAAAAAGGTAGTTAATTTATGTAATACAACCAAAACATAGTACAACAAGCTTTGGAAGACAAATAAAGGCTGTCGCACCGCTCGACATGACAGCAAAGCGAAAATATCTCAATTATTTCTCCAACAAAGCCTCATTTAGCTACAGAGACAATTGCACGGGAGACAAAAGAAGGCGTAATTAATAAATAGAATAAATTAATTCAGTGGAGTTTGCACCTGACATGCTAATTAGGTCATACTGCAGGGATGCTGCGACTATTTTAAGCCAATGCGTATTGTTTTGACATCGGAAAACCTTCAAAAGGCACCTTGAATTTTGGGAAAAAGGCACCTGGATTATTGGACAAAAAGGCACCTGGATTATTGGACAAAAAGGCACCTATACTTTTGGAAGAAAGACCAGGAAGTGACCCTGGTGATCATCGTCAGCACATGGAATCCCGTGACCTCTTAAAAGACCAACCCGGATCCTCCTCTGTGCATCGTGTTAGGGCACATCCCCGAGTAGACCGAAAAAGCACCTACCCTGAGCCTCGCTATGCAAGGCAGCACGTGATCACTTTGCCGCCGTCTTTCCTAGAGTCACTAGTTAATTCAGGTTTCCTATTTACGAGTCCACACAGGTTTTATATATTTATTTATTTAGAACTTCACGTCAGAGGTCCAAAGGCGGCTTATTGCCTTAGGCAATCTCTATCAGTCAACAAAGTGTAGTGAAGAGACAACCTGGCAGGTGCATTGTTTAAAATGTGAAAAGTAAAAAAAATAAAAAAACTTTGCTTAAAATACTCATACACATATTTAGATTAGGTGGGTTTATTTAGGTTAGAGGAGGCCTGTGTCTCAGCAGTAGGAAAATTATTAGCAGATTACACTTACCCTAGCTAATATTTTTTTATGATTAAAAAAAGGAAAGAGCCTTCGTGAAACTGTATACTCTGAGATTCGTGGCGATTGTGCCTATACTAGGTTAAGGTTGGTATTAATTTTTGTAATAAATGGTCAAAAACATTCTAAATATGTAGAGACAATACTGAGGCTGAGGAAGATTTAAGGCCTATACAGGCAGGTGCAAAACGACAATGTGACATCGCGTCTTCATAGAAATTGTTCTGAATTTGTTCCACAGGTATAACAAAAGTGCTGTCGCATCGCTTGTGGTATTCTAACGCGGCACTTGTCTGCGGGCATCTTAATTAGTTCGCAAGACTAGTAGTAAAGCTCCGCCAGATGCCTCAGTATACAAGCCATCTTGTACAAAATACTTAAGTGTAAGTAGAACCGCGTTAACATCCAAGCAGCGATGTCATGTATTTCAGTGGAACATGTACCTGAAACAAAAAATAAAAGCGAAATGTTATAATATGCTTAATCCAGATTTATACGGTAAAGTTCAAAAGCTTTCCCGGGGCTTGGGAACAAACGGAGGCGAACTTTGACGCAACGCTAAGATGATTAATTAATGTCTCATATTTTAAGTCAAATAATTCTTAATATGGAAGAATTTATTGGCTTTCAGACAAAAGTGTGACTTTTCTTATATGAACTTGCGATTGCATAAACTTCAAGAACCGACTAAAATTTTTAATGAGGTTAAAAAAAATATCTTGGTTCCTATAATTTAAAATTAATCGTAAATTTTAGGTATGAAGAAAATAGAAATTGTAATAGTACATTTCGTGTCGAGCATAAAAAGTCAAGATTTTACCACGAGCGATGTTGCCAATTTCAACGTAAGCCGAAGGCGAACATCGAAAGCTACATGCGATTGTTAAAATAAAGCCTTTTTATGCTATACACGAACGATTTTTTTTGCACTACCTGATGAGCTTACTTAATTAAATGCAAATAAGTTCCAACAACAATTTATTAGAAACCGCATAAAATTTCCAAATTTTAAATTTTAGTTTTTCGTTCAGACTAAAAACCACAGATTACACACAATCAACGCGCGCTTTTTCGAGAGGTAACAGGTTCAGTATCATTCTGTTGGATGGGGCAGTGGAAAAAGCGCGGGCGTAGCGGCAGAATGCGTCTACCAACCGTAGCCTATTCATTAACATACTTTTTTTTCTTTAAATTGCAAATTGTTTCACTCGTACTTGACCGCCAAAAAGAAAATAATTATGTTTTAGTTACATAATGTTATCAAAACTCCATACAAAAGTCATTTCGTAACTGTTATTGTCTATCTATCTATCTGCCTAGCCTTTTCCCAACTATGTTGGGGTCGGCTTCCAGTCTTACCGGATTCAGCTGAGTACCAGTGTTTTACATGGAGCGAGTACCTATCTGACCGCCACAACCCAGTAACTGGGTATCACGGTACCCCTTAGCAAGACTGGTGTCAGATCTCAAGCTTCTGACTACGCGTAACGACTGCCAAAGATCTTCAAATGACAGCGGATTAACGTGCTTTCCAAGGCACGGAGGAAACTAGGTATGTTGAAATGGTCACCCATCTACGGACCGACCTCGTCAAGCGTTGCTTAACCTTGAAGATCGACCCGTGCGGCTATTATTATTTAGCCAACTGTAGTTATATAATTTTGTTTATTTTTATTTTATAATCTTGTGTCTAAATGTTCATATTTTGAAACGAATTTCTTAGGCAATGTGTTACATAATAGACAAGGTAGTGGATAAATTGTTTTTATTAAGCTAATCCTTACTCAAAGTTGGTTTTAAAGTCTTTATTACAAAACAAATATCACATCAAGCGAAAGTCGTCCAATACTGGACGTCTTCAAGCGTCACTACATCGGCTGTTCCTGTGTTTTTCGCATCCAGTGGATACCCATGATCCTCCCCAGAGGCTTTAGACAAAACACACGTTCTATCTCAGTGATGGCGACTGACGAAATGACAAAATGTACCTAAGGGTTTGACTACTAACGTGGCATTTCGATAGCGCTTGTCAATCATATATTAACGTTTTGACAGTCGCTATCATTATTAGGATGTCACGTGTCTTGAAGCTTAGAGATTATGATCTAAATGCCAAAATGTAAGGGATTGATCACGTGACATTTAAATAACGCTTGGCATTCCCATACTATTTTGACATTTTTCAAAGGTCTTCAGGTTTAGGTTTACAACCAACTTGTGAAGGCTTTTGATTTCCTTGGTTTTACAGCCTTCTTACTAATTTCAACTAACTTATATAACAATGTAAAATTTTACAAAACCACAAACATGTCCGGAATAGCTACCACCCCTAGTATTCCCACAAATATATTTATCACGTGAGAGAACACGTTCGTATGACGTAACACGTGCAGCGGTAAAATATAACAGTTTTATTGATAACCTAATGAGCTGGGTGGTAGGGTTCTGCCGAAGAAATATTTTGTATCTAAACCAAGGCTTTTTTTATTATTGATTTAGGCTCGTAAGGAGTAGAAAAACTTTAAAAAAATATGTGGTCAACATTTCTTTTTATGTTTTTCTACTCGGGCTTTCACCCAGTGATTTGTCCTAGCTCTCGCCATATGACCCTCAAGAAAAGGAGTTTCGGATCCCCTGCTAAGCAGTAACAAATACTATTGTCCCCCAGTACTTTGTTTAATATAGTAACTGTATATATTAGTGCTTGTTTCTGTATTACGTGTATGTATATGTCTAAATCTAAAGTAGCATTAATTATAAAGATTAAACACTGTATTTTTATAAACGGTAGTATTGACGTGATTACGGAATTTCTTTAGAAAGCTAAATTCGGTGTGTGCATTTTTCTCCCGAAAAAATACACGGGAACTGTGTCTTGTGAGATAGGCCATAGGACCAAGCCGCAGTAAAATATATACTGGTAAAAATATTTTTTTAAGGTTTGGATCCAAGCGTTAATTTAAAATTTGAATGTGATAGTATGTTGGTGCAGCTGATAAATAACCGCAAACTTCAGATTATTCATTGTAGAAAAACCTACCGATTAACTCATTACAATCAAGTCAGTAAATGGAGTCTTCTTTAAACTCTATAACAAATTTCAATTTCCTTTAGCGGCAATTCAAGCAGGAAAAAAATGTAAAACGAACTTTTATTAAGAGCTAGCCCTATTCTCAAAGCGAACTGCTGAATATTCCATATATTGGTTTTGCAAATGTACGACGGGGTATAAGCCTGGGTATATTGCCCCGGCGATTTAGGAATCGGATGGTTGTTAGAATAATACCATCTCGATTTTGTACTCTAGAATATTTCTACGAAAATCGGGGTCGAAGCTAAATACTTACAGTCTATTTTAAAGGTTAAGCAACGTTTGCCGAAGTTGGTCCGCAGAGTAAAAGAAAGAAAATAAATTTATTTACCATAAACTACCTCTAGCACATAGAAAATTTTCTGGTACAAAGAAACATAAATAAAAAACAGTGATCAAAAAATATACATGAAAGAAAGTGTGCGTCACGACTGTGCCAAATAGGTGGTCATAACATACCAAGACCCTACGAGCGTGAAAGCACGTTAAAGCGCTGTCCACACATTGCCGGGTTCCTGTCCCTGACGGAACACGGCAAGAATCGGTTACATACGATTTGTAAGGACTTGTTCACACATCTCCGTATCAGGGGGATCCGGATCGTTCATGCAAATCGTATGTAAGTGTTCCGTCAGGGACGGGAACCCGGAAATGTGTGGACAGCGCTTAAACCGTTGATTCTGGCTGTCATTTACTTAAAAATCGAACAGTCGTTACGGATAATCAAAAACCCGTAGCAATAAATCTGACATCGTTCTTTCCAAGAGGTTACTATCGTGTTACACATTTAATAGGCAGTGGAGGTCAGAAAGGCAGGTCCATTATTATATAAAATTGGTATTCAGTCGAATCTAATTAAACTTGAAGTTAACCCCAATATAGTATGTTGAGAAAAACATTTAAAAATGAAATAACCGAATAACTTTTGTAACTTTAAATTCATACAAACTGTAGTTATAAGAAAATTAACTTTAATAAAATAATACAAAACAAAAATTTGTTATTTTGACTTTGTTTTTGTGCTAGTAGGACAAAATTCGCAAGTCCCAATAATTAAATTAAATTTTATAACCAGAAACAAAACCTTTGGTAAAATAGGATAATGGACCCTTTTTTACGCACTTTGACTCCTATTGGACCCTTGGCGCATGCAGGCACCCACCACGCGGGCTTAGTGCGGGTTGTTTGATGTCACATGTCTTCGAAATTTTGGTTCTAAGACTTGCCGGTTTCTTTACGATTTTTCCTTTACCGTTTTGAGAGCAGTGGTCATAAAATAATTTACAAGAATTAAAGTGCCTGCCTGGGGTTGATCCTACGTCCTACAACTTGTAAGTCACGGCCGTCAACACTGCACCACTACAGCTCCTTAAAAAAAAAAATCTTTGGTAACTGTTAAATAAAAATTTATTTCAGTGGAGCTAGACAGCTTAGCTGTATATTTATGAGAAAACTAGCTTCTACCAGCCACTTCGCCCACTTGAAAAGTGTTTTCTTATCCCAAGGGATGAAAAGTAGCCTATGTGCTATTCCAGACTATAATCTATCTCTGTGCCAAATTTCATCCAGATCCCTCCAGCCGTTTGAGCGAGAAGAAGTAACATATATACAAACACATATACACACACTCCCAAACTTTCGATTTTATAATATTAGTGTGATATTGTGGCAACCTAGACATGGCAGAAAAGCCTAAGCAGGTATTTATTTCGCCTATTAAGCAGTGTAATCGATCCATCTTACTGTTCAGTATTTGTAACAAAATATTCCTCAAGGGCGAAGGAACTAAAGGTTATTAGTAAAATAATCAATCATGAAGTGTATTGCTAGCTCAGGTCTTAGTTACTAAGGGTAGAAAGAAAACTTGAGGAGAGGAATATCGTGTTATTGGAGGAACTGAAAGATATATTGTTGTTAACGAAAAAAATTTGTTATGTACCTTTAAGGATTTGAGGGTGTGGTCTTTTAAGAGGTCACAAGGTTCCTTATGGTGATCACCGGATAAGTGTAAGTGAGGTGTGAATTCCACTCGCCTTGGTCTTATCCATCCAATCTTGGCGCCTTCTTAGTGTTTCTCTCGAAAGCAAAATGGTTTAAATAATACAACTAGTATTACTACCACTCTACATTTAAAATACACAATAAATGGGCACAACCTGTAAAACACGCAAGTGCACTAAAACAGCATTGTTAAACCGCTATAAAACACTGCAGTGTCCACTCAAAATTGGCTTTTACCCAAAAACACTTGCACCAAATTTCACCAAAATTCTAACAACACTAAAAAATTCAGACCCTCTAAAGTATCTTTGGGAACATCAAACTAGACTTCAAAGTTCAGAACCTGACAAACTGAAGTAGTCAGGAACTGTTGGAGTGAAGTTAACAAGTCGAGTCCGGTAGCACTATTTATAAATAAATTAATAGCAGCTGCAAGGATGAAATAGAGGACGAAGTTGTAGTTAGAATTAAGAAGTGTCTGAATTATTTGTAAATGTAGTGGTGTTTTGTGGAATATTAATAATTACATACATAACATCAGGCAGTGGGAGTCGGAAGATGGGCGTTGTCGCCGTGGGAGGCCTAGGAAACGCTGGCTTGACGACTTAGAAGCGTTAACGGGGTATTGGCAAGAGATGGCAAATAATTGGGCAGAGTGGAAAGGTATGGGGGAGGCCTTTGCCCAGCGGTGGGACAATATAGGTTGAAGAAAAAAAACATCAGGCCAGTTTTTCCCGAAGAGTTGGGCAGATACATTTCGCCTATTAAATTTAGGTATCATGTAATAGGGAGCGAGCCTATTGCCATAAACGGGCACAAATCCAGACGCCGGGCTGCTACTGAGAAATTACAGATGGAAAAACTCAACAACACTTTTTCCGTCCCGGGAATCGAACCTGGGATCTCATTGTCAGCAGTAGCACTTACGACAACTAGACCGACGAGACAGTCGTATTAATATTTATTTCATTATATTTTTTATATTTGGTTACACTTTTTAACTAACTTAACTAGGTAATGCTGAATACAGTTTAAGCTTCTTCTGACCTGGGATACAGTTACCTGAAATTAAAAGCAGGCTCTCCGCAAGTTTCAGCCTAACATAATGCCAATTTATAATGCAATGTATTCAATAATGTAAAAGAAGTAAATTTGAATAATCAAAAAGTCTTTTGAACAGCTGAACTGATTTTCATCAAACATGGAATACTCTCGATAAAGTCACCGTTGTAACAAAAAAAAATGAAATCAAAATCGATTCATTCGTTTAAGAGCCGTGATGCCACAGACAGATACACAAACACACAGGTACACACGTCAAACTTATAACACAATTCTTTTTCCGTCGGGGGTTAAAAATTGAATCACTCAGCCATAGAAATAATCACATTGCAAGCATTTGAGAGTCTCCTACAACCAATCACTCCAACGGGTTTCTGTTTCCAATACTGTCGACAACGACACTGACTAATGATCTCTTTGGACCCAAATCAATGCAAAACGTCTTGATTAAGAAACGTAAACGATTTCTGACAAGAGATTGATATTGCTGAGCGATACGCCAATTAAAATCCAAAGGACGCCAACGGGACCTTGCTTTTAGGAAAGCAAAGTGTCACAGCCTATTCAGCCTGCAATGTTCTCGCTGCTGTGTCACAAGCACAGACATACATCTAACTAGATAACGCAAGTCCCTCCATCTGTATGAAAACCAAGGATGCCACTTTTTGCCACACAATTTAAAAAACAAATTTACTTCCCAATTAAAGAAAACATTTCCAATACCTCGGTCAACTTTTTCTTTACAGTCTTTACAGCTCAATATGGCATAAAAATGCAATCATCTAGATTTCAGTGGATTTCCGGTGCCGATGATGCTAAATGAAAAGCTCAAATTACGATCATTGATCGTATTTTGACACGCGAATTACATCATCTATATATATAATACTCTCAATGAAAAGAATGTGGACTGTAATCCACCACGCGAACTCAGTGCAGTTTAGTATAAAAGATGTTTTCGAATTTAATAATGTAGAACATGCCGGTTTCCTCACGATGTTTTCCTTCATCTTTATGAGGTAATGCAACAAAGTACCCAAAGTGAACGCCTAGGTTTCAAATCTATGCCACAGATAATAATACTTGCATACAGATGCCTCATTCCATACAAAGAAACCTTGCCGAAATAACTAGCGTGTTTGGTTTAACTAAACAGATTATTTTTATAAGTACATCGATCGCGTTCGGTTCAATTCCACGGCGATAGATTGTGTTAGCAGCAACTTGCTAGTAAAAGGGTTTACTTGGTTTGTGAATGTTTTTAAATACCGTGGCAATTTGTTTTATAGTATTTTTTCCACGTTTTAACAGTTTTATTGTACCAAAATGGGTAACAATACTTTAAAAAATCAAGTGGAATGCCTCACAAATTTATAAACACGCCATCTATTGGAATCGATTTTAAATGATCCGTTCAAATAATCTTTGAAATGTAAATAAGAGCCCAATATCCTATAATTTTGTGCTTAGCAGAGTTGATTAAACAAGAACATTCAAGATTTGTGATAAATTCTAGAAAATGTTAATTTTACACACAGTTCAATAACAAATCGATGCATATCGCGCCATCTAGTTATATTTATTTGAACCAAAATCTTTCAAAGCGTTGAGTCCCCGTTCCTATGTCCTTCAACTCATCAGGCGGGGTCATAATAACTGGGCCACTACTGCTCACTGCTCAAAAGATTCATGAAATATAGGAATTGATACTCAAGTGTCAGTCAAGCTTTCAGCAAATTGGCAAGCTTCAATACGGCAGGTTGATCATGAAAAGGCAAAGTGAAACATGAATTGTTAGTCTGATTTCTTTTAACAAGTTGATAGACGACTGTAACACGGATGCCGTAAAATTACCTGGAGAATTCAATCATTCCATAGACGATGTTTTCTTAATACAAAACCGATGCTTTAAAGCAAAAACTAAAAAAAAAATCAAATAAAAATTATTAGTCTATACAGTCAATAAACTATAATAGCCAAAGGAAAACTCAGTAGACAGGTAATCAAAAGGTAATTGGTTCTAAAACATAGGAATTCATTTAAATTAATAATGAAACCACACTCTATGTAAATTACTTTCTAACATATCACAGAGGTACTAAACTAATTGAAATTCTATCATCAACGATAATGATTGTTGAAAAATGTATATGTTAGGGATTGACTACAATGACTAATGACATTTTGAACATTTTAACAACTATTGTTGATAGGTATGGCGTGGAGAACAAAAAAGAGAAATGGACTAAAAGTTATAGAATAGTACCCAAGCAATGGAAAGAGACAATAGAGGAAGGCAGATAAAAATATATGAGGACGAGTTGCCAAAGGAGTGAAGATGAATGGCACTGGACCGATACAAGTAAACTGAATTAGTGGAAGCCTCAACCTGACCTTGAGCCCTAGACAAGTGACATTCTAGCATCGCGATAGCAATTGGTCATAATCATCATCAACAGCCTTTGAACGTTCCACTGCTGAGACACAGACCTTCTCTCTGTGAGAGGGAATGGGCGTTAATCCACCACGCGGGCCCAGTGCGGGTTGGTGGATGTCACTTGGCATGTCTTCGAATTTTTGGTTCTAGGATGTGCCGGTTTCCTCACGACGCACAAAACGCACGCACGCACGGCTCCAACTTACGACAAGTACACTTGACCACCACTGCTCTTATAGCGGTGGGTAAAATGACAAAAATGTATGGGAATGTCAAACGCTATCAAAATGTCACGTGATCAATCCATTACATTTTGGAATTTTGATTGTTGCCATCGCTTATAGTGACATTTTTGGTTGGGTAGGTAGGGTAGGTATGTAGGGTAGGTAGGGTTTACGGTAAGTAAACCCTACCTACCCTACATTACATACCTGGGTCAGGACCAAATTTTTGACGTAATCGCACAACGGAAAATGTGTCACACTGGAAAATAAATGTAGCACAATTTAATTATTAGGGTGTGTGTAAATAGTTGTAAGATTTTAGGTACGTAAGTGGATATTCTATTTACCTACCAAAAATCTTACAACTATTTACACATAACCTATTAGTTATATTGTGTTACATTTATTTTCCAGTGTGACACATTTTCCGTTGTGCGATTACTTCAAAAATTTGGTCCTGACCCACCTACGGTTAGATAGGTATGGAGGGTAGTGTAGGTTAGGTAGGTAGTGTGGGGTAGATAGGTAGGTAGGATAGGGTAGTTAGGTAGGTAGCCAGTTGATGGGAGTGAAGCCGCGGGAAATAGCTAGTAGCAAATATTTTTAACTTTTGACAATAGCTGTCGCCTACAGAATACCGCTTTGTACAGAGGCCCGCGTAGTATTTCTAGGAAAAGTCGGCAGCTCAATAATGATGTATAAATTCATGCACGAACAAGAATGGATTGATTTCCAAGTAAGAATCATTAAACTTTACACGGCTTGTTAACGAGTTCGGTTTCTGGAAAAGTTAACCTTAGTTTGTGAGGCACTGGAGATTATTAAGGGTGTCTGTTTTAACTGCGTATGTTAATAACTTTGGATAAAGCCTACAGCTTCATGGAAATGAAAAAATATAAACCTTATGTAGGGATGGAGTATGGTGGCTTGGGGTAGGGGTCGGGGTTGTTCAAGTGTTCATAGATATTTTGACTATTATAAATTATCTTCAAGACTCTTTGGACCCTATTCCAATTGATTTGGGACAGGCGTAGCATGTCTTTTTGACATTGGCTATTTCGCAATAGTCATCTAGCCATATTAACTTTCTCCATATATATATCATTTCTATAATTTCCCTCGATCTTTGATTTTTAAACGACAAAAAAGGAGGATGTTCTCAATTCGTCGGAATCTTTTTTTTTATGTTGCCCCATTAAAAATAATATTCTTTTGTTTGAAGGGGTACACTTTCCAGGTGATTTCGTCAAGTCAGAATCTGATGAAGAGATCCAATAGAAATCTATGGAAGTCCTCAAATTTTATAGGCATACAAATAGTGATTTTGATATTTGCATCAACATGGCAAGCCTTTGCATTCAAAAAGTATCATTTGGTGAAGTAAAATTAATGAAGAAGACCACAGATGGCCACTGGAGCTTCTCAATGATAAGTATGTTTGGGGTTTTAGATATCTCGTATAGTTAAATGGCTGTGAAACAAATTTAAATTAATGGTTCTAATGAAAATGGTACCATCGAACTGATCTGGTAATAGGCACCAGAATTTCGTAATAATAATGTATCCCAGTCGTGTTTAGGCTTGTTGTAATTGTCATGAAAAGCCCTCTGGCTATAAATGATTTTCGTGGTAATATAGGGTACCAAAACTAAAGAAAGAATAATAAAATAAAACATTTTTACAAAAAAAAAAAACCGACTTCCAAAACAAAACACTACAAACTTTACAAGAATTAAAACAAAACTTTCTTTTTGGAGAAGAAAGCGAAAAAAAATAGGAACCAAAGACACCGACTTCCGAAAAGAAAATTTTGTTTCGCTTTGATATTTTTCTTTTACATTCTATGATCAAAACCTTATTTTGTCTATTTAAAGTAAACCTGTTTAGGCTACTACAGGTATTTACTGATTATTACAAACTCTTACTTTAAATTTCACTGAGAACCTATTGGGTATTTTGCAGTGATATTTAAATAAAATTAAACGTATCTAAAGATACACATACATACACTTCACAAACACTATAAAGATAAAAGATATTTATTTGCTCAAACACAACATGCATGATTAATACATGCATGCAGGATAACATTAAAAAAGTACAAAAGTACGGATATGTTTGCCGCATTCTATGGCGTGCAAATATTTTCAAAGTTATTATAATGAATAATTTTATAAGTGACTAGCTCTTCCCCGCGGCTTCGCTCCCGTGGACTACCCCACAGGACCCGTTTTCGGGATTAAAATATAGCCTATGTCATTTAGGAATAATGTAGCTTTCTATTGGTGAAATATTTTTTTAAATCTGTCCAGTAGTTTCGGAGCCTATTCGGTACAAACAAACAAACATACAAACAAACAAAAAAATCTTTCCTCTTTATAATATTGGTATAGACTTTAAACACAATAATTACAAATTTGTCAACAATAAAAAAAATTACAAATAATAATGTCAAATATCAAACAAATGCCATATTAAATAAATGTCAGATCTGTGTAGAAATATCAAATAGATGTCAAATAAAAAATGTAAGTAGGTATGTCAAAGCTATGCAATATTTTTATTTAATTTTTATTGATAGGCTCGCGCTTGACCACTATCTCACCTACTATTCATCAAACGTCAAAACATGAATAATAATCTAAGTATGTCAAAATATATGATTCTGCCAGAAATTCGCTAACAGTGTTGTTAGCCTTTTTACTTAGAAACTTTTTTAATGGTTTCTTCAATTGGAATTTACTATACACTTACATAGGTACGTACATACATTGTCATACGCAAAACATTATTATAAAATAATTGTAATTAATTTTATAAATTATTGTAGTAATTATGTATAAAATACCTGACTCTTTTCTTTTCACCATTTATTGTAAAAATTACAACTTTACTTTTGCCAATATTTTATGGCTCGTTGCTACGGCGGATCATTGACTCCTAAGTCACAGGAATGTAAACCTAGTTATTTTAGAGCTCAAAGTATTTACTTATTAAAACCTGAATACAAGTCTCAACCTTCATAAAAACAACGGTCTAGCCGAAAGAAAAATACACAAGCTAGTCCAAGGACGTTCTTCTTCTATAAACCACCCATAATAATTATAATGAACATCGCTAATAGAGCCTCTCGGAACACCAAACAATGTAAACCTATTACCGACCGCCAGTAAATTGAACCGAACCAGGAATTAAAACGAAGTTAAAGTAACTAACTACGTTAACTGTGTTACCTCGCTCAGTTTGTGACGACACCTCGCTAAAGGAATAAAGGGGTAGGGCTCTACGCCTCTTTTGTAATTAGGAAGGTAGGTATCCAACTAATATTATAAACGGAAGTGTATGTTTGTTCTTCTATCTCGCAGTTACTGATTAAGAGAACGGCGTGATTTTTAACCGACTTCCCAAAAATATCGACTGTATTTATTTTTTTATGTGTATTACCTCAGAACTTGTTACTGGGTGTACCGATTTTGAAGATTCTTTTTTTATTTGAAAGCTGGTGCTTGTCATGTGGTCATCAAGATCTGATGAAGAACTTCGGAGATATACATCACAACTCTTCAATAAATGACGGCAAATCACACGGGATAGCTGCAATCGCATTTCTGTTTATTGTTTACACCATTTCATAACATAAGATCACACTGGAACGGTCTAAAGGGGTACGTAGGTGTCAACAGTTCACCTTGGTGTAATCTTTTTCCACCGGTTTTGTTTAAGTTTCATGTTATTGGGTTAATCTATTCTGGCTTCACTTTGGTCATTATTGGTACCTAGCCTATATAATCTCAAGATCCATTATGTACCACAACTAAAAAGGGAAAAATAAAAAAAAACTTTTAACAAAAAAAGCAACCGACTTCCAAATAAAAACACGAAGAAACGAAAATAAGAACACTGCCTGCCGAAATTGAAGTTATTTTTCATTTTGTAGTGTTTTTATTTGGAAGTCGGTTGTATTTTTTTGTTAAAAGTTTTTTTTTGTATTTTGTTTTTGGGCTGGGTTTAGACGTAGGATAATTGTCATGCCGAAGAAATATTAAATATTCTTCAACATTATTGTAGTTACCTATTGAAAAAGAAAAAACAAAAAAATTGTTACGCTAACAAAATGTTAATCACCTATCACATCATGCTAAATTCAATCTTAAAATAAAAACTAAGAACTTCAGATAGATTTTTCGAGCATTGATATCAGTAACTCAATGAAAGTTATTACCCTTGAATAAGCAGACGTAACAAACAAAGGAAAAGATCTTTATGAGACAAAGAAACAGCAAGAAAATAAAGAATACAATACTAACAAAATTAACGAATAACGATCGACAGAGTCCATCGAATAGAACAAAAAGAAATACAGCATCGCATTGCTGAAATCAATCTTCCCTGAGAATCGCAAATTACGTTAACTGCCAAACATAATGAAGTCTTAACTAAGTTACCATCGCTCTTACATCAGCAAGTCAGATCGATACAGAACAAACAATCTTGAGAGGTGCCTTGTAATATTATCGTTAGTAAGTTTCATCTTACTTCGACGTATCAACTACTAAGGGGTCGCTAATAACTAAACTGTGTTCAAAATTAAAATCCAGGACGGCGCAGACAAATGTTTTTATTTTTTTTGTTAAACACATAATGAAGATTTTTAGGAGGTCCGTTGTAATGTTATTGTAAGCTTCGTCTTCCTTTCACGAATTAACGATTTTGACGATCGTACGTAAGCTGATTATCAAATTACAAAATGACAAAAACATTTAGAATTGAAACTTGTTTTTTTTAATACCTTTATTTTCTTTTGTAATGCGTTCTGTAACCTTAGAATTTAAAATATTCATTTAAGACAACAAGCAAGGACCCGTGTCTTTCAAATTACTGTCTACATTAGCAACAAAAGACAAAATTATATTTTGGCAGCTATAATTTTCTTGTCATCCATGACATTTTGGAGTTTTTGACTATCGATATTAATAATAGAATGTCATTTTATATTGGGTTACATAAGCTTCTTGTCATTTTTGCATTATTCTTTAATTTTAATAGATGTAAGGAGTTCTTTTTCTTCACCTACACTTGTTAGTACATCGGATTTAACAACTGGAGTCGATGCAACAAAATACCTGTCCACACCGAGCATAAAACCAGTCACAGAACAATTCAAGCACGTAAAACCGCACTTGTTTCGAGCAGTTTCGAGCACTGAAATACTGCATCAATTGAAGGACCCACATCCACATGTGACTCCATTATTTCATGTAATGTAAATGGCGTACCCGATTCACTTAATACGTCATTACGTATTCGTATTGCTGATTCGTACTCAATGCTCAAATGCTCTTGATAATTTCGATTTGAATTTCCAGTGGTAACGTCAACATGCTGTGGCATGTTAATAGGGAAGGACCTCTCGAATGGCTGTGGTAAGAGGATATTGTTCGAATTTGTAGGTTATTTCGTTATAGATGGGCAGTTTCAGCTCTCGCCAAACTTCTGGGCCGCCCTGAAGTTGGTTTTCCTAAGCGCAATGCACGGATCGGTGCTGTTTTTGTATGAGATTTACTACTGCGCAGCCATTGTAGCCAACTTCAGGGTCTCCAAGAAGTTTGGCGAGAACTATACTATATCTAATCTCATTAAAAACACAATTTAAAATATCATAGATATGGATCCGCCGAAGATGTGCCGCCATTTTACATAGAGATTGAAAAGAGTCTATGCTAAGATGGTTTGGCCATGCTGAGAGGATGTGTAAGACAATTCTTACACATTAGTGTAAGAATTCACAAAATTATATTATATTCCGATAAACTCGGTATAATAATCTCCTGGGCTGGCCAATAAAACACTTTTCACGCGTGCGAAGCAGCGGCCAGAAGATCAAATCATTATTTGCACACAAAATTTTGTCCCATTAAGTAGCTCATACTTTTATCTCTTGCCCACTAAACCTTAATGCTAGAACTAAGTAAAGTTAAGGCATGTAACAAAGTTGTAACTAAGTTAACTCGGCTCAGTTTCCAACAGCTCACATTAACTTGCCAACAATCTAATGACACGATAGTGTTTTTTGCACCTCTAATGCTTTTAGTAATGCAAAGTTAATTAAAACTTAAGCCATTCTGTTTGAAAAGTCTTACAAAAGGAATACATAATTCTATTTAGTTTTTTGGTCCCGTAAGGCTTACGCTGACAGACATAAAATATAGTTTTAATAATACACTAGTCTGATGACAATAACAAGCATGAAAATTATTATTTTTGAAATTTAGGGACGAAAGGGACGCTCTGTAAAATGTGTCATTGGTACCTCTTGTTTTATCGTTTTTAGTCGGTTTACTTTCTTGTGAAAAAGTTTTTAAAGTGAGTAAATTCCATAGGATGATAAAGGATTGACAAAATACCCTTATTAACTCAATTCACACATTCGTGCTGTTTGTCGCTAAGGAATTCGGGTGTATGTTCCATATCTTGAAAACTGCTGAACCGATTTTGTGGAAACTTTTCTATTCCCTAAGTTGAGAGGCTCTGTCCATATTTCCTCTTAAGAGATACTAAAGAGAAAATATGGGCAGAGAGCGCCGACTCAATTTCCTTAGTCAAAAGTCATAATTCGAGGTTTTGCTCTAGCCTACTTCCTCGTCCAATATTGTACCAATTTAAAAGATATTCCATAAACTGGAAATGTAAGATATATACTATGCTCTATGTTTTCTTTTTTAATTATATGTTTGCCAAATTTGTACACTAGGCCTATGATCTAAAGATAATGTATATTTTCCGGGATAAAAATAGCCTATGTTACTCCTTATAACATTAGCTATCAGTGAATGCTATCACAATCGGTCCAGCTGTTTGATTATTTGGAGTATGTCGATTTCAGAGGCAATATATTGTTTTTTCTTTCTTTATTTTCATTTTCTTTTCAATACAAAGACAAGAATAGTTAAGTACCTCACCTGAGAATTGCACAATCACACAGCACAATCACATCGCAATCCTACTGCCAACGAAATCATAAAGCGTTGTGAAAGGGCTTTAATAAGACAGCACTACGGGACTACAAGGCACTACGGGACTTGTGCAGCATTTGTCAAGCACAACACTAGTGAGACATTCATTGCATTGGAAACTTTTGTTGTTATGATGAAGTGTGTGTTCGTTCAAAGAGAATTCTATACGTCCCGCGAAGTAGGAGCTAAGCTTCGCATTAAATTGTATTTATGTGCTACTTCTAGCAACAGTTATTTACGTTGTAGAAATTGCAGAGATGAGTTGGAAATGCAGTTTTGTCGCAGACAGAGATAATTATATGAGATACTAGTTGAGTTGTGTGGAGTACCGCAATCTAAATTGTTCTTTGATTTACGGTACTGTAGAATTGAAATTTAGTGAAACCACCTCAGTATTTTTTATGCATTACATTAGATTTTGTTGAGAAGTTTTTGACACTGATTGTCGCTGAGATGATATTGCTGCTTGTATTTGAATGTCCTTACAGAAACTGTGAAAATAAATGGTAAATAGTTCATGCTAACAATAGTACATCTTGAAGCAATTTTTTTTGTTTAGTTTTCTAGCCCGCAGCAGGTCAAAAGCCTGTTCTCCTACAGAGAAGGCATGAGCATTGATCACTACGCTCACTCAATGCGGGATGAGCATTTCAGACTTATATCCTACAGTCTTATTGCGTATGTGGATTCGGTTAGGCAAAGGGCAAAAAGTACAAACAAACGACCCATCACATGCGCGATGGAAGATCCGATGTGGATTCCCGTCGATGTGATGGTCGATTGTTCATACCCTCCCCGATCCTCCTCGATTGTTCCCTTTGCCTTGCCGAATTCACTTACGCAATAAGACAGCAGGTTTCCTCACGATGTTTTCCTTCATCTTTCAATGATGTCCATGTAAACTAATAATAAGTAAACCAGCAATTTTACCTACACATACGAGTACCTACCATTTATTAAACTAACTCAAAAATTCTAATTTGAAATTTTGCATAAACCAGGAACGAATATCCATTTGAAATCGATTGAAGCTCCGATCATAATGTACCACATAATTATATTCTAACTTGACTTCAATCAAATTGCTCATAAGACTTAGGGCGCGTTCATAGGACACGAATTTCATCGCGTGTATATCACAATTGTGCAGTCTGTAATCGCGTAGGTATATACGCAGTCTTCGAAGACTTTTTACTTCATCATCATCATCACTTCAGCCGAAAGATGTCCACTGCTGGACATATGCTTCCTCCAGGCGGCACCACATTGAGCAATCCCGTGCGTCTCGAATGCAGTGCATTTCTGCAACCTTAAACAGGTCATCGGTCCACCTAGTGACTTCCAACTCATCGTCATCCTTTCCGCGGTTGCCATTCCAGAACTTATCGGCGCCACCGGCCATCTGTTTTGCGAGCAATGTGCCCTGCCCACAACCACTTAAGTTTGGCAATTCTTAGGGCTATGTCGTTAACTTTGGTTCTCTTACGGATATCCTCATTTCTGATGCGATCTCGCAAGGAAACTCCGAGCATAGCCCTCTCCATTGCCCTTTGGGTGACTTTAAGCTATCTGATAAAGCCCATTCTGAGCGACCACATCTCGGTCTCATAGGTAATTACTGGCATCACACACTGGTCATAGACTTTTGTCTTGAGCCAATGCGGTAAATTGGACGAGAAGATACCGCACAATTTCCCGAACGGTGCCCAGCCGAGTTGGTTTCGACGGTTGACCTCTTATTCGAAGTAAGACCTACCCATCTGGACCGGTAGACATAATCGTCTACAACTTCGAGTGTAGAGTCACCGATCTTGATAGGAGTGGGTGTTCACCATGACCTTGGTTTTGTCCATGTTTATTTAAAGACCCACTCTTTCGGAAGCTCTACTGAGTCATCGAGAATTGGTCTGAGGCCCTCCATGGTCTCAGCCATGACCACTTTGTCGTCGGCAAATAGAAGATGAGACTTGGGCTTAACATAATATCACGCATGTATACACCAACATTTCGCCAGTTATGTTTTAGTCTATGTATTTTGGGGCCAGGATACTGTCATCAACCAGGCAAAGACAAATCCATACTCTGGGCTGTTACTGAGAAATCTTAGAGACTTTGAAATGTAGTCACAATCCTTCCTCGTTTATCGTCTTTCTATTATTGAAAACCGTATCAAAATGAGTTGCGTGGTTTAATAGATGTAAGCGGACAAACAGACAGAGGAAGACAGCGACTTTGTTTATTTTTTTTGCCTTCGCACGTTTTGTGCATTTAGCCAGTGTCAAGTTTATTTCTTTTAGTTTTATACAGTAATACAGTCCCTTTGCACAAAAACTTTGTTTTGCATTAGAAAGTGGATATAACACATTCCAATGATTTTTTGGAATATTTGGCAACATATATATCATGTTGGTCTTATAATCAAGCTTTGCTGAGGTATCATTGCTAAAATAACACTCCACATACAGCTCCACTTTAGAAAGATAGCACCTGTTACGTATAGTCTAGCACTAGGAATCAATTTGCAAATAATTCAAACAACCACTGAACTCTACTCGAAAAAATCCCGCCAAAAATCCGACTTTGGTTTGTGTTATTTAGAGATTAGAAACCTCTTGTTACAACGTTTATGAATCAAGTAAAAGTTAAAAGTAAAATATCAACGTCTGCTGAGGAGAAATAAAAAAGATAAAGTAGAAATTACAAGATCTGCAAAGGAAAAACAGACGCGTGAAAAACGCGCGGAGTGTCGCGCCGAAAAAAAACGCGCTCGTATGAACGCATTCTAAGTTAAAGTTACCAATAGAAATTCAATATTACTGAGAACTTTCAATATTGATTTTGAAGACGGGTTACTTGCAGGTTCTATTCAATCATAGAAGAGAGCATTCAAAGAGCTATAATGATGTCTGATTGAATAATATATATGTGCTTTGTACTCGTAAATGTTGAGTTCCATTTGCAGTATAGAAATTTCTCGTGGCATAGGGGGAAATTACACGTAAACATATTATGGTATACCAGCTTCTTTACGCGGCTTCGCCCGCGCAAAGAATTGCACAAAACAAAGTTGTAACACATAAGGTCTATCCACACATATCAGGGCCGTGCCCGGGACGTGACAGGGCCGGGCCCAGGCATTGAAGATTCGTCACTGGCCCGTACAAGGACGTGTGTGAACGAGTTCATATAAAATGTACACAACGATATTTTTTTGAGCCCTTGACGGGGCACGCTCCGTCCACGTACCGGGCACGGCCCTGATATGTGTGGACAGACCTTAATGGTATAAAAACTACTACCAACCCTATTACCTTCCCAGGGTCTCAAACTATCTCCATACTAAATTTCATCAAAATCGGTACAGTCGTGCAAAGGTAACAAACAAACGAGATAGAAACAAACAGAGTTAATTTAACATTTTTAATATTGAAAGTCGTTTAAAGGCGTATAGAAGAACATTAGCTAGACTAACTACTTGAGTAACACAATATTATGCCCTTACAAATATTTGTGTAGTACTCATAATTGCACCTAATTTAGCAGGTCTAGTGGGTGAACACTACTAAAATAGCCGAATGATAAAAAATAGGATACAAAAAATCACACTAAAATAGAGTTATTCCGTCACACGACACATTAGCATGTCGCTGACGCACCCATTAGTTCTGCCCCTACAAAAATCGATCAACGCGGAGACATTTTCATTAAAAAAAAAACAACAAGTCAACAACTATCTGGGAAAAAGAAAACAGCAATCACAAATAAAAATAATGATAAACTTTTTTTTTTTACTCGGCATACTCTAAAAAACATTCTGTTACAAAAATCTTTTTATCAAAAATAATCCAATGAACATCAATCCAAAAAGTATTATTTGTAACACAAAAAGAATGTTTAAAATCAGTTCACAATTATTGACGGAGAAGTCGTTGAAAATACCTAAAACATACAGTCGAACATAGAACCTCCTCATTTTTGGGAAGTCGGTTAAAAATACACAGAATCCTTAATCACATCCCAAGAAGCGACAGGATATAACAGCTAAACCAAACTCGTGAAACACTAACTTAGTTTCTCGCTTGACGCAAAAGCCGAGTTGGACACAGCTCCAACTGTATTTCAGCTTTGATAAATACTGAAACCCATGTAATTCAGTTTTGGAACTTAAAACCGGGGACCAGAACTCATGTTCCTTTGACATAAATTATTTATGGCACTTTAGTTTTACTTTGATATACTATTTAGTGCTGCCGTCATAGAGCTAATCGAGTTTTTAATACCTCCGTAATCAGCAACAAATTCTCTATAGATTTCTTTAGCATTGTTTTTCTTCTATCAATAGAATCCGGATGAAATTATGAAACCTATTTATTTATTCTATTCTAAATAGTAAGTTTTTTACCAATATATAAATTTGCATAGTATAAAATACTTAATTAAAAATAACTACCTATACACATAAATAAAAATAAAAACTACGAACGCGTATAAAAAGGGACAGGGGTCATAGGGCGCCAAATTTTCTTCAACATCGCTGTCAACGTGAAAAGTGCCTAGAACGCTGGCAGCATTGCCACGTTGGATTGCAATGCTGATTCTCTGGCCCAGCCCATAGGCCACGTGAAAAGTCGACAAAAAAAATCTAAGATTAAGAAATTGATTTCAACTGATAATGCGCCTATTCAAAAGTGCCCAATTAGATCTATTTTTGACACTGGAAACTCTCGCATAGATTTATAGATGTCCGCGACTTGATCTGCGTAGCAGTAGTACTTCGAATTGCCTATTTTTTATATCACCATACAAATTTCCACCTCCTTAAGGATGATTGCCGGTATAAAAACTATCCTATGTGCTTCCCAGACTCAAACTATCTCCATGCCAAATTTCATCTAAATCGGTTCAGCGGTTTAAGCGAGAAAAGGTTGAGACAGACAGACAGAGTTACTTTCGCGTTCATATTGATATGGACACGGGCACCCAACGCGGTTAAAGAAAATTTGTTTTAAATAAATTGCACCAGATGGCGTGCTAAGCTTCGATTCGTTATTGAGTGAAATATTAAAATTTTCTAGAGACGATCATAAAAAATCCATATGTTCTTGTTTAATTAACTCTCCTAAGAAAAAAATTAAGTAATATTGGGCTCTTAAAGCACAATTCAAAGATTATTTGAATGAATCATTTAAAATTGATTCCAATAGATGTCGCGGATTTAAATTTCTGAGGCATACAATCGATTTTTTCAATTTGTTTTGTAACACATTTTGGTACAATGAAACTGTAAAAAAGTGCAAAAAATACTATAAAACAATGCGTCGCTGTATTAAAAAAAAAGTTTTCACGAACCGAGTAAACTCTTTTACTTGCAAGTCACTGCTAACACCATCTATATCCGTGAAACGGAATCGAATGCGATCGAAGTGCTTAGAAAAATAATCATCTTAATTAGACGAAAAACGCTAGTTACATCGGCACGGTTTCTTTGTATGGGATGAGACATCTGTATGCTAGTATTATATTATCTGTGATATGGATAAACAGCATTGATTTTTTGTGTATCTACAGCTCAAAATATGACTTTACAGATAGTGACACTAGCTATAGGACTGCAGCACTTTAGTTTTACTTTGAGATATTATTTAGTGGGTTCCTGAGATACTGTAGTGGTTCTGGTACTACGTACTTGGCTAGCATGCCTAACGAGCTTGGGTCTTAGTACCGGTGCATATAACACTAGAGATTCCTGAGGTACTCTGCTACTACTAAATACAGCCACTAAGGGAGTTTTAGTGAATTAAATTTGCAAATGCCTCGGCACATAGGAGTTTGGGTCTTATGCAGGGATTCCTGAGGTTTTATTGGGTTAATGCTAGGTAATAGGAGAGGTTGTTAAGGCGAAATAATATTTACAAACCCTTCTTACTTTGCAGAAAAACTAGCAGTACACAAAACATTTTTTCTTTCGTCTGACTGAATCTTGGCGATGGCGGACAATCTCAGCGGAGATTTGCTATCGTCAAGGAAAATATTATTAGTATATAAATAGTATACAAGTGTGTTCCCTTACTCTCATTGTCCGATGAGCCTGCAATAATACACGAACGGAGAGATCACGCCCACGATCAACAGCTTAACGTGCTAATGCAGCAAAATAGAACCAACTGCATTACCTGGTACTAATTACTATTAAAAAAAAAGATTTTCTCAAACATGCATGGAAAGATTGTCATTATTTTCGAAAAAAGAACACGTATCGAATTTACGGACAAAGAAAATCAAAACCATTGCGGAGCGTTTTTTGAATTTGGAACATTACAACGCTCCAGCAATGTTGTTGTAACTTTAAACAAATTAAATGAATAATCTAAAAAATATGTTTTATTGCCCTGCATTCTTTTGGGAAAAGCAAAATATATGCCTCGGCGGAAATGGCGATTGCCTGTCTCGTATTAGTGAAGTCCTCGCCTACGGCTTGGCCTGCAATAATGTACTATTGCGACACAGAAACAGAATGTGTATTTTTATAAACACCATGACCTCTATGACAAAGCACCACAGAATCCCGTCAGCTTTATAACTCCAAAAAACACCCCATCGTAACAGATATGAAGGGTTACCGGATAAGATATATGTAGAAGGACACTGAAGAACCCTTATTAATGATATATTGGGGTTCCGCATACACTATGCGACACCCGACTTGATCTATGACCTCTGGTCACATCTTTTACAGATTGCATTTTTAGGAGCTCTGGAAGTTTATGAGTAAAGGTCTCAGGTGCTGGGTCCAAATATAGATTTGGATAGTTGATTAGATCAGATATGGATAACGTGAGTTTTGGTTTGAGAAAAATAGGGCATTTTTTTACTGTGACATTTGTTTGCGTATTAATGTTCGATCTGTTAGTTGACCTGTTATTTCAATCCTTAAGTACCTACCTACATAATAAAATAACAATAAAATTATTCATTAAAAAGTGTTTTTTAAAACAAGCTTTTTCGTATTCAACTCATCAAACCCTCATTTGATACCCATATGGCAGTGCACAAAAAATAACTAGTCCGCCACCTTGGGCCGTCCGCCATATTGGATGTAGAATAACTTCAGTTAGATAAACATGTATTGTCATCGAAACTAAACGTCTACGCAAAATTACATCTTCATCAGTGGAAAATAACTGCCCCGACCCGAACACATTTACAATACATACATACATTGCAAGTTAAATAAAAGCTTGTAATAATATAAATAAAAGACAGTAAATGAACTAACAGCCAAAAATATTTGCATGTTTGTATGTGAAATACAACCGGGCGTGCGTCTATGCAAGAACTATCAACGCAATACCTACCACACCTGCACCCTGAAGGACCTTTGTGAAGCAAATGAAAACGCTGTTCCCGTGGCTGAATTCTGGTCAAAACATATATAATTGAGGAATCATCGATACGAAGAAGGTGATGAAAATCAACGTAATAAAGCAAAAGGGAGTATGTAAGGTCTGTAGTTTCTGCTTATACCCATGAGAAAAGGATATGAGTTTATATGTATGAGAAAAGGATATGAGTTTATATGTAGGAGAAAAGGATATGAGTTTATATGTTTGTATTTTTTGAGATTTGTACATCGTGAAATTTTTTGTCTTAATGATCACAACAATATTATCGTGTACAGCAGCCTGGGGGAGGCCCATGTCCAGCTGTGGACGTATTTTTGCTGAAATGATGAAGATATTACCTTAACAACCAGATTTTTCCTTTCGGAATTCTAGAGGTAGTCCCTCACGGGTTGACAGATCATAATTAGAAGCTGAAAGAGTACTGATGTTACTCATTCAACTAAAGGTATTCAAAATTAACAATAATACTATCCCCCCCAAATGCACATGAAACCTAACCATTACAATTTAACGGTAATTAACCAATTAATAGGAAACCAAAATGTTTATATAAATCAATGAACGATTTCCCCGTACACGTCACTCTGTTTGTAGGTTACGCCGCAATGTTGATCGAGGTCGGCTTCGAACCCGCAACCTCGCGGTTTTGAGTCAACACACACCCTTCGAGTATTGACTGATGAGCCCACAGTATTATAAAGTACATATATATATTATATTAGTACGACAGACTAAAGTGTATTGGGTAAAATTTATATAAAAGGTTGCTTCGGTATTCGGAACATGAATGCTTTATTAAAATGAGGTTTGATTTATCAAACTCATTTAAGCCCTGGCTGATCAGAATATTTCTTGTTAGTTCTTTATTTTCAATCAATGGCGCAACATGTTCATCTGTTCCGTCATAACTTCTAAAATCAAAATATTTTTTTTTATTTCACATAGGCCTACATGGGCACTTATAAAACGTCGACAAAAGGTGCACGGTTCGGGTTGGTCGTTTCCTATGGAGAAGAACCGGTAAGAAACACCATGGTTACTCTTTTAAAAATGGTTTGGTTTTACAATATTTCCATGTTACAGCATTAGTGCTTAGATATGGGGGGACAACGTAGGCCCGACAATAAGTCGTAAGAAACTAATAAAATAAAATGATTATATAAAAAGGTTAACAAATGTTAACTAGCATCTAGAAGGCCTACAATGTTCACACATTCACAAAACAATCGGTAAAAGAATCTATACAAAGGTAAAAAAAAAATAAGTATAACAAGACAAAATCTAACATGTGGCACAAATGTTGTTATCAGTGCTGTAACTATTCTTAGCAAAAGGCTATAAAGATGATTGAAAACCATTGTAAACAGTCTAATTAAAAGAAGGAAAGAAAAAATGAGATTGAGAATAGTTAGAGACATCCACATATTTTTGCCGTTTACGAGTAACTAACTAATTATCATAATTTGACAAATGAGGTGTTGTTGAAAGCGTCTTGCTTGTCCGCTGGTTACAGGCTATGTTACGTCACATCAAATTGTACATGGCGTCCTTTAGAAGGCATGAAGTCAAGAACAAAAATATATTTTTTCGGCCCACTCCATCATGTGAGGTATCATTGAACAGGAGATATATCCTGTCAAAGTCATGAAAATTAAATTTTACCCGACTACGGCGTCGCAAAGTGTTTGTTGATCGTTATTTAAATATGTATGTGTGCATTCATGTTCATTTGTTCCTTCGGGCTCTGCAAAAACCCCAAAATACTTTAAATAAAAATCAAGTTCAAATACTAAAACCTATAAAGTGTGAAACAAGAAAATATTCCCGTAAATTTACCGTAGTCGTATGCCACTTACCGTAACAAAACAAATCATTCTGGAAAGTAGAATACGACCAAGGTAAATTTACAGTAAATTTTCAGTAGTCGGGTTTTAGTTTTTGAACTTATTTTAAGAGTTGCGGTGGTTGAGAATAGTCTGACGAGTACCCGTTGTCAGTAGATATTTGCTTGCCTTCTGTGAGGCATTTCTCCACTATTTTTGGCGACGAAGTTGAGATTAAAAGGCGTGCTTATGATTATTTTGTTAAGTTGTAAGTTCGGTGGGTATAATGTACAGACATGTATTTTACGTAGATTTTAAACTCTATAAACGCCCAAAAACTTTTAATACTCGCCTCAAACATTTGTAAGGGCCACTCCAGTGATTTAAAGACCACTTAGGCTAAAAATGTTTTAAAAACTGAACTGAATAACTCAAAACTTGCTCATCGGCTAAAAAGTTTAATATATTATAAAGCCAACAATAACATCTTTGACTATTTCATTACTTACCGAATTAAGTCCATAAGTTCGTCCATCGAATTGTTTGCCAGTCCATTTAACATGAAAAATAAAACTTTTCTATTTTCATAAACTTTGATTGAAAATAAAACTTTTAGATTTTCTTTGCTCAACTCATCAAGCCTTTTCTCAATTGTGCGACAGAATTCCATATGAAACGACTGCCATCTTGTTAACTGACTTTCTTAACTCAATTATAGGGAGACTGCGTCGTTGGTCTGAATCAGAAATGTAGAGATCCGCAAGAGAACCAGGGTTACCGACATAGCCCGAAGTATTGCCAAACTTAAGTGGCCGTGGGTAGGGCACATTGCTCGCAGAACGGATGGCCGATGGGGCAGAAAAGTTCTGGAGTGACGACCGCGAACCGGAAGACGTTACGTTGGAAGGCCTCACAAAAGGTGGACAGATGACCTGGTGAAGGTTGCGGAGATCCGCTGGATGCGTGACGAACGGTACCGGTCAATGTGGTTACGTTTGGGGGAGGCCTACGTCCAGTAGCTGACGTCTTTCGGCTGATATGATGATGATAATGATGCCTCGTTGGTCAAGCTGTCGCAACGCTAATGCCAAATATGAGGTCCTGGGTGCGACTCACTCGGGCAAATTTGTCATTGGGTTTTTCCCTTGAAATTTTTCAGTAGCAGCAGTTGCCCTTTTTCCAACAGGCGTGAAGTTAAGTAATTATAGGGAGATACCAAATGTTGGATGTCATGGTGTTTGAGGTGCCATTATAACACTGAACACTTATTAATCAGTATTTATAAAAGCAATAAGTTGGTATCTTACTTCTTATACTCGTATTAATCCTGTTGGTGCCCAGCTGCAGGGTAAAGGCCCCTCTCATAAACAGAAGGACAGGATAGGTGGATAGATAGATGGACCCCATTGCCGCACTTTGACTCCCATTTGGTCCGCTGTGCGTCCACCACACGGGTCCAGTACAATTTAAGGTTCTAAGGCATGCTGGTTTCCTCAAGTTGTTTACCTTCACCGTTTTGAGAGCAGTGGTGATGAAATAATTTACTCAAAGTAAAGTGGCTGCCTGGGTTCGAACCTACGACTTACAGCTTTTAAGTCGCGGCCGTTACCACTGGGCCACCACTGCTCTTACATAGAAGGCACATATATTAATTACCACACTTGCTCAAGTATTTTGGCTATCTGAGACTTACGCAACTCCACGTCTAAGCGCGTATTTTGCGTACTATCTGAGACTTACAAGTTTATTTATTTAATACTTTATACAAACGTACAGAGGCGGACTTAATGCCAATTTCAGGTTTCCTTGCGATGTGTTCCTTAAGCAATATATGTGATTTCCAAGATATACTTAGAAAAATAATAAAAAAAACCATCATATCACTTGTAACTAAGAAGAAGATATTTATCAATTAATTTATTCATTTACACATACAATTATTTTTACAGGCAGAACCCAAGGTAACAAAAGTAGTCATACAATGCGACACTCAGAAATGCCCCGTAAAAACTGATCACACACCTACTCGCGTCCATTATTGACCAGTCCCAAGTAAGGGCCCCGGGCACAAGTTAACTAGAGGACAAGACAGTAATTCTCACCATCTGGATATCACATTACTTTCCTCTATGGTATGGAAAGGGACGAAATATGATAATGATACTTTTTTAATAATTAATAAAGTCCTATATCAAATAATCTAATTCAAAACGTTTTTGGTGTATTATAAGCATCTCTGTTGAAACGTTGGATTAAGATTGAAAATGAAATGTTACCATTGGCTCAAAATCAAGTAGTGATCTCGACATGCAAAGGATGTTCGAGCACGACAGCCTGACAGCGGATAGCTCCATTAATTTTAGTCGGGAAACTACAAGGCCCCTTGCTTTAGATTCAAACGACTATCACGAGGATTTATTGTCAATAAACCACAATATCTTATACCAGCCTGTGTTATCTAAACGAAGGTTAGAAGCCTCTTCTAGCTTGAACAAGCAGGAGCCTTAACCAAGACCCTATTTTATAGAACTGTCAACGTGACATAGAGGTTAAAAAGTTATTTTTTATTTTTCTTTTTTAGGGTTCCGTACCTCAAAAGGAAAAAAGAACCGAACACTTATAGGATACACTTTGTTATCCGTCTGTCTATCAAGACCCTTTATCTCGGGAACGCTTGGTGATATAGAGTTGAAATTAATATCGTATACTCAAGTTCAACGCAATCAAGAGATACAGCCGTTAATGACGCGTATTTTACATTCGCAAGGGAATCAAAATCTAAAGGGTATTTCCCGTTGACCTAAAATCATGAAATTTGGAAAGAAGCAATGTCTTATAGGCCAATTAAAGGAAAATATCCAAAAACCGTTAATTTGTATCTACGTCAAAAAAAAAATACCGATTATTTTATTTGCAGTTGTTAAACTGGCCGCAACTTATGTCGATGTATGGGGACTACAGTTTTCCAATTGCAAAGTTAATTTTGTCCCTAAATTCTGTTTATCTTATCGTTAGAGAAAGGTTCAGTGCCCTCATAGTTTCTGAACTTCAGTAATTTTATTATGTGAATGTTTGTACAGAACCCTCAGTTTTTGCTCGCTTTGTGCTTATGGGTGGGTATGGCGTATCCCATTATGTACATGCCCACCATGTTCATAATGGGGGCTTACGTTATATTGTTCACTAGTTGGCGGCGCTGTTGATTAAAATCCATAAGCAAATTTTGAATTAAAATGAATTCGTAATAACCGGTAAAAGTACCAGCTCTTTTTTTCGTAAAAAGGAGTATAACATTTTCCTAAACATAAAACTGTATTAAGCAGTGGTTGGTAAATTGATTACTTACCTAGCATAATCTGCCATATTCTGAAAATATACACAACAATAAAATAATTGTAAATAAAGTCGCGCTATAAGCCAAAACTCTATGGAATTTGACATTTTGAAGACGTTTAATTTTCGTCTTCACCAGCGCCTCTAGCGGAAATTTCAAACGCGGTAGCACCCATTATTACATTTTTGCGACAGGTGTTTATTGAAGCAGAAAACCCATGAAACAATTTTCAAAATTGTCGCCTTGGTCGCTTGACTATTGTATTTAAAAGGCTTCTGTATATTTGCTTATTGCATGTTACGTATTTTGGGATAGCAAAAACATATTATTAATCACATTTACTATTAATATAAATCTCTAGCTTCTGCCCACGGCTTCGCCTGCGTAAAAAGTGTTTTATCATCCCAGGCAAAAGTCTGCTATCCTGTCCTTCCAACTCAATCGTTTCAGCTGTTTAGTCGTGAAAAGCTGACAAAAAACATACACAAAAATCGAGTTACCCTCGCATTTATAATATTAATATGGATATATCAACTTTAAAAAAGCTTTATTGGTATCTCGAACACAACAATAGATATCGTTTATTCCAATATTTATTTATCAATCATACTCAATCAACGGGTTTGCTATATCCAAATATAATACCATTTATATCTCAATGCATTGTCAGAGTGATATTTCAATCAATCCATCTATGCATTACAGATTATTGCGACGAAATATCAATCTATCATTTATTTCGTCTATCGATCATAATTTCCATCTATTGACGATAAATGACAGATACAAATTGTTTTTAAATTGAGATTATTTTACACTTTGAGGTCGCTATTATTCTAGACAACCTTCGTGGGGATAAATATAGAGAATGTCAAACACGTTTTTTTTATATCGTATTGGCTCGTGCTTGACCACTATCTCACCGGATGGTAAGCGATGATGTGGTCGAGGATGAAACACGCTTGCCTAGAAATAACCTATAAAAGACCCCCAGATTGTAGCTGTCGGGAAACACAGTCTCCGGCAGGGAATTCCACTCCTTAGCTGTACGCATATTAAAAGTGCTCCCAAAACATTTTGTAATATATCATTTGTTTTCTAATATATATTTAAAGAATATAAACAGATAATGCTTGTAAGTATATGGTGTCTGTTTACATTTTATTTTAGATTATTGGCAAATTACTCGGCTACGAAGCCAAGGGGGCCGCTGTAGGCATAGCCGGGCTAGTTGGGCTTATTCCAATCAGCCACAATGTGACTGCGGACCCAGTCCACAGACGATGCGCCATCCCTTGGCCTGTTCCTTATACAAAAACAACTGCACCATGTGAGACCTTTGCGAGGCCAGCGCTAAGGCGTGCCTGAGTATTGGTCGAAGAAAATTTAAAATGGGAACAAAGAATCATCTTTGTAGTTATAACGACATCATTCTAATGATATAAAAGATATATTTCAGTAAAAATTCGTCCCGTGAAGACTCATATTAAGAAAGTTTCTTACAAACAATCTACAAAAAAAAATCCTTCATTTCTCATTCTTACTACACGACGACTGACATGCCTAGAAAACTAGGTGATAAATTCATACACACTCACAAGAAAAAATAGACCCTCTTAAAAACTTACTTCATCCTCTCAAAAATAAATACGAAAGATTCGTCCCATACGGCGATAAATGTTGTCCTACAAGACTCCCAAGGGACGCCACTTGAAGATATAATAAAAATCCGAGCCAGCGCTCGTCATAATATTTTTAAAGGTATGTATTTACTTTTTATTTATGTTGACAAGGAATCTTGACAACCTTTTTCTGAAAGGGTGATAGAATGTTTGTGCATTTTTTTGGAAGTTGAGTGTAATTGGGAACTTTGGTTCCCAGAAACAATTGTTTTTCCATTGTGTCTGCTCATTAGCACTCAAGGGAATAATGTGCGTTTGACAGATAGGAGCTTCACGGGAGAAAGTGTCCGACCGACATAGTTCGATATTTGAAATTTTGCGTGCAATTTTTTACAGATGGCCAGGACGAATAAAAAATATTTATGCCTCTTTTTTTTTCTTTATGCCTGTTATTCACTGACCTCTATCATACATTGTACACTGGACTTCATATTAACGATGACAAAATGAAGACATTTGATTATCGCCATTTTGGCGCTGATAGCAACGTGAATTAACGTGAGAGTCGCATGGAACTAATATTAGAGATAGGACACAGCTTTCGGTAAAATACTTTTATGGGTTTTATCGATCGTGAGAATAATTTAATACGTAAGAGAAAAATAAAACCAGTTATTTTTATTATGATTAATTTTTAAGTAATAGAATAATTGCTGTAAAGGTCATTAAAAAATATTTTCAGTCAGATTGCAAGCTATAAACTAGTGGATAGCGTGCTAGTAAAGTTATAGCGCATTGCTGTCAGATCAGTGAGATTTAAATATGGGGTTAGGCTAACAACTTATCCTAAAAACTATCACATTTGAGCAAGTATCTACTCGCTCATGTACACTAGTTGTACGCCCATCGGATTCGTGAAGGGAACATCATTTATATAATAATAATAATAAATGAGATGGATAATCATTTACAACGGACGTATTTCTCGCTCTCATCGCTGAGATCTTGTCTCTGTAGTGTTAAGGTGCAAATAAGAGTGACATCGCATTCCAGCAAGGTGAAGACTTATATTTATTTATTTAAACTTCATGCACAAAGGTACAATGGCGGACTTAATGCCTTAGGCATTCTCTACCAGTCAACCAAGGGTGGTGAAGAGATAACATGGCAGGTGCATTGTTTAAATCGTGGCAACAATTTAACAACAAAATATATTTTTAATTGCTTAACATGCACACATATATTGAGGTTTGCTGTAAGAAAACCCAATTGTGGGTTAAGCTCGCCTTTGTACATAAGTTGTCCTTCTGTATTTGTATATGTTTGTTTAGTGTACAATAAAGAATATGAATGCACACATATATATATATTATATGATACATACCTAAATAAATATATATATTTAATAAAGTAATGAAAATAAGTTATCGAGATGACCCTACCCCCGCTGAAATCAGTTTTCAGCTCTGTTTCAGATGCAGATAATAAATTGTTTGACTTCAAAACATTTGTTAATAAAATTATAATTATCATGATATTGTTCCAGAATTAATTCCAGGTTCAGGAACGTAGTGATTGGTACAAGAGAGAGGCCTGTGCTCAGCAGTGGGCGAAGTCGGGCCGTGGATGATCATGATGATGATTCCAGAATTTAGTATTACACATTGCTATTGAACATATTATAACTGATTATTAGGCATTCATGTAATATTCATCACCAATACCAATATGAATTATTTAGTTCCAACATACTACGAGAAGTCAATACAGTAGATGAGTGATACGCCTTGCCAAGTCTACTATTTTGATATTAGTGTAATTTAAAAATATCACTAATACTGATATATTAGTTACAATATTATAATATTTCCAGTCAAATATATTAGTATTACCTAATTTTTAGAAATATCGGTAGTATCCTCTCTCTAAATGTGTCAATTTTAGTTCCTGATACGCTCGAGCGGGGCGCTTTGAATCAGCACAAGAATCAACTGTCATTTCATATAGTATGTTTAGTCCAGCGTACTTGTATAATAGAGGTCAGTGCTGTTATTATATAGCGAACTCCGTTCCATCTCAGTGTCCCATTAAACTAACGTTATCATCTTGCTAGTACGTTTTCGCAATAATTTCGTCTAATACCTCTACCAATTTCATAAAATATAGACACAATTTTTGTGAAGGTCAACCAAGTTTAATAATAATTACCATCGCTATTTAATCCATTCATTACCAGACTCTGTAGTTGATAGTCTCAATTAATATCTCAACAATGAAAACCAATTCACTATCTGAAAAGCAATTCATCAAAAACAAAAACACAACATCAAAATGGCCGTCACAGCCCTAATAAATAATCCAAACACATAGCCCGCAAACCTAGGTAATACCCTTACTAAGGCCACGTCATAATAATCTTGAAAAATGTCCCAAAGAATAATGTGAAAAAACGTATATCTCCTAACAAAATCTCTGAAGACGGTATACGGAGGAAAAAAATGTCAACTTGACTGTATAGGACAAGTTGAAAAAGAAAAATAGGGACAGATAGATAAATAATACATGAATTGTTGTGTCCATTTGTCAGTATAACCAAGAGTTATAAGGTGTAGAACAATCTATAGGTGTAGGTAGTATGTAGGGGAAGAGGTTTTAATAATAGTAAGAGATCCCACCGCAAAAATCTGCAGTCAAGATTTTTTTGATTAATCTTATTTTTTATGAAAGATACATGGCTATAGATACAAGTCTTTCAGTCGGATACATAGACGGTTTTAACATTATTTATTATGTATTAGAATGCGGATGTAAAAGAAACTAATTTTTCAGAAATATTTGGTAGTAAATTGTGTCGAGTCAGCCTTCCCAGTGAGCTTTGCGGAGGTAGTCAATACTACAATAAAATTCTCCGCTTCTATATCCCGAGATCGCTTCTGTCAATGATTTCACATATTGCCCAGTTGCGTAGACAGTTGAGACACAAAACCACACCAATTTTATATCACAATATCCACTAGGAATTAATTTGAAAATAATTTTAACAGCTGCTGAACTTCACTCGAAAAAATCCCACCAAAAACTCGATGAATATATTATGTACAGCAGGATTACCTGGCAACATCTAGCCCCAATTTTTTTTTACTATGCCCTACTTCTGTATCGCGGGTACATACCAGCACGGGTGAATTAGGAATGCAGGTGTGAATGGGAACAACACTTTGATTAGGATTTTAACTTTGATAACACTTTATTGGTTTCAAACAAAGCATCGGTTTTTTTAATGTTTATTTAATACTAGCTTCTGCCAGCGGCTTCGCCCGCGTGAAAAGTGTTTTATCATCCCAAGGGAACATTAAAGTGAGATAAAGAGTAGCATATGTGCTATTCCAGACTATAATCTATCTTTGTGCCAAAATTTCATCCAGATCCGTTCTGGCGTGATTGAGTAACATACATTATATATATTTATAATATTATAGAGATATTGAAGTACCTACCTACTAAAATATTTTAAATAACGTGAAATTCCGCCCCAGCATTCCTATTCACCCCGTTTGACGTCAGCCAGCTCTCAGTTAGCCGCAAATTATGGGTTGCCAGGTATAAATAAACTATCATACCATAGATTGCGGATAACTGAAAGCTGGCAACCTGTTTTTATTCTATTTTCTACCCCACTTTCTTTCAAATGTCGTTGGATTCACTTAAAAAAAAACTTTTGTAATTATGTGGTTAACTATCCAACATAAAATTTATTTAAGGTTATTGTGGATGAATTGTAGTACCCATTTGTCAGTATAACCACAAGTTATATGTTGTAGAACAAGCTATAGGTAGTGCGTAGGGAGAAGAGCTTTTAGTAAGTAAATAGAGTCTGGTATAAGTGGTCCTATATTTGATTATATGGGGCAAAAGAGAAAGATGTTGCTAGGCAAATAGTGCATGGTGATGTGGTTATATTTTACTAGCGATCTACCCAGACTTTACCCACGACAAATTATATACAAAAATCTTCCTCGATTATTGCTCTTTCTATTAGTGAAAACCGAATTGCGTGGTTTAAATGAAGTTAGCGGAGAAACAGAAATGACGTCGACTAACGCGGACAGCCACTTTGTTTTATGCTACACTGGCCTTCAAAACTTAGTACCACACTTTGAAATTGCAATTTCTCCTAAACTATAGAAGTCAGAGTTTTGAAATAAAAAACGTTTTATAGAAAATTTCATCATCTTCTTTTGAAATTATAGTTTATTATACATTAGTAACGTTTTTATTTTAAAAAAACACACACCTTGGTCATAGACTTTCGTCTTGAGACACTTTGGTAAGTTGGACGATAAGAAACCGCTCGAATTCTCGAACGCTGCCCAGCCGAGTCGGATTCAACGGTTGACCTGTTTCTCGAAGTTGGCCCTACCTAACTGGATCATTTGTCCCAGGTACGTACGTTACGTTATAATAAAATACAATTTCAAAGGAAGTTGATGACATTTTGATGGTGAATCTATTTGAAGCTGATATAGTGATCATAAGGAGACCTATCAATAGTAAAATATATATTAATAAGCTTATATTGTATCGACAACGGCAAGCTCTTCAAAAAGAAATTTATGTCTTTTAATTTATTTGTTTGAATTTATATCTTTAAAATTATTGATTAAATTTGTCAAAAAAGTATCATAATCAATCTGCTTATTAGCCTTTTCCCAACTATATGTTGGCACGGGGTCTCATTGCTAAGAAAGAATATTTGGTTCAAATAAATCTCACTAGATGGCGCGATATGCACCTGTCTGTTATTGAATGGGCGTAAAATTTTCATTTTCTGAAATTTAACATAAAAATTGTATGTTCTTGTTTAATCAACTCTACTAAGTACAAAATTATGGAATATTTGGCTCTTAATTCACATTTCAAAGATTATTTGAACGGATCATTTAAAATTGATGCCAATAGATGGCGCATTTTTAAATTTTGAGGCTCTACAGTCGATTGTTAAAATTTGCATTGTAACACATTTTGGTGCAAAAAAAACTGCAAAAATGTGGAAATAAATACTATAAAACGAACCTTAACTGTATTTAATGAAAAATATATTCACGAACCTAGTAAACCCTTTTACTTGCAAGTCGCTGCTAACACCATCTATCTATCACCGTGAAACAGAACCGAACGCGTTCGATGTAAAAAAAAAACAAGATTAATCAGATGAAAAACGCTAGTTACGTCGGCACGGTTTCTTTGTATGGGATGAGGCATCTGTATGCTAGTATTATATTATCTGTGATATTGGTCTTTTTCAGTCTTACAATCATCCAATATCATTCAATACTATTAGGTTTAAATGTAGTATCTGCTTATCTTATCTCCACCATAGCAAGTGTGTTATACGAGACCCCTATATCATTAGTCATTAGAAGTATTAAATAGCTTTTGTAAATGAAAACCATGGGGAGGCTCAGTACCCAGCTGTGAGATGTCACAGTACAAGATTAACTTGCACAGGCAAGATTTATTAACAATACTATCTTTCGCCAGCGTATTTGTCCGCATAGAAGTCTTAAATTATCCCACAAGAATACACTACCGAGATAAACGTACCATTTATCGTAATCCAGCCCCCTAATTGTGTATGTCAATTCGGCAAGGAAATCGCGTCTTTCATCTCGCATGTGATTGGTCAATTATTCGTACTCTTTCATGGGTTCAAACCCTTTGACTTGCTGAATTCACTTATGCAATTAGGCTGCAGATCTTGGTATGGTCTACCCATAGAGCAGATTTCATCCAAATCCGTTCATATTTTGAGGTATGGTTGATTAAAACATTCAAACATACAGACTTTATATTTAAATAGTATAGAACAAAAAAAAAACTGAAAACTATCAGGAGAATCATACTAAGTTAATGGATAACGATCAAACTGACTATTTTCCACATCTATGTGGGGTCGGCTTCTAGTCTAAACATATCTTCAAGTCTTTATCTGACATAGACATCCCAGTAATTGGGTAACCATACCCCTCGCCATGACTGGTGTTATATTGGCTTCTAACTACCTGTAACGACTGTCAAAGTTTTTTATTATGTGGAAAATGTCGCTGGGTGCACATTTGTTTTTCATCGTGCTCAAATTGTATGTATTGCTGTAGTGTGTATTCGTTGGTTTTCCCAAATAAAATAAATAAGTACAAATGACAGCCAGGACCAACGGTTTAACGTGCTTTTCAAACACGGAGGAGTCTCGGTAAATCAAGGGTCACCCATCCACGGACCAACCTCAGCAACCGTTGCTTAACCTTAAAGATTGACTATTATTATTTAGCCACGAGCTCTTCTAAGTTGATGGATGACACAAAGCAAGTTTTACTAGCAAAGACAAGATTTAACTTACATATTTACACGACGTACTATGTTACTCAAATTGCTTTTAAACCCATTTATAACCTTATCCTCGCGTGAAACATTTATTAGCACACTGGTCATAATTCCAAGGACTATATTTGACACAAACGACTAACAACGAGTTACGACTATTTGCCACTGGGGACTCCCAGTTATGTTTTAATTTATTTGGAACTGTCATACGCAATTTAATTTAAAAGTCAAACGTTATTCCGGCACTATTAGGATTGATGACCTGCGAGTGACTGAAATAATTTCTTTATTAGTTTAACTGACCTTTTCCCGCGGCTTCCCTCCTGTCCCTATCCTATTAAAACTGTATTTTTAGGAATAAAAAGTACCTATACTCTATTCGCTGGAGCACAAAAATAAAAGGTACACAAAAACAAACGTCAAAAGATTTTACGAGTAACCCGACTAATTAAAAAAAATGAACCTTACTACGCAAAATGGTGGCTTTTGTAGCACTATTTAATTTATAAGCATGCTAGTTTCAAACTGCAGGCTTTCTAGATGCTTTTTAATGTCAGTTATTGGTCTCGGTTTTAATATTTTTTTTGGCTTTCCTTTACAATAAAATATTGATATTGTTGTAAAATACTGTTGAGTTTTTTTATGTTGATTTATTCGTGCATGTGTGTATTTGGTTGTTATATGAAATAAATATCTTCTCAAGATAGTTTCTGATTTTAGTGACAGCAAAGAAGACACTGCAAAAACCTTTTATTTTTTGCGTCTGCGAATAGGGTGTAGTATAAATGACTTTCAGTGATACTGCAGTCCTGAATCAATAAAAAATTGTTATAGACGTTAAGATACAATTAGTTTAGATAATGTTATATTATAATTAATATTATGGTTTTGGTTTACAATTAGTTATAGATGTGAAGTAACTTCGAATAAGTGCATTGGGTGAAAGCCTGTTACGATATAGGTATGTGATAAGGTGGAAATAAATTAAAATAAATGATCAGTACTTTCAGAGATCACCCAAAACAAAAATACAAAGAAACAAAACTATTATCCCTTTCAACAATAATTTAGCTGTCGGAATCCCTAGCTTTGTCTGTTCTACATAGAAAGGAAGATAATCTAAATTCTTAGAACCATTCTCATCTGCTTTTTGGTATTGATTGGCATCTATATTTCTAGAAATTTCATTTTTACTATGTTTCTTCGTCTTTTTCCTGTGTTCAAAAATATTTATTCAATTAAATTTTTGAACTCTCGCATATATGACAAAAAAGCAATTAGTTGTAGGAATCCCTAGCTTTCAACTTTAGTTTTTGAAGACCGATCCGATGACCTGAATAAGGCTGCGGAAATTTATTGGATGTTAGACGCACGGGACCGGTTAGATGCTTGGAGGTGGCCTATGTCTTTCGGCTAAAATGATAATGAATATGAAAATAAAGTTTTTGAAGTGTTGCTTTCTGGGTCTATTAATTATTTCCTTATCGTATTAGCTTTAAATTTGGTTTTTCCATCTGAAATATCTCAGTAGCAGTCCGGAAGTTGGATTTGTGCCCAGTTGATGACAAAAGGCTCGTCCCGTACAACATGGGATTGAAGAACATAAATGGTGAAATGTATGTGTAAGCCGGTTGAAATGTGATCACGTGCTGCCGTGCACAGCGAGGCCAAAAGGGTAGGTAAAAAGCTCACTCCCTGGGCTTTTCCCCAAAGTCCAGGTGACTTTTGAAGGTTTCCCCTCGTCAACAAAAAAAATATTGCCGATGCTGGGGATCAGGATTTTAAGAGCTTCGTCTTGATGACGTGTCTAATGCTCCTACTTTAAGCATCATGCACGACTTCTGAGGCTATGATATTGAAAGAAGTACAGATTTGGTCTGACCAGCGTACTAGACAACAAACTACTGGTTACTTGTCTTATGCCCTTTACCAGTGACCTATTACCACTATGTCAGGGGTCGCCAATTACTTTCCCTTAGAGTTCGTTTTTTAAAATAATGTGACCGTTGTGGTCCACAACCGCCTACCCCTCGCCCCGACCATCATCACGTATATTTAGGTTGTTAAAATTAAAATACAATATCAATGAAGATTTTGATGAGATGATTCCTCCGTTGTCGAAACGACGTCAGTAAAGACAAAGTGTGGGATAAATTATATACTCAAGTTACATAAGCAAATTATATTGTACTTGTACTTAAAGTCCACACAAAATAGATCGGCGGCCCGGATCCGAACCGCGGTCCTCCATCTGGTGACCCCTGCACACCAAAAAGGCTTAGAAAAACTAGTTCTTTTCCTAAGGAAATCTTCATGAAAACGTCTTACCTAAAATATATTGCTGATATAATTATCAGCCTCTTACCAACGAAAGCCTCACAGTGTTCCCCCAACTGACATCTGGGCAGATGCCCAAGTTTTCCGGGCGTTCAATGACATCTACACAGTGATCGTGATCAAATCACAATAGATTCGCGCTCGATCAAGTGTGGGACGATGCTGTTTTGTTTCCACTGAAATGTATTTTTCACAAACATTGTATGAGAAAGCTTGATCGTCATACAATTTCACGCACTCGTGAACAAGATGCTAACGTTATATTGACACATTAGAATTTTGAAGACATGGAAAAGTTCGAATGGTTATAGTGACGAAGATGATGTGTTAAATTTAAAAATCTGCTTTTTTAGAAGCATATTTATAAATTTAACACTCATTAATATTAACATTATAAGCGGGATATTTACCATGTTTACTGTTTGTAGAGAGTTTCCGATATTTCGGTGCAAGCACCATGATCACGGATAAACTGAAGTCATTGCGGGTGGGTGTTTATGAGGAGACAAAACGGTCTACCCTCTTTCTTGTTCGTTTTTTGCACTCGGTACCGCTACCATTGTCACTCACAACTCGATTCTGTTCCCGACACACGAAACTCACTGTGTCCGCTCGCGAACTTTTTACGGCACTTTTTCGGGGTTTACACAGCTGGATCACTGGATTCCAAGCACCAAAGCTGGACTTTCTACAAACAGTAAACATGGTAAATATCCCGCTTATAATGTTAATATTAGTGTTAGTGACCATGACAGTTTAAAAACTTTTAACACTCATATTTACTATTTAGTACAAAAATAACTCTTTATTCCCTTCCCTTCATTTTCTTTTCTTTACCTTGTTTGTACTTTTTTAAAATTGAAAATTATTTTTATAATCAAATATTGAATTAGAAAATTAAATCTTTGCATAGGCATCTTTCTATTACGCGGTCGTGACTTTTGTGTACGAGTTCGATCGTTAGTTTTGCAGTTCAGTTTTAAATTTATAAGTCAATTTAAAAAGTTTAGTAGTAAGGAGTTTTCATACATAGAATAAAAATGAATGATTCCGTACGTTTTAGCATTGAATTCTCAAATGTTTTTAAATGGTTGTTTAATACATTTAATTACCAGTTTTAATTAAATTATTTTCACATCAACATTTATCAAAAATCAAATAGGCTGTATATAGGCTGTGTGTGTTTTCATTGAAAAAAAATGTCCAGTTGCAACAACACGCCACTTTCTGTTTTTTTTATTTGTGTAAACAAATCTGATTCTTTGATTTGTTTTTAATATTTCCCACAACGTATTGAAAAACGTCGTGTGATACACGGGTGTATAAGTTATTGCAAACTCGTGTCATTAAAAACCCTCGCCTTCGGCTCGGGCTTGTTAGTGACAGCTCGTTTGCAATAATCTACTTTCCACCCTTGTATCACAATAAACAATATCATAATTCTTAAACATATTTATATTCGTTTTAGCTTACCGTGCATTATCATCCAAACCAAAGGCATATATGCAAAATTTCAGGTCAGCGGTTCAAAATAACTGTTTCAAAATTCAGTTGCAAGATTTAACCCACACATACTAACTAACAAGGCAAGTTAAATAAAATCTTGCAATTAATCATTTTCAAACAAAAAATGTGTCCTTGATACCTTTTGTTTTCTGTTTTTTGACACCGACTGTAGTGTTTGATTTTGGAAGTTAGTTTGTTTTTTTTTGTGTTATTTATTTATTTATCTCTTTTTAGTTTTGGTAGGTACCTCCAATTAACATGAAAAACATTTATAGCCAAAGAACATCTCATGACGATTCCAATAAGCCCACACACGACTAGGATACCTCATCATCATCATGGTACTTACAGGACAAAGGTGTTGTCGCTCACAATGGAAATTCACCCAAAGGGCAATGGAGAGAGCTATGCTCGGAGTTTTCTTGCGTGATAGCCCGAAGAATTGCCAAACTTAAGTGGCAGTGGGCAGTGCACATTGCTCGCAGAACGGATGGCCGTTAAGCGACGACCGCGTACTGGAAAACGCAGCGTTTTAATGCCTCCCACTAGGTGGAGCGAAGACCCGGTCAAGGCTGCAGGCGTCCGGTGGATGCGAAACGCACAGGACCGATAAGTGGCGACGTTTGGGAGAGGCCAATGTCCACTTCACCAAATGATACTTTTTGAGTACAAAGAATTGCATTGTTGATGAAAATACCAAAATTGCTATCTGTATGCCTATAATATTTGAGGAGTTCCTTCAATTTCTCCAGGATCCCACCATCGGATCCTGACTTGATGATCATGGGACCACCTGAAAAGTATTATACCCTTTCAAACAAAATAAATATATTTTTCCACATCGATCCAGGCGTGTTTGAGTAATCGGGGAAAATACATTTAAAACGAGATTCTGACGAATTAGGAACTTCCTCCTTTTTTTAAGTGGGTTAAAAATGAGGAAGAGTGAATTATGAAAATAAATGGTAAGGCCGAAACAAAAATTAACGCAAAATTAATGTTACAGATTAGCAAACGCGCGTAGCTGTGATTGGTCTTTGAATTAATTTTCACATAATCAATAAAGTCTCTTGAATTGCATGGATCATTTATTTTCAGAAACCAGTTGTAATTCTGGCAGGAGTGTTTTGTCGAGAATAGGTTGTTTCGTGACCTCATTTCCCGATCATGATTATGGGGTCCGATTCAATCAAGGCCATCGTAATTAAATAACCTTAACACCCCCTCCACCACCACCACCCCCACCATCTTTTTCCGCCTATGTTACTGTATGTAGCATGAAGTTTTAATAAATAAATAAGGGTGGACAATACATTCCTAGACATGTATTTCCACTAAAGTAATATTAAAATAAAATATAGGTACAGTCGAGTCTTTTATACCTTGGCCAGTTTTAATATTTCCTTCTTCAGTCAGAACACAAAAAACAACTTTTAAAGCTTCGGAACTGAGCAGGTACGCTGCATAGAAAACCATATTATTTTATCATTTGAAATCAAATATTGAATTAAAAATAACAGAAACCACTCCAATGTCTAATTCTCTAAATAGGTTTCATAAATATAAAATCCAGTTAAAGTATAATCCCCGGCACTTAAGTTGGCAAGAGTCGTTAGATGCGCAGAAGTCGTTTTTTAGGTATCTTTGGTAGTGAAGCGGGGCACGGAGAACGTTTAGGACCGTTCCGAGCGCGCGTTTGGTTGGTCATTTGACACAAGGATTGACTGACCGATCATGTCGCGTAACTTACCCCAACTACGCCAAAATCTTGCCAACTTACGTGCCGGGCACTATACTGGCCATATTAAGAAGTAAAAAATTCTCTTTAATACATTGTCAGCGACACATTTTAATTATCAACTGATTGAAATGTGACATTGACATTATGATAATATCGAGTCTGTGTGATTCTTTCATGCATTGAGCAAAGAAAAACAGACCATATAATGAGAAACATATTTTTTCTGTGACTGTACCGATTATTTTTATTCCTTCCTTCACAACTACCCAGCAACCGACCCACTATTGTTTTTCCATTAAAAGTCTAGGTCACCTTACTGAAAAATAGGTTCTACTTGATATAATACAGCAGCGTCTGACAGCCTTATTTATCGATATAAAGGTAACGTACAAGGTTACTGTCTGTCTAAAGTAGATATATTGAATAGCGGAGTGGTAAGCCCTCTGTTATACAGCAAGCGAGAGCGTGGATAATTTATAAAAGACTCGGGTAAATGTTACACTAAACATATATAATATCAGGTCAGACAAATTTTTAGTATCTGTAATGAGTTCTAACAATCCTACGCACCTCGAGTTCAGCCAACACTCGATTGCTTTGACGTTTCTTTTTTTAGTAGGTGAGTATTTCGATTTCTCCACCGAGTAAAATACCTGGATTATTAAATAAATAAGTGGATAGGGTGATAAAGTGGCACACGAGTAACCTACCTACTAGTAGGTAGTTGCCTAGGCTAGGCTATCTACTTACTTGTGTACTTAGCTACTTACATATCGTCGTTGATAGTCCAATCCCGCGTAACTAACATTGTTAAATACAGCGTATGTATACATACTCTCGCTGATTTTACAGGAGGACCAGAAAACTAATATTCTAAAGAACTAATCGGCGGAACTTTGAACGAACTTGATTATAGGACCGTTTCGTTATTCTTAATCTAATGTACTATACTCGAAATCAAACAATTTCAGAATAAAAAACATCATAATGTTATTTATAATATAGTGTAGAATACGTGTGTCATAATTACATAAAAAATAATCCAGAAATTACACATAAAAACAATTTTTGCCCGGAGCGTCACATAAACACTGCGCACAATAATGCAAATTGGCGCGGATACGCGGCTTTCGTGTCGTAATTTGTTCGTCGAAAGATCCGCGGTATTCTTATTTTTGAAATACCTACTCGTCTTCCTGTGGGTAGATTCGAAAAATTGTCATACGGTTCGACGCCAATCACAATCAGTTACCTAAAACCGCGAAATCTCATTTTTTATTTTTTTGTACATACGCAGTATTTAACCATGTTAGGTACGCGGAATTGGACTATCAACGACGATATATTATTGAATTAGACGAAATATAATTCTGTAATGATTACCTATTAGAGTAATAAATGGTAGGTACCTACCAAGAAAGATTTAAAACAAGTATAATAAAAAAAAATACTTTGAATCACAAAACTAGAAAGAAACTCAAGTAGGTAGAGGTGGGCAGCCTTAGGTTAGGTTAGGTTAAAACGGGCTGTTTTCCGCAACTCCACGACCAAGCGCGTATTTTGCGTACGGACAGCGGTGGGACAGTGACGGTGGGCAGCCTTAACACGTGTTTACGTGACGCGAGCTTGTAGGTAATTATTTCAAGGACAGGGCCGAGTCAATACTGTTAGATATCATTAGCGTGCAATAGGATTATTCCAAAGAAGTAAATCTGAAAGCCGTAAATTTATATCTAACTACATCATAAAATATTGCGATTATAAACTTATTTGCAGTTGGTACTCTGACCGCGACCTATGGCGATGTATAAGGGCAACAGTATTCCAATGGCGATAATAAAGTATTTTTAGTTTATAAATTGGTACAAAAACATTTTACTCGTCAGTTTAAACTAGATGAGACCACTGTTTTCCAGTGACTACTCTGTTTCGTATAAAGGTATGATTATTAAAAAACGTAGCTGTAGAATTTTCAAAGTGGGCTCTATGCCATTCTTTTAAGATAGGTAATACTGTTGATCGACTATAGATTCAAAATTGGGTTCTGGAGAGAAATATTGTATTTGTCTTGAAATTTATTATAGGCTGTTATAGAGAAAATCATTTTGATCATCATTATAATTGGATTGATGACTATCGCTCAAAGTTTCAATCGCAAAAAAAAAACAATAAACCCGTCTGTTTATAAAGCGAACTAAAAAGACGTAAACAAGAACAAAATTATGCTGTGCAGTCGGAGGATACATAATTCGCGAGCTGGCTGACTAAAATCAGATGTACCCTCCGACTGCACAGCATGATTTTCTTTTTTTTTATTTATAACGTGTTTCATAATTTTAAAATCACCTCTTAAAACCCTTTATTTTGATACCCCACACAATGGGTTTGGAAAAAAAAAAATTTGGTCCCCCACAATATGGCGCCCAAAACCCGCCATTTTTCTATTTCCCAGTTTAATGTAGCCAGTGACCCTCGCAGGGTTAAGACCAATCGATTGTCGTAAGAATCATCAAAATCGGCCAACGAGTTGGGTCTCTAGAACGCCACATAGGAACAAACATACATACATACATAGACTGATAAACACATTACCCTCCTTCGGCAGTCGGGTAAAAAGAAGGCCCAACTCATGTCGCTAGCAATGTGTCCTTACAAAACCATACATCACAGCAAACGTGGCAGCTCATTTATAGACTACTAAAACGCTTTCCATGCGACATATCCCTTATTCCCAAAGGTTGTCTTGTATAGAAGTACAAAAGGTACTTGTATGTACTTGTCATGTTATTCAGGTTCAGTCTATTGAAGACGTTGATAACGTGTTTAAGTGATGGGTTAGTGTCTTAATACATTTTTGGCATGTTTCCAAAGCTTTTGAGAGTGGATCAGGATAATTAAAGGCACTTTTCTATGGGTGTGGTAAGAGGTGATTATTTATTTATTTATATCTTGGCTTTTATAAACACTTTAGGAGAGGGACATTTTATTTTTCGTAGGTGATAGTGAAGGAGCTGTAAAGTGTACAGCAGTCTTTACATAAAAATCTCTGAACTGTATAGATATTTATGCTAATGAATTTCTTTATAGGGTGTTTAACAGTTTAGAGATATTTATAAATAAGACTTCCGATTATTAACCGAGTTCAAAAAGGGGGAGGTTATCAATTCGACTGTATTTTTTCACCCTGGTGTAGTCTCATTCCACCGGTTTTGTTCAAGTTTCATGTTATTGGGTTAATCTATTCTGGAATCACTTTGGGCATTATAGCAATCTAACTATAGAATGGTCCATTATGTACCACAACTAAAAAGTGAAAAATAAAAAAAACTTTTTCACAAAAAAATACAACCGACTTCCAAATAAAAACACTACAAAGTGAAAAATAACTTTGATTTCGGCAGTCGGTTTCAAAAAACGAAGTAACAGAAACAGGAAAACCGACTTCCGAAATTAAAATTATTTTTCACTTCATTCGTTTTACAATATTTGTGAAAAAGGTTTAGAGCAAAATAATTATCTATATGAGAAATTATTATTTTGTACGTCTTTTTTTCTGTGAAATCGAACTCCAGTGGCATAAGTTTGCCAGCTAAACTTTCAAGTACCAAGACACTAGAATAAAGAGTAATCTATTTAATCCTTAGGTACTTAGCCTAGACCAAATCCTCTTGCACAAGCGAGCAAGCTTTAAATAAAGAAAACGGAAAGATTAAGACAGAAAGAAAAAGACGAAAGTTTAAATTGATGTAAGAATCCTTACATTATGGAATTTATCTTTTGAACAGAAAATGCTAGAAAACAAACGAATAAAAGGAGGTAGGTATCCAAAAAGTTTCCTAGTCAAAAATTTATCGAAATTAAACGAAGTTGAGGACTTTATTTTTACATTCGATTGCGTTTCTATATTGGAATAATGGTTGAGAAACTTGTAGGTAGGGAGTAACGAATCGTAAAAATGGGACTGGAAAGGTCCTTTTTTATAAGAATTATTATTTTGTACCTAACGTCCGCCCGAGCTTTCAAATTGTATTTTTCCATTCAAGGTACAAGATTAAATTAGAATTTGTTAGAGTGGCTGTTAGGCCTCAATATAGATTAAAAAGAAGATGAAAGCCTTAAAATAGATAGTAAAGTGACTGAATTAAAATTAAAATAAATTTATTACAGATAGGAGGCGGTCTTATTTTCTCGAATGGTTATTTTACAAGCTTTTAATTAACTTGCAATGTATTAGAGATGGGTAGCTATTCTAATAACTAGCTAAATAACGGCTATTCAAAAAATAGCCACGGCTACGGTATTCGAGAATACGATAGCTAGCTATTGGCTAGCAATATCCAGAGTATAATGGTTGTGTGTGTTGTGTCGCGTCGTAAAATAGTTTTAATAATATTATGTTATAATTTATTCTGTGAATAGATAGTTGTGAAATAGATCGTTTGGAAAACGTTGTCAAAACGCAAACCGCGTTTTGTTGTGTTACTTAAAAATCACGTAACGACACATAACTATATCCTTCTGGTTTAAGATACAACGAGTAGCTGCCGTAGCGGGATAGCCGCACAAAGTAGCCGTGGTTAGCCGCCGTAGCCGATAACCGGGATAGCGGGGTAGCTGAGGAAAGCCCCTTGGCGGGGTAGCCGAACTAACTATCATTCAGTGGGTGCTTTTTTTTTACTTGACTCTGAAATCCTATAGCCAAATAGCTAAATAGCTGGCTAGTTAGCCGGCTATTTCGTGCCTAATAGCCAGCTAGCTAGGTTATTGAAATTACGGCCAGCTACCCATCTCTACAATGTATGAATGTTTGTATGTAAGTGTGTTCGGGTCAAATCTTGCAACTGATTTTTAAAGCAGTTATCCTCCACCGATTAAAATGAAATTTTGCTTACACGTTTAGTTTGGATGACAATGCATGGTTAGCTAAGTGACGTCATTCTAAATCCCATATGGCGGACGGCCCAAGATGGTGGATTAGTTATGTTTTGTGCACTGCCATGGTATGGGTATCAAATGAAAGAGTTTGCTGAGAAGAATACGAACAAAGCTTGTTTAAAAAAAAAAACATTTCAATGAATAAATTTATTATTCCTATAGAATTAAGGATTTTGGAAAACAATCGCGTAGATTGTTTTGATGTACCTACTGTAAAGTATATTCTATCTATTTATAATTAAACCAGCAAAAGATGAATAAATAGGTATGCATTGAAAAAACCTCCGAGCGTGATCTCAATGTCATCATATCTTCGGTTAAAGATAATGTGACAGTCTGACAACGATTGTCAACAAGACCAAAATCTACGTATTGACATGCACTACCGAAATCCTTAATATTTCATCAGTTTCCTACCTCAAGCTCTATACTCCATTTGAAATAAAATTTAAAAAATTTACAACCCCTTTTTACAGTCCGTTCAACCGATTTTGAGTTCTATCCCGTAAATATAAGGATGGCATAAAACGTATAAACCTGTTACCAAAACTAACTGTTTAATACAGCTACCATTTGTCATATCACCAACGCAATAGAAGTCGCAATCGGTTGAACGGGCTCTAAAATGAATTAATATAAATGTCTAATGTTATCTCAAATGGAGTATACACAAGTAAGATTTTATCAAAGAAAACGTCGCGATTGAGATTGGAAAAATGACAAAAATATAAAGGATTGTCAAACGCTACCTATATATATATAAATGTCAATTGATCCATCACTAATATTTTGGAATTTTGCCATCACTTACTTCGAATGACACTTTGACCCTCTGGCTTATTTTTAACCGACTTTCCAAAAAGGAGGAGGTTCTATGTTCGACTTCAAGTTTGTTTTTTTTTTTTTTTTTTTGTGTATGTTCACCGATTACTCCGTCAATTGTGGACCAATTTTGAAAATTCTTGTTTTGTTTGAAAAAGTATGTTTCGAAATTGGTCCCATTTTAATTTGGTGAAGATCTGATGAAGAACTTCGAAGATATACAACAGAACTCTTCAATAAATAACGGCAAATCTCTCGGGATTTCTGCAATTGCATGTCTGTTTGTTGTTTATAACATTTCATAACATAACATCACGCCAGTTCGCTCTTAAGGGGTAAGCAGATCTCTCATTTCACCGGTTATGTTCAAGTTTCATGAAATCTATTCTGGCGAAATAGTTCCCTTACTAACTTGCCTATTATATATTATGTCCACATAAATGCCCAGAGTATTCCGGCCCACTTCCCCGATATGCTGGCAACCTTTGACTGTAAGAATATTCATGCGATTCTTGTTTCTGAATCTTGGTTGAAACCTTGTCTTCCCTCTTCCTCCTACTCTCTTCCAGGTTTTAAGCTTATCAGGAATGATCGCGCAGTCGGTGGTGGTGGCGGGGTGGCCATTTATCTTCGCAATTACATTCCCTTTTCTATTGTTAACATGTCCACACAACCGGCCCCGCCGAACTCCGGTGAACATCTTTTCCTGGAAGTTGAACTGCATCATTCTAAGATTCTCCTTGGGGTGTATTACTGTCCTTCTCTTCGGATTAATTTCTTCTCTTCTTTCGAACGTATTTTGGAAGCTTTAATTCCCTCTTACAGTCATAGCATCATAATGGGCGACTTTAATACATGTCTCCTTAAAAATGATTTCCGCTCTTCTTCCCTTCGTCATGTTATTGAATCTGCCAATCTTACTATTCTTGATCTTGGTGCAACTCACCGTTTTCCTAACTCTATTCCCTCGCTTCTTGATCTTATTGTTGTCTCCTCCTTCGATCACGTCACTAAACATGGTCAGTGTTCAGCTGACGCCTTTTCCTATCATGATCTAATTTACGCTTCCTATAAAATTCGACCTCCTAAGCATAAGTTTAAAATTCTTCTGCTCCGCAATTTTGATGGCATGGACATTGATCGTCTTCAGGAGGATGCCAGTAATATTGACTGGACGCCGCTGATTACATCATCGTCCGTCGACGAACAAGTTGAAATCTTGTCTTCTATCCTCATTCAGCTTTACGACACACATGCACCTATTCGAGCCGTGAGAGTTAAACATCTCCCAGCGCCATGGCTGACTGACGAAATTAAAGTTTTAATAAGCAAAAAAGCAGCTGCGAAATTTAGGTTTAAAATTCGGCCAAACAATGTTACCAGGGAAAAATACATCTCAATTAGAAATCATTGCAGCAAGGTGTGTAGGAACGCACAACGCCAACATATTCATAATTCAGTTCAAAACGGTGATCCAGCTAAGGTCTGGAAATTTCTTAAATCATTAGGTATCGGAAAAAAGTCTCATGACACTATTCCTAAAGACATGGACTTCAACTTACTTAACAGTCATTTTTCTACTTCGCCCGTATTGGATGGGGCCACCAAAGCTACTACACTTAGTTATCTTTCTAATCTTCCGATACCTGATTATTCCCCTTTTGTCATAAGTCAATTCACTGCTTGTGATGTTAAAAAGACTATTGTTTCGATTACATCCAACGCTGTCGGTAGTGACTGTGTCAGCCGTAAGATGATCATCCCCATCCTTGATAACATTCTTCCTGTCATTCTTTACATCCTCAACTTCTCTATTTCCAGTGGTGTCTTCCCACAAGCCTGGAAAGATGCCCAAATTATTCCTTTACCCAAAAAATCACATCCTGCATCATTCTCTGACTATCGTCCCATTTCTATTCTTCCTTTCCTATCCAAAGTCCTTGAAAAGCTTGTTCATCATCAGCTTAACACATTCCTTTCCAAGCACAATCTTTTAAATCCTTTCCAATCTGGTTTTCGACGTGGCCACAGCACTACCTCAGCACTTGTGCACATTACGGATGATATCAGGTCAGGCATGGATATGGGGAAGTTAACAGTACTTGCTCTGCTTGACTTTAGCAATGCCTTCAATACTGTTGACTTCGATATTTTGCTTGGCGTCCTATGCTCTTTTAACATATCTCCTCCGGTAATTGACTGGTTTCATAGTTACCTGTTTGGCCGTCGGCAGCGCATTTGCACTGATGAATCTTTCTCCTCTTGGTGTCATACCTCTGCCGGTGTGCCACAGGGTGGCGTTTTATCTCCTCTTCTCTTCGCACTCTTTATTAATGCTATCACTCAACGACTTTCATCTTTCTACCACCTATATGCTGATGATCTCCAAATTTATACCCAAGCCTCTCTCGGAGAGTTATCTAATGCCATTGAGACAATTAATACAGACCTGGCTCGAATAGGTGACTGGAGCACTGATTTCGGGTTGAAGATCAATCCAACGAAGACTCAGGTAACGGTTGTTGGTAGTTCCCGGACTGTCTCTAGGATCGATTGGTCGATACTTCCCCAGGTTTCTTTCAATAATAATATTATTCCTATAAATCATATTGTGAAGAATTTGGGGATTTTTATCGACAGCACCCTTTCCTGGACCAAACAACTGCAGGAAGTCAGTCGAAAACTGTTTGCGTCTGCGGGTTCCCTGAGACGTCTTCGTAATTTTCTTCCCATCACCACTAAAATTGCGATAGCACAATCTCTTCTTCTACCTATTCTAGACTATGCTGACGCCAGCTATCTTGATCTCACCCAAGACCAATTGGACAAGCTTGAGCGACTTCAAAATCTCTGTATCAGGTTCATATTTGGCTTGCGCAAGTATGATCACGTTTCCGAATTTCGTACTAAGCTCAAATGGCTTCCTATTCGCCTTCGCCGGAATGCCCACATACTTTCTTTGCTTTATAATGTGCTATTTAATCCTTTTACTCCTTTTTATCTCAAAGAACGCTTTCAGTTCCTCTGTGACACCCATTCTAGGTCCTTGAGATCATCGGAAAATCTAAAATTAAGTATTCGTATGCATTCCACTTCCTTCTTTGACAAATCTTTTACGATTCAAGCAGCTCGGTTGTGGAATGTATTACCTATTGAAGTGAGACGTGCTCAAACACTGCCAACGTTCAAGAAAATGGTGAAGGAGCATTACCTTTCACTATAATTTTTATTCTTCTCCTTTCTCTGTTATATATTTGATATGTATTAGTATATTAAGTAATATTGTATGTATGTATTGTATGTTATTAAGTCTAAGTAATATTATTTTTGATATTTTGTACACTGACAACCCTAAATTCTTCTCCTATCTTTCAGTCCATCCAAAGGTTGTCTGTAAGAGATTGCCTAGTGCGATAAGACCGCCCATTGTACACTTGTATATTTGAACGTTTGTCCTGTATGTTTTTTTTTTTTTTGTGGTGTACAATAAAGTATATAATAATAATAATAATAATTAGGTACGTAAAACTAAAAAGTGAAAAATAAAAAAACTTTTTGCAAAAAAATACTACCGACTTCCAAATACAAAACTACAAAGTGAAAAATAACTTAATTTTTTGAAGTCGGTGTCCATAACGCAAAAAAATGGTACCTACGAAAGACACCGACTTCAAAAAATTAAGTTATTTTTCACTTTGTAGTTTTGTATTTGGAAGTCGGTAGTATTTTTTTGCAAAAAGTTTTTTTTTGTCACTACCAAAGCACAAAAAAAATTGTTAGTAAAGCTTATCCAAACACAAGAAACGAAGCTGCAATAAGACAACCTTACACGTCCGTTCCCCCACATAAAATTTCAAAAAATTCAATGTAAAATTGCAAAATAAACAAAAATTAACACTTCAATACCGCTTGGATGTTCGCCAAAGTGCCGTTAAACTGCACCTCGTTCGCCAGACAGGTTCACAATGAAAATCCTTTGCTACCGACAAATGAAATAGGAAACTGTAAGTGAAGGGAACAAGAAGAACTAGCGCTTCTTAACCCCGGGGTATATTTTGATAGATGAGCATAAAGCCTTGAGTCAGGGAAGTCAGGAGCTCCGTAACTATAATCGAAACTATCGGCTATCCGAAATAAATATCTATCCGTAACCGTAACTGAATCCGACATACAAGTTTCGAAAAGCGGCGGAGACTAAATGAGACACGTTAAGAAAGGTATTGCCGCGCGCGTCACGTATATTGAAAAAAGAAAAACGATACTATCCGTAACTAACGAATAAGCCAAAATATTTTCATATCCGTAACCATATCCGAACTGGTATAATATCATTTCTATATCCGTATTCGTATCCAGATCCATAACATCCCTGCCTTGAGTGTCGATCTTGGTAAAGAAAACACTAAATATCTTCTGTTTTGTTCAGTAGGAATTGTTGGTATGTTTATAGGGAAATGTTTGTGTGGAGGGTGAAAATATTTAGCCTTGCAGTAAGATTTATTGGTATTACCACAGATCAATAATGGGTTTGCCGCTAAACTGAAAACAGTGCCTGATGTATATGCTTGGTTCAGAAGGGGTGTGGTAATGAGTCAAGGCATTTGCGATGCAACAATGTGACAACGATGGGACGATTTTTTTTCAAAATTCCTTGTCACAACAGTGTCAGACCGTCGCGTGACGCCTCTTTGTGGAGCCTTCAGTCAATTTTTCGAAACTCAATACCCTCTCACCTACACAACTCAAGCACCGTCTCAGTTAAACAGTAGGCCTATAAAGCCCCATATAGGAAACTATAAGTGAAGTGTACAAGAAGAAAATTCAGTTCTTAACGCTGGGGTATATTTTGATAGATGAGTATAATGCTTAGAGTGTCGATCTTGGTAAAGAAAATACTAGATATCTTCTGTTTTCAACCGACTTCAAAAATGAGTAGATTCGTAATTCGACTATATATTTTTGTATGTTTGTTACGCGTTGTTACGTGATTACTCCGCCAATTATGAACCGATTTCGATGATTATTTTTTATATGAAAGCTGGTCCCATGAAAATTTGATCAAGATCTGACGAGTAGTTTTTAAGTTATCCTTAATAATGCGTATATTCATGGTAATAAAGGTACCAAAAATAAAACAATAAAAAAATACGAGACAAGACTTCCAAAACAAAACACTACAAAGCGAAAAATAACTTTCGATTCCACAAGTCGATATCAAAAACGAATAAAAAAATATAGGTACCAAAGACACCGACTTCCGAAAAGAAAGTTATTTTTCGGTTTGTAGTGTTTTCTTTTGGAAGTCGGTTTAAGTCACAGCACAGCGCAGCGTTATTTCTTTTTTTCCCAAAAAGGAGGAGGTTCTATGTTCGACATTATTTTAAATGTGATTGCACATGCTGAGATAGGAGGCTTTATGGTCTCGCACGGGGTTATTTATTTTTATTTTTTATTATTGTTTGTGTTTTGCTTATCTCGTGTCTCCTGTGCGGGTCACAAATAAAAAAAAAAAAATTACGTTTTTGTTAAAAAAAAATTGTTTGTAGGAATTGTTGTAATATTTATTGGGAAAACTCTTTCCCAATAAATATGTGGAGTCATTGTGGAGTGGTGGAAAAATATAGGTTTGTGATACAAGAATTATTGGTATAGTAATATACTAATAATTCTTGTATAGTATTTTGTCTAGTATCTGAGCAACTCGCACTAGGCCCACGCGATGGATTATGGCTCATTTTCTCATACATATCTCTGTATTCCAGCAATGGGAACAACAATAGGCTGATTATATCTAATATAATCGACGACATCAGACAAGTGGTTGGAGTGATGTGGAACAGAGTAGTTCAAGACATGAATGGAAAATATTGGAGGAGGCTGACGCCGCCTGGCAAACAGATCTGCAGAACATAACCAATAATTAAATTCTAGACCAGATTAAGTTTTAAATGTGGTAGATAACAAGGTGATCTGAATAAAAGGTTTTTTTATTATTAAATGTAATATAATAAGTAGTGTCTAGAGCGCACAGTAAAACGGCAGAATGGATTTCTTAGGCACAGTGATAATATTAAAGCTAAGTCTTTCACCTGTGCTTGAAACTGAACTAATTAACGTAAAAATTTATTTCCTAATATTTAAAATGGGAGACCCCAACAAAATCTTACATTTTCCACAAGGACACATTTCATCCTCTGCCCGAAATCTCCACAATTATTCCGCCATCTTCAGGCTATTTTAAATAAGATTTAATACATACCGTTACAGTGTAATTAAATATCGCACTTATGTAAAACGAAAACGTTCCGATATATGAACCAACCATCCACGAAATTTTCGACGCCATTTCCAGCCAAACTTTTGCTTGTATAAATTTATTTTTAATTATGTGAGTATATGGGAAGATTAAATTGGTATTACATATTAAAGGTGTTGGGATAAATTTCGTTATTATTAATTTAAAAGTATTGATTTTAAAGATAGATAACGATAGACTTTAGGCACTGGATCAACTCGGGATGGATGAAATGGCGACAGGTCACTGGAACAACTTGCAACCCACAGATGCCATTCATGTTAAAGGGGAAAATCTACAAGTCCGTGATTAGACCTGTCGTCGTGTATTGGATCAGAATGTTAGCAAGTGAAAAAAATGGACGAAAAGAGATTGCATTTAGCAGAGTCATTAATAATAACAATTTACCTAACTAAACAATTAATTTGGACATATTTAGTATTAATTTTTATTAAATATATAGACAACTGTTAACACTATTAGTAATATAAAATAAATAATTAACTAATTGACTCAACATTATAATATTATATGGACAGATTAAGTATGCATCTCATTATAAATAAAGATTACTTTTAACTCAATAAGTAAAATTAAGTTAACAATACAATATAAAGTCACAATATAATATGGATATTTTAAGTATAGTATAAATTTTATTAAATATAATCTATTAATATCAAATAAACTAATTGAACAATAAAATTTAATCAAATAAATGAGTCATAAGAATGGATAAATCGAAAAATTTGTATATTAGAGGCAGTTTGAAAGTGGCGCCAATGACAGAACATTTGAGAGGAAAGCGTTTGTCCTGGTATATTCATGTGATGAGGAGCTTGAAAAGCATCTTACTAAAAGAGTTGTTATCATTACGTGGGCCTATGTAGGTACCTAAACAAGGAAGCTTTATCAAGAATTGGGTTATCAGTAAAAAGCGTGCGTAGATAGATTCTCGATTTTTTTTTTCCCTAGAGATAATCTAAGTCGTTAAAGAAATATCGGGCGAAAAGCATTATAAGTTGTATGTTCCCGAAAATTTTATGATAGATGAGAAGTAGGTAGTCAGTTTAATTACAAAGATAACGATCACGTTTTATGAATGACAGCTACGGAAAATATAGAATAAAAAACATAAAAGCGAGCAAAAGTTTTTAATATCTTGCCCAAGTACGTTCTACAAGGACTAGCAAATTTCAAGGCTTTTAGCCTCGAAATTTCTGAGTAGGCACAACAAAAGTGATTACTTAGGTATTTCTAAATTCAGGTGGGCATAAAAAAATCTTGTTTTTTAAACAATCATAAATATTTCTTCCATAATCGAAGGAATATTTGAGAATGTTCATGCCTCATATTTCAGCCGTGAAAGGTCATGAAATTCTAAGAGGGGAAGGTACGCTAACCTTGACAATGATTAATTACTTCAACGAAGGTTTACATTTTTAGTTTCTTTTGAAGGTAAAATTACTGATGACAGGCATAATAATTTAGTGTTAAGGTAATTGGGTAAGTATTTAATCTATCAAACGTTGTTTATCAAGACACAAATAAGAATAGACTATTTATTAATCGGGATTCGACGTCAAAGTCAAATCATTTATTTTAATTCGATCATCAAACGGCAATTTTGACACCATTTATAGATAGTAATTTAAAATAATAGATCATCCTGTTCAATCGCAAGGTTAGTAACAACCTGCCTTGGAGATGCAGAAGAACGGACAAGATACTCCACACTTAGATATTTACTCTTTAAAAAAATGTTTTACTTTATTTGGTACAATACCTAAGTCAAGAGTTGATACAACAGTAAGGCTCTGTTTCGCGAAAGAAAATGATCTCAAAATCAATGTGATAATTTGCTAAACACACTTTAGCTGATGTGATCGTTTGAATGTTTTTTAACAGCTAACTTGATTTGTTATTTCCAGAAATGTGGAGGAATTTCTCCCATAACAAGAACGATTTAAACTTAAAATAATTGCAATGAGAAGAAAATGATAGCTAATTAATACACAGAACGATTCACAAATTATACAAAATGTACATTTTACAAGCGGTGCCATTTCGGAACCACTTTCAACTCTCACACTATCGGCCGGGCACCTACCCTTTTATAGCAGAATACACAAAAATGGAATAAAAAGTAAATTGTATGCGGGAGCAAACAGCCGCGATCGGGTCGAACGAAACCTGATGGGCATCGAATGGAAACATGACTAACACGTTTGCGATGAATGCGACGATTCTCTCAATTAAAATGGCGCCCGCAATATGCTGGATTAGGGGTGGCAAGCTCAAAATATTTGTACAACTGAAAAATATTCTTATCTACAATTAATATATTACAGACAAAGAGTACAATATGATGATTTACTATGGTAGTTGTTAGTACAATTATGACTGTCTTGCTGGTTTATAATTTGGTTTATTGAGCTTGGATAAATAACTACAACTGCGCGTGTTGATTTTCAAGGTTAAGTAACTCTTGCCGATGTCAGTTCGAGGTTAGGTGACCAAGATCATCTATTTCATACTGAGACCACGCCCTCCCTGCCTCGTAAAGCATGTTAGGGCGTTGGTACCGTTTGATATCTCACAGCTCGAATGTCTCTCATCTACCCAATTTATGGCAACACAAACTTAATATTATTTATTTGTTATCTGTTGTATTTTTTTATCTGTTGTAAAGAAACGTCAAGTGATCGCTCTGCTCCTTGAGTGCTCCATGCCTCAGCACGTTTTCAGTGATAATATTCTGTACCAGTGAAAGTATACGATCATTGAATCTAGCAAATCGTTTCCATCCAACCAACCTATCAACAATATAGTCCACACAACCAAGACGGAAACATTGGTCCTTCAGCATATACTTGCGATAATATCAAGTATCGATTGCTGCGGGAACACTGTTCATAGAAAAACTGGATGTAAGTCGATAGGGCTGGGCATTTCTGGCATTCAGTTACATCAGGTTTGACTCGAACCCGACCCCAACATAGTTAAGAAGAGGCTACGTAGATTGATTGAGGTATCCTTAATTTGATAGGTATGGTCTCTTGAGATTAGTTTCCAAGGGATTAGATATTGTTTTTACAAAATTAGTTGTATATATACCAATATTGGTTGCTTGATAATAATATTATTCTAATAACTTTTATTCATTTACTCGCTTGTCTTCTTTTGCATGTGATTTTGCTTTTAAACGAGATTATATTCTAGTAAATATGTTTTAATAATTAGATTCCTTTCAGTCTGGTACATTTTCAAAGTAAAAGCAAAATAATTTCAGGGCTTTGAAAAACTTGAGTCGGCTAATGTTCAAATATTTATTTATTTTGAGTGGAGGCTAAGTATTTTTTACTTAAAAACAACTAAAACTTTGGTGATTATTATTTTTAGAAGCAGTATACGATACGTATTCCTTTGAAACCATCAACGCTCTTACTGCAAAACCATTTTAAATTCTGTCCGCTTTGCATAAAAATGGAAATGAGGGTAAAATTACATTAGTAGGTCATACTGTTTCCATAAAAGGCACGTTGAAATACTTCATTATTATTATAAAGGTATCTATCAAAATATATGAAACTGTTTTTTTATGTATCTTCAACATGTCAACATATGATTTATAGGACCTAAAAGTCTGAAATATATTCATATAATATATTCAATTCGTATTCACCTTGTTTTACGTGTATTTAAATAAAGTGAATAATATTATGTACATAAATAATAATATCAGTATCCATTTAGGTAAGTTATGATGTTTTACGTAAATTAGTTTTAGCAAGCTAACTTAAATAGTGTATTCAGTTGGTTTTAGAGTGGTTTGAAAAGCATGGGCAATTTTTGAATGGTGTAAACTTAGACATTTTTTTGTAAACTAAGATTATAAAAGAGGTAAAATTATTTTTGTTAGTTTCTTTGTTGGAACTTATCAATCAATCAATCAATCAAATCAAATCAAAATTTCTTTATTCAATTAGGCCATTAAGCGGCACTTTCGAACGTCAAAAATAAAAATTAAATGTAATAATAATTGATTCTACCGTCCATTCGGAAATGTAGCTTGTTATGGAGAAGATCGGACAAGAAACTCCAAATTTACTCTTTTAAAAAAAAAAAGTGTTTTACAAGTATTTGGTTACAATAATCTTGTAGGAAAAATACATATATGTGAGAAAGATGTAAAAAAAAACGCACTTAAAAGCGTCTAGAGTAAAACAAACAATTAAAAATACAATAAATAGGTAATTAAAAACAGGCGGAGGCAGCTAAGATATGACCAATCCCACCTGACGGCGCCCGTTCACGAACATGACACATGGATCGGCACCACCTTATGGCACTATCTTCAAAACGATTACAAAAATTCCTTCGAATAAATTGAATAATCTTCTACAGCTCAAAACACTATTTTAATCGGGTTTTATAAAAATAAACTAATTACGATAATATAACTTAAGGCAGTTCCACAAAACGCTCCGTCTTTTCTGGGAAATGCGATTAACGGATTTAATTCATTGGATCCATGAGCTCTAACGAAACTTTATTGAAGTAAAACCTAGACGTTCCGAGAAGCACGTTTCTTAAAGAAATCTGATATCTGATGATAAACCAAGCGTTTGTTTGTGAGAGCTAGAATTTAAGTTCGTAACTTGAACATTATTCTGAGAAAGAACTTAGACAAAGGAAAAGAAGGTTTAAAGAAATTAATAGGTTTTAGAGAGAGATGCTTCGTTGGACTACCATCTGGTATTTTCACTTTTAAGTTGTAATAAAGATCTATAATGCCCACAGATAAGCACGAATAGGATACCCGAATCACATGAAACTTGAAAACTACCTTTAAAACTAATATAATGTACCCACCCCTTTAAAAGGTACCGGCGAATTTATGTTATGAAAACTATGAAAAGACATGCGATTGCAGCAATCCCAAGAGATTCTTCAGATCTTAATCAAATTTAAATGGAATCTTAAGAGAAGCATAAAAGACAAATGAAAAAGAATGATCAACATCGGTTCACCTAGTAAAAAGTTCTGATGTAACAGACATAAAAAAATACAGTCAAATTGAAAACCTCCTTATTTTTGAAGTCGGTTAAAAGTTAGCTAATTATAACGTTTATATAATTATGTATAAGCAGGGTATAGCGTAAAGGTGCAAGGATATTTTAAAAACTGATTCTGTGCATGTATATGAAGCAGTTTTTAAAATATGATCGCACATTTTTCCAACTAGGGAGTAGAGGATTGGATAAAGAAAGAGTGAAATACATAGCTAATGAATATGGCTTTAAAACATATATGTAATTTAACACAGTTCCATCTCAATCGAATTATTTTTTTCTAACTTATTCGAATTTCTTTGACTTTTTAACGACCCACAAAAAGTTAACCAAATCTTATTGAATAAGAAGAATCTAAAAAGAAAAGAAATCAATCGAAAAATATTTCCATAATTCCGGGTCTAAAATTTTTTGCTTGGCATCCCTAAAACGCGTAAGGCCCGCAATATGGCGGCTATTCCCGCCAGTATTGGATTCAATACGAATCTCTCATTATTATGCATGTTTTTTTATTGAATCTATTTAATTTTTTGCTGAAATCGTAACTAACGGTTCGTTTCTGTTTACACGTTTTTAGTTAGCCTTCGGGATGGTTGTTTTTTCCTCAATGTTTATAAAATGCTTATAAAGCATAAATGCTTGAGCATAGAATGGCATCTTTAAGGTTTTTTAAGTGGTTTGAATGAATAAGGTTAGTTTGGTTACCATGTTCCAAAATCTAAGAGCTATCCTCAGCCTGAATTTCACCCACTGTTGGACAAACGCCTCTCTTTTCTTGTACAATCGCCATGTTCCTGTGCCACACTTATTCAGGTTCTACCTACAATGGCAACATTGTCATCTGCCCCTCATCATTCATCATTTCATTATCATCAACTTCTTAAGGACATGTAAAAGTTGTTTGTACTTGTCATTTTCATGGCTATGTCTGCCCGGAGGGGGAGGTCATAGTCTTGATTGCTTCATTTTGTAAGAGACGTTTGTAAATTGGTGGAGGTTTATATTAATTCCTGTTACGGAAATGAAGATGCTAAGAGAAACGTCCTGCTTTAATATTCAATTGATCATCATTGCTGCTTATTAAAGCTAAGCCTTATAATAAAACTTTTTACAAAAAAAGCGTCAACTTCTAAAAATACAACGAAGTGAAAAATTACTTCAATTTCGGAAGTTGTTTTTTTTCTTCGTTTTTTGGCACGATCGATTCGAAGTCGATTGTGTTTTTTTTAAGTATTTATTTTTCACTTTTTAGTTGTAGTACTTATTAGTATCTATAATGCCCACAGTTTTGCCGACACAACCGGTGAAATTAGTGTACGGGTGGATTGTACATATCTGCGTATCCCATTCTCTATAATCTCTCTATAATCCCTGCGTGATGTATGTTATGAAATGGTGTAAACAATAAACAGACATGCGATCGCAACAATTCTGAGAGATTCGCCGTCATTTATTGTTTATCTCCGAAGCTCTTCATTAGATATTGATCAAATGATAATATGGCCCCATATGAGAAACAACAGCTTTCAAATAAAACAATCACCAAAATCGGTTCATCTAGTAAAAAGTTCTGAGGTTCATACATAAAAAAATACAGTCGAATTAAGAACCTCCTCCTTTTTGCATTCGGTTAAAAAGTTCAAGGCCTGGCTTCAGCCTTTATATTTTAATAAGGCCACAGGAAAGTCCGGTTAAGCAGTCGAGAACCTCATAGGTTGAACTGCGAGAGGCCGTACATCATAATCATTTTAGTCGGAAGACGTCCACTGCTGACCATATGCCTCCCACAAGTGTAGTCACATCGACCGTTCCCATGCGACTCGCATCCACCGGATTCCCGCAATCTTGACCAAGTCATCGGCCCACCTACTAGAAGGCCTTCCGACGCAGCGTCTTCCAGCCAGTCACAAAGAAGAAATTTAAAAGATAAAAACAATAACAAAAATATTACGAACGAGCAGATTCGCGAGCTAAACAATAGTTCTTTTATCAAAGAGTCTGTTCATTCTACATCGGCTTTAAACCGTACTTACCTAGCAATGATACTCAACGCTTTCCCCGTCTTCGTCAGCCTGTCAGGTAAAACGGGGCCTTATAGAGATAAATATCTCTCGCAACATCACAGGAAAGGTACGAAACAAGAAAATCTCGAGCAAAAGCTACAATTGGCAGATAGGCAGGCTGACGTAAACGTAAGTAGGGTAATTGAAAGGGAATTATTTCCAGCCTTGCTTCACAGGGAATTGTAAACAGTAGCGTAAGTGTGTATAAGTGACGAATTTGACGCAAGCAAATTAAAGGCGAGAGTTATTTATAAGAATCTCTGAGCTGTTTAGGGAATGATCAGCAGGTTCTAAACTCAAATTGTCTATAAGGAATTTGAATTTAGAATCTGCTAATGAGTACACACACAGCGTTGCATTTAAGAATCTAAAAAATTCAAACTGATATTTTATCTTTGGTCCGATTACAAAGAATTCTTCATTGTTTAAAAGCTATACAATCGCCTAGTGCCGTAAGCTACTTTTATTCCGAAAAAAAAAAAATGGTATCTACGGGATTAGGCCTTGAGAGCAAAGCTGCGGGACAAAGTTAGTATTTGCTACATTCACAGTTATATCTCATTTGACTGTAGTCGAGTCAGATGAAAAAGACAACTTTTTGAAAATGATCACTAAACGTTTTATGTTTCACCCTTTGGCCACAATTTCTTTAGTATGACTTTCGAATTACAAGCTTATTAATAGCAGTTCCAAGACAAAATAACAATTAAACAATTGCTTTCTGATAGGCAACTACCGATCCCTGTCTAAAAAACAACTATTTGAAAATCTCTAAGTGGATTTAGAATGCAAGCCTCGATGAAGTGCCTTTATTATTTCAAAGACTCGACTTAGTTGCGCTACTGTTTAAAACTGCACTGTGCTTGCGATTCGCTAAACTTTCTAGGGATAAAAGAGAAGGCTTTTATTCTCTAAGAGAACTCCTGAATCGGGTACAAATCTATACATCAAGCTTCTACAGGCGTATAAGATAAAGACTACCCTCTTAGTTTCTATATAACTTTCGTTTCTCATTTGGAATACCAAAATTATATATTTATATTGAAAATGTTGATTTGTGTCTATATGACTGTGTCCTTCGATATTTCTTTTGATCAAGATCTTTTTGTCGTTATAATTGTGTGTGATAGTTTCTTAGTATGTTTTGTACCATACTGCTCTGTTTCCCCATAGATGTATTATTTCTCGAAACATTAGGCAGAATTGTATAACATGATTGTTGCTAATAAACATATAGGTTGTTTTTAAACTGTATCTGTATCATATTATGGCCTTTATTCCTAATAATATGTTAAATTGATTTAAGGGCTAGTCATATTCTTGGCCTCGCCCTTGTTGTTTTGGTTGTGTTTCATATTATATTATATATAGATTCATCATATGATGGTAATGATAGAATTGGATCTTTATTGTGATAAACGATCTTTATAATAATGTGATTGTAAAAGGTATCTATAAATCCTATAAAAGAGCTTCCATGGAGTTTATTGCCCTTCTTCTCCACAAAAACTAGTTTATTGATATGTTGGTAAGCTCAATGAGCCTTCTCAATATGAATTAATTGACAAGCTTAATTGAAATAAATACATAGTCTTGTCTTTCTGTGATTTTCTTCATTAAACCCTCCTCTTACACACCACACATATAGGAACTCTGAGACACAGTAAATAACCAACAACCATCTTGACATTCCAAGCTTGCTAACCTGGTTGATGTCAATACTTTTATATGGAGTTCCTTCATGATTCTAACACACGCTACACGCTATTTCGACACTTAAACATAACTGGCGAAACAAATTACAAACCATTACCTATTGCCATCAACCAGGCACAAAATCCGATAACAGAACGTTACTTTTATAATTTGTTAAATTCCAAGTGGATACCAAAACAAGGTGCTAAAAACCATATCAAATGCTCCACGGTTTACTAAAATATCTGAACTACATGAATGCTTAAAAATAACACCATAAAAGAAGAGATTGAGCACCGAACAACACTATATAAATAACGCATTGGGAACCCCGTCAACAATCTGGCTTCTGTACTGACCGAACCACTGGAACACTGTCGACTGAAAAGACAGCACACACGGAACATACTATGTTATAGTCGAATAACAAGTAGAGGGTCGGCTCTGACTGGAAGACCGTACTCGAATGCCTTGAGAAGCCGATCGTAGGATTACGATAAAAAAACCCAAGTGGAAAACTTAATCATGTTTTGCTTTGCCTGGGCAAGACTAAGTAGGCAGTCCCTATTCTTATATAAAATCATAATAAAAAAAGACAATGCGGTTTTAGACTTACAATTTATTTAGTGAAATTGTAATAGAACGGCAAACACACAGACAAGTAGACGTTTGGAAACCAAGTCTTACGCTCATTTATTATCCAGGCTTGTTCCAAAAATAATATCAATTCAGACATATTTGATCATATACCCAAAGCTTCTTCAGTTTTTTGGTATTTCAATAACAGATTGACCTAGTCTAGTTCCTAAAAATAAGTTGGACGGACTCTACAGCTGCCTACTCGGTAAAAGATTAAACATTAAGTTACATAGTTATTTTAGATTAGTTAGCATTATAATGTTCCTCGTCTGTCTAATCTTCTTATTATATATAATTCTTCTGTACGTGTGTTTGTCAACTAACTCCTCCTAAACGGCTAGGCCGATTTGGAAGAAATTTTGTGTGTATATTTCAATAGGTTCCTGGATGGTTTGAAAACACAATTGGAGCCGGTAGCTCGCGCTGGCGGTACGAAGTTCGCCGGGTCAGCTAGTAAGATATAAAATTTAATAATAGGTTATTTTAAGGAAAAAATACAAGTAAATAGTAAGGTATCTACTAGGTATACAATGTTAATTGAACATTGAAATCATGCTCAAATCATTTAATTCATATTTTTACCCAATAAAAAAATCTATTTTTTTATTATTCATAGGCACGCGCTTGACCACTATCTCACCTGATGCTAAGCGATTTTTTATTCAAGCTTTTTAGCTTACCGTACATTGTCATCCATACCAAATGTGTATGCGAAATTTCATCTTAATCGGTTGAGGATAACAGCTTTAAAATTCAATTGCAAGATTTGACGCAAGCTGAGTCAAATCACAGGTCAAGTAATCCAAACTAAACCTGTATTAGAACATACAGGTTTAGTTTGGATAACAATGCATGGTTAGCTAAGTGACATCATTCTAAATCCAACATGGAGGACGGCCCCAGATGGCGGACTAGTTATTTTTGTGCACTGCCATGATATGGGTATCAATTGAAAGGGTTAGTTGAGTAGAATACGAAAAAAGAGAGTTTAAAAAAAATAGGCGGTGAAAATGCCGAATGCCGATTCCCTATTTGTTGATGGCAATTTATACATCATCAGACTAAATTCAACAACACTTGGAACGCACCTTGTTTTTTTTAATTTCTGTTTCGACTAATAAATAACCCAACTTTCTGACTAAAAGTCTTTTTTTTCTTTCGTCAATTGAATGAAATATTTACAATACTTCAAAAGGCACCTGTATAAAATTCTTTCTCCAATATTTTTCATTGCAATAGAAAAATAATACGTAAGAACTTGTGAGTGTTTTATCACCTTGCACGAATGCTAAGAGCCAATTCAGAGTACCGCGCGATGGCCATTAGGTACGTGAACGATATTTATTTTCATTCCTATACATCTTCCAGTATTTTCTGATAAAATTGAGCTTAAAACTGTGAAGAAATTAGTTTTCGATGAAAATGGAAATTTTTGGGCAAAGTCAAAGTTAAATAAATAATTTATTTCAGTAAGACCATTAAACCCCAGGTCTTAAAAGTGAGAATTTGAAGTTAAGTATTTGTCTCATATTCTACTTTATCTTGAAAACCTGAAATGGAAGTGAGCATTTAGGTTGTCGATATTGCTGGGTACTGACCGAAGCTGATGCAAATTAAGAACATGGAATGTCAGGACGAAGAAGAAGCAGAACTAAACAACTGAACATCGAACAAACAATTTAAACTTAGCGACCTCTAAACAGCGCACAATGCTATACAAACTTCCGAAACGCGAGAACCTTTTGAAACTCCGCCGAAATTAATGAAGAAAGCCGAAACTTCCGAAATGGATTGGATCCAAATCTCTTAGCTGCCTTAAACCAGTAATTATTAATCGACATTAAAATGCTGTGGATAGTCAAGTTACCATGCAGAGTTAGGAACAGAAGGTGAACTCCGTACAACAGCTAAAACGTACGCACACATAGACACGCTTCTCGTACAGCGAGTGCAAGCGCACTCGCGATTGTGTTTTGTTTGGAATACTTGATGATTTCCTAACACATATTTGCAAACAATTTGTTTAGGCATAACTCACGTGTATTTAAGTCGACTTTCTGTCCAATCGGATACAGCTGAATAGTAGTATTTTACATGGAACGACTGCCTGTCTGTCCGTTTGTCTGCATTTATTTATATTGATAGGCTCGCGTTAGACCGATATTGCACCAAATAGTAAGCGATGATTTTACCGACAATGCCAAACACTTGCAAAGAAGTATTTCACTATTGAATTAAATACCCTCAAGTTGTCGCTATCAGGAAACACAAAAAAAAGCTGGGCCATCCATTCCTTACGCACAATGGAAGTATTCCTAAAACGTTTTAAGTGTATGGGTGGACACATGGTACGGTGGCAATGCGCTGTACATCTTCAATTTAATTGCGTAACTTCAACGAATGGCATCATTTGCTTGCATTCATTGCTTCATAATTATGTTCATAAATCCGTTTACTCAATAGACTAAAGCAATGAATACTGTTGAGTTGTCAAAATGATAGGAAACGCACGTGATTAGTGCTGTCAAAACAGTTACATAACTATGGTGCTCGCTTATTGTATTTAATCAGCCTTCTGTACTACACCTAGTTTGTGGCAACCAGGTGGCCATTTTGATTAAATTTGTACGACGGATAAAGAAACCGTTTTCGTTTAAATCAAAGTTGATTGAAACTCTTTGGTGGTAATTTTTTATTGTTAACGCTGATTGTTTATGGATGCGGGCCTTAGTGTGGAGTTTTATTTATTGGTTCGGTTGTTTTATTTATATTGGTGTTAACGCAAGATTTACGTTTTTATAGTATGTGCTATTTATTGTTAAAAGCCCAATCATGATCAGGCATCAGCTAAAAGAATACTAATTTACTATTAAATTTTGTGTTAAGATGATTGTTTTATTAATCAGTGATAATGGCGAATTTAAAAAAAATTGTTAACGATAGAAACGAAAAACCCCAATCGGACTCACGCACGAAGGGTCCGTACCATTATCGCAATAAACGGCAAAAAGATCACGTTTGTTGTATGGGAGCCCACTTAAATATTTATTTTATTCTGTTTTTGTGTTTGTTGTTATAGCGGCAACAGAAAACATAATCTGTGAAAATTTAAACTGCTTAGCTATCACGGTTCATCAGATACAGCCTGGTGGCAGACGGACAGACGGACCTCGGAGTCTTAGTTATAGGGTCCCGTTTTTACCCTTTGGTTACGGAACCCTAAATAGTAACATCACGCATTTGTTCCCCGAAGGGTAAAAGCTGAGATGTACCTGTAGAACCTACACTGACATTTTGCCAGTTAGGTATATTTAAGACCATATATGGGGACAACTCTATTCTCTATTGCCATCAACCGGGTTGAAAACTAGACTTCGGGCTGCTACTGAATTCCAGATTGAAAAACCCAATATCAACTTTGGCCGACCTGGAAATCGAATCCAGTACCTCAAGCTTAGCAGTACCGTTTCGATAGCGTTTGCGATTACTAGATCAACCAGACAGTAGAGATGGAAAAACTTTTTTACATAATAATACAATTGGCTTCCAAATAAAAACACTACAAATGGAAAAAATAACTTCAATTTCGGAAGGCGGTTTTCCTGTTTCCATTACTTCGTTTTTGACACAGTCTTCCGAAATCGAAGTTATTTTTCCTTTTGCAGTGTTTTTATTTGGAAGTCGGTTGTATTTTCATTGTAAAATGTTTTTAATTTTCACTTTTTAGTTGTGGTATATAATGCACAAGTTCTATAGTAAAGTACTTACCTGCCAAAAGTTATGTTAGAATAGATTAACCGAATAACATGAAATTAGTGTAACAGGGTGAACAGTACAATTCTGCGTAACCCTTTAGAGCGTACGTGAGCGGCGTGATGATATTATGTTATAAAATTGTAAAAACAATAAACAGACATGCGATTGCAGCAATCTCGGGTGTTTTCCCGTAATTTATTGAAGAGTTTATCATCGAAGTTCGTCATCAGATCTTCATCAAATTTAAATGAGACCAATTCGGGAACTTATTCTTTCAAACAGAATCATCAAAATCAATTCATAATTGGTGGATTACTCGCTTAACAAACATACATAAACAGTTACACAAATTCGAATTGAAAACCACCTCCTTTTTTGAAGTCGGTTAAAAATAAAAAGGTCCGGGCCTCAGATCCAGTCTCTCCGGGAGGCCATGGTGGAGCGCTTAAACCTGTCCTTGCAGGCAGTCTCCGAATGGGGCGATGCAAATCTGGTCAGGTTTAATGCTGCTAAAACCCAGGCGTGTCTTTTTTCCGCAAAAAAGAGTCAATTTCACCCGGCTACAACTTTCCGAGATGTGACCGTGCCAATAGCTGACCATCTTGAGCTTCTTGGCGTTACGTTGACATCGACTCTCAATTTTGGCCCATACATTGAGGCAAAGGCTCAGCTGGCTGCCAAAAAGCTGGGGATCCTTGCAAAGGTGAGAAGGTATTTAACGCCAGAACAGCTGCTCAGCTTGTATCAAGCACAAGTTCGATCATGCATGGAGTACTGTTCTCATCTCTGGGAGGGATCTGCCAAATACCAGCTTGATGCACTAGAGTCGATCGAAAAGCGGGCCAAGAGGCTCATCAGCGATGAGGCACTGGTTAAGTCAAAGCTCCAGAGCCTTGAACATCGTCGCCGAGTTGCCAGCTTGTCGGTTTTTATCGGTTACATTTCGGGGAGTGTGCGATGGAATTGCATGATTTAATTCCACCCAGCCCATTCCATCATCGGACTACCAGACGTACGGCGATGCGTCATCGGTACATGGTGGACATCCCACCCATACGCACTAAACGTTTTGAGAATACTTTTATTATGCGTACAGCTAAGGAGTGGAATTCCCTGCCGGATTCTGTGTTTCCCGATAGCTACAATCTAGGGGTCTTTAATTCAAGAGTGAATAGGTTACTTCTAGGCAAGCGTGCTCCACCGTCGACCACATCATCGCTTACTATCAGGTGAGATAGTGGTCAAAAAAAAAAAGAACAAAACATCTGCATCAAAAAGACATCCAAAACATTGTACCGTTGCACATAACTGAAAACGGGCCCTCACTCAAATGTAACCCTAAATAAACACTACCTCTCACATTCCTCACCGCTGTCCTTCTACGAGACCAAATGACACAGAATTTAATGAATGTTCATCGTTCCACATTTTCATTTTAAAGGAGACATTTTCTTTTGGATTCACTAGTAAATGATAATAAATTAATCATATCACACCTAAAAAGTAACCATTTATTACAATTCAAATTTCAAATTCAAATTTCATTTATTTCAATCATATTGATCATATAAGTTGAAATTAAGATACAAGATTAACAAAATAATCACACTAAATATATAAAATAATAATTCATTAAATAATATATACAAAATTAAAACATTTTCTTAAAATTAAATTTAAATCATAAAATCAGGTTAAAATAATAAAATAGAAATAAAAAATCATTAATAATACGCCTGCCTCTGAGTCATTTGTTTGTTTGTCATTACATTAATCATATAACAATGGTTAATGTACTGACCATCAAACCTGTTTGCAAATACGCTCAGGATGGTGTTAGAGGTGGTCCGGAACCTGCGCCCCAGAGATGCGCACCGCTTTCGCATCGTCGTGTAGAAACAGTCAACACGGGCGTCGGCGAACATCCCCGACGCGCTGCAGTGCCGGGGCAGCCCCAACAGCACCCTGAACGCATTATTATACTGAACACGGAGAGCGTTGTACTGCTTCTGGGTATATGAAACCCACAGACTGGCCGCGTACAGGGACGTACAAAATGCTCTGTAAAGAGTTACTTTGACGGCCCCCGAGCAACGAACAAACCTGCGGGCGGACATAATAAACAGACCAAAGATTATATTAAAAATCTAACTGGAGTAATAAAGTAGAAGTTTTTTGGCACAGTATTTCAGTTGCATAAAGATTTGCTAATATTACCAATGTAATGTAAAGATAAGGAATAAACCTTCTTGCATTTCATTACTATACGCCACAATTTGTATTGGTGGGCCTATTCCCCATACAAATAAAATGTCTCCTTTAACCCTAAATAAACACTACCTCTCACATTCCTCACCGCTGTCCCTCCACGAGGCCAAATGACACAGCATTTAATGAATGCTCGTAATTCTGTAATTCTACACTTTGATCTTAAATTTGCGTTCCATTTGTTGTGTACCTTGTCCTTTTTGAAAGGCGTCCCTGAACCCTTTGGCCCAATAAACGCCTGATCGTATCTGGGTTGTATTTTTCTCACATATATGAAGCGTCGTAAACAAGCATGATATTTATTCGTTGAGTTGGGTGTTGGATTGGAAGGCAGTTCGGCGTTGATATTTTCGGTTATGAAGTGAATATGGCCTGGTAATTTTGTTTTTAGGTTTACTGTATTAATGAAAACTTATTTATAGTATATTACTTCCTGAGTTACTAGGGGAGTTTAAGTTTTTATTTTACTATCGTTATTTCAATAAAAATTTCATTGGTGAAATTTGAAGTGATTGGAAGTTTTTTTTTTCAATTACAGTCAGTCTGCCTAGCCTTTTCACAACTAAATTGAGGTCAGCTTCTAGTCTAACCCGATGCAGCTAGATACCAGTATTTCTTCTTCGTCGTCAGTACACTCTTGCGAGGTTACAAGATTGCGAGTTGGAATCCCAGCTATGGATAGGTATTTTCTATGTTCGACATTGTTTCTTTTTTTGTTTATGTTCACCGATATCTCCGTCAATTGTGGACCGATTTTGAAAATTCTTTTTTGTTTGAAAGAGTATGTTCCCAAATTAGTCTCATTTTAATTTGGTGAATATCTGATCTCTTCAATAAATGACGGCAAATCTCTCGGGGTTAATGCAATCGCACGCCTTTTTATTGTTTATATCATTTCATAATATAAAATTACGCCAGTACGCTCTAGCAGATGTGTACAGTTCACCTTGGTACACCCTCATTTCACCGGTCTTACTAAAGAACTTAGCTATTAGGTACAACTAAAAAGTGCTAAATAAAATATGGCGCATTGCGGCCGTGGTCATCATGTTACAGTGTGACTTCGCGCTGCCATAATTCATGACCAAAAATACGGAGTACTCGAGCTTGGACTATAGCCGTTAGACCAATTTTTTACGTTGAGCAAATGCGACTCATCGAAGATCGACTCGTACGGCCACTAGATTCTCCTTTTTACCCAACTACGGCGAAGCCAAAAGGAAGGGGTATGATTTTAGCAGTCCATGCATGTATGTCTGTGTTTATGTATGTTCCTCCGTAGCGCCTAAACTATTTATCCGATTTTGATGAGTATGGTCTCAATCGATTCGTTATTATGGCCCGGCAGATATTGGAAAAAAACCGGAGTCGGGTTACAGTTTTAAGCTATTGCATAGCTTCTATCGCGGGCCTTGAGCGCGGGGACCGAATCCAGAAATTCCGTAACGAAAATACCTCACGCTCCCCACTCCGACGGGCACGGCGGTGATACTTTGACTTTTAATAAGGTTTTTGAATTCTGTGGAATCTGAGTGGTGAGGGGCAGGGGGGCGGGAGGTTTGTTGCACGTGTTTTCGATTTCCGTGTTGGTATTTTTAGAATGAAAAATTTTTTTGCGGGGGGAGGTAAACGGTTAATGGGGGGGGGGATAAATCCTATCTTGTTCTCCTGGATGAAGTAGCGCGGGCAGGGGGGCAAATTTTTTGTCAGAAATGCGATAATCCAAACTAAACCTGTATTAGAACATACAGGTTTAGTTTGGATAACAATGCATGGTTAGCTAAGTGACATCATTCTAAATCCAACATGGTGGACGGCCCTAGATGGCGGACTAGTTATTTTTGTGCACTGCCATGATATGGGTATCAATTGAAAGGGTTAGTTGAGTAGAAAACGAAAAAAAAGAGTTAAAAAAAAAATAGCCGTTGAAAATGCCGAATGCCGATTGCCTATTTGTTGATGGCAATTTGTTCATCATCAGACTAAATTCAACAACACTTGAAACGCACCTTGTTTTTTTTTTTAATTTCTGTTTCGACTAATAAATAACCCAACTTTCTGACTAAAAGACCGACTTCTCGTCAATTAAATAAAATATTTACAATACTTCAAAAGTCACCTGTATAAAATTCTTTCTCCAATATTTTTCATTGCAATAGAAAAATAATACGTAAGAACTTGTGAGTGTTTTATCACCTTGCACGAATGCTAAGAGCCAATTCAGAGCACCGCGCGATGGCCATTAGGTACGTGAACGATATTTATTTTCATTCCTATACATCTTCCAGTATTTTCTGATAAAAATTGAGCTTAAAACTGTGAAGAAATTAGTTTTCGATGAAAATGGCAATTTTTAGGCAAAGTCAAAGTTAAACAAATTATTTATTTCAGTAAGGCCATTAAACGCCACTTTTTAATTTCAAAGTATAAGATAGAAAATCTTAGTAAATTGATTCTACTGGGTAAATATTCGTAATAACAACGATTTCAGGAATTAAATCGAACCCGATATAATTTTTTACAAACCGCGGTCTCAAAAGTGAGAATTTGAAGTTAAGTATTTGTGTCATATTCTACTTTATCTTGAACACCTGAAATGAAAGTGAGCATTTAGGTAGTCGATATTGCTGGGTACTGACCGAAGCTGATGCAAATTAAGAACATGGAATGTCAGGACGAAGAAGAAGCAGAACTAAACAACTGAACATCGAACAAACAATTTAAACTTAGCGACCTCTAAACAGCGCACAATGCTATACAAACTCCCGAAACGCGAGAACCTTTTGAAACTCCGCCGAAATTAATGAAGAAAGCCGAAACTTCCGAAATGGATTGGATCCAAATCTCTTAGCTGCCTTAAACCAGTAATTATTAATCGACATTAAAATGCTGTGGATAGTCAAGTTACCATGCAGAGTTAGGAACAGAAGGTGAACTCCGTACAAGAGCTAAAACGTACGCACACATACACACGCTTCTCGTACAGCGAGTGCAAGCGCACTCGCGATTGTGTTTTGTTTGGAATACTTGATGATTTCCTAACACATATTTGCAAATAATTTGTTTAGGCATAACTCACGTGTATTTAAGTCGACTTTCTGTCCAATCGGATACAGCTGAATAGTAGTATTTTACATGGAACGATTGCTTGTCTGTCCGTTTGTCTGCATTTATTTATATTGATAGGCTCGCGTTAGACCGATATTGCACCAAATAGTAAGCGATGATATTACCGACAATGCCAAACACTTGCAAAGAAGTATTTCACTATTGAATTAAGTACCCTCAAGTTCTCGCTATCAGGAAACAAAAAAAAACTGGGCCTTCCATTCCTTACGCACAATGGAAGTATTCCTAAAACGTTTAAAGTGTATGGGTGGACACATGGTACGGTGGCAATGCGCTGTACATCTTCAATTTAATTGCGTAACTTCAAAGAATGGCATCATTTGCTTGCATTCATTGCTTCATAATTATGTTCATAAATCCGTTTACTCAATAGACTAAAGCAATGAATACTGTTGAGTTGTCAAAATTATAGGAAACGCACGTGATTAGTGCTGTCAAAACAGTTACATAACTATGGTGCTCGCTTATTGTATTTAATCAGCCTTCTGTACTACACCTAGTTTGTGGCAACCAGGTGGCCATTTTGATTAAAATTGTACGACGGATAAAGAAACCGTTTTCGTTTAAATCAAAGTTGATTGAAACTCTTTGGTGGTAATTTTTTATTGTTAACGCTGATTGTTTATGGATGCGGGCTTCAGTGTGGAGTTTTATTTATTGGTTGGGTTGTTTTATTTATATTGGTGTTAACGCAAGATTTACGTTTTTATAGTAAGTGCTATTGTTAAAAGCCCAATCATGATCAGGCATCAGCTAAAATACTAATTTACAATTACATTTTGTGTAAAGATGATTGTTTTATTATTCAGTGATAATGGCGAATTTAAAAAAATTGTTAACGATAGAAACGAAAAACCCAATCGGACTCGCGCACGAAGGGTTCCGTACCATTATCGCAAAAAACGGCAAAAAAAGTCACGTTTGTTTTATGGGAGCCCCACTTAAATATTTATTTTATTCTGGTTTTAGTATTTGTTGTTATAGCGGCAACAGAAATACATCATCTGTGAAATTGAACTGTCTAGTGAATTTCAACTGTCTAGCTATCACGGTTAATGAGATATAGCCTGGTGACATACAGACGGACAGCGGAGTCTTAGTAATAGGGTCCCGTTTTTACCCTTTGGGTACGGAAACCTAAAATGGAACAAAATATCTTCAACAAAAAGACATCCAAAACATTGTACCGTTGCACAAAACTGAAAACGGGTCCTCACCCAAATTTAACCCTAAATAAACACTACCTCTCACATTTCTCACCGCTGTCCTTCTACGAGACCAAATGACACAGAATTTAATGAATGTTCATCTTTCCACATTTTAATTTTAAAGGAGACATTTTCTTTTGGACTCACTAGTAAATGATAATAAATTAATCATATTACACATAAAAAGTAACCATTTATTACAATAAACAGACCAAAGATTATTTAAAAAAATCTAACTGGTGTAATAAAGTAGTAGTTTTTTGGCACAGTATTTCAGTTGCATAAAGATTTGCTAATATTACCAATGTAATGTAAAGATAAGGAATAAACCTTCTTGCATTTCATTACTATACGCCACAATTTGTATTGGTGGGCCTATTCCCCATAAAAATAAAATGTCTCCTTTAACCCTAAATAAACACTACCTCTCACATTCCTCACCGCTGTCCCTCCACGAGGCCATTTACACAGAATTTAATGAATGCTCGTAATTCTACACTTTCATCTTAAATTTGCGTTCCATTTGTTGTGTCCCTGAACCCTTTGGCCCAATAAACGCTTGATCGTATCTGCGTTGTATTTTTCTCACATATATGAAGCGTCGTAAACAAGCATGATATTTATTCGTTGAGTTGGGTGTTGGATTGGAAGGCAGTTCGGCGTTGATATTTTTGGTTATGAAGTGAATATGGCCTGGTAATTTTGTTTTTAGGTTTACTGTATTAATAAAAGCTTATTTATAGTATATTACTTCCTGAGTTACTAGGGGATTTTAAGTTTTTATTGTATTATCGTTATTTCAATAAAAATTTCATTGGTGAAATTTGAAGTGATTGGAAGATTTTTTTTCAATTACATACAGTCTGCCTAGCCTTTTCACAACTAAATTGAGGTCAGCTTTTATTCTAACCCGATGCAGCTAGATACCAGTATTTTATCGTCTTCGTTGTCAGTACACTCTTGCGAGGTTACAAGAATGCGAGTTTGAATCCCAGCTATGGATAGGTATTTTTTAACCGACCTTCCAAAAAGGAGGAGTTTTTTTTTTAACAAAAGCCCCACATTAGGAATTTGTCCTGTATCGTGGGTGCATTTACAAACGTTCGACATTGTTTCTTTTTTTTGTTTATGTTCACCGATATCTCCGTCAATTGTGGAACGATTTTGAAAATTCTGCTTTAATTTTTATTCTGTAAAAGAATTTTTAAAATCGTTCCCATATTAGTCTCATTTTAATTTGGTGAAGATCTGTTCTCTTCAATAAATGACGGCAAATCTCTCGGGATTGGTGCAATCACATGCCTTTTTATTGTTTATATCATTTCATAATATAAAATTACGTCAGTACGCTCTAGCAGATGTGTACAGTTCACCTTGGTACACCCTCATTTCACCGGTCTTACTAAAGAACTTAGCTATTAGGTACATAAAAAAGTGCTAAATAAAATATTGCGCATTGCGGCCGTGGTCATCATGTTACAGTGTGACTTCGCGCTGCCATAATTCATGACCAAAAATACGGAGTACTCGAGCTTGGACTATAGCCGTTAGACCAATTTTTTACGTTGAGCAAATGCGACTCATCGAAGATCGACTCGTACGGCCACTAGATTCTCCTTTTTACCCAACTACGGCGAAGCCAAAAGGAAGGGGTATGATTTTAGCAGTCCATGCATGTATGTCTGTGTTTATGTATGTTCCTCCGTAGCGCCTAAACTATTCATCCGATTTTGATGAATATGGTCTCAATCGATTCGTTATTATGGCCCGGCAGACATTGGAAAAAAAACCGGAGTCGGGTTACAGTTTTAAGCTATTGCATAGCTTCTATCGCGGGCCTTGAGCGCGGGGACCGAATCCAGAAATTCCGTAACGAAAATACCTCACGCTCCCCACTCCGACGGGCACGGCGGTGATACTTTGACTTTTAATAAGGTTTTTGAATTCTGTGGAATCTGAGTGGTGAGGGGCAGGGGGGCGGGAGGTTTGTTGCACGTGTTTTCGATTTCCGTGTTGGTATTTTTAGAATGAAAAATTTTTTTGCGGGGGGAGGTAAACGGTTAAGGGGGGGGGGATAAATCCTATCTTGTTCTCCTGGATGAAGTAGCGCGGGCAGAGGGGCAAATTTTTTGTCAGAAATGCGATAATCCAAACTAAACCTGTATTAGAACATACAGGTTTAGTTTGGATAACAATGCATGGCTAGCTAAGTGACATCATTCTAAATCCAACATGGTGGACGGCCCTAGATGGCGGACTAGTTATTTTTGTGCACTGCCATGATATGGATATCAATTGAAAGGGTTAGTTGAGTAGAATACGAAAAAAAAGAGTTTAAAAAAAAATTGCCGTTGAAAATGCCGAATGCCGATTGCCTATTTGTTGATGGCAATTTGTTCATCATCAGACTAAATTCAACAACACTTGAAACGCACCTTGTTTTTTTTTTTAATTTCTGTTTCGACTAATAAATAACCCAACTTTCTGACTAAAAGACCGACTTCTCGTCAATTGAATAAAATATTTACAATACTTCAAAAGTCACCTGTATAAAATTCTTTCTCCAATATTTTTCATTGCAATAGAAAAATAATACGTAAGAACTTGTGAGTGTTTTATCACCTTGCACGAATGCTAAGAGCCAATTCAGAGCACCGCGCGATGGCCATTAGGTACGTGAACGATATTTATTTTCATTCCTATACATCTTCCAGTATTTTCTGATAAAAATTGAGCTTAAAACTGTGAAGAAATTAGTTTTCGATGAAAATGGCAATTTTCGGGCAAAGTCAAAGTTAAATAAATAATTTATTTCAGTAAGACCATTAAACGCCACTTTTTAATTTCAAAGTATAAGATAGAAAATCTTAGTAAATTGATTCTACTGGGTAAATATTCGTAATAACAACGATTTCAGGAATTAAATCGAACCCGATATAATTTTTTACAAACCGCGGTCTCAAAAGTGAGAATTTGAAGTTAAGTATTTGTGTCATATTCTACTTTATCTTGAACACCTGAAATGAAAGTGAGCATTTAGGTAGTCGATATTGCTGGGTACTGACCGAAGCTGATGCAAATTAAGAACATGGAATGTCAGGACGAAGAAGAAGCAGAACTAAACAACTGAACATCGAACAAACAATTTAAACTTAGCGACCTCTAAACAGCGCACAATGCTATACAAACTCCCGAAACGCGAGAACCTTTTGAAACTCCGCCGAAATTAATGAAGAAAGCCGAAACTTCCGAAATGGATTGGATCCAAATCTCTTAGCTGCCTTAAACCAGTAATTATTAATCGACATTAAAATGCTGTGGATAGTCAAGTTACCAGGCAGAGTTAGGAACAGAAGGTGAACTCCGTACAACAGCTAAAACGTACGCACACATAGACACGCTTCTCGTACAGCGAGTGCAAGCGCACTCGCGATTGTGTTTTGTTTGGAATACTTGATGATTTCCTAACACATATTTGCAAACTATTTGTTTAGGCATGACTCACGTGTATTTAAGTCGACTTTCAGTCCAATCGGATACAGCTGAATAGTAGTATTTTACATGGAACAACTACCTGTCTGACCGTCTATCTGCATTTATTTATATTGATAGGCTCGCGTTAGACCGCTATTGCAACAAATAGTAAACGATGATATGACAGACAATGCCAAATACTTGCATAGAAGCATTTCACTATTGAATTAAACACACTCAAGTTGTAGCTATCAAGAAACAAAAAAGAACTGTCTAGTGAATTTCAACTGTCTAGCTATCACGGTTAATGAGATACAGCCTGGTGACATACAGACGGACCGCGGAGTCTTAGTAATAGGGTCCCGTTTTTACCCTTTGGGTACGGAAACCTAAAATGGAACAAAATATCTGCATCAAAAAGACATCCAAAACATTGTACCGTTGCACATAACTGAAAACGGGCCCTCACTCAAATGTAACCCTAAATAAACACTACCTCTCACATTCCTCACCGCTGTCCCTCCACGAGGCCAAATAACACAGAATTTAATGAATGCTCGTAATTCTACACTTTCATCTTAAATTTGCGTTCCATTACCTTGTCCTTTTTGAAAGGCGTCCCTGAACCCTTTGGCCCAATAAACGCCTGATCGTATCTGCGTTGTATTTTTCTCACATATATGAAGCGTCGTAAACAAGCATGATATTTATTCGTTGAGTTGGGTGTTGGATTGGAAGGCAGTTCGGCGTTGATATTTTCGGTTATGAAGTGAATATGGCTTGGTAATTTTGTTTTTAGGTTTACTGTATTAATGAAAGCTTATTTATAGTATATTACTTCCTGAGTTACAAGGGGAGTTTAAGTTTTTATTTTATTATCGTTATTTTAATAAAAATTTCATTGGTGAAATTTGAAGTGATTGGAAGATTTTTTTTTCAATTACAGTCAGTCTGCCTAGCCTTTTCAGAACTAAATTGAGGTCAGCTTCTAGTCTAACCCGATGCAGCTAGATACCAGTATTTTATATTCTTCGTCGTCGGTACACTCTTGCGAGGTTGCAAGATTGCGAATTCGAATCCCAGCTATGGATAGGTATTTTTTAACCGACCTTCCAAAAAGGAGGAGGTTCTATGTTCGACATTGTTTCTTTTTTTTGTTTGTGTTCACCGATATCTCCGTCAATTGTGGACCGATTTTGAAAATTCTTTTTTGTTTGAAAGAGTATGTTCCCAAATTAGTCTCATTTTAATTTGGTGAAGATCTGATGTCTTCAATAAATGACGGCAAATCTCTCGGGATTGCTGCAATCATATGCCTTTTTATTGTTTATATCATTTCATAACATAAAATTACGCCAGTACGCTCTAGCAGATATTCAGTATACAGTTCACCTTGGTACACCCTCATTTCACCGGTCTTACTAAAGAACTTGGCTATTAGGTACAACTAAAAAGTGCTAAATAAAATATTGCGCATTGCGGCCGTGGTCATCATGTTACAGTGTGACTTCGCGCTGCCATAATTCATGACCAAAAATACGGAGTACTCGAGCTTGGACTATAGCCGTTAGACCAATTTTCTACGTGGAGCAAATGCGACTCATCGAAGATCGACTCGTACGGCCACTAGATTCTCCTTTTTACCCAACTACGGCGAAGCCAAAAGGAAGGGGTATGATTTTAGCAGTCCATGCATGTGTTTGTGTTTACGTATGTTCCTCCATAGCGCCTAAACTATTCATCCGATTTTGATGAATATGGTCTCAATCGATTCGTTATTATGGCCCGGCAGACATTGGAAAAAAAAACCGGAGTCGGGTTACAGTTTTTAATTAAACTTTTTGCTTGTTAAGTCAATTACAAAAACATTGTAGTTAACTGTAACGTTTAGTGAAGCCATTGAGTCAAATATTATATCTGCAAAATATTACTGGCACACCCATTAAAATATTTAAATGAAAAACCCGAATGACAAATACGAGTAATTCAACGTTTATTTTAAAACAAATATACCAGTTTGTTCTGTCATGCCATTTATCAACATTCAAAATTAAAACCCGTTCTAAAAAAGTTAAACGCGCTCCACAAACAATCCATCAAATGCAGAAAATAAATCAGAGTTAAAAAGAGAATCAGTAAAAATAAAAATGCCTAAAAAAATCTTCGAACTAAATCAAGTTAGCCGTTCGCCGTCACCATGTATAATAAAATAATAAGGAGACCAACCATTTTTCATAATTCCCGGGACCAGGCGGGTACGGGTACCCATAATTTACTTTTGTTTCAATTGTTACGAGTTTCAGAAGAAAAAAAAAAGATTCATTCCGTTGCTTCCTCCTCTTTTGTTGTTAGAAGCGGTGCCCTCAGATTCTGATGAGATTTCTTACATTTTCTTTGCGGATATTTCAAGAGGTCCAAGGGTGTTGCGTTTCTATTAAATTTTGAAGAAATTGCCCTTTTATTGTTCGAACGGAGGGGATTGTAGATTAGTTTTGTCTTCCTGGAGATTATTAAGGGTGGAACGTGGTTGCTAATTTAGTAGGTTCCCTTTTTCCCTCTTATTTTAATTTCTTTTTATGAATGTTTGGAACTTTGAATGGGAGAAGATATCGTAAATGTCAGGTTTTATAATCTCATAAGATTAGATGGAGGTGAACTGTGGTGCAACGTCACGATAGGAACATTTTGTTCTGCATGGAGCCCAGTTTAGAAAATCCTGTACATTTGGAGGTGTGGCTATTGAGATTACGGCTAATATAATATATTAGAGCATAATCGCAAACTTTTGGGTCAGAGTAGTGTTAGTGTGTACTTTGAAAGTACGAATACCTACTGGGCTGACAGCCAATTCAAAGGTAACAGTGGGCTAAAAGTATATAAAAACATTACTCACTTTTCTTGAAGTTTAAATGCCGATTTTATTAATAATATGATTCACAAAATATTGTTAAAATTAATAATTAATAGCTATTTATGCAACTGTTACGTTATGGACGGTCTTTTAATACGTGTGCCATTTTTCGGTACAAGCGTAGCGCGTACCGAAATAGGTGGGCACGAGTTATTAAAAGACCAATAACGTACAGTTGCATACAAGATTTTATCTACGAAGGAAGGAATAAAACACAGATATAGACAAATAAGTATTTCAGGAAGTGTGTTTATGTATTTAATTTCTCATATACATGTCTTGATTTTATTATTTGTAGCCACAACTGCTAAAAATATTTTTTATATCTGGTGTAGTATTTTCAATATCACTTGATGTTGAAGACATTTTTAATAAAATTTGGAATTAAATTTCACTCAGAATTTTTTTCATGCGTCCACTTTTTTTTTATTTTGTCTTTATTATGTATAAGGCAAAGGTCTTGTAGCCGCAACAGCCAAATAGTATACGATACTTTTGTTTTAAACATGTTCCATTTTTAAAAACATCATTTATTTTGTCTCGATTTCGTAGTAATATTATAGGTACCTGGCTGTATGTTCAGAATGTCTTTGCTTGTGTTTTAGAATTTATGACGATTCGCATAATGCAACCCGATGTCGTTATGGGTATCATAATGAAACCGCTGTCAATTTTGTAATTCGAATATAACGAAACCGAAGTAGATAAATATACTAACGCCTAATTAGTAATAGGTCGCAACCTCGAGTTATGATCCCATATAAATTGGGAACAGGACAAAAGGCGGGTGATGGTGATGACGATAATAACATTATTACAATGTACTTCACCTACTTCCCAGCCATAGCAAACTACAAACACCAATCATTCCAATAAACGTGATTATTGAGATTTCTCCTTTGACTATTAATCCTGGCAATTATAAGGGAATCGGCTTAACTAGAATAGATTTATACTCAGACTAGCTTCTGCCAGCGGCTTCGCCCGCGTGAATGTCGAAAATCATCCCGAGGGATAATATTCCCGAGATAAAAAGTGCATATGTATCTTATTTCGATTAGTGTTTAGTCTTGGGTGGTGTTGTACAATGTAACAATTACCTACTTTTGGAAATAAATTCTATTCTATTCTATGTGCTATTTCTGACTATAATCTATCTCCCTGACAAATTTCATCAAGATCCGTTCAGCCGTTCTGGCGTGAAGAAGTAACAAACACACACACTCACAAACTTAAGCCTTTATAATATTAGTGTGATATTATCATTGCATTAGCCGAAGGTAGAACATTACAAAGTTTTGATCAGTTTTGATAGATGACAAAAATGCTAAAAATAATAATTTTCTTGACCTCCTAAATGAATAAGCTTAATAAAATAATTAATTAAGAGGCAAACCACATGGTTTGCCTCTGGCTGACCACCTGATCCTCTTGTCGGAGGATCAGGTGGTCAGACAGCTCGCGAATTTGTATCCTCCGACTGCACAGCATGATTTTCTACTTGTTTACATCTTTTAGTTCGCAGTCGGGTTTTTGATTTTTAAATTAACTGTTTTTTATTTACAACTTTTTAGTTACTTTTTTTTTTTTCGAATCGCATTTAAACATATAAGTGGTATATATTTTTGGAATCACCTTTAAAAATCCTTCATTTTGATACCCCACTCGATGTTTCGAAGAAAAAAAATATTGAGTCGCCCCCAATATGGCGCACAGAAGCCGCTATTGTTTTTTTTTAACGTCACTTATCTAAGAACACTTGGGCGGCCAAGCCCTATCTAACGATGTATTAATTATAAAAATCCATCTAGCAGTTTGCAAGATATGAGGTAATAAAGAATATTACATACATACAAACATACAAGATACGCGCGAAAAACATAACCCTTTCCTTGCAGCCGGTAAAAAAGGGTTAATGCTTTGTATCAACTGTGGGCTCAAATATACCGTAAAGTTTTGCTTGTTACAATCCCGTGGAGAGTCGACCCGGTACTTGAAACAGTATCGATATGTAAGACAAAATTAAAAAAATAAACCGACTGCTAAGCAAAACACAAAAAAGTGCAAAAATAACTTTCGTTACGAAAGTCGGTGTTGCAAAATGATAAAACAAGAGGTATCAAAGACACAGACTTCAGTGACTTCGTTGATAGTCGGTTTATTTCTGTGTGATTTTAACAATGTTTTATTTTATCATTACAAATCGATACAGTTTCATGTAGCGTATCGACCCTCCACGGGATTGAACGACTAAAATTTATCGGTGTTTAAAAGCTACTCAGAGTAGACACACATTTCAGCAAAGCTGTCACAGAAAATGGTGCTCCAGTTAAAAATACCTATTCAACAACTTATATGTCTTTGCTATTGGAGGAGTGTACCGGCTTCCATACATTTTGCCCATTGTCCTTTATAATGGAAAACCAAAAAAACACTTCACACTCAACTGTAGTATAGTAGTCACTGCTGATATTTGTGTCCCTGAAATTGGCTCTGCGAACCATTGCGGAAGAAAAAGTTTTTCATCGAGTATACTGCTTAGTGTAAGCGAGATAGGACGACGCAACGACGTTAGCGAGTGAAACAGGCAGTTATACAATGCTATCTTTTACTTCAACATTGACACAAAAAAAAACTTCCCAAATATGAAAACTATATAGTGAAAAAGCTTTATTTTTAGCAGTCGGTGTCCATAACGCAAAAAAGAAATAAACCTACTAAAGACACCGACTTCCAAAAATAAAGTTACTTTTCACTTTTTATTTCTACCTACCTAATAGGCAAGTAATTTAGTAAGGCACCTATAACGCCAGAATAGATTACCCGAATATCATGAAACTGAACATAACCGGTGAAATGCGAGTGTAGCAAGGTGATCTGTACACATCTGCCCATCATACCCTTTAGAGCGTGCCGGCGTGATGTTATATTATAAAATGGTATAAACAATAAACAGACATGCGATTGCAGCAATCCCAAAAGAGATTTTCCGTTATTTATTGAAGACTAGCTTTTGCCCGCGACTTCGTTCGCGTGGAATAGTGACTTCTGATGCCGACTCTTGACCAATAGATGGCGCTGTATGTCCGGAATAAATTTTATTTTATTTTTTGTAATAAATACTATCCTATGTCCATTCTCAAGTTCCAAACTATGTCTGTACCAAATTTCACGCAAATCAGTTCAGTAGTTTAGGCGTGAAGCAAAGACAGACAGACAGACAGACAGACAGACAGAAAGACAGACAGACAGACAGAGTTACTTTCGCATTTATAATATTAGTAGGGATAGTAGGGATTTCTGTTGTATATCACCTAAATTCTTAATCAGATCTTCACCAAATTAGAATGTGACCAATTTCGGAACATAATCTTTCAAACAAAAAAAGGAATTTTCAAAATCAGTCCACAATTGACGGAGATATCGCTGAAAAAAAAACAAAATTTAAGTCGAACATAGACCCTCCTCTTTTTTGGTAAGTCGTTTAAAAAAAGGAACTGCCAGGGTCTAGCAGCCGCCTTCAGAGACGCAAAGATTCACTGTGACTACTACGAGTATATTTCCAACCAATAGACGTAACGTGGCATTTTCCTCGTAAATGACCTCGAAAGAAAAACAACTTAATCCTCATTTTATCTCGACGTAACTATAGCTTATTATTTTCATCCATGTTCGATTCCTCTAAACCGTAAGATCCGGAAGAATTATCTAGAGTATTAACGGCTTTTTGTCCCGTGTCAGTTGTTACTGTCAGTTGAGTGATCGCTTACTTAGAAGGGATGGGGGTCGAACACACCCCATGAGGAAAAAGGTATTGACCACACACACATATAACTAGACATGTGAGCCATAGATTCATGGTGTTTTTTGCTTAAGGATTTATGGAATCTACGAGCGTTAGTAAAAAATATGGTATTTCGAAAATATCCGCGAGGAAGGGATTATTTCTTTTTTGTTGTTTTCTACGTACGTGCAGTTCCAACCTACTTTATCTTTTTTGGTTCGGTTTGAAAAGTGTTTAAATAAAAACACTGTTTTGCAACTGAAATTTGGTATTCAATTTCATCAGATTGTGGTTCACAAGACTTAAATAAAATTACAAAGTAAGAAGTATCTGCCAAGATAAATCCAACGAAAAGTCTTTGCTGACATCCAACCCTGTTATCATCACCTGTCAACTCTCACTTGACGTAAATCAACGTAACTACTAAAACAGCGCTGACACCACGATTTTAACGCTGATCAGAACCATTTATAACTCGCACTAAATAATTTCGCTCGCTTATGGAAATTTAAAAGCGAACGCGAAACTGTGACATCCTTGGTACAGATGGAGCGGTCGCGCTTGACGTAAACAGCGATCAATCATAAAGCGTTGGTTTAGCCAGGGCTGCCGCACGGAAGTTTTTGTAGATATTTTTTTATTATTCATGACACATTTTCGTATTTGAAAAATGAAAATAAGTTGCAAAGCCATGGTCGAGAGTCTGAGAGATGCTGAAATGAATTATATCAAATTGGTGTTGTCGTGATTGTAAAGTATGCTGTCTATTGTAATGAGATTTCTTTGAGTTACTCACGATTAGCCTTTTAGGTATTTGTTTTTTTGTCCAGCAGTGGACGTCTTTCGGCTGAATTGATGATGATGATTTGTTCTATTACCTGCAAAGACAAATAAATAAATAAATAATCAATTTTATTTTTTAATTTAACAGTAAACAACTTATAAACAAACTGCTGTATCACTTTTGACAGGTGTCAATGTCAGACTGAATGAATTTAATAGGGATTTCAGAGAGCAGTCGCGCGGGTCGGTCAGAAGTTAAGCTATGCTATCCGAGGGAATTCCGTGGATGAGAGACCATTCTTAAAATATCATGACACTCTGTATTCGTTACGCCATTTTTCTTGTATGTCATTGGTAGATCTTTCTCGATCTTTCGCTATTTATAACCAGCGTGATCCAGCCAGACGCAAGATCTCGTTCTCCCAGCATATGTGTGGTCTTTCTCGCTACCTTTTACATATCGGTCCCATCCAGGTAGTTAACTTTTTGGCCCGCCTATTGTCTTGTAGTCTTGCTACATGGCCTGCCCATTTCCACTATAATCTAAGTGCGTGTGAAATGGCGTCGACTGCTCTATATTTCGATTTGATTTTTGAGTAGCGGACTTTATGCTTTTTTATGCTGCGCTCCATTCCCCTTTGGCATGAAATAATTTCATTCTAAACAGTGTAGTTAAATTACCGACCGTAGGTTTGACCGACCCCAACATAGGAGAATTATAGGCAGGTGTTAATGTTGTTTTTTTTTATAGAAAACTGTAACTCTATTGTATGATTTTCATAGTCATCTATATGTTTAGCAGCCTACTGCTGGCATAGACTTCTCCAACACGATAAATGTAACTCAGCTACACTTTCTTTTGCCCGACTGCCGAAGGAAGATAATGTGTTTATCAGTCTATGTATGTATATACACTTGTTCTTATGTGGCGTTCTAGAGACCAAACGCGTTATCCGATTTTGATGATTCTTACGACAATCGATTCGTCACACGTTCACAGCATGATTTTCTTCTTGTTCGCTTCGTTTTCGGCAGTCGGATTTTTTGATCTTTTGAATTAACTTTTTTTCTTTTTTAACTGCTCCGTTGTTTTTTAACTCATCACAAGCGCGAATGCTGAGATTCCCGTTCGTGCTGGATTACCGTCCCATCGGACTTGGTGAGTGCGCCTATGTTTGCGAACACATTTGGACATTATCATATTTGCCGCGGCGATGACTAGTCTCCGTTGAGATTGGCCACCGTGACAGAAATCGATTAGGAAGACTATTATTTCTTTCACTCGCTACGAAAAACACAACCGAAACTTTATTTATAAAAAGTCTCAAATAGCAGCATTCATTAACCGCGGATTACGGTCCACTTTTGCATCTCAAAGGTCACCGCGTAAGGACTCTTAATTAAAAAGGGGCCAGAAAAGTCCTTTATGATGTTAACTTAAACAATAGCACTTTGTGGTGAGACGCCCGTTGACATTTTGAAAATTTTTGAGAGTACAATTACTTGATTATATCTTAATATGCTTTAAGCAAATGAAGTTACTTTGAATGTTTGAATGTTTGAAGATTGAGATACACTAATATTCAAAGAAACCTTATTTCATTTTTCAAATAATAACGAGCGTCTCACCGCCGACCCCAACATAGTCGACCACAACATAGTTGCGTCGGGTTCCAATCTAACCGAATTTAGCTTTGTACCAGTGCTTTTCATAGAACGACTGCTTAACTGACCTCCACAACTGGTATTCTAAGAAACCTCATTTCATTTCTCAAATATCAACGAGCGTCTCACCGCCGACCACAACATCGCCGACCACAACATAGTTAGGTCGGCTTCCAAACTATTCGGATTTAGCTTAGTACCAGTATTTTTCATAGAACGACTGCCTATCTGACCTCCATAACTGATATTCAAAGACACTTCATAAAATTTCTCAATTATCAACGAGCGTCTCACCGCCGACCACAACATAGTTGGGTCGGCTTCCAATCTAACTGGATTTACCTTAGTACCAGTACTTATCATGGAACGACTGCTTATCTGACCTCCGCAACTGGTATTCAAAGAAACCTCATTTCATTTCTCAAATATCAACGAGCGTCTCACTGCCGAACCCAACATAGCCGACCGCAACATAGTTGGGTTGGCTTTCAATCTATCCTTATTTAGCTTAGTACCAGTACTTATCATAGAACGACTGCCTATCTGACCTCCATAAATGATATTCAAAGAAACTTCATAAAATTTCTCAATTATCAACGAGCGTCTCACCGCCGACCACAACATCGCCGACCACAACATAATTGGGTCGGCTTCCAAACTATCCGGATTTAGCTTAGTACCAGTATTTTTCATAGAAAGACTGCCTCTCTGACCTCCACAATCCGGTAACTGGGTAACACTATACCCCTTGGTAAGACTGATCTATAAGTGACAGCCGACACCAACAGTTTAACGTGTTTTCCAAAGCACGTAGGAGATATGTAAAGATGGTCACACACACACATCCACGGACTGACCTCGGCAGGCGTTGTTTAATTTTGAAGATCGACCAGTGACGCGGTTTTTATTTTGCCACGTGCTCCTTTATATTTAATTATATCTTAATACGTTTCAGGCAAATGAGATTACTTTGAATGTCAATGTGTCTAATTTATATTTATTTTCACGCTTGCAGTAATTATCTGGGACATTGAAGAGCTTTTTAATGTTAATTTGTGACTTTATTTAAATAATAATGGGTCTGCGTTTTAGGCTTGTGGGTTTTAGCTGATGAGATCTAGATTATAGCGGTCGTTTCGTCTGTTAGTTTTATACGAAAGGATTTTACGAAAACTAAATTATGTGTACCAAAAAATTTGTTCAATTAAATTACAGTGAGAGATTTTCGTGCGAGAAACTTTATAATTATACTCGTTTTTAAATTATCTGGTAAACATTTTTTTATATATCACTAAACTTACCATCTTACAAATATTATAAATGTGTAGATTGAATAGATGTGTGCGTGGATGTGAGGATGTTTGTTTGTTACTTAATCACGCAAGAACAGCTGAACGGATCTAGATAAAATTTGGCACAGACATAGAATATTTTTATGTATATCAGGAATAGCACATAGGCTACTTTTCATCCCGTTATAGTGTTCCCTTGGGATAAGAAAACACTTTTCACGCGGGCGAAGCCGCTGGTAGAAGCTAGTATAATATAATAAATAGGTATAACAGAACTTGTTTACAAGACAGAAGTAAAAAACCGGCCACGTGCAAGTCGGACTCGCGCACGAAGGGTTCCGTACCATTATCGCAAAAAACGGCAAAAAAAGATGTTGAAGTTTGTTGTATGGGAACTGCCCTACTTAAATATTTATTTTATTCTGTTTTTAGTAATTTTTGTTATAGCGGTAACAGAAATACATCATCTGTAAAAAAATACATCCTGGATACAGCCTGGTGACAGACATACAGACAGACAGACGGACCGCGAAGTCTTAGTAATAGGGTCCCATTTTTAGCCTTTGGGTACGGAACCCTAAAAAAGGGAGACAGGACCGTAGACTGTAAGGGCGTATTATAAAATACGTCCACATCGCTTGAAAATGAGAAAAGCGTTCAACAATTTGACATTATTGCCACGTTGAATGCCAAAACCACGCACAAGTTACCCGCTTAGATTTAGCCACATTTTCATTAAGAAGAGTGGTCAATATTATGAAGTTATGTGTCTAAGACCTATAAACCATAAGCTTCTAGTCTTGTTCACAAAATATTATAACTAGTTTTATGTCACCTCATAAAAATATTGCCGTATTTCGAGGGACAGATGGCAATATCAATAAATAAATTATGAACAATAAAATCGTATGTGTACTTAAAATTAAAATGAATGTGAATTTTACGACTGTTCTGAATAAAGTCCTGAACGACTCTCGTGTGAATTGAGGTCATAAGAGATATTTTTCTGCACTGTGGTAACATTGACATGAATTTCTGAAAAAAAAACTCGTCATGATCTGATAGATTTAATCCGATTAAACCCGTCCCTTGCTGGTCTTCCAACGACGCCCCAAGCCGAGGTCTGTACCCCACAGGGGGTACCCTTAGCTTGGCCGCTTAGTTTTTAAGTTCTGTTGTCCTGGCTGAAAGCTTTCACTTTGAAGGCCTCCACGGGAAAGTCCGGTTAAGCCATCGACAACCTAATAGGTTGAACTGGAAGAGGACACTCATAAAAAAAATATCTCTAGATTGTAACAATCCCAAAAAGGCAGACAACGGTGACGATGGTACGCCAAGCTTGGTTCTTACTGAAAGAGCTAGCTCCCATTTACAGAAAAAAGTGGGTGAAGTAGGGAAAAGAAGCCCTTTACCCTGCAATGGAAAAACACATGCTTGATCCATCTTCTTCCGTCTTGTAGTACCCCAAGGCTCCAATCAGAATGAGCTAGTCATTAGAACATATACTGTACTAATAACTAGTTCATTCTAAGAAGACAGAGAAGAGTAATGGTGGCCCAGTGGTAACCGCCCCGATGTTGTGAATTCGATCCCAGGCAGGCACTTTACCTTGTGTAAATTATTTCATCACCACTGCTGTTAAAACGGTGACGGAAAACATCTTGAGAATACGGCATGTACTAGAACCAAAAATTCGAAGACATGTGACATCCACCCACCCGTACTGGGCCTGCGTGGTGGATTGAGGCCCATTATACCTCTCTCACATAGAGAATGTCTGAGTCCCAACAGTGGGAATATTATAAGGCTAGTGATGATGATAGTTTACTCTTTGTTTCTGTGGTAAGTCCGCAATGTGGTAGTGGGTAGACTGACCAGAGGCGATAGATAATTTGACATTTTATCAAAGAAAGCGTCACGACAAGGATTGGAAAAATTACAGAAAATGTTGGGATTTCATGGGGTCAAGCGCTATCAATATGTCAAATGATCAATCCCTTAATTTTTTGCCATTTTGGCACAAAATACGTAAGCGGCGGCCCGCCGCACTTAGGGAAGTCAGTGTTGATGTACGGTCTCATCACCGTACATTACACACAAAGCAACCAACGTAGATAGTGATCTTATAGCCGTGTTGCTATCCAAACTAAGAGAGAGAAATAGTCGCCTTCCATCTAAGTTATATTGTAATTTACTTATATTTAACTGTAACTCAAATATATTTAACTAGTGGATCAAACTGTGACGTGTTTCTCTCCAAACAACTAACGGACTTACGACACATACAGTTGATAATAATATAATAGTATGTTATGATGACGATGTTATTAAAATACAATCAATGAATTCCATGCCGCACGGCATGGAATTCATTGATTGTATTAAGGCAGACAGATTGACAGGTTATTAAGCTTTTTGAACTAGACCCTTTAAAGAGGTTAAACTCATGAATGTCAAAATGTCGATATCAAAGAAAATGCGTTTAAAATGAATGTATTCCATCATACAAATGGAGCCATTTATAAAGAAAAGCAATGAATATTTCATATATGCGTTGAAAATATTTGTATTTATTTGCGTTAATATTTTATTTTTATTGAGACATAAACCGTCTTGATTTTGTGAAAACTTTTAAATTGCGTATTTTGTTAGGAATGTGAATAGACTCATCTGGCTATAAGTTTTGAAAACAGTTTAGAAACAGATTTATTATTCAAAATGGACATAAAATGGCTCAAACCGATATGATTTTGAGCTAATTTTGTAGTTGCAAATCGTACTAATAATATAAATGTGAATACTCTTTCACGCAAGAAATACTTAACGGATTTTGATGAAACTTTGCAGTAATACAGCTTATACATCAGAATAACACATAGGCTATAATTTATAAAGATTTTCATATTTTGAAAAATGATTTGAAAGAAAAGGTAGTCAGCAATATCGTGACGAGAGACAGGACGGCATGAAAGCAGAAAACGTATAGTGCCGATCCCAAGTAAAATAGGACAAGGGCAGGAAGATCATGATGAAGACTCGTATTGTGAGGAGTAGTAACTGCACGCGGGCGGAGCCAAGCACGGCAGCTAGTAATGCATATTTAAACTAGCTGATCCCCGCGGCTTTGCTCCCGTCAACTGCTTATCTACCAATTCGTTAAAATATTTATTTGAATAAGAATTTATACTACAAAACGAAAGTAACCAACTTTTGTTTCTACCGGCGAATTTTTTTAAATTTTAAAACACAAAAACTACTATTGTGATTAACTATGCTAGTGAGATATATACTTTTGATATTTTTTTTGTAGGTAATAATGAGTACTTTAATCATATGGTACATAATTTTTATTTATCATCAAAAGTTTTCTCAGAGCACGCCAAATAATGAATTTTATAGGCAACATTTTGCTACTTTTGGTTACATTATTGCAATTTTCATAAGGATCTCAATTTTTTTTTTAAAATAAATTGTAGTCTATGTTACTCGGCAATAAAGTAGCTTTCCATAAATGAAAGAATTTTCAAAATCGGTTAAGTAGTTTCGGAGTCTATTCGGAACAAACAAACAAACCTAAAAATATTTCCTCTTTATAAAATTGGTATGACATAGATTTAAAAAAAATGAATGATAATAATGTTAAATAATGATATCCTACCTGATCGACACGATTTAACTAGGTACAAAAAAAATTGAAACATTCATAATTCAACCTACAGCCATGCTAGCCAAAATTGTCGTGACATATAACCTTCATAGTCACAGCTCATGCAGTTTAGCCATAACGTTCCTCATAACGCAGTCTCTTTGTTCAAAGCAAGTTATCTACCGTCGACTGCTGAAAATACTAAGTTGTTTAAGTAAGTTTAAGCTAAAGTCACTGTATCTGACTGCGCAGGCTGTTGACCGAATGAGTTATTCACCTTAGAAAATTTCTTAGATGTTAATTCAGTAATATGATTTTGAATATATTAATTCAGAGGCGTAGTTGGTATGTCTTGCTTTTCAACCTAGTGAAAAGTAATTATTCATGATTTCAGATAATTTTACATATGTTAATGTTAATAATTTAGGTAATAGGGAATGAGGCTGTATCTAGATTGGAGTAAGTAAACGAAGATTGTTGTTTGAAATACATGTAAAAAAAGAAAGAATCATAGTTTCGTTTTATCTGATGGATTTGTCGTCCAATAAAAAGAAACAGTAGTAAAGCAGTAACTCTTAAAACAAGTAGTTTTAAGAGTTATTGCTTAGGGTGCCTTAATAAAACTTTAGTATACACACTTGACATTTTCGGATGACATCGTCATAATGGCAGAGTCGCTGCACGACTTGCAGCAGATGCTGGATAGCCTAGCTGATTCTTCTGCACGTATCGGTCTCCAAAAGAATTTGGAAAAACCCAGGTTATGTTCAATTCACACGTCACTCTGGGTCGATTGTGGTCAATGGCGGTGCTCTCAAAGTTGTTAGAGAATACGTTTACCAAACTCTGCAGTTTGGTAAGAACAACTTTGAGAAGGAGGCTAGCAGAAGAATACAGCTGGGCTGGGCGGCGTTTGGAAACCTTCGTCGAGTCTTCTCGTCACGTATCACACAAAGCCTGAAGACAATCTGGTATTCAACCAGTGCGTCCTACGTGTTATGACCTACGGTGCGGTACTCACAATACGGCTGGTTCATCAGTTCAAAGTTGCTCAGCGAGCTATGGAAAGGGCTATGCTCAGAGTCTCTCTAAGGGAAACGAGATGATCCGGCAAAGAACCAAAATTGTCGACATAGCTCACAGAATAAGTAAGCTGAAGTGGCAATGGGCCGGCCATATAAGTCGTAGAACCGATGACCGTTGGGGTAAACGTGATCTTGAGTGGAGACCGCGAACTGGTAAACGTAAGGTAGGACGCTCTTAGGCTAGGTGGAGCGACGACCTTCGCAGGGTGGCTGGTAGCAGCTGGATGACATTTGCCAAAAATTTAACCAAATGGGGTGCAATTGGAGAGGCCTATGTCCAGCAGTGGACTGCTATAGGCTGATGATGATGATGGTTTATCTATACAGCGTGTAACGGCGATGTGCGATCATCTTTTACAAACTATGTCAAGCCATGTATATGAACTACTTTCTGCAAGAAATTCCCAAAAAAAAAATGGATGTTCCATGCAAATGTTGTCGTCATAGTATGACCACAATATTTATGAGAGAATCAATTTTTTTTTTAGTAACTGCAATTTCATCCAGATCCCTCTAGTAGTCCTGGCGTGATTAAGTAATATGCATCCATCCAAACTTTCGCATTTATTATAATTAGTATAAAAAGGAAAAAAGTAATATAATGTACTGCACAAATATTGACCAACAAAACTGTTTGTATATTTTCTGTTTATCATCACACGAAATATATCGTGTCAGCACTCCAACACACAATAGTGATCAGATAAGGGTGGCAAAATAAAAACCCTCCATCTTATAGGAACACACTAAATCCTTTATAAGAACGTTCGCTCCCCTCCTTTTCCATGTATGGGGTACTTCACCCTAAAAAAATACATTTTAGCTCGGCATTCATCTTTGTTTGCTAAGAAAACATTCTCATATATGAGATTATTGAATATAATGGTGGAGGTTGAAAGAAGAGTGGAAAATTCTATTTATGAGGCAATGTTTTTAACGGGTGTGGATGAAAATACATCGTGAAGGAACCAAGAGAAACAACGAAAGAATTCAAAGACATGTGACATCCACCAACCCGCACAGGGCCCGCGTGGTGGATTAAGGCCCTTTACCTCTGTCATAGAGAGGATGCATGGGTCCCAGCAGTGGGAACATTACAAAGCTGATGATGAAGAAAATTAATTTAGGACCATGTGGCTAATTAAAAATAGCCACACGGGTCGATGCAACGTTTGCCGAGGTCAGTCCGTGGATGGGTGATCATGATCATCATTACATAGTGAGATTCCATCGTGCTTTAGAAAGCACGTTCGTTAAAAAGTTGGTCCCGGCTCTCATTTGAAGATCTTTTACAGTCATTAGGAGTAATTAGAAGCCTGAACGTAAACATTACAGATGTTAAAAATAAATAAATAAATGGCGGGACATAGTATGGCCCAACATTTATTTATTTATTTATTTATTTATTTAACTTACACACACTATCTTACAGGTTGAACCCAATACAATAGGGTGGTTAAAAACTTAATTTAAAATAAGTTTTTACATAAATGTATAATAATTATATACATCTAAAATTCTAACACTATTAAAATATCCAAACTAATATAAAATAAAACTTTACACATCTATATTTTAATTATAACTAGCAAAATTCAACAAAACTCTTGCGAATTCACTCAAATTGCACGAAAATATGTCTAGCCTCTCATGCAATTCGTTGAGCACACAGATTGTGCGGGTGAGAGGTGTTTTTGCCAATAGATTGGTTCTAGCAGCAGGCACGGCCAGCAGTGGCGGCCGCCGCCGCCTCCACACGTACCGATCTGGCACGCACAGCTTCAGGTGACGCAGCACACCCGGGTTATGTGCTACTCCACGCAGGAGCTTCAGTGCATACGCCGCGAGTGTAAATTCCCGGCGCACTCTGAGTTCGTTGTATCCCACCATTCCCAGTACAAATAGTGTGGGATACATGAGCGGGTAAAATGGGTAAACTCCATAAAGTTTGAAATACAAGTGTCTTATAAATTTATTTTGTACTCGCTCAAGCATGACATTGTATTTCTCTTCATGAGGAGCCCAAATCACCGCACTGTGCTCCAAGTGACTCCTTACCAAAGCGTCATATAGCACCCTTAGCGTGGTAATATTTGCGAATCCTTGCGACTGTCTCAGCACGAAACCCAGGTTTCTGTACGCTTTCTTGCAAATCTTGACTATATGAGCCCGGAAAGTGAGATCTGGGGTAAGCAGTACTCCTAGATCTCGCACCTGAGACACTCGCTGCAAAGTAGATTCCTCTACTTTGTATTCGTAGTCTAAGGCAGTCTTCGCGCGCGTAAATGACATGACTGAGCATTTCGCTGTATTGAAATAGAGTTTATTTTTATGGCTCCACTCTACCACTCTATTTATGTCTTCCTGCAATCGCTCACAGTCCGAAAAACTCTTGACCTCGAGCAACAATTTGAGGTCATCTGCAAACAATAAACATAAACTATGTTTGACTACCTCTGGTAAGTCATTTATCATTAAAATAAATTCGAGAGGACCCAAATTGCTGCCCTGGCTCACGCCGGATCTGGTGTAGTATGGCTCTGATTCGAACCCGTTGTAGTCAACATACTGTTGTCGGTCTTTCAAGTAGCTGGCGAAGAACCGTAAGAGGTGCGATGTACAGCCAATTTTCGCCAGCTTCATTAGCAGTACATCATTGTCAACGGTATCAAACGCTTTCCTAAAATCAAAATAAGCTGCGTCTACCTGCACACCAGCATCAACAGCCGGCACCACCCGCACCATGAAGTTAAGCAGATTAGTGGCAGTGCTGCGCGCCGGACGAAACCCGTGCTGCGCGTCCGATAGCTGTGGGCACACTTGACCCTGCATGCAGCGTTGGACGGCAGACTCAAACACTTTTGCAGGTGTCGACAACACTGCCACCGGTCTGTAGGCACTGACATCCGAACCTGATTTACCCTTAGGAACCGGAATCACTCGTGTGATTTTCCACCTAGGCGGATACGTTGCTTGTTTTAAACAAGTATTAAAGATATGATGCAGGGGTTCAGCCAGCACCCTGCCACAGTCTCGGAACAGAAAAGCTGGTATGCCATCGGGGCCAGATGAGCGCTTTGGTTTGAGGTTTGCGAGCGCTTCCCTTACGTCTTGAAGACTGAGGGTCTCAATGTGCACTCGCGCACTGTTCGCCTCCGCCTCTGCCGAAGACGCCTGCGCGTCGAGCCGCGGCTGCTCCGTATTATACACCGACTCAAAAAATGACGCAAATTGTTGAGCACACTCCTCATCCGAAAGATGTTGACCATCCTTTATGATAATTTGCCTGTTTAACCTACTTCTTTTGGACCTAATATACTGCCAGAATGATTTTGGATCTTTTGAAAATTGATTTTGTATTTTAAACTTGTGTTCTTTGTGTGCAATATCTATTGATTTTTTTATACGAGCTCTGCACTTTGAAAATTCTAAATAATTGCTATCCAGCTTTGTTTTTTTGAAAGTTTTATGAAGTCTAGCTTTATTCTTTATATCTCTTATAATATCTGCGGTGTACCATTCTTTATATCTCTTATAATATCTGCGGTGTACCATTCGGGATAAACGTATCGAGAATTTTCAAGTTTAGCCTTTTTGCGGGGTACACATCTATCTAAAATATCACACAGTGTATCATAAAAAATATTCAACATATCCTCCAAATCATGCGTGTCATAAATCAAACCCCAATCAGTGGAAGTCAGCAAAGAATATAACATCTCGTAGTCAGCCCGATAAAAGTTCCATTGCGGCCTAACACTACGTGCTGCGGAACTACCGCCGGTAGAAGGTACGGGCGGGGCGGACGCGGCGGGTGCGGGGGGCGCGCGTGCACAGGGCACGCTGAGTGCGAGGGGCGGGTGGTGCGCGTCGACGAGCACGAGTGCATCGTCTGCCGCCACCACCGACACCTCCCCGCCAAAATTTGTGCTCAGAACCAAATCCAACTGACGACCCAGATGGTTGGGTATTGTGTTGCTTTGAGTGAACTCGCAATAGGACATAAAACATTCATAGTAATTTTTAACATTTACAGGACACGAATACAAATTAAAATCACCAATAACAATTATTTCTCTATATCTATCGCATAATTTTTCTATTAACCTAAATAACGTCAAGTAGTCATTCTCAGAACTCCCTGGAGGTATGTAAACCACACAACATAAAAACAAAAATCTATTTTTAAAATAAACCGTTGCACTAACCATTTCAAAAACGCAGGTGTCTATCGACGCGTCCGCGATTTGTACTTGTCGCAGCTCATATCGGTGTGTGGCCACTAGGAACGCTCCTCCCTGTTTCCGACCATCCGCTCGATCACAACGTATTATTTGATATCCCGGTGGGATTATTTCAGAATCTTCTATGGAATTATTGCAGCCAGATTCCGTTATTGCACATAAACCAAAATCAAATGACTCAATACTGGTTCGGAATTCATCCAGTTTAGTTCGTAGACCTCGTACATTTTGATAGAATATATCGACGTTGTGGCTATAATATATTAGTTTTCGTTCTGATTGAGTTCCGAAACCAAATCCACTCGCTGAATTCCGCATTCATTGGCCAGATTTCTGCCTGGTTCAACTTATCGAAACATTTTTCCGGTACTCCAATAACAAACGACGAATAATCTTTCTCGATTTTGTGTTTGATTTTATCAATTTTGATTCGATCATCTGAGCCACATATATTTTTCACGTGATCGGCTATGGCTTCAAGAGTGGTATCCGGATGTAGTCGCCAAACATGTAGATATTTTTTCCGATCAGTAACTTGAATTGCCTTCAACTCTGTATTTGTTCCCCTTCTGACCTCCTTGAGTTGCCTGTAATTTTTTTTATTTCGAACAGTCGTCCATCCTGTTTCGATCTTCTCCGCTTCATCATTAGGTGGTGCACTAGTCGCCAGTGAGCTAGTAGTACTACACGAATTTTTTTCCGGTAAAATTTCGGTTGACTTCGTGGCCCCACTTTTGTTTACCTTTTGCGTTTTGGTGTAGGTATAAAGCGTTTTCTTGGAAACATTGGAATTATTATTTTGACCTTGACTTACGACCTCGGCAAAAGAAGTTACAGAAGGAGGATTTCGGGCAATATCAGCTGCTATTTCGTGAGTTTGATTGTTCTGAGTTAGCTTAGCTTCTACTTTTTCTTCGAGCACCCCCACCATTTTAATTATGTTGCCCAACTCGGTTTTTGTTTGAGAAAATTGATTAAGTAGAAGCGATATCTCATTTGCCTGGCTATCCATGCGAGCTATCATGTCAGCTTTAAATTCTCTCAATTCTTCGAGTAGTAGGGAATCAGAATCCATTGTTATGGGCGAATACTGCGTTTGACTTCCGCGCTGACTGCTTACATTGTTAACAGGAGTGGTGGCATTAAAGTTTGGGATGTTAATGCGGACCGGGGTTTCACTGTTGCCTCTTTTTGGCTTAGCACAGATACACTCCGGACATAACCATTTCTTTTTATATGCCTGGGTGTATGTCTTAAACGCATCTATGTTTATTTCTAGACAGGCTATATCATACCTTTTCATGCATTTATCATTGGCACATTCCATGTAGCAGTCCATTAAGAGCGAACCACAAGCGCCGCAATTATTAGGCATTTTTATTAGTTTCGCGAACAAAAATTCAAATTTTGATGATCAAACCGCCAAGCACTCGGTGTTCTCGGAAGGCGCGATGTCGCGCTCGCGTATTAATTTCACCAAAACAGTTCACACCACTTTAGTACTTGTTGCACTTATTTTCAAAACACCTTAAGAGTCAATATTGCACAAATTAATGAACAGAATAAAAAAAATAAAAAATTTAGCAAAATAAAATAACAAACAATACGTCTGCACCTGACCACGCGTCACGAATATAATAATAATATAACATACTATGGCTCACCAGAAGAGCTACAAAATATTGGAAATATAATAGTAATCGAATGTCACATTATCACAATAAAAACAAAAAAATAAAGTCAACAGGTAAGTAGATGTCTCCACTTCATGTCAAACAATAATAGTTAATAATAATGCGTCAATAAATTAAGACGGCACATAAACAAACAGACGAAATGTGGGTTTTTAATTTTTTTTTTATACGTGGCGTCTCACAGTTCGACCAAAGTGGCCGTCTTCTGCTTAATCGGACTTCCCTGTGGAGACTAATCTCTTAGCTCTTACCAGCCAGGCTCAAAATACTAAACCTAAGTGACAACGCTGAGGGCTACCCCAGTTGGGGTGTTCAACCCTCGGCTCAGGGCGTCGCTGGGGGGACAACTAAGGCTGGATCTAATAAATTGATACTACCATCCGTTCGGAAAAGAGAAGAACGGACAAGAAACTTCAATGATTATCTAACTGGCATTTAACTAAGGCACAGCATTACGCGGGCTGGCTTTCATGAATTGACAGAGATTTCGCGGCGAGCCTCTGCGGCGATGACGGAACGATTACGGTCGTTTTTGTGTGCTAAGTGTATCTGGACAGAGGGTTCGTACTATTTACGAACCCATTGACCGTCCTTGTAGATAAGGCTATCGAGCTCGTTAGTTATGCTCTCATACCTCGAGAAGAGGGCGGCGCATGAAACGGGGGTGAGTGGTCCTGCATTCCGAATCTTTGTGTCCAGAGCTCGGGCCTGAGGGGTCATCCATATGGAATACGCGCTGATTATTTTTTCAGCAACGCTCAAATATGGCTTTTGTCCGGAGGGGGCGGGCGCTTAGCGGCAGAGGTGGTGGCAGCCACCTTCTGGCTTTATTTATTTATTTATTTATTTGGAAACTCAACAGCTTATTACTAATTTACATGAATAGATATTCACCTCACTGTCAATGAACAGCCCAGTGCAGTTGTATCAACGTTACTAGCATCTTAGTAATTAGTAAACACACACACACTGCACAGTGACAGCAAGATGATGACAATTATCACTTAAGCCAATAACAGAGTTTCACGGCATGTGTAAAGCTAGGTTAGGTTATTTTAATTAGCTACAAACAAGTGCAGCTATTAGTGATCATGTGAGATTGAAGACTCATTGATCACATTCGATCAGGATTTAAAGTATGTAAACATGATTATAGGGCTACATTTATTAGACAAAGGGAAAAACAAACAAAATGTTAGCGAAATCTAACATATCATTATCTTTGTGCGGTCTTTGGGGCAGTGGGGGGCTGTGAGTCGGGGATTGGAATTGGCGCTGCGATGGGAGTGGCCATCAGCGCTGGAATGGGCTGGGAGTAAGACTGAGGAGCCACACTTTGGTGGTTCAGTTTACCCCAGGGTGAAGTCCTCTGAGGGACTAGTCGGGGGGGAGGGGGGGGGTTGGGAGGAAGGGGCTACGCGTACATGGCGCGCGTCGTGACGCTTGGCCATTTTTGGCGCAAGCTTAGGGACTTTTGGGCAACCTCGGTAAATAGCCGGGTGCCCGACTTGGCCACAGAGCACGCAGCTGGGAGGCTCCGTGCATTCTGTGCGGCCTTTGGGACGGGGACAGTCTTTAGTGCTATGATCACCCATGCACTTAACGCACCTGGGAGTTGCATAGCAATTGGTCTGAGAGTGACCATAGAGCTGGCAGTTGTGGCACTTCACATGATATAACCAAGATTTTGTCTGGACTTTACTTACTTACTGCAGTAGGATAATTTCTATAATAATGCTTAGTTACATCTAAGGCTAAATTATTTACTATATAATTACAGCATGGCAAAATTGATGGCAAACTAAATATGGACCGGGTCGAAAACTATATAAAATAACATCACACGCAGAAGTGCACCGTTATATTTATGTCCCATTAGCTTCTGCCAGCGGCTTCGCTCGCGTGAAAAGTGTTTTACCATCTCAAGGGAACTTTATACAGGGATAAAAAGTATCGTATGTGCTATTCCAGACTATAATCTATCTCTGTGATAAGTTTCATATAGATCCGTTAAACCGTTTTAGCGTGATTGAATAACAAACATACATCCACACATCCATCCAAACTTTTAAATTGGTAAGATAATAAGACACCCACCATGACCAGACACCATGTAACACCGACTCCTATTAAGATCGGAGAAGTTGTGGATTATGTCTACCTGGGACAAACGGTCCAGTTGGGTAGGTCTAACTTCGAGAAAGAAGTCAACCGTCGAATCCGACTCGGGTGGGGGCGTTCGGGAAGTTGCACGGTATCTTCTCGTCCAATTTACCACAGGGTCTTAAGGCAAAAGTCTATGACCAGTGTATGTTGCCAGTGCCATTCCCGTAGGTGATCCTACGGGAATGAGACGAGGTCGCTTACAATGGGCCTTATCAGAAAGCTTAAAGTCACCCAAAGGGCAATGGAGAGGGCTATGCTCGGCGTTTTCTTGCGTGATCGCATCAGAATGAGGATATCCGCAGGAGAACCAAATTTACCGACATAAACCGAAGAATTGCGAAACTTAAGTGGCAGTGGGCAGGGCAAATTGCTCGCAGAACGCATGGCCGATAGGGACGAAAAGTTCTGGAATAGCGTCCGCGAACCGGAAGACGATGCGTTGGAAGGCCTCCCACCAGGTGGACCGATTAAGGTTGCGGGCAAGCGCTGGATGCGAGATGCACGGGATCGGTCAATATGGCGACGCCTAAGGGAAGGCCTATGTCCAGCAGTGGACATCTTTCGGCTTAAATGATGATGATGAAGATAGTAAGATGTAATAGGGGGCAAGCCTATTACTATCAATTGGGCAAAATCGCAGCTAATGAGATATTCAAGATCGAAAAACTTTACCCTTACCCTTACCCTTTACCCAAAAAGGTTTAAAATTAAATATTCTAGAAGTCATGAAAATAATAGTCCTGCACTATTTATTTAACAACTTTATGTACATTGATTTAATAGTGAACATAAAAGTAAATAGTGTGACCAATAAAGTTGCTCGTAAACCCGAAAGGTGACCATGTTGCGTGACCTTATGTTTACAGAGGTTATAGAGGTGGATAAGGGTTAAAAGCTCTTGCAGACCGGTGCAACAATGTGAGTACAAGTTAGATTATTTTTTTAACTTTGAAATTGCATTCTCGTACCTTTGTCACGTGTTTGCATCATTGTTGCGTTGTTGTCGTATTGTTATATCAGACGGAGCTTGTAGGCAAATAATAGCAGTCGCATCATGCCTGTCTGTTGGGCCTTAACGGAAAATATACACCAAACTCGTCAGCACATTTCACGCTGCTGTAAATGAAAGATGCTAGCTTGACTTCGTAAGCTTTCGCTGACAAAACATTGATGCAAAGTTTTATACAGCCATTAACTTAAAAGTTAATTAGTTCCAGTGAAAGGAAGGCAACCACATGAGATGAACTAAAGAACCATGGTTTTGTCCAGACTGTGGTGATATTGTGATGCATCATGTGATGGATCAGTCTTGCAAACTATACCTTTGTAGCTATAGATAGAGCTTTTGGAAATGTAGGCAGATTTTCAGATAATTTTACACAAAAGAGCATGCTGAAGGTGGCTGAAAACAACTCGAAAGTAATAATTTTTAGGATCACTCTATGTCAAATATGGCATTGGCATTTCTGGCATTGTAGCTGTTGGGTATGTGATAATAACTCATTCTGTTTATAAAATTACACAAAGTCCTGCCCATATGACTCTCACCATCAGGAAAGAAGATGAAAATACACAAAACACACCACACCAGTAAAATTTGTTAAAACTGCATATGCCAAAAGACAATATAATACAAATTCCCTATATAATAAAATAATTAACATATATCCTATGACTATTAAAGACTGCAAAAAGGCAATAGTTCAATGGCTAAAACTGAAGACCTATGATGACATTAAATTGTTGCTGCAGGGATCGTCAATATGAGTTGGAAAAAAAACACATACACACACACTATTTTAGGATATATTCTCTAAGTTTCTTTGTATTTTTTTTGAGTTATAGTTTTTTTTTTTTTTTTTTTATTCAATATAGGCTCGCGCTTGACCACTATCTCACCTGATAGTAAGCGATGATGTGGTCGATGGTGGAGCACGCTTGCCTAGAAGTAACCTATTCACTCTTGACTTAAAGACCCCTAGATTGTAGCTATCGGGAAACACAGACTCCGGCAGGGAATTCCACTCCTTAGCTGTACGCATAATAAAAGTATTCCCAAAACGTTTAGTGCGTATGGGTGGGATGTCTACCATATATCGACGACGCATCGCCGTACGTCTGGTAGTCCGATGATGGAACGGGCTGGGTGGAATTAAATCATGCAATTCCATCGCACACTCCCCGAAATGTAACCGATAAAAAACCGACAAGCTGGCAACTCGGCGACGATGTTCAAGGCTCCGGAGCTTTGACTTAACCAGTGCCTCATCGCTGATGAGTCTCTTGGCCCGCTTTTCGATCGACTCTAGTGCATCAAGCTGGTATTTGGCAGATCCGTCCCAGAGATGAGAACAGTACTCCATGCATGATCGAACTTGCGCTTGATACAAGCTGAGCAGCTGTTCTGGCGTGAAATACCTTCTCACCTTTGCAAGGATCCCCAGCTTTTTGGCGGCCAGCTGAGCCTTTGCCTCAATGTATGGCCGAAAATTGAGTTCAAGTCTCATCTTATTTAATTTGTAATTTTGCTTATAATTTTGTTCAGATTCTGTTTTCCATTTGTACATCACTTTTACCATTTCATAATTTGTCATTGAAAAACGGGTCCTCCTAGCACAGGTATATCTTGTACTTAAAAGGAGGTCCCTCTGTAAGATTTACTGTAAAAGTGTACAAGTTTCTACAATAAACCTTTTTTAACCGACTTTCCAAAAAGGAGGAGGTTCTATGTTCGACTTCAAGTATGTTTTTTTTTTTTTTTTTTGTGTATGTTCACCGATTACTCCGTCAATTGTGGACCGATTTTGAAAATTCTTTTTTTGTTTGAAAAAGTATGTTCCGAAATTGGTCCCATTTTAATTTGGTGAAGATCTGATGAAGAACTTCGGAGATATACAACAGAACTCTTCAATAAATAACGGCAAATCTCTCGGGATTGCTGCAATCGCATCTCTGTTGTTTATTACATTTCATAACATAACATCACGCCAGTTCACTCTTAAGGGGTAAGCAGATCTCTCATTTCACCGGTTATGTTCAAGTTTCATGAAATCTATTCTGCCGAAATAGTTCCCTTACTAACTTGCCTATTAGGTACGTACAACTAAAAAGTGAAAAATAAAAAAACTTTTTGCAAAAAAATACTACCGACTTCCAAATACAAAACTACAAAGTGAAAAATAACTAAATTTTTTAAAGTCGGTGTCCATAACGCAAAAAAATGGTACCTACGAAAGACACCGACTTTAAAAAATTAAGTTATTTTTCACTTTGTAGTTTTGTATTTGGAAGTCGGTAGTATTTTTTTGCAAAAAGTTTTTTTTTATGTAATGTTACTAAGTTTGCACTAATGTTCCTTATGCGTCACAATAATGCTGTAGAATCCCCATAATTTATAGCACCGCTAGTGCTGAACAAGAGGTCCTGGGTTCGATTTTCAGGTTTGCTGCCCGCTTTTTATTTGGATTTGTGCCCATTTCGTGGAAAAATACCGTCCCCTTTTTACCCGACTGCTGAAGGAGGGTAAAGTGTTTATCAGTCTATGTATATATGTAAGTATGTATATATTAGTGTCCGACCGAAAGTTTGGTTTCGGTTTCGATCGAGTTTCGGTATAGTTTCGGTTTCGGCGGCAAACCACGACCGAAACCGAAACTGCATTCGGGAGTTCTCGCGTTTTAATCGGTTATGTTCGGCGCGTTAAATTCCATCCAAGCGACTAACCCCGAGTTGCCCACCTTTAAATTATCGCTGAATTAATGTGGCTAATTGTCAAGCACGCGTTATCTGCTGTGATTGGTTGAATGAATTTTCAACAGCCTATCACAGCAGATAACGCATCACAATTTGTCACATTAATTCTGCGATAATTTAATTTTTTATTTAATCATCTCTGTTTTGCTCTTACTGCCACACTCAGAGACGTTAACGGTTACTTAAAGCTCTCCTTAGTAGAGATTTTTATTACGGGATTTTTAGTTTTAAGGAGCGCGTTAAGTAACCGTTAACTGTCTCTGAGTGCGGCAGTTAGACCCAGTTTTTTTATCCGTAGTTAACTCAACCAATTGTTAAATTTACTAACGGTTGCAAATTTCGGTAAAACACCATTTTTCATCAGTTGTTAATCTCAAAAATTGTAAAATAAGTTGGAGAGTAAATTATATGACCATTTGTTAGACTAACCATTGGTTAACATATGTTAACCATTGGTTAGGTTAACTAGGGATCAAAAAACTGAGGCTTATTGGCATCGAAAATCCAAAAACTAAAATTTATCTTTGTCATTTTTCATATTCAATAATAGCATACCTACATTACGGTTCTAGCAATTAGCAATACATGTAGCTCATTTGTTATACGAGTACCTTATTTAATATATAGATTAATAACTATATTAATTACTTAGCTATTACTCGAATTCCCAAATGACAATTATTATCTAGTATCTATCACTGCCATACAGTTGAATGACATGCAGTATCATCCTAATATCAAGTTGCGGTTGAGAATTTGATGGTTTGGCCATGTCAAAAGGATGTATGATAGGATAGTCAACAAAAGTTACAAGGTAGCCGAATGGACAGTAGAAAAAAATGTTATTCTTTTTAATTTTAATTTTTTTACGTTCAATAAATGCTGTTTAGGGCACTAAATTGAAATAAATGATTTGACTTTGATGTAAGTGGAAAAACTGGGAGCAGACGCCCTAGAATACACAGATCAAAGTGGTGAAGTACTTTACAAAGGAAGGGGTACGCATAACCGGCGTGTATATATGACTAGATGTAAGAAACGAAGTATGTAAGGATGGTAGCATGTGGCGTTTTGTAGTTTCATCCTACCCCATGGGCAAAAGGCGTGAGTTTATTTATGTATGTATGTTATTCGACCGCAAACATCGAATCGACAAAGGCTTATCGGCTGAGTATGTAGCCCTAACAAAGAAGTCTATAAAATCAACCCGCTAAACCTATAACCTTCAATAAGAACAGATGATCGCCCCCACTTTACCACCTCGGAGAATGTTATTAGGCACAGTCGAACAAAGAGTTTGGTGTACAGGCAAAAGAACACATCTTTCCATATATTTTTCTTTTTGTTAAGAGCTTAGTTTTAAACAACATTTATTTAAATGTATGTCGTTTTCCGTGACGTGAAATAAATTTTGCCAATCTATGGACCTAGTATTTTGTCACTGCAGGGCCAAACGCCTCTTTTCGCTCTCTTTGTTAAATACAATCTTTGCTACATTTCATTTAAATTATGTGTTTTATATTAGCTATCAAAACCTTGCTGTCGTGATCGGTATCGCTATCTCAGTTTTTTTTTTATATTTTTGAAATGAAAACTTATTTAGCTGTGCTAAGCAATATTTGGTAGGGGCAAAACTAATGGGTTATCAGTTTTCACTTTAATTTCATTTCACTTTCACAAGTGCAGCTACTAGCTAATAGTTGCAAGTAGCCTGTATACCAAATAGCTTGTTCAACTGTACATTATTTGAAAGGGTGTGAAAAAAGATCAAGGTTTCGTCACTCCTATAATATTACATTTCACGTAACCCAAATATTTTCGAGCCCTCTTTGTGCCCTCTTTAATGTGTGAGGGAGGGGGTGATTTATCTACTATTCAAGGTACATTATGTGGTAGTTCGAATAATCTGATATCACGTTACTCACTGATGAAATTCATGGAGTTTGTGTAGAAATATGTTTTGCGAGTCGGTTTTGAGGGTGAGGTCTATGAATTCGTGTGAAGATTTTTAGTAAATAGAGGAGAAAATACTTCATTATAAACCAAGAACATTACACATCTCTTTACAAAAAATCGGCCAAGTGCGAGTCGGACTCACGCACCGAGGGTTCCGTACAAACCTCAGCTTAAAGGTATTATAGACCTGAGTATTTGATATGAACTTCAATTTAATACCTCTACGCGTTCATGAGGAAAGGGGTAGTAAGTTCAAAATTATTAAAAATGTTTTTATTATATGATGTAACTATGAATTTACGGTTTTCGCAATTATTAATTTATCTATGCTATAAGACGTTGCTTCGTACCAAATTTCAGATTCTGAGTTCACGGGAAGTACCCTGTAGGTTTTGATTCCCTTGCGAGTGTCAGAAATTTGCGTCGTTTAGCGGCTTAAACGGCTGTATCTTTTGATTGCGTTGTTTAGAAGTTTGATTTTTTCACAGCTTTAAATTAAAATAAATTATAGTTTATTTCAGACTTTCTGTCCATAGGTACACTTACAAAACTTAGAATGAGTATACAAAAAAAAAACAATACAGACAATAAACAAAACAAACAACACAAAAAACAACGTAGAAAACAGTTACAACACATAAAAAGATACAAACAAACAAAAACCAGAGGCAACACATTAAAAATTTGACGCGGAGGAACTGTTTACTGCTCACAAGGCAGTGTGCAAGCGCATCCAGTGGCGCAGCAGTGGAGAGTTCCACCTGTCCGCAAACACGCTTAGTAAGCTGTTTTAAGGGACAGTAGAGTTGAGTATTTCATTGATACCTTGCTTGATACCTCCACTCGATCCTGAGAAATAGGGTCTTGACAGACAGACAGACGGACGGACGGACAACAAAGTGATCCTATAAGGGTTCCATTTTTTTTTTCAAGGTACGGAACCCTATAAACTGAATTAATGGTTACAATGGCGGAAGACGTTGGAAGGCCGTGGACTTTACCAGGTGGACCGATGACCTGGTGAAGGTTGCAGGTATCTGCTGGATGCGGGGGGCACGGGACCGGTCAATATAGTGACGCTTGAGGCAGGCCTATGTCCAGCAGTGGACGTCTTTCGGCTGATATGATGATGATGATGAATGGCGGTCTTATCGCTGATAGCGATATCTACCAGACAACCTTAACCTAGGTCTGGGCTTTGATACAAAGGGTATTTCTATCAGCGATGGTGATAATCGAAATGCCAAAATGTAAACGGCTTATCACGTAACATTTCGATAGCATTTGGCATTCCCATAAACTTTTGACTGTTGTCCAATCGCTATATTTTTGTTGATAGAAAGTAACTTATCTAGAGCCACTTCTTAGTAATCGAAATTCGGCAATAATTAAAACATAATTTTCTGTAATCCTTTCCTAAAATTTTTTTTTCTGCTGATGCTAAATCTTATTCAGCTCTTAAGTACACAGTTTTCTCTTCAAGTTAAAATTTTCTGATATTCTTTTTAGAATTATGTAAAAGTCGCGGCTTCGTCCGCGTGAATTTTTTTTACATCCCAAGGAAACATTATACCGAGATGACAACATTCATCTGTGTTAATCCAGGTTACGAATTATCTGTGTGCATAATTTTATCCGAATTCGATGACCAGTTAATGTGAAATTGAAATACAAACGTAATAACTTACACATTTATACTATAATAAAAAAAGTATAATTGAGTACCTATTTAATAAAAAAAATAATTCAATAAATCAAATCAGAGCCAGCTCACATATTCGTGAGCTGGCTGACCAAAACCAGATGTATCCTCCGACTGCACAGCATGATTTTTTTCTTGTTTACGTCTTTTTAGTTCGCTTTTTAAGCAGTCGGGTGTTTTGATTATTTGAATAATTTTTTTATTTAACACTTTTTAGTTAACATTTTATTCGAATAAGGTACATTTAAACATATAAGTGTTGTATAGTTTTGAAATCGCCTCTTAAAACCCTTTATTTATATTTATCCCCCACACGATGGGAATGGACGGAAAAAAAAATTGGGCCCCCACAATATGGCGCCCAAAAGCCGCCATTTTTCAATTTTAATGTAACCAGTAACACTCGCCGGGTTAAGATCATCGATTAACGTACGAATCATCAAAATCGGCCAACGCGTTTGATCTCTGGAACGCCACATAGGAACAAACATACATACATAGACTGATAAACACATTATCCTCCTTCGGCAGTCGGGTAAAAAGAAAACATCGAAATATTATGTTTTTGATAATCCACTCATTTATCTATTGCTTTTTTCAGTTTCATTGATTTTTTATGTACTCATGTCTGCAGCTATATTAATTCCCTGCTTTAAAATCCGATTGAACGAGTAATCCGATTAAAAAGACAAAGGGCTAATCGTCTGAGTTTTTCATGGTTTGAACCATAGTTTGAACCCTTTATGTTTGCATTTTTAATTAAGCCTGTTGTTGCTACGTTGTCTACTTTAAGTTGTTATAAGCTTTACACAAAATATAAAATCCATTCTTAATTTTTTAGTAATCAAAAGCAAAAAAAGCGAATAAAAAAATGTTTTTATATTAGACTACTTTTATACTTTATATAGCCTACGATCTGTTTTTGTTGATATCTACTCGTATGGTTAGAGAATAAACATTAACATAAACTACTCACGTTTTTGCCAGGAGTAGTTTTTTGTAGGCAGAAACTATATTACGGCACCTGCTACGATCCTTACATACTTCTTTTGCCTCATTTACGTCTAAAGCTTTAGTTATATACGCACGCCTCAAACGAGTACGAACTTTAAATTTTTTGTCATCTTCATGGTAGTCGGGGTCTCTAATAACGAATATGGGATCAAAATCTAAAGCCTAGATGCTTACGATTTATATTTGCCAACTTACAATGCAATAAAATAAAACCATTGCACGATGAACTCAGTTCTTTTCAATAATTTCTCCGGAGAAGCCAAACTTTGTAATAATTTTGTAACTTATTCTTCAAGAAATAGCCGGTCGTTATGGGACTGAATATTAAAGCAACTGAAACAAGACTAAGGTAATGGTGTTTGAAAGAGAAGACGATGTATCGGAGTGTGAAGTGAAAATAAATGATAAGATTGTGGAACGAGTTTGTATATCTGGGAAGTATGTTCACAAGGGATGGAAAGATTGAAGAGGATGTGGAAAAGAGAGTGAATGCAGGGAATAAAGTGAATGGTGCTATACATGCGGTTGTGACCAGCAAATCGATGTCTCCAGAAGCTCGACTCGCCGTTCACAACAGCGTGCTGGTGCCTACACTTATGTATGGAAGTGAAGGGTGGGTATGGCAAAAAAGACTTGAAAGTAGGATTAATGCAGTAGAAATGCGCTCCTTGCGAAGTATGTGTGGGGTAACTTTAAATGATAGGTTGAGGAATGATGTAATAAGACAACATTGTGGTCTAAAAGAAGATGTAGTGACTAAAATTGAAAAGAGTATGTTAAGAGGCCATGTTCAGAGGATGAATGAAAGGCGACTAACGAAATGTATTTACAAGGCAGACGTGAATGGAAACGCCGAGAGGGGACGCCCTAGAAAGACATGCATAGACCTTATAGGTGATGTTCTTCAAAAAGGCCAGGTGCGCAGTACTCATAACCGGCGTGTGTGTATGACTAGATGCATGAATGTGAGTGAAGCAAAAGAAGTATGTAAGGATCGTAGCAGGTGGCGTTCTGTAGTTTCTGCCTACCCCCATGGGAAAAAAGGCGTGAGTTTATGTATGTATGTATGAAACAAAATGCGAGTTATAATAAATATATAATAAGTTGTAGGTCGTTCAAACACATGCAGGCGCTTTACTTAGTATAAATTATTTTACCGCCACTGCTCTCAAAACGGTGAAGGAAAACATCGTGATTTTTATATGATTGATGATGATGGTTCAAATACATGTGACATCCACCAATCCGCACTGGGCCCGCGTTGTAGATTACAGCCCATTTCCTCTAATAGAGAGGACTCCTGTGTCCCAGCAGTGGGAACATTAAAAAGGCTGATGATGATAACGACGAAAGACATAATTGGTGAAATGAGAGTACTTAGATGCATCTCTGGCTTACCCTTCGGGGACTACCAGCGTGAAGTTATGTTATGTAAATACTAAATATCTACCTACAGCTTCAAGGAAAAGCGGACGTGTATTTAACGTAACATTCCACGGAGTTCTATTTATATTATAATTAAGATTAATGTTAATATCACAAAACAAAACAGCATTGTGCGCCCGAAATCTGTTAGGAGCCCATCAAGCTGTGACGTCATGCCAGTAATTGAACGTGAGATTATCATATTTCTCACACAATGGCAACTTCATATCGACAATATTCTCTTTTATGGCCTTCCTTTGTGCTCTCATGGGGCTCCAAGGAGTTTTATCGCTCAACTTTTATTACTGAAACCTGTTTTTGTTAGTAATCATTGATTTTGATATCTTTTTTATGCTGTACGAATTCTTTTTTTCATGTATTACATGGCATCTATGAAACATTTAAAAACTTACTTCGAACTTGTTGCTTTCAGGTTGTTTTGCTGGATTTTCCTCGAGTTAAGTTACTGGCGAGCTTAGAAACATTCTAGGCACGGAACTGAGCTGAAATGGTCCATTAAGTTTAAGTGTTTTTTTTTAGTCTGACACAAAACTGGCGGGCTTTCAGATATAGTACAGCTGTAACTTGATTTACGGGTGGAAATAAAAATTCTTCTGTATTGTACAATTTTCCTCCACTGCAGATAAGACTCTATGAAACTATGTTTGTTATTTATTTGACCTTATTCAACATAGATCTTTTACAATCGTTAATTTTATGAAAGCAATATTCTTTGTATTTTATGGCCTAATATGATTTGATAAAGTACAGCAATAAAACTGTAACTTAAGTGACTGAAACATATTTATCTTGCCCGAATCAACAAGGAATAAGGGAATAAAGACAAAAACAAAAACATACTAAATCACATGTTAACGGAAGGGTTAAATAAGTTTTACTAAGTCAGTCGTAGAGCGTGAACATTGTAGGCACGTTGCTACGGTAATTTATCGTAGCCCGTAGCTCGTAGCCCGTAGCGGTTGGAATCATCTACGCTACGCCGTAGCCCTTCCACGCATATGGTGCCTAATGTATGTACGGCAGAGAAAGTTTTCTTAGGATAAGTACCTAGGATTATTATGAATGTGTGTGTGCTTAATCCGCATGGACCCTTCATATTTTAGGGTTCCGCTTATATAAATCTTAACTACGTAGGTACAGTCGACCGCAATACTTTAGTTGACCTGGCGTAGTACTTAGTAAATATTGTATTTGGTTACCATCGACGTGCAGTCTATTGTATCTTTATTTGAAATAGCTAACTTTTACTATATGACTCGAGTATGCTCTGTGAAAAAAAGTTGGATAACTATAAATAAATAAAATTTCTGAACGATATACTGACTGATAGACTGGTAGAGAATGCCTTGCTGCATTAAGTCCGCCTATGTATCACCATTGTACATGAAGTTTAAATAAATAAATAAATATACAATTATACTAAACAAAGATTTTCTCCGTTTTTCACTCGTAGAAACCGATTGTTACTGCCAGCAAACACAGTACAACGGTAGCAGTTCTATACAAAAAATACACATTCAAAATCCCCAAAGACGTATAGGGAAGTTAGAAAAAGTTACAGGTACGAACACCCTTACGTAAAGCTAAGGGGTGAGGGTGAATATTTACCGACAATTTCCATCGAATGGGATTCTACCGAATGAGTTTTTAAAGAAAAAAAGTAACATTCAAATATACTATTAGGCTACATAGCTTCAATAAATACGGGCCTCTAAATATTTCTTGGTATGGGAAAATGGGTATTCTGTTAAATAAGTATCGGGGATGGGTGAGTAGATTACAATCTACGGAGGGTATTAAGGTTGGCAGGTTCTCACTGTGATGTAGTCTTTTCTTAGCAGTTTGTGGGGGCCCTTTAAGTCTACAGTGAATAGGTTACCTCTAGGCAAGTGTGCTTTACCGTCGACCACACCCTCGCTTACCATCGGGTGAGTTAAAGGTCAACCGGGAGCCTGTTATAAATAAAAAATAAACATTTTGAAGGAGATAAAATAGTTATCTTGGTGTGTTTTTATCAGTGGAATTTCTCAAAAATTATAAAAAGCTATAAAATCACTAAATAAAGAAAGAAAGAAAAAAGCCCACAAAAACGTAATACAAATTAATAGATGTTGCTTAAATTAAACCCTATAACGATAGTATTAGTAAGTACTTAAATTATGTAAGTAAAGAAAAGTAAGATTAAGAATAAAATATCAAAGACGACTCGAGAGTGCCGTAGGCTTGCTATATTTTCCCAGAAAAAATGCTCGGTTCCCATGTTATGAGCCACGGTAGTGAACCAATAAAACTGAATTTGACCTATATCCCCAAATACCTAACACTGTAAAGCTTGCCAGGATATTTGTCAAATTCAGTACTATTGCAATGAAAACTCTTTATTACAGTCAACACTGTTATAATAATAATAGTACCAGCGTGTAACTTCTCAAGTAAATGGCCATCTCTCGTACATAGAAGGCCCGAGCATCAATCACCACGGTCGCGCAATGCGGGTTGGCAATTTCAAACTTATATCGACTATAAGTCTAGGTCTAATCTCGATTTTTTCCTTCACCATTGTCAGGGATATCGAAGATAAACTTAGAAAGTACATACGAATTGAAAAAGCCACATTGGTTTCACTTAGAAATTGGGACGTAGAGGTAACTAAATGAACGACAACGTTGTTAAGGAATATGTCAAAAATACCTACATCAAATTCAATTGAGGAAGGCCTTTGTCCAGTAGTGGGAAAGTAGTTATAGGCAAATTCACACTTTATTTTAATTTTGTTTCGGCAGTTTCTACATGTCCCACTACTACTTTTCTACTTTGTCATGTAAAATAAAGGTCCATCTATCGAGACCCTATCCGTCCACTCAAAAACAAAACTACACACCCAAAGGTAAACTAAAAGTCAATAAACAACTTCGAAAAAACTTTCAGGTGTGGGGACTTCGAGCCCTACGCGCGGGGGCAAAGGGTTCGCATCCCCTACCGGATGGGGGCCTCTCGTTTAGAATGCATAGAATTGTTACGGGGTATTCGCACTATAATTGGCCGTTTGAATAGCTAAAGGCGTTGGGTAATGCCTTCCTTCCGCTGTTCAGTTGCTGAGGCGAAAAGATGCTCTGTTGGGTTAATCGCTGTTTGGTTAGTATTATGGGTGCTTTTTGTAAATTGAATTTTTGCATATTGTCTGGCTTTTGTATTGAAACTGGTCGTATTGTGGGGGACTGTCTTTTGGAGCTTTTTTTGGGTTTGAGACTATTATTTTTTATTGAACCTTTATATTTATTTATATATTTATAGTTCTATATTTTTCTTACTAATATTATAAATGCGAAAGTTTGGATGTTTGCATGTGTGTATGTTTATTACACAATCACGCCAGAAAGGCTGAACTTTTTATCTCGGGCATATTTCCTCGGGATAATTTTCAACTTTCACGCGGGCGAAGCTGCTTGCGGAAGCTAAGACCTTATTTGTTAGGACCTCCAACGAAAGATGTACACAAAGAAATACAATGATTTAACAAATGAAGTACCTAATGATTGCTGCACTCCTTTAACTATAGGAGACCACAGTATGCTTTTTAGTATTGACTCAGTAAAAACTAAAATTTAAACTGCATTTACTGGGTAATAGTAAAAAAGTAACAAAATTTAAAAACTAAACATAACCTATTTTAGGCTGAGGAAAGCGAGTGAGAATAAACTTATGATGGGAAACGGTTCTTGTATTATCGTTTCCTTATCTCCTAGACACATAGGTAACAAATTCTCTTTACAAGTCAATTCTTACAATATGTGATGGTAACTAAACCTTTATTGTGTGTTTCCAAAATTGCCATAGACAGAGTGATTTTAATTTCCTTCGCTGACTTAAATCAATATGACTTTTATTTTTTTTATTGGAGGAAAATAAGGAGGCGGTGTGAACTCCTCCTTCGATTCGACATGTATATTTTTTTAAACCCGCACAACTTTTTATAGAGTGGTCCTTTTTTATTGGCAAGAGTATACATCAAAGTTGTTCTCAGTTTTAATTTGAAAAATAATTTCCACCTTTATTGATAATTTTCTCACTTAATTTTCAATTGTGAACCGATTCTGTTGAAATTAAGTAAACTGAAAAGCGAAAAGAAAATACTTTTAAACAAAAAAAATAACTGACAAAATAACGAACTGAATAGCAAAAAATCTTTTAGTACCAATAACATTTTTATACGGCGCCAAACAAACTATCAACGAAGATCTAATTAGCTACAATTATTCTACGCTATAGGTAATTAATTTGCATGTTTCTTTGTTGGCGCCAACTCAAAATGCTAGTTCTACGGTTATATTTTTTGTAAAAAATATTTTTTTATCTTTTTTATTATTGTTGTTTATTTTTTTTTATTTCTGTAATGTGTGTTATTTCTGTGCACAAAATTTTAGGTCTTGTTTTCTTTCTATCTAAATATTTTTTCACTTTTTTTGAAACGTGTGTGAATACTAGCCCCGTTCTGATTTGAAACTCGATGAAATGATAAAAATATGATAGGTGTATTTTAAGTATCTTATTTTTTTTCATGTTTAGACAGTGCGCCTGTGATGTTGTCTCTTCACCACCGTTGGTTGGTAGAGAATGCCTAAGGCATTAAATCTGCCATTGTACCTTTGTGCATGAACATTTAAATAAAAACGAAAAACAGACGAATACATCTATAGGATTTAACTTGCGAGAGGATGAGATAGAATACATTATAAAGTGTTTATTTTCAAAGGTTTCAAGTCTACCGCGTTTGAACTGTACACATGATTTTTAGGGTTCCGTACCAAAATGGTGTGACTCAGTCTGTCTGTCCGTCTCTCAGAGCTGGACATATATATTTTTTTCATCTGGGACTGAAAGAGAGTCTTAAAAGTTTTCAGGTCGTAAAAAATACCGTTAACTTCAGAGATAAGGGTGGGGGCCTTATCTCTGAAGTTTGCATAGTGAAAAATCTGAAATTATTCTATGTGATAGATAACAGGAAAAATAAAACGACGTCTCTTAACAATACACTTTTCAGAAATCATCAACAAAGTTTACATTCGTTCCACTATTGGTCAAGAGATGGCACTGACCTAAAAGTGCAATATTCTACCTGCCTATGAAAATATAAAAACGTTGCACGTTTTACAACCAAAATGTTCTCCTTCCTATACTTACTCGCAGGTTGCTTTGAGTGAAGCACAGTTGTAGTTTTTTCTGGGCACAGAACTATTCCTATTCCCGGTTACTAAATTCATAAATATAATATAATAAATAATTATGATAATACGCTTTCAGCTGCTCTATATGATGGTACAGAACCTTCGGTGCGCGAGTCCGACTTGCTCTTGACGGGTTTTTTTTAACAACAGACAGAACCCACCGTTTATTGCGGCGGTCCATTAAAAGCTTTTTTATTAGCATACCATTTAAGCAAACGATCTCAAGGTTAAAGAGATAAGCGTGAAACCTTTTTCGACAGCTGATTTATGTACTTCCAGATAGTATCACGTACCTAAAGGCTTTGCTGAGTGTTTTATACAGGTACACACATCAACGAACTTTATAGGCCTGGAGCACCTGTATATTGAAAAGAAGATTTATGGACTAAGTATTGTTGACGACTTATTCTGTTCAGTATAAATAAAACTCTTTCTGGAAAGAATGTGCCTACCAAGATCGTTTGGTAAGGTAGCTGCTAGTCTTTCAACAATTTTAAAACGCTTTAAGGAAATGTTATTATTAATCCTATTTATATTATACTAATATTATAAAGGCGGAAGTTTGTGAGTGTGTTTGTTTCATGAAGAATCATGCTAGAACAGCTGAACGGATCTGGATAAAATTTGGCACGGAGATAGATTACAGTCAGGCACAGCAGATAGGATACCTTTTATTCCGGGAATATGTACCCTCGGGATAATTTTCGACTTTCACGATGGCGAAGCCGCTGGCAGAAGCTATAAAATATATCATAAAAGCGAAAGTTTGTGTATGTTTGCGTTTTATATCACAAAAACGGCTGAACGGATTTGGATAAAATTTTGCACAGAGATATATCATAACCTGGGTTTTGATTCCCAATACAATTATTTCAATTTCTGAGTATATCTTGGACATCGCTGACATCGGTTAAGGAAAAACATCGTGAGGAGTCCTTTTTTTTAATTTTTGGCTCGTGAAATCATCTCTGGGTAAAGCGGGCAGGCGTGTCAGACTTTTACTGACTAAAACCCACCCGTGTTCCTTCTGTTGCTTGTGTCAGGGCCGCGGTAACTCTCTTTCAAAATTATCATTCCTGGACTTATTAAAAGTAATTTTTTAAATTTTTATTAGGCATTAAGCAGCACTTTCGAAAATAGAAAATTTTAAAAATAATAATTGATTCTGTTATCCATTCGCTATATATAATTCGAATAGTTTTTATTAACTATTAGTCTGAAATAGCCAACCCGCATTGAGCAAACGTGGTGATGAATGCTCGTGGCTTATCTTTAAGAGAACAGGCCTTAGCCATGCATTGGGAGAGTAACAGGTTGGTATTATTATTATATTACTATGTTAACACAACATCACGCCTGTATACACCGAAGGGCTGGGCCGAGATCCATCTAAAGTACACAAACATTTATGGCCCTTAGTCCGTTTCAGTGCAGTATAACGGTTACTTACTAAAGCATACTCCTTTGTAACGGTTAGGTTAAAAGTTTTGAAAAAAACATATATTTATTATTGATTCCTGTACATTATTTTTGAAACATGTTTTTATCGTATGACTAATACTTTTTCTTTAAAATATTTTATATTACGATATTATTTCGCTTCTTTTGCGTCTAAAACGACTTGGGTGTTTAAAAATATTTTTACACAGAAAAATTTATGGTTAGAATTTCTTGTTAGGTTAACAAATAAAAATTTATGGTTAGAATTTCTTGTTAACCTACATAGGATATGTAAATCAAAAAACTTCTTGCAAACAAAACTGTCCAAAAGGAGGTTCGATATTGATTGTCTGTCACCAATATTGATATTTTGGCATTGAGCGGGCGCACGGCCAGAACCGCGTTCAGGCGCTATATACGCCCCAATATTAACACTGTACTGGCCGTGCGCCCGCTCAATGCCAAAATATCAATATTTAACATCCTTTTGAACAGTTTTGTGTGCAAAATATTATTTGATTTACATAAGCTATGTTAGTTATGAAGAAAATGCAGCCATCCTTTTTTCTGTGTAAAAATATTTTAAAACATCCACGTCGTTTTGGAGGAGTTTCCAAAAGTTGCGAAAAAAAATCGTGATGTTATTTTTTTTTTAAGCAAATCTATTAGTTACACGAAAAAACCTTGTGTTCAAAATTATGTACATGAATCAATAATATATATTTTTTTTCAAACCTTTTAGCCTAGTCGTTACCGAGTATGCTTTAGAAAGTAACCGTTTTACGGCACTAAAGCGGATGTAGGCCCTTAACATTGGAGTATATATGTATACGGTACCAGTTATGTTTAACTCCCATTATGTTAATGAGGTTATTAACCTCGCGTCTAGAATTTATCACTACAACTCAAGAACAACACATTATTCGCCAAAAGCATGAGTAATTTCATGTCTCTATTAATGTTTGTACATGCCATGCCTACTTGCTATTATAATAACGTTCAAAATTTACGAGCGGTGGTGTTAAATTTAATTTATTTTAATTACGTTTTATTTATGAATGAGTGTTTTAACTTTTGTTTTAATGGTCGTTTAGCAGAAAAATTATAATTAAACAAAACCCTGAAATTACTTTTGGCATAATTGTGTTTTACTGTTTTCATTATATTTATTAATTATTTAATGTCGTCGTCTACAATGTTCAATATACCTAAGACAAAAACTTTTTTTTTCCCTTAGCTAAGAATTGGAGAGCGCTTTTTTTCCAATTCTAAACCAATATTTTTTACTGAAAATGAAATCTTTCTTCTTTCACATTTAGTCGCATATAAAAGGAACACAGCCAATTGCCGCTTACAATTCCAAACTATGTTTTTCACTGAAAATGCTCTATCTATGCTGGTGAGTAGCTATAGACACACACTTATATGTAACATCAAGCATTCACCGTTTTTAACCGCACTTCGAACCCAAACCAGCGATGCCTCCATATTCTGTTACAAGTAAATGCTTCTACTCTCTCCGCTCTACGCACCTTTACATAACCCTTTTATACTTTTCCGACCTCAAAAACCCTATGACGACCACGGGACTACTAGATTTTATCAAGATATTCTTCACATAACTGTAACGCCATACTAATAATTTTTTTGGTATTGAATGGACTAATGGCGTATCGAACGTAGACACGAATATTTTATGGTATTTTTATAGGCCCACTTTGTTTGCTTAGTATTACCTACAACTGTGGTGAAAAACTCGTAGAAATGTAGGAGAAGGTTTAGTCAATTCAACGCGAGTTTCAGTAAGAAAATAAATTGCTTCATTTCAGAATAAGAAAATAAAACTACACAATGCATCTGCCATATTGTCTCTTAACCATCAGTCAGCTATTCCTATTCCTGACTTGTAGTAGATAATTTTTAGGGTTCCGTATCCAAAGGATAAAAACGGGACCCTATTACTAAGACTCACATGCCTGGTTAGTATAAGGATCATTATTTTAAACCTATTTGTAACCTGTACCTACTTTCTGTGCAAATATAGAACTATTCTATTCTATTTTTGGTTGACTGCTAGAGAATGCCTAAGGCATTAAGTCAGCCTTTGTACCTTTGTGCATGATGTCTAAATAAATCAATAAATAATACTTGAACTTTCTTGTGATAACCACTGTTGCAATTTGAAATTTTGAAATTTTTCAAGTTAATATTTTTTTTAAGTTAATCATCATATCGGCGACTAACGTGGCTAAATAATAGCAGCTGCATGGATCGATCATCAAGATTAAGCAAAGCTTACCAAGGTCGGGTCAGTAATCCAACTATTATATACCGAGTCCCATCCGAGCCTCGAAAAGCACGTTAAGCTGTTGGTCTCCGTTGTAATTTGTCGATCTTCGTCAATCGTTACGAGTAGTCAGAAACCAGGAAATCAGACACCAGTCTTGGTATCGTGTTGCCAAGTTTTGGTATTATGACTAAGTCGACCAAGCGCTACCAAACATCCTTCATAATGCGCACATCGAATGAGTGGAACTCACTACCTGCGTCTGTGTTACCGAACGCATCCAACCCGAATCTCTTCAAAGTTAGAGTGAACAGGCTTCTTCTGGGTAAGCTCACTCCATCGTCGATTCTGTCTCTTATTAGCTCTGACCTAGACTAGAGTCAAGAGCAATCCCACGAAAAATAAAAAAAATGGAGTACAGATATTATTATGCAGGCAGATTGGTGACTCCTTGTAAATTTCTGGTACTCATCTGCGTCTGATTAAACTGGATGCCGTCCTCAAAATAATTGGGAAAAGGATTGGCAGATTGTATGCTGTAGACCTTCTGCACCTAATCATGCTATGTCAAGCTATGATGACGTCACGTTACCGTTGACGCGAACGTTAATATTCGCCCATAAAGTCGTAATGCTAATGTTACTGGCGTCAAACATGTCACGCGGTTTAGGAAACCACACCATTCATTCACGCTTTTACTTGGTTGTTGGCTGTTATAAACATGAGCCTATATTTATTTATTTATTAAAACTTCATGCAATATACAGGTACATAAGCGGACTTAATGCCTGAGGCATTATCTACTAGTCAAGAGTGGTGGAGAGATAACATGGCAGGTGCATAAATACTATAAATAATTATTGAAGAACAATTGAAGAATATACATACATAAACTCACGCCTTTTTCCCATGGGGGTAGGCAGAAACTAAAGAACGCCACCTGCTACGATCCTTACATACTTATTTTGCTTCACTCACATTCATGCATCTAGTCATACACACACGCCGGTTATGAGTACTGCGCACCTGGCCTTTTTGAAGAACATCACCTATAAGGACTATGTATGTCTTTCTAGGGCGTCCCCTCCCGGCGTTTCAATTCACGTCTGCCTTGTAAATACATTTCGTTAGTCGCCTTTCATTCATCCTCTCAACATGGCCAAACCATCTTGACATACTCTTTTCAATTTTAGTCACTACATCTTCTTTTAAACCACAACGTTGTCTCCTCATCATTTAAAGTTACCCCACACATACTTCGCAAGGAGCGCATTTCTACTGCATTAATCCTACTTTCATGTCTTTTTTGCCAAACCCACCCTTCACTTCCATACATAAGTGTAGGCACCAGCACGCCGTTGTGAACGGCGAGTCGAGCTTCTGGAGACATCGATTTGCTGGTCACAACCACATGTATAGCACCATTCACTTTATTCCCTACATTCACTCTCCTTTCCACATCCTCTTCAATCTTTCCATCCCTTGTGAACATGCTTCCCAGATATACAAACTCGTTCACTTGCTTCACACTCTTATCATTTATTTTCACTTCACACTCCGATACATCGTTTTCTCTTTCAAACACCATTACCTTAGTCTTGTTCATGAAATATATAGGTGTCTATACCTATAAGAAAACTGTGAATGTGTATAGTGGTTTGAAAATCATTGTAATATTAAAAAACAGACAAGAATTTTTCAATAAACTACATATACATATAGTAGTAGACACGCTTTGATCGACAATTGAAACACGTAATTATGACACGATATCTTGCGAAAAAACCCCGATTCAAAGATTAAAATGCACATAGCTTTTGAACGGCTGTACCGAATTCATCAAAAATAAATAGCAACACTTTTGACAAAGTCACCTTTCAAACAAAAAATAACTAAATCAAAATTGGTTCATCTGTTTAGGAGCTATGATGCCACAGAGAGACACACAAATACACAAATATATACACACACGTTGTCGTCAAACTTGAAACAGCTCTCTTTTTCCGTCGGGGGTTTAAAATGGCGCGTTTCTTGCACGGTAAACAAAGTATAGGCAAACTTTAGCGCCGGGACGGCTGTATCATTATTATTAACATCTTTATATCATGTAATTTTTATTAATGATACGGTCGCGTTTGTCCACGATCTCACCTGATGGCAAGCGATGATGTGGTCGACTGTGAAGCACGCTTGCCTAGACGTAATTCACTCTTGGTTTAAATACCTCTTGGTTGTAGCCATCATCGAACACAGACTCTGGCAGAGAGTTCCAAAAAGTTTAGTGCGTTTCTTATATCGCCGGTTATTTGCTGTGATTGGCTGTTGAAAATCCATATGCAACCAATCACAGCAGATAACGCGTGCTTGACAATTTGTCACATTAATTTTGTGATAATTTAGCATCGAGAAACAGGCCTATGAGCTGACTTTCATGCAAATTCAATTAAGTTAATTATCCTAGAATAATATAGGAGCTCGTGGCTGAATGATAACAGCCGTACGGGTCGATCTTAAGGTTAAGCAACGTTGACGAGGTCGGGCCGTGGATGGGTGACCATTTTAACATATCGGGTTTCCTCCGTGCCTCGGAAAGCACGTTAAGCCGTTGGTCCCGGCTGTCATTTGAAGATCTTTGACAGTCGTTACGAGTAGTCAGAAGCTTGAGATCTGACACCAGTCTAGCCAAGGGGTACCGTATTACTCAGTTACTGGGTTGTGGAGGTCAGATAGGCAGTCGCTCCATGTAAAATACTGGTACTCAGCTGAATCCGGTTAGACTGGAAGCCGACCCCAACATAGTTGGGAAAAGGCTAGGCAGATGATGATGATGATGATCCTAGAATAATATAACTATTATAAAAACACATTATGAAATCTGAATTTAAGTTTTAATAGGTACTTGAGACTACAGTCTGGGCCCAGTCTTAAATAAAGCGTAGACACTCGAAATAATTTAATTTGCAGTCATTGTCGTTAATGTGTTCATCAAAGTCACATTATTATTAATTGGTAGACTTAATGCTGTTATATTTAATTAATTTTAATATTTTTGCATGACGATATCGCTAAGTATGTTCTTCAATTATTTTACCTAGAGACAAGTAATCCCTACATACAAGTCATGTCCTCCAACTAAACTCCACCTCGGTTCTACAAATTTGTACAGTTATTTGTTAACACATTAATCGAGGGTATTTTTGTTTTGGCATGGCAGTTACATGGCAGTACCTGACTCAGTTCATTATTTTTATAATTTACTATCGGACGCCTCGCGGTTTCACCCGCGTAATTCCCGTTCCCGTGTGGATACAGGGATAAAAAGTAGCCTATGTCACCCGGGGATAGTGTAGCTTCCCAACGGTGAAAGAATTTTAAATCGGTCCAGCAGTTTCTAAGTTTTTTCGTTACATACAAAAATAAAAACATACAAATATACAAATCTTTCCTCTTTATAATATTAGTATAGATTAATATAGTATTGGTACATTAGTGTTAAAATAATTTTACAGCAACACATTTTTTAATTCTTAAGCTGTTTGCGTTGAAAGTACTATGGCATAGGGGCTGGATAATCTAGACAAATCTTGCCTATAAGTCAATATTTTCAGTGTATTCATACTATTATTACAAATGTGAAAGTAATTCTGTCTGTCTGTTTGTTACGTTTTCACGCCTAAACCACTTAATAAATTGTGATGAATTTAGGTAAAGGGATAAACTGGACCTTGGAGAATAATAGCATTGGATACTTTTCATCCCGGGCTAAATTTCACATGGTTAATGCCCGAATTTCCAATAAATCCAATTCCAATAAATCTTCAGTAAAAAGGGATCTTTATCACAAAACTATTTATCACAGTATCTGTCTATAAAACTAATGCATTACTCTTTGCACATTATTTTAAACACGACTCACGCATTAATGATTAGAACGGCTTAAGTGCAATACTGTGTAAATAAAGCTGACACTAAATTTCATCCATGAATCAAAGTTTTAAGAAGACTGTCACAGATAATATAATACACCATACAGATGCCTCATCCCATACACAGAAACCGTGCCAACGTAAGAAGCGTTTTTCATCTGATTAACTGACTATTTAACCGACTTCCCAAAAAGGAGGAGGTTCTATGTTCGACTTCAAGTTTGTATTTTTTTTTTTTGTTTATGTTCACCGATATCTTCGTCAATTGTGGACCGATTTTGAAAATTCTTTTTTTGTTTGAAAAAGTATGTTCCGAAAATGAACAACTTCGGAGATATACAACAGAACTCTACATAACGGCAAATCTCTCGGGATTGCTGCAATCGCATGTCTGTTTGTTGTTTATAACATTTCATAACATAACATCACGCCAGTTCGCTCTTAAGGGGTAAGCAGATCTCTCATTTCACCGGTTATGTTCAAATTTCATGAAATCTATTCTGTCGAAATAGTTCCCTTACTAACTTGCCTATTAGGTACGTACAAGTAAAAAGTGAAAACTAAAAAGCTTTTTGCAAAAAAATACTACCGACTTCCAAATACAAAACTACTTTTTGAAGTCGGTGTCTTTCGTAGGTACATTTTTTTGCGTTTTGGACACCGACTTCAAAAAATTAAGTTATTTTTCACTTTGTAGTTTTGTATTTGGAAGTCGGTAGTATTTTTTTGCAAAAAGTTTTTTTTTAGTAAAAGTACATCGAACGCGGTTGGTTCTCTCCCAAGCGATAGATGGTGTTAGCAGTGAATTGCAAGTAAAAGGCTTTCCTTTTTTTTTTCTTTTAATACTTTGACAATTTGCTTTATGATCAATTCTAGAAAATGATAATTTTACACCAAATTCAATAATAAATCGACGCATATCGCGCCATCTAGTGAAATTTATTTGAAACAAATTTTCTTTTTAGCATCGGGACTCCATGGCTGCACTAAAGGTACACCTCTGACATTCAGGGCACAGGCGTAGTATTATATTATTATTATGTAAACGGCTGATAGGGCTAATAGGTCTGTCGAAGCAAGTCATTAACATATCTTATTAAATGGAAGTTTATAAAAAAAAAAGAAATTTATGTACCTATTCGTTTTAAGGGCCTTGTCTACTTGTCATCATCAATCACCATAGGTGTTATTAAATTTCTTTTTAACTCAATTCTAGTTTGAAACGGTCGTGGCAAAGTCGGTATCAATATTTCACTATTTGAGTACTTCGTACACAAGACTTAGGCCATTATTCCATGTCATGACCTTCAACTAGACTCCAGCTTGAAATATAAAATTGCCAGTTATAGCTCGTTTGTATAACATCAAAATAACTGTAGTCCCCAAAGGGTAGATAGACATGCATCTATGTACGCCCACATGCTGATATAATATGATATTTCCGTTGTCCTGGCGACTGTCTCGACTTCTTCAAACTGACATGTAATGTAAAGTGCTACCTCCTTACCTATTTATAGCTGGCAACTGATATTTAGTTTTGGAAGATGAATCATATTTCGAAAGTTAGAAGATATTTTGTTTAGTTTTTCTTGTGACTTCTGTAAGTGCCGCCGGGCAAGCCACGTTTAGGTAATAAATACAAGTTTAAAGTTCAATTTGCTTATCATTTAAGCTCCCTGAGCTAAGTCCCCACAGTATATGGGCCTAAATTTAAACAGCTTCGGTTTTTTTCGATTTGTAAAAAGTTACCGAAGCACTTTACAAGAGGTACACAAGAGACATTCTCTAAACAAAGACCATGATAGAATTGCCAAATTGTAAGGGATTGGACACGTGACATTTTGAAAGCACTTTATTATTTTTCCAATCGCTATCGCGAAACTTCAGTTGTTAAATAATGTTGCTTGTCTACAGCCGCTGGGCTTTTCAACATATTGATTAGCTAGGATATCATACTTTGAAGTTAAAGGCTGCTAGAGCCTAGAGTAAGGTCTATTTCTGTACCTTGGTTAGGTGGTTTTAATCTGTAATCCGACCTACACACTAATTACCTACTGTATGATACCGTATGTGGTTAGTGATATTCTTAGATTACTAACTAATGTCACTAAGTCGACGTAAGAAGACGTAGATCATAGAAGGCATAGAGTTAGATCGGGAGTGTTCCTAGATGTTTTGATGAAAATCGACTAGTCTACCGACTTGTCTACCGACTTGTCTACCGACTTGTCTACCGACTTGTCTACCGACTTGTCTACCGACTTGTCTACCGACTTGTCTACCAACTTGTCTACCGACTTGTCTACCGACTTGTCTACCGACTTGTCTACCGACTTGTCTACCGACTTGTCTACCGACTTGTCTACCGACTTGTCTACCGACTTGTCTACCGACTTATATACCGACTTGTCTACCAACTTGTCTACCGACTTGTCTACCGACTTGTCTACCGACTTGTCTTCCGACTTGTCTACCGACTTGTCTACCGAATTGTCTACCGACTTGTCTACCGACTTGTCTACCGACTTGTCTACCGACTTGTCTACCGACTTGTCTACCGACTTGTCTACCGACTTGTCTACCGACTTGTCTACCGACTTGTCTACCGACTTGTCTACCGACTTGTCTAGCGATATGTCTAGCGACTTGTCTGTCGACTTGTGATGCGATGCCGTGGATGAGCGATGATGTGGTCGACTGTCTGACTAATTCACATTTGGTTTAAAGACCTCTTGGTTGTATCCATCATCAAACACAGACTCTGGCAGGGAATTCCACTCCTCAGCTGTACGCATATTGAAAGTATTTCCAAATCGTTTAGCGCTTACATAAAGAGTCCTAACCCCTGGTTTCTCAAAACTCGATTATCGGACTCTTAACATAATCGACGAATAATCGCCGGTTAATTATCTGCTGTTGAAAATTCATTCAAACAATCACAGCAGATAACGCTTGCTTGGCAATTTGTCACATTAATCCTGCGATAATTAGCGTCGAGAAACCGGTCCTGTGAGCTGACATTCAAGCAAATTCAATTAAGTTAATTATCCTAAAATAATATAACTATTATTAAATCATTTGAAACATTAAAATTATTTATTTTTTAACATTATGAAATCTGAATTTAAGTTTTAATAGGCACTACAGTCTGGGCCCAGTCTTAAATAAAGCGTAGACACTCGAAATAATTTAATTTGCAGTCATTGTCGTGAATGTGTACATCAAAGTCACATTATTATTAATTGGAAGATTTAATGCTGTTATATTTAATTCATTTTAATATTATTGCATGACGATATTGCTAAGTATGTTCTTCAATTATTTTACCTAGAGACAAGTAATCCCTACATACAAGTCATGTCCTGTAACTAAACTCCACCTCGGTTCTACAAATTTGTACAGTTATTTGTTAACACATTAATCGAGGGTATTTTTGTTTTGGCATGGCAGTTACATGGCAGTACCGGACTCAGTTCATTATTTTTATAATTTACTATCGGACGCCTCGCGGCTTCACCCGTTCCCGTGTAAATACAGGGATAAAAAGTAGCCTATGTCACCCGGGGATAGTGTAGCTTCCCAACGGTGAAAGAATTTTTGAAATCGGTCCAGCAGTTTCTAAGTTTATTCGTTACATACAAAAATAAAAAAATACAAATCATTCCTCTTTATAATATTAGTATAGATATTGATCAGTATTGGTACATTAGTGTTAAAATCATTTTACAGCAACACATTTTTTAATTCTTAAGCTGTTTGCGTTGACTGTCCTATGGTATAGGGGCTGGATAATCTAGAAAAATCTTGCCAATATGTCAATATTTTCAGTGTATTCATACTATTATTAAAATGTGAAAGTAATTCTGTCTGTCTGTTTGTTACGTTTTCACGCCTAAACCACTTAATAAATTCTGATGAATTTAGGTAAAGGGATAAATTGGACTTTGGAGAATAGCATGGGAAACTTCTTATCCCGGGATAAATTTCACTTGGTTAATGCCCGAATTTCCAATAAATCCAACTTCAATAAATCTTCAGTTAAAAGGGATCTTTATCACAAAACTATTTACCACAGTATCTGTCTATAAAACTAATGCATTACTATTTGCACATTATTTTAAACACGACTCACGCATTAAAGATTTGCGACGAAGAACGGCTTAAGTGCAATACTGTGTAAATAAAGCTGACACTAAATTTCATCCATGAATCAAAGTTTTAAGAAGACTGTCACAAATAATATAACACAGCACACAGATGCCTCAGCCCATACACAGAAACCGTGCCAACGTAATTAGCGTTTTACATCTGAGTAACTATTTTACTAAAAGTACATCGAACGCGGTTGGTTCTCTCCCAAGCGATAGATGGTGTTAGCAGTGATTTGTAAGTAAAAGGGTTTACTCGGTTTGTGACTTTTTTATTTTAATACTGTAACGATTTGTTTTATGATCAATGAAAATGTTAATTTTACACTAAATTCAATAAGAAATCGATGCATATCGCGCCATCTAGTGAAATTTATTTGAACCAAATTTTCTTTCTTAGCGTCGTGACCCCATGGATGTCGAGGAATACAGGTGTAGTATTATATTATGTAAACGGCTGATAGGCTAATAGGTCTGTCGAAGCAAGTAAATAACATATTCAATTGAAGTTTATAAAAAGAAAAAAGAAATATGTACCTATTTGTTTTAAGTGCCGTCTCTACTTGTCATCATCAATCACCATAGGTGTTATTATATTTTTTTTAACTCAATTCTAATTTGAAACGGTCGTGGCAAAGTCGGTATCAATATTTCACTATTTGAGTACTTCGTACACAAGACTTAGGCCATTATTCCATGTCATGACCTCCAACTAGACTCCAGCTTGAAATATAAAATTGCCAGTTATAGCTCGTTTGTATAACATCAAAATAACTGTAGTCCCCAAAGGGTAGGTAGACATGCATCTATGTACGCCCACATGCTGATATAATATGATATTTCCGTTGTCCTGGCGAGTGTCTCGACTTCTTCAAACTGACATGGTATTGTAAGAACGTGCTACCTCCTTGCCTTTTCTTGGTTGGCAGCTGATTTTTAGTTTTAGAAGATGAAGTTATATTTTGAACGCTAGAAAATGGTTGTAGATATTTTTTTTTGTTTTTTTTTGTGACTTCTATAAGAGCCGCCTTAGGCAAGGCAAGTTGACGTAATAAATACAAGTTTGAAGTTCCATTTGCTTATCATTTAAGCTGCCTGAGCTAAGTCCCCACAGTATATGGGCGTAAAATTAAACAGTTTCGTGTTTTTTTTCGATTTGTAAAAAGTTACCAAAGCACTTTACAAGAGGTACACAAAAGACATTCTATGAAGGAAGAAGATGTTCGAAATGCCAAAATGTCAGGGATTGGTCATGTGACATTTTGCTTTATTATTTTTCCAATCGCTATCGCGAAGCTTTCGTTGTTAAATAATGTCGCTTGTCTACAGCCACTGGGCTCTTTCAACATATTGATTAGCTAGGATATCATACTTTGAAGTAACCCCAGAGCAAGGTCTATTTCTGTATGATACCGTAGTAGGGTAGTGATATTCTAAGATAACTAACTAATGTAACTAAGTCAAGAGATATAATGAGTAATCTTACTTATTTGGCACAGAGATAGTTTATAGTCTGGCATAACACATTTTAGAAAGTGTCGGGTGTGATCCTACCTATGTTTTGATGAAAATCGGTTCAGCCGTTCTATTTACAGTTTGAATCGGGATATTTTCGCAAGATATCGTGTCATAATTACGTGTTCGATAGATTTTAGTCTACCGACTAGTCTACCGACTAGTCTACCGACTTGTCTACCGACTTGTCTACCGATTTGTCTACCGACTTGTCTACTGACTTGTCTACCGACTTGTCTACCGACTTGTCTACCGACTTGTCTATTGCCTTAACTGTCGACATTGCAGCGGACATGTATGCCGACTTGTCTACTGACTTGTCTACCGACTTGTCTACCGACTAGTCTGACGACTTATCTAACGACTTGTCTACCAACTTGTCTACCGACTTGTCTACCGACTTGTCTACCGACTTGTTTACAGACTTATCTACCGACTTGTCTACCAACTTGTCTACTGACTTGTCTACCGACTTGTCTACCGACTAGTCTGACGACTTGTCTATTGCCTTAACTGTCGACATTGCAGCGGACATGTATGACGACTTATCTAACGACTTGTCTACCAACTTGTCTACAGACTTGTCTACCGATTTGTCTACCGACTTGTTTACAGACTTATCTACCGACTTGCCAACCAACTTGTCTACCGACTTGTTTACAGACTTATCTACCGACTTGTCTACCAACTTGTCTACCGACTTGTCTACCAATTTGTCTACCGACTTGTCTGGCTGAACGGATCTGGATGAAATTTGGCACAGAGATAGTTTATAGTCTGGAATAACACATTCTTGAAAGTGTCGGGTGTGATCCTACCTATGTTTTGATGAAAATTGGTTCAGCCGACTAGTCTAACGACTTGTCTATTGCCTTAACTGTCGACATTGCAGCGGACATGAATTTACAGTTTGAATCGGGATATTTTCGCAAGATATCGTGTCATAATTACGTGTTCGATAGATTTTGGTCTACTGACTTTTCTACCGATTTGTCTACCGACTTGTCGACCAACTTGTCTACAGACTTGTCGACCGACTTGTCTAACGATTTGTCTACCGACTTGTTTACCGACTTGTCTACCGATTTGTCTACCGACTTGTATACCGATTTGTCTTCCGACTTGTCGACCAACTTGTCTACAGACTTGTCTACCGACTTGTCTACCGATTTGTCAACCGGCTTGTTTACCGACGTGTCTAACGACTTGTTTACCGACTTGTCTGCCGACTTGTCTACCGACTTGCCTGCCGACTTGTCTACCGGTTTGTCTACCGACTTGTATACCGATTTGTCTACCGACTTGTCGACCAACTTGTCTACAGACTTGTCTAACGATTTGTCTACCGACTTGTCTACCGACTTTTCTACAGACTTATCGACCGACTTGTCTAACGATTTGTTTACCGACTTGATACCGACTTGTCGACCAACTTGTCTACAGACTTGTCTACCGACTTGTCTACCGATTTGTCTACCGACTTGTCGACCAACTTGTCTACAGACTTGTCTAAAGATTTGTCTACCGGCTTGTTTACCGACGTGTCTAACGACTTGTTTACCGACTTGTCTGCCGACTTGTCTATCGACTTGCCTGCCGACTTATCTACCGGTTTGTCTACCGACTTGTATACCGATTTGTCTACCGACTTGTCGACCAACTTGTCTACAGACTTGTCTACCGACTTGTCTACCGATTTGTCTACCGACTTGTCGACCAACTTGTCTACAGACTTGTCTAAAGATTTGTCTACCGGCTTGTTTACCGACGTGTCTAACGACTTGTTTACCGACTTGTCTGCCGACTTGTCTACCGACTTGCCTGCCGACTTATCTACCGGTTTGTCTACCGACTTGTATACCGATTTGTCTACCGACTTGTCGACCAACTTGTCTACAGACTTGTCGACCGACTTGTCTAACGATTTGTCTACCGACTTGTCTACCGACTTTACTACCGACTTTACTACAGACTTATCGACCGACTTGTCTAACGATTTGTTTACCGACTTGATACCGACTTGTCGACCAACTTGTCTACAGACTTGTCTACCGACTTGTCTACCGATTTGTCTACCGACTTGTCGACCAACTTGTCTACAGACTTGTCTAAAGATTTGTCTACCGGCTTGTTTACCGACGTGTCTAACGACTTGTTTACCGACTTGTCTGCCGACTTGTCTGCCGACTTGTCTACCGACTTGCCTGCCGACTTATCTACCGGTTTGTCTACCGACTTGTATACCGATTTGTCTACCGACTTGTCGACCAACTTGTCTACAGACTTGTCGACCGACTTGTCTAACGATTTGTCTACCGACTTGTCTACCGACTTTAATACCGACATTACTACAGACTTATCGACCGACTTGTCTAACGATTTGTTTACCGACTTGTCTACCGACTTGTCTACCGACTTGTCTACCGACTTGTCTACCGACTTGTCTACCGACTTATCTACCGACTTGTCTACCGACTTGTCTACCGACTTGTCTACCGTCTTGTCTACCGACTTGTCTACCGACTTGTCTACCGACTTGTCTACCGACTTGTCTACCGACTTGTCTACCGACTTGTCTACCGAATTCTCTACCGACTTGTCTACCGATTCGTCTACCGACTTGTCCACCGATTTGTCTATTGACTGCCTATCGAATTTTCTATCGACTTGTCAACCGACTTGTCAGCCGACATGTATGCCGACTTGCCTGGGCTTGCCTTGTCTATCAGTTTGACTGTCGATTTGGCAGCGGACATTTTTGTGTATCGACACTTGCCCGTCGACTTGCCTATCGAATTTTATCGACTGGCCGACCCCTTACACACGTTTTAGGTAGAACAATGCTTTGCTAGTCTAATATTTTTTATTTAACTTTGCCCCGCACTAGAAATTTCTTCCTGTACCCTGGATCCGGAAAACTATCCGTACAAATATTTTTTCCGTGCGGGTATCGAACACGGGACACACAGTGCAGCAGCCGATATATTATATTGTTATATTGATGGCGTTAATTTAGAAGATAGATATTTCATAGCTTCAAGAGATTACAGACAGAGTACATGGGCAACTGGGCTTATCCCAGTTGTAAACGACCCTTTGTGCCTATTGGTCTTGTTTGTTCTGTCTCCTGCTTGATATGGAGGGAAGTGGAAATTTGTATTTTTCTTACTCCTCCATTTTCTTTTCTGATTAATTTCGTTGCGGGATCCAAGACAGTTAAATTCATTCTCCGGGACTTCGTCGAGCTTCATTGCCTCGGCGCTTTTCTGGTGGTCGCCACTGTTGATTCTGGCTTTCAGGAGTTGCAGTGGTTTGGGAATAGTGCGGTGGGATTGTCCCAAAAAAAAAAAAAAAGACAGAGTACATACGATTTTATTTTCAATTTGATACTTGCACGCGTCCCTGAGAAAAAAAATCTAAGTCTAGTCTATCGAACATTTTATGTTTTTTTTTAATGTGGACACATATCTGAAGTTTTTCAATTATTTTCTTTACTTGTGCTATAAGACATTGCTTTTTGCCAAATTTCATGATTCTAAGGCAAAAGGAAGTACCCAAAAGGTTTTGATTCCCATGACATAAATGGTCATATCTTTATATGACCGTTTATGTAATATTTTTGACGAATCGCATGGGAATAGCAAGCAAGCTATGCAAGTTAGTTTTTTTCATAGCTTCAATCAAGGTTTTACAGACTTGAGTATATGAACTTGAATTTCAACTTGATTCCTTCAGGTATTCCAGAGAAAAAAGTCTTGACACACGGACAGGCAGACAACGAAGTGATCCTATAAGGGTTCCTTTTGAACAAATAAACCCTAATAAGAAGAATTACCAAGCGTAAATTACTATACTTGGTTGGGACCAAATGCTAAATAAATGGGCGATTTAAAAGGCAAATCGACATATACCAGGCAAAAAGTCGCTTCAGAAGCAGATTTAAACTACCGAGGCTTGACAAAATTACGCATTCATACATTATTTCACAAAATAAATAAACATTGCTTCCATACGCTGCAATGGGAGTTCTCGGGCAACTTTTAATTCAGTTACAATGTCGTACGTTATCTGTAACGTAATAAATTCTCCCTGTCTTTGCTACAAAAATAAAATGTGGAATCAGATGGTTTACTGGTTTGTATGCAGCCTGCGTGTTGTGAGTTAAACAATTTGGAAAGTCAACGTTTATCAGATCTAGATAATAAAAGACAAAAATGCATAAAGATTTTAAACACCGTAAAATTTTGGTCGTTTCAATCCCGTGGAAGGTCGATCCGGTACATGAAACCATATCGACTTGTCACAAAAACCTAAACCGACTTCCAAAGCAAAAGAAACACTAAAAAGTGCAAAAAATATTTTCGTTTCGGAAGTCGGTGTCTTTGGTACCTCTTGTTTTATCATTTTGAAAAACCGACTTACGAAATGAAAGTAATTTTTGTATTTTTTAGTGTTTGTTTTGGAAGTCGGTTTATTTTTTTTTCATTTTTTTTAATGCTTTTGTTGATAGAATGTTGAAAGCAATGGTGGGCAAGTGGTAACGGCCGCGACTTACAAGTTGTAGGTCGTGGGTTCGAATCCAGGCAGGCTTTGTGTAAACTATTTCATCACCACTGCTCTCAAAGCGGTGAATGAAAACATTGTGTGGAAACCGGCATGTCTTGAAACAAAAGTTTGAAACAACCACCACCATCGCACTGGACCCGCGTCTCAAAACGGTGAAGGTCGTGAGGAAACTGGCCACCAGGAAATCATGTCGTAGAACCAAACATTTGAAGACATGTGAGAGCTAATAGCTTAATAATAACAGCCGCAAGGGTCAATCTTCAAGGTTAAGTAACGCTTGCCGAGGTCGGTCCTAAGATGGGTAACCACCTTTACATAGCGAGTTTCTTCCGTGCCTCGGTAAGCATGTTCCTGGCTGTCATTTAAAGATCTTTGACAGTCGTTATGGGTAGTCTGAGATCTGACACCGGTTGTGGAGGTCAGATAGGCAGTCACTCCATGTAAAACACTGGTACTCATTTGAATCCGGTTAGACTGGAATCCGACCCCAACATAGTTGGGAAAAGGCAAGGCAGATGGATAATGTTGATAGAATCTCATTTGTCTAGGGCCTAAGTAACATTATATCAATTCTTTAAGCTGCGTCTACGCTAGACGAGCCGAGCACGAGCGGAGCCGTTCGCGGCGTCTTTGTCCGCGGCGTTCGAGGGTCGTATATCGTTGTGGTTCATTTTGTATTATTCGGTGTTTTGTCGGCTCGAATTTGTGCTAGGCTCGTGTTCGGCTCGTCTAGTGTAGACGCAGCATTACATTTTTGCATATCGACCAACGTCATTGCTGATAGACACTTTTTCTAGAGACTTTGGTGATCATTTTCAGTTTATTTACTGAGAGAAATAGCCTTTACCGTATGTTCCACGTCGGAGACGGACGGACTTTACACCTATTGCAATGCGGGCATCCGTTTTTGTGCTCACCAGTTGGCACCACTGGCGAGTAAGTTGCTTAAATGTAACTGTTAAATTTTATTAAGCGCGTGGAAGCAAAGCTTGAATTGAAATCATTTTGTAATAACAAAGAAATGCGATTAAATATAAAATCGAGTATTTGAGTTGTATTCTTGCGCCCCCTTTTTACGAAAAAAAGGAGGATAACATTTCCCGAAACATAAAACTCTATTATAGCAGTGGTTGGTAAAACCCTTCCTATCTTTATCTTTCATAATTGGAAAATATTCACAACAATAAAAAGTAGTAAATAAACTCGCGCTATAAGCCAAAAAATTATGAAAACTAATAAATTTGACATTTTGAAGACCTCACTCTACACTAGCGTCCCTAGCGGCAAATTCAGACATTGATGTGAACCAACTTTGTCTTCGTGTCAACACGAAAGCTTTAATAGTTTTCGAATCAAAACAAAATGGGTTTAACCCCCAGGTTTACCTGTGGTTTTTACCAGTATCGACAAAATCACAATAATTATATGTTCCCCTGTCCGTGTGGAAAAATGACACGGAAAAAGATACAAGCATTGTCCACGCTCACGCGATCTCTGGGGGAAACTTTTTAATTCAATTACGATGTCCACTGTTATTCGTGCCCTAACAAATTGCATTTGTTGCCACCGCTGTTTGCACCGAGTTTTTATATAAAGTTTGTACGAAAATACTCGCAATTTGTTGTTAGCAACACGAGTTTTCACTTTACTCATGTTTGGTATTTTTAGGAGTATGTATTTTAGAGATTTTTTTATTTATTGAAGCGAAAGGATTGTGTTTTTTGGACTTTAAAATACCTGCATGGTTTAGTGTTAACAATTGATGAATTGAGAATAAAATAAAACAAGTATCACCAACTCCTCGCTTACCGAACCTATAAAGTGGGAACTCATCTCAATGTTATTCTAGTGGCTGAAAACTCTTTTACACAAAGAGAGATTCTCGCCCGCGGAATGGCGAGTTTCTGCCATGTAAAAGGGAATGGGCCGTAATCCACACTCAAGCAAGAAACAAACTCGCCTACGATTAAGCTTTACGAGACTTTGGATCAAGTGATTACTTTGATCTCTATATTAAGTCTTTGAATTGAGAACATGATTCTTGATTTTAACTTTTAAAATTCAAGAAGATTCTCGTCTTTCGCCGTTGGAGAACACACACACGGACAATGTGCGTACCTACCACGGACAAAGAAAGGTCCTACTGTTTACAAGAAAACACTAAACTTTTATGTAGCCTTTCGATAGGTATCACCTGTTCTAGGCGAGGAATAGTATGTAAATAAATTGTAAATTGCATCAATTAACGTACACGACCGGCCTACTTGGATCAAATAAGCTAACAGATTCAGTGAAACGTTACAGACGCCAGATTTTCTTATAGAGCACCACCTTAAATTATTTAGAAAATATCTTTGAAACAATGAGGTAATTAGATGAACCCCTTCAGTAATAAATACTTGGTATCATGCTTGTGATCCCAGAAGGGGTAGGCAGATTTGTATAGATACAGACAGTGTCAACATGGTTTAGAAAAGACAGTAGCCAGTCGATGACGCTGTTCCTACATACCTACATTAAGTTATTGATTTGACATTTTGGGTGTGATACTATTATGCATGGAAGCTACGAGTACATGAAAAAAGGAAACTAAATTTTATTTGAGTCTAAAACAAAAAAATAGAAGAAATGATAAATGTTCTCGGATATTAACTAAATAATATAATATTTCTACGCATACGTACCATTGAAATGAAATGCGTATCTCGTATCATGGAAATGAAATACAGCGACCAAATTAACGAGCGAAAATTGCGAATAGTGAATAAGAGGTAAAGGATTAAATATTTAACCGTCGTAAATTATGTTTTAATTAAATAATTAATGTAAATTTGTTGCCTTGCGATATATTTACATGACCTCGAAGGATTGTTTGAAAGTTCCGGTTTTTCTTTGTAGAGCTCCATCAGTTTGCCGAAGGTCTCTAGACCTCCAATTTTAGGCTGCCTGTCCACTTGTCGCGGAGCGGAAATGAGGCGCGTAGTGAATCGAATTGCATAAAAACTTCGCTGGCGCGTCGGAGCGGAGGTCTTATGCAATTCGATTGATTGGCTCCGCTCCTCCTTTCTCCGCTCCGCACCAAGTGGACAGGCAACCTTACAGGGGTATTGTGTACGTGTGAAGTCTAGAGATCTAGGTCTTTCTCATACAAATTCAAGACAACGTGGTCAGCTGTCGACCACGTTGTCTGGAAAATCCAATTTTTTTTTGGGATTTGCTTATTACTTTTTTTTTGTAGTGTTTTGTTTTGGAAATCGGTTTGATTTTGTTGTTAAAATGTTTTTATTTAACTATTTTTAGTTTTGGTAGGTACCTCCAATTACCATGAAAATCATTTACAGCCAAAGTACATCTCATGACGATTCCAATAAGCCCAAACACGACTAGGACACATTCTTTAATTTCGGAGTTCCAGTGCCTGCCTTCCAGCTTCATCATCACATCAGTTCGATGGTACCATTTTCATCAGTACCATTATTTTATTTGCTTCATCATAGTCCGTTACACTCTGTATAAGAATAAATACTAGATACTACATAATATAACAATGATGGTAAAGTCTTTTCTTCAATGTTAAAAGGTAAGGATTATGACTTTTGGAACAATAACACAGCTGGCCAACCACTTTATAGGTCAATAAACTCCTTAAGGCCAGTTATATCTAGGTCGAACTCCAGTGAAATGTGCCAAAGAGTCGTTGAAGCGACAAGAATCATTATTTAGGTTCCTAACGCAAGACTCAAAGGTTTTGTTAAACCATTTACAACTTATCTGCCAAATAAATTAGGATATTGGAGGAGGGGTTCCGTAACTTCGGTTTTATATGGCAGGTCCAAAATGGCATTTTTTTAAACGATCTTTATAAGGCCAGTGAGAGACCTACAGTCGAATGTAAAGGATTGGATGGGAAGGGAATACTTTTGAATGCAAAGGTAAATACATTATGTATAAGATGAAAGAATAATATGTAATTATCAAATTCCATTGTTTAAATATCTGGAAGTAGGTACTGTAAAACCCGTATCGCTGAGTACCATAGGCGTAGGAGTAGTTTGTTATTCAGCACGTTATTTGCGGGACCGCTCAAAAGGTTAGTCAAATCTGCTTTCATAGTAACTAAGTATTTTATTCATATAATATTAGTATCTAGTTTTACGAAAAAAAAACACATATTAAAAGATCGAAAAGAATTGCAAAAAACGTTCTTTACGCATCAGAAGTTTAAAAAAATCGATATGCAAATAACACCCATTTATAACTCAAGGAGCAACCCTGAGAAAATTCAATACTAGGCTTAAATCTCAATACATTCCACCTTTCAGCGCTTCAAGCGAGACATTGCCGCTGATTACAGCGACACTCACATTACGAAGTATTACACCACGCCTTTTTAAAGTTAAATGTTTCAGGATTTCAGCCGCTGAATTGCAATGCCACCCAATAGCATTTGTCTAACTAAATCACAATATTTTGTTGACCATTCGGTGAATTGTTTCGCTTTTAGTTTAAAAGCCTAAATTGTTGTGTGGTTTTGTGTTCTGGTCATCAGATTATCGGATTTATCTTTTTTTTACTGCGGTTTTTTTTACAGATATGTAAATTTTGGATAGAAATGACTGTATTGGCTATACCAAAGAGAAGGTTTCAATATATTTGTAAAACAAAGTAGATACCTACAGGTAAGCTTTCTTTCAGGATAACTTGAAGTTTATAAAATTATAAAATGTGTATTTCTGACGGCGTTCCTTAAATAGAGCGTTGAGCATCAGAACACAGTTTATATAGAAATATTATCGTTATTTATCACTGAAAATTGAAGAACTATTTCTGAAGATGCGTTGTCTTTGTTCATAAGTGCATGATAAAAATTAAATAGACCACAGGTGTGAAACTGCGGGCAAAACCAGGCTTGAATTTGATTTAAACAGAATCATTGATTGCTTTTGAAATATTTCAATGTAGCTTCCTATATTCTTATATTGTTGAACTTACAAATACCTTTACAGATTTCCCAATAATTTTATTAAGTAATATAAATTATATGAATTAAAAACATAAAACGCCTTTGAGGTGTGTAACCATTGAACAAAGTTCATTTGTTTTGAAATTTATTTTGTGATAATCTTATAAGAGAAATTAATATTTTATTTGAATGTAATCTTTATTAGACTATACTCAGATTTATAATTATAATAATACCAGCCTGTCTGAGAGAGATAAGAAAAGTAAGTATCTTGATCTAGCTCGCGAGGTTGTCGACATATGGTATGTGAATACAGCGATCATTGTGCCGATAGTCGTGACGGCCTATTAGGCGAATAGCATAATAGCCAAGAGCCTCGATGAACATCTGAGAAGCCTCACTTTGGGCAGCTGGCTGGCTTGATCCAGAAAGCGATACACCTGGACACGGCGTGTATGGTCAGGCGTTTCCTCTCTTAGGAGCCCTGACCACTAGCTTGGACCCTTTTCCCGATACCGGTGAGCTACTATTTTTTATATTTTAAAAGTTTTATATAATTTCATATTTTTATAAAATATTATTTAAAATGTAATAAATAAATGGAATAGTTAAATACCAGCCTGGAACTGTCTCACTGCAGGACAAAGGCCTCTTCTCATACAGAGAAGGCACGACCATTGGTCACCATGCTCGCTCTATGAGGGATTTCAAATATATATTTACTATAAGTCCTGATTTCTTCGCGATTTTTTCCTTCACCGTTATTAGCGATGTCCAAGATAAACTTCGAAAGTAAATAATCTGAATTGAAAAAGTCACATTGATAATTGCCCGGGTCTTGAACCTACGACCTTGAGCACGAGAGGCCACAATGATAGTTAGGTAAAATTTAAGATAATCTTATCGATCAACACCAAATATTGGCTTTAACTTTGTGGTCTTAAATTGATTTTAAGTGACCCTTAAAAGTATTGTTTGCAATAGAATTTGAACTTTGTATTGTTAAACATACAGTTTAAAATCTAATAATAATCTGGCATTCAGAATTTAAATTTTCATAGCAATACATCTTTTGTTTTAATTTTATAAAGTTTTTGTATAACAGTTTATATATATTTAACTTGAACAGTAAGCTTAAAGCTAGACTTAATGGCTTAAGACTTTTTTATAGTAAGAGATCCCACCGCAAACATCTGCAGTCATTTGTTTTTGATTCAATTTATATTTTATAAAATATACTTCATAGAAGAAAATATACAGCGGGGTTGCCTGGCAATATCTAGAAGCAATTATCTTTCATGAAAATTAAATTTTAACAGGTTATTCATGAAAATTAAGTTGTATCAAAAACAAATGTATCTGCAGATTTTGCTAATTGGATCTTAGGCTATTAGGTGTGTGCGTGCTTCATCGTTAATCCATGAACAATGTACTTAGAACGGTCACAGGTGTTGTTCTAGTCTTTAGTTATATTATAGTGCTACAAAATAATATTGAATAGAACCTACTTACAAATACACCTGGTCTTCTCCAGACAATGAAAATTAAGGGTATGTATTACATTCGTTGTACACTAAAAAACAAGAAATGGCAAGAATTTGAGAAACCTTCGGAGTAGATGATAAATATACAATGGTCCACTTAGTGTTGCGCGTGTTTTCCTAGAAATTTATCTAAGCATATATTCAAAAATCCTGTCGTATTGAGCTTTGATCTCTTGATCGGTTCCGTTTTTACCCTTTGGGTACGGAACCCTAACAAAATTAGAACAAAAAAAATACTTCCTCCACTTACATCTTCACACATACATCTGAAGACATACCTTGTATACTAACTGACTAGGTATATAAAGGACGAAATGTAGGTGTACGGTAGATAGATAGATAAAATATTTATTTATTGCACACAAAAGACACAGCAGAACACACAAAATCACAATTAAATTATTTCAATTTACATGTAGGTTTAAAAACAAGGTGCCAACATAAAAAAAAGCAAAACATTCTTATAGAAATAAAAGTGACACCAGTAATATACCTAATTCAAATAGTAGGTATAGCAATTGAAACACACTGTGGTGTGCGTCTCAAGGTTGCACCAAATGGAAGTCCAGCTCAGCACGTGTCAGGTAAACATTTCGAACCAAAAACAAATTTCTCCTTGGGAAGAGGCGAGATTTTTAACCCCCGACGAAAAAAGAGGGGTGTTATAATTTTGACGTGTGTACCTATGTATTTGTTTATCTGACTGTGGCATCAAAGCTCCTAAACGGATGAACTGTTTTTTATTTGTTTGAATGGTTAGTTTATTGAGTGCGTTCTTAGCTATACTTGATAAAAATCGGATCAGCTTGATGAAATGTTGTGAGCGTTTTACCGTTTGACTCGGGGTATTTTCGCAAAATATCGTGTCATAATTACAAGTTCAATAGATTGTCCATCGAAGCGTCTCTACTACTATATAAATTATGTAGCATGAAATATAAATGTGATGGAGGTCATTTTACTTATTATATTTGTTTGTATCTATGTACCTTACCTTACCCCTACAAAAAAAGAAAAAAAGGCAACAAGCCTAATTTACTTAGTAAAATGTACACATCGGGTTCACTCGGGATCGTGTCAAGGCCAAAAAAGAATCCGATATTAGAATTTTGTTGTTTGTACTTCCCTTAAAATTACCCTAAAGTGTTGGTTTTAACCTGTTTTCATCCCTTTTCACTCTTCCGGAGCCGTTTACATAAAGTTATTTAGAGCTTTAAAAGTAATTTTCGTATTTATGGAACCGTTAAATTGGCTTTTTCAACTTTTTATTTTTTAGAATAAGATTTTTAATTAAAAGTCCGTTAAGAAGTAATCTATTGTTTTTGAATAATAATAATTTTTTTGATGATTTTTGGTTCTGGATTCGTCTAAAAATTTATTTTTACCCGACTGCCGAAGGACGCATTTATATTTTTTATGGGCTAGTTAGCCTTGCACTGAAAAACAATCGCGTCTCCACTATCTATAATAATTAGAATCGACACGAATTGAAATGGAAAAAATAGACAGTCAAGTAAATATATTATTTACTTAAAAAAGCCGACCGCTAAGATATCCCTCCAACCAATTTTACACTAAAAATAGAACGATAACATTCTTTTGGTCAAGAATTTAAAGGTAAATTCCGCTGGAATCCTAAATTACTGGAAGTACAAGAATTTCAAATAAATTCTTAGCAATTAGAGCGTGCACACAGAAAATGGAATGGAAAAATATAAAAACGGGTGGGAACAGTCCGGCAGCGGTTTCGAAACGAAACGGTGTTTTTTTTTCATGCACTTAATGGCATTTTATCCAGTGTATTGTAAGATATCGGTGGAAATGTGGTGTGGATTATGTAAATAATTGAATTAGGTCTTCTTTGTCTTTTCAAGTCGATGGAAACTCTTCAATCGGTTTAGGCCCAGTAGATAATTGCAGTGTCAGTGGTGTTCGTAAGGTCCTCTAAAGTGCAGGTGTGACCTTATTGAATTAGGTATTAATAATCATCATCATTTCAGCCGAAAGACGTCCACTACTGGACATAGGCCTCCCCCAGGCGTCGCCACATTGACCGATCCCGTGCGGCTCGCATCCAGCGCAATCCCGCGACTTTAACCAGGTCATCGGTCCACCTAGATAGAGACCTTCCAACGCATCGTCTTCCGGTTCGCGGTGGCCATTCCAGAACTTTTCAGCTCCATCGGCCATCCGTTCTGCGAGCAATGTGCCCTGCCCACTGCCACTAAAGTTTCGCAATACTTCTGGCTATGTCGGTAACTTTGGTTCTCCTGCCGATATCTGCAGAAATCAGGTATTACTGGCATTTAATATAGCTACAACCCTAGAATTAGTTAGTATATACCGGCCTAGACAGAGTTACGTTCTATAAGCGATAACCATTGTCGAAAAGTCCGAATGTTTGACTGTCACGCGCTGCCGTTACACCAAGTGGTCAATATGGAAATATACAATACGCACTAACCTTCTTGGCTTTCCGATGCGCAAGGCGCGGTGCGTTGCTGTTTTTGTATAAGATTTACTACTGCACAGCCATTGCAGCCAACAACAGAGTGGCCAAATAGTTTAGCTAGTGCTGTAGTTCTGTACTTTTGCCAATTATTTTCCATTAACTTCTGCCAGCGGCTTCGCCCAAGTTAAAATAGAAATTTACCCCGAGGGAATATATTCCCGGGATAAAAAGTATTCTTTGTGCTATTCCTGACTATAATTCATCTCTGTGCGAAATTTCATCCAGATCCGTCCAGCTGTTTGAGCGTGAAGAAGTAACAAACGGTTCCCTATTCTTTCGCATATAAACTTTTGACATAGAAAGAAAGAAAGAAATAATGATATTAAAACATTTTTTTTCAAGCATAACAAATACGCATAATAATTAAATCGAAAAATGTTAGACTAATACAATGTGTATTAATGTATAACATTTTTTTTTATTCAATATAAATAAATATTTCTTATTCTATGATTATATGTTTTTTTTTTCTGGCTGCTCGCTGCGCTCGTCGCGCTCGCGCTCTATTCGCTCGCATTTTTAATTGTCTCTCGATTTCTGTCAAAAATTTCGTCGCTCGCGCTATACTGCGCTCGCTCCTTTCTGTCAGCTAGGTTCTTGGTATTCTGGGAGCCAAGTTTTTTTTCGACAGGTAAAAAATATTAATATACTTCGAAACTTGCATATTTACAAGCAATTGCTAAAAATAAAAACCTAAAATAAATTAATAATATAAAAATTAAAAACACGCCTACCTTGTCAAAAAATGATTATTGTCAGATACATGACTATTAATTAATTTTTTAATAATTTGTAATACATGACAGTTACATAATATCCGACAGTTGTAAGAAATTTCTAATGTGGGGCAACGTTACATAAAAAAAAGAAAAATTAAATGAAATGAATATTATATATAATAAATCATTTGCATGAAAATTAAAAGTAAAATACTTAAAATATCTATTTTTTTTCCGTTATTCCTATTATGTTTTGTGCTTTAATACTATTATGCTAATAGTCATTAGGGCTAGTTACATTATGCGAATTAAAATTATGGCAAAATAGTTATGCCAAAGTATATTAGGAAAAAGAAATGTATGCGAAAAAAGGGATCCCTTAACATCACATCTTGTTCATCACAGCTGGTTTATGCAAATGGACACTATCCATGTTAACATGACTCGTAAAGCCCAAGATAAACATAACACCTTGGAAATATCTCAAGAATTCGGAAATACCAAAACACATGCATGCGAATGGCCTGGAATTGCTTCAACTAATTAGTTTTTGTTTTTTTACTTATAATTTTGACATTTAAAAGTGCCGATTCGAAAGGCCTAATTGAAATATACCAGTAACTTTTCAAAGACAAGGTCAACCTTGTCTATGAAAAGTTTTTCTTACTTAAGAAAAATAAGTTGGTAATAGCTATAGGGTTTTAGTCTACCCGTAGGCAATTTCTAACAAGTTAATTGGATATCATCTTTCCTCGGTTTGAACCGTTTAGATTCAAACTTAGCAAAGAGAGCATTGATCAATCGTGCCACACTGCGCGCCATTATTTAAACTTCAATCCCAGGTGCCGAAAAACTGAATCATAAATCAATCAATAATGTCAGCCAACCACAGACAAATGCTAGACAAAAGCCTATTCATTTCATTTTCATCTTGACTCTGGGACGAAAATAATTTTGATTTTTTGCCCCAAAATTTCGCCACTGTCATGACATCGTTGTAGAGAATATGTCACTTTGGCTACATTTTTAGGGTCATACAAGACAGAATAAGTGGTGAAATATAGTTTGCAAATGAGTGGAGTCTTCCATATTCACACCCAGCTGTTATTCTTTTGAGGGAGGCCCACTTTGCGTGGTTGGAGTTATATCTTCCCACTTTGTTTTTAAGGCGGTTCAGACACTTTCAACTGGACCATGGAAGGTTAGAACCTACGAGAAGTTACTCGCTTGGTGATAAATAGAAACTGGCTGCTTTAACGCCGAGGAATCAGCCACCCATGTCAGCCTGCAATGCGATGCCGTGGCTTCTCAACGTGAAGAAATCCTTGGAACAGTGAGGTCGCTCTGCAAAGCCTGTTCAGCTCCCAGGAAGCTTATGTGCTGGTTGGAGCTAGGCTGGCTATGTTAGCATGAACCCACACACACAACAGACCGAACAAGAATCTAAGTGCGAAAAAGGGAGCCCCATCATTATCATAGTAAGTGGCTGGGGATAGAATGTCCTACCACAGTTTGCAGTGGGCGTCTTCTGGGTTTCCTTAAGGCACGATTCCACCAAAATAGCGTGCAGCACATTTTTTAATAAACATGGTACATTCTGGTATCGTGTTCAGTCTCTGTCTACATCGGCAAGGCTGTGTGTAACTTTTGTAAGCTGTGTAGCACACTTGTGCACGAACATGTTCAATGAGCAGAGTTTTCTGCCGTCAGTTGTTAATATGCACAGACAAGAGAGCGCAAATCTGAACAAAAAATATTTTCTTCTTTTCTCTTCAGTATTGAGCCAAAAATCTTTCATTTTCTCATTATCTCAGTCTAGTCACAATAGAAGCTTTGAGCCAACTCTTGAGTGACGTCGTTTTTTTTGTTTTATGACTCGAAACCCATAGAAGAGGATAAGTTTCAATTGCTTGAATAAATTTTATCATATTATCATTCGTCCAATCCATCAAACAAAGTTGTCAACAACGTCAATTTTAGAAAACTTTCATCTATTTCTCAGTCTTCAGTTTTTCGTTTTAATAGGTACTTTGTACGAACCCCGCCCGTGACGAGATCAAATCCAAAGTTAATATTAAATTATTATCGCTTTTCCAATATGCAAAACAGAATTTAATAATCCCATTTTAATACATGATATGACGTCTAATCAGCCAGGGTAAAACGTATATAGGTGTCACGTTTGGTTGGGTTCACTCTGAGTGGAATTACAATTAGATTTTATTAGGTTGCCAGACCCTTCCTAGGCTATATGCTTGTTGCTAGGCTATTTGAATATACGAGTATATAGTCTTACAAGCTGTTTCAATCATTTAGTTTGTTTAATTTTAAGGTGTTTTTGTTTTTAATGCCAATAAACACCTTTCTTTCTCTCTTTATTTTTTTCTTTAATAGTCTGAAACACTGACATTTCGCCAGTTATGTTTCAGTCCTATGTTATAGGGGGCGATCCTATTGCCATCAACAAGGCACAAGCCCAAACACCGGGCTACTACTGACAAATTCCAGTTGGAAAACCTAATAACGAAGCCTGACCCGGGAATCGAACCCAGGACCACATTATAGCTCAAAAAAGCCTTTGAAACTAGAGCAGGGACGAATTGTCATATGATATTTCAAAACCGACTACCCTTACTCCCCCGACTAGTACCCCAATCTCCCATTTTCATAACCCCACAACAAAATAAAGCAAAGCATAAAAAATATGGTAATTGTATTCTCATTCATTTGCATGAAAGAGGCATGGAGTCATTAAGATTCTAGATCGGAAAATAATAAAAGATAATTCGCTTTCAAAGGGAAGGAAATCAGATAGAAAATATAAAAAGTCTAGTCTTGAAATGTGACACTGTTAACGTTTTATTACGGTATTAGAATCTAGGTTTTTCTTTTCTAGCAATTTAGGTTTCATACGAAGTTTCCTATTCGTATTCTTTATTGTACACAATTTTTTTTTTTTCTATTTAATAAAAATACAAAAAAAAACTTTTGTACAAATGCAAGCTTAACCCATAATTGGGTTCTCTGACAGCAAACCTCAGAGTTATAGAGAGATTTACAAATTATGCTCATTTAGACTTTACTATCGGTGATACACGAACCTGTCCTCAAAATCTGGTTCCGGCTTTTGTATGCGCCGAGTTTATGCTCATACCCGTTTTGAACCCGTCTTTGGGTACAAAACGTGAGCTTTTTTGAACCAAACCAAACCAGAGGCAAAGTCACATTCGGCCAGCGACATCGTTTGCTGAGAATTTCAAAATCTATGGACAATATTATGCTCTACCAACATTTCACAAGGTCAATCTCAAACATTTAGAATGTATGATTGTCGTTATCGCTGATCGTATTTAAGCGTGTTGTTATCATGATTCAAGTAAAAAGTACATAAAAAAACCTTGACTGACTGACCTGTAACAACCAAGACTGTTAGCTCGCGAAGTTATTGTTACTGAGAAATATCTGTTCACTCTTAAAAGCAATATTATCAGTATAATACTCACAACGGATCTTTGTGTCTTTGAATTGGCTGCAAGACCCTGCGCAGTAGCTATTTTTGTGTCAATGTTGGAGGTGAAGATAGCATTGTATAACTGTCTCTTTCACTCGCTTACGTTTGTCACATCATTCTATCTCGCTTACTCTATGCAGTATACTCGATGACGATCTGTTTCTTGCGTATTGATTGGCAGAGTCAACTTCAGAGACACAAAGATCCGCAGTGACTATAATCTTAATTTCCCTTTTATTTCAACCTACATTGTGTGTATCTGTGTATTCCAAATGAACTAGTTTTCTCTCTTTATCTATTCAGTCACTATTTAAGCAAGTCTGCTTGACTCCTAATACAACCTTTTATCAATTCTCATAGAAGAGAAAATCGTCCCAAACTTACAAACTCATTACTAAAAGCTCTCAGTACACGACACATCACTAAACCTTTCTTTAAAACCTTCAACCATTCCATCGTCACTTACACTTTACGAATTACCTCCAAAATTAAACAGATCTTCGTTAACATGAAGAATTACCCTTTAGCAAAAACAAATGAGTCGTGACCCTTGCTTGTTAGCAAATAAAATGAGTGCTGACCCTTTTAGTTGCTAAATAAAATGAGTACTGACCCTTGACTCCCCAATAAAATGAAGTATGTCAGAATAGATGCCGAAATTTTATGTTATTGATGCTTGGGTGAAAGGGAGTGAAATTTGCATGCTGATTGGGGTAGGTAGCAGTTTTGTTTTTATTTGTACGTGTTTTGTTAATGTTGAATGTAATTTGTAGGATGTTAATCAACTGGGTTCTAATACCTACTAATAAAAAGAGAATAAAGAATGATATATTTATAGCAACAGATAGAGTTTTATCTTTAAGATACTTTTCGCTTTTGGAAGTTCTTCTTTGGAAGACTTCTCTCGTATAATTTACCAGAAACAACAATTTTAAGTCACAAACACACAACGCCTTACTCTCGTTTTAACGAAAACCGTAAGACTAATTAAAAGTTATATTAAAGTTACGAAAATACACGCGAAAATAATAACACCTACCTATGTTGAAACTTGCGACGATTCACCCCCTCGAGCCGGTCTCAACCCCCGAAATACAAAATAGTTAGATACAGAAGGTCAGTACAATACAACTATAGAAAACGCACGCACACATAGACAGGCTTCACGTACAACGAGTGCAAGCGCACGCGCGACCAGTACTTGGTTAAGGCGCAGATAGCTCAATGTGACTGATTTTAAAATAAACATCAAGTCTCTAAAGTTTTTCGTATTTTTTTTTACTATATTTAACTAACTTATACCAGCGGATTCGCCAGCGTGAAAGTCGAAATTTATCTCGATAGAAAATATTCTCGGAATAAAAAGTATCCTATGTGATTCCTGACTACAATCTAAATCTGAGCCAAATTTCATTCGTTCAGCCATTCTGGCGAGAAGAAGTAACAAACAGACTCACAAACTTTCGCCTTTATAATAATAATATAAGTGTGATCACCATTTCTTTAATCTTATATATAAAATTCTCGTTTCACAATGTTAGTTACTATACTCCTCCGAAACAGCTTGACCGATTTTTATGCAATTTTTATATGTATATTCAGTAGGTCTGAGAATCGGCTACTATCTATTTTTTACACGCAGGCGAAGCCGCTGGCAGAAGCTAGTTTTAATATAATAATTTTATTTAGGAAAATTTTAATTTGTATAACATGTGTAATTATTATTTAAAGTTTTGTCTAACGCGTAAAAATAACCAACAATCGCACTAAAACCACCATATGTATCTTAATGAAATATTAAACATCTCAAAGACAATTTAATCATATATATTTTGATTAACGATTATTTCGCTTTCGCTTGTTGTATCGAATCGACTTTCTATAATAAACAATTCTTTGCCCCAAGGCTTAACAACGAACGAAGCGTAAGATATTCAAACTATTCGCAAAATTTCTTAAATTTACACCCCAAATATTAGCTTTACAAATGACTGGAATAATAGAAGTTGGAATAATTTAAGAAAGTAAGCGAGCTTAAAATAGCAGTATTTAAAACGAAAACTTTGTTTTGTTTAATTTGAGAAACCGCAGGTTACCTATTATGGTTTGAAATGTTAAGTTTTGCATTAATTTTTGTTTTCCATTTGGCGAGTTAAATGGATTATTAAACGATTAATAACTAACTTCAGAAAAAGTGTTATATGCTCCCAAAGGAGCTTATTAAGGCATGAAAATTTATAAGGTATTGGTTTATCCGTGTACCAAGGAACAGTGCCAGTTTCACCAAAATCGGGTCAGCAGTTTTCAAGATATGGAACTTACAAACAAACTACAAATAGCACGATATAAAATAAATTAAGTTATTACGGGTATTTTGTCAATCCTGTAGGTACCTTACTATGGACTTTGCTCACTTTTTAGTGATAGGTTACTAAAACGCGAGCCTATCAATAATAAATAAATAAAAAAACAGAACTTTTTATTAATAAATTTTAGCTTCGTATAATTGGTATTATTATCCACACTAATATTATAAAAAAAAAACTTTTTTACGAAAAATAAACCGTATTCTAAAGAAAAAACAATAACAACAAGTGGTAACAAAGACACCGACTTCAGAAACGAAAGTTTTTTTTGCACAGTTTAGTGTTCTGCTTTAAAAATCGCTTTATTCTTTTATAAATGTTTATTTAAACTTAATATTATACGGAATTAAAATCATTTACTAAAAAGTTTTGCTTTTTTTAATGAATTATTATTGTAAGGCTTGCGTTTGACATCTATCTCGCCTGATGGTAAGCGATGATATGGTCGACGGTGAAGCACGCTTCTCTAGAAGTAACCTATTCACTCTTGACTTAAATAAGGGGTATTTAAGTTAAGAGTTTGTAAATAATTTGCCAAGCGTTATAGGATTTTATCCCCAAAAATACTCATTTTTAGCGAGATTGACCACGGGATCTTTAAATGATAGGTTGAGGAATGAGGTAATAAGACAACGTTGTGGTCTAAAAGAAGATGTAGTGACTAAAATTGAAAAGAGTATGTTAAGATGGTTTGGCCATGTTGAGAGGATGAATGAAAGGCGACTAACGAAATGTATTTACAAGGCAGACGTGAATGGAAACGCCGGGAGGGGACGCCCTAGAAAGACATACCATAGATCTTATAGGTGATGTTCTTCAAAAAGGCCAGGTGCGCAGTACTCATAACCGGCGTGTGTGTATGACTAGATGCATGAATGTGAGTGAAGCAAAAGAAGTATGTAAGGATCGAAGCAGGTGGCGTTCTGTAGTTTCTGCCTACCCCCATGGGAAAAAGGCGTGAGTTTATGTATGTGTGTATGTATGACCACGGGACCGAAGACGCGAGCATAAGCTAAGTTAAAGTTGAAATCAGGGCAAGTACCAATGTGACTTTACGAATTCATAATGTACTTTCTGTTTATTTGGACATCGCTGACAAAGGTGAAGGCACACATCGAGAAGAAACCTGGACTTAATGTGAAACTTGTAGTTATTATGTGTTTAAAATCGCCAACCTACCTTCTGCGCCAATCTGCCTTCTCTGTATGAGAAGAGGCATTTGCCCTTCAGCGGGACAGTTAGGCTGTTATTATTATTTTAAGAGACAAATTGCCGAAGTGTCCCTACAATTTGAGATAAGAGTCGTGAACTGACAAGGTGTAAAGTTAATTTTAATGAAAACTGCATGTTCACTTATGGTTCAAATTAGTATTATGAACGATTTTTAATTATTTAACATGGGAACTGTATAATAAAGTTGACGCCCAGTCCTCACGCGATATTTTTAATGTAAACTAGCATTTTTATGACCACTGCAGCATATTCCGCAAATGTATTGATACTGCAGAGGTATGATACGAAATAGTGATAATGTAATGTATATCAGAGGCTCTAGGCAAGGGATTTTTTATCATCCAAAGCATGGCGATAGCGATTGTCAAAAATGCAAAATTGTATGGAATTGCAAAACTTAAGTGGCAGTGGGCAGGGCACATTGCTCGCAGAACGGATGGCCGATGGGGCAGAAAGGTTCTGGAGTGGCGACCGCGAACCGGAAGACGTTGCGTTGAAAGGCCTCCCACCAGGTGGACCGACGACCTGGTGAAGGTTGCAGGGATAAGTTGGTTGCGAGAAGCACGGGACCGGTCAAAGTGGCGACGCTTGGGGGAGGCCTATGTCCAGCAGTGGACGTCTTTCGGCTGATATGATGATGATGATGATGGGATTGACAGAAACTATTGAAATGTCATGTGATAAATTCCTTATAGTGCTAACACACGCCCGTATTTGGTACGAACGGACTAATTCCACCCACAAATCCGTTTTCGCTTACATACGCTCGGACATTTCGGTACGGCCGGACTAACTGCGCCCATAAATCCTAGTGTTGCCGTATTTAGAACATAATATTCCATTTTTATTTATGACTAAGTTGAATGTAAAAATATCAGGTGAGAATAACTAAAATCAGTAGGTCTCCCATAAATCGGGGACTTTTTCAACGCTGGTTGTAGTTGGTACTGCTTAAGCAGCCGACAATCATACACACTTCTGGATTTGGTACGGAGCAGACCATATCCTATCAGAAAACAGCGGACCGAGACGGACTCAATTAATAAAAATAATGTCCGGCGGACCACTCTCCACACGCCCGGATATGGTACGGCCGGACTAACTCCGCCCACAAATCCGTGGTCCGGCCGTACCAAATCCGGACGTTTGTTAGCTTATCACTACTACATTTCGGCATTCATCATCGTCTCATGTTAAAGAAGGCTAGCCTATTGCAATCAACCGGTCACAAACACATATACTGGTCTGTTCTGGAGAAATTCCAGATGGAATAACCAAATAATACTTTATGAAACCCGGGCAACGAACACAGAACCTTATGCTCAGGAGTAGTACTTGCTGAGCAACTAGCAATGTAACAAAACCTAGTAAAAGATAAAATAAAGAAAACGTCTATTACCTTATAGGTATTAGAAAGCAGTTTATATTTGTTACCATCGTCAGTGGTTACGCACTGCATCCGATCCGAATCCGAATCAAATTTCGGTTCGAGGTAGCCGTAGTACTTCTTGTAGGGGAGGTTACGCCCGATACACGGCCACCGTAGGCGCGGGCTTGCGGACGGCGAGTATTGGGTAGCTCGCCGTCCGATAAAGACCAGGCCCGAGTTGACGGCGCGTAGTGTTCCACGCGCGCCCCAAAGAGATGTCAGCAAAAAAATTACGGGGTCCGCTAGGGCCGATGCCTCTGTCCCAGACAGAGAATCTCGGAAAATTTTAAAGAGTGTTACCGCGGCCCTGGCACAAGCAACTGAAGGAACACGAGTGGGTTCTAGTCAGTAAAAGTCTGACACGTTTCCCGCTTCACCCAGAGCGGGAGAAGTCATTGGATGATAACCCACCCAAAAAAAAAAGGCGGTAGTTACGTATTGTATCCGAACTCCGTCTTTCTGAAATCAGTACATTTCCAATTCGGATGGAACTCAGATTTGGATAAATACCAGATAAAATGCATCAGCACCCTTACATGGAGTTATTTACAGTTTAATTACAAATAAACATAATAATATGTAACTCATAAAGTATATGGTAGGGCAAAATGTAATCGAAATCAAAGCTCACGGTACACTGTTATTTCTACTTAGGAACAATATTTACTGACTGCTCATATTGTATGAGAACTTACATATTGGATGGTTGCGACCTTGGCCGATGAAATTATCGATAAAAAGACGATATGATTATAAAGGTAGGTATAGACTTGTAATTATATAATGCTAATGTGATTAAGTCTGGTTTTAAGACCTAGTTTGTATCCTACTACTGTTAAAAATGCGAAAGTTTGTGAGGATGGATGGATGGACGGATGTTTTTTAACGTTTCACGCAGAAACTACTGAATAGATTTTCATGAAACTTTACAGTAACTAGTGGCTCTGTGAGTTGTACACCACGCGAGTGTACTTTTTTCAAAATTGCTAAAATATTTATACGTTTTCAATCCCCGTGGCTTCAGCATTTTGAATAGATTACAAAAACTGGATCGATGAAAAAGAACATATATATCCATATATAATGATCGAACCTGCTCACAAAAATTCACGAGAATCAATTGAGAAATGTAACCTGTAAAGGAGAACAGTCGGATGTCGGGACAGACATACTAAAGCATTTTTTTCCCAAGCTGAAACGGAGACGCTTAGCGCTTCGCGCTTGTTCGGTCAATAATACATATGCATCAGAAATACAAATAGGCTATAATTTATAAAGGTACCAGCTGTTGCCCGCGACTTCGTCTGCGTAGCATTAGTACTTTGAAAAGCCTATTTTTTTATATCGCTCCATAATATTATAGGTGTGAGGGCCGCCTTATTTGAGAAATTATTGGTTCACCATACAAAATTCTACCCCACTGTTTTTATCCCGGCAATCATCCTTAAGTGGTTGGCCCTTAAGGATGATTGCCGGGATAAAAACTATGTCATAAATAAGTCCTTCCCAGGGTCTCAAACTATCTTCATACCAAAGTTCATATAAATCCGTTCAGCGGTTTATGCGTGAAAATATAACAGACAGACAGACAGAGTTACTTTCGCATTTATAATATTATAGTATGAATTGTGGGCGGTACTAATTCCAAGCAGCTGAAGCCGCGATCGGCGGCGACAATAATCACGATATTACCTAAATCCATGATTTACTGAACATTGCTCAAGCTACAGCCCAAATAAATTCTTAGCTCTCCGTCATGCTATTTTTTTCATAGTATTAAGATAGGAGCGTCCTCACTAGGAGCATTCTTTCGTGAGCATTTGTAAACAAGCAATCATAGGCGAACAACAAGTGCTTCCCAGCGAGCCCAGCATTCACTTTCGAGCAAAACTATGAACGTTCGATTCGAACATTCCCTTGCGAGCTTGGAGCATTCTAATACGATCTCGTTATATGTCATGCATTCGATAATACTATTGACCATGAAGGTCACAAACGCTGTATTTGCTATAAACTGAGTTTAGTTGAACTTATCACGATTAGTTTCATTGGTGAAATCGGGCCTAAAACAGATATAGAAATAATAAATGCAGATATATCATTTAAATAGGTACCCAAATTGCACTTACTTTAGCAAACTCCTATTTGAACTTCACACATTCAACACAAATTATAATAAATGTTTAAAGTTTAACATTTACCGATATAATTAAGTATTCATATGAAAACCTCATCAGCCGTTAATTTGGTTGTCGCCATCTTGGAATACAAAATTGATTACAACCAGAAAAATCTTTAGTAATAAGGCGTGTCATATAGGTTATTTGTCTTTATTAGGTATGGCTAAGGAGATTCCCTGCCGGAGTCTGTATTTCCTGATAGCTACAACTTGGGGGTATAAACGTGAGCCTATAAAGAATAAAAAAAATACATGTATTAATAATAATAAAAAAAAAAAAAATAATATTAATACACAGATTTTAACCAACACTGTTTAATGTCAAACCAAAATATTAAATCTACTTGAGTCGAGATATAAAAAGGACACATGAAAATTCGGTAATCCTGTTTATCTAATCCTAGTGTACCTACGTACAATATAATAAAAATAATTATATTTAATTATTATGTAATGTTGTTTTTGAAAATCTGTATGTTTAGATGCTTGATCCAATCACGCCTTAAAGAAGGGGTATTGAATAGTTTATATTTTTAGTTTTCTACCTACAATATTATGTGGCTGTGCTCTTACTGGGTCTACAATGATAAATATATAGTTAACTTCAGGCCTTTTGCTAATAAATTTTACTAAGATTATGGAATGCAAATAAATGAATTTGTATATGTTTATGGTTTTCAACATAATTTGGAACTCGGATAGACCAGGCCCTATATTAGAATCTAGAATGATTTCTATTCTAGTAGTTTGTTATCGTGGCGACTTCAGATTCTATGCAGCGTCAAGCACATTGGTATATTAAAGATGGCCGTTCTACCATAGACATCTCAAAGGGCATAGAGAACAAGGATATTCAACCTACGAGTATGCTCCACACAACATCTGTTTAAGCGATTGAAATCGCTGGCAAGGTTTAATTCAGTAATAATAATTACTAATGTCCTTTGAAGTGTGCCATAGATATTGATATAATTTTTTGACACCGCTCTTGCTGCCCTTTCTATATCATTTCGATTCAATTACTATAACTCAATCTCTGTGGTCGCGACTATCAAGTGTGTACCACCCTTAATATTAGTCAAACTAAATAATGTCTAGACAAAGTCAATATGTTATTGAAATACCGAAATATTAGCTAATTCTGGTAGACGTAACTATACTTGTGCGATAAAATATTGTTTGATTATTTTCGCTACAATTTTGGGGAAAAAAATCACGATAGGAACGCAATTGGGCGTAATTATTACGTTCAAGAATGGCTCTAGGACTTTATATTATATTTTCATTACTGTAGGTAAACAATTATATTTTTGTTTGCTGACCGCCTGAAATACCATAGCGTTTATTTTACACACAAACACACACAATGACATTCACAAACTGTCTTAAGGATTTTCAATTAAATTTTGGATCGTATTGTAATTTTGATTTTATTTTATTTTGATTTTAAGTTTATTTTAATTTTATTGAAATTTTGTTTTTTTTTGACATTATTATATTGTGATTACATTATTTCATTTAATTGCAATTTGAAATCAATTTGACTTTATTTTATGTCTTAACACATGAACATTTCTCAAAAGTCGCCAAAACGGCTGAACGGATTTGCATGAAATTTTTCACAATAATAGTTTATAAACGGAATTAAAACATAAAATTTAGGTATAATTATCATCATCCTTTTAATGTGTCCACTGCTGGGACACAGGCCTCCTCTCTGCGAGAGGAAATGGGCCGTAATCCATCTTTTGGGTCCAGTGCAGGTTGGAAGATGTCACATGTCTTAGCTTTTTTTGGTTTCCTTCACCGTTTTGAAAGCAGTGGTGATGTAAATATTTCCACTGTAAGCCTGGGATCGAACCCACGACGTGCAACTTGTATATCGCGGCCGTTACCACTGGGCCGCCACTGCACTCGTCATTTAAATATAATAATCCCTTGGGATTAAAAATACACTTTTAACGCAAGAGAAGTCCCAGGCAGATTCTAGGTTCTATAAATCTAGGTACCAATTATTATAATAATAATCAACCTTCAATGTAGATACACATCTACATAAACATATTAAGCATCACTAAGTATTTACCTACGATAATACCTACGGCTCAAAACCATGAAATAATAATTTGATGGGTACCAGGCGAACTCCCAAGCGGTAAGCTAGGTGACTCAGTGCTCAAATTATTAATATTAGTCCTTAGTTTATGTACCTACCCGTAACTAAGTTCATGTTGTACCCAGTTAGGTCCTAAACATAAAGGTAACTTGTTGAGTGTGGGTAATGGATACTTCTGTTGTAAATTTTGGGCTTAAATTCTAGTAATAAACTTGAGTAGTTATAACGAAAATATACGCGTCAGTGAACCCGTTGGAATTAAACCATGCCGGGCGAGCACGGCCTTTGTGACAGGCTTGAGTCACGAGTATGCGCCCAAACTGTGATAAAAATGTGGGACTCAATCCTGTAACAGTACGCCGTGCTCGCTCCGCTGGTATGGCCTTTTTAATTGATATGTACTTCCTAAGTTTGGTGAAAGAAAACATCTTGAATCAACCTGACTTATAGTTAAACTTGATTCATAAAAAAATCTTTATGTCAATCAAGAGCGTAAATTTCGTGTTCAATTTACAAAATGTAGAAATTTCATACAAACTTTCAATTCCCCTTTTTACACACTTACGGGTTGAATTTCCAAAATCCAATAAATATCAAGAGCGTAAATATAAAATTTCACGTGTCCAATTTACAAAATATAGAAATTTCATACAAACTTTAAAATTTTTACCCCTTCAGGGGTGGCATTTCCAAATATTCTTTCTTAGTGCGCACTTACTTCACTTGAGGAACCTCCCTGCCAAATTTCATCTTTATACGTCAAGTGGTTTTCGATATTTCGTGATGAATGAGTGAATGACCGTTCGCTTTTATATATAATATATAGATAGATAGATATTAGTCTGAAATCGCCAATCCTCATTGAGCAAGCGTGGTGATAAATGCTCTTGCCATCCATTATGAGAAGAGGCCTTTGCCATGCAATGAGACAGTAACAGGTACAGGTAGTGGTAGGTCGGGTGGTTGTTATGACAACTCGTCACACAAGCTATCTCGTCGCTATCTCTAATAGGTCTCTTTCACTAATACGTCACTTTGTACTTGTAGCCAGTTGGCCAACTCGTCTCAAGCCGTATTTCGTCTCTCTCCCAACTCGTCCGACGCTTACGTAATTAAGCAAAAAATATGTAAATTAAATATTTAAGACAATTTGGATACGGCCTAAAGGACAGGTTCAAGCGCTTAACCATACCCACCCGGAAAGGCTCTGAGGCCCTGTAGCCCGTACGTCGGACACGTATCTCTTAGCTACAGCGCTGTCTATGCATACCCAAATGGTATTAGCAGAACGTTTATGTGGAGCAAGAACAATGTTGCTGAGAGTACCGACCCCTGAAGGACCCCTGCATTAATATCCAGTTGACCTGACATCGTATTGCATCTGGGACCTATTTACTTTATAATTTTGTACATTACTGTACATTGAACATATGCGTCGGAAGAGTTGGGCAAGAGATGAAATACACGATGAAATAGACGAATTGGGAAATGGACTGCATGTACAATGTGACGTATTAGTGAAAGAGACCTATTAGAGATAGCGACGAGATAGCTAGTGTGACGAGTTGTCATCACAACCGGTCAGGTAGGTAATATAGTTCAGTGTTGCATTCTTTCAAAAAAGTTAAATTAGTATAAACTTAAACTGCAGTCGTTGTGCTAAAGTTCTTAGATAAGATTTGGAATAACGTTGCTAATTAAGATCGCGAAGCTAATTCAATGTAAAGTTTGTTTAAATTAAACAGTTAGCAGATGTTACTTTGCTTCGGTGTCTCTTTTAGTCGAGTAAAAGAATGAAGAAAGTTAAATCGGGCATGTCTATAATAATTTTACTTCTATATTCTAAGGCCCAGTTTTTGTATCCGTAGTTAACTCAACCAATAGTAAAATTTATGCTAACCAATGGATTCAAAATTCATGTTTTTTTCATCAATTGTTAGCATCACAAATGGTAAAATAAGTTGCGTCAACATTAGGTCCATGGGGTTCGAGAGCTCTTCGAGTATGTCGAGATGTAAACGAACGGTTAGTCGACTCTTCACGTGACCAGAGGGCTGGGGTTTTCCTTGGCCAGAGAATCAGTTTTCTGGGCACTTTTCACGTTGACAACGATGTTTTTACTCCCAATGACCCCTGCCCTTTTGTACGCGTTTTTTTTAATTTATGTGTATATATAGATAGTTATTGTTAATTAAGTATTTTATACTATGTAAACTAATAATAAGTTGGAGAGTTAATTATTTGACCATTTGTTACACTAGCAATTGATTTACAAACACATTATACCGAATAGAGCGGTTACGCACCACACGTCCGTGTCCGTGATTTGAGTGCCGAATTGAAAATGTTCTGAATTATGACGGATAGAGTTCGAATGTGGTGCGTAAGCTTCCCTACGAGATTTACTACGGCTTTTCCGAAAACAAAATTTCACGGACACGGATCGGGTGTAGTGCGTTACTGCCCTTAAAGCGGGCATCCAATCCGAATCCGAGAATTAAGATCAAATTTAATAAGTCATCATTTAGAACATTTTGAACTCGGAACTCCCGTCACGGAAACGGACGTGTAATGCGTAACCGCCCTCAGTCATGTCTTCCAACTCGGATCCACCTCAAACATCAAATTGACATTCATAAACTTGTTCTTTATTCACATCAATTAAGGGTATTTCCGTTGCCATAGCGTCTGAATCGAGTGGAGTGATGAACCATTCAAAAGAAATTAAGTAAGTAAAACTAAATTCAGTAAAACCCAAAATTAATTTATTCAAATGTGGAGTCTCTCTCTATCAATGCCCTAATGAATAAAATGTCACGATTGTCGTGGCAATCCCAAAACATGAAACCGACCTACAGCAATTTATTAGTTACTTCCTTTGCTAAGCTATTTGTATGCGTGAGGGGTACCCAAAGAACCCAATTAATTAAGGCCCCCGTACGTATGTACATAAAATCAAACATGAATGTGTCAAGAAACTTTTTAATTAACAAAAGAAACATCAACTCATTTTGCATAGTATAATGGAACGCCTCCAGATATTATCGAACAATAACATTAGGGGAACTTCGTGATGGCGCGTTTTAATTTAAATTGCGTCTATTGGCGATATCGGAAGGAGATTACACACATTTATTTTCGAGAAAAAATATTAAGACGACGACTAACGCCAACGACCTTGAGGGAACAAAACACGCACTCGTTTCACGCCCGCGCGACCCTAAATTTAGTAGTTTTTTGTACTTTCCTTATTATTCTATGACTTAAAAAAAGCCTCTGATCAAAATGTAGATAACTAAATTATCTTTGAGATGGTGTCGATTTCATTAAAATACGCCTAGCGGTTTTGGTGCGATTGTCGTGTTTTTGTCCGGTTTAGACTTAAAAAATTACGACTAACCATTTAGACGTGAGAATCACGTTTAATTGAGCTACTCAGCGGTATCTGCGCCTTAAGTACTATTCGATCGGATTGCCTTCATGTGAACGTTTTTGCAATTTATATCGTCTGTCTGTGTGATATAAATTGAATCGCGACGAGCGCTAAGGTCGCTTTCAAACAAACCCAAAAATGTTCAACCAAATTTTGAAGTTACAAGAACAATTTACGTGAGTTCCTATCATAATAAATAGAAAGACAAAGGCGTTAACTGACAAGGCAAGGCTTTCTTGAATGTAAAATATCCTTTAAGACATAAAGTCTTCCCATTCAACTTTTTAATAACTTTTGAACGGCTTATTTTCTCAATTGCTTCAAGGCTAAATGCTGGCCTGCCCTCGTAATTTAAGATTTTATTAGTTTGAACTAAATGGCTCTTTGAAGAGTTCTTGATGATAAATAGTTGGGAAGTGACTGGTTAGAGATGAAATTGGTGATTTGTGTTTATGAATATATGAATTGGTGAAAAATGTTCCGTTTCTAAAGTAATTACCCAGACTTCACAAACGGAACATTAATACGCAGATTATTATTTTGTTTTTAATTTTAGGATTGCTCTTACTAGGTAAGTAGATACCTTTTTAGGGTTCCGTACCCAAAGGGTAAAAACGGAACCCTATTGAGATTCCGCGGTCCGTCTGTCTGTCTGTATGTCTGTCATCAGGCTGTATCTCATGAACCGTGATAGCTAGACAGTTGAAATTTTCACAGATGATGTATTTCTGTTGCCGCTATAACAACAAATACTAAAAACAGAATAAAATTAATATTTAAGTAGGGCTCCCATACAACAAACGTGATTTTTGTGCCGTTTTTAGCGATAAGGGTACGGAACCCTACGTGCGCGAGTCCGACTCGCACTTGGCCGGTTTTTTTAATTGATATTTGTAGATATAAATTGTTGCTGCGATTAACTTGATGGTTGTTTTTTCAAATTCAGAAATCAATATACCCTAGCCTTTCTTTTTAATATCGCAGCAAATCCTGAGATGGAGCCTTTTTGGTTTCGCACGGGGTTCTTTTCTTAAAATTTTTGTTTTTTTTTTTATTTATCTCTCGCCTCCTTTATTTTTTTTTTTTTTTTTTTTTTTTTTTTTTTTTTTTTTTTAATGCGTGGCGTCTCGCAGTTCGGCCAAAGTAGCCGTCCTCTGCTTAACCGGACTAACCTGTAGAGACTAAGCTAAGTAGCCTCCGGCCAGGCTTAAAGTTTCTAAACCTAAAGCGACAGCACTAAGGGCTACCCCAGTTGGGGTCGGACCTCGGCTCAGGGCGTCGCTTGGGGGATGGCAAAGGCCGGATCTGATAAAGTGATTCTACCATCCGTTCGGAAAAGCCTACGTGGAGAAGAACGGACAAGTCGCCTCCTTTATGTATGGGTTTCAAATAAATATGTCTTTCTTCCTTTCTTTTTATCCTTATTTTTGATTCGCTTGGTAAGTAAAACTGAGGCCAAAGAAATTGTAAAACACCCAAAATAGACATGCTTCCAATTTTCATTTAGACAAATCAGATTTGTTTGGCACTGCGTAAAATTATGTTAATCTCGACTATATTTCTTATAATTTTCGTGTTTTCACAACATGTTTTTGATAAAAAACCCTGCAATTATATACAAGATCTTCAAAAATGCTGCACACTGCTGTTTTTGTTAATACAAGAACTTTATTTCCTGTCTCCAATTTTCCCTCAGCATTTCAAAGTAGGTACCTGAAGAAACTTGTTACTTAGGTCTTAAAAGTAGAGTACAGGAGCTTCCCGAAAAAGGCTTTAGCATAGATCGCAGTGCGCACTGCAGTGAGAATGCAGATCGGTACTAAAAGATTTACAGACTGATACGAGTAGTTACGATGGGAACACGAATTGAGTGTAAGTTTACTTTACCCGGTTTGAAATACTCAATTGGGAAAATGTTCTTTTCTCGTATGCAGAAGGCACGCGCATATAGATCACGACACTTCACTGCAGGTTGAGCAGTTTTATTATCTAAATTAATATTATAGAGAAGAAATTATTTGCTTGTTTGTAGGAAGCAATTTCTTCAAATTCACATATTTTTATTTGTAGAACATAGGTAAATAAAATATACAGGTGTAAATATTAATAAAATGAACGCTATGTCTTGCCGTGAATGGCGTACAAATATTCTAATTATAATTTCAAATTGAAATGATGAAATGATTGGTAAGAAATAATAAAACATTCAAAATTAATAAATAAAATGTTATAAGATTACAATTTGTCTTCCAGGTACTCATTGACTGTATAGTTTTCTCGCCCAATAGATTGATAAGATCCTTTTTGAAGTGGTTTATGCTGTGAATATCTCTTATTGTAATGGGTAACTTATTATATAACTTGGGTGCTATTCCTAAAAAGCTCTTTGAGTATAATGCAGTAATGTGTGCTATAACACATATCTCGACGTTTCGATCTCAGTGTTTGAAACAGATGCAAGTTTGTTTTTGCAAATACTGGCTGTCTTGTAGATGTACATACAAGGCAAAGTAAGAAGTTTATATTTATTAAATAATGGCCTACAACTATCAGTCTTTTTCAGCCCAAACACAGCACGTACGTTCTCATTCGCGGATTTGCTGCACTATTTCTAAGTGCCATAGAATAATTATGTTTCTTCCACGTGATAAAAAGTCGCGGGTAGATTTGTAAACAATAATTATTTGTATATAGGTATTTTATTTTTTTAGAATATTCAATTGTATATATGTATCAATAAAATTGTATTGTATTGATATATATAAGTGAGATGTCTTCGAATTTTTGGTCCTAGGTCATGCCTTTTATTAATTTAAGAGCCATCAGGAAAGATGGCCACTGTTGAGGACGGCGACGACCTCGTCAAGGCTGCGCGAAATCGGTGGATGCGAGGCGCACAGGAACGATCAGTGTGGCAACGCTTGGGGGAGGCCTATGTATAGCAGTGGATGTCTTTCGGCTGATATGATGATGATGATTTAAGAACAATTTGCCTAGAATGGCCTAGAGGTCCAGATTAGATTGGAGGTATGGTGGCACAGACTGGAGAGTGTTGGCTTGAAATTGAGCAGAACCAAAATAGAACACTTGTTCTGCTATTTTGGCGATCTCTCCAGTTCCGTAGCTATAGCTCTCGCTGGAACACCGATCGATATGCTCCGACTTCCGGTACCAAGGGTCGCTTGACCAAAGGGATGGAGAGGTAGACCGAGACGTAACGCACCGGATCAAATCAAGATGGATGAAATGGCGACAGGTCACTGGAAAACCTCGTGGAACTCAAGTGGTGATAACGTAAATTCCTTAATGTAAAGTGCAAGCCATGGTTCAAACCCACAAACTCGAAAGTTGGAGGCGTTCAATACCAGTCATTGTTATAATTATAATATAATTGTTTCACAGTTGTTCGTGACAGGCAATTTCATATTGAAATCTGACGAGCAAACTGAAATATGAAAGTAGGCCACTAAGAGAATGATTAATATTTTTACCAATCCTACTAGTAAAATGTCTAATATTAATTTATTTCAAGACTGGATTTGAAATCTTTCGTACTATATTACGAATATCTTGTAAGATTTACCATTTTTATTTATTTGTTTATCGTCGCACTGGAACGACTTAACCTCTTAGAGCAAGGTTATTTCCAGTTTGCCAAAGGGACAGGTGTTGGCTTGTATACATCTGTCCCTTTTTCATAGTCGAACCAGTTTTGAAAAGTCATGGTACGGAGGCTGACTTAATCGAGATGTTTTCTTTCATCGTTGTCAGCGATGTCCAATAGAAGACCTTATACTTCTTACTACTAGACTGTGCACTATGGCGCAAAAACCGGTCCGAGCGAGAGGCCTCCCTTTGGTAGTGTGTCTCTTTCTAATGAGGTGACCATGACCAAACAGAACACGGGACAAATTGATTGCAAAAACGATAGTTTAAGTATTCCGATATGTTAATGATACCTAACTGCGGTACCTAATTTACCTATAGTCAAGAAAAAAAAGTGTTTATATTTTTTGGTATCTACATCACTAACCGTAATCCGTATGGTGTCGGGCGTAAAGAATTTCACCATCCCATGTTTGCTCGTGGGTGTCGTAAGAGGCGACTAAGGGAAAAACCAGAGAATGGCCAGCAGCGTTCTCTGTGCATTTGTAACAACCATACTGCGATCGCCAACAGGCTGCAGGCTGCATAGCACTCCCCATGAATAGCACAAATAAAACATAGCCCCTATTGCCCGGCATCCTGTACCCTCTACTACGGTAGCGGTCGAGGTTACGGTATGGCAAGGGGTGCTAAGAATCCCGGACGAGATCCGGCTACCCCAACAAATACCGACGACTGGACCTGGCAACGTACAACACGCGCACATTCCGGACCGACGAAAAAATCACCGAACTCGAAGAGGAATTCAGCAGTTTACGATGGAGTATTAAAGAGTTATCTGAAGTTCGAAGAGAGGGGGAGGAATCAATAATCCTCAAAACCAAGTCTCTTCAAGTTTCATTCTTCAAGACCATCGTATAGATTGGAATAAAAGCTCTCAGATCCTACTCTCAAGCTCATGAAGGAGAGGCGTTAGATGACCCTGCAGTCTTCTGACGGTGCTTTGAAATACCGGCAGCTAAATATACCTCAAAAGATCTCTATGATTTCACATTGCATAGACAGTTGAGAAATAAAACTACACCAATTGTATTCCACTAGGAAACAATTTGCAAATAATATTAACAGCCGCTGAATTTCAATCGAACCAAGGTCCGCCAAAAAATCCGCATACCTCCATCCTACATTTAGTATTACCAGGCCCTAAGATTTAAAAGTACTACTCTTACTCAGTATATATGAATATTTTTAAAATACAATGAATTGATTAAATATAGGAACTGTAGAAATAGTTATATACTTTTCTAGAAATATTTAATTACGTGTCAAAGTCTATGAATTGTTCTTTTTGGTATAACGTAAAAATAAAAATATAAAATTTTCTAACATCAACACATTACATTTCATATTTTAAAGGATTTTTAAAAATAAATTGAATATTTCCTCTAATTCATTAAAACATCACTATTTAGAAAATATCTTGGAGTTATACATTCCTAAATCGCTTTACTCAAAAAGTAAAATTTAAAAAAATTAATATGGCTTTTCTCAGCAACCTGGAATCTGGATTTTTGCATGGTTGGTGGCCATAGGCTCGCTTACTTGGGACTTATTCAGAACTGGTGAAATGTAGGTGCAACGCTGCCCACACTTCGGGGAATACAGGCGTGATATTACGTTATGTTTGAAGTCTACTATATACACACTACAGAGCTGAACATAAAAAAACAGACTGTCCACGATCTGCCTTCGTAGAATATTGGAGTTCTTCGGTCTTATGCTAGAAAGGATCCACAACAGCTCAAACAGTTGATAGTGACTGGAATGATGAAAGGGAAACGTCCAAGAGACCACAGTCCAATCAGATGATCAGACCAAGTCCGCATGTCGTTAAACACCTCACATAATAACATTCACACCACTCTGTTTTATCTAATACTAGCAAAACACTATTCTATGTATTATTCTCGCCTGGTTTATTTACACTTATTTATTTACACTATTTCATAACAATTATAACATATTTCTTTTGAGTTTGACAGCCTACCATAGAATTCTTCCGTGTTTTATATTACTCTTCGGTCCGCGCGCTCTGTCGTTTGTCTATGGTTTCGACAAATGATCATTGAGCATCGCGGCCGTCGGTCTTTATAGGTCTACCTACATTTAATATGTTTTATTAATATATTTGTATTATACTGACAGATAATTATACATACTTTGACCCACCTTCTGTGTTTTTTTCTATTTACGTAGTTTATTATTTATATATTTTATTTTATTATATAATTATTATCCGTTTCCGTAAGTGTGTCCGTGGCATCAACAGTGGGCCCTATCAGAATATCAGCGCAGCGTTATTTTCTTTTGTGGACATGCTGAGATAGGAGTATTTTTGGTCTCGCACGGGGTTTTTATGATTGTTTAATTTTATGCTTAGTTCTCGTGTCTCCTGTGCGGGTCACAAATAAAAAAAAACTATCTTTCTTTCTTTCTTTCCTTAAACACCTAACTGCACGAAGCTCTCCACGACGCAACAGCCAGGCATAGATGGCGCAATCTGGTGAAGGAAAAGTTGTTTCCATGACGGGGGAATCACGAACCTCATTAAATGAAGAACACAACGCGAGATGGAGAATAAACTACAGAAATTAAAGCAAACAAACAGCAAACCACCACATTCTTGCTTATCAAAACATCCTTAATAACACGAGGCTTATGAATATTACGAAATTCAATGAATATTTATTCGTAATAATTTAACTACGAAATGGTAATTGCAAGGGTCCTAAGCAAACAGATTCCTATTTTGATTAGACGACTGTTTTGCCAAATAAACTCTGATAACAAAATGTGTTACTGGATTTTTGGCATTCAGGGTTCCGTTGATATTGTTGCGGATTTGGTTACGGAAAGTCGGCCATTTAAATAAATAAATGATGTTCAGAAAGTGAGGAGCTCGTGGCTAAATAATAATAATAACAGCGCATGGGTCGATCTTCAAGGTTAAGTTTGTCGGTATTTGGATGGGTCTTAAGAGGAAATAAGGGCAGAGAGCGCTGACTGAATTTCCTTATTAAAAAGTCATAAATCGAGGTTTGGCTCTCTTCTATTTCCTCGTCCAATATTGGACCAATTTAAAAGATATTCCATAAACTGAAAACGAAACATATATTCTAGGTCCCTATGTTTTCCTTTTTGATGATACATTGATTGAATCACTAGAACCCTCAAAAAATGCTCAAAATTGCGCTGTCAACAGAGGCTTGGTATACAAATTTGACAAATTTAAATGAAAAAAAGAAAACATAGAGGACTAGTATATATATCTTACTTTCCTCATAACATACTGATATTCCGCTGTGCCTCAGAAAGCAAGAAAAGCCGTTCGTCCCGGCTGTCATTTGAAGATCTTTGACAGTTCTTACGGTATTCAAAGTCATAAAATCTGACACCAGGGAATAGAGACGATAACTAAAATATTTTAGGGTTCCGTACCCAAAGGGTAAAAACGGAACCCTATTACTAAGACTCCGCGGTCCGTCTGTCTTTCTGTCTGTTACCAGGCCGTATCTCATGAACCGTGATAGCTAGACAGTTGATATTTTCACAGATGATGTATTTCTATTGCCTCTATTGCCGCTATAACCACAAATACTGAATTAAATAAATATTTAAGTGGGGCTCCCATACAACAAACGTGGTTTTTTTTGCCGTTTTTTGCGATAATGGTACGGAACCCTTCGTGCGCCATTCCGACTCGCACTTGGCCGGTTTTTTTTGTTGCCACCCTTGTCAAACCCTTTTTAAGGGTTGAATTTCGAAATATTCTTCCTTGTTCCTTTTATTAATCACTTGCTTTTGCCAGTGGCTTCGCACGCGTGGATGTCGGGAATTATCCCACGGGGACATACTACCGGGATAAAAAGTAGCCTATATCCTATTCCCCGTGGTAAATTTCATCCAAATCCGTTCATTCGTTCTGGCATGATTGGGTAACAAACATGAAACCAAACTTTTGCGTTTATAATAGTAAGATAAATGAAACTTCTAATTAAAATTTTAGCTTTCTAGGTTCTAGTGTTTAGCCTGGGCGTTTGTGAGTAAGTCAGTGTATGAAAAAAAATCTGCAACACTGCAGATTTTTTTTTCATACACCGTTAAATTTTGATCGTTCAAATCCCGTGGAGTGTCGAGCCGGTACATGAAAAAAAATAGTGCAAAAATAACTTTCGTTTTGGAAGTCGGTGTTTTTGGTACATCTTGTTTTATCATTTTACAACACCGACTGCCGAAATGATAGTTATTTTTGCACTTTTCAGTGTTTTGCTTTGAAAGTCGTTTTTTTATATTTATAATTTTTTAATTTTGTCTTTACTTATCGATACTGTTTCATATACCATCAGCCAACAAGCGTAATGAATTCGGAAAGAGCAAAGGGCAAAGAGTAAAAAAAACTACCAATCACATGCGAGGTGAATGACGCGATGTGGCTTTCCATCTACGTGATTAGTCGATTTTTCATACTCTTAACCCTTTGCTCTTTCTATATTCATTACGCGATAAGGCTGCGGATCGATAGTCCACGAGATTTAGACAACCAAAATTTAACTGTGTATTAGATAGAATAGACTAAAACCAATTACTCGACACTGAATAATAATACCTACCTATTATTCTGAAAACAAAATAATTACTTAAAGCAATTAGTATCGTGTTCAGGTGTATGAAATTATAGGTATCGGATTTTATTGACACAAATACTAGGACAAAAATTGTAAGTTTTAAAAATATGGAAATATCATTTTATATAATTTCATATTCCTATGTCGTGGCCTGTTTGTATTAGCCGTTTTATGAAGTGTCTAGCGTTGTTATAGTGTACCAAACTTTACGATATGATCTTAAAACATTAAATACTTTCATGACACTTCCAAGTTTATTTGTTGATATTTCACTGTATCAAATGATATATTCAAACCATTTCATAATACAGGCCGTGACAGTGTAACCCTACAACTATGATTGTATATACAAAAGTTTGTGAGATAGATATTTTTGACTGTGACGTTTAGACACTTAGAAGAGAAAAAATAATACTGATAGCAGAGCACAAAGGTACTGATTATTTCTTTTCGCAGAACTGCGACATAAAACTTTTATGACAAACGAAGACACATTGTGTATTCTGTCCGTGTTTTTGTCACCTTACTCCTCCTAAATGGCTGGACTGATTTGGATGAAATTGCTGGATGGTTTGAAAACACAATTGGACCCGGTAGGTGGCGCTGCTGTCGGTATATCACCAAATTTATTATTAATTCTAAGACGGTACGAAGTTCAGCCAGCTAGTAGACTATTATCAATCAATCTGCCTAGCCTTTTCCCAACTTATCGGATTCAGCTGAGTACCAGTGTTTTACATGGAGTGACTGCCTATCTGACCTCCACAACTCAGTAACTGGGTAACACGGTGCCCCTTGGCAAGACCGGTGTCAGATTTCAAGCTTCTGACTACCCGTAACGACTGTCAAAAATCAGCCAGTTGACTATAATAAGTAAACTGATTTAATGTATTTTTTTTAAAGATTATTCTGTAAAATGTATAAGAATTTCGAAGAGAGAAAAATAGAATTATCACTATCAACCTCTTAAGCTATATATACAATTTTGTAGCAGCACTATAAAACTGCTCTGTACACATGCCCTGCCATAATCTCAGTCGCAAGTCCTGAGACAAAAAACGGCCCATTCTTCGGAGAGTATAATGAGTGCGCCTAAGAGATTATGCTGCTCGAAACCTAGGCTACTTCGCTAGACGGAGTCTTCAATATTTCAGCTAACTTAGAGATGGGTGGTATAAATCTTTATTGTACACTAAATCTTTTCCGTAAAGGCAATGGTTAATAGTCTAATAATATTACAGTACCTGGGCGACCGAGCTCTGCTCGGGTGAAAATAGAGAAAACATTTGTTTTCGAAAAAACGGATATTTCGCCATGAAAACTCCTATATTGAAAATTGTATCGAAATCATTAGAGCCGTGTTCGAGAACGTGAATATATATAATTATGTTACTGTAAAAGGTCGAACTACAGTAAAACCTACTATTTATTTTATATTAATAATTTAGCTTAGCAAACAATTGTTTACACATTACATTTCATTTAAAAGTACACGGTATACATTTATAAGTGCAATAATTATTTACAAGGTAACACCACGTGCACCGAGAATGCGAGAGCGATTTACCGGTAAAAGTCCTAAGTGATCTATGATAATCACTTATTTCGGTTATCTACCAGCAATCACAAGGCAAATGTTAGGATTTGCCTAATTTAGGATTACCCTCAGGGACTTGTGACAAATGTTGAAAAATTGTAATGTCTAACATTTTAGAAAAAAAAGAACAATTTATTTAAAATAAAAAATTGTTAAAAGTATTCAAAAATGGTTTAAAATCATGTTATTATTTTTACTGTTAGTGAATTAAGAAATAGGTAAAGCAAAATAATCAGTCCTTTTATTGTTCTCATCATTTCATATCATAGTGTGTCATAGACATGACATTTTTCTTACATCTCTTGGCAAGATGATACTGTCGACTCCAGAGGCCATAGACAAGTGACATTCTATCATCGAAAGCGTGGCGATAGCGATTGTCAAAAAGGCAAAATTGAATGGGATTGAAAAGTGATATCGATAAATCACGTGATCAAACACTTGCATAATGACATTTCGACTATCGCCTTCGCTGACTTCGAATGCCACTTGTCTAGAGCCTCTTGTAATAATGCCATAAAAAAAAACAAAAGTTGGCAACACTGCAACGCCGCTACAAAATCATTACTTTGTGCAAATCTGTATTTTTCAAAAAAAAAACTTTTGATATGTTTAACCATATTACATTTTATGTTCAAATAATATGACAGGGGACAAAATGTATAGATTAAGTAAAATTTATTTTACAAGCAACGCCTATCAACTAATAACTATCCATTTGGAACCGAAGTACAATAGGCACTGACGAAACCAAAAAGCTTAAACATCCTACAATATTACAGTAATAAACGAAAATTGTATTCACAAACTTATGTATGAATGCGAAACGACCGGAATCATATAGCTAAAGACATGACTCTAAAAGTATATGGGGTCATTACAATAGTAGAAAAAATGTGTACCTTACTAAAACCTGTAACATTTGGATTCATATGTACTTAACAATATGAGTCTATAAGGCTTAACAACCTGAATAAAGAACTATTTTACGAGTTGGCTTCTTATGTAGACTGTGAGGTAATTTAATTTCGACTAAGCAATGATAAGGATTTAAACCCTATTCTAAGGCCGGTATTCCAGATGCTCATGCTCAACTCAACTCAAACTGCAAATGGGCAGTTGTGATTGGTTGGCCTGTACGCTCCAAATCCGAACTCTTTTAACAAAAATCAGTGGAATTGAGTAGTGTTAGCATGCACTTGGAAAGTACTCGTACTTGCTAACTTGGCATTTCATTATTTGTGTAGAAAGAATTCAGTAACGTTTGGGGCGTCCCGACTCTTGCTTTATTGAGTACACATATGGCAAAATCGAGAGTTGTGATTAGTAAGCAGTTGATTGGCAGTTGTGATTGGTTGTTATTATAACAAATCACAAATGTCAATTTTGAGGTTGAGTCGAGCATGAGCATCCGGAATACAGGCCTAAAGCTGGGAACAAATTATCGGACGCGGCTTACGGACGCGATTTACAGCCGCGACTGATATGTGTGCACAGTCGTTTGGGACGCGGCTTGCGGACGCGTCCGAGGGCAGATTCCAGATATAATATAGCTTGTTCAACAAAGATTATTTTTGTGTAGAAGCATGTTGATTAGTGAAAGTAAGGACGCAATTCTCTGCTGCGAACACACTTGATAAGTTTTTCTTCCTTTTTTATTTGTAGTAGTCTTAGTTTCGCGTAGTCAGAGTTTCTGACGCCGGGACGCGTCTGCGGGACGCGTCCCGGCGTCAAAACAACCCCGTGTACACCGTCCGCGGACGTTTTGGGCTGATACAAACAGCCAGCGGGCCAGATCTCTATCGGACGTCCGAACGCACAAGGTCACGTCTGCGACTTGGGTCCGATAGTTTGCACAATATAATGTACATTCATTACATAGATACTCTATAAGTCGCGGCTGTCAGTCAGCCGCATCCGATAATTTGTGCCCAGTTTTAGTCATTTTCTCCACTCAACTCATCGTCAACTCAATGGACTTTGTCATTTATTGACATTAAACGAGTCTGTTTCCGTTATCATGACGACTGAGTAGAGTGTAAGATTTGTCTTTAAAAGTGCTAAGTATTTATAAGCCTCATTGCCAATAGCTTAGTGGATAAAACGAGTTCTAGTAAGAGAGAGGTCGGAGACTTTTGGCAGAAGCATAGCGTAGTAGGTGTTAGTAAGAACAGTAGTTATTAGCAACGTAATTTCAACCGCTTGGCAGTAATAACACTTGAAATACGAAATTCATCCTTACTGCTGCGAAATAAGGGCGCTCAATTTCTAATTTTAACAATGGACATGAGTCTTACTGTTACTGTAGGTAACTATAGGTACATTCATGATATATAAATACGTATAGTTTATTCTTATAAACTATATGTATTTATATATCATGTATGTAATATTTATTTCTATTCCCCAAAGACGTCTTCATCTTGGGGGAAGAGAAATAAATATTTATGTTATAACCTTTTTATAAAACAAGCTTTTTTCGTATTCTACTCAGCAAACTCTTTCATTTGATACCCATATCATGGCAGTGCACAAAAAATAACTAGACCGCCATATTAGATTTAGAATGACTCAGCTAACCATGCATTGTCATCCAAACTAAACGAGTATGCAAAATTTAATCTTAATCGGTGGAGGATAACTGCTTTAAAATTCATTTGCAAGATTTGACCCGAACACACTTACACACATACATACATTGCAAGTTAAATAAAAGCTTGTAAAAACCAGTAATCATCTTTACACAAAAACAAAAACTTAGGTACCTATTCCATTTATACCTCTTACATTATTTAGAGGAGTAAAATCAAGAAACCGGAACTTAGATAACCAAAACTATTCTACCATCCATAAAAACGAATTTATTCATACTTATAATTATATATAAATGCAAAATTAACTCTGTCTGTTTGTTACCTGTTCATGTTTTAACGAATGAAAAACTAGATGAAACTTGGTATACGGCTTGACCATGGATTAGAAATATAATTTGTATCACGGTTTGATCATTTGATATAATAAAAATACTTTTTACGGGGGCGAAGCCGCGGGTAGAAGCTAGTGATGAAATAAATCTATCAAAGTCGAGTTATATCAATAGATTTTTGACTTCATAAGTTAGTCCCGTCTCTCATTAAAACATTACATAAGCAGAAACATATTTCTCCTTCGGCATTCGGGTAAAAAGCATCTACACACACACACACACAGTAGGTAAGTACATTCTAAATAGAATCCAACGTTATGATTCTTACCAAAGGCACAATAATACCGCCCCTCTTCCCAGTCAACGGCTAAGTCCCAGTTTTTTGATCCGTAGTTAACATAACAATCTTTTTTCCATATTTAACCATTGGTTAAATAATATACAAACCAGTGGTAGTGAATTTCGGTAAAACACCATAATATTTCATCAGTTGGTAGCTTCACTGACCAAAGACCAAATGGTCAAATAAGTTGGTGAGTTATTATTTGTACATTTGTTAGACTAACAATTGACGAATATTCGCGTTTCACCGAAATTTGGAACCATTGGTTAGCATTTAACGATAGGCTGAGTTAACGACGGATCAAAATAAAACTGAGGCTAAGTCATGAGGTATCAAAGCTTCGCTCGCGATGGTCCGATCTCTGCTCTAATCTTACGGCTATAGTTAGCTTAAAGCTCTGACGTAGTTTTAATGTCGTTAGCAAACTTTGGTCCAAGACTTCACAGGGACTTATAAAAGACTTAATCTGGGATAGATTCTGAGCATTTAGCCTTTTGAAAGTGGCATAATATATACGTACATAAACTTACGCCTTTGTCCTATAGGGATAGGCAGAAACTAATGAACGCCACCTGCGACCATTCTTACACACTCTGATTTCTTCGTTTATTTTCATACATCTGGTCATTCTCACACGCCGGTTATGAGTACGGTGCACCTGGCCTTTCTTTTTGTAATAATAGCTTATTATGAATTTTAATTAATTGTAGTATGTATATCAATTTCAAACACAGAAGATTTTAAAAGACGCGTTCTTTAAAAATCTTAATTAACATTATAAATGCGAAAGTTTGGATGTATGTAAGTTTGTTACTCAATCACGCCAGAAAGGCTGAACGGATCTGGATGGAATTTAGCACAGTGATAGATTATAGTCAGGGATAAGATACTTTTCATTCCGGGAATATGTTCCCTCAGGATAATTTTTCGATATTCACGCGGACAAAGCCGCTGGCAGAAGCTAGTTTATAATATTTTGCGGTAATTTTCGCACCAAAAACTGGTCCTCAATTTGTTATAACTAATTATATATTTAAACTTTTAAATATTTATTTATTACCTGTACTTTTCCTGCTTGTTTTTCGCAATTTCATTTAAATGATAAAAATTATGCTCGTTTTTCACTTTGTCGTAGTCGGATAAAAATCATTTTCCTCAAAATAACTTTACTCTTTAACATCGACGAAGATACTAAAAATATAAAACACAATATTTTTCCTTCATTTCAATAACATTTTATTGTTTTGAGTTTTTTCCTCATCGTAAATTTCTTTGGAACAATCACTGACACTGCATCAAATCAGGGCCGTACCTACTGTCGAAAATAATAAGACTCAAACCGAGACTGATTCGAACGCAGAGATATTGGCACTGTAATGTGAATTGTCACGAGAGACAATATTGAAGATCATCTCTACGACCCGAGAGACAATTTTTTTGATGATAGAATTGCTACTTAATTTTTGGTTATCGTGAGTAAGTATTTTTAACATAAAAAGTCAAGAACGTTTTTAAGTTTTAATTAAGAAGAGTTAAAAAAATATTTTACATTCGCGTTTAATTATTCCACTAATGAAACCATAAATATCCTCTCAAAAAATCCCGTCGAAATATTACCATATAAAAAGGAAAACAATCTTAAAAGGCTGTTTTAAAAATAATAGCGAGAAGAAATCTCCATAATTTTATGAAACAACATCAAACCTTATTTAAGATCTTCGCAAAATTTTAAAACTTGCTAAATTAATTTAAGGCTTTCAGAGAATCGTAAAAGAAAATTTTCGTCCATAAAGACGATAAGCGCTGCCATTAACTAATCATACTTATCATTAAAAAGTATTCGTACCATTTTTCCGAACCATCAAACAGGTTTCCTGGCGACCACGTAACTCCTGGTATCCAACACACACATCATTTGAGTACAACACCAAATTATTCACACATTCGTTACGAACTATGACACTAAATAAACCACATACACCGAAAAATTAACAGTACAGTGCTACGCGGCGTAGTCGCTACGTAAGTTACGCGCGGCCCGTGCTACGAAACTGCCGCTACGGCGGTACGAAGTTAGCCGAAGGTCGGCGGAAAGAGCCGAGCTTTCGCAGGGGGAGCCGAGGCGAATTTCGCTCAGTCTTTCATATTTTATATCGGTTGGGACGAAGCGGAATTACAGAGTTTGCTCGGGTGGGTTTTTATAGCGTAACGGAACCATAGCGGCTGCCTGCCGTTCTATTCCGTAGGTATTTTTTCGACTCGTGAGCTGTGCGCGAATTTTTCTACATTGTTTGGCTTGCCCTTAGACAAGTTGTGATTTTAATAGTGTGACGTGGGCACAAAGGCTCCATTGAAGCTAATATGAATTGGCGTGTTTGATGTTATTGTAACGACTCGGAATTATTTGGTAGGAAATTCAATTTTAATGACCTTTTTGGTAGTTATTGTGTTTAATATAGAGTTGCGTGTTAGTTTCGCGAGTTCATTGTGTATTGCGTTCTTAGTTGAAATACGGGTCTTTTGAAGTTCAGGGCTTAAGTTTGGATTAAATTATTTATGGTAATATGTGTGTACATGTGTAGGTAATATGAGATTCTCCCATGGATTATTCGGTGGTGTAAGCGCCTCTGGGGAAATACCGCCATGGTCTATACGTATGTATGTCGAATGAATTTGTGTTAAACTTATGTATTATTTTTCGATACTTAGTGAAAGTTGTTGTGGCCTGTGTCGATTGGCATTGATACTATGATTGTGGGTACATCTAAATACTATTACCCATATATTAGTGCAAGCTGTGGTTGCCTATAATGGATGTGTATTGCAGGAAAATTATATTTTGTATGTTTTTTTTTATGATTTGTGTAAGATGATATTGTATTGTGGCACTGGTTGGTGGATCCTTAAATAAATATTTTAATTCATCGAGTCAAGTGGAGGTATCCAATCGACTCAATCAAATTTGCAGATAAATTGTTATTTAGTGTCATTAATTAGGAGTTTTTTTTTCCATTGTCATGCCAACTGAATCAATAGGAGTGGAGGAAATTTCCTCTAAATGGTCTTTAAATAAAGGCCATTTGTGAATTCTTGAAATTAATTAAACCTAACTATTAGACTTATTAGTTCAAAAATTACTGACTCGTGCATTTTGTGACTAATGAATCGAAAAGGGTCAAAAAATCTAAACTGTGCGTATCTTAAATAGGTAATTTTAGAGTTCCGTACCCAAAGGGTAAAAACGGGACCCTATTACTAAGACTCCGCCGTTTTTTGCCATAATGGTATGGAACCCTTCGTGCGCGAGTTCGATTCGCACTTGGCCAGTTTTTGTTGTAACATTATCTACTTGCTGCCTATTGATCCAATCAGCAAATTTCTTTCACTGTTAACCCATTGCGCGTATAATTACAGAGACAATATAAACAAAATAGCTTATGCACACATGGTGTGCATATCACGCGTCATGAGTAAAGTTACAGTTTTGTTGACTGTCATATTTTGTATACCCAAAATGTATGGTTCTTGAGGGAATAACCACAAAAGCGAAGTTGTAAGCAAAAGCTAGCTTGTAATAATAATAATCATCATTGTAGCCAAAAGCTACATCGACTGTGCGTCTCGCATCGAGCAGTTTCCAGCAACCTTCACCAGGTAATCAGTTAATATCAGTAAACAGAACTCGTACGGTATTATTTGCATCCCTTGCCTTGCCGTAACCTAGACCACTGCCATAGTGAAGGGCAGACTGTAGTGCTTGTCATTTGGGGGGTTCGTATATCAATAATAATACCAGCTTGTTTCTGACCTACTGCAGTGCAAAATCTTTTTCTCATACAGAGAAGGAACGAGCATTAATTAAATCGCTTTAACGATTGGTGATTTGAAACTTATATTAATTACTTGCTTCTGTCTGCAGTTTCGGCTGTTTTATTTTCCCAATGAAACATCATACTGGTAAATAAGAATCCCATCCCAGTCTAGCTGATCGACCCATATGCCAAGTTTTATACGAATCCGTTCAACCCTTAAGACGACGACATTCGCCAACGACCTTCAGGAAACAAATCGAGCACTCGTTTCAAACCCGAGCAACCCAAAATTCAGTAGTTTATTGTGCCTTCCTTGTTGTTCTATGACTTTAAAAAAGCCTTCAATCAAAATGTAGATAGTAAAGTTGTCTTTGAGATGGCAAACATACGCCCAGCAGTCAAAATGTTCATAGATCAAAGTATTAAGAAAATGGTCTAATGTAACATATTTATTTCTTTTACCAAAAAATTACAACTAGCCGTTTAGATCAGCTACTGAGGGATATCTACGCCTTAAGGCCTTAAAAGTTAACCAAAGAGTTACTTTGCATCATAATATTAAATAAGTAATGAAGGATTAATCTCAAAGTATTTAACAAAAGATCTACGTTCCAAGGGGCAGACAGATTGGTAAGCAAAACAATCAATCCAAAGGCCGTTGTCTTCAAGTAAGTATTCTAAATTCAAATCTCAATAGTTTCTCACACAAACGAGACTAAAGACTAGAATCGACTCAACAAAGTGAATTGAGTGATTTGATTGGATTCAATCGATACGTATTTGCGGGTAGTGATTTTCAGCTATTCGAATAGATAATTGGGATTTTGTATGCTTACACTGTATTCATTTAGAATCGATTGGTTGGGAAGTTGCAATGAGCGCTTTATATTGAAATACTTGGTAAATGCATAGATTAATCTAATAGCCGCATGTTTCGATGGTCAAGGTTAAGCAACACTTGCCGAGGTCGGTCCGTGGATGGGTGACCATCCATTACTTACTGACACTCCTCTGTGCCTTGGAAAGCACGTGAAGGTGTTGGTCCCGGCTGTCATTTGGATATCATTGAAAAAAAAGAAAATTCCAGTCGTGCCAAGGGGTACCGTGTTACCCAGTTACTGGGTTGAGGAGGTCAGATAGGTAATCGCTACGAGTAAAATACTGAAAGAAAGAAAGAAAGTAAACACATTTATTTGTCACAAGCCACTAGAGCACACAATATATAAAAGAAAAACAAAAAGAAAACTTAAAACTAATCAACAATAAAGAAGAGAAAGAACAATATAAATATAACATTGTGTGACCCACGGCTGCGCCGAATAGGACCAGTTCAGCAAAATGTCACGCAACTAGTGCACGACGCTGGTTTTCAACTGGACCTGTGACTGTGACGTGACGGACGTAAAGCAGTTTTATAGTGACATGGTGTGTATATGTAAAACAAGTAATTACTTATATAAATGATAATAATATGTGTGTATATTACAATATAAAAACTACAGATACACCACATAACAATAAATAAGATGAGTGTGACAATAAATGAGGTGAGGTAGGCTAATGCGTCATATTATTAGTTTTATAGTGACATAGTGTTTATGTAAAACAATTAATTACTTAAATAAATGATAATAATATATGTGTATATATATATATATATATAAAAACTACAGATACACCACATAACAAAAAAAACTTTTTAACAAAAAATACAACCGACTTCAAAATAAAAACACTACTAAGTGAAAAATAACTTCAATTTCGGAAGTCGGTGTTCTTGTTTTGGTTTCTTAGTTTTTTGACACCGACTTCCGAAATTGAAGTTATTTTTCACTTTGTAGTGTTTTTATTTTGAAATCGGTTGTATTTTTTGTTAAAAAGTTTTTTTTTTTCACTTTTTATTTGTGGTACATAATGAACTTAAACAAAAACGGTGGAATTAGAGTATATCAGGGTGAACTGTTCACACCTGCGTACCCCTTTAGAACGTGCTAAGCTAAGTGATGTTATGTTATTAAATCATGTAAACAATAAACAGACATCCGATTGCAGCTATCCCGAGTGATATGCCGTCATTTATTGAAGAGTTCTGATGTATATCTCCGAAGTTCTTCATCAGATCTTGATGAAATTTAAATGGGACCACATGACAAGCACCAGCTTTCAAATGAAAAAATATTCATCAAAATCGGTCCACCCAGTAAGAAGTTCTGAGGTAACACAAATAAAATAAAAAATACAGCCGAATTGAAAACCTCCTCCTTTTTGCGAAGTCGGTTAATAAATAAGATGAGTGTGACAATAAATGAGGTGAGGTAGACTAATGCGTCATATTATTGAGGCATTCAGTGCGTCCCTATCCAATTTAGGTTGCGCTTCCACCAAATACTGCCGTAAACTTCTTCTAAATGTGTCCATTACCAGTACCAGCTGCATGAGTTTAGACTGGAAACCGTCCCCACCATCTTTATGAATCATCATCATCAAAATCTTTATAAATGTTCGTCCCGTAATCATTAAGTGGTGTACAATAAACTATATTATAAATAATAAGTTGGAAAAAGGCAGATGAATGAACCACATTCACTCCAATTTTAATATCACATAACACCATAATTTCTATAGCAATATTGACAAAATAATCAACTGCTGACGTTTCCTCCCCTTATAATGATTTATGTACGTCATATGATACGAACCAAGAATGGGACACCCCATATCGTTCATGGGACCGTAACCGGAAATTAAGGGACGGTATCTTGTTCATGGGAGAAATGCTGCTACCTTTATTATAGCATCACTATAATTATCTCGACATTCTTACACGATATAACTGGTATATGGTATATTTTCACAGTATGTATATGTTTTCTATTATATATTGTATGTCATACAACGCACAGAAAGCTGTAAGCCACATTTTCAACAGCTCCAATTATTAATATTAATTCATTCAATAATTGATGATTATTTAAATGAAAGATGACTGATTTTGTCTGAAATGGCACCACAAATATTAAGATTATTAAAGTTTTATTTGACTTGTGTGTAAAATTTGACAGTTTTTATTTTAGTTTGTCATTTTTTTAATTTGTCGTTTCTATTTTTTTATGTAATTCAGTTTTAAATTTATTCTGTTTAATATTCAATGATACCTAATATATAATTACCTGTGTACCTAATATATAATTATAAACACATTATACACAAAATTAGGTTATAATACAATGTATATTTTATACCTGTAACAACAATTTTAATGATCAATTTCAATTCGAAGTTTTTAACCATCATATTGTAGCACTTTATATACTTTATATTATATTACATTATACATTTTTATAATACTTTGTATTATCTATTTTACATATTTTTTCAATTTATAAGTTAAGCACACTTTATGACATTATTTTAAGTATCTATTTTATTTACCCACGTCCGTGTGTCACTAGCGGGGTGCCAACTGAAAATCAGCGCTGGATGTCTTGTCTGACGCCCAGCAAATGCTGAGTTGGTGACGCTTTCGGTATGGGCACGCCCGGCACACTTGTTTGTACTTTTTTACTATTCTTCTCTGTTACTTTGTGATTGTTGTTGCCGTGTTGTGTCTATGTCGAATAAATGTTTTCTATTCTATTCTTGTAACACCTTTTTAACATGTATTATGCAAATAAATTATTTGATTTATTATGTCGACAGGTGAAGTGGTGGCCCAGTTGTAACGGCCCTGACTTATCAGTTGTAGGGTCGAATCCCAGCAGGCGCTTTACTTTGTATAATTTATTTTATCACCACTACCCTCAAAACAGTCAATGAAAACATCGTGAAGCAACCGGCATGTCATGGAACCAACAATTTCTAGCCTTCTGAGCCTGCGTGGTGGATTGTAGCCTACATCTTCTCTATGATAGGAGACTTGTGCACCAGCTGAGACAACATTAAAAGCATGATTATACCGCGTCCGATAATACAGATGCTTGTAACTTGCAGAAAAGTGTGCAAGAAGCATGCCATTTTTCGACGATAATTTTTGAATGTCACCGTTGGTTAGTGAACGCTGGCAAGGTAATCACTCCAGGTAGTATACTGTCATAGGTGCAACCTGGAGGTCTTTTAGTCAAGAGTGAATAGGTTACTTCTTGCGGCTGGCCAGGACGTGGCTGGAGGTGGATCACTGTTTTGCCCAATTTCTCACAGGGCATGGTAACTTTAAAAGTAAATTATTTTCCTTCAAGCTTGTTGCCTCGCCATTATGTCAGTGTTCTACATCTGACTGTGAATATGTACAATCTGCACATCATATATTATGGGAGTGTATTCTTTGGCAGAATGAACGCAATACTATGTTGAATAATGTACAGGCTGTATCAGGAGCTGTTTACTATACGGACCTTGTGGAAACTGGAACAAATTTCCGTGCGTTCAAGCGCTTTTGCCATACCTATTATTGGAATCAAATATAACAGCTCACAATGTTAGGACCCATTAATATTAATGCTAATTTTTATCCGTGGTGCTAGGCAACTGGGCTTATCCCAGTTGTAAACGACCCTTTGTGCCTATTGGTCTTGTTTGTTCTGTCTCCTGCTTGATATGGAGGGAAGTGGAAATTTGTATTTTTCTTACTCTTCCATTTTCTTTTCTGATTAATTTCGTTGCGGGATCCAAGACAGTTAAATTCATTCTCCGGGACTTCGTCGAGCTTCATTGCCTCGGCGCTTTTCTGGTGGTCGCCACTGTTGATTCTGGCTTTCAGAAGTTGCAGTGGTTTGGGAATAGTGCGGTGGGATTGTAGTATATTCTAGGCAAACGAGCTTCACCGTCGACCGCATCATCGCTTACCGTGTGATAGTGGTCAAATGCGAGCCTATCGTTAACATAAAAATAATATACACTGAGATAAAGAGAAAGTTGTTATAACGCAACAATATTACGTGACGTTACACATTTTATCCCGAATCACAACTAAAGCAAGCCGCGTTCCACATACCGTATCAGACATATTTCATAAATTACTTTTCAATTTTCGGTAGGTACCTATCTTTTGCTACGCCTTCAAGCTTTATTCGAGACATAATACACTACATGTCAGTACCCGTTTTATCATTATTCCAAAACGGATATAAGTTTCAGACGTGGATTCCCCACCGCTATATGAGTTTCGTGGAAGGAAGCCAGTATACGAAGCAAGCCAGCTGGTTTAAAACCCATGTTTGATATTGAAACCCGATGTTATTATAGAAGGGGAGGATGTTTGTAAACGGATCATCTTTGTATATTTAGTTAGAGTACATATTTGGTTATTTAATCTATTAAATAGCTTGGCTATAATATAAAAATACTAGTTTCTGCCACCGGAATAGCTTGATTGTCAGAAATTATCTCATAGAAATTTACTTTGGGGACAAAAAGTATCCTGGGATTACAGGCGGCGAACTGGTGGGCCTCGGCACCGGGCTGTAGGCAATACAAAGAAGCTCTGCCATCCTTGGACAGTAGGCTCACCAGGCGTCTTTTACGCCTGGACAGGAATGGCCTGCGCCTGGTGACGGGGACCATCACGGGACACTGCTCACTCAACAAACACTTCCACACAATAGGCATAACGGACAGTCCTCTATGCAGGGCATACCTGGAGGCCGAGGAAACCGTCGCGCACGTTCTCTTTGAGTGCACAGGTGTCACACAGATAAGAACACGAACCCTCGGGTCACCCAGATCTTACAGGGATGTTTTGAGGAAACCAGGAGCTCTAATTGACTTCTGGAGGGAGGCTGGTTGGAATGACCACCCAACGGCCGCCATGGCCCACGTACAAAGGTCCATTAAGGGACTAAGTGCGGAAACCAAACCCCCCTAACATAGAACATAGAAGTATCCTGTCTTTTTTCCAAGGTCCAATCTATCTATTTTCTCTAATGGTTTACGCGGGAAAACCTTACAAACAGCAACAACTTTCGCATTTAAAATATTGGTATGGATTACTAAAAAGTATGGATTATTATCAACTATGTATGGCTATTGTATGTATGAGTGATTGTATAGATAGTTCAACTAATCATTGCGCGCGGCGCCATGTGTGCATGCGCTGTGCGTACGCTTGTATTTATACATTATGCATTTGTGTTGCAGTGACGCGGCAGTCGTCATCAGTGCAAACAACCCACACATGCTTACACACACATGGCGCCGCGCGCAAAGATGAGTTGAACTCTCTATAATTGTTTGTATGAAAGTTGGTTTTTCTACTATGGAGTCTGATCTGACATTAATTTTATCATTGTTATTATATCTTTTATTTTCCATTATTCTTATTGACTTTACTTTTATAATTTTTTATAAGACACATAAAATAATTATTTATTTTTATATCTAGAGCTGCTGATTCGATTTTCAAAATTCATTCACTACATTAGCGCTAAAAAGCTAAGCTTTATAATGCAGAAAAATGCACAGTTTCAGGGGCATAGCCCACGCAAGCGAAACTGGGGTGGGGGAGTCATTCCATTAAAGTCATAGACTCTTGCTACACAAGAAACCACGCTTGCTCATTGCGTATTCCTGTACTCTTATTTTGTATGAATCACGTCATTCTCACAAAGTTTTCCTCCATCGTTTGTAATTGGTGTCGAATTAGGAAACTGAAACTTTTTATTTTTTTACAAAAGAAAACTTTTTCTGCCCATGGAAAAGGAATGTGTACCATGTATGAAATAAGATAATATTTTTTTCAGGGTAAAAATTATAAATAAAATTATTCATTACAAATACTTTTTTCAAAACAAGCTTTTTTCGTATTCTTCTCAACAAACCCTGTATTTGAAACCCATATCATGGCAGTGCACAAAAATAACTAGACCGCCATCTTGGGCCGTCTGCCATATTGGATTTAGAATGACGTCACTTAGCTAACCATGCATTGTCATCTAAACTAAACGTGTATGCAAAATTTCATCTTAATCGGTGGAGGATAACTGCTTTAAAATTCAGTTGAATTGAGATTTCACCTGAACACAAATACGTACATAGACCGCCAGTTATATGAAAGCTTGTAAAATAGATCTACGGTAAAATATTAATTGAAAACTTGAATACAAAACAAATCAGTAGAAGAACTAAAACGAAAGTAATGCATAACAAAAACTCCACTCATTTTCACATTACTCGCCTGAATAGAATCCTACGAATACCTCCCATTCAAAATTATGCATACTATGTTTATCACGTACCACAATGAACTTTCGACCTCTATTGTCAAGTGCTATATTACCTCGATATTCCACTGCATAAATCATTTTACTAACAAAATATACGATGCACTTAATACACAACAATTTCGTGCGTTATGTATCTTGACAATTCCAATTTGTTACAATCAACTAAAAATAAACGAAATTTTAGAGAAATTATGCACTTCAATCGGGACACACGGCTTTGAAAGAATGCAGATCTCAGTGTTTTCCATTTTTGATTGAAGTTCCTATGGTAGATGTGATTCCACCCTTGTGAATTTTACACCCTTCATACGACTTTTTCTCCTCTCAGTGTATCATTGTCTACGTGGAAATTCGGACCTGACGTGGGAATCGCCTTTTCCCAAACGTATTTTTTTTAAAGGTTTTTTTTATTTATTAGGGACCTGCCACAGTTTTGTAAGTGTGCAATTTAATTTTCTGTATATTTTTAGTTATAAAATTGCAGAAGCTAGTGTACAATTCAAAATAGAAATTAGGCTAAACGGTCGAACCTTTCACAAGTACCGTCGACCACATCATTGCTTACCATCAGGTGAGATAGTGGTCAAGCGCGAGCCTATAGCAGATAAAAAAAATGCACTGCAGCAAATAATTTATATCTAAGAAGATATTTTTATAGAAAATTTATTTAGAGAAAAATGGTCCATTTTAGAGCTGATCCCTCAAAACTGTACAATTGCAAAAATATAACGAAATCCTGAAACTCCGGAAAGTTAAGACTAGTGTCCAGCAAAAACACAGTCCTAAATGCTTATCATGGGTATCTTTCATCGGTATTGCGTTACGGCCTAGTCATATGGGGCAATTTGGGCGCACGGTTGGCGCAGTGGTTGAGTGATTGACTGCTGCGCTGCGTGTCGCGGGTTCGATTCTCGCACGGTGCAAATATTTGTATGGCCTACAGATAGTTGTTCCGGCTCTGGGTGTTGTGTATGTGAGTTTATATGTTTGTAAACGCACCCACGATGGAGTGGAGCAACGTTTTTCATGAAAAAAAATATATAATTAAATTCAGTGGATGTCGAAAGAGCATTCATAGTGCAAAAGAAATGAGAGCCATGAGGGGAGCAGAGTATTTGGACCGTTGCAGGCCATTATTGAAGGACTTAAAAATTCTCCCGCTCCCATGTCTGTATATTTTTGAAGTTTGTCTGTTTGTAAAAATATCCCTCATTTATTTCCATTAAATGAACAAGTCTCCGAAAGACTGAACAAAAAAAATGCCGGGAAATTACTAGTGCCTGCTCAGAGATTGCAGTTATACAGTAGAAATGCCAGTTGCATGACAATTTTTTTTTTAAATAAATTGTCACCTGCCCTGAGAATGCTACCAATTAATACATTTAAATGTAAAATGTTTGCTTGGCTCTTGGACATGTATTTTTATTCCGTCAATGAATTTTTAAATCATAAATTTTTATATTGTAATTAAAATCATTCATCATCAATCACCATTAGTATTAGAATATTAGTACCTACTTTGACATTATTAGGAATTCTATAACATTGTATTTTTTTTAATTTTTGTATATGTTATATTTTCACACGATGATTTATTTTCTGATATTTTGATTAATTTTTTGACATCATGATTTATTTTCTGACATTTTGATTGTTTATTTTTTTGACATTAAATTTGTTTTTTTTTTGTTGACATTATATTTTAATTTTTGATATTATGATTTATATTTTCGACATTATACAAAATTTCATAAAGTTATGTAATATTCTTATTATGATACTAGTTTTGATTTGCATTTACCTAGCTTATTGTTTGATATTTCTACAACAGCAATGGTAGTATGTGTGAAACAATGTTAAATGTAAGATCTCAATGTACCATATACTGAGAAATAAATATTTACTTACTCCTCTTTTACTTTTTATAGGTTGTTATTTTACTTGCCTTGTTAGTTAATAATAGTAAGAATGGTTCAAATCTTGCAACTTTAACAACTTCCCTGTCCAATGAGTCACTCATGTGATTGTACTCATGTGATTGACTATTGTAGACATATGTGGACAATGAAGCTGTTAAAATATTAATTTCCAACAGATTGTATACTTCCACGTTTGGTTTAGACAGTTCAGGGTAAGCTAAAAAGAGGGTAATGTGTTTATCAGTCTATGTATGTATGTATGTTTGTTCCTATGTGGCGTTCTAGAGACCAAACGCGTTAGCCGAGTTTGATGATTCGTATGTCAATCGAGTTATCTTAACCTTGCGAGTGTTAATGGCTACATTAAAATTGGAAAATAGTAAAATGGCGGATTTTGGGCGCCATATTGTGGGGGTCCCAATTTTTTTTTCTTCCTGTCCCATCGTGTCGGGTATCAAAATAAAAAGTTTTAAGAGGTGATTTAAAAAATATATACCAATTATATGTTTAAATGTACCTAATTCAAAAAAAATATGTCAACTAAAAAGTTATAAATATAAAAGTTAATTCAAAAAATTCCTACTGCTTATGAAGCGAACTAACCATACGTAAACAAGAAGAAAATCATGTTGTGCAGTCGGAGGATTTTGATCAACTAGCTCGCGAATATGTATCCTCCGACTGCACAGCATGATTTTATCCGCGTTTACGTCTTTTTTCGTTTCTTTTTTGTGTTTTTAATTATTCATGTTTTTTTTGGATAATTTACACTGTACCAAAAAGTAATTAAATCATTAGGTTACTCTTTTTCTACCTATGTTGAGGTCGACTTTTAGTATAACTTGATGCAACTAAATAATAGTATTTTATAGTATAACAGATTTTCAGCACCTCTAATAAATTATCATGCAGTGTTTGTGGTAGGAGTACGCGATCGTGTTTACCTCGAGCATGTTTCATGTCTAATTAAGTGAAAGGTCGGAGTCTCGAGAGTTGTGGGTAAGTGTGGACGTAAGGCTTCTACGACTGGATGTATTATTTTTTCAACAGTGTTTAAGATACAGATCGAGTTAAGTCAATTATTTTAGTTTTTATTCACTATTCTGATGGTGGCACATGTGTTGGATCATTCGGTTCCCTTCATGATGGTTGAGCTGAGTGGTGCCGATCCATGTGTCATGTTCGTGAACGGGCGCCGTCGGTTGGGATTGGTCATATCTTAGCTGCCTCCACCTGTTTTTAATTACCTATTTATTGTATTTTTAATTGTTTGTTTTACTCTAGACGCTTTTAAGTGCGTTTTTTTTTTACATCGTTCTCACATATATGTATTTTTCCTACAAGATTATTGTAACCATTTACTTGAAAAACACATTTTTTTTAAAAGAGTCAGTTTGGAGTTTCTTGTCCGTTCTTCTCCATAACAAGCTACATTTCCGAATGGACGGTAGAATCAATTATTATTACATTTAATTTTTATTTTTGACGTTCGAATGTGCCGCTTAATGGCCTAATTGAATAAAGACATTTTGATTTGATTTGATTTGATTTGACTATTTTTATTTAAAAATAATAGTAATAATAATGCGAGCCTCGACCAACACCTCAGGAGGCTCTCGTTAGGCGGCTGGGTCAAGTGCCTGATCTAGAAAGCAGTACTGCTGGACACGGCTCGTATTATTAGGAGGTACCTTTCTCTGGAGCCCTGACCGCCGGTAGCTTGGACCCTGTTCCCGATTCCGGTGGGCCTCTATTTTAAAATAGTTTTTTTTTGATTTATGTTATAACAATATTTAAAAATGTAGATAATAAGTAAATAAATGAATAAAGGACAATAGTACCAGCCTGTTACAATCCTATTGCAGGGCAAAGGTCTCTTATCATACAGATAAGGAACGAGAATCAATCACCATGCTTGCTCAAGTTGGAGATTTCAGACTAATACGTATTAACTATAAATCTAGGTATCCCCACTTTGTATTTTTTGCTTCGCCGTTATCAGCGATATCCAAGATAAACTAAAGTACTTAAATGACTTGAAAAGTCAAATGTGTACAGTGCAACTATTTTTTTTATGTCCATCGGCAATCATCGTGTTTCCGAATATAAACGAGTGCTAATTTCCATGGCCATCAATTATTAGGTTTATCGTGTAAATAATTTAAATTCAGAACAAAATCAAATCAAATAAAAACAAATATTTTTACTGTGGGCATAGGTTATACAGACATACTCGTATTATGTTAGGTAAATTTCAGTTCCATTATGTCCTGCCTAGTAGGCATACATTAATTAAGTCAATATGAAAAATAATCATAGGTATCACATATATATATGTTTTTCTTTCTTTCTTTCTTTATAAAGTAAATCTTACAAAATAAGAATTATATTTGTATTAATATTTGAAAGAATGCAGATCTCAGTGTTTTCCATTTTGGATTGAAGTTCCTATGGTAGATGTGATTCGGTAGGTAGGTAGATTTGAATTTTACACCCTTCATACGACTTTTTCTCCTCTCAGTCTACGTGGAACTTTGGATCTGACGTGGGAATCGCCTTTTCGCACACGTATTTTTTTTTTGTAAGGTTTTTTTTTATTTATTAGGGACCTGCCACAGTTTTGTAAGTGTGCAATTTAATTTTCTGTATATTTTTAGTTATAAAATTGCAGAAGCTGGTGTACAATTCATACACAGCAAAATAGAAATTAGGCTAAACGGTCGAACCTTTCTCAAGCACCGTCGACCACATCATTGCTTACCATCAGCTGAGATAGTGGTCAAGCGCGAGCCTATATCAGATAAAAAAAATGCACTGCAGCAAATAATTTATATTTAAGAAGATATTTTTATAGAAGATTATTTATAGAAAAATGGTCCATTTTAGAGCTGATCCCTCAAAACTGTACTATTGCAAAAATATAACTTAAACCTGAAACTCCTGAAAGTTAAGACTAGTGTCCAGTAAAAACACAGTCCTAAATGCTTATCATGGGTATGTTTCATCGGTATTGCGTTACGGCCTTGTCATATGGGGCAATTCAGTGGATGTCGAAAGAGCATTCATAGTGCAAAAGAAATGTATCAGAGCTATGAGTGGAGCAGAGTATTTGGACCATTGCAGGCCATTATTTAAGGACTTAAAAATTCTCCCACTCCCATGTCTGTATATTTTTGAAGTTTGTCTGTTTGTAAAAAAAAAAAAAAATTTTAATTCATCAAGTCAAGTGGAGGTATCCACTCAACTCAATCAAATTTGCAGATAAATTGTTATTTAGTGTCATTAATTAGGAGTTTTTTTTCCATTGTCATGCCAACTGAATCAATAGGAGTGGAGGAAATTTCCTCTAAATGGTCTTTAAATAAAGGCCATTTGTGAATTCTTGAAATTAATTAAACCTAACTATTAGACTTTTTAGTTCAAAAATTACTGACTCGTGCATTTTGTGACTAATGAATCGAAAAGGGTCAAAAAATCTAAACTGTACGTATCTTAAATAGGTAATTTTAGAGTTCCGTACCCAAAGGGTAAAAACGGGACCCTATTACTAAGACTCCGCCGTTTTTTGCCATAACGGTATGGAACCCTTCGTGCGCGAGTTCGATTCGCACTTGGCCAGTTTTTGTTGTAACATTATCTACTTGCTGCCTATTGATAAAATTAGCAAGTTTCTTTCACTGTTAACCCATTGCGCGTATAATTACAGAGACAATATAAACAAAATAGCTTATGCACACATGGTGTGCATATCACGCGTCATGAGTAAAGTTACAGTTTTGTTGACTGTCATATTTTGTATCCCCAAAATAATAATAAGAATAAGAAGAATAATAAGAATAATTTATTAAAAGTAAATATAATCTAAACTATAGTATATCTATATAGTACTATAGGAAATAACCACAAAAGCGAAGTTGTAAGCAAAAGCTAGCTTGTAATAATAATAATCATCATTGTAGCCAAAAGCTACATCGACTGTGCGTCTCGCATCGAGCAGTTTCCAGCAACCTTCACCAGGTCATCAGTTAATATCAGTAACCAGAACTCGTACGGTATTCTTTGCATCCCTTGCCTTGCCGTAACCTAGACCACTGCCATATCTGCCTGAAGGGCAGATAGTAGTGCTTGTCATTTGGGGGGTTCGTATATCAATAATAATACCAGCTTATTTCTGACCTACTGCAGTGCAAAACTCTCTTTTCATACAGAGAAGGGACGAGCATTAATTAAAACGCTTGCTTAAAGCGATTGGTGATTTGAAACTTATATTAATTACTTGCTTCTGTCTGCAGTTTCGGCTGTTTTATTTTCCCAATGAAACATTATACTGGTAAATAAATATCCCGTCCCAGTCTAGGTCGACCCATGTACCAAGTTATATACGAATCCGTTCAAGCCTTAAGGCGACGACATTCGCCAACGACCTTCAGGAAACAAATCGAGCACTCGTTTCAAACCCGAGCAACCCAAAATTCAGTAGTTTATTGTGCCTTCCTTGTTGTTCTATGACTTTAAAAAAGCCTTCAATCAAAATGTAGATAGTAAAGTTGTCTTTGAGATGGTAAACATACGCCCAGCAGTCAAAATGTTCATAGATCAAAGTATTAAGAAAATGGTCTAATGTAACATATTTATTTCTTTTACCAAATAATTACAACTAGCCGTTTAGATCAGCTACTGAGGGATATCTACGCCTTAAGGCCTTAAAAGTTAACCAAAGAGTTACTTTGCATCATAATATTAAATACTCGTAAGTAATGAAGGATTAATCTCAAAGTATTTAACAAAAGATCTACGTTCCAAGGGGCAGACAGATTGTTAAGCAAAACAATCAATCCAAAGGCCGTTGTCTTCAAGTAAGTATTCTAAATTCAAATCTCAATAGTTTCTCACACAAACGACACTAAAGACTAGAATCGACTCAACAAAGTGAATCGAGTGATTTGATTGGATTCAATCGATACGTATTTGCGGGTAGTGATTTTCAGCTATTCGAATAGATAATTGGGATTTTGTATGCTCACACTGTATTCATTTAGAAACGATTGGTTGGGAAGTTGCAATGATCGCTTTATATTGAAATACTTGGTAAATGCATAGATGAATCTAATAGCCGCATGTGTCGATGTTCAAGGTTAAGCAACACTTGCCGAGGTCGGTCCGTGGATGGGTGACCATCCATTACTTACTGACACTCCTCTGTGCCTTGGAAAGCACGTGAAGGTGTTGGTCCCGGCTGTCATTTGGATATCATTGAAAAAAAAAGAAAATTCCAGTCGTGCCAAGGGGTACCGTGTTACCCAGTTACTGGACTGAGGAGGTCAGATAGGTAATCGCTACGAGTAAAATACTGAAAGAAAGAAAGAAAGTAAACACATTTATTTGTCACAAGCCACTAGAGCACACAATATATAAAAGAAAAACAAAAAGAAAACTTAAAACTAATCAATAATAAAAAAGAGAAAGAACAATATAAATATAACATTGTGTGACCCACGGCTGCGCCGAAAAGGACCAGTTCAGCAAAATGTCACGCAACTAGTGCACGACGCTGGTTTTCAACTGGACCTGTGACTGTGACGTGACGGACGTAAAGCAGTTTTATAGTGACATGGTGTGTATGTAAAACAAGTAATTATTTATATAAATGATAATGATATGTGTGTATATGACAATATAAAAACTACAGATACACCACATAACAATAAATAAGATGAGTGTGACAATAAATGAGGTGAGGTAGGCTAATGCGTCATATTTTTAGTTTTATAGTGACATGGTGTTTATGTAAAACAATTAATTACTTAAATAAATGATAATAATATATGTGTGTATTACAATATAAAAACTACAGATACACCACATAACAAAAAAAACTTTTTAACAAAAAATACAACCGACTTCAAAATAAAAACACTACAAAGTGAAAAATAACTTCAATTTCGGAAGTCGGTGTTCTTGTTTTGGTTTCTTTGTTTTTTGACACCGACTTCCGAACTTTTTTTTATTTTGAAGTCGGTTGTATTTTTTGTTAAAAAGATTTTTTTTTTTCACTTTTTAGTTGTGGTACATAATGGACCATTTCTCCAAAGTGAAGCCAGAATACATTAAACCCAGAAACATGCAACTTAAACAAAAAAGGTGGAATTAGAGTATAACAGGGTGAACTGTTCACACCTGCGTACCCCTTTAGAACGTGCTAAAGTGATGTTATGTTATGAAATCATGTAAACAATAAACAGACATCCGATTGCAGCTATCCCGAGTGATATGCCGTCATTTATTGAAGAGTTCTGATGTATATATCCGAAGTTCTTCATCAGATCTTGATGAAATTTAAATGGGACCACATGACAAGCACGAGCTTTCAAATGAAAAAATATTCATCAAAATCGGTCCACCCTGTAAGAAGTTCTGAGGCAACAAAAAAAAAAAAAAAAAAAACATCCGAATTGAAAACCTCCTCCTTTTTGCGAAGTCGGTTAATAAATAAGATGAGTGTGACTATAAATGAGGTGAGGTAGGCTAATGCGTCATATTATTGAGGCATTCAGTGCGGCCATATCCAGTTTAGGTTGCGCTTCCACCAAATACTGCCATAAACGTCTTCTAAATGTGTCCATTACTAGTACCAGCTGCATGAGTTTTGACTGGAAACCGTCCCCACCATCTTTATGAATCATCATCAAAATCTTTATAAATGTTCGTCCCGTAATCATTAAGTGGTGTACAATAAACTATATAACAAATAAGAAGTTGAAAAAGGCAGATGAATGAACCACATTCACTCCTATTTTAATATCACATAACACCATAACTTCTATAGCAATATTGACAAAATAATCAACTGCTGACGTTTCCTCCCCTTATAATGATTTATGTACGTCATATGATACGAACTAAGAATGGGACACCCCATATCGTTCATGGGACCGTAACCGGAAATTAAAGGACGGTATCTTGTTCATGGGAGAAATGCCGCTACCTTTATTATAGCTTCACTATAATTATCTCGACATTCTTACACAATATAACTGGCATATTTCATTTTCACAATAGGTATATGTTTTCTATTATATATTATGTGACATACAACGCACAGAAAGCTGTAAGCCACATTTTCAACAGCTCTAATGATTAACATTCCCGTGTCTTTATTTATATGAAGTGACGATCTTTGTCAAAGCGAATCTACATCTTTAAACGCATCCAAGAAGCTCACGACACAAAAATAAAATATGCGTAATACGTCATAAAAAGCAGTATTTAGTGAAAACATTTTGGGAATAGCACCCAAAATATACAATAAGTTGCCAAAAATACAGGCCTAGTTTAGACTCCAGATCTCCCACAAATTACAATTTTTGTAAAAATATCTGTCAACATAAATAGTTAAAATAAGGATGTAATTTGTGGAGATGAATAAACGTTTTTATATTATTATTAAAAAGTATCACAAACCTACACAAAATGTACCAATTCAAATTATGTTTGCATGAATTCGTAATTACAAAATGATATTATTCAATTGATGATTATTTAAATCAAAGATGACTGATTTTATCTCAAATTACAACACAAATATAATGATTATTGAAATTTAATTTGTTATTTTATTAATTCGATTTTTTAAATTTGACATTTAATTTTTTTAATGTAACTCAATTTAAAATGTATTCTGTTTAATATTCAATGATACCTAATATATAATAATCTGTGTACCTAATACATAATTTGCACACCTCACTAGGTTATAATACAATGTACCTTTTATACCTGTAACACCTTTTTAACATGTATTATGAAAATAAATTATTTGATTTGATTTAATACGTCGATAGGAGAAGTGGTGACCGAGTGGTAACGGCCCTGACTTATCAGTTGTAGATTCGAAGCCCAGCCGGTGTTTTACTTTGTATAATTTAATTTATTACCACTGCTCTCAAAACGGTCAACGAAAACATCGTGAGGCAACCGGCATGTCCTGGAACCAACATTTGAAGACATGTGACATCTGCCAATCCGCACTGAGCCTGCGTGGTGGATTGTAGCCTACATCTTCTCTATGTTAGGAGTCTTGTGCACCAGCTGAGACAACATTGAAAGCATGATTATACCAGTCCGATAATACAGATGTTTGTAACTTGCATAAAAGTGTGCAAGAAGCATGCCATTTTTCGACGATAATTTTTGAATGCCACCGTTGGTTAGTGAACGCTGGCAAGGTAATCACTCCAGGTAATAATATACTGTAATTTCTATGCAACCCAGGGGTCTTTTAGTCAAGAGTGAATAGGTTACTTCTAGACAAAAGAGCTTCACCGTCGACCGCATCATCGCTTACCATCAGGTGTGATAGTGGTCAAATGTGAGCCTATCGTGAATAAAAAATAAATATACACTGAAACAAAAAGAAAGGAGTTAAAACGCAAAAATGTTACGTGACATTACGTTTTTTTCCCGAATCAGCAAGCCGCGTTCAAAAAAACCATATCAGACACATTTTATAAATTACTTTTCTATTTTCGGTACCTATCTTTTACAACGCCTTCAAGCTTTATTCGAGACATAATACACTACATGTCAGTACCCGTTTTATCATTATTCCAAAACGGATATAAGTTTCAGACGTGGATTCCCCACCGCTATATGAGTTTCGTGGAAGGAAGCCAGTATACGAAGCAAGCCAGCTGGTTTAAAACCCATGTTTGATATTGAAACCCGATGTTATTATAGAAGGGGTGGATGTTTGAATACGGATCATCTTTGTATATTTAGTTAGAGTACATATTTGGTTATTTCATCTATTAAATAGCTTGGCTATAATATAAAAATACTAGTTTCTGCCACCGGAATAGCTTGATTGTCAGAAATTATCTCATAGAAGTTTACTTTGGGGATAAAAAGTATCCTGGGATTACAGGCGGCGAACTGGTGGGCCTCGGCACCGGGCTGTAGGCAATACAAAGAAACTCTGCCATCCTTGGACAGTAGGCTCACCAGGCGTCTTTTACGCCTGGACAGGAATGGCCTGCGCCTGGTGACGGGGACCATCACGGGACACTGCTCACTCAACAAACACTTCCACACAATAGGCATAACGGACAGTCCTCTATGCAGGGCATACCTGGAGGCCGAGGAAACCGTCGCGCACGTTCTCTTTGAGTGCACAGGTGTCACACAGATAAGAACACGAACCCTCGGGTCACCCAGATCTTACACGGATGTTTTGAGGAAACCAGGAGCTCTAATTGACTTCTGGAGGGAGGCTGGTTGGAATGACCACCCAACGGCCGCCATGGCCCACGTACAAAGGTCCATTAAGGGACTAAGTGCGGAAACCAAACCCCCCTAACATAGAACATAGAAGTATCCTGTCTTTTTTCCAAGGTCCAATCTATCTCTTTTCTCTAATGGTTTACGCGGGAAAACCTTACAAACAGCAACAACTTTCGCATTTAAAATATTGGTATGGATTACTAGAAAGTATGGATTATTATCAACTATGTATGGCTATTGTATGTATGAGTGATTGTATAGATAGTTCAACTAATCATTGCGCGCGGCGCCATGTGTGCATGCGCTGTGCGTACGCTTGTATTTATACATTATGCATTTGTGTTGCAGTGACGCGGCAGTCGTCATCAGTGCAAACAACCCACACATGCTTACACACACATGGCGCCGCGCGCAAAGATGAGTTGAACTCTCTATAATTGTTTGTATGAAAGTTGGTTTTTCTACTATGGAGTCTGATCTGACATTAATTTTATTATTGTTATTATATCTTTTATTTTCCATTATTCTTATTGACTTTACTTTTATAAATTTTTATAAGACACATAAAAAAATCATTTATTTTTATATCTAGAGCTGCTGATTCGATTTTCAAAATTCATTCACTACATTAGCGCTAAAAAGCTAAGCTTTATAATGCAGAAAAATGCACAGCTTCAGGGGCATAGCCCACGCAAGCGAAACTGGGGTGGGGGGGTCGTTCCATTAAAGTCATAGACTCTTGCTACACAAAAAACCACGCTTGCTCATTGCGTATTCCTGTACTCTTATTTTGTATGAATCACGTCGTTCTCACAATGTTTTCCTCCATCGTTAGTAATTGGTGTCGAATTAGGAAACAGATTTTTTTTTTTTATCAAAGAAATCTTTTTCTGCCCATGGAAAAGGAATGTGTACCATGTATAAAATAAGATAATATTTTTTTCAGGGTATTTTTTTTTTTAATCTATCTTTTTTCGAATTATTCTCAGCAAACCCTTTCATTTGATACCCATATCATGGCAATGCACAAAAAATAACCAGCGCGCCATCTTGGGCCGTCCACCATGTTGAATTTAGAATGATGTCACTTAGCTAACCATGCATTGTCATCCAAACTAAACGTGTAACAAAATGTCATCTTAATTGGTAGAGGATAAATGCTTTAAAATTTAGTTGCTAGATTTCACCCGAACACACATACGTAAATAGACCGCCAGTTAAATAAAAGCTTGTAAAATAGATCTAATGTAAAACAGTTATTGAAAACTCAAATACAAAACAAACCAGTAGAAGAACTTAAAACAAAGTAATGCATAACAAAAACTCTACTCATTTTCACATTACTCGCCTGAATAGAATGCTACGAATACCTCCTATTCAAATAAATGCATAAATTGTTTATTACGTACCACAATGAAATTTCGACCTCTATTGTCTAGTGCTATATTACCTCGATATTCCACTGCGTAAATCATTTTACTAACAAAATATACGATGCACTTAATACACAACAATTTCGTGCGTTATGTATCTTGACAATTCCAATTTGTTACAAACAACTATAAATAAACGAAATTTTAGAGAAATTATGCACTTCAATCGGGACACACGGCTTTGAAAGAATGCAGATCTCAGTGTTTTCCATTTTGGATTGAAGTTCCTATGGTAGATGTGATTCGGTAGGTAGGTAGATTTGAATTTTACACCCTTCATACGAGTTTTCTCCTCTCAGTCTACGTGGAACTTTGGACCTGACGTGGGAATCGCCTTTTCGCAAACGTATTTTTTTTTAAAGGTTTTTTTTATTTATTAGGGACCTGCCACAGTTTTGTAAGTGTGCAATTTAATTTTCTGTATATTTTAGTTATAAAATTGCAGAAGCTGGTGTACAATTCATACAATGCAAATAGGAATTAGGCTAAACGGTCGAACCTTTCTCAAGCACCGTCGACCACATCATCGCTTACTATCAGGTGAGATTGTCGTCAAGCGCGAGCCTATATCAGATAAAAAAAATGCACTGCAGCAGTTAATTTTTATTTAAATAGAAGATTATTTATAGAAAAATGGTCCATTTTAGAGCTGATACCTCAAAACTGTACTATTGCAAAAATATAACGAAAACCTGAAAATCCTGAAAGTTAAAACTAGTGTCCAGTAAAAACACAGTCCTAAATGCTTATCATGGGTATGTTTCATCGGTATTGCGTTACGGCCTAGTCATATGGGGCAATTAGGGCGTATGGTTGGCGCAGTGGTTGAGTGATTGACTGCTGCGCTGCGTGTCGCAGGTTCGATTCCCGCACGGTACAAATATTTGTATGGCCTACAGATAGTTGTTCCGGCTCTGGGTGTTGTGTATGTGAGTTTATATGTTTGTAAACGCACCCACAATGGAGTGGAGCAAAGTTTAAAAAAATAAATTCAGTGGATGTCGAAAGAGCATTCATAGTGCAAAAGAAATGAGAGCCATGAGGGGAGCAGAGTATTTGGACCATTGCAGGCCATTATTTAAGGACTTAAAAATTCTCCCACTCCCATGTCTGTATATTTTTGAAGTTTGTCTGTTTGTGAAAAAATTCCCTCATTTATTTCCATTAAATGAACAAGTCTCCGAAAGACTGAATAAAAAAAATGCCGGGAAATTACTAGTGCCTGCTCAGAGATTGCAGTTATACGGTAGAAATGCCAGTTGCATGACATTTTTTTTTTTAAATAAATTATCACCTGCCCTGAGAATGCTACCAATTATTAAATTTAAATGTAAAATGTTTGCTTGGCTTCTTGGACATGTGTTTTTGGACCTGACGTGGGAATCGCCTTTTCGCACACGTATTTTTTTTTGTAAGGTTTTTTTTATTTATTAGGGACCTGCCACAGTTTTGTAAGTGTGCAATTTAATTTTCTGTATATTTTTAGTTATAAAATTGCAGAAGCTGGTGTACAATTCATACACAGCAAAATAGAAATTAGGCTAAACGGTCGATCCTTTCTCAAGTACCGTCGACCACATCATTGCTTACCATCAGGTGAGATAGTGGTCAAGCGCGAGCCTATATCAGATAAAAAAATGCACTGCAGCAAATAATTTATATTTAAGAAGATATTTTTATAGAAGATTATTTATAGAAAAATGGTCCATTTTAGAGCTGATCCCTCAAAACTGTACTATTGCAAAAATATAACGAAAACCTGAAACTCCTGAAAGTTAAGACTAGTGTCCAGTAAAAACACAGTCTTAAATGCTTATCATGGGTATGTATCATCGGTATTGCGTTACGGCCTAGTCATATGGGGCAATTCAGTGGAAGTGGAAAGAGCATTCATAGTGCAAAAGAAATGTATCAGAGTCGTGAGTGGAGCAGAGTATTTGGACCATTGCCGGCCATTATTTAAGGACTTATAAATTCTCCCACTCCCATGTCTGTATATTTTTGAAGTTTGTCTGTTTGTAAAAAAAAACATCATTTATTTGCATTAAATGAACAAGTCTCCGAAAGACTGAACAAAAAAAATGCCGGGAAATTACTAGTGCCTGCTCAGAGATTGCAGTTATACGGTAGAAATGCCAGTTGCATGACACTTAATTTTTTTAAATAAATTATCACCTGCCCTGAGAATGCTACCAATTATTAAATTTAAATGTAAAATGTTTGCTTGGCTCTTGGACATGTGTTTTTATTCCATCAATGAATTTTCTAATCATAAATTTTGATATTGTTATTAAAATCATTCAACATCAATCATCATTAGTATAGTATTAGTACCTACTTTGACTTTATTAGGAATTCTATAACGTTGTATTTTTTGTATATTTTGACATGATGATTTATTTTCTGATATTTTGATAAATTTTTTGACATCATGATTTATTTTCTGACATTCTGATTATTAATTTTTTTGACATAAAGTTGTTTTTTTTTTGTTGACATTAAATTTTAATTTTTGATATTATGATTTATATTTTCGACATTGTACAAAATTTCATAAATTTATTTAATCTATACCAATATTATAAAGAGGAAAGATTTTTTTGTTTGTTTTTTTGATTGTTTGTTTGTTTGTACCGAATAGGCTCCAAAACTACTGGACCGATTTCAAAAATTCTTTCACCGTTGGGAAGCTACTCTATCTATCTATATAGGTGACATAGGCTACTTTTTATCCCTGTATTCCCACGGGAACGGGAACTACGCGGGTGAAACCGCGAGGCGTCCTCTAGTATTCTTATAATGATACTAGTTTTGATTTGCATGTACCTAGCTTATTGTTTGATATTTCTACACCAGCAATGGTAGTATGTGTGAAACAATGTTAAATGTAAGATCTCAATGTACCATATACTGAGAAATAAATATTTACTTACTTATTTACTCCTCTTTTACTTTTTATAGGTTGTTATTTTACTTTCCTTGTTAGTTAATAATAGTGAGAATGGTTCAAATCTTGCAACTTTAACAACTTACCTGTCCAATGAGTCATATATGACTCATGTGATTGTTTAACAGCTATTGTGTCTAATATGTGGACAGTGAAGCTGTTAAAATAGTTATTCCCAACCGGTTGTATACTTCCACGTTTGGTTTAGATGACAGTTCAGGGTAAGCTAAAAAGCTTGTTAAAAAGATAGACCAGGGAGAAGCCTTTAAAAATAATAAAATGTGAAAAAAAAAAATAGTAGGATGAAACCCATTAGAAAAGGAGGGGAATATTATAAAAATGAAAGGAAAAATAATTTACGGGCGATCTGAGGTCGGGAAGGGAATGGGGGTGAGTTTTTAAGGGTAAAAAACGGTTTTTCTCGATTTCCGGAAAAACTAAAAGTCCTATCGAAAAAAGTCAAATGGCAAAGTTGTAGGTAATAAAAAGATATTTTTTTTTCACCATCGGAAAGTAAAGATTTCAACGAACAGAAAACATACCAACTTTTTGAAAAAAGCTGATATTTTGACGGGTGAGTTTTCGATTGAAAATTAGGGTGTTTTTTCGATATTAATTCAAAATAAGGTGAAAAAATAAATATTTTTAATCAAATAAATTACAGCGTATTTGGGACATTAGTTTTTCCGGAAATCGAGAAAAACCGTTTTTTACCCTTAAAACTCACCCCCATCCCCTTCCCGACCTCAGATCACCCGTAAATTATTTTTACTTTCTTTTTTATAATATTCCCCTCCTTTTCTAATGGGTTTCATCCTACTATTATTTTTTTTGGTTTTAAAAATTATCGACCCTGGTCTAAGAGGGTAATGTGTTTATCAGTCTATGTATATATGTATATTTGTTCCTATGTGGCGTTCTAGAGACCAAACGCGTTAGCAGATTTTGATGATTCGTATGTCAATTGAGTTGTCTTAACCTTGCGAGTGTTAATGGCTACATTAAAATTGGAAAATATTAAAATGGCGGATTTTGGGCGCCATTTTTTTTTTTCTTATTCTCCCATCGTGTGGGGTATTAAAATAAAGGGGTTTAAGAGATGATTTCAAAAATATATACCATTTATATGTTTAAATGTACCTAATTAAAAAAAATATATGTTAACTAAAAAGTTATAAATAAGAAAATTTAATTCAAAAAATCAAAAAATCTCTACTGCTTAAGAAATCAACTAAAACGACGTAAACAAGAATAAAATCATGCTGTACAGTCGGAGACTGCATCTGGTTTTGGTCAGCCAGCTCGCGATTACGTATCTTCCGACTGCACAGCATGATTTTCTTCTTGTTCACATCATTTTTCGGCTTTTTTTAATTTTTTTAATTATTCACGTTTTATTTTGGATAATTTACACTGTACCAAAAAGTAATTAAATCATTAGGTTACTATTTTTCTACCTATGTTGAGGTCGACTTCTAGTATAACTTGATGCAACTAAATAATAGTATTTTATAGTATAACAGATTTTCAGCACCTCCAATAAATTATCATGCAGTGTTTGTGGTAGGACTACGTGATCGTGTTTACCTCGAGCATGTTACATGTCTAATTAAGTGAAAGGTCGGAGTCTCGAGAGTTGTGGGTAAGTGTGGACGTAAGGCTTCTACGACTGGCTGTATTATTTTTTCAACAGTGTTAAAGATACAGATCGAGTTAACTCAATTATTTTAGTTTTTAATCACTATTTTTATTTAAAACTAGAGGACGCCTCGCGGTTTCACCCGCGTAGTTCCCGTTCCCGTGGGAATACAGGGATAAAAAGTAGCCTATGTCACCTGGGGATAGAGTAGCTTCCCAACGATGAATTAATTTTTGAAATCGGTCCAGTAGTTTTGGAGCCTATTCGGTACAAACAAACAAACAAAAAAATCTTTCCTCTTTATAATATTGGTATAGATAATAATAATAATAATGCGAGCCTCGACCAACACCTAGGAGGCTGTCGTTAGGCGGCAGGGTCAAGTGCCTGATCCAGAAAGCAGTACTGCTGGACACGGCTCGTATTGTTAGGAGGTAGCTTTCTCTGGAGCCCTGACCGCCGGTGGCTTGGACCCTGTTCCCGATACCGGTGGGCCTCTATTTTTTTATATTTTGAAATGTTTTATTTTATTTATTTTAAAAAAATATTTAAAAATGTAGATAATAAGTAAATAAATGAATAAAGGACAATAGTACCAGCCTGTTACAATCCCATTGCAGGGCAAAGGTCTCTTATCATACAGAGAAGGAACGAAAATCAATCACCATGCTTGCTCAAGTTGGAGATTTCAGACTTATAGGTATTAACTATAAATCTAGGTGTCCCAACTTTCTTTTTTTTTGTTTCGCCGTTATCAGCGATGTCCAAGACAAACGAAAGTACTTAAATGACTTGATAAAGTCAAATGTGTACAGTACAACTATTTTCATAATGTCCCTCGGCAATTATCGTATTTCCGAATATAAACGCATACTAACCAAACCATGGCCATCAATTATTAGATTTATCGTGTAATTCAGAACTAAGTACTTTATTGTTGTTTTGATTTCTTTGTGATCTATATAGAGCTGTAAAGCTATTTTTCTTTAGTAACACTCCTCCCATTTTTTTAATCAATTACATTAAGTTGAAAGAGTATTAACAACTCTATATACTTCCAAGTTGATTGAGATCGTCCAGTCTCCACCTAGTGCAAAGGGCAACTGATGTAAATCCAACTACTGAAGACACACATACATACTAATATTATTTAATTTTAGCATCGTGAGCCAAATCCACGGCTAAAAGCGTTCTAAATTCAAAACAAAAGCTGTTGTACATTTTCTTCCCCCGTATACCACAAATTCAACGTACAGATAAACACAGGGTTATAGTTCTCCAAATTACAGTTGGAATATTAGAGGCGGTGAGCTTAATTAAAAACTTGTTATTTCATAATTACGACTCGTAAATATTGTAAACTAGTAGTTGCCTGCGACTTTGTCTGTGTTTTATATTTTTGCTCGGATCCCTTATTCTTTTTCTTAATTAAAAGTAGCCTGAATAAATCCCTTATATCATTAGCTATCTGCTAGTGATAGTCCCGCCAAAATCCAGATCAGCCATTTCTGAGATTGGCCGAAACCAAAAGATGGACAGAGGAAAATTAAATAATAATGTTTATTCATTATAAGTACCGTATATAATTTTGGATGCATTTAGTAAATACTGTTATTTTTGAATTACAAACAGACACTTCAATTGTATTTATTTGTATGTTAAGATAAAATGGTTAAGTTTGCTCCCCGAAATTAAATATGCTAATAGAAATGTGAGGTTCTGTAATTTATGTTTGAAAAATGCGATGTGTATGTATGAGTAGTTGGTTTTTGCTTTGGCATTGTGTACTTTGATTTTCAGAAATTAGGTTGCATTATTATTAATCAGCGGACTATCAGAGCCCTACGGGCCCAATATAATTACGGGTTCAGAATGATGATATGGCTGTCCCGTTTCTGCATTGCATCAGGCATGTTCGCGGAGTGCAGGCTAACTCCAACTCTATCCTGAAAACCATAGCATGGGAGGTAGGGCACTTCGTTATTAGGGAATGTTGTTCTGAAATGCATTCGGAACAACTTTACCAAGTAACATTTTTTAAAGGTACACGTATCACGGGGTCCCAGCGCTAAGAAAGCCAATTTTGTTCAAATAAATCTCACTAGATGGCGCGATATGCACCAAGATGTTATTGAATTGTGTATAAAATTAACATTTTCTGGAATTGAACATAAAAATTGTTTGTTCTTGTTTAATCAACTCTTCTAAGCAAAAAAGTATGGAATATTGGGTTCTTAATAATCAAATCAATTAAAATTAATGCGAATAGATGACTCGGTTTTAAAATACTGAGGCATTCCACTCGATTATTTAAATTTGTATTGAAAACAATTGTAAAAACGTGCAAAAACTACTATTAAACAAATTGGCACTGTATTTAAATAGATAAAATATTCACAAACCGAGTAGAACCTTTTACTTGCAAGTCGCTGCTAACAACATCTATCTATCGCCGTGGAACGGAACCTAACGCGATCGATGTACAAAAAATAATCAGATAATTAAACAAAACGCTAGTTTTATCGGCACGGTTTCTTTGTATGGGATGAGCCATCTGTATGCTAGTATTATATTATCTGTGCCCATATGGATGTTACTTGTACGAAATAAAGATTACTTTATTTTTTATTAGTGTAGAGTTTTCAACCGTAATAATGAGTGAGATACAGTAATTATGTATCATGAAAAAATATTATCATTTATTTATTTATTTCACCCGCGTTTTATTAGTACTTCGCCCAATATCTTTATAAATTATAGCCCATGTATAATTCTGATATGTAAGCTATATTTTTGTAAAATATCATCAAAATCCGTTTAGTAGTTTTTGCGTGAAAGGGTAACAAAAAACCATCCATCCTAACAAACTTTCACGTTTAGAAGTAGGATAGGATAGTAAAATATCCACACATGTTCTGTTAAAATTATACATGAACATGAAAAAACAAATTAATTTAAAACATAAAGTAAATCAAATTGCACATATTGAAAATAATATTTAACCAAAACTGTTTAGAGGACAGTGGTGGCCCAGTGGTTACAGCCCCGACTACCGAGTTATAGGTCGTGGGTTCGAACCCGAGCATGCGCTTCACTATGTATAATTTATTTATCACCCCTGCTCTCAAAACGGTAAAGGAAAACATCGTGAAGAGACCACTAGGCCACCACTTAAATTCCAATTCATAGAATATAAAAAACGAAAGCTTTGACTCAAATTAATCCTGTAAATAAATCAAAAGCGTCCTTACCATCGAAAACATTGTGTTAAAAATTATATATACAACAGCATTCCGAAATAAATTCTTAGAGCTATCTTTACCGCGTATATTTCGATCCTATCATACGTCGAGTCTGGCAGTGTGGCCCAGGTGAAAATAACCCTGTCAATGCCGTCCAGTGACATGTTCTCAAACTGAACTGTCACCGCAATGCCGGCCAGCACTGAAGGGTTGGCGATAGGACTAATTTAAACTGGCTCTATTTTCGGAATGCCTCTTCAAATACGAGTATCTAGTTACATTTCTTGATTGTTACTAGTAACATAGTCCCAGCTAAATCAAATTACGCAGATAGACAATATACTAGACTATCTTTAAACTTATATCACAAAATAATTAAAATATTAAACATTTACCCGATGACTGCGTAAAAAAGAGAGAGAGTGTAAAAAATCCGTAATAAACTGGCTAAAAAGTAAGACTTACGTACGTACGACATAGAAATACTCTTGCAAACACTGCAATAAGGTTAGTACACACATACACAAACGCACACACACCTCCACACAACATATTTTTGTTAAATTTTATTTTTTGGTTCCTCTTATGTCACAAGCCTTGTTGATTCTCACTTTGTAAGTTATGAAGAGCGGGACCCCCTAGCACAAGTATTTGATATACTTAAAAGGAGATCCCTGCCTAAGAATTATTGTGTATATGGTAATGTGACAATGAAATAAAGTTTCTTTTTGTTACTGGCTCAAAATGTGACACAGAGTTTGTTGTATTGTAACGATGTTTATTCATGTAACGTAACAACACGTCTACCTCGTCGTTCTAGTTGTCACATGCGCTACTGCTGAGCTCATGGTCCTGGATTCGATTTCGGGTTGCGAAAAGTGGTATCGGGGTTATTACACAGTAACAAAGATTTGTGTCCGGATTGCAATAGGTAGACCCGTATTACAGGGCGCAGATACCCCTTACGCTGATTTAAAATAAGAATCACGTCTAAACTGCTAGTTGTAATTTTTTGGATAAAATTTAAGTTATATTATACCATTTTTTTATAATTTTTCATCACACTTGCACGTAAACAGTATCTAAACATACAGGTTAGCTTGGCCGTAATGCCCCATATAAAACCCTTGAGCTTTCTTTTTGTCATGAAACCCAAGGTCGGTAAGTAATATTTTTTTAATTTATAGCACAGCACACAGGTCATGCAAGTTCAAGCAAGGAGTTTACACGCAATTGAAAATTGTCTTAAAATGTTATCTAAACAGGAATTTATTTGCAATCTCGCTACATGTTACTTAAATACTCAATCAATGTTCTTAATAATCGATTTTAATAGTTATTTGTATGAAAACGGCGAAATTATTTTATTTTTTTTACAATCCGTCCTGGCTGACTACCTACGTAAGTATTTGCCCTTAACGTTTCTGAACGAAACATTTGCATAATCTGTGGTGTGGGCAAAAACTCGCCATCCGCTTAAAAAAAGTTAACGTATTTCGTAATAATAGCTGTGCTGACTTGTGTATTAAAGCTATAATTCAAATTGATTTACTCGCAAATGTGATGAAGAGCATTGTATGTTTCACGGGCGGTACGGGAATTACGAACCTCGACTCAGAAAGCCCTCAGTCTTCGACTTCGGGCTTCTACTAAAGCCTCGATCGTAATTCCTTACTTACCGCCCTTAATACACAATGTCATAATTTTTGAGAAAATTTTGAGTTTTATTCCTTTAACATAGTGTAATTAATTTGTAAAGTTATGTCTAACCGGCACAAATATTTCAATCGCAAAAAAACCGCCGAGCATATTTTAATAAAATTGTCACTATCTCAAAGACGATTTTATTATCTACATTATGATCTAAAGATTTTTCTTTTAAAGTCAGAGAAAGTACAAAAATCTACAGAATTTTGGGTCGCGTGGGTTTAACGAGTGCGCGTTTTGGTTCGTGGCGACTGTCGTCGTCCTAATACGTAACTGGCGAAATGTGGGTTTACTGTAAGTGCTCCTCTGCTCAACCCTTCGGGGAATATAGGCGTGAATTTATGTAAACTTAGTTTATAAGTTGTCTTTTCAGTGATAGTACACCAAAACTAAAATGAGCAAAATTAAAAACATTTCACAAAAAAACAAGCCGACTTCCAAAGCAAAATAATAAAAAGTGAAAAAACAACTTTCTTTTTGGAAGTCGGTATCACAAAACGAAAATAAATAAAAGGTACCATAGATAACGGCTTCCGAAATGAAATCTATTCTTGCACTTTTTTGTTATATTTGGCAGTCGGTTATTTTGTGTTTATTTAATTAACATAAATTTTAATATGAGTCAACAAGCCTACGAGTATTATAAAGTAAAATAATTCCATTATCACTGTTACTTAATTCATAATCATATCTCTCTCGTATAATTTTAAGTTCTTCTGCAAGCCATGACCCATTTTCTTCAATTGGCTCTCAATTTGCATACAAATGATAACCGATAACACGTTTTAAGTATTACGTAATTCTCAATGAGCTCGAAAATTACCTGTTTTTGCAGAATTAGGAGGGGAAATGGTGCTTGAGTAAACTGATGTTTAACCACAACAATAAAATTCAATATCTGCCAACTGCTGGATATCCTCTAATCAATCTGACTAGGCTTTTCTCAACTATATTGGGGTCTTCCAGTCTACCTGGATGCATCCGAGTACCATTATTTTATATAGGGCGACTACCTTTCTGACCTCCACAACCCAGTAACCGGGTATAGATAGTTCAACCCATCATTGCGCGCGGTGCTATGTATGGTTAAGGCACAGTATAAATATACAAACAGTATGGAAACTACCTGTAAACGCTCGAAACGGCACACTCACACAAACGTACGCACCGACGAGACCGACCGTGTACTTTCTAAGTAATGTCAGTACCGTCGTGACGAGTGGTCACGTATTTTTGTGTTAGTGTGCCGTTTCAAGCGTTTGTAGGTAGTTTCCAAACTGTTTGTATATTTAAACTGTGGTTAAGGTGCAGATATCCCTGAGTAGCTGATTATTGCGAATCACGTCTAAACGGCTAGTAGTAATTTTTTGGAAAAACATATATTAAGTCAGACCATTTTTTGTCGTAGGTTTATTCTTAGAACATAATAAATAATACAAAACAATCATCAGCCTATTAATGTTCCCACTGCTAGGACACACGCCTCATCTCTGTGAGAGGGAATGAGCATCCACCACGCGGGCCTCCGAATTTATGGTTCTAGGACATGCTTCCTCACGATGTTTTCCTTCACCGTTTTGAGAGCAGTGGTGATGAAATAATTTACAGAAAGTGAAGTGCCAGCCTTTTAGACTGGAAACCGATCTCAGACCGGATCATGTGTGCCCGTTTTAACTTAAGAGCCCGGAAGATCTCCATTATCCAGTGCTACGCCCCAACCAATGCATGAACACAGGATAAGAAGGAAGACTTCTACAATGCACTCAACGCGGGTGGCGTATAGCGTTAGGAGCATAAAAAAGCAATACATCGTCATGGGGGATCTGAATGCAAAGGTTGGGCGTTTTAACACTAACCGCGAGCGGCATATGGGTACACCCATATTGGAGTGTGCAACGAGAATGGGGAGCGATTTATCTAGTTTTGCCAGATCCGACCTTACCATCGGAGGAACATTATTGATTCATGGCGACCACAATAAGTACACGTGGAACTCACCCGATGGTGTCATCAAGAACCAATTTGATCAACTCGCCATTAGTTACAAATGGCGGTCTTCACTGCTCGATGTCCGCAACCGCAGGGCGCCGATATTGAAAGCGACCACCATCTGGTAGTTGCTGAAGTCCGGCTCAAGATTGCAGTAGCCCTTGCGGCTCGATTACCTGGCAAGATTAGAAGACGGTTCGAGGTGAGGAAACTGCATGACTCAGACACGCCTAAAACTTTCCAGCTGGCATTGCGCAATCGCTTTTCTGTACTTGATGCCGCTACGGACACATTAGAAGAGGAGTGGAACCGCATCAAAATGGCCTATACAGAGACCAGCTTCGTCGTTCTAGGGTACAAATCGACTCATTCTCAGGAGGACTTGATGTCACAACGCACGTGGAGCCTGATCGAAGATAGAAGAATACTTCATCTGAGACTGCTTGAGACCCATATCGACGCCATATGAGCAGACCTTAACACTCAATACCGTCAGGAACGCAAGGAAATCTATCGCAGTAACCGCAGAGATAGGAGACGGTGGGCTGATATTATTGCTGATTGTGCTCAACAAGCTGGCAGGTAACAGCAAGTCGAAGAAAAAGCCGCTGAAGTCCAAATATGGTCAGCTCATTGTGCCGTCAGAAGGGCAGCTACTTCGCTGGCGTCAGCACTTTGAAGAGGTCTTCCGTTTGCCAATTCCCCACCATCCCGGCCTCTTGACATTAACACAGAACCACTGGCAGCCTCTGAAGTTACGGGGGCAGTCCGTTCTTTGAAGACAGGCAAAGCATCAGGACTCAACCTAATAACTGCGGAAATGCTACAAGCCGACTTACCCACCACCGTCGACGTCCTGACTCCGCTCATCGAAAAGATCTGAATTGCCGAAGAACTCCCAGACGAATGGAATAAAGGTCTTCTAATAACTGTTCCTAAGAAAGGTGATGTTAGCCAGTGCAATAACTGGAGAGGTATAATGTTGCTCTCGATTCCCTCTCGATTGCTGCAAAATCATCCTGGATAGACTGTCAAAGGCCATGGACCCTCTTCTACGCAAGGAGCAGGCTGGTTTCCGCTCGAACCGCTCCTGTACGGACCAGATCAACACTCTCCGTATCATATTGGAACAGGCATCAGAATAGCAGAGGGAGATTTATCTAACCTTTATAGACTTCGAAAAGGCCTTTGATACGCTGAAGTGGTCTAGTATTTGGTCCAGCCTACTGAAAATTGGAGTGCCGCCGAAAATAGTCCGTCTGTTGCAGAGTATTTACAAGAATTACTGCTGTAAGGTTACTCATGACGGCCTCATATCAGATGACGTTGCAGTACACGCGGGTGTCCGCCAAGGCTGCCTCCTGTCACCGCTCCTTTTCCTTGTCGTTCTTGACGGAATTATGCTTCGCATCTATGATAACAGGCGCCGCGGCATAGAGTGGGATTATCCAACGTCTTGGAAGACTTCGATTACGCCGATGACCTATGCCTGCTGAGTCATATCCACGCAGACATGCAAGCAAAGCTGAACGATCTACGTCAGGAGGCGGCAAAAACGGGGCTCAAAATAAACCTACGGAAGACACAGGAAATGAGAACTGGTGTGAAGAAGCACTAACCGTTGCTGATTGGCACAGAGGCAGTGGAACGCGTCCACAAATTTACATACCACGAGAGTGTCGTGTCAGAGACTGGGGGTAGTGAAGAGGACATCGCTTCACCGATCGCCAAAGCCCGAGCTACCTTCGCGCAGCTGAGACCTGTTTGGCAATCGCGGAAACTGACCCGAAGGATTAAACTTAAAATCTTCGGGTCCAATGTCAAATCCGTGCTGCTCTACGGGTGTGAAACGTGGAAGGTCACAAAGGACATGTCACGCCAAATACAAGTCTTCGTCAATCGCTGTCTCTGTCGCATTCTCGGAATTTTCTGGCCCGAGACAATCTTCAACGTAGAGCTATTGGAAAAATGCCACGAGAGCCCGATCGACCGCCAGATCAAGCGTCGCAAGTGGAGATGGATTGGCCACACGCTCCGAAGGGGTTCCAATCACATACCCAAGCAAACTTTGGACTGGAATCCCCAAGGAAAAAGAATGCGTGGCCGTCCCCGTCAAACCTGGCGTCGCACCGTGTTGAGTAAGTAAAGTGCCTGTCAGGGTACGAATCCTAGACCTAGGACACGTAAATCGCGGCTGTTACCACTGGGCCACCACTGTTCTCGTAGGACATGGTGTAATTAATTTGTAAAGTTATGTCTAACACTGACAAAAAAAACGAAAACTGCACCAAAACCGCCGGGCACATTTTAATGAAATTGTCAGGTTTTTGTAAGTCATGGAATAATAGGGCAAGTACAAAAAACTACAGAATTTTGGGTCGCGCGGGTGTGAAACGAGTGTTTGTTTTGTTTCCTCAAGGTCAAGGTTTACTAGGAAGACGACTGCCGCCTCACTGCCACATAAATGCATAATATATAATTACAAGCGCATACACACATGGCGTCGCACGCACAGATGAATTGAACTTTCTATAACACGATACTCCTTGGCAAGGAAGATGTCAGATTGCCTGGCTTCTGTCAATCTTTAACTGACTATCTATAGGCTATAGTTCTACAAATTATGGCCGGGACCAACAGCTTAACGTGCTTTCTGGCTCATGGCTCAGGCTCATCATTTGGTCAGATACCTACTAGCTGCTACCTTTTAGTGATGGGTATTGTCCTCTTTGCAATTTCTATGATATACATACATATACCTTATTGGTGATGTTCTTCAGAAAGGCCAAATGTGCAGTACTCATAACCGGCGTTCATGTATGACTAGATGGATGAACGTGAGTCAAGCAAAAGAAGTATGTAAGGATCGTAGTAGTTGGCGTTCTGTAGTTTCTGCCTGCTCTCATAGAAAAATGGGTGAGTTATGTATAAAGAGGAAATAAATTTCTTTTATATATAGCAACCAGACACTTACAATTTATTTTGAAATTTTACTCCAATATAGCTATGGTGTTACTTGTTAAGAATACTGAACAAGTTCTGCTACAAAATATTTCTGAGAATCTTTGAAATTTGAGTATAGATTACCAAAATCTAATTTTGTTTTTATCAAGAAATTCTATTAGCAGTTATTGATAAAAACTTTTGTCGAGATAAGAGAAGATAAAGTAACACTTTCTTATTAATATTAGTGGGTCCCCAGAATTCTGAATTATGAATTTTAAGTTGACAAATAGTCAAACTCTAGGCTTAAAATCTGAAAGGAATAATGTTTTATGAAACGAAACATCAAAAATCAATCATCGTCGATCTCAACGATACCTGTGCTAATCAATCTTACTATTAATAATATACTATATAATATAATTATATTATATACGTATAATAATTATACTTATATAGACTCTATGGTGTCAGTCTTCAGCAGGATTATGCTGGAACTATATGCGGTACATGTTCCTCTTAAAAAGGTGAGAGTAAAACACCTTCCTGCGCCATGGCTATCCCCAGCAATTAAAATTCAGATGGCTAAGCGTGACAAAGCTAAGCGCTTGTATAGAAAGCAGCCCACTGAAGATAACTGGGAAATCTACTAGAAGATACGGAATCGCTGCGGTCGTCTGTGTAGGAATGCAAAAAGGCGCCACATTCATAAATCCATTGATAACTTCAACCCAACACAAGTATGGCAATTTTTGAAAACTCTTGGTATTGGCAAAGCCTCAAGCAAGAGTTTTCCTGATAAGATGGACCTCAATGCACCTAATGCGTACTTTTCTAAGTCACCAATCACCCTCGACAACCATGTTAAACCCACTACTCTCAAAGAACTCTCTAATCTTCCTTTGCCAGCAAATACTTCTTTGTCGTTCCACCCAATTACTGAACTAGACATTAAGAAATGTATCCTGTCCATCTCCTCTAAGGCGGCAGGAGACGATGGCCTTCAACTCCAAATGTTCTTGCCTATTTTGACTGAAATAATTCCTGTCGTAACCCACATTGTAAATTTTTCACTTTTCATAAACTCTTTTCCTACATCCTGGAAGAAGGCTTACGTCCTACCGCTTCCTAAAGTTTCAAATCCCTCCTTACCATCCCAGTTCCGTCCAATATCCATACTCCCAATCCTCTCCAAAGTCCTCGAGAGTATTGTTCAGAAGCAACTGTCTTGTTATTTGTCCTCTAATGGCCCGCTGAGTCCTTACCAATCTGGTTTTAGACCTGGCCATAGTACTGTAACAACTCTTGTTAAAGTAACTGACGACATAAGACTGGCTATGGAGAATAAATCTCTGACTGTATTGGTTTTACTGGACTTCAGCAGTGCCTTCAACTCCGTTGACTTTGACATCCTTTTGGGTATCCTTTCCTCTCTTAATGTCTCTGCTCCGGTAATTGAGTGGTTCAAGTCTTATCTTCGGGGCCGTTCTCAGTCTGTTCAATCCGATGAGTGTTCCTCTGAATTGTGTGACTTGACTGCGGGCGTTCCTCAGGGTGGCGTCCTCTCTCCTCTTCTCTTCTCAATTTTTATAAATGCTATCACTAAGGTCCTAATTTCTAACTACCATCTCTATGCAGACGACTTGCAGTTATATCGTCATTTTAAAGTAGGTGAACTCGTTGAGGCTGTGTCTGCCATCAACAATGACCTTGAAAATATTTGAAAATGGGCTAAATCCTATGGGCTCTTACTGAACCCAACCAAATCGCAAGCACTCATTGTTGGTGGTAGATACATGCTCAACCTATTGGATCACCAGTCTCTCCCACCAGTAGTGTATGATTCAGTGCCCATAAATTACACCAAGAGCGAAAAAAATCTAGGCGTTCAAATAGGATACTAATCTCTCTTGGGAGGTGCATATTGCTGATGTGAGTAAGAGGGTTTTTTACTCTTTTCAGTCCCTTAAACGTCTCCAAAAATTCTTACCATTTTACACTAAGGTTACTCTTGCGCAATCTCTTCTTCTACCGCTCATAGACTATGCGGATGTCTGGTTCTTAGATGCAACGGAGGTACTCCTTAATGAACTCGAACGACTGCAGAACTTGTGCATCCGCTTCATTTTTGGCCTCCGCAAATACGACCATGTATCGGAATTTCGGAACAGGTTGAAGTGGCTGCCGATTCGGCGTCGTCGAGATACCCATATCCTATCCCTTCTGTATACTATCCTGCACAATCCAAATTCTCCTCAATACCTTCGTGAACGCTTTGAGTACCTTGTACCGAGGGGTAAACCCTGTCGCACTGCCACTTCTCTTCTCCTTCGCCCTCCACGACACACTTCCAGCCGCTATGATGGCTCCTTCTCTGCTACTGCAGTGCGTCTCTGGAACTCTCTCCCACATTCCCTACGCGACAGAGGGCTATCTTCCTCTTGAAGACCTCCAGAGAAGGGTCTCTGGAGGTCTTCAAGAGGAAGATTAAGGATATATTCCTTGCGCAATGACATAATATTAGTATGTATATAAAAAATTGTATTTATGTAAGTATATTTTAATTAACTCGTCTTAAGTTATTTTAAAATTGTACACTGGATCCTGCCCTCTATAATGTCATCTTTCTCTGTCAGCCTAGGGTTTGCTGTAAGAGAACTCAACATTGAGTTAAGCTCGCCTTTGTACATGTACTTTATTATCACACTGTATGTAATGTTATTTTTGGTGTACAATAAAGAATTATATAATTATATTATATTATTTATATAATTATATTATTTATATAATAGTAATATGCTTTCGTGAAATAAAGACGAAATTGCGTTTTCTGAAATAACAAAGTTTTCTTTTATTCACAACACAATTGAATACAAAGTTTTAACACAGTTTACACATTCTAAACAGAGTAACTTACCTGAAATAACAAAAAACAACATTTAAAGCCTTTACTTCTAGTTTAGTTTATATGCATCATTTTATTTTACCAGAAACTATTTACTCTAAATTAACATAACCTAACTTTCACTTATAAAAAATTACCTCAATTCTGACAGTCGGTGTCACTGACACGACACTGACATCTATTAGAGATCTGTAGATAATAAATGCATAAAGAAAAGGAACGACAATAGTGTAGTGATATTTCTTTACATTTATATTATATTATTTAAATTATTTCCTACTATTATTTAGAAACACGAAAGTTTGTGAGGATGGATGGATGTTTGTTACTGCAAAAATTACTGAACAGATTTTGATGAAACTACAGAAATATAGCTTATACATCAGAATAACACGTGGATTTATTTTTTTAGGATATTAGGAGAAGTACTAATACAACGCGGGCGGAGCCGCTGGCGGCAGCTAGTTATTCGTACTTCTTACTAATATTATAATTGCGAAAGTTTGGATTTGTGGATGTATGTTTGTTACTCTATCATACCAGAACGGCTGGATGAAATTTGGCATAGAGATAGATTATAACCTGGAATAGCACATATAGTACTTGTTATCCCGGAAAAAATTACGGTTCCCGTGGGATAATTTCCGACTTCTTCACGCGGGCGAAGCCGCTGGCAGAAAATATAATAGTGAGGAATAATAATAACCAAAAGGAAATTAAAGAATTCCACCAACCTGTTATTTTAATAAATAGGGGGTAAAAAAAAACTGCGTGATCAATATTTTTCGCGCTAACCAATACATAAAAATGACCCGAATATACACTTTTTGTCAGTTTCCAATACGGCGAAACTATTTTCTAATAAAACCCTGTAAGGACCATTTCAGTGGACCATGAAGAATAACGAGGTGAAAACATTAGCTACTCGTGGTTTTCAAAGTGAAGGTCGAGCGTAGAAAAAAATCTTTATTCTGTAGGAAGAACAGAGATAGAATTTGCTGTAAAATTTGGACCTAATAGGATAATGACCAAAAAATATTTTTTAGTCTGTCAGGATCATTTTCCGGGTTGAAATTTTGCGTGACATCACATTTTAGTACACTTTGTACTCATAAGTGACGTCATAAGCCCCCACCCCTGAAATTTTGATGCGCAATATCTTTGTAATTTTTTACTGATTTGATAAAACAAAAAAGTCGTGTCCAATATTTTTTGATAATCTAAATGACGGACTTATTATTATTTTACTCAGGACTCGTCCCTATTGCGAGAAAAACCGCTGGTTCATGGTATACGTTGTCTAAATATAGGTCACCTCCGTCTCTTGTTTGTGCGGTGACAAGCAAATATGAACGTGACTAGAGGATGAACAAACGACTATTTTAAGGTTAAATAGTTGGTACACAGTATCCAAACGCGTATAGCGGTATTTAAAACTGACAAAGCATTTTAACCGACTTTCCAAAAAGGAGGAGGTTCTATGTTGGACTGTATGATAGTTTGTTTTTTTTATTTGTTTATTTTAACCTATTTCTCCTTCATTGTAGACTGATTTATAAAATATTTTTGTGTTTGAAAGAGTTCTCTCCCGAGGTGGTCCCATAAGCTTGGTGAGAATCTGATAAAGAACTTCGGAGATATACATCAGAACTCTTTAGTAAATGGCACACAACAGACGTCCCCGAGTCCGTCGCCCCTGGATTCCATTTACCCCCTGTTTCTCTCTCTAGCTCTTCCAGTTCCCCTGGATTACGCACGTCGTCTCATAGTAGATCGTGCGATACCCCTTGATAACTCTGAGGACATCGCTCTCTGCGGGTTTCGCAGAAAAGTGATGTTACCGGCCATCAGGTCAGCTGCTCAGATCGGGGGCCCATATAGGGCCATCGATAGCACGATCCCCACGTAAAGCCGCCTACAGGCGGCGCTCGGGCCCACCGGATTGAGAAGCAGTGCTGACTACGCCTCAGCCACGAAAAGTGGGGTCCGAAAGCCCACCATCTGTCGAGTACCAATCCCAGGTACTTCATGGTAGAGGTACTCCATGGTAGAGGTACTGTCTGTTTGTGTGTCTGTTACTTTTCATGACTAAACGGCTGAACCGATATAGAGGAAATTTGGTATGGAGATATTGATGATGGAGATTTTTATCATCCCAAGGGAAGCCTTGGGATGATAAAAATCTTTTTTCGCAGGCGAAGCCGCGGGCAGAAGCTTAGTAGTTAATCTAAGTCTGAAATCACAAAATCGTCTTGATCGAGCGTGGTGGTCAATGCTCGTGCGTTCTCTGTATGAGAAGAGGCCTTTGCGCTGCAGTGGAACAGTAACAGACTGTTACAGTAATTACCTAATGGTAAGTAGTTGAAAATAATGAAAATACAAGTTACATTATCATTATCAGGCAACTGTATATTATTAACCTTTTACATAACCAACCGACCTGAACACAATCCATATGAAATGATTATTATTTCCATATCGTAAATAAAGATCCTTCAGGCAGTGTTGACGAAAAATATACATTATATCAATATTTTTGATACTCATGAAATATCAATGATGACACTGGTACAGTCTGCACAATATCATGCTTTATATTCCAGTAAAAGTTGACCTCCCATTGTCTTGGTTTTTCGTTCAATGAGAGGGCAGTTTGTATTGGAAATTAACCTATAGCTTCATATGTCGTCGTGAGTACGAATGTGAGAAAGTATTTACGTCTGATTGTTTATGCAATATCAATATTGGAGCATGGTTAATGATATTACGGTAGTTGGGAATATTTTGGGCGTTTCGAGTTTCATGTTTTCGTATTATCGGCCACAAAAGTTTCGGCGATACGGCACTTGGCATGCGATTTGATTTCTCGTGTTTCGATCGAATCGTGTTTGATCCAGACAATCAAATATTATAGAGATAAATTAAATCCTGCTCTATAGGGCAATCTTCAGTGTTGACAAAATCAAATTTGTTAATTTATATTCATAGTTATTTTTATTTTTTAAGAAATTGACTCACACACTGTTCCATTGTTGTTGAATTAGGTATTTTACCTATGTTTGCAATATTTGTAAGTATGTGAGAAACATGTTCCTATTTATAAAATTAATGAATTTACCTGTTAATGCTTTTAATACTTTATACATGTACGTAGTGTAGTGTGTAGTGCTTTTCTGGGTGCATGTTACTCACATATATGAATTTATTAATGTATATACCATAAGAATATAAAATACAGGTACATACTTATGTAAATATTGTAAGACACATTTTTTTTTAAAGTGTAAGTATGGAGTTTCTTGTGCATTCTTCTCCATAACAAGCTACTTTTCCGAATGCACGGTAGAAACAACTTTTATTACTTTTTTTCTCATTAATTTTAATTTGTGTATGACGTTCAAAAGTGCCACTTTTTGGCCTAGTTGAATAAATATATTTGATTTGATAAAAATAAAATTTATTAGATCTGAAAACTTTTAGATTTGCGACAGCCTCCATAGATCGTAAATACGAGTAAATGCTAATCCATCGCTTGAAAAAATCCGTCCAAGTATCACCAAGTTAAGATAACTTCAAAAATTGTACCTTCCCTCTTAAAACTATGATGGTACTTCACCACTTAAATACAAAGCTCGTCACTCACTGAAGCTTTCAAAACTTTAGCCAAAACAAGATTAAGAAATTCACTAATACCCTGTAAAAACTACGCCATCTAAGCTGATAACACTCCCCGCAAACTTCAGTGTTGACAAAATCAAATTTGTTAATTTATATTCATAGTTATTTTTTTTTTTTTAAGAAATTGACTCACACACTGTTCCATTGTTGTTGAATTAGGTATTTTACCTATGGTTGCAAAATTTGTAAGTATGTGAGAAACATGTTCCTATTTATAAAATTAATGAATTTACCTGTTAATGCTTTTAATACTTTATACATGTACGTAGTGTAGTGTGTAGTGCTTTTCTGGGTGCATGTTACTCACATATATGAATTTATTAATGTATATACCATAAGAATATAAAATACAGGTACATACTTATGTAAATATTGTAAGACACATTTTTTTTTAAAGTGTAAGTATGGAGTTTCTTGTGCATTCTTCTCCATAACAAGCTACTTTTCCGAATGCACGGTAGAAACAACTTTTATTACTTTTTTTCTCATTAATTTTAATTTGTGTATGACGTTCAAAAGTGCCACTTTTTGGCCTAGTTGAATAAATATATTTGATTTGATAAAAATAAAATGTATTAGATCTGAAAACTTTTAGATTTGCGACAGCCTCCATAGATCGTAAATACGAGTAAATGCTAATCCATCGCTTGAAAAAATCCGTCCAAGTATCACCAAGTTAAGATAACTTCAAAAATTGTACCTTCCCTCTTAAAACTATGATGGTACTTCACCACTTAAATACAAAGCTCGTCACTCACTGAAGCTTTCAAAACTTTAGCCAAAACAAGGTTAAGAAATTCACTAATACCCTGTAAAAACTACGCCATCTAAGCTGATAACACTCCCCGCAAACAAGCAACTTTTACTGCATTAACTTTTCAAAAAAGGTATTTACCAACCCTACTTTACCCCTCCTTCTTTACGCATAACTAAGTTTGAAGAATATCCATGAAAGTTTCAAAATTGTACCAAACAAAAAAACGGACTTGCGTTGCCCGTGGTTAAATTTAAACAAGTAAATAATACAGGCTGGTTGCAGAATTTTTCTTTTTTCAATTTACTGGACTTTGTTGACAACTTCAATAAGCTTTGGGAACGATGGACTTGTTTATCTGTGATTGTGGTGCATTCTTTTGTTTTAAATGTGGAAGGTGCAATTTCTGGGTGTTTGAGTAAGCATATTCTCTATATCGTTGTATTGATGCCGATCGATGTGTAAGAAGAAATTATAATTTATCGGCTAGATTTATTAATAAATGAAAAAGGTCTCCACATATAAATATTGTAAATACTCCCTGGCCAGTCGCTAGTCTAAAGAAGTTTATTGTACATGGAAACAATAAATTACAAGCGTCGACCATATACGAGTATGTGCTAAAGTATGCATAAATATAAATGAGGTGTAATTTTCCACGTTCACCCAGTTAGTTGCCATAAAACTCGCTGTGCAACGAGAGATAAATTGCCACTAATAAATTATTAACACTCAACATTCACGAAACTCCATAAAACAATATCCCAGTTTAACGCTATTAAAAAAATATAACAGAGAACTTTAATATTTATGCGCAGTTTTCGCAAATAGAACCTATTTTTTCGGGACGCATTGGAACAGAATGTAATCTCTATGGGCAGTTGGAAATCCGCTGGTCCCGCATTTCAGGTCATCGGTTTTATATAAAACGGCTCCTTCTCATATTTGTGGAAAATTTCTGGAAATATCATAAAGGATAGCAGGGAAAACATTTTTCATGACTTCCGTCTTGAATAGTTTAGTATTTTTAATGGAATTCAAAATGAAACAGTTTAAGCTACAAAACGTGGACGTTTCGAGAATTTTGTGTACGTTATTTTACGGATTTGGATGATATTGTAAATAGGGGGATTTTTAAGATGTTTGCCCCGTTTTGGTCGTGATCTGAATAAATGCCTGGGTATTAAGAAGATCGAAATTGAAATTTATGACGAACTAGCTGTTGCCCAAGACTTCGTCCGAGTTAAACTTGTTTTTATTTTTAATTTGTTACCACAGGAACTGTGTTTTTTTCCGGGATACAAAGTAAGCCTATGTTACTCCTTACAACATCAGCGACCTACCAGTGAAAGTCCCGTCAAAATTGGTCCAGCAGTTTCAGTGTTATCATGTGGTAGTGTTATTTCTCTACAACGGCGTATCGCAATTTGATCGTTATGAAACAAACGATTTGCATTTGTTTTTTTTTTTGTAACTTCTTTTTTGACGCAATTACCACGTCACGCCATCGGTAAAATATTACATTGAACCGGACTTGGATATGAACCCTCTGACACAGATCTGTTAACTAGATGAATTAATCATCCCTAGAACAATCAGTCATAAATGATTCATAGCTCAATAATGCTCTGGTAATTAATGATTAGACATGCTAATCATTTTAATGAGCTGGATATACATGAGACGTTTGTAAAGGGATTAACGTGTCCAATCATCTTCGTTTAATTCGTTCGAAAATTTTGTGCCAAACCATGTTCCAATGGTGCATCGCCATACGTCTTGTAGTCCGATATTGAAACGGGCTTGCCGGGATTAAATTTTACAATTCCAACGCTCACTCCCCATAATGTAACCGATAAAAACCGACAGGCTGGTAAATTGACGTCGATGTTCAAGGCTCTGAAGCTTTGACTCGACCAGTACATCATTTCCAATGAGCCTCGTGGCCCGATTTTCAATCAATTTAAGCGCATCAAGTTGGTATTTGGCTTGATTCCTCCCAGAAATGAGAGTGAAATTTCTTAAATAAAGAATAAGAGAGTTGTTTGTTGAGCTTTATATAATAACTTTGTTGAGCCCAAGGAACATCTGCCGCTTGGTCATGCATTGCCCTGTATGGAAGGCACTGAATCGGCTACGTACCCAAGTAGGCCGCTGCAAATATAATTAGGCAAAATGGGGGATTATAGATTCGTCCAACACCCGGTGCGAGTGTGGTGCCCCTGTACAGACTATGACCCACTTGCTGGAGTGTCCTGGCTGTCCATTCACTTGCACCCTGGAAGACCTGTACAGTGCTTCTGACGCTGCAATAAGCGTGGCCACCTACTGGACCCAGACAATCTAATTAAATGTGCCATCGAAACGAAAAGAAGAAGAGAGTTTTAGTATGAAAGAAAGAAGGAGTTTTATCTTACTTCTCCCTCATGACACGAAACGTGCCTAAACGAGACACGTTCTTGAAATTTCACTCTCCATTCTCGTCTTAAGTATTATCGAATAGTTATCTAAGAAGTTTCACTTCAAAAACATGTCTGTAAATAATCCGTATCGTTCTAGGTGGTTTATTTTTAAATCTCTCAAACATTTTTTTCTACGAATTGCGTCTGCAATAAAAACTTGAGTTTGTATAATAAATGAATAATTTGAAATGTGTCAATAACTTGTCTGGTTTATCTACAAAATAGTATCAAAAAGTTTTCTACACGTCTTTTATTTTACTTTTTATATATTTTCTACCAACCATCAGGGTGGCGAGGTCATGCCCCTGGGTGTCCATCATCGAACAAGATCAGATGATGGATAGCAATGACCTCCTGCGTGTTTTTGCCGTGCGCGGGGACCCGTACGGGGGGATGAAGGGATCCTGGTGGTTGAGTGGAGCAGGCTGCACACAACACACCACTTTGGCCCGGATTTCCTCTCAAACGGGAGGTCGTGGGGTAGCTACCCACGATCAATCGGCTGAGGCATCCCATAAGCGGGATGTCAAGCGAGGATCGGTTTAGTGGGGGGGGGCAGCCGGCGTGGCGTGGGGTTTCGGGATGAGTTGCGGCATAGTCTCGTGCCGTATACAGTCCCGTGATCTTCCGTCGCGTGCAGGTTCGTCTACTTTTCACTAAGCTGGTCCTATACCGAAGGAGTAGCTCTGGCGTCGCTTGTTGAACGAGCGGCGTCCCCGACTGAGGGCTCCGTGGCGGGTGGAGAGCTCCAACGGTGAATTATTTGATACCATACTCATGGATAAAGAGACCAATAAACACAACAAAAAAACAAAGCTGCGTCCCGCTCGTCGGATGCGCTTACACAAAACACACCAAGGGCTGCGTCTTCAGATGCGCCTTTTACGACTAACCCAAGGGTTGCGTCTCAGGATGCGTCTAAGCAACAACCGCCTAAGACTGCGTCCTCAGATGCACCCAACACACATAAACGCTCGGCTGCGTCCAAGGATGCGATGAGGAAGGCAACCGCAAGGGATGCACCACAACAGGCTGCGTCCCAAACGATCCCAACCTCATCTGCGTCTATGGATGCGCCCCCTAACACTACCCTGACCGAAAAGCCAAGGACAGTTCTCGCTCACGGCGACTCGAAGAGCACTGCAAAAGTTGATGCGCCCAAAACACGGGTTGCGTTAGCGGCTGCGGTCTCCGAGAGGGACCCGACGAAGCTGGCCGAAGGCCATATGGCAGGCTCATCTAACGCCAATAAATGGCAAACAGCAACAAGCAAAAAGACGCCCCCCAGGGTGATGTCTGCTACGGCTGACACACCAATAGGCGAGGCTGCCACCGGCGCTAAGCGCAAACGCAGCACGAGGCCTAGAGGGCGCAAAAAACAGCAGAAAAACACCGAACCACCGGCTAGGGCGCAGAAGCGTTCGCGTCCCGAGGATTCCGTCACACCAACTGGGGTAAGCAAGAAGAGCAAACCCGCTCGCTCCCATATGGTTGATGGAACCCTGGTGAGCTACGCCGAAGCGGCCGCGTCGTTCAGGAACATCGAGCTGTGTGTCGCCGTCATGACCGAGCCCTTCTTGGACATGACGCAGAAGCAAGCGGAGGGGATCCGACAAACTATTGAGGACCAGCTCCGGGCTCTGCTGAAGGCAGTTCCTGAACCAGCCACCCCAACCCAAAATACCGCGATCCACTTTAGAGGTCGGGCCCACTACGCCGAAGGCGTCCTCAAAACATGGTGCGAGGACGACTTCACACTGGCCTGGCTCAAGGGGGTCATAAATAACACACCGTCCCCGTTACCGGAGACCAGACTCACCGTTCGGCCCCAGGCCGACATACCCAAGAAGGCATTGTGCATGCTGTATGTCCCCGAGAACAGCGAGGACACATCAGACCTTCTCGGGATGTTGGCGAGGCAGAACCCTAATCTAAAAATTAACACCTGGACACACGCAAGGGTCAGTCAGGAGCCACCGTGCACCTGTCTCTACTTTCGTGTGCCGGAGTCCATGGTTAAAACCATTAAAGACCAGCAGAGGCGAGTATACTACCTTATGGGTAGTATATACATCCGGTTCCTGAAGGAAGGTGGAACCAAGGAGGATGCCGCTGCGCCTTCAACCTCAACGGCCTCGACTGCGCCTGGAGTGGAGCTTGATCCGCCGCTGCCTGGGCGTTCCCCGTCGCCTCCCGCGACGGGGACCGCTGGGGAGGCGGTGGAGCTGGCGACTTCCATGGCAGCGCTTGAGGTCGATTCAACTGAGGGATCAACACAGGATCCACCCTCGCCCGGACTAACTTCGGACGAGGACTGCTTTCCGCCGGAGGGGAGAAGTAGGGACGAGGACAGCGATCCCTGCTCCTCTCCTTTGCGGGAGGACTAAGATCCTGCAGACCAACCTCCAGCACAGTCAAACTGCGTCGGCTACTTTACGCAGAGTGCTGGAGAACCAACAAGAGAAGACCATCGCCCTCATCCAAGAGCCGTGGATTAGAAGTGGCAAAATATGCGGTCTTGCTAACATCGGAGGTAAGTTGCTGCTAGACACCTCCGTAAGTAATCCGCGTACCTGCATATTGGTCCCAAAACATGTACCTAACCTTTTAATTAACGAATTCTGTTCAAGGGACCTGACAGCAACCAGGCTTTTCAGAACCGAACAAGAACGCCCAGACATTGTACTAGCCTCGGCATACCTGCCAGGCGACGCGGACGTGCCTCTACCAGAGCTCGCCTTGCTGGTGGAGTACTGTGAAAGGGAGAAACTAGAACTAATCATCGGCACAGATTCCAACGCGCATCACACGCTCTGGGGTAATGTCAAAACCAACAACCGAGGTGAGGAAATGCTTGACTTTATTCTTAGCAATAACCTTGTACTACTTAACAAGGGTTCCGAACCCACCTTCATAAACGCAAGATCGCAAACAATAATAGACCTAACTTTAGCAACTTTAGGTGTATCCAACTCCATTCAGGACTGGCATGTGTCCAATGAGATATCATGCTCAGACCATAGATGGATTCGTTTTACAATTAACTTCAACTTAACCACACCACAGCCAAGAAGAGTTCCTCGCAACACAGACCAATCGAAGTTCGTCAGACTTATAGGTACTGAACTGGGTAGGTTACCCTCTCTTCCGGCTGAAATAACGATAAACAATTTAGACGAACACGTAAACAAAATCACTTCCATCCTATTATCGAGCTATGAACAGTCGTGTCCCCTCACCTTACCCAGGAGAGGGATCAGGCAGTCCTGGTGGAGTCCTGAACTGGAGAGACACCGACACAAACTGAGAAGGCTATTCAATAGAGCTAAGAACACACGGTCGCCAGTAGACTGGGACCGTTACATAACAAACCGCAAAACATATAAAAAACTAATTCGCCTCCGAGGTAAAACAAGTTGGAGGCGTTTTTGTACTAACATTGAAAACAACAACCAGGCAAATAGGGTCAAAACTTGTCTTGCTCAAGAGGCAGACCTGTCTATAGGATGCCTAAGAAAACCAGATAACACTTACACAACAAACGACGCAGAAACTAGCGAACTACTCCTAACTACCCACTTCCCGGGCTGCCAGATTGCCACCCAGCAAAGCTGGGAACCGTACAGGGAAAGGGCTACGAGCAGCTTAGACTGGGAGGTGGCGTTAGAAGTTATCGACAAAGATAAATTAACATGGGCAATCAACACCTTCCTGCCTTTCAAAGCAGCGGGGATGGACGGTATCTTTCCAGCTCTGCTCAGATGGAGCGGTGCTCTGCTAGCTGATTACCTTGTTAAGGTCTTTCGGGCTTGTCTGGCACACCGATATATCCCCTTGAAATGGCGCGAAGTAAAAATAATATTTATTCCGAAACCAGGTAGGGGCGACTACACCCAGCCCAAATCTTTTAGACCCATAAGCCTCTCCTCTTTCTTTCTAAAGACACTGGAGAGGCTGGGGGACAGGAAGATAAGAAACCAGATTTCGATTCAAAAACCTCTGCACCCGAACCAACATGCCTACTGTGCAGGCAAATCAACTGAATCAGCGCTCCACAGCGTAGTCTCACGCGTAGGCAATGCTCTCAAAAACAAAAATCCAACCCTAGGTGCCTTCATTGATATCGAAGGTGCATTCGACAAAACTAACTTCACCAGCATCGGTCAGGCACTCAACACGCACGGTGTTGCGCCGACGCTCGTAGAATGGATTAACAACATGCTAAAAAACCGTGCTATTCAATTTACTGTGAACACTACCACACGAGGAATCGTGAGCAGGGGCTGCCCACAAGCTGGGGTGCTGTCACCACTTCTGTGGAATTTAGTCGTAAATGAGCTCATTGCAGAGCTCAACGCCAGCAGTCTTTACTCGGTAGGATACGCAGATGACATAGCAATTCTAATCTCGGGGCAATTTGAGGGCATCTTATGTGATCTCATGAGAAAGGCCTTCAAAATAATCGAGAGCTGGTGCACAAAACACGAACTGTCGGTTAACCCCGTAAAGACGGAACTAATAATGTTCACTAACAAACGAAATCTTGGACCGCATAGGCTTCCAAAACTTTTCAACACAGAATTAACACTTAAAGAGGAGGTCAAGTACTTGGGGGTAATTCTTGATAGCAAATTGCTCTGGAACAAGCATCTTGACTACAAACTCAACAAATGCACAATCGCACTCTATCAGTGTAAAAAAATGTTAGGAAAAACATGGGGGCTGTCTCCAAGGATTACTCTCTGGCTATACACAGCGGTAATCAGGCCAATGCTGGCTTATGGTGCTCTGGTTTGGTGGACTAGGACAGAACTCTCGACCACCATCACCCGACTCCAACGGTTCCAGCGACAGGCCTGCTCAGCTATCACCGGCTGCATGAGAACCACCCCAACAGCAGCCATGGAGATAGCCCTACATATAACTCCCCTGGACCTGTACATACAGCAAGAAGCGGCGCTAGCAGCTATCAGGCTAATGCATCTAGGCATATGGGGTAAAAACCACACAAGCCCACACGCTAAAATCCTGGACCGGGCGATTGAGTATCAACCTCTCATCGCCGCTCCGTGTGATAGAATACAAAAACAACCTATGTTCAACAAAAACTATAACATACAAACAATAGAGGAAGAAAGGGATCAGTCAGGAGCTAATGAAGTGCGAATCTACACAGATGGCTCAAAAACTAATAGCGGCTCAGGTGCTGGCGTTCACTCCCTTGACCTCAACATTAACTTTCACATACCGTTAGGCACACATAGTTCAATTTTCCAATGTGAATGTGTCGCCTTAACACAAGCCGCAAAAACCGTAAAGCGTTTAGGTATCCAGAACTTCGGAATCAGATTCCTATCTGATAGTCTGGCTGTGCTCAAAGCATTAGAAAACAAACTAACCAACAACAAACTAATCTTTGAATGCCACCTCGCCCTGGAGAGTATATCAAAATCCAATCGAATCACCCTCCAGTGGATCAAGGGGCACAGTGGATCCCTAGGCAATGATGCCGCAGATGAACTTGCGAAAAGGGGCTCCGAGATGTTGGTGCTAGGCCCGTACCCACTTATCCCCTTGCCTTTCTCGCAATTTCGTGCGTGGATTCGTCAAAGATCAACAGAATTGCACAATAACAGATGGTCACGGGCTACAGACTGTAGACAGTCAAAAATGGCTGTACCGATAGTAAACCCGCGTCTCACCAAGAAACTCCTCAGCCTGAGTAGAAATAACCTCAAAATAATTATAGGGACACTAACGGGCCACACCCTTCTTAACAAACATTTATTCAACATAGGCGCCACGGACAGCCCACTTTGCAGGGGCTGTTTTAACGCCGAAGAATCAGCCGCCCACGTAATCCTGGAATGCGAGGCCGTGGCTTCTCAACGCGAAGAAACCCTCGGAACAGTGAGGTCGCTCCGTGAAGCCTGTGAAGCTCCCAGGAAGCTTCTGTGCTTTTGGGCGGAGTTGGGCTGGCTATGTTAGCCAGTACCCCCACGCACAACGGACCAAATGGGAGTCTAAGTGCGGAAAAGGGAGTCCCTACTACTACTACTACTACTACCAACCATCAATAATCCAGAGGTTCTAGATAAGTGTCATTCTTTGGAAGTGACGGCGATGGTCTAAATGCCAAAATGTAAGGCATTGATCACGTGACATTTCAATAAAATAAAAATAAAATAAAGTTTATTGTTTCAATAAAAAACTTTTTTACAAAAAAATACTACCGACTTCCAAATAAAAAACTACAAAGTAAAAAATAAATGTATTTTTGGAAGTCAGTGTCTTTGGTAGGTACCAATTTTTTGCGTTATGGACACCGACATCCAACAATAAAGTTAATTTTCTCTTTGTAGTTTTTTATTTGGAAGACGGTAGTATCTTTTTGAAAAAAAGGTTTTTTATGTTTCACTTTTAAGTTGTACCTACCTAATAGGCAAGTAAGCTACCTATAATGCCAGAATAGAATACCCGAATATCATGAAACTTGAACTTAACCGGTGAAATGAGAGTGTACCAAGGTGAACTGTAAACATCTGCGTACCCCTTTAGAGCGTACTGGCGTGATGTTATGTTATGAATTGGTAAAAACAATAAACAGACATGTGATTGCAGCAATTCCGAGAGATTTTCCCTTATTTATTGAAGAATTATGTTGTATATCGCCGAAGTTCTTCATCACATCTTCTATAAATTAAAATGGGACCAATTTCGGAACATATCTACTCTTTTAAATAAATAAAGAATTTTCAAAATCGGTCCAGAATTGACGGAGATATCGGTAAACATACACAAAAAAAAACAAACATAAAGTCGAACATAGAACCTCCTCCTTTTTGGTAAGGCGGTTAATAAATTTTTTTTTTTTTTTTTTAATATATTCTAATCCCGCTAACGACGTTAGCGCCTAATCTGTGCAAATTCTTTCATTCCATTCCTATTTCATGCTTCTCGTACTTTCATTCTTCATGCCATGGTTCTTCTTGCATACGTCTTCTTGTATACAGTGGGTGGGACTCCCACTTTGTTAAAATACTTAAAACGCAACTTTATTTATTTAGTATAAGGTTAAAAGACAAAAAGTGCTACATATACAAGAATACAAAAAAGTGCTGAATATCACAGTAAAATATGCAAAAAGTGCTGCAGATCACAGGTAAGGCACAGAAGTGCTGTTTATCACAGGGAAAATAACAATATAAATAATGCCTTACATTTAGAGATGAGAAGCACAACAGTGCTTTTCACCATACAGACAATCTGTCTTCTTAGGTACTACCCCAGTGCACGGTTCGTCATTGCAGTTTTGTGCGTGCTATTCTATGCTTCTTACAAAATATTCTTATAATACTAGTGAAGCATAGTGCCGCTTCAACTTCGGTTTTGTGCAATGACGGTGGAAGCCACATTAACACAGTACACCAGGAACTTTTCCCTGTGTTGCTTACTCATGAGCCCATGCAGGCTCTCCTTCGTCAGTCTCCTGTCCAGCTCACATTCGAGTTGGTAGCGTTCCTTGATAAATAACCGGCAATCTACAAGTATGTGCTGGACAGTCTCTGCCACGCCTGGATCGCAGACGCACGATGGGCTCTCCTTACACTTGAAGCAATTCAAGTATTCAGAGAACCCGCCGTGCCCCGTCAAAACCTGCGTGAGAACGCCGGTCGGCCGCACCTGTTTTATAATACGGAAAGCCGCTATGGCATCTGGAAGAAACATTTTCGTCACGGAGGCCGTCTCACCTGACACATATCTTCGGTTCCATTCATCAAGCGATTCAAAACGGATCTGTCGCTTGATAAATGAAACCGGACACTGGTCGTAGTCCGGCTTCCTCCGTAACGACAATGCTGCTTCTTTTGCTAACTCGTCCGCTCGCTCATTCCCCGGCAGGCCCGCGTGGGCCTTGATCCAGAACAAAGACACAGCTTTGCTCTGGCCCAGGGCTTGAGCCAAATTGGCGCGCGCGTGAACCGCCAGGAGATGGACAGAGCCATGGTTTGCAAGCGTCTCCAATGCAGACATTGAGTCGCTATACAAACCATAGCTCGTCTCTTGCCGCGCGAGTATCACGTCAGTCGCTTTACAGATGGCCAGGAGTTCCGCCTGGTAGACTGTGCAGTACGCGGCTAAGCTAAGTTTGAGCTTCCGGACTTCGCCATCATTATCCCATATGGATAATGCGGCTCCGACCTTCCCCTCAATCTTGCTGCCGTCGGTGAAGATTCGCACCGTCTGCACATTGTTGCTGTCTAGCAACTGTTGGTCTGACAGGCACATGAACTCCAGGGGCATCTGTGTAGCTGGATGAGGAGCCTCTGCAAACCTTACCGCACTTTCGATCTCCCTATCTCCTGGCACGAACCGAGATGATACTCTCCACGCTTCATACAGGGTGGCTGCCTCCTGTATGCGTAGATCTAGAGGAAATATTCCAGACAGTACCAGTGCCGAGTTCAGGGAGACAGTACGGTAAGATTTACAGATCTTCTGGACGAATCCTCGTTGGACCGAGCCTAGCTTCTTCCGTATTCCCAGCTTCTTCGTAGCGGGAGCCCAAGCTGCGGCCGCGTACGTTATTATGGGCTCAATCATAGCAGTGTAGATTGTGTGTATGATCTGTGCGTCCAATCCCCAACTCCTTTTAGCGGCGCGGGACAGCTGCTTATAAATGTTAGCTGCCCGCCTGCAGACGTTCGCGGTGTGCTCATTGAAGGTGAGCTTCTCGTCTATGGTTAGACTCAACAACTTCATCTTCTTAACCATATCAATGTCGACCCCGGCCATGGTCAGCCTTGGGGTATCATACTTGCGCTTGTTGGTTACGACCATCGCACAGGTTTTGTGCGGTGCGAACCTCAGCTTGTTCTTGACGCCCCAACTCTGAACATGGGTGAGGGCTGCATTGGCAGATGTTGAAACTTCAGTCGCTGAGTCCCCATCCAGAACCAAGACGATATCATCAGCGAACGCCCGCACGAAGATACCGCGCTGTTCCAATTCCTGCAATAGTGGGTCTAGAATGAGATTCCACAGGATGGGGCCACCTATTGACCCTTGAACACAGCCCGTGCTAGTCACTCGCGTGCATTCCTCCCCAGCGTAACGAACCTTGACTTTCCTACTACTGTCGAGGTACCTAGCTGTCTAGCAGCCTTCTTATGTTCACCGGGCACTTTTCCTCAGCCAGTCTGACTTTGATGGCTGGCCACCAAGCACTATCGAAGGCTGCCTCTTTATCCAGCGACACCAGGACAATTAGCTTCTTCAGCCTCAACTTGTCCTGTACGTGCTTCACTAGCTTATAGAGGGCGTCCTCAGTGCTTCTCTGGGGCATAAAACCAAACTGGCGAGTACTAAACCGCGGTACAAGCTGCCATTTTAAACGCGCTACTACCATCCTCTCCAGGACCTTCCCCAGAACCGGCAGTAGACATATTGGTCTGTATACCTTGGGGTTTAGGTAATCGTTCTTGCCCAGTTTTCTGAGGACCACGACTGTAGCCTCCTTCCAGATGTTCGGGAAGTGTGCCAATTCAAGGCACTTATTGTAGAAGGCAAGGAACGCATCTGGGTCCTGGTGGATCGCTCGACTGCAGATATCAGAAGTCAGTTCATCCCCTCCTGGTGCCTTTTTGGGATTGAAACCTGCCACGGCGGTCTTCAGCTCCAGCGAGGTAAATGGTGGGTCATGATATTCATCATGCACCCACTCATTTACTCGACTGGCTGCTTCTCTAATTCGCCTGTGGTCAGCGTTGTCCTGGTCGACTCTGTCTTCGGGGTAGAACGTGTCTGCGAGTAGGGCGGCCGATTCACTTGGGTTGAGGAATACACCATCGCTGCGTAGTGTCAGTTCCTCCTGTCTTCTGGCGGTCCTACCAATCACCCTGAAGATTCCCTCCCAGACCCCTTCCCGATCCTGTTTCCGGCAGAACTCCTTCCAACTTGCGAATTGGGCGCTCTTCGCTAGCATCTCGTACTCTTATTTGGCCTTCAGGTACTCGTTTACGACCATCGCTCGCCGGACCGGTGCGGCATTGCGGATGCGGTTCTTCAGTCTGGTAAACTCCTTCTTCTTCGTCTGGTAAACAGTAAGTTCCTCGGACCACCACGGACAAGTGATTTTACATTTAATACTAGTCTTGAGAATAGAATCTTCACATGCTTTTAAAATACTATCTCTGTAGTTACTTTACTAGTAATTCCCCTTATAATATTCAAATTTATATTATTTTCAATTTTAATTGCCCCTAATTTATCTTTAAATGTTTCCTAGTCCGCCTTTCTTGTGTTAAATTTCCTGGTCGTCCTGGTGATATTTACCCCTTTATCCCTTTTAACTTTAATTTCGAAAAATATTGTGTTATGGTCCGAGGATGTTGCTCCTGTGTCGACCCGCCAGCCGTCCACCAGGTCAAACAGGTCGAGCGAGCATGCCGTGACGTCCACGTGGCTTTTATACACTCGACCACCTCGGACAGTGTCAAATGTGGGAGCGTCACCAGTGTTCAGCACCTGAAACTCTAAGTCCTCCAGGGTTCCGGACATTTCCTCGCCCTCGGAGTCTTCGACGATGCTGCCCCACCAAGGATTCTTAGCGTTAGCGTCGCCGCCTACCAGCAATCTACCGGTGGCCACTTCCGATTTGATCCAGGTCAACTGGTCCAGGTATGGCCCTATGGGTTGGTCTGGCTCGAAGTTGTAAGAAACTACTGCCATCTCCCAGGCTTTGGTCCGGATCCCCACCACAACGATGTTGTTTGTGGTGAGTTTCGGGTAGGGAATGACATCCAGGTCATCGTCAAAGACGGCAATTGCCGCCTTTACCCTCCCACTTCCGTCAACCTCGCACTGGTAAATTCGCGAACCTCGGTAGCTCTTCATACCTGGCGCCCCTCCCACGTACGGCTCCTGGATAAGCGCCCATGCGATCTTCCTTTTACTGGCCTCTAAAAAGAGTTCGGTCGTTGCCAGTTCCTTACGTTGTAGGTTTGCTTGGGCCACACGGTATGGTCTTGCGTTTTGTTGGGCAGGAGTCTCTGTGTTGCCCTTAGCAATACGCTATAACAGATCGGGCTATTGCATCCCACCTTTTCCTAACTACGCACTCCGAGCTGAAAGCATGATGGTCTGTGCTGCCAGTCTTCGCGCGCACGCAATTGCAGCACTTTGGAGGTAGGCCAGCGGCCCAGTCCGCGCACTCCGTCCTCATGTGGGGACCGGCACAGTGGCTGCACTTTGGCACGGACACCGTGCAAAGGCGTCGGCTATGCCCATACCCGAGGCAGAGCGAGCACTGCGTAAACTCCACATGCACCGACCCGACCTCGAGCATGCGCCGCCATACCTCTGTGGCGACCCTCATCACTACGTGACACATGTGCGGGTTCCTGGCTCGCTTTCTGTAAAGAATATCCATTTTCGCCTGCTCATCTTTAAGATCTCGAAAGATGGCGGCGTTTTGGTTTTTGAGCGCCTTTATTACATCCTCATTTGTGTTGTACTGCATTACACCGCGCAACACTACCTGTGGGTTTTTATTCTTAATATTTTGGACTTCCAGCTCGGGTGCCCTCCTAATCTTTTCCTTCAACTTTTCCCTATCCTCTTCTGTAGTACAGCCCTAAAAGAATGTTACAGTATTGTACGAGCAAACCCGTACATATTATGCTGACATCGACGCGCAGCGAATGAATAAAAATCACACATTAGAGTAAAAGGTAGTAGTTGCATAGCATCGTTGTTGGGTTGACTCATTCGCCGCGGGTCGATCATATATCAGTTTTTCGGGTGTTTATATCAATACATTATTTGCAATTAAATCAGTTTATCATTTAAATGTACCTTACCCGTACATTTTTGGTCCTTCCAGCCGGATGTCGCGTGTGTACATCACAGTGTAGCAATCAACTACTGTAAAGTATTTCACTAGTGACGTCAAACGAACTAGCAGTGAGGGTGTTTTGTACTGCCAGCAAGAGTGCAGTACATATCAGCTGTACGGTTCACGTACAGGCAAATTGCTTACGCCGCGACCTACTTTTAACTACTCGTTTTTATTTACTTTATTATTATATTTAGTTAGTTGACCAATAGCTGCCGTAGCGCTATAATCGCGGATTAGCATCCAACCTAACTTTCGTGTAACTTTTACGAATAAACTTTACTGTGGTGTAATCTGTGGTTTTCGTCAACTCACATCAAACAACTCAACTGTAAGTAACCGGCTACCTCTGAGCCGTACATAAAACTGGTCCTTCGAGCCGGATATAACAGGTGCGTATTCTCTCTGTCAACGTTAGCGAATCTGTCTAGCTGGAGTCCCAGAAGAGCGGATCGCGTTAGTGGGGCGCTAACGCACTTGATATCCAAAACTTGCGGAAACTTCGCAACTTTGGTGAACTAGTACCTGCGGTGATACAACTCTACTCCACCAACGGTCAAGCCAATAACTAATAACCATGGTTCAGAGCGTAACGGAACTGATAAGCCATCAAGAAACAACCTTCAGAGACTTGAAGCTTATTTGCACCAACTACAAGAAGGACAGTCCCACCAGGAAGAACTTGGCGTACCTGGAGGAGCGTCTTTCTCGGCTGAACAATAACTGGGAGAAGTTTGTTCACAACCATCATCTACTGGAAGAGTCTGGAGCAACAGACCTTCAATACTTCAACGACGACATTTTCAACTGTACGAAGAAGATGTATGAAGAAGTGCTGCAAGACATGTTGAAACGTAAATCGGAATTGCCGTCTGCACCTGCTGGTAAGACGGAACAACCACCTGCTACGCCTAAGCAAGGTAAGGGACAATCGAAATTTACTTTCGACGATATCCAATTCCACGTACCTCCTCGGGAAGCAAGCGAGTCGGCGGAAAAGCAACAAGTTCTTTTGCGTCAACAATACTGCAACTTTAGAGCGTTTGAACGCACTGTGGAAAAGGTAAACATAGCATTGGCAGTACCGATGGAAAAATGGGAATTAGAAGACAACTTAAGCACCCTGAAAACTAAATGGGAGCAAATCGAAAAGGCAAATTGGGAACTAGAGTACCTACTACAAGATGAGGACTCAATTTATCAACAGAAATACAATACAGCAGAAAACTTCTATGATGACCTGAAAAGGAAACTACAACACAACATCTGGAACAATGCACATTATGAGAAATCTACGCCAAAAATTCAAATACCCGATTTCCATGGCAACTATAACCAGTGGTTGACTTTTAGAGACCTCTACCTCGAAAGTGTACACAACAATCCGACACTTTCGAAGGCTCAAAAAATGCAACACTTGAAAACAAAACTGAAGGGTGAAGCAAAGAAACTGGTTCAGCATCTTGGCATCAGTGCTGAAAACTATGCATCTTGCTGGGACATGCTGACCCACCGCTACGATAACAAACGGCTGTTATTTACATCATACATGAATACACTCCTGAATCAACCTAGTATTCAGCAACCAACCGCAGCAAGCATACGGAAGCTTCATGACGTCATGATGGAGTGCTTGAACGGGCTCAAAAACATCGGGCTAGACATCACCAACTGGGATCCGATCGTGGTCCACCTATTGATTCAAAAACTAGATAGCGTTACGTATAACGAATATATAAAGGAGATCAAACATCCCAGGGAATTTCCCGAACTGGAAGAGTTCGCCGAGTTTTTAGAATCAAAGTTCATGTCACTGGAAGCTCTGCAGGGAAGTAGCCAAAAATTCTCGTCATCAAACAAACCATGGAAATCGGAAAAGCAGCCTCATAAGGGATCAGAAAACCGAAATTACAACTACAAGAATAAAACGCAGGGGTCATCGTACTTTAACAAGTCACAAAACTCACCAAAAACCTTCTTCACGACAGCAAAAACATGCCCAATATGCAAAACTAATCACGTATTGATGAATTGCGAACAATTCTTGGCTATGGACACAAACAAACGGAATGACGCAATTCGCAACTTGCATATTTGTAAAAACTGCCTATTCAACCACGGAGAAAAACAATGCAAATCACGAAAGACGTGTAAATTGTGTCAAAAGGCACACCATACACTTATGCATGAAGATGTAACTGAACTATCTAGCAAAAAACAAGCAACAAGGGAGGAAAACCCATCGTCGACCCTTTCGACTTCCTATGGGGTCAACAACATAACGAACGAACAAAGGGAAGTGTTGTTGACAACTGTACTTCTGAAAGTCAAAACAATTGATGGAAACTTCATCAACTTGAGAGGCCTACTAGACCAAGGCTCTCAAGTGAGCCTAATAACGGAAAACGCGGCACAACGCCTCCGATTACAGCGACGTAAAGTGAGCGCTGTTGTATCGGGTGTCGGAACCCTTAGCGGCAACTGCAAAGGGGCAATGAACTTAGAATGCCAGTCAATACATTCAGACTACAGACTAAACTTTGAAGCATTAATTATGAAAAAACTCATAAGCAACTTACCTACCGCATCGTTCCCAATCAGCAACTGGGACTATTTAGAAAACTTAAAACTAGCGGATCCACAGTTCAATCTGTCGGGCCCGATCGATCTACTCTTGGGCGCGGACATCTACTCAGAACTTATCCTAAACGGCGTCATCAGGAGTGAGAGATACCCCGTAGCTCAACAAACGAAAGTAGGCTGGATTCTATGCGGGAATGTAAAGACATTCAACTGCTTGGTGACACTAAACGATTTCGAAAACATGGCAAGATTTTGGGAAACCGAGGAAATTCCAGACAAGTCATCATCAACTAGTGAGGAACAACACTGTGAAGATTATTACAACGCAACTACCACAAGATTGGCAAACGGACAATATGTGGTACAAATGCCTATGAAGCCTAACTACGAATCAAACTTAAACAATGCAAGGTCACAAGCATTAGCACAGTTCCTTCAACTGGAAAGGAAAATGCTAAAAAACAAAGAACTCAGTTACGAGTACACGCGTTTTATGAACGAATACATCGCTATGGGACACATGAAACCAGTCACAGAAGAAAGTAGGGGCCGAGTTTACCTACCTCACCACGGCGTGATGAGAGCTGAGTCCACTACAACAAGACTAAGAGTAGTGTTCAACGCCTCGTACAAGACAAAAGGAGACAGCAGCAGTCTCAATGATCACATGTACTGCGGTCCGAACTTACAAAAGGACATACTGACACTACTAATTAATTGGAGAACGTACAGATACGTCTTTACGGCGGATGTAGAAAAACTTTATCGGTTCATCTGGCTAAACGAAAATCAACAACATCTGCAAACTATAATCTGGAGATCTTCCCCTAAGGAACCTCTACAAGATTGGCAGTTGGGCACAGTAACTTACGGAACAAAAAGTGCACCTTATCTGGCAATGCGCACTCTACATAAACTCGCAGAAGATGAAAAAGATACCTATCCGGAAGCTGGAAACGTCCTGAAAAACTACTTCTACATGGACGATTTGGTTTACGGACAGGATACTGTCGACGCATCGAAGACACTGGTCACACAGCTAATTGAGTTGCTGAAAAAAGGAGGATTTAACTTGAGAAAATGGAAAACTAACTAACCGAGTATCTTGGAAGACTTGCGAGATGATCAAAAGAGCCGCAATACGAACATCGACTTTAGCCCAGAACAAAAAACTAATTTAAAAATGTTGGGCATGAGGTGGAATCAAGACAACGATAGCTTCACATACCAATGGGATCTACCAATCAAGAAAATACTGACAAAACGCGTGCTACTGAGCGAAATAAGCAAGCTATACGACCCACTTGGATTACTATCGCCACTTACAATAAAAACCAAATTTCTGTTCCAAAAAATCTGGATAAGCAAAACCAACTGGGATGAACGCTTAACCGACGATCTCGCTACAGAATGGGAAACAATTAGAAAAGATATCCCGTTGCTAAACAAACTTTCCATACCACGATGGTTACAATGTCAAGAAAACAATCTAGAGATACACGGGTTTTGCGACGCAAGCGAAAAAGCTTACGCGTGCGTCATTTATAGCCGAGTGAAAACTGAAGCCGGCGAATACAAGACTACACTAATTACTGCAAAAACAAAGGTTGCACCAATCAGCAACAGGATAACTGTACCTAGAATGGAACTTTGCGGGGCCGTTTTACTAGCCAAACTGCTAGAAAAGGTTCGGAACACTCTCAGCACTAAAAATCTACATTTAAGGTGCTGGAGCGACTCCAAGGTCGTTTTAGCCTGGCTGCAGGGCGATATAAACCGATGGGAGAAATATGTAGCTAACAGAGTAAAACAAATAAACAGCATTATCTCAGCAAACTGCTGGAACTATGTGAAGTCAGAAGAAAATCCTGCTGACTGTGCAACTCGAGGGCTTACACCTTTTCAACTCCTAGATTTTAAACTTTGGTGGAATGGACCAGATTGGTTAAAAACAAACATGCCAAAAATTCATCAGGACAATCACCTGACCTACACAACAAACACTGAGTTGCAGGAAATAAACTGCTGCGCAGTCACATACAAGCATTGTGAAATAATTGATACATTACTTAATAAAAACAGTAATTATAAACGCGTAATACGAGTGCTTGGATGGATTGTACGAATAAGCAATATTCGTAAGCAAAAACGCACACTAAACTCAACCAATAAGTTAACCGACTGCGGTAACAAAAAGGAGGTTATGTGTTTGTCACCACAAGACATTATGGGAGCAACAGAATTGCTCATCAAAAATGTTCAAAATGAAAACTATGGCGACGAAATTGAATGTTTAAAGAAAAATCGACCAATATCAACAAAAAGCAGCTTGCTGAAGTTAACCCCAATCCTTGACGACCGTGGAATACTGCGCGTGAAGGGCCGACTAGGCTACTCAACTTTATCTCCCGAAGCTAAACATCCTATTATTCTTCCGGCTACAGGAAGATTAACGGAGCTTATTATTCAAGAGGCTCATCGCAACACTCTCCACGGAGGCGCCCGACTCACTTTGGCCCATTTACGTCAAACATTATGGGTCATTGGAGGTAGCAGAACAGTCAAGAAGGAGCTACGACAATGCGTCCGATGTCATCGTTTCAAACCAAACCGAAACGTACAACTGATGGCAGACTTGCCAAAGGAGCGTGTAACTCCATCAAGACCATTCACAAACACAGGCGTAGACTATACTGGGCATGTTGATGTGAAAATCAACAAAGGAAGAGGCGTTAAAACTTGCAAGGCTTACATAGCAATCTTCATATGCATGGTGACCAAAGCTGTGCATTTGGAATTGGTGTCGGACCTGACTACGCAAACGTTCCTCGCCGCATTCAAAAGGATGTGTGCCCGCAGGGGTACACCCAGACACGTATTCTCCGACAACGGAACGAATTTTGTGGGCGCAGCAAAACTACTTCAACAGGAATTTGAAAAACACAATACGTTTAAGAATTCAGAATTCTTCGATGAGATGAGCCACTTACAAATTGAGTGGCATTTCAATGCACCACTTTGGCCAACAGCTGGAGGCCTGTGGGAGGCTGCTGTCAAAGCCATGAAATATCACCTACATCGAGTACTGGGGGAACAGAAGCTTACTTTCGAACAATTTACTACTTTACTAAATCAAATTGAAGCCTGTCTTAACTCTCGTCCGCTGTGCCCATTAACAGAGGATGTCGAAGACCTGGAATATGTAACTCCCGGCCACTTCCTCATTGGTGGCCCCCTACTGTCACTACCACAAGAAGAACAAGATTTTGCTGAGCACGATCTAAGAAACAGATGGAGGCTTGTTGAACAAATGAACGTACACATCTGGAAGCGCTGGTCGAACGAATATCTACATCAACTGCAAACCCGAAGCAAATGGCAGCAACCAAAAGAAAACCTGAAACTAGGAACCCTAGTATTAGTCAAAGATGAGCACTTACCTCCTGGCCGCTGGGCTATAGGAAGAGTCCAGGAACTACATCCAGGCGCTGATGGTCGAGTACGGGTTGTTACCTTAAAAACAAGGAAAGGGTCACTTAAGCGACCAATAACGAAGCTAGCACCATTACCACTTAAACCCGAAGAACCTAGGGTAAACGAAGAGGAAGAGCAAAGGAGACCTACTCCGGAAACTACAAAACGGGGAGGCACAGCAAAAAATAAGTACAATTGGCTATCACTAGTTCTCCTAGCCATGCTAGCAATGACGGGGCTTGCACAATCAGCGCCAACGAATAACTTGAACTTGAAGGTTACACCTATATCAAGCAATCATCCGATTTACTTCGATGAAGCTGGGCAAATGAAACTAATACATGACGAATGGACCCTATTGGTTTACTACAACTTAACCTCATACTGGCAAGCAACTGGTCAGATCAATGATTATGTGAACCAAATAGATAAACTATGCCAAAGAATATCACATGAGTACTCGCCTTGCGAAACAATTGTCGGCCACCTACGTCATGAACTGAGTCACCTAGCCGACTACAACTCTATGCTGCTCACTCAACACTCAAGACCAAAACGAGGTTACTTTGATGGAGTTGGGAAATTAGCAAGAACTCTTTTCGGAGTGCTCGACGCAGACTTTGCCGAAAAGTACGAAAGAGACATACAGAATCTACAATCAAATGATGACTACCTACTACAACTTATGAAAAACCAAACATTAATTGTAGAGGCTGAAAACAACGTTATAAAAAAGAACACTGCCTTTATGGATGAACAATTCAAAACATTGCGCATCTACATGAACCAAACTTGCAGCGAAATCACAAAAATAGTGAACAAGGCGCAAATGCTATTCACAATGAATGACATAAATTCCGCTGCCGTGACGTCAACTCTGATTATAAGTGATCTAAACCGAATATTGGAAATGCTGATAAACACTCTCGCCAACATTTACAGAGGGCATTTAGATACCCATCTATTTCCTGCTAATCAACTGATCGAACAGCTAAACATAATATCCGGAAGGTTGCCACAGGGATTATCGTTACCTGTAAAGGGCACTCAAAGGGATTTGAAAAATATCTATGACCTGATCCATGTGAAGGCTCGAATAACAAACAACTACATGCTATTTTAAATACACATCCCCTTGCTGAGCGATGAAGACTACAAGATATATCGAGTCATACCAATACCGTTCCTTAGACAAGGACAGTTAAAACTCGTACAACCAAGTTCAAGCTTCATCGCAATCAACTTTGTAAAAAACTCTTACATAACAATGGAAGACCAAGACATGCGCCAATGTACTGCATACGGAGAAGACGAATTCACTTGTGTCTCACGTAATCCAGTCTACAACATGCACGATAAAGACGCCCCATGTGAGGCCCAAGTCTTCAACCAACAAGAGTCTTTATCATGCGTCCTCAATGATGTAACATGCAAAGAAACCTGGACAAAGCTTCACAAATCGAATATGTGGCTATTTACATTGTGCGGGAAACAGCTGATGCGCGTCATATGTAACGATCAAGTTACGCCAGCGGTCATTGACGGGACTGGAGTGATTTCCTTGAAATCAAAGTGCTTACTACAGAAAAAGGACGCCACAATATTTACACACAATCAGCTGGGAAGTACTTTTAACATGGAACCAGAGATAGAAATACCAACTATTAATTCGACTATTAACCACATCTTTGACCTCGGCTGGCAGAATGCAAAATTAAATATAACTGAACAAGAAACGCCAACTGCAGTAGAAATAAGAAAAGTAGACCAGCAGTTGGAATTCCAGAAAAGCAGAGAAATATTACCGAAGGCGTCTCACATGTCAAGTCACGACATTTATCTCTACTCGGTTACTTCTTTGATGTTGGGAGGAATCGCTGCGCTTGCCCTCTATATTATTATTAAACGATGTTTGAAAACGAAAACAAAGGAAGACGTCAAAACACTCTCTGCCGAAAGAGGAGTGACACCTAGAGGAAGGGATAACTTTGGAAGGGACATCGAGCTACAAGAAATGCATTCGACAGCAGCGGAGCCCGTTTACAGCGAAGCAAGACAGCCGATGAAAGCATTTCACTTTGACTAAATTGAGTGTTATAACCTATACCTATATTTTTACATCTTTTACCAGGACACATTAACTATTGTTTACTATTTAACTTTAAATAACTACTTTTCACTTTAATTATATTATTATTTGCTTTGTAATGGATGCTCATCCCACTTTTCCCTCGGGAGCATGTACGGTTCACGTACAGGCAAATTGCTTACGCCGCGACCTACTTTTAACTACTCGTTTTTATTTACTTTATTATTATATTTAGTTAGTTGACCAATAGCTGCCGTAGCGCTATAATCGCGGATTAGCATCCAACCTAACTTTCGTGTAACTTTTACGAATAAACTTTACTGTGGTGTAATCTGTGGTTTTCGTCAACTCACATCAAACAACTCAACTGTAAGTAACCGGCTACCTCTGAGCCGTACATCAGCAGCAACAGCAATCAGCAGGGATCAACAGGGATCCGCATTTCGTGAGCAACAAAGCTCCCGCTTGGACAATCAAGTAAGATGGTTTCATTTATTATGATTTCCATCAACAATATGTCTTCAATGGAGGACGTTCTCGCCCAATAACAGCAGCTACTCAATCAGATAGAGCAAGTTTACACCAACTTCAAAAAGGATGGCTCCGATCGCAAAACCTCGGACTACATACGCCGAAGGTTAGAGAATTTGGATGCATGCTGGCAAGAGTATCAATCGAATCATATAAGATTGTGTAGCATCGAATATGCCAGATCGCATACTTACTTCACTTCGAAGCAATTTGACACTGTGAAGGAGAGATATGAGAAAATCAGAGCGGTTATTCAGAATCATCCGCCAACAGAGGAAAGACCATCAACACCGCTTCTAAAGCCTGCTACTCCTCAGCTACCTCAAGCACCGTACATCAAACTTCGGGTCAATCTTTGAAGTCTCAGGGATCAAACAGCAAGACCGATGAGATGATGAGGAAACAGATGACCAACTTCAAGGCTTTTGAACATACTGTTTCAAGTATCGACATGGATACTGTAACGGAGAAATGGGAATTCGATCATCTGTTGAGCATGGTAATGTCTCGCTGGGCGAAGATTGACACTCAGCACTGGGACTTAGACAGTGAGCTGGGAGACCGAAATCAAGAGTATCATCGTATGTACCTTAAATACGAAAACACATACAATGCTGCTATCAAAGCAATCAACAAGAAGATGTCGTACATTTCACATAGAGAGCATACTACGCCAAAAATAGAAATACCTACATTCAGCGGTAATTACCATCAGTGGACATCTTTTAAGGATCTCTTCACAGAAGCAGTTCATAGCAACCCATCATTATCTGGAGCTCAGAAGATGCAGTTCCTCAAATCGAAAGTAAAAGGTGAAGCAGAGCGTCTCATACAGCATCTTCCGATCAGCTCGGACAACTACATCATAAGTTGGGACATCTTGAGCCATCGTTATGACAACAAAAGGATGATATTTACATCGCATATTAACATTTTATTAAATATGCCCATTTCACAGCAAGCATCAATTAATCATATCAAACGAATCCATGATACTGCACTTGAAACGATGAACGCCATACAGACTCTCGGCGTAGACGTGAAGTCATGGGATCCGTTGATCGTGCACATCCTGTGTCAGAAATTGGATTCAGACACGTTCAGCGAATACAACGCAGCTATCAAACAACCTCGAGAATTACTCGAATTGAATGAATTTCTAGCCTTTCTAGAGGGGAAGTTCACGAGCATGGAAGCAAGTAGAAGAAAACAGGAGATCAATCATCAAAAACCCTTTTCTTCGAACACCAATAAACCATCAGAATCAAAACATTATCATTTCAAGCAGTCATATTCAAGCAACAAGGCTATTTCGCAATCACCAAGTTACAGGAAATTGCAAAACAATCGGCCAAACTGTCCAGTCTGCAATGATGCCCATGCAATATTTTTATGCAAACAATTTGCTGACTTTTCCCCAATGAAGAAAAAGCAATGTGTTACTAACTTGAATTATTGTCAAAACTGCTTATATGATCATAGAGGAAAAGAATGCTTATCAAAAAAGCGTTGCCTCGAATGCAATGAATTTCACAACACATTGCTTCATGAATCGTATTCAAAGGAATTATCAAAACATGGAAGTAATTCGACGCCTTCTACACAGCAAAACAACATCCGTTATAATCAGGAACGTGCAAATCAAGGCAACACGCACGTGACATAACAATATAATAATATGATGCAAGAAACTTTGCTTTCAACTGCACTGCTAAAGGTTCAGAAAGCAGATGGCACATATTTGATCCTGCGAGCACTTATTGATCAGGGCGCACAAATGTCTCTCATCACAGAAAACGCTGCTCAGCAATTAGGTTTGAAGCGTTCCAGGTGTGACGGCATTATCACAGGCATAGGGCAAAAAGAAAACAGTTGCAAAGGAATTATCAACCTGAACTGTATGTCAAACTCAAAAATCAGACTATATCAATTTAATATCGATGTTTACATCATGAATAACCTAACAAAACATTTACCATCATACTCATTCCCGAAAATAGTATGCAAATTTCTGGATAATTTAGAATTAGCAGATCCTGAGTACAACATCAGCCGACCCATAGACATTTTATTGGGTGCGGACGTATATTCGAATATTCTTTTAACGGGCATGTGCAGATTAAGCGAATCACTTCCGCTTGTTCAAGAAACGTATCTGGGTTGGATATTATGTGGAAATATCAAAACTAAACTAATATGCAACGTCGTGCAATTTGATTTGGATAGTATAGAGCAATTCTGGGAGATGGAAGATGTTATAGAAGAAAAATCACTATCATCAGAAGATCAAGAGTGCATTCAGTACTACAAAGCAACAACAAATCGTTTGGAAGACGGAAAATACCAAGTGAGGCTTCCACTTATACCACAATTTGAGGAGAAATTGGGGCAGTCCAAAAATAAGGCTGTTGCTCAATGCATACAGTTAGAAAAGAAATTGCATAAAAACAATTCTTTATTCAACGCATACAAGTCATTCATTACCATGGTGGCAAGGACCAACATGGTTACAATCCTTTGAAGCAACGAAAGGATATCAAGCAATCTATGAATCAACAAACGAGGAAATTATCAAGCAAGTACAGCAAGAAGAGTTCGCGAATGAAATAAGATGTTTAAAGCAAGAGGGAAAGCTAAATTTAAAAAGCAAATTGTTAAAATTAAACCCTTACCTCGATCAAAATGATATCTTAAGAGTCGGAGGGAGACTAAAAAAGGCACATATCAGCCATGACATGCAGCACCCTATTATTCTGCCGCACAGTGGACGTCTGACAGAATTAATAATAGAGGACGCACATCTAACCATGTTACATGCCGGAGCCCGGCTGACATTGGGTTTTATCAGACAAAAATATTGGATTCTAGGAGGGAACGTCGCTACAAAGAGGCAGCTTCGTCAGTGCGTAACATGTAGAAAACAAAATCCACACTGCCAACAGCAAATTATGGGGCACTTGCCGGAGGCCAGAAGTAATCCATCCCGTCCCTTTTCACACACAGGCGTAGACCGGTCATATTTACGTCAAATCAAGCAAAGGACGAGGCATCAAGAGCACAAAGGGATATGTGGCTGTCTTTGTGTGTATGGTAACGAAGGCAGCACACTTAGAACTAGTTAGTGATTTAAGCACAACTTCATTCATCGCAGCATTGAGAAGGATGGCGGCTCGCAGAGGGACGCCTAGTCATATTTATAGTGACAATGGTCGCAACTTTGTAGGTGCCAACAAGGTACTACAACAGGAATATCAAGCACTAATGAATATCATGCAAGACAAAGATCTAAAGGCAGAAGTATTAAATATGGAAATCGAGTGGAGCTTTAATGCGCCCTCATGGCCATCTGCAGGCGGTCTTTGGGAGGCGGCAGTTAAAAGCTTAAAATATCATTTCAAGAGGGTTATTGGTGACCAGATTCTTACATTTGAGGAACTATATACGGTGCTTACACAGATTGAAGCTTGTCTCAACACGAGACCTTTATGTGCTATATCAGAAGATCCAGACGATGTGGATTTTTTAACGCCTGCTCACTTCCTAACAGGTGGGTCAAAGGTTTCCATACATGAGACTGAAACGGATTTGAGAACCCGTTGGCAGTTGACACAAAAAATTGTACAGGATCTCTGGAAAAAATGGAGGAATGAGTACCTAGTACAAATAACAGAAAGAAGTAAGTGGAGACAAGCTACAAGCAACCTCAATGTTGATGATATTGTCATGATTCATGATGACAATCTTCCGCCGGGAAAATGGCTGATGGGCAGAGTCATCGAACTACATCCCGGTTCCGACGGCAAAGTTCGCGTGGTTACAGTGAAAACCAAAAACGGAACACTTAAACGTCCTATCACAAAATTATCAAAACTCCCAGTTAACAATGAAAACTCGCAAATCAAGCAAGCAAATACCGCGCGGTTGGGAGTTTCTAACATAAATAAGCGCTCTGAAACAAGGAAAGGAGGCACTCGTTACAATATAGCTGCAGTATTTGCAGCAATCATGTTATTCTTTAGTATCATAACAACTTCCCAATGCGCACTTAACGTCACACAATTCAGAAATAATCAACATATTTACTTCGACAAACTAACAAACATGCAGATCATACGCGACGACTGGAAATTAATCATATATTACGATTTAGATCCTTATTGTGAAGGAATTACCGCACTTAACAAAAGTAGAATGGCCCTGGAACAAACATGCAGTACGATCCAAGAGCAAACATATTGTGACATAATATTATTGCAACTACGTCATGGGTACAATGAACTCGATTACAATAATCATATGTTACTCAGTCAGCATTTTGCAAAGCAAGCGAACAGGTGGCGGCGAGGTCTTATCGACGGTGTCGGTTACATAGCAAATGGCCTCTTCGGTGTATTGGACGCTCGATTCGCAGAACAATACGAGAAAGATATCACTCTTCTTCGTAAAAATCAAAAGCATATTGTATCATATTGGCAAAATCAAACTTCGGTCATAGAAGCAGAATTCAGTCTCTTAAAGAGGACGGAGGCTACAATGCATAAACAACATAAAATGATTCATCAGCAGTTTGCAAACATCGAAAATACATTAGAAGTATTAAAGGCTGCAACTCAAAACATTTCGAGAGTAAGTGAAGTTTCTATGGGAGCTGTGGTCGCCAGCAATCTATTACGCGACTTGAAAGATTTACAGAATGCTTTGGTGGACACAATCACAGACATCTATCATGGTCGATTTAATCCACATTTAATAACAGCAAAACAATTACAGGATCAGCTGAGCATTATTGCTAGTCATTTGTCTAATGACGTCACGTTACCTGTAGAAAACATTCATGCAGATCTTGCACAACTTTTTAAACTTCTACGGGTCAAAGCCAGAATGCTTAAAAATTACTCAATATTTGAAGTACAAATACCCTTGATTAGCAGGGACACCTATGAAATATTCAAGCTTATACCAATTCCTACAGAGAAACCCAACGACACAATGCTTTCAATTAAACCAGTGTCAGATTTCATAGCTGTGAACCTGAAAAAGGATGCATACATTATGATAACAGAAAATATCATAGATTCATGTCTAGTGACAAATGTACATCTGTGCTATATTCATTCTCCTATCTATAAATTAAGCAGAGATAAAGACTTCTGCCAATCAAAGTCATCAGCGTGTGAAGTCAACGTCGATCCCTGTAAAAATCTATGGATGGAAAGCCATTCTATCAACAATTATATCTATTTTTGCTGCGGTCAATGTAACCTACGAACAGTATGTGGAGATCAAGTTACCGCGCATCAGCTGACTCTCTCCGGACTTACGATAGATTACGGCTGCATAATCAAATCAGATAATTTTGAAGTAATTGCGCATCAACAAAGAAAGAGCGATGTTAGTATTAGTGCTAACCTATACTCACCAGTCATTGCATCCATAAACCACGTTATAAACGTGTCTATTCCTCAAGATGTCTTGAACGACTCCAGCATAGAGAGCGATCGAGAGCTTAAAACGATTGAGGAAAAAATCAGAATCATGAAAGAGAGTGGATTGTTATTTGACAATCTGTCATCTCATGACATTCACCATTACACCGCGATCTACTCTACGATCGACGTGGTAGCAGCATGTCTCGGAGTGTTCGCGTGGCGGCGCGCGCGCACACGCTGCGCCCCCGCACCAGCGCCGGCGATGCCCGCAGCAGCTGGCGTGCCCGGCGGCGGCGCATGCCCGGCCTGCACGCAACGTGCGTGTGTTGGTGATAGTGTAGTGTACCAGTGTGACAATGAAAGGGCGAAGGTGGTAACAAGTGCGCGAGTGTTAGATAAAGCCACCTCCCCTATGTTAGGTTCTTACACAAGCATTTCAAATTTGTGAACAGTGTGTTAACATAGAGACACTAAGAAATTAGATTAATATCAAATCATTTATTATAATTATTTGTTTCTTCTCACATTGTCTTTATATCTTTTCCTCGGGGAGCATGTACGAACAAACCCGTACATATCAATAGTATCATTTTTATGCTGACATCGACGCGCAGCGAATGAATAAAAATCACACATTAGAGTAAAAAGTAGTAGTTGCATAGCATCGTTGTTGGGTTGACTCATTCGCCGCGGGTCGATCATATATCAGTTTTTCGGGTGTTTATATCAATACATTATTTGCAATTAAATCAGTTTATCATTTAAATGTACCTTACCCGTACAAGTATTAAGATGTGACACTGGATCCTGCACTAGGATACCCTGTGTCGCAGAATCCAGTCTCTCGATCAATATTATGGTCGTTTGATTAGACATATCAAATGCAACGTTTCCAATCATTAAATAAAAACTGAAAGGTAACTAAAGGTAAATAATATATAATAAAGTATGCGATGGTATGTTTGATCATATTGTATGTTAACATTAAATTAGGCTTTCAGTTAGCAAGTAGGTTTTCTGTTCCGTTATAGGTAAGTCCTCGTAGTCAATCCCGAACTTGTTTTTTGCCCCCAAACTTGGTCATGGGGAGGATATTTAGCTTGTCATTGACTTTCTCATACAGATATGGACCGATATGTGAGAATGCTTTGTTGTAAATTTAAGCTTGCTGGAGACGCTGTTCCACTTAGGCTTACTACGTGAGCGCTGGTCCGTTACCACTTTGACAGCTGCAGTTTTGTGGAACTTGATGAACAGTTGGCGCACCGTAAGCACTTTAGTAACCCGATATAAAACATAACAGTGGGATATTGGATTCCCAATCTATGTGAGACCTTTAGGATAGCTCTTTGTGCACGTTCAGCAGTAATCATTAAAGTTTTCCAGTGGTACCCCACGATAGTATGCAGTAACTAAGTACAGACTGACATAAGGCCAGGTAGATCATCGTCAAAGTACATTTGTCAGCTACAGATCGAAGTCTTTTAAATATATACAAAAGCTTCCTTAATAGCGTTTGACATTCCCATATATTATTCCGATCGGTATCGCTACGCTTTCGACGATAGATTGTCAATTGTCTATGGCCTTAAATATTATAAACAGACAAAGTGACATAACGTCTGTGCCAGCGATTGTCTCAAAGTTCAACATGCTACTCATCCAACTGTTCAGGATCCTAATTTTTTTTTTACTTTTGTTAACAGTAATCGGTTGATAGATTGTCACTTCCGAGCCACCGTAGTCGCGGGCTTGCGGACGGCGAGTAATGGTTAGCTCGCCGTCCGATAAGGACCAGGCCGGACTCGACAGCGCTTAGTGTTCCACGCGCGCTTCAAAGAGATGTCAGCAAAACTGACGAGGTCCGGTAGGGCCGATGCCTGTCTGGATGGCGGATAAATAAGAAAAAGTCTGACACGCCCACCCGCTTCACCCAGAACGGGATAAGTTATTGGACGATTTACCACCGAATAAAAAAAACTAATAGTCTAGCTTACATAAAAGTGTACAAGCAGCTTATATACCATTGTGCCTTAATAACTTCTTATTGGTGAACGTGTAAACCAAGAATGGACTACGAATGGGTAAACGTAACATGGGACGCCCTCAGACTAGATTGGTCACAATAACCAAAGGGTAAAAACGGGACCCTATTACTAAGACTCCGCGGTCCGTCTGTCTGTCTGTCCGTCTGCCACCAGGCTGTATCTCATGAACCGTGATAGCTAGGCAGTTGAAATTTTCACAGATGATGTATTTCTGTTGCCGCTATAACAACAAATACTAAACACAGAATAAAATAAATATTTATGTGGGGCTCCCATACAACAAACGTGATTTTTTTGTCGTGTTTTGCGATAATGGTATGGAACCTTTCGTGCGCGAGTCCGACTCGCACTTGGCCGGTTTTTAACTGTACAAGTAACTGGCAATATTTATTTCTGGGACTGTAAGGCGAAAATACACATCGCTGTTATTTGCCTAACAGAGTGCAAGTTGCTTGTATGCCATTGTGACATTCACCATCATCACCCATAGCAGTCCACTGCTTGACTTAGGTCCAATCGCATGCGACTTGTCTCGATTTTCGGCAGTTCTCTTGTGACTGCTACCACCAATCAAAAAATGCTATAGCACACTGGTACATAAATAAATACTGACATACTTTATGCTTTACATCGCGATTCCCACATCGTCATCAACCTATTAAGTAAAAAAACTGAGTTAAGTACGTGTTGTTACTATAGCAATATAACTGAGTTTCGTATTGTTGCAATGGCAAAACAACTGAGCTACGTGTTGATGCTATGGCAATACAACTTACTTACGAGGCATTACTGTAACTTTTCTGTACCATATTAATATTACGTATTGTATTCATTTTTTTAAATTTATTTATAATTGTTTATTAAAACGATGCCTCTTTCGATTCCCTGTGGCATACATGACGTATTTCGACAAAAAATATACCAATGAGGTTATTTACGATCCTGACACGGGCGCAAACTTTGATCAAAGCAAGTTTGATTTAAAACATGATCAAAATTTAACCTCAACATTTCATGAAACTAGACCAATAAACAGCAAACAAAATAAGTCTGCAAGAATACTTGCATTGGAAGAAAAATGGCCTTAATATGGGTCAAGAAATAGGGTCGCTGCTTGCCAGCAACGGGTTTCGAGTAACGGTCTATCACAATTTACAAACTACCGTTCTTGGAGTCAATTTCAATTCTGCTAGTAAAAATTATTTGCAATTCGGTTGTGAGATGGTTACCGTTTCTGCTCGGTAGTGTATTGACTGGATTTTACTACGAAATGGCTTTGTTATTTTAGAGTCTCAGCTTGGAGCTCTATATGGGAAGATTTTTCTTTGTAATCGTTTTCGGAAATGAGGTTTTTTGAAATTAACATTTTAAAAGAATTTGACAAGGGACATTTTATCAACGAAATGGATTATTCGGTTTAGAACAGATTCTGGTTTGGTCAGATTCTTGTTACGGCAGATTCTTTTTTGGCAGATTCGTTAAACGCGCAGAAGTAACATGACCAACATAAAAACCAAACCATTTATGTAATGGTATATTATTTAAAGTCGATCTCAAACTAAAAACTGTATTAAAGGTACATAGCAAAGGTAACACAATTACAGCAAAATATCTTATTCTTGAAAATAAAAACCTTAGTAACGCAAAGGAAACAAAATGAGAATAGCGACATATATATACTCACTAGCTGTGCCCGCAGCTTCGCTTCCGTTAACCCACTTGGGAGTATACTCTTTTAAACCAAAAAGGATTTTCAAAATCGGTCCAGAATTGACGGAGTTTCCAAAAGTCTGTCAAAAAATAAGGATTTGTGGTAGAAGGGTGAAATATTAGGGTTGTATGTTTATTTTAATGCCGAATCGTAATAAAAATTAAATTGGACCTATAAGTTATTATAAAACTTATTTTTTTAGTCTCGTGCATTATTAGGTCTCGAATAATTATTTTTACTCTAGCCACACTTGAAATAGCCCTTCAAGGTATATATTTGATTCGATATAGAGAGTTGACCCACCTGGTTCGCTGCATCCCCGCAAGGGGGCGCGGCGGGCGAGTTTTAGGGACCTACTACTAGGGGACTACCTACGAGTACCTTTTTTATATGGTCATTCTTCCGCGGAAAATCTTAACACAACCATTCAGAAAATGATACGAAATGCACAACGCTATCTATTGAATATCGAGAGTTCACCAGTCCAAGTATCTGCGATATTTTATATGCGTATGTTGCGATATTTTACTTCTTGAACACTTTAAATTCATTAAACTTTTGATAGAGTGAACCGATTGCGATGAAACAAAAACTAAGTAATACTTCAAGTTACACTCAAACAGATAAACAGACAAAAATTTTAAAAATGCTGAAAATGAGTTATGTTGGTTCTGCTTTAACACCCTGGCTATTTTTTTTGGATATATTTTCAATGTACAAAAACGTCTTTTCTACAGAGTGTATTGTTGATATATACTCTATAGAGACCACATGATATCGCTCCTGTTCTGACCAGATCAGGCATCAGATCAGGTCATGCGTGCTTTTATCCGCAACAAATAGTTTACCAATCAATGCACACTTATGGTTAAAAATCCTTACATACTACTTCTGAAGATGACTGTAAAATATCTGTCTTATCCAGTCTCTGTCGTAACAAGAATCTCCCAAAACCAGAATCTGACCTAAACCAAATAATCCAACGAAATGTCCAACGCCATCGCAATGGCATGTGATCATTCCCTTACATTTTGGCATTTCAACCATTGCTATCGCCGACATCGAATTACACTTATTTAACGCCTCTGACCCGATTACGAACATTCTATCCTTGATAGAAAGCTTCGCTGAGACTTAATTCGAGACTAATGCACGATTCCCGTACATAAGATACTCCACTAAGTGAAGCCGCGTGAAAAAGGCAATATGGTATTCTTCTTCTTCTTCTTTGCAACTGAAACACAATGAGGGCTACCGTTTTTGTGCTATAGCTGTTAAACATTGTTATTACGCTCACGGAAGCAAATCATTACAAATGCCATAGAAGTGCGATTAAATATAAAATCGAGTATGCTGCAGTTTTGCACAGCCCCTTTTTAGAAAAAAAGGAGAATAAGATTTTCCGAAACATAAAACTCTTTTTAAGCAGTGGTTGGTAACCCGTTCCTATCTTAATCTGCCATATTTTCTCCAGGTTGCCTGAAAGAGATCGCGGAATGCGATAAGGCCGCCCATTGTATATTTTAGTATTAAGTTTCTATATTTCTTGTTTGTTATGGTGTACAATAAAGTATATAAATAAATAAATATTTGGAAAAATATCACAACAATAAAAAGTAGTAAATAAAGTCGCGCTAACAGCTGAAGGGGCCGCTCGTCAGTGCGTTTGCCCGTTAAGCCGAAGACTTAGCGGCCAACAGGTAGGTTGTGGTGTCGCTTGGGCAACATTGCAACTGAGGCTGGCTGCAATGTCGTTTATCGGAGGCATCGCGACTGGGGATTGGAGGCCGCGGCGGGAGAGGTGTGCTGGTATTGCGGTGCACCACTCTCCCTATCCTCCGCGGCCTGCTTGCGGTGGGACCGCTAGGAAGTAGGAGTGTCGGTAAAGCGTTCCCTATCCAGTGGCGGGGCGAATGTACTGTCCCGTCACAGGGGGATCAAGTGCGCCATACACGGGGTCGTCTGGCGCCCATGTGCTGGTTTGGTCCCTGGGGTGGTCACAGCGTGCAACGTGTTCTGATGCACCGTGCTACCCGGAGGAGCGTCCGGTGACGGACATCCGCGGCAGTTTCGCGGTGAGTGCTAATGCGTGACCATGTTCCCGCCATAAGCGGCACAGGAGGACACCGTGGAGTTTTAGTTAGTCAGTGCCCCACATAACTACGCTATCTCCCAGTGGTAGTGCAGTATGCATGAGTATTACTCCACGCTAAAAAAAGGAAAAGAAGTCCTCATTACACGCTCAAATAAAATGTTGTCCGCCCAGAATGTGGCCACCTGAGGCTCTACACAACGAGTTATTTTAACCGCGATAGTGATTATCGAAATGCCAAATGTAAGGGATTGATCACCTGACATTTCAATGGCGCTTGTCATTCCCATACAATTTTGATATTTTACCAATCGCTATCGTGACGCTTTCTTTGATAGAATATCACTTGTAAATATTATTTAGATGGTATTAAAATGATATTATTTTAATGCTCTCGATGTATTTTGCCGATAGTACTTAATTATTATCAATAAATAATATAATAAATCTGTAGATAAGTCATTTTTGTACATAGTGTTACAAGATAGGCCAACGCCATCTAGTGACGAGAAACAGAACTAGGTAGTAACTAGTGGTGCCATCTAGTATAGTGGAAATAATATTCTCGAAAGCTCGTGTCGAATGGAATTTTCCGAACATTCTGGAAGTTTCTAGTCGCTTCGGGAACAATAAGTTCGAATGCCGATTCTTCTGGAAGATTCTCGAATTATCTAGAACAGTATGGAACGTTCTAAAAACTTCTTCCTTGCTATATAAAGAGCGGTCGGGTTCGTTGTGGGTCAGTTTCGATTTAGAAGCGACACAGAGCGATCGGAAAAGGAAAATAGTTCGAAGTGATAGAATTGTTATGAAATGTTTTTGTAATAAAGTGTGATTAATTGAAGTCTGCTGTTTAAATAATTTATCACTGACTGGTGTTAAAGGAAACCCAACAGAACCCATGCAATACCCGCTATGATGAAGAGCTATAAAGAAAAATTAAATTCTCATATTATCAGAATAACACTGAACCTTGTAGGAACGAATTAAATCACAACCTTGTTAAAAGCAAAACACCTCGAAAACACATCTTGTTAAACTGCAACCACTACTCATCCTCTCAAAGATAACAGGCTCCGCGTCACATAAATTCCATAAGCAACCATTATATAAATACCGTAAGTACACGCAAAGTCGAAAGTGCCGTAAAGATATTACCCATAATATGGTACAAACATAAACTAATGAATTTTATCATTAATAACTTATATCTATCTTAACTATGAACAAGGGACATAAATCAGGAACTACCTTGAGGCACATTAGAAGGGTATTTCGCATAAATTACTCTTCAACAAGGCGGAACAAAATTGCTATTAACCTTTTGGTTATGGGGATATCAATAGATGGGGTTCGATTTTAGGTGCAATTCTGGATTACCCTTAAGACCCTTCGTTTAGTTAAATGGCAATCAAGCAAATACAAGAGTTTGTACATACAATAGCTATATAATATAATAGATAGTCAAGCAAGACCGAGTACCTTTGTTTCATTTCATCCAAAGGTTGTCATTAAGAGATCACCTTATACGATAAGACCGCTTATTGTAATTACACTTGTTTTATAAATGTTTGTCCTGTGTTTATTATGTAGCGTGCAATAAAGCGCGATAAGTGATAGTTTGATGAGTTAATAATATATGTATTAAGCCGCAGATATACCCCTCAGTAGCTGATTTTAACATGGGAGTCTAAACGACAAGTCGTATAATGTAACATATATTTTCTTTTTTTTTAAGTCGTAGAATAATAAGGAAAGTACATAAATCTACTGAATTTTGGGTCGCGCGGGTATGAAACTAGTGCGCGTTTTGTTCCCTCAAGATCGTTGGCTACTGTCGTCGTCTTAAGTAAGCTTAAATAGTTTGGTAATATTGAAAGGATGAATGTAAGGAAAACGTGAGTGGAAACGCCCGCGAGGGGATGCCCTAGAAGAATATAGACAGATTGTTGATGGTTCACAGAAATACTTGTATCTACGTAGGCAGTACTCATATTCAGCGTGCGTGATGGCCAGATATAAGCATGTGTTGTCCACTGCTGGACTTAGGCCTCCCCCAAGCGTTGCAACATTGTCTGGGCCCGTGCGTCTCGCATCGGTCTGAGCAGAATTCTCTGAAATTATTCCACCAGAATATTCAGGGTTTTCTTCAAATAATAATAATAAATCTTTATTCAGAAATTAGAAAAGGTAAAAACACAGTTCCAATCTTAGATATCTAATGTAGGTATAATAATGTAAGATGCCTGTACTAGGTAATCCTGTATCACAGGCTGTAGGAGCTCTAAAAATATGATTATCCTAGGTCAAAGAATTTAAACAATATTTAACATAAGAAGTCTAAAAATAGTGGCAAGATTGTATAATTTTGAAATTAATTTTAATTTACTTAAAACTATAAACAAATAACTAAATTATTAGGTCATATTTACTTAATATCTTATTTACCTATATCGCAAAAAAGTGCACTTTGATTACACATATAATGATTGGGAAATAATTGGTAAGCAGAATTGTAAAGTAAACATTGTAAAATTAAACAGTGACACTTAATGTTTGCAGCTAATGACTAATGTGCTTAGCCAGCAACATATTGATGATTAGTAGGCCATTGCAGTTTCAGCAGCAAACGCTCAACGCGTGTGACCTTGAGTATGACGTACTAGACGCCCTCATAGTCGATAGAGTTGATGTGCCTGTATTCCGCTATTTTCCTAGCAGGGCACTCAGGGTCTCCCGTTTTATGGTTGTTGGGCTTTTTAAAGCGCGAACAAGTTGCACATTTTGATGTGTCCGCTTTCTTCGTGCAATCGGACACCGAGTGTCCAACTTCACCGCAGTGAGCGCACACAGCGTTGACCTCTCTGCATGTTTTGGCTGCATGACCATATAATTGGCACTTGTAGCATCTGGTAACCAGAGTGAAGTCCCTAACAGGGCAGGACGTCCAATTTATAAACAGCCTTGATGTCGAAATTAGGGCTTTACGTAGATTGGCTGGAGTTTCGATAATGTAATTACAGCTCGACGCATCTTTCTTCCCAGATTTGTGGCTTAATTTAACAGAGGCCAAGAAGGACTCCATGGACATATCTGGCATCTTATCGGGTATGTTCTGTTCGTAAATACACCTGAAGACTTCAGTTTCAGACAGGGAAGACGGCACTCCTACAATCACGATCCGTGGTTTGCGCTTGTTGGGCTCATCGGCGGTTAGTCCAGATGTAGAAAGCTGGACGGCGTTCTTGATTTTTTCAGCGTCATGCTTGGTCTCTGTGCTAATAATGACACCTCCATTTTTGGTCTTGCGGACACCTCGTACATGCAGCTTCATTTGATCAGGTCGTATTATTTTTGTTACCATGTCTTTAGTTTCGTCACTGGACTTGAGTTTGTCACTAGGATAAATGACCACAGAGCTTAAATTGTTCGGTCGAACGAAATCATTTGATCCCTTTTTCACCATGTCGGCAAAGGAAACATTGCCCGCAGTACCAGAGTCCTTAATCGTCTGCTTGAGATCCGAGATGTGTTCCATCAAATTGCGCTTTTCTTTTAGGGCATCTATCATATCGTGTGCTAAGATTGCTTTCTGCTTCAGGGATTGGTATAGGACTGCCATCTGTGAGGTGCCAGATCCTATTTTACGACACAAGTTAGAAATTTTCAGTTTCTGCTCCGAGTTCAGTTTACCATCAGAGGCAATAGAGCAAACCTCATTTAAGTGCTGCTCAATGGTTGACATCCATCTTTGTATGTCGGGCGTGGATGCGACTTCAATCGAGAAATCTGATTGGGCTGGGATTTGCGTCGTCATCTTCGCTGGCGAGGTGGGGACTTGAACTCGGCCGCTTGGATTACAGGGACTGTTATCCATTTTATTTGATAGTCACTTCACTGTTTCTAAGTCTTCATTATGTCTACAAAACTACACAGTAGGCAAAAATGTATACAATAAAGAAGGTCACTATTATAATTGTTTTAATTAAATATTGCTTACGAGCACGTCTGTATTCTACGATCGAGCGCAACTAATCCAAAAGATGAATTAGAAATCGAAAACCTAAATTCCTAGGTCAACTCCCAGGCCTAGGGTGACCCCCCAAGAAACCCACACCCACATCTATAAAATTCCTTCCCCCCTATCCCTCAGTCACGTCGCTCCCAGAGGAAGGGTAACCTCGGTTCCAAAAAAGCCCACCCCCCGACAACATGAAAAAACAATGCAGGAAGACAAACGCACTACCCAGGTGGGTTCCGGCCAAGCCGGGGAATCCCACACCGAGTCGGCGGTTAGCTCTCAGCGTGTTATGGGGGGAGCACCTAACTGCAACGTCGATCAACTGATGCCGCGCTTTTATGCGCGGCCGGCAGCTGACCAAGCGCCCAATTCACAGGCAGCGATTAACGCGCCCTTACACTCGACTCCGGCTGCGACCTACGCGGCTATACCCACTACACTGGGCATGGCCCCCGCAAACCTCGGGCAACAGAGCATCTGGCAACAGAATATGCGGGGCAGTCACAACCATGTAGAAAGTGATCCAGACCAACACAGTAAGACTGACACGGGGAAGGATGACAGACCTGGCAGCTCTAACACTCTCCCGGCTGCAGCCGATGAAGTACGCCTGGCAAAGTGCGGAAAAATCCCAGCCCGGGGAAAGGAAGTAGGCGACCGAAAGCGCAGTGCGCGCGAAGGCGACAGCCAGCGCGGAGCGCGATCGGACGCTGAAAGGAGGGTACGCGACCAGCCGCTAGTACGCGCAGGCGCAACCCAGCGTGGAAAAAGGCCGGACGCGGGATCACGCGATCGGTCGCTTGCACGCGAAGGGGAAACCCAGCGCGACGAGCGGCCGGACGCGGGGCCACGCGACCAAACGCAAATACGTGCGGGGGAAACCCAGCGTGAAAAGCGGCCGGACGCGGACTAAAGCGAGCGGGGGCAGGTACGCGAAGGGGCAACCCAGTGCGAAGAGCCACCGCAAGCGGGAGCATCTGCCGGGGCCGCCGCCCGATCCCAAGACACCGACAAAACACAAAACCTGACACGACCTAGACACAAGAGGGGTAAGCGCTCTCATGCCTCACGCCGGGCGTTGCTGACATCTAACGCCCTGCCAGGCACCTCAATTCCGAAGCCTGTACCAACTGGTAAGGGGCCGGAGAAGAGGACGCGCCCCGACGACACAGCCTCGCCCAGTACGCTTCAGGGGGACGCCAAGCGCGTGAGAACTCACTCCACACAGGGGGGGGCAGAGAACCTACGCGCGGGCCACAAAGGACATCCCTGCGCGGCTGGCGGTAGCAATCTGCCTTCCCCACCCCAGTAGAGAGCTAACCAGGTTGGAGGCCAAATACATAAAGACCGCCCTAGAAGACAGACTTATGGACGCGGAACCATCGACACCACTCCCGGCCTTCCGCGGATACCCACGGGTAGCGGATGGCACGGTGCAGGTATGGTTTGAAGACGAGAACGCCCTGACCTGGCTGACCCAAAACGTGCCCCTTATAAAACTCCCCGATAATGACCAGACGCTGACGGTACTGAGACAGACCGACGTGCCCACCCGTGTCCGAGCCTCGCTCTTCGTCCCTCGCTACAGAGGTGATGTGGGCAAGCTCCACGGTATTCTGATCCGTCAGAATACCTGGTACAACATCGCCAGGTGGTCACTATACAGGGCGACTACCATCGGTGGTGACCGCTACGGGACATACCTGATCCTGGGGCTGCAACCGGAGGAAGCCGAAAGGGTCCTGGGGCGGGAGCGATGGATATCGTACCTGCTAGGGTCGATATACGTCCGCTTCTGGCCCACGACCCGCCCCTCCGACACCCAGACCGTCAGCACTGACACAAAACCGACAGAACCGACGACGACACAGACGAGCGACATGGACATTGTCCAACTCGAGGAGGAGATGGCCCGAGCAGCAATGGCCGATGACGCCGAACCAGCGGATAATCTCTGGAGACGGAGAGATTATCTGATGGATCCGTCTCCGACTAAATCTACTCCACCTCCACCAGCATCCCTCAATGTCATCCAAACAAACCTCCAGCATAGCTAGACTGCCACGGCTAGCTTACGCAGGGCACTGGAGGTAAAACACCGAACCATCGCACTGATCCAAGAGCCGTGGATCAGAAACAACAGAATATGTGGCCTCGGTAACATCGGAGGTAAGATAATTCTCGACACACAAGGCTCTGATAAGCCAAGAACCTGCATCTACATACCTAAAGAAATTCCCTTTACGCCACTGACCCAATTCTGTTCCAGAGACCTGACAGCTGCCAGGCTCCAAACTGAAGGTAGCGTTCCGGATGTTGTACTGGCCTCGACACACATGCCAGGCGAGGGCACAGACTGCCCGCCAAAGGAGTTGGCCGACCTGGTGCAGCACTGTGAGCGCGCCAGTTTGGACCTGATCATCTGCACCGACTCAAACGCCCACCACCCGCTCTGGGGCAGCGACACACCGAACTCCAGAGGAGAGCACCTTTCATCCACCTTTTTATTCTTCACTAATCTTAACATCGTTAATCGCGGCTAAAAAACCCGCACCGAGGCGAAACCCAAGGCGTACCAATGTGCCCGGGTATAAAAACCTTCTGGCCTTGCTCCTAGCTGGGCATCTAGCACAGGTAACCATAAGAGACCAAGCACAATTAGAATAAACCGTAACAAAATGATCCGAATATCTAACCAAAGCTTACCTCGCATGCTGCAAATCAATAGCGCCACAAAGCAGGAACGAGAGGAACCCCTGGTGGAACGCTGAACTTGGTAAACTAAGAGAAGCGCTGCGTAAGCAATTTAACAGAGCAAAAAACACAAGACTCCCGGAAGACTGGGAGTTATTTATACAAAGAGACCCAATATACATACAAAAAACAGATAAGAACCGCCAGGAGATCGGCATGGCAGAAAATCTGTGAATCCATTGAGACAAATAATGAAGCCGCCAGGGTACGGAAGATACTATCAACCGATCAGGACCGAACCCTCGGCACGCTGAAAAAACTCGACAACTCATACACACAAACTGATCACGAGACCAGCAAGGTCCTCCTCGAAACTCACTTTCCGGACTGACAAATCCTGGAGGACAAGAGGTGGGAAACTGATATCGAATGGAATCCAATGGAACAAGACTGGTCAAGAGCCCACAATATAGTAACAGTAGACCGGATAAAATGGGCTATCAACACTTTTGTACCTTTCAAGTCGGCGGGGCTGGATGGCATCTTCCCAGCCCTGCTGCAGTGTTGGGTAGATTATCTAACACCATGGCTTCTGGAGTTCTACCGAGCCAGCATAGCACTTAGATAAATACCTCTAGCATGGCGAGAGGTGAAAGTCATCTTCAAACCCAAACCTGGAAAAACCGATTACACACAACCCAAGGCCTATAGACCCATAAGCCTCACATCCTTCTTACTGAAAACCCTCGAAAGACTCTGCGATAGGCACATCCGTGATGGGCCTCTCCGGGTAAAACCACTTCACAGACAACAGCATGCGTACTCCACAGGCAAATCAACAGAATCCGCGTTGCACAACGTGGTTTCTAAAATTGAATGCGCAGTGGACCATAAATGCTCAGCACTGGCTGCCTTCATTGATATCGAGGGCGCTTTCGATAAGACCACGTTCAACAGCGTAAACACGGCCCTCGACAGACATAGCATAGACCCGACCCTAGGAGGCTGGATCACCAACATGCTCAAACTGCGAGCGGTTCAAGTCACGGTTAACAACACTACAAGAGCCGTCGTTGCGAAGGGCTGCCCACAGGGAGGCGTCCTTTCGCCACTCCTGTGGAACCTAGTTGCAGACAGCCTCATTAAAACACTCAATGACAGAGGTTATTTCACTGTTGGATACGCAGATGATATAACAATAATAATAAACGGGACCCACGAAAATACTCTATGCAATCTCATGCGTCAAGCCCTAAAACTAGTAGAGGAATGGTGCAGCGAGCACCAACTCCCAGTGAACCCCACAAAAACGGAACTAATTCTCTTCACGAAAAAGAGGAAACCAATGACAATGCAATTACCAAGATTCTTTGAAACAACCCTAAGTCTTTCAACTGAAACCTAGTACCTGGGAATTTACTTGGACAAACAATTGAATTAGGCGAAACACATGAACGACACACAATTCACGACAAAAGCCAGTATATCCCTGTGGCAGTTCAAGAAACTGCTGGGCAGGAATTGGGGAATCAGCCCCATGGTCACCCACTGGCTATACACTACAGTCATTCGACCAATCATTACATACGGCTCGTTGGTCTGGTGGTCCAGGACAGACCTCAGCACAGCCCAAAGAGATCTCGAAAAACTGCAGCGGTTTACTTGCATTGCAATAACTAGCAGTATGAGAACTACATCCACGGCCACCCTACAGGCAATGTTGGGACTGCCACCTCTGCATCTTATCGTGCGGGAGTAGGCAGCCCTGGCCGCTTTTAGACTCCATCTATCAGGTACCCTAAATAAAGCCTCCAGAGTTAAGCACACACGCATAAAGGAGGACGCGATCAAGCGATGGGTTTTCGCTTGATCGCGTCCTCCTTTATGCGTGAGCGTCACCATGCGACAAAGCCCCAAAAACACACCACTTTCATAGACACTACAACATAATACTTACAGAAGAACGATATGACTACTCGGGCTCGAAAGAGATGAGAGTATACACTGACGGATCGAAGACGGACTCCGGTACCGGAGTCGGGGTCTTCTCACACGACCTAAATATAAATATATCCAGACCACTAGGAGAGTTCAAAACCGTCTATCAGGCGGAGTGTGTGGGCATCATACTGGCGGTCCACGCCCTCGAAGCCAGGAGGGTTACGGACACTCACATACGTATACCCTCCGACAGCGCCTCAGTCCTCCAATCCTTACGGAAAAAAATTATCACATCAAAATTAATACTAGAATGCCACAACGCACTAGAACAAATAACCGTATCTTGTCGTAACACGGTGACACTGCAATGGATAAAGGGACACAGCTGATCGTTGAGTAACGACGTGGCTGACGAGCTTGCGAGACGCAGATCCAGCACGACGGTCCATGGACCTGAACCTGTTGTACCCATCCCCTTCAACCAAATACGCAGGTGGCAACAGAAATTCACCCAGGCACAAGCGGAAACCTGGTGGACCTCGGCACCAGGCTGTAGGCAGTCCAAAGTGTCTTTGCCATCTTTGGACAGTAGGCTTACCAGACGTTTGCTACGCCTGGATAGGAATGGCCTTCGCCTGATGACGGTGACCATCACGGGACGCTGCTCACTTAACAAAAACTTCCACACCATAGGCATAACGGATAGTCCTCTATGTAGGGCATGGAGACTGAGGAAACCGTTGCGCACGTTCTCTTTGAATGCACAGAGGTCACCCAGATAAGAACACAAACCCTCGGGTCGCCCAGATCATACACAGACGTTCTAAGTAAACCAGAAGCCCTAATTAGCTTCTGGAGAGAGGTGGGCTGGTTGGAATAATCCATCCAAAGGCCGCCATGGCCCGCGCACAATGGCCCACCTGAAGGATTAACCAGAAACCAAACCCCATAACATAGAACATAGAATAGATGTTTTGGCAAAACTTGCAATGGGTAATAAACTAGTAATTGTCTGTGGTGACTTTAATACTAATATTTTAGAAGATAATTCAGATATACTAATATAGTAAGGTTAGACCACTTTTTAAATCCGGGGACAGTAAAGACACAAATAATTATAGACCAGTATCCGTGTTGCCGCTTTTCAGTAAGGTATTTGAGAAGGTAATGCTAAATCAAATGCTCATTCATTTTAATAGGAATAACATCTTGCATGATAAACAGTATGGTTTTCACCAAAGGACGCTGTACAACTGACGCTGGTGTCACCCTATTAAAACACATCTTTAATGCGTGGAAAGAGTCGCAGGATGCCTTAGGTATCTTCTGCGACCTGTCGAAGGCGTTTGATTGCGTTAATTATGAAACATTATTTCTGAAACTTGAGCATAACGGGCTAGGTCAATCAGCGTTAAGTTTGGTTAAATCTTATTTGAATGATAAACAGCAATTAGTTCAAAAGAACTCCATGAATGATGAATGGTGTGAATTCGCCGAGGTTAAAAGTGAAAATGGGTACCCCAGGGCTCAATTTTAGGTCTTTTCTTATTATTAATATACATAAACGATTTACCCCGTTTATTGAAAACAAATTAAACAAGGTGTTATTTGCTGATTAATTTTTTTAAATAAATAGACGTACTTTTCAGGTTGACGACGTAAATAACGCGCTACTACAGGTACAGGATTGGTTCACTGCCAATAATTTAGTTTTAAATGGTAAAAAAACCAAGTGCGTAAAATTTTCCTTGCCGAATGTCAAAAGTACTGATTGTGACATTATATTAAACAAGGAGAAGATAGAATTCGTCGATAAAACGGTTTTCCTGGAGATCACGCTAGACTCAAGGTTACAATGGGGTTCTCATTTAATATCACTTGCAGGGCGGCTTAGTTCGGCAGCTTATGCTGTTAGTAAGATTCGTCAATTTAGTGATGTAGATACCGCGAGGCTGGTCTATTTTAGTTACTTTCATAGTATAATGTCTTACGGTATTTTACTTTGGGGAAGGGCTGCAGACATTGAGTCAATTTTCATTCTGCAAAAACGAGCCATCAGAGCGATATACACTCTTCGCCGGCGCGATTCTTTAAGGGAACTGTTTAAGGGCATTAACATCATGACGGTTCCTTGTCAATATATTTATGAAAACATCATGTACGTGAGAAAGAATTTACATCTTTTTATTAAAAACGTCGAAAGACATAATTACTTTACTAGAAATAGGGACCAATTAGTTCAACTAGGTTTCAGACTGGCTAAAGTAGCCTCATCTTTCATGGGGTACTGTACAAAATGTTACAATAAAATTCCTCCCCACATTCTAGAACTGAATGAGACGAAATTTAAAACTTGTATAAAATGCACACTATGCAGGCAGGCATATTATAAGTTGGGGGATTACATCACTGATAAAAATGCTAGTCTTGCTCCACAAACACTAGGGCGCAAAAAAAAGTGATATGCAGAACATTATTGTTTTGTAGTATTGTTGGACCTTCTGAAGACTGTATGAATATATTTGTATTATATAGACTCAATTTCTTTTAGTATTGTATAACTGCGCAGCATATATATTAACATTATAAGCGGGATATTTACCATGTTTCCTGTTTGTAGCGAGTTTCCGATATTTCGGTGCTGTTGCAAGCACCATGATCACGGATAAACTGAAGTCATTGCGGGTGGGTGTTTATGAGGAGACAAAACGGTCTACCCACTTTCTTGTTCGTTTTTTGCACTCGGTACCGCTACCATTGTCACTCACAACTCGATTCTGTTCCCGACAGACGAAACTCACTGTGTCCGCTCGCGAACTTTTTACGGCACTTTTTCGGGGTTTACACAGCTGGACCACTGGATTCCAAGCTCTCGACAGTTGAAACCCATCCTCCCGGTTGAAATTTTTATATTTGGTAATTTCGATAGCTTCCCTCACCAGTCTAGGGATATAGTGGCGTTCTGTCGAAATGACCTGAGGGTTATGTAACTCAATCCAGTGGTTTAATCCTGATTCCAAGAGATGTTGAGCTATGGCTGATTTTTGTGTGTCATTGTTCTTTACTGCCCTGATATGCTCTGAAATTCGACAAGCAACCGCACGCTTCGTCTGACCGATGTATGACTTGACACAACTACAATCTACTTTATAAACACCGAGCTTTTCCAGCGGTAAGTTGTCCTTCGGCGAGCGCAGCATCTGTGACACTTTTCTGAAAGGAGTGAAGACAGTCTTTACGGCGTATTTCCGAAGAATGTTAGCAACCTTATCTGTCACTCCCCTCACGTACGGCAAAAATGCTGGCTGCCTCTCAACCTCGCACTTCCGTTGTTTACAACCAGTTTTTTGGTTAGGTTGTGCAGTCTTCCCTGTATATCCGTTTCTCTGTAGGACCCTCTGCACATGTGTTAGCTCAGCACGTAAATGTTCCTCGTCGCATAGATCATATGCGCGATTGGTAAGTGAAGTCACTACAGAGTTCAGTTGTCGGGGATGGTGGTGAGAATCAGCGTGTAGATATCGATCCGTGTGAGTCAACTTCCTATACACTGTGTGACTCAAAGAACCGTCAGCACGGGCCCCTATTTTCACGTCCAAGAATGGAATTTCCCTCTCTTTTTCCATCTCGTAGGTAAATTTGATTTTACAATGTATGCTATTAAGGTAGGCCAAGCATAATTCTACCTCATGTTGGTCTCCTTCAATGATCCCAAAAACGTCGTCAACATACCTTTTCCATAATTTAATATGTGTAGATGCAGTGGAGACCGCCAACCCTTCAAAAACGGATATACAGGGAAGACTGCACAACCTAACCAAAAAACTGGTTGTAAACAACGGAAGTGCGAGGTTGAGAGGCAGCCAGCATTTTTGCCGTACGTGAGGGGAGTGACAGATAAGGTTGCTAACATTCTTCGGAAATACGCCGTAAAGTCTGTCTTCACTCCTTTCAGAAAAGTGTCACAGATGCTGCGCTCGCCGAAGGACAACTTTCCGCTGGAAAAGCCCAGTGTTTATAAAGTAGATTGTAGTTGTGGCAAGTCATACATCGGTCAGACGAAGCGTACGGTTGCTTGTCGAATTTCAGAGCATATCAGGGCAGTAAAGAACAATGACACACAAAAATCAGCCATAGCTCAACATCTCTTGGAATCAGGATTAAACCACTGGATTGAGTTACATAACCCTCAGGTCATTTCGACAGAACGCCACTATATCCCTAGACTGGTGAGGGAAGCTATCGATATTACCAAATATAAAATTTCAACCGGGAGGATGGGTTTCAACTGCCGAGAGCTTGGAATCCAGTGGTCCAGCTGTGTAAACCCCGAAAAAGTGCCGTAAAAAGTTCGCGAGCGGACACAGTGAGTTTCGTGTGTCGGGAACAGAATCGAGTTGTGAGTGACAATGGTAGCGGTTCCGAGTGCAAAAAACGAACAAGAAAGAGGGTAGACCGTTTTGTCTCCTCATAAACACCCACCCGCAATGACTTCAGTTTATCCGTGATCATGGTGCTTGCAACAGCACCGAAATATCGGAAACTCGTTACAAACAGTAAACATGGTAAATATCCCGCTTATAATGTTAATATTAGTGTTAGTGACCATGACAGTTTAAAAACTTATATTCGCAGCATGTGTCTGAGTACTATGTACCCAACTGTAAATCTACCATTTGCTTTACCTTGGTGTCGTTCGTTGACTTGTGTTTGCCCTGGCAGTTGAGTGTGTCATGCTCTATCTGATGGTGGCGCGTGTGTTGGATCATTCGGTTCCCTTCCTGATGGTTGAGCTGGGTGGTGCCGATTCATGCGTCATGTTCGTGAACGGGCGCCGTCAGTTGGGATTGGTCTTAACTTAGCTGCTTCAGATGCTAATGTTTTTCTAGTACCTATTATGTAACTGCACAGTACATGTGTGAGTACTTTTAATACTTTGTACCTGTACATAGTATAGTGTGTAGTGAGTCTGGGTGTATTGTCCTCACAAATATGAATTTAATAATTTACCTATGTACTTATGTACCTTAATATTGTAAAAAAACTATATTAAAAAAAAAAGGTAAGTATGGAGTTTCTTGTGCGTTCTTCTCCATAACAAGCTACTTTCCGAATGCACGGTAGAATCAATTTTTATTCCTTGAAAATTTTAATGTAGGTATCTAACTTTCAAAAGTGCCGCTTGGTGGCCTAGTTGAAATAAAATATCTTTGTATTAGTCCTAGAACCAAAAATTCGAAGACATCTGACATCCACCAAGCACACAGTCAGCAGACATCCACAAGCGGGCCCAGTGGGGGTTGGTGGATTTAGGTGACACTAGTCGATCATTCTTCCATACAAACGTAGTCTGGCTATTACTCCACTGTTTGATGATGTGCGTTCAAAATACTAAATTATATAAATTTTCTCATCATTATCTAGCCCTGTATCGAAACTAAAAAGTAAAAAAAACCGGCCAAGTGAGAGTTGGGCTCGCGCACGAAAGTTTCCGTACCATTATCGCAAACAAAGACAAAAATATCACGTTTTTGGTAAGGGGCTCCCATTTAAATATTTATTTTATTCTGTTTTTAGTATTTGTATTTGGGCGCACGGTTGGCGCAGTGGTTGAGCGATTGACTGCTGCGCTGCGTGTCGCGGGTTCGATATCCGCACGGAACAAATATTTGTATGACCTACAGATAGTTGTTCCGGCTCTGGGTGTTGTGTATGTGAGTTTATATGTTTGTAAACGCACCCACGATACAGGAAGAAATTCCTAGTGTGGGCAAAGCTTTATTAAAAAAAAAAGCGGCCACAGAAATACATCATCTGTGAAAATTTGAACTGTCTAGCTATCACGGTTCATGAGATACAGTCTGGTGACAGACAGACAGATGGACCGCGGTGTCTTAGTAATAGGGTCCTGTTTTTACCCTTTGGGTACGGAACCCTAAATATAACAATTTGAAAGTTATGAGCGTCGAATGTTCCATATTCCAACACTAATTTTAACGCATCTTTGGGCGGAAATAAATACCATAAGAAGAAGGAAAATTGCAAAATGGCCTCCATACAGGGATCGAAGTAATTCAACAATGTAAATAATTTAATTTTGAAAATATACATTTAGTCGTTTTTTCATGATATCTAGACTCCCAAAGGTCTGTTTATAAAATTTCGTGCGCTCGTTTTCGTCCTAAATCATCATCCATTTTGATACAATACAATGGAAACATTAAAAGGCTGATGATGATGATGTATCGATAGCAGTCTCATCTCATTAATTCTCTATAATAGAACATTTATATGTTTAATATAAATGTTAAACTAGTGTGATTGCTACACAGCATAGAGATTTTTATTGCCGAGCAAACGCGAAGCGCGAGCGAAGCTTCTCCGTTTTAGCTTGAACAAAAATGCTTTTCTATGTCCGGATGTCCAGCTGTTTTCCTCTACAGGTCGTATTTCTCAACCGATTCTCGTAACATTTTGGAATTAAATGGTTTTTTTGTCGATTCAGTTTTTGGAATTTGTCTATACAAAAACTTACTAAAAATCCAACGACGGACTCTCGAGGTCTACAGCTTACAGAACCACTAGTAAATAACTAGCTTTTACCCGTATCTTCGTTTGCGTTAATATACATTTTTCTAACCATTCTGGTTATCTAAAAAAATATGATTCTGGTCTTGTGTTGGTTTGAGAGTTTGTACCATTCATGACTTCAGCTTCGATTTCTTTTTTACTTCATGATTCTGGTCTCCTTGTACTTTGTAACTTATCGAAATTGACGACATAATAACAAGTTTTCATACGAAGCATCCCCTCTCATTTCTATTCCTTCCAGTTTTATTTTTGCAAAAGAAGTAGCCCTAAGCCGATTCCGTGGTTCAATCTATCCCAATACCAAAATTTATCAAAATCAATTCAGCGGATTAGGCGTCAAGGTAACAAATAACTTAGAAATACAAACAAAGTCACTTTTTTCGCAAAAAGAAACCTCCTCACTTTACGTGTGCAGGATGACACCTATACAATTTTTTTCATGGTTTTATTTTTCCACTTTGTTGGCGTGATTAATATGTATATCCATGCCAAATTATAGATTTCTAGTACTAAGAGTCTCTGAGCTAAGCTGCGAACGGACGGACAGACGGACATGGCGAAATTATAAGGGTTCCTTGTTGACTACTGAACCCCTGAAAGTTATTTCCCATACCATATATGAAGCATTCAAGGCAGATAACTTCTTGATTGATCCTCTGAGTTACAAGAAGCGCTTCTGTAGTTTTTATCACAAGAATATAGTCTGGAGGGCCATTAATTTTATTATTAAATCCTCGTTTGTTAGAGGATTTAATAAGGAATTTAATAATGGTAAGTAAAACAATGTTTGTTGTAATAGTTGAACGTGTTCTACTGCTACACTTAGGAATCCTTGTTGCTATGTTATGCTGAGTAGGATCAAAGGATACGGCGTTTTTATTTTGTTTTCACGGAGGAGAAGGATGTTTTCTGGAATGTTTTAAATTACTGCGCATTATCTATTGAGTCGTGGTGGCTCAGTGGCTAAGACCTCACTTGTTGTGCTTGAGATCGTGGATGCAAATCCGGGCAAGTACCAACGTGCCTTTTTCAAATTCATTATGTACTTTCTTTATTATCTTAATATTAAATGTTCCTTTCAAGGTTTGACTGAGGACTTCCCGTCATTAAAACTGACAAAAAGACGTTCGAAGACTTTCAAAATGTAAGGCATTGATCACGTGACGTTTTGATAGCACTTGGCATTCCCGTGCATTTTTGGCATTTTACTAATTGCTATCGTGACGCTTTCGTTGACAGATTGTCACTTGTTTAGGGCCTCTGCACAAGTGACATCCTATTAAAAAAAGTGGTGTGATAGCGATTGTTAAAACGGTAAAAATGTTTTATGTTTTGTATGCAATCAATACATATAATAAATCTAGATTAATAATAATTATAGAGTAATATTTTTTTACATCGACGATATTTCCAAACAAATAGCCAGGGTATTAAAGGATAACCAACAGAACTCATTTCCAGCATTTTTGTCTGTTTGTCTGTTTATTTGTGTACGCACAATTGTGTCTTGAACTATTACTTAGTTATTTTTTTTTTCATCGCAATAGGTTCTCCATCAAAAGTTATATGCATTTAAACCGTTTAAGAAGTAAAATTATCACAACACACGGACACAGATACTCGGACAGTTGAACTCGATATTCGATAGATGGCATTGTACATTTGAAGTCATTTTCTGAATGGCGGTGATAAGATTCTCCGCGAAAGAAAGACACTAGAAAAAAAATTGGTGGGCAGGTAGGTTAGGCAGGAACGTAAGCAGGGTAGGCAGGAAGGCAAGTAGCGTAGGCAGTCAGTTGATGGGAGCGAAGTCAGGACAAGCCAAGACAGGACAGCCAAGACAGGCACGGCTAATAAAGAATAATTACGTTAAAAATTTTCAAGTGCTACTGAAATGTCATGTGATCAGAAACGTCCTTACATTTTGGCATTTCGTTTATCGCCATCGCTGATAGAATGACACAGACTAGAGCCATTTATCTTCGTCAACACAATTTCATAAAACATGCGAAAGTTGAAACAATATTCTTTTTCGTTTGAATTTTATCTAATCGCTGGTGTTGTAACTCGCTCCACGTTCTCCATTTGGTTCAGTTAGATGAAATTTGGCGTATTTGTTTACAGGACCTCCAATGAAGGGTATAATTTGATCGGTCCATCTCATTAGGAACTTCCCGCGTGGCCTGTTACCGTTCACTCTGCCCTGCACCACCAGACGCTCAATGGAGTCGTCATTCCGCCTCGAGACATGGCCTAAAAATTTTAGTATTTGAGATTGTTTTCACGTGCCCCGGTTACCGCGCAAAGTTATTCGGCATAACCCAAACCGCAGGAATTTGCTTATTAAATAATTTCAACACGATTCCAGTAATTGCTGTGAACATTTTTTTTGGAAAACTTTTAAACAAAAAAATAGAAACGACTTTCAAAACAAAACACTACATAGCAAAAAATTACTTTCTCGAAATGATGTCATGGGAATGGGTATATACAATATTATAAAACTTTCATATTTTTCATATTTCATATTAGAATGAGAACCTGGGCGACCGAGCTCTGCTCGGGTGAAAATAGAGATTTTTTAATTGTTTTTAAAAATGAAACCTAGCTAAATCGATTTATCGCCCTGGAAACCCCCTGCATACTAAATTTCAGGAAAATTTTTGGAGTCGTTTCCGGGATTCAGATTATATAATTATATATATCTACAAATATACAAGCTCGTTTAAAGGTATTAGATTAACTGGATAGAAAAGAAAAATAAAAAAATACATTTATTGTCACAGAGACGTGCTTATAAATGTTTACCATTAAGTATGTCTAACACGTATGCTAGTGCTTAAAGATAGTTTTAGTACAAGGTATGCTTTTTATGTTAGTATATAAAACTATAATTATGTAGATTAGTACAAAAAGATAAAGTAACCTCTTTCAAAAAGATCGAAATACTTATAAACACTTATCATTTTCATATAAATACAACGAGCATTATTATAATAAATCATGCTTGACTTAATAATCAAAACACTTAGCTGCTGTAACAGCTAGGTATTTAGACTAAAAAGTCTTTTAGGATGCCCACACACACAGAGGACTATGCCCGGCGTTTCATTGCGTGAACGAATCAGAAGTGTAAATATCCGCAGGCCAACCAGGGTTATCGACATAGCCCAAAGAATTTTCAAAATTAATTGGCTGTGGGCACATTGCTCGCAGAACGGATGTTCTATCAGGCCTAAAAGTTTTGGAAAGGCGGCCGCGTACTGGAAGATGCAGCGTTGGACGCTCCCTCTAAGTGGACGGATGACCTAATTAAGGGTACTGGAACCCGCCGATCGTTGTGGTGACACTAGTTTAGGGGAGGCCTATGTCCAGCAGTAGACGGCCTTCGGCTGCTGAAATGATGGTCATGATGTTTTCTTAAAAGAAATACATATTTACCATAAGTGGTAGATTAACACCTTCATCACGTTACGCTTTTAATGAAAACAGGTATGATATTACTTTCACTGAAAATTCCCTGTCTAATTTCGACAAAGTTTGCCCTCATTTTATACCTTAATACTACTACTAAACATCTTCAAAGTGAAGGATTATGTACCGTCGACAAAATAGATTAGTAATCAGCCAAAATTAAGGTACTCAAACGTCAACAGATCGTCGTCAATCTATTGCATTTTTTCTAGTTGATTTCATTGACTCCTGCTGAATGCGAGAAGCATATTTCTGGTTGATGGAGCCACACTTGGAGTCCATCGGTCCATTGTGAATCGATCTGAACGGTTGATGTTATCGATCGACCGTACTGCAGTGGCCTGGTAAGGCAACATATTAATGTTACGTTTCAAACTTGGACTAATAAGTGCTCTCACACGATATGTGCCACCACATTGTTAAAAAATAAGTTCACGGGACGTACCATGAGCTCTAATACGTTGTCCTATGGGCGAATCCGCGATCATCGCAAGTTCGCGCAAATTTAAGTCGAACGTATCCGCGATCAAACATACTAATGCCGAATAGGTATCATAATTAGCATTCCCGCGATGCGGTCGCGACTATAATTTTTGATAATATATTCGCGTGAAGTAAGTTCGTTTGAACGCGCGATCAAACATATAGACGTCTAATAGTTTTTCTAATTGGTAGTTGTCTGGGGGATCTTTTGTAGTTGTAACCATGCGGTTGTAATCGCCTCTGATTATGTTGATAATCAAATGATTCTTATTCGTAACATATACATAATTATCTAGGTAATCATAAAATGCAGACCCATCCCCTCGTAAATCTTATTTTCGACAAAGCACTTTGCTTCTTTCCAACGTTATTTTTTTAATTGCTATGGAGACCAGCAAAATAGGTCATCCACAAGTTTCCCGAAAGTAAAAACTGAGTGTTTCCGTCTTCTTGCGTGCACAGACTCGCGGTCGCACGCGTCTTTAATTCGCGCGAATGGTCCGGTATTCGCTTTCTATTTTAGGACATATTTTTAGACCCGCGATGGTCGCATCGCTTATTCGTGCGATAATCGCGTATTCGCTTTGTATTAGGTCCACGCTTTAGAGAAACGTTATTTCCATTGTGCGTCTAGGACAGGTATATCTGTCATTTACGCACAATGGAGGTAAACTTGCTCTAAGAGCTCATGGTAGGGCCCTAGATGGTAGCCTGGTTAAGTGGTTACCAATCTCTTTTATCGATTGTACATTATGAATAAACTAAGAGCTTATACTAAGAAGAGCTTTACATCGATATTGAAAGTCAGTGACCTTTCAGAAAGTTTCGGGCATTTCAGCCGTTAAACTGTTGACAATGTTCTCAATGAATTCTTAACGACTTATTCAGTGCTAGCTTCTGCCCGCAGCTTCGCCCACGTGAAAGGTTTTTTTACCGTCTCAAGAGAGCACACTACCGAGATAATTACTATTTCATGCCCTTCCGAAAGTATAAAATTATTTATTTCATCTAAATCGGTTCTGCGGTTTAAACGTGAAAAGGTAACAGACATACGGAGTTAATTTCGCATTTATAATAAACTAGCTTCTGCCAGTGGCTTCGCCCACGTCATAAAGTGTTTCATTATCCCAAAGGAACATTATACAGGGATGTCAAGAAGCCTATGTGCAATTTCATCCAGATCCGTTCAGACGTTCTAGCGTGATTGAGTAACAAACATACATCCACACACACATCTATCCAAACTTGCACATTTATAATATTAGTAAGATAAGATGATTGATTGATTATGAACAGTCAATTATCTTATAATGATGACTGATTATGAATTGGTATTTTGTGTTTTCATTAAAGTTTCAGATACGGGTTTGGAAATTTAATACTTCTTCTTCTAAGCGTGTTGATGGCAAATACAGTTGTTTAAATATTATGTTTGGCCCAGTATTCAGCTACGGCAACACCATTCGCTGACGCGGCCGTAAGGTCCCCACATTGCAGGTCACAGGGCTTGCGGGATATGGTACTGTGTACCAGGGTTGTTGCTCATGCATATTTTTTTTACATCCGCTGATGCTGTTATTTTGTCATAGACATCAACGGATGCTGATGCTGATTTTAATTATTTTAGAAAAAAATATTTGTACCTACCTCCACACCCTGAAGGGCCCTCTGTGTCTCTTGAACACCAGACCAGATAGCGGTCAGGGACCCGTGTTTAGACATATCCACTCCCTTTATTTTTGTCTCATTCACACATAACACATCTAATCTTTTGTCCTTCACTATTTCACATACTTCATCCATCTTATCTATCATCTCTCGCTGGACATTCAGCGTAGCTAAGCGACTCTCCGCAGCTCGCTTCTCACCCCATGAGAACAATTGACATGGTGTGTGGCGAGCATCACCGCCGTCTCCGAGTAGATTATTTAGATTCATAAAAAATTTGCTTTTCGTGGGCATAAACCCACGAAAAGCAAAGGAAACTTTGTCCACGCTCTACAAAGTACCGCTTGTAGAGGTAAAGGTAAGGATACACAACGACACTGACACTCGACACTCGAGTGTATACATCGACTGTCTATGTGTGTCCACTGCCGCGACACTTAGTTGCAGATGCAGCGTGCGGTGTCGCTCAGTGTCGCTGTCGCAGCCATAGAGACAGAACGTGTGCAGTGTCTGACACAAGTGTCCCGAATTTCGAACCTGTGCGAAATTTATAGCTAGACCAACATGACATGTTATCGCCAAAAACCACAGTAATAGCTAATCTCATATTCTTATCTTGTTTCTTTATCGCAGGTGAAATCTTGTTAGATAAATATTGAAAGTCTTCATGTTTCATCCGAAGAAAGTTTTTGTAACATTCTGGATCTTCGTTTTTCAGTTCAGATAACAATTGATTATATGCGCCCAGCTGTGCTGTTCTTTTGATCCAATCTTTAACCCATATCAATATCTTTTTACGACGACGAACTTAAATGGAAATACATATAGCGACAACCGCGACAGCACCACGTCGATTCATGGTGAGAGAATGTACAACACTGAATTGCAGTCAGTATATGTCGCGATTCGTGTAGACAGCTAATACACTTAAACCGGCACACTAGATGTTTACAACAATGTCGACACAAAAAATTGCTTACCGTGTGGACGCAATCGACACTAGTGTCGATATTTGTGTCGAGTGTCAGTGCCGTCGTGTATCCTGACCATTATAAGTCTGGATAGCGCCTGGGGGCGCCCGGTCCCAGACAACAGGCACGCTTGAGACTTTGGCTCTCCGCTAGCCATGCAGTTCGGCACGGCGACCTTAGCTTGGGTGTGAGATGTTCGCACCGCACAGAAGGAAACAGAAGTGTCCTCTGGCATGTATTCCCTTAGTTGCCTTTTACGACACCCACATGAAACCTGGTCTTCTAATTAATATAAATCCGAAATCGATATCCCGCCTTGAGCAAGCGTGGTGATAAATGCTCGTGGCTTCTCTGTATGAGAAGAGGCATTTACCCTACTGTGGAACAGTTACATGCAGGTATAATTTTTATAATTAGTTATTATTTAGTACTAGCTGTACCCGCGGCTTCAGTCCCGTCAACTGCCTACCCTACCCTACCTACCTACCTATCTACATACCCTACTTACCTTGCTACCTACCTCAACAACCTATAATTTTTTTTTCCTAGTGTCATTCTAACACCGACCAATCTTTAACACCGCCATTTAGAAAATTACGTCAAATGCACAATGCCATCTATCGAATATGGAATTCAATTTTTATGTATGTTGTTATCTACATTGGTTTCGTGCACAACTAAATAGACAACTAGAGAAAAATGCTGCAAATGGGTTCTGTTGGTTATTCTTCTACCTGCCAATTTTTTTTTGGAAATATTTTAGATTTACAAAAATTACTTTTTCTCAAACATGCATGGAAATATTGTCATTATTTTCGAAAAAAGAACATGCGAAGTATCGAATTTACGGACAAAGAAAATCAAATCCATTGCAGGAACGTTTTTTTTAATTTGGAACATTACAACGCTCCAGCAATGTTGTTGTAACTTTTAATAAATTAAATGTATAATATAAAAATTATGTTTTATTTCCCTGCTTTCTTTTAAGAAAAGCACTTTATATACCTCGGCGGTAATGCCAATTGCCTGTATCGTATTAGTAAAGTCCTTGCCTACGGCTCGGCCTTCAAACTCATACTCGACCTGCATCAGTTGCCCTTTGCACTTGGTGCAGATCGGACGCTCTTAATCAACATGTAAGTATATAGAGTTGTTAATACTCTTTTAACATAATGTAAATTATTAAAAAAAAAACAGAAAGCAGCTATTTTAACAGCTCTATATATTTCACACGGAAATCAAAACAACACAACAACAAAGTACTTTGTTCGAATTTAAACTATTATACACGATAAATCTAATAATTAATGGACATGGAAATTAGCATTCGTTAGTATTTGGAAATGCGATGATTGCCGAGGGACATTAAGAAAATAATTGTACAGTATTGATTATGATAAATAACAGGCAACTTTCTATAAACGCCATGATTTACAGTTTAGTGATTGCATTATTTTGTCAAATTGTAAAACAATCGTGTTCCTGACAGGATTAAAATTGCAATATCCCAGAGTTGATTGGAATCCTTTTAACCAGTCAATATTAACATAAGTTACGGTAAATAGAATCAAAATAATCCATTTTCACCCACAAAAGGCTGACAGTTGCCAAAGATTTTTAGTATTGTAAAAAAATCTATTTGCTTTTTTTTGTTACAACTGACGGTCGGTTTTTATGCAGCCAGTGCATTTTTTGAAAAACTGTCAGGTTTCCATTCAAGGGAAGTTCGTACTCGAAAATATCGTGAACACGGTTAGATTGATCGATTCATGATCAACGATACGTGAACGACACGACTCACATTTTAAATTGTTATAATTGCTACTTTATTGTAAGGCTCTTAATATCTAAGGCTGTGAATGAATGGATAGTGAAGACGATAAAAAGTGGCAAGCTGCCAATACTAAATGGCTTGGATAATCATAAAAATAAGATGTTTAACTTCGTTATTATTTCTTACTTTTATTTTAATATTATTCCAGCGTCGTTACTTTCAAGTTTATTAATTAAAGTAAATTTAATCAACTAGGTAGACCCAGTGCTTTTGCAGCGTTAAATTCAAATATAGTGCCGAACAAAACGTTCAACGGGAGTAAAAAATATTGTTATTACTAATCTAGGTCATGGTCTACCATCATCATCTTCCTGCCCTTATCCCATGTTACTTGGGGTCGGCGCAAAACGTTTTCTTCTTCCATACCGTTCTGTCCCCTGTCACGCTATTACTGACTCCCTTTTCCTTCATATCACTCCTCACACAGTCCATCCATCTTTTCTTTGGCCTTCCTCTTCCTCTCCATCCATCCACATTTATATTCATAACTCTTTTAGTAACATGCGTTTCATCCCTCCTAATCACATGACCATACCAGGACAAACGGTTTCTCTTCAACTTTTCTGTTACTGGCGCCACTTTCAAACTGCCCCTAATATATTCATTTCTCACTTTATCCAATCTCGTCACGCCGCAAATCCATCTCAACATTTTCATCTCTGCTACATGCAATCTCCTTTCATCCATCTTTTTCACAGCCCAACATTCTGGTCATTTCATGGTCTACCGATGAGCCAAATTTCTTCCAAATCAGTTCTGCCGTTCAGGCGTGACTTTATTGACACACATCCAACTTTCACATTTGCTTATAGCATGAGTAGTGCAAGATGAACCGTTAAGAAAATAGAATCTAAGTTAGGTTTTCACTGGGTACATATCAAATCAACACCATAGCTTATCAATTTGTTTTTGTTTTTGTGTGGACCTTCAAAAGGCGCCTGGAATTTTGGGGAAAAGACCAGGTAGTATGGGATTTTACCTCACTAAAACCACCCCAGTTGCATCAGCACTTAGATGAGACCCCGTGACCTCTCAAAAGACCACTCCCGAACCCCTTCTCTGCAACGCCTGTTGGGTCACATCCCTGAGGAGACTAATAAAGCACCTCCTCTGAGCCTCGCTGTGCACGGCAGCACGTGATCACTGTGACACCGTCTTTCCTGGAGTTACTTGGTGGCCGAACATAGTCCCCTATCTGACAACCCAAGACCCCGGAGTCCCGCCTGCCTATAATGCATGTTTCGGCATTTTAGACATCGAGGCGGTTGCCTCGGGATCCGCTCTCTCACAATCCCGCTGTCTATATATATATATAGATTACCTACCTGAAAATAAATAAGACATAGTACAAAAAACCCACAGACATTAATCTAGATAACGCAAGTCCTTCCATCTGTATGAAACCCAAATGTGAGTGTGTGTGTATGTAATTATTTTACAGGTAGAACTCAAGGTAGTAAACGTAGTTATACAATCACGAAACCCAGAGACGATCCTCGAAAACTGATCACATACCTACTCGCGTGAATCACATCTCACTTAACATTATAAAAGCGAAAGTTTGTGAGTGTCTGTTTGTGTATGTTTGTTACTTCTTCACGGTCAAACAGCTTGACGAATCTGAATGAAATTTGGCTCACTTAATTTTCGTCGGCGCAATCTTGGGTTTTGGTTTTGGCGTCATATACAAACCGGTTAAAATAATAAATCTCCTCCCACCCATCCACTTCTAACCTTCACCGCCGACAGCTTAACCTTACCCATCCAAATCCTAACCTTACTAAGAGCTGCTTAAACCCACCCATCCATTTCTCAACCTTGTCAACAACTGCTTAACACCACCTATCCAAATTCCGATCTTACCCAACATAATTTCTAAATCACATTCTAATAATAATAGGAAACTCAAACATACTTTTATTTCAGCCCGATAAAATATCAACTCCTTTCGATCAAGACAAACGACGACGACTGTACTCACTTTGGCTACTTTTTATCTCGGGAATATGTTCCCTCGGGATAATTTTAGATTTCCATTTGCAGTAGCTTGTAATAATATATAATGATACCAGCCCGTTACTGTCCCACTGCCGAGTAAGGATCTCTTCTCATACAGAGAAGGCGCGAACATTAATCACTTATAATAATAACTATAAATTCAGGTTTCCTCACAGTGGTTTCCTTTATCGCTGTCCGTTGTCGTTGTCACCAATGTCCAAGAAAAAACAAAAATATTTTTTGTTTTATCTTTTTGTGCTCTTGTATATAATTTTGGTATATTTTACATGCTTTTGTTTAAATTTATGTATGTATGTGTGTTCGGGTCAAAACTTGCAACTGAATTTTAAAACAGTTATCCTCCACCGGTTAAGAAGACATTTTGCATACACGTTTAGTTTGGATGACAAGATGGCGTACTAGTTATTTTTTAAGCACAGCCATGTTGTGGATATCAAATGAAAGGGTTTGCTGAGAAGAATAGAAAAAAGCTTGTTTTAAAAAAAGATTTTTTAATGAATAATTTTATTTATCTTAGAACGAAATTATACGTATAAACGTGGCATTAAGTGATTCTTCTTTTTTATAACGCCACAATAGGTATGCTTTGAAAAAGACACCCCGGATTCCGGAGTTGGTGCTCGAATTCGAAACCATAATAACATATCCAATCACAACAACAAATTTGATTGACAATGCTATATCATAATGATCCGTGTAAAACATCTTCGGCCTTTTTTTGGTATCGGGGAGAACCTTCAAAAAAGCATCTGGTATTTTCTTCAAAAGACCAGATGCTTGGATGCTTGTGGGATTCATAAAATTTTGAATTTTCTTTCTCTTTTTTACTCGACTGCCGAAGGAGGGTAATCTGTTTATCAGTCTATTTTTAATTTATTAGCCTGTTTGTTTTTCTTTATTTCTTATTCTTCTACCCCAGTAACTGTCATTAGCACTTAGAATCCCGTAGACCTCTTAAAAGACCACACTAGAACCACGCCTGTTAGGGGCTATCCCTGGGAAGAATGGCCTGAAGGAGCATTTTCTATCTAACTTAGCTAACATTAGTAGAATTTCTTGTCTATTCTTCTGTACAACAATCTACCTTTGCAGAACAATAGAACATTTTTTTATGTTTTAAATTTTTGACATACGAGTACATAATGGGTTGCGAATAGTGCGGTGGGATTGTGCCAAAAAAAAAGCGCTATAGAAATTTGCTGCTTAGAATAATTTAAATTTAAAACGATTTGACTTTAGCAACGTGCTATAAGGTAATTTGTTTTAAAAATCATTCCTTGCTTGCATGAGGGTTTTGCCACTCCGTCTGATAGTTTACAGGCATCCATTTTCACATGCAAAAACCGCGTTTCTAACGTGTCCATTCCACAGCAAGTCTGCAAACAAACAGGCTGACCACCATTACCATAAAGTTAGCTTCACTTCATTGCATTTAGTTAAAGACTCGCCGCAACTGAAACTTTCAGATCGTTAGGGCGTTGAGTCGTGAAATTTATGAATATTATCGGCATTTCATGTTTCGGAGAATTTGTATAGTTAGCTGTTTTTAATGTTATTCTGTAGCGGCGTTGAGAATGAAGTTAAGTGTTTTCACTGTCGGCAAAACGTTTATTATTTTTTTATTAAACTACAATACACACTTATATAAACTGTCTAACATCATCATCAGTTCAGCCGCAAGACATCCACTGCTGGACATAGGCCTTTCCGAAGTGTCACTATATTGGCCGGTCCCGTGCGGAACGCATCCAGCGGTTCCCCGAAACCTTCACCAGGTCTTCGGTTCATCAAGTAGAAGGCCTTCCAACGCAACGTCTTCCGGTTTGCGGTTGCCACTCCAGAACTATTCGGCCCCATCAGCCATCCGTTTTGCGAGCAATGTGCCCTGCCCACTGCCACTTAAATTTGCCACTTTGAGCAAAGCCCTCTCCATTGCCCTTTGGGTGACTTTAAAAGTTTAAACTCTCTGTAGCAATTTCTTTTCTTTCTTTCTATCCAGAAGAAAAGAAAAAGAGTTTATTTGTGGTTAGTGGTTATGTGTTTTTGTTTATGGAAAGAAGTAGATAATGCCCGCGTCATTATTAATGAAAGACAATTATTTTATATACGTTCAGAAGCGATAATGTGACTAGACCGACTAAAGGAATCATGTATGTAGATTACCTAAATAAAATTCGGTTAACAATTCATATAAAATGTCTGGGAAACAAACGTTGGGGGTTGGGTACTAGATACTGCCCGCGGTTTCACCCGCGTGAAAAGTATTTTATCGTCTCAAGACTACCGGGATAAAAATCCTATAACCTTCCAAGGTTCTCAAACTCCAAAGCTCTTAAGCGTGAAAAGGTAAAAACAGACGGGCAGACGGACACACAGTGTTACTTTTGCTTTTATAGTATGAATGGATAGTAGTGATATGATGAATGCGATACAGAATTTTGTGTACTTTTCTGTGAAGTCATAAAACCAAGCGTTAATTCCAATCATCATCATCTTCCTGTCCTTATCCCATGTTACTTGGGGTCGGCGCAAAACGTTTTCTTCTTCCATACCGTTCTGTCCCCTGTCACGCTATTACTGACTCCCTTTTCCTTCAAATCACTCCTCACACAGTCCATCCATCTTTTCATTGGCCTTCCTCTTCCTCTCCATCCATCCACATTTATATTCATAACTCTTTTAGTAACATGCGTTTCATCCCTCCTAATCACATGACCAAACCAGGACAAACGGTTTCCCTTCAACTTTTCTGTCACTGGCGCCACTTTCAAACTGCCCCTAATATACTCATTTCTCACTTTATCCAATTTCGTCACGCCGCACACCCATCCCAACATTCTCATCTCTGCTACATGGAATCTCCTTTCATCCATCTTTTTCACAGCCCAACATTCTGATCCATACAGTATGACAGGTCTAATCACGGATTTGTATATTTTACCCTTTAACTTGAGGGGCATTCGTGGATCGCAAGTTGTTCCAGTGACCTGTCGCCATTTTATCCATCCTGAGTTGATCCGGTGCGTTACGTCTCGGTCTATTTCGTGATCACCTCGGACAAGCGACCCTAGGTACCGGAAGTCGGAGCAGATTGGTATGTACGTTCCAGCGAGAGTTATGGGCACGGAACTGGAGAGACCGCCAAAATCGCAAAACAAGTATTCAGTTTTGCTTCTGCTCAATTTCAGGCCAACACTCTCCAGTCTGCGCCACCATACCTCCAATCTGTTCTGGACCTCTAGGCCACTCTCGGCAACCAGCATAATGTCATCGGCAAACAGCACACACCAGGGTGCCTCTTCCTGTATGTTCGACGTCAGAGCGTCCATTATCAACAGGAAGAGGTAGGGACTGAGAGCCGACCCTTGGTGCAAGCCAACCGCCACACTGAATCTGCCAGTATTGCCCACTGTAGACCTAACTTCGGTACTGCATCGACTGTACATCGCTCTGATCAACTCTACGTACTTGCCAGGCACTCCTTTCTTCTTAAGGGCCCACCACAAAACCTCACAAGGAACCCGGTCGTATGCCTTTTCGAGGTCAACGAACACCATGTGCAAGTTTTTATGTGCACCTATGTATTTCTCGCACAACTGGCGGATTGCGAAAATGGCATCCGCTGTACCTCGACGATAAAGCCAAATTGGTTCTAGGATATTTCACTCTCTTCTCTCAACCGCCTTTCAATAACTTTCTCCCAAACTTTCATACTATGTGACATTAGCTTTATTCCTCTATAGTTGTTGCACTCCAGCACATCACCTTTGTTTTTAAAGATGGGCACTAGTGAACTATTGCACCATTCATCAGGTATAGCTTCTTCCCGCAGCAACTTATTGAAGAATAAAGCTAACCACATCCATCCATCTACGCGCAATACCTTCCATATTTCAACTGGTATTCCGTCCGGACCAACTGCCTTTCCATTCTTCATTCCATTTACTGCTATTCTTACTTCATCCATACTAACCATTCTCACTAACCCCTCATTCACAGATTTACTTTCTAACACACCACTCCAGTCATTTTCCTCATTCATCAGTTTTTCAAAGTAGTCCTTCCACCTATCCTTAATTTTTTCATCATCAGACATAATCATTCCAACTTCATCTTTTATACATCTTATCTTACGAATATCTCTCGCCTTTTTCTCTCTAGCTCTAGCAAGCCGGTACAGGTCTTTTTGGCCTGCTGGACTATCCAGCGTGTCGTATATTTTATCAAGAGCTTTTGCTCTCGCTATAGCCACGGTTTTCTTGGCTTTTATCTTCACAGCTTCATACTCTCTCTTTTTTTCAGCTTTCAAACTAGCGTTTGCCTGTTTTACACCCTGCCATTCCTTGAATTTTTCTTCTTTTCCTTTAACACATTTTGTATTTCACTTGACCACCACCATGTATCCCTATCTATCATGCCCCTTCCTTTCGTTTCTCCCAAAATATCCTTCATTGCACTCCTAATACAACCAGCAATCTCCTTCCAACTTTCATTTACACTTCGATCTTCCATGTCTCCCATTTCTATCATTTTGTCTACTACTCGCTCTCGAAACTTCTTCGCACAATCATTCTTCTCTAGCATATGCCATTTTATTTTAGGAGGAGGACGTTCTTTGCTTTTTATGCTCTGCACTTTTACCTCTTGTACCATAATCAGTAGTCTATGCTGGAAAACCAAGTCTTCTCCTGGCAATACTTTGCAATTCTTGACGTGATGTATGCTGTTGCGTCTGACGAGAAAGTAATCTATTTGGGTTTTGTGGTTACCGCTTTTGTAAGTTATCAGATGTTCATCTCTTTTTTGGAACCAAGTGTTAGCTACTGCCAGGTCAAATGCAGTAGCGGATTGTAGCAGTGACTCTCCCTCGTTGTTGGTACTCCCAAAACCCCATCCGCCGTGAATTGAAACCCTCTTGATTTTATTTTCTACTAATTTAACCTTATTTCTAATGTACAAGGCCTTAGCTGCCTTACATGTATTTTTAAAAATTCTCGAGTAAGTAGCAACATACTTATTAAACGTTTCAGTGTTAATACAAAGCTTAAGGCCATATAGCCCGTAAAGTCTTTACCTACTTTTTCTAAGTCCTGTAGTCGCCCAGTCACTGAATAAAAACTTAGGGCATACAGTTTTAGTTATCTTCTTAAAAGTGTTATTGAACTCTTTTTGAACCACTGAAAAAACTTCATCATACAAAATATTACCATCATTCACTGTGAGGTCCTGATCGCTTAACTTAGCGATTAAAGTGCTGTTAAATTTATTTAATTTACCGGATGTTATTGGTCTGGATTGAATCTGCACTTGTTTTATTAACATATTGGACTCAAATGTTACAAGTAGCCCACTATGATCCGAAGGCAGATAATTTATAATGGCATTGTCCAAGTAGTTGCAGCAACAAAAAACATTATCAATACATGTAACAGAAGTCAGTGTAGTTCGGGTTGGTTCCGTAAACACATGTGACAGATTAAATGATTTAAAGAGATTTAATAACCTATTGCTATCTGAATTATCTTCTAGAATATTAATATTAAAGTCACCACAGACAATTACTAGTTTATTACCCATTGCGAGTTTTGTCAAAACATCTTCCATCACTGACTCGAATATAGAGTAGTTCTTATAATTAGAGGGTCTGTAGACGCACACTATGACATGCTGATCCAGCTCAACACTGGACAGTTCAACACTATGTTCAACTGAGAGGTCTACTATATCTACGAGGTTTTGATTTAATACCATTTTTAATTAATATAAGTGAACCCCCACGCAAAATAATATTTCTGTTAAAACAACTGCCCACAGTATAATTTTCATAATTGATTAGCATTGCATAATCTTTCAGCCAATGCTCAGTGAAACAAACAATTTCAAACATTGTTTTTTCTAAAAACAGTTCGATTTCTAATTCCTTTGAAGAAAAACCCTGAATATTTCGGTGAAATAATTTCAGAGAATTCTGCTCAGACCTTTTTTTTTAATTTTTTTTTTGCGAGCAAGAAGGTACCTTTTTGATGGTGGATATACTCGTAACTATTCTGTTATTGATACCCTCCCTTGTCCTATCAACTAGTTTAAAGAATAAATATTAATAGCATTTTTGCTAACGTTATTCAAGGTATTGACCACCTTTAAATTAGTACTATTACTAATATCAATAATAACTGGATACTTCGACATACTACTTATGTCTGAGTTTATTGTATAAGATAATAGCCGAGCTATTTGATGTCTTACCCTAAGAGGCAGATACAAAGTATCGCCTGTCGACTTTAATTTATCAACAAAAATGTTGATGTCAAAAAAAACAAGTTTGTCACTATAGTGACTCACAAGAAAGTGCAGATGCTTATTAAGCATGTGAATGTGATTATTTTGCCTATTTGAAAATTTATCCAAGTAAGGGAAGGCCACAAAATAATTTTACTGCAATTTAACTTTAACATCTCTTTTACACCCTCAGTGATGTCATCTTTTTTTACTTTTTTACTATTACCTACAAATACAGTTAAATTGGTATCTGTTTTATAAATATTCGTTGTCGCAGATTCCATTATTTGCTTGTAAGATGACCCGGGCATGCAATAATTAAAAGTGGAATGACTCTGATTGCCATTTAGTAATTTACCTTCATATTCCCCATGGCTATCATATAAATAGGTAACTGGACTAAGCATTCCCTGTCTATCAAATGAACACGGTCAGAAAAGTGTGAGAGATACAAAGCCATCGTGCGGCCAGTAATTAACTTTATTTAGAACTTTGGTTGATCTACGCCACAAGCTGTTAGTGTCACCTTCGTCACTGCGAAGAGAAAAGAGACAGGTATTGGCCGCACATTCGTTTTGTCTGTTTCAGTCAATCACTCAATCAAAGTCAATTTTGGGACGGTATCGCTTGGTTTTCTCATATATTAATGACATTTTATCAACCGCAATCGTGACGTTTTCATTGGTTGAATGTCATCAGTCTAAAGCAGAGATGGCGAAACAACGGTTATAGCCTGCTGTCTATGATATTTAGCATGTAATTTGCAGCTTGGAACTCGCATCTTTAATAATATTATATATTTTGTCTATTAAATCGTTTAGCCAAAATTCTTTGATGGCACGCCTTGGCCACAATTATATTCTTTTTTGCCAAATAACATGCTAAATGGCTATGATATTTAGCATGTAATTTGCAGCTACAGAACTCGCATAAGCCTTTATTAATATTATATTTATTGTATATTAAATCGCTTAGCCAAGATTCTTTGATGGCCCGAAATGGCCACAATTATATTATTTTTTGCCAAATTACATGCTAAATGTTTTATAGCCTGCTGTGTATGATACATTCATATATAGCATGTAATCTGCAACTACAGAACTCGCATATTTCTTAATTGATATTATATTTTTTGTATATTAAATCGCTTAGCCAAGATTCTTTGATGGCCACAATAATATTATTTTTAGGTGTCCGTACCCAAAGGGTAAAAACGGGACCCTATTACTAAGACTCCACCTTCCGTCTGGCTGTCTGTCTATCTATCTGTCTGTCTGTCACCAGGCTGGATCTCATGAACCCTGATAGCTAGACAGTTAAAATTTCACAGATGATGTATTTCACTTGCCGCTATAACAAAACATACTAAAACAGAATAACATAAATATTTAAGTGGGGCTCCCATACAACAAATGTGTTTTTTTTTGCCATTGTTTGCGGTAATGGTACGGAACCCATCGTGCGCGAGTCCGACTCGCACTTGGCCGGTTTTTTTTTTAAATGGCTCATTCACCAATAAAGGTTCGCCATACCTGGTCTAGAGCCTCTGTTCTCTTTAACTATTATCACTATAGCGGGTAGATTGTCATTCCAGTCTAGCGACCAAGGTCGGCGTGTTACCACTGCTGTGTGGATGACTGTACGCCAAGGCAGCCTAAGAATTCAACCCGCTTACAAATTGCTAACTGGGTGCCATTTTCACCATAGTATGGTCCATTCACATATACACATAGGTGTAGAAAGATGGTGCTCAATAATAATTGTTGATGAAATAGAACTGTTGAAGCAAACCACAGATGGCAACTAGAACGCCACAGTATATATTTCACAAGTGGGGATAAGTTAAGCGACTATGACGAAGCAAGATTAAACAAGTGATTCTGAAGAAAATGGTACCATCGAATTGAAGATGGAGCCGGAAGGTACCTAGGCACCGGAACATCGTAATAAAATACTGTAAGTGTCGGTTACATTTCGGGGAAAGTGCGATGGAATTGCATGATTTAATTCCACCCAGCCCGTTCCATCATCGGACTACCAGATACTACGGCGATGCGTCATCGGTACATGGTGGACATCCCACCCATACGCACTAAACGTTTTGAGAATACTTTTATTATGCGTTCAGCTAAGGAGTGGAATTCCATGTCTTTAAGTCAAGAGTGAATAGGTTACTTCTAGGCAAGCGTGCTCCACCGTCGACCACATCATGCTTACTATCAGGTGAGAAAGTGGTCAAGCGCGAGCCAATATTAGATAAAAAAAAAAAGTATCCTAGCCGTGTTGACCTTTTCATGAGATACATTCGTAAGTTGTGCAACAAAAAAGTGAACAAAATATCTGACATCTGTGTCAAAAAAATGATGTAAATAAAAAAAGTTCATAAAATCTAAAAACCCGACTGCAAAGATGTAAACAAAAAGATAATGCTGTGCAGTCGGAGGATATATATTCGCGAGCTGGCTGACTAATATTATAAATATCCTCCGACTGCACTGCATAATTTTCTTCTTGTTTACATCTTTGCAGTCGGGTTTTTGATTTTATTAAAATTATTTATTTACAACTTTTTAGTAACACCTTTTTTTAATGACTTTTAAACATATAAGTGGTATATATTTTTGTAATCACCTCTAAAAGCCCTTCATTTTGTTAAATCGCCCCCCATTCGATGGGTTTCGAAGAAAAAACAAATTGCAACCCCTACAATATGGCACCCAAAATCCGCCATGTTTCTTTTTTTTAACGGCACTACATATGGCCAAGACCTATTTAACGATGTCTTAATTATAAAAATCCGTCAAGTGGTTTAAAAGATAAGATGTGACATACATACATACACACAAGATACGCGCGAAAAACAACCCTTTCCTTGCAGTTGGGTAAAAGTTATTTATCACTTTGTAGTTTTTTTAAAAGAAAGTCGTTTGATTTTTTTTGTTTTATTCTGCGTAAAAATAAACATTAGTGTCCGACCGAAAGTTCGGGTTCGGTCAAGTTTCGGCAAAAATACGAGTTTCAATCTGAACTTTATTTTTATATCTAGGATTTTTATACATATGCATATTACTTTTTACAAAGACTGACATCCCATAAATGAAGAGGTTAGGTAAAGTTAGAATCTTCAGTTTTTGAAATATGGTTCACAACTATCTGTGTTCTTAAGTACGCACGTATGAATTTTTTTTTGGCTTTAAAAACAGACCCCCATTCCGTCGAGTTCCCCCAGATCACCATATCTCATTGTGGATACCACATATGCATACTAGGCTGTCATTACAGTGGATATATTTTCAGTTTTTGTGAGCATGTATAGCATATAATTTTAAGCAGACAGATTCTGCATGTGATTTCCAATTTAAATTATAATCTACATTCAAACTCAAGAAATTTGTTACATCAACTTCATAAATTTTTGTTCCAGCATAATGTATGTTTATTTTAAGTCTGTTTCTGTACTGTTTCTGAATATCATGAAATTCGTTTTCTGTGAATTATCTAGAAGGTTGTTTGTTCTCAACCAACTAAATTAACTGTAGCTGACTTCAGAGAACCAGCCCAAGTTTCTGAAGCAGTTTTTTCCTATATTTCTGAAAACGTACCCAGTTATCCAGCAAAACAATGTGACAGAACCGCTAAGCTGTACGAAGTTTCTCAGTCTTGCCTGAAATTGGATGTAGAAAATCGTCGTGACATTTTGTGCGGTGTGTTGGACAAATGCACAAAATGTCCATTCCCGCAAAAAAAAATACAATGAAATAAGAGATTCTCTTTTGGTCTGTACCCTGAACTCTTTCGTAGGAGTAGGTAAAGATTATGTATATCAGAGGTAATACCTGTGGGCTTTATGTACTACGATGATAGTTTATTTTTAGAAAATTTCAAGTCAATTTTACTCGGTAACGCAATATTATCATTTTCGACAGACCAAGAGTCATCAGTCTATGAGCAACTAAAACAAGAGGGAGTATCGGTTGGTAGAGGAAAATTTGCAAATACTGGAGAACCTAATAAATAATTTGTTTGGCCGTTAAGATTCGACACTCTAATGCAAGTCATCTGAACTGATTCAGGATCAATTTTACGTTTTTTATTTACCTTTTCTGGGAGTAGGCGCATGTTTACAAAGGTTAAGCGTCAAACTTAAATTTAAATTAATTACTGTTATGTTTATCTGTGGCATTTTCCCATTAGGGGTCATCTATATAGTACGTCACACCAATTTCGTGATTGTTTACCCCTTCCCTGTCCTTGTACACAGTTGGTTACATGTGTGAGACCCCCCTACCTAGTGTGACGACACATATTTTGCAATTTTACACCTAGAAATTATTTTAATTAAAACAGCAGTTCCAAAATTTTTGGAGTTTGGTTTTAATTCCAAAGGTATGACAAATTATATATCACGGTTTTTGTGTGGTTAGATTTACTTTGAGCTTGGTCATAACGTTCTTTGACATAATTCATTAAATACCTATTTCAGCATTTCTAAAATTCGACCCAAAGGTGAAAAAGTATAATACGACAGCGAACCTGCGGGAGAAACGTAAAAAGCACAGTTCCAAGGAAAATCGCCCTGAAACTCTAGAAACCACTTGTAACGATTCCGGTTTAACTAGAACATCTCTAGCTTGTTACTAAAGTTTCCATATCCGGATGGCCGGCAGAAAAACCGGGTGACCGTCACACGGGCCGGATCAATCCCGTTTGTGTGCCTAATGGGATAAGTTCGCCAGTATTGCCAAGTAAGTTATTGGCAAGTTTTTGCCGTAACCATCTGTGAAGGCGATCTGGTTCGGAATAATTGCGTGGTTACTGGTTAGACGGTGTTGAGGTTAGAGTGAAAGATATTATTGCTTCTAAAAAAAATCTGTACTACTTTAAAATGATGGTTAATAGGGCTGGCTTTAACTTTGATCAGAGGATAAGCATTGCCATACAACGTGGCAATGATGCCAGTCTTTTGGGCTCAATACCAGTGGACAACGATGTGAATGAGTTTTTCGATGCCATATCTTAAATTAGATTAAGGATTATCTAATTTGTAGTGTTTATTGTATTTGTCTGTTGTATTTGTATATATTTTTATCTAGGTATAAATAAATAAAAATCAATGTGAAAGAAGAAGAAATTATTGGATTTTAATTAAATTAATAAAGAATGTTTGCCATGTTGTGTGTGTGTTTATATGACCGGCGCTATCAAATGATCCTTTGGCGTGAGCGACCTTGTGATCCGATTTGTGTGAATGAGTTGAATACTACGATGTATGGACTCAAGTCTAGTCCCTATATTGCTATCCGCACTTTATTGGAGATGGCCAGCCGTGAACAGTTGAAGTATCCACGTGCAGCCGCCATTTTGAAAGACTCCATATACGTCGATAATGTGTGCACCGGGGCCTCTACAGTGGAAGAGGCCTTGTTTTTGCGGGATGAGTTGATTGAAATCAGGAAGTTACGAATTGCGTAAATGGTAGTGTTGCAACAGAACTCTGCTTCCGCTTCCGCAACTGCAGAAGTTCCGCATGTTTTTTCACTTCCGTTTCTGCTTCTGGTTCCGCAAACTTTATAACAGAACTCTGAACGGAAGCGGGGAGAAAGCGATGAGGAGCGGTGCAGCAGACGCGACGGCGGCACGGCGGCGGCGCGGGCGATTGCGGGGACCGCGCGTGGACGAATGACACTAGAGATGTGTCTCTCACTCATGAGGTGCCTCATTTGAGGTACTCGTAATTGCAAATTGAAAGAGTTACTCGAATTTCAACATTGAAAGAGTTACTCGAATTTCAACATTGAACCACCTCACTCTCACTCGTTCACGCGTCCTCACTTAAAAATTGACATTGTATTCAGGCGAGTACTCGCGAGTGAGTATTGAGTGATTGAGTGAGTTTAGTTTATTAGGTACTCAAAACGTATGAAAGAGAAAATATTTTATTACTGCTATTACTATGAACTCTAAACTATAACTATAAACTCTAAAAACATTGACATTAGATTGGTATTCAATTGTCAATGATTCGTTTATTTTGGCGGTCTAAAATTTATGAGCGAAAGAAAATTATGTGAGTGAGGGAGACGTAAAAATCGGAATCGTGAGTACTCATGAGTCGACGCGCCTGTTCGCCTCGCTTGCCGCTGCCTCTGACAATCGGCTGAGTTCGGCTAATGAGGTGAATACGCCGACATACGATGCCTCGCCTCAAATGAGGTGCTCCCTCAACCTCATATAAAAATGACGAGTTACCCAACACTAAATGACACGAGCGTCGAGCGTCCAGGCGCGCTTGCTGCCGATAATTGCCGAATCCCTTCCGCGTATTTTGGGAGGGAGGGGCGCGCGGTAAACAAACGACAAACGTGTCACAACGAGTTCGTTCGTTTATTTAATTATTGTTTTTAGTTCACTATGCGCATCTCCGCGCCCCGTGACTTTGACTACCTCTTCATGAGGATCCCCTTATGTGGTGGAATGGAAATGCGCACAAATACCCCCATATTTTGCCAATAGTTCGCCAATACTTATCAGCTCCCCCCAGCAGTGTAGCCAGTGAGCAATTATTTAGCGGAGCTGGTTTAATATATGAAGAACATCGAAATAGGCTGAAAGGTGAAAAAGCGGCCAAGTTACTCTTTATTAAATATAACTTGCCGCTGTTTAATTTTGACTACTACAGTAAAAAATTTAATAAAAAAAGTTTTAAATGTACAATTGTGTTTTTATTTTCATAGTGTTAACGCTTCCGTTTCCGCTTCCGTTAAGATTTACTTTTGACATCTGTTTCCGTTTCTGCTTCCGTTATGCCAGTTCCGTTGCATCACTAGTAAATGGTTGTCGAATAGTCCTGAGTTGTTGAGAGATCTGCCAGTAGAACATCAGCAGGATCCTTTCCTTTTTGAGGATGTGAATAACCCTAATTTGATTGCCGTCCTTGGTATCCAGTACCAGCCCGTCCAGGATGTCTTCACCTGATCTGGTTAGCCAATATTACTTGGGACGACCCTCTGCCGGAAGAGTTGATGAGGGAATGGTTTGCGATTGTATCCTCACTTCCGGATGTAAACCGGATTTCCTTGCCCAGACTCCTTCTACCAGCTGTTAAGTGTCGAGTGAGTCTCCACGGATTTTGTGACGAGTCCGAACGAGGGTACGCGGCCGTGGTATTTTTACGGACTGTAAGTCCATCCGGTTCTGTAGAGGTCCACTTGGTGATGGCTAAGAGTAAGGTGGTGCCTATTAGGTCACGATTAACCATTCCTGAATTGGAATTGTCTGGAGCAGCTCTTCTTACTAGGCTACTTCATAATTTTTACAGCACTCTGGGTCGCTCAGTTGATATCTCAGACGTTTTCGCTTGGACTGATAGTGAGATCGTTCTTTGTTGGCTTCGCACCTCAGCTCATACTTTGCAGGTTTTTGTGGCGAATAGAGTCTTACAGATTCAGAACTCTGAGACTAAACTGATCTGAAGTCATGTCCCAGGAGAATTGAACCCCGCAGACTGCGCGTCCCGTGGTTGCGAGGCTCCTGCCCTTGTTAACCATTCTCTTTGGTGGGGACCAAACTGGTTGTCGCATCGCGGGTCGTCCTGGCCCCAGAATAGGCTCTCCTCTCCAGAGGTTCTGCCAGGCCTGCGTATTGGAATTGTGGAAACGCAACCTGCATATAATTTGGATTAACCTTTGGACAGATACAGTTCTTTGTAGAAATTGTTAGGAGTTAACGCTTGGGTCCGGCGTTTCATACATAACGGACGGAAACCTTATAATAAATTGTTATCCAAAAACGACAAAGATATTTTATTTCAACTAGGCCACCAAGCGGCATTTTTGAACGTTAGATACATTAAAATTTATAAGGAAAAAAAAAATGATTCTACCGTGCATTCGGAAAGTAGCTTGTTATGGAGAAGAACGCACAAGAAACTCCATACTTATTCTTTTAAAAAAAAATGTTTTTTTTACAATATTTAGGTACATAAGTACATACATTAATAAATTTATATGTGTGAGAACAATGCACCCAGAATCACTACACTATAGACTACGTACAGGTACAAAGTATTAAAAATACTCACACATGTACTGTGCAGTTACATAATAGGTACTAGAAAAACATTAGCATCCGAAGCAGTTAAGTTAAGACCAATCCCAACTGACGGCGCCCGTTCACGAACATGACGCATGAATCGGCACCACCCAGCTCAACCATCATGAAGGGAACCGAATGATCCAACAGACGCGCCACCATCAGAGAGACATTTGAGAGAGCATGATACACTCAACTGCCAGGGCAAACACAAGTCAACGATCGACACCAAGGTACAGCAAATGGTAGATTTACAGTTGGGTACATAGTACTCACACACGTGCTGCGCAGTTATACAATATTAAAAGAAATTGAGTCTATATAATACAAATATATTCATACAAATTATTCTACAAAATAATAATGTTCTGCATATCACTTGTTTTTGCACCCTAGAGGTTGTGGAGCAAGCCTAGCATTGAGCCAAACATTTTTATCAGTGATGTAATCCTACTAAAATCCTAAACTTATAATATGCCTGCCTGCATATTGTGCGTTTTATACAAGTTTTAAATTTCGTCTCTTTCACGTCTAGAATGTGGGGAGGAATTTTATTGTAACATTTTGTACAGTACCCCATGAAAGATAAGGCTACTTTAGCCAGTCTGAAACCTGGTTGAACTAATTGGTCCCTATTTCTAGTAATGTAATTATGTCAATCTTCGTTTTTACTAAAAAGATGTTAAGTCTTTCTCACGTTTGTTTTCTCACGATGTTTTCATAAATATATTGACAAGGAACCGTCATGATGTTAATGCCTTTAAACAGTTCCCTTAGAGAATCGCGTCGGCGTAGATTGTATATCGCTCTGAAGGCTCGTTTTTGCAGAATAAAATTGACTCAATTTCTGCAGCCCTTCCCCATAGCAAAAAACCGTAAGACTATACTATGAATATAACTAAAATAGACCAGCCTCGCGGTATCTAAATCACTAAATTGACGAATCTTTCTAACAGCATAAGCTGCCGAACTTAGCCGCCCTGCAAGTGATATTAAATGAGGACCTCATTGTAACGTTGAGTCTAACGTGATCCCCAGGAAAACCGTTTTATCGACGAATTCTAGCTTCTCCTTGTTTAATATAATGTCACAATCAGTACTTTTTACATTCGGCAAGGAAAATTTTACGCACTTGGTTTTTTTACCATTTAAAACTAAATTATTGGCAGTGAATCAATCCTGAACCTACCGTAGCGCGTTATTTACGTCGTCAACCTGACAAGTACGTCTATTTATTTAAAAAATTAAAGATCTTTCATCAGCAAATAACACCATGTTTAGTTTGTTTTCCAATAAAAATCGTTTATGTATATTAAAAATAAGAAAGGACCTAAAATTGAGCCCTGGGGTACCCCCATTTTCACGTTTAACCCCGACAAATTCACACCGTTTATTTGAACCAATTGCTGCCTATCATTCAAATAAGATTTAACCAAACTTAACGCTGATTGACCTAGCCCGTAATGCTCAAATTTCAAAAGTAATGTTTCATGATTAACGCAATCAAATGCCTTTGACAGGTCACAGAAGATACCTATGGCATCCTGCGACTCTTCCCACGCATTAAAGATGTGTTTTAATAGGGTGACACCAGTGTCAGTTGTACAACGTCCTTTGGTGAAACCATACTGTTTATCATGCAAGATGTTATTCGTATTAAAATTAATGAGCATTTGATTTAGCATTATCTTCTCAAATACCTTGCTGAAAACCGGCAACATGGATACTGGTCTATAATTATTTGTGACTTTACCGTCCCCGGATTTAAAAAGTGGTATAACCTTACTATATTTCATTAGATCCGGAAAGACGACTCCTTGATCCACACTCAAATTGAAAATTACAGCTAAGTACGGCGCTATAGTCTGAATAATAGAGGTACAAGCTTTGATGGACATTCCCCACAGATCTTCAGTCGGTTTGATCTTGATTTGCTTAAAAGCTTTTATTACTGTTAAGGGGTTTATATGTGAAAAAATTAAATACATTCGGGCAGGCTAAAACGTTCGCGTTTAATAATCCAAAAGCAAGCGCGGGCGAAGAATTTAAGGTTTCAGTAGTTTTAATTGGGATGTTGGTAAAGAAATTTACAAATTCTTGCGCAACTTTTTTGTTATCTCTAATAAGTCCGTGTGTGGTCACGCGTGTAATCAGTATTATTTATTTTATTCCTGTTCGTTTCATTATTTATAATTTTCCAAACCGTCCTGATTTTATTTTCTGCTAATTTAACCTTTTTTCTAATGTACAAGGCCTTAGCTGCCTTACATGTATTTTTAAAATTCTCGAGTAAGTAGCAACATACTTATTAAAAGTTTCAGTGTTAATACAAGGCTTAAGGCCATATAGCTCGTAAAGTCTTTCCCTACTTTTTCTAAGTCCTGTAGTCGCACAGTCACTGAATAAAAACTTAGGGCATACAGTTTTAGTTATCCATTCCTAGACCAAACTGGTTTGCTCCGAGTCGAAAGACGAGTGCGGAATTCGAATTTACCTTATGGTGCTCGCCATCCTTTGTTGCTCCCTAAAGGAGGAGCGTTGGTGAAATTGTTGGTGTGCGATCGACACATTAATAACGCACACGCCGGTTGCAACGCCCTCGTAGCCATTTTGCAGCGTGAATTTTGGATTTTTTCTGCCAGACGCTCTATTCGTAGCATCATCTTTAAATGTATGCAGTGCTATAAGTTGAAGGCTGCTCCCACTCAACCCATAATGGGTGATTTGCCATCCGACTGAGTGGCAGATAGCAGACCATTTGCTTCGGTCGCAATCGATTTCGCTGGTCCCTTCTTGATGAAGACTTCTCAACTTCGGAACGCAAAGGCTGTCAAATCCTACTTGTGTGTGTTTGTTTGTCTGGCCTCCAAGGCGGTTCACTTGGAACTTGTAACTACCCTCAGCACAGATGCGTTTGTTGCAGCGATACGTGGATTTGTTTCCCGCCGAGGACTACCATCTTTGATCCGTTCTGATAACGGCACTGATTATAAGGGCGCTGATAGATATTTAAATGATATTTGTAATTGTCTAAATAAGGATAAACAGAATTTGTGATTTGCTTTGGCGCAAATGGGAATTAATTGGCAATTTGAACCCCCACTTTGCCCCCCTGGTCATTTTTTGATTGGTCAGCCTCTCAACGCCCTGCCGGAATACCCGTTCAGGGAAATTAAATCTTCGAAATTGACTCGTTTTGAGTTGCTCCAACAGATGTCCTAAAGTTTCTGGCATCGTTGGTCTTTGGAATATTTGCTTATTTTGCAGCAGCGCGTTAAGTGGACTGAAAAAACTGACCCTCCGAAAGTCGGAGACCTTGTACTTGTTAAAGAACCTAACTTGTTACCTTTGTATTGGCGTCGTGAACGCATTGTAGATTTGATTTATGGGTCTGACGGAGTTCCCAGAGTTGCGGAGGTCATGGTCGGAAATTCGGTTTTGAAGCGAGCAGTGGCGAGTTTAGCACGCTTGCCCATTTATTAGTGATCACACACGTAGATCACGCACGATACACGTAGTACACTTTGATTGTGAACTGCACTGGTCCTAAAAACAAACCCCTATCAAAACAAAATCAACACAACAATAAACAAATGGAGTGAAATACTACCCACTGCGAGTTAATTCCATAAGGCCCGCTACTCACTGAATATCAACCGGTCGCTTTCCGTGTAGCCCTGGCCTCGTCAGTGAACTCCGCTCGTAAACCGCCTACATTCCTATTCGACTGAATATTCCCTTTGTTGCCAAATGGTAGTGTTAATAAATGCTTTGTTTAAGCAGTAATTGCATTGTAGTTTGGCACTTATCTTGTTATTAAGTGAAAATACAGCTTATTTGCTCTGATCAAGTGCAAAGACTAGATTTATGGACGTAATCATCGTCATTTCAGCCGAAAGACGTCCACTGCTGGACATAGAATTCCCCTAAGTGTCGAGACAACGACCGGTCCTGTGTGTCTTGCATCCAGCGGATTCCTGCAGCCTTAACCAGGTCGAAGCAAAAGGTATGTGAGGACCGTAGTTTCTGCCCACCCCCATGGGTAAAAGGCGTAGTTTATGTATCATAATCATAATCATCATATCAGCCAAAAGATGTCCACTGCTGGACATAGGCCTCCTCCAAGCGTCACCACATTGACCGGTCCCATGCGTCCCGCATCCAGCGGATCCCCGCAACCTTCACCAGGTCATCGGTCCACCTGGTGGGAGACAATCCAACGAACGTCTTCCGGTTCGCAGTCGTTACTCTAGATATTTTCTGCCCCATCGGCCATCCGTTCTGTGAACAATGTGCTCTGCCTACTGCCACTTGAGTTTAGTAGTTTATGTATGTTAGTGTGTACGACTCAAATGGTTACTTTTGTGAATATTTCTAGATTGCATTTACTCCACTGGCGATTACTCCACTGTTTGACGATGTACGTTCAAAATAGAAAATGATATCAATTTGTCTCATCATTATCTAGCCCTGTATGGAAACAGAAAAGTAAAAAAATACAATATTTGGAAGTTATGAGCGTCGAAAGTTCCATTTTTCAACACTTATTTTAACGCATCTTTTGGGGGCTGAGTCACCCGCGTCCGTAGGAGAGTTACCCGTATTGTTGTTACCCTACACGTGGTCCCCGGGTGGTGCTAATCAGGTGACACTAACTGGTGGTAGGCTTCGGCCGAAGGCTTGTGACCACCCACCGGGCAAAGACGTACCACCAAGCGGCCTAGCCATGTTCCGGTGCGATGCTCGGTGTAGCCACTAGAGGAGTTGGGTCGAGATAGTTGTTCCACTGCATGCTGACCAGTCTGACTCGCGCTGTTTTGGGCGTATCGGGAGATTAGTTGCGGAAGGTAGCGGGATCCGAGGCACGGTGCGCCGCTGGCCGACCGCAGGTAGTTGGGGGCCCAAGTAGTGTGCCAGCCACACACGAAAGGCTGCCCCGCCAACTGTCGAAAAATGCCGGAATGCACCATCGTGCTGGTTGGCGACTACATGGGAGGGCCCGATGGACATCTCCGGGGGGGCTCGGGCGTCCCCGCCCCAATGATAGTGCCCCAATGATGGCGTCCTTTCAGTGCGTGTCTGTAGGTTAGTAGCGTGGAACCTCATCTCACTTCCTTCTCCTCTCCTTTCACTCTAACAAAAATGGCAAGAAGTAAAAAGAAAACTGGAGTTAAACAGCGGCTGCACCCCCTCCCCTACAAAGTGCACCTCACTAATATTAGAGGTCTGCACTCCAATCTCACGTCAGTCCACCATCACCTGGAGACTGAAAAGCCAGCACTGTTTTTCCTTGCGGAGACGCAGATAGGAAGTCCGTCAGAAGTGTCGTACTTATCCTACCCAGGGTTTACCCTGGAGCACAATTTCAAACCACGCGCGGGTGTATGCATGTGCACTTGCTATCGGCGTCTCCGTAACCTTGAAGACTCCAGGTTCTCAGTGCTGTGGGCTCTGGTGGACACAGTTCTGGATAAGATTATCTATGCCTGTGTCTACCGCTCGCACAGCGGAGATCAGGACACAACCAGGCTCACAGAGTACCTCAGTGAGGCGGCTGATACGGCAAAGCAGCGGTACCCTTCCGCCCTAGTGCTACTGGGGGACTTTAATGCCCACCACCAGGAGTGGCTCTTCCCATACCAGTGCACTGATCATGCTGGACGAAAGATGCGCAAGCTTGCGCTAGCGCTAAATCTCACCCAGCTGGTCCAGGGGGTAACGAGGGTGCCAGATGTTGATTCGCACACAGCCAATTGCTTGGACCTTCTGCTGACAACAGATTCAGACCGATACTCAGTGTCGATATCTTCACCTTTGGGTAGTTCCGACCACTGTCTGGTGAAGTCTGTGTCCGTCTACTCCCCGCCCGATCCCAGCCCAAAAGGCACCCGGCGGGTATGGCGGTAAAAGTCAGCAGATTGGGATGGGATGCGATCTTTCTTCGCATGCTATCCTTGGTTCCCCACTTGCTTCTCCTCGGACGATCCATCGTCGTGCGCTGATGCTGTGACAGATGTGTTGCGTCGGGGGATGGAGTACTATATTCCATTCTCAGACGTAGCAATGTCTAGCGTCGACCGGCCATGGTTTGGAGCCAAGTGTAACCACGCCAACGTGGTTAAACACAAGGGCTACCAAGCATGGGTCGACGCTCGAACGCGCAAGGCAAATGACGTGAGTCAGAAGAAGCGAGCCTTCAACACAGCTGCCAAGTCCTGCAAAAAGGTGATGCGAAGAGCACGGTTCGACCACATTAGCAGAATCGGGCGCAAACTTGCTTCATACCCAGCGGGTAGCAAAGCGTTTTGGTCCCTGGCTAAATCGGTCGAATCAAACTTTTGTCGCCCCTCACTACCACCACTGCTGAAACCTGACGGGTCACTGGCCCACTCCGCTGAGGAGAAGGCAAACTTGTTTGCCTCCCTTTTTGCGGAATCTTCGCATCTGAATTCTGATGGCGCGCAGCCTCCTCCATTTCCTGATGGATGTGTGACGAGTATGTCGGACATTCGCATCCATCAAAAGGACGTCCGTAGGGTGCTGCGTAGCCTTGATGTGAACAAAGCGAGTGGCCTCGACGGGATAGCAGCAATTGTCCTTAAAACCTGTGCACCTGAATTGTCTCCGATCTTGACACGCCTATATTGCCTTTCGATAGGGACTGAAAAAGTGCCGAAGGCTTGGAAGCAAGCCAACGTTCAAAATGTACTCAAGAAGGGCAGTCAAGCTGACCCGGTCAACTACAGACCCATATCTATAACGTCCATCCTCTGTAAGAGTATGGAACGTGTGCTCAACGGTAAGCTCCTGGCATACCTAGAAGCGAACGACATCCTCAGTGACCGCCAATACGGCTTCCGCCGAAATCGGTCCACTGGGGATCTTCTGCGTATGCCATTCACATCTGGAGTGAGGCCATCGAGAGCCACGGGGAAGCGCTAGCCGTCTCCCTCGACATCTCGAAGGCTTTCGACAGGGTCTGGCACGAAAGCCTCATTGGTAAGCTTCCTTCCTTCGGTCTGCCTTTTGGTCTGTGTGATTGGATTGCGGACTTCCTGAGGGATCGATCCATCCGAGTGGTTATCGACGGCTGCTCCTCCGGTCAGTTAGATATCAACGCCGGAGTCCCTCAGGGGTCAGTGCTCTCGGCAACATTATTCTTGCTGCACATTAATGATCTGCTAAAACCCGGAACCTTTGGGTACGCAGACGACAGCACTGTTGCTGAGTGATACGTGTCCGGCGCACGGGCTACTGGGCCTCAGATTCGGTCTCTCCGGGAGGCCATGGTTGAACACTTAAAACTGTCCTTGAAGGCGGTCTCCGAATGGGGTGATGCCAATCTGGTCAGTTTCAATGCTGCAAAGACCCAGGCGTGTCTTTTTTTCGCTAAAAAGAGCCAATTTGATCCGGCTCCTTCTTTCCATGGTGTAACCACGGTTACACCATGGAAAGAAGGAGCCGGATGAAATTGGCCGTTAACGGACCACCTCGAACTTCTTGGTGTTACGGTGACATCTACCCTCAACTTCGGTCCATACATTGAGGCAAAAGCTCAGTTAGCTGCAAAAAAGTTGGGGATTCTTGCAAAGGTGAGACAGTACTTCACGCCTGAACAGCGGCTCAAATTGTATAAAGCACAAGTTCGGTCATGCATGGAGTACTGCTCTCACCTCTGGGATAGATCTGCCAAATACCAGCTTAATGCACTTGAGTCGATTGACAAACGGGACAAAAGGCTTATTGGCAACGATGCACTGGTCGTATCAAAGCTCCAGAGCCTCGAACATCGACGCCGACTCGCCAGTCTGTCGGTTTTTTATCGGTTACATTTCGGGGAGTGTGCGATGGAACTGCACAATTTGATTCCGCCTAGCCTTTTCCATCATCGGACTACAAGGCGTACGGCCATGCGCCATCGGTACATGGTAGACATCCCTCCCATACGCACAAAGCGTTTTGCTAATACTTTCATTGTGCGCACAGCTAAGGAGTGGAATTCCCTTCCGGAGTCTTTGTTCCCTGATAGCTACAACCTTGGGGTCTTTAAGTTAAGAGTGAATAGGTTTCTTCTAGGCAAGCGTGCTTCACCGTAAACCACATCATCGCTTAACATCAGGCGAGATGGTGGTCAAACGCGGCTAGCGTTTAGATTTATAGATATATTATTTATAGAACTTTGGGCGGAAATAAATACCGTAAGAAGAAGGAAAATTGCAAAACGGCCTCCATACAGGGAAAGATTAGTAATACAACAATGCAAATAATTTAATTTTGAAAATATACATTTAGTAGTTTTTCATGATATCTAGACTCTCAAAGGTCTGTTTATAAAATTTCGTGCGCTGGTTTTCGTCCTAAATCATCATCCATTTCGCTACAAATTTGCAAAAGTGCTAATTAGTACGAGAACTAGCTTCTTACTGCTCATCATAGCATCAATCTCTTTCGCACGTTTTGTTGGATGAGACAGCATGCATTTTAACCCCGCGCACAAAATAGTTCGTGCCGTTGATCATTCTTCCATACAAACGTAGTCTGACGATTACTCCACTGTTTGAAGATGTACGTTCAAAATAAAAAATGATATCAATTTGTCTCATCATTATCTAGCCCTTATGGAAACAAAAAAGTAAAAAAAAATATATATTTGAAAGTTATGAGCGTCGAAAGTTCCATATTTCAACACAAATTTTAACGTATCTTTGGGCGTAAATAAATACCATACGAAGAAGAAAAATTGCAAAACGGCCTCCATACAGGGATAGATTAGTAATACAACAATGCAAATAATTTAATTTTGAAAATATACATTTAATCGTTTTTCATGATATCTAGACTCTCAAAGGTCTTTTTATAAAATTTCGTGCGCTCGTTTTTGTCCTAAATCATCATCCATTTTCGTAGAATTTTCGACTAGTGTAACCTTAAAACATGAGTGTGTGATTAAAAACCGAGCCGTAGGTTTTTAATAGTTTCACTCGAATGTTTTAGTTATTAGCAGTTTCATACACTACTTCATCTACACTCATTCATTGGGATTAAACCTATTAGATAAAAGAAAAAGTCAAGAGTAAGAAAAAGTCAGTACAGCAAAACTTAAGAATGGCGCCAAAACCCAGCACTGAGCACACCACCGGATTAAACGCGCATGCGCTAAAGCGCATATGCCACAGACAAATAAAATTTGAAAGGAAAACTTTTTATAATAGGTTAAGTATATAAAAATTGCACGCGCGGGGCGTGCAATAAACTTTCCATTACAAAAAAAAATTGACGGAAACTCCTTGGTGATATTAACTTCTTGGATTTGCCCTGTATCGCAATAGAAAAATAAAATATAGCCATATTTTGGTGTTTATAAAGTACGTCAATATAAACTCGCTTTGAAGTTTTTTTTTTATCTAATATAGGCTCGCGCTTGACCACTATCTCACCTGATAGTAAGCGATGATGTGGTCGACGGTGTAGCACGCTTGCCCAGAAGTAACCTATTCACTCTTATAATTCGAATATTACGATATGAGAGTAGATAAAATATTTTTCTCAAACATGCATGGAAATATTGTCATTATTTTCGAAAACAGAACACGCGAAGTATCGAATTTACGGACCAAGAAAACCAAATCCACCGCAGGAGCGTTTTTTGAATTTGGAAAATTACAACGCTCCAGCAATGTTGTTGTAACTTTTAATAAATTAAATGTATAATATAAAAAATTTGTTTTATTTCCCTGCATTCTTTTGAGAAAAGCACTATATATGCTTCGGCCGAAATGGCAATTGCCTGTCTCGTATAAGTGAAGTCCTCGCCTACGGCTTGGCCTTCAATCTCATACTCGACCTGCAATTGCCTATTTCCCGGCCTTTGCATTAATGTACTATTACACAGCAAAATTGATGGCTAAAATTTCTTCATAACTGAAATAGCATTATGTAAATCAAAGAATATTTTGCAAACAAACCTTTTCCAAAAGGAGTTTCAATATTGATAATCTGGCTCCGAATGGGCGCACGGCCAGTTCCGCTAGTTAAGTTAGTTTGGGGAATATATACGCCCGCCTTAACTGCACGAGTATATTAAGAATAGATTTTTGAAGATTTATACAAACACGAGCTATACATCGTTGGATCGGCAGGTCAGTAAAGATCGATGCTTTTAGCTGATTATTTCGTTCAATCACCTAATGACAGTGCCTTCTCCTGACTGATGATCTGTCTCGACATTTTATATCCTTGCAATCAAAAATAAACTCTATCTTCCAGGAAACAGAGAACCGTTTTGAATGACGAAGAAGTCAATACGCCAATACTTTTATTGTAATCACAAGTTAATTTAATTCCTATTGTTTATGCATAAAGTTCAGAATGTTTCTGGCCAGTGTTGTGTTGCTTCCATTTTTTTTTCTACAATTAATTCAGAACGGAGAAATGATGACTGAATAATTTAATGCAAAAAATTCAATTATTCGTTTGTTTCTCTTGGATGATGAAGTAAGATTATTAGTAAGAAGAATGTATGTATGGTTAGACTAGCTTCTGCCAGCGGCTTCGCCCGCGTGAAAAGTATTTTCTTATCCCAAAGGAACATTATACTGGAATGAAAAGTAGCCTATGTGCTCAATATCACATAGACGGATATCCACAACGTGTCTTTCATCTCGAACGTGATTAGTCGATTGATGGGATCAAATCCTTCGCCTTGCCGAATTCACTCAAGCAATTAGGCTGCTGTTCATATACACGCACACTGGCTTTAATCAACCACGAGGGCCCAGTGCGGTTTGGTGGAAGTCACATGTGTTTGAAGTTTTGGTTCTAGGACATGTCGGTTTCCTCACAATGTTTTCCTTCACCGTTTTAGAGAAGTGATGAGTACATAATTTACACAAAGTAAAGCGCCTGCCTGGGTTCGAACCCATGCCACACGAAACGTAAGTCGTGGCCGTTACCACGGGGCCACCAATGCTCTACTTGTGTTTACTTTTCCTAAAAGAGTTCCATTAGGTATATTATACCTCAAAACCTTTGAATTTTGGTAAAAATAGGGTCAAAGGGTGATTTTAATATTTAAAATTTAGAGAGTTGGTACTAGGTATTTCTCTGCACCCATCGCACACAACATTTATCAATTTGCAACCTCAAATCAAAGACGCATTACCTATGTCCATCATTCATGGATTATTCAACTTTCTCTTCTAATGAAACTTACTAAGTTCCAAAACAGACTTTGTACGCTGACCCTTTTCAGCGAGAAACGTTGTACCCCAAAAAAACACCAGATCATCATCATATCAGCCGAAAGACGTACACTGCTGGACATAGGCCTCCCCCAAGCGTCACCATATTGACCGGTTCCGTGTGTCACGCAACCAGCGGATCCTCGCAACCTTCACCAGGTCATCGGTCCACCTGGTGGGAGGCCTTCCAAAGCAACGTCTTCCGGTTTGCGGTCACCACTTCAGAACCTTTCTGCCCCATCGGCCATCCGTTCTGCGAGCAATGTGCCCTGCCCATTGCCACTTAAGTTTGGCAATTCTTCGGACTATGTCGGTAACCCTGGCTCTCTTGTGGATCTCTACGTTTCTAATTTGATCACGCAAGGAATCTCCAAGCATAGCCCTCTCCAATGCCCTTTGAGGGACTGTAAGCTTTCTGATAAGTCTCCAGATAAAAAAATACAATATCAAAATATTTTTAATTCAACTAATCCTTATATTAGTACTTTCGAATTGGCAAACAAAATAATGAATCTATTTGCACATTCGCAAGCGTCAGTAGGTCTCTATGGAGAAGAATTTGCAAGAAACTCCACGGACACTCTTTTCCATGATTTTAATTATAATTATTTAGTGACATCATTCTTGTTCGAAAAATACATATATTTAATACGTAAAGGCGTCTAGAGTAAAACAAACAATTCAAAAATAAAAAAGTACGTAATTAAAAGCAGGCCGAAGCAGCTAAGTTATGACGAATCTCAACTGATGGCGCCCGTTTACGAACATGACGCATGGATTTGCATCATTCAGTTCAACCGTCATGAAGGAAACCGAATGATCCAATACATGCGCGACCATCAGAGAGACATTAGAGAGAGCATGACACACTCAACTGCCAGGGCACACACAAGTCAAAGAACGACACATGGGTACAGTAAATGGTAGATTTACAGTTGGTACATAGTACTCACACATGTGCTGTGCAGTTAAATAATACTAATATAAAATTAACTATTAACAAAACGTTAAATATGCCTTTAAGCGACTATTACTGCTGGTTACCCGCCTAATACATTATAGAAGGGATTCATAAATTTATAGGGGTCCAATAGGGATCGTAATTAAGGAATTTAGACCGCTCTACAACCTAACATGAATAATTCAATAATTGCTCGATAATTCGATTAATTTTCCGATATTAAAAGAACATGGTGTTTGATGGTTGGATATCGCTCTTTACTGTATTAATGGGTTAATATAAGTTTTGCATTGCTAGTTTAAGAGGCAAGTTTAATCTTATTATGTCCAGATTTTGCAACATAAAATATTGTGTCATAATAATTTATTCTACCCGTTAGTTGACACATATCCTCATATTTTCTTGTACCTAACTGTAATTTACCGTGATTTTTATTGTTATTATTTATTATTACTGTCCACTTCGAGTTCACTCCACCTTAGATTTGACGGTGAGATGTTTCCAGAGTAGACCTGCAGATCACTGTTTATCAAATTAATCTGTGTTGAATATGTTTGTTAACAGATAAATATAAAGGGTTGGCACGACATTTTTTATTATGAGTTATGATAAAGTAATGTGACATTCGTGTGATACTATTATAGACCTCGCCTCTCCGATTTGGTGTATAGGGTTTGTACTCGTATTCTATTTTTTATTTATTTGGCTTTATCATAAACTACTAGGTACTACGTATTACTAGGGAGAACACCCAAATACTCCGAAATATTTTATTCCAAATTTCGATGTTCCAATTTTCAAAAGTCCGAATTTATACCTAAATATAAATATTATAAAAAATCTCGAAATGTATTTTACTGAAAGTCGTTAATGCGATTTGTTAGTTTTCCGATTTTCTTACGTTCGGAGAATCAAATGCTCGAAGGGTTCTTGGTCCGAAAAACGACACTCCAATTTTCAATACTTCGAATAAACTAAAAGTCAACATGTTGTGCTACAAAATTTTGTGACAGAAACTAATCGCTGCAAAACCGACTTCACGCAGTCTTGTCTGCTCTACCCTAGAGTGTAATTAAAGCCTGCACAGGCGCGGAGGCGCGGGGCGGCCCGCGAGCCGAGGAGCAGGAGGTGGTCTGAAATCTGGTGAGCATTAAAACCATCTGCGACGATAAGCTCGCGTGGGGCCACCCAAACCCCGCAGCGCCGGAGCCGTGACAGAAACAATGCTTGCTGCATGTTGCTTGCCAGCTTGCATGCTGCATGCCTGCTTGCATTTTGCATGCCTGCTTGCATGTTGCATGCCTGCTTTCATGTTGCATGATTGCTTGCAAGCTGCATGCCTGCTTGCATGCTGCGTGCTTGCTTGCATGTAAGCAGTTATGCAGCAATTATGTGTTTGTCTTACTATTCAGTTTTACAAGGCGTTTTTATTTCGGAATTGTATTTTTGATGTTTCGAATTATCATTAAGTCGGACTTTTTGCTATTCGATCTACTGAAACTCGGTATTTTGAGAATAGTGATTATAAACGTTAGGAATATAGATATTTAGGAACTATAAAAATAGAAGTAATGATAAGTTCGGAATTTTAAACCATTCGGAATTATGAAAATCGGTATTTTGAAATTCGTATTTGTGACTGATGGAATAAAGTTTTTAGTATTTATGTAGTGTACCCATTACTAGGAATTATAGAAAAATATCGTGAGGAAACCTAGTCTTATATAGTTAATGTGAGTCTGAAGCAGATAAGTTAGTGACCTGTGGGGTTCCCAGAGTCGACTTAATTAACTCTGAGACCAGAGGTGGCCACATCCTCACAAGAAAAGAAGAAGACTAGAAATTATAAGAAAATATTAAAATAATTTTCTCATATTTGATACCTAATGCCTCGAAAAAAATTGATCGCAAGGCCATCTCCAACTTCTTCCATGACTGTTTCTCCTTGCCTAAGCTAATGTTATCGTTTCCCTTCGTGTTTTTTTTTATATTATCAAAGTAAAATAAACACAGAGCGAAATCTATGCCATCAACATCAATAATAATCTAGGTTATTATCCTCTTAAAATTGATGTGGTATCTGCCGCAAGTAAAAACAACAATAATAATATAGTTTTACCTAAAACCTCCAAAGTCAAATTCTTATCCTTATAACCATTAAATTGAAGTCGAACTGTAATTGACTGTTTATTAATAGCGCACCAAGAAAGTTTGGCTAAAATCAGATCTGTAAAAATACAATGTACCTACAAAAAGTTTATTACCTCGATCTAGTTATAAACAAAACAAAAAAAAACCGATACAACGCCACCTTCGAATAGCAGTCCAACGATTGTCGTTGGTTTGTCGATCGGTGATCAAAGACGGCCCCACCGACACATATTTGATTAATACCTTCCGCCCGGGGCTCTACCCGCATGGTATTACTACGTATCCCAAAATCCTATAAATTATAGCATATGTGTTAGTCTGATGTATAAGCTATATTTCTGTAAAGTTTCATCAATATCCGTTCAGTAGTTTCTAGGTCAAAGTGTAACAACCATCAATCCATCAATCAGATCCTCACAAACTTTCACGTTTAATATAGTAGTAGGATGATACTGCCCGGTCTGTACCACTAATCCCATTTGAACCAATCCCATCAAGGGACAAGTGGGATGATATGTCCCAATAGTCCAATGGGACAACTGAGTGACTCACTACCTGCCGGGTATGAAGCAAGTTTGTTCCCTATCCGGCTAATGTGGTCAAACCGAGCCCTTCGAATGACTTTTTGTAGGATTTGGCAGCCTTGTTGAAGGCTCTCTTCCTGGAATCCCAGGTAAGTGCATATATTACAACATAATATTGCCGGCCAACCTTTGTGACACCTTACACCCGTAGTAGGAACTAGTATACTCGTATCTCTCAATAAGGAACGAACCCCCTAGCTTTCCACTGCTGCGTTACGGCAGTTTCGTGGAGTACAGTTTCAGACAGGGTCCAGGAGTCCCACACTGCTAATGGGCCCCAGTGCTGAGCTCCTGGCTTGGGACCCGAAGACCTGTATTTAAAACTGGGTATGTAAGGTACGACACGGCTAACGGACATCTTATCCGCGTCTCCGAAAGGAAGAAGAGAGCAGGGTTCAGTACTATTTGTTGAATTAAGTTGTTGTTTCTCTTACAGACTTTGTGATTTGATATTTAATTTGGTAAGAGAATTACTGTCAAACTTTTGTTTTGGTTACACACATATATTATTAATTTAAGTTGTTGAACATTTTGTGTATTAATTAATATTTAATCACCGTTGCTTACATTTTGACAGTATGACTGCCAATATATTTGCTTGTAAGATTAGAGCAGCATTGAGATGGGTGACCTCGGCGGCCCCTTTAATAAGTAGATCTGATAGATCAGAGGCTTTGTTGGCCCGTTTTAGTGAACTCCCAGCCCGTCAAGCCAGGGTGGATGAATGCTATGCGGAGTGTTTGGCGCTATTGGCCACCGAGGACATTGAGTTGGCCGCTGCGGTTGAGGCAGACTTCGCGCAGTGTTACGGTTTCTCGGATGACATTGTTGAGGCAACCGCTAAGTTGAGGGGTTTTGCACATGGGAAATATGGTGGGGGTGATGCCACACACCTCCCCCCTTTTGATGATTTGTCGTAGTCTTTGGATGAGGAGTGTCGCCTTTTGGATAACTCTGGTGTTGAAGGTTCCTTACGGGCCCCAGAGCGGCCCTCTCCGGTCCAGCGTCGTGTTAGTGCGCACCCCTCCACTCGTGGGATGGGTGAGCCACGACGCCAGTCTCATCAATTTGTAGCGACTCAGGTTCGCAGTATGCGTTGCATAAATTGCAACACGAACTTCGGACAGGACGTGACCATATGGCTATCCGCCATATGGTCACGTCCTGTCCTAAGTTCCAGGAACGGAACACAAAGGACCGACGTGGAATCGCCAACATCCACAAGTGGTGCTACACTTGTCTGGGACAGCATTTGCAGCGGGATTGCCAGAGGTCGGATCGTTGCCCGCACTTTCAAGGTAGTCACCACCGCGTGTTCTGTCCGGACCAAAATGTTGCTCCCCCATAGGCGGGGGAGCGCATCCCCACCAACCCCAGGTGAATCCTCGACGTGGTATATCTCGCAAAGGCGGGGGCACCCCTCCACCCCCTCCTCAAATGGAGGAAGGTTTCGCTTTTCAGGACGACTACCAACCCCAGAGGGATTATCTACAATAGGTAGCCGCCTCCTTCTCCTCCACTACAGCCGCTCAGCCAGAGACAGTCCTTCTGCCAACTGTCTCTGTAAAGATCTGGGGCCCGCAAGGGTAAATCTTTGTTAGTTCGTGCCCTTTTGGATTCGGGTGCTCAAGGCTGTCTTGTATCCTTTTGTTTAGTGGAAAGATTGGATCTCCCACGTAGATTCCACCCTTCTACCATATGGGTGGTATTGAAGCGGTTGGTCAACGGGGAGAAATTGAAATTTGTGTTTCGCCTGTTCATTGTGGGCCAAGAATCTTGGCCAAGGCCGTTGTTTTGAATGATATTTTGGGCAGACACCCGCAGGTAACCATTAGCCCTGTATTGGTGAAATTGACGTCGGACCTAACTCCTGCCGACCCGAAGTGGTTGGTACCCGGACCCGTATATGGGTGCGGATGTTTTGGGTTTGATTTTGTCCGGGACCAAGTGGGTTCTGCAGACGAATAGGTTAGTAGTTGTACCGACGGTTTTTGGTTTTGGACTTACGGGTCCCGTGTTGAAGGGTTCCGCCCCGCGGATTGAAGACCAAGGATTGATAATGGGATAGTTCTTTGTTGGTTTCGCACCTCAGCTCATGCTTTGGATGTTTTTGGGGCGAATAGAGTCTCACAGAGTCAGAACTCTGAGACTAAAGAAAATACAGGTGAATTGAACCCCGCAGACTGCGCGTCATTTGGTTGCGAGGCTCCTGCCCTTGTTAACCATTCTCTTTGGTGGGGACCAGACTGGTTGTCGCATCGCGAGTCGTCCTGGCCCCAGAATAGATTCTGCTCGCCAGAGGTTCTGCCAGGATTGCGTATTGGAATTGTTGAAACGCAACCTGCATACAATTTGGATTGTCTTTCGGACATATACAGTTCTTCGTCGAACTTGTTAGGAGTCACCGCTTGGATCCGGCGTTTTATACGTAACGGACGGAGGCCGAATAATGAATTGTTGTCCTCAGTTTTGTCACCTCATGCAAGACAAGAGTTACTGATGTTGTTGATTCGTGCTGTACAAGCCGAGCACTTTGACCAGACTATTGAGACCCTGAAGAGATGCTCAGCATTGAGAGGCTCAATCGCTCGTCTTAATTTATTCTTAGACCAATCTGGTTTGCTCCGAGGTGGAGGACGACTTCGGAATTCGAATTTGCTTTATGGTGCTCGGTATCCTTTGTCGCTCCTTATGGGAGGAGCGTTGGTGAAGTTGTTGGTTTCCGATCGACACATTAATAATGCACACGCCGGTCGCAACGCCCTCGTTGCCATATTGCAGCGTGAGTTTTGAATTTTGACTGTCAGACGCACTAAAAGGGGCATAATCTTTAAATATATGCAGTGCTAGGTAAATTTGTTTCCCACCGAGGACTACCATCTTTGATCAGTTCTGACAACGGTACTAATTATAAGGGCGCTGATAGATATTTAAGTGAAATTTGTAATTATTGTAATTGCCAAATTTGTAAATGCCATTTTGACCCCCCAGTCTGCCCACATTGGGGTGGCATTTTTGAAAACATTGTGAAAGTAGCAAAACCGCTTCTCCGCCGTGTTGTTGGTGAAACTATTTTCACATTTGAGGAACTTGTTACGGTATTTTGTAAAGTTGAGGCCGTCCTCAATTCGTGACCTCTCTGTCCGATCTCCTCAGACCCAAATGACCTGGAAGTAATGACCCCTAGTCATTTTTGATTGCTCAGCCCCTCAACGCCCTGTCGGAATACCGATTCAGTGAAATTAAATCTTAGCAATTTACGCGTTTTGAATTGCTTCAACAGATGTCTCAAAGTTTCTGGCATCGTTGGTCTTTAGAGTACTTGCATATTTTGTAGCAGCGCGTTAAGTGGACTGACAAAAATGACCCTCCCAAAGTCGGAGACCTTGTATTTGTTAAAGAACCTAATTTGTTGCCTTTGTATTGGCGTCGTGGACACATTGTAGATTTATTTTATGGGTCTGACGAAAATTCCAGAGTTGCAAAGGTCATGGTCGGAGATTCAGTTTTGAAGCGAGCAGTGGCAATTTAGCACGCTTGCCCATTTGTTAGCGGACATAACTCCTTATGTCCGAGACGGGGGGATGTTCTGAACCAAAAGTTTCGTTCACTATTTGATATTTATTTGCGACACCATGTCAGTGGGCTGTCAACGATTTGACAGCTTTGGATTGACAGATGACATTTGTTAAGAGTCGGAAAAGAAATTTTTTAGAGAGCACACGGTGAGTTCGGGTTTTTGTGGCAATATATCTAATACAGATGTGTTTCGCCCATTGTAGTTGTTAATTGCGCCCGCTGTTCGCAATCGGTTTGTGGGGCGCACGCGAAGTCGGTTTTGAATATATTTAGCACACAACGAAGTGCTTTTGCGGAAAACGTGTGCTGCCTGGTGGACGCCGGAGCCTTCGGTCCAGACAGCAGTCAGTTTATCCCATATTGTCGTTATCACTACATAGTATAAAACAAAGTCGCTTTCTCTGTCCCTATGTCCCTTTGTATGCTTAAATCTTTGAAACCACGCAACGGATTTTGATGCGGTTTTTTTTTATTAGATAGAGTGATTCAAGAGGAAGGTTTATATGTATAATAACATCCATTAAATAGTGGAGAAGTACTGTTATTTTTGAGGTTTCTAATGTGATGTCGTAAATAATTTCATTTTTTCCGCTTACATTGCAAACGCAGGCTGAACCCTACGAGTTTTATCAAAATAATGTACTAAGTATTGTACACATTGAAAAGGTCTACAGAAAAGTCCGTGATGGTATATGTCTATCTCTTATGGATAACCCACAATAACTTTTTTTTGTCATTTACTTTTTACGACAAATAATGGCTAATTTTCGAAGCGATTTTAACCAATACAGCATTAATCCTTAACCAATTAAATACCTTGAATACATTGTTCATTTAATATATGGCCCTTTACACCGTATGATTTAAGTGAATATTTTCGAAGATATTACAGATTTAAAACTTCATGGTATAGGGAAAGGGGGATTGTTTTACTCCAAATTTAACGCGTGCGGGCCACGGGCAGTAATGAATAAATCAAAACTACTGAATCGATTTTAATCACATAGGCTATATATTTTATACCCGTGCGAAGCTGGAGCGGGCTGCTATGTTTTTATATATAACGTTCACAGTTTTTCTGTAGTGTATTTAGTATTAGCATTGCACCCGTGCGAAGCCGGGGCGGGTCGCTAGTATTATATATATTCTCCTATCCCTAATATCACGGCACGATATTGATCGACCCCCAGGAGCCTACCGCAGGAACCCAGGTAAGTGCATATATTACACCATAATATTGCGGGCCAACCTTTGTGACACCTTACCCCGTAGTAGGAACCAGTATATCTCTCAATAAGGAACGAACTCCCTAGCTTTCCACTGCTGCGTTACGGCAGTTTCGTGGAGTACAGGTTCAGACAGAGTCCAGGAATCCCACACTGCTAATGGGCCCCAGTGCTGAGCTGCTGGCTTGGGACCCGAAGACCTGTATTTAACACTGGGTATGTAAGGTACAACACGGCTGTCAGACATCTTATCCGCGTCTCCGAAAGGAAGTAGAGAGCTGGCTTATCAGTTTCCAGGTGGTGATGAACTGCATCGAGGTTGGAGTGCAGACGGGTGCATTTGAAGCTGAACAGTGGCAGCATGTCTTCCTGCTGCCACTGTTCAGCTTCAAATTTTATTCTCTTTTGCATTGTTATGAGTGAAAAGGGGCAGATGAGACGGAAGTGAGATGAGGTTACACGCTGCTAACCTACGGACACGCACTGAAAAAAACGCCATCATTAGGGGACTGGTCTGGAGACTGCGGGGACGCCCGAGCCCCCCCCCCCCCTCGCGAATTGCCATCGAGCCCTCCCATCTGGGCAGCACGATGGTGCATTCCGGGATTTTTCGTCAGTTGGCGGGGCAGCCTTTCATGTTTAGCTAGCACACTACTGATCGGTCCCAACTACCTGCGGTCGGCCAGCGGCGCACCGTGCCTCGGATCCCGCTACCCTCCGCGACCCGTCTCCCGATATGTCCGTAACAGCGCGAGTCAGGCCAGTCTGCCAGCAGTGGAACAGCTATCTTGACCCAACTCCTCTAGTGGCTACACCAAGCATCGTACCGGAACACGGCTAGGTCGCTTGGCTGCATGTATTTGCCCGGTGGGTGGTCGCGAGCCTTTGGCCGAAGCTTACCACCAGTTAGTGTTACCTGATTACCACCAGCCAAGGACCACGTGTAGGGAATCATAATGGGGTACTCTCCTACGGACGTGGGTGACTCAGCCCCCAAAACTTTGATGTGCTTTCTCTTTGTAGTTTTCATTTTATTTGATAAAGCAAACAATACGGGTTTCATATTGTTTGATAGTCTCACTGACGGACTAAATAGAATTAACATTATTCTGCCCAGGAAACATAACTATTAAAAAAAAAAAAAACTTAATGAATATTGCTAAGGATTCGTTGAAATATTTAAATAAATTGAAAAAATGTATCTTCAATTGTTCAAATGATTTTAGTTTATCAACTGATAACGCGGGTGGCGTTGTTGTTTAACAACCGATAACGGCTGATGCCTATCATTGTTGAGTAAGTATTAGTAAGTTCATCACACAGCGGCCGCAATTAGATATTTAAATGTATTTAAAATTCACCGAAATGTCGGTGGACACGAGCCTCGCACTGGTAAGATATTTTATCTACACTCACAACGTAATGTTCCAAATATGAATTCAAATAATATTGTATAAACACGTACTTTTATATTCGTGGATATGTAAAATGAAAAAATTCGATTTTCAAACTCCTGATATTTTAACCCTCCGCAACATTTTAAGACTCCGCAGTCCGTCTGTCTATCTGTCTGTCTGTCACCAGGCTGTATCTCATGAACCGTGATAGCTAGACAGTTGAAATTTTCACAGATGATGTATTTCTGTTGCCGTTATAACAACAAATACTAAAAACAGAATAAAATAAATATCTAAGTGGGGCTCCCATACAACAAACGTGACTTTTATGCCGTTTTTTGCGTTAATGGTTCCGTACCATTCATCAGACATGCGAGTCCGACTCGCACTTGGCCGGTTTTTCTTAATGCAGCCGTGCCGTAGCAAAACAGTTCTAGCACCGTCGAGCGGTGAATGAAAAATGGTATTTATTACAAAACGTCATTTTGCCAATATTATGAGATCCTACAGCAAAAATCTGCAGGTACGTAGTTATTTTGTTTTTGATTTTCATGCATGATTTTTGATAGTAAAATCTTACAAGCCAGTAACATGCCAGGGTTAGGTTTGGTAGGGTTTTATACTAGGATTTTATAAGGGTAACTTACCAAAAGAAAGGGCGAGAAGGAGTGGGAAGAAAGGGACTTTATTTAAATTGCATTAATAGGTGATATTGCGCACGTATTTTCAAAGAAAATCGGTTGAATTGCATCACATTCCGTCCATGTGAACGTACCTACTTGCAATTTCGCTTATGTACTAAAATCGTTTATTGATGTGATATAAATCGAACCCCTTGAACCATCAGGAAGATCGCTAATTTAGTTCTAATCAAAAGGAGCCGGGTCTCCCTTGTTCGACCGAAAGGAATTTGTCAAATTTTCACTTCCCAAAATTTTTTCGCATAATTTCATTTGCCAAATTATTACTTAGCAAAAAATCTATTCACAAAAAATTGTAACGCAAACCTAATGTTTGGGCAATGAGCGTTTAAACTATAACTTGTTTACCAACTAGTACTTTTACCAATTTTTATGTGGTCAAATATTTCAGTTGGAATAACACATTTTAAGCAAAATAAAATAAGCCAATTTCAATACCATTTCTATTCAGTCAATTGCTTAGTCAATGACAAAAAATTGGGTTACCTATGTTTCATCGAAAAGAAATTGACAAATTATCTCTTCAGCATATTAATTATATAAGCTGCAATGAGCTGCTCCTGTTTAATTAAATTTGGGTAAGCACTCAGAGGGTAAGCAAAAAAAACCATTTTGAACTGCATATAAAAGTAGCAAAAATACTTTTCTTGTCTATGAATATATGGCATTTTTTTCTAGCTCCTCGCTGCGCTCGTCGCGCTCGCGCTCGCTTCGCTGAAATAGATCATTTAATTAAAGACCAAATGCCGTAATGACACTATCCTTAGTAATATTCTGCCAAGTAAAAATTTGACCAAATGAAAATGTGCGTACTAAAATTATTCCAAATATTGGATTGGTATAAAAAAAGGTTGCTAAAATTTGTTTGGGTAGTGAAATTTTGTCAAAATCTTTTCGGCAAAACGGCAAGCTCCCCCATATCACGATCCATTGGCACCTGCATCAACAAGTCATATAACTTTGCTTAGGTATGTTCATGTACTCAAATGCATAATTCACAATCTCTAACGGTCAGTGTATTGCTGACAAAGGACTAAATACAAATGCAGTGCTCGTGGTTAAATGGTCTCTAAGGGTTTGTGCAGACGAACCACAACGGCACCACTTGATAGCGACGGATATGTTGGCGAGATGTGCGTTTCGATGGCGCACCCACGGCGATATTAAAAAAAGAAAACTATGCTATGCTTTTGTAAAATTTGAAAAAGTTGATTCCCATACCATAAATTTTTCAAAGTTATGGTTAAAAAGTTTTAAGAGTTTGACCGTGGCCGCGCCATTGAAACGCGGCGAACCGCGCGGCAACGGAGATCTTTAAAATTAAGCGTTGCAGAAACCTGAAATTTCGGTAAATACCAGATTGAATTTGTTAAAATACAGAAAAAAATCCTAGGTTCATATTTTAGGAGCTGTAAGACTAAATCCCCATGGTCGCGCCATTGAAACGGTGAAAAACACGTTATCGCCGATATGTCGCTGAAAACGCATCACAGAGATTTGAAGTTTTTTGTAAAACCTAGATTTAAATTTGTCAAAATATGTAAACATATCCCAGATTTATATTTCAGGAGCTGCAAAAATTTTGTTTTCATGTTATAAAACCGATAATACTACTGATAGAAGAAATTTATTTTTTCTAATTTGCAACCGATAATAGGCAAAAAATGTGTTTGCCTACTATCGGTAGTTCTACATATTAAGAGGTAGGTGTTGTTTATAAAAAAAGATCTCGCTAATACTTACTATATTCTATAGATAATCCTCCTGAAATATAAACCTAGGATTTTTTTTGTGTATTTTTACATATTCAAATCTAGGTTTTACAAAGAACTTCAGACCTCTGCGATGCTTTTTAGCGAGATAACGTATTTTACACCATTTCAATGGCGCGGCCATGGGGTTTTAGTCTTACAGTTCTTGAAATATAAAATTAGGATTTCTTAAGTATTAAAAAAAAACTATCTTTTCAAAAAACTTCAGACGTCTGCGATGCTTTTTCAGTGAGATATCTGCGATAACGTGTTTTTCACCGTTTCAATGGCGCGGCCATGGAGTTTTAGTCTTACAGCTCCTGAAATATAAACCTAGGTTTTTTTTATATATTTTATTTTTTCTGATTCTTTCTTTTATTTACCTAAATTTCAGGTTCCTACAACGCTTAGTTTTAAAGATTTACGGGGCAGCGCGGTTCGCCGCGTTTCAATAGCACAGCCACGTTCAAACCCTTAAAACTTTATAACTTTGACAAATTTAGGGATTTGGAAATCAACTTTTACAATTTTGTACAAAATCTTGGCATCGTTTTGTTTTAAATATCACTGTGGCCGCGCCCTCGAAACGCACGTGTTGCCGGGCACTAACTGTATAAAAGTGTTTAAGTAAAAGTATTTAACAATTTCCAGTCCCGTTCTAAAGCGGCTGTGATCAAGACATGATTGTGATCAAAAGCGCCAACACAGTGACTACAAACGCAATCTCTCACCGGACTTTCTTGTAAGCAGCTGAATGAAGCCCTGCAGTTGCTGTAACTACATAGCAAATTCGCATTTTGTGGTATATAACATTCCCAATTGGCAAGCTGCAGGCTTCCAGGTCATAACTTCAAACAGCTGAACCGTCACTTTATTCACTCACACTAGCCACTACCCAGCAACACTTTTATTGCTGAAGTGTAGTTGTAGTTATGGCTCTATGGCTATAAACTCGCAAACTAAACACAACCAGAGATACAATGGATCGATCATTTATATCTTCAGTATTATGATTGATTCGATTTCTGCATTACGTTTGTTTGAATAATCATGATTTATGTCGCCTTGAGGACTCGATGCGTCTTTGTATTCACCTTGTTTATATATTTGGGTATTTCTGAAAAAATTAGAAGAAAATATACTAATTCAGACGTTTCGTGTTCACGTTGTTGTATATGGCTACATATTAGCAGCCAGAAAGGTCGTTCTTCAAAGTAAACCAACGCTTACCGTGGTCGGTCCATGGATGGGTGACCATCCCAGATTCAACCCAGCAACTGGTTAACACGATAGGTAGGAACCCCTTGCCAAAACTGGTGTCAGGTTAATTGGCTTCTGAGTACGCATAAGGGCTGTGAATGATCAACAAATGATAGCGGAACCATTCCGAGGCACGTCGCTTCTGCCAACACGGTGCATCGCTGGGTTTGACAACCACGCTTTCTTTTCTCTTGGGCATTCCCAATCCATGGCCTGTTTAGGAATGTGATCGGAATCCCTCCGGACCGTGTGATCAATTTATCTGCATTATGACGTTTGATATGGTAACCACATCGGGCTCTTGTAGCATTTCTCCAATAGCTCTACGTACGAAATGGTCTCGGGCCAGTAGGTAGGCATAGGTATTCCGAAGATGCGACGAAGACATCGTTTGTGGAAGACCTTTGATCTGAAATATATTATTGTTTAATAATAAACAATTTTTAATTTTTTTGCATAGAAGCCTCGTTGACACGATACATAGTAGAAAACATTCTTATGTATTTATACTAGAAAACGATACAATATCAAACCGACACGGATCTCTAGTTCTATATACCTATCATTCAAAATCAACAAGGCGTCGTTTTTCGAAGTCGGTGTCTTTGGAAGTTACCTATTCTTTTTCGTTTTTCGACACCGACTTCGGAAAACAAAGTTATTTTTCGCTTTGTAGTGTTTTGCTTTAGAAGTCGTTTTTTTTTGTTATAAAGTTTTTTACTTTACTCTTTTTAGTTTTGGTACCTCATATTACCATGACCATCATTCATAGCCCGTTCACATCTCATTTCGATTCCAATAAGCTCAAACACGACTAGGTCACATTGTTTTATTACGGAGTTCTAATGACTACATTCCGGCTTCATCATCAGATCAATTCGATGATACCATTTTCATCATTATCATTTATATGTATTTGCTTCATCATAGTCGCTTAACTGTTCGAGATATCTTATACCCATTGAAATACTTATTTTAGGAGTTCCAGTGGCCATCTGTGGTCTTTTTCATTAGTTCCACTTCATGGTACTTTTTGAGTGCAAATGCTTGCCATGTTATTAAAAATACCAAAATCTCTATATGTCTGCCTATAATATTAGAGGAGTTCCCTCGATTTTCATGGGATCCCATTATCAGATTCTGACTTGGTGATAAAGGGACACCACCTCAAGAGTATTCTCTTTCAAAAAATAAAATAATTTTGCAGATCCCTCTATAAAAGAAAGAGCTAAACCCGGAAAAAAATTAAAAGAAACATTCGAATTGAGACCTCCTCTTTTTTGGGAAGTCGGTTAAAATCAACAAGGCATCGTGATATCCTTACAAAAACGGCAAGAAATGAAGTGGAAAACAGGCAAGGGAGTTAAAACACAATGTTAGGAAGCTCCGACATTTACATAAGGCGTCCTGAGACGTAAAGGTACTCCGTGCTTCGCTTACAAAGTAAGTACCTGATGAAATTTTGAATCAGATTCTTGATTTGATGGTACAGTTCATTTTTTGATAGTGAAGTGTGGATGTTTTTGTTGAGTTCCATAGGTAGGATTATTTTTGAAGGGTAGATAGTGCTCTCTACTGTAAGTTTTGGTAGTAACCAATTTATTTTAGCAGAAACAATGTTAAAATATTTATGAATAAAATATAACTGGTTTATACCTAGACGTTTTGGTTGCCCTGTAAATTCTGCAACTATTGAAAGTTATAATTTTTTTTCAGCGGCTGGTTTTCATAAGTATCCTAACGTAGCGTAGCCCGTAGGTGCTTAAGTACATTTAACAGAAGTTTTTAAGTGAAAATTTAATCTATATTGGTAAAAGATAATCTCTAGATCTGCTCTGATTCAGCTGAGTCTACTTTTCATGCGATAAAAATGCAAGTTTTTGTGAGATATGCAACGGAAGCAAAACCACATTATAAATATGGACGAACAGTACGGAAACTATCTACAAACGCTACAAACGGCACAACGTACTGTTCGTCCATGTTTTTGTTTTTATATTACTGTGGCAAAATCATGGTTAAAAGCTAGTAAGTACTAGTGGTGGTAGTAAAACCAGCCAAATATGCGTCGAAACTCGTACGTTCAGTTATCCAGGTACGTTCCTTTAATGTTATCCAGGGCAAAATGAAGTTAAAAAAACCTGAAACTTAACAAAATTTTAGGAAAACGTAGAGTTTGGACAGCCACTCATGACTTTGTTTTTATTATTTCTTATATAATAAATACAGCATTATCCAAACTAATATTATAAATGTGAAAGTAACTCTTTCTATCGGTCTGTCTGTCTACCACATTTTGACGCTTAAACCGCTGAACAGATTTTGATGAAATGGTATGCGGTTACCTAGTCTGAGACCCTAGGAAACACAGGATAGTTTTTATTCCGGCATTCATCCTTAAGGAGGTGGAAAGGGGGGTGGAAGTTTATATAGTGAACTAATAATTTTTCAAGTAAGGCTACCCACATAGGATTAATAGTCTAGTCAACAAGTGCATTTTAGGTCAAAAATTTTTGACTTTCCGAAAATTATGATTGAGGTGTCATTCGATTCGGAATGGCATGTAAATAAGTTTAAATAATATTTATTCATTAAAGGTCCGAAGGGGGCGTGGTTTGCGCAAGCCGGAGCACTCGTTTTCAGGCGTATTTTCAATCCTTTGGGAAAATTATACATATTGGCCGTACAGTTCCGGGAGTTAGGTTATTTTTAGGAAATTTTCTCTTCTTTTTGGGTCTTTTTTCAAATTTTAATTATCTTGAATAGTTTTTGAGATATTGTCGAGTAACCCACAGACCTACAACATTATTGCATGATATAAAACGTTTGGCTATTCGAAATTCTGATGCTACGCAGATGAAGTCCCAGGCTGAAGCTAGGATTATAATATCTAAACTCTAAAAAGTGATAACCCTCATGACGGGGTAGAATAGTAAAAAAAAAACACCGAGGGATCCGTACAAACCTCAGCTTAAAGGTATTATAGACCTGAGTATTTGATATGAATTTCAATTTAATACCTCTACGCGTTCATAAGGAAAGTGGTCTAAAATTATTTAAAATATTTTTATTATATGATGTAACTGAAAATTTACAGTTTTCGCAATTTCTCATTTATCTGTGCTATAAGACGTTGCTTCGAATCAAATTTCAAGATTCTGAGTTCACGGGAAGTACCCTGTAGGTTTTGATTCCCTTGCGAGTGTCGAAAATTTGCGGCATAAACGGCTGTATCTTTTGATTGCGTTGGCTTCGAAGTTTGATTTTTTCACAGCTTTAAGGGACAGTAGACCTGAGTATTTGATGTACATTTCAGCTTGATACCTCCACGCGTTCCTGAGAAAAAGGTTCTTGACAGACAGACGGACGGACAGACGGACGGAAAACAATGTGATCCTATAAGGGTTCCGTTTTTCCTTTCAAGGTACGCAACCCTAAAAATATATCGGCCTCGTTTATTTGCACTGGAGCCTCTCTAAAGAAGTAACAGGCTCCGTTTGGTACCGAAACCTAAAAAAACCGCTATAAATAAAAATTGTATAGCGTCAATAAGTCCCGTATAGTAACATAACTTCTTCTTTTTAATCCAAAACAACTGCCATCGTCAAATCCCGGTTCATATTTATGACGGCGGGATCGTAGGCGTAGCGATGTCGTGGTCAACTTCTTCGTTTCTTAGTATAGGTTCCATGATGTAGGGGCAAACTTGGGAACCAGTAAAACTGAGATTGAAGCACAAATCACAGTCACGTTTATTTGGTGATTCACAATGAGTAATCAAAGGATTTATCATTTTAATCACATCATAATCTCGATCTTACGAGCTGAACCAATTCAACAATAGGTATCGAGTCAGCTACCGCAATTTCAATGCTAGCCTTCAAGACCAAAAAATCAAAATCAAAATCATTTTTTTTATTTCACATAGGCCTACATGGGCAATTATAAAACGTCGACAAAAGGTGCACGGTTCGGTTTGGTCGTTTCCTATGGAGAAGAACCAGCAAGAAACTCCATGGTTACTCTTTTAAAAATGGTTTGGTTTTACAATATTTCCATGTTACAGCATTAGTACTTAGATATGGGGGGACAGCGTAGGCCCGACATAAGACAATAAGTCGTAAGAATTTAAACAAATAAAATAAAAAGATTATATATTATATAACCAAGAGCTATAAAATTCGGGGTGCCTCAAGGTAGCGTGCCAGGGCCGTTACTTTTTTTAATTTATATAAATGATCTCCCAATACTCATTTCTCAAAATATGGTACTTTTTGCCGATGGCAGTACAGCTGTTGTAAAGTGTATTAATCCTGTGTCTTACGAGAATGATATAAATGATTGTCTAAATAAAATAATTAACTGGCTTAATAGCAATAACCTAGTGATTAATTTAAACAAAACAAAAATAATGCACTTTCATCAAAGGTGTGAAAAACCTCCAATTCATGTTACTTATGACAAGTGCCAAATAGAAAATACAAACAAGGCCAAATTTTTAGGTATAATGCTTGATAGTAAACTAACATGGAAACCCCATATCGAAGAAATTTGTCTGAAATTAAATAAATCTGCTTATGCACTGTTTCAGCTGTCAAAAAAAGTTAATACACAAACACTTTTAATATTGTATCACGGATTGGTTGCATCAGTTCTGAGATTTGGTATAATTTTTTGGGGGCAATCAACTGAAAGAGAAACTGTGTTTAAAGCACAAAAACGATGTATTCGGTCCATGTGTGGCTTAAAAACTACTGATACTTGTAAACCTCATTTTAAATCGTTAAAATTACTGACTATGTCAGCTATGTATATTTACGAGACTGCTTTGTTTGTTAAAATCAATTTACATCTGTTTCATAAACTATCTGAAGTAAAAAAGACTCCAATGCGTTCTCAATATATGAATAAACTGTGCGACAGAAAATGAAGAACCGCTTTAATGACTAAAAGTTTTTTTGGCATGGCGCCGAAAATTTATAATAATATACCCGATAGCATAAAAATTTGCCCCTAATAAAGTTTAAGAAAAGTCTCCACTCACTATTAATTGAAAAATGTTATTATACTGTAGAAGATTTTATAAATGATAATTTTTAATATTTCGTTTGCTGATGATGATGATTCTTAAATATTTTTTAAGAAATCTGTTTCGCTTTTTTCGTAAGATTTTATTGTAGATTTTATTAAGATATTGAAATATATTTAAAATAGTCTTTTCTTTTTTACTTTTCTTGTATTTAATTTTTGTTTTATATTTTCTTTTATTTTCAACAATATTTGTACGCCTACACGGCAAAACATAGCGAACATTATAATTAACCTAAGATCTTTATGTAAATACCTATGTTTCACAAATAAATATTCTGATTCTGATAAAAAAGTGAACAAATGTTAACTAGCATCTAGAAGGCCTATACAATGTTCACACATTCACAAAACAATCGGTAAAAGAATCTAAACAAAGGTAAAAAAAATATAAGAATAACAAGACTAAATTTAACATGTGGCACAAATGTTGTTATCAGTGCTGTAACTATATTCTTAGCAAAGGGCTATAAAGATGATTGAAAACCATTGTAAAAAGTCTAATTAAAAGAAGGAAAGAAAAAATTAGATTGAGAATAGTTAGAGACATCCACATATTTGTGCCGTTTACAAGTTACCAGGGAAGCTGCATGCGCGGAAGGAGCTAAGGCCAAATGTTTTTATCTTCAACGTAGTCCTTGATTTTATAATATGCTTTTTTAATAATGATACGTTTGATGTAGTTTTTGAACTTTCCATCGGTCAGTTCTATAACTGACTTTGGCAACTTGTTATAAACCCAGACCGATTCCACTCTCGCATTTTTAGAGCGGATTTCATCGTAGAACCGAACAACCATTCAGAATTAAGTTACAGGTTGACAAACATTATAGATTCAACGAGATAATAATATATATAATATTTTCATAAAGTTGCCATTTTGAAACTGCTTGCGACAACATACCTATAATATTTTTTTTGCTTTTTATTTTAAACGTTTTAGAGGGCATAGATATTAAATCGGATTTATATAAAATCGGACTAGTAGTTTTGGAGAAAATGGCAACATGGATTTGCACAAACAATGTTTGCTGCAGCGCCCCCTGGTGAGTTGTCACCGTAACACCTATCTAAGAACATGCACCAATCAAACCCGAACCCATAACTGAAAACTGCATCAAAATCAGACTAGTAATTTTGGAGAAAAATGGCAATATGTAGGTATTTGCACAAACAATCAACCTCTCCACCCCAAACGCATATACCGTCTCCGTTTCGTCATGGATAAATACGATATTTCTTACTTACATCTGTATTAGGACTCTTCCGGACGGCTTTCTTGGAACCGACTTGTCAGACTTAGTCCGCGTCAGTCAACCATACAGGCTTACGTCCTGAACGGATAACCGAGGAAATTTTAGAAATAAATGGATATATATTTAGTTTGTTTGGTGGCTGACTTTATTTATTATTTCTATCCAACACGTCTATCTGAACCAAAATCAGTCAAAGCACGTTTCAATCTACAAAAAATACGCGATTGTTTTTTTTTTTTATCAACACGTTTTAGTCGAAATAAAAGACGGTAAAGCACGAAACGGATTGGCTGGTTCCGTATAGCCAATCGTACGACAACGGTAAGCGTAACGCTGTAACTGCGAATCTTTTCTCATACGACAAAAGGAAGTGGGGTTGACAGTTGTAGGTACTGTTAGAATTTTTCGGCTGTTGAATGATATTCTCTTGAATGGACTTACATATTTATATGAAAAATCTAGCTACATTAGAAGAATTCGGGCTACTCGAAACTAATAGGTTAACATAATTAATATACTTTCTCAATTGCTAATTACAAATTCAGAGTTTGCGTTGCTAGCCAATAAATTAAGACCGATTCAATATCACAAGCGTTCCGTTCTACCGTCCCCGATACGGAACACTAAAAACTTATTTTAGATTATTATAGTTAGAAATCTGATTTTTGATTCCGCATTGAATTTTCGTATAACATTTATGGATTTGAACGCGACACAAATTTTGATTGACGTCTAAAACGCAATTTCCGTCGAGGTTCCAATTAATCGTTGTGTTGACTATAGAAATGAGTATTTTATATTTGTCTATACCAACCTTAATTTATTTCCTTTTGTTCAGCATTATGGTTGATAGAATTTCGAAGTAACAAAGATTGGAGGGAAATTTCGGGAATAATCTCAGTGATGTGTTTTTGATGCTTGAATGTTGAATATTATTATACGCCTAGATTCTAAGAAGAGGTAGAATAACTACATCAATATTTTAGCTATGATAGATTGTGAAGAGTATATTTTTATCATTTTCAATGTCAGTCCAAAGCTTGTTATACCTAAGATGAAGACATGAGGGAAAGCCTCAAAAAATAATATTGTTTTGGGATAAACTTTACTTACTGGAACGCTGAAGTGGATAACCGTTATTTTATGGCAGAACGGTCTTAGTATAAGGAGACCTTCTTCAAAGTTTATGATTGCGAAAACTCGTAGTTATGCCAAAAAAAATCCTGAAAAATCGATGTCTATTGCGTTTTGTTACAAGCTTGCCAGCCGACAATTTTTTTTTTTTCATTTCTTTTGATCTTAATTCATTATATTCTACAAATATATGTTATTGTAAGTTTAGTTATAATAAATTATGGTCAGTGAATCAGTCAGCTTAGGGCACCCCGACACGGACTTTATTAGGTTACTTTAGACCCTGCAGACAGAAATAGGAGCCCCGCGCAGCGGAGCTCCGTCGACTTTGTTGCTTAAATACTAATCGTAATTGCATCTATTCTATATTAAAACCCCCCCTCGCAGGGGGGTTCCCCTCCCCCCTCTCCCCCAACCCTTACTTCAGCGGTCCAGTAAGCAATTATAACATTTCAGGGCAACTTAACCTTAAAATTGGTTTTAATTTTTTTCAAAAACTTAAAGGATTCGCAACCCCCCATTTACAGAGGGGGTTCCTCTAAGACCATACTGCAGCTGAAAACCTAACTTCGAGAGCGCGGTTGAAATGTACGAATATGAATGCGAACATTGGAAGTCTAGTGTAACTTGCAGATATTATGTTAATTTACTATGTATAGATTAATGTACATAGAAATAATATTCAAAACAATACTTCCAGGTTGATTTTATATGAATCGCATAATTACTTCGCAGTGTAACCGTCTTGCACACGGTCACATTATGATGGTGGACAGCAGTCCAATGTATTATTTATGCCAAAAGCATTGCCAAATCCTAAATGCTCACTCTTCCTTACCACCCTTAAAATTTCGAATAAATATATAATTTTTTTAAAAGCAGATATTAAATATCTTTGTTTTGATAGTTTGTACTCAAAATTTAGGAATCTGATCATTGAATCATAATTAAGTTATTATATTTCATTTACAACATACTGCCTTATTCTTTCAGGTTTGATACAAAAATGTACCAACATCAATGCGTATCTGCTGCACGTTAGAATGGTATTTTCAGCTAATGCATATTATTAATTATGTTTTATTGCACCACCCGGTCTAAGGCCTCCATGAAAATATCAATACCTCTCTTTACAACATCAACAAAATAGATTTATTATTATTTTTTATGTGTCATCTGGATGAAAACAGAATTTAACATCTAGAACACAGACACCAAATTTCTTTTGAGTGGTGTTATTCGCCATGAATGCCATAATAGGATCAAACCTATTTTCAAGAAGATAGTTGTGTATAAGATTAGTACCTACATACATATACCTAAATCTCAGTACAGTGCTATTAAAATGTACCTACTGTGTGTTACTAAAATAATAATATAACAAGATATAAATGAAAATATTTTGTACTTTTTTATATTTTTTATTTTCCTTAGGATTACTAATACAATTCATATACAATGTTGTCTGCCAATATAATCAGAGAAATACTGGTCAACCTGAGTAATGTGTCAAAACCATTGTTAAATACAGGTCTTCTGGTCCCAAGCCAGGAGTTATACACCGGGGCCCATAGCGGCGTTGGGACTCCTGGACCCTGTCTGAATCTGTACCCCACGCAACCGTGGTTCGCGGCTGTGGAAAGCTAGGGATTTGCTCCTTATTGGGAGATATACTGGTTCCTACTACGGTAGTGATGGGTCGAGAGAATATTCTCTCACGGAGAATATTCTCCGACCGAGAATGTTCTGCAATATTCTGCAATGTTCCTTCCGACGGAGAATTTACGAGAATTTATGAGAATTTAAAATTGGAAGTAAGATTGCTCAATTTGAATACACTATATTTGATTTCATGATCTAAAGTCAACTTCTTTTGTTGTTATATCATACTTAACTCGAAAAAACGTTACTCTATGAGGTTGCAGAGTGGAAATTGCAATTCTTGTATATATATAATCTGAATCTCGGAAACGGCTCCAACGATTTTCGTGAAATTTAGTTTGCAGGGGTTTTCGGGGGCGCTAAATTGATCTAGCTGGGTTTAATTTTTAGAAAACGTCGTCATTTTGACTGCTTCAGCAACTTCTGTTTCTGTGGAACGCTCTTTTTCTTTATTTCCCAACAAGCAACTAACAACTCCTTCAATATGGGTACCAAATGTAAGGGTTTGACCAGTAGAATGAAAAATTCGCCGCCGGTAAAATATGGCGGATTTCATATATTAAGTCATCATCATCATTATCATTTCAGCTGAAAGACTTCCACTGCTAAACATAGGCCTCCCCAAGCGTCGCCACATTGACCGATTCCGTGTGTCTCGCATTCAGAGCATTCCCAAAACTTTAACCAGGTCATCGGTTTACCTAGTGGGGGGCCTTCCAACGCAGCGTCTTCCAACTCGCGGTCGCCACTCCAGAACTTTTCGGTCCCATCGACCATCATTGAGTTCTGCGAGCAATGTGCCCTGCCCATTCCCACTTATGTTTTGCAATACAACGGGCTATGTCAGTAACATTTGTTCACCTGCGGATAACCTCATTTCTGATGCGATCCCACACGGAAACTCCGAGCATAGCCCTCTCCATCGTCCTTTGGGTGACTTTAAAGCCTTCTGATGAGGCCCATTGTGAGCGACCACGTTTCAGCCGCTTAGGTTATCACTGGCAACACACACTAGTTGTGAGACAATGTGGTATATTAGACGAGAAGATACTACGCAACTTTCCGAACGCAGCCCAGATTTTTTTTTAATTTTTTTGGCGACCACATTGGATTATCATTTTAAGATTTTTCATATTGAAAGGATTGTTAAAAAAATAATATGTATGCCGCTATTTTGTAGCGGCGACCAACTTGGATTTACAATGATAAAATGAATAATATATTGCATTCTATTGTCTTCGGAACTTAAGGTCTAGGTATACCAAAAAACAGGGCAAGCTAAATAAAACCGTTTAAAAAAAAAGGCTAAAGGGCAGGTAAAATTTGTCTGATTGCTCACAATTGGAAATTTATGAACAAACCAAAACCATTAAACAAAAAGTTAATAAAAAAACTTTTTGCAAAAAAATACTACCGACTTCCAAATACAAAACTACAAAGTGAAAAATAACTGAATTTTTTAAAGTCGGTGTCTTTCGTAGGTACCATTTTTTTGCATTATGGACACCGACTTTAAAAAATTAAGTTATTTTTCACTTTGTAGTTTTGTATTTGGAAGTCGGTAGTATTTTTTGCAAAAAGTTTTTTTTATTTTTCACTTTTTAGTTGTACGTACCTAATAGGCAAGTTAGTAAGGGAACTATTTCGCCAGAATAGATTTCATGAAACTTGAACATAACCAGTGAAATGAGAGATCTGCTTACCCCTTAAGAGCGAACTGACGTGATGTTATGTTATGAAATGTAATAAACAACAAACAGACATGCGATTATTTATTGAAGAGTTCTGTTGTATATCTCCAAAGTTCTTCATCAGATCTTCACCAAATTAAAATGGGACCAATTTCGGAACATACTTTTTCAAACAAAAAAGAATTTTCAAAATCGGTCCACAATTAACGGAGTAATCAGTGAACATACACAAAAAAAAAAAAAAAAACTTGAAGTCGAACATAGAACCTCCTCCTTTTTGGGAAGTCGGTTAAAAAGGACAACGTTGTGAACGTTAAATTCTCGTAAATTCCCTTCCAAAAGAATATTCTCGAGAACTTAACAGCAAAGTTCTCGCAAGGAGAATATTCTCGGGAATTTCCCATCACTTACGGGTATAAGGTGGCACAAGGGTTGGCCGGTAATATTATAGGCACTTACCTTAGATTCCTGCGGTAGACTCCTGAGCCCCTAGCACAAGTTTCTAACGTATTCGTATCGTCATCGTGACATTTTACCAGACGAAAACGTAGTCGATGCTGCGACAAGTTATTTTGGCAGCACGAGTTCAAAAAAACGTCTTGCGACAACTCGGAAGTAGTAATTGAACTATGGTTAATTAAGGCCGAGAATCCAATAGCGTTTGGATTGGTTTGTAGTGAATGGTGCGTTCTGAAAATAGAAGACAAAAACGGGTAACATTGTCTTAAATAATTTAGAGACTAAAACTGAAAAAATATTTGTTATAAACACACTTCAAAACATAATTAACATTTTTATTAATTCTTTTTTTTAACAAGTCATTGAAAATTTCAGTTTATTGGAGTTTTAATTTATGATAAATTGTTCGGTTTCGAACGGTCCCGTACATGACGTTTGACAATTGTCACTTAATGTTTGACGGTTTCCTTCAAATTACAAAAATATAAAACCGTTAGCACACTGATGCAAACGCGTGTAGAAGCGAAATTCTGCCGACGAACTTCCAAACTTAGTAATTTGCTCCAATAGGTATTTTGCGCGTCCACACCTAAACGTTAAATACCTTATTATACTTAATTAATTTATTAAAGGCAACAGAGCCTACAGAATAGCATAACCTAAATACATAATACATACATAGTATTAGTAACACTATAAACTTATCAAAGTCAAAATACTTTATTTCAACTAAACCATTTAAAGGCATTTTTGAATAGACGAACAAAAGATGAAACTAGTTGCACATTTATAAGCGTCAATAGGTCTCTATGGAGAAGAACGTGCAAGAAACTCCACGGACTCCTCTTTTCCATCAACACAGTACAATTACAAGTATTTGGTTACAGGAAAATTACATAGATATGTGAGAACGATGTAAAAAAAATGTAGTTAGTTAATATAGTTAACTGCTGTCAGTTACATGTGTCACCGTTTCGTGTTTTTTACTAACACTTAGTTTTAAGCACATTGTTACAAACCCTATACGAGTTTTCGCTCGAAATAAAGTTTTTGAATTTGAAAAAGACTTATACCTATTTTAGTAACACAATAACAACAAACAACATTTATACACACAAACATTTAACACTTACACACAGGTAACCATCATTGCTTCAATATTCCAGCTGAAATACTGGATCAACGATTCTATACAACACAGCCTGTCAGCAATCATGCCCAGAATGCTAGACATAATAAATATACCTCAACTATTACTCACCAGGATTGTCCACATAATCGTTCACATTTTACGTATAATAATATTATGTATATAAATATATGAATAAATAGATTTCATCAGCAAAGTTATGACTGAGCAAGCTGAAGTTAACAACGCCACTTACAAACCTAAATAGAAACGCTAGAAAGCATCTGTTACTCCAAAAGAAAAACATAAAACAGAAATAATAGAGGATGGAGACTTTGATCACTTTATAATTTTAAAATCCGCGCGGTTTATATGTATTATCGCATTGCGTCTCAGTGTGAGCAGACCCTAAGATGTAAACGTCTATTGTTGTTTGTTGTCATTTCAAATAATTATTTAAATTTACCAATAATTTCAGACGTAAATCTGTTATGTACGATGGTTCTGTGATTTTAGAATTAACGAATCCAAAAAGAACTTGCTTCACTTAGGTCATCATCATGGTGAACTTCATAAAGAAGCAAACAAGTAAGTTTATTGCACAGATTCATACAATTATGCAAAATGCGCTTCATCCGCTTGATCCTATGAGGTCTCATGTAGTAAGAGGCGGGCCTATTGCCGTGCACAGCACTTAGAGTGAGACTGCGTGTTGCCACTAAGAAATTCCTAATGGAAAAGTGCAATAACACTGCACGACCGACAATGTTGTATTTAGTTACAGAATCTTTGTATTTTGTTCTATATCAATTTCTTTTGCCAACAGGAGATGATGAATAAAATATTCCCGGTACTAGCCAAAAGCCTTTGTCGGCACCGGAAAAATATAAGCCAGCATTGCCACTTAGAGAAGACAAGCCATTCCAATTGATTGCACCACCGTCTACAAGAGTGCAGCCTTGATTTCTTCAAAGCCCACGGCAAGCTATACGTCTCTTCGTGTAAAAGTGACATCCAACGAAGGAATTGGGGGAATATTTTGTAACTTACGACGACGTTAAAAGTATTTACTAATTCACAACCGTTTTGGTACAAATGCTCTTCATGCTATTTCAAGCGTTTGGAGCAGCTATGAGCTATGGTTGGAATCTGAAAAGCTCTGTCAATTTATTATGATGCGAATATGAAAGAACATTATGTAATACAAAGTTTTGTTCATTATATCTGCATTTTATTTCATCAATGCATTATATAGATTAGTACCACATACAACAGCTATATATTCTATTACTTATTCTTAACGCATTATCAGCCCATGAAGTTCTTACTGCTACACTTAGCGGTAGGAACGGCAGGCGTTTCCTTCCAGAGATTACCTTGTACAAATATAGTTAAAACAATTTTACAATATTAGTTTAGAATAGGAAGTACCTATGTTTGGTGTAATTTTGAATGATATATTGAAAAATGATGATGAGAAAAATGTGTAATTATTATTGTCGTATGCCAACAAGGGCCCGTGTGTAAAAAATCAAAAATTGTAATGATTATACACATACATACATACATAAACTCACGCCTTTTTCCCATGGGGGTAAGCAGAAACTACAGAACGCCACCTGCTACGATCCTTACATACTTCTTTTGCTTCACTCACATTCATACATCTAGTCATACACACACGCCGGTTATTAGTACTGTAATGATTATATTTATGTATTAAGGTTTATAAATAAGGTTCTTAAGATTTCGGCTAAGTAAAGATGAACGCAAAAATGTCCTGAAACACATGCAACAATATTTTTCATGAAAAAGCCCGCTTTTTATTTTTGTGGTCAAAACTTGGTTCTTGTATGTGGGTCTTCCTAGTACCTACCACCCTACATACGCATTCAGGGGTGCGTGGTGGCGAGTGCCACCAGCAGATTCACTTGACTCAGAGCGTATGGAAAGCACGTCAAACAACAGTGGGATACTGTCCCAGGGCGACCGCGGGTACTTACAGCACCCGGGTACCGTCCGCAACAGATCTTATTGTGATGTTCTTCAAAAAGGCCAGCGTGCGTGCATGTCATAACCCGCGTGCGTGTAGAAGTATGAACGTGGATATAACGTAGCAGGTGGCATTCTGTTGTTTCTACCTACTTACCCCCATCCGGCAAAAGCGTAAGTTTATGTATGTATGTTTAGATTAGGAAAAACATATAGTTTATTTAGGTTTTTATTATCACATTAATAGCTTAGTTATTTACTTATTCAATTCACGTATACTTAAGTACATGTTAGAAATATAATAAATTCAATAAACATCAACAACAAGTAGGAATTTTAAATAATAATAGGCTGAACCAATAAGGCTTTCCATGTACGAAGGAACGATATGCCTTAGGATTCGATTAGTTTTGAAGGAGAGTCCTATCACAGTCCACTGTCTGCATCGATTTCTCGGCTCATAAAGATTACTCTGGATTCTGGAACATTGGCTGTCAGGTGGCAATTACCATGGAAGGTCTTTATAATAGACCGTTCGTCACGCTGCGAAGGGATTCTATTTCATTTTTGTCCTAGTTTTCTCTCTTTCATTGTACATCTGTCTCTGTTTATCATCGACAGACTAGCTAGACAGTAGACTTGTAGAACGGCTTACGGTTTTTGCTACTTAAAATACCGCAAATATTGCCATAAGACCTGCTGAAGAAAATGTATATTAATACGTTTTAGATTTGTATTTTTGTTAATAGGGTCAAGAACATTTTAGCTGCCGATAAATGCTTCAGTTGCCTTGAAGCATCTGCCAATGTTGTTCACCCAAATTCTAACCCATATTCCCAAACTAACTGTAAATACCGGTATAAACCGGTTGCAAAATATATAGGCATACGTGCATATTAGTATTATAATCTGTAATTTATAAGGCATATCGCTGTTTTCTTCGAATCTTGAATCTTTAAATGAGTCATGATAATTATGGAGAACCGCAAGTAAAACTTAGAGTTGCGGCGAATAACGCGCTAGGGCCGTACTCCACCACGGCAGGAAGACAGAGCGGGCGATACGCGGGCCTGCCGCGCCGCTCTATGTGTGGTTAGTATCAATAACTTATAGAAATGGTTTATTAAAAGAAACTACTACTACATTTGTTTACAAAGAAAATGAAAATGTTGTCTACCTCGTTTAACATCTCCTCCTAGCCTCTTTATTAAATTAGGAGGTAAGATAATCAATAGACAGCATGCCTGCCCCTTTTATTCATGATTAAATAGCATTTTATTGCAAAAATACCCAAATAAATACGGAAAATTGTTTGACGTGAAATTTCTCACCGAGAAAATGTCAGTGAGATAGTTTTCGACGTGCTTTCGTCACACCTAGCGTAAAATTCGATACTACATGTCAAAATGAAAACTCGTGCTACCGATTCCCATACATTTGGAACGTTAACGCAACGTAAATACGTGAACTCGATACGAAGGCAATTGTCAAAAACTTGTGCTACCGATTTGTTAGTTCCAAATACGGACACATGGCGCTGATTCATTTTGCATACAAAAATTGTCGGAGGCGATACGTTAACGTAGTCGATCAAATTACGCCGAAACTCGTGCTAGGGGCTCTGGGGTCGATCAATATCGTGCCGTGAGGTTAGGGATAGGAGAATATATATATAATAAAGGACAATGATTGGATTGGGACCACCAACGCGTTCTGGGCCGGGTTCCGGCTTCCGTCAGACACACGCGTTTCCCACAAAAGCACCTCGATGTACTTGAAATATATTTAACACCACCTTCGCGGGCGCCCAACTAACGGATTGCGAACGGAGGGCGCTATTAGCTATTACAAATGGGCGAAACACATCTCGATTCGATATGTTTCGACAAGACCCGACTTCCGCGTGTTCGCGTTACAAATTTTCTCTTTCGACTGTGTAGTGTCAGCTGTCAAAATCGTTGAGAGCCCACCGACACGGTGTTGCAAGTAAACACTAAAAAATGGGACGAAACATCCCCCTGTCTCGGACATAAGGAGTTACGTCCGCAAATAAATGGGCAAGCGTGCTAAATTGCCACTGCTCGCTTCAAAACCGAATCTCCGACCATGACCTTTGCAACTCTGGGATCTCCGTCAGACCCATAGAACAAATCACGTCTACGACGCCAATGCAAAGGCAAAAAATTTGGTTCTTTAACAAATACAAGGTCTCCGACTTTGGGAGGGTCGGTTTTGTCAGTCCACTCAACGCGCTGCTGCAAAATATGCAAATATTCCAAAGACCAACGATGCCTGAAACTTTGGGACATCTGTTGAAGCAATGTAAAACGCGTCAATTGCGAAGATTTAATTTCCCTGAAGGGGATTCCGGCAGGGCGTTGAGGGGCTGACCAGTCAAAAAATGACCAGGGGTCATGACTTCCAGGTCATTTGGATCTGAGGAGATCGGACAGAGAGGTCGCGAATTGAGGACGGCCTCAACTTTACAAAATACCGTTACAAGTGTCTCAGATGTGAAAATAGTTTCACCAACAACACGGCGGAGAAGCGGTTTTGCTATTATCGCAATATTTACAAAAATTCCAATTAATTTCCATTTGCGCCATGGCAAATCTCAAATTCTGTTTATCCTTGTTTAGATAATTACAAATATCATTTAAATATCTATCAGCGCCCTTATAATTAGTACCGTTATCAGAACGGATCAAAGATGGTAGTCCTCGGCGGGAAACAAATCTACCTAGTGCTGCAACAAACGCATCTGTGCTGAGGGCAGTTACAAGTTCCAAGTGAACTGCCTTGGAGGCCAGACAAACAAACAGACACAAGTAGGCCTTGACAGCCTTGGCGTTCCGAAGTTGAGAAGTCTTTACCAAGAAGGGACCAGCTAAGTCGGTTCCGACCGAAGCAAATGGTCTGCTCTCCGTGACTCGGTCGGATGGCAAATCACCGCTTATGGGTTGAGTGGGAGCAGCCTTCAACTTATAACACTGCATACATTTAAAGATGATGCCACGAATAGTGCGTCTGGCCGACAAAATCCAAAATTCACGCTGCAAAATGGCTACGAGGGCGTTGCAACCGGCGTGTGCGTTATTAATGTGTCGATCGGACACAAACAATTTCACCAACGCTCCTCCTTTAGGGAGCAACAAAGGATGGCGAGCACCATAAGGCAAGTTCGAATTCCGCAGTCGTCCTCCGACTCGGAGCAAACCAGATTGGTCTACGAATGGATTAAGACGAGCGATTGAGCCTTTCAAAGCGGAGCATTTCTTCAAGGTTTCAATAGTCTGGTCAAAGTGCTCGGCTTGTACAGCACGAACCAACAACATCAGGGCCTCTTGGCGTTCATGAGGCGACAAAACTGGGGATAACAGTTTATTATTAGGGTTCCGTCCGTTACACGTAAAACGCCGGATCCAACCGGTGACTCCTAATAATTTCGACAAAGAAATGTATCTGTCCAAAAGATAATCCAAATTATATGCAGGTTGCGTTTCCACAATTCCAATACGCAAAACTGGCAAAACCTCCGGCGAGGAGAACCTATTCTGGGGCCAGGACGACTCGCAATGCATCAACCAGTCTGGTCCCCACCAAAGAGAATGGTCAACAAGGGCAGGAGCTTCGCAACCACGTGACGCGTAGTCTGCGGGGTTCAATTCACCTGTCTTTTCTTTAGTCTCAGAGTTCTGACTCTCTGAGACTCTATTCGCCACAAAAACCTCCAAAGTATGAGCTGAGGTGCGAAGACAACAAAGGACTATGCCATTATCAGTCATTGGTCCTCAATCCGCGGGGCGGAGCCCTTCAACACGGGACCCGTAAGTCCAAAATCAAAAACCGTCGGTACAACTACTAACCTATTCATCTGCAGAACCCACTTGGTCCTGGACAAAATCAAATCCAAAACATCCGCATCCATATACGGGTCCGGGTACCAACCACTTCGGGTCGGCAGGAGTTAGGTCCGACGTCAATTTCACCACTGCAGGGCTAATGGTTACCTGCGGGTGTCTACCCAAAATATAATTCAAAACAACGGTCTTGGCCAAGATTCTTGGCCCACAATGAACAGGCGAAACACAAATTTCAATTTCTCGCCGTTGACCAACCGCTTCAATACCACCCATATGGTAGAAGGGTGGAATCTACTTGGGAGTACCAATCTTTCCACTAAACAAAAGGATACAAGACAGCCTTGAGCACCCGAATCCAAAAGAGCACGAACTAACAAAGATTTACTCTTCGGGCCCCAGGTCATTACAGGGACAGTTGGCAGAAGGACTGTCTCTGGCTGGGCGGCTGTAGTGGAGAAGAGAGAGGCGACTACCTAATGTTGATAACCCCTCTGGGATTGGTAGTCGTCCTGAAAAGCGGACGTCTCCTCCAATTGAGGACGGGGTGGAGGGGTGCCCCCGCCTTTACGAGGTATACCCCATCGAGGATCCACCTGGGGTTGGTGGTCGTCCTGATAAGCGGACGCTTCCTCCAATTGAGGAAGGGGTGGAGGGGTGCCCCCGCCTTTGCGAGGTATACCCCGTCGAGGATCCACCTAAGGTTGGAGGGGATGCGCTCCCCCGCCTGTGGGGGAGCGTCCGGCATCATCCGGGCCACCAACACCATTTTGACAACATACCTTGACAGTGCGGGCAAGGATCTTACCTCTGGCAATCCCGCTGCAAATGCTGTCCCAGACAAGTGTAGCACCACTTGCGGCTGTTGGCGATTCCACGTCGGTCCTTTGCGTTCCGTTCTAGGAACTTCGGACAGGACGTAACCATATGGCCATCCGTGCTGCAATATAAGCAACCCATACTGCGAACCTGAGTCGCTACAAATTGATGAGACTGGCGTCGTGGCTCACCCATCCCACGAGTGGAGGAGCGCGCACCAACACGACGCTGATCCGAAGACGGCTGCTCTTGGGCTCGCAAGGGACCTTCAACACCAGAATTGTCCAAAAGGCGACATTCCTCATCCAAAGACTTCAACAAATCATCAAAAGGGGGGAAGTGTGTGGCATCATCCTCACCATGTTTCCCATGTGCAAAACCCCTCAACCTAACGGTTGCCTCAACAATGTCATCCGAAAAACCGTAAAACTGCTTGAAGTCTGCCTCAACCGCAGCGGCCAACTCAGTGTCCTCGGTGGACAATACCGCCAAACACTCCGCAAAGCATTTATCCACCCTGGCTTGACGGGCTGGGATTTCACTAAAACGGGCCAACAAAGCCTCTGATCTATCAGATCTACTTATCAAAGAGGCCACCGAGGTCACCTATCTCAATTCCGCTCTAATCTTACAAGCAAATGTATAGGCAGTCATACTGTCAAAATGTAAGCAACGGTGATTAAATATTATTAATACAAAAAATGTTCAACAATCTAAATTAATAATATATGTGTGTAACCAAAACAACAGTTTGACAGTAATTATCTTAAGAGAAACAACAAGTTAATTCAACAAATAGTACTGAACCCTGTTACATTTACTTAATTATTTTCCAGTACAAATCTACTCGTATTATGGAACCCCAAATATCAATTTATAAATTATCAAAAACAAAGTGGGTACCTCAAGAAAATAAATTATCAACACACAAGAGGGTATTAAAAAAAAAACAAAATTTATCAACACAAAGTGGGTAGGTAGATTTTTGGATTGGAATTAAACTGAGGGGGTGTTTTGCCCCTAACAAGACACATCTAACTCTGAGTGACTCAAAATGTACCACTTTCCAACCCAGTATTCTCAACAATAAAAAGCAAACCGACAAACAATACAGCGTTCACTGTGAACGAGTGTCCTAGCGTTTACTATGCTCGTGGAATGCAAACCACGCTTATGCTACCAAATGTTAAATACAGGTCTTCTGGTCCCAAGCCAGGAGTTATACACCGGGGCCCATAGCGACGTTGGGACTCCTGGTCCCTGTCTGAACCTGTACCCCACGAAACCGTGGTTCGTGGCTGTGGAAAGCTAGAGATTTGCTCCTTATTGGGAGATATACTGGTTCCTACTACGGGTATAAGGTGGCACAAGGGTTGGCCGGTAATATTATAGGCACTTACCTTAGATTCCTGCGGTAGACTCCTGGGGGTCGATCAATATCGTGCCGTGAGGTTAGGGATAGGAGAATATATATATAAAAAAGGAAAATGATTGGATTGGGACCACCAACGCGTTCTGGGCCGGGTTGCGGCTTCCGTCAGATACACACGCGTTTCCCACAAAAGCACCTCGATGTACTTGAAATATATTTAACACAACCTTCGCGGGCGCCCCACTAACTGATTGCGAACGGAGGGCGCTATCAGCTATTACAAATGGGCGAAACACATCTCGATTCGATATGTTTCGACAAGACCCGACTTCCGCGTGTTCACGTTACAAATTTTCTCTTTCGACTGTGTAGTGTCAGCTGTCAAAATCGTTGACAGCCCACCGACACGGTGTTGCAAGTAAACACTAAAAAATGGGACGAAACAACCATTACAGATAGACCAACTGTAAAAGTAAGTAAACGGTGTAACCAGTAAACTTTTTATTTCTGAGAGTAGGTACTGAATCTGTATTATTTCTGTCCAAGTATCAAATTTAGTTAAAAAATACTTAATTATCTTATTTTACATCAATTAACAAGGGTTTTAGAAGGGATATTGTCATAAAACTTAGGTCCACAGTTGGGTCTAGGCTATCTGGGTATACCCGTGATATCAAAGTTACATTCATAGGGGCCCAAGCAATTCTTCTTACAAAAGGTGTTTTACTTATTGTTTTACCACAAAAGAAATTTAGCTTTTTGAAGCACTATTTTTAAGACATTGTTGTGACACTTATTCAAAAGGACTGGCGATTTAGAGTCCTGGTGGTTTCTTCTCAATTTGATCAAAGTTTCCTTCTCTGTTCATCTTTCATCAACTCTGTTTTGCTCCAAACAATGGTAGGTACTTACCGAAAGCCCCCTTTAATTTATTTCTAGTTTAAGTCCTGTAAGTATAAATTAGATTTTAAACACCATATAGCTAAACATGCGTATACGGTGAGTAGAACTCAAAAACATAATTTTGTAGTAGTATATAATTAGAATTTATGTACTTTTTAATGTATATAGCATTAGTAAACAATAATTACTGTGTTTATGTGAATAAAGGCTGGCTTAGGATTATACAATGACCTGTGAAAATCCTTCTTTTTTTAATCTTCTGATTTAAAACGATCAGGACACAGCCAGCGACGAACAGTAATTTCCCATTGCTTGCGAATGTTGACGTTTTTAGGATCATATGGCCGGTTTTATTTCTGCATCAAAAACACAACACTGATGCATTCTTGACCAACAGCTTGCAATATTATTATTTGGTTTATGAACCCTAATTTTACTTAAAAACAGTAAATAAAGTTCGGTAACCACAAACAGTAGTAGTCGCAATGTAGTTATTTTTACTCCACTCCGTGAAGCGCCATCGGGCGGAAGCAATTGGCAGCAGTAATGTTCCCTATTGTCTAGAGCAGTGTTTTTAAATCTGTGGGTCGCGACCTCTAGGGGGGTCGCAAAGCCTTATTCGGGTGATCGACGGCAAAATAGAAATGACAAGGTTCTACACTACAATAAAAATACAATATCAGTGAGAAGGATGTACTTGTTTATTTTTCAAAAAAATCTCAAAGCGTGGTGCTATTTTAGAAACGTTTATGATTAAATCATTTTCTAGTAGTAGTCTGTTTCCCTTTTTAGTTTTAATGTCCACCATTGAGGAGAATGTTAATTCGCACAAGTATGAGGTGGCAAATGGCACTAATGATTTTAGAGCTTCCCTTGCCAGCTCTGGATATTCTTGTTTTCTTTTCATCTAAAACACGTCAATACTTTGCGAATGATATTCCATTTTCAGCACGCCGTCACAAGCTAAATCTACAAGTTTTTCCCTCAGATTTATAGCGAGATCTGCCAATTCTATTGACTTATCCAAGAAAGGGACCAAAATCCACGTACGCCCATTGTCAGCTTCAGAGTGCAAGTCTGGAAAGTATGTTAATAATTTCTCTTGCAAATTATGTAAGCTCTGTATCATAGAAGGAATGTGAGCTTTTACTACAAGTGATTGGATTATTGCATTATCATCAACAGTCTTCTGAACACGCGGTAAAGACTCAAGTATATTGTTTTGCAGAGAATATGACCACATACGAAGTTTTACATGAAATGCTTTCACTTTATCTTTAGCTGTTAAGATATTTTCTTCTCTCCCTTGAAGGCTTTTGTTTAAGTTGTTAAGATGGCTAAAAAGATCTGCCAGAAATGCTAACTTCAAGTGCCAAACAGGGTCAGATAAATGATTAGCATATTCAGATTTAGAATCTTGTAAGAACATTAACAGTTCAGCTTTTAGTTCTAGAACCTTTCCTTTGGAAAGCCACCTGACCTCTGTGTGATAAAGGAGATTGTGATGAAGCGAACCCTTGTCTTCACAAATAATTCTGAAAAGCCGGGTTTGTAAGGCCTTACCTTTGATAGAATTCACAATTTTTATTACCTCCGTAAGCACGTCATTTAAATCAGACGGTAAAACTTTAGCTGCTAGAGCTTGACGATGAAGAAAACAATTTTAATCTCGCAACGAGTCCGCTTTTTTTACCAGTCATGGCTTTCGCTCCATCGCTGCAAATAGCGATACATTTTTTCCAATCAATGTCGTAGTAACAAGTGCTTTCTTAAAACATATCGTACAAACACTGGCCAGAAGTATTTGCAGGAAGTGCTTTGCAAAACAATATTTCTTCTGTGATTTTGTCATCTGCTTCAAAGCGCACAAATACTACAAACTGAGCACAATCGGATACATCTGTAGATTCGTCGAACTGCAAAGCAAAACGTGGACTCTTCTTTAAATTTTCGATTATTTGATCTCGAATATCATTGGTCATGGTTGGTTATCAACGATGTTATTCCTTGCAGGTGTCGATATTATATTTTTTTTTTTGTAAATACATACATAATTATGATACATAGAAAACACCCAGGCCAGACACAAATATTTATTTCTTAAGCATAAATACTTGCACCGGGCGGGAATCGAACCCGCAGCCTTCTGCATCGCAGCCGGGCCTTCGCCCACTGCGCCACAGAGGCCGTCATATATATACATACATATAAATCACGCCTCTTTCCCGTAGAGGTAGACTAATTCTTTCCACTTGTAAATAGGTATCAAAATAGAGAAAATCGTAAACATACTCATTTAAATTAATAAAGTTTTGTCAGTATATGTCCTAAGGGGGTCGTGAGAATTTTTCATCCTGTAAAGGGGTCGCGTATACAAAAAGATTGAAAAACACTGGTCTAGAGCATCTGTTATCACGGCAGTGCTGCCAGCAACAACAGGGTATTTTTTAAGGTACAAACTCGATGAGGGTAATTTTAGGGTAATTTTTTTGTTGATGCTTTAATAGAAATTGTTAACTTATTTCAGTAAAAATTTGTAATAAGACTTTAGTTTAAGTATTGTCCTTTAATCCGCAATCTCTTAAAACTTCTTTTTGGATACGCCTATCAATAGTTAAGTACTTGGTAGGGTACAAATAGGATCTTTAAAAACACCTGATTTATTCATGGTTTCAAATATAAAACTGGTCTGTAATTATATATTAATATATATTTTTTTTTTTTTTTACTTTCGATAGTGCCGCTTAATGGCCTAATTGAATAAATAAATTTTGATTTTGATTTTATATTATAGATTGTATTGTCTCATCGTATGTATGCTCTTGCATGAAATGTAGCAAATATAGATAGCAATGCAAATTAAACAAAAAATAGGGTAACATTTTAATTTAACTCAAAATCTAGGGTAATTATTTGGATTCGATTTGGGGTAAAACAAGATCTGGCAACACTGTATCACGGACTTACAAAAAACAAACGGACCACAAATAAATTGGACGCGTAATATCGGACTGCAATATTTTCTAGTCCGTCGCGCAGCAGCCAGCCTAGCGCAATTGAGTGTTACAGTCTGGAATTATTGCCAACTATGAAACTTCAGGGTTTACACAATCAAGAAGTACCGAACATAGCTGTGACGAATAGATAAACTGAGGGACAAAAGTATCCTTTAGCTTTTGATACATTTACTTTTTTTTTCCAGCCTGAATTATACCATTGCAGGGCAAAGCCCTTTATTCTTCTTTCTATTTCTCCTGGGTTTGGGCAAATGTAGACCAACAGCCGTATTGCGTAAGTGCGCAAAGAGTTTAAACTCTATCCAACCGACAAAATCGGCCAATCACACAAAACAGAAATCCACATCGCGTCATTCATCTCGCATGTGATTGGTCGATTTGGTCGGTTGGATAAAGTTTAAACTCTTTACGCACTTACGCAATACGGCTGAAGTCCCTTTTGTAGGTGTCAAGTTTGTTCCAATTTGATTCCCTTGCGAGTGTTACAATATATAAAATAAGAGGCAATATTTTGATTGCGTTGATATAGAAGTTTGATTTTTTCACAGCTCCAAGGGATTGCAGACCTAAGAATATGGTATTAATTTGAAGTAGATAACTCCACACGTCTCTAAGAAAAATGTCTTGAGAGACGGACAGAAGACAGACAACGAAGTGATCTGTTATTAAAAAAAATCATTGTCCCTCCCTAAGTATAATCACAATATAGAAAGTGTACAGAAGGGCCACTCCCGCCTCATTTCGAAAATTGACAGCTATACTTTATAGATTCACTGGGGTTGCTCTATATTGATTCCATATTTAAAAATAGAGTAGTTTGTATAAGTTATAAACATAAATACATCGATTCGTATAAACATACATCATATTATGCTTACATGCCTTAGAGAGTTAACAGAGCATCAAAAATCCATTAAATATCACGACGCTACATACGACAAAGATTGGAGGGTAACAAGACGTAACAATAGTGTAATAATGATAACAGCAATAAAAATGTGAAAAGCACCAAGCTCAACAAAAATATAGAGCTGGATGACTTAAACCATATTATTATGACAAGTTTTATAGCCTTTCCAATTTCGTCTATGGACTTAAAATAATTAATTATTTTCCTAGATATTGAATTTCTGAATTGTCATCTTAAAAATGTTTATAACTTAAAAATTAATGAAAGCACGAATTCAAATAATTAATTGAAAGTATATTCGGTCTGTAACAATTAATAAAGGTAACCCAGCAAATGCAACCTCGTTACAGTACTTTATGTGTGAATGACGTGACAAAAGCCCGCACAAAGCAATTGTGAAGTCGTGACAGCCGCGACTGTGCTTGGTCCATTATTGCCCAATATTCCGTGTAAAATCACAATGTCAATGTCTGTGTGCAAAATGACGCTTTGTTCGTAGTGGACTCTCTGTCTGCGGCGCGACACCGCTTACGTACTTTGTGGTATAATGGTGCTTAGTTACGAAGCCATCCGATCAATTTTTAAATTTTTTTTTTTTGAAACTTACGTGTTTTTTTTTTTATTAAATCCTTCATGCACATATAAGTACAGAGGCGGCAATATCCGACCGATATCGCCTATCGAGACAATTAATAATGCGCCACGCAATCGAAACGAAACGGAATCGGTTGAAACGGGGTGAAAGGGAAAACTGTAGTAGATTGTTAGTCGCAGTCTTTATAATCGTGACAATCTAAGAAGTCCGACGACATTTTTTTATTTTACAAGTCGCGATAACTTTGTAGGAACATCTACGTAAGTCAAATTCATAATCCTTATGAATTACTATGTCACAGAATAATTAATAATACAAACTATGTTACCCATACACGATAACAACGAGAATCATCAAGTTTAACTTATATAACGTATTTTTTTAGCAGTCAAATCCGACATAATTTAGATTAGAGATAACTATGAAAAGAAATTAAATCTTACTATGTCACGCTAATATTATAAAGGAGAAAGTTTGTGAGTTTGTGTGTTTATATGTTTGTATATTTGTTACTTCTTCACGCCAGAACGGCTGAACGGATCTGGGTCAAATTAGGCACAGAAATAGATTATAGTCAGGCATAGCACATAGGTTACTTTTTATCCCGGGAATATGTTCCCATGGGATGATTTTCGACATTCACGCGGGCTACGCTGCTGGCAGAAGCTAGTTTTAATAATATTATACCTAAATGTGATGCAATGTAATTAATACTGATTTAAACTTCTATTTTTATCACATTGTCTGGTCATTATGAATATTGCTACCGTATTGTAACGGTTAGACAATCCGATAATTCATCATCATAATCATTTCAGCCGAAAGATGTCCACAGCTGGACATAGGTCTCCCCCAAGCGTCGCCACATTGAGCGATCCCATGCGTCTCGCATCCAGCGTATTCCCACAACCTTAACCAGGTCATCGGTCCACCTTGTGGGAACGTATCGTCTTCCGGTTCAACTCAGCTCCCGTCATATCCTTCATGTTAGGTTGCTTTATACCCAGCTAACAGAAATAGTAGACAAACGTATCGGGGCTCCATCGAATTTGTTGCTGAAAAAGTAATCGTACTTACCTATTCTATATAAAAACCAATGTCAACATTATAATAATTAATAAAAACACATATTTTTACTACTCGGCCCAATAAGTGATGGGCATTATTCAGAAAGCTCGATCAATTTAATTATTTCAATAGTTTTTATCATATTGCCTACTCATATTGGGCATTTTTCAAATTACCCGGGCATAATGAATAATGCCGTATTAATCACTTGGGCCATAACATATTTTTTACATAGGTATGTTTTACATGTATAACATGTGTATTTAAGCAACTTATTATTATTATTTTTTTGTTTTGTTGTTTGCATTCCACGGTTTAAACAATGCACCTGCTATATTATCTCTTCACCACCCTTGGTTGACTGGTAGAGAATGCCTTAGGCATTAAGTCCACCTACCTTTGTGCATGAAGTATAAATAAATAATTGTGTAACGTAACATTAACTGTCAAAACATTGTTTATTTTTTTATAACCATGTACCTCAAACATAAAAATGTTTTTACAGCCTATACATCGCATATTCGCTCATAAAACTTATCCTGTAGCATAAAAATGTACTCACCACCCCATCATTTTTGCAGCCGCAACTGTAAACACATGATTAGGTTGGTACACAAAAATTCTCCCATGTTTTATATTCCTGCACCCTTCATCAAGATTAACTTAGTTATTACAATCTTTCATAAGCTTGCAAAACATCATAATAATTTTTTTTATTATTGGCGTGAAGAGGATTTTTTTGCTGCATAATATTATTAACGATTCAGAAAATTAAAACAAACTTTCACAATTTTCACGATATTTATTACGTTCTCACAAAATCACTTTTTACATCTGTCCATTACAATTGTTCGACGACAACTGACTACTAAGCACTCGCAACACTTCCCACCACATGTTTTCAACACGTGACATAACGTGGTGGGGCACATACGGAAGTGGTGCGTGCGATTATACTTTAATGGTACAATTTTTACAAATAGTATTGAATTATTGACAATAAATTTAATTACTGATAATAATTCTAAGATTATTATCTGTAATTTATGTTAAATGAAATTAGAAGTCTTAAAACAATTTATCAATTATGGAAATAGACTTTCGAAAATAGAGTTTCTAACAGTCGGCCATTCCTGATACATTTTCCGTCCCGGGATAATAAACTCTGACATAACATTAAGAAAAAGAAAATTAATTGGAAATTAATATTTTCTTTAACCTTTCATCTTCTTCATTCTACTTGTGCTATTATTAATGAAGATATTAAGGCCTCAATAAGATAAGATACTAACTTAAGATGTTAAGGCCTCAGTCATATCCTTAACACCTGTCCCAACTGAGATCTGTGTCCTATCTCAGTCAAGCCACTTACTAACTTAAGATGTGAAGGCCTCAGTCATATCCTTAACATCTGTCCCAACTGAGATCTCTGTCCTATCTCAGTCAAGCCACTTACTAACTTAAGATGTTAAGGCCTCAGTCATATCCTTAACACCTGTCCCAACTGAGATCTTTGTCCTATCTCAGTCAAGCCACTTACTAACTTAAGATGTTAAGGCCTCAGTCATATCCTTAACACCTGTCCCAACTGAGATCTCTGTCCTATCTCAGTCAAGCCACTTACTTACTTCAGATGTTAAGGCCTCAGTCATATCCTTAACATCTTTCCCAACTGAGATCTCTGTCCTATCTCAGTCAAGCCACTTACTAACTTAAGATGTTAAGGCCTCAGTCATATCCTTAACACCTGTCCCAACTGAGATCTCTGTCCTATCTCAGTCAAGCCACTTACTAACTTAAGATGTTAAGGCCACATTCATATCCTTAACACCTGTCCCAACTGAGATCTCTGTCCTATCTCAGTCAAGCCACTTACTAACTTAAGATGTTAAGGCCTCTATCATATCCTTAACACCTGTCCCAACTGAGATCTCTGTCCTATCTCAGTCAAGCCATTTACTAACTTAAGATGTTAAGGCCTCATTCATATCCTTAACACCTGTCCCAACTGAGATCTCTGTCCTATCTCAGTCAAGCCACTTACTAACTTAAGATGTTAAGGCCTCTATCATATCCTTAACACCTGTCCCAACTGAGATCTCTGTCATATCTCAGTCAAGCCATTTACTAACTTAAGATGTTAAGGCCTCATTCATATCCTTAACACCTGTCCCAACTGAGATCTCTGTCCTATCTCAGTCAAGCCACTTACTTACTTCAGATGTTAAGGCCTCAGTCATATCCTTAACACCTTTCCCAACTGAGATCTCTGTCCTATCTCAGTCAAGCCACTTACTAACTTAAGATGTTAAGGCCTCAGTCATATCCTTAACACCTGTCCCAACTGAGATCTCTGTCCTATCTCAGTCAAGCCACTTACTAACTTAAGATGTTAAGGCCACATTCATATCCTTAACACCTGTCCCAACTGAGATATCTGTCCTATCTCAGTCAAGCCACTTACTAACTTAAGATGTTAAGGCCTCTATCATATCCTTAACACCTGTCCCAACTGAGACCTCTGTCCTATCTCAGTCAAGCCACTTACTAACTTAAGATGTTAAGGCCTCTATCATATCCTTAACACCTGTCCCAACTGAGATCTCTGTCCTATCTCAGTCAAGCCACTTATTAACTTAAGATGTTAAGGCCTCTATCATATCCTTAACACCTGTCCCAACTGAGATCTCTGTCCTATCTCAGTCAAGCCATTTACTAACTTAAGATGTTAAGGCCTCATTCATATCCTTAACACCTGTCCCAACTGAGATCTCTGTCCTATCTCAGTCAAGCCACTTACTTACTTAAGATGTTAAGGACTCAATTTAACCTTAACATCTGTCCCAACTGAGACCTCTGTCATATACCAGTTAAGCAACTTACCAACGTAAGATGTTAAGGTCCCAGTCATATCGTTAACATCTATCAACTGAGATCTCTGTCATCCCTCAGTAAAGCCACTTACATACTTAGCCGAAGATATGAAAGCCTCCGATATAACCTTGACATCTATCAACTGAGATCTCTGTCATATCTGAGTCAAGTCACTTGTATACTTAATTGAAGATATTAAGACCTCAGATCCCTAACATCTATCAACTAAGATCTCTAGACATATATTCCGTTAGAACATTAGACTTAATGTTAACCTATTGAACCATACCAATCATACTTGTATTAGTCTGTGTTGTCCTTTTCCAACACATCAGACTCATAGTCCGATCTATTAAACAGTACCCAGGGAAGAATAATGTTTATTGAGTAGATACCACTAAATTGTCCACTTCCCTTTCTAGATATTGATGGCAATAACGTATCAGTCGTTATCAAGAACTTCAAATTAAATATATTACATCCATAATGTACATACAGGTGGTAAATATAAGTTACAGAAACAATTATGGACCCTGTCGGGCACAGCAACATTCTAGATACAGTCAGTGTCCAGGAGAGAGGAATAGCGCTTAATATTTTCCTTATCAATTACAATTTTAACTATTCATTTCCTATCTATCTGCTTTTATTTGGTTCAATTTACTAATATATGTGTGCCTTTCTATGTTCATGTTAAATTATGAATTATTATTCCTTATTAATTTAGTTGCTTAAGTGTTTGTATTACAGTTTATTTGATAGAAATTTTCTACAATACGTTAAAACCCCATACGTTTAGAAACTAATTTCCTACATTTACCTATTGACAGAACATCTCTTTCTACCCTTACGAGGTCTCCCATATTACTTTTAATTTATTTATTGAGGTTATTAATTAATTTATTGATTTTATTTATTTATTATAATGGACTTCTTTCCTAGCTTAATCAAAACGTTATTTTGTAAATTTTCTTTAGAGGGCTATGTTTTTTTATATCAACTGTCACGTTAAGCTGTTATAATTCATATAAGTTGTTCACTCAGATTGAGACCAAATTTTGCTTGAACGAGGCTTTCTACTGTACCCGGTTTATTTAAGTTTAATTTTTGTATAACCTTCTTGCCACAACCATGACATGCATCTGATATATAATTTATACTCACATTTGTTATGTTATTATTATTTTCTTTCTTATCTTTACTAACATAATTTAAGTACTACTAATACTATAGGTTTTGTTTAAGCAAAATCCACTAATGTATGTATGTCAGTTTGTGACTATTAAATACTTTTTATTTATTTCTTCTACCATCTGGCTAATCTGGACAATATATGAATCGTGAATCGTGGGCCAGGACCAGTAAATGGGCTAAATCCTACGGATTACAAATCAACCCATCCAAATCCCAGCCTATGATCATAGGCAGTTGATACTATCGCACTGATCTTGACATATCCACTTTGACGGCTCGACCATCGTTACACCGAAACTGCTAAGAACCTTGGTGTCTTAAAAAGTAATCTCTCATGGCGAGCTCAAGTAAATGAGCACCTTTCACTCGTTAAAAATCCCTTCAAAGCCTCTTGCCCTTTAAAACTAAAATCTGTCTAGCTGATGCCTAATGTCTGGATGCCACGAAGGAGCTCTTAAATAAGCTTGAGCGCTTGCAAAACCTGTGCATCCGTTTTGTTTTTGGTCTGAAGAAATACGATCACATCTTTCAGTTCCGCAAGGATCTCAAGTGGCTCCCTATCTACCTTCGCTGGAACACTCAAGTATTGTGTCTCCTCTTCAACACGCTGTTTAATCCTACGTGCCCTGAATACATGCGCGCGCGATCAATTTTTTCTAAGTCTTAAGATGTAATTTTGGATTCTTCACCCTAACGACATTAAGTATCACTTTCTTTTGCTTTGATGGTTTCGCGGTTATTGAAAACGTCCTTTTTTATTTTTAAAAGAATTTACTAATCCTACAAACTGCCTAATCTTATGTTGGTCTGAGTAATTGATCCACAGCTCCAATTTTCTTTTACCAGGTTTTACTCCGGACTCTAAATTCAAAACCTAGGTAATCTATAGATTATTTTTAAAGAATTACCTTTTGACTAATTTAGTGCGAGGCCGGAAATTGTAAAAGCTCAACTTATTTACTACCTAACTCAATTAATTTGGTTCTATGAGCGGTTCGATCTGGTGTTACTGTATTATCTGCGCAATGGCCGCAATTATTTAATGCCTGTACTTCACTTAAAGGAAGTGCCCGAAGTAGTAAAAGCCATTTAAAATCAAAAGAAGTTCTACTTTAGCATTGGTGGCGTCTATTATATCTCGACACTCTATATGCCTTAGCAATTTTATTGACAAATGCTACCCTGAAAGCCTTAGCACAGGCAACTCCGAAACCGAGCATGAATTTACTAATTTAATAGCTGCCCGCTTACTAGCTGAAATCTATGAAATAATCCAAACTATGACCACTCACGACAATTTCTTTGCAATATCGCTATCAAGTTCTTCTGTAATTCTCTAAACTGTTTTATTGCTAATAGTTTCTGTGATATCTAAACAAATATCAGCTAAGTGAAGTACTTTATGACATTTGTAACAACGTTTGCTAAGTAGTTGGCATTTTTTTTTTAATGTTTGGCCTGTCTCATAACAATTAAAACATCTTGTAAACATTTCTACTATTATAATCATTAAGAGTTTATTTAATGTCTCAGTTTTTTTTAATCATCAGAGTTTTCTGTCCGCAGATATGGTTTGACCTGTCAAACTTCTTTGTTTCTGAGATAAAATAATAATTTGTCAGGTTCTGTAAATTGTGTTGCTTCTACACTTGTTCTCTTAGACCTATCCTCAATACCAACCAAAATAAAATATAGTATTTTACCATGTATTCAAAAATACTACCTTTTGGTAAAAATATTCTTCTAATGACATGCCAAAACCAGCCCTAATAGCTGACCGTAATTATCATCACTTGGCAATGCCAATTCAAATTAACCTTGCCATTCAGCCCATGAAAACAGAAGTCTAAGTAAACCCTGACCCAATCCTGCTAATCTAGAATGAGCACAATGGATAATCTATCTTTCGGTCCACTTATAAATTTGGGCACATTCTTTGACCTTACGTTTACTAGGATCAAATTCTTGTATCACTTTTAAAACCAGGTAACGTTCACTACTTCAGTCTGTTTTCATGGTCTGTATAAAACTCGTCTGTGTATCTCTAAAAACCAAAACTAATCTGTTACTATTAAGATCTATGTCTTTAGAATCAAGGGTACTCACCGCTGAGGCGACTGCTGGTGCTAACTCCGTATGTGACAAATCGCGCACCCGTCGACGATCATCGCACGCTTCTCGCTAGGCGCCGCATCACGCGCCTCGTTAGGCGCCGCATAACGCGCCTCTCTAGGCGCCGCGTCACGCGCCTCGTTAGGCGCCGCATAACGCGCCTCTCTAGGCGCTGCGTCACGCGCCTCTAGGCAGCGCGACACACGCCTCTCTGGGCGCCGCGTCACGCGCCTCTATGCACCGCAACACACGCCTCTCTAGGCACCGCGACACACGCCTCTCTAGGCGCCGCGTCACGCGCCTCTATGCACCGCGACACACGCCTCTCTAGGCGCCGCGTCACGCGCCTCTAGGCATCACGACACATGCCTCTCTAGGCTCAGTGTCACGCGCCGTACTTGGTGCCGTACCATGCGCGACACTAGGCGCCGTTCCATGCGCCGCATAAGGCGACGCACCACACTCCAAACCAGGACTCCGTGACATGTCACGCTCGCATATCTCTTTACGCCTCATTGACACGTGACGCACCCGTGACACGAATCGCCAGCGTGACAACTCACGGCGCCTCGAATCACGACTGCTCTGTGTCGCGTCGTGATCACTTGACTCGCTGTGGTCTCTCGAATCGCTAGACTCGTCACGATTATTGCAACGAGTTTTGCGACGTCTACGCACAGGAGGCTCCGAGTTGCTTGATGGCAAGAAACACAACTCCTTCGTACTTTGTCGAGACTTTCTTTTGAGAGTCATGATTTCTGAAAATAAATAATCTACAAAAAGTGGATGTTCTTTCTTTGTTTACCTAAGGGACACTATCTGTAAAGCATCTATAATATGTCTTTGAAGATAAGACAATAGAAGAACCATAAGAAATCACGTTAGAGATTAAGAAGAAAATTAAATACCTCACCAGTACAGTTTGAATATTATCGACCAAATTCTGATACCAGCGTTTAAATGTTTCTCTCTTAAGTTATTTTTAAATAGAAAAAAAAATAACTAACAAATTTAACCATTAAATGATACAAGTAATTTAACAATAAATAGTGCTACAGTACGTAGGTACCTTTTATGGGCGTTCAGTCCTTCACCGAGGGCGAAACATCAATCGCTATCTCGATTATATCCCATTTCTAATCTATTAACGATTCAGAAAATTAAAACAAACTTTCACAATTTTCACGATATTTATTACGTTCTCACAAAATCACTTTTTACATCTGTCCATTACAACTGTTCGACGACAACTGACTACTAAGCACTCTATTCTATTCTATTCTATTCTATTCTATATTTATATATGGCAAGCAAAGCCGATGTCGACTATTCTGCCAATGTCTAAAGTTAAATGGAAGAGCAGGTATATTTTAATAACAATCTAAAAAGAAGGAACTGTAGACACAAACTAAACTGCTTGATTGATACAGTTGACACTTGTTGGGTTAGTACGGGACTGAAACAAACAGAAAAAAAAATACATATATAATATAATTGTTAACACATTAAAGATACGTTGCCACGCTTAAATAAATGGTATTTGGAAGTTTTGTGAGACTCATAATTTTATATTATTGTGGCGGATGAAAATCATTAACGCCACAAGGAGATCTGGGGAGGAATAAGTCAGAAGAGATGGGAAATTTATTGGGAGAGGGATCTTCAGTTTAAAGAGACGGCGGTATAGATCAAGTGAGGAGTCATTATTTGGACATTCAAAAAATATGTGATCCAAGGTACCCTCGCCTAATCCGCACTCGCAGAGAGAGGAGTCACGTATCCGGATTTTATGAAGAAAGACAGGGGTACAGCAAAAACCTAAACGGATTCTGCAAAGGACAGATATAGCAGTTTTGGAGACCTTTCTAAAACCAAAGAACCATGGTTTTGGATTTATGACCGGTTGGACAGCATGGAAGAATTTGCCTTTCTTCCTGCTAGACATATTCCAATGTGCCTGCCATGAATCCTGGAGACTCAATTTGGGGAGGTTGGAGGTCTCAACAAGTCATAACTCAGGTGAGTGTTATGTGAGATATCAGCCGTTAGGAGTTCACATATACACTGTATCATCTTTGCCGGTAGACTCAGCTGTTGCAATTTTTGCCTGAGTACAGGAAGAAGTACGTTGTCGTATGCGGAGGAGATGTCAAGGAAAGCGGCCACAACAGATTGATTTCTGGAGAGGGCCAAACGGATATCCGTGACTAGGACGCCAACACTATCCATAGTACTGAGCCCTTTCCTAAAGCCAAATTGGAAATTCGGCAGTAAATCTCTCGATTCGACTAACCACTCCAGACGATTTTTTATAAGGTGTTCCAGCAGCTTGGCTAGGACTGAAGATAAGGCTATTGGCCTAAGGCCATTTGGATCATTTGCATGTTTGCCAGGTTTCAGTAATGGAATGATGATCTGTAGCTTCCACTGATCTGGTACCCAGCCATGACTATAGCAGAAGTTAATTATGTTTAAGAAATACATTTTCGCCTTGTCGCCAGAGTGAGAAATAAAAGAATATGGCACACCGTCAATACCAGGAGCTGAGTCCCGGACATGACGGAGTACCACACTCAGTTCTTCCAAAGTAAATGGCGCATCAAAGGGATCCGCTGCTGAATTAAATAAGGGAACATTCACACATTCAGAATAGAGGGGAACATATGGTGGTGCTATTTTGTCAAAGAAAAGTTCAGCTGTTTCCCTAGTTACTGGCGAAGTGGTAGAAGGGGAACAACCTCGCCTAAACCTATTGACGGTTTTCCAGACTGCTGAAATTGGAGTAGAGGGGGACAAGGAGGTACAAAATTGAACCCAGCCAGCACGTTTCTTCTTGCGAAGAAGACGTCTGACCCTGGCATTACACTGGAGATAAGCCAAGAGATTACTGTTACTCATATCAGCATTGTAGCGCCTCTCGGCCTCATTCCTGGTTTTAACTGCTGAGGTGCATTCTGGATCCCACCACGAAGGTGAAGGGATTTTGTTTCTGGCACTGTTTCTCAGCGGAAAAGAGGAATCTGCACTCGAGGTAACAGCTGTGACAAAACCCTCATAGCAACTTTTGGCATGGCAGTGACCAGAAGGGTCTGATAAACATGAATTTAAATTTGGAAGAGAATCAATTTTTTCCTCCAATAGTGATACAAATTTAGTCCAATCTGGTTTGGACAGGTTATATTTCAAAAGTGGAGGAGAAGTTTTTTCTAAATAAGTTCTATTAATTAAAGATATAACAATAGGATAATGGTCACTACCATGCGACAAAGATGTACATTCCCAGTGAGTTGATGCAGCCAATTCAACCGAACAAAATGTAAGGTCTACACAACTCTTTTGTTGACCGGGAGGGGAACGACGAGTTGGACAGCCATTATTCAGAATGCAGAGGTCTAGATCATCCAACAACTCAACCAGAGCAACACCGAAGGCATCCCAGCGTTCAGATCCCCATCTATAATGGTGGCAATTAAAGTCACCCATGACCATCAATGGGCCTTGCACATTGGTTAAAATGTTTCTTAAAACAGCTATGAAATCAGGGTGAGGGTGTGCAATATAGATAGAAAACACTGTGATGCCCTCAACCCTTCCTGCTACAATACTCAAATTGCCCTCAAGTACAGGCAAAGAAAAGGGAGAAAGTGGGACCCGATTATTAACGAAGAGAGCCGACCCTCCGTACCCATCGGATCTATCACACCTAAGGATATTAAAATGTGGCATACGGAAGCTAAGACTTGGGGTGAGCCAAGTCTCAGCTATGGAACAAGCCAAGGGCTTGTATTTATTCAGGAGGAATATGAGGTCGTGCTTTTTATGCCACACGCTCCTCACATTCCACTGGAGAAATATTTGGTGGGACGACATTTTTAAAAAATAATAGGAGAGATATAAGTTGATCGGCAACGTTGGACGGTATATGAGAGTTACTAGAAGATGACATAAGTGAAGGCAAAAGTTTAACTAAAAGTTCAATGACTGAAACAGTATTATTGATGGGGACATTATCATTGATAGCACAGCCATTAGACTGTGAAGATTGAGGAATATTTACTATTTGCTGATGAGCAGCTTTATTATAAGATTGGGAAAGTGGAACATGGGTCTAAGGCTTGAGAGTGACGGTTTTTCTGTATGACTGTGATTTAGTGACATTGGCATAGTTGCGGGAGACTGCTGCAATTGTTTTGCTTGCCTCAACATATGAGACTGATTTCTCAGCCATGACTGTCTTGATGGCCTTCTGCCTACCATGCTCGGGGCAAGACTTGCTATTAGCGAAGTGGTTACCCGAACAAAGCACATAGAATGCCTCGCCCTCAGAAATGTTGCAACCATTACCTGGGTGATCGTGGCCACATTTATTGCAGCGTGGATTCGACCTACACACGTTTGCAACATGCCCAAATCGACAGCATTTACGGCATTGGATAGTAGGGTAGATGTATTGTTCAACAGGGAGGGATGTGTAGCAGCAAAACACTCGTTTAGGTAAGGCTTGTCCGTCAAATGTGAGTACACAAGTCTCTGTAGGCTTCCACTCTACTATTCCTTCAGTCTGAACCTTCCGGTTGATTCTGCGCACTTTTAAAATTTGGCCAAAGCCAGTGGGTACAGCCAAATATGTAAGAGCCTCTTCTTCGCTTAAATCCGAAGGAACCCCTATCACAACGCCCATTCTCGTAATATTAAATGTAGGAATTGTAGCTGTATAACCGTGTTTGGATAGCAAACCGTTAACTAAAAATGCGTTTGAGTCCTGAGGATATGAAAACTCAACCGATACCTTATTTCTTCCGACTTTATTGACTCCGCCACGAACGATGTTAGCTATCTTGTTAATTATTAAAAACTTCCCAAAGTTCACGGGATGCAGAGTGGTGCCAGCATTAACCTGAGTCTCAACTCGAGAGACATGCACAATATATGGTCCCTTATCCATAACCGAGTATCTTACACGGCCAATTTGGCTCTTAGGCTGTTTGTTAGGGGATGTCAGCGTAGATGTTTCTGCGTTATTAGGACGTTTACGTGAGGTTTGCGAGGTTTCCATTTCGGAAACGCTGCAGACCACATGCGCAAACTGCGATAGAGGATTCGGCGAGGGAGTAAAAAGAGGTAAGGAAGCTGGGATGTCCGGCGGATCAGGGTCGGGCGGTTTATTCCTGTCCATTTTGAGCTAAACTAATATAAAAGGGGACAAACACAGTACCTACCTGTTAACAAACACAAGGACAACACACTTTTACACAAAAACAAGTCCAAAGGTAGCAAACTTTAAAACAAAACCACAAGTACTTGGAACTACACGTGCTTTCCCAGAAACCTGTGGCGAGAATCCTACTAAGCACTCGCAACACTTCCCACCACATGTTTTCAACACGTGACATAACGTGGTGGGGCACATACGGAAGTGGTGCGTGCGATTATACTTTAACGTTACAATTTTTACAAATAGTTTTGAATTATTGACACTAAATTTAATTACTGATAATAATTCTAAGATTATTATCTGTAATTTATGATAAATGAAATTAGAACTCTTAAAACAATTTATCAATTATGGAAATAGACTTTCGAAAATAGAGTTTCTAACAATATGCTTGTAGAAATGTTTTCAGTAAAAATGCATAACTAAAGGCGGTGGTAGAGTGTGCAAAGAATTTATGAAATGTGTGTTACTAAAAGAGTAATGAAACAAATGTAGATGGGTGGAGAGGGAGAGGAAGGCCTAAAAAGATGATTCTGTGAGAAGTCAGAAAAGTGAGTCAGTGCCAGCATAATTGCTGTCAGGACGGAATGAAAGAAGAAATTGGGTTGCGCTGAGCCCAAGTAACATGGGACAAGAGCAGGCAGATGATGAAAGGTAAGATGAAGATGTGGCCATTGTTAACAGAACCTTTTAACCACATTGTTAGTTTAAGTACTGATTAATAGGTTCTTAATTTAAATTGGAATGTAGGTGTAATATATGTCTAATCAATCCCGAAGGATTAGGCCCTACTGTACATTAGTGATGGGCGATTACTACTAAAAGTAATCGAATTAGTCGATTGTTCAGTTTAGTCGATATAAGTCGATAACAATCGATGTCAGTCGATTGTTATTGACCAACGGCGTGCGGCGAGCCACAATGACTGATACGGTTACCGCGTCAATTTTAACTACTATTTTGTTGCGCAGCGCACCCATTACTATACATGTGCGTAGTGTGTACTACTAAATAAGTAATTACAAAAGATGGTGCGCCAGGAGTGCGCTGCGCTACAATTCAATAGTTAAAAGTCTGTGCGCTACTACTTACGTACAACTGCAGCTATTATGCGATTGTAGCTAATATTTTATACAATCTATCTAATAATCTCCAATTCTCCAACAGTTGAGGAAACATCTATTACGAAATTACGATTAGATGGTTAGACTAAAATAAAAAATTGGTAAAAAAGTTTTATTTATTAAAATTGTTTTTCCACAAGACCAACTAAACGAATCTTAGTAGTAATACTTGTAAACGCAATTGACGCAACACCGTAACAACAGCGTCCCGCATGCACCGCCCCGCGCGGCCTTACGCAGTTCAACCTGAGTTAGTAGTTTGTCGATTGTTATTCGAATAATAATTGTGAGGAACTACTAAATCGACAATCGAATGAGCAATAAATCAATTTTCGATTCAGTCGATTGTTTTTTTGTTTGCAACAATCGCCCATCGCTATGTACATCCACATTTGGCGTGATGATGATTTTGTTTAATTAAAATTTTCTATTAAGAATTTGAAATCTGCTAAAATATAGATAGAAAGAGGATGATTACTGATAATATGACGTATTAGAAATGTGTGGAAGAAAAAGACGTGTTGTTCCGATCCCAAATAAATTAGGTTAAGTATAAGAGAATGATGAAATAGGTATACACAGTAAAGGTTAAAAACAAAATCTTGTCCTGCCAAAATGCAATGGAAAGAAGCCTCTTCAAACAGTAGAATATACAAAACAAGAAACACCAACATCCGGAAGAAAACAAAACAAACCGATGCACTAAAGTTTTGCTTGAGACAGAAGGGGCGGTGAGCCGGACATGTAGCAAGATGGACTCTACTAGAGGTGGACTCTTCTAACAAATGCATGGATAAGTCCGCTAGGCAAAAGAAGCGTGGGCAGACAAAGGAAAAGATGGACCGACGATATCATAGAGATTGCGGGAAAAACTGTATCAATATTGCCAAAGTCAAATGCAAATGTAAACAGATGAAGGCGCCTTTTACTCGCAAGGCACCACAATTAATACATTAATAACTATAAGGGTTGTTCCAATAAAACCACTCGCGAAACAATGTAACAGCAAAGGAATATTTATTATTCACTTTACAACTTTTCAAAGTAATGTCTTAAACAAACTATACTAATAATATTAAGAAGTACTACGACGGCAGATGTACTTGGGTTGACCGCCCGATATCGGTTCCGCGATGGAAGCCGACCGTGCAAGCCAGAGTGCGCTCAACTGCCCGAAACCGTTCGCATCAGTTGTTCGCATCAGTTATTTTTTCAACTTCCTTGAACACTGTCACTGCTGCTAAAAAAACTTCAACTTCCGCCTTTGATCCTCCAAATTTTGCTGGACATTGTGCAAAAGTACTCCTCCCACGAGTGCCGGTGGTGATTGCAAAGATGAGTTCCTTGAACTGGCTGTCTGACATGAAAACAGAAGAGATCTCAGTTCCTGGGAGTAAATCAGCAGACTCTGGTGACAGCTCGACTTCAGCGTTATTGATGTTCCTACGCGCATCTTCGTATAAAGCATCAATAATCGGCGAGTATCCATCGAATAAAATTGGTGGTCTCTTGGGTGGAGTCGAGAATGCTATGGGTATCAATGATCCATAAGGTCGTTCCAAGGCTTGCTCTGTTGCTCCAGGCACAATCAAGCCACTTCTCTGAGGAGAATGTGGAGGCGTCATCATTTGTATAGACGGTTCCTGATGCAGTTGCGGAATAAATGTGGTCATACCAACAGGCGATAATGCAGGGCTGGGTGTGTTCATCATTGGCGATTCCATTACTGGCAAGCACACTCTGGATAAAACACCCGCTATATCCTTTAATTCATCCAGACCCTCTGACTAGCTCGTAACTCTTGTGTGGTTCATCAACAAAATGACAGGTTCGTTGGGGTAGATCTAGGGCCAACATAGCATCTTCTATAAATCCCACCCCAAGTAGTGTCCTGTTTTCTCGGGCGTCAGGAAAGATCACGAAGGACGTGGTTACGTCTCGGCTATAGAGATTGACATTCATCCTGACTGTAAGGACGTCCTGCTTCTTTGGCACTCCATCGGCGAGGGTAATGTATATGATCTCCCTCTCAAAACTTAAACCGTTCAGTTCTAAGCGTTTGTAAAGTTGGTAGGAGGCAACACTGGATTTAGCGCACGTGTCGATGTATGCTATTCCCTTCATACCCTGTATGGTAATGGGCACTGTGGGACGTGGTCGAACATCAGCAGTCATGTAAGTGGAGCAGAAACAGAAATCAACTGATGTTGTAGACTGTTTGTTTCTACACTTCGGACAGCGACTGCGTATTACTCCTGGTTCACCACACCCATAACAAGCAAACTTCGGCTTGTCTCGTTTTGAGTGCTCGAGGTCGTTTCAGGCTTAACAGAACAACATTATTTTTATCTGTTTCCTCTCTTGCCTTCTTTCTACATATCTCCGCTGTATGACCGAGAAGACGACAGTAACCACAGCGTATCTTATTTTGATTTTTATTCGTTTTATATTGTTTTTTTATATCTTTATTGTGTAAATACTCTGATTCCTCTTTTTGATTACTTTTCTCCACTAGTGTTCTTTCAATATCCCTTGCCTTTTTTAGTAGCTCATCAATTTTTTTTATAGAGTCCCTACAAATCTTCTCCCTCACGGCGAACTTAATCTGGCCAAAAATGAGGCTGATTTCTTGTTGCACTGTATGTGGCTCTGACATCTCAGCAAATAGCGCCCGCTTCTTGGCAATAAAAATCTCGGTAGGGGTCTGGTTATCTTGTTTAACACCAACTATTTCTTGGTAGATTACGTAATCTAATTTTTTTGGTGCGAAGGTATGGGTATTCTTTAAAAAGTTCCCATGTTTTCACACTGCTTTTAACGCCTTGCCACCAAATCGCTGCGTCACCGATCAGAACGAAAGGCAGGCCTTCAAGAGCGTTCGCATCAGTTATTTTTTCTACTTCCTTGAACACTGTCACTGCTGCTAAGAAAGCTTCAACTTCCGCCTTTGATCCTCCAAATTTTGCTGGACATTGTGCAAAAGTACTCCTCCCACGAGCGCCGGTGGTGATTGCAAGGATGAGTTCCTTGAACTGGCTGTCTGACATGTTGATAGCCATTTTTTCTGGTGAACTGCTTCCTAATCGAACTGGTCTGCGAGTGGTTCGCGGCCTTAGATATTTTGTATCTTCGGCCTCCACGTTGCGCGCCACTTATAAGGGTTGTTCCAAGAAAACCACTCGCGAAGCAATGTAACAGCAAAGGGATATTTATTATTCACTTTACAACTTTTCAAAGTAATGTTTTAAACAAACTATAATAATAATATTAAGAAGCACTACGACGGCAGATGTACTTGGGTTGACCGCCTGATATCGGTTCCGCGATGGAAGCCGACCGTGCAAGCCAGAGTGCGCTCAACTGCCCCAAACCGTTCCGAAGGAAGCGTGTCCGTGCGAGCCGAACTGCCGAATGACTTTTTTTTTTTTTCTAATTGGCGTCTCGCAAATCAATCTAAGTGATTGGCTACTGCTTAACCGGGCTAACCTGTGGAGACTAAGCTATATTATAGCCTCCAGCCAAGGCACAAACAAGTTTTCTAAAACCTAAAGCGATTGCGCTGAGGGCTACCCCAGTTGGGGTCGGACCCGAGGTCCGACCCCAACTGGGGTAGCCAGCTCAGGGCGTCGCTGGTGGGACAACTAAGGCTGGATCTAGATTAGTGAATTTACTGTCCCTTCGTAAACTACCTACTTGGAGAAGAACGGATAAGAAAGTCCTTTTAAATCTAACATTTAACAAATGCACAGTAGACGCGGGCTGGCGTGATTTTATTGAAAGAACACACGACGGACCTCGGCGGCGAGGTAGGTACGAATCGGTTTGTTTGTTTACATTGTGTTTTCTACTCCCTAAGGCTCTTAAGGAGCGTTGTGGAGGGGTCATGAGGTTCAGAGAATATGCCTCAGTTGGCGAAATGACGGATCTTTGAAGATTACGCCCTAATTGCGTAACTCACAATTGAAAGGGCAAGAGTAGCACTCCTATTTGCGTACCCATTGGCCGCTTCTGAATACTAGGTTGTCTAGCTCTCTAGTAACAGACGGATACCTACAGGGCTTGGGACTCAGCTGGGTTAGGTCTAATACCTGTAGCTTCGAACTTAGTGATCTCAGCGGCCAGCGATTGTGACTCATCTGTCATCCAGAACGCATACGCACCGATGATAATGTCGCCGACGCTGCGTCCGGTATTTGGGCGTGATTGGGGACGGGCTCGCGGCTGCGGCAGTAGTGGAGGCCACCTAACGACCTTGAGCGGGCATGTGGGCGGCTGGGGCCTGAGGGGCCGAGTTTAGGGTTGGCGCCGGGATGGGGTGATCCATCAGACCTGGGATGGTCTGCTGGTTGGTCTGGGTAGCCACTTTCTGGTGGTTTAGTTTTCCCCATGGCGACTGCCTCTGATGGGCTAGCCGGGGAGGGGCCTGGGGGAGGGGAGCTGCGCTTGTTTCGCGGTCCCCTGAACGCTTGGCCATTTTAGGGGCCAGCGTGATGGCTCGGGGACACCCCTTGTAATTGGCCGTGTGACCGACTTTGTCACATAGCACACAGCTTGGGTGCTCTGTGCACTCGGCGGGGTTTTTCTGGCGGGGGATATTCGGAATACCATGGTCCCCTCGGCACTTTACGCTCCTGGGGGTGGCATAGCAGTTCTTTTGGCTAAGTCCATAAAGTTGGCAGCGATGGCACTGACCAACTAAGAAGGGACGGTAGGGCTTCTCAATTGAGATACCCGTTAGGGAACAAACAGAGATAACTCTGAAAATCGGGTTGTGGAATTCAGTAGGGCTGCACTCAACCACTACCATATCATACTGTTTACCTCCGCGTGCTTTATGCATGCGGTGTACAGCGAGGACAGGGACTTTTTGTGCGATAAGATCGGCACGAATATCTTCGACAGGTATCTCTTTAGAGGAGGAGGGCTCTGTATGTACGCTTTTGCGGTTGCACAACGACAAGCTTTGCTTGCTTGGTAGCGTAGATACAGGCCTACCTTGCCTCCTCCCTCAGAGGCGGCAAGGTGGCGTGGTCTTGAGGGAGAGCGCTACAGTCGTGTAGATCCTCAAGGCAAGTCTGGTGGTTTTCCTTCACGAGGTTGCCACCCTGTTATTTGTCTAATTCCTTAAGAATTAGACGTAACAAAAACCATCGGGCGAACTATCGCAGGGGTGTCGAGGTCATGCCCCTGGGTGTCCACCATCGAACAAGAGCAGATGGTGGATAGTAATGACCTCCCGCGTGTTTGTGCCGTGCGCGAAGGAATCCTGGTGGTTGAGTGGAGCAGGTTGCACACAACACACCACTTTGGTCCGGATTTTCTCTCACACGGGAGGTCGTGGGGTAGCTACCCACGATCGATCGGCTGTGGCATCCCATAAGCGAGCTGTCATGCGAGGGTCGGTCTAGTAAGGGGGGCAGCCAGCGCGGCGTGGGGTCTCGGGATTGGTTGTCCCGTGATCTTCCGTCGCGTGCGGGCTCGTCAACTTCTTACTAGACTGCCCCTATACCGAAGGAGTAGCTCTGGCGTTGCTCGTGGATCGAGTGACGTCCCCGACTGAGGGCTCCGTGGTGGGTGGAGAGCTCCAACGGTGAATTTATAAAAGCAAAACACATGGATACTGAAAAAACTACAAACAGAAAAAAACGTGAACCAATCGTATTGGTGGAGGAGGAGGGTGTGAGCCAGGTTGGCTCACGTACCGGTGATGCGGAGTCGCTGGGATTTACTCCCAGCACGTCCGTGGCACCGAAAGCTAAAAAGCGGGTAAAATTCGTGCGCCCGGCTACCCCGGTTGCCGATGAGGTGGCTACTGACTCCTGCGAGTCTTCTTGCTCGCAGAGATCATCTTGCTGCGCAGATGTCGCACGCCTCTGAGTCGTCAACAAAGTCGACTCGATCCCGCACTCGCAAGCTTGCACAGCCGTTCACGGCTATGCAAAAGTCAGCTAAGACGCTAACACTTAGCAAGCCGCTGACTGACGGTCGAGAGCAGGGCGGAGACTCTGAGCCAGCCAGCCCGCCAGCTAAGCAGGCGAAAACTCGAGCAACGGTAAATCAGAGCCTACCAAACTCAGATATGTTGGCCAAGACAATGCAGGCGCAACCAACAGTAGAGCTTAGAGGCTGCATTATGAACAGTCTGGAGGCTATAGAGGAAGTTGCGAACGAATCGCGCAACCTCAAAGGGGATTTTGTCCACAGCCTCAAACTGGCAGCAGTCACAGTACAGGCTGCGGTAGCTGAGTTGGCCTCAAGATCAGTTGTTGAGGTCAACGTCAAAAGGCTAGAGACGGAAAATGCGGACTTGAAGATTCAGCTTTCAAGTCTGTCCGCACAGGTCGAGAAGCTGACAGCGGAGGTCAGCCTTCTAAGTCACCGGGGTGAGTTTACAGATAGCCCCATTGTAGCTTCATCGATGGGCCCTAGTCGGGCCAATGCGGTGGCCGGGTCTTTTCGGTCAGAGGAGTTGGAGGCACAGTTTCGGCGATCCATAGCTCTGGAGATTGGGGGCATGGTAGATGCCAAACTGGCGGATTTAGAGAGGAGGTTGCCTCCGGAGAAGCCCTTGCGTCCGCCACTCGCTGCCGACACTAGGAAGGCTTCATCATCGGCCGCTCAAGTGCAAGCGATCGCCGATCCATGCCAGGTCCCTCACTCCACAAAGAAGAAGAGAAAGGGCAAGGGAAAGGTTAAAGAGGCGGTTCCGGTGCTGGAACTGCCTGCTGTATTTGCGGCGCCCACTCAGGCCTCGAAGGCGCTGAGGACTGAGTCGGAGACCTGGTATACTGTGGTGGGGAAGAAGGCAAAGTTACAGACTCCCCAATATAGTGTGAAGCCAGGTGCCCCAGCTGCCACCGTGCCATCTTCTAGTCCTACAAAGGGCAAAAAGCAACCGGTGAAGCTGCCTAAGGTTCCCACCACGGCAGCTATAATGGTGTCGATAAGAGAAGGGTCAAAGACCAAACTCGGAGATGTCATGTTCGCGATGAGGCAGCGAATCCGTTTGGCCAAAAGAGGGCAGCTGATGGCGGCATTATAATAACAGTCGCGGGTGCCGAGTCCTCAAACAAGGCTGACAGTCTCGCCAGCCGTATGCGGGAGGTCCTTGCCGAACTCGACGTGAAGATTTCACGTCCAACAAAAAGAGCTGAGGCAAGGATCATCGATCTTGACGATGCAGTCACGTCGGAGGAAGTGGCAGCTGCAATTGCCGGAGTGGGCGGCTGTTCTACCGTAGACGTGAAAGTGGGTGAAATACGTCGTCCACCTGCTTCTCTAGGGCATGTCTGGGTCCGTGCTCCACTGGCGGCAATAAAGAAGCTGGCATCCGAAAAGCGCATGCGTTTAGGGTAGACATCAGTAAGTGTTCAAGTTTTGGGGGCGCGTCGTATGATGTGCTTCCGTTGCCTCGAGCCCGGGCACGTCCGCAGCCAGTGCACGAGTGTGGTTGACCGGAGCAACCTGTGCTATGCTTGTGGGGGACCACACAAAGCGAGGGAGTGCACGTCGCCAAACTTGCGGTGTTCGCTATGTGCGGACCACCGTCACACCGTCGGATCACCGACTGGGAGGCAAGAAATGCGCTCCGCGCAAGAAACGGGCTTTGCTCGCTCCCGCTGCGTCACAAGTATCGGTGCCGGCACCACTAAGTGCGGGCCCTGCGGAGGTCATAGACACCTCGCCTTCCCAGCCCTAAAGGTCCTCCAGTGCAACCTGAACCACTGCCGCAACGCGCAGAACCTGTTTTCTGCAAACTGTTGCGGAGTGTTCGGTTGCCTTGGCGGTGGTAGCAGAACCCTATGGCCTTTGGGACCATCCTCGCTGGTTCCGAGACACCGTGGACTCTGTTGCCGTTTACTGGGCTGGTGGAGGTGGACGGCTTCACTGCTCCCTACTGGGCAGTGGGCAGGGATTTGTTGCAGTAGAATGGGGACCTCTGGCCGTAGTGGGCTGCTACATATCTCCGAACATTTCCCTCACTGAATTCGAGGTATATCTGGACGGGGTTGCGAACTGCATTCGATACAAATGCTCACCCCGTCCGGTACTTGTCCTGGGTGGGAAACACCCGGGACACGCCGAGGGGAAACGTGGTACAAGACTGGGTGGCATCGCTAGACCTCCGACTTTTAAATCGGGGGTCCGTCTCCACATGCGTTAGGTGGCAGGGAGAGTCGATTGTGAATCTGTCATGGGCGACTCCTTCTCTTGCCCGCATGGTATCTGAATGGAGGGTAGCGGAGGAGATGGTCACGCTTTCTGACCATCGCCATATCATCTTTGATGTGACACTGCGCCCCTCCGATAGCCCGAGCCGTCCAGATTTTAACCCACCGGCACGACTTTGGGCCCTTAAGCGGCTCAATCGAGCCATGCTCATTGCAGCTGCTAACGTCGTGGCGTGGCCGGAGGTTGATCATACCCAGAGGATCTCGCCCGATCCAGAGGAAGAAGCGGCTTGGTTCCGGGACAAGATGACGTCAATTTGTGATGCTTCCATGCCCCGGGTCAGGTGCAGCCAGCGTCCGGGTGCAACTTACTGGTGGTCGGAAGACATCGCGCAGCTGCGCGTTTTCTGTCTTAGGTCTCGACGCCAGTATCAACGCACCCGGCGCAGAAGCCAGACAAGAACTTCGGATGAGGAAATAGCCAGAACCTACAGAGAGTATCGAGAGGCGACCATGGCGCTCCAACACGCCATTTCGGATGCAAAGTCAAGATCCTGGAGGGAGCTTTTGAAGGAACTGGACAGGAACCCATGGGGGCGACCTTATAAGATGGTCATGGCCAAACTACGTCCATGGGTCCCCCCCATTACGGAAACCATGGCTCCAGGGCTGCTGGAAAGAGTGGTAAACACGCTCTTACCAGTAGCTAGGCAAAGTCCCTCGTCACTCTTAACCCCTTCGGACTGGACTGATGACTTGGGGGTGACTGAAGGTGAGCTGAACCGTACCGTTAGTCGCATGGGGGCCCGTAACACCGCGCCAGGCCCGGATGGCATCCCTGGCCGAGCATGGGTTCTGGCTATTGCTCCTCTGTGGGACCACCTGAGACAGCTGTTTAACAGATGCCTCCGTGCGGGCGTGTACCCCACCGAATGGAAGGAGGCCGGATTGGTCTTGTTGAGGAAAGCAGGCAGAGACTCGGAGTCTCCCTCTGCATACCGTCCCATTTGCCTGCTCGACGAGGTTTCCAAGCTATTCGAAAGAATAATTGCCGAAAGACTCGTCAGGCACCTGTCGCGAGTAGGTCCCGACCTGGCTGATTGCCAGTATGGTTTCCGGCAACAGCGTTCTACAGTGGACGCAATCCTACGCGTCCGCTCGCTGTCGGAACAGGTGGTGTCCCGAGGTGGGGTGGCGTTGGCGGTAAGTTTGGACATCGTCAATGCTTTTAACTCCCTGCCCTGGGATGCAATAAGGGCGGCACTAGTACATCACGGAGTGCCCCCTTACCTGCAGTGCATCATCGGGGCTTACCTACGCAACCGGCACATTCGCTATGTGGGTCGGGATGGTAGCGTACATCGGAGGGAGATCACGTGTGGGGTTCCGCAGGGGTCGGTTTTAGGTCCTCCCTTGTGGGATCTTGCATACGACGTGGTCCTGCGGGTTGAACTCCCCGTCGGCGTTAATATCGTTTGCTATGCAGACGACACCCAGGTGCTGGCCGGTGGGGATACCTTTGATGAGACCATCCAGCTTGCCGAGCTTGGGGTGGCAAAAGTCGTGGCGTCGATCCGCGAGCTGGGTTTGGAGATAGCGCCTCAGAAAACTGAGGTACTGTGGTTCCATAAACTGCCGAGGAGCAGAGAGCCACCCAGCTCGTCAGTGACAGTTGGAGATGCGCAAGTCCAGGTGGGTCGATACATTAAGTATCTTGGCCTAACCTTGGACGGTCGTTGGGGCTTCGAAGAGCACTTTGAGCGACTGGTCCCCCGCGTTGAAAAAGCAGTGGGTGCTTTGCACAGACTGCTGCCCAACCTCGGGGGACCTCGGGAAGAAATTCGCCGCTGCGCCGGGCGCCTGTTTGGTCAAGCAGACTGTCAGGTGTCCGACGCTGCAGGACTAAAATTAATAGCCTGCAGCGGAAAATGGCCATTCGTATCGCACGAGGATACCGAACGGTATCGTTTGAGGCGGCAACTCTCCTGGCACGCTTTCCTCCGCTTGACATTCTGGCGGATATGGATGCAAGGATTTATAACCGGATTCGCGCCATCCGCCGAAATGGTGACAGCGTGCCGGGGATCGCTATAGTAAGGCTGGCTACAGCAGCCGCAATTTTCGTGCAAGCGCGTTGTCGAAGCCATCCTGCCGCACTTCGAAGCTTGGCTGAAAAGAGAGGAGCGCACCTCCTACAGGCTGACTCGGGTACTGACCGGACACGGTTGCTTCGGTGAGTACCTGAATAGGATTGGGTGAGAGACCACGGCAAATTGCCACCATTGTGGAGGCGATTTTGATTCTGCACAGCACACGCTCGAGGAGTGCCCGGCATGGGCCTCTGAGCGGCAGGTCTTGGTCCCCAGGATCGGGCGAGACCTGTCTCTGCCAGCAGCTGTGAGGGCCTTGCTAGCAGAGACAGTGAATTGGAGGGAAATGGCCTCCTTTTGTGAGACTGTGATGGCCCAGAAAGAGGCCGCCGAGCGGGATCGTGAGAGGGCCGATCCCGCTCGAAGAAGAAGGCGTCGGGGAGGCAACCGCCTCGATGCCTAAAACGCCGAAACCCCGCCTAAGCAAGCGGAACGCCGCGGTCGCGGGTGGTCAGATTGGGGACTCTGTCCGCCCACCAAGTGACTTCGGGAAAGACGGCAGCACAGTGATCACGTGCTGCCGTGCACAGCGAGGCTCAGGGGAGGCACTTCTTTGAGCCTCCCCAGGGATGCGCCTAGCAGGCGATGCACAGAGGGGGTTCCGGGGTGGTCTTTCAAGAGGTAACGGAGCCCCTTTCAGGTGCTGATGGTGATCACCGGGGTGGTTTTAGTGACTCCCTGGTCTTTCCCCCAATAGTCCAGGCGCCTTTTGAAGGTTCCCGACGAAAACAAAAAAAAGGTATCTCTTTAGAGATACGTCGGATAACAACACGAATGGGCGCTTCGTCGGGTAAAGAGTAGGTATGAAACGCTACGTTCCTTTCCCTTAGAAATCGAGTAAGATTTCTGAAATCGTTCGATGTCGCAACTTGAATCTTAATGCCCATCTGACAGGCTCAGCATTACGCGGGCTGAAAAGGATTACGCGACAAGCCTCTGCGGTGAGGACGGAACGAATTTGTATCTAAGTTTGTATGGACAGAGGGTTCGTACTATTTACGAACCCATTGACCGTCCTTGTAGATAAGGCTATCGAACACCCTAGTAAGTAATGGACTCATACCTCGAAAAGAGGCGGGCGCATGCATCGGGGGAGAAAGAGCCTGCATTCTGGAATTCTACATCCAGAGCTTATATTTTCAGCGACGCATAGATATGACTTTGGCCCGGAGGGGGCGACAGGGGGTTGGCACTTAGCGGCAGGGGTGGTGGAAGCCAGAAGGTGGCTACCTTCTGGCTTTGTGCGGTCATAGGGGCGGCGGGGTTATTGAGTCGGGGATTAGAAATGGCGCTGCGATGGGAGTGGCCATCAGCGCTGGAATGGGCTGGGAGCAAGTCTGAGGAGCCACACTTTGGTGGTTCAGCTTACCCCAGGGTGAAGTCCTCTGAGGGGCTAGTCTGGGGGGAAGTTGGGAGGTAGGGGCTACGCGTGTTTGGCGCTCTTCATTTCGCTTGGCCATTTTAGGCGCTAGCTTAGGGGCTTTTGGGCAACCACGGTAATTAGCCGGGTGCCCGACTTGGACACAAAGCACGCAAATGGGAGGCTCCGTGCATTGTGATCGGTCTTTTGGACGGGGACAGTCCTTAGTGCCATGTTCTCCCATGCACTTAACGCACCTGGGAGCCGCAAAGCAATTGGTCTGAGAGTGACCGTAGAGTTGGCAGTTGTGACACTGACCAACGAGATGGGGGCGGTATGGCTTTTCTATGGAAATGCCAGACAGATTGCAAACAGTCTGGACATTGAATATGGGATTGTGACCCTCAAATGGGAAGCACACGACCAGAACAATGTCGTAAAGTTCTCCGCCTCTTGCTTTATGCAATTGGTGGACTTCTGAAACAGGGACTTTCTGCGCTATTAAATCCTTGCGGATTTCTTCCGTAGGGATTTCCTTCGGAACGCGCTTGATCACGACTCTGGTGAACTTATCCTCCGGAAGAGAGTAAGTATGGAAAGAAACTTTCCGGTCTTTAAGGAAGCGAGTTAAATCTCGGTAATCACGGGGGGTGGGGACCTGAATTCTGATGCCCTGTTGGCATGCAGTGGGTTTCGTGTAATTGATTTTGCGCTCAACACAGGCGCTAGAGATGTCGCTCCATTTCCCTTTATGTTGAAGGGTTGCCTGTCGGGCAAGGCCGGCGGCAGAACTGTCTGGGGAAAGGTTAAAGCTACCGCCTTTTTGGCCTTGGTAGCATTAGAGGGACTCTTCCTCTTTTTCCTCTTACCACCAGAATTTTTATAAGAGACGCGATCGGAGGAGTCGGAAGAGGAGGAAATGGTGGCATAGTCCTCTGACAAGTCGGGGATATTTGAGTCTACTGGGGGATTGCCAGTGATAGAATCTATGTGGTCAGCTACTGCTCCCCATTCATCGTCAGTGCTGAGGGCTGTGTCCATTTCGATGGGAGAGTCATGCTCATCATCGACCCATGATTTGGGGTTGGAGTTAGTCTCTTTTTTTATACTTTATTAATAAGAACAAAATTCTTAGTAATTAATTACGATCTAGCCTAAAAGACTAATAAGCAATTTAACTCTAACTTAATATGTTATGTGATAGATGTTAAAACTAAGAATAGTGTCCATTTACATTTTTACACAAGTCCGTAGCACTTTCCTAGAGTCTGATATAACTTATAAAAACACTATGTTCATGTGTTATATGTATAGCACAACATTGTCACTATTATTAATTCACTTTATACACTACACTAATTCAAAAGGTTTAGTTCTTTTTAGCCTACGCACGTCTGTGTTGTCTAGCAGCTGGATATCCTCAACATTCACATGTCGATGAAGTCTGCGTTCGTGAGCTTTAGCAAATTTTTGGATGATGGTGGTGACGAATTCCATTTGAAGGTCACGGTGGAGATCGTCATTTCTTATGTACCAGGGTGCATTTACAGCATCCCTGAGGACTTTATTTTGAAATTTTTGAATTATTTTGACGTTGAATTTTTTAGTACAGCCCCAAAGTTGGATACCATACGTCCAAATTGGCATCAGTATATGCTTATATAGGGATATTTTATTATGTATTGATAGACAGGATTTCCTTCCGAGTAACCAATACATACTTTTATAACGTATATCGAGTTCCTGTCTTTTCTTTTTGACGTGAGCTTTCCAACGCAACTTGGCGTCAAGAGTTATGCCCAGGTATTTGGCTGTATTAGCATAAGGCACTTGCATGCCATTTATGAAGATTGGATGATAGTCCAAGTGTTTGTTTGTGAAGTCAATGTGAATTGATTTTGACTCATTCAGTTTGATCTTCCATTTTTGTGTCCAGTCATAAACTTTGTTCACAGCTAATTGAACTTTTTCTACAGCTTCTCTGTGGCTTGATCCGGTAGCCATTATAGCAGTATCATCTGCAAAGGTCGCAATGGTGTTGTTTTCCAGTTCTGGGATGTCATATGTGTATAACAAGTACAAAATTGGGCCTAGCACACTTCGTTGAGGTACCCCGGCTTTTATAGCTTTTAGCTCAGAATAGGCATCCTCTTGCCTTATTCTAAAAATTCTATTAGTTATGTACGACTCCAGAATGTCTGCAAATTCTGGTAGCATGCGTCTGAACTTGAATATTAGACCTTTATGCCAAACTTTGTCAAAAGCTTGCGCGACATCTAAAAACACGGTCATAATCATAATCAATTTTTATTTGTGTAACATAGATAGTAAATACAGTTCTTAAATTAAAGTTTGTAGGTGACTATGTTATGCCAAGAAGCGTACATATATTATGGTTATATGCGAAATACAAAGAAAAACAAAATATTAATCATGCGAGAGGTAAATTATTTGGTAGCTATATCAAAAATTAATAGAATATGTTAAATAAATAACAACAAAATTATAAATGTCACAATATGGAGTAATTTTAACAGTCAATAAAAATAAAATTTTAATCATGCGAGAGGTAAACACAAATTATTTGGTAGCTATGTCAAAATTAATAGAACAACTATGTTATATAATTAACAACAAAATTATAAATGTCACAATATGGACTAATGTTTACAGTCAATGCATAAATAATAATCATATGTTACAATTATTTATAATATTCAATAAAAGATTGTTTCTATAGTCAAATAAATAAATAGGTCTACATTAATTTATCATTCAGAAATTCAATAGTCGTATAATAGCATTTTTCAATTAATAACAGTTTTAATTTCTTTTTGAAAAGTGTAACATAGTGCCATACCTAAAACGCTCTTACTCACTAAGGCAGTCTTACAACGCTGATTGCTTAAAGAGTTTGCGTATTGGCTACGAATCGGAACATCTCGTAACGTCGACACTTTTTCGAATAACCTCATGTTTGTTTTGACGAAAACACAAATCTCAAATATATATAATGAAGGTAAGGTAAGTATTTTCAGCGATTCAAAGAATGGTACACAGCTATTATCAATACTCAGCCCACACATTGATCTTATGCATCTTTTTCGTGCCTTAAAAGCGATGTCATAACCAGTAGAATTGCCCCAAAAAATAATACCATATCGCTAAGTTGAGGCTACTAAGCCGTGATATGCTACTAGTAGCGAATCCATATTTATTTTTCTAGCAATTTGGAAAAGTGCGTATGCTGATTTATTTATTTTCTTACTTAGGTCGTCTATGTGGGCCTTCCAGTTAAGCTGGTTATCAAGGCATAAACCTAAGAATTTTGCTTCTTTAACTTCTTCAATGTCACAGTTGCTATGTCTGATATTTACTTTTGGTACTTCAGTTCTTTGGTGTGAAAGTGCATTATTTTGGTTTTCTTTAAGTTTATAATTAAATTATTTTTGCTAAGCCAATCAATTATGTTCGATAGTGTATTATTTATGTCATCTTGATAAATATTGCGATCAATACATTGGACTATTGCAGTACTGTCGTCTGCAAACATCACCATTTGATGTTGAGTCACCTTTGGCAGATCATTTATGTAGATCAAGAAAAGAGGTGGCCCAAGGACGCCACCCTGTGGGACACCAAACTTTATTAATCTAGAATGAGATAAAAACCTCTTTTCAAATTTTGTTTTTTCGCATATTCTTGCAATCTCAGTACATTGGATTCTATTGGAGAGATAAGATTCGAAAAGTTTTAAAATGTTTCCTCTGATACCGTAGCAACACAGTTTGTTTAATAAGACGTCGTGTTTTACATAATCGAAGGCTTTGGTCATATCTGTGTAAATAGCACAAATAGGAGCTTTTTGGTCTACTGCTAACATAATGCCACGCAAAAATCAAAAATAGCCATGTTGATCGTGGTATTCTTTCTAAAGCCATTTTATTCCTTGCACAATAAGTTAAATTTATTGAGGTAGCAATACAGCGATTTATAAATATTTTTTCCAAAATTTTGGAAAATACAGAAATTTTAGCTATTGGCCTATAGTTCTTCATATCATTTTTGCTATTAATTTAATTAATTACTAATTTAGTAAAATAACACAGAAGCACAGACATAAATCTAACTAGATAACGCAAGTCCCTCCATCTGTATGAAAATCAAGCGAGCCACTTTTTCACACACAACGTAAAAACAAATTTACTTACCAATAATAGAAAACATTTCCAATGCCTCTGCCAACTTTTTCTATACAGCTTAATATGGCATAATAGTAGTTTATGAAACTGTTGCATAATGAGGGGTATTAAAACATGAGTGTGTGTTTAAAAACCGAGCCGTAGGCGAGGTTTTTAATAGTTTTCACACGAATGTTTTAATACCTAGTTATGTGCAGTTTCATACACTACTTTATCTACACTCATAAATTGGGATTGAACCTAGTAAATACCTCTTTTTGCATTATCCATGCCATAAAAACGTGATAGCATTTGTCATATACTTTTCTCGACTTTGCTGGTTAATTAAGAGTAATTTCCTTCGCCGCATCTAAAATATCGGGCGGAGTCAAATTTTCTTCACATTCACTGATATCAGACATTTTTAAACAATAATTTAAATAACTCATGAAATTCAGTACAGCAAAACTTGCAAAACGTATAAATGGCGCCTAAACCCAGCACATCAACGCATTAACCGCGCATGCGCTAAGGCTTAGCACGCACTGCGATCTTTATTCGCGCGTTTTTTTCCACCCATTCTGCGACCTATGGAATTGTATGAAGTTGTTCGCATTGCGGTAAAGAAATTGTGCGGAATTAATATCCCAAGAAATCCGTGTTTTGCCACAGAATCCACTGCACCACGGCGCGAATTTTATTCGCCCGAATATTTTGAGCTCTATGAACAGGTAGAAGGAAACAAAATTCGCTCGAATAAAAATCGCAGTGCGTGCTAATTCTAAAGCGGGCATTGTCATAGACAATTTAAAAATGGAATCAAATCTTTTTTAATAGGTACTATAAAATGGCATTACAAAAAAAATATTGATGGAAACTCCTTAGTGATTAACTTCTTGGATTTGTCCTGTATCGTAATAGAAAAAAAATTGTTTTATAGCATTATTTTGTTAGAGAAATAGTGTTATAATAAGATTCTATTTTTAAATTTCGGTATTGTGTTTATAAAGTATGCCAATATAAACTCGTTTTGAATTTTATAATTCGAATATTACGATATGAGAGTAGATAAAAAGGCATTTTTCTAGATTTTGGTGGATTTCCGGTGCCGATAATAAAACAACGGTAGAAAAGCTCAAATTACGATTATTTATTGTAATTTTACTCCGTTTTTTGGCACGCGAAGTACATACAATCGCGTCATCTAGTTAGATTTATATCTGTGACAGAAAGACTTTCTATTTCTTTTAATCACTCTGGGGATAAAAGTACTTACGAATAAACACAATTTTAATTTGGTATCAACTCAAATTATGAAAAAATATATGCTGTTCAGTTTATTCATTTAAGAGTAAATAGAGACTCCAGACAAGTACCATTCTATGAATGAAAGCGTCGCGATAGCGATTGGAAAAATGTCAATAAATTACGAGATTATTATGCTATCGAAAAATCACATTATCAATACATTGCATTTTAGCATTTCGACCATTACCTTCTCTGACATTGGATACTTCTAGGCAAGCGTGCTTCTTCGTCTACCACATCATCGCTTACCATCAGGTCAGAGAGTGGCCTAATATGAAATTGTTATTGTTGAATTATTACTGAATTTAAATTATTATTTTTCCGTTTATTTAACTTTGTACACACTTTATATTTACATTTTTAAATATTTCTTTATAAAAAACAAATCATTAAAAAAAACACAGAATTATTATTTTTATTATTGGACTGTTATTATTGAATTGTTGTTTTTTTTTTTATTGAATTAATATTTGTATATTTAAGTTGTTAATTGATTTGCCTGTCTGTGTTTAGTCTGGGTATTTTAAAATATTACTATTATTTTTCCTATGTAATTCTATAATTATTGAATTTCTGCACGTGTTGGGTCAACCTGTGAGTGCAGAGAGTAATTGCAACAAATAAATAAATAACGCGGACTAATGAGCAATAAAAAAATATAAGTAGGTAATATAATATTCGTGATACTCGACAAATTGCAAACTTGTAGGGTTTGGTCTCAATTATTTTTATATACTCATTAGAGTTTTCACCTCCTAAAAGATTTCTTATGACTGAAAGTTCGTTCTGTATATTTATCTTGGTTCCTCAAAAAAAAAACTGAAGTTTCAAACCCTAGGAACTTTATTAAAAGCTCTTCGTTGAAACCCTTATCAATATTAGTTCATTTTCTGCTGTAATTAATTAATGAGCTCAACAGCTTGACCTACATTCTTTGCAATACTACATTACAGCAGTACATTTTGTATGCTAGGCGAGTACAGATTTGGTATAAACATGTTCTGTGATTCTGATTAAGATGGCGTGTTATTACTATCTTTCTGCCAAGCCTTTTTCCAACTATGCTAATGTCCCTATACACAAATGTATGTTTGCCTATTTGGCCGATATGACCACAACAATATTAACTATGCGACGACTCTATCAGACTTGCGCATGCGTTTTAAAATTGTAAGTTCGTCGCCTTGCAATTTTAAAAGGGTAACGTTTCATCTGCGGATGAAATATTTTGCAGATGAGCAGTCCCTAAGTCTTGGGGTCGGCTTATAGTCAAACCAGATGAAGCTGAGAACATTTTATATGAAGCGATTGCCTCCCATATCCCAGTAACTGGGTAATACGATACCCCTTTGGCAAGACTTGTGACAGAAATTCCTGGATGTTAACTATCCGTAATGACCGTCAATGTACAAGTAAAAGTCAGGACAGACAGGAGACAGGAGGCATGGAGGAATCGAATGGTCACCCATCCACGGACCGACCTCGGCAAGCGTTGCTTAACTTTGAAGATCGACCCGTGCGGCTGTTATTATTTAGTTTTAAGTGAAATCCAGTCAATGCCATTAAGAGGGGGAGCTGGCTGGGTTTTTAAGGTTGTCCTAGTCGACGGCACAAACTATTTTGTGCGCGGGGTTAAAATGCATGCTATCTTATCCGACAACACATGCGAAAGAGATAGGTGCTGTGCTGAGCAGTAAGAAGTTAGTTCGCGTATGAATTAGCACTTTGCAAATTTGTAAAGAAAAGGATCATGATTTAGGAAGAAAACGAGTGCGCGAAATTTTATAAACAGATCATTGGGAGTATGGATATCATATAAAAACATAACAAATATATTTTCAAAATAAAATTATTTGCATTGTTGAACTACTAATATATCCCTGTATGACGGCTGTTTTGCAATTTTCCTTATTCTTATAGTATTTATTTCCGCCCAAAGATGTTATATATCTAAGTTAACCACGTTGAGCAATTTTCTGTAGAGACAAAACTTATGGGTTCGCGTCAGCAACATGCAAATGTGACAGCGTCATCGACACAAACACATAATTATTACCAAGTTTTAAGAGCGGTGGTGACCCAATGGTTACGGCCCAGACTTACGAATCGCAGGTCGTGAATAACGAATCGATGCATATCGCGCCATTTAGTGACATTTATTTGAACCAAATTTTCTTTGATAGCATTTGGACCCCGTGGTGTAGATAAAGGTCGATTGTGTAGCCTATACGCGGATTGATAGTATGCTGCTAACTGCACCTACGAGTGCTATACTAAATTAATAATAATAATGTATTTCATGAAAATAATGTAATAAAACACATTAGTATTTTTATTACTGAGCCCAATAACTGACTAACATCACACTTCACACTATAATATTATAAAGGCGAATGTTTGTGAGTGTGTGTGTTTATGTTTGTTACTTTTTCACGCTCAAACGGCTGAACGGATCTGGATGAAATTTGGCACATACATAGATTATAGTCCGAAATAGCACATAGGATACTTTTTAGCCCGGAAATATATTCCTTTGGGATAATTTTCGACATTCACGAGGGCGAAGCCGCTGGCAAAAGCTAGTTATCAATAAAGCCCGGTAATTTTATATTTCAATATTTTTATCATATTATCTACTCATAATGGGCATTTTTCACAGTCTGGGCATAATGAATATTGCCCAATTAATTACAAAGCCCATAAAATTACTTGATACCCTTTCTTTAATCCATAAAAGTAAGTAGTGGAAGAAACCTCTTTATGCAATGCATCCATAAAAATGACGCTAAATATTGCTACATTTTGTAGTAACAAAATGGCTTCTATCTTCCACAATGTTCCATCCTGTTGTAACTTATAACTTCTGTAAGCCAGTCATAATCGTCATTGATCCTGAGTTTCCTCGGGACGTCTTAACGAGACATAGATTGTGTGCTTTGATATTCTAAAGCTAGGTATTGTACCTATGCAATTTTTCTTAAAGCTACTGAGGGAAAGTACTGACTATTTTTTTATTTTGGTACTAGCTCACAGCACTATTCCCAAACCACTGCAACTCCTAAAAGCCAGAATCAACAGTGGTGACCACCAGAAAGCGCCGAGGCAGTGAAGCTTGACGCAGTGCCGGCGAATTGATTTAACTGTCTTGGATCCCGCAACAAAATTAAACAGAAAATAATAAAGGAGGAGTAGGCAAACAAAAACAACACAAATTATTGGCTTACTTATATATTTATCACTGCATGCAGTGGATGTTTAATTAGGGTATACTTCCCTACCTTCCTACCCATCTACCTACATACCTACCTACCTAGAAAGAAAAGAAAGAAAAATTATTTACTTGCCACAAAATGATATACAAACATTACATTACAAGAGCAAGAACAGTGGTAGTAGATTTTTAAAACTAAACCCTTTATGATAGTGTTAGTAGTTCCTACCAACCTTCCTACACTATCCTACCCTTTCATATGTACCTCCCTACCCTACATACCTACCTGCCCTACCCTTTCATATCTACCTACCCTACCCTACATACCTACCTACCCTACCCTTTCATATCTACCTACCCTACCCTACCTACCTATTTCCCAAACTACCTATTTCTGTTTTTTATAATTGTCTAAAACCATCTTCGCATTATTGCCTTTCTAATGATACCGGTTTGGGGCACATCGATTGGATGGTTTCAAAGTCTATAAAGGACATAAGTATAAATATTTTTATTGTTTTATATATTAGGATAAATTATTTGACCCAAATTGCATTATTTGGCTTATTTATAACAGATAGATATAAATAGCGTCGTGGATTTTTTGTTGATCTACTAAAAACCCAATATCTTTGTAGTACAAGGCACTTACATATAATCAGCCAATACTTCAGCGCACGCGGATAAAGCAGTTCAATAGCGCTTTTTCTTAAAACTTTACAAATATCAATATTTATGGCTAACCAAGAATTTTAGCGTAATATTATACCTATGGCCTAGAGCCTTCCTCTTAAATGTGGCTATCAAATACAAAAATGATTTTTCAAATCTGACTGGTAATTCCAGAGATTAACGCGTTCAAACAAACAATCAAACTCTTCCGTTTTATTATATTATATACTATATTGTATAGATATATACACCGTTTTGATTTGTGAATAAATGTGAACGTCAAAACAGCTGATAATCAAAGTTTAGGAGTAACTGCTAACAGAATAATATGTTACAATAATCTCCTTGCTTTGGTGATTTATATCTACAACTATTAATTTGGGGATATTTCAGAGAAATTTTCCGGCAGTCATTTACAAAAAAAAAACAGAAAATTTAGATATCCCAGTTAAAATGTTTGAAAGTATTTAAAAACGCCAGTTAGACGGGGCGCTAACTTCAGATATATATAATGGTTGTCCGCTGCGGTCTCGTGATCTATTAGTCGGGTAAACAATAAAACACAGCGGGGAAATTATTTCGATATATGTATTTAACTGCGGCAGTCGCTAGGGATTTGTTAGTAACATACGATGATTGTTGTATTCGTTAGAGAGCATACATAACTCCTTTTGTTTCTTTGGTTTGTAAACATCCGTTTCCGTGGATTAGTGAGGTTTCTCAAATCAAGGAGTATATTGCGATTTTATATTTTGATTATACACTGTGGATAATCAAAGTCTAATTACAGGATTAAATTGGTTTATTAAATATCGTGCGTACAGCATTAGAAGAAGTATAAGGTCGTCGGTAGTATGGAATGACAAATTAATCCATCGAGTGCCTAAAACGTGGATCTACGCGACTTACAATGGCTTTTTAATTGTTTCGGTAATTAGATACGGCACAAATCGTTTAATTATTAAGTTTCTAGAAAATGGTGTAGCAAAATGCCTGATGAAATTATTATGGCAAGCATACAATTGAAAGAAAGAAAAGATTACTTGTTATTCGCAAAAGAGGTACAAACAGAAAAAAAAAACAAAAGTAAATAAACTAGATTAATAAGAAAGAACCTAGAATGAGACCAAAATAACTCCTCCTATGTCAGCATATGCCGCGATATTTAAAAAGAAAGTCACAGAACAAGATTCAATAAAATTAATATCTACACATACAGGCGTTTGGATTGCTTCTTTATTTGGTATTTATTTCTCGTGAGGAATTTATTTATTTATGTACACACAAAACACCTAAAAGAGAAAAAACATATAAAGATAGAAGAGCACAAAGGTGCTGCTTATTTCTAGAGAAATATCTTCCAGCTGACCTGCGACAGGAGAGTTGGATAAGAAAAACAGACACAGTGTGTAGAAGTACAAGGAAAGATAATAGACTGTAAAACATAACTAATATAAACAAAGTATAAAAATTACAATAAGTGCCTAAACACTCATATTTATAATTACATTGAAGATCAAAAAAAACAAAAAAAAAAATATAAATAATAAATAAAATATACATATCTAAAATATCACAGGATGGAAGATAGATAGTGTTCTTTGACTTGCTTTCTAAAAATAGAGATACTTTGAGCATCACGGATCTCAGGTGGAAGTGAGTGCCACAATCGTACTGCATGAAATTGAGATGACGTTTAAGGTGGGATCTACAAAGGGCATCGGCAGTGCGAGTAAATCAAAAACAATCGCGCAGGTAGCCAGGGTATGCAGGGATAAAAAGGATGTTCAACAGGAGACATAATATGAGAGTGTTTCTGTGAAGACGGATAGGGAGCCACTTGAGATTCTTGCGGAACTGACAGACATGAACATATTTCCTCAGACCAAAAACAAAACGAATACACAGGTATTGCAAGGGCTCAAGCTTATTTAAGAGCTCCTCAGTGGCTTAGCAGGAGTTGATAGGGAGTTGTGCCGCAAGAGCGATTATTTTCTTACGATTATTGTAAATAATTATATAATTTATAGTAGTATATTTGTAGTAGTGTATTTTTAGTGTCTTTAGTTATATAATTTTTATCATCATCTTTTCTGCCCAAAAGCCGTCCACTTCTAAACATAGATCAAGTTTCACCATATCAACGATCTTCTGCGGCTCGCGTCCAGCGTATTCCTGCAACTTAAACCAAGTCATCGGTCCACCTAGTGAAAGGCCTTCCAACGCAGCGTCTTCCAGTACGGTACTTATTAAACATAAGTACCGTTCACAATGAATAATATCACTTTTCAAACTATGTTTATAAAAATAATAAATAAGGGCAAGGACGCCACGTCTATGGATAAATTGTTTTTTTAGTCGGTATGCACCTAGGTGATTCCGACACAACAGAGCTGGTATGTGAGACAGCTCGGGCGTCCATGAGGATTTCCCAATACGGACGAACAAAAAAAATACTAGTTTTTTTCACTAAAACTAGCACTGTTTTCTGCAATACATATTTAGCAATGAGTAAAACATTACGTTAATTAGCGCTAAGGGAGGAAATCCGGGGAGGATTAAGAGATTTATTTGGCAATATTTGTTTCTTGTTGATTTTGGCACACATAGAATAATTTATTTTGGTGTAAAATAAATTATTCTATGTGACTACAAGTATTAGCCTGGATCTTAGGATAAAATTTGAAACATTTTTTTGATACAAACTTAATTTTAATGAATGTTATTTGAAAGTAGAAAGTACTGCTGGGTTGCTTGGAAATATCTAGCCGGTAAAATCTATTGTCGTTTTGGAAAGTTGTCAGTTGTGCCGATGAAAAAAGAAACACTTCGGGCATACTTCTTGTGTTTTGCTTACGTTGGCCTAAGTACTTATGTAGCACAATCAGCCTATACATAATGCCCCCAGTGCTGGGTCACAGGTCCACTCTGTGAGAGGGAATACGTTAACGGTACATTATTATTTTCTTGTGCTTAGTGATTGTGGGTGTTGTGTTTGTGTTGAATAAACTCTACTAAAGTACATATTTTTTTTGGTTTTGGAAATCATCCAATGATTTCTCCCGCTCTGGGTGAAGTGAGAGGGCGTGTCAGACTTTTACTGACTAAAACCCACCCGTGTTCCTTCAGTTGCTTGTGTCAGGGCCGCGGTAACTCTCTTTCAAATTTATCCGCGACCTCTACTAACGTACCTACACTCTAAAAGGTTGTTTATGTCTATGGCATATCAAGTGTAGGTATACGTTACATACACTTGTAAGCATAGTAATAACCCTATTTTCAGTCGAGGGCAATCTGTATGATGAAGCATATTCGAGCCGCCTCCTAATATTCAAAACCCAAAAATACATTAGCGTAAAAGTTGTGTCCTTTATATATTTTTATATAAAAAAACCTTATTTAACATTTCAAAAAAGGGTCGCCATGATAACTGATGACTTGCAGAGTCCCTTTAAGCCGGGATTATGGACGCACTCTGCTTGGCAGTCTCATCCTTTCACTGTATGTAGCTTTTTATAAAACTTGTGCAAACCGGATAAGACCGGAATAAAACCGGTACGGAAAAAGGAAAATTTCCAGTTGTTTCCGATTTTCGAAGATTTCTTTTAAGATTCACTTATCGTAGAAAATAGATTAGTGAAGGGTCTTCGTCAATTTGGAATACCATCGTAGGCGTATTACTAAGGAGGGACGAAAGGTGGGCTCAACCACTCCAGAATTAAAGTAAATTAGTTTTTTAAAGCCTTGCCCTTGCCTCCATATTATATTTCTTCTCTGATCTTATAATATCATTATTAAATAGTACAAAACAAAGTCGCGGTACGCGTATGCCGACGCAATTCTGTTTCTCCGCTAACTTCTACTAAACCACGCAATGGATTTTGATACACTTTTCACCAAAAGAAATAGCGATAAAAGAAGAAGGTTTTTGTATATAATTGGTCCCGTGGAAAGCCGGGGCGGGTCATCACCACATATTATAAATAAGTCCCCCGTCTCGTTTCTACGTGATAAACTCAAAAACTACTAAGCGGACTTTCAAGCGGTTTTCACCAATAGATAGAGTGAGAAACGCGGAAGGTTTTTGTGTATAATATATCACGGGCGAAGCCAGGGCTGGTCGCTAGTCTGGAATAAATAAGATTGCGGTCTGTCTCTGTCTAATTCTCTGCTTTCTTTTTCTAAATCACGCAACAGATTTTGATCAGATTTTCACAAACAGAAATCGCTATGAATAAGAAATGTTTATGTAGATACATAATAAATGATATGTTCCGTGCGAAGCTGGGGCGGGTCGATAGTATAATAAATTTAGATGCGAAAATGACTCGGTTTGTGTTTTTATTGAGTTTTCACACCCAAGCCGCTAAACCGATCTTAATGAACATAAGTATAGCCTAGGACCCGAAAAAAGATATAAGATACTCTGTTGATCAACATATAGGTACCACGCGGGCGAAGCCGCTAGCAGAAGTTAGTGCGGTCTATTGGCGAAGGTATTGTTTGTTTGTTTGTAAGAGATTATTTCTTAAAGAACGGGAACGATACCGCAGGAAAAGGCTAGTATTAATTAAGATAATCAGCCTATAATATTGCCACTGCTGAAACAGAGGCCTCCTCTCTGGGAGAGAGACTGAGCCGTAATTCATCACGCGGGCCCAGTGCGGGTTGGTGGATGGCACAGTACATGTCTTCAAATTATTGTATTAAATAATAAATTAATATTATTAAATGATGATAATATTATGACCTATTCATAATGTTTCAGGATCTGCAATTTGTCGGCAGCAGTCCGTACTCAGGATTTGTGCCTGATTGATGGTAAATAATGGGAATAGGTTTGGCAAAATGTTGGTGTACTTATAGGTGGTTTACTAATGACTAGCTTCTGCCTGCAGTTTCGCCCGCGTAAAAAAGTGTTTTATCATCCCAAGGGAATACAAACTATCATATGTCCTCCACAGGGTCTCAAACTATCTCCATGTCAAATTTCACCTTAATCGGTTTTATAGACTCAAAGATTATCCCCTACAACCTCACAAACTCACAAACTTTATCTCTTTATAATAATATATAGTTTACGAGTATATATACGTAGTATAATAGATAAGCATAAATTATACTGTCATAATGTAGATTGGCATAACGAAATTCAGTTTAATGATCAATACGCATAATATTATTAGGCATAAATGTGTTGCCGGCTGTTAAATATTGTTGGCATAATAATAATGAAGCATAATGTTATATAAACGCATAATGATATTTACACATATGGTATGTTTTCATTTTTACTGTTTGCGTATATATATTAATTTCCATACTTCCATACTAAATAATATTATAAATGCAAAAGTAACTCTGTCTGCCTTTCTGAGACTTTATGTATGATTGTTACGTTTCCACGTGTTTAAGGCTGAATGGACGTGTAAGAATATTGTTATTCAAATAGATCTTGTCCAACCGGGAGAATATTTCCTTAGGATATTTTCACGCGGGCGTAGCCGCTGGCAGAAGCTAGTACCTAATAATATAGATTTCCAAAACAACTTCCAACAAAACTCCCGTCTTCTAAATCCAGGCTCACTCGCAGTATGAGAAGCAACTGGTACCCTATGTTATACTTTAATTCCCCAACCAGATTGAGCCGGATATAACTGGATAAAAGCAGAACAAACCGGCCGGTAGCAGAGGACGGCGGTAAATATCTATTCGCTGCACATTATTTTTAGTTTAGCTTCTAGATGTATTTATTTTTAGTGTAATGTAATATTTTTCGTGCTCATCGTACCGTGGAATGGGTTTTTGTTTTGTAAGTGGGTAATTTTATGGAAGTTGGCAGGTTTTGTATTGAGATATGCTTCGTGGGTAGTTACTGAAATAAATGCTTGGCTGGCCCCGTGTTTGCATGCGTTACTGCTGATCGTGGGGTTTCGGTTTCAATTCTCGGACTGGGCAAAGAGCATTTGATTGAATATTATGTTAATATGTAACAAGCAATTCTCATAGCCTATGACCCTCGGCTTGCTATCAGTAAAAGGATGTTCGAAACCTGATCAGTATTTTTATTTAAGCCTCATAATAAGGGATGAGCCTATTGCCATCAACCGGGCACAAATTCAGACTCCGGGCTGCTACTGGGAAATTCCAGTTGGAAAAACCCAACAATACTTTGCCCGACTCGGGCATCCAACCTGGGACTTCAGCAATAGCGCTTGAGATCACTAGGCAAACGAGTCAGTATAATAGTATGAGTCAATGTCACTCTGACGTTCGACTCTCGCTATTGGCTCACGGTCACGAGGAGAACGCGGGGCGTGGCGCGGGTAGGCGGGAGGGGTCATTTGACATTTCTGGTGCTCAGGTTTCTTGACCGTGATGTAGTTTATTTATATATTTACACCTTTACTGTTCACCACAAAAAAAACATACAGAACAAACATTTTCAAAAACAAAGTGTACAATGCGGTATTAAGGCTTCGCAACACTGGGTGCGTTCTGGGTCCTGCGGTCCGTTCACTCGAACATTTGGTGCGGGAAATGTTCGAGTGACCGGACCGCAGTACGCAGAACGCATCCGGTGTGACAAATGCCTTACTGAACAGGGCACACTTTTACAGAAACTTTTGGACAGACTAACCGAGAGGAGATGAATTCAGGGCTGGCAGTATACTTTTTTGCTAAAAATACTACCGACTTCCAAATAAAAAACTATAAAGTGAAAAATTATTTTATTATTGGAAGTCAGTGTCTTTTGTAGGTACCAATTTTTTGCGTTATGGACTTTTTAGTTGTACTACCTAATAGACAAATTGTTTAGTAAGATACCTATAACGCCAGAATAGATTGCCCGGATATCATAAAAGTTGAACATAACCGGTGAAATGAGAGATCTGCGTACCCCTTAAGAGCGTACTGGCGTGATGTTATGTTATGAAATGGTATAATCAATAAACAGACATGCGATTGCAGCAATCCCGAGAGATTAGCCGTTATTTATTGAAGAGTTCCGTCGTATATCTTCGAAGTTCTTCATCAGATCTTCGCCAAATTAAAATGGGACCGATTTCGAAACATATTTTTCCAAAGAAAAAAAGAATTTTCAAAATCGGTCCACAATTGACGGAGATATCGGTGAAAAAAAAGTGACATCATGTCGAACATAGAACCTAGTCCTTTTTGGGAAGTCGGTTAATAAATAATATTAGTTACTTATACATAATAACGTAGATAAGACCATTTCTCATAATTATCAGTCCTTAATCTGGCAAAACATTTGACCCATCCTAAATACGGTACCGTTGTGGAGCCCCTTCACAAGATATGCACCACCTAAGGAGGTGGTGGTGGTGGTGACGGTCCTGTCAACGCACAACCTCTTATACCTTCCACGACACGAAGGAGGCCAACAACCGACGGTTGGACAAAAATAAAGTCTGATGGACACGCAAAGAAGAAAGGAAGGAGTTATTAACAGCCCAGCCTTTTAATGCTCCCACTGCCGTAATCCACCACGCGGGGCTATTGCGGGTTGGTGGATGACACGTGTCTTCGAATTTTAACCGGACCTTCAAATTTTAATAAAATTCGAAGGTTGATTCCCTCACGATGTTTTCCTTCACCGTTTTGAGAGCAGTGGTGATGAAATAATTTACACAAATTAAAGCGCCTGCCTGGGTTCGAACCCACGCCTTACAACATGTAAGAAACGGTTGCTGAATCAAGTCGCAGCCGTTACCACTTGGCTATTACTGCCCACACCACAGCATACTGGCCGCAATCAGTAAACTGGCACGCACCTAACACGAACAATGGCAACAAACACAGATTACCGGTAGTGTGCAATCACAAATCAATTTACTGAATGTACCTTATTCATGTACGGTCAGCTAGCAAAGTGCAAAGCTTGGCAATAAAATAAGTTGTTTGGACAGTGAGATTTTAATAGGTATTACTTAAATTGATTGAATAGCAAAGAAAAATAAGTAATACCTATTACTTATTTTTCTTTGCTATTCAATCAATTTAAATTACTTTACTTTAATCTTTATTCCAACAACCACACGCACAAAATACGGCAAATGACCAAAAATAAAGAAAGTAAGAAAGAAACTATTTTTAATGTTTGTTTTTTAACCGACTTCAAAAACAGGTAGGAAGTTCTCAATTCGTCGGAACCTTTTTTAGATTTTTATTTATTTTACCCGATTACTCAAAAACACCTGCACCGACTTGGAAAATTCTTTTTTGTTTAAAAGGGTATATTGCCCAGATGGTCCCATGGTCATCAGGTAATGATCTGATGATGGGATCTTCAAGAAATTGAGGGAAATCCTCAAATATTATAGGCATATATATATCGATTTTGGTATTTTCATCAACAATGTAATGGAAGTGAAACTGATGAAGAAGACCACAGATGGCCACTGGAACTCCTTAATGATAAGTAGGTCTCGGGTATAAGATAATATCTCAAATAGTTAACCGACTATGATGAAGCAAATACTTATAAATAAATGGTACTACCGAAAATGGTATGATCGAACTGATCTGATGATAAAGCCGGAAGGTAGGCACTGGAACTCCGAAAAAAACAATTTATCCTAGTCGTTTTCGGGCGTATTTTAATAATAGATGTAATTATGATATAAATTATTTTCATGGTAAATTCAGATGCCAAAAATAAAAACTTTTTAACAAAATATCAAACCGACTTCCAAAACAAATCACTACAAAGCAAACTTTCTTTGCCGAAGTCGGTGTCTTAAGTACCTACCTATTGATTTCCGTTTTTAGAAAATCGTTTTTTTTTTTTTCTGTTGTTATTTATTATAGAAATTATTGTTATCGCCGCTAGAATATTTTTTTCTTGAGACAAATAATTTCAGCTTCTTAGTATGTAGTTTTACTTGCACCAATGCATCGGTGATCAAAGAAAAACAAGCGCAACTGGGGCCCTACCATGAGCTCTTATAGGAAGGTTATTTTCATCGTGCCTAAGGGACAGATGTATACAAGGCATATACATCTGTTCCTTACGAACAATGGAATCGATGCATTGGTGCAATTCACGCTACGAGTATATACACGTAGCCCTTAACCTTCTTGGGAAGGTTAAGGGCTGGAGTTCGATTCCCTGGCCAGGCAGATATATTATAATAATAATAAACAACAACTGACAACTCTTCAACTCTCTGATTCCTTACACCTGAGAAACCTCTCCTAGACCTAAACTTACAAGTATTTGGGTATGTCCGAAGCGTTGGGCATCAACAGTACTGACATGAAGCAACTGCTGTAGGAACGCTTCTTTGGCAGCCTGAAAAAGTTATTAAATAGACTTTTGTCGGGCGGCAATAACGTGCGCGCCTTTAACAGTTGGGTCATGCCGGTTTTGAACTCTTTCGGCATACTCAAATGGACTCAGACCGAACTCGAAGCCCTTGATAGGAGGGTCCGGACACTGCTGACCGCAAACCGGATGCATCACCCACGATCATCGTTGATGAGACTGTACATCCCGCGTGGGGGTCAAGGCTTTTTAAATGCAAGATTCTTCACAGCCGCGAGATGTGCAGCCTCAGAGAATACTTTTTAGAAGCTGAAGTGGGTATGCACCAGGATGTGGTCGCAGTGACAAGGGACTTACCCCGTTGTCCATGGCTAATAAGAACTGGCGCAAGCCTGTAATACTAACGACTGATGAGCGCAAAGAGGTATGGCAAGGCAAGGAGCTACACGGGCGCTTCTATCGGGCTCTTCATGGACCCGATGTAGATTTTTCGGCGTCCGTATCCTGGCTACGTTTCGGCGACCTTTTCGGAGAAACTGAAGGTTTTGTCTGTGCAATTATGGACGAAGTTATCCTGACGAATAACTACCGGAGCCATATAATGAAGGACGGAACGGTTGACGTGTCGGGCATGCCATCGCCCAGGTGAATCCATCAGACATATTATCTCTGGTTGTTCTAGTCTGGCTAACGGTGAGTACTTACACAGACATAACCAAGTGGCCAGGATTATTCACCAGCAACTTGCTTTGAAATACAATCTAGTTAATTCTGAGGTACCGTATTACAAGTATGTGCCCGACCCAGTTCTCGAAAATAACCATGTCACGTTGTACTGGGATCGGTCTATCATCACTGATAGGACTATTGTTGCAAATAAGCCGGATATAGTGGTGATAGACCGATTAGCGCGCCGCACAATAATAATCGATGTCACCATCCCACATGACGAGAACCTCGTGAAACCTGAGAAAGAGAAACAAATCAAGTGTCTCGACTTAGCACACGAGGTTGTCGACATGTGGAATGTGGACTGGGCAATCATTGTGCCGTTTGTCGTTACGGCCAACGGCCTGATGGCCAATAGCCTCGATGACCATCTGTCGAGGCTGTCAGTGCGCGGTTGGATCAAGAGCCTGATACAAAAGGCAGTACTCCTTGATACGGCGCGCATTGTGAGGAGGTTCCTTTCTCTGGAGCCCTAACCACCGGTAGCTTGGATCCTGTTCCCGATATCGGTTGGCCTCTATCTATACCAATATTTGAAAGAGATACAACAGCAACAATTACAAAGTAAAGGGAAGAACAGTAAATAAAAAAAGGTGCATTAAAAAAACAAAAAACCCGACTGCTTAAAAAGCGAACTAAAAAGATGTAAACAAGAAGAAAAGCATGCTCTGCAGTCGGAGAATACATGTTCGCGAGCTGGCTAATAAAACTTATTCGTAATTTTTTTGTTAGAATTAGGTACATTGAAACATTTTAGTATTATATATTTTTGAAATCACCTCTGAAAACCCTTTTTTTTGTTACCCCACAAGACGGGTTTGGAAGTAAAATTAAATTTGGCCCTCATAATATGGCGTCGAAATTCCGCCATTTTCTATTTTAATGTAGCCAATGACACTAGCAGGGTTAAGACGAATCGATTAACGTAATAACCATCAAAATCGGCCAACGCGTTCCAGTGCGAGGATAAATGAATAAATAAATGGATAGTCCCCCATCCACAGACCGACCTCGGCTAGTGTTATAGCGGTTTGAGAAACCTCTTCATCCTTGTGTCTATCATGAAAAGTGGACTGTATTTGAAGGGTTCTGGCAATAGTGCGTTGAAAATAAGCGGGAAAATATTCACGGATCAATTCGGGCGATCTAGTATGGAAATGAGGGAAGTAGTACGCCTTACCTTGTAGTGGTCGATGCCAGCCCACGTGTGGCAGCGAGCTGGTGTTCTTCTACTCCAAAATGGCTCCTTCAGGATCCACACACTTCACACAATTGTTTTATATCCGCGAGGCGGGTTAATAGACACGGTTCACAAGGTTCTCTGCAATCTAACTAATTAGATGCATCAGTCTCCAGCCAGGTGGCTTGGAAAGCTGGCGGTTGAGATACGAGGCCCGTTCACGTTGAAGTTTCGGTTCGTTCTGGCGACCTGTCATTAAGGCGTACATAAAGGGAAAAGGAATGAGGAAGGAACGAGATAATTAAGATATCGATCGCCCGCGAAATCTCAAATGCGTTTGTCTATGTGTTTTCGGTCATTGATTTATGACATTTACAAGAGATGGCGCTACCATTTTCCCGGCCTTAAAGGGTCACCTTTAATGAAAATTAAACTTGGCCCTATGAGGTGTACTACCGTATACCTATTCAGCAATACGGACTAAGATGCGGATTTTTATATTTCAATTATTAAGATTTAAGATAAATACTGCGAGTTGCATAATACTGGGTGGCGCAAAAGTACTGGCACTAAAGAAAATACTTTTTTTTTTTTTATATGACATTTTCTGTCATTCTGTTGTTGAAAATTGTGTAGTGAACAAATGTAAAATACACTGAAAATAAACATGGACCGTTTTACTCCCCAAGAACGTGGAATAATTGTGTCAATGTTCTTACGGAATAATTCATCAGTGATAAGAACACAACGTGAATTTCGTCGACGATTTCCCCACCGTCCGGCACCGATTGGTCGCACAATTCGACGCTTTGCCACACGCCTTGAAGCAACTGGCTCAACATTGGATAGACCTAAGTCTGGGAGACCAAGAACAGGCCGTTCAGCTGAAAATATCGATGCTGTGCGCGAAGATGTGGAAGAGTGTCCAGAAACATCAACGAGGCGACGTGCCACGCAATTGGGCATTTCCAGACGGACCCTGCAGCGTATTTTGGTGAAAGACTTAAAGATGTTCCCGTATAAAACTCAAATGACTCATCAGCTGCTGCCTGCTGACCACCGAGCTCGTCTAGATTACTGCCAGCGCGTCATAAACCTCAACCTTGAAGAGGATGATTTTCCTTCAAAATTGGTTATGAGTGACGAAGCGCATTTCCATCTCTCAGGGCATGTCAATAAGCAGAATACTCGGTTCTGGGGCACTGATAATCCGCGCATTATTCAAGAAACACCTCTACACCCACTAAAAGTTACTGTATGGTGTGGCATCTGTGTTGACAGAGTGATCGGACCCTATTTTTTCGAAGACGCTGGAGGCAATGCGATAACTGTCACTGGAGAACGCTACAGAACCATGTTACGTGAGTTTTTGATACCCAGTTTGGACGAATTGGGGCTGGAGCACATCTGGTTTCAACAAGACGGCGCTACGGCACACACAGCGCGCGACACTATGGACTTAGTGAGGGACGCTTTTCCAGGCCGAGTTATCTCTCGTTTTGGCGATTTGCCTTGGCCTGCAAGATCACCCGATCTGACCAGTCCAGACTTCTTTCTTTGGGGTTTTTTGAAATCTCGGGTGTATGTGAACAAGCCACAGACTCTCGCAGCTCTAAAAGAAAACATTCGTCAAGAAATAACGAACATATCGCAGGAAGTGTTACGGCAAGTTATGCAAAATGTCATAAATAGGGCTCAAATGTGTATCAACTCTGGAGGTCACCATTTAAAAGACATCATCTTTAAATCCTAATGGTACGAAATTTAATGGCACAAATATACATTTAAAAAAATCTAAATCTAGTTTTCTAATTTAGAAAAAATGTTATAGCTGAACCAAATAGGGTCTTTACTTTTGCGCCACCCTGTACATTAAGTTGCATACCTATAGTTAAATCTTAATAGAAAATTATGTTGCGTCGCTAACTAACTAAAACTAAGAGACCTAACTATCAAGCCAGGCCTTATTGAGTCGGTAATGGACACAGACGCACAACAGGGCGCACATAGCTACCCTTTGCGGTTTTCACAGTAACAACACGGGTTGTACCGTCCTTGGAGGTATGCAATTTATCAATAATGCCTAACGGCCATGAAAGGGGCGGAGAGTTATCAGTAATGATAACTACAATAGTACCCTCTTGTATAGAAGGTGCAGGACTATTCCATTTGGATCTAGCCTGAAGTTGATGTAAGTATTCTGAACGCCAGCGCTGCCAGAACGACTGCACCAGTTTGTCAAGTAGAGTATGTCGCTGAAGCAAGCTGAGCGAGTCTGCTTCAGGAGCGGGAAGGGACAACAATGGCGCGGTGTGCAAGAAATGCGCAGGGGTCAGTGCTGATGGTTCAGTAGGGTCACTACTCAAAGCAGTAAGTGGCCGCGAATTAACTAGAGCCTCAACTTGACTAAGGACAGTTATAAGTTCCTCGTAGGAGAGAATTTGTTGACCTATAACTTTAAAAAGGTGAGTTTTAACTACCTTAACCATACTTTCCCAACATCCTCCAAAATGTGGGGAAGCAGGCGGAATAAACTTCCAATCTATATGATTGAAGGAAAGTTCTTCCTCAAGATGAGGACGAAAATCTTTAAGAAATTTGTGAAGGTCGCGTAAATAAGAACTTGCACCTACGAAACAAGTACCGTTATCGGTATATAAGCATTTAATAGGACCGCGTCGCGAAAGAAAGCGTTTTAAGGCTGCAAGGAAAGTCACTGTACTTAAATCTGTAGCCACTTCAATGTGCGTGGCACGCGTCGTCAAACACGTAAAAATGCAGAGCCAAGCCTTACGGCTCTTAACACCTCGACCACGAAATGGTGTATACTGCAGCGGGCCTGCATAGTCACAGCCGGTGTGAGTGAACGCCTTGTCGACTTGGTTAACACGCTGGCTAGGTAGATCTGCCATAAGTGGAAGAATAGGACGCGGGCGGAACTTAAAGCAAGTGTTACAGTTGTGGATTCTGTGACGAATTATTCGACGTGCAGCTAAAATCCAATAATTATGCCTGAGTAAGGACATAAGCAACTCCGGACCGGCATGAAGATGTTTCTTGTGACAAAAGTCAACAAGAAGATCAACAATATGGTCATGACGTGGTAGAATACAGGGATGTTTATATTCGTAGGGTTCGTCCGAATTTGTGAGACGACCACCAACTCGTATGATGCCGTGCTCATCGAGAAACGGCTTAAGCTTATGGATGGCGGGAGTACATGGTTTATTATTTTTTAAATTTAAAATATCGTTACGGAAATGAACATCCTGTACAGCTCGCAGCAGTTTAATTTCTGCATATTTCAGATCAGAGCTTGATACAGTACGTGCACTAGGCAGTTGTCTTAAAAACTTATAGACGTAAACAATAGCGCGTAGCAACTTAGACCACGACGAAACACGTAGTGCTAGCGCGTAAATTGGTGATTCCGTAACCTCAGAAACCACGGCATGAGCGACTGATTTCTGTTCGGGTACGCCCTCATGCAGTGCATTGTGTTCGAAAGTATGTATGGGCCACTCAGCTGGGTCATGAGAAACCCACGATGGTCCACGATACCACAATGGATGCTGCAAGAGCTTAGCTGGCGTGACACCACGAGACAGACAATCAGCGGGGTTCTCAGTACCTGCGACATGGTTGAAACAATTAGCGGGTATAAGCTCTATCAGCTTAGTAACCCGATTGGCAACAAAAGTTTGCCAGCGGTGCGGTGAGGAATTTATCCAGGCGAGCACTACTTTAGAGTCAGTAAACGCGTATACCTTATGGATGCGGTAGTGGGGCGATATTGTGTCTTGTACCTTGCGAAGCAACTTAGACAACAGTAGGGCCGCGCACAACTCTAGTCTAGCCACCGAAATGGTTTTCACAGGTGAGACTTTAGACTTCGCACTAACTAACTGCACGGAGTAGTTATAACCATTGTATATTTGCATGTATACGACTCCACCGTAAGCACGCTCGCTGGCGTCAGCGAAACCTACTAAATTCATGGTGCATCCGTCGACCAACCCCAGATGACGCGGGATAATAATTTCATTAAGCGTAGAAAGCTCAGTACAAAACTGCTTCCAAGCGGTGACTATATGTTCAGGTGGTATGTCGTCCCAGTCACACTTTGCTAGCCAAAGTTCCTTAATTAAGAGCTTAGCGTACAGAATAGTGGGGGCGACAAAACCCATTAAGTCCCATAGCCGAGCCACTGTGGAAAGCATGGTTCGCTTGGTACATTTATCATCTGGTGTGGTGACGTCAAAGCGGAAACTGTCACAAGACTGGTCCCAGCGTAAACCCAGGACCTTATGCGGTATAGACTTCTCATACTCGATATCGGGCGAAGCCTTATGAGTATCAGGTATGTGTGCGAGAACCTCTTTCGAGTTACTTGTCCATTTGACAAGGTCGAACTGGCCTCGCTTGAAGAGCTGAATAAGCTCATCACAAAGCGAAATTGCTTGCGGTATGGACATGACACTACAGGCAATGTCATCCATATATAGGGCGGAAGAAGCAGCAGCAGACGCTGCAGGGAAATTATCGCCTTCATCAGCGACTAACTGGCGGACTACACGTAACGCGTGATATGGACTAGACTTAAATCCGAAGCAAACACGATTAAATTGGTAGACCATTATAGGTTCATGTTTACTGAATCTGTAAAAGATGCGTTGAAATCTACGGTCCGATTCACGAACGCCGACATTGAGAAACATTTGGCGGCAATCAGCAGACAGGGCTATTTGAAAGAGTCGAAAACGAATTATAATATTAAATAAATCACCCTGTAGATTGGGGCCTGCATGTAGAATGTCATTGATCGACTGTCCCGATGTAGTTTGACTACTAGCGTCTAAAACCACGCGAAGTTTAGTGGAAGTCTTATCTTCGCGAACGACACCGTGATGCGGAATGTAATATGACAGATTAGAAACGTTGTCATCTTTTAAAACCGGACTCAAATATCCCTTATTTATGTAGTCCGACATGACGTCATTGTAAGCGCTGCGTAACCCTAAGGACGCATCAAGTTTGCGCTCCAAACAATGAAAACGCCTAAGTGCGGCAGCGTATGAGTCGCCTAGCGAATAAGGGTCGTCGCAAAATGGCAGCGACACAATATATCTACCACTGTCATCGCGAACAGTGGTAGCGCGAAAATGTTCTTCGCACTCGAGATCCTTACGGCTCTGCGAGGGCGAGGCGGAAATTTCTTCAAGCTCCCAGAATCGCTTGAGAAACGAATCTAAACTGGGATCTTGAAGAACAGAACAACATGAAGTTGTACTCGTACAGTGTGAAGTATGTGCCGTAGGTACGGAACCCATAACCACATACCCCAACACAGTTTCAATAGCGGGAGGTATATTATATTGCTCGCTATGCACTATGTTAGGCAAAAGCAAGCGCGGGAATATAGCAGCACCAATCAAAACATCGATACCGCTCGGCTCCGCAAACTTCGAGTCTGCGAGCGGTAATGTTTTGAGATGTGTAAGTTTAGAGACATCGACGAGAGCGGTCGGCAATGTCTCCGTAATACGTTCAACAATAAGCGAAGAAACGTTAAAATTAATATCATTACTAAAACGAGAATATAATTTAATATCTACGGAACCTTTAACTGGTTTTTCCGACCCAACGATTCCTTTAACTATTAAATTAGAAGTATGAAAGTTCTTCCAAAGTCCTAGACGCTTAAAACATTCAGAAGTAATAAAATTACTTTGAGATGCGCTATCTAGTAAACAACGTATTATGTGCGGCTTATCATTTACATCGTAAATTACGACTTGAGCAGTAGCGAGCAGAACGGTTGTATACGCCGTACATTGCGGGCTATCTCTCGCCGACGGCGACGCCGCAACGCTCCGAGCGTCAATCGAACGCGATCGAGCGGCGCCAGCGACAGAGGTCGTACACAACGATACCTCAGACTGTGAGGTAATAGAAGGTACTGTCGGCATAAGCGTTGGGACCGGATTCGGCTGTGACGTCACTACAGTTGATAATTGCGGGTTTTTATTAAAATGTAACAATGTATGATGACGTTGATTACATGCGCGACACTTTAATTTAGAAGAACAGTTAACCGTTTTATGTTTAATACTCAAACAATTGACACAAGCATTGTTGTCTTTCACACATTTGAAACGAGCTGTCGGAGTCAAATTATCAAAAGCGGGACATTTATATAAGTGTTCATGGATATATGCTTCGCACAGACACTTGTTTGAATTATTTAACTCAGAGCAAGCTACATAGGATTGTGGATTAGGAGCGGTCATTTTATTATTAAAACTACGCAATTTATTATTAGACTTATGTGAATTGTCCGAACTATTAGGCTTATTATTGTTAGCTAAGGGTGGTTGGGTATTACGGAATATCCGACACTGATCATTGATGAAGCTGACAAAACTATCTAGAGTGGGAATCTTACGATTACGTTCTGTCATCTCGAAAGCGCGAATAGTTTCAGTGTCAAACTTTTTTATTGCGAGGTGCAATAAAATGAAATCCAGAAGGTCAACTAATTTTAGATTCTTTAGGGAATTAATTGCGGTGACGAACTTGTCCACAAATAGCTGGTAATTCGAAACAGACGCAGGACCGGATAATTTAAGATTTAAAGCTTGATCCAAATAGGTAGACGCGAGGACACGAATATCCTGGTACCTATCGAGGAGTGCCTGGAACATGACTTGGTAATTCTCAGCACACGGTGTGACTCCCGCGAACACAGACTGTGCCTTCGGCGACAGCTTACCTATTAAATAGTACAACCTGTCTGCATCCGTCAGCGACTTATTGTCATGAACTGTAGATTTAAAACTTGCATAAAATAATGGCCAGTTTCGTATATCACCGTCGAACGACATGAGTTCGATTGGCGGCAACCTTGGTCTACATGTTGCGGAATCACTCATACTGTGCCTCCCGGACGGCTTATCTTCCAATTGAGACATCACACGTTTCACGGAACAATACATATCCTCGAATGAGGCGTAGGCTTGATAGCTAGGCTTCGCATCGGGATATACAGCCAGTAACCTAGCATTATAATCATCCAATAATCTATGAAAGTCCGTTCGAATATCATCTACTGTTACACAAGAACTGAGAAAGCCTTCTCTCACCGATTCGGAAGTATTAGCGACTTTAGAGCGATCATAAATTGACTGAATACGCTCGAAAAGTATGTTACGCTTAGCTTCTAAAATCACCAACTGTTGATCTTCCGAAGAAGCGATTGATTTCGCATCACGCGGCATTGTTATGTTATGTAGTTACAAATAACCACACAAACAAAACAATGTACGGTAATTATTTAAACGAACAACTATATGTAGAAAAGTAATACTACTGATTGTGACTGTACTGTGACAACGGGTTTCGCAATATTTGCGTAGTAACGAAGTAAGTTTTTTCATAGTACCCACTAACCAAAGTAATTATATTGTACAAAATGTTAATAGCATTACTATCCTAACCAGTTTTATTGTTAAGTTAGAATATTGTTTAAGATAAATGAATAGGTATAAATATGCAACTTATAGCCCGCAATCGTCGAAACGTATTCGGTAAAATTATGATATTTATACTGCGTAGGTACCTACAAGTAGTACACCTATTTTATTTTTCTCTTATAGAATGAATGTCTACCCCGCGGTATTCGGAAAGTAACTTATTCCTAACAATTTATAATTGGAGGTAGGTGATTCCTATAAGGGCGGTTAAACTAAAAGACGCTTGAAATATGGAAATTTACAATACGACAAGTTAGTTTTAAATAAGAATTATTTTTAATAATAGCAGATACGTAATTATGAACCTGCTATAGCGGCGTTGATGGAACCACGTATTGGGTTTACAACTTGATTATGTGGGTAGGCGGCTAGGTGCCACGACCCTAGTAGGAATTTATGATTGATTCCTACGTAAAAAATAAAGGAAAATGGATATATTATAGTAATATATCCGGTTCGAAGGACCAAAAATGTTATAGTGGTTTGAGAAACCTCTTCATCCTTGTGTCTATCATGAAAAGTGGACTGTATTTGAAGGGTTCTGGCAATAGTGCGTTGAAAATAAGCGGGAAAATATTCACGGATCAATTCGGGCGATCTAGTATGGAAATGAGGGAAGTAGTACGCCTTACCTTGTAGTGGTCGATGCCAGCCCACGTGTGGCAGCGAGCTGGTGTTCTTCTACTCCAAAATGGCTCCTTCAGGATCCACACACTTCACACAATTGTTTTATATCCGCGAGGCGGGTTAATAGACACGGTTCACAAGGTTCTCTGCAATCTAACTAATTAGATGCATCAGTCTCCAGCCAGGTGGCTTGGAAAGCTGGCGGTTGAGATACGAGGCCCGTTCACGTTGAAGTTTCGGTTCGTTCTGGCGACCTGTCATTAAGGCGTACATAAAGGGAAAAGGAATGAGGAAGGAACGAGATAATTAAGATATCGATCGCCCGCGAAATCTCAAATGCGTTTGTCTATGTGTTTTCGGTCATTGATTTATGACATTTACAAGAGATGGCGCTACCAGCTAGCGTTGCTTAACGTCTAGCTATTATGTTAGCGGCTAAGAAATATCAGCTACACAGCACTGTGTTCTAAATAAATATTTAAAAAATAAAACTTTTTAATCTAACCGTACCAACGCGCAACGTGCCGACTAGTTTGAAACACGGGCTATCCCGGGAACGCTTTCAAAGCAATATTAAATCTGATCATTAGTCATGGACGGTTTTGCAGGATAATCCGGTTCGATCGGGCACCTATTACGCATACTCAGCGATTTGGTTGGGGTGACCATGGTTTTACTGAAAAGGGAAACAGTCTGGAAGCTTCAGACAAGTTACATTCTATCAACGAAAGTAAGAAATAAATAATTTTTAATTTTTGTTTTTAACTGACTTCAAAAAAGGAGGAAATTCTCAATTGATCGGAATGTTTTTTAGATTTTTTTTTATTTTACCCGATTACTCAAAGATGCCTACGAGCAATTTGGAAAATTCTTCCTTTGTTTGAAAGGGTGTACTTTCCATTTGGTCCCATAGTCGTCAGGTCAGGATCTGATGATGAGATCTTGGAGAAATCGAGTGAACTCCTCAAATATTATAGGCATTTATATATATCGATTTTAGTATTTTCATCAACAATGCATTCATTTGCACTCAGAAAGAATCATTTTGTGAAGTGGAACTGATGAAGAAGACCACAGATGGCAAATGGAAGTCCTTAATGATAAGTATGTCACGAGTATAAGATAATATCTCGAATAGTTAACCGACTATGATGAAGCAAATACTTATAAATAAATGGTACTGATGAAAATAGTATCATCGAACTGGTCTGATGATAAAGCCGGCAGGTAGGCACTGAAACTCCGAAATAAAACAAATACTAGGCGTGGTTGGGCTTATTGTAATCATGAGATGTGATTTTGCTATAAATTATTTTCATGATAATTTAAGATACCTACATAAAAAGGTCAAAATAAAAACTTTTTAACAGATATCAAACCGACTTTCAAAACAAATCACTACAAAGCAAACTTTCTTTTCCGAAGTCGGTGTCTTTGGTACTTATTGTCTTTCGTTTTTCGACAAGTCGGTTTGTTTGTTTTTTAAGTTTTTTTTTTATATTCATCCGTTGTTATTTATTATAGAAATTATTGTTATCGCCGCTAGATTCACTTTTTCTTGAGACTAATAATATCAGATTCTTGGTATATAGTCTGACTTGCACCAATGCATCGTTGATCAATAAAAAACAAGTGATACTGGGTCCCTACCATAAGCTCTTATGGGAAGGTTATTTTCATCGTGCCTAAGGGACAGATATATACAAGGCATATACATCTGTTCCTTCAATGGTTTGTTGAAGAAGGTTAAGGGCCGGAGTTTGATTCCCTGGTCAGGCAGAATTATAATAATAATCATTACGCCTTTTATTTCAACAAAAGATATACAATTGTGTTTCTTACACTACTGCATTGTTATAAATACCTATATATTATACTAAATTAAAATTATTTGCGTATTCGGTGCTTCTTATCTTTCTGTAAGTCCGTTTGCCAGTTGGCAAAGGCCTCCAACCTACACAATTGTGATCTCTCTCTGGCCACTCTAGTCCGTGTTTTGCCTGCAACCTGCCTTATATCAGGCAGATTATTGTGGTTTTTTCAAATTTTTGCCTAGATTTGTAGCCGGTTGATTACATTGAGTTATAATGTACTACGTAGTAGTACAACTCAATGGTTGATGACACTTAAAAGTATATCTAAGTATCTTCGAGAAATAATAGGCGTGATGATGTGAACGTCAAAAGAATTTTCTTTTAATATATTTCAATTTGTAACCGAATATGAAAAAGTTTCCAAACACATAAATAAACGATATGTTTTAAATTTTCAAATGTAAATCAAATGATAGGTACGCCCGATATTTCTAGTTAATATTTTAGATTTCAGATGTATGTTCAATGTGTTTCTAAAGTTAATATTTACTAGAGATGTGCCGACTACGACTTTGGCCGACTAGCCGATTAATCAGTTGTAAAGAGGCCGACTAGTGGGCCAAGCCGATCACGGATTCAGAAGTATTCAGCAATTTCCGTGACGCTTCGTTTACAGCTGATTCGCGCGCAAGTCACAACCACCACCTGCGAGCGTGTCGAAACATGTTTTGTTTATTTCGCATTGTTTCTTGATTTTTGCTTTGAATTAAGACAATACTGTTATTGTTTATTAAAGTGTAAGAGGTTAGTTAAAATTTAATCATGTCAAAAAGAAAGTCTCATGTATGGATTTTTTTTTACCGATTTGTCAATGATTTCCGTAAAGTCAAGTGTAATCAGCGCCAAATGATAATTTCTCGTGGTGTGCAGGGAAAACAACAAATACTACGAGTATGAACAACCATATCAAATACCGACATCGAACCCTCATACCTCAGTTAGGTTTTGTGATCAAGTCTAACAGTCAAGCTTTTTATTTAATGTAATTTCTCCTAAATATATTTCAGTGAGAAATACATACAAAGTAAGAAGCCGGATAGTCGGCGCTATTTGCCGAATAGTCGCCGACTACGAAAGTGGCCGAATAGTCGGCACATCTCTAATATTTACGTATTTATTTGTATCAACACTGGGCCGTCTCATTAGCTTTGAGCACATATTAGTAAAACTTTATTTACACAGCGATTTTGTTTAATCTATATATATATATATATAAAAGCGAAAGGACTCTCTCATCACGAAATATCGAAAACCGCTTGACGTAGGTACGTATATAAAGATGAAATTTGACAAGGACGTTCCTCAAGTAATAAAAGATTTTTGGAAATTCCATCCTTAAGGGGGTGAAAAGGTGGTAATTTGTTGGTCTAATATATTTGAATCTTGGCATAAATATTGACCTACGTAAATAGTAAAGGTTTACGTAATTAGTTTTTCAAAACTAGTCCTAAACGATGATTTAGGGTTTGTTAAAGATTTTTGAAGAATTTTACTGTAAAGGGCTTTTATGATGTTGGGATAAAGAAGGGATTTTTGGATATTCAACCTTTAAGGGGGTGAACTAAAAAGTCATCTTTAGGATAAAATATGAAATCACGCGAACGAAGTCGCGGGCGGAGTGCTAATATAATTATTATAATACCAGCCTGTTACTGTCCCACTGGAGACTGCAGAGCAATGGAGTATTATATTATCTGTGGCAATGGCCTCTTCTCTCATAGAGAAGGGACGAGCATTAATTACCATGCTTGCTTTTGACGCGTTGCCGATTTAAATTGTTTTACTTCAACGATGTTCGAGATAAACTTAGAAACTGCATCCCAATTGGAAAAGTCACATTGGTACTTGCCTGGATTTGAAGACATTTTTTTTTTTTTTATATGATGACCTCAAATACGAGAGGCTAGATCTAGGTCAAGATCAAGATCGTTTATTTTAATGATAATGTAATGCTAAACATATAAAACCTAACCAACAATAATTTGTCAAACATCTATAATATTTTTTATTAATCTCAAGGTCAGTTACTGATACTAATAAATAATTTCGGCAGTATTTTCAATATCCGATATGGTCTAGTGGCTAGGATACCTGGCTCTCACCCAGGAGGCTCGGGTTCGATTCCCGGTATCGGAAATACTTTTTGTACGTTTCTTTATGTTTTGACACTGTTTTTTGGAACAGTTATTTAAATATTTTCTGTGCTATTTTTGAGAAAATTTACTTTTATACAAAGTCTCCTTAGAATGCAGAGACTTTCAGACATAACGGATTTTTTTTTACTATCACAGCAAATATTAAAACCGGCTAAGTGCGAGTCGGACTCGCGCACGAAGGACTACCATTATCGCAAAAAAAAGCAAAAAAAACACGTTTTTTGTATGGGAGCCCCACTTGAATATTTATTTTATTCTGTTGATATTATTTTTTATTATAGCGGCAACAGAAATACATCATCTGTTTAACTGTCTAGCTATCACGGTTCCCCTAACCTATCACGGTTCACGGAACCCTAAAAAATATTATATGGAAAATATTATCTATACTATATAATCTACACTATCTGTATCTATACATTTTACTTTTAATAATATTATAAAGAGGAAAGATTTGTATTTTTGTATGTAACGAATAAACTTAACAACTTCTGGACCGATTTCAAAAATTCTTTCACCGTTGGGAAGCTACACTATACCATACATAGGCTAATTTTTGTCCCTGTATTCCCAAATAAACGGGAACTACGCGGGTAAAACCGCGAGGCGTCCGCTAGTAATAATATAATATTATAAATAGGTAAAGTTTGTGAGATTGTAGGGGGTCATCTCTGGATCTACTGAACCGATTTAGATGAAATTTGGCATGGAGATAGTTTGAGACCCTGGGAAGGGCGTAGGATAGTTTGTATTCTCTTGGGATGATAAGACACTGTTAAAGCGGGCGAAGCCGCGGGCAGAAGCTAGTTATGCTTATATAAAACTGTTAAAAACACGTTACGTAGAAGATAATCTATTATTTATCATTATGATGACCATTAATTATGTGCCCAAAGGCGTTGTAGAAGACACCTGAATAATATTCGTCGTAAGTAAAAAGAAATGTCAATATTAATAACCACATTTTGCTATGCCCTACTAACCTTATTATAAAACACATTTAGCTACAGAAAATTTTATGATTATTTCACAAACTTAACTCTCTTTGGCATTGAGTTTATACTCCACATTAATCTTATCTAAATATTAGTTAGATTTATGTTCAGGTCGTAAATAACAAGCTAATAGGGTTCTGTGCTATCTTATCTAAATTATGTAGTAATATGTATGATATCAGGAATTTTATGTTGAGAATTTGAAATTTTGTTGTATGTTGCAGAGGCTTGCCTAAATTTTATTGTGTTGGATTAAATACCACTGTCGAGACAATAAATGAGAAAAGATTAGTTTACATAGAGTCTTCAAAACAATTTTTCACTATTCGTTTTCAAAATTATCCTCACAAAATTATCCTTCATCTGCATGAAATCCCTCTGATTTCTACCTTCTTCGTCACTAGAGTTTTTTCAGACTTCTTCTTAAGTACTCATTTCTTATTGTACCCATTTTCGTAACACCACACATCTTTCTTCATTCTTAGGATTCTTCGTCCATCATCCATCATCAGCCTTTTAACGTTCTCACTGCTGGGACGCAGACTCCTCACTTTGAGGCCTGAGGTCTAATCCACTACGCGAACCCAGTGCGGTTGGTTGAAGTCACATGTCTTCGAATTTTTGGTTCTAGGACCTGCCGGTTTCCTCACGATCTTTTCCTTCACGGTTTTTAGAGCAGTGGTGATGAAATGATTTACATAAATTGATGTGCCTGCCTGGGGCCAAACCCATGCCCTACGTCACGTATAGTTCTCGCCAAACTTCTTCGTCACCCTGAAATGGCTACAAAAATAGCACCGATCCGTGCCTTGCGCATCTGAAAGCCAATTTCAGGGCGGTCCAGAAGTTTGGTGAGAAATATATGTCGGGGCCGTTATCACTGGGCCACCACTGCTCTGCCTCTGCACGTATTCTTCATAAAAAAACTGAGTGTCAATTCTCGTATTTTAAAGACATGTTCGCAATCGCCATTGCAATCACATATTGCAAAAACACACATATTCTCCCTAAATTTTGAAAGTTTTTGAAATCACGATGATATTGCGACCTGAATGTGAACGTTTTCTAAACAGGAATTACGCGTTATTAAAATACATAATTGAAACAAATACAAAATACGTAATTGTATTACCTACCTTCTTAAAAATGTAATTTGTTATTGATATTTCATAGACCTGACGCTGAGGTATTTTGTAGTTATTATTTCAAATACTTATGGCTTCAATATACATTTGAACATAAATGAATTTATCGATCTTAATAATGGGTGCGTTCTGCAGAAAATAGCTCGATAGCTTTCTAAGCAAAGTGGCGACCGCTAAAAATGTCATGCATGTATGCCCTTTAGACTACGACACCTTCAGAAGATAGGAACGTGAAACGTACGTGGGCTACTGGAAAATGGGAAACTCGACACCGTTGAACGAGAATTAACTCGGTGTGGTTTGAACGTCTGCGGATTGGCTGCAACCCACTGTTAAGAAAACGGATATTTTCTCACCGACACCCATGCCATTTACTTCTCTGGAAACGACAACAACAGCCGCAATGGAGTAGCATTTTTGATTCCAAAACATCTAAGGAATTACGTGTTGGGATATGAGACGGTCAGTGACCGTATAATTACTATCAAGCTGAAGACGTCGCCTATAAACTTGAACCATATACAGGTTTATGCCTCTACTAGCTGTGCGAAGCCAGACGTCATAGACGGCTTCTACTTGGAGTTGGAAAAGATCATCGCTAAAATGCCCAACCGAGAGCTTCTTTTGATCATGGATGATTTTAACTCTAAGATAGGAGCCAATTCCCGGCAATTTAGCCGCAGTGTGGGAGATTTTGGACTCGGTACACGCAACGACAGTGGTGAGTGATTGATGCTATTTGCAGATGAAAACAACTAAGTGATAACAAATAGTCTTTTTCAACATCATCCACGAAGATTGTACACCTGGACATCGCCTGGAGGCACCTACCGTAATCAAATCGATCTATATCTTAGTACGATCACGCTGGCGAACCTCTATCCTCAATGCCTGGTGCCGATTGCGGAACAGACCATAAATTCCTTACTGTGAAGCTAAGACTAAAATTGGCAGCTGCTCGAACCCTTAATAAACAAAGGAGAATTGAAGTCAAGGACACCGCAAAATTTACTACGGCAATTGAGCAGAATTGGTCCAAATAGACCGACGCAAACCTCACTGAGGCAACACCAGAAATGTTTTGGAACCAGACAAAACATCTTATTCAGGAAGCAGTGGCAGAATCAAAGCCACCAGCTGAAACACATAAACGGCAATACTGGATAACATATACTCTTCTTCTTCTTCTTCCTAGCACTATCCCACTTTAGGTGGGGTTGGCTCTCCTAATTTTCTGGCGCCAGGACAATCTGTCCTGGGTTGTCGGGTCGGGCAATTTTTCCTCCGATAGGAGTTTTGTCATGCTAGTCCACCACGTAGCCGGAGGTCGTCCTCTACCTCTCTTATGTTCAGGTAGTTGCAATGCTTTCTTTACTACGTGTTCCTCGTCTCTTCGCATCACGTGACCATACCATCTTAGACGGCTCTCGGTTAGTTTCTCCGATATAGGGGCGACCTTAAAGCTACCGCGGATATGCTCGTTTCTTACTTTATCCAGTCTCGTCACACCCCCAGACCACCTTAGCATCTTCATCTCGGCCGTGTGAAGCTTTTGTACGTGCGTCGTTTTCACTGGCCAACATTCTGCTCCGTACATCATTGCCGGCCTCACCGCCGTTCTGTAGATCTTGCCTTTGGTTCTTACTGGCATACGAGCGTCGCATAAGACTCCTGTTAGTGATCGCCACTTCAGCCATGCCACGTTTACCCTGTGTAGTACATCGGCGTCGACGTCTCCTTGGTCTGTGATCACTGAGCCTAGGTATTTGAACCTGTTTGTTTTCGGCACAGGAGTACGATCTGGGTAATAGATTGTGGCTGGGCCACTGCTGTTGTTAAACTGGCACTGTAAATGTTCAGTCTTTGCTCTACTGACTTTAAGACCTGCAGACTCTAGAGCAGTCATCCAAGTGGTCAAGGTGTTCTGTAACTCGTTTGCTGATCTGGCCATTAGGACGATGTCGTCTGCGTACAGGAGGTTCCAGGGCAGTGGCGCTTGGATATGTTTAGTAACATAATCCATCACAATGTTGAAAAGTAACGGGCTAAGGGCAGAGCCCTGATGAACTCCCACCCCAACCTCGAACTCCTCTGTCAGACCTGTGGGACTTTTGACTCTCGTACGGACGTCAGTGTACATGTCTTGGACTAGTTTAATGTATATATCCGGCAGATGTTGTGCTCTCAATGTTTGCCAAACTAGTCTGCGTGGTACCCTATCGAACGCCTTTTCCAGATCTATAAAGATGAGGTGCAGATCCTCTTTATTGAGCCGATGCTTCTCCGTCACCACTCTTACCGCCTGTATAGCATCTGTTGTAGATTTCGAGGGGGTAAAACCGAATTGATTTGGGCTCATGCAAGTTAGATGGTATATGCGGTTATTCATTACTCTTTCCCAGATTTTTAGTGTGTGTGATGTTAACTTGATACCCCTGTAGTTACCGCATTCTGTTACATCACCTTTATTCTTATAAAAAGGAATCAGGTGACTTAATCGCCACGAGTTCGGGATCTTGTTACTATAGATGATAAGATTAAATAATGCTGTAAGCCAGTCTACTCCCAGTTGCCGTAGTGACTGGATAACATATACTACTCTTGCTTTAATTAAGGATAATTAAATAGGTAAATAATAGGTTTAATTGAGGATAGAAGGCACAAAAAGGCGAGCGGAGCGGACATTAGAGAGCTGAACAAGCTATCCGGTCAAATTCAAGCTTACTGCACACGAGATCATAACTCATATCTTCGCAAAATTTGTGAAGAAGTCGAAACACACGCATGTTAACATGAATCTAGGAATCTTTCTCAAAATTCTCAAAATGCTGCTGGACAAAAGCTTCTCCAATGGCAAACCATCCATCACAATTCTCGATAACTCAAAATCCAGCTTTCAAATTACCAATTTCTACATAGTCCGAGGGTCTACAATCTTTCGTTTGACGATTCTCGGTCTCGTCTACCCCAAAAGTCTTAAGATCTACGGCTTACACTGCTGGTTCATTGCAACTTCAGCTTGCTTGTTCTGTGAGTTATTTATTTGTCGGTTCAATAAAGCCTACTTACACTACCCTGAATTAGCCTACTAACTTCGAGTTAGTAGCTAATACAGTACGACTATGTATAACATATCGTCCATTTACCCTCGTGTTAGCAACTAGGGCCTTGCTAATTCAAGACAAACAAGACATAAATTATGTACATTAAATTTTATATGTGGACTGTAGAGTATTCAAACGTGTAAGAAATCTGCGCGGTTGACATGCTATTAAAAAAACACAAGTTTAATTTCTTCTTGAAATACCGTGTAATACTTGTCTGCTTATAATTTTTGATCTTCATTTCAAAAGTTAGCTACCATCGTCCATCCTGACAACAGCGATCACCGAATAAGTAGGGGTCCCGATTAACGAGGCCCTACTGTAACTCTAAGTTAAGTTTTTAGCGCAAACTGTGCGGTGGTACTGCACAATTTGATTCGACCTAGCCCTTACCCTAATCGGACTACAAGACGTACGGTGTGCCATCGGTACATGGTAGATATCCCACCCATACGCACAAAGCGTTTTGCAATATTAGGATTGGAATTCCCTGCCGGAGTATTTGTTTCCTGATAGCTACAACCTAGGGATCAATAAGTAAAGAATGAATAGGTTACTTTGAGGCAAACATACTTCAATCTAGACCACATCATCGCTTACCTTTAGATAATGTTCAAAAGCGAGACTATCATTAAATAAAAACAAATAACAAAAACTAATACTAGGTATTAAAATATTATAATTTTGATACAAAGCCACAAAACAGCTAAATACCACTTACACCCTCCGTACGATACCAAATTGACGTAACAGTGGCACCTGTCACTAACCTAACCGAAATCGATAATCTCACAAATCCCCACGCTTAATCCATCTTAAGATATTGACAAACTAAGACAGAGATATAAGACAAACTTTCCGAGTGCTCTTAAAGTCTATACTAGAATATAACATTAACAATTTGTTTAACCGACGTTAATTTTGAATAGTTAACGGGGTGATTAATTATTGTAAAGTTAATTAAAGCTAAAGTTTAGTCTAACGCAGATGGGGCAACCGGGCGAGCTGCTTCATACTTCATACAGTGTAATGTGAGACGGGATAAAGAATATTAAGTTTGCTTTGTTGTTTTGGTATAACATGACATAACATTACGCCTATATTTCACGAAGGGCTAAGCAGAGGTGCATGTATGTGTCAAATATTACAACAGAATTTAAAAAAAGTTTTCCCCTAACCAATTGAGCGGATTTTTTTTTTTAATGTCTGGCAATACATACATGATAACACATTGAATAAAAACTTGTTTGAAAAAAGTTTTTTTAAATGAATAGTTTATTTTTAATCTCTGCTCGAAAAAATCGGGCGATTAAAATTTAAGCTGTTAATTGCAAGAGATTTGCAGGAGATGACAAGTAATTGGGAAGAGTGGATGATGAATATTGGGACCTTTGCCCAGCAGTGGGACAATATAGGATGAAATTTGCTTGTCTGGATTCGTTTCTGCAACATGATTTGAAATGGTTGGTGTTGCTCCTAGGATACTCCAACAGTTTGTCACTCCATTTTCTATTAGGTACTTAGTTACCGGCTCGTTAGCCTGTAGCTGTTCACTGCTAGATATAGGCTTCTCCAATCGCGGAAGTGCATTTGCCCAGTTATTTTCAAGTTTCATGTAGTATTGCCATCAAGACTATTGCCATCAAACGCGCACAAATCCAGATAGAGAAACCCAATGGCACTTTGACAACCCGGGTATCGACCCAGGACCTCATGTTCAGATGTTGCGCACGTAACCACTGGACGAACGAGGCAGTTATTATGGAATAGTGTATTAAAATAGTGTATTGATCAGCTGTGTTGTTTCATACATCAATGTACTATCCGATATGGTCTAGTGGCTAGGATACCTGGCTCTCACCCAGGAGGCTCGGGTTCGATTCCCGGTATCGGAAATACTTTTTGAGTGTCGAATAACTAATGTAATACAGTTATACTTACACGAAAGTCGAACACACTAATTTAACAGCAATAAAATGTGTACGAATTTTTTGACACCAAAATATACCAACGTTAAAAAACTCGCACTACGGCGTACTAAGCGTAACCCTTTTGGCATGGGCACGCTCACTGCAATTTATGACCGTAATAACCTATTTTTCAAGCTTTTATATAACCTGCAATGTATGTATGTACCTAAGTGTGTTCGGGTCAATCTTGCAACTGAATTTTAAAGCAGTTATCCTCCACCGATTAAGATGAAATTTTGCATACGCGTTTATTTTGGACGACAATGCATGGTTAGCAAAGTGACGTCATTCTTAATCCAATATGGCGGACGGCCCAAGATGGCAAACTTGTTATTTTTTGTGCACTGCCATGATATGGGTATCAGATGGAAGGTTTTGTTGAGAAGAACACGAAAAAAAGTTAATATAAAAAATTGTGTATAATTTTATTTCTCTGTTACTTTGTGATTGTTGCTATTGTGTTGGCTGTGACCGTGTCGAATAAATGTAAAAAGTTTTTTTTGTGATGCGCATAGGTTTTACAAACAAGAAAAAAACACAAGAATAATTTGAACAAAAAAATTAATTAAATGAACCTCGTGTTTGGCTCAAAAGGCTTTTAATCTATTATATTATTTATCACTGCTATCTCATAGCTACATTATTGCCGCAATCATATAAAACAATCATCACCAACCTGACCATTACCTGAAAATACCATCATTATTAAAACAAAATGCTATAAAAATAGGCATAAAACTTATTGTTTGGACGTTTATTGCCTATATTGCTTTCGAAATGCCTAGGTTTACAGGCAAACCTGGTTATTACTTGGCGACGATTTAGGCAATCAAGCGATTGAGAATTATTTATGACTTGTTTGTTTCAGGTGAATTTGAATTGGATTGCTTGTATAAACATTAGTTTTAATCTATTATTGGATAAAAGAGGACATAGAGGTCAAGCGTGGTTTTATTTATAATTGTAAGTATTATAAAAAAAAAACTTTGAACTATTTGTGTATGATTAATTTGATTTGATTAGTTTAAATAATAATATAATTAGTTTATACAAACAGTTTGAATATTTCAAATACTGATTAGCAGATTCTTAATTCAAATTCATCATAATAATAGAAAATTTAAAATAAGAATCTATTATTCTGTTGATGATGATGATGATGATTTATAAAAATCTCTGAAGTAGCAATTTTATTTTGAATTTAGTACCTATCCGCTGTTTCTTAATTCGATTTTTCCATAGAGAATTTGTTTTTTTTTTAAAACAAGAGTGTTAGTAATAAAACTAATTTGATACTTATCGATACCTTTGATTTATACTATGTAAGGAAAGGATAAGGAAGGATAATACATAGACTATATTTAGGTAAACAACTTAATCCCGAGATATTTAGACTTATAAATCACCTACGCTATACTTACACGATAGATTATTCATAGACAATATCATAATCGGATTAAAAATGACCTAAAAATCTTCAAACTAATCAAATAATACTGGCTTATTTTACTGTGGGTAGTCTTATTCTCAACAAAAGGTCAGGGTTAGTAATATTAACCGCCACTTTTCGTTATAATTGAACCCAATATTTCAGACACAAACCGGGAAATTATACCGAAGGAATCCCAAACCATTTTTATGCCTAATTTTAGTTATTAAGTATGACAAACATTCAATTACATTAAGAAAACATATTGCTATTGAAATGTGGGCTTTATTGCTTGAAGATTAAGTACCGTTTTATGTCAAATTATGTCATCATTAACGGCAAATGTGGTGTAAGGAAACGTAAGCTGCGTGACGCAGTTCTTCTGGGGCTTTGAAATGAGCGATGATGGAATGGCCCTATATAGACAATGGGCATACAGATGCCTTCTCCCATACAAAGAAAACGTGCCGCGGTAACTAGCGTTCTTCTTCTGATTAAGATGATTATTTTTCTAAGAACATCGATCGCGTTCGGTTCCGTTCCACGCTTATAGATGGTGTAAGCAGCGACTTGCAAATAAAAGGGTTTACTCGGTTTGTGAATTATTTTTTTTTTTTATAAAGTGACGATTTGTTTTATTGTATTTTTTTGCCTGTTTTTACAGTTTCATTGTACCAAAATATGTTAAAAACAAATTTAAAAAATCGAGTGGGTGCCTCAGAAATTTAAATCCGCGCCATCTATTTGCATCAGTTTGAAATTATCCATTCAAATAATCTTTGAAATGTGAATTTAGGGCAATATTCCTTAATTGTGTGGTTAGCAGAAAATACACAAAAACATACATTTTTAACCCCCGACGGAAAAAGTGGGGTGTTATAAGTTTGAGGTGTGTTGCTCTGTGTATCTGTGATTCTGTCTGTGGCACCATAGCGCCTCAACGGATGAACCAATTTTGATTTAGTATTTTTTATTCGAAAGGTGATTGTGTCGAGAGGGTTCTTAGTTATGTTTGAAAAAAATAGGTTCACCCGTTCAAAAGTTATGGGCGTTTTACTGTTTGAATCGGCTTGTTTTCCCAAGATAAATGTGTCGGAGGGTTCTTAAATTTTGAAATTTTACTTGTTTATGATGGGCCAAGCTGGACCTAGCTGGACATCCACATGACTTTTCGATATCGTTTGACATAACTTTTTCTTTGTTAGAATGTCACTTAAAATGGTCTCTGGAAACTGGTAAGGTTCGGCATTGGCTCAGTTGACAAAGAAGAAAAAATAAATTGTAAGGTTTAAAATAGTTTGAATCCCAAACTAATTTCCTATCGTAGATACTTAGGCACTATCAGGTCACCTTTTAAGTTTTCTTTTTTAATTAAAAAGTAACTAAACTCTTCATTAGTTCCTCTACATTCTAAAAACATTTGATAAGGCCTAGCCCAGACCCAGGCCTAGACCTAGCTAACCTAGTACCACTTTAATTATTAATCCACTTTCACCCATAACAGGCAATTAGTCAATCTCACTCGCTCGCTATTGCCGGGGCCCTAATATCATGAGAAATCTTTCTCCCGTAAATTAATTACATATCAGTAAGAACGGGAGGATGAAATTGTTTGAAAAGGTACGCCTAAAGCTACGGTCACACATAACGAATATTCGTTGCGATTTTGGCACTCACAGCGAGAATTCGCTGTGTGTGACAGAACTGACAGACTATTCGCTGCGATTAGAGACATTTGTCGCGATTAAAATGGAGGATGCCGAGCATGCGAGCATGCAGTCGCTGAGAATGTGAATCGATGCGAGAATTCGCTATGTGTGACAGTAGGGACTCGCTGCGAGTCACCTTTCGGCAGGCTTATTACTTATCACAAGAGCAAAATGATAGCGATTTTAGCGCAATAATGTATTATTGCGCAAAAATCGCTATCGTTTTGCTCTCTGTCTTTAATACAGAAGTTTTAGAGTTATTGGCGATATTTTTATAAATAATTGCATTTGACAAACAGCGAGCGATCAGCAAACGATTGTGTAGGACCTACCATAACTACCTAGTTCCGACTTTTATGAATTTAATAAAGCTTTTGATCGCGCGATGATTGCGTCTTCTTAGGTTATTACCCTGCCGGTCAGTTGTGATTGTGCTATTCTCTAAGGATACAGCCTTGAGCGCAGTTTGTACCTACAGCACAGAACAGCAGCAGCGAAGAAACTAGTTCTTCGCTGCTGCTGTTCTGTGCTGTTTCGCACTACTGTTACAGCACTATAGTAATGCTATTCTCTAAGGATACACGCCCGCCCCGGAGTACACGCCCGTGCTATTGTTGAAATTCTCGGGTAGTGACAGGCAGGCAGCGAATGGTCGCTGCGAGTATTATTCGCAGCGTATACACTAGCAGGGAGTATTCGTTGTGTGTGACCGTAGCTTTAGTTGAGCACATTATTTTGTTTGTAGGTTCGTAATCACCGTGTGTGTTGAGTCACTAATTGATGAGCTTAATGGAGATATCAGAGAAGTTTCGGAATGGAATGAGAGATTACTTAGGTAAGGACCGAAATACTTCTTGAAACAACGCAGTGCTCGGACACTATCTGGATAAACGACCTTTCACGGCTTTATCATTTCTGACGGCCTAAAGGTTCAGTAACGAGTAGACCGGCTACAGTGCCACTGAATTTCGACACCACATCGAAGTTCGATTGCAGCGGTCGCGGCAGTGTCCGAGTAGTTTGACTCGAATTCCTTCGAAGACATTCTTTCCGCGAATTTCCAATGTCATGACGTCAGTATCACCGGAGCCGCTCTGCTCGAAAGTGAAGATCAAATAAAATTATCATTCCTAAAACATTATAAACTTATTCGTAATTCACATGACCACTATAAAATCGGCCAAAAGCATTTTCTGCCAGTCTATAAGTTGTAAAGTTTCATATTCTAAAAGGTCAAAATCAAGAGTAAAGGGTCAAGTTAGTATAACCTATCTAAGTATACTTAAAAAGTCATCGCTGCCTAAATGGGTAATGATGAACAGATTGTGCATACGCCTTGGGAGAGAGCAGCATAAGATACGAGAGTACTTGAGAGAGGGAAGGCGTGAATTGGGTTGGATTGGATCCCTACAAAGTGGACCCATGACCTAGGCTATATTCGCTATTTGTTGTCAGTGCAGCACCGGTCGTTGTAGCAATGCTTGGGGAAGATGTAGAGGTACATCTATATATGAGGTACTCATGATGAATTTTAGCATCAATTAAGACCTCGTTTCGTTAACGCACCGCTGTATCGCTATTAGCCATTTTTCGCACGAGATAAGCGATACAATCGCTAAGTATTGAATTTGCATCGCTTCTAACGCGCCACATTTTCAGATAACATCGGGTACATCACGATCGTAACGGTGCTGTATCGCCATATTACTAATGCAGAATCGAAGACCCGTGGGCGAAGGGATATTTATTTATTTATTATATACTTTATTTTACACCACTGAAATAATTACAAATAATTATTATTAATGTTAAATACAGGTCTGCGGATCCCAAGCCAGGAGCTCATCACTGGGGCCCATTAGCAGCGTGCCACTCCTGGATCCAATCAGAACCGTATTCCACGAAACTGCCGTAACGCAGCAGTGGAAAGCTAGGGATTTGCTCCCTATTGCAAGAGATACTGGTACCTATCTCACAGGTGGCACAAGGGTTGTCGTATATATATTCGTACTTACCTTAGATTCCTGCGGTAGACTCCTGGGCGTCGATCAATCTCGTGCCGTGAGGTTAGGGATAGGAGAATATATATAATAAAGGAAAATAAGAGATAGACTGACGGCTGTCTGGACCGAAGAATCCGGTCGGCGTCCACCAGGCAGCACGTTTCCCCCAAAAGCACTTCGCTGCGCGTGAAAATATACTCTAAACCCACTTTAGGGGCTCCCCACAATGCCGATTGCGAACGGCGGGCGCGATTAACAAATACAATGGGTGAAACACATCTCGATTAGATATGTTTCTACAAGACCCGACTTCAGCGTGTTCACGTTATAAACTTTTTCTCTCGACTGTGTAGTGTCAGCTGTCAAAATCGTTGACAGCCCGCCGACACGGTGTTGCAAGTAAATACCAAAGATCGGGACTAAACATCCCCCCGTCTCGGACATAAGGAGTTATGTCCGCTAATAAATGGGCAAGCGTGCTAAATTGGCACTGCTCGCTTCAAAACCGAATCTCCGACCAAGACCTCCGCAACTCTGGGAACTCCGTCAGACCCATAAATCAAATCTACAATGCGTCCACGACGCCAATATAAAGGCAACAAATTAGGTTCTTTAACAAATACAAGGTCTCCAACTTTGGGAGGGACAGTTTCGTGAGACCCCTCAACGCGCCGCTGCAGAATATGCAAATATTCCAAAGACCAGTCAATTGCGAAGATTTAATTTCCCTGAAGGGGTATTTGGGCAGGGTGTTGAGGGGCTGACCAATCAAAAAATGACCAGGGTTCATGACTTCCAGGTCATTTGGATCTGAAGAGATCGGACAGAGAGGTCGCGAATTGAGGACGGCCTCAACTTTACAAAATACCGTAACAAGTTCCTCAAATGTGAAAATAGTTTCACCAACAACACGGCGGAGAAGCGGTTTTGCTACTATCGCAATATTTACAAAAATGCCAATTAATTCCCATTTGCGCCATGGCAAATCTCAAAGTTTATCCTTATTTAGATAATTACAAATATCATTTAAATATCTATCAGCGCCCTTATAATTAGTACCGTTATCAGAACGGATCAAAGATGGTAGTCCTCGGTGGGAAACAAATCTACCTAGCGCTGCAACAAACGCATCTGTGCTGAGGGCAGTTACAAGTTCCAAGTGAACCGCCTTGGAGGCCAGACAAACAAACCCACATAGGTAGGCCTTAACAGCATTGGCGTTCCGAAGTTTAGAAGTCTTCACCAAGAAGGGACCAGCGAAATCGGTTCCGATCGAAGCAAATGGTTTGCTCTCCGTCGCCCGGTCGGATGGCAAATAACCCATTATGGGTTGAGTGGGAGCAGCCTTCAACTTATAGCACTGCATATATTTAAAGATAATGCCACGAATAGTGCGTCTGGCCGATAAAATCCAAAATTCACGCTGTAAATGGCTACGAGAGCGTTGCAACCGGCGTGTGCATTATTAATGTGTCGATCGGACACCAACAATTTCACCAAAGCTCCTCCTTTAGGGAGCAACAAAGGATGGCGAGCACCATAAGGCAAATTCGAATTCCGCAGTCGTCCTCCGACTCGGAGCAAACCAGATTGGTCTAGGAATGGATTAAGACGAGCGATTGAGCCTTTCAAAGCTGAGCATTTCTTCAGGGCTTCAATAGTCTGGTCAAAGTGCTCGGCTTGTACAGCAAGAGCCAACAACATCAGGACCTCTTGGCGTTCATGAGGCGACAAAACTGGGGATAACAGTTTATTATTAGGGTTCCGTCCGTTACGTATGAAACGCCGGACCCAAGCGGTAACTCCCAACAATTTCGACAAAGAACTGTATCTGTCCAAAAGATAATCCAAATTATATGCAGGTTGCGTTTCAACAATTCCAATACGCAAAACTGGCAAAACCTCTGGAGAGGAGAACCTATTCTGGGGCTAGGACGACTTGCAATGCGTCAACCACTCTGGTCCCCACCAAAGAGAATGGTCAACAAGGGCAGGAGCCTCGCAACCACGTGACGCGTAGTCTGCGGGGTTCAATTCTCCTGTATTTTCTTTAGTCTCAGAGTTCTGACTCTGTGAGACTCTATTCGCCACAAAAACCTCCAAAGTATGAGCTGAGGTGCAAAACAACCAAGGACTATGCCATTATCAGTCCTTGGTCCTCAATCCGCGGGGCGGAGCCCTTGTACAACTACTAACCCATTCGTCTGCAGAACCCACTTGGTCCCGGACAAAATCAAACCCAACCAATTTTCCTATATAATTGGTAACAATATACTATACAACAATAACTTCTATAGCGGGATAAGACAGTATCGCGACTTTATCGTGATCCTTGCGCTTGTATCACAGCAAAAAAATAGACTGCCAGGCGTTGAAGTTTTCCAGTTAAGATCGTGTTCTATTGTTGAGTGAATGTAGGTTAAACTTAACGATGAAAGACAATGATGAATGTTAAACACTCTATTAGCCCAGTAGTGAGCTGCTGTTCAGGACGATACTTATAACCAATAAGCTACTAATACAATAATATTGTAGGTAATTAAAGTTTAGAATACCTTGTACCTAAATTCGACAAAATAATTCCAAATTAAAATAACAAACAACACCCAAGCAATCGAGACCGTTGAAATAATAACTTCAATATTTCTCAGAGGGCATCGAACCGTAATGAAACCCAGTAAATATAATATTAAAATGTCTGAGTGTGGGTACTTGTGTAAGTAAGCGAGATGTCTTCCTCGCCAGTGTGAGTATGCTATTACAATTCAATCAGGCGTTAGCGATTTGACATCTTCTCTCTTACAAGACGATATTAAGATATTATTAGGATCTTATCCAGAATGATTCTGTAAAAAACATCGAAACTTTTATTACCTTTATATTTGGCGTCTGTTTTCAGCTATTCCTAAAACAAAATCTATGAAGAATCTTGGTAATTTTTTCGACATCGATAAAATCTTATGTTATTACCGTACTTCTGCTGTAGGCAATAAAAAAATATGGATGGGGAATTTATTCAGACAAGACGGCAGGTAAGGTACCTGTGTTACTTAATAAGGAAGTACTCGGGGAATGAGCTTATGACGTCACATATACGTGCCTAGTTACGTCGTAAGTATTTACGTAAGTACATTTTGAGCACTCGTATGATTGTCTGTACGCACTTACCCGGTGTTTGACAGTAGGAAATATTTAACAGACTCGTTTTTCTTTTATAAAAATACTAGCTTTTGCCCGCGACTTCGTTCGCGTGGAATAGTGACTTCCGGCAGATTTTTGGTTTTACCCACATAGTTCCCGATCTCGCGGGATCTCTTCAAAAATGAAATGTGGAAGATATTCTAGGGAACTCTTCAAAAATCAACATAATGAGCTCTGCGTTTGAATTGAAGATATGTATACTCACTTAGGGCATTAAAGCCGTTATTGCCGATCGAAAAAGGCGAAAATGTTATTTTTCCCTTATTTTCAAAATATTATTTTTATTTGCCATTTCAGAAAAAAATACTGTTTCTCCCTTGACAAATTTTCTATTATTTTAGGCTTTAAAGATTATTAAAGTTTCTTACACCAAGACATTTCTGTATACCACGTTTTTAGTTTTGCCATCCTTTGCAAAAATATATAGGTCTTGTGGTTCTGACACTCTTTTGCATGACGGCCGGCATCTAAGAGCCGGCGCTCCCGAGCCATCTCTTCGGTTTCAGCAGCTCTTTGAGTAGCGTGACGCTCGGCGTCTAAAGTTAAACGGGCTTTAGTCTGTTCTTGAGACTCTTGACTTCTTGCAACTCTTTTAGCTCGAGCTCCGCTGGAACTACGTGCTAAATTGGACTTGCGTTTTCTCGTCATTGAAAAAAGTAGTTTAAAAAAGAACTTAAACTAAAGAAATATTACAATCTTTCCGAACTTAAATTGAAAACTAACTGAAAACAAAAGAATTTAAAAAAATACGAATTACGAACTTGATAACAATTTAAAAGAAATTATATTACAACCTATTCTCTTAATAACCAAGCATAAAACTAAATAATTTAAAAGGAACGATCTAATTAATTTAAAAATTAAAACGAATTTAGACATACAATTTTAGTATCTACTAATAATCGAGATCAAACTAAACTTACATTACATTATACAACAACCAGACAACTCAGCAAATAAACCTTTTAATCTACTAATACAACGGAGCCAATTTTAAATTTACGAAACGATCAATCCACAATTCCACGATAGTACCGAAGCGCTCGGCCGATACCCAACCAAATGCGTGTAACGAAACCATAGCGCGATCTATTTCGATCCCAACGCCATCTATCGAGCATAGTGACAACTCGGATTATTTATCTATACTCCGTTCGGGCATTTTCTTTGTACTAAAAGTTTTATTATATTGATATTATTTTTTCATACCTTTTTACTATTTATTTACTTTTTTCCGATGAATTAAAACAATAACATGAACCGAACTCGTGTAACGATCGACACCATTGCGCGATCACCAACTCGACATAGTACTAATAGAATTATCTATACTCCGTTAGAGCATTTTCTTTGTACTAAAAGTTGTATTATATTATATTTTTATAACTTTTTACTATTTATTTACATTTTTCCGATGAATTTTCAGTACTGAATTGATGCCGACTCTTGACCAATAGATGGCGCTGTATGTCCGGAATAAATTTTATTTTATTTTTTGTAATAAAAACTATCCTATGTCCATTCTCAAGTTCCAAACTATGTCTGTACCAAATTTCACACAAATCGGTTCAGTAGTTTAGGCGTGAAGCAAAGACAGACAGACAGAAAGACAGACAGAAAGACAGACAGACAGAGTTACTTTCGCATTTATAATATTATAGTTAGGATGGTACAAAGATTTTGCTTTATAAAGAAAGTTAATTGGCTATACGAAAATATATCTAGGTACAACTAACTATTTTTATCACGGCTGATACGAGAAACAAATTCTTTTTTCTCGTCGGTGTCGTGACTAAAAAAGATTTGCAGATAATGATGACGTGAGGAGATTAGGACACTCCTCCCTTGAAATCCATACTATAATTGCGAAAGCAACTCTGTCTGTTTGTCAGTTGGTTACCTTTTCACGCTTAAACCGCTGAACCGATTTAGATGAAATTTGGTATGGTGGTAGGTTGAGATCCTGGGAGGGATAGTTTTATCCCGGAAGTCATCGTTAAGGGGGTGGTAAGGGTAGGAATTTTGTATTGAGAACCAATATTTTCTCAAGTAAGGCGACCGGGGTATTCCTCGAAGCGCATCAAGTTTCAAGCTTACCAAATGAAGCGTGCCAAAAGTATGCTTCGAAACGCACCAACGATGGAATATGGAGAAGACCATAAAGGTTTGTAATAAATGATACCGATAGACGTTTTAAAATTCAACTGTCGTTTTCAAATAAAGGCTATCTGTAACTTTTGGGGACAAGTTTTATTTTTCTGTTCTTTATCTACCAATCCTTCATGCTCTTCAAAAATCAAAAAAAATCAAAATCAAAATTTCTTTATTCAATTAGGCCATTAAGCGGCACTTTCGAACGTCAAAAATAAAAATTAAATGTAATAATAATTGATTCTACCGTCCATTCGGAAATGTAGCTTGTTATGGAGAAGAACGGACAAGAAACTCCAAACTTACTCTTTTTAAAAAAACAAAAATGTGTTTTACAAGTATTTGGTTACAATAATCTTGTAGGAAAAATACATATATGTGAGAACGATGCAAAAAAAAAAAATACGAACTTAAAAGCGTCTAGAGTAAAACAAACAATTAAAAATACAATAAATAGGTAATTAAAAACATGCGGAGGCAGCTAAGATATGACCAATCCCAACTGACGGCGCCCGTTCACGAACATGACACATGGATCGGCACCACTCAGCTCAACCATCATGAAGGGAACCGAATGATCCAACACATGTGCCACCATCAGAGAGACATTAGAGAGAGCATGACACACTCAACTGCCGGGGCACACTGAAGTCAACGAACGACACATAGTTACAGTAAATGGTAGATTTACAGTTAGTACATAGTACTCACATATGTGCTGTGCAGTTATATAATCCAAAAAATAAATTGAGTTTATACAACACAAATATACATTATAATTATTCGTACAGTCTTCAGCAGGTCCAACAATACTTCAGAACTTTTCTGCTTATCACTTGTTTTTGTGCCCTAGTGTCTGTGGAGCTGGAATAGCGTTGGGCCAAGCATTTTTATCAGCGATGTAATCTCCCAACCTATAATATGCCTGCCTGCATAGTGTGCGTTTTATACAAGTTTTAAATTTCGTCTCATTCAATTCTAGAATGTGTGGCGGTATTTTATTGTAACATTTTATACAGTACCCCCTAAAAGATGACGCTACTTTAGCCAGCCTGAAACCTGGTTGAATTAATTGGTCCCTATTTCTAGTAACATAACTATGTCTATCACTGTTTTTACTAAAAAGATGTAAATTCTTTCTAACGTACATGATGTTTTCGTAAATATACTGACAAGGTACCGTCATGATGTTAATGTCCTTAAACAGTTCCCTTAGAGAATCGCGCCGGCGAAGATTGTATATCGCTCTGATGGCTCGTTTTTGTAGAACAAAAATTGACTGAATGTCTGCAGCCCTTCCCCATAGTAATATGCCGTAAGACATTATACTATGAAAGTAACTAAAATAGACCAGCCTCGCGGTATCTATATCAGTAAATTGACGAATTTTTCTAACAGCATAAGCCGCCGAACTTAACCGCCCCGCAAGTGATATTAAATGAGGACCCCATTGTAACCTTGAGTCTAGCGTGATACCCAGGAAAACGGTTTTGTCGACGAATTCTAGCTTCTCGTTGTTTAATATAATGTCACAATCATAACTTTTGACATTCGGCAAGGCAAATTTTACACACTTAGTTTTTTTAGCATTCAAAACTAAATTATTAGCAGTGAACCAATTTAGAACTTGCCGCAATGCATTATTTACGTCGGCAACGTTACTCGTACGTCTATTTATGTTAAAAATCAAAGAAGTGTCATCAGCAAATAACACCATGTTCAGTTTGTTTTTCAATAGATGGGGTAAATCGTTAATGTATACTAAAAATAAGAAGGGACCTAAAATTGAGCCCTGGGGTACCCCCATTTTCACGTTCAACCCCGACGAATTGACACCGTTTATTTGAACTAATTGCTGTCTATCATTCAAATAGGATTTTACTAAATTTAATGCTGATTGGCCTAGCCCGTAATGCTCAAGTTTCAAAAGCAATGTTTCATGATCAACGCAATCAAACGCCTTCGACAGGTCGCAGAAGATACCTATGGCATCTTGTCCCTCCTCCCACGCATCAAAGATGTGTTTTATTAAGGTGACACCAGCGTCGGTTGTACAACGTCCTTTGGTGAAACCATATTGTTTCTCGTGTAGGATGTTTTTCGTATTAAAATAAATGAGCATTTGATTTAGCATTATCTTTTCAAATGTCTTGCTGAAAACCGGCAACACGGATACTGGTCTATAATTATTTGTGTCTTTACTGTCCCCGGATTTAAAAAGTGGTATAACCTTACTATATTTCATTAGATCCGGAAAGACTCCTTGATCTATACACAAATTAAAAATTAAAGCTAAGTACGGCGCTATAGTCTGAATAATGGAGGTACAAACTTTGATGGACATTCCCCATAGATCTTCTGTCAGTGTTATCTTTATTTGCTTAAAAGCTTTTATCACTGTTATTGGGTTTATATGTGAAAAGTTAAATTCAGTCGGGCATGCTGAAACGTTTGCGTGTAATAAACCATAAGCGAGCGACGGCGAAGAATTTAAGGTTTCAGTAGTTTTAATTGGAATGCTGGTAAAGAAATCCACAAATTCTTGAGCAACTTCTTTGTTATCTCTAATAAGTCCATGTGTAGTCTCAAGCGTGTAATCAGTATTATTTCTTTTGTTCCTGTTTGTTTCATTGTTAATAATTTTCCAAACCGTCCTAATTTTATTTTCTGCGAATTTAACCTTATTGCTAATGTATAAAGCCTTAGCTAGTTTACATGAATTTTTAAAAATTCTTGAGTAAGTAGCAACATACTTATTAAAAGTTTCATTGTTTATATAAGGCTTAAGGCCATACAGCTCGTAAAGTCTTTCCCTACTTTTCCTGATTCCTTTAGTCGCCCAGTCACTGAATAAAAACTTAGGGCATATAGTTTTAGTTTTCTTCTTAAAAGTGTTATTGAATTCTGTTTGAACAACTGAGAAAACTTTTTTGTATAAAATATTACCATCGTTCACTGTGAGGTCCTGACAACTTAACTTACCAATTAAAGTGCTGTTAAATTTATTTAATTTGCCGGATGTTATTGGTCTGGATTGAATTTGCACTTGCTGTATTGGTATGCTGGACTCAAATGTTACCAGTAGCCCACTATGATCTGAAGGCAGACAATTCATAATGGCTTTGTTTAAGTAGTTGCAGCAACAAAAAACATTATCAATACATGTAGCAGTAGTCACAGTTGTTCGGGTTGGTTCCTCAAACACATGCGACAAATTAAATGATTTGAAGAGATTCAAAAGTCTACTGCTATCTGAATTATTTTCTAAAATATTTATATTAAAGTCACCACAGATTATGACTAGTTTATTACCAGTTGTAAGTTTTGCCAAAACATCTTCCATAACTGACTCAAATATACAGTAGTTTTTATAATTGGGGGGTCTGTAAACGCACACTATAATAATATATGCTTATCCAGCTCAACACAGGACAGTTCAACACTATGTTCAACTGATAGATCTACAATATCTTTACGAGATTTTGATTTAATACCATTTTTTATTAAAATAAGTGAACCTCCACGTAACATAACATTTCTGTTAAAACAGCTGCCCACAGTATAATTTTCATAATTAATAAGCATTGAATGTTCCTTCAGCCAATGCTCAGTAAAACAAACAATTTCAAACATTGTCTCTTCCAAAAACAGTTCTACTTCCAATTGCTTTGCAGAAAAACCCTGAATGTTTTGATGGAACAATTTTATAGAATTCTGCTTAGCCCCTTTTTTTAAATTAACTATGTGAGAGCAAGAAGGTACCTTCTTGTTGGTGGATGTACTCCTAACTATTTGGTTATTGGTACCCTCCCTTGTCCTACAAACTAGTTTAAACTATAAATATTAATAGCAGAATTGCTAACGTTATTAATGTTATTGGATACCTGTAAATTAGTATTACTACTAATATCAACTACAGTACATGACTTCGACATACTATTTATGTCTGAGTTTAAAGTAAAAGATAATAGCCTCGCTATTTGACGTCTTACCCTAATAGGCAGATACACTGTATTGCCTGTCGACTTTAATTTATCAACAAAAATGTTGATGTCAATAAAAACTAATTTGTCACTGTAATGGCTGACAAGGAAATGAATATGTTTATTCAGCATGTGAATATAATTATTTTGTTGACTAGACAATTTTTCCAAATATGGAAAAGCACACAATATTATTTTATTACAATTTAATTTTAGTAACTTTGTTACACACTCAGTGATGTCGTCTTTTTTTACATTCAAACTGTTACCTATAAAGACAGTTACATTGGTGTCTGATTTATATACATTGTTTGTTACAGATTCCATGATATGCTTGTAAGATGACCCAGGCATACAATAATTAATAGTCGAATAACTCTGATTGCTATTTAATAATTTACCTAAACCTCTTCCAACACCATCTGCAAACATAACCGAATGAGACCCATGATTACTATTACTAGATGCAAAGGTAGCAGTCTCAGGCTGGTCTACTTGAGACACTTCCTGTGCAATATCAGGTGTGTCTTGGTCTTGAACAAAGATACCGTCCTGAGGCACCCTCTCAACCTGGGCTGGGCTCTCCGTTACCTCAGGCTGGACAGCCTTCAGGTTTGAGACTATCTGACAATTGCATTGACACATCACTAACTCATTTGCGGCCAAAATGTGTTCCTTGATTTGTAACTGGGATCTAACATATTTATTGTAAAGGGAGCCCAGTTTGTCTTCAAGTACCTTTATATCATTTTGTAAGCTCTGTGTGTCAATTTCATAAATTTTTATACTGTCCTCTAATTTAATCTGGTAATTATTTAATTTATTAAGCAGGTCAACTCGTTCTTTTCTTAGTGGAATATTTATCTTCTCTATGTTTCATCGTTGGTGCGTTTTGAGGAATACTTTTGGTGCGCTTCATTTGGTGCGTTTCGAGGAATACCCCAGGCGATCCACACACCTACAAAATATATGCTATTCGAAGTACTAATGCTACGCAGTCGATGTCGGGGTAAAAAGCTAGTTAACCAATATTTCTGCCTAGCCATTTCTCAACTAAATTGGGATCCAGATACAGCTGCATATAAATATTTTGGACGGAGCGACCGTCTTTCTGATCTCCCTAACGCAGAAACTGAGTATTAGATACAGTTAGCAAACCGCTTCTCTGCTTCACCACACTTCGCTGGTTAGTTGTTACTAACCAGCTAACATCAATACAAACTTGATCACATAATCGCTATTGTCTCCTAACTAAACCTGAGTAGATCGTGTCACAATTACCCATTGTTATATCACTAATACCGTAAGCTGCTCATTAATATTATTGTTCTTAGCTTATTAAATAGTGATCTGCCAGATAATTTACTTAGGGTTGATTAAGTAGATACTAGAGTGGCATGTGGAACAAAAATTTAAGTTGTTGTATGTTGTTGTTATTGTTGTTTTCGATTTATTATCTTCATCATCACCAGCCTTATAATGTTCCCACTGCTGGGACACAGGCATCCTCTTTGTGAGAAAGCTAATGAGCCTTAATCCACCACGCAGGACCAGTGCGGGTTGTTGGATGTCATATGTTTTCGATTTATTATCATTTGGTAATTTTATTATCATAACGTCCTTTAGGGATCTCTTCTACGCCTTTTTCAAACGCAGCCACGGCATCTTCAGCTGCTGATCGCCGCTGCTGCTTAAAAGAGTAACCATGGAGTTTCTTGCTGGTTCTTCTCCATAGGAAACGACCAACCCGAACCGTGCACCTTTTGTCGACGTTTTATAAGTGCCCATGTAGGCCTATGTGAAATAAAAAAATGATTTTGATTTTGATCCAGCAGAGGTTTGCTTGTCGCACCCTAAAACGAACACGCGTCGACTTGTAAACAGCGGCTTCGTCATGAAACGCTAAAAGAAGTCTAAGTATCATATCATTGTTGTTGAGTAAGACCGCAACAAAAGTCGTAATAAATAATTGAGTGAAAATTTTATGTCGATGCATGACATGAATTCATTACACATTTACAGATTCCCAAAGAGTTTAATATTTCTTAAAAAAACGTCTGCTTTGTTTTGGCCTAATCTAACAACTTTCAGCGTGACCCACGTAAAAAGCAAAAATATGTTGTGGTGGCCCAGTAACTATGAACTTGCTTCTCATGTTTAAGGTCCAGGGATCAAATCAAGGCAGCAATGTGTGTGTTACTTAAGTAAATTAATTTAATTCGGTAAGAAATTCATTCTTTCATTACTACTCCAACAGACATAAATAAAAAAGTCAAGGTATGTTCCAGCTTGCAAATTTTGGCGCATAACAAAAAAAAACTTGGTTAACACGATTTGTCATAAAGTAGGGTTCCGGCATAAAACAGCACCTGTTATTACCTACAGCTTTAAAAACAAAGAGTTCTGTTCCACTAATCTATACTTTATTTAGACATAGATAAAGTAATTGATGGTCTTCCCCAGACACGACCGTAGGGTAGATCACAATACTGTTCTACAAGCAAAAAAGCAGTATCTCAAAAAATTACAAATTCAGTTTTTATTTTGCACAATCTTTCCATACACATAATATAAACGCGAAAGTAACTCTGTTCGATTGTTTGTTAAGTTTTCACACCTTAGCTTCTTACCCCCAATTTCTGAATTAAGCATTTGAAGAATGAGTATTTGTCAAACTGTAATTTAGCCTGAAAACAGTCGAAATTTGACACTAAAATAGGCTTAACTCCGAATTCTCAATTCAGAAATCGGCCCATAGCCTATTAATCTAATAACAATCTAAATATACTTACCCTAGGACCAGAAGGAGCTCATGGCTAAATAATAACAGCGACACGGGTCGACTTTCAAGGTTAGCGACGCTTGCCGATGTTAGACTGTGGATGGGTGACCATTCTTGACACACCTCCGCCCCTCGGAAAGCACGTTAAGCCGTTGGTTCCGGCTGTCATTTATTGTGTAGATCGTTTACGGTCGTATAGTTGCGTGGTGCTAGGCACCTGGACTTATCCCAGTTGTAAACGACCCTTTGTGCCTATTGCCCTTGTTTGTCTTCTGCTTGATAAGGAGGGAAGTGGAAATTTTTACTTTTTTGTACTCCTATTATTGGCTTTATTCTTTTCTGATTAAATTCGTTGCGGGATCCAAGACAGTTAAATTCATACTCTGGGAGTTCGTCGAGCTTCATTGCCTCAGCGCTTTTCTGGTGGTTGCCACTGTTGATTCTGGATTTCAGGAGTTGCTGTGGTTTGGGAATAGTGCGGTGGTCGTATAGTTGCGGCATGTTACTTGGCAAGAGTTGTTATCTAGCGACCAAGCATCTGCGCTCAAGTCGTTTTTAGGTTTCCGTACCCGAAGGATCCAAACGGAGCCTTATTTCTGTCACTCACGTGTCCGTATATCTGTCCGTCTGTCCGTCGTCTATCACACCGGTTTTACAGCTAAACGGTTGAAGCTAAAGTCTTCAAATGTTCACAGTATATTCATCTACTTGACTCGAAGCCATAAAAATTGTATTTAAATATTTTAAGGGCCTCCCACTGCTAAAGGAGGGTGTCAAATTTTTTATTTGACCTACCTAATTGGGACGGATATCGTTGTTTAGAGCTTGTTGAGTATATAAATGATGTATTTTTTGTTTTAAAAAATATTGGAAATCAAAGGAACGAGAAACCACCAAAGACAGTATTTTTACAAAAGTTTGTTCCGTATATTTTTTGAGCCACTGACCTATGAACTTCAAATTTGGTGATAATGTTTATTATTACTAATATTTAACTAACAAATACCAATATATTTAGAAATCAGATTTTTCTTTAAAATTCCCTGTTTTTCCTATTACAACCCACTTAATTTTGCGGTTTGGTAGGGAACCCTAAATGTGCGAAGTCCGACACGCACTTGGCCGGTTTTTTAGGTTTCTTTGGTTACCAAGCGGGCCGCAGCGAACGTCTAGAACAGTTCCGAGCGCGCGATTGGTTGGTCAATTGACACAAGGATCGACTGACCAATCGCATCGCGTCTTCGTTCCGTTCGCTCTATGATTCTATATGGTGGTTGGTCAGTTCGCGCACTATGAGCGAACTTACCTCCACTACGCCAAAACCTTGCCAAGCTATTTGCCGAGGACTGTAACGGGAAGTCAGAAGCCTGAAAGCACAGACATAAATCTAAATAGATAACGCAAGTCCCTCCATCTGTATGAAAACCAAGCGTGCTACTTTTTCACACACAATGTATAAAAAAAAATTACTTACCAATGAAAAAAAATATTTCCAATGCCTCAGCTAACTTTTTTACAGTCTTTCTTTCTCTGTTCTTTTTTTTTTAAAAGCTCAAATAACGATCATTGATCGTAATTTTACTCCGTTTTTGACGCGTGAAGATCATACAATCGCGTCTTCTAGTTACAAGTTTTGATACTTGCGGATAAAAGCTAATTTTAAATATATGTCTATTAAGTGAGGATTCATCAGACGTGTTGCAAACGCCAGGAGGGGACGGCCTAGAAGGACATAATGTATGGACCTTAGTGACGATGTTCTTCAGAAAGGCCAGGTGCCCAGTACCTGCTCATAACCGGCGTACCTACGTGTTGGACTAGACGTATGAACGTAAATAAAGCAAAAGAAGTATGAAAGGTTCATAGCAGTTGGCGATCTGCAGTTTCTGTCAACCCATCTGGGTTTGAGTTTATTTATGTATGTAAATAATAAATGCAAAAATAAATTTCCTTTTGGAAGTCGGTGTCTTTGGTACATATACCATTTGTTTCTAAGTTTTTCAACAGCGACTTTTTAAACGAAAGTAATTTTTGGGCTTTTTAGTGTTTTGCTTTATAAGTCGGTTTATTTTTTGTGAAAATGTTGTTATTTCTCTCTTTTTAGTTTAAGTACATTATCACGAAAAAGTGTGAAAAGTCTAAAAGCATTAAATAGTAGTAGTAGTAGTTAATATTGGTATTTTGTCATTTTTTTCAGTAGAAAGGATTGAAAATACCAGTATTTTCTTAATATACATATTCGTGCTGTTTGTGGCTAAGGAGTTAATTGTATATCCCATATCTTGCAAACTGCTGAACCAATTTTGATGAAAGTTGCACTGTTCCCTAAGTTGAGAGATTAAGTATCCAATATAAAATGGATCACGATCCCATAAGTAGTTTCGGCGAAATGCGTGAACAAACATACAAATGAACATACATACACTTATGATATTTGGCACACGTGTTTAGACCGTGCCCGGGTCGGGCAGAGTAACATTATGTGAATTCTACCAATATTACATATACGAAGTTACGTTTCGAATTGATTACCTCCTTTTTTTGAGGTCAGTTAAAATACCTACCTATTGACTAGAAACTCACGTTGAATGAGTTACCACGTTTTGTTTTCCGAGGGAATTGCGTGTTTCTATACTGTTTATATCGTTTGCTGGCCGCTTGATTAATTGCATCGTCTTGACACGCTGAATCCACTGGACTGTGCCGAAATAATATATAGTTTGAGTGTTAGAGGGTAATCTGTTAAGCCCTTAAAAGACTGAACTAGTTTAATATGAAATTGTTATACCTACCTTAAAGTTACAGACTAAGACCGTATCGGGCCATAATATGCGACCATATATTTTTATTTATTTAACATTTCATTTGATGTTCGTTAGTCTCGCTAAAACTCAAAAAGGTATTGATCAATTTAAATATTATTACTTTTTGTTTCATTCATAGAAGTGGTTTAAAAAAAATGGGCAAAAATTGCTGAAAAATCGTGAAACTTAAAATTGATGATAATAATTTGTTTGGGATTATCAACAGCCAGTGGATCACGAACCTGCTGACATGAGCGAAGCCGTGGGCACAGCTAGTCACTCTAAACGTTCCATTTTCATGCTAATACTGTCTACCACATTACCTCAAAAGCAATCTGATAGTCTCTACTCGAAGAAGAACTTCGTTATTTTCTTGAGATGCCCTGATTTCTTTAGGTCTATCAAGAAGACGGGTTTGTGGCAGAAACATCTCACGTGGTAAGAGATTTCGATGGTGAATATCTCTAGGATTAAAAAACTGCTACGAGTCTTCAAATCCCAGAAGTCACCATTCATTCTTGCCTTGAAGAACCCCAGGTTGTAGGCATTAGGGAATCAAAAGTCGGCATAAACGATGTTGTTGTGAGTCCTGCTTGCGCTTGAACTGATGGTGCAATCATCAATGGAGTTTTCCTGCCGATCCTATAACGAATGATAAAACGATAAGAGTTCAGTCCATCTTTTTCTTTTTTATCATTACTCTTTGACAATCGCGGGACCCTAAGGTCCTGGACTTTTGAAAGTCGTACCAGGGGCCAAAGCTACCTCGCAGAGGCCTTGTTAGACAAGTAGCATGAAATGTAACACCAAACGACAATTGTCCTTGCATGCATAACGCAAGTGCAACCGAAGGCAATACCCGGCTAGTACAGGACTATTGCAGAATATGGAGACAAAACACATTGGACTATGGGTTTGGGAGGTTCAGTGGATCGATTACTTAAAATGATACAAGGACTATCGGCCCCTGCCTGACCACTGTTGATCTACACGGCTATAAAATGGCAGGGGGTGACTCGCACTCTCAATTAATGGGCCCCATAAAGGGTCGCTAGCACTTTAGTGACGCAGTGCCAAGGGGGCAACAAATACGGAGGTGCTTGAGGAGTGGAGAGATATACCATGGCTATCAGGACAATCCAAGAAGTTCGGTCAAGATTCCTACCAGCATCTTAATAGATTATACTTCCTCCCTCCGAGCACGTTTACTTTTGCGAATTCCTAAACTCATGCTAGCCAATTAAGGCAAGAGAGAGGTGGGCGGAGCAGCAAGCCGGAGATGAGGAACATGACATGGTGTTGCTACTACCCACCAGCTCGCCACAAAGCTGCCTTGCGGATCGTATCTCTCTTAGTGTGGCCCCTAACCCCAGGCATTCTACGCCAAAGTAGAATCTACCGTCATATACCTGGGGCTCATTGGAGCGCGCAAGCCCCACCACTACGTTATCGCAGAGATACTGCGGTGGGGCATTACCCTCATTATTAATGTACTCACTTATAACGAACTATTCCAGAGATTGCCAGACAGAATACCTAATTGCGTTAAAGGTTGAACGAAGCTCAGGAACAATTTGCGATCGCAAACCAAGTCCCACTGGAAAATTAAATTGATGCAATTAGTTGTCAAATTATTATTTATTTATTATATTAATTATTTATTTACTGAATTTCTCGCATTCAACTTCTGTTAAGCTTTCGTTTACTTTAACATAACAAGCTTTCATCATTGGCTTTCATTCGGCGCCGGAGAAATCTTGTCCAGGTGCAACAACAGTATAGCGAATTCATGCCACGCTGCAGGCATATCTACTATCAAAAATATCACTGTAATTAACGATTTCCTTATTCCCAATCGACCCATTGCATCCTGGATAAGATCTCGTTGATTGATGAAAATTACGAAAAAGTTTTTTAATTATAACCAAGATTTTTTTTTATAAACATTGCCCCACACTAGGAATTTCTCCTGTATCGTGGGTGCGTTTATAAACATATAAACTCACATGCACAAACACTCAGAGCCGGAACAACTATCTGTAGGTCCTACAAATATTTGTTCCGTGCGGGAATCGAACCCGCGACACGCAGCGCAGCCGTCAATCGCTCAACCACTGCGCAAACCGTGCGCCCATTTAATGAATCGCTTTCATAAAAAATAAAACGATTTTGGTAAGTGTTATTTGCCTTTGTAACTGAAAACCAACTACAATATGAATTACTTACCATTTACTGAAGGACGTCCCATTATTGTTGAAAATAACAAATTTTTTAACAAATATTAAAACACAAGTAAACACTTTCAGTTAATTTTAGAAAACTTTCGTTTTCAGTTAATCTTATTTTCAGGTCTCATCATTTATTTATTTCTGTTATTTAAATTTTCACCCATAATCTGCCCGTAATGAAGCACGTCATTACAGACGTACGTCATCATCTATCCGCAGCAATTTCAACAATGATCCATTGCCCGCAATAGTTTCATCAGCGACAGTATAAAGTTACATCATTCGCTGACGCAATAGCTATATCCGTATCCATCAGTAATTAACAAGTGTAAAATATTTCGACAAAGAAGCTGTTTTGTAAACAACTTGCTTTAACCCGTTTTGGTCACGCTTCCTAATAATTAATTGAAGGTCATAGGGTTCTGGGGCTCACTGGACCCCGTGTGAGCGCAACAGGTTCAAGCATACATTTTCAAACAACGCTCTTTCTACGCTTTGTTCTTGATCGTCGCGTAGGGAATACATCTATATTCCTGAGCTCCTGAACAGAGGTGCCATATCATTCTTTACTGTTTGATGAGAAAGATGTCGCGTTACAAACGCCAAAAGGGCATACATCAAGCTTTAGAAATCTAGTGTTTAGATGTAGCAACGAGGGAGCCATTGAGTTAAAGTACTTGGAGAAGTTAATTTTCACAAAATTTCAAAATTCAACAAAACTTGCGAATTATCTAAACTGGCCTATACATGAATTTTATTGAGTCTTATTGCACGACTCAATCAAATAAAACACATAAGAGAAGGCTTTGCGATCGAAAATTGATTTTGTTTTTCCTTTTTTGTTTAATACAATAAATGCAATTAACATGATGTCGTGCTCTTTTTTCGATATTCCAAAGTAATTTGGTGTTATTTTTTTATTTTATTTTTCAATACATTAAATTACACTTATTGTACAGCATAACACCTGTCTAAAACCTTAAAAGGTTTATGTGACAAAGTGGAGATTAACCTTATTAGAAGTGTTATGAAAAAGTGGTTAGTTAAAGTAAGGGATGCCTGAGTGATAGTCAAGTTTACTATTGGATTATAGATTAATAAACGTTTTTCAAAAATAATTATTTATCTAATTAATATGTATTACAAATAATTTAACTTAAGGCTAAAATAATTAAGAACAACTTTATTTTATCAATAGCATAAATATTCAGTCTTTCTTCACGAAGTTTAAAACTTCTTATAACTTACATTTTCAAGAGAATATCACGAGAGATCAACAGAAAAAGTACTTGTATTGAAATATAATCTAAATCGTCTATTAATACATCGTATCTAGTTTCATATAAGACTGTTGTCCGAACTTACACGTTCCCTCCTATAACAAAACAAATGTTATTTATATAAAATATTTTTTTGATGGACGGATCGTAGGGTGACGTCTTCCTGTGACAATAATTTGTATGAATTTTTTTTAATGTCAGAAAAATCAACAGCTTAATACAAACCTTTTAAAGTTTTCACCATCTTCGAGAGTTTCCGGTAGTTTGCAATCCATGGTTTCCGGTAGCCAGTAGCAAAAAGCAGCTCCCAGGATTGGAGCTATACCAAAACATAATGGAACTACCCAATAGGCTATTTCGTTGACCTGAAACCAATTAAATTATTCATAAATCATCGTTATTGGACATCAAAAGAAGATGATTTTGATAATAATAAGGAAATAGATGTCTTACTTACATAGTCAATTAAGAACGGTGAAATCATGCTGCCTGATTTAGATGAGACATTGCAGATGGCGTATCCAATATTCCTGACGACTGTGGGAAACAGTTCTCCAGTGTACAAATTGCCTGTCAGAAAACTGAGCGTTAAACCAGTAGATCCAATTGAAACGACTATTAATTTGGCAGTATCGTTGTTGTAAAATGGGATGATCAGCAGCATGCTTATGCCTGCCACAACATTGGAATAAGCCATAACTTTCAAACGAGATACTCAGGGTGTCAAGAAGTACGCCAATACTAGTGCGGGAAATTGGGCAAGAGCTGAAACAAAATGAAAAAAAATATAGATCGGGCTGGAAAATCTAGCAGTTGTATTGGCAAGACACTTTTTTGCACATTTTGAATTGCAATATCTCCTAAAAATTAGAACCTCGGTTCATTATTATGCGGTTTGCGGTAAATGACGTTGTTTTTTATGTTGTGAGCTGATTGGATTCTAAAATAGTTTTATTTGTGATTTTTCCTTGTTTATAGGGCCGAATTAGTTCAAATTCACATAAAATTTAAGGATAATTGAGAACTCTTTTGAGAAACTATACCTGAGATTGCGAGATTGGTTAAAACACTGTCACTCATGTGGCCAAGGTAGTATTCAGAGCCAAAGAATACCAAGCCGTCTTTAAACCAATTGTAGGCAATAAACATCGTCCTCATCCTCATAGTTGGTGTTCGGAGCAAATCCGTGATTCCGTAACTCTTTCGTTTGGTTTCTATATCAATACTTTTGGGGGCCGTTGTCAATAACTTTTCATGACTTTCTATTGCTGCGTTTACTATTTCTGGGGATATTTTGTTCCACTTAGCAGCTTTCAGCAGTACTTGGCGTGCTTCTTCTACCCTCCCGTGTGCTAACAACCAACGTGGAGACTCGGGTATCAGCCTGACGAACAAATTGTCATAATTATTGTATTTGTATTCGGATTATAATATTTAATAATGTTCAACGATTAAAGGAAAATGGGTTACCAGTAGTAGGATAACAGCAAGAAAGATGGAAGGGTGATCATAAACCAATATCCGTCCCAAGTCCTTGTGAGATATGAAAATCCAGGCACCATTAAAAACCCGAGTGCAAAGGAAATTTGGTACAATATGAGAACGCTCGAACGGTAATGAACGCTGACAATTTCGACCACTGAAATTAAATTTTACAATTATTGAAATGTATTATTTGTTAGATGAACATAATTTAAAATTTTGAATATGTCTTTTACTTACCGATTGAAAAACCAATAAGCATAGTTCCACCTGTAGCAACGGATGCCATTAATTTGCAAAGTAAAAATAATTCAAAAGTCGGCATGAACGATGTTGTGAGTCCTGCTAGTGCTTGAACTAATAGTCCAATCATCAATGGAGTTTTCCTGCCGATCCTACAATAAATGACAAAACCATTAGAGATCAGTCCATCTTCTTCGTCTTTTGATCATTGCTCTCGTTATTAATGTACTCACCTGTCAGCAACTATTCCAGAGATCATATTGCCAGCGAGAATACCTGATTGCGTTAAAGGTTGAACCAAGCTCAGGAGAAATTTGCGATCGCATACCAAGTCCCACTGGAAAATTAAATTGACACAATTAGTTATCAAATTATATTAATAATCATTAAAAGAATAGTCATCATTGAATTACCTCACTTATGATAGTAGACTTGAAATTACTGACGTCGTAAGTGAATTTCTCGCATTTAACTTCTGGTAAGGTCTCGTTTACTTTAACATAACAAGCATGCATCATTGTGTTGTTGGGTTTAATCGGCGCCGGAGAAATACAGGTGAAATCTTGTCCAGGGGAAATAACAGGTATAGCGAGTTCATGCCACGCGGCAGGCATATCTACTATTGAAAGTGCCACTGTAATTACCAGTTGCCATATTCCAAATCGACCCATTGCATCCTGGATAGGATCTCGTTGATTGATACCTGCAACAAAAAAAAAATATATCTGTAGTAGGTTACGAAAATGAAGAAAAAGTTTTTTTTACTTCTATCCAAAAATTCATCGTATTCCGAACAAATACTTTCAATGCATGTGTCTTATTTGCCTGTGTAACTGAAAACCATCTACAATAAGAATTACTCACCACTTTCTGAAGGAGACCCCATTATTGTTGACTTGTATTAAAAATATTCAAACGCAAATAAAGCACTTTGTATTTAACCATTCGAATTTTCTGAATTATGACGAACTGCAACCTCCTTACTCTTCAAATTGTCGTAAATAAATGATGCTCTCCACTCTCCGTCCAACCATTATATAGGAGTGGGCACAGTTGTCGTACGCACGTGCAGAGTGTAGATTAAATTTTCGGCAATTAATCTTTCTTTTTTTGTAAATCTTATATTACCATGTTTTTCCCCGTTATGAATAAATGGGAAAAACCTGGTAATAAGGTAAAAAAATGATAACAGTATACTGTTATCATTTATTTATAGCTTTTTCCTTCTTATGCATGGCACGCACATATTTCATCAGCCCTAGTATAAGGTCATGACTTGCTGACGCACGGCTTTGTTTGCTAACCTCAGCACATCATTATTTTATTCTTTTTCAATTACTGTTTAACCGTCGTGGTTTTTCGCAAAAATTTTAATTTTCCTTTTTATTTTAAACTTTTTAGAGAGCTAGTTTAATATCTATATTAAATCGGATTTATATAAAATTGGACTATACTCGTAATTTTAATTCGATTCCAGATTTGACATTAGCTACTGTCATTTTGTGAAATAATGATACCACATAATATAATAGTGTAGTGATGAACACAAAAATCGATAAACAATCAGTGTGTGAAAAAATTACGGCTACCGAATGGTCTAAATGCGTATCCCATGTTGTCAAAGAAGAGGAAAACATGAGTAGGCTAGATGTGTTAATTGACAATATCACAGACACATTTATAATAAATGTTACAGAAAGTGACAGCGATAGCGATAGCGATGACGGCGACAATATATAAATTAAATTATTACCATATATACATCTATCTGTTTTATTTGTCATGTTCCTTCATGATCACATTTTTTTATTTATTTCACACACAATTATAAAAGAAAAGTCTCAGATCGTTAATTAATCGTCAAAACTAAATTATCGGTTCAGAAATATTTAATTTCCTGATATACTTAGTTTACGAGAGTAAAATTATAAACGAGAAGAATCGATCCGGAAATATTCCATTTCCATATCGAATAATTTTGCAACGTCACTATTTAGTACTTGTCATAACGTTGCAACACTGAAATTGTCAAATCTGGAATCGAATTAAAATTCCGAGTATAGTAGTTTTGGAAAAAATGGCAACATGGATATGCACAAACAATGTTTGCTGCAGCGCCTTCTGATGAGTTGTCACCGTAACACTTAGCTAAGAACATGCACCAATCAAACCCGAACCCATAAATGAAAACTGCATCAAAATCTGACTAGTAGTTTTGGAGAAAAATTGCAACATGGATTTGAAAAATCAATGTTTGCTGCAGCGCCCCCTGTTGTTTGTCACCGTAACACCTATCTAAGAACATGCATCAATCAAACATGATCCCATAACTAAAAAATGCATTAAAATCGGACTAGTAGTTTTGGAGAAAAATGGCAAAATGGATTTGCACAAAAATCCTCTCACCCCAAACGTATAAACGTCTCCGTTCCGTCGAAAAAAGTCGCAATGATTACTTCAAGTATGTAATTCTACTTAATTAGGTGAGTAAACAACTTTAATCATCCTTGATTAAAGTTTTCCTGCATCCTACGTTTTGAACTCGATCGTCGTGATAGGGTAAAGTCTGTATAGTGAAGTGCCTTAATCGACGCGTCACATCACACTGTTGTTGACTGTTTAGTCGGCAGCACGTCTCAAAATGCGTATTATGATACTCTATATTACTAAGATGGACCCATGCGGAGACAAGTTCTTAGGCGGTCTATTTTCTTTTTCATGTTTGTTTTTAAACTTCCCAACAAAAATAATGTTAAAGTATCTAGAAAGTAATTGGTTTCGGCTTTATTTTTGATAATCGGGTTTCCATCAGATCTTAAAGTTTCGCGGCTCTGGGAAACTAAACTGATCCTTCCCACAATGGTCTCTGTATCTATGTGTTTTATTTTTACGCTAGCTTCTATTTTATTACAGAGTGAAGCGATTTCCGCCTGAAGAGATCATGTGACGTCAACTGCGCGTGCAAGTTTTCTGCAGTGACTCTAACTTGTAATATCTTAACGACTCCTGTTATTTGACGTAAAAGTGAAATGGTTTTTATGTTATCTGTAGTGTTAATGTGAGTACTATATTGAGTGCCGTAGTGAAAAAGTGTATTTATATTATAACCAGGTACGAGCCATCAAGTCTGTTACTCCCTGGAGAAGTGCCATGGTTTATTCTCGGCACCATAAATGACACCACCAAGAGTTAATAACTATGCTGAGTTCCTGATCAAGCTAGCGAAAACTGATCCTAGGTATGTTGCTTTTTGGTAACAAGGAACGGCTTGTAAGAGGTAGATTAGAGAGAAAGTTGGAGCGATTAGAATGTTCATTATATTAACAACAAAAAATAATTAACCCGACAATGAACAGCAAGTAGATTTCACAATATTTAATGAGTTTAAATAAATACTAATAAATTCCAGAGAATATTTTTAAATAAAACATAAGGCTTGATATAACAAAATTACGTCACAGGAGTGACGCCGGCCTACCCAAGATGATGGTGAACCGTCATCTTGGGTACACTGCAAACAGTGTAGAGCAGTTGAGGTAATACTATTTCCAAGAGGTGTTTCTTAGGATTGTTTCAATTTGGAAAGATTGTGCTTCAGATAAATCTACATCGATTGGTGCAGAATGAGAGTTATAAACAATACAGTGCCGGAGACAGAGGGGTGCGAGGGCAAAGTGGCCCCCCGATATTTTTTTTCGTTTCAATCGCTTAATTAGATGGATGAACGCAAAATTAGACATCACATTTTTCTCACTAATTCTTAAATATCCCACCTTGCCCCTCCTCCTCACTCCTGTATAATTAAAAAAAAAATAGTGTTTGAGACTTACATTTTGCAATTTACGGGATACCAAAAATGTCGCCGACAAATATAATAATTTTATCTCAGATAAAAATAATAGACCAGTATCCGTGAATCCAAGAATCAGATAAGAATTATAGACCAGTATCCGTGTTGCCGGTTTTCAGCAAGGTATTTGAGAAGATAATGCTTAATCAAATGCTCATTCATTTTAATACGAATAAAATCTTGCATGATAAACAGTATGGTTTCACCAAAGGACGTTGTACAACTGACGCTGGTGTCACCCTATTAAAACACATCTTTAATGCGTGGGAAGAGTCGCAGGATGCCATAGGTATCTTCTGCGACCTGTCGAAGGCGTTTGATTGCGTTAATCATGAAACATTACTTCTGAAACTTGAGCATTACGGGCTAGGTCAATCAGCGTTAAGTTTGGTTGAATCTTATTTAAGTGATAGACAGCAATTAGTTCAGATAAACGGTGTGAATTCGTCGGGGTTAAACGTGAAAATGGGGGTACCCCAGGGCTCAATATTAGGTCCTTTCTTATTTTTAATATACATAAACGATTTACCCCGTTTATTGGAAAACAAACTAAACATGGTGTTATTTGCTGATGACACATCTTTAATTTTTAAAATAAATAGACGTACTTGTCAGGTTGACGACGTAAATAACGCGCTACGGCAGGTTCAGGATTGGTTCACTGCAAATAATTTAGTTTTAAATGGTAAAAAAACCAAGTGCGTAAAATTTTCCTTGCCGAATGTAAAAAGTACTGATTGTGACATTATCTTAAACAAGGAGAAGCTAGAATTCGTCGATAAAACGGTTTTCCTGGGGATCACGCTAGACTCAACGTTACAATGGGGTCCTCATTTAATATCACTTGCAGGGCGGCTAAGTTCGGCAGCTTATGCTGTTAGAAAGATTCGTCAATTTAGTGATGTAGATACCGCGAGGCTCGTCTATTTTAGTTACTTTCATAGTATAATGTCTTACGGTATTTTACTATGGGGAAGGGCTGCAGACATTGAGTCAATTTTTATTCTGCAAAAACGAGCCATCAGAGCGATATACAATCTTCGCCGGCGCGATTCTCTAAGGGAACTGTTTAAGGGCATTAACATCATGACGGTTCCTTGTCAATATATTTATGAAAATATCATGTACGTGAGAAAAAATTTACATCTTTTTAGTAAAAACGGAGATAGACATAATTACATTACTAGAAATAGGGACCAATTAGTTCAACCAGGTTTCAGACTGGCTAAAGTAGCCTCTTCTTTCATGGGGTACTGTACAAAATGTTACAATAAAATTCCTCCCCACATTCTAGAACTGAATGAGACGAAATTTAAAACTTGTATAAAACGCACACTATGCAGGCAGTCATATTATAAGTTGGGGGATTACATCACTGATAAAAATGCTTGGCTCAATGCTACTCTTGCTCCACAACCACTAGGGCGCAAAAACAAGTGATATGCAGAACATTATTGTTTTGTAGAATTGTTGGACCTGCTGAAGACTGTATGAATATATTTGTATTATATAGACTCAATTTCTTTTAGTATAGTATAACTGCGCAGCACGTGTGTGAGTACTATGTACCCAACTGTAAATCTACCATTTGCTGTACCTCGGTGTCGTTCGTTGACTTGTGTTTGCCCTGGCAGTTGAGTGTGTCATGCTCTCTCAAATGTCTCTCTGATGGTGGCGTGTGTGTTGGATCATTCGGTTCCCTTCATGATGGTTGAGCTGGGTGGTGCCGATTCATGCGTCATGTTCGTGAACGGGCGCCGTCAGTTGGGATTGGTCTTAACTTAACTGCTTCGGATGCTAGTGTTTTTCTAGCGCTTATTATGTAACTGCACAGTACATGTGTGAGTACTTTTAATACTTTGTACCTGTACGTAGTATAGTATGTAGTGATTCTGGGTGCATTGTCCTCACACATATAAATTTATTAATGTATGTACTTATGTACCTAAATATTGTAAAAAAAACATATATTTTTTTTAAAAGAGTAAGTATGGAGTTTCTTGTGCGTTCTTCTCCATAACAAGCTACTTTCCGAATGCACGGTAGAATCAATTTTTATTCCTTGTAAATTTTAATGTAACTAACGTTCAAAAGTGCCGCTTTGTGGCCTAGTTGAAATAAAATATCTTTGTCTTGTCTTGTCAGAATCATTTCTTACGATTATTATAAAAAAAAAAATAAGTAATATTAAGTGATAACTAAGCAATTTTATAAATAAGCTTGATTCATAGAAGCAGCAAAGGTCTCTAAGATATTAATTGAAAAATAATGAAAAATGTATCCAGTCAAATAATGAAAGGGTACACTGTTACGTGAAAGTCAATGATACTTGTTAAAAAATAACAATAATAAGATTTCTATGGAATTCATTACCGTTAACAAATTTATGCAATATATAGTTTTTGTGGGCACACATAAAGTATAGTAGACTATAGTGTAACGAGTATCCTTATCCTTACATAGTATAAAACAAAGTCGCTTTCCACTGTCTGTCCCTATGTATGCTTAGCTCTTTAAAACCACGCAACGGATTTTGATGCGGTTTTTTTAATAGATAGAGTGATTCAAGAGGAAGGTTTATATGTATAATACAGGCAGGCGAAGCCGCTGGCAGAAGCTGGAATTATTATAAACTACAAAATTTATACAAGCTCAGACGGTGTTACCACATTTTTTAAACACGCTGTTACTCGTTCAGGATGGGCTCAAAATGGTACCTGAACAGCAAAAAGATTTGAGATTTTAAATAACGACTCCTGACTGACTCTATTGTATACGTTAGCATAAACTTTTTACTACGACTGTTGCGATGGCACTACATAATCATAATAAATACACATAATCATGTTAAAATACCTACGTCGAAGTAAACACTACGCCCCTTTGCGTTAATACGAACCAATAGTGTAGCTAGTTCGTTTTAGACTTTAAGATTAATTGGATTATTATTATTTATTTATTTATATTCACATAATGGTAAGTAACTTATAAACTAAGCCTCATAAAACCGTAGTAATGGTTTGACTGTGGGGTCGGTGAGTCTCTTTACACTCATTCTTAAATTTCATACATAAAGCTAATTATTAATTAAAGACACATATCTAAATTATATTTTTTTAAACGATTTTTAAAGCTGTTTATATTCGTTTCACTCCTTATATCTGCCGGCAGACTGTTCAATAGATATGGTATTCGTTTTTTTAGGGTTCTATCACCAAAGTAATTAGTGACTCTAGGTATATTGAATCTGCCAGCAGCCATAGATTGTGTGTTGTGGTTGTTGATTACGTAAGATAAGTTATGCTCCTGGGTGCCATGGTGGTTAACTGCTAAAAGATACTTATGTTTGTAACTGATCGGTAGAATTTTACATATTTTGAATAGTTTCCTATAATCTCCTTTACAACTGTTTTTAGTTTTATGAGTAACAAGTAGTTTCAAGAATCGAATTTGAAGAGATTCTAATTTGTTCAAGTTGGTTTTGAATGTTAATCCATAGCTGTCAAGAGCATAACTCATAATAGAATCTACTAATGACATGTATATACATCTTAATATATTAATAGGAACCTTAAAGCTTAGGTGGTACATTTTACTTAACATTATTCTTAATTTACTACAAATATAGTCTATGTGTTGGGACCAAGAAAAGTTCTCATCTATTTTCATGCCAAGGTAGGTTACACAGTCAACTCTTTCAATAGGATTACATTTACAGTCCAGTAAGTTATTATGGTGGCATATATAAGTGATAAACCTCGCGTATCCGGAATTCCTAATTAATTAATTTCAACCAACTTGCCTACGAAATAGGTAGAATTGTTGCTTCTTTGTAGGAAATAATTTCTGGAAATACTTTTCTGCACGAAAATTGTATCACTGACAGAAAGCTGTACTGCTGAGTGTCATGCATAGACAACTTTTATTCTGCAAAAATACAACGTTCCCGTATATTAGTCACGCCAGTGAAGCCGCGGGAAAAAGTTAGTCCTCTTAGTTCTGCATGGAGGCAAAATCAGGTTCTTCTTTTAATTTACTTTATAAGTGAAAAAGCTTGGACTATTTTATTCTGCAAAAATGCAACGTTCCCGTATATTAGTTACGCCAGTAAAGCCGCGGGAAAAATTTAGTCCTCATAGTTCTGCATGGCGGCAAAATCAGAATCTTCTTCTAATTTACTTTACAAGTGAAAAAGCTTGGATTATTTTATTCTGCAAAAATGCCACGTTCCCGTATATTAGTCACGCCAGTGAAGCCGAGGAGAAAAAGTTTGTCCTCATAGTTCTGCATGGCGGCAAAATCAGATTCTTCTTCTAACTTACTTTACAAGTGAAAAAGCTTGGATTATGTTTTAATCACGTATACGTACTTTAAGTAATTTATGTTTATACAGGAGATTGCAACAAAAATAAAATTATTAACTGAAACATAACATAGGTACATAAATACAAATGCGTATAAAAAGTGTAGGGCTCATTGGGCGTCAAAAAATATGTACTTACGCATTATTGGAACTATTTACACAACTGGAATTCAACAGTGCTACAAATGCGCAAACATGTTTATGGATTTTAAAATGCCTATGATGTTTATTAGAGATAAAGGCTAAGATAAACAAACTTGATCGTATTATGAAAGCAACCAACGGATATATTAAACAAAGTCAAATTTCAGTCTAGTGATAGATGGGTTAATGTTTGTGTACGTCAATCATTAATGAACATTTTCGTTCATCTTAAATTAAACTTCGCTAGGATAACGAATGCCCAATCGACAAGTCTAAAGTGAGTGTGGTTCTCGCGCAGGAATCAAGAGCATAGAACTTTTTGAGTGCAGTCCTTGCTACATGTGGAACTATGCTCATTGATGTTTCAATAGGTATGTAAAGGACATAATGAAAAATTATGCGTTTTTGAAGTTTCTCCACATTTACCGGTTTTATCGCAAACTTCATGGACTATTTATATGGCAAATGTTAAAACTACGGATCGAATTCACCAATGAAACTAATCACGATAAGTTCAACTAAACTCAGTTTAAGCAAATACAGAGTTCTGATTGGGTGAGACCGCTGAGAAACTACCAATAAGATGGATTTGCATAAACTGGGTTTAGTTGATAAAATTTTGATAAGTTTCATTGGTAAAATCAGCCCTAATTGATTGGGTAGAAAACACTTATTGAAAATGCGACGTTGCCAAGATATTTGGAATAAAAGTTCAATCAATCACTCAATCATTTATTTTGTAAAACATAGGTATGGTTACAGTTGATATATTGTTAAAATTTGTGCACTATGTTTTGCCAATATCTGGCGTACAAAATTAACATAAGTAATCAACAATAAATAATAAAAATAATATTACAATTAAGGTGGCATGTCAATAGATTCCATTAAAAAATAAATCAACTTACCCAAATAACTAACTTTCAATCGAAATATTTCTATAACGCGACACTTTAGGGCTTAATACATTTAAAAATTAAAGCTACAAATGCTATAAAATGAAAACTTAATGATAAAATGTCATCATCAGCCTTTTAACGTTCCCACTGCTGGGACACAGGCCTCTTCTCTGTGAGAGAGGAAATGGGCCATAATCCACCACGCGGGCCCAGTGCGGGTTGATTGATGTCACATGTCTTCGAATTTTTGTATCTAGGACAAACCGGTTTCCTCACGATGTTTTCCTTCACCTTTATGAGAACGGTGGTGATGAAATAATTTACACAAAGTAATGCGTCTGCCTGAGTTTGAAGAACCTACAACGTAAGTCGGGGCCGTTACCACTGGGCCACCTAACGGCCCAACACGCTTCTACTGCTCTAAGTTTGCGCAGTAGAAGCGTGTTGGGCCCATGAAACAGAGAAAAAACGTGACGAAAAGAAAAACAGTTTAGTAGATCAACTGCTAATATTGCTTACTGGCATAGATTTGCCGCGAAGAGAACAGCGGTCTTCGGAAAAATTTAATATCATATAAGGCATGTTTAACATGAGGGGTCGCGGGTGGAGATAGCCCTTTTGACGCTTACAGGCTCGAGTCACACAGCCTAAGGCTGCCTGTCGACTTGGTGCGGAGCGGAGAAAAGGGGAGTGGGGCCAACCAATCGAATTGCAAAAAAACTCAGCTCGCGCTTGGAGCAGTGCAATTAATCTTGGACATCGCTGACAACGGTGAAGGGAAACAACGTGAGACAACCTGGACTTATTATAAGTTTGTGCTCTATTGACATAATTGCTGCAAGGCGTTTCAGTGCGAGGATAAACGAATTTAATTACATAATAAATAAATCAGCAGCAGCCATCATTGCTAAAAGGGACCAAAAATAATCGAACTTTATCACATCATATCATGAGGTTTATAGAGGTTATCTTCCTTGTTTGACGGTTTCACGCATTAAATACTGACCATATCATAAAAACGTCATAACTTTATATTCATTTTAAAGGATTTTTACAAGGGATGTTATGGGGTATTCCCTTGGGCACGCATGATCGAATATGTGATCGCATTGTATAGCGAATAAAGATATTATTTTAACGCACCTATATACTGAACTGAATAACGTATTAAAAATTTCATTGGAGACTGGAAGCCATGATAATACTTCTGATTTGTCCAGGTAAAAGGATACTTCGAATACAGGAATCTAAGATGAATTAACAATTTAAGACCCCCATTTTTAAATAGTTTATTCATACTTAAAATATTATCTTTACTGATATTAAAATCGTTTGTTTGTTTATATCAGGTAAACTCTAGGATTACTAAGGCGATTTCGAAAAATATTTCCCTTTTAAAAACTACACCATTGTTGGTAAGCATAATTATGTCGATATTACAGAAAAACAAAAGCCAGATAAACAAATGAATAACAAACTTTAAAAAAAGTATAACATGCCTTCAACATAAAGTTTTGAACTTAGTATTCCAAGTCAAACCGTATTTATCAAATAAAATAAATTCAAATAATTTATTGGGTTGCAAAGTGACCCTTGTTCTAAAAAACGCCAATTTCATGTGTAAGGGCCTAAGATTATTAAGGTTCCCATACAAGAAACGTGATTTTTGGGCCGTTTTTTGCGATAATGGTACGGAACCCTTCGTGCGGGAGTCCGACTCGCACTTGGCCGGTTTGTTTATATAAACGAGGCCCGCTTACGCCACCCCTTTCTTTTTGCTTGTAGAAATGCTCATGCATACTGCACTACCACGGGGAGATAGTGCAGTTTTATTAGGACTCCAAACCACTGAAACACTACGGTGTCCTCCTGTACCGTTTATGACGGGAACATTGGCACACGTTAGCACTCATCCGTGAACCTTCCGCGGCTTTCCGTCACCTCACCTCCTCTGGGAAGTACCCTGATCACAGGCGCACCAGAACACATTCCACGCCGTGACCACCCCAGGGAACAAACCAGCACATGGGTGCCAGACGACCCCGTGATTGGCACCCTTGGTCCCCCGTTGCGGGTCTAGTCAGTGGCCCCGCCACCTACCTCTTTTCGGATGCAGGGGATAGGGCGAGAGGCGCACCGCAATACTGGCACTCTTCTCCTCGCCCGCCGCGGCCTCCTACCCTCAGCCGCGATGCCTTCCATACGGCATTGTGTCCCGCCTCAGTTGCGATGTCACCCAAGCGGCACCGCAACCTACTTGTTGGCCCCTATGTCGTCAGCTTAATCGGCAAAAGCCCTGACGAGCGGCCTCCTCGGGTTCCTCTTCGCATCTCCGTGGGTGGCCAAGCCTGGGTTATCTTCCTAACTTCAAGTTAGTAGCTAGCCCCGTGTTATTTATGACATTCATGTATGACATAAATATATTGGTTTAACCTCGTGTTAGCAACAAACTCTGAGTTAAGTTTTTCACACATGTGTTTAGTTACATAAAAGATATTAGACTGTTTCTAATCAAAAACCGGCCAAGTGCGAGTCGCACTCGCGCACGAAGGGTTCCATACCATTATCGCAAAAAACGGCAAAAATATCACGTTTGTTGTATGGGAGCACCACATGAATATTTATTTTATTCTATTGTTATTATATTTAGTATTTGTTGTTATAGCGGCAACAGAAATACATCATATATGTAAATTTTAAATGTCTAGCTACCACGGTTCATGCGATACAGCCTGGTGACATTCAGACAGACAGACAGATTGATGGACCGCGGAGTCTTAGTAATAGGGTCCCGTTTTTACCCTTTTGGGTACGGAACCCTAAAGAGCAAATCAGTAAAGACAGTCTAAAAAAAGGTTATTATATTTTCTTCGTAACTTCAATATTATGAAATATTTCGAAAATAATTCTATTTTTCGGCCTTACATTAGTGATTTTTTTATCATAAAAACATAAACGAATAAACAGGTACACAGTGTACTTACTCAAAATACCAGGTACATATGTTTAAGAAAAAAATGTCGAGCAACATACTCGTATAATATTCTGTCCTAAATACTCATTGGCAAGATAATTTTTTACCTAAATGGCGCTCCGCCAGCTACGATACCGGATTATTTCTTCAAGAGAACCATTATGAAGTATCTTGTACCTATAAATAGGTGAAAAGAAGACTTTTCGTGGTTTTATTTTTCGTTGTATCAATTGTCAAGTTGTATAGAAAAATCACTTCTGTACATTTCACACTAATTATCACACTAATATTATAATGGCGATAGTTCTTGAGTGTGTGTGTGTGTGTGTTTATATATTTGTTACTTCTTCGCTCTCAAACGGCTGGACGGATCTGGATGAAATTTAGCACAGAGTTAGATTATATTCTGGAATAGCACATAGGATACTTTGTATCCCGGGCATATGTTCCCTTGGGGTAATTTTCGATATTCACGCGAGCGAAGCCGCTGGCAAAAGTTATTTAAGTAATAAAATTGTGGGTAAATATAAATATTTAAAATATAAATCTTGAGTGATGACTGTTGACCCAGCACTAGCATTCGGGCATAAAATAATAAGGAAGAATGTAAATTACCTTTGATTTTTGGCTATATATGGCTTTACATAACTATATTATATGGATGAATAGGCTTAATTTATCTTTTCTTTTTTGGGTTTTGTCAAATTGTGAACCATTTAATTTTGACTCCTGAATCACAGATCCTGAGTCAGAGGTCAGGGTTTCAATTTTCTTTAAGTGTTATATTTATAATTTATTATTTACTAACTTTTCTCCGCGGCTTCGCTCCCATCGTCACCTACGTTTTCACGAGAAAATTTTCTCGTTATAAGAACCTTCCTCCGACTTCGACAATTATTTTTTATAATAACCGAACTGGTCCAGCAATCCTCAATTTTCGCGCTTAGCGACACATTTAGCCATTTAATTGCTATTTCTTTCAAGCGTATTTTCCAAAGTTCTTTATTCAGTTTCGGCAAATGATGACTGAAGATAAATGAAAAAAAAAAATGTTAAATAATATTTTGGTCTTCATTTTGCAATAAAAAAACTTTTTGCAAAAAAATACTACCGACTTCCAAATACAAAGTGAAAAATAACTTAATTTTTTGAAGTCGGTGTCCATAACGCAAAAAAATGGTACCTACGAAAGACACCGATTTCAAAAAATTTAGTTATTTTTCACTTTGTAGTTTTGTATTTGGAAGTCGGTAGTATTTTTTTGCAAAAAATGTTTTTAATTTTCACTTTTTAGTTGTACGTACCTAATAGGCAAGTTAGTAAGGGAACTATTTCGCCAGAATACATTTCATGAAACTTGAACATAACCGGTGAAATGAGAGGTCTGCTTACCCCTTAAGAGTGAACTGGCGTGATGTTATGTTATGAAATGTTATAAACAACAAACAGACATGCGATTGCAGCAATCCCAAGAGATTTGCCGTTATTTATTGAAGAGTTCTGTTGTATATCTTCGAAGTTCTTCATCAGATCTTCACCAAATTAAAATAAGACCAATTTCGGAACATAATTTTTCAAACAAAAAAAGAATTTTCAAAATCGGTCCACAATTGACGGAGTAATCGGTGAACATACACAAAAAAAAAATTGAAGTCGAACATAGAACCTCCTCCTTTTTGGGAAGTCGGTTAAAAATAGGCACCACCTTATAAAAAGGCTTCGAAAAGCAAAATTTTCCTGAAGTCAATATTGAAGTGTTGGTACACTCAATGAATGACTTAACCTATTAACAATATAAAGAGAACTGGCGCAAGCCTGTAATACTATCGACCGATCAACGCAAAGAGGTATGGCAAGGCAAGGAGCTACACGGGCGCTTCTATCGGGCTCTCCATGGGCCCGATGTAGATTTCCCAGCGTCCGTATCCTGGCTACGTTTCGGCGACCTTTTCGAGGAAACTAAGGGCTTTGTCTATGCAATTATGGACGAAGTTATCCTGACGAATAACTACCGGAGACATATAATGAAGGACGGGACGGTTGACATATGTCGGGCATGCCACCGTCCGGGTGAATCCATCAGACATATTATCTCTGGTTGTTCTCGTTTGGCTAACGGCGAGTACTTGCACAGGCATAACCAAGTGGCCAGGATTATTCACCAGCAACTTGCATTGAAGTACAATCTGGTGGAATCGGAGGTACCGTATTACAAGTATGTGCCCGACCCAGTTCTCGAAAATGACCATGTCACGTTGTACTGGGATCGGTCTATCATCACTGATAGGACTATTGTTGCCAATAAGCCGGATATAGTGGTGATAGACCGATTAGCGCGCCGCACAATGATAATCGATGTCACCATCCCGCATGACGAGAACCTCGTGAAAGCTGAGAAAGAGAAACAAATCAAGTATCTCGACTTAGCACACGAGGTTGTCGACATGTGGAATGTGGACTCGGCGATCATTGTGCCGATTGTCGTTACGGCCAACGGCCTGATGGCCAAGAGCCTCGACGACCATCTGTCGAGGCTGTCATTGGGCGGTTGGATCAAGGGTCTGATACAGAAGGCAGTACTCCTCGATACGGCTCGCATTGTGAGAAGGTTCCTGTCTCTGGAGCCCTAACCACCGGTAGCTTGGACCCTGTTCCCGATACCGGTTGGCCTCTATTTTTAATATTTTTAAATGTTTTAAGTTTTCTTTTTTTTAATATTTGAAAATGTATTAAATAAGAATATAAATCAATAAACGATATAATTGGAAATTACAAAATTTATTCCAGGAATTCAACAATACTCGTGATGGTAGAAGCGTCTACAACTTCATGTTGACTGAATATGATTAAATAGAAGAGGAATAAAATAGCATTCCTAGAATTGTAGGTGTGACAATTTGTACTGATGAATAGACTTATTTGTCTATATGATGAATATAATTATGTGGAGCACAGGGCTAAATAATAACAGCCGCACGGGTCGGTTTTCAAGGATAAGCAAACTCTTGCCGAGGTCGGTCCGTGGATGGGTGACAATTTTTCCATACCGAGTTGCCTCGGCACGTTAAGTTTTTTCCCGTTGGTCCCAGTCTTCTTTTGAAGATCTTTGACAGTTGTTACGAGAAGTCAGAAGCCTGAGATCTGACATCAGTCTTGCCAAGGGGTATCGTCTTGTGTTTAGTGTGTAAGTGTTTTCTCAACTATGTTGGGGTGTTCTTCCAGCATAGTTAAGAAAACACTGGGCATATTGATTGATGACTATAATGATTACTGTATACCCGCAGTTGTGTATCATAACGATATATGCAGTGTGCATATTGTGTCTTTTTACAAAATATTACACACTTTGCTTGTTTGAAATCCAGGCATCAATATGACAGTATTTTCTAATTCATATGTACTTTCTAAATTAATCTTCGACATTACTGACAACGGTGGAGGATAACATCGTGAGAAAACCTGGAAAATAAATTTGAAATCGCCAACTCGTCTTGTGGAAGCGTGGTGATCAATGCTCGTGCCTTCTCGGTATGAGAAGAGGCCTTTGCCCTGACAGTTATAGGCTGGTGTTATTTGAGGCTAAACTATGTTATAATTGTAAACAGGCCAGCGGAGCCAATGATTAAAAAAGGTACAAATTACAAATCAAGACTAGAAATAGATAAGAACACAACGGAAGGGAAAGATGAATATTTTCGCGGTTATAAAGGAATGTGCCAGATAGGATGAGCCAATTTTGCTATTTATGAGAGTTATTAAATTATTTAAAGTTAATTAGAAGGATACAAATGTAATTACATTAATTAACATAGTAGTCACAGAGACGCCCCTCAAAAACTGATCACAATCCTGAAAGTGGCAATTTATAACTATTTTGTTAGCTTAGGTTTTGACTGGTGAATGAATAAATATTGAATTTTTCCAGTACTTAAGTATTAAATAATCCTAATATACGTTTTAGATATTATTTTCGAAAAAAAAACCACATTCATCAATTATTTAAAACTTCGTAAAAATTATATAAATCTAATGTAGATTTATTCAATCCAAGCATAATATTTTTAGAACACAGGTAAAATGCTGTTTGCACCTATAAATTTATAGGATCCTCTGACTGCCAATTCCCGAGCAAAAATAATTCTCATCGTAAAATATCACAGTATACACGGGCGTTGACAACAAGATCCAAGCGGATCTTACACAGGGTTGCCACGGTTTATTTGAAGCACAATCTTACTTCCTGCTTTCTCCTATAATATTATAAACCAGCTTCTGTCAGTGGCTTCAGCCGCGTGAAAAGTGTTTTTTCATCCCAAGGGAACATTATACTGGGTTAATAAGTAGCCTATTTGCTATACTAGAATGTAATCTTTCTTTGTCCCAAATTTCATCCAGGTCCGTTTAGCCGTTCAGGCATGTTTCACAAATATCCATCCAAACTTTCGCATCCCGACCTCGGCTCCATAAATTAAGTTTTTATTTTGAACACATTAATTAGTCCAGTTATGGAAAGATAGAGTAATATTTCATCAAAAAACGTCACAGAATATTGTGGATTCTTGGACACCTTTGCCCCCACAGCCATCGTCAGAGGCTTTTCCGTATCTGTATTTTGAGTTCTGCTTAAGGTGGCCAGTTCGATTTTCGAACAAACCCTTTACAATGCCATATGAGCATTTTTTTTACTTGGAGTTTTCCACGAGCTTCTACACGAATTAGACGTTCCAAATTCAAATCACTTTACTCCCTTGGGAGTTAAATACCACTTTACCTCCCCTATTACCTCAATGTTTTACTTTACGTTGCGATTGCATGATATCTAATTGAACATTGTCGAGCAGGTGGTGTGAAAAAGAATTAACACGCATTGAGTAGCGAGGCGATCCATGCTTAAGTAATGATTGCATGGAAATAGACCTAAGCCTCTAGACGAGAAACATTCTATAAACAAAAGCGTCACCACAGCGATTGAAAAAACGTCAAATATATGAGAATGTCAAGCACTATCGAAATTTTACGTGATCAATACCATATTTTTTTGGCATTTCTATCATGGCGATGATAGAATAACACTTTGTCTAGAGGCCCTGTGCCTCGCAGTAAGGCATGAATATAATTTTAGATCCTACTTACTATTATAAACGTGAAAGTTTGTGAGGTTAATTAGATAGATTGATGTTTGTTACTCTTTCACACAAAAACTGCTGAACGGATGTTGATGAAACTTTACAGAAATATAGTTTATATATCAGTTTAACATATATGCTCTAATTTATTTATTTATTTATTTATTTTATAATTAATGTACACACAGAAAATATATACAGAAAACATATCATGACAGAGGAGTACAAAGGTACTGCTTATTTCTTTAGAAATTTCTACCAGCAGACCCGCGAAAAGGAGAAATGTAGACAAATTGTGTGTGAGAACAGGAAGAGAAGAAAAGTGAACAACTAACCTAAGATATATAAACATACACATATAGTGTAAGTGATACATACTTAAATAAATACTTAACACTAAAATATATAGATACTAAATATATATACATATGCTTATAAAAATCAGATTTGAGAGGAAAGATAATGCTCTTTTAATCGTTTTTTAAAAAGCGAGATAGTATCTAGATCTCTTATGCTAGGCGGAAGTGAGTTCCACAATCTTACAGCATGGACAGAGAAGGAATAGGAATAATAGCTAGTTTTATGAGGGAGGGATTTAAGGAGGGATCTAAGATGTGACCTACATAATGCGTCTCTAGAGCGAGCGTAAGAAAATCGCTCACGCAGGTAGGAAGGATAAGACGGGTTGTGTAAGATGTTGAAGAGGAGACATAAAATCCGAGTGTTCCTGCGAAGACGGATTGGGAGCCACTTGAGTTCTTTGCGAAGGTGAGAAACATGATCATACTTACGTAGACCATAAACAAAGCGAATGCATAAGTTTTGCAGGCGCTCAAGCTTGTTCAATAGCTCCTCTGTGGCATCCAGGTAGCAGGCGTCGGCATAATCTATAATCGGCTGAATAAGTGTTTGCGCCAAGGAAATTTTCGTCTTTAAGGGCAATAGACTCTGAAGGCACTTCAGCGAATGGAATGAAAAATGAACCTTACGACTGACTTCGTTGACCTGCGCATGCCACGAAAGATTGGAGTCAATGATAACCCCTAGATCCTTTGCGGTTTCGGTAAATTCTATGCGAACACCGTCGAGATATAGAGGCATCAAAGAAGCAACGTTAGCCGCACTGCGAACGAATTTGCTGCCTATGACCATGGCCTGTGATTTACTTGGGTTAATTTGTAGACCAAATGACTTAGCCCATGAGCTGATACATGCCAGGTCCCGGTTCATAACCGCAATAGCTAAATCAGCGTCGTCTATAGTAAAATGTCGATACAGCTGCAAGTCATCTGCGTAAAGATGGAAACTAGATGAGATTACTCTGGTAACTAAGTTAATGAAGATTGAAAAAAGAAGAGGAGAGAGAACGCTACCCTGAGGAACCCCCTCAGTGAGGCTACACCAATCAGAGAAGGACTCATCAAGGCGAACACACTGAGAACGTCCCCGAAGATAAGAATTGAACCATGCTAAAGCGGCAGAAGAGAAATTGATGGATTCCAGAACACCGAGTAAAATGTCGAAATCCACTGAGTTGAAGGCACTGCTAAAGTCAAGTAATACAAGCACAGTAAGGGACTTATTCTCCATAGCCCAGCGGATATCGTCAGTCACTTTTAAAAGTGCAGAAACAGTGCTGTGACCCGTACGAAAACCAGATTGAAAGGGAGATATTAAAGAGTTTGACGTCAAGAAATATGATACTTGCCTATGAACTAAGTGTTCGAAGACTTTAGAGAGAAATGGAAGAATAGAAATAGGTCTAAAGTGCGTCAATAAAGAAGGATTGTTGGTTTTAGGTAAGGGTATGATGTGAGCCTGCTTCCAGACCGTCGGAAACGAGCAAGAAGTAAACGAGTGATTGAAGATGTGAGTTAGAACAGGCAGCAATGATGGAAGGATAAGAGTAATCATTCTGGAACATAACTTATCATTACCGACAGCTGAAGAAGTTATTGCCAAAACAGACTTCTTAACGTTATCCTCGGTAACATCGCTTAGGTTAAAGGTCGGGCATTGTGGCAACGGCAAACTGGAAAGACGCTCTAAAGTTGCAGACTTAACACACTTATCAAGAGAAAAAGGAAGACGAGAGAAGTGATTGTTGAGATCGTTGAGGTTCACATCCTTGCACTGGTTGGTGGGCGATTTGCCTATGCCTACAGACTTGAGGAATCTCCATATATCGGAAGAACTTCGGTTATTGAGTTGTTCATGGAAGTAGCGCCTCTTAGCATCCTGACACAGATGACTGCAGCGATTACGTAAAGATTTGTAATAAGCGAGATTCAGGTCTGAGGGTCTGCGCTTATACCTGCTTTTGGCCTTGTCCCTACGGGCCATATACTCTTTAATTTGTGGTGTAATCCATGGTGCAGGACTATGCCGCACTTTGACTCGTCGAATAGGGGCATGCTGGTCATACAAGTTCAGAATGGTTACATTAAGGCATTTCACCTTGTCATCGATATCATCCATCCCGACCAGAGGAGACCAATCGAGATCGCCGGCATCACGCCGCAATGCCTCCAGGTCTATGCCCTTGTAGTTACGAAGATATAAGAGCTGGGACTTACGCTTGGGGACACGGATACGATAAGATAGAAAAACTAGATCGTGGTAAGAGAAAGTAGCAGTAAGCTGGCCATGGGAAGAAACATTATTAGGAGAGGAAACAATCATAAGATCAAGTAAAGAAGGCTTACTATTGGGAAAATAGTGAGTAGCAGAGAGAGGCAAAACTGAACGAAGACAAGAGTGAAAGGAGTTTAAGGGAGCGGGAGTCATTTTTAATCAAGCAAGTATTGAAATCACCCATTAAAATAATGTGCTCATACATTGGGCATAGATCACTGAGAGTGGATTCAAGAGAATTAAAGTAGTCAATGTGAAGATTAGGGCTGTAGAGAACTGCAAGCAAAACTTTTGTGTGATGAACACATACTTCAATAAACAAGTATTCAGCCGATTCAGAGTAAAGCGAAGGAGATGAACTAACCACCCTGTAGGGTAAGTCAGACCGCAGGTACACAGCCACACCTCCTCCACCTTTGCCAGTCCTATCATTGCGGATCAAAACGAAGCCGGGGAGTGAATAATAAGTTGATGGGAGAGAAGGCTTCAGAAATGATTCCGATATCAATATTGCATCCAGGTTAGCACTGCCAAAGGCTGCCAGAAGTTCAGAATAGTGACCAGGAACACTCTGGGCGTTTATGTGCACAATATGCAGATTTTTAGGATTATTAGAGAAAAGAGAAGAGATTTTATCGTGTAAAGTGAGTGGCAAGGATGGGTCACTATCCGCACTAGCAAAACTATCAGAGGAAGAGCATGAGAAGAAGCTGTCATTAAAATCAGCTACATCATTCATAATAATATATAAAAATACACCTAAATAGTAATACAAATATAAATAATATGACTAAAATCTATGTAAATACTTAAAACGCTAATAAAGATTTCCTATCAATTAGAAAACCACCCCAACTCGCTGGTATATTGGCAGAAATTTTACAACTTATTTTTGAAAATACACTTAAGTAATAACTAGAAAAAGAATAATGAAATTCAACAGGTTTAAATAATAATCGATTCACATATCGGCATCGAATGAAATGTAGACAAAAAAAAGAAATAACAAAACGCAGTGCAACCAACTGACAGATGTCAACTGACAGATGCCAACTGTCAGTGTCACAACGTCTGGTCACTCATTCCATTCTGTCAAACTAAAAACATTGTAAAAAATATAAACAAAACACCGATTTGAGATAAATAAATTAAATTTTAAAGGTGATGCAGGAAAAATAACTTTTTGAACTACCGGCCTGAGAATGGAAATAGTGAATCGCTAGTGCAAAACGACCAAATCTAGGAGTAATATGGACTGAAAATACAAACAACAATTAATGTTACTTGCGCAGACGCGTCTTCCTAATGTTCTTAGCGGGCGCAGCCGATGTTATGACCACAGGAGATCCAGGTTTCCCTGATTGCGAAGAACCCCCGGTGTCGACTGTGCAGGCCGGGTATTTGGCCATCAAATCGCGATAATATATATATATTTATAAAGATATTGGGAGAAATATTAATACAACGCGGGCGGAGCCGCGGGTAGAAGCTAGTAGCTATATATGAATATCTCTTGCTGTTAACGAGCATTAGTCGCTCATTAGGTAAACATAAATATTGTTTTTGTTAAATTGTACAAACACGCAGCTAGATGGCGTTGGCGTCGAATTGGAAGTCACAAGCAAGATTGTATCTCGCTTTAGTATAGTGTCTTGTGAGTTTTAACAATTATATACTTATTTAGATCAGTTTACAGTTTGGTTTTATTTATACCTTCAACCCTGCTAGTATTCACATTAGTTCAAACTTAATTACTGAGTACCATTTTAGTGTTCGGTATTTAACACTTGCTGTGGTCCCTAGATTGCTAATCAGCAAGGTTGGGGCTCAATGTCCTGTGCCTTAGATAAAAATCATAACTATTGAATGGTTTATGCCACTAATTTTGGATCTTTAGTTATGATTTGAAACTTCAGATGATACATTCATTGTGAACAAAACGTTTTATTTTGTGAAACTCTTTTCTCCTGCAGAAAATCCAATATATAAGTTCCGACGATCGTATTAAACAGGGTAAGTGTTCAGCTCATTAGGTACCCATCAATCGAGAAATGAATGAAAGTATGCGTGAAATTTTCTCGCTTGAGTAATCTCCTGTAACCGAACTCGGCCGCTTTTAAAAATGGCGTTGCATGCTTGGTAAAACAGGAGTATCTACACAAAGAATCAGAAAGGGCTTATGTTATTGAGTTTTAAATAATAGCAGGCGATCGATCTGATATATAAAAAGATCAAATTCAAAATGTCGCCATCTGGATAGCTCTGTTGTTGACCTCGTTCAAGTCTTAGAAAATTCAGGTGGTTAAAATAGACGCATTTATTCAGAAAAAAGCAGAACAATCACAAGTAACAGAAAAGAAAAGTACTTAATTAAAAAATCGACAAAACAATTCGTTCTAGAGACCAAACGCGTTGGGCGATTTTGATGATTCTTACTTCAATCGATTCGTCTTAACGAGCTGTGGGTCACCGGCTACATAAAAATTGGAAAATAGAAAAACTGGCCAAGTGCGAGACGGACTCGCGCACGAAGGGTTCCGTACCATTATCGCAAAAAAAAAACGTCAAATAAATCACGTTTGTTGTGTGGGAGCCTCACTTATATATTTATTTTATTCTGTTTTTAGTATTTGTTGTTATAACGGCAACAGAAATACATTTTATCATCTGTGAAAATTTCAACTGTCTAGCTATCACGGTTCATGAGATACAGCCTGGTGACAGATGGATAGACAGATAGACGGATCGCGGAGTCTTAGTGATAGGGTCCCGTTTTTACCCTTTGGGTACGGAACCCTAACAATGGCGGCTTTAATGCGCCATATTGTGTGACCCAATTTATTTTTTTCTGCCAAGCCCTTCGTGTATCAAAATAAAGGGTTTTAGAGGTGATTTCAAAAATATATCAGACTTCTGTATGTTTTTCGAATTAGGACCTAATTCGAAAAAAAAATGTTAACCAAAAAGTTATAAATAAATAAAATAATTCAAAAAAGTAAACCACCCGACTGCTTAAGAAGCGAACTAAAAGACGTAAACAAGAAGAAAATCATGCTGTGCAGTTGCAGGATACATATAGCTTTGGTTAGCCAGCTCGCGAATATGCATGCTCCTTTTCAAGTCACTCTTGACTTAAAGACCTCTAGGTTGAGGTATCGGGAAACACAGACTCCGGTAGGAAGTTCCATTCATTAGTTGCAAGCAAAATGAAAGTATTTCCAAGTTCGTTGAGTGTCATAGGCTTTTAAACGTGAGAAAAAAGTTAGCGAAAACAAAAGAAAAATATACTGCACCTCATTCACATCAGGATCCGTAACTTTACACATCTTCACGTTGACCGGCACTGCTTCCTTGATCAGGTCGTTGCATCGTTTTTCAGTGGCTGTTATAACGTCATTGCCAACTTTTACCGAGTCTATCTCCACGTAACTCTCATCGGAACCTAGCCACCAGCTCGTTGTGGGCAGGGCATGCTCTTTTTCTAAAATTGCAGAGAGTAAATGCTGGCCTGAAAATATGTTAAATAAAAACGTGTTAATAATAGATACGTATAATAAGTCAGAATACCATCTATAGAGGTATGCGGAACAGTGTGAAAAGATCCGCATTGAAAAGGAGGATCCTTCGACCAGACAGATCCTGTGTCTGGTAAGCTACTGCCCGATGGCACAATAAATATGGACAGAAAGAACGGCCTTCAAACAACTAATCACGCGGCAAGTTTTAGTTGTGGTTGTTCAATGTTACCTTTGGACATTGACTCAGCACTCGGCCCGGCTGACGCGCGGCCCAGATAAGTTACTGTTTGGTTGCATCGAACACGCATAGGACACAAATAAATTTGTACGTTAGTGTGTATTAAGACAAAATAGTATATAAGCTGTAAAATATTGTAAATAAATCAGATTTGAATTTATATTCTTGTCTCATTACCCCTCACTGTGGCCAAGACATCTTTAGCCTCCTCTGATCAGTCCTGTGAGTCTGCTGGACTGGCAGTGAGTGTACCCTTCCCGAAATTGAACATTCAACAAATTTGCAATGCCAACCCATTTATAAAGCTTCAGTATCTTATGTCTCTGTATTTTCGCCACCTCTCGTATGATGTTCTTTACTTCTCCGGGCAAACTCATTCACATAGATGTCTACTTCCTACTAATACAGAATTTGCTTCACAAAACCGACATCCCACTTAAGACAAAATCAAGGCAATGTTGCCTCAAGATAATCCGTTGATAAAATCCCTAATCTTAACCAAGGTGAAGACTTTCAGAGTCATCAACATTAAAGACTTGGTCTAAACGATGAAAAATCCTAGTTTTATCTAAACGCGATTCCAGATACGAAGATAGCAACCCTAATTTCACCTCCAGGTAAATCCGTTGGCAAACACAGTCTTCGTTGGACGTACGCCTCCCGCGATAAAAACGGGGTGTTCTATAAATTATTCATAAAAAATCTTGACTTCCTTCGTGCCTTGGGGCTGTCTAACTAACATTGTCATATTATGACAATGTTAGTTGTATAGTAGCGTTGTGTACTTCCGTGTCTTTGATCTGGAAGATGGAGAGGTCAATTAGCGAGTGTTGTAAACGTAGACTGATGCGTTTCAGTGTTATGGTCATTCAAAAAAGAATTATGTGTCGGCTTTTTAAGACAGTTTCAATCACAGATATAAATCTAACTAGATGACGCGATTGTATGCACTTCACGTGCCAAAACACGGAGTAATGTTACGATCAATGATCGAAATCTGAGCTTTTCATTTAGCATTATCGGCACCGGAAATCCACAGAAATCTAGAAAAATGCCAAATTCAGCTGTATGAATGTATAGAAAAAGTTGGCCGAGGCATTGGAAATGTTTCCTTTCATTGGTAAGTAAGTTGGTTTTTAAATTGTTTGTGAAAAAGTGGCACGCTTGGTTTTCATACAGATGGAGTGACTTGCATTATCTAGTTAGATTTATGTCTGTGTTTTCAATGATGTTTTGGGATTTGCTCAGAATAAAAAGCAGAAATATAAACATTGTTTGTTTTTTGTTGGTCAGTATTTTAGTTCTAGTCACGGGATTTGTTAGAAGTGTTTTATGAAATAAACTACTATTCAACATATATAGGTCAACACCACGCGACAACTCTTTTTCATACAAACATATAACGCGTTTTCTTATAAATTACATTATAAGAAAACGCGTCGTCACATCATTGTGTCATTGCCGCAACACAGCTGTCTTCAATAACCTTAAGATTAGTAGTAGAATGTATATAGAAATATATAAAATGAAAAACCCCAAAATATGCAGAATCAATGACCTGCCCCCATACACTGATGTGTCAAACCTACTATAGTTCGACTGTAAAAAAGAGGCAGATGTATACAAGTCATATACATCTGCCCCTTACGCAAACTCAAAATAGCCTTACTCTAAGAGCTTATGATCAACCCCTGATTTCGTTAAAATAACGTTACAAAAAAAAAAAAATACCTCAAAAGTTTGCGATAGAAAAATTAAAGGAAAAATATCGCCCAGAGATGAAAGGGACCATGGTGAAGCCCTTATAATATATGTTCTATCCATACTATAATAATATTTTTAGTGCGAAAGTAACTCTGTTTGTCTGTCTGTTAACTTTTGACGCTTAAACTGCTGAATTGATTTAGAAGAATTTGGTATGGAGATAGTTTGAGACCCTGGACCTTTCCAGGGTCTCAAACTATGAGAATCATTCTTAGGGTGGCGGCAAAGGGGGTAGAAGTGAACCAATTGGTGAACCAATAATTACTTAAGTAAGGCGGCATACGCTTACAATATTATTCATCAATTATATCAGCCGTCTACTGCTGGACATAGGCCTCCGCCAAGCGTCACCTCATTGACCGGTCCTGTGCGTCCCGCATCCAGCGAATCCCCGCAACCTTCACCAGGTCATCAGTCCACCTGGTGGGAGTCCTGCCAACGCAACGTCTTCTGGTTCACAGTCGCCTCTCCAGAACTTACAATATTATTGTGCGATATAAAAAAATGGCTTTTCAAAGTACTAATTCTACGCAGACGAAGTCGCGGGCAGTGATACGTATATAATATATACGTATCACTGCCCGCGACTTCGTATACTTATATAATATTATTATATAAGTATACCTACATATTGGCAATAACGATGAGTGAAGGCAGATGGAAACGGTCACGGAAGAGGGTTCACATGTGAGGTTTCTTAGATTGACGTGTTATGAGGGACACGATGGATGGAGGTTCATAATGAGTAGTACGTCTTTTGTGCTGGCTGTATAATATACCTTCTTGGTCAGAAGGGATGAAATATTTGCTTGACGAATTTTTTAGACAAAGTTGTGTAGATTTGATTTCATTTTGAAAGAAAGAATTCTTTTGAAGCAGCATTGACACACAAGAAAGCCGGATGTAAATAATAATAGTATAACATTTGAAGGGTAGATAGAGCAGAGGTATAAGTACACCAAGATTAAAATGTACTTCATTTCTCTCTTCAAATCTTTAGTCATAAGGAATATAGATATATGGTGTACATTAAAGTATATAATATATTAATAATATAACTTAGCATCACGCCTGTAAGCATCGAAATGCTAGGCAGAGCTGCACCTATTACTAATGAATACCCAAATTTCATAAGTAAATAGATAAATATATAAAAAAACTTTTATACAAAAAAACACTACAAAGTGAAAAAGTTACTTAATTTTCGAAGTCGGTGTCTTTGCTAGGTACCAATTTTTTTCGTTATGGACACCGACATCACATTTATTTATTAAATTAAAGTTCACCAACATTTGTTATAGATTTTATACAGATAGGAACACCTAAGTAACAGGCAAACACCACATGCAAATTGCTCTTTGTAATTATAAATCTATACTATAATATATTAATATTATAAAGAGGAAAGATAAGAAAGAATAAATTCTAAAACTAATGGACCGATTTCAAAAATTATTTTACCGTTGGGAAGCTACACTATTCGCGGGTGACATAGTTACTTTTTGTGAAACCGCAAGGCGTCCGCTAGTTTAGTTATAAAGACTTAATTTGCTTAAATTCATGATAGTTATATTATATTATATTAAATACTAATTATATCTAACAAACTTCGATATTGAGTCTGCGTTGACGTCAATCAGGTCGCTGCGTTCGTTTATGAGTTTGCACATGGGGGTATAGGCGAATTAGCACCAAACACTATATGACGGAGAGGTGGAGCTATGAGTGTTATGGTTTTAATTTTTATACATTCATGCTATAGCGCCGCTTCCGTTGATAGAAAGTCTCTTGTCTGGAGCCTCTTCTCCCATATTTTATGCTGTAGCGCTTCCCCAGATGTTATTAACTCAAGATAAGAAAGGGGAACAAACTGGCAAGGAGACTGTATTAACACTTAACAAAAACTTTGCTCTAGTTTGTTCATGAAATTAATTATGCACCCTTCTAATACTGTAGAAGTCAAAATAATAGCAGGTTCCTATATTAATGTAACATTCACTAATAACATATTGGTACGTAAAACGGACTTGATGCCTGAAACAGATCAATATTTTAGGTAAATGTAATACACTTTCGATTATGCTAACAACTCCTTTGATTAAAAAGATTGTGTGGGTGTGTAAGTAGGTATATATGTAACAGCTTGTAACGTTTTCTAGGTCCTAACGGCTGCTTCTGAATTAAGTATTTGGAGTTAGAAATGTGTCGAACTTTACTTGAATGCCAAATTTTGACAGGTTTCCAGGTAAAGAGTTTGTCAGTTACTCAACTTCAAAATATTCTTAATTCAGAAATCGAGCGTTAGCACATCAGTGCTTAGTATGGGTTAGTAGTATAATACAACAGTGCTTAATTTTAATCAAAATCGATCAATGGGTAAGTTATCCGGCTATTCTGATTTTCCGCCCATAAAGGAATTCAATAAAGGCTTTTCTCTCCGTTCAGCCTGCGGAACCCCAAAAAAACCACGCTTGCTTGGGTATTTCTTAGGGTCCCCTGGCTTTGAAGTACGATAGCCGTACGACGTGTAGTGTAGTGACGGAGCTACCCAAGTGATTGCAACATGTGTACGGTGTATGAGCTACCTCTATAATAGTACGGTATTGGGGTGTTCCCTTACCAGCCTTTAATGTTAGGGGAGGGACATTGCATAATAAAATTGAATTTATTTACATGATATTTTGCTGACTGAAAATTAACATAATTTAAAAAAAAAACACTCACCACCACCTAACTACTTGAAACCCCAGGAACACCTGGCCGTGAACTGCAGTGGCCTGTAGTGAAAGCACTCAATCGATTGCGTATCCAGGTAGGCCGCAGCAAAAACAATTTGGCGAAATGGGGTTTTATAGACTCGTCTGACAAACAATGTGAGTGCGGTTTCTCTGTGCAAAATATGACACACATGCTGGAGTGCCCCAAATGCCTACACACTTGCACTTTGGAGAACATAACGAACGCTACTGACGCTAATATTGGAGTGGCTGCCTACTGATCTCGAATAAAATATCTAAAGAGTTTGCCATCGACTCGAGAAGAAGTAGAAGAACATAATATCACCTGTGTTGCGAGAAGAGTTGGGAAGTGGTGTATTTTATCATAATTATCATCATTAGCTTTTAATGTTTCCACTGCTGGCACACAGGCGTCCTCTCTGTAAGAAGAGGTGTATTTATAGTACACCAACTTGTAGCCAGATGCGTTTAAGTCCCAAGTAATAAAAGAGCGAGCCAGCCATAATTGCCATCAATTGGGCATGGATCCCTTTTTTTCGCATACTTTTTTTTTTCCTAATATACTTTGGCATAACTGTTTTGGCATAATTTATTTTGCCATAATAGTTCTTTGCCATATTTTTTTTACCATACTGTCAAGATAATTATGTCAACATAATTGTCATAATTATCTTGAAGGCTAATTTGTTTTGGCATAATTTTAATTCGCATAATGTTACTAGCCCTTATGGCTATTAGCATAATAATATTAAAGCATAAAACATAATAGGAATAACAGAAACAAATTTGAGTTATGTTTACGTATTTTATTTTGAATTTTCATGCAAATGATTTAGTATATATAATATTAATGTTTTTTTTTTATGTAACGTTGCCCCACACTAGGAATTTCTTATAACTGTCGGATATTATGTAACTGTCATGTATTACAAATTATTAATTAATTAATTAATAGTCATGCATCTGACAATAATCACTTTTTGACAAGGTAGGCGTGTTTTTTAATTTTGAAATTATTTTATTGATTTATTTTAGGTTTATATTTTTAGCAAAAGCTTGTAAATATGCAAGTTTCAAAGCATATTATTTTTTTACCTGTCAAAAAAAACTTGGCTCCCAGGGTATCAAGAACCTAGCTGACAGAAAGGAGCGAGCGCCTCCGCCGTTCTGACAGAAAACGAAAGACAAATTAAAAATGCGAGCGAAGCGAGCGCGAGCGCGACGAGCGCAGCGAGGAGCTAGAAAAAAAAACATATAATCATAGAATAAGCATTATTTATTTATATTGTATAAAAATGTGTGATATGCTTAAAAAATATGTTTTAATATCACTATGCGTAAACAAATTTATGCTTAAACGTTATTATGATAAGAGTAATTATGCTAAAAAAATATGCGTATGCTGTTATGCGAAAATAATGTTATGCGTAAATATTATTAGGATAAACAAAACTATGCCATGTTATATTATGTCTAAAGCTTTTATGCGAATAAGGAATAATATAAAAAGGATAGGGAACCGAACCCAGGACCAGAAGACATTCAAGAGTAGCATTTGGGACCACTAAAGCAACTGACAAATTTAGATTATTTTATAAGATTTTGTTTTTCTTGCCTTGTAACTTGTTCTTGCATTTTCTGTGTCAAATCTTGCAACTGTATTTTATAAGGTTTTTCCATCCGATTGAGCCGAAATTTTGACAATCGTTTGGTTTAGATGACAATGGATGACCTTGGTTGACTGGTAGAGAATGCCCTTGGCATTAAGTCCGCCTTTGTACGTTTTGTGCATGAAGTCTAAATGAATAAATGCACGGGTATGTATAGATTGTTTTATAAAAGATTTTTCTATTTATGTAATTGTTTTATTTTTCCTAAAATAATAGACCTATTTTAAGAAGCTGAAAAAGTCATGCAAATTCAACATACTAATAAACGCAAGACTATATTTTGGGCAAAGGGACTTCGCGCTTTGATTTCTCAAGGGAGAAATTTGGTGCTTGATTAATTCATCTGGTGTTTTACACCGCTAACGAAAGATTTGCTAAGAAACAGATGATTTTATTATTGAATATTTTTGGAATGAAGTTTTTCGAGAAGAAGTGATTCGAGAGAAAATGTGACTTTACGGAAGATGTTTGCTTTATCCCTCCATAAGCTTTTCTCTTTTTCTCAGTGTATATTTCTTTGAGCAAGCATATACGCCATCGACAGATATACGCACACTGTGCGCTCTATCTTTCTTCTCTTTCTGAATAGAACTTTGTTCTTGAAAGTCCTTTGTCTTTGCGAGACGCACAGGACTGGCCGATGTGTTGACACTTGAGGGAGGTCTATCTTCAGCGGCGGATGCCTTTCGGCTGAAATTATGATGGTGATCTGATGACTTCTTTTAGTCTTGATATTGGCTGTTTCGTCGCTATCCCTAATAGGTCATATTCACCAATATGTACATCACTTAGTACATTTAGTCAGTCGCCTTAACTCGTTTCACGCTGTATTTCGACCCATTCCCAAGATATCCGATGTATATTTTTAAAGTACTTAGAATGTAGTCTAGGGGCTTATACAGGATATAGGAAGGAACAAATGGTGCGATCATATTTTAATAACTGCTTCACCCAAATAAAATTTGATCAGCTGACGACATATTTGTATGCAAACTCCTTTTTTTTTTGGGAATCGCCTATAACTTTCTTAGAGAAATTTGTTCATAGACATGGGCAGAGGAAGTATTTAAAATATAATTGCATTCACACTGTATAACTTATCTATAAAAAAAACAACATTTATAAAACCTTTAAACCCACACACACAACTTCATTGCAAAGCGTTAATACTTAACTTCGGATTGTGTAAGTGAATCTCGAAAACTTCCAAATAACTCTCTTCTTCAAAAGATTACAATGGAGGGCGAGATCCCTCCTGAGAGGTGCGACCTCTATACATTGGCATAGAATACGTGTAGGAAAAAAATACGAATAAAATTACTTTTTACCCGACTGCCAAAACGCCAATTTTAAATGTACCTAATTCGTCGTTTATTCTCGCACTGGAACGCCTTGCAGCAATTACATCAATGGAGCTGAAACTTATAATAAACTGAAAATAAGTCCAGCAGCCTTATTGCGTAAGGAATTCGGCAAGGCAAAGAGCATGAAAAATCGACTAATCACATAGACGGAAATCCACATCGCGTCTTTCATCTCGCATGTGATTGGTCGATTGTTCATAATTTTAGTTTTCTCGCTAACTGCTGTAAAAATTTAAATATAAAAATTATATTGTCAACTCTCACAACAGTGACTTTGACTTTGTTGTGAAAAGTTTTGAAGTGGCTACTGCGTACCGTTAGACGCAGCGTTGGAAGGCCTCCCATTAGGTTGTCCGATGACCTGGTGAAGACTGCGGGAATCCAATGGAATTGACACGCACAGGCCCGGACGCTGTGGCGACACTTGGTCGAGGACTTTGACGAGTAGTGGATGTTTTTCACTTAATTCAAAACCAGCAAAAACTTGGCCCATTTGCTTCAAACATTGATGACTTTGCGATTTTAGAACATCAATACATTCAGAGTGATTTCAATCTATACTTAAAGACATCTGCCTTATCTATCGTTTAAAAACCCGGTAACCTTCGACTCGGATCCTGTCTCCACTGAACCGAAAGTGTTAATAAGTATAAATTGTAAACACATTAGGTGCAGATTTCTCTGATAATCTTTAGCTGTGGCTAACGACCTACTCCATTAACGCTTGTGGATGGTACAAGGGATAAGATTTGGAAGCTTTAAGTGGCAATTTTTGCATTTTCACAAACAACATTCCTAACAGTTGTGTGAAATGCGTATAAAGATTGGAGTATCGTGACCATCAGTAGCTTGATTATAGACGTCATAGATAGAAAGTCGTTTCAAGTTTAAAAAAATGTCATCATCATCAACCTTATAAAGTTTCCACTGCTGGGACACAGGCATCCTCTCTGTGAAAGAAGTAATGGGTCTTAATCCACCACGTGGGCCCAGTGCAGGTGGTTGTCACATGTCTTCGAATTTTTGGTTCTAGGACATGCCGGTTTCCTCACGATATTTTCCTTCACCGTTTTAAGAACAGTGATGATGAATTAATTTACAAAATATAAAGGTAAAGACTAGATAGATGTTTAATAACATGATTAAAAGGATATCTTAAAAATAAAAACCCTGTAATTATTCGGAGAATCCTGAAATCTCCCGATGTAGCATCCGGAGATTTATTCATCAAGAGCAAACAATTAAGTAAGTGCCTAAATTAATTTAGGATTTTGTCAGATTCAAAATGATGTCAAGGGATTTCTTTGACGGAGAATAATTAATCTTGAATAGCTTTGAGATAAATCTAGACTTTAAGGCTCTGTTGAACCTTAAATTCTAAATTTGACGACGTGACAATGCGGCAGTGGTAATGATGCGACGCAACGTGCTCGTAGATGAACAATACCACGCTCACGGCATAGCATTATGCTGTGTGGTAGCTTTCTTGCCACAGTCACGACATGCATCTGCTTTTTATTTAATTATATACTAGCTGTCCCACGCGGCTTCGCTCCCGTCATCTGGCTACCTACCCATATACCGTACCCACCCTACCTACATACATAATTGTTGCGAAACTTAAACCATTTACGCAGCGCACGCAACGGAAGCTCTCAAAAAGGAATAACTTTGCCTGTTTTTGCAACATTTTTAATTTATGCTCCGCTCCTATTAGTCGTAGCGTGATGTTATATAAGATTTTATCTACTCTCATATCGTAATATTCGAATTATAAAATTCAAAACGAGTTTATATTGGCATACTTTATAAACACAATACCGAAATTTAAAAATAGAATCTTATTATAACACTATTTCTCTAACAAAATAATGCTATAAAACAATTTTTTTTCTATTACGATACAGGACAAATCCAAGAAGTTAATCACTAAGGAGTTTCCATCATTTTTTTTGTAATGCCATTTTATAGTACCTATTATAAAAAGATTTGATTCCAATTTTAAATTGTCTATGACAATGCCCGCTTTAGACTTAGCACGCACTGCGATTTTTCTTCGCGCGAATTTTGTTTCCTTCTAATTGTTCATAGAGCTCAAAATATTCGGGCGAATAAAATTCGCGCCGTAGTGCGGTGGATTCTGTGGCAAAACACGAATTTCTTGCGGTATTATTTCCGCACGATTTCTTTACCGCAATGCGAACAACTTCATACAATTCTATAGGTCACAGAATGGGCGGAAAAAATCGCGCGAATAAAGATCGCAGTGCGTGCGTGCAAGCCTTAGCGCATGCGCGGTTAATGTGGTGATGTGCTGGGTTTTGGCGCCATTCATACGTTTTGCAAGTTTTGCTGTACTGAATTTCATGAGTTATTTTAATTATTGTTTAAAAATGTCTGATATCAGTGAATGTGAAGAAAATTTGACTCCACCCGATATTTTAGATGCGGCGAAGGAAATTACTCTTAATTTATTACCAGCAAAGTCGAGAAAAGTATATGACAAATGCTATCATGATTTTATGGCATGGAAAATGCAAAAAGAGGTATTTTGTAGGTTCAATCCCAATTTATGAGTGTAGATAAAGTAGTGTATGAAACTGCACATAACTAGGTATTAAAACATTCGTGTGAAAACTATTAAAAACCTCGCCTACGGCTCGGTTTTTAAACACACACTCATGTTTTAATACCCCTCATTATGCAACAGTTTCATAAACTACTATAACATGCCTTGATAAATGGACTATCCAGCACAAAAATAATTTTTCAATTCCAACCAGTTCAAACAAACAAACAAACTCTTCAGCTTTATAAGTATAGATTTTTCAATCTTACTAGGTACTCAAAATAGATATTTTATTTTAATCTTACTTTTCTTTAGTAACATAATTTAAGTAAATAAGGGAAGGGTTTAATATAATGAAAAAACAAAAAAAAATATGTCGATTTTGTGGCAAATAAACACTTTTTCTTTCTTTCTAACAATCTTTATGAAAAATCGTCGTCAAGTCACTGTCGCATTTTCTCCGATCCTGTCTACGGGAGCTATAAAGCAGCAATTTGTTCGGTGTAGTTTTTAAGAATGGTTTAGTAGTACTTTCATGCCTAGATTAAGTTCAAGTTTGATCCTTTATAGTGTTAGATCCGCTCTTTTTCTAAAACCTCATTTAAAAGAAAAATACTTCAGACAATAAATATAGACGTACACTCTGATGGCTATGCTTGGGCCATTACAAAAGAAAAAAACCAGCCAAGTGCGAGTCGGACTCGCGCACGAAGGATTCCGTACCATTATCGCAAAAAACGGCAAAAAAAACACGTTTGTTATATGGGAGCCCCACTTCAATATTTATTTTATACTGTTTTTAGTATTTGTTATTATAGCGGCAACAGAAATACATAATCTGTGAAAATTTCAACTGTCTAGCTATCACGGTTCATGAGATACAGCCTGGTGACAGACAGATAGACAGACAGACAGACAGATGGACCGCGGAGTCTTAGTAATAGGGTCCCGTTTTTACCCTTCGGGTACGGAACCCTAAAAAGGGGGATCTGAGAACACCGTAAATAGTCGTAACGGAGCCGGATGCGAGCCGTCCCGTAGCTTCCCTTCCGGCAGTGGCGCGAAAAATGAAAGTGCAGCTCTAACTGAACAATGTCTAAGTAGGTGAATTATTTAAGTAAAGGATTTTTTATGAGACACTGTTGTTAGAAAATGGAGGAAGTATTGTTAGAAAGTTGATCGTGAACTCATGAATTATGCGAAATATTATATGTTTTTTTATTCAATTGCTTTTTTCAATTTAATTGACTAGATGGTCATATTATGTGATGTACTCGTATGTGCTAACGGCAAGGTTGATTCATGGCCCGTCCTAAGCGTATTTTATTAAAGATACTCTAATACAATTAGGTCGAATTTTGCTTAAATATATTGCCTCTATAACAAACTTGTTATCAAATTAATAAGACAGTGACAATTAGTTTACCAATCTCGTTGTTACTTCAGTTATATGGCTCATTTCAATATCTACTTGACATTATAATATTTGAATTTTTTCTTTTAATTTAAAATAAGCTTCTCTAACCGAAAGAGTTCTGATGTATTTTTGAAATAAATATTGTTCTGTACTTCTGTATTCAAAACATAAAGCCGGATGAAAAATAATAATCTACTTGTCAAAATTGCACCATCTTATGCCCGTCATGAATTAAACAGTTTGACTGTACACTAGCTTAGACAAAAGCTTGAATCCCATTATCTATCCTACATGAACTGTGTGATAAAGTCTAGCAAACAATGATAGTCTGTGTAAATTTCTATCTGGTAAAGAGTTTTCCTAATAGGATCAGCAATTCCAGAGATTAGCTTTTAAATACAAACAAACAATTTACATCCATATTTATATTATTAGTTTAGGTAAACTTTGTTACTTTTATGCTCCTATCAACAGTCAAACTTTTAAGTTTCCGATATTAATTTTATTATTATTACATTTGCGCTTTTTCCACCACATTTAATAAAAATCTTTTCGGTTTAACATACAACCAAGTCACTTCTGCACTTTCATAATTCTATTAATAAGAGAACAAGTTAGTTTTCAGAACTAAAATAACGAAGAATAAAAACAGAAAGTTTGGATAAGTTACACTCACTCCTAGATCACTCAGTTCAGATAGAATAAACTTAATGAATAGAGTAGTTGACTGAAAATTAGTTTTATGTACCGTCAAGTAGATTAATAAAAAATATTGGACACGTATTTTTCTTTTGACACTTAAACAGAAAGTGACGACGATACAGTGCGTTGAAATATCGTGTAACGTCACGGTGTGCTACATTTTATACTGACAAAGTGACGTCACAAGCCACCACTCCAGAACTTTGATGTGCTTTATCTTTATCAATTTTTATTAATTTGATAAAGCCAAAAATATGGGTCAATATTATTTGATAATCTCACTGACGGACTAAATAGAATACCCATTTTTCTATCCAGGAAACATCCCAATTGTTAACAGTCCAGTTGAACTGAGACTTAAGCTGAAAAGAGAGGGACAGAGACAGGCAGATCAATCTGCCGAGCCTTTGCCCAACTATTATACTGATGTCGGCTTCAGTCTAAACGGATCCAGCTGAGCACCAGTATTTTACGTGAACCGATTACCTCCACAACACAGCAACTGGGTAATATAATACCCCTTTGGCAAGACTATAGGTAGATTTTATGGCATCTAACTATTGGAGCACCTATCGAAGACGTTCATAATAAAGGTCCATTGCATGGGCGACATGCCGTGCGTTCTTGTTCCTTCCACTTTACCCTGAACTACAAGCCGCTCGATAGATTCGTTGCGTCGTCCAGTCACGTGTCCAAAGAACTGGAGTACTCGAGCTTAGACTATAGCTGAACGACGCTGCTTGATGCAGAGTTCTTGAAAAATGAATATGTTGATGCGGAACTCGTTCCACGACACTCCTAGCATTTTTCTCCAGCACCACAATTCCAGAGCGTCTATAACAATATGACATTCATAATTATAAATGAATAAAATAGCGTTTATTGCTTCTTGTTTCTTACAATTAATTCAAATAATAATAAAGATACATGGTATTAGTGTAATCTATTCTGGCATTACAGGTACCTTACTAAAGGCAAGTTGCCTATTAGGTACAATTAAAAACGGAAAAATAAAAAAAACCAGAACGAAAAAAAAAATACTTACTTTTATTTGACAGTCTGGTCGGTAGTACTTTTTTGTAAAAAGTTTTTTATTATGGTAAATTGTTCCTCAAATAAAGATGCTAATCAATTACCTATTTAATAAAGAAGACTGGCGACATGTGCCATCTGACAATTTTATGCGTTTCTTTCATAAATTTTGTTCTTTAAAATAAAAATAAAATTAAATAACTTGGGTAAATCATCATATCAGCTGACAGACTTCCACTGCTGGACATGGGCCTGCCCCAAGCGTCGCCACATTGATCGGTCCCGTGCGTCTCGCATCCAGCGGATCCCTTAACCTGAACAGACATACAACAAACATTTTTTATAAACCCCCGACACATTTTTATTGCATCCTACATAATTTATCTAGAAGTAGAAATGCTTCGATCGACAATCTATTGAACACGCAATTATGACACGATATCTTGCGAAAACACCCCGATAATTATGATTTTTTTGTCAAAATGACAGTGTTAATTATTTTTAATAGGGAAAGCCCTACCGTAGGATAGAGAGAGAAACATAGATAGAGTGAGAGAAAGAGAGGGTATTAAATCAGAGACCCATCCCAAAACTTGGGTATTGCAGTAACCCTTTCCACTTAGTTGGTTGTTGTACCTCTGATTGTTACACTGTTAAAACAAGTTAGGTTTTGTTGGGTAAGGATTAAACGCCAGTTACTTGTCCGTTAATTACTCATGCTTACCTTCTTCCAAGGTATTAATTATTTTATTTATTTCTTTGTTTATCCTTGCACTGGAACGTCATGCAGCAATTTTTTATTTTTTATTATCAACAGTCTCGCGCTTGACCACTATCTCACCTGATGGAAAGCGATGATGTGGTCGACGGTGAAGCAATTACAACAATGGAGAAGAAATTTATAGTAAATTATTGTATACTATCTACTATTGTAATTGTAATTCCAAGTTTCCTCTCGATGATTTTCCTCACCGTTGTCAGCGAAGTCCAAGACAAACTTAGAAAGTAGAATTGAATTGGAAAAGTCACATTGGTGCTTGCCCGGATTTAAATCTACGACTTCAAGCACGAGCAACGCACGGCAACATGGCAAGCATTTGCATTCAGAAAGTATCATTAGGTGAAGTGGAACTGATGAAGAAGACCACTAATGGCCACTGGCATTTCGCAGTGTTAAATAATAATAAAAAATAATAAAAATATTTCCTTCTTTCTTATTCTAAATATGTTTTGAGCATAAGGTATCCCGAATGACTGTGATGAAGTAATTAAATGGTTCTAATGAAAATGGTACCATCGAACTGTTCTGATGAAGCCGAATTCCGAAAAGACAGTTATTTTTCGCTTTGTAGTGTTTTGGATGTCGGTTTAGTTTAATTGTTTCAATTATTTTTTATATATAAATAATGCATTGCAGCAAGTTCTAAATTGGTATACTGCTAATAATTTAGTTTTAAATATTAAAAAACTAAGTGTGTAAAATTTGTCTTGCCGAATGTCAAAAGTTATGATTGTGACAACGAAGCTAGAATTCGTCGACAAAACGGTTTTCCTGGGGATCACGCTAGACTCAAGGTAACAATGGGGTCCTCGTTTAATATCACTTGCGCTAACAGCATAAGCTGCCGAACTTAACCGCCCCGCGGTTAAGTTCGGCAGCTTATGCTGTTAGAAAAAGTCGTCAATTTAATGTAGATACCGCGAGGCTGGTCTATTTTAGTTACTTCATATAATATCTTACAGTATATAACTATGGGGAAGGGCTGCAGACATTCAGTCAATTTTTATTCTGCAAAAACGAGCCATCAGAGCGATATACAATCTTCGCAGGCGCGATTCTCTAAGGGAACTGTTTAAGGACATTAACATCATGACGGTACCTTGTCGATATATTTACGAAAACATCATGTGCGTTAGAAAGAATTTACATCTTTTTAGTAAAAACAGCGACAGACATAGTTATGTTACTAGAAAAAGGGATCAATTAATTCAACCAGGTTTCAGGCGGGCTAAAGTAGCGTCATCTTTTATGGGGTACTGTACCAGGAAAACAGGCCCTCATTTCCTTCACACCACTCATCGACAGCGACAGCAGTCTACTCTCAGACGTCCGAACCCGGGCATTTGTGCTTTACCTAACCCTATTGTAGGCGAGTCACCATCACTTGATCCAAAATCGCTTATCTTCCTATGTATCGAAAGCAGCCTTTCACGTATCTGCGTTGCATTTGACCGGCGCAACCAATAAAGATATTGGCAGAAGAAGTAATACTACGCGGGCGGAAACGCGGGTAGCAGTTGTTTATAATGTTAGTAGGAAGTAAGATAAAAAAAAATTTACTGATAGGCCATGAACCAAATTTTACCCTGCATCCAAACATGAGCATCATCGCATCTTATACATAAGCAACAACCCACAGTTATGTACTTACCCCGCTCCTAAATCAAGTACCGAACATAAATTTTACAACTTAGATCATAGAACGGGCTGGCAGTCGCTAACGAGTTTACAGTTGAACTGCGATGAACACAATTGTACACTCATTACGCATGTTGCCTAAGGAGATGGGCAGAAGTGATGCCTAGTATAATTTGAGGACATTAGCATTTAGTGGTTTCTTTTTAAACCCCTACGGAAAAAGAGGGGTGTTATATGTTTGACGTGTGTACCTGTGTGTATAAACCGATTTTTTTGTTTGTTTGGTGACTTTATCTATGTTATATTCTATAGAGTGTTCTTATCTATGTTTGATGAGAATTGGTTCAACCGTTCAAAAGTTATGGGCGTTTTACGTACGTTCAATCAGGTTGTTTAGCAAGAAATTGACGATCTAAGCGTGTCTACTACAAGATAAATTATGTGGCATGAAATAAAAATGTTTTTAATATTTTTTTGTTTTAATTTTATTTAATTTTTAATATTAGATGGTGAAAGACACTTAAACGTTGCAAAAAGTTTAATTATTTCGAATAATTATATGATAAATGTGAAATTCCGTTTTTTTTTAATCAATATCACCTAAACGGTTGAACAGATTTGGATAAAATTTGGCTAGACGATGGCCTTGATTGGGTCGTAGGATTTGACTTTTTATCCCGGTTGTTTCTATGGGATAATTTTTGACATTCATGTGGGCAAAACCGTTGCAATAACTAGTAATAAGTAATTATATATCGATTCAAACTTTAAATTGAAATAAGGGTTAATAGGTATTTTAAGTGCTTTTGCAGTTGGAGTTTTGATAAAACAAAGTGTTGTATTATATTGTCCTACGCATTGGTGAGGTGAACTCACCTTAATTCCAAGCAGTAACAAAATAAAAAATATCGCACTCAATTTTTATTACTATTTATCAATATCAATTACACTTTGTCAGACACAAATAAAATAACAAAAACTCGATTTGAAACAAAAATGCTTTCATAATCCTTAAATAAATTCAATTATAAATAACGACTCAAATAACAAAAAAAAGTTAACCTTTTGACTCAAAAACTAATATTAACTAAAAAGAAAATTGGAAAGAGCGCGATAAATTATAAAAGTCGTAATCTTTTGGTGAATTATCTGGGAAAATATAATCAGATACAAAGGGTAGCAGCCCTAGTTTATTTATGATACAATTTAGCACATAACTCTGGCCCGAAAACAAACTGTTTATCTAACTACAATCGCTCAGTCTTCCGGCTCTACGCCACTACGCTGCTACGAGCCAAATGGGGCTACGAAACGTCTACGAAAAGTGCAACGAGATTTCGTAGCATATAAATTTTGTAGAAGTCATTTCTTACACGTGTGTTGTTAAGGGTAATTAAGACTGCTGAAATTAATGAGTTGAAGACAGACTTTGAACTTCATAATGACGTGCGTAGTTACTACAAGAAAACAGTGGAAAGTGTGAGAAATATGAATTAGTTTGTTTAAAACAGAGCGTCTCAACTTAGTTGTTTCTGAAGTGAAAGCTTTAGCCGCGATTTTCGGTAGTAGCAAAACTTATGGGTTTGCGTTACCAACATGGTAATGACACAGCGTCATCGACATGCTAAAGTGACTTGTGACAAAATAACTGTGCATTCCAAAGTTATAAGTTTTCACTTCAGTCGTAATCGCTTCGTGTCGTGCTTGCCGAGGGACGGCGGAATCTCGATATGTGATTTATTTAGTCTGTTATCCTCGCACTGGAACGCTTTGCAGCAATTACAACAATAAAGCACAAACTTATACTAAATATAAGTCCAGGTTTCCTTCTCCATTGTCAGCGATGTCCAAGATAAACTTAGAAAGTACATATGAATTGAAAAAGTCACACTGGCACTTGCCCGTATTGGACTCGCGATCTTAAGCATGAGAGGCGAGGTCTTTGCAAATGGGCCACGATATATACAGGGTAGGCCAAAAATCGTGGATAAAACTAAAAAGGGTGATATTTAGGGCTATTTGCAGTAGGTTAAAAAGTACCTAAAAACATTTTTTACGCTCCTTATCTCCTGTCTGTTTGATCCACGTTTTTTTGCCCACCCTGTATATGTGATGGATGTTCAAACAACCACGGGTCGATCACGCTTTTGCTTAACCATGAAGTTTGACTTATGCGGCTGTAACTATTTAGCTACGAGCTAAGAAACTTACGACCCTATTCCTACAGTCAAAAATATCGCCCCGCTTCCGCTCAACACAAACGCTGCCTCTGAAGCCCCAACAAAGCGGTTACAGAGCACCATCCTACTATAGCGGTACAATTTGAGCGGAATTAAGACAGAATTTATTTAGTCATTGTTGTGAGCGTATCTTGTTACACTTATCTGCTAAACGAGTGATGCTGTGGTGCCATCGATGTAGATGGACCAGCTTTCGTGAAGAATATTTGGTTTTGGGGAGTATTTTTACTGCCTCGTCGGGCAACGGCCGCAAGATGCAGATATCTAGGCTATAACGTCTTTAAGTCAAGAGTGAATATGTAGGTTACTTCTAGGCAAGCGTGCTTTATCTTCGACCACACATCATCGCTTACGAGTACCATCAAGTGAGTTAGTTGTCAAACACAAGCCTATCAATATAAATAAATATTAATAAATTTATACTAATATTATAAAGCCGAAGAGTTTGTTTGTTTTTTTGAACGCGCTAATCTCAGAAACTACTGGTTGGGATTGAAAAATTATTTTGTGTTGGATAGTCCATTTATTGAGGAAGGTTCGTTTATACAGCCTATAGCTATATAAAATCACGCTACGACCAATAGGAGCGGAGCCTACATGAAAAATTTTGCAAAAACGGGCAAAAGTATTCGTTTTTGAGAACTTCCGTAAACGGTTTAAGTTACGCAACAATCATGTATGTAGGGTAGGAAGGGTAGTGTAGGTAGAGTATATGGGTAGGTAGGTAGCCAGTTGACGGGAACGAACTCCTGCGGTAAGCAGAGCGGTAACTCCTGGATTATTGAGATGCATGAGAAATAGAGACAGGCTAAATTATAAATTAAAATCTTTACCAAATAACGTCACTCTGAAAGTAACATATAAGCGATACCGGAACTTTTTTACTGAAATTTTAAAGAAAGTTAAACGTGAATATGAAAGGTCGAAGGTCGAAAAAGCAAAAAGTGATCCAAAAAAGCTCTGGAAATGTCTTAAAGAAATATCTAATATGAATAAAGTCCCTACTCATCCTAATCACCTTTTAAAAGTAAATTCCGCACCCGAAAAATCTCTGAACTCTATAAATCAGTAGTTTCTCATCAATCATTTAATCAGAGCAGCACTACGCGCGCCATCAGGTCGCCGCTCAGCTGTCCGAGTATCACTGCAGACACATCCGCTCTCGTCCTCTCTCCGCAAGACGTTAGCTGAAAACTGTTTCATCATCATCAGCCTTTTAATGTTCCCACTGCTGGGACACAGGCCTCCTCTCTGTGAGAGACGGAATGGGCCTTAATCCTCCACGCAGGCCCAGTGCGGGTTGGTAGGTGTCACATGTCTTCGAATTTTTGGTTCTAGAACGTACCGTTTTCCTCACGATGTTTTCCTTCACCGTTTTTAGAGCAGTGATGATGAAAGATTTTACACAAAGTAATGCATACGACATACATATACGACATGTTAGTCGAGGCCCTTACCACTACTGCCACCACTGATCATGACAGAGATGTTTATAATATACTAGCGGTTGCCTCACGATAGTTCCCGTTGGCGTGGTAATACAGGGATAAAAAGTAGCCTATGTCACGCGTTGATAGTGTAGCTTCCCAACGGTGAAATAATTTTTGAAATCGAAATCGAAAATTATAAATAAAATGTCAAAAATTAACAATAAAAATTAAGTATTATAAATTAGATGTCAAACATCCAAATTTCATCATCTTCATATTTATATAATATTCATAAAATTAAAAACTAAAAATAAGATAATTATGAAAATAAATCAATTTAATACCTATATAGGTTACACGTCTAAAATTAAAATAAAATAAATACATAATAAATAAACTTAGAAAGTACATAATGAATCTAAAATTCACATTGGTACTTGCCCGGATTTGAAACCACGTGACATTATCTAAAGTATAGTAAAACTTCACAGTAAAATCTTCTTTAGTAAAAGTAAAGAAGAAAACTAGGCTATCTTCATTAAAAGAAATTACAGCACCCACCTCACGCACTGGGATAAGCCCACCAATTTGCGTCTAACCAACCTTGGAGCCACAGATTATCGTGTCGCAGTAAGACCCAACTTACATTCAACGAATAAAAATAAAAGACTTCACCGTTTTTATTCCAAGCACTTATTGTAAGCCGGAGACTCACCGAGCTATTTGAGTTCAGCAACTGTTTCGTGGGACAGTAACAGGGAGCTTTACCTTAATCCGATTTGCTTTAGCTGTTAGAAATGATGTTTGTTATAAATGTTTTTTTGGTTGTTTTTCTAAGAGGTCTGTGTCGTACAGGCTTAATCCTTTGCCATCGTTTTACGGTTTTTGTTAGTATTCTATGATTGTGCCAAACCCGTGTTGAGCTTGTAGGTCATTGATGTAGCTATTTGTAAGGCAGACAAAATCATTTTCTTTTTCACGTAACTAATGAATTCACAACATAAATAAAATTAAATATTTTTTCTCTTTTTAGGGCAATTGTGGACCAATCCTGTCGATAGGCATCAAGTTCATCCCGCCATCTTCGCCTGGGTCTGCCGCGGTGTCGCCCAACATTTTCCGGGACCCACATTGTGGTTGTTTTAGCCCATGAACCATTTGACATGCGGCAGATGTGTCCGGCCCAGTCCCATTTTAACTTGGCTGCTTTCTGGGTGACGTCAGCGATTTGTGTTTTGGAGCGCAGCATTGTGTTTCTGATGCGGTCTGTTATTCTGACTCCCAGAATGCTGCGCTCCATTGCTCGTTGAGAAGGAAGGAAGAAGGGGAGGCCTTTGCCCTGCAGTGGGACAGAATAGGCTAAAAATAAATAATATAAATAATATTTTTCTCTTTTTGCTCTCGTTGTAGTCGACAAAAGAATGCGCTTGCCCCGTAGCAATAGCAATTCATTATACAATGAATCTGGACTAGTAGTATTAAAACTTGTATTTAGCGGCCTTTACCGCTATATACACTTAGTTAATACCACATAAGTTTAAGCCACACACATTATTATTGCATTTCCAAAAAAATCAAAACACCCGACTGCTTAAGGAGCGAACTACAAAGACGTAAACAAGAGGAAAATCCTGCTGTGCAGACGGAGGATATATCTGGTTTTGGTCAGCCAGCTCGCGAATAGGTATCCTCCGACTGCACAGCATGAAATCTCCTCTTAAAGCCCTTTATTTTGATACCCCATACGATGGGTCTGGAATAAACTTTTGGCAGAAAAGAAGAAAAAAATATTGGGCTCCCACAATATGGTGCCCAAACTCCGTATTTTTTTATATTTTCCTATTTTAATGCACTTGCAAGGTTCACAGTAACATTCGATTGACGTAAGAATCATCAAAATCGACCAACGCGTTTGTTCTCTTGTGAACGCCACATAGGAACATACATACTTAAATACATACATAGACTAATAAACAAATTACCCTCCTTCGGCAGTCGGGTAAAATGCGCAGGGGATATTTTAAGGCAACAATAAAATTAAAACTAATTGGCTTAGAGCTGTGATTCGTATGTCAGTATGTAATAAACTCTAAGACTAACAAAAAAAACCCGTGTAAGATCAGTGTTAATCCCTAAAAAAATTGCAGCATTTTAGGAAATGCAATAAAAACGTGTGAAATTATGTTTAAAGATTGACACATTTTGTGGCACAATACAAAAATATCTTTCCTTTTGTGTGTATAAAATAAAATAAAAAATTATTTGACCAAGCTATTATCTACATTTCATCTTAGTTACTAAATTAATTACTTGCTAGGTAAACCTAATTATAAATTTCCTTTCATTTACAAATAACTATAAATACTAATTTATTATTTCTAGTTATCTTATTAATAAAAAGAAGATTATCTACACTATGGCAACATACATAACATTACGCTTATATGAGACCTAGGTCCAAAGTTATGGATGTTAGACTATGAGAGTAGTAAGTCAGGTACTTAAAGGACACCTCAAAGTTGTTCTAGCTAAGAGACCCTTTATGTGGGGTATTTTATTGTAAAAATTAACTGTATTTTACGGTCTTAAAGTTTTATTATTAAGCGTCCGGACACATTGTATAATCCTCTAGTTACTAATCAATTATTATATATATAAATATTTAAAAATTATAAATATATTTAATTTTACAAACTACCCCATTACAGACAAGGAAAAGTACTTCACAATACCAAATTCAATCACACTAAAAAAAAATTCAGCCCGATTGGGCTGATTTTTTTTTTATTTTTATGATTATACCAAAAAACCTTCGTCGCAAAATAACAAAATTTCATTGAGAGTGCGATGAAAATTTTACTTGTGTTACCGTGTTTTAATTGTGTGTTGTTTAAACACACAATTAAAACACGGCAGTGTACCAGGACTTCAAGGAAATTGCTCGCTATAATTTAGATTTACAAAAATAAACACCATAACGTTCAGCTTTTAAAAAACAAATAAAACATCACATCTGTATTCGCCGAAAGGTTACACAAAAACATTTTTTTCTATGGTTTTAGCTAACCTCAAACAAAAAGAACTTAACTGCAATCCTCCCCTAACCTCTACAAACGTTTCTTAATAATATTCAGCGTTTGTAGTACGCGTATAAGCGTTCAAAATGAATATATTTGAAATTCGAGACTCCAAATATTTACTCAATATTTTTTATTGTACTATAAACTAAAAAAAATGCACTACAATAGACTACTTACATCCTGCCTGTCAGAAACAGCCGGAAAAAGTAATATTTTATAACTTCAGGGGACGACAGACTTTTTTTTTTGGCACCACTACTACTATCGAGTTTATTGTCCGTACTATCCTACTTATCGATATATTTTGAACAAATCAAAAAAAGTTAAATTTTTCCAAAGTTATTAGATCCAAAGGTGTCAAAATCAAATCAAATCAAAATTTCTTTATTCAATTAGGCCATTAAGCGGCACTTTCGAACGTCAAAAATAAAAATTAAATGTAATAATAATTGATTCTACCGTCCATTCGGAAATGTAGCTTGTTATGGAGAAGAACGGACAAGAAACTCCAAACTTACTCTTTTAAAAAAACATAAATGTGTTTTACAAGTATTTGGTTACAATAATCTTGTAGGAAAAATACATATATGTGAGAACGATGTAAAAAAAAACGCACTTAAAAGCGTCTAGAGTAAAACAAACAATTAAAAATACAATAAATAGGTAATTAAAAACATGCGGAGGCAGCTAAGATATGACCAATCCCAACTGACGGCGCCCGTTCACGAACATGACACATGGATCGGCACCACTCAGCTCAACCATCATGAAGGGAACCGAATGATCCAACACATGTGCCACCATCAGAGAGACATTAGAGAGAGCATGACACACTCAACTGCCGGGGCACACTGAAGTCAACGAACGACACATAGGTACAGTAAATGGTAGATTTACAGTTAGTACATAGTACTCACATAATTGTGCTGTGCAGTTATATAATCCAAAAAATAAATTGAGTTTATACAACACAAATATACATTATAATTATTCGTACAGTCTTCAGCAGGTCCAACAATACTTCAGAACTTTTCTGCTTATCACTTGTTTTTGTGCCCTAGTGGCTGTGGAGCTGGAATAGCGTTGGGCCAAGCATTTTTATCAGCGATGTAATCCCCCAACCTATAATATGCCTGCCTGCATAGTGTGCGTTTTATACAAGTTTTAAATTTCGTCTCATTCAATTCTAGAATGTGTGGCGGTATTTTATTGTAACATTTTATACAGTACCCCCTAAAAGATGACGCTACTTTAGCCAGCCTGAAACCTGGTTGAATTAATTGGTCCCTATTTCTAGTAACATAACTATGTCTATCGCTGTTTTTACTAAAAAGATGTAAATTCTTTCTAACGTACATGATGTTTTCGTAAATATACTGACAAGGTACCGTCATGATGTTAATGTCTTTAAACAGTTCCCTTAGAGAATCGCGCCGGCGAAGATTGTATATCGCTCTGATGGCTCGTTTTTGTAGAACAAAAATTGACTGAATGTCTGCAGCCCTTCCCCATAGTAATATGCCGTAAGACATTATACTATGAAAGTAACTAAAATAGACCAGCCTCGCGGTATCTACATCAGTAAATTGACGAATTTTTCTAACAGCATAAGCCGCCGAACTTAACCGCCCCGCAAGTGATATTAAATGAGGACCCCATTGTAACCTTGAGTCTAGCGTGATACCCAGGAAAACGGTTTTGTCGACGAATTCTAGCTTCTCGTTGTTTAATATAATGTCACAATCATAACTTTTGACATTCGGCAAGGCAAATTTTACACAATTAGTTTTTTTAGCATTCAAAACTAAATTATTAGCAGTGAACCAATTTAGAACTTGCCGCAATGCATTATTTACATCGGCAACGTTACTCGTACGTCTATTTATGTTAAAAATCAAAGAAGTGTCATCAGCAAATAACACCATGTTTAGTTTGTTTTTCAATAGATGGGGTAAATCGTTAATGTATACTAAAAATAAGAAAGGACCTAAAATTGAGCCCTGGGGTACCCCCATTTTCACGTTCAACCCCGACGAATTGACACCGTTTATTTGAACTAATTGCTGTCTATCATTCAAATAGGATTTTACTAAATTTAATGCTGATTGGCCTAGCCCGTAATGCTCAAGTTTCAAAAGCAATGTTTCATGATCAACGCAATCAAACGCCTTCGACAGGTCGCAGAAGATACCTATGGCATCTTGTCCCTCCTCCCACGCATCAAAGATGTGTTTTATTAAGGTGACACCAGCGTCGGTTGTACAACGTCCTTTGGTGAAACCATATTGTTTCTCGTGTAGGATGTTTTTCGTATTAAAATAAATGAGCATTTGATTTAGCATTATCTTTTCAAATATCTTGCTGAAAACCGGCAACACGGATACTGGTCTATAATTATTTGTGTCTTTACTGTCCCCGGATTTAAAAAGTGGTATAACCTTACTATATTTCATTAGATCCGGAAAGACTCCCTGATCTATACACAAATTAAAAATTAAAGCTAAGTACGGCGCTATAGTCTGAATAATGGAGGTACAAACTTTGATGGACATTCCCCATAGATCTTCTGTCAGTTTTATCTTTATTTGCTTAAAAGCTTTTATCACTGTTATTGGGTTTATATGTGAAAAGTTAAATTCAGTCGGGCATGCTGAAACGTTAGCGTGTAATAAACCATAAGCGAGCGACGGCGAAGAATTTAAGGTTTCAGTAGTTTTAATTGGGATGCTGGTAAAGAAATTTACAAACTCTTGAGCAACCTCTTTGCTATCTCTAACAAGTCCATGTGTAGTCTCAAGCGTGTAATCAGTATTATTTCTTTTGTTCCTGTTTGTTTCATTGTTAATAATTTTCCAAACCGTCCTAATTTTATTTTCTGCGAATTTAACCTTATTGCTAATGTATAAAGCCTTAGCTAGTTTACATGAATTTTTAAAAATTCTTGAGTAAGTAGCAACATACTTATTAAAAGTTTCAGTGTTTATATAAGGCTTAAGGCCATACAGCTCGTAAAGTCTTTCCCTACTTTTCCTGATTCCTTTAGTCGCCCAGTCACTGAATAAAAACTTACGGCATATAGTTTTAGTTTTCTTCTTAAAAGTGTTATTGAATTCTGTTTGAACAACTGAGAAAACCTTTTTGTATAAAATATTACCATCGTTCACTGTGAGGTCCTGACAACTTAACTTACCAATTAAAGCGCTGTTAAATTTATTTAATTTGCCGGATGTTATTGGTCTGGATTGAATCTGCACTTGCTGTATTGGTATGCTGGACTCAAATGTTACCAGTAGCCCACTATGATCTGAAGGCAGACAATTCATAATGGCTTTGTTTAAGTAGTCGCAGCAACAAAAAACATTATCAATACATGTAGCAGTAGTCACAGTTGTTCGGGTTGGTTCCTCAAACACATGCGACAAATTAAATGATTTGAAGAGATTCAATAGTCTACTGCTATCTGAATTATTTTCTAAAATATTTATATTAAAGTCACCACAGATTATGACTAGTTTATTATCAGTTGTAAGTTTTGCCAAAACATCTTCCATCACTGACTCAAATATACAGTAGTTTTTATAATTGGGGGGTCTGTAAACGCACACTATAATATGCTTATCCAGCTCAACACAGGACAGTTCAACACTATGTTCAACTGATAGATCTACAATATCTTTACGAGATTTTGATTTAATACCATTTTTGATTAAAATAAGTGAACCTCCACGTAACATAACATTTCTGTTAAAACAGCTGCCCACAGTATAATTTTCATAATTAATAAGCATTGAATGTTCTTTCAGCCAATGCTCAGTAAAACAAATAATTTCAAACATTGTCTTTTCTAAAAACAGTTCTATTTCCAATTGCTTTGCAGAAAAACCTTGAATGTTTTGATGGAATAATTTTATAGAATTCTGCTTAGCCCCTTTTTTTAAATTAACTATGTGAGAGCAAGAAGGTACCTTCTTGTTGGTGGATGTACTCCTAACTATTTGGTTATTGGTACCCTCCCTTGTCCTACAAACTAGTTTAAACTATAAATATTAATAGCAGAATTGCTAACGTTATTAATGTTATTGGATACCTGTAAATTAGTATTACTACTAATATCAACTACAGTACATGACTTCGACATACTATTTATGTCTGAGTTTAAAGTAAAAGATAATAGCCTCGCTATTTGACGTCTTACCCTAATAGGCAGATACACTGTATTGCCTGTCGACTTTAATTTATCAACAAAAATGTTGATGTCAAAAAAAACTAATTTGTCACTGTAATGGCTGACAAGGAAATGAATATGTTTATTCAGCATGTGAATATAATTATTTTGTCTACTAGACAATTTTTCCAAATATGGAAAAGCACACAATATTATTTTATTACAATTTAATTTTAGTAACTTTGTTACACACTCAGTGATGTCGTCTTTTTTTACATCCAAACTGTTACCTATAAAGACAGTTACATTGGTGTCTGATTTATATACATTGTTTGTTACAGATTCCATGATATGCTTGTAAGATGACCCAGGCATACAATAATTAATAGTCGAATAACTCTGATTGCTATTTAATAATTTACCTAAACCTCTTCCAACACCATCTGCAAACATAACCGAATGAGACCCATGATTACTATTACTAGATGCAAAGGTAGCAGTCTCAGGCTGGTCTACTTGAGACACTTCCTGTGCAATATCAGGTGTGTCTTGGTCTTGGACAAAGATACCGTCCTGAGGCACCCTCTCAACCTGGGCTGGGCTCTCCGTTACCTCAGGCTGGACATCCTTCAGGTTTGAGACTATCTGACAATTGCATTGACACATCACTAACTCATTTGCGGCCAAAATGTGTTCCTTGATTTGTAACTGGGATCTAACATATTTATTGTAAAGGGAGCCCAGTTTGTCTTCAAGTACCTTTATATCATTTTGTAAGCTCTGTGTGTCAATTTCATAAATTTTTATACTGTCCTCTAATTTAATCTGGTAATTGTTTAATTTATTAAGCAGGTCAACTCGTTCTTTTCTGAGTGGAATATTTTTAAAGAAAAGTTTGTGTTGTTTCCTGTACTGGGTATAATTTTTAATTATTTTATTAAATTTTGCATACTTTTTCAATTTTTTATGACTAACTTTATATTTATTTGTCTCATTTAATAAGGAATCAAAAATGTACTTTATACAGGGTGGAATTTGGTTATGCCACCTGAAGAGAAAGAACTCTTAATACTCTCTTTCCGTGTAAATTTGTGTACTTTGGAAGTAACAGCTGAGCATTGATGACGCTACGAGTCCTAATTTCATTACTATTTACGTTTTTTGGTTTCTTTAGATTTTCATTAAAAAAAAAATCTTTTAACAGTGCAAATTTTGTTCATGTATAGGTATTATATCACAGAATTTAAATAATTTGTGATAATCATTTTTGTATTTCTTCTTAATATTGTGAGGGACAATCGCTTTTAATATACGCAATTGAATTGCGTAAATTTGATCAAGGTGTGTCTTATATGTCCTACCATAGCTCTATAGACCATAGGATATAGTTGATTCGACCAGAGCTTTGTAAAGCCTTAATAGACCTTAGACCCTAGACCCGATAACCTTTGACTCAAAACTTATCTTCGACGCGCATGTTGACAACATAGCCGAAAAGGCCTCTAGGGCAATCGGTTTAGTACTCAGAATCTCGTCACAGTTCCGAAGCATCAAGACTATTAAAAATACTGTACTGTTCTTTCGTTTGCAGTCACTAAGAGTATGGCTTTCAAGTTTGGAAACCTCCCCCCCCCCCCCCCCTCAAATATAACGTTTACATCAATCGACTAGAAAGCATTCAACGAAAATTCTTAAGGTTCAATTCCGTTCAAGAGTACATTTGCCCAATTACGTCACTCGCTGCAGGAAGTTTCATATTCTTCCTCTTTACGAGCGCAGAAAAAATGCAGACTTGGCGTTTTTATTCAGAATAATGAACGGATCGGTGTATATACCAGAGTTATTGAATAAGATAGGACTGCTTGTATCTGGTGCATCTTTACGCAGACCTCACCTACTGGACACACCGGTGGTGAGAACTACTTATAGACAAAACGCGTTCCTGGTTAGAGCGAGTTGTGCCTTTGATGCGGCCGGCCGGGAAGTTGACATCGATCTCTTTAATACTAGTATAAGTAAAATGAAAAGAATTATATGCAATAAGTTTTTCAATGGTATTTAAATCTAAAGGATTATTATAGGATTATTATTGTAAGTACAAATATGTTCTTTTTTGTGTGACCATTTTTGTTGTTAATAGCTGCGCTTATTATATAAATATTAGTTTGTGGTACCGTTTGCCGGTAAAGTTTTATATTTTTTTACTATAAGTGAAAATTTGTAATCGGCCTTATTTTTATTATAAAGACTAAGCATTTTTGTTATTAGCTGTAAGTTTTCCAAATAAAATAAATAAATTAATAGAGTAGAGTTTCTTATTCCTTATCTAGTTAGAATGCGATTTTATTAACTGGTACTACTCCGGATGCCATTTCAAAACTAAAATTAACTGCATAAAAATGTGTAAGAACTAGTTTTATTTAGACCTGTTCCGTTTTGGCAAAATGTTCGATTTGAAACTGTTTAAACTGAGATTCATCTAGCTAACTCGTTATAACCAGTGCAGATAACTTAATTGGGAGGCTCATTCACCAAACAGAGTCTAATGCGATGGGAGATGTTACATTGGTCACAATCTTCAACTTCCGTCAATATCTATGAATAGGCAAACATTGACACTAATTTTTTTACAATTTCGTCTGTAGCAGTGGCCACCTAGTTGCATCAGTGCTCTGTGGCACGCTCTTAGTAAAAATAAACACCATAATGTTCGAAACTGTGAAAATAAATTGTTTCAAAGTTTCCAACTTGAAAAAGAAAAGATCAATCCAAAGTTTGGCGTCGTAAGTTTAGAATACCACGTTCTAAGTTTGACACAAAGGAAATACTGTAGGAAACTAAACATCATGATATTTTTTGTCAGTATAATAATTATCTTGCTGCTGAGAAAATGCCTTCACCATTATCTTTCCGTACACTCTCAAAGAAACGAAAATCTACATAGTTTGAAGGTTCCGAAAAGTTTCAGGAATAAATTAAACAAACATGTTTACGGTTGCCCTAGTCGACGGTACGAACAATTTTGTGCGCGGGGTTAAAATGCATGGTATCTCATCCGACAACAAGTGCGAAAGAGATAGATGCTGTGATGAGCTAGTTCGCGTACGAATGCACACTTGCAGTATATTGTATTTGAAGTTTGTAGAAAAATGGATGATGATTTAGGACGAAAACGAGCGGGCGAAATTTTATAAACAGACCTTTGGGAATATGAATATCATGAAAAAATGTATCTGTTAAAATGAATGTTGAGCATATCATAGACAGCAAAACACACAAATAAGTCCATTCTCGACCAGTTAAACATCAAAACCAGACTCTCCACGATCTAATACCAAAGAGTCCTAAATTACTTTGGTTACATCGCCCGGCGACAGCCAGATAATCTAGAAAAACTGGTTGTTGTAGGAAAAGTGGATGGGCAACGGCCACGCGGGCGCTCACCAACTAGGTGGTCAAACCAGATCAGGGCGATTACGGGCCTCACGGTGACCACTGCCCTGAGAAGAGCCGAAGACAGAGTGGCTTGGAAGCAGCTCGTCAATGACTCCGTGAAAGCTTTCCAAGACGGGCACGACCTTCAGTAATGAAGACAACGAATAAGAAGAAGATCTGTTCAAAATAAATTATTTGCATTGTTGAACTACGAGTCTATCTCTGCATGGTGACTGTTTTGCAATTTTCCTTCTTCTTATGGTATTTATTTGCGCCTAAAGATGCGTTAAAATTAGTGTTTAAATAAGGATCTTTCGACGCTCATAACTTTCAAATATAACTTTTTTTACTTTTTGTTTCCACATTGGGCTAGATAATGATGACACAAAATGATATCATTTTTTATTTTAAACGTATACCGTCAAATATTGAAGTAAGCGCCAGACAACGTTTTATGGAAGAATGATCGACTAGGGCAATCTTAATGGATTAAAACTTTACATACATATTGGTCCTTACTTGCTTAACTTTTATGGGTTTTGTTTGGAACGTTCTCGAAAGATGGAGGCGGCACCAGTGACGGCGACCGCGGGGACTCGGCGGGACGCGGGCGAAGGAGTGCCTGCGCCGGCCATCTCCGTATAAGGCAGAAGCGCGGCTGGGAGCGCCACACACATGACCATCTTCCGCGAGCATTGTACGCGTCGAATCGTTATTTTTTATTGTAAAGTAAACTCTTCAGCTAAGCAATAAATCATTGAAATCAAGTAATCAGCTTCGTAATTTAATACAGTCCTCATAAACTTCTTAACAGGTTTCACTTACTAAACTTTATATACATAGGGGTTTGTGCGTAAATATCATAACATTTAAAAACAGCGTAAAAAAAGAAAGACAGAATATAAATTTATTTGTCACAAAAGGCAATAACAACAATATCTTAGGCAATGGAACGAGAAAAGGAGACGCCCACACGCCCCTAGTCACCGCAGGAGATGTCCTGAACATCAGGCGTCACAAGACGATTCCCGGCCACCGTAGGCGCGGGCTGCGGACGGCGAGTAATGGGTAGCTCGCCGTCCGATAAGGACCAGGCCCGAGTCGACGGCGCGTTGTATTCCACGCGCGCCTCTATGAAATGTCAGCAAAACTGACAGGGTTCGCTAGGGCCGATGTCTGTCTGGGTCGCGGATAAATAATAATAATAAACCCATTTATTTCCAATCATTAATAAGATAAACATCCAAATACATGCATTATAAAAACTATAAAATGTTAAAATTATTAAAATAAACATTCATTAACATTATAATAGAATATCAGTTAAATTAATAAATTTTCATGAACAACAAATAATAAAATAAACAATCAATTAAATTATGCAATCATAAACATTAAAAAAATATCAATTAAATTATACATTCCTTAACATTAAAATAAAATGTCAATAAAATTATATATTCATAAAATTCAAATAAAATATTAATTTCATTAAACATAAATTTTCATTTGTTTATATTTCACTTAATCACTATCGTTACTGTCTTTATTTTCATTGATCGGAACCCCTTCTCGGGTATAGGCCTCCTCCAGCTTGTTCCATTTATCTCTATCAGCGGCATCTTTTATCCATTGTTTTCCAGCAGTTCTTATGATGTCATCAGTCCAGCGTTTTTTAGGCCTCCCTTGTCGTCTCTTGCCGCTGGGTCCTTTCCACCGAGTAGCCTCTATGGTCCATCTCCTGTCATTGTAACGGGCTAGGTGTCCGGCCCATTTCCACTTGAGCTTAAGCGCATAATGCAGAGCATCAGTAAGTCTTGTGTTCTTCCGTATAAATTCGCTTCTGACTTTCTGTATTTTTCTCAGTTTTAATATACTTCTTTCCATAGCTTTCTGACATACAACTAGTTTGTTTTGTATTTTGGAAGTATAAGTCCACGTCTGACATCCGTAAGTGAGGGACGGAAGGAAGCATGTATCCAGCACTATCTTTTTTTGTTGGAGGGAGAAATCACCTTTTAAGATTTCCTTGAGGGCCCAGAATTTCCTCCAACTTAGCTGTACTCTTCGATCAACCTCTTCTTCGGTATTTTTGTTTTTGAAGGATAGCTGTTTTCCCAAGTACACATAACTACTCACATATTCCAAAGCCTTGCCTTTTAGTTTGATTGGAGCAGCTATGCTGTTCGTCATGAGTTTTGTTTTGTCCTTATTCATTTTCAGGCCCACTTTTTCACTTTCGACACTTAGTGCATATATCATCCCTTCCAATTTGGGGCTAGTCTCAGCGAAAAGAACGATGTCATCCGCAAATCTCAGGTGACTTAAGTGATGTCCAGCTACTTTGATACCTTTATCCTGCCAGTTAAGTTTAGTAAAAATACTCTGCAGCATCGCTATAAAAAGTTTGGATGACAGTGGGTCTCCTTGTCGTACTCCTCGACAGTGGGTCGCGGATAAACTATTAAAAAGAGTTACCGCGGCCCTGGCTTGAGCCAGGGCCGCGGCAACTAAAGGAACACGGGTGGGTTTTAGTCAGTAAAAGTCTGACACGCCTTCCCGCTTCACCCAGAGCGGGCGAAGTCATTGGATGATTTCCCAACCCCAAAAAACAACCTAAGGAACGAACAAAACAATTTGATGTTAACAAAATAAGTACCTACAAGAATGTGTGTGCCTCACGGCTGCACCAGTCTTGCTGGTCCAGTTCAGCATAACATCTATTAGAGATCTACCTGGTTGTTTTTAACTGAACCTGAGATTGTGAGGTCTCGCAGACGTAGATAATTTTTTTAGCGTTTAAATGTGGTGTAGGTATTAATAAAAACTTAGTTTCGGTTTTATTTACGCAGATTTTTTAATAAAAACAAAAAGAAATTGTTCAACCTGAATACATGAATAGACACCGATAAACGGTTGATATTTATCTTAGAATTTACCTATCAAAGGTTCCACTTGAAATAAAACCGGAGAACAGAATAACAATACTGTAACTAGAATTTGAAAGCAAATACGTGAATCGAGCAACTGTGAGCCCGTTGAAAAATAAACGGGGACGAAATGCCCGCTAGAAGTTCGATTTTCAAAAGAATAACGCGTAGGATCGAGGTCCTTTGGCTTTTGAGTTAAAATATTGAGATTATGATTTTTGTTATCCCCTGACTGAAAAAGAGGGGTGTTATAAGTGTGACGTATATTTGTTTATCTGTGTGCTCCATAGCTTCCGAACGGATGAACAGATTTTTACAAACTTTTAATGAACTTGCCTTGTTAGTATGTGTGCGTCAAATCTCACAACATAATAAAAAAAAAAAATAGTAGAAAATACATAGAAAAGCATTCATACATGTATTCTCGAGTATCATCCAAAAGTGGTTGCTGAAATTCTATTCGTTTATAATTTTGTACTTTAAAAATGTCCGAGCAGCCGTTTGTAACTGAATTTTTGAGATGAGTGGTTGGAATTTCAGTCGCCATCTTGGAAAGAACCAACGTAGCATTTTTGGGGAACATAAATATCTCGTTTTGTGAATTCACTTCTACGAAAACTTCTAAGCTTTTAAAGCTAACTCGTTAAACAAAATATGAGTATCACTTACATCGGTAACTATAAAAGTCCACTTAGTATTTTTTTCGGTAAATGCGTATGTGGTAATATCAATTTAGGGCTGTAATAACTGAACACAGAGTACCGGAAAAACCTTTGGTCATATCCATATTTTGTTATGAATGCGAAAGTAACTCTGTATGTTTGTTTGTTATCTTTTCACAACTAAATGGCTGAACGTAATGAAATTTGGCAAGCTGATAGATTATATCCTGGGGAAGGAAATGGGATACCTTTCATTCTATGGCGAAGACGTGGGCAGAATGTAGTTTAATATAACCGATAGACGACAGGTGACAATTCAAAAATTATGTAATTTTCTTTTATATATTTTCTGCTTTATTAAACAGCAACGTGCGTGAAAACGTGACAATCATGTAATTTTATTGATAAATATTTGGCATTAGGATCCTGGGTGGTAACTGCTAAAGACACCATCGTCTTATCTTTTTTTCTCCATACAAACGAAGCGTGTAGTAGGTGACGCTTTTTACTCATAGACAAACTATATTTGCGAATGGACGGTAAAATCAATTTTAATTTTTAACTGTAGATTTTGACATTAAAAAGTGCCGTTTGTTGGCATAATTGAAATAACTTTACTTTGACTTTCATTGTGTGTCTACTGTTGCTATTCAATAACAACAAAAAACGGACCGATTAATACAAATACCAAAATTAGTTGGTATCAGCTTCCAATTCACGAAAATTACCAGAAACTTTCATAAGACGAGGATATAGAATATGTGCTTTCCATTTAAACAGACAAACACGAAAAGCATGATAGTTTATGTGAAATAGTACGGGAGGGGAACCAGCCGGGTATTGTTCCAAAAAAAAGTAGAAAGGTTTCGCTGGGTTCCGTAAAACTGTGCTTAACGTACCGCTACTGAATAGAAGGATTCCGTGAAATTTCAACGTATATTCTAGTTGGCCGAATTCGACTGAAAACAAGAATAAATATACCAGAATATAGGACCAAGAAAAGAAAGTGAGAATAATTCCACTGCAGGGTAAATTAAATTATTCTCATACAGAGAATGTCAGTTAGCAATCTCAAGTCATGTTTTTCTTCACCGTTGTCAGCGATGTCCAAGAAAAACTTAGAAAAATCATGTAAATTAAAAAAAAAAAAACAAAATGAGTAAATAACTAGGTAATAAATAAATTACGTATTTTGGATCAAGTTAAGCTCTTAAACGTGTAGTTAAAATAGTAATTAACTCCATGTATGTAGATAAAGGGGAGTAAGGGGGAGAACGGATCTACCATCCTGCCGGCCCCAATTGTCAACCTCACCTGCACGCGTCAGTGGTTCGTATGAATAGCTGACGGTGACGGCTCCGGCAGTCGCGGTGCTCCCTGCTGGATAACGAAGGAGGCTCTGGCGTCCGAGCATTGGCGGTATAACCAAACACCTGACTGGGCAACCGGTTGGAAGAGGCTTCATTTGCCTTGGGGCTTAAATTTTCTCAAAAACCATGGTGCAAAAGGCAAGGGGAAACCACTGCAACTATTCTCCCAAGAAAATCGTCATGCAAGTGAAGACAAAGGAATCACGTTTGCCTTGCGACCCGATTGGCGACCGGCGCCTACCCGCGTCCGGGGCGGGAGCTGAGAAATGGACTTCCGGCCATGGTAGAGCAGGCAACCAGGCTTGCCATGGAAACTATGCTACTGGAAATCCCTTTAGACTACGAAACATTCAGAAGATAGGAACGTGGAACGTACGTGGGCTACTGGAAAATGGGAAACTCGACACCGTTGAACGAGAATTAACTCGGTGTAGTTTGAACGTCTGCGGATTGGCTAAAACCCACTGGAAAGAAAGCGGACATTTTCTCACCGATACCCATGCCATTTTCTTCTCTGGAAACGACAACAACAGCCGCAATGGAGTAGCATTTTTAATTCCAAAACATCTAAGGAATTACGTGTTGGGATATGAGCCGGTCAGTGATCGTATAATTACTATCAAGCTGAAGGCGTCGCCTATAAACTTGAACCTTATACAGGTTTATGCCCCTACTAGCTGTGCGAAGCCAGACGTAATAGACGGCTTCTACTTGGAGTTGGAAAAGACCATCGCTAAAATGCAACCGAGAGCTACTTTTGATCATGGGTGATTTTAACTCTAAGATAGGAGCCAATTCCCGGCAATTTAGCCACAGTGTGGGAGATTTTAGATTCGGTACACGCAACGATAGTGGTGAGCGACTGATGCAATTTGCAGATGAAAACAACTTAGTGATAACAAATAGTCTTTTTCAACATCATCCACGGAGATTGTACACCTGGACATCGCCAGGAGGCACCTACCGTAATCAAATCGACTATATCTTAGTACGATCACGCTGGCGAACCTCTATCCTCAATGCTGTGTATGCAATGCGGTTACAAACAGTCGGATCTAGGACTGCACTATACAGAAATAGTATTTTTGTAATGGCTCCAAGGGTCTATAATAAATTGCCAAAATCTATAAGGGATGAAGATAATAGCCGCAAATTCAAAAGAAAATTGTATTTATTTCTAATAGATAAGACATATTACGCTATCGAAGATTTTTTAAATGATAAAATATGACATTACTAGCTATTTATTATAATTTACCGTTGACATGCATGTAAAAATAAATTATAATTGATTTATTATTAATTATTACTTTTAATTGACATTATTTACAATATGACGTTACTAGTTCTTAATATAGTTTACCATGGACATGCATGTGAATTAAATTATAATTGATATAATTATTTATAAATAATATCTACATTTAATGGACATTATCTATTCGAACTTGACTTTGTATTGTATAGATTCAGATTTATTACTAAAAAAACCTAATATATTTGTAAACCAATTTCATTGGTAGGACATAGAGCTCTGAAATGTAAACATAAGACCTTTATTGTAATACCTATGTTCACGAATAAAGATTGATTGATTGATTGCTCATACATTTCCTGGTGCCGATTGCGGATCAGACCATGAACTCCTTACTGTGAAACTAAGACTAAAATTGACAGCTGCTAGAACCCTTAATAAACAAAGGAGAATTGAAGTCAGAGACACCGCAAAATTTACTACGGCAATTGAGCGGAATTGGTCAAAATGGACCGACGCGAACCTCACTTAGGCAATACCAGAAATGTTATGGAACCAAGCCAAACATCTTATTCAAGAAGCAGTCGCAGAATCAAGGCCACCAACTGAAACACATAAACGGCAACACTGGATAACAGACAGTACTCTTGCTTTAATTGAGGATCCAAGGCAAGAAAAGGCGAGAAGAGCGGACGTTAGAGAGCTGAACAAGCTATCCACTCAAATTCAAGCTAACTGCAGACGAGATCATAACTCATATCTTCGTAAAATTTGTGAAGAAGTTGAAGTACACGCAGGGAAACATGAGTCTAGGGATCTTTACCGCAAAATTCGTCATATCACAAGAACTCTACCTACTAAAACCTGGGCTATCGAGAACGATAAAGGCGAAATTGCAACAGAACTAGACCAAATCTCAGAAACGTGGCAGAACTACTGTCAATCACTGTTCCAGGACCCACAGTCGCATCTTTTCCCAAATACAGAGGTAAACAGTGAGGAGCTGGAACCGGATATTCTTCTGTCTGAAGTAAGGGCCGCCATAAAACATCTTAAAACTAAAAAAGCCACGGGAAGAGACCGAATACCCATAGAAACCATAAAGGCTTTAGGAGAACGTGGTGTCTATATCGTCCATGCCATTTGTAACAGAATATGGCAGACAGGAACTTGGCCATCTGAATGGACTCATACAGTCTTCACCCCTTTACATAAAAAGGCTCCACAAAGAAATATAACAACTATCGCCTTATTGCACTGATATACCACGCCAGCAAAATCTTGTTACATATTCTAAATGAGCGGCTGAAGGAAAAAAAGAAAAGAAAGAAAAAATATTTAATTGCCACAAAACGACATACAAACATTACATTTCAAGAACGAGAACAGTGGTTAACAATAGTGTTAGTAGTTCCTAAATTATGTTAGAAATGTAAAATAAAAGACAAAAAAAAAAATGCGAGTGTAAATAAAAGCAGATGCATGTCGTGATTGTGGCAAGAAGGCTTCCACTCAGCATAATACTGTGCCGTGGGGGACCCACAACACGGCGCTGTTTTTCAGTGGTCGCCTAGGACCTGACGTACGGATACCAAGGTCTGTAGTGCATGTAAAAATAGGTACAAAAACAAAAAAAAAATACAGTAAGATATTTAAAATAAACTACGAATAAACTATAAATATTATTATGTTTAAGGCGTATCTGTCCAATGAAATCGCACCAGAACAGGCTGGATTTGTTAAGGGAAAGGATACACGGGAACAGATTCTTATTGTTCGCCAGATTATTGAAAAAGCTCGTGAATTCAACAAGCCAACATACATCTGCTTTGTTGATTTCTCCAAAGCATTTGACTCAGTAAAATGGCCAATCTTGTGGAAAACTTTATTTGACATGGGCACGCCGAAACACCTTGTTCATCTTCTAAGGAGGTTGTACGAAGAAAGCACAGCCTCGGTACGAACAGAGGACATTCTTTCCAGTAACTTCCACCCCAGTGCAGGTGTCCGCCAAGGATGCATTATATCGCCGCTCTTATTTAATACCTACACAGAGCTCATAATGCGCATAACTTTGGAACATTGGACAGGTGGGGTTGCGGTTGGTGGCTACAACATTGTGAATTTGCGCTACGCAGATGACACCACTCTTTTTGCATCTAGTGCTCGCCATATGGAAAAACTTGTGAGCAAAATGGAACAAGTGTGCCTTGAATTCGGATTAAAGATCAATCGCAGCAAGACCAAGGTGATGATTGTGGACCATGTTAAGAATAATTCGCCAGAAGTTACTCAGATCGCGAACTGCGACGTGGTCCAATCCTACGTTTATCTTGGCGCTTTAATCTCGAATAACTGCGGCTGATTTAACGAGATAAAGAGGCGTATGGCGATCACAAGAACTGCAATGGACAAAATGAAAGAAATATGGAGGAACAGAGACCTCACCAAAGCCACGAAGACTAGGCTCGTGCGCACTTTAATTTTACTCATATTTCTGTATGCTGCAGAAATGTGGACGTTGCGGGAGGTGGAAAGAAAAAGATAGACGCTCTGGAGATGTAGTGCTGCAGAAGAATGCTCGGAATGCCGTGGACTGAGTTCCGCACAAATGTCTCGATACTCCGAGAACTCCACATCAAGCAGCGTCTGTCCGCAATAGCACAGTCCCGAATACTCAATTTCTTCGGACACATGTCAAGGCGAGGCAGTCATTCCATAGAGCGGTTAGTCGTCCAAGGAAAAGTGGAAGGCACTAGACCGCGTGGTAGGTCACCCATGCGCTGGACCGGTCAGATCAAGTCTGCTGTGGGCGGTCCCTTGCACGAATGTACCCGGATGACGTCTAATCGGGAAAGGTGGCAGACATTGTGAGACGCATTACATCTGCCCCATATACTACAAATACTTCATGACGACCACGACCGCTCTGTCAAGAGCGTAACGACTAAGAAGAAGAAGATGTATGGTGCGTATAACCTCTAGAAGATTACTAGTAAAATCACACGCGATTAAACCTAAATTATTAGAGTAATCTAGGCTATAATTGCTGATTCAGCAGTGCTAAATTGAAGGAGAAAAGTATGCAGATGAGACGAAAGGCAATGGATAAAGTTCAATTTACTAATTATGCCACATACCTTTGAAACAGCGATTCCCATGCAGATGCAGATTCCACGTTCAGGAAGTTCAGATCTCAGAGTAGGTACACTATGCTGGCCAGCGGTACACAACACAGTAGGTCTAGGTAATACAGATAACACTTTCCATGTAGGTTCAATTAAGAGTTTTGGGCGAGAGGGTGATTTTGTGCGCGCACCTCCGCTCTGGTTGGTAAGAGACTGGCGATGATCGCCTGCGGCCGTGGCGTGGAATACCACCAAAACAACGATAGGTGACACTTATTTAATAAATTGGAACTAGTATACCAATGCCTTTCAATCGCCCTATGGTGATGTAATGAAATATGAACTATAAATTAGGAAGCGTAACCATTTTCCCCGGCTTGAAAGTTCCTACTTTCGAAACACAAAGGAGAAGTAAAATAAGTTGCAGATCATCACAACTCTACCAAAGGTTATGAGAACTCTAAAGTTGCGACTCTCTATTATAAATAAGAATATTCAATTAACTATTCTACGCGGTAATTAAATCTAATACTGCACATTGGTGCACGGTAAAATTAATTATTAATGTAACGAAACTTATTGCGTTGGCAAAGGACACAACTTTACTAGCGGGCGACTCTGAAGGATCCCGCTTTTAGTTTTTACCAGAAATATTTCTGTGATTACTCCTAACGGCCAATGCAGCGGCATCACTTTGTCCTGCATGGAGACGACAACCATACCGACCCGTATTGGATTGGCAGGGGTGTTCCATTTCTGTTTGGATTGTAGGGTGTGCAGGTACTCTTGGCGCCACCGCTTCCAAAAAGACTGGACCATTTGGTCAGTTAATTCATAACGCGAAATAAGATGTAACCGCGTTTCATTGACTTCGCGGGCGGGGAGAAATAATGTAGGTTTCGTATGCAAGAAGTGATCTGACGAAAGATTCTCATGAATCTTAGCGATACGATTGGCTACGAAGGTGTGCCATCGATGCGGTGCGGAATGAATCCAACTCAAGGTTACAGTTGAATCCGAGAAAGCTACGACTGCCTCAATGGCGTGCCGAGCTGCGAAAAGATTAGATACTCGCTTTATCACAGTTGATAAGAGGAATGCGGCGCATAACTCGAGACAAGCTAGCAAAACTACTTTTAGTGACGCGACTTTAGATTTCGCACACACCAGCGAAACGACGATACTACCGTCGGGTCTGACAAAGTGGGCGTAAACCGAACCACCGTAAGCTTTCTCACTAGCGTCGGCAAAACCGACGAGGGAGAGCCTACAGCGTTCTACGACGCCGAATTGTCGCAAAAATCTCAGTTCAGAGATAATTGGTAATTCAGCTTGAAATTGTTCCCACAGACGAACAATGCGAGGTGATGGGACGTCAACCCATCCAAGTTTGACAAGCCAAAGCTCTTTGATAAGAAGCTTGGCGTATAAAATTATTGGTGCCACGAGGCCTAAAACGTCGAAAAGACGTGCAATGGAAGAAAGAATATTCCGTTTCGTGCAAGGGCGAACATTAGGATTAACCTGGAATACGAAACAATCCTCATTAAATCGATATAAGATACGTTGAAGCGAACGATCTTGTGGGCGTATACCTATACGTAGGTACATAGATTTAACATCTGCGGAAATAGCGACACTAAAAAGCCTAAAATTTAACAAGGTGTTAAAAAGGTCAGCCTGAAGGACTGGACCTGCGTACAGGATATCATTGAGCGAGGTACCGTTATCTGTACTTGCACTGGCATCTAGGACCACGCGTAGCTTAGTGGTCACTTTATCCTCTCGAATAACAGCATGGTGAGGAATATAGTAGTCCATTTCTCGCTCCTTACAATTTCGTTTGGGTAACCCACATTCAGGTACGATATTCTGCACCAAAGAAATATAATTGTTCTGTAGATAAACCCGTATGACGTCATCATAAAGAAGTTTGACGTTAGGAAGCGATTTAAGTTTACGTTCGAGGCTATAAAATCTCTTGCGAGCTATATCAAAAGAATTTCCTAACGCTGACGCGTCTGTTTTCAGTGGTAAAGCTGCAACATACTTGCCATTTGGAGCGCGGGTAATTGTGCTACAATAAAAAACTCTTCACAGTGTTTATCATCCACACTCCCTACGGACGAAGCAGTAACATCTTCAAACTCCCAAAACTTACGAAGATCGAAGTTATCGAAAGAACTCGCAAAGAAAGACAGAGTGTCAGTTGAAGGTTCGATAATAGGTGCTTCTCCTAGAAGTATGTAGCCGAGCATAGTCTCCAAGGCATCGGAGCAACCGGGTGCGCTGGTCACGGGACCGGGTCGCAATAACTTAGCGAACAACGTGACTCCAAGTAACATGTCAATATTACCTGGCACACCCCAGCTGTCATCAGCGAGAAGTTTAGGATCAATATGCTTCAATTCGGCAGTATCTATAGCACCCAGAGGAAGCTGCCCGGTTATCTGATCCAAGACTAGAGCGTCAATTCTATACCTAGGCTGCGAGCAAAACCGTGAGCTGAACGTAAAATTCACCGAGCCACGAACGGCCTGCGATGTGCCACCAATACCACGAACGGTAGTTATTGAGTCCGTATGTATAGTTAGACCGAGCATACGGCAGCAACGCGATGTCATATAATTCTTTTGCGACCCAGAGCGAAACCATTGTTTCGACGATATTAATTTAAATATATGTCGTAGGGTACTTGAAAATCTCGTTTTTCACGAAAATACGAGGGACTTTGCTGAAGACCGGATTATTGTATAGAATTTCGTTAAGATACGGTCCTAATGTCTGGTTCATTGCAATCAAGTATTTCGGCAGATTGGTACTTGAATGTTGATTGCCTGAACTAAAAGTCGGTTCTTAAAATTTTATTCTGGTTGGTCAGAACATAACCCGAATCTAAATCAAATAGTTTATTTCAAATAAACCATATACTTACTTTTGAATTGTCAAACAAAAAAAATAAAAGATGTCTCGAGTTGCAAATTCGCAAGCGTCAGTATCTAGCCGCGTATCAGACTGCACCAGGCAGTCTACAAACAGAGAGAGATGACGGGAGATCGTAAAAAGAGCTGTGTCCGCCTCTAACACCAAAGTGGATGACTCAACGTGACCACGATCGCTCTGTCAAGAGCGAAACGACAGATTAGGAAGCGTCAGTAGGTCTCAATGGAAAAGAATTTGCAAGAAACTCCACAGATACTCTTTTCCATCAGTTATAATTACAAGTATTTGGTTACATCATTCTTGTCGAAAAAGTACATATATGTGCAAACGATATAAAAAGACGTGCACGTAAAAGCGTCTAGAGTAAGAGAGAGTAGAATGTAGCTTTTAGTCAATAAGCGCATCGTTGAGTGCACAGTGTTGTTTCTTACAATTCATCATCGTTATTCGCGTTCAGCGACCAAGTTGCTGTGTCGTCGATTTTCGTGATTAACCTAACAAAAGCGGCACTTTTTTTAAAACGCCTATTTCGCACGATTACGAAATTCTAATTTCTCTTCCAATTATCCGGTCTTTTACTAAATTAGATTATTTTTAGCCAAGCATGCTTCACTGTTGATCACATTATCGCTTACCTATCATCAGATGAGATAGCGGTCAAACAAGAACCTATCATTAGTGTAAGGATCGCATTATTAGACTAAATGTTTTCTACAGTTGGGACACAGGCTTCTGAGTAAGAGGGAGTGGACCATAATCCACCACGCGGGCACGTTGAGGGTTGGTGTATGCCATATTGTCTTCATTTTTTTTTTAGGTCTTGCCGGTAATCCAAGGATATGCCCGAAAACCCGATTTTTCTATATATCCTGCGACATAATTATGATGTATATGTATATTCGGAGTTCGGCCACGCGTTATAAATGCGTTTTATCGGCGAATTTTCGTGTTTGTTGTCGAAATATGTTTTTTCTGCGAATCCGTTTATGATGAGCTGCTTTTAATCCATATTATTAAATGGTGTTTACATTTAATGCTGAAATGTAATGATATTAAAATTCGTTTCAGTGGCGATTTCAATATTAAACAGGTCATTGACTATTTTGGTACGATTCAGTAGGTTTGGTGACGTTGCAAAAGCGAACTGCCATTATCAACTATATTTTTCTGTGGAAATATTTACCATGTCAGTCATTATTATTACAATAGGCCAATGGAAACTTTTTTAAATACGATTTGAATTAATAATTTGAATCACTGACCTATAGGGATTCCCCGCGCGCGCGTCCCCGCTGGCGCACACAAAAAGTGATAGCTCCGTCGAAATAATTTCTATTAATTACAAATACAATGTTCTCAGCACTTAAATCGATACTAATCTATGCGTAAAGCGACGAGTGTAATCATTAATAGAACAGTTTTCATATATGTCAAATAGTGCGTCTATAAACATTAAAAAAAGAAACAGCAAAAATCAAAGTTAAACAAAGAACTTGTGAACCAGTGACACAGTGTGACTCATTACAAGGTGCGTGATGTGCGTTTTGTGATAGTACATAAATGGACATATTGAACCCTATTGGCGGAACATCAACGATCATTAGCTGCCAAACTAACACTCGAGTAACAAGCAAATTATTTGAATAGATTTGCATGTGCGTCTGCAACCGAGCGGTCAGAAAGCTCGCCTGCCATCGCATAGAGCTCAAGTTCGAATCAGACCAACACGTCACTTTTTGCATTCTCTTTTTCTCTTTTTTTAGTTTTGATTCATTTTTTTTAACTTAAATAAGAAAATATGTCTTCTAAGAGTGGTCTGAAGGGAGACCGCAAGATACCAGAAAAGGCTATATGCTTTAAGTGCAAGAAGGCAGTCGACATTAAGAAAACAGCTTTATGTTCAGTGTGTACTAACCGATATGAACCGGATTGTGATGGTTTTCCGGAACAAACCTACCGTCTAATGGACCAGGAATCCAGGAAAAAATGGCGATGTAAAACATGCATCAAAAGTAAAAAAGCTGCAACTATCAACCATGTAGCTGATGTATCAAATATTACAACGAGAAAACGAGCAAACCTAAACCTGAACAGCCCATCACCAGGACCTAGTGACAGCTTCCAGGAAAATAAACAGCCCGTAACAGTGAAACCTGCCGTCCAGGGAACTTCTGATATCTTGGATTCGCACATACTGTCTGAATATGAAACTTCAGATGAATCTTTTGATACACCTAACAAACTATCTCATAGTGTAGACGGCACAATATCTGAAACATTAACAGTTTTAGAAATGAAAAACACCATAAAGGAACTCACGCTTAGACTGAATAGTGCAGAAAATGAGCTAGAAAATACTATACTAGAAAATAGCAACCTCCACCAACAAATAAATAAATTAACAGCTGAGACAAAAATGCTGAAATCACTTTGTTATTCCCCAGTTACCTCTGAAAATAGCCCAGCCATCAAACATAAGAGAAAAAGACTCTCACTACTACCTCAACATACGCTCTCCACACCTTGTACTCCATTGCCAAATAAGTCGAATGTCGACTGTGAAAAGAGTATTAAAATAATATGTCTTCAACGAAAAATCACGGATCTTCAACAAAATCTGAAAGAAGCACAACATCAGATCGAAGCTCTCACAAAACTAATAGAAACGATGAAAATCAGTAATAAAATACCACAAAAAGCTATGGTATTAAAAATTAACGCAGAAACGCCTACTTACACCGAAGAGCAAAAACATGAACCGACCAGTAGAGTATTTATCTTTGGCTCTCAGCGATGCGTCGGTCTAGCAGCGGCCATGATACATGCAAGACAGAGTGCAAGGTATGAAAAGTATAGGATTATCGCAAATACGAAACCAAATGCACTCAGTAATCAAATAATGATGAGCTGCCGTTATGCTAAGTTGAATCCCAATGATAAACTTGTAATATGTGTAGGAGAAAATGACTACAATTTAAAAGATACCTTATCCCAGTTACAAATTATACTAGATACATTTTATAACAACATGATCATTGTACTAAATGTGCTTAAAAATGATTATCTAGATGTTAATAAACTTAATAATCGTATTAAAAATGTATGTATAAACTATAAAAAATATAAATTTCTTGAAAGCCAATCTAATAAGATATCCGAATTGTGTGTAAAGATTAATTACCTAATTGACTGTAATGATTATAATGAAAATTATTTAAACCCTAGGAACCTTTTAAAACGTATACGGAGTAACAAATCAAGTCTTAAAGTAAACGCCAAACTTAATAAACCTAAAAAGGGAACAATTCCGTTCTATTTTGATCGCATAAGCCTTAGTCAACAAAAATCAGAAAACCTAATATATCCCACTGAGAAACCCCAAATAGGAACTATTCCTTACTATTTTCCGGTAATAAATAAGAATTTAAAGATTTTTCGTGCCCATAACTCAGCCATCTATAATACATCATAATTTTAAAATACTGCATCAAAATATTGCCAGTATCCTGTCGAAAAGGGAACTCCTTGAACTAACCTTGCAGGAACTCCAGGAAATGAATAATAGTCCAGACGCAATATGCCTTTCCGAGACATTTATAAAAAAAGGTAATGAATCTCTTGTTAAAATCCATGGTTACAATATGACAGCTAACTTCTGCAGAGATAAGCAAAGGGGGGGTACGTGTATTCCGCTTAAAAATAACTTCGTTTTTAAAGAGTTACCTTTTATAAATACATATGCAACACAAAATACATTCGAAGCATGCGGCATAGAACTAACACATCATAAGCTGATTATTATTTGTGTATATAGGACACCCCAGTCTGACCCCATCCAATTTTTGAGTAAGTTAAATAGTCTTTTGTACCACGTATTCAAAAAATATAATTCCAAAATAAATGTGGTCTTGGCAGGTGACTTAAACATTAATACTCTCCAAAACAGTAATATTACTATTCAATTACAAGAACTCTCATATAATTATAACTTAAAGCTACATATTAATCGTCCAACTCGTAAGTCTTCCTGTATCGATCACATTCTCAGTAACATTCCTAATGCTAATGCTACTGTAATGCCTCTTCACCTGTCCGATCATGACACAGCACAAATGTTAAGTTTTCCCTTGAAACATAAGATACAAAACCAGACAACATATTTTTTCTACAAAAGAGATTATAGCTTGAATAATATCCAGAAATTTAAGGAATGCTTGCAAAATGTGTCATGGTCGGAGGTCTACGGTGAGAAAGACTTAAACATGGCATTCAATTCTTTTCATGAAATGTTAGGCTTGTTCTATAATTTATGTTTCCCAAAAATAAAGGTGAAAGTAAATAATAATAGTAAAAAGAAACAGAACTGGATAACCAAAGGTCTAAAACAAAGTTGCAAAACAAAAAGGTCTCTGCGCCATCAATATTATAAGAGCAAAAATTTACGAAATAAAACTAAATATATACAATACTCAAAGATTTTACAGAAATGCGTTTACACATCAAAAAAAAACGCAAACATCAAATTCATAAACAACAGTGAAAACAAATGTAAAGCTGTCTGGAGAGTAATAAAGGATGAAATCGGGAACAATAACGATAGGGACAACATAGAAAATATTCTACTTGATAACACAGTACTTTCAGATCCTGTAGAAATAGCAACAGCTTTCAATAACCACTATACCAATATGGCACAATCTTCGAGTAAGGGAGCAAAAATAAACAGTAACGAATGTTCAATAGTCAATTCGATGTTCCTTAAACCTGTGTCCGAAAATGAGGTTAGAGCAGAGATTATGTCATTGAATAACACAAACTCCGAAGGTTATGACGACATTAACACGAAAATCATTAAAGCAGGTACTAATGAACTTATTGAAATTATGACATACTTAATTAATTTATCATTCTCACTTGGCATTTTTCCTGAAGCACTAAAGCTATCAATTGTTAAACCACTTTATAAAACCGGTGAAAAATCAGACGTTCACAACTATCGCCCAATAACTTTGATACCTATTCTATCTAAAATCTTCGAAAAGTGTATGTATAAAAGACTGATTGAATTCTGTAATAAATATAACATTATTAGGAAAGAACAGTTTGGCTTCCAAAAAATAAATCCACAACGTTAGCTATCTACAGTCTTATAAGAATAATAATAACGAATATTAACCATAACTATCTTACTACTGGGCTGTTCTTCGATCTATCTAAGGCCTTTGATCTAGTCTCGCATGACCTGTTATTACAGAAATTGGAGGCAACTGGGATTAGAGGCATTACACTTAAATGGTTATCATCATATCTAAGTAATAGACAACAACGCGTTACTATTACTAAAATGGATACAAGTAACAATTTGACATCTCACTATTCTGCTTTCAAATTCAATAAACAAGGCGTCCCACAAGGAAGTGTACTGGGCCCTATTTTATTCCTATTGTATATAAATTCTATCATTACTATAACTAATCATAAATGTATACTATTCGCTGATGACATCTCTATTATTGTGACATCTGATAAAAAATGTCATACAATTAAAGACCACGAGACAGAAATTAATAATGTGATTGAAAGATTGATAAAATGGCTAAAGGAAAATAACTTATCCATTAATCTAAAAAAGTCCGTTTATATACAATTTAATAAATCAAATAATGCAAAACACAATATTAAAATGAATATACGTAGAATTCAAGAAGTAACGCAAACAAAATTTTTAGGAGTAACCTTGGATCAAGAAGTTGATGTCTTGATCCAAGGTCCAAGATCCAAGGAAAGCACATGTTGATACAGTATCCAAACGAATTAATAAGTTTGTATATGCACTGAAACAGATAAGAAACATAACAAACTTTAAAACATCTATAACAACATATCATGCATATGTTGAATCAGTGCTACGCTATGGCTTAATTATGTGGGGAAACAGCACTGATCAAAATAGAGCATTTGTCGCACAAAAGAGATGTATAAGAGCATTATGTGGCCTTAAGCCCGACGAATCTTGCAGGCCGATGTTTAAGAAACTTGATTTGTTACCGCTACCGTCCCTTTATATTTTTGAAATTTGTTTGTTTGTGTGGAGGCATAGGGAATTGTTTGCGAAAGCAAGCGATATGAATTCTCGCAGCAGGCGCGACCCCTACAGGTTTGTGTTGGATGTCCTTCCAAGGCTTGCAAAATATAATAAAAGTTGTATATTTATGTGTGTCCAGGTATACAACAAAATACCAAATGAATTAAAAACATTAAATACAAGAATGTTCAAGCATAAATTATATAAATGGCTCTCTGCTAATAGTTTTTACAGTGTTAAGGAGTTCCTGGAATATAAAATCGCATGAATACTAATTGTTTCATTATGCATGTACTTTTACAATTTGCACGCTTATATCTATTAAGCAAAACATGTTTGTTCACATTATTTACATTACCATCTTTTATACCATGTTTTTAGCAAATAAATGATTATGATTATATTATGATATGGCCGTGAAACATCGTTTGTATTTTTTGAGATAATATGGAAAAAAACAAAAAAAATATCAACTTAATTTTCGTGGTCTTCAATGTGGTCGGTCGTTATGGTCGGTAGATATCGGTGCCATGATGTCAACGTTAAGTTAACAAAAACTTTTTAACAAAAAATACAACCGACTTCCAAATAAAAACACTACAAAGTGAAAAATAACTTCAATTTCGGAAGTCGGTGTTCCTGTTTTGGGATCTTCGTTTTTTGACACCGACTTCCGAAATTGAAGTTATTTTTCACTTTGTAGTGTTTTTATTTGGAAGTCGGTTGTATTAACCCAGAAACATGAAACTTAAACTAAAACGGTGGATTTAGAGTATACCAGGGTGAACTGTTCACACCTGCGTACCCCTCTAAAGCGTGCTAGTGTGATGTTATGTTATGAAATGATGTAAACAATAAACAGACATCCGATTGTAGCTATCCCGAGTGATCTGCTGTCATTTATTGAAGAGTTCTGATGTATATCTCCGAAGTTCTTCATCAGATCTTGACCAAATTTAAATAAGACCACATGACAAGCACCAGCTTTCAAATAAAAAAAGAATCATCAAAATCGGTTCACCCAGTAACAAGTTCTGAGGTAACACACATAAAAAAAAAAAATCCTTAGCAACATTTAAATGTTTGACGAGGACGACGTCGATGTAAATCATGACCGATAGAGATTTTTGCATAGAAATATAAATTACTATAATATTTTTGGCGATTTAAATTAAAGATATAAAATAAAAGAATTTCTACCATCTTATCTTCTACGTTTATGTATTAAAACTTTTTATATTTAGGCTCCTTAAACCACGGCTAACCTCTAAGAATATTTTCTTGTTTTATACTTTTCAGAGCGCGATTTGTTGTAGTCGGATTTTAGTATTTATAACAAGGTTTTATTTAACTTGTATTGTATGTATGTAAGTGTGTTCGGGTCAAATCTTGCAACTGCATTTAAAGCAGTTATCCTCCACCGACTAAGTTGAAATTTTGCATATACTCGTACGTTTAGTTTGTATGACAATGCATGTTTAGCTAAGTGACGTCATTCTAAATCCAATATTGCGGACGGCCCAAGATGGCGGAAAAGTTATTTTTTGTGCACGTGCCGTGATATGGGTATCAAATAAAAGGGTTTGGTGAGAATACGAAAAGGGCATTTTTTTAAATTACTTATCTGGTTAGTTTGTTAGTAACTTAGAGTGGGTAAAATCTTATAACTGAATATCAAAAAACATTTATCCCAACCTATTGAGCTGAAAATTTGCATACAACTTTGGTTTCGATGACAATGTACGATAACTTTTTTTTTTTGTAATTTTGAAAAATAAATATTGGTACAACTTTTAATTTCTTAAAAATTAAATTCTTGTTTGTTTTTTTATGAATATTTTACGTACGAGGTAAGTAATTATAACTACCTTACTATTTGTATATCTGCCATTTAGTTCCTACCAACTAAAGAAAAGGAAAATGGCGTCGAAAAGACTCCCAAGTTCAAATTAACTTTGCTCTTGTTTTTCCTGCTAACTAAACTCGTTCAAAGTCTTTCGATACTGACGGCAAATTTTTGGCATAGTTATAATTAGTTTCAACCAAAACGCGGAGAACTAAAAGTTTAATTTGATTTTGGGTAGTTTTGCGGTAACGGAGGTGTACTTACCTTAGTAAACCTAAAAAGAATGCTCGTAAATTAAGGAAACAAAATATTTAACGAGTAAAAGTACGGAGTTTTGAATTTTACCGCAATAATTCCGCTTTAGCTTTGAATGGAAGCATTTTTGAAATATTTACAAACAACCTCACGCGTTTTTTACATGGGATAGGCAGAAACTACAGAACACCACCAGAAGCTACGATCCTTACTTTATTTTTTTTGTATGTTGCCCCGCACTAGGAATTTCTTCCTGTATCGGTGGTGCGGTACAAACATTTAAACTCACATACGCAACCATCTGTAGGCCGTACAAATATTTGTTCCGTGCGGGAATCGAACCCGCGACGCGCAGCGCAACAGCCGATCGCTTAAACACTACGCCAACCGTGATTACTGGCTACTAACAGGACAGTCATGGAAGACGTTAATTAAAAAAAGCGTTTTGTCGAAAAAAAATGCATGTTACTGGTTTTTGGATATATCTCAATATAATAAAACAGAGTTTCCAGCTTCAAAAGGCCTCATCATCATCATCAGCCTTTTAAATGTTCCCACTGATGGGACTATACCTCTGTATCAAAAGACCTACTTTCCGACAATCGCGCAGTTAGCGCAGGACTTGCGAAGCTGCAAACTGACTCACTGGCCTAATACTCCATTTTCTTCTTATAACAGAAGGCATTTATTCTCGTGCTTAAAACTATTAGAGCATATTCCATTTTTAAGTCGCAATATCATCTAGGACTGACAGTCGGACAATTAAATTACTGATCAAAATGTAAATAAATTATACCGAAGACTGAGATTAAAATGCGAACGTTCTTTAAAAGACCCATTTACACAAAAATAACATACAGTCCAAAATAGAACCGCTTCCTTTTTGGAAATTCGGTAGAGTATGAAATTGACTGTATCGTACAGTACAACTATTTTATTAATGTCCCTCGGCAATGATAGCATTTCCGAATACAAATGAATGCTAATTTCTATGTCCATCAATTATTATCGTGTATAATCATTTGAATTCAGAATTAAGTACTTTATTGTTGTTTTGTTTTGCTTTCCTTGTGAACTATATAGAGCAGTAAATTTAGCAGCTTTCCTTCCATTTTAAATGAATTACATTAAGTTAAAAGAGTATTAACAACTCTATATACTTCCAAATTGATTGAGAGCGTCGGGCCTGCACCAAGTGCAAATGACAACTGATGGAAATCCGACGACTGACGAAACAGGAAGATTGCCGAGGGACATTAAGAAAATAGTAGTACTGTACATTCAATTTTTTCCTAGGAAAACGTGAAAAGAATCCGATCCTCTGAGTAGGTGCTATGAGAACCCGCACACTATGTATGAGATAGTCGTGCGTATAGTCCCTTACGTCCGAAATCAATCCGAACTTGTCGGAATATTTTGCGTATTCGTGCGTAGAAAATAAAACCATCGCGATGTTTCCGGAAGTCAGCTATCTTGGACATTTCGAGATATTTCGTAATTAAAATAAATAGTAATGAAGAAGCCCATCCTCGGAATTTCCTAAAGTGACTCCCACATCATCATTCATCATCATTTCAGCCGAAAGACGTCCACTGCTGGACATAGGCCTCCCCCAGGCGTCGCCACATTGACCGATCCCGTGCGTCTCGCATCCAGCGCCTTCCCGCAACCTTAACCAGGTCATCAGTCCACCTAGTGGGAGGCCTTCCAGCGTATCGTCTTCCGGTTCGCGGTCGCCATTCCAGAACTTTTCGGCCCCATCGGCCATCCGTTCTGCGAGCAATGTGCCCTGCCCACTGCCACTTAAGTTTGGCAATTCTTCGGGCTATGTCGGTAACTTTGGTTCTCCTGCGGATATCATCATTTCTGACGTGATCACGCAAGGAAATTCCGAGCATAGCCCTCTCCATTGCCCTTTGGGTGACTTTGAGCTTTCTGATAAGGCCCATTGTGAGCGACCACGTCTCGGTTCCGTAGGTGATCACTGGCAACACACACTGGTCATAGACTTTTGTCTTGAGACACTGCGGTAAATTGGACGCGAAGACACCACGCAACTTCCCGAACGCCGCCCAGCCGAGTCGGATTCGACGGTTGATCTCTTTCTCGAAATTGGACCTACCCAACTGGACCGTTTGTCCCAGGTAGACATAATGTTCTACAACTTCGAGTGTAGAGTCTCCGACCTTGATAGGAGTGGGTGTTACATGGGCATTCACCATGATCTTGGTTTTGTCCATGTTCATTTTAAACCCACTCTTTCGGAAGCTCTACTGAGGTCATCGAGCATTTTACTGAGGCTCTCCATGGTCTCAGCCATGACCACTATGTCGTCGGCAAACCGAAGGTGAGTAATGTACTCGCCATTAACGTTGATGCCCAGCCCCCTCCAGTCCAGAACCTTGAAGACATCCTCCAGCGCAGCAGTGAACAGTTTCGGAGAAATGACGTCTCCCTGTCTCACGCCGCGCTGGAGAAGGATTGGTTTCGAGGTCTGATCCTGAAGACGGACTGACATGGTGGCGTTTTTGTACAAACACTTCAACACCTCAATGTACCGGTAGTCGATCTGGCACCGTTGGAGAGACTGCAGTACAGCCCAAGTCTCGATCGAATCGAAGGCTTTCTCGTAGTCCACAAACGCTAAACATAGAGGCAGGTTACTCTTCGGTCTTCTGTATAACCTGCCGCAGCGTGTGTATGTGGTCTACGGTGCTAAAGCCTTTTCGGAATCCGGCTTGTTCGGGGGGCTGGAAATCGTCAAACCTGCGCGCGAGACGATTCGTGATGACTCTTGAAAACAACTTGTAGACATGGCTAAGAAGTGAGATGGGCCTATAGTTCTTCAGCCGGGCATTGTCGCCCTTCTTGAAGAAGAGTACCACCACACCCCTGCACCATGCCTGTGGCGTTTTGCCCTCGAGTATGACGGAATCAAACAGCTTCTGAAGGGCCCTAAGGACCGGTTTGCCACCCGCCTTTTCCCGCCGATTCCCACATAGCCCGAAGAATTGCAAAACTTAAGTGGCGAGCACATTGCTCGCAGGTCGGATGGTCGATGGTACCAAAAAGTTCTTGAGTGGCGACCGCGTACCGGAAGACGCAGCGTCGAAAAGCTTCCGACCCAGAGAGGTCGAACGATCATCTGGTTAAGGCTGCGGGATGTACAGGACCGATTAATGAGGTGAAATGATGAGCTAAGTACAATTTTGTCGTTCTGGGACGATGATCTTCGCAATCTGACTGGGAACAGCTGGATAACAGTTGCCTAGAATCGAAATGAATGGATTACGGTTAGACAGTTCAATCTCCAGCAGTGGATGACTGTAGGATGATGATGTTGATTATAGCAACGCATCCGCGATGACTCTGGACGTAAACATTTTCTTAGCTTGTGACGATCACTTATAATCAGGTGTGCAATATTGGTTTGACATCCATGTGACTAAATGTACCAGCATTTTTTTTGCGTGGTTTTTATTAAATCTTCCCTTTTTGGTGGGTGGGTTGGCATGCGTGTGGTCAGGTGAAAATACATTTTTCTTTTTTCTTTTTCTTCAATCAAGGACAATAGCCATACCATAAGGTGGTCCACGTGCTTTGCCACCTAATCTTACTAAAATTAGAAATGCGGAAGTTTGGTTAGATGTTTGTTTGTCACTCTATGACGCCAGAACGGCTAAACGGATCTGGATGGAATTTGACACAGAAATAAATTAAAATCTGGAATAGTACATAGACTACTTTTTAACACTATTCACGCGGGCGAAGCCGCTGGCAGAAGACAGTACCTTAATAAAAACTATAACACAGAGATTATTAACCTCTAATAATATGTTATTATGACCTATTTCGCTTATTGAAATTAATTGAATACTGAGCATTTCAAAACCAATTGCGGTGCTATACCAAATCAGTTAATAATTAAATGTTTAAACCTATGTTTAACTAACATACTGATACCTCTACTAGTACTGCTATTATGAATTTTAGGACAGCAACATATGGATAAGACTACAAAAAACGCGACTATTGAAAAATCACGCTCTAAAAAGTATGAAACAAGAAAATATTCCCGTAAATTTACCGTGGTCGTATGCCACCTCCCGTAACAAAACAATAACTTCTACAAAGAAGCATACGACCACGGTTAATTTACGGGCATATTTGTTTCATACTTTTTAGAGCGTGATTTTTCAGTAGTCGCGTTTTAGTTTTTTGAACTTATTTTTTATTTAAAGTATTTTGGGATTTTTGCAGAGACTATGAACATACATGCATACTTACATACCGTTCTACAAATACTTTGCGACGCCGCGCAGTAGTTGGGTAAAAAAAAACCGGCCGGGTGCGAGTCGGACTCGCGCACAAAGTGTGCCGTACCATTACCGCAAAAAACGAAAAAAAAAAAACACGTTTGTTGTACGGGAGCCCCATTTAAATATTAATTTTATTCTGTTTTTAGTATAGTGGCAACGGAAATACATCCTCTGTGAGTATTTCAACTGCCTAGCTATCACGGTTCATGAGATACAGCCTGATGACAGACGGAAAAAAAGATATATCGCGGAGTCTTAGTAATAGGGTCCCGTTACGGAACCCTCATTAGTTTTCATGACTTTGACTAGATATGTCTCGCAAACGGTACGCTCGCCAAAAATATGATGTAGTAAACCTTACCTTCATTTTAAAATCCCTGTTCAACGATACCACACTTGTTGCGGTGGCCGACAAAAAAAAATGTTCTAGGCTTCGTATTCAATTTAATGAAACGTCACATAGCCTATAATAACCAGTGGACAAACAAGGCGCTTCCAACATCACCTCATTTGTCAAATTATGACAAGTAGTTTAGAAGTTATGAGGGGACAGATGAACATACATACATACACCCATACCAGTCAAAAACATAACCCTGCCTTTTGCTTCGCCGTAGTCGGGTAATAAAACTAAAATGGATTTTTATTATTTTACCTCTGACAATATCAGAATATTTTAGACACCGGTACAGTTACCAGGTTTGTCGTTAAAGTGGTGAATGCGATTCAGCATTTCCTTCCACGTAATAGGGAAAAATGGTCAATAGGGCTAAAAATTTTCTGACGTGGCTTAAAACGCTGCGTGCGTTGGAAGGCCTCCAACAAGCTGAACCGATGACCTGGTGAAGATTGCAGGAATCTGCTGAATGCACAAGACCTGCCGATCTAGCGACTCTTGGACGGTAGATGTCTTATGATGATGATGTATTGGGAGAACAGCAGTCTCATTGCTTAAGTGAGTTCGGCAAGGCAAAGGGTATGACTGCATGAAAGAGTATGACAAATTCCCTTTAAATTTGTTCGGTATTGCTAAAAAATATTGGAAGCTTTCATTCCACAAGTTATAGGTTGTGGGTTCGAACCCAGGAGGCGCTTTACTTTGTGTACATTATTTCATCATCACTGCTCTCAAAACGGTGAAGGAAATCATCGTGAGGAAACCGGCATGCCTTATAACCAAAAAAGACGACGAACGCGTGGTTGATTACGGCCTATTTCCTCTCACAGAGAGGAGACCTGCACGCACAACGGACCAAATGTGAGTCTAGTTGCGTAAAAGGGGGTCCATGTATCCTGTAATCCATCATCATTTAATCAGTATACAAACACATTGCCAATAGTTCATTACTATATCTCATGCACCAACAAATAAAGGATATGAGATAACTTCCCTATGTTGATTGTTGACGTATGAGCGCGAAACTTTTATTGATAAACTTTTTAGTGCCATATGACGTCATATCCAATCTGAGATTGCAATTTGATCTTAATAAGTGAGATGGAGAATTTATTATATGTTAATTTGTTAAATAGCATTTTGTTTTCGATAGATTTTGTTCGTGATATTTTGCTAAATGGAGCAGAATGTTCAGTTTTGTTTGATAAAATGTAAAATGCTATCATCCCACATAATATCTGTTGTGTTCTAATACAATACAGTTATATTTTGATGTATACCTAATCCAAGTTTGAGCGGTTTAAAATAAGGCAAGGTTTTCGTTGATATATTTAGTCTGACTAAGATCCAGTTAATTGATGGGTAGATAACTCAATAAATGGATATATATAGTAACCACCGGTTTCAAATTTCGGTAAAATGCGTTTGTTTATTTAAAAAAAATACTCTGTAGGCTCACGCTTGACCTCTATCTCACCTGATGGTAAGCGATGACGTGGTCGACGGTATATCTAATAAATATTATATGCTGATCATCATCAGCATCAGCCTTTTAATGTTTCCAACACAGGCATCCTCTCTGTGAGAGAGGTAATGGGCCTTAATCCACCACGTGGGCCCAGTGCGTCTTGGTGGATGTCACATGTCTTCGAATTTATATTATATGCTGATAGTCAACTTATTTGACTATTAGAATAGGAAAGAGTCAAATAAGTTACCAAGGTAATTATTGTACCACAAAGCTGCGGTATTTGAATAACATAATTATGGCAAACAGATAGTTGTAATGTCCATGTTATAACGTCTCTTTCAGCAAAACGCTGACCTTTAATAATAGTGCTTATATAGCAAAACTTATAACATCTATTTATGTTCAAAATTAATTGTATCTAGTTGATGTTACGTATTAAAACGCTTTGATCCGTAATTGTTCTTGCTGAGCTAATTTATAATATATACGTAGGTTGAGTGACTTTTGTGCTGGTTAATCATTAATATATCATTAACAAACACGAAATCCGTATCATTTTTATCTAACATACAGCACTAACCTGACTTAAGACGGTCAACGAACTGGGAAAAAAAAACGACCCAATTGTTTTTATTAAGTATTTAGAATAGAATAGAATATACTTTATTGTATACCATAAAAGTTACACATCTATTTTATAAGAAAAACTTAATTACACGGGATTAAAGCCGGTCTTATCGCTGACAGCGATATCTACCAGACAACCTTTGGATGGACTGAAAGAACTTATAATGAGAAAGGGGGTAGTATGTGGTGTACTGTACAATAAAACATAAATATATACAGAACTATATTGTTATAATAAATACTATCCATAAACTTAAATACACAAATTCTTACATACATATATACGTACATAATATTACATGTTAACAATTTTTTTTTTTTTTTTTTATGGTGATTGAAATTAGATCCAAATATAAAAGCGTGGGAGAAAGGAAATGGTTTTTAACTAGGTTCTTAAAAGAAGCCAGTGACTGGGCTTGTGATTTTCTCTTTATTTAAAAATAAACACTATAAAGTGAAAAATAATTTCAATTTTGGAAGTCGGTGTTCTTATTTCTGTTTCTTCGTTTTACAACATATACATACATACATAAATTCATACACTTCATATAGGCATAGATTATAACAGGTAAATTTATTCATATGATAAATAGGAACATGGTTCTCACATACTTACAGTCTAATATAAATTCTTTGACTTGATCAAATTGTTTTTGAAATAGGGCGGGCTGTACATCAGCGTTGACAGCGTAGTAGTCATACACACTGCACAACATCTGCTGAGCCCGCTCGTTTTGTCATACCGAATAAATATCGTGATTCAAAACTGATTTTCTGTTATGTTTATTTGTATGTTTTAGTTGGCAATAAATGTTTTCTTTCTTTCTTCAAATGGTGAAAATTTTCATAATAGTCCCGATGGTTTTGGTCTACGTATATGTTGACAGTTTAAGTTTGTTATTTTTAACTAAGGGTGGGGGGCCTCTGTCAGCAGTGGTCGTCTTTCGGCTGAAATGATGATGAACTAAGGGTCCTTTAGGGGTCTTTTGGGACCGGAACAGCAGCGCCGGCTTGTAAAAAAAATATCACTTTTTAATTTGTTTATAAGTCAAATAACCCTTTTGAAAACAACCAAACCACATCCAAAGGACTACCTACTTACAAACACCGTCACTCAATGGAACATTAAAACTCAGATGGACAGCTTCCCGACTCGCTGGGAATGGTTCACGCCATTACAAATATTTACCACGAATCTGGGTGACAAATATTATGATAATGGTCCATTTAAATAAATTATTGTTTTTATTTCCATGGGAAGTGATAGATTTTTGAGTTATATCGTTTTGGTCTTGGTGGAATATTTAATATTGAATTAGTGGCCTTGATTTAGATGTTTTTTTTCTATGGAAGCTGCGAAAGTTATTTTTTTTTCTAATCTAAAATAACTGAGCACTAGGTACTGTGACGTCACTCTGACGTTAGATTCTCGCTATTGGAGCACGAGGTGAACATGGGGTGCTGCGCGGGTGGGCCGGAGTGGGGTTGCATTCGAGCGAGGTGCACAGCAGCCTATTTGCGTCGATGTACCACCATCAATCGGCCAATCACATAGATGGAAATCCACATTGCGTCTTTCATCTCGCATGTGATTGGTCGATTGATGGCGGTCAAACCATTTGCCTTGCCGAATTCACTTACGCAATTAGGCTGCAGGTATTTCCCTCCCAAAGAGAGTAGGCCAGTGTCTCAGCAGTGGGAACATTAAAATGCTGATGATGGATGTTGAGGACCCGTTTAAGATATCGATTGCCTATTTTATTCTTTTTCTAGCAAAACAAAACTGATAACTGATATTGACCGCTTCGACAGGGTTGATATAGCTAGGTATACATACTGTTGAGGTACTTGCCAAAATCTTAGCAATTCTCGCAATACAGAATTCAAGTTGAAATGTCAGTCAAACAATTTATAAACACCCACGCACCATTTAAGGTTCAAGCGTAGGTTTGATCCTTTCAGTAACAACCTACTTTGTAAGTCGGTTATAACGAGCAACGCAACGTGCTATAATTAGTCTTTTTAATTACAAAGCCCTTTGAGCTGTGTAGGATTTTCAGGAAAAAAACCAATCTTGATTGATTTTTTATGAACCAACGATAAAAATTTGTGGCCATGGAATTTAATATTGCCAGCTAGCTTATTTTAATCAATAGTTCAGTTATTATAGACTATACTGGGTAAATCTTTAGAAAGAAGAGAGAATAAATAAATGATCAAGAAAACTTTATACCGTCAAAACCTGGCAGCAACTGTCATTTCATTTTTATGACAAGTGTGTAGAATCGTACCCCGAATCCCCTATGAATAAAATAATGTTAAAGTCAATCCAAAACATCTGAAATTCTAACATGTGGTCTAACTTCAGAATACCAGAGTACTAACCAAAAGTTAGGTTCAGGAAGTCTGACGGTTGTTTCACATAAGCAGTTTCTAGTCGCAAATTTAGGTTGGTAGGTGTATAGGGAGCTTTTCGAGACATCAGTAAACAATTGGTCGACCATCAGGAAACTGTTTGTCCTGGTATGGTCATGTGATGAGGAGGGGTGAAACGCATACTACTAAAAAACTTTTCAACAAAAAATCAAACCGACTTTCAAAACAAAATCTTATAAAGTGAAAAATAACTTTCTTTTCCGAAGTCGGTGTCTTTTGTACCCTTTTTTTGACACCGACTTCGGAAAAGAAAATCCGACGAAATGAGAACTTCCTCCTTTTTTTGAAGTTGGTTTAAAAGAGTTATGAATAATGGGTGAATGGATGGGGGGAGGAGGGGAAGAAAGCCAAAAAAAAGATAGACGGACTGTGTGAGGAGTGATATGATAGAAAAGGGACTCAGTTATAGCGTGACAAGGGACAGGATGGTATGGAAGAAGAAAACGTGTTGCGTCGACACCAAGTAACATGGGACAAGGACAGGAAGATAAATAGTAAACAGTTAGTCGACTCTTCACGTGATCAGAGGGCTAGGCTTTTCTTCGGTCAGAGAATCGGCATTGCTATTCAACGTGGCAATGCTGCCAGCATTCTGGTCACTTCTCATTGACATTGATGTGAAAGATTTTTTGACGCCCAATGAGCCCCTCGCTCTTTCCCCTATTTAACCCCCGACGGAAAAAGAGGGGTGTTATAAGTTTGACTTTGTACATGTGTATTGGTGTATCTGTCTGTGGCATCATAGCACCTAGACGGATGAATCGATTTTAATTTCGTTTTATTTTTGTATGATAAGTGACTTCTTTTTTTTATCGAAAGTTTTCTTAGCTATGTTTGTTGCAAAACAGTTCAGCCGTTCAAAAGTTATGGGCGATTTACTGTTTCAATCAGGGTGTTTTCGCAAGATATAAATTATGTTGCATGAAATAAAATGTGTCAGGGGTTTTTAAATTTGACTTGTTATGTATTAGAAAGAAAAGAAGTAGTCTATTAGGAACATTTATTTATTTATTGCGTGGTATCTTCTCGTCCAATTTACCGCAGTATCTCAAGACAAAAGTCTATGACCAGTGTGTGTTGCTAGTGATCACCTATGGAACCAAGACGTGGTCGCTCACAATGGGCCTTATCAGAAAGCTCAAAGTCACCCAAAGTGCTATGAAGAGGGCTATGCTCGGAATTTCCTTACGTGATCATGTCAGAAATGATGATATCCGCAGGAGAACCAAAGTTACCGACATAGCCCGAAGAATTGCCAAACTTAAGTGGCAGTGGGCAGGGCACATTTCTCGCAGAACGGATAGCCGATGGGCCGAAAAAGTTCTGGAATGGCGACCGCGAACCGGAAGACGATACGTTGGAAGGCCTCCCACTAGGTGGACTGATGACCTGGTTAAGGTTGCGGAAAGGTGCTGGATGCGAGACGCACGGGATCGGTCAATGTGGCGACGCCTGGGGGAGGCCTATGTCCAGCAGTGGACGTCTTTCGGCTGAAATGATGATGATGATGATGATTTATTTATTCGTTTATCCTCGCATTGGAACGCCTTGCAGCAATTACACCAATAGTGCACAATCTTATAATAAACTCACTATAAAGACCAGGTTTCCTCACGATGTTTTCCTTCACCATTGTCAGCGATGCCCAAGATAAACTTAGAAAGTACATATGAATTGAAAAAGTCACATTGGTACTTGCCCGGATTCGAACCCACGACCTCAAGCACGAGAGGCGAGGTCTTAGCCACTAGGCCACCACGACATATCTTTAGGTTGCAATCTGTTGTAAATATTAAGAATGAAGAAGTATTATTTATGGTAAGTAGGTACAATATTTAGTTCGGAACTGGACACCAACAGAATTTCGAAAGATACAATGATTTAGATCAAATAGCGGATTTTCGCTGAGTCAGTTGGCGAGAATTGATAATAATGGCGTGCGACTGGAGAAGCCTATATTAGTCCTACGTTTATTATGCCTATAGTTTGTCCAGCATTAGACAGCTGTAGGCAGATGATTTATTCTGCACGGGGCTTTATGTTTGCAAAAATACTTGTTGCGCCGAACCCAAATAAATTGAGAAAAGGGCATGGGGGTTGAAGCACATAACTTATAAAGTCTCTTAACTCAAACGATTGCGGGCATCCCGACATTTCATACGACAGGATTTGATGAAGTATTATTTAATTACGTGTGGTTTCCAGGAGAAGTAGCCATCCAGTGTAACTCCCAGAAAGCTAGTTTCCTCTTCCTCTAGTAGCGGCTGTCCATTATAATTAATATTTAGTTTTTCTCGCTCACGACCGTATGTCCTAAATTGAACAATTTTTGTTTTATTTATATTTACATTCAAATTATTAGATTCAAAAACTACATCAAACGTATCCTTATTAAAAAGCATATTATAAAATCAAGGACTACGTTGAAGATAAAAACATTTGGCCTTAGCTCCTTCTGCGCATGCAGCTTCCCTGGTAACTTGTAAACGGCACAAATATGTGGATGTCTCTAACTATTCTCAATCTCATTTTTCTTTCCTTCTTTTAATTAGACTTTTTACAATGATTTTCAAACATCTTTATAGCCCTTTGCTAAGAATAGTTACAGCACTGATAACAAAATTTGTGCCACATGTTAAATTTAGTCTACATGACTAAATATATACTATACAAAGGTAAATAAAAATACTTATTTTTATTTACCTTTGTATATATTCTTTTACCGATTGTTTTGTAAATGTGTGAACATTGTAGGCCTTCTAGATGCTAGTTAACATTTGTTAACTTTTTTTATAAAATATATAATCCTTTTATTTTTTTAGTTTCTTACGACTTATTGTCATAAGTCGGGCCTACGTTGTCCCCCCATGTCTAAGTACTAATGCTGTAACATGGAAATATTGTAAAACCAAACCATTTTTAAAAGAGTAACCATGGAGTTTCTTGCCGGTTCTTCTCCATAGGAAACGACCAACCCGAACCGTGCACCTTTTGTCGACGTTTTATAAGTGCCTATGTAGGCCTATGTGAAATAAAAAAAAATGATTTTGATTTTGATTTTTTTTCCTTATTTTCAGTAATACTAGGAATCTCAACACATTGCTGTCTACCCATTAAAAATAGGTTTCAAGCCAACTAAGGGCCGGACCTCGAATACCATATCGTTCTAACTTTACAACCAACACTCTATGTGACACAAAGTCGAAAGCTTTCGACATATCGAAGAAGATAACAGATACCCGGTTACCTATATCTACTTCATCAATTATATTTTTTACCAGATTGAAGCATGCAAGAGTTTTGCATTATTTTCATGCGAGAATTTGTTAGTTCATGTCAGGAGAAACTTTACCTGTTCTTCAAACTTCGGTTCTGCCCGGTAAAGACAACTATCTGGACCTTCCATGACTTAAACGATGCCAACGGCAGAGCTGTCCAGAGTGGCCACATTCTGGTTGGACACAATTTGAGTCAAATTGACACGTAAATAAGTAGAAGGGAGACGTTTGACTACCATATCTCACCTGATGGTAAGCGATGATGTCGTTGACGGTAAAGCACGCTTGCCTAGAAGTAACCTATTCACTCTTGACTTAAATATCCGTTCATTTTAGACTATAAAGATGCATAAATAAATCTCGGTTAAATATAAAAATAGGTACAATAAGAACTTTTCATACTTAAAAGATAATCTTTCAGCTACAAAATACTTTCTGAAAATCGAAGTATCGACCTCCAAAATTTCTATTGAAGGTAAGAACACCGTATACAGTTTTAATCTCGGTTGCTCGACAAATACAAAGAGTATTGTCATACCCGACTTACAGAAATAGTTTAGTGGTGCTAGCTCACCTTATTACTCACTCAGGGACGTAGCTATAGAGAATGGCCTGAAGAAGTGACTTGATTTAATAGCAGAAAAAAATACTATTGGACATGTTCTAACAATAAAAAATGCCTAAGAAAATATAAAGCGCATCAAAGTTCAGAACTGGGGCTTGTGACGTCACTTTTGAGTAAAAATTGTACTTAAGCGTGACGTCACGCGAAATTTCAACGCACTATATGAACTGTATCGTCCTTAATTTTTGTTTACGTGACAAAACAATATTTTTTATTAATCTAACTGACGGACTAAACATATTTTTAGTCATCATCCCTATTCGAAAGAGAACTCTCTGTTTTAATTTAAGTCATCCCAGTTTTGTATATCGCTGTGTGCCTGATTAGATTTATCATAGGTATGAATTTTAATAATAACCTAGATCTATCTGGGTATTGGATATTAAAAAAATCTTTATTCCGTTCATTTATACACAGTAAAATATTAAACCAATAATACATTACATAGAAACCCTTAAGTGCTAGGTATTGACAAATTCCCTGGATCCCACACTAGGATTCCCTGTGTTGCGGGGTCCAGTTTCTTCCCAAGTGGGTATGGCAAATATGTTTGCATGGTAACAGAGACAAAACTTAATTAAATTGTAATGTAGATAAATATAAATAGTGGTTATTATTTTATTCTAAGAATTTAGTTTAAGTTGCTTTTTGGTGAGTTATATAGGTGTGTGCTTGCATGCTAAATTGTTGCTATTTAGGTCCTAATTTTATTAAAATCCTTCCTTAGTCTTTTCTGGGACACTTTTGCATCAACTTAATCTTTGTTTATCATATACAGGAAAAGACACGCTACGCCATCTATTTCCTCCATTCTTCCGATCCCCATCTACGAATACCGCATCTAGCAAACTAATACATCAACGCAACAAGCCTTTACTTCAATATGGCGCAAAAATCCAGTCTCTTTCTATTCCACACACAGGATTCTCACAACCCACTATAAGCTTTTTAGAGGCAAGCACGTTCGTTCACCGCGCTTCGCCGTGTCCGTAATAAAAAATGTTGCTTTAGGTGCGCTCCAGACTGTGAGGAGCGAGGTGCGATATATGGTGGTGCTTATATTGTTAATTTTTGAGCATTTGAACTGGGAAACACTGCAACTGCGATGGTGACTGGGTTTTAAAAAGTCATGAACTGCAACTCGCAAACAGAAGGAGTTTCTAATACATTGCTTCTTATGTTTAAAAATCAGTCTTCTTGATAGCTTGAAACACGCAATGAATAATTTTAAATTTTAAAATGTGAGAGTTTGCGATCGATTCCATGAATAAATTCATGGACACGATTTATTCGGTACAAAAATAGGCTGCCAATCTCATCCATAATGATCCCTTTATATAGTTAGTAGCTACACGGTAACAGAAGAAGTAGAAACCGTTCCTATAACTTTTCTTGTATTTTTTTGTTCTTTAGTTCCAAAGTCACAACAAAACTGCAATATGCAATAAGTACATTATTGATGTTTGAACATTTTACCCAATTAAACCAGCAAAAAAGGGCTTATTTGAAGGCACAGTTCTTATACTGCCTGTTTTTTTTAATCAGTATCATTTTTATTTTCTAGTCTTTTTTATATTATTATGTCTGTAATTTTATTATCATTTGTGTTTTGCTTATCTCGTGTCTCTTGTCACAAATAAATATTTTTCTTTCTTTCGACATTAGAAAAAAACAAGAGTTTCCTAGAATACATTGAATCATTCTAAGTTGACAAATTCTGAAAGCAGGCCATTTAACAGCTGAAAAATCAGTATTCCATTTACAACTATGAAGATTAGAGTTCTTTCATTAGAAGGCATTTTAATAATATTTTTTATATTACCATTTTATGAACATACTGAGTTTTGCACTAGAATAAAGGGTTCTATAGACAGTTGGTACGTTACAATGAAACCTCGATGCAACAACACTAGTTCATGGACCTCAACATTAACATTAGAAGCGGGATATTTACCATGTTAACTGTTTGCAGCGAGTTTCCGATATTTCGGTGCTGTTGCAAGCACTATGATCACGGATAAACTGATAAGTTATTGTTTCCGCTTCTAATGTTAATGTTAGTGACCATGACAGTTTAAAAACTTATATAGTTCTACCTGTATAGCAATTTTAGAACAACTTCTGCATAAATTCGTCGTGGTATCATGTTCGCGTTGTCGTATTGTCGCGTAACCTTTAGACACCCAGTTATAATAACATTAAAACGTGCTAAAAATGTGTAAAATTTTAATTTTGCACTTAAGAATATCATTGAGATCATTATACTCCAAAGAGAGTATTGAGGCGTAAAGTGATCCTTCAAAGCTCCACCCCTGAGTGGGTCACGGGGTCTTCAAGTTTGCGAACAAAGTCTTGAGAAACTTCTCTTTACTTCCATAGCTTTCATGTAGAAATGCACCTTTATGTCAATTTTCACTTACACATTTTTTAACTACTTAATAATCATTTTTTCTGTTTGTTCGTTAATTTAGAATTCAATTTTTCCCTTTTATATATTTACTCGTATTTTTGTTGGATTAACAATGTTATTGTCGCCTGATATATTCTTTGATTTGTTTAGATATAAGTTTAGCAATACTTGACATAGACGCAGATTCAGGGTGACAGCCTGGTGATCCGTCATACAGGGTATCCTAGTATGGACTCCAGTCTCTCACAAAGGAGATCTTCACATATAGAGAACGCACTAGCATTAATCAGCACGCCGTCGCAAGGTGAGATATAAGTCTTATCCAAATTAGAGATGTTCTGAAGTCGGACGGACAGAGTTCGCGCACTGCATCCGATCTTTATCCGAATTCGAGATCCGAGTTCCATCTGAATTGAAATGTACTGATTTCAGATGGACGGAGTTCGGATACAATTCGTACCCTCTTTTGCAAAAAGTACTACGGCCACTTCGGCCAGAAATTTCTCGGATTCGAGTCGGATGCAGTGCGTAACCGCTCTAAGGATGTTTAAGCACTGCAGCCGATCTTTACTCGAATCCGAGATCTGTGTTCCATCTGAATTGGAAATGTACTGAATGCGGACGGAAAGAGTTCGGATCCACTGCGTTACCTCCTACAAGTTGTACTACGACACATCGGACCATCATTAATTCTTTGATTCGGATCGAATGCAGTGCGGAACCGCTCTTAGAGTAACCGATTTCTAACAATATTGACTGGCACCGAATACCCAGTGGATTGTAGAGGTAAGATCGTATCGTGAACGTAAATCGCTCCATTTAAGTCGCAGATACCCCTCAGTAGCTGATTTTCAAATGAGAATTACGTCTACACAGCTAGTCGCAATACTTTTAAAAAATTATTTGTTACATTATCTAATGTAACAAATAATTTTTAATAATTTGATCTATGAAAATTTGAATTGAAAAACCACCCGACGTATTTTCATGAAAATTTCTAAATCTCAAAGAATCTCGAAGAAAAGCCTTAAATCAAAATGTAGATAATCAAATTGATTATCTACATTTTGATTTAAGGCTTTTATTAAGTCATATAATAATAAGGAAAGTACAAAAAAGAAACTACTGAACTTTGGGTCGCGCGGGTGTGAAACGTGTGCGCGTTTTGTTCCCTCAAGGTCGTTGGCGACTATTGTCGTCTTAAAATACTGGTATTCAGCCGCAACCGGTCTGGCTAGAAGCTGCAAGGGCTACTTATGAACTTGAGGCCCTGGGTTCGATTCTCGGGCATGGCAAAGTATTATTGATTTTTCCATCTGGAATCCACAGTAGTATATCGGACTCTGGATTTGTGACCGGTTCAATTAAATTCAATTCATTTATTCATTAACGATTTTTACATACTGTCTGAATTTGTATAACTAAAATATAAGAAACATCATGCATGTAATCCATATTTAAATCATAATAATTATCGAAATTAAATTAAAATCTGAATAATAATAATACGAAGGACGGGACGGTTGATATTGTTGGGCATGCCACCGTCCGGGTGAATCCATCAGACATATTATCTCCGGTTGTTTTCGACTGGCTAACGGCGAGTACTTACACAGACATAACCAAGTGCCCAGGATTATTCACCAGCAACTTGCTTTGAAATACAATCTAGTGGATTCTGAGGTACTGTATTACAAGTTTGTGCCTGACCCAGTTCTCGAAAGTGACCATGTCACGTTGTACTGGGATCGGTCTATCATCACTGATAGGACTATTGTTGCCAATAAGCCGGATATAGCGGTGATAGACCGATTACCGCGCCGCACAATGATAATCGATGTCACCATCCCGCATGACGAGAACCTCGTGAAAGCTGAGAAAGAGAAACAAATCAAGTATCTGGACTTAGCGCACGAGGTTGTCGACATGTGGAATGTGGAGTCGGCGATCTTTTTGCCGATTGTCATTACGGCCAACGGACTGATAGCCAAGAGCCTCGACGACCATCTGTCGAGGCTGTCATTGCGCGGTTGGATCAAGGGCCTGATACAGAAGGCACTACTCCTAGATACGGCTCGCATTGTGAGAAGTTTCCTTCTCTGGAGCCCTAACCACCGGTAGCTTGGACTTGGCTTCCCGATACCGGTTGGCCTCTTATTTTTATATTTTTAAATGTTTTTAATTTTTCTTTTTTTAATATTTAAAAATGTACTAAATAAGAAAGAAGATAAATAAAGGAAAGAATAATACAAAAAAAAGAATTAACTAATGTCATAAGTCAATTTATAAAATACAATAAAATTTCCATTCTAATTACATTATTACATTCGACTTTTGTATTAATTTAACAGTCATCAATAGAATTACAAAAACAATTATTGTTAAACACTTGTTTAACAATAATTGTTTAAGCTTATTCTGGAACTCACTTGTATATACCCACTAGACTTTTTATTTCTGTCGGCAGTTTATTGAACATTCTTAATGTGGATGGATGAGTACTATACAGCTCTGCCTAACTCTTCTGAGTTTACAGACATAATGTTATGTATGTGTGATCACAAATTCACCCAAATTTCTTCGCGGATCACCGCTCTCGCTAATCTGAAGCACTCTTATCATGTCTATGAATATACAGTTGTTACAAAATACTGTATGTCTGTTACCTGCTTTATAAACATATAGTATATGGATCCAGCAAAGTTTTCAGCTTTATGAATGTATTTTTAAACTTGAACAAAGAGATTTTTGTGTTCTTTAAAAGAGTATCTGAGTGTTAGGCAATATAATACTTTTTTTTTTGGCCAGTCATGTATAAAGGAGTAGGTGCAAGTGTTAACTTGCACTACGGCATAAAAGCGCTTATAATATCTCCTAATTCTTATCACTGATGTGCGGTTAACGATACTTCAAGCAATTTGTAACAAGGTTAAAAGTTTTACAACATGACATGTTAATAACATTTTGTATTATATTTAATCTTCCTTCAACCACGTGGATTAAAGTTACGTCCTGCACCACTCGGGGTTTTCTGGACCCTTATTATTATCGAAGAATAAAACGTGTAGTTTTTAATTAACTATTTGTTTGTTTCTTGTGTGAATTATTGATTTGTTTTTGGATTCAAATAAAACAAATTACTCAAACATAGAATAAATATTTAAATACTCTTAAAAAACAATTACTCACAGAGTAAAAAAATTACACGCTTATTTGGATGGCCAACAATCTGAAAAAAAAATGTTGTAAAACTTTATACCCTTTAGTAAAGCTTTATTAATAAAAAAATAAAACGGTATTAAATAAATACCGAACACTAAAATGGTACTCAGTAATTAAGTTTGAAATAATGTGTATACTAGCAGGGTTGAAGATATAAATAAAACTACCAAACTGTATACTGAACTAGGTAAAAGTATATAATTGTTAAAACTCACAAGGCACTATACTAAAGCGAGAAACAATCTTGCTTGTGAATTCCAATTCGACGCCAACGCCATCTAGCAGTGTCTTTATACAATTTAACAAAAACAATATTTATGTTTACCTAATGAGCGACTAATGGTCGTTAACATACCGCCCACCAAGGACATTACTGATGGAATGTCCTTTTTGAACTACATTATAGGTTGGACCTTGTAGGAAGCAAACAATTTGTTCTTGTAACTTTGATCTTAAGCATAATATTGATCTGAAATCTTAAATCTACAACTAGTTATAACTTACATACTATGGTAAACTTGAACTAAATTGCAAACATGAAGTTACACTTGCCAGAAAATAAATCACTAAGTGTAAAGTACAGTTGTGAAAATATACATTTTTGATGTGTAATTACATCTAAACAATAACAATAGTATCTGTAAAAGTAAACAATGTAATTAAAACATAACACACGTAACGTAACATTTATGCTAACTGTTATTTGTGCTGGTCATATCAGGACCAACAGCATCTGACAGGACCCACCCTAACGCAGTGCTCTGAGCGATCAGGGTACCGGAAGGACTCTTACCTTGATGATGCAGCTATAAACATCAGCACTCAACAAAATATCTATTTTGTTTGGTGTATTGAACTCAGGATCTGCTAAACATAGATTGTTTATACCTAAGCAGTTGAAGGTGACTGAGTTAATACTTCGCTCAGGTAGGTAAGAGGTGATCTTATTTACTACATATGCACTTAATGTATACTTAAATCCAGGATCGATACGAGATTTAATCGTTAGTTGTACCATGTACTTTGTCATGGTTGACCTATTATCTCCTAATCCTAACACGAATCCTTGAATTGGGATCTTTTTCAAGTTAAGATTCTGAACTGTCGCCTCTGTTATAAAACAAGCCTGCGAACCTTGATCTAGCAACGCTTGGACCGTATAATATTGACCCGTCTTTGACGAGGCCTTTAGTAGCGCAGTAGCTAATAAAACCTGTCTGAGTTTTGCTACATTACCTGTTGACAAGCAAGACACTATCTGAGTAGCACTAGTTGTAGAACTAGCACTATCATTAGTAGGTCTTGCTTCAGGGTCTTGACGTTTACTTTTCAAATGAAGCAACGAATGTTGACGTTTTTGACAAACTCAGCAACTGCTGTTCTTTCTGCAGTATTTAACTGTGTGGTTACTGCCTAAACAATTGAAGCAAATCTTGTTCATACTCGTAGCTACAAAATCCCGTCTGACTTCGAGAGATTGTTTGGCAAACCCTTTACAGAAACAGAGCTTATGACCTTCAAAGCAGTATTCACATTTCAAACGCGATGACGAGTCGGTGGCTAATAGTGTTTTAGGCGTATGATTGTAACTGACCTGGAGACCTGAACCTCCTTTTGGTTCTATGCACTCAAACGCGCGGAATCGTTGTTCTAAAAATACTTTGAATTGATCTACGGTAGGAAAATCATTTCTGGACTCGCTACTACTGACACTTAATTCCCATTGCTTACGCGTTTCAGGATATAATTTAAATGTCACGATGTGTATGATAATAACATCCCATGTACTCACATTTATTCCTAAGTTTGCTAAAGCATTTAAACAGTCACTCGTGGTGTCTGAAAGCTCCTTTAATGACGTCGCCGATTCAACCTGCATACGTTTAATACTTAATAATCGTTTTAAAATACAGTTGGCGAGATATCTTTTGTTACTGTACCGTTTATCTAACAGATCCCAGCACTTACTGTAGTTGGCGTCAGTTATTGGAGTATTCCGTATTAATTGCTCAGCTTCACCAGTTAAGTGGCTTTTCAAATAATGCAGTTTTTGCACATTTTCTAATAAACTATTCTTATGAATTAAAGATACAAAAAGGTCATGAAATGTTGTCCATTCTTCATATTTGCCAGAAAACGTCGGAATAGAAATGTTTGGCAATTTGACTTGTGAGTGAACAGACTTCAACGCACTGTTGGAAGAACCATACTCATGTGCTACTAGTTCGCTTATAACTCTAATTTTATTGAGCGTTGCCTTCATTAAACTTTTATATGTAAAATAAGTGTCCTCGGTTACATCATACATTTCAACAACCTGCTGCTTAACCTCATCATATTTGAAGTTTTGATAAATTTTACTATTGGCATATTGAAAAGATTCCCAATCTTTTTCTAATGATTCTAATCTAGTTTCTATATATTCTATTATTAATCTTTCTTCAGGACTGTTTTTAAAGTTAGCTAAACCCTTAATAATGACATTTTGAAAACATTTTAATAAGTTTATTAAGCCCTCCATTTTTCATAAATCAAGTATATATGAGTTAATTCAGAATCTGTATGACACTCAAAAAAATTCTAATAACTGAATTAAAAGTTCAGTAAATAATTAAAACTAATGTAAATAACTTAACAAGTGAATAAAAACAATGTTTGTATTGTACTAAATTAAAGCCAACCAATTCAAAATAAATATAAAGTCCAATATGACCAAAATATTGTAAGTTTCAATAAACTGCTCAAAATTTTATAAGTGTTTTTTTTTGGAATAACTTAATCTGGCGGAAATCGTCGTTTTTTAACAAAATATTTTAAGTTCTAAACTAACATGTACAAATAATACAAGTCTCTAAAAATAAACGTAAAATTTTCTAAGTCTAAAAATCTACTTAAAATAATTCTTAAAAGTACAAAATTCTTCTAAAAAATTCTAAGTTAAAATATCCAAATAAATAAAGTCCAAAATGGCTTGTCACTAACTGCCTTTGTTTATAGTAAACTGTACTCACAAATTTTACTCATTCACACAACACGATGATGGTGTATGTGGCGCACTCTGGGGGCGAGTGGCAGCACGTCGAACTTTGGATGTGACTTCAGTCCTCTGAAGTCACGTTGAACTGGGTGTGTGACGTCCTTCTTATGGCGACACGTTGAACTGGATTTGTGACGTCCTGATGACGACACGTTGCGCTCCGCGAGGATGACGTCCAGTCACCTCACTTTGGAACTGGTCGCAAGTGGCATCCACTTTGACGTCACTTTTCCGCCGCTGCTTACCCCCCGTCCAGAACACTGGATGAAGCTGCTGATGCGGGGAACCGTGTACTTTGCCGTAGCGATCCACTACGAGACCCACGGACGAACTCTCAAAAAACCGATACTTATCGGGTTCGATGGACCAATGTTAAATAAATACCGAACACTAAAATGGTACTCAGTAATTAAGTTTGAACTAATGTGTATACTAGCAGGGTTGAAGATATAAATAAAACTACCAAACTGAATACTGAACTAGGTAAAAGTATATAATTGTTAAAACTCACAAGACACTATACTAAAGCGAGAAACAATCTTGCTTGTGACTTCCAATTCGACGCCAACGCCATCTAGCTGTGTCTTTATACAATTTAACAAAAACAATATTTATGTTTACCTAATGAGCGACTAATGGTCGTTAACAAACGGTGATAATGGAAATGGATATAAACGGTAATATATTCAGAATCCAAATTAATTCATACAAACTCACTACTGATGTTTTAGACGACATCCCAAAACAGGTGAGGTTTGTGAGACCCTGACGCAGTTTGGATGCGTCTGTCTGCTGCACCCGCGACGGGTCCACTATATAATATCGCTGTCACTAGGCGGTTTATCAGAGCAAACGCATCAATATTTAAAGAGTTAAATTTGTTTTTTTTGCTGGGGTTTATTAGACCTCATAAGGTGCACGAAGGGATAAGGGAGTTCAAAAGGTGTTTAATCTACTTATTTATAATTTCTGTGATCGATAGTAGATGCTTATTTTGGTATTAAGTCAGGTTGTAAAGTCAAGGAAAATATTTTTTTACCACTTTTAACACACATAATCCCCAGTAAATTGAAACTTTACTAATTTTAACAGTAATTTTCAACCTAAATGGAGTAAACAAATGCCTTCCTTTACTTAAAAACCTGACTTTTTTGTTGCTACAGCTGATTGTGAGATCACGAGCTGAAAGTAGCAACAAAAAATCAATTTTGACGTCACATCCGATATGGTATAGTGGCTAGGATACCTGGCTGTCACCCAGGAGGCTCGGGTTCGATTCCCGGTATCGGAATTACTTTTTGAATATTTTGCACGGCAATTTTTATTTTTATTGTTTTTATCATTCATTTTAGATAAAATTGAAAATAGAATTTATACAAAAATGTTACCTTCTTAATTATTTATTGTACTCGTACAACAAATATTTAATAAAATTTGAAAATAAAGTACATGTGCAAAGGCGAGCTTAACTCTTTGCTTGCTGTTAATACATACTTTCACAGGCCAGGTGAGAGCCCGGCTGATAAAACATTCAAGCACGGTATACAAATCGGTGTAACGCTTTGGCTGGCCTTGCGTTAGATAGAGTATCTATAGAATAAGAGGTTATAATAAACCGGTTCTGTTACCTCAAACTAGACGAAGCCTACAATACAAAAAGCCCTAAAAAAAAAAGGGTGGTTGGATGCTTTTGCCAATCAATATCAATCAATCCGCCTAGCCTTTTCCCAACTTCATTGGGGTCGGCTTCCAGTCTAACCGGATTCAGCTAAGTACCAGTGTTTTACATAGAGCGCCTGCCTATCTGACCTCCACAACCCTAAAACCGGGTAACACGATACCTCTTGGCTAACTGGTGTCAGATCTAAGGCTTCTGACTACCCGTACCGACTGTCAAAGATCTTCAAATGACAGCCGAGACCAACGGCTTAACGTGCTTTCCGAGGCACGGAGGAAACTCGGTATCTTGAAATGGTAACCCATCCACGGACCAACCTCGTCAAATCTGGCCCTTCTTCAATAGATTATAGTCAGGAATAGCACACAGCACACACAGCACATGCTTTTTATTCCAGGAATATGGTACGTCGTGATAATTTTCGACTTCCACGTTGGTGATGCCGCTGGAAAACGCTAGTAATGTATAAAGATAAACGCGAGTAAGCCATAAATCCATATAAGTAAAAAAAAAAAAAGAATAAGGTGTTAGTATAATTATGGACTATATGTAGTGTATCGCAAACTACTTCCTCATTAATAACCCCCGACTACTGTAGTATTATATTATCTGTGTCCCGAAATGGCACAAATATACCTATAGCTTCCAATAAGTTAGTTATATTTGCGCTGTTTGCGGTTTTCTGTACCGGCAGCAGCTACCCCAGCACGTATCGAGATGGCGCAAAGGTCACATGAGGAATCCCACACCAAAGGCCTTAACCCAACTTCCAAGGCATTATGGTCATCCTGTCTGGTCTCTGCCCATCGTCGCGTGCCAAGCCCACGGGTTCTAAAAAAGCTGGCACCCCGGCGGTGACAAGAGCCCGACGTATGATGTTTTTAATGCTGGTGTGCCGTGCTATCCGACCAGCGCTCTTACTGCAGGATAGGTAATGGTGTCCGAGGCGGTCGTCTGCTTCACCACATTGACAACGATGTGGAGCTCCGCTAGGAGTACCCAGGCTCATACATGTAGCATTCCGGAAGGTAATGTCACTCAACAACGTACCTATGTTGGGTGAATGTGATGCCTGTAGCCAGAGGCCCGACTCCCACTCACCTACAGCCAGTAGGCGGCCACACTCAGCTGTATTGGTGGACGTATTTATGAGTTTATTCCGTACCAACCTGACGCTGGTGGCTCCTCCCGGGCAATGCCGCTGCCGTATTCAGGCAAGCCACTTTCCAGGCGCACACTGCGTCGGTCAAGCACGGCAAATCACAGTTAACCAGTGATAGGAATAAAATTGTAGTCGTTTCCGTTCTGTGGGCAGAAGCCAGGAACACCGGTAGGCGTATATTGGAAATTTTGTGGATGCCGAGCCAACCGAAGCGAATGGTAGTGTGGCTTGCATCTAGCAGGCTCGGTCATCCAAGGCCACATTCAAGATGGATGTCAGAGTGCACAATAAATTTCGTCAATTTTATTGAAGAGATGCGGTTGCTTCCATAAAGGGAGAGAGCGGATAAAGAGAGAGTCTATCCGAAACATCATTAAAATGATTAATTTTGCATCAAAAATGATGAAAAACTGTCTTCCGAAATTGGGGAACAAAGGAGGTTCAGTGAACTGTTATCTAAAATTTTGATATCTATGGCTATTGCATAGAATTTTTGTATGGTCGGTTGTCCCTCAATATTGTCGCAAAGAAAAAATCACGTTTGGAGTGGTTGAGGTCTAGGCCAATGGTTTTAAACTGCTCTTTCAGGAATTGTAAATCTACTAAACAGGTTTCTACGTCACCTCCTATGGTTCCATCATACAAATACCATACGTTAAATTTCGAATTTACTTTTTGAATGATTGGATGAAAAGCCAGACTGAAAATGACTGGCCCGAGAGAGTAACCTTGTTGGCAACCAACTGAAGATTCCATAAAATTGTCTTTATATAATAATTTTGATGGGTGCCTGTAGAATTGCTAAAAAAATAACATATATTTTAATGTTGTAAACATGCTTACATTTATTCTGCTTTATGGTTCAGACATATTTTTTTTCTGAAATGGTGCAGAACCTTTTAATTTTAGAAAGTAAACAGGCCAAGAATATGACATTATTATCCATTATCATTATCCAACAAACATCAGCTGAAAGAGCAATCATATTCTGCAGATGTCAAACTGAGATTAATATGATTGCTGAAGATGTATGGGAGAAAAAATCATATTTCGTCGTGCAAATGAAACAAGGAAGATGATGATAAACAGAGAGACGTATTTTACACGACAAAATAAGTCTAAATTTAAAATTGTTTGTTTTATTCTGAAAGTTCTTGACTCAGTTTCCATTAGAACAAAAAAGCCCTTCATGAATGTAGCTGTTTATATGGAACCCGCTATGCGTGAGTCAGACTCACACTTGGCCGGTTTTATTTCTATAGATTCTCAAAGTGTCGTGTAATTTTCATAACGATGCTCACAACATCAACGCAATCGCACTCAATAAATAGTTTTACGAGAAAAACAACTCTTGATGTGATTGTATTCTATTCTGCATACAGCCAGCTCAGCAATGGTATACACTTATAGACGAAACGCTGCGGTTTCAATTAAAACTTCACTGGTTCGAGTTTCTACACCTACTTATAAACGAAAGTTTAATGCCAGAGTCTCGGTAAATGGTAATATTTTGCAGTCAGCGAAGGAAGTAAATGATATTCTCGTTTGAAATTGTAATTTATTTATTTTGTTAGTTATTCTTGATGAAGGGATTTCAGGTGGATGGATGGGGAAATGTAATTTGACTCACGGTTGATAAAATTGGTTATGTTTTAACCCGACTGCAAGAAAAGGGTAAGTAGTCGGGTTTTAATTTTTAAAAGCATACAACAAAGTTACTGCATGGTGAGCTGTTTACGCTTGTTTACTGTTGGCGATTTGCACTGGCCGGCAAGATCGCCTGCTATCTAATCCTACAACACGTGCGAAAGGGATAGACGCTGTGATGATCAGTAAGAAGCTAGTGCGCGTGCGAACACACACTTTTGCAAATTTGTAGCAAAATAGATGATGATTTAGAACGAAAACGAGCGCGCCAACTTTTATATACAGACTTTTGGGAATATGGATATCATGAAAAAAATACTAAGTTTATCTGTTCAAAATAAAGTTATTTGTATTTTTGAACTACTAATCTATCACTGTATGGTATGTGACTGTTTTGCAATTTGTCTTCTTCTTATGGTATTTATTTCCGCTCATAACTTTCAAATATATGTTGCTTTTTACTTTTTTGTTTTCATACTATACATAAATTAGTATACTAGGTAGATGATGATGAGACAAATAGTTTTTTTTTTATTTTGAACTTACACCGTCAAACAGTGTTGTAATTGTCATACTACGTTTGTATTGAAGAATGACCGACTAGGGCATTCTTAAATCTATCGCCGGAAGTTCTGGCCCAAGTGACGGCCAAAATCGGGCACGAATGTTAATCAATACTGATGTTTGTTGGTTACTTTGCCTGATATCTTTTTCTCGACATAATGGAAAACTAATTAAGATATCAAATAAACCTTAACCTAAAGCAGAATCAGTTTTTCATTCATAAAAAAAACCGGCCAAGTGCGAGTCGGACTCGCGCACCGAGGGTTCCGTACAAATCTCAGACAGGGCTGGACCCATTCATTGAAGCTCCATCACTGGCCCGTGCACGGCCCGTGCTCGGAGTACGTGTGTGAACGAGATCATATAAAATATTCACAACGATATTTTTTTGAGCCCCTGACGGGGCACGTTCCGTCCACGTCCCGGGCACGGCCCTGATATGTGTGGATAGACCTTTATATGATCACTTTGTTGTCCGCCCTTATTCATACCTATAATTAATTTATTAACTCCTGATATATCTCGTATCATCGTTATCTACTGCTGGACATTCATGCCACTTCAAGGATGCGTGTATTACAGAACTGTCGGCAACACATCGACTGTTCTATACTTTACGCGTCCAGCCGACTTGGGTCTCCCAAGCTGCGTCTTTAAATACGCAGTCGCGGTGCCAGAACCATTCAGCCCCATCGGTCATCCATTCTGTAAGCAATATAAATATATCACATTCATGTTTGATAAATTCACTCACAAAACAAGATTTATTACATGTACGTATACACGCAAAATCACCTAACTTACCAAATTTCCATCACGGAAGAACACCGCAAAATTACATCACATTTCTCTTCACAAAACCGTGAAAACACTGTGAAATCACGAAATCCATGAAGATAACTTCCCATAAACAAAATAAAACAGAAAATGCTCGCCATTAATATAGCTAAATAACAATATAAACAAGCAATTTTACGGGTGGATCTCTCTAAGACGAAATATGATCTTACTTCAGAAAGACATGTTCCTGACAAGGTCGAACAAGTAGGCAACATTGCCTGATAACAGGAACCTTTGCCTGTTGTAGATATAGGACAAAGGAATTTAATAGCAATGGTACAGTTATGTTTAGGTTTATAGAATTTGTGGGCCTGTTTAGATTGAGTTTAAGAGTTGTGGTGAATGTTCTTGTGAGAGACAAAAGTTCGTGATTATAACTTTCGTTTAAGTTAAACACATCAACACGGTCTAGGGATATTTTAAAAAAAGCGAATTACTATCAATGTGTTAATTATTTATATGACATGTGTATATTTAAAAGATACGTTATTTAATATTCTACCATTTTTTAATAATGGTTAAGGTACTTCGATTAAAATTTCAGGATTTTATGGAAAAAAATGAAGCATAGACGGAAACCGTATATGAATTAACTTTTAATTTATGAGTAAAAACTGAAAAAAATAGAAAAATCATTTAATTTGTGTTTATAAACTTGAAGTTAGTAGTCTGAGAAAGCGCTCATGATGTTCATAACACATCGGCAACGATTCGGCATGCTCAGAACAAGGTTGTCAATGTCTTGCTGCGGAATATTGTCCCATGTCCTTCTGAGGTGCGCAAAAAGTTGATCTTCTGTAGCCAGATTTTCAGGAACTTCCTTCAGAGCTCTTCTTTGCAGCATATCCCACGCATGCTCAATGGGATTTAGATCTGGCGATTGAGCAGGCCAGTCTAAGGCCCTAACATTGTGTGTATGTAACCAAGCTGCTACCGTTCTCGCCGTGTGTGCCCGGGCATTGTCGTGCATGAGCAGGAAATCTTGCCCCATTTGTGTTCTGTGGGGCAAAACTACGGGCCCCAGCACCTGTTGGACGTATCGTTCTGCCGTCATATTGCCCCGCACCCAAACGAGATCCGTCCGTCCTCCAAGACGAATTCCTGCCCAAACCATAATTGTTCCTCCTTGGTATGGGTGAACTTCCTGAGGGTTCTGAAGACGGCTCCACCGTCCAGGAACTCAAAAAACACGCGTCCTTCGTGAATCTGGATGGAAGCCATACCTGGATTCATCCGTGAACAGCACATTGGACCATTGCTCACGGCCCCAGTCCACGTGGTTCCGAACCCATTCTAATCGTCGTCCACGATTGCCTCTCCGTAAAGGTGGGACCCGGAGTGGTCTACGAGAGCGTAGATTGCTTTCATGCAGTCGCCTTCTTACAGTTTGGTCACTCACAAGCACTTGGTGTTCCACTCGCAGCCTTTGGACCAATTGAGTCGCCGTTGCATTTGGTTGAGCTCGCGCAGTAATTTGCGAAAATCGGTCTTGTCTGGGGGTAGTGATGCGACTTGGCCCCAGGTGCCTCTCCGCTACTTCACCTGTGGCACAATAGCGTGTCCACAATCTTGAAATTACATTTTGGTGGGTCCCTATGGCCTCAGCAACATTACGCTGAACAGACCCAGCTGCCAGCATTCCCACAGCTCGTAACATCTCCGCCCTCGTCAAATGTTGGCGTTGCATGGCTACAATACCTCAATTTTAACTTTATCTTTCGTTTAAAAATGAAAAAAAACTGTAACTAAACGTAATTCGTATTGTTTTCTAAATTTCGCACAAATGAAAATTCCCTCTCCTACACATCAAGACACTTTTATGCCACCGAAACAAAAGAATTTACAAAAATTTGAATTTGGAATTAGTCTGAGATAAATTACAAACGAATCGGTGTATAAAAGATTCCAATGCGGCCAGTACTTTTCGAGTTATTTAATTGAGTATGAAATATCCTTAGACCGTGTTGATGTGTGTATATCAATACATATATTATTATAAAACAAAGTCCCCCGCCGCGTCTGTTCGCGGAAACTCAAAAAATACGAAACGGATTTTCATGCGGTTATCACCAATAGAAAGAGTGAGAAACGAGGAAGGTTTTTGTGTATAATTTGTTACAGGCAAAGCCGGGGCAAGTCGCTAGTAAACTATAATATTATAAGAAAGTAAAGATGTTCGTTTTTTTATATATTTGTAGGTTTCTAATCTTTGGCATTACCGATCCAATTATGAATTTTATTTCACTGGTCGAAATCTGCACCATCGCCGTATGCCATAGGCTACATGTTCTTTTTTTACCGGAAAAGATTATCTTTGTTTTATTTATTTTTATCCGTTTGTCTTGAAAGCTTTTTGCATGCTTTTAAGTTGGTCCTAAATAAATGTACAGTACAAACATTTTCTTAATGTCCCTCGGCAAACTTCGTGTTTCATCAGTTGACGTATTTCTATCAGTTGCCCTTTTGCACTTGGTGCAGACCGGACGCTGTCAATCAACTTGGAAGTATATAGAGTTGTTAATAGTCTTTAAACATAATGTTGAAAAATATTTAAAAAATGGGCGGAAAGCTGCTAAAGCTGCTATTTTTACAGCTTTATATATTACACAAAAAACATAACAACAATAAAGAATAAGTCTGAATTCAAATTATTATACACGATAAATCTAGCAATCGATGGACATGGAAATTAGCATTCGTTTGATTTCAAAAATGCGACGATTGCAGAGGGACATTAAGAAAATACTTTTAGTGTTCTTACATTTGATACTAGAAAAATGCACGTTCCTATGAGAAAAACCACGGGAGCGAAGCCGTGACAAAAGCTTGTATAGCTAATATTTGCCATGTCTCACTGAACAACATTAAAAGGGGACATCAATCGAATACTGCTTCAATAATAATATAAATCTTTGAAAATGAATCGTATGCTTATATCATATTCGTCTCAATTCGCAATATTATCTGTAATCATACTAAAACCTATCGAACTGAATAAAAGAGAAAAATATTAACTGAAAGAAAAGAGATTTTCATATAAATTGTTCTGTAAAAATCTCACAGTTCGGCAAGATAACGCCTACTTTAAGTAATATATGGCAATCGTTGTAATAGCCACCGTTATACAGGTTGTGGGATGGTTCTGTTGTGATTTTAAGATTAGATTGCTTGTATATTTTGATATTTTTCTTCCTCTTCTTTTCGTTTCAGGTGTGGCCACATCTGGTGTCAGAGTGAAATAAGCCACCTCTGAGAACTCCAAATGCCTCTGACTTGGCTATTTTAGACTTACATTAACTATATAAGTCCAGGTTTACTCACGATGTTTTCCTTGATATTATTCTTAAATTGAGATTGAAGAATACAACTGTTGTTGCATTTGTATTTAATTGCAATACATAAAAAAATCGAAAGCTTGAAAAAGGCTCGAATTATTTGAATATAATTATGAAAATTTCCTAACCTAAAAAATTATTTTTAGGGTTCCGTACCCAAAGGGTAAAAACGGGACCTTATTACTAAGACTCCGCGGTCCGTCTATATGTCTGTCTGTCACCAGGCTGTATCTCAAGAACCGTGATAGCTTGAGAGTTGAAATTTTCACAGATGATGTATTTCTGTTGCCGCTATAACAACAAACACTAAAAACAGAATAAAATAAATATTAAAAAAGGGCTCCCATACAAAAAATGTGATTTTTATGCCGTTTTTTGCTATCTGGAAACACAGACTCCGGCAAGGAATTCCACTCCTTAGCCGTACGCATAATGAAAATATTTTTAAAACATTTAGTGCGTATGGGTGGGATGTCCACCATGTAGCGATGGCGCATCGCCGTACGACTTGTAGTCCGATGATGAAACGGGCTAGGCGGAATCAGATCATGCAATTCCATCGCACACTCCCCGAAAAGTAACCGATAAAAAACCGACAAGCTGGCAACTCGACGACGATGTTCAAGGCTCTGGAGCTTTGATTCGACCAGTGCCTCATTGCCGATGAGTCTCTTGGCCCGTTAAAAAATTTAATTTGTGTAATAGAGCAAAAGTTTTCAAAAAAGTAGTAGTGTTGACTGAGATGACGATGTATTATAGGCTGTTCCTTTCTTTTATCACCACAGGTTTTAAGAGACGAATTATTTAAGTCAGTTTATAGTAAATTCAAAAATTACAAAATCAGGAATTTTGTATTAGATCACTTTCATTCTAAGGGTGCGATATATACTTTTTGTTCTTTGTGTAGGAAGACATCAAATTAGAAAAAAAACATAAATTAAAGATGGTACAAAATTTATCGGGTGATCTAGTTCTTAAATTAAAGGTGTGAGGAACTGTTAAATAACTTTAATTTTAAAGCGAAGAAAGAAAGAAAAATATTTACTTAACACAGCACAGCAAACACAAACATCGAAAATAAAAATATACAGTCTTCTTTGTGAGCTGTAGACCTCGCGAGTCTGTCTTTTTCGATTTAGTTTTTGATTGATTGATCTTTTTCTAAATGGGCCCGTCAATTAAAAAAAAACAGAAAATAAATCGAAAATTAAAAACCATGAAATTATCGAACCTGAGAATATGAACAATCGACCAATCACATAGACGGAAATCGACATCGCGTCTTTCATCTCGCATGTGATTGGTCAATTGTTTATACTCTTTGCCACGCCGAATTCATTACGCAATAAGGGCTGTTGCTCACATAAGTGCACGAGAATCAGTTGAGAATTGCGACCCGTAGAGGAGAACAGCCGGACATCCACCAGACATCAGTAACGATAACAATGTAACAGAACAGAACAGTAAAATAGGACAACCAAAAATTGCGCTGAGCGTGTCAACTCCGAAAGGGTTACGAACACAATGTTTGCTGGGCGTTGACATCCAGCGCTGTTTTTCATTTGGCAACCTCAATCCGTACACCGTAAGAACTCGTACTTTTTTAAATACAGTCTCTATCTCATATTTTTTTTGTATATTTTTCTATTCTCCTTTCGCTTTAACAATAATCGTAACCAAAGAAATCTCGACCAAACTTTCTTCGTCCAGCCTGTATTTTAAGGCGCTACCCCGAGCAAGACGCCGCGCTAGCCGTTTTTCGTGCAGTTTTTAGTAGCTATCTACTCGTTATTTAAAATAAAATATCAACTAATAAAAATACATTAAATTTCTACATATTATTGATTCCAAAATTGTAGGTTTTTTATTTTTACGTAGTTTATGTTTCACTAATCTTCTTCCAACAAAACCATAAAAATGAGAAATATTATTGATAGCATGAATCTCCTCGTAAAGTGTTCATTAATATTTTTTTGTACTAACACTAATGGATAGACAATTTTATAACGAACATTTTGGTAGATTTATTTTTTTCAAAAGACCAATATTCGATTTTATAAAGATTTTATTCTAAAATCTGGGCGTATTCACTACTATAATTCATGCGCCACCAGTGCCGCTAAGCCAATAGGAATGCTCATATCTCATGCTGATTTTTTGGTCAGTGTAGCTTCTAAAGAAAATGTTCAAAAGGCGTACAACGCCCGATTTAAAACGTTTCCCGTGTAAGCTTTTAATAGGAGAAAAAGTAGTGGGTATTATAAGCCACTTATAGAAAAGTTGGTTTTTTGATTTGATTTCTTACTTATCTTAGGGATCGTTTTCAGGGAAAAATATGGTGTGTAGAAGAGTAAGATAAGATCTCTGGGTTATTTTACATTAAAGATTTTTACTACCTTAAACTTTGCCCAGTCAATAGAATAAATCTATAAGGTTTTCAGATGCCAAACTTTAATTTTTAATCGACATCAAAAAAGGAGGAGGTTCTCAATTAATCGGAATCTTTTTTTTTTAATGTGTTACCCGATTACTCAAAGAGGCCTGAACCGATTTGGAAAATTATTTTGTTTGAATGGTTATTTATATATTTCCCAGGTAGTTAGTCCAGGTAGGCTTGACTTCAGAAGGAAATATATTATTGGATTGTAATAATAGATCTGCCGTCAAGAGTCCTCTAAGAAACTCCTAGATCTCATAACAACCTAATCTTGAAACTGCCTAAGCCCTAAATAAAGGTCTCAGAATATTCCAAAACTCCGCTTACCCCATTAAAAACCCGATACGATACTGTACACAGCATTTTGCCTCCTAAGTTCAGTACAGCATTACTGAGGCAAATCGATAAGCCATCGGATATCGGGGCTCGGAAGAAGTCCCGTATCTTCAAGCCTGCACCACAGAATGTTCAGAAGGTTAACTTTACCATCTGTAACGGTATTATAATGACCTGTTGTCACACAAAATCCTGCATCGCGTCACAGTGCGACAACAACCATCGTGTAGTTGCCCGGACCAGACATAACTGTGGTCGGAGAATCCTCTCTTTTTAATGAAGGTTTGCGGCACCTTATTCTGTATATCTCCAAACATCAGCATCATCATATGAGCCATAAGACGTCCTCTACTTAGGCCTCCTGAAAGCGTTGCCATATCGAATGGACCTTCTCGCATCCAATGGACTCCCGCGGCCCTCACCAGGTCATCCTTTCACCTTTCACCAATGCTTCGCTTTACTTCAGAACCTTCGGGCTATATAAATTGAACAAAAAGAGGCTCATATCCATATTTCCTATTTAAACATTAGGCTCACTTAAATCAATATAAACTTAATAGTAGTTTAGGTTGAGTTGATTTCAGAATTACTGTACTATTGAACGAGTTTTTAAAATGGTGTAGTCTTAAATGGACTTTATGTGAACATATGAAAGCTATTTTTCCAAAACCACATGGGTACGTATTTCCTTTTTTTAACATGTTTGGCAGCGTGAAACGGAAACGCGAGTATACATGCGATCTCTGTCTATCTCAACCGAATACCAGTTTCGAGTGCGTTTGCACTCGCTGTATCAACAGATTCAAACTTAATGGCAGCTGGGAACATGAGGCGAGTCGCTGCGCAATAGTCATATACATGTGACAGCGGCGTTCAAGGGTGGGATACAGCGTAATGAAAAGCAAAATTTCCAGCTGACTTTATGTTCGAATCAATCTGTACGTGAAGCATGTCTGTGTGTGCGTGTGTTTTTACTCGTAGTATGGCATCGACCTTCTGTAATATCCTGTACTTGCATTCTCTAGAGGGGTTAGTATAGAATAATCTTTAATGTACGAGTATGTCACATCATACGAAGACAGAGGAAATAAATAGGGCATAACTTTTAGGGTAAGTATTCCCTGAAGGTAGTTCGATGTTCATTGCTGTTTTTAGTAGCTTATTGATATTTGTATTTTAAGTCTATCCAGATAAAAAAAAATAGGAGCAGCTTTCAAATCACCAACCCGTATTGAGCAAGCTAAGTGATTATTGCTCGTGCCTACTCTGTATGAGAAGAGGCCTTTGCTCTGCGATGGGACACAATGGCTCCGCCTACGCGAATGTCGAAAATATCCCAAGGGATCATACTCTCGGAATAAAAAGTATCCTTTTCCAAATCCAGGATATGTTTTTCCAGTGTCCCAAGTTTCATCTTTACGCAGTTACTTTCGCTTTTATAATATAAGTGGTAAGTGGATTTGGATTACCATTTCTATTTATTGTTTTATTCTGGACTGATATCGATCAAAGTTTCAAGATTCGCAGGATGGCTAGATTGTAGGAAAGGCTGATCGAGTATCAAACTCCGTGAATTGCAATCAGAGAACTATATTTTTCTAACAATAGTTTAATACTGCTGGAGAGCTCCTAGTGCCCATTGAAAACATCTGAGACATCATAGAGGACTTATGAATCCCACTGATGACGCTATAAACGTAGCTAACTGTGCCTAAATTATACTAGCTCAATGCACTAGAGTCGATCGAAAAGCGGACCAAGAGGCTCATCGGCAATGAGGCACTGGTCTAGTCAAGGTTCGTCGCCGAGTTTCCAGCTTGTTGGTTTTTTATCGGTTATTTTTCGGGGAGTGTGCGATGGAATTGCGGTCTAATTCCAACCAGCCCGTTTCATCATCGGACTACAAGACGTACGGCAATGCGCCATCGGTTCATGGTGGACATCTTACCCATACGCACAACACGTTTTGGGAACACTTACATTATGCGTACAGCTAAAGAGTGGAATTCCCTGCCGGAGTCTGTGTTTCCCGATAGTTACAATTTAGGGGTATTTATGTCAAGATTGAATTAGTTATTTCTAGGCAAGCGTGTTTCACCGTCAACCACATCTTCGCTTACCATTAGGTGAGATAGTGGTCAAGTAGGCTCGCTCATAGACAATATAAAAAAAGTAATACAACCATCGATTCAAAAAGAATAAAAAGTAGTTTACTATTAGTATATAAAACTGTCAGCAGCAGAGTACCAACAATCCCAAGAAGATACAAATGATGAATAAGCTGTAGTTAAAATTTTAATAAATTGACTCACGGTATGCATGTGAGTGAAGCAAAAGAAGTATGTAAGGATTGTAGCAGGTGGCGTTCTGTAGTTTCTGTCTACCTCCATGGGAAAAAGGCGTGAGTTTATGTATGTATGTATGAGTCACGATAGTCTTATAAACCATAAAGGTAAAAATTTACAATTTATTTCTGTACTCGAAGATTCTAACATAAAATGAACAACAAAATATTCAGGAAACCACAGATTGCTTTCAAAGTTTCAACATTATCTCCTTAAATTGAATAGAGAAACCGATACAAAGGCCCTCAAGCACCTAGATTTCGTCGCATTATGGGCCGGTCGATCGGTCATCAGATACGAGATGGAATCTACCCACAACATAGACAGTTAACTGGAAGAACCTGGTCGACAATCGAGATTTTGATCAAGTTTCCTGAATTGAAAACGTGACAAAGGCCGGATTTTTTTTAAATACATTTTTTAATTTTTAGGGTTCCGTACCCAAGGGTAAAAACGGGACCCTATTACTTAGACTCCGCGGTCCGTCTGTCTGTCTGTTCGTCTGTCTGTCTGTCACCAGGCTGTATCTCATGAACCGTGATAGCTAGACAGTTGAAATTTTCACAGATGATGTATTTCTGTTACCGCTATAATAACAAATACTAAAAACAGAATGAATAAATATTAAGGTGGGGGCTCCCATACAACAAACGTGTTTTTTTTCCGTTTTTTTTCGATAATGGTACGGAACCCTTCGTGCGCGCCGGCACTTGGCCGGTTTTTATTATTCAAATCATTTAAGGTTTGGTAATGAAGATATAGATTATGAGTTAAGTATGGTTTAAGTCCTTGTAAGCTATCTAATTTTATTCTTTAGTACTTTCAAGTTTCCCAGATGATATGTCTTTTATAATTGCCACTATGCATCGTCAGAAGGCTGGAAGTCACCCATAGGCCAGTGGAGAGACCCTGATTTGCATACCTTATGTTATGACAAAGACTCTCGTCAAACAACATCATCGCTTACCATCAGGTCAGATAGTGGTCAAAAGCCAGCTTACCTATCTATAATATAATATCCTTTTCTCAAACATGCTTGGAAATTTGAGCATTATTTTGACAACCTTCTTCGAGATAAATCGTAATTGCAGTACAGGCCAAATACATGCGAGCAGCGGCCGGCAAAAGTTGTATGAAAATCTTCGATGAAGAATTCACTAGATACAGGATCCCATACAAAACTTATCTTTAAAACTGTCGCCAATTGTGTTTAGGTAATTCTAAGAATTCTACTTGAAATAAATATTCATTAATGCAAATTCAACCTTAAATTCAATGTTTAAAGTTACATTCACAAAACTGTACAAAAAGCAATAAAAGATGTTTGCACTCAATACAAATTTAGTCTTACTCGCAATTTTTAAAGTCTGAATTACAATGTGACAAAAAAAGGAATTCGAATTTCGAATTTTCAATATTTTCGTTCCGGCTCGCTGCTTGAACAAGGAATGAGTGGAGTGGAAACGTTCAATTATTTTTTTATATCATCGATCTTTAAAGATACTATAATTATTAAGAACCAGGAACGAATATAAGTCGCTCAAATGGCCACACACACTTATCTACCTATCTTTCTATATTATAAAAATCAATTGCTGTTTGTTGGTCTCGCTAAAACTCAAAAACGGCTGGATCGATTTGAATAATTATTTTTCAATACAGTTGTTAAACATGGCGTACTTTCAGAGGCTATAGTTATGATTCGAAAATTGAATCTTTTGCATAGGCATTTATTTACGCTATAACGCGGTCGTGACTTTTGTTTACGAGCTCGATCTTTTTTAAATTTATAAATCAATTAAAAAAAGTTTAGTAACAAGGAGTTTTCATACACAGAATAAAATGGGATGGATTTTAAACGAGGATAAATGAATGATTCCGTACGTTTTAGTTTAACTAAAAAAAAAAGCTTTACAAACTACTCCATGCATTCTCTGTTCCAGAACAGTCAATGTTTGTTACAATAGTTGGAGCGTTCGCCTTTTCGACGCAAATGTTGGTCAAACAATCATAATATTTGGTAATTGATTCATATTTACTATTTAATTCGGTTTTTACTTTATGAAAAACACTTAATGATATAAACTTACCCAAAAAAAGATATTCCTTCCAAATTCAAGGTGTTTCGGTGGTTATTTGCACAGTTTTTGAACGCACGTTGCGGCATTTTTTACGTATTAATGTTGGCTATGATTGGACCATACTAATTTAAAAATAGTGACACAACCGTATTTGTGGCCATATTTTTCATCCCGTTTTTGAAGCGCTGACCGGGAATCTAGTGTATTCTTCATCGAAGGCACCCAAGGAGGTAACTTATCAAAGGTTTTATTTAAATTTCGAACTGGCTTGCAAATAGAAAGCTGTTTAGTGAAAAAAAAAAACAAATGAACACTAAGGCTTAGCACGCACTGCGACTTTTATCTGCGCGGATATTTGTAGTATTATTCCCGCGTGATTTTTTTACCGCAATGCATGCAGCTTCATACAATTCCACAGGCCGCAGAATGGGCGGAAAAAAAAACGTGCGAATAAAATTCGCAGTGCGCGATGATGGACTTACGCATGGTATAATAATATACTTCGCCTGGTAGTCTCTTCCCGTGACAGCTGGGTCACGTGATTGGCCTAAGACTACGTCATCAATTGCGTTGCGGTTCTCAAACTTTTTTTGTGGGGAAAAAGATAATATAATACAATAGGTACAATTTTTTTATAATTTTTAATAAATCGACCTATTTGATACTTTTTTATTTTTTTACTGTGCTTCTTTTTTAATTGATTGCTTGGTTTTATTTCTTTTCCTTACGCGTAGATATAATGAGATGAGACTGTTGAGATGAATGTGCGAAGTGACGAGAATGGATGAAGTGAGAATTGAGTATATTAGAGGCAGTTTGAAAGTGGCGCCAGTGACAGAAAAGTTGAAAGGAAACCGTTTGTCCTGGTATGGTCATGTGATGAAGAGGAATGAAACGCATGTTACTAAAAGAGTTATGAATATTAATGTGGATGGATGGAGAGGGAGGGGACGGCTAAAGAAAAGATGAATGGACTGTGTGACGAGTGATATGAAAGAAAAGGTAGTCAGTGATAGCGTGACGGAGGACAGGACGGTATGGAAGAAGAAAATATGTTGCGCCAGACGCCAAACCAGCACATGGACGCCAGACGGCCCAGTGTATGGCACCCTTAGCCCTCCTTTGACGGGACAGGTCAGTGGCCCCGCCACCTATCACTTTTCGGCCGCAGGCGATAGGGACCTTCCCTGCGGCCCCACCTCATCCGCAATCAGACGGTGGCGACCCCGTCCAGGTCACGGAAGGTAGGTAGAGCGGCGCAACGCAATAACGACTCCTCTCCCACCGCGGTCTACTCTCCAACCCACAGCTGCGATATCTTATGGGACGCGCTCCATATGATATCGAGCGAGCCTCAGATGCGATGTCGCCTGTTGCCAAGCGGAACCGCAACCTACATGTTGGCCGCTAAGTCGTCGGCCTAATCGGAAAAAGCCCTGACGAGCGGCCCCTCCTCGGGTTCCTCTTCGCTTCACCGTAGGTGACCAAGCCACGGCTACTGAGACACGGAACGAAACTACGCCTTAGCTTGTCTGTCGAGTTTTTTATTTGATCTGAGAGCTCCACTGACAAGCTAAGGCATAGTTTCATTGTACGTGTAATTGAGTATGTATAGTTTTAGTTTTAACCGGCGTCACCTTGTTGTTTGAAACGTTCCATCTTGACTTTTTATTTTATCTGAGATCTAGTTAAACAATGTCTCTGACAAAACAAATGTTGTAAAAGTCACACGCTGCGCCAGTCTGTCTGTATGGACGTGATAAAATGGACCAACTTAGTTTAGTTCGGGACGAAAACCCAGAAAATTTGACTTGACTAAAATAAATCAAAACTAATTAGGTTAGGTTAAGTTCGGGCGTACAGCCGTATTGACACAGCTATGCCTTAATTTATGGAATTTACAACGCGTAGATAAATGAAATAATATCTAGAAAGGCGCATACCAGTTCTTTTAGCTGAAGTTAATTACAATATTGAAGTCACGTATATGGTAGCGTTTCTTCGTTGGGAAAAGAAAAAAACCTTATTACACCGCCTTTTATACTTCTGTTTTTACAGTTTAGTACGGAACAATTAACATTTTTTCTTGTATATCTTTCACAGTTCACGGGTGCACCACAAATAATAATAATAATAATAAAATTTATTCATCAAAAATGGGTACAATTTATCTATCCTAATAAAAAACATTGAATAGTATGAAATGTTTGGGAGCCACAGTATTTTGCTCACCGAGCGAAACAACGCTATAGGTGTGAGCGACACAACAATAGCGACGAAATGGCGAGTTGTCAGTATGACACTTGTCAATTCGATATGTTGCCACTGTGTGTGATTGAATTACCCGAGCAAAATGCATTTTTCAACTTAACAATGCAATTATGAACTAATAATTCAATATATAAATTAATTTAACACTAAATAGATGAAACACATGAGTTACTAAATAGTTAAGCTAGTTAGTAATTTATTTTATTTTCTTTAACTACATGAGAAAGTACCTAAATTTTCTGAAAAGGACAATCAATGGTAACACTTTTCGTGACGTAGGCTTAGGCCATCCTGTAAAGAGAATACCATGTCTTATTATACCATGGACTTACGTATGTGTGCCTCGGCTTCGACTCGGCCCACATTTACACGTTCGTCCATCAATGCCTGTTTTGCTGGCCGCTGCAGTAATGTACTATTCCTAGTATATAACAAAGTCGCTTCCCACTGTCTGTCCATATGTATGCTTAGATCTTTAAAACTACGCAACGGATTTTGATGCGGTTTTTTTTATTAGATATAGTGATTCAAGAGAAAAGTTTATATGTATAATAAACGCGGGTGAAGCCGCTGGCAGGAGCTAGTAATATTATAAAGGGGAAAGATTTGTATTTTTGTATGTAACGAATAAACTTAAAAACTATTGGACCGATTTTAAAAATTCTTTCACCGTTGAGAAGCTACACTATCTCCGGTTGGCATACTACTTAGGCATCTAAAGAGCTGTAAATCAGCTATCGACAATCAACATCCAATCATTTTATATCTATTTATAAGATGGCCAAAATAAACGTAGCCTCAATAACCTCTACTTAATACAAGGACTCAAATAGAACGACTCATTACACGCGAAAATAGTCCGATAACACATAGTTATCTAAATCATAAAGGTCGAGTTTCGTCTAAAATGCAGCGAGGCTTGTAATTTTCACGATAACACTGATTGTAACTGGCTATAAGATTTCACAGTCGCATTGGGGCGTTTCAATTAAAACTTGAGCGTAGTAAGATAAGGGGACCAGGCGATCTGATGTAGAGTAGGATTCTACTAGGATTAGATTATATTATATTAAAACTAAATGAAAGTAAATTGAAAACTTTATTTAAAAGCACACTTTGTAAACAAACATTTTGTATTTGGACCCTACTCACCAGCTTACTTAGGGGTAGGTGATCAGGATGAGACAATTGCAGGGATGATTTCGCATGAGGGTCGACAAAAGTAAAAGTCTTTTAATTTGGTCAACTAATTTATTTTACACTTCAGCAGCATTACAGCTTCATGATGTATTGATATGATACATATAAAACTTACTTGTATATGGGCTATAATATACCCTTAAAACATAGTACCACATGTATGATATCTCAATCAGCACCGTCCCTCTGTGCAGTTGGTATCAAGCTTCTCACCGGTCAAAATATCATGGGTATTCGGAGCCTGTTGTTGAAAACTGTAGCTGTCGCTCTTATGTATAGTTGACCATTATTATTATATATTTATTGATTAATTAAAATAATCCTAATGAGCCCTGCCAATGGGAAAAATGCATGATGAGCATCATATAAGCACACGTTTCACAAGCATGAAAATATAGTTTAATTCAACTAATACTCACAGCGCTTGCTGACATATTGTATCTTTATATTTAGGGCTGGTTCCCTGCCGCCTCCGAGTCATCCAGATTATGTTAGATGAACCTTTTTTCTTAATCGATATTTTCGTATCCGTAAAAATGAAGAATTAGCAATGGAAAAGAAATGTCACTCTTGTCAGCCATAGACATTGTGCATTTTATTAACTAATAGCCACGTCATGTCCATGGTTTTCTTCATGTAATTATTTTCACCAGAAATTAATAACCTAGATAGGTGGGAAATTGTGTGATTGTTGAATTATATTATTACACACAATATTTAATATATTTTGTAACGAACACTTAGTAATTCCGCCCGACCTCAACGCCATCTAGTACCAAAGTAACAACTTAATCACCTAGTGACACACCTAGATGAAAGAGTGTTTGACACTAGATGTCGCTGATAGCCGTTGTGGATATATAATCGTTACACACAGACTACAAATTAGATGATTATATTCAAGATAAGAATGCTTGGAAACATGCTGGTCCTGCTCCACAGGGCAATCTTTAGTGTAGACAAAATCAAATTTGTTAATTTACATTCATAGTTATTGTATTCATTTTTTTTATTTTTTTTTTAAGAAATTTATTCACGTTCCGTTGTTGTTGAATTAGGTAATTTACCTATGTTCGCAATATTTGTAAGTATGTGAGAACCATTTTCCTATTTATCAAATTAATGAATTTACCTGGTAATGCTTTTAATACTTTATACCTGTACGTAATAAAGTGTATAGTGCTATTCTGGGTGAACGGGGGGCTACCCCCCAGTACAATCTCCACCCCGCGGAATCCCATGGTTATGGAGATATCCAAAAAAAATATATTTTAAAATTACTACCAACAATGTCGACGGAGCCTCGCAAAGCGTTGCTCCTATTTCTGTCTGAATGGTCTAAAGTAACCTAACACGAAGAAGATGACCAGTCCGTGTCGGGATACCCCAAGCTCCCGAGCTCGCTTCGTTCGCTCTTGGACTAATTCATAATGACCAAACAATGTGATGAAGACCACGTGGAAAATGGGGTGCTCTGATGCACTACCTGAAGAAGGCACAGAAGAGGAGGCCGTGACAAGCGGCTCACCTGAGTCCAACACTTGCACATCACTCGACTCTTCAGACACAGAATCATAGGGCTTCGGAGACGCCATGGTTGTCAAAACGATCAAAACTACAAGAGCAACAAACGATGACTGACACTGACAGCAAAGAAGTGCGGCGTCCGCGTCGGTCGCTTCACGTTCCGTTCCACAGTGTTAACAAAAATTCTTTATTTTTTGTGTAAAAAGTCGATGTAATTGTATAATACACCATGGTTATTGTGAGTCAATATGAGTACTATCTACATAAACGAAAACTACATAAATGGAAAGTTTATCCGGTATCTATCAACTTAGGGAAAAGTGCAAGCTTCAGCCAAATTGGTACAGCAGTATACAAAATATGGAACATACAATCGAACTCCTTAGCGGCAAACAGCACGAATGTGTAAATTGAGTTATTATGGGTATTTTGTTAATCTTATAGGCACCTTATTATAGAACTTGCTCACTTCTTAGGGATGTTGTATACCAAGACATTGTCGCGGGGTTTATCCAAACTCGCACAACACACAAACTATTCACACTCACACCCATACTCACGCACTCACTCACACTCTCACTCATGACACACATACCACACGTTTATACGCGATCTGGCCATTTTCTACTCAATAAGCTCATTCATTTGCAGAGCTGTTTGTATAATTTTATTTTACTCTTTTATTTTTAGTCTTGCATGTTTACATTGTCTACATTTCAATTGCATAAAATAATGATAAGTGGAAGTGCGGAGTCTCCTAATACAAGCAATTCCTTGCTTAAAAGGTGATCTCCAATAACATGTATCGAAATGCACTTTGTAATTGAAATAAACATTTTAATTTAATATCGGTTTAATATTTGTAAAAAACCTTTTTTTTAGATTCATTTGCAAGATTTGAGTCACACATACTAACAAGGCAACTTAAATAAAATCTTGTAATAACAAGCTCAATACCCTCAATTGAATCGTCTTGCTACTTCCTATAATAATTAATATTCTCAATACATACAAACATCTCTTAAAGGTGCACATATTTTACCCTTTTTCAAGGGACAACATTTACTGACAATAAATCTCTGGTTCTGCGCTCACTGAATCCTAATTTTCTTAAAGGGTTTCGGTCCTGGTTTGCTTTTTGGTCACCTTACTGGTAACCGTTCGTGGCATCGCATCTACGGTTAGTACTATACTAACCGGTGTTACCAAACAAACAAAACAAACAAAAACAAAAATCATTTATTTGCGTCAATAAGGTACAGAAAGTTCGTAGGCAATAATTACAGATCTCTTATTCTGCCTTTAATTTCGGCGTGCAAATTAGTCATAGAAGTTATTAGATCACTAAAGTCAAAATTTATGCAAGCAGTCAAAGTAAATTAAGATTAATTATCATAAATTAAAAATAAATTATATCACATAGATTGAAAGTGGAACATTAAATTTTATATTATCTTCTACAACTTATAATCTAAAAACTCCAGTACACTGTAAAAACATTTGTCAATAAGTAGATTTGTTAAATTACGCTTAAATTTAAAGAATGGTAATGTTTTTATGGCATTTGGAATCTTATTATACAATTTAATGCACATAATATAGCTGTTGTTGGATGTTAGCGTGAGATTAGTTTTCGGTCGATGCAACTTGTTAATATTATGTGATCGAGGGGCGTAATAACTTGTCGCTTGCTCAAAAAGTCCCTTATGTTTAAAAACAAATATACAGGATTCCAAAATATAGATGCATGGTAAAGTCAAAATTTTGTATTTTCTAAAGATTGGACGACAAGATTCTATTTGTTTCAACCCGAATATGGCTCTTAAACACTTTTTTTGCATTATGAATGCTTGATCAATTTCAACACAGCGACCCCAAAGAATGATGCCATACCGCAATATGGAGGAAATATAGCCGTGATACGCAGTAATTGCAGCGGTTCTAGATACTTCACAGCTAATACGTCTCAGAGGGTAAATAAAACTATTCATCACCAACTAAGGATTAGAGTGCCTGAGTAGGAATGGACTGCCTTGCACACTGGAATGTAACGGCGGGCAGACAGTTGATTATAAACCAACTGGTCAAGTTAGATTAATTGATATCAGAGTCATCTTTTTACAAGCTTTTATTTAATTTGCAGTATATGTATGTAAGTGTGTTCGGGTCAAATCTGCTTGCAACTGAATTTTAAAGCAGTTAGTGTTCCACCGATTAAGATGAAATTTTGCATACACGTTTAGTTTGGATGACAATGCATGTTTAGCTAAGTGACGTCATTCCCAATCCAATATGGCGGACGGCCCAAGATGGCGGACTAGTTATTTTTTGTCGAATGCCATAATATAGGTGTCAAATGAAATGGTTTGCTGAGAAAAATACGAAAAAAGCTTGTTTTAAAAAAAGATTTTTGATGCATAAATTTATTTTTCAATATAATTGTTTGGTAAAGTTGGTGAGAAGCACATATGGAGTAATTTCATCAATTTGTAGGCAATGATACTGTCAGTGAAACAAAAAATCTAGTGCAGTGGTGGGGTTTTGTAAAACTAAATATTTTGACAGCGATTGCCTACTCAAAATAGGGTTGGTTTTAAACTCACAAAGCATGTTGACACAAAGCATCATAGAATGTCTGTAGGCATAATTCAGATTTCATATAAAAACATGACAGGTCGCTTTCAAATTATACTGGGCACATAATACCTACTTAGCCGGCTGATAATTATAAAAAAGTACCAGTATAAATGTTTCGGGTACTATTTCAAAAATAAAAAAGTTAATTAAAAAAATCAAAAAACCCGCTTGCTTAAGAGGTGAACTAAAAAGACGCAAACAAGAAGAAAATCTTGCTGTGCAGTTGGAGGATACTGACATTCTCCGAGCTGGCTAATCATAACCAGACGGGTTTTTTTTTGTTTTTTGAATTATCTTTTTTTTGTTAACATTTTTTTTTCGATGAGGTACATTTAAACATATAAGTGTTTTATATTTTTTTAATCACCACTTAAAACCCTTTATTTATAAAGCCCACACGATGGGTTTGGAAATAAGAAAAATGGGACTTCACAATATGAGACCCAAAGTCCTCCTTTTTTCTATTTTAATGTATACCAGTAACACTCGCAAGGTTAGGACGAATCGATTGATGGAAAATCATCAAAATCGGCCAACGCGTTTGGTCTCTAGAACGCCACATAGGAATAAACATATATACATAGACTGATAAACACATTACCCTCCATCGGTAGACGGTAAAAAGCAAAGTTTTTAGTGCCAAAGGCTGATACTTACATTTCTTAATAAGTCGGTATCAATACAACTATTAATTAAGCTTACATTTGTAGGATAGCCGTAAATTAGTAGAAAGCATTTTTTTTTTCTATAGGATCGCGTTTGAGCACTATCTTGCCTGATGTTAAGCGATGACGTGGTCTACGGTGAAGCACGAATGACATGAATGAATAATTAGACTATAAATGTTATTAATCCGTTAATCTTAGAAAGGTTTACCTAAATATAGAATTAATTTAGCAGAAACGGGAACAAACTTGCTTCATACCCAGCGGGTAGCAAAGCGTTTTGGTCCCTGGCTAAGTCGGTCGAATCAAACTTTTATCACCCCTCACTATCACCACTGCTGAAACCTGACGGGTAACTGGTGTGCCGCCTTATATAACGTAAAGTTGGTGAAGGTGGCCACTATAGGAAATCTAAGTAGTTTAAAGGGGTGGGTCACTGGCCCACTCCGCTAAGGAGAAGGCAAACTTGTTTGCCTCCCTTTTTGATGGCGCTCAGCCTCCTCCTTCTTCTGATGGATGTGTGACGAGTATGTCAGACATTCGCATCCATCAAAAGGACGTCCGTTAGGTGCTGCGTAGCCTTGGTGTGAACAAAGCGAGTAGCCCCAACAGGATACCAGCAATTGTGCTTAAAACCTGTGCACCTGAATTGTCTCCGATCTTGACACGCCTATATCGCCTTTCGATAGAGACTGGAAAAGTGCCGGAGGCTTGGAAGCAAGCCAACGTACAGCCCGTGCCCAAGAGGGGCAGTCGAGCTGACCCAGTCAACAACCCGAGTATGGAACGTGTGCTCAACGGTAAGCACCTGGCATACCTAAAAGCGAACGACATCCTCAGTGACCGCCAATACGGCTTCCGCCGAAATTGGTCCACTGGGGATCTTTTAGCTTATGCTATTCACATCTGGAGTGAGGCCATCGAGAGACACGGGGAAAGCCGTCTCCCTCGACTTCTCGAAGGCTTTCGACAGGGTCTGGTACGAAAGCCTCATTGGTAAGCTTCCCTCCTTCGGTCTGCCTAGTGGTCTGTGTGATCGGATTACGGACTTCCGGAGGGATCGATCCATCCGAGTGGTTATCGATGGCTGTTTGTCCGGTCAGTAAAATATCAACGCCGGAGTCCCTCAGGGTTCAGTGCTCTCGGCAACATTATTCTTGCTGCACATTAATGATCTGCTAAAACCTGAAACCTTTGGGTATGCAGACGACAGCACTTTTGCTGAGAGATACGTGTCCAGCAGACGGGCTACTGGGCCTCAGATTCGGTCTCTCCGGGAGGCCATGGTTGAACGCTTGAACCTGTCCTTGAAGGCGGTCTCCGAATGGGGTGATGCCAATCTAGCAGTTTCAATGCTGCTAAGACCCAGGCGTGTCTTTTTCCGCTAAAAAGAGCCAATTCCACCCGGCTCCTTCTTTCCGTGGTATAACCGTATCGTTAACGGACCACCTCGAACTTCTTGGTGTTACGTTGACATCAACCCTCAACTTCGGTCCATACATTGAGGCGAAAACGCAGTTAGCTACAAAAAAGTTGGGGATTCTTGCAAAGGTGGGACGGTACTTCACGCCTGAACAGCTGCTCAACTTGTATAAAGCGCAAGTTCGGTCATGCATGGAGTACTGCTCTCACCTCTGGGATGGTCCTACCAAATACCAGCTTGATGCACTTGACTCGATTGACAGACAGGCCAAAAGGCTTATTGGCAACGATGCACTGGTTAAATCAAAGCTCCAGAGCCTCGAACATCGACGCCGAGTCGCCAGTCTGTCGGCTTTTTATCAGTTACATTTCGAAAAGTGTGCCACGGAACTGCACAATTTGATTCCGCCTAGCCCTTTCCATCATCGGACTACAAGACGTACGGCCATGCGCCATCGGTACATGCTAGACATCCCTCCTATACGAACAAAGCGTTTTGCTAATACTTTCATTGTGCGCACAGCTATAAAGGAGTGGAATTCCCTTCCGGACTCTTTGTTCCCTGATAGCTAAAACCTAGGGGTATTTAAGTCAAGAGTGAATAGGTTTCTTCTAGGCAAGCGTGCTTCACCGTAGACCACATCATCGCTTAACATCAGGCGAGATTGTGGTTAAACGCGAGCCTAAAGATTATAAAAAAAAAGTTTCTGGGAACAGATTTGTTATAATTACGACTCATTATACCGGAACTGTACTGTTGTTACTCGGTATTTGTACCTGGTAAAGTACATGCAAAGTATGTTTCGTAAGGTCAACTTTCGAGGGTAAGCACCGATTGACGAGGTCGGTCCGTGGATAGGTGACCATCAATAACATACGTAGAAGTGTCAGATTTATGAGTTTAAGTATGAAGTTATAGTTATTTAAGTATTTTATTACACTGTGTATATTTTTATCTATGTAAATAAATGAAGTAAAATAAGTTAAAAGGTATACCATCTGACTGCGTTCACAGAATATAGGATCTCATTTAAATACAAATGAAGGCAAGACTTCAAACTGAAACCACGTATATTTGGTAGGAAAGCTCCCCGCTTCCTAGTATTGATTCCTATGCGTGCATTATCACGAAAGGGTTTAAGAATTAAGCGTACAGCGGTTGATTTATTCTAAATACAATTTATCAAAACCTTGAATTACAAAAAACTTTTCACGTGATCACGTGGCCTTTCATTCAACCAAAGATATTTCCAATCAATGTGGAGATACTGCCAGTGCTTTAGCATGGCACTTTTCTCGTTGCGATGGCCAAAGAGGTTAAATTGTCTTTTTGTTGGTAATCATATCTGGAAATGCTAATCCGAATACAGTTCTATATATAGCTGAGTGCCATAGACTATTTTCTTATGCCTTTAGAATGCACGGTTCTTATGGAATAGGGCCCTGGACCGAAACCTCTAAAAAGCGAATGAAGAATTTAATTTTCTTAGAGACAGATAGGCCAGAATAGAATGGCCTACTGAAAAACACCTTTTTTGTAAATTGCAATCTTATAAATTTGCCTCTATCGTTTTATTTGGTTAGGTTGTTTTTAAGAATAGCAGGTTTGATTTAAACTCAGCCTGTCGTTAGGAGAAACCTCTTCTCACTTGTACCACAATAAACTCTAGTTCTCCGATTTCCGCATCCAGTGAGCCCTAGTTTTATTATTAAAACCAGGACTAAAGGAGACGTTAACTCATGCCATGGGTATCTGACTTGACATAACATAATATCTCAACTGTGTTCCCCAAGGGTTAAGCAGAGGTGACCCTATTGCATACCCACATTTCACCAGTTATGTTGTATATGGATTTCACCAGTCATGTTGATACACCAGTTATGTTGTATATGCATTTCACCAGTTATGTTGATACACCAGTTATGTTGTATATGCATTTCACCAGTTATGTTGATACACCAGTTATGTTGTATATGCATTTCGGCAATCGCTATTGCAGATGAGCTGAGCAGACCAAAAAACTTGCGTTTTTTTTTACGGCGGGAATCCTTCAAAAGGCTCTTGGACTTTTAGGGGAAAGACCAGGGAGTGTGGGATTTAACCTCACTAAAACCACCCCGGTGATCACACTCAGCACGTAGAAGAGGTTCCGTGACCTCTGTGCAACGCCTGTTAGGGCACATCGCTGGGGAGACTGAAAAGCGCCTCTCCTAAGCCTCGTTGTGCATGGCAGCACATGATCTCTGTACCACCGTCTTTCCTGGAGTCACTTGGTGGGTGGACAGAGTCCCCAATCTGACCACCCGCAACTCCGGAGTTCCGCCTACTTTTGATACAGGCAGAGTTTCAGCGTTTTAATCATCGAGGCGGATGCCTCCCCGACGCCTTATTCGCCGAGCGAGATCGGCTCGTTCGCGTTCCCACTCGGCGGCCTCGTTCTGGACCATCACGGTCTCACAGTTTCCAAAGTTGCCTAGCAACGAACCCGAAGAAAATGTTATGGATACTATCAGCATTCACTATTCAAAAAAGAAAATTATAAAAAAGAACACCCGAAATAAAACAATTGGCGGCGTATGAAAAATCTAAACAAAATTCTTATAAATCAAGGTTCTGATATAGATATGATTACTGTTTACCTACACTTCGAAATCATTTTTCGATTCGTGTTCCGATTGCGGAGTTCCGATATAGCCTGAGGCATATTCGCTCTGGCGTGTTTCTTACAAAATCAAACAATATCTTCATTTTTGGGGTGCCACACTCTCGTTATTTTATTATATTTAGACAAAGAGTAAAAACTCAAAGAAAATCCTAATCTAGGTACGTATTATAATAATTTATGTTAATTGCGATTACATCATTTAGGCCTAGTTTCCAGAGGAAATATTATCGAAAAATTAATGTGATAAATTTTTAAACAAGCCTTAGTTAATTCTGCGATTGGTTGAATTTATTTTCAACAGTGACAGAGTGAACGAGTTTCTTTTGGAAAAAACCGGGGGCAAGTATCACCACAAAATATTCGAATAAATAGCATTATCTTAATTTATTAACTAATATTATAAAGAGAGACAATGAATTTTGTTCGCTTCTTCAGATGTGTAAGGTAATCTCTGGAACCACTCTACCTATTTGAAAAATCTTACACCATCTAAAAGGTACATTATTCTAGATGGTTGTAGGTGTTTATGCTATAAATTTATTATTACCCAGGCAAAGCCCGGGCGGGCCACTGGTCTTTCATAAACCTAAAGCTAAAATAATATCATCAAACAAACATATACACACATCAACACGGTCTAGGGATATTTCATACTCAATTAAATAACTCGAAAGTACTGGCCGCATTGGAATCTTTTATACACCGATTTGTTTGTAATTTATCTCAAACTAATTCCAAATTCAAATTTTTGAAAATTCTTTTGTTTCGGTGGCATAAAATTGTCTTGATGTGTAGGAGAGGGAATTTTCATTTGTGCGAAATTTAGAAAACAATACAAATTACGTTTAGTTACAGTTTTTTTTCATTTTTAAACGAAAGATAAAGTTAAAATTGAGGTATTGTAGCCATGCAACGCCAACATTTGACGAGGGCGGAGATGTTACGAGCTTTGGGAATGCTGGAAGCTGGGTTTGTTCAGCGTAATGTTGCTGAGGCCATAGGGACCCACCAAAATGTAATTTCAAGATTGTAGACACGCTATCGTGCCACAGGTAAAGTAGCGGAGAGGCACCGGGGGCCAAGTCGCATCACTACCCCCAGACAAGACCGATTTTTGCAAATTACTGCGCGAGCTCAACCAAATGCAACGGCGTCTCAATTGGTCCAAAGGCTGCGAGTGGAACACCAAGTGCTTGTGAGTGACCAAACTGTTAGAAGGCGACTGCATGAAAGCAATCTACGCTCTTGTAGACCACTCCGGGTCCCACCTTTACGGAGAGGCAATCGTGGACGACGATTAGAATGGGTTCGGAACCGCGTGGACTGGGGCCATGAGCAATGGTCCAATGTGCTGTTCACGGATGAATCCAGGTTCGGCTTCCATCCAGATTCACGAAGGACGCGTGTTTGGGGAGTTCCTGGACGATGGAGCCGTCTTCAGAACCCTCAGGAAGTTCACCCATACCAAGGAGGAACAATTATGGTTTGGGCAGGAATTCGTCTTGGAGGACGGACGGATCTCGTTTGGGTGCGGGGTAATATGACGGCAGAACGATACGTCCAACAGGTGCTGGGGCCCGTAATCTTGCCCCACAGAACACAAATGGGGCAAGATTTCCTGCTCATGCACGACAATGCCCGGGCACACACGGCGAGAACGGTAGCAGCTTGGTTACATACACACAATGTTAGGGCCTTAGACTGGCCTGCTCAATCGCCAGATCTAAATCCCATTGAGCATGCGTGGGATATGCTGCAAAGAAGAGCTCCGAAGGAAGTCCCTGAAAATCTGGCTACAGAAGATCAACTTTTTGCGCACCTCAGAAGGACATGGGACAATATTCCGCAGCAAGACATTGACAACCTTGTTCTGAGCATGCCGAATCGTTGCCGATGTGTTATGAACATCATGGGCGCTTTCTCAGACTACTAACTTCAAGTTTATAAACACAAATTAAATGATTTTTTAATTTTTTTCAGTTTTAACTCATATATTACAAGTTAATTCATATACGGTTTCCATCTATGCTTCATTTTTTTTCCAGAAAATCCTGAAATTTTTATCGAAGTACCTTAACCATTATTAAAAAATGGTAGACTATTAAATAACGTATCTTTTAAATATATACATGTCATATAAATAATTAACACATTGATAGTAATTCGCTTTTTTAAAAATATCTCTAGACCGTGTTGATGTGTTTATATAAATACGGTTAACCTGATGATGACTTTCCAACAACATTCAGATATATTATGATTCAAATAAATACACCAAAGATACTCAAATTATAAGGTAGCTTCAGATTACAGCCATGGAACAACTAGCTTTTAATAATTCAATTAATTACCCTTTATATAGGAATAAATTCACACATTATCGTAAGTATCCATTCGTGGTCACCTGAAAGTGTGATCAACTCTGATTAACTACTTACTATTGACCGCAACATTCAATTAAACAATTAAATGAGCTTCAAATAATTATTTTTTGTCAACACGGCTGGTGCAGCGGTTGAGCGATCAGCTGCTGAGCGGCCCGTCGCGGATTCGATTGCCGCATGGAATAAACAGTTGTATGGTCTCCATATAGTACTTTCAGGACTGGCTGTTTATGTATGTGAGTCTATATGTTTGTAAATGCCCCCACGATACAGGAAAAACTCATAGTATAATTCGTAATTTACTAACCCAAATTATAAATTAAATTAATATTTGGCCTGTTTGTTAAGTTAATAAGGCCTATTATTATAGGATAGGTTTGGTTAGATGGATCCTCTTTTCCGAACTTAGACTCCGATTTGGTCCGTGGTCCGTCTCTCTGTGAGAAGGAATAGGCCGTATTCCACCACACGCGGGCCCAATGTGTGTTGGTGGATGTCATAATGTCTTCGAATGTTTGATTCTAAGACATGCCAGTTTCCGCCCGATGTTTTCTTTCACCGTTTTGAGGACCGTGATGATGCAATAATTTATACAAAAAAAAGCGCCTGCCTGGGTTCGAACCCACGCCTCACAACTTGTAAGTCGCGGCCTTTTTCACTGTGAAACAACTGCTCTCCTCTAATCTTACTAATATTATAAATGCGAAAGTTTGGATGGACGGATGTATGTTTGTTACTCAATCACGCCAGAATAGCTGAACGGCTCTGGATGAAATTTGGCACAGAGATAGAATATAGTCTGGAATAGCACATAGGTAACTTTCATTCCGGTATAATAAAATAATTTTCACGCGGGCGAAGCCACTGGCAGAAACTAGTTCTATATAATCTAAGCACAACGGACCGAATGGGAATCTTAGTGCGGTAAACGGTGTCCCTACTCCACTCTAAGTCCTATTTGTATGTCATTTTAAAGGAAACTTCGTCCACTCAAATCGATTCAGTTACGACAATAAAGAAAAAGTCAAGTGTTTTCAAGTTTCTCAATGTCGGATTTCTCAGAAGCAATCTGAAGTCTAGTTTGAAGCTCGTCTATCACAATAGAACTTGCACATAGTTGGCGAACGATACACAACTCGGAAGTAGTGGTGGCCCAGTGGTGGCAGCCCCAATTTGTAGGTTATGTGTTCAAATCCCTACAGATGTAGACCTACCTACCTCCTTTGTGTAAGTTATTTCATTACCACTGCTCTCAAAACCGTGACGGAAGACATCGTGAGGAAACCCTCATCTCTTAAGATCAAAAAATCGAAACATGTCTTTAGCTAATCTGCACTAAGGCTGCGCAATGGATTAGAGCCTACTCCCTCTAGTCACAAAATTATAGGGCAATTATGTTTCACGCCCTCTGGGACCGCAGGAGACGCCCTGGTAGACGGCGAGTAATGAATAGCTCAGAGTCCGATAAGGACCAGGGCCGAGTCGAGTGTTCCACGCGCGCCTTTAAGAGATGTCAGCAAAAACTTTCGGGGTCCGATAGGGCCGATACTTGTCTGGTCGCGCAAACAACGGAAAGAACACGGGTAGGTTTTAGACAGTACAAGTCTAACACGCCCTCCATCAAAATTGAGGGTTGACATCGATCCTCAATTTTGGTCCTTTAATTGAGGCGAAAACATAGTTGGCTTGGCTGCAGAAAAGTTGGGGATTCTCGCAAAGGTAAGACGATACATCATTACTGAATAGTGCACAACTTATATAAAGCGCATGTTCGGACATACATGGAGTATTGCTCACATTTCTGGGACGAATCTGCCAAATACCAGCTTGATGCACTTGAGTCGATTGACAGACGGGCCAAGAGGCTTATTGGTAACGATGCACTGGTCGCGTGAAAGCTTTAGAGTCTTTAACATCGACGCCGAGTTGCCAGCCTGTCGGTTTTTTATCGCTTACATTTCGGGGAGTGTGCGACGAAACTGCACAATTTGATTCCACCTAGGCCTTTCCATAATCGGACTACAAGAGGTACGGCAATGCGCCATCGGTACATGTTGGACATCCCACCCATACGCACAAAACCTTTTGCAAATACTTTCGTTTTCACCACCTAAGGGGTGGTATTCCCTGCCGGAGTCTTTGTTTCCAACTTCAACCTTGGGGTCTTTAAGTCAAGAGTGAATAGGTTATTAATTCTAGGCAAACGTGCTTCACCGTAGACCACATCATCGCTCAACATCAGGCGAGATAGTTGTCTAAATAATAAATTAAAAAGTACCCAACCAAAAAATAAACTGCTATAGATACCTAAAACTCTGCCTACGCTTTTGGGATTCATAAGCGTAATATTGCAATTTCGTTTATAAATCCCTTTTATTTAAACACAAATAAAGGTGTGGTTGCGATACTGCGCCGTGCTGGGCTGGTCTGATTAACTGGTCGCCCGATACTGACCACAATGCAAAAATAATATGTTTATATTTACTTTCAATTTCGTGTAATCTTTGTTATGGTATTGTAATTGAATTGGATTGTGTTTGGTATGTGTGTTTTTGTAGGGATTATGAAATGTTGTCAGACAACAGGAAAGAGCGCCTGAATGTGTTCCACCTACACTGGAATTATTGTTTTTTTTTTTAATGAAATATGTAAAAAGTACCAGTAGAGAAGCTCGTGGCTAAATAATAACAGCTGCATGGGTCGATCATCAAGGTTAAGCAACGCTTGACGAGGTCGGTCCGTAGATGGGTGACCATTGCAACATACCGAGACTCCTCCGTGCCTCGGCAAGCACGTTAATCCGTTGGTCCCGGCTGCCATTATTGACAATATTTTTTCTTTCTTTCTTTCATTTGAAGAAGCGAGTACTACCAGTCGTTACGGGTAGTCAGAAGCTTGAGATCTGACACCAGTCTTGCCAAGGGGTATCGTGTTACCCAGTCACTGGGTCGTGGTGGTCAGATAGGACTAACCCCAACATAATAAGGAAAAGGCTAGGCAGATTGATTGATAAGAAAGTACCAGATTCTTTTTTTTTTGTCATTGATATAACTGAAAACATTTACCTGAGTGGCGATAGAAACAGACACATATTAACGTAGTAGATATATTCACATACTTAGGCAAAATGTCGGTAACATCCAGTTTATAAAAAAAAAAAACACCAGCGCGTCACAAATCAAGTGTTGCAATTGACTGTCGAAACTTAATTCAACCAATCTCGTTCGATAAAGTGGACTTCTTGCCCGGTTCACATTATTCCTATAGCAATCCAGTCCACGATTGAAGCCAGCGTTGGAATGCCATTGGAATAATGTGAACCAGCTCTGGAATATACCCGTTGCAGTGAGCAATCCTATCCATAGACTAGATTGATATCAGATGCTTAATTCTTCAAAGAATATCAATTTGGAATCTGCTTATTAGCTCCTAAATAGCAGGTTTTTTTTTACAAATATGACTACACATAGCAAAACTGTTTATAAGTGCACATGTTCAATCATTTTAATTAGGTACACCTTCTACACTAATTCCACGATAATTGGAACTAATTAACTCATCACACATCGCCATAACAACAGGGTTCATGTTTAAATCATTAATCGGAATGTGCGAATACATCCGAACACGAACTCCCAATATCATAACATCAAACATCTCCTGAATAATTGTCGAATCACGAATATATGCCGTTTCAAATTTGGGCGTTACTACACGGGATGTGTCAACGGTGAAGGATGACCGGCATGTCCTAGTAACAAAAACTCAAATACATGTGACATCCACCAACCCGCATTGGGCCTGCGTGGTGAATTACGACCCATTCCCAATCACAGAGAGGAGGCATGTTTCCCAGCAGTGGGAATTAAAAGGCTGATGATGATGATGACACTGGATATGAGGGTTTTGTAGCTACATAGTAAAAGCCACATGGGTCGATCTTCAAGGTTAAGCAACGCTTGGCGAGATCGGTCCATGGATGGGTCTCGGTATATCTTAACATACCGAGATTCCACTGAGCCTCGGAAAGCACGTGAAGCCGTAGGTCCTGACTGCCATTTGTGGAGTCTTGACAGTCGTTACGGCAAATCAGAAACCAGGAAATCTGACACAATTCTTACCAAAGGGGTTTTTTGCAATCCTAATCATATTCAGAATGTCACTTTGTATAAAACCTCTTGCAAGACTCGTAGTCAAGAATCTCTAAGAGATTGTTGAGCTCGTCTGTTCAAGCTTTACCCAGAAATTAAAACTTGAATACGATTATGACATACGAGAAGACCGAGAGAGGAATCTTCTTGAACTGAGAATTTATAACTCGATACTTATGAGATTTCTTGATGCCTCGACGCAATTCGATTTAATATCACACTGAAAGGTAATTTTTAGGATGGTTAGGGCGGTTACGCATTACATTCAGATAGCATGCAGTGCTAAACCGCCCAATCACTGCATCCGATCCGGATCCCAGAATTTTCAGTTCTGAAGTAGCCGTAGTACTTCTTGTAGGGCAGTTAAGCACTGCATCCGAACTCTATCCATCATAATTCAGAAATTTTTAATTAGGATAGATCTCGGCACTCATATTTCGGACTCAGATCGGATGTAATGCGTAACCACCCTATAAATTGTAAGTACGTTCACATCGACGAAATGCGATGTAATTCGACCGATATGTACAGTACAACTATTTTCTTAATGCCCCTCAGCAATCATCGCATTTCCGAATACAAACAAATGCTAATTTCCTTGACTATCAATTATTAGATTTATCGTGTATAATAATTTGAATTCCGAACTCAGTACTTTATTGTTGTTTTGATCTCCGTGTGAAATATATAGAGCTATATAAATAGCAGCTTAAGCAGCAATCCTTCCAGATATTTTTGAGATGTAAAAAGAGTATTAACAACTCTATAATACTTCCAAGTTGATTGAGAGCGTCGGGTCAGCACCAAATCTAAAGGGAAACTGATAGAAATCCGACGACTGACGAAACACGAAGTTTGCCGAGGGACATTAAGAAAATGTTTGTACTGTAGTTGAATTTTTCTGAAAATACGTGCACGATATCGCCTATCGTAGCTTCAATTGCTTCGCACCACCAGAAAGGTCCCTAACAGTCCGGGGATCATGTTTAGCCAACAACTATTTTAATAATTTTGTGGTCGTGGAACCACAAAACTTAATTATCGTACATGTTTGAATTGATGCGAAATCAAACGACGCATGAAATTCTATTTTCAACACAAAATAAAGTGACCACATTATTTAGCTCGAGGATAGTATGTTTCCTGAAATCATATGCGATATGCTAGTTGTCACAAAAATACGTTTTAACGGAGAGGCGGCACTGTCTACAATGATTTTGTGTTCTTTTCCGTAAACATAAAGATGGCATAAAAAGCATAAACCTGTAACCAAAACCAATTGTTCGCTACAGTTGCCATTGGTTATGTACCCACCGCAATAGAACTCAAAATTAGTTGAACGAGCTCTTAAAAGAGATATTTTTACGAGCTATTATTTAACTTGCAATGTATGTGTGTGTGTCAGTGTGTTCGGGTCAAATCTTACAACTTAATTTTAAAGTAGTTATCCTCTACAGATTAAGATGAAATTTTGGATGACAATCCATAAGTGACGTCATTCTAAACCCAATATGGCGGATGGCCCAAGAAGGCGGACTAGTTATTTTTTGTGCACTGCCATGAATGGGGTATCAAATGAAAGGGTTTGCTGAGAAAATACTTAAAACATACATAAAGATTTTTTGATGGATTTTTTCTTTCTATTTTATTTCAAATAGAATATAGACTACCCTTAAAAACCAAGCGTGTCAGAAATGACTGTTTATTCGCACTATGACAGAACTCAAAAGTGAATTTGCTATAGAAGATATAGAAAACTGAAGATTTGTGTTCAGTGCCATAGATTTCAATAGTAAAGCTAAGGCCGTCCAAACGTTTTCTTAAAAGCGTTCACCATACAAGAATCTACATACATACTTTCTAAGTTTATCTTGGATATCGGTGACAACGATGAAGGAAAACATCGCGAGGAAACCTTGACTTATGTAAAGCGTTAATATAAGTTCTAAATCGCCAACCCGCACTGAGCAAGCCAGGTGATCAATGCTCATGTCTTCTCTGTATGAGAAGAGGCCTTTGCCCTGCAGTGGGACAATAACATACTGGTATTACTATCATCATCATCATCTTTTCAGCCGAACGACGTCCACTGCTGGACATAGGCCTCCCCCGGGCGTCGCCACATTCACCGATCCCGTGCGTCTCGCATCCAGCGCGTTCCCGCAACATTAACCAGGTCATCGGTCCACCTAGTGGGAGGCCTTCCAACGAATCGTCTTCCGGTTCGCGGTCGCCATTCCAGAACTTTTCTGCCCCATCGGCCATCCATTCTGCAAGCAATGTGTCCTGACTGCCAAACTTAAGTGACAGTGGTCACTTAAGTTTGGCAATTCTTCGCGCTATGTCGGTAACTTTGGTTCCCTTCCGGACATCCTCATTTCTGACATGATCACGCAAGGAAACTCCGATATTACTACAATAAATAATATAATAATCTAAATTTGATTCCATCATAAAGAATCAAACACATAACATTGAGTATATTAGTAAAGCGTATGATTAAAATTAATTATACAATGTTCAGGAAAATACAGTCCAATTGATATTATTTGATCAGCGTACGTTTAACAGGTACTAATCTATGTGTCGATTGAAATTGACGCGGCAAATTAATGAATAGGCAAATATCGTTTGTATTTACACAATACCATCAATAAATAAGGTTTAAATTAGTTTGCAATTTGACAATACAAATCGTGATTTTATGTATCACTGTGATTTATGAGTCTAGGTGTTAAAAAGGTATTGGTTTCATGAAATTTGTGTAAGAGTGATGGCTGATAATGGAAATAAATTACCTTTGCCAGTTGCCATCCAATTTGAATGATACTGGCAATTTGGTTTTGGTGAAACCGCGTAATATATTGTGTCCTAAGTGGAGTTGGAGTATTGTCTGCGGGGTATTATTGGAGAAGCTCGTGGCTAAATAATAACAGCTGCACGAGTCGATCTTCAAGGTTAAGCAACGCTTGTCAAGGTCGGTCCGTGGATGGGTGACCATCTTTACACTGCAAGATTCCTCCGTGCCTCGAAAAGTACGTTAAGACGTTGGTCCCGGCAGTCATTTGTTGATCTTTGACAGTCGTTGTTGGGATTTGAAACCAACACTTCACCTCTCTATCCAAATATTTATTGTTTGTCTGGGACAATTGTATTTCTAATAACACGGCATTAAAACCATTCGCCTAAATGACATATACAGTCCACTTATTTCTCATCCACAAGCTAACAGTCGTTAGGGGTAGTCAGAAAGCTGAAATCTGACTCCAATCTTGCCAAGGAGTAGTTAGTGATACCTAGTTACTGAATTGTGGAGGTAAGATAGGCAGTCAGTCCTTGTAAAATACTGGTCCTCAGCTGAAACCACTTAGGCTGGAAACCGACCCCAATGTATTTGGGAAAAGGCTAGACAGATTGATTGAATGGAGTTAAATATTGTTAGAATTAATTCTAATGATTGTGACCATGTCAGCATAAAAACTTAAATAATGTCCATCAACATCATCCTACTTCATACTCTTATGACATTGACTGCAAAAGGTAAAAGGAACTAGACAAAGGTTTATCCTATCAGAGAAAAAAAAAACAATGTAAGGGCGGTTACGCACTACATCCGATCCGAATCGGTAAAATTTCGGTTCCAAAGTAGCCGTAGTACTTCTTGTTTGGAAGCTTACAACCTACATCCGAACTCTATCCGTTATAATTTTGAACATTTTGAACTGGAAATGTTTTGAAATTACGGACACGTTTCACGGACACGTTTCACGGACATGTTTCAAGGACACGGACGTGTAGTACTAGTACGTAAACGCTCTAAGGGGTTGTGTGTTATACACTGCCTAAATTTCACATGGGAAATCTCGTACATTTAGATTGTTTTTAATCGTTGTCACGATAGAATGTCACTTTGTTAGAACTTTGTCTAAATTTAAAAGAATATGAGATATCTATCACGTTTTGAAACCACAGAGCAAATGACAAACGTATATTAAATTCTATAACAACCCTTTTAAGACTTTTTATTATTTTATTACATTCTTTACCTTGCCGTAACGCAGTCTTTGACTAGCGCGGTAGGTAAATATTTTTTATCTGTATGTACCGCCAATTGATTTATCTTTTCTATACATGGTTCATAAATCAGTAAATATTTTATTTAGTTTTTAGTTCAAATAAATATAAATAATTCTAAATTGATCTGGTTAAGATCAATTTAGTGAGAAATGTTTACTTAAGTTTTTTAGAAATTTATATTAGTTTTGTAAACTTATTACTAGTACTTATTTTGATTAATACCTAGTCTTAAGTGGTGGTGGTGGTGTTACACTTACGTTTGGAAATAAATTCTATTCTATTAAATACAAAATATTGTTTGTACTCATAAAATTAGACTACATAACGGTAAAGTTCATAGTTCTGTTGACATCGCATGCAAATTCTGCCAGCATGAGACCAACATTTTGGCTACCAGTCTTTGGACGCCAGATATAAAGCACAAACGCTCGAAACGGCACACTCAGACAAACAAATATTTTTAAAGAGAAATATTTTTTTATATAATATCGAGATAACGAATTATCCAGTAAACAGTTAAACAAGTAACATAAACCCATGTCAAACACATTGCCAGTATGGGGCCCCATCGAATGATATGTCCCACCTTCTTGTCTGCCCTTTGGTACAAACTTCTAGTCTGCCCTAGATACCGGCCAGAATAAAATTGAAATGTGTCGGTATATAGTCGAGACAAAATTTGATTTTATCAATACGAAAAAGAAAGAAGAAGCTGATAAAAAACATCATCATCAAATGGTCATCATCTTTAATGTGCCTACTGCTGGGACACAGGCCTCCTCCAGGGATTGGGCTATAATCTACCACGGGGGTCCATTGCGGATTGATAGATGTCACATGTCCCCGAAATTTTAGTTTTCTCACGAAGGTAGTCCTTCACCGTTTTGAGATCAGTGGTGATGAAATAAACTACTCAAAGTAATGCGCCAGCTCGGGTTCAGAGCCACCACCAACCACTGGGCCACCACTGATAAAAAAACATCTTAAAAATTGGATTAACTACATAGTCCATAATAAACTCTGATAAAAACACCTAATCTACTTCGGAAACCATTAATTATTTGCCTACTAAAAGTCACATAAGTACTTCTAGATAGGGTAAAATTCATACGTGATAAATCTCGAACATTCTCCCACAAATAATATTCATACGACCGTAATTCTCGAATAACAGTGTTTTAAAACCAAAACCTTGAAGTTTAGTTATGAGTAATTAATGACATAACTGTAGTAAAATGGATTCGTACCATAAAAGAGTTTTAGACATCATTTAAGAGGTAGTCGTTATAAATGTCATAAATGCTGAGATTTATGACTTTGACTTTGTCTATATTTTGGTAGTAAGATCGAGATATTATCTTATACCTGTGACATACTTATCATTAAGAAGTTCCAGTGGCCATCCGTGGTCTTCTTCATTAGTTTTACTTTACTGAATGATATTTTCTATGTGCAAATGATTGCATTGTTGATGAAAATATCCAAATCGCTATGAATACCTATAATATTTGAGGAGTTCCCTCAATTTCCATGGGATCCTGACCTGATGACCATGGGACCGCTTGGAAAGTATACCCCACAGAGTACATTATAATATATGTATACCCTTTCAAACAAATAAAAAAAAATCCAAATCGTTCCATGGATGCGTCTTTGAGTAATAGTGAAACACAGAAAAAAAAAATACAAGAATTGAGAATCTCCCCTTTTTTTTTAAGTCGATTAATAAGTCAAAAAAGAATTAATTCAAAAAATCAAAAAACCCGACTGATATAAAAGCGAACTAAAAAGACGTAAACAAGAAGAAAATCATGCTGCGCAGTCGGAGGATACCTGGTTTTGGTCAGCCAGCTCGCAGATATGTATCCTCCGACTAAACAGCATGATTTTCTTCTTGTTTTTAGTTCGTTTTTAAAGCATTCGGGTTTTTTGATTTTTCGATATAACTCTTTTTATTTATAACTTTTTAGTTTACATTTTTTTCGAATTATGTACATTTAGACATATAAGTGTTATATATTTTTGAAATTTCCTCTTAAACCCTTTATTTTAATACCCCACACGATGGGTTTCAAAGAAAAAAAAATGGGATCCCACAATATGGCGCCCAAAACCTACGAATTTTTATTTTTCCAATTTTAATGTAGCCAGTGACGCTCCCAAGGTTAAGAAGAATCGATTGAAGAATCATCAAAATCGGTCAACGCGTTTGGTCTCTGGAACGCCACATAGGAACAAACATACATACATACTTACATACATACATAGACTGATAAACACATTACCCTCCTTCGGCAGTCGGATAAAAATTTATGGGATTCACGTGGTCTATTCCAAACATTTTGGCATTTTGACATTCGCTATTACCAAAAGAATATCTCTTCGTATAAAGCAGATGTATTGTTTTTCAAAGCGATAATCACGTTAACGCAAAGTAAAACGAGCGTTCCTCCACGGACGTGAACTAATGTGCCTCTAGCTTGCTTTCTCGCCGCAAACACAGAGCTCCTACAAAATCACGGAGACTGATGTAGTGGATCTATCAGAGTCACACATTGTACATGGCCAAGGACTTGTCTGGGAAAACTACTAGATTTTTCTAGGTGTTAAAGGCAGTAAGAAGCCACTGATTTTATACATAACATCAGGACTACATTCCCCGACGGGCTAAATATCTCCGTGCATGTATTGTGATACAGTTATATTTAATATTCATGAAATGTGGGGCAAGTTTATTGGTATTGAGACTCTGGGGTCATTATCATCATTAATAGGTTAGATGATGATGAGTGGGAACATGTGACATCCACCAACCCGTACTGGGCCCGCGTGGTGGATTACGGCCCATTCCCTCTTACAGAGTGGAGGCATGTGTCCCAGCAGTGGGAACATTAAAAAGGCTGATGATGAAGTATAGGTTAAAATTTGTCTTTTGTAACGTTCTAAAATGGCATGGTAGATATTTATCTACACTTTAACACTAATAATATATACAATATTAATTTCTAATATAATAATAATATTATAATATTTTTTATAATAATAATAATATTATAAAGAAAGATTTGATTGTTTGTAGTGGATAAACTCAAAAACTACTTAACAGATTTAAAAACAATCTTTCACCTACGGAAAGCTACATTATTGCGAAGTGACACGGGCTAGATTTGAGCCCGAAAACGGGTCCTGTGGGCTTGGCAACAGAAGCGAAGCCGCGGACAGCAGCTAGTATTTCATAAACTTGACAGTATAATTATATCCTCGGTCTAGGTCTATTTTTACCGACTTCAAAAAAGGAGATTGGTATTTTTGTAGTATTGTTGTAATTGCTCAATATTCACATATGTTAGTCTATTTAGGCTTCTAAACTCATGTGGCAAATTTCATAAGTGTATGATATATGTTGGTATGTTTGTCCACGAATAACTCCGACACTAGTAATCGGATCGTGATCATTCTTTTTGTTTTATATTACATATCTCTCAACTTAGGGTACGGTACAAGTTTCATCAAAATCAGTTCAATAGTTTTCAAGATATGGAACATACTACCGAACTCCATAACGAGAAACATCATGAATGTGTAAATTGAGTTATTATGGGTATTTTATCAATCCTTTAGCTACCTCACTATAAAACTTGCTCACTTTTTAGTGATGGAGTACCAAAATAGAAAAAAAAACTTTTTCATAAAAGATAACTCTTTTTTTTAAGCCGGTAAAAATAAACCGGCCTCCAAAGCAAAACACTAAAAAGAGCAAAAATTACTTTTGTTTCGGAAGTCGGTGTCGCAAGACGAAAAAAAAAATAAGGTACCAAAGACACCGACTATCGATACGAAAGTTATTTTTGCTCTTTGAAACCGGTTTATTTGTTAAGAAAACGATTTTTAGTAAAATAAAATTTAAGTCATGTTGCAAAATATTTCGGAAATGTAATGGTTTTAAAAATACTACAACGAGCAGACATTCTCTTGCATAATTTTGCAATAGCAAAGATATTCAAAACGATGTGAACAAAATGAATTAAATTTTGAGATTACTTATACGGTCAGCAAAAGAAAACTGGAACTCATATAATTTTATATTAATTTAATACGAGAACTTGTCAAACTAGCATTTATTGCGACAAATTCTGAACTTTTTCAGATATTCGGAATCTGGGGGTTTTAGTATGGTATAATATACATCACATCACATCACACATCATCAGCCTTTTAAAGTTCCCACTGCTGGGACCCAGGCCTCCTCTCATAGAGGGAGTGGGCTATATATAATCCACCACGCGGGCCCAGTGCGGATTGGTAGATGTCACATGTCTTTGAATTTTTGGTTCTACGACATGCCGCTTTCCTCACGATGTTTTCCTTCACCGTTTTGTAATGACAGGTATAATATTAATTAATAGTATTATAGGCGTGTAATTGTTTTTTTTCAGGACAAAGAAATCTTATTTTATTATCTTAGAATTTATTCATGCAATGTGTCTTATGAACGTTAAAAATCATCACAAAATTTTTCTAGGCTAGGCTTACTGCATAAAAAAGACCTTTAATTTTCCAACCAACCAATATCTTCTAAATTTTTTGTTTTATTTGGCACTAGTTTCTGCCAGCGGCTTAGCCCGCGTGATAGCCGTCAGTCGTCCATAGGAACCGTACATTTTACCGGGATACCCTATGTGCTTATTCTGACTTTAATATATCTATGTGCCAAATTTCATCTAGGTCCGTTCAGCCGTTCCAGAGTGATTGAGTAGAAAACATCCATTCATCTATCCATCCAAAATTTCTCATTTATAATATTAGTAGGATGGGATTTTTTTCCTAACCGTACCCTCTCTCACTAGATAGGGCTGTTAGCCGTACGAAAGAGGCTTGCCTCCGGAGAGGTACTAAAATAAAACATGGCGCCTGTGTTAGTCTAATTAAACGGTAATTTTATATACAATATGGTCTGACATTTTGCCCAGAATCGCGGCAGAGCCTTTCATAATATGTCATAGTGTCGTTCAAGTATCATGATACTCTGATAAAACTCTCTTTGTTTAAGAGGTGTTGAATTTATAAAGGGTTGAAAAGTTAAGGTTGGTATCTGATATATTAGAATTTAGTTATAAAATATATTGTGATTCTATCATGAAACGTGTATTCAATCCTGCAGGCGTCTGTGTTCATATTGGAGTCTTTAAGTCATGGGTAAACAGGTTACTTCTAGGCAAGCGTGCTTCTTCGTCGACCACATCATCGCTTACTATCAGGTGAGATAGTGGTTAAACGCAAGCCAACGATTAATTTAAAAAATTGCAGGAACTCGTACTGTATTATTTAAGTTATAAAAACACGTTTGAACAGCAAAGAATTTCTTAAATTCTACATATACACAAAATACGACATAATTTTAATAGGGATGTTTCCTGGGTATAAAAATGATAATTCTATTTAGTTATTTTGCTTTATCAAATAAATAAAAATTGACAAAGATTATGCGCATCAAAATTTTGGAGTGGGGGCTTGTGACGTCACTTTGTCAGTATAAAGTGTAGCGCACCGTGACGTTACACGGTATTTGAACGCACTGTATCGTTATCACTTTATGTTAACATATCAAAAGAAAAAATACGTGTCCAATATATTGTATTAATCTACGTGACGGACAAAAACTAATTTTCAGTTCCCCTGTTGCAGGTTGTAAACAATACAAAAAGTAAGACGGAAATTAAAACAATGCATACATTCAACTCATACACACATTCCATACAAAATTAAACACTGAATTTACCATGCCACTACAAATAACATTAAAACATCAACTTATTATATTACACGAACCGTATTTTAAAATTGGGTTCCGCAGCGCTCTGGTGCCACAAACTAATTAGTTAGTGAGGCACAAGGCGACCTCGGCAGGAATTCTGCATTGTTTTCCTACTATGGTGAACGCACATTTTATATGTGGAACGAAAAATTTTAACACCATGTATACAGTTTTTTTTACTGAATTCTAAAAAAGAGAGGTTATCAATTCGATACGTATGTATGTAATATTGTTGGAATTGCAAAATATTAACAGTTACTTAATATGGGGTTCTAAACATGTGTACCAAATTTCATAAATGTAAGTATGTTTGTTTGTATGATGTATGTTTGTTCACGCATTTCGCCGAAACTACTTATGATCGGATCGTGATCTTATGGAACAGTGCAAGTTTCATCAAAATCGTTTCTGCAGTTTTCAAGATATGGAACATAGAAACGAGCTTCTTAGCGACAAACATCACGAAAGTGTAAATTAAGTTATTATGGGTATTTTGTAATAATTTAGGTTAAGCATATTTTAGGTTTTGCATATTTTTTCTGTTTTGTTTTAGAAATCAGTTTTGTAAAAAAGTATTTTTTCAGTCAAGTTTGTCCATCGCTTTCTCATGCTCGATATCAGCGTAGTAAAGATTTGTTTGCTTGAATAGCGCAGACACAACTGCTTAGCAAGTGTTTCTGAGTTACATCGTTTTTTTTCAGAAACTCCCAATACCTGAAGGGCAATTCACGTATTTTTCAGAACGTTTGCCTTTTAATATCAATCTTTACAAAAAAAGTTATATAGTTACTTAAATTTTGACATTGATTGTCGCTATGATGAAGTTACTTATGTATTTGAACGTCTTTTAAGTAAAAGTTTGGTCTTCTTGTGTCATATCCTATTTATGCTTGGTTACATTGATACCTATTTAGCAAGTTTTTTGGAGTTAAGAATATGTTAAACCATACTTAAATGCCGAAGTACACAGTTTTTTAAGCTAAAATAGAGTATGCCAAATACTTAACTTCAAATACTTAAATCGTATATCGGGGGATAGTCTCTAGTGCTCTAATAATAATTATATCGTTAAGTACCTGCTTTAATTTAAGCATATTTTAAAGACATGTCTATTTCTGCGGCAGTAAATGCTTTTCTCTATTTTCTTTTCTGTCTTGACCAACCTTCATCCCGCGTTAGCTGGGGCTAAAGTAATTTAAACCACTGTTTTCTCATTTTGTAAATTTTCCATACCACAGCATAATATGCGCTTACCTTTAGCTAACGAAATTAGGTTAAGCGTACTAAGCAGGAACCTAAAACACACAACGGATTAAATATTAAGTAAAGAAACGATGTAATAATTTCCGGGAATTTTGGACAGGGAAAAGTTTATAAAAATCAAAGTAACCTTTAGAAGTTTCAAGGGAAAACGTTTTTCTTTATTCGATACTTTTTCCTTAAAATTAACATGGAAAGTGATTGTGGGTGAGTCGTTTTATACGGAAACAGTTTAAAATGAAACTCTTAGATAAGTTTTCATAAACTTTTTTACAAAATAATACAACCGACTTCCAAATCAAAACACTACAAAGTAAAAAATAACTTCAATTTCGGATGTCTGTGTTCCTGTTTTCGTTTCTTCGTTTTTTGACACCGCCTTCCGAAATTGAAGTTATTTTTCACTTTGTTGTGTTTTAATTTGGAAGTCGGTTGTATTTTTTTTTATAAAAAGTTTTTTATTTTCACTTTTTAGTGGTACATAATAGACAAGTTCTATTGTAAATTACCTAAAATGCCCACAATGATGCCAGAATAGATTACCCGAATAACATGTAACTTGAACATAACCAGTGGAATGAGTGTGTACCAGGATGAACTGTACACACGCACGCCCCATACTCAGGCACACATCACATCTCCGCCCTCATATATCCATTAGCTGCCAGACTATTCAACTCCTTATTTACAAGCACAAGTAAAATTGTATGCACTTAAATTATCTGCGACTTCGCACTCAGAGCAGTAGTGATGTGTATTCAGCGTTCTCAGAGACTGTAGTGTTGTACAATTCCGTCTTCTTGCGCTATTAACGAAGTTGTTTGTCTGTTCACATCGCTACAGCTTTGTGACACATAAAATAGTCAGACGCGGTGCATGTTAAAGGGTTAAATTTTATGTCTGTTTTTCAAGGAAAATGTAATAGTTTATTTTTTAATGAATACTGTTGTAAATTACTTTGTTTGTGTTACGGAACCCTGTTTGTATGTATCATTTGGCAAGAACTTGGATTTGATTAAGTAGGTAAATAAAATAAAACATCTGTAGTGTTATTCTATACGAAACAATGATCGTGACCGTGTATGGTGATGACTAATGTGAAGTGCACTCGAAGTGATGTGTCATTCCAACCGAGGCTAGGGATGGATCAATTCGAACTCATTTCATTTAAGTCATCAAGGTAAGATGTCTAGAGAATCGACTGGCTGGTAGTCATCATATCAGTTGAGAACGGTTGGACGAATTATTTTTATTTTTATTAGTTTTTTATTAGTCTGAATAATGATTTTTAGGTAATACAAAAATTTGAAAATTTTACCGGAAGATTGAAAAATTTGGGCGAAGAAACTGAACGATTTTTGAATGAACTCAGAGAACAGAACAACATCGTTGAATCTAATAATTATTAAAAAATAAATTAATATGTTTTTGGATTTAAATGCCGTATTTATAGTCTTAAGTTATTTATGTCACAATTTACTGATGAAGTCAGAATCAGAACCGAACTAACCACTGACTTCTGAATTAAGAATTTGGAGTTGTGGTTTATCTACTTTCGCCTGAAAAGTGGCGTTTGACACTTTCTTAATTCCAAATATTCAATTCAGAATTGGTCTTAATGCAATATCTATTTTTAACGAAAATTACCTGAGTTTACTGAATCTGCCTAGCCTTTTCCTAACTACGTATATATTGGGATCGGCTTCCAGTCTAACCGGATTCAACTGAGTACCAGTGTTTTACATGGAGAGACTGCCAATCTGACCTCCACAGCCCAGTAACTGGGTAACACGCTACCCCTTGGCAAGACTGGTGTCAGATCTCAAGCTTCTGACTACCCGTAACGACTGTCAAAGATCTTTAAATGACAGCCGGGACCAAAGGCTTAACGTGCTTTCCGAGGCACGGAGGAAACTCGGTATGTTGAAATGGTAACCCATCCACGGACCGACCTCGTCAAGCGTTGCTTAACCTTGAAGATCGACCCGTGCGGCTGTTATTATTTAGCCACGAGCTCCTCATAAAAAATCTGAATTTACTGAATGTTCCTATATAAAAAGTCACTAGATATTTATATTTAATCTATTTTCCGTCGCAGAGAGAGGAGGCCTGTATCCCAGCAGTGGGTTCATTAAAAGGCTGATGATGATGATGATGAATCTTTATTTAATACTCCTGAAGTATGAAATTCTTCTTCTGCAAGATAATTATATGTATTATCTAGTTTCAAGTGGCCTTTGATATCAAATATCCATTTACACTATAAATCTTTTCCACGTAAAACCTATGGTATCTTTCCAAGAATAAATTGTTATGTAAATAAATTAACTCAGTTCTGAAAACTAGGCATAAGCCTACAAACAAAAGGTTTGAGATACTGTTCTAGGTACTGTTAATTATTTATTTCGAAATTAGGGTGCTTCGTAGATCAAACTAACCAGAAAATCCAAGGAAGCCCGATTAACCTCACCTTTTTGTATACCATTTTACCATACCATTTGTATTACCTATCTGTTGCCGAGCATGGATTAGACCAGGGGCCTATTTAATAAACGTGACAATCCGACAATTTTATCACTTTTTTTGACAAACGGCACATGTATGTATGATTTGTAAGTGAAATTGTCGAGACATGTGCCGTCTAATAAAGGTGACAATTATGTCCAAATGCGACAAGTAAATACTGACAAAACAGTCAAACTAAAAACCTGTTTAATTAAGGTGTCAATTGTCATATTTTACCTGTCGAATCTCTAAGAAAATATCTCTGACTTATTTGTCATGGTAATCGACAAATTTGTCACTTTTGTTCAATTAAATATTCAATTATTTAGACACTCGGCATCGTTCTAGGAATATGGCATCGGTCACATAGAAAGAAAAAGCGAGAGGATTGGTTTAAATGTGCGACGTCATACAGTTTGCACCAAATATTCATCTTCAGTACTACTGCTATCCGGCGACGACGATAACACCATTTTTTTTACCCGACTACGGCGAAGCCAAAAAGAAGGGGTATTATTTTAGCAGTCTATGTATGTATGTTTGTATTTACGTATGTTCCTCCCTAGCGCTTAACTATTGATTCAATTTTGATTAATAAGGTGTCAATCGATTCTTAAGGCGTTATCATAGGCCAAAAAAGCAAAAAAAAGACTTTTAGCTAGTTAAATTATTGATTAAATTAAAATTGAAAATGAATGTAAGTTTCGATCTACTTGATATTAACTGATTTGAAATAATAAATAACTTGACTTTGGGTGAGGGTTTCAGGCGTCGTCACATTGACCGATCTCGTGCGTAATCGTGCGTATCTCGTAACCAGCGGGTCCTTACAACTTATGCCAGTTCATTAGTCCACCTAGTGGGAGGCCATTTTTTTATTTGGGACATTCCCACCGCACTATTCACATACCACTGCAACTCCTGAAAGCCAGAATCAACAGTGGCGACCACCAGAAAAGCGCCGAGGCAATGAAGCTCGACGAAGTCCTAGAGAATGAATGTAACTGTCTTGAATCTCCAAACGAAATTAATCAGAAAATAATAAAGGAGAGAGGAAAAAAAAAATTCCACTTCTCTCCATATCAAGCAGGAGACAGAACAAACAAGACCAATAGGCACAAAGGAAACGACCCTTTAAGACTGGGATAAGCCCAGTTGCCTAGCACCACGGATAAAAATTAGCATTGATATTAATGGGTCCTAACATTGTGAGCTATTTATATTGTTTCCAATAATAGGTATGGCTAAAACGCTTGAACGCCCGGAAATTTGTTCTAGTTTCCACAAGGTCCGTATAGTAAACAACTCCTGATGCAGCATGTACATTATTCAACATAATATTGCGTTCATTCTGACAAAGAATACACTCCCTTAAGATATGATGGGAGATTGTACATATTCGCAGTCAGATGTAGAACATTGACATAGAGGCTTTTTGTCTTTACTTTTAAGTTACCATGCCCTGTGAGAAATGGAGCAACACAGTGATCCACCTCCAGCCACGTCATGGCCAGCCGCACGCGAACTGATGGAAAGAATTGGTGGAGGTGTCGGCCCTTGATGGAATTATCCCACTTACATTGCCACTCAGATAAAAGTTCCTACCAGACGTCAATTTGCGGTTTAAATAATCTAGAGATTTTCTCACGGTCACTCCGCGTTAAAAAGTCCGCGTCCATGGTCTCTCGTGTGGAATAATACGTGCAGCACGTCGCTGCACTTCAAGGTCGACCGGAAGAACGCAAGCAAGTACCGGTAAGCCCTCAGTACTAACCGTCCTGTATGCTCTGCATAAGAATAACAAAGCCAAACGCTGACTCTGAAGCAATTTACGTCGTACCGCCCCTATTGTAGCCCTATCAGCCCAAACAGGCGCCCCATAGCACATACTACCCAAGTAAATAGCCCCATAAATAGTCTTCAAGGTTAAAAAAGACTGACCCGACGTAGATTTAGATATTCTCGTTAAGGCATAGAAGTTCTCAGTTCTTTCTATAAATGCAAAAGTCCTCTCTAACACTAGACCAAGATAGCACACGGACTAAAAACGGAAGTTTTTACTGGAACGTTACTAAATTTAATAGTAGGACACGATTTAAGATTACTTTTCAAAATGAGTTGATAAGTTTTGTGCGGAGCAAATATCAGGCGGTTTCGATCGCCCCACTGAGATATTAATCGTAGGCAAGTGTCAGCCAAGTTCTCGAGTCCAGCTCGACTACTTGATTGAATGAGCAGAAGACCGTCATTCGCGTAACCGGTTAATGAACAGCCGCTTGGAAGCGGAATCGCGAGGAAATCATCATAGCCTAAATTTCATAAAGGTGGACCAATAACCGAACCCTGAGGACATCCCATGGTGTGAGACTTCGAGATGGAATGATGGCCAAGTTTGAGTTTCGCGGAACCATTTAAAAAGTAAGAGTAAACTAAATTGTATATATTTCTATAACAGCTCCGAGTTTTCATTTTAAGTATTAGCATTGGCTACCATGCGTTATCAAAGGCCCTAGAGAATATCTAGAAAAATCCCAATTACGTACTTATGTACAGATGTTTTAACTATTTTCATAACAGTAAGGGCCACGTCTACGGTAGATTTTCCCATAGTGAAACCAAATTGATTGTTATGAAATTTTGGGTAAGGTATCAAACGTGGAACGATAAGGCGCTCCAGGAGTTTTCCCAAAGATGGAAGTAATGTTATGGGCCGGTACGACTTCGGGTCGTCCGGGGGTTTATCGCCACTTTTCGGAATGATTCGTATAAATCCGCGTCGCCATATACCAGGAAATACGCCCTCTGCAATACAACGGTTGTAAACGGTTAAAATCGCATCACCGTCTGTTTTTACACGCTTCTATAATCATCCGATTAGATATTTTATCTTCACCTGATGACTTGTTGAGTGGTAACCTCTTGACAACGTTAATAAATTCGTCAATGGATGGAAGGTCTGACGCTGGTGATTCAGGTGGTACAGCTGCCCACGCTCTGATCTGTTGATGGTAGTCGTTTTCATTAGCAAGTAAGTCATCAGGTATAAGTGGGAGGCCTTTCAACGCAACGTCTTCGGTTTCGCGGCCGCCACTCCAGAAATTTTCTGCCCCAGCGGCCACCCGTTCTGCGAGCAATGTGCCCTACCCACTGCTACTTAAATTTGGCAATTCTTCGGTCTATGTCGTTACCCTGGTTTTCTTGCGCAACATCACGCAAGTAAACTCCGAGCATAGCCCTCTCCATTGCCCTTTGGGTGACTATAAGCTTTCTGATGATGACCAACTTGAGCGACCACGTCTCAGAGTCACTATGTCATTATTGGCAATACACACTGGTCATAGACTTTCGTCTTGATACACTGTGGTAACTACTGAGATGAAGATTATAAAAAGTCTGAAGCCCCGACTAAATTGTGATGAGGGAGATGATGATAACAAAATGCTAATCTAAAACCCTACTATTTTTGTTAAAATCTAGATATGTTGGGATCGGCAGTTGAATATTAGTATTTTAGGTATTTTATATGGAGTGACTGCCTATCTGATCTCCAACACCTAGATATTCGGTAACACGGTACTCCTAGACAAGGACTAGTTGTCAGACTTACGGTCTTCTAATAACATGTTATTAAATATTTCCGAATGACAGCTTAAGAACCACTGCTCAACGTGCTTTTCGAGGCACGGAAGAATCTCGGCATGTGCCTATCCACGAACCGACTTCAACAAGCGTTGTTTAACTTTGAAAATCGATTCGAGATGCTTTTATTATTTAGCTATGAGCCCATAAATTTACATAGGTACATACATAAACTTACACATTTTTTCCATTACAGAAACTATAGAACGCCACCTGCTACGATCCTTACATACCTACTCCTTTTGCTTCATCTACGTCTATAAAATCAAACATACACGCAGGCCGGTTTATTTTTTAGGAGTTTCCCACCGCACTATTTGCAAACCACTGCAACTCCTGGAAGCCAGAATCTACAGTGCACCAGAAAAGAGTCGAGGCAATAAAGCTCGATAAAGTCCCGGTGAATGAATTTAACTGTCTTGGATCCCGCAACGAAATTAATCAGAACAGAACAACGAAGGAGTAGAAAATATACGAATTTCCACTTCCCTTCATACCAAGCAGGAGATAGAACAAACAAGGGTAATTGGCATAAAGGGTCGTTTACAACAGGGATAAACCCAGTTGCCTAGCAACACGGATAAACAATATCATTAATATTAATGGGTCCTAACATTGTGAGCTTTTATATTTTATTCCAATAATAGGTATGGAAAAAACGCTTGAACGCACGGAAATTTGTTCTAGTTTCTACAAGGTCGGTATAGTAAACAACTCTAGATGCAGCCTGTACATTATCAAACATAATATTGCGTTCATTCTGCCAAAGAATACACTCCCATAAGACATGATGTGCAGATTGTAAATATTCGCAGTCAGATCTAGAACACTGACATAAAGGCGAGGCAACGAACTTGAAGGAAAGTAATTTACTTTTAAAGTTACCATGCACTGTGAAAAATTGGGCAACGGTTATGAGCACTGAACATCTGGCCTTTCTTAAGAACAACACCAATAAAATCCGTGCACGTCCAGGCATCCACTCCCATCGTCTCCTCTCATGTCTGCCTTGCCATATACCTTTTGTTAGTCACCGTCAAAATCCAATCAATCCAAATATAGACAGCACACTGACCTTTTGAAATAATATTTGAGACTAATAAAAATATAGACAGCATACTGAACTTTAGAATTCGAAGTCTCTGCCAAAAAATCATTGCAAGTAGAAATAAAGTGGACACACGATATTACTTAAAACCGTTTCCGATTTTATTCCGGTCCGTGATGCCGGATCCGGTCCCTTATGTTCCGAAATGTTTCAGACATTGTCTTGAATTTTAAAACGTGGCACGAGTGTAGTGGAGTGCATTTTAAAATATGTTGGTTTATTTAGTTGGGGAGCTCTTGGTTTATGTGCGAATGTGAGGGCTATTTTATATTTGTGTCAGTTTGTATGAGTATAATAGATTCTTCATACTCGTATTTGCACTAAGTGCAACTTCATCTTTGTCAATTCTAGGTCGCCTGCAATAGATCGCATAATACAATAAGGCCGCCGTATGTTTTTTGTTTAAGGTTTTCTATTTGCATTTTTTATATTGGTGTACAATAAAGTAGGTACCTATAAATAAAACAATAATAAACATATGATGTGAACTTGATTATCCAAATCTTCTCCTTTGTCCATGTTGATCTGGTTGATTGGTGAACAATTGGCAGATATATATTTTTTTTGTTTATATATATATAAGATGTTTCGTCCCATTTTTTAGTATTTACTTGCAACACCGTATCGGTGGGCTGTCAACGATTTTGACAGCTGACACTAACAGTGTAGTTAGAAAATTTTGATTGAACACGCGAGAAATTCGGTGTCTTGTATTTTGATAACCTAATCGAGCGATATTTCGTTGATTTGTAATAGCTAATAGCGCCGATTCTTCGGTCCAGACAGCCGTCAGTCTATCCCTTATTGTCCTTTATTATATATATATATATTCTTCTATCCCTAACCTCACGGCACGAGATTGATCGACCCCCAGGAATCTACCGCAGGAATCTAAGATAAGTGCATATAATATTACCGGCCAACCCTTGTGCCACCTTATACCCGTAGTAGGAACCAGTATATCTACCAATAAGGAGCAAATCCCGAGCTTTCTACTGCCGCGAACCGCGGTTTCGTGGGATACAGGTTCAGACAGGGTCCAGGAGTCCCAACGCCGCTATGGGCCCCGGTGTTTAACTCCTGGCTTGAGACCAGAAGACCTGTATTTAACATAAGATATGGAAGTAGTTGTGGCCCAGTGGTAACGGCCGCGACTTACGTGTCGTACGTGTCTTGTCGTGTCGTGGGTTTGAACCCAGGCAAGCGCTTGACTTTGTGTAAATTATTTCATAACCACTGCTCTCAAAACGCCAGCTTCTCTGGCGTCCTTAACGGGGATTGAATCCGCTAGCACCAACTGCGCTGGTGCTGGTGCTTGCACTAGTGCTGGCGTGCTGGGGTGCGTGTGGTGAGCGGCTTTATTGCTCCGGTACCATTCTGGACAAATGGTAGTGAGTAATCACGGTGCAACTCACATTTTCTCTTGAGTACCAGGGGCGAGTGCTCTCGGAGGCGTGACCTACCGAAGATGGTCCCAGACACCTCGTAAGGGGTTGCCTGGTATAGTGTGCCGCTTTCCATAACGTAAGGTTGGTGAAGGAGGCCACTATAGGAAAACTCAGTAGACAAATAGGGGTACGTGCTCTCAAAACGGTAAAGCGTGAAGGAAAACATCGTGAGGAAATGATATGTCCTAAAACAAAAAATATGAAGACATATGACATCCACCAACCCGCACTGGGATAGCGTGGTGGATTTCGGTCCATTCCCTCCCACAGAGAGGAGGTCTGTGATCCAGCAGTGGGAACATTAAAAGGACGATGATGATGATCTCATATTTATTTATTTATTATATACTTTATTGTACACCACTGAAATAATTACAGGACAAAACATTTATAAAGATAAGTGTACAATGGGCGGTCTTATCGCACAGGGCAATCTCTTACAGACAACCTTTGGATGGACTAAACGAGAGAAGATAGACATAGGGCTGTCAGTGTACAAAAACTATACTAAATAATATTACTTAGATATAACATAAAATACATACATACAGATAAAATAATATACTAATAAATATCAAATATAGAACAGAGAAAGGAGAAGAATAGTTACAGAGAAAGGAAATGCTCCTTCACCATTTTTTTAAATGAAGGTAATGTTTGCGCACGCCTTACCTCAATAGGTAATGCATTCCACAAACGAGCTGCTTGAACCGTAAAAGATTTGTCGAAGAAGGATGTGGAATGCATACGAATGCTTAATTTTAGGTTCTCCGATGATCTCAAGGACCGAGAATGTGTGTCACAGAGGAACTGAAAGCGTTCTTTAAGATATAAAGGGCTAGAAGAATTAAATAGCACATTATATAGTAATGAAAGGATGTGGGCATTCCGGCGAAGGCGAATAGGAAGCCATTTGAGCTTGGTTCGAAATTCAGAAACATGGTCATACTTGCGCAAGCCAAATATGAACCTGATACAGAGATTTTGAAGTCGCTCAAGCTTGTCCAATTGGTCTTGGGTGAGATTGAGATAGCTGGCATCAGCATAGTCCAGGATAGGGAGAACTCATACGATATTGGAAGAGGACGAGAGAGAGAGCTGGTTAAGAAAACTTTGCGACAAGTCCAGGCGGAGATGGTGGGATGAGTTGGACGAGTTTTAGACAATAGACATATAGCCCTAGTCAGAGGGAAGTAGAACGAGAGCCTTTGCTGCGGGGTAGTGGTCCAATCTTACTAATCTTGCCTACCAAAACTGTTTTAGACTGATTAATTATTTCGCTATATCCGTCAATCCTATATATAAGCTTTCAACAAAATCATAAACCATAACGAGCATTTCAGCATTAATCTAGGTCAATTTTCAGCATCAATTTGGTTTGCATAAAAAATATCCGTATTTTGAAGCGAAAAATACGTCTAAAAATCAACCCGAGCTCACTTCGGTTCATTGTTTAAATAAAGCGTTGAAAGAGTAAAAAAATCGTTCATTTGTCGACGGCCTTTCCTGGTTCGTGCAGAAAAATAATCGCTATTATTTATTGGTTATTTCGATGACTTATGGCTCTGAGACGTGGTCGCTTACAATGGCCCTCATCAGAAAGCTTACAGTCACCCAAAGGGCAATGGAGAGGGCTATGCTCGGAGTTTCCTTGCGTGATCGAATCAGAAATGTAGAGATCCGCAAGAGAACCAGGGTTACCGACATAGCCCGGAGAATTGCCAAAATTAAGTGGCAGTGGGCAGGGCACATTGCTCGCAGAACGGATGGCCGATGGGGCAGAAAGGTTCTGGAGTGGCGACCGCGAACCGGAAGACGTTGCGTTGGGAGGCCTCCCACCAGGTGGACCGACGACCTGGTGAAGGTTGCAGGGATACGTTGGTTGCGAGACGCACGGGGCCGGTCAAAGTGGCGACGCTTGGGGGAGGCCTATGTCCAGCAGTGGACGTCTTTCTGCTGATATGATGATTTCGTAAGGCAACGTAGATTCGGTTCTTTGGAGATGTTGCTTGCGTTGAATATCTTGAAAATCTTGATAGACTTTTTTTGCCCAGTTTAGCTGCTGTAGAAATAATCTGGCCAAAATGGGCATACTTCACACAATCCAAAGACAGTGCCATTGTGGAGCCCCTTCAAAGGACACTCCTTTGCTGCCTGTTGTGCACAGCCATCTGCATCTTCCAGTATGTTTTCGAGGCTAATGATAGAGCTGGGCTGGCCGAAACGAGGTGATCCGGCAGAGAACGAATGTTTTCGACATAGCTCACAGAATAAGCGAGCTGAAGTGGCATGGGCCGGATATAATAATTATGTCGTAGAACCGAGGGTCGTTGGGGTAAACTTGTTCTTCAGTGGAGACCGCGAACTGGTAAACGTAAGGTAGGACGCCCTCAGGCTATCAGAGGCTATGGAGCGACGATCTTCGCAGGATAGCTGGTAGCAGCTGGATAACAGTTGCCGTACATCAATGGCGTGCAATTGGAGAGGCCTAGGTCCAGCAGTGGACTGCTATAGGCTGATGATGATGAATGATACAGCTGTACAGGTTGTAAATATGGTTCCGTCAAAATTTTATATTGTTTTAATCTCCACGAAGGGAAGAAGTCCATCGCAATGTGACTTGGCTGCGAAAGCATCTACCCTTTTTTGAGATTTCATATTATCAACATCTTCATTTCAGCTTCAAAAGGAGTGTCGCCACATCGTCCGGTCCCGTGTGACTCGCATCCAGCGGATTCCTGCAACCTGAACCAGCAGCCGAATTGCGTGAGTAAATTCGGCAAAGGAAACAGTTTGGAACCTTCAAAGAGTTAGTATCATTTTATTAAACTTTTTTGGTACTGCGAAACTAATTTGGAAAGAATACGATCGTCTTCCTGATGATTTTTTTTCCTATTGATTAGGATATAAATTAATTTTGTTTTGCTTACATCTAATGGTTTTGTAATGCTTTTAATTAAAAATGTATAATGGTTTCTTAAAACTGAAAAACAATTACTCTTTACAATCAATTCTACGTCAAAATATTGGTCATGGAAAGATTCATCTCCTTTCCTTTTCAGAGTGTAATGTGCCATGTGTGTGTGTAATACCTAAAGTCGTTTTTGTGAAGGTTCCAAACTGTTTCCTTTGCCGAATACACTTACGCAATTCGGCTGCAGGTCATCGTTAAATCTCATATACCCCACATAAACTTTTTCACGACGTAATTAATTTGCCCGAAATACTGAGTAGAAACAGATTCTATTTATACCCTGCCTCAGACCTGAGCGGGACTGATTCTTGGATCTAGTACAAACGTCATCTCTCAAAGGAAGATGTGGGTGGCTATGTTTCTCCGTATTTGTGATGGCTGACACAGATTATTTGTGTGTCAGTTTGTCTAATTATGAGACAGAATTCAGAGCAGTATTGAGGTTCATATTTCATTTAGTTATTTACTCATTATCCTCGCACTAGAGCACAAACTTATACTATCTAACTATAAGTTCAGGTTTCCTCACGATGTTTTCCTTCACCGTTGCCAGCGACGTCCAAGATAAACTTAGAAAGTACATGAATAAAAAGTCACATTGGTTTTGCACGGATTTGAACCCACGACCTCAAGCACAACAGGCGAGGTCTTAGCCAATGGGCCACCACGACATAATATGTACACATGCGACATGTTTAGTTTCAGAATAAAAGCACGGATAATTTGTTTGATAGTTTAGTACTCTCTACTATCCAAGCACTAATATTGAATCAATCATTGCAAACAAAGCATAAAAATAGGCGTTGATAGATAGATAGATATGCTTTATATATGCTTTATTGTTAGTAACCCTGATGTCAAAACCTGATTCTCCATAAATTGATTGTTTGTAATACCTATTTTTACCTAACTGATCATTGTTGGCAATACCAAATAGAAAAGAGCATTAGGCCGGTCAGCAACACGATAATCTGACCGAGTTGAAAAAGCATCAAGCCAGTAGGATGTGATGGCAACTTTGGACCGGAGCCGATGGAGCCATATTGCTTGCTTAAAGTAAAGGGGTCCAGTGTCCACGATCCATCTCAATAAAGAGGAAGCGATTGAAAAAGAAGGTACAACATTTAATGAAAGCTCAAAGCAAATGATTAATAATAAATGTTAAATATCTTATTGTGAACTGTATGCAGCTTCTTGAACATGGTATTTCATCATAACACACTTCGCACCTTGCCAATAACTAAGTGTCTCAACACACTATGCCGAGGATACGCGACCGAAGTTCGGCATGATTACGCCTGCAATGCTATTTGAATTACTGGCGACACATTATGCCGAAATTACGTTGCGTTATAGCGTACAGCAGAACTTCGGTCGGGCGTAAATTCAGCGCCAATTCGGCCTCAACGTATTCTGTAGAACACACATTATACGCGACCGAAGTTCGGTTCGAATGCCGACGAAGATCGGGAGCGGGGAGCAGTGGGAGGCAGGCATGCCCCCGCCCGCGCCCTGCGTGTCCGCCCGTAGTGTTTATTTCGCCTCTGTCTGCGCACGAGATGCACGTGCTTTGTTGTGTCATTAAAACGTAGACCGTACTCCATGTTTGATTCAGAAAAAATAATTCTCGCGGTCGAATCGCGACCGTGTTTATGGAACAATGGAGATGCAAGTTATAGTGATCGAAAAAGGAAAAAAATTGCTTGGCAACAAATAGGTGAAGAATTTTACGATTGGAGTACTTATAGTGCCAAAAAGAAAAATGAAACAAGTAAGTTTATTGATTTTATCTTTGATTATATACTTGTCTAGATAGAACAATTCAAACAAACGACGCGCTAAAACTGTCTCCAATTGCGTGATATGTGTGAGTACCGCTCGTGTACTTATTGTCGTCAAACTGTCGATGTATGCGTGTTTAGGGATACCTGCTCCAAACTATTAACCTACCTTTTCTGAATTATTTAATATTATGAAAGTTAAACAAAACAGGTTAAATTAAACAATAATTTTGTAGATTAGTGTATCATTTATTTTAGTAACAACAAAAAATACAATGATAAAATATACAGTAATTTATAGATTAAAACCCATCTCTTTGTGTTTGTTCTCGGCATATTTTTCTCTTTGATTTTATTGATCAGTAAATAACGACTTACCTTAACGTATTAAGGTAAGTTGACATTTACTGATCAAATATATAATGTAATTTTTAAAATAATAATGTTCTTCTGATCGAAAGATTATGTAATGCTATTTGTATTTTATCTCCCATAGTTTCGTTAAATCTCCCTAGTAATAAACTGACAACACTGGCTAAATCAGACTAACCTACAAAGTAACGAAATAAAAATCGTGTGTTCTTATAATATTAGTGGTTAAATAACAAAACGTACCGGTGAAAAGTGCTCTTGGTATTATTATACGGTTTTCCCACATAATTGCTATACAGTCTGACGGCACAAACCGTCACAATTAATTATTTTTCGTGAACACGTTACCCTTAGGTGTTTAAAATGACACTGACATAAATAAGAAGCGAGTCTACCAATTTTAGTAGACTTTATTTGGGCCGTTCAGGTAGGGTCAATGTGGCATCTAGACAAGTATATAATCAAAGGATTTTATTAAATATTTTTATTATTTATCACAAGCGATCATTGTACAATGCGGTCATGCCAAGCTACCCTCCCCTCATTGTTAAAATATTCCATGAATTTTTGCCTTGCAGTAATGGCATTTGTGATATTCTGATGTGACGATTCTGATGATATAGATTCTAAGTTGTGTTCAAAAAATTGATCCTTAAAGTTGTATCCATCACGTTTTCTGATGAAGTTGTGAAGAACGCAAACTGCTTTTACAATATGAGTTGCATAATCAGGCGAAGTCAAAATTGGAGTATGTAGGAGGTGTGGGTGGGTGTGTAGGAGTCTCCATTTATTACACAAAACACCAAATGTACATTCTACACACCTTCGTGCCCTGCTGAGACGATAGTTAAATGTACGTTTTTCTCTGGTTAAATTATTACCTGGAAATGGTCTCCTTAAGTGTTTGTCAAGAGCAAATGCCTCATCGCTTACTATTACAAATGGAAGCCTTGGTTCATTTGTGTTAGGTAGTTCTCTATTAACTGGTAAATTTAATGTTTCTCTTTTCAATCGGATTCCTAATATTGATCTTTTGAAAATGGCACTGTCCCCCTCCCTGCCGTAAGCACCTACATCAATCATAATAAAATTTAGATTGGCATCAGCAAGAGCCAACAATACAACTGAGAAAAAAAATATAATTAAAAAATCGAGAACCGGATAGTGCTGGGCACACAATCCGCACGTGCTTGCTGTCTAGGGCACCAATGCAATTTGGAATTTTTTTTGTAGAAAAAAAAGTTTCTGCAATGTCGAGCCACATTTCTTCTGTAGGTTCTGGCATTTCAATTGGTTGTAATATTTTCCAAATTACAACACATGTTTCTTTAACTATACGAGGAATTGTTGATCGGCCTATTAAAAAATCCTCTGATAAACATTGGAAGGTCATTCCAGTTGACAAGTATCTGTAAACAACAATAATATTCTGTTAGTGTAAGTTGGTTATTACTAAATATATATATTTCTTTATTTCTGTTGATGACTTACAAAAAAAATGCAAACATTTAAGGGATTACTACGTAAGACAAAAGAAAAAAGACAGTTTAAAGAGTGGTAGTGCCGCGCCAGCCAAGAAGAGAAACACTTCATATTTTCAGATGTTATCTTTTTTGGATATCACTATAGAACATCGAAATACTGATAGCAATCTCAGTTTACCCGAAGATGAAAATAGTACCAGTTGTGATTCGCTACCACCAACTACTAGTCCACCGCGACTAACTACTCCGCCATTGCTACCGTCGAACACACTAACCAATTCCGAGCTTAATAATAAGAAGTTAACACCATTTCAAAAATCTATATTAAATAGAATGTCTGTCAATTAAGAAAATGATGCCGACAGTTTTTTTTTTGCTATCCTTATTACCCGATATGAAAAAAATGTCAGACAGTGAAAAATTCGACTTCCAAGTTGAAATTATGAGAGCAATAAAAAGGATGAAGTATAGCAAACCTATACCATCAGCTCCATCTACCAGTACATATGAATATCTACCAAGATCATCAACGGTGCAATATAATCAATACAGGTATAATCCTTCAAGCATTGGCTCCAACAACAATTCAGATAATAATTATGGTTATAGGACTCGTTCTCAAGATTACAATAATGTCGACACACCCGCACATACCCATTATTCAAGTGATAACCTTGAAGAGATATTACAAACTCAGAATATTGGCACCCAGTCAGGCTTATTGCCTAATAACAACCCTGAAAGTGAACCATAAACAATAAGTAGCAATAAACAAGTTGATCATAGTATAGTGTATAAGTGTATACTTATAAATAAATGAATATTTGCAAATATGGATAATTTTATTTACTTACCGTATAGTGATCATTAATCGTTCTGCAGGTGAAATGGAATCTCTGAATGTAGTATCTTTTTTCAAAATGTTGTTACTGATGAGAAATAACAGTTCGTCGAAAGATTGTATTGTCATGCGAAAATACTTAAAAAAATTAACGGGATAGGCTCTGTATTTTGCATAACGTTGAAACTGGCCGTGTAGTCTCGTAGAATTCAATGGGTGCACCCAATATTCTTTCTTGTATTTGTCATCTTCTAAAGCCTCTGCAATTTCCTTTGCTATTACTGTAAAATAGTCCATTTTTCGGGTTTCGCACCTCAAAAGTAATAACGGAACCCTAACAGAATCACTTTATTTTGCATTTGTCTGTCTGGCTGTTTAGATAACACGACACGACGCCACGACAGCGCTCGAAACACTGAATATACACACAAAATTGCGAAACTGGATTTCCGCCGCGTAAGTTTAGCACTTATGGTGTGTCATATAAGCCGAATACATTGGAACGTAAAATCAGCCGCGGAACTTCGGTCGCGTACGTTCGGCATAGTTTGTTTAGACACTAAGGGTTGTTACATGCCACATGAAGCCAATTCAACCGAACAAATATTCAAAACATTCCGTGCACGAGTGTAACACTTACTTTTCAGTACATTCACGAATAAAATCTTTATGCAGGAACGCACATATGATTTAAAAACGTGACGTCAAAAATCCGAAGGGATTTTAAAAAGGATTATAGTAAAAAAATGTTTGCAAAGCCTAACACAAAAAGCTAGATAACGAAGAGAGATAAAGTTTGACAGAAGGTTTAGATGACATAACAACTGAGACCGTAGCTTAAAGTGACAATTTCGTTGTGAAAAAGGGATGGAACCATACGTTCTGTAAAGCTCCGTCTCTGTCTCTCATGCTGCAGCCATATTGGATTTTAGACAACTTAGTACGTCTTCTACTGGTTACTGGTCCATGAAGACGCTAATGAAAGGCGATCTACCGTACTTTTTAAAGCGAAAACTCATCGACATATTTATGACCTGCCCGTCCTAACCTACGGTGCTTAGACCTGGTCGCTGATCGAGTCACAAAAGTACGGCCTTGGGGATTTTAGTCAAAGAGCAATATAACGCAGCATGCTGGGCGTAAAAAGGGCTGACAGAAAAAGAAACGCCACGGTGCGCTTTAGAACCGGGATCATAGACGGAGGAGTAAAGGCTGCCGGCTAAAATTGGATTAGCCGGGTCACGTTAGCTGCAAGAACAGAGACCGCTGGGGAATATTCTCCACAAATAAGGTGCCTGAGAAAGGATGGTGCCGCTGTGGCTGGCCCAGAAAGAGGTGGCAAGACGACCTAGAATGAAGGAGGGCACAATCCGAGGGCACTCAGAAAAGGAATTATCAACATCATCATCATCAGCCTATTTATGTGTCCACTTCTGGGACACAAGCCTCCTCTCTGTGAGAGGGAATGGGCCGTAAACCACCACGCGGGCCCAGTGCGGTTTGGTGGATGTCTTCGAATTTTTGGTTTTAAGACATGGCGGTTTCCTCACGATGTTTTCCTTCACCGTTTTGAGAGCAGTGTTCAATACAAAGTAAAGCGCCTGCCTGGGTTCGAACCCACGACTCATAAGTTGTAAGTCGCGGCCAATACAGGCAATACTGTCCACTTTCAAGAATGTATGCTGCATACAAAGAGCATGAAGGCGATATTGACATATTTAACTCGTCTGTACCTGCTCTAAAAAAAGTCGCGCTTACCATTTAATGGGTAACTCTAGTACCTAATCTAATATATAAATAAATAATTATAAATAATAAAATGTATACTAATTTAATACATTCTAATTTAATTTAATCTGTTCTAATTTAATTTATTCTAATTTAATTTAATCTGTTCTAATTTAATTTAATCTAGGTTATTTAATTTAATGTACTGCAATCAATTTAGCTTTTAATAGTTGTTGTTATTGTTTTTAATGAATATATTCTGTATTTATCGCCGCATAATTTACGCATAATATACGCGCATGCTGTGCTTTTCTATAAGTGATGAGGCACTTAGACTTAAGTTTGAAATGTACAAATTTATAAAGTAACAGTGTACTTAGTGTTGAGAAGCCTAATAATAAATAAATAAATACCACTGGGCCATCACTGCTCTTCAGGAAAGGAATACTTGGAAGGATTTGGCCTTTGCCCAGTAGTGGGACAGTATTTATAAGTAAAAAAAATATAAAAACCTCTATTCATTTTATTGTTTTGACCCTCACATGCTTTTCCGTGGCAATATATAATATATATCTTTATTTTCAAAAACATACAGAGTTACATACAGTTTGACATTTGATATAAGCATAACCGTATACTCTCAGAATAATTTTAGTTTAAGTTGCAAATTCTGTACAAGATTAATAATACTCTACCTGGTAAACTAGGGTATACCTGTATTTTAAGAGGTAGTTTAGTTTACGGTCAAGGTTTACAATGATCAACAAAAACTTATCTCAAGTGGACTGTGTCATTCTACTGTATGAAATATAAAACTAAAATTGTATGTGACGGCAGCCATATGATTTAGCAGCTGCAAGAGACGGCGACTACATGGCGCTAGTGGAACGTTCACCGGACGCATCTTAGACAAATCATTCACTATCTGTCATTTGGCTTAAAATCTTGAAGTTAAATCGAGTAAAATAACGTGACGTTTACCGCCCCACTAGTGATCGCCTTGATAAGGAGCTGCGCTGTTCAGTCGGTACGCATTTCGTACGGATGCGTCTTGGTGCACGGACCACTGTCTTTCGACAGTCAGTACTGCCTCTACCTTCAATTTATATTTTGGAATGTATTTTGTATGTCCGTAAAAATCGGGGGCTTTTCAAAACTAGAAGCGACTTCCATAATTTAAATACACGCAGTAAGCACGAAATTGTAATACCCAAATTCAGATTAACGAAAACTAGCAAGTCTTTTCTTATAAACAGTATACGCTTTTATAACAAGTTGCCAAAGTCAGTTATAGAACTGACCAATGGAAGGTTCAAAAACTACATCAAACGTATCCTTATTAAAAAAGCATATTATAAAATCAAGGACTACGTTGAAGATAAAAACATTTGGCCTTAGCTCCTTCTGCGCATGCAGCTTCCCTGGTAACTTGTAAACGGCACAAATATGTGGATGTCTCTAACTATTCTCAATCTCATTTTTCTTTCCTTCTTTTAATTAGACTTTTTACAATGGTTTTCAAACATTTTTATAGCCCTTTGCTATGAATAGTTACAGCACTGATAACAAAATTTGTGCCACATGTTAAATTTAGTCTTGTTATACTTATTTTTATTTACTTTTGTATAGATTCTTTTACCGATTGTTTTGTGAATGTGTGAACATTGTAGGCCTTCTAGATGCTAGTTAACATTTGTTAACTTTTTTATAAAATATATAATCCTTTTATTTTTTATTTTCTTACGACTTATTGTCATAAGTCGGGCCTACGTTGTCCCCCCATGTCTAAGTACTAATGCTGTAACATGGAAATATTGTAAAACAAAATCATTTTTAAAAGAGTAACCATGGAGTTTCTTGCCGGTTCTTCTCCATAGGAAACGACCAACCCGAACCGTGCACTTTTTGTCGACGTTTTATAAGTGCCCATGTAGGACAATGTGAAAAAAAACAAAATATGATTTTGATTTTAATTTTTAATTGCCCAGTAATTGGATGTGGAACATTGTCTCCGACGAATAGTACAATCCTTATTGCGGTGGGTGCACGGAACACTGTCCCTGACAGCCAATACTGCCCGCCATCACTGCCATTATTAGTTATTTAATTAACTGGATTTAACTCTCTATTTTCTAAGTTAAGATAACTGATTGTTCAACTAAAATAAATTTGTGTATTGCCATATCTGAGTTTCACTCCTGATGTCTGAATCGAACCCGACATGTATAAGTGTATTGTGTGTTTTTGTGTATGAGTGTCGTGCGTTTGAGTGTATGAGTGTTGTGCGTGTGTGTGTGTGTGCGAGTGGTGATGACTGTGCGTGTGTGAATAGACACCATAGTTAAGTTATCTACCTTAGACTGTTCTCTGACAAGTCAAAACTATCAATTTCCACTGAGAGAGAGATGGCACGATACAGGACGTAGAACACTATCCCTTTTTTACAGCTGAATCATGATGGCATTGACACTTTATAGTAGTTTGTCTTGTGAAAGTTTGTCTTGAAATTCCATACTTTAAGACCTAAAACACTTCGCAACCGGCCGCACATATACAGTCGACTCGTGAAGCTTCCAAGTGCGTAGTAACACAGTAACTTCTCTAATCTGTGGTAGTACGGCTTGTTACGAACATTTTGTAACAATCTCTCACTTCGCTATTCGCCAGGAGCTTTAGACTCTATGTCTTGTCTCATGGTCCTTGGCAGGACAGCTCAGCACACAACAGCAGGCCCTATTAAAACAACTGCGCGGCATTTCTCGTAGATCCTGTTTGGGACATTTTTTTTTTTCTAATCTCTATGACAGCCAGCTAGATATATTGAAGACAGACATAATAACAACTACTAGCTTCCATCCGCGGCTGCACTGGTGTGAAAAGTGTTTTATTATCCCAAGGGATTATCATAGATCGTTTATGGCGATAAAAACCCATGTGCTATTCCAGACTCTCTCGTTTTCTTTAATAATCGGTGACTGGAACGCTAAAATGAGCAAAACAGAAAAGGAAAGTATGGCATTGGCACCAGGAACGAGAGAGGCCAGCGGCTCTTGGAGTTCTGCATCGAAAGGAAGCTCACAATAATGAACACCTGCTTCCAACATCACCCAAGACGTCTATACACATGGAAGTCTCCAGGCGACAGACATCGTAACCAAATCGAATACCTAATCATTGACAGCCGATGGAGAATTTCAATTTCGAATGTGAAAACCTTTTCTGGTGCCGACTGTGGATCGGACCATTGCCTCCTCGTTGCAAAGTTTTCCCTGCGCCTAAATGCGGTAAAAAAGATCTTCCCCTGAGACCACGAACATTGACATCGCCAGAGAAAATAGCGTTCCAAAAAGATCTTAAGAACGCAATCGCAGATAGACCACTCTCCATTAACAGAGGCGCGAAGGTACACTGGAACCATCTCAAGGACTTGACGTGGAAAATCATGGATGGAATCACAAGTCAGCAATCAAAACCCATTTGCAAACAAACATGGCTTAGCACTGATACCTGGAAACTGGTGAAGGAGCGGGAAGACCTTAAAATGCTGGGACATAAAACATAAGGAGACCGACAAAAATATTCTGATCTGAGTCGGAAGATACAACAGCACTGCCGCCGTGACAAAAATAACTTTGTAGAGAATATCTGCCTAGAGATTGAAGACCACGCTCTAAAGGTACAAACATCAGATCTGTTCAAAAAAGTTAAACTACTGTCGAAGCAGTTCAAACCCAAAACGTGGGTAGTTCAGGACGAGGATGGTAGTCTACTTCAGGATCTGGTTGCAATAGCGGAAAGACGGAGACAATATTGTGAAGAGCTCTACAAAAACCCCAACAATATCGGGCATACAATAACTACATGGCAGTCACTCGAGAAAGAACCACCTATACTGCCATCTGAAATTGAGGCTGCTATTGCTTCTCTCAAAGAAAAAAAGGCACCGGGACCAGACCAGTTGACGGCGGAGATAATCAAAGCGATGGGCTCATCGGGTGTGGATGCTCTGATTTAATATTTGTAATGACGTTTGGCGTACGGGCGAATGGCCGGATGATTGGGCAAGCTCAGTAGTTTTGCCGCTGCATAAGAAAGGTTCCACGGCAAAATGCGATAACTACAGTACCCTGGCCCTTATATCCCACGCCCGTAAAGTGTTACACATCATCATCATCAGCCTTTTAAAGTTCCCACTGCTGGGACACAGGCCTCCTCTCATAGAGGGAGTGGGCTATAATCCACCACGCGGGCCCAGTGCGGATTGGTAGATGTCACATGTCTTTGAATTTTTGGTTCTAGGACTTGCCGGTTTCCTCACGATGTTTTCCTTCACCGTTTTGAGAGCAGTGGTGATGAAATAAATTTCACAAAGTAAAGCGCCTGCTCGGGTTCGAACCCACGACCTACAACTCGTAAGTCGGGACCGTAACCACTGGGCCACCACTGCTCTCTAAAGTGTTACTACATGTCATAAATAAAAGGCTCCGTCATTACTTAGACTGGCAAATTCCACAAGAGCAGGCTGGTTTCGTCAAAAGTAAAAGGACTCGCGAACAAATTCTGAACATTCGCCAACTAATTGAGAAGTCCTACGAATTTAACACCCCTATCATCATGTGTTTTATTGACTACTACAGCAAGGCTTTTGACTGCGTGTTTTGGTCGGCTCTGTGGAAGATCCTGGAAGAACTTGGAGTACCCAAACATCTGGTGGCTCTCATCCAATCTCTTTATCGGTCCAATCAGGGTGTGGTAAAGGTTGATAAAACAATATCTTGGCCTTTCAACTTCGGCAAGGGTGTAAGGCAGGGTTGCATTCTGTCTCCCATTCTTTTTAATATTTATGGAGAGTACATCATCAGACGAACTTGTGAAGACTGGGAGGGTGGGGTCACAATAGGTGGCATCAAGTTAACTAACCTCCGTTGTGCAGATGATACTACACTTCTAGCTTCGAATGAAACTAAGATGGTAGACCTCCTTAACAGAATGGAAACAATCAGTTTGGAGCTGGGCCTCAGAATAAATCATGCCAAAACCAAACTAATGGTGGTGGATCGCGCAAACCTTCTCCAGTTTACAGGTGCTCTGGCGCTGGAAACGGACAGCGACTTCATCTACCTAGGTGCAAGCATCAGCAACACTGGGTCCAGTGAGAAGGATATAAGGAGGCGTATAGGGATGGCCAAAAATGCAATGTCCCAATTTCAGAAAATATGGAGAGACTGAAATATTTCACGTAAGACGAAAGTGAAATTGGTCAATTCGCTAGTGTTCTCAATCTTCAGTTACGGGGCCGAAACGTGGACTTTAAAGAAAGCTGACCGTGACCGCATAGATGCGTTTGAGATGTGGTGCTGGAGAAAGATGATGAAAATCCCTTGGACCGCCTTTCGCACCAACGACTCCATCCTCCGCGAACTGAATATCAAGATCAGACTGTCCACGATCTGCCTTCGTAGGATATTGGAGTTCTTTGGTCACATCGCCAGAAAGGATAGAAACAACCTAGAAAAACTGATGGTTACTGGCAAGATTGAAGGGAAACGCTCTAGAGGTCATAGTCCTATAAGATGGTCAGACCAAGTCCGCACATCGTTGAACACCAAACTGCACGATGCTCTCCACGACGCAAAAGACAGGCATAGATGGCGCAAATTAGTGAAGGAAAAGTTACTTCCACGACAACAGGGGAATCACGACCCTCTGTAATGAGGAACACGACGCGAGGAGGAGGATTCCAGACTATAAGTGATCTATCTCTGTGCCAAATTTCATCCAGATCCGTTCAATCGTTCTGACGTGATTAAGTAACAAACGGATATTTGTTACAAACAAACATCTATCCATACAAACTTTATTATAAGTAGGATTATTTTGTATGAACCTACTGTTCCAATGCTTTTTGGTAGGACCAGGTACCTCATAGTTACCCAACGTGCGTTTGAATTGTATCTACGTAGGGAGCAGGAACAATGGGGGCGCTCGATTACTCGGAACGGCCGTGTGTGGCGTATCCTATGTAACTGGCTTTAAATATTGTAGCAGTTTGTTCAGAGCATCTGTGACTGTGAGGTTTTGCAGTTGGTGGAACAGAGGTATTCCTTATTGGAAGAAATATCTTTTTTTTCATTCTTTTTTTATATGTAGCCGAGCTTTCCTGTGCAGAAATAAATATCTTCAAAAAAGATTTTAATAAGTAAGTACTAAACATATATATTCTAGAACAAGCTTTTCGATCTGACTTGAACTAAATGAAACATAAATTGTCAATAAACATCTAATGAGTCCAAAGACATTGTTGATATCTTGTCTGGTTCCTATGCCAACCTTCTGGTTCCATAATAGGAACAACTCAATCATCTTCATCATTTCAGCCGAAAGACGTCCACTGCTGGATATAGGCCTCCGCTAGGCGTCGCAACATTGACCGATCCCGTGCGTCTCGGATCCAGCGCATTCCCGCAACCAAGTCATCGGTTATCACCTACTCCATAGTACCATATTATTTTAATGTTTCCATAGTTGCATAATTACACCAAGTTTTAAAATGAGAATCACATCTAAACGTCTCGCGTATTTTTTTGGAAAACATATATGTTACATTAGGCCATTTTATTAATAATTTGATCGAATTAAATTTTGTATTTTATTCGTACAACATAGTGTAATTCATTTGTAAAGTTAAGTCTAACACGGGCAAAAAGATTAAAGTCGCACCAAAACCGCCGGACGCATTTTAATGAAATTTTCACCATCTCAAAGACAATTTGATTATCTACATTTTGATCTGAGGCCTTTTTTTATGTATTAGAATAATAAGGAAAGTACAAAAAACTACAGAATTTAGGGACGCGCGTGTGTGAAACGAGTGCGCGGTTTGTTCCCTCAAGGTCGTTGGCGACTGTCGTCGTCTTAATCGGATGCCAGTTAGTGCTGCAAAAATGGATTACTAGTTGCCGGACACACATACTAAAGCAAAGTAATACACTACAGCCATGATTTTTTTCACATATCAAAGCATCCATTTAGTTGGCAGGAGTGCCCCCCGCACTTGACTAACAAAAAAATGCAATTTAAAAGCTTAATTTTACGAAAACTGATCCCTGAATCGAAAAATGGTTTTCATAGACTCGTAATATTTTTGAATGGTCTATCCATCGATACTTCACACCTCCACTTTGTCGGCGTGATTAGTATGTATATCCAATTATCCATGCTAATTATACATTTCTATTACTAAGAGTCTCTGTGCTAAACTGTGGATGGACATACAGACGGACATGGCGAAACAATAAGGGTTTCTTGATGACTACGGAACCCTAAAAATGAGAATTTAGCTAATTACGCTTTGTCATCAAAATCTCAGCATGTATGCAAAATCTCAGTTCAATTGGTTGAGTAATAGTAGAGTTGAGAATAAAAAATAGTAGTTTATGAAACTGTTGCATAATGAGGGGTATTAAAACATGAGTGTGTGTTTAAAAACCGAGCCGTAGGAGAGGTTTATGTGCAGTTTCATACACTTCTTTATCTACACTCATAAATTGGAATTGAACCTACAAAATACCTCTTTTTGCATTTCCCATGCCATAAAATCGTGATAGCATTTGTCATATACTTTTCTCGACATTGCTGGTTAATTTTTTAAGGTAAGAGTAATTTCCTTCGCCGCATCTAAAATATTGGGCGGAGTCAAATTTTCTTCACATTCACTGATTTCAGATATTTTCAAACAATTATTTAAATATCTCATGAAATTCAGTATAGCAAAATTTGCAAAACGTATGAATAGCGCCAAAACCCAGCACATACCGCATTAACCGCGCATGCGCTAAGGCTTAGCACGCACTGCGATCTTTATTCGCGCTATTTTTTTCCGCCCATTCTGCGACCTATGGAATTGTATGAAGTTGTTCGCATTGCGGTAAAGTAATCGTGCGGATATAATACCGCAAGAAATCCGTGTTTTGCTACAGAATCCACCGCACCACGACGCGAATTTTATTCGCCCGAATATTTTGAGCTCTATGAACAGGTAGAAGGAAACAAAATTCGCGCGAATAAAATTCGCAGTGCGTGCTAATTCTAAAGCGGGCATTGTCATAGACAATTTAAAATTGGAATCAAATCTTTTTATAATAGGTACTATAAAATGGCATTACAAAAAAAATGTTGATGGAAACTCCTTAGTGATTGACTTCTTGGATTTGTCCTGTATCGTAATAGAAAAAAAAAATGTTTTATAGCATTATTTTGTTAGAGAAATAGTGTTATAATAAGAATCTATTTTTAAATTTCGGTATTGTGTTTATAAAGTATGCCAATATAAACTCGTTTTGAATTTTATAATTAGAATATTACGATATGAGAGTAGATAATAGTAGTTTATGAAACTGTTGCATAATGAGGGGTATTAAAACATGAGTGTGTGTTTAAAAACCGAGCCGTAGGCGAGGTTTTTAATAGTTTTCACACGAATGTTTTAATACCTAGTTATGTGCAGTTTCATACACTACTTTATCTACACTCATAAATTGGGATTGAACCTACAAAATACCTCTTTTTGCATTTTCCATGCCATAAAATCTTGATAGCATTTGTCATATACTTTTCTCGACTTTGCTGGTAATAAATTAAGAGTAATTTCCTTCGCCGCATCTAAAATATCGGGTGGAGTCAAATTTTCTTCACATTCACTGATATCAGACATTTTTAAACAACAATTAAAATAACTCATGAAATTCAGTATAGCAAAACTTGCAAAACGTTTGAATGGCGCCAAAACCCAGCACATCACCACATTAACCGCGCATGCGCTAAGGCTTGCACGTACGCACTGCGATCTTTATTCGCGCGATTTTTTCCGCCCATTCTGTGACCTATGGAATTGTATGAAGTTGTTCGCATTGCGGTAAAGAAATCGTGCGGAAATAATACCGCAAGAAATTCGTGTTTTGCCACAGAATCCACCGCACTACGGCGCGAATTTTATTCGCCCGAATATTTTGAGCTCTATGAACAATTAGAAGGAAACAAAATTCGCGCGAAGAAAAATCGCAGTGCGTGCTAAGTCTAAAGCGGGCATTGTCATAGACAATTTAAAATTGGAATCAAATCTTTTTATAATAGGTACTATAAAATGGCATTACAAAAAAAAAATGGAAACTCCTTAGTGATTAACTTCTTGGATTTGTCCTGTATCGTAATAGAAAAAAAATTGTTTTATAGCATTATTTTGTTAGAGAAATGGTGTTATAATAAGATTCTATATTTAAATTTCGGTATTGTGTTTATAAAGTATGCCAATATAAACTCGTTTTGAATTTTATAATTCGAATATTACGATATGAGAGTAGATAAAAGCTTTTATCTACTTCGGTTTCGTTATATTCGAATTACAAAATCGATAGCGGTTTCATTATGATACCAATAACGACATCGGGTTGCATTAAGCGAATCATCATAAATTCTAAAACACAAGCAAAGTCATTCTGAACATACAGCCATAATATTACTTCGAAATCGAGACAATGTAAATGATGTTTTTAAAAATGGAACAAGTTTAGAACAAAAGTATCGTATACTGTTTGGCTGTTGCGGAACGACAAGAACTTTGCCTTATACCTAAAAAAACTAAAAAAAAGAAATGGACGCGGGAAAAATTTGTGAGTGATTTTTTTTTCCAAATTTTATTAAAAATGTCTTAAACATCAAGTGATATTGAACATACTCCACCAGATATAACACATAGAGCAGTTGCGGCTACAAATAATTTACTACCAGAAACATCAAGACATGTTTATGAGAAATGAAATACTTAAACACACTTCCTGAAATACTTATTTGTCTATATCTGTTTTATTCCTTCCTTGTTCCTTCGTAGATAAAATCTTGTATGCAACTGTACGTTATTGGTCTTTTAATAACTCGTGCCCACCTATTTCGGTACGCGCTACGCTTGTACCGAAAAATGGCACTAGTATTAAAAGACCTTCCATAACGTAACAGTTGCATAAATAGCTATTAAAAATCAGAGGTAAGAGGAAACTTGGTGAAGAAACGGCCATGTCCTAAAATAAAAAGTTCGAAGACATGTGACATGAACTAAACCTCATTGAGCCCGTGTGGTGAATTATGGCCCAATCCCTCCTATAAAGAAGCTTTTATCCCAACAGTGGGAACGTAATAGTCTTATTACGCAAGAAGATTACCTGGGTCTTCAAAAGCGGGTCGGGAACCGGTCACGTATTCTTATTTCCAGAAGATCTGTGTCATATTTATGTAGAGTACAAATTTGCAGATTCTTTATGTTAAGAATTTCTTAAGCTTCTTAACAAGTACCGACTGTGCTCCATTTATAATAAAATAGCGACATCTATAGAAATAGCTATTTATGCAACTGTTACGTTATGGGCGGTCTTTTAATACGAGTGCCATTTTTCGGTACAAGCGTAGCGCGTACCGAAATAGGTGGGCACGAGTTATTGAAATACCAATAACGTACAGTTGCATACAAGATTTTATCTACGAAGGAAGGAATAAAACACAGATATAGACAAATAAGTATTTCAGGAAGTGTGTTTAAGTATTTCATTTCTCATATACATGTCTTGATTTTTCTAGTAGTAAATTATTTATAGCCGCAACTGATCTATTTGTTATATCTGGTGGAGTATTTTCAATATCACTTGATGTTGAAGACATTTTTAATAAAATTTGGAATAAAATTTCACTCAGAATTTTTCCCGTGTCCATTTTTATTTTTATTTTTTTATTTAGTCTTTATTAGGTATAAGGCAAAGATCTTGTAGCCGCAACAGCCAAATAGTATACGATACTTTTGTTCTAAACTTGTTCCATTTTTAAAAACATCGTTTACATTGTCTCGATTTCGAAGTAATATTATAGGTACCTGGTTGTATGTTCAGAATGTCTTTGCTTGTGTTTTAGAATTTATGACGATTCGCATAATGCAACCCGATGTCGTATGAGTATCATAATGAAACCGATGTCAATTTTGTAATTAGAATATAACGAAACCGAAGTAGATAAAACTACAAATTTATCTGAAAATGCCGTAAATAACAAATGAAGACTCAAATGCGATTCTGGTATCAATTTATAAAAACAGTAGGTGCACAGTAGCTCAGTGGTAAAGCAATCGGCTGCAGATCGTTAAGTCCTCCCGTTTCGAATCCTGGTGTCTCCTAAATACTCTTTTTTGAAAATAACATAAGAAGATAGTCAACTCTACTCGTGACCAGAGGGCTGGGCTTTTCTTTGGCTAGAGAATCAAGCATTGCCATCCAGCCTTCTGGCCACTTCATATTAACAACAATGTGAACAAAAATTTTTAACGCCTGATTCCCCTCTCCCCTTTTATACGCGCTTGTAGTTTATGTATTAAAGTCGTCACAATCTAAGAAGTCCGTTGACGTTTCTCATTTTACTTTAATCATAGTTAAACTTGATGCTTGCGAATGATACTCGTTATTATAGTGTATGGGTAACATATAATAATATAGTAATTAAGCATATAGTAATTAATTAGGATTATGAACTTGATTTTGCAATTTCGTACGTAGAAAGTTATCGCGGTATGTAAAATCTAAGTCCGTTGACGTTTCTCGTCAACGGACTTGTTAGATTGTGACGACTTTACTCAGTAATTATTTTGTTGCAATCAGTTGTAAGGAAGCATAATCAAAGAAGATTCAAATGTGATTCTGGTATCAATTTATGGGAACTATGTGCATAGGGGATAAAGCTCAGTGGCAGAGCAATCGACTGCAGATCGATAGGTCCCCGGTTCAAATCCGGGTGTCCCCTAAATAAACTTTTTGTTTGCGTATTTCTCATCGTTTTAACACATAATTCACCATATTTCTTGATGATATGAATAAAAATTGCAATAGACAATCGCTCGTTTGCGACAACACCGACGCAACTCAAAATTATTCAAAAACAGGTACACAGAACGAATCGAAATCATTGATATTATATCGTGCAACGCCCATCTTGAGATAGCATCCAATCATTATTTTTTGAAATATGCATCAAAGTATTTATAAATAAATTTGCGCCAAGTTCTGCGAACTATACTTATATCCGACGTGCGTGTATGACTAGATGTGTGAATGCAAATGAAGCAAAAAACATAAAGTTCATAGCTGGGGGCATTCTGTAGTCTATGCCTACAAAAAAAAAAAGTATGTGTGTGTGTGTTAGTTGTGTATGTCAATCTATTTTAATAGTCGTACTCATTTTTGATTGCGTCGTTCTTAAGATCCTAGCAAGCATAGATCAAGATATAATATTCTTTTCTTTTTTTATTATTAACTAGCTTCTGACCGCGGCTTCGCCAGCGTAAATAGTTTTTTATTATCCCAAGTAATACAAACCATCCATGTCCTTCCCAGGTTCTCAAACTATCTCCATGCCAAAATTCATGTAAATCGGTTTATAGATAGATTTGGTTCATTTTTATTTGTACCTACATTGTGTGTATCTGTGTGTGCCAAAAAACTAGTTTTCTTTCTTTCTTTTCTTTATTATCTTAATCATAGATCAAGAGTGAATGATAATAATCTTCTCAGGAGAGCGACTGCCTATCTGACCTCCTAAACCCAGTAACTGAGCAACGGCCCTTGGCAAATTATAAGAACACTTTTAAATGATATTCGGGTCATATAAATGAGGAGTTTCTTGCCTCAAATGACAAAGGGGACAAGACTGGTGTCAGATTCTAGTTTCGGACAATCCGTAACGTCTGTCAAAGATCTTCAAATTATATTCAAAACCAACGACTAAACATGTTCTTCTTCCTTGGTTGAACCTTTTGAATTGATTAGGTATACGAAATCTTCAAGTTTTGAGTAACTTTAAAGGGTCCATATTGCGGACGTGCTTTTTCGCCAAATTAGTTCCCAAGAAAAACCGTCCAAGTGCATTTCGGCCTTCGCACATTTAGGGTTCCGTACCTAACCGCAAGTTGGTTTTAATAGGAAAAATTTCAAATTTTCAAAGAAATTTATGATTTATATATATACGTATTTCTTAGCAAAATATAAGTAATAGTAAACTTAACCACCAAATTTGAACTACATTGGTCAACGTTCCATCTTGACTTTTTATTTGATCTGAGAGGTCAATGGGAAGTTAAAAAAAATATGGAACAAAATAAAAAAAAAGGAATGAGAAGCCAACAAGGCTTCGCATTCCTTTGTTACCCAATATTTTTAAACTGTTTTATTTAAAACAAAAAATACGGCATTTAGCTACGATACTCCACTTGATGGGGTCCCAATATTTTTCTTGCCTCCCTGTAACTATATGGGAGCTCGCCTAGAAACCATTGAAATTTTTATTTTTTATTTGTATGGCTTTTAGTTAACAAGATGCTTATACAGTGAACATTTGAAGACTGTAGCTCCAACCGTTTGGCTGAAAAACCTTGTGTGACAGATGACAGATGGACATACAGACGCACAGACAGACGGACACGTGAGTGACAGCAATAGGCGCTCCGTTTGACCCTTCGGGTACGGAACTCTAAAAATAACTAAGTACTTAATTTTCACTTTAGATACCGCAAACTCGAGACCAACGTAGCATCCATCTTTAAATTTTTCAAGAAGAAATTTTCTTATAAATAAATGATGCTGAATTTGGTCGAAAAACAGACTTCGAAGCGAAGTTAGTTTTTTATTACTGAAATTATCTTAATAGTTCTGCTGGTAGCTAGTGCAGTTATAAGTCTTAGTTAAGTACGGATTAAGCCTTTTTGTTCAGTTGTTTTGATGCTTATCTAGTTTTTAAGAGTGTATAGTTTATGGTTTTAAAAAAGAGTTAAGATGTTGGGGACAAATTCTGTTACGTTATTTTGGGTGATGATTACGTGACCCTTTGAATTGCCATGACCCTTTGGGACGCGTTCAACCGGCGGGCTGGTCGCCGCCTCAGGGAACGCGCACACACTGGTGCCCCGTAAAGGGCCATGGACCGCACGACCCCCTCGTAGAGCCTCCGGCAGGAGGCGTTTGGACCCCTTAGATTGGGCAGGAGCCGCTTGAGGGCAGCCCCGGCCCGCTCCAGTCTGGGAGCCAAACGTTGGAAATGCTCCACGAAATTCCACCGGCTGTCGAGGACGAGTCCCAGATACTTCATCGTCGACCCGACGCCGATGTGAAACCCTCCTACCGTTATTTGGGAACCCGTCGGTGGCGCGTTCCGAGGACCATGAAAACATAAGGCCTCGGACTTGTGCAAGGCCACCTCAAGTCCCAATTGCCGGATCCTCTCGACGATTGTCGCAACCCCACGTGTCGCTAATTCAGCCGCTGCCTGGTGCGACCTCCCCTGCGCCAGGACCAGCGTGTCGTCAGCGTAGCAAACTACGCTGACGCTACTAGGGAGGTCGGCGCGCAGCACACGGTCGTACCCGATGTCCCACAGATATGGCCCCACGACCGATCCCTGTGGGACACCGCACGACATCTCAGGAACGGGTGGACCTAGCAAGTTGAAATTTATACCAGATACTGAGGTCTATATCCCTATTAGGAGTATAAAAATAAAGATATGGGCGAATTTATATTTTCGCGAAAATTTATAAGTACCAAAATTTACCTTAATTTTCAACTTTTTTTATTATTCAAATTGACAATTATAGGTCAACCGGAAGTACCCTATAGGTTTTGGGTCGAAAACCTATATGGTAGTTCCCGTTGACCTAGTTATCTAATTATGTTGGTGAATGTAGCAGTTTGTATGGAACCCTCGGTGCGCTAGTCCGACTCGCACTTGACCGGTTTTTGTTATCTTTAACATCGTTGACAACAGTAAATCATAAACATCATGAGAAAACCGAAGGCTCTTAGGCAAGTGGCATTCGAGGTCAGCGAAGGCGATAGTCGAAATATCAAAATAAAAGGAATTGATCACGTGATTTTACGATATCGCTTGTCAATCCCATACAATTTTGCCCTTTTGACAAGTGCTATCGCCACGCTTTCAATGTAGTGACATTGACAAGTGTGTCTAAGGCCTCTGGACTAAACTACCTCTACCTGGAATGTAAGTCCTAAATCCCCATTCCGCATTAAGCAAGCGTAGTGATTCGTGCTCGTGCCTTCTCTGTATGAGAAGAGCTCTTTGCCCAGTGGTGAGAATATAACAAGCTGGGATTATATTAAAGTAGAATGATGCATGCTTCACCGTAGACCACATCATCGCTTACCATTAGGCGAGATAGTGGTAAAAATGTAAAATTAATTCTGCTCCTGGATTTTTTGTTTTTTTATTAATTCCACAAAGAGGAGCTCGTGGCTAAATAATAACAGCCGCACGGGTCGACCATCAAGGTTAAGCAACGCTTGACGAGGTCAATCCATGGATGGGTGACCATTTCAACATACCGAGTTTCCTCCGTGCCTCGGAAAGTACGTTAAGCCGTTGGTCCCGGCTACATTTGAAGATCTTTGACAGTCGTTACGAGGTAGTCAGAAGCTTGAGATCTGACACCAGTCTAGCCAAGGGGTACCGTGTTACACAATTACTAGGTTGTGGATGTCAGATAGACAGTCGCTTCATGTAAAACACTGGTACTCAGATGAATCCGGTTAGACTGGAAGACCAACAGAAAAAAGGATAAGCAGATTGATTGATTCATTCCACAAATATTTATTAAATGATATTGTTTCGCGGAAGTTCAAGTGTAAATTAATTCGTATTGAAGTGGTTCATAATGGACAGAACACTTAGCAAAATGTTTTAGTCATAATCAAACAGATACTTGGAAATTACATCTGCAAAGGACTAATTAATATCAGAGATTTACATAGCAATTATTCTAATTGGAAGTTTTTAGTAAACTCTGCGGATTTTTCTTCTAAGAATAAGTACTTAAAACGAAAAGACTGCTTATTTATTTCAAGAAAATGGTAATTGGTAGTTATTTATATTCAGAAGACATAGAAAAAAAAAGTTATGGAATGTTAATAACATGTTTCTGGAAAAACCGGTTCTTTACTGGTTTAAAATTAAAATAAATTAAGACAGCTTTGCAAGTAAACTGATCTTTACTTTTATTTGCTCGTCCCTTCTCTGTACGAGCAGAGTCAATTGTTCTGCAGTGTGTAGTGTTCAGGCTAGTAATATTATTACACCCAGCACACACAAAAAGAAAAAAAAAGTTGGACCAACAATAAGATTTGTTTTCTTAGGTCATCCGGTTCTACTTACCGTGGTTATCTTCTAAAATTTCAGCAACAACAACACTAACTTTTTTTTTGTATTGGTCCCAAGGGCTGGAAACTTTTGATTAGCATCCTTTTTAACCTATTTCGAAAAATAGGAGGTTCTACCCATCTATCGGTTCCTGTCCAGACGGATGCAGCTGCGTACCATTAGGATTTTAAATGGAGCAACTGCATATATGAAATTCATATCTTCATATTATCATCATCAGCCCATAGCAGTCCACTGCAGGACATAGGTATCTCCAATTACACACCATTTGCTTCGATTTCCAGCTGCTACCAGCCACCCTGCAAATTTCGTTACTCCACCTAGCCTGAGGGCGTTTACCAGCTCGCAGTCTCCACTCAAGAACCCAATGGTCATCGGTTCTACGGCTAATATGGACGACCCATTGCCACTTCAGAATGCTTGACCTTTAGCTTCTGAGCTATGTCGACAACTTTGGTTCTCTACCAGATTACCTCGTTTCGGATTCGATGCCTCAGTGAGACTCCTAGCATAGCCTTCTCCCCATAGCTCGCTGAGCGACCTTGAGTGAATGGACCAGCCGTATCGTGAGAGTCCACCTCTCGGCCCCGTAAGTCATAACAGGCAGGACGCACTGATTGAAGTCTCTGGTCTTTAGGCTCTGTGGAATATGCGACGAGAAGAATTGACGAAGTTGCCCAAATGCAGCCCAGCCCAGCTGTTTACTTCTACTAGCTTCTCAAAGTTGTTTTAACCAAACTGCACAGTTTACCCGAGGTAAACGTATTCTTGAACAACCTTGAGAGCACTGCCATTGACAACAATCGGTCCCGGAATGGCGAGTCCCAAAAAAAAGACTTAGCGAAAGGTAGCACGCGTATACCTCTTACTAATTCATTTTTGTTGGGCTGCGACAATCCGTTCTGGATAACACCATTTTCCTTGGTAAGACTTTTTGTAGTATTTAGGCTACTACTACTTTTTTTTTTTTTTTTTTATATCCTATAGGCTCGCGCTTGACCACTATCTCACCTGATGGTAAGCGATGATGCGGTCGACGGTGAAACACGCTTGCCTAGAAATAACCTATTCACTCTTGACTTAAAGACCCCCAGATTGTAGCTGTCGGCAAACACAGACTCCGGCAGGGAATTCCACTCCTTAGCTGTACGCATAATAAAAGTGTTCTCAAAACGTTTTGTGCGTATGGGTGAAATGTCCACCATGTATCGATGGCGCATCGCCGTACGTCTGGTAGTCCGATGATGAAACGGGCTCTGTGGAATTAGATCGTGCAATTCCATCGCACACTCCCCGAAATGTAACCGATAAAAAACTGACAAGCTGGCAACTCGGCGACGATGTTCAAGACTCTGGAGCTTTGACTTGACCAGCGCCTCGTCGCCGATGAGCCTCTTGGCCCGCTTTTCGATCGACTCTAGTGCATCAAGCTGGTATTTGGCAGATCCATCCCAGAGATGAGAACAGTACTCCATGCATGATCGAACTTGCGCTTGATACAAATTGAGGAGCTGCTTCGGCGTGAAGTACCTTCTCACCTTCGCAAGGATCCCCAGCTTTTTGGCTGCCAGCTGAGCTTTTGCCTCAATGTATGGGCCAAAATTGAGAGTCGATGTCAACGTAACGCCAAGAAGCTCAAGATGGTCCGTTATTGGCACGGTCACATCTCGGAAAGTTGGAGCCGGTTGAAATTGGCTCTTTTTTGCGGAAAAAAGACACGCCTGGGTTTTAGCAGCGTTAAACCTGACCAGATTGGCATCGCCCCATTCGGAGACTGCCTGTAAGGACAGGTTCAAACGCTCCACCATGGCCTCACGGAGAGACCGGATCTGCGGCCCGGTAGCCCGTGCGTTGGACAAGTATCTCTCAGCAACAGTGCTGTCGTCTGCATACCCAAAGGTGCCGGGTTTTAGCAGATCATTAATGTGCAGCAAGAATAATGTTGCTGAGAGTACCGACCCCTGAGGGACCCCGGCATTAATATCCAATTGGTCCGATGAGCAGCCATCGATAACCACTCGAATGGACCGATCTCTCAGGAAGTCCGCAATCCAGTCACATAGACCACCGGGCAGACCGAACGAAGGAAGCTTACCAATAAGGCTTTCATGCCAGACCCTATCAAAAGCCTTCGAGATGTCGAGGGAAACAGCAAGTGCTTCCCCGTGGCTCTCGATGGCCTCACTCCATATGTGAATGGCATACGCTAGAAGATCCCCAGTAGACCGATTTCGGCGGAAACCGTATTGGCGGTCACTAAGGATCTCGTTAGTTTCTAGGTATGCCAGGAGCTTCGTGTTAAGTACACGCTCCATACTCTTACAGAGTATGGACGTTACAGAGATGGGTCTGTAGTTGGCCGGGTCAGCTCGACTACCCTTTTGGGGCACGGGCTGTACGTTAGCTAGCTTCCAAGCATTCGGCACTTTTCCAATCTCGTACGAAAGGCGGAATAGGCGTGTCAAGATCGGAGACAGTTCAGGCGCACAGGTTCTGAGAACTATCGCTGGTATTCCGTCAGGGCCGCTAGCCTTGTTCACGTCGAGGTTGCGCAATACCCTACGGACGTCCTTTTGATGGATGCGAATGTCCGACATACTCGTCTCGCATCCATCAGGATAAGGTGGGGGCTGCGCGTCACCAGGATTTAGACGTGAAGATTCCGCAAAAAGAGAGGCAAATAAATTTGCTTTTTCCTCAGCGGAGTGGGCTAGCGACCCGTCAGGTTTCAGCAGTGGTGGTAGTGAGGGACGGCTGAAGTTCGACTCGACCGACTTAGCCAGGGACCAAAACGCTTTACTACCTGCTGGGTAAGAAGCAAGTTTGGTCCCTATTCGACTAATGTGGTCGAACCGAGCCCTTCTTAACACCTTCTTGCAGGACTTGGCAGCCCTGTTGAAGGCCTTCTTCTTTTGACCAACATCACTCGCCTTGCGCGATCGAGCGTCGACCCATGCCAGGTACGCCTCATGTTTAAGCACGTCGGCGCGATAGCATTCGGCGCCAAACCATGGCCGGTCAACACTGGACATTGTTACGTCAGAGAACGGAATATAGTACTCCATTCACCGACGCAATACATCCGTCACGGCGTCCGCGCACGCCGAAGGATCTTCCGAAGAAAAGCAAGTAGGCTGCCAAGGATAGCATGCGAAGAAAGATCGCATGCCATCCCAATCTGCTGACCTGTACCGCCAAACCCGCCGGGTGCCTCTTGGGCTGAGATCAGGCGGAGAGTAGACGGACACAGACTTCACCAGACAATGGTCGGAACTACCCAAAGGTGAAGTTATCGACACAGAGTATCGGTCTGGCTCTGTTGTCAGCAGAAGGTCCAAGCAATTGGCCGTGTGCGACTCAACATCCGGCACCCTCGTTGCCCCCTGGACCAGCTGGGTAAGGTTAAGCGCAAGCGCAAGCTTACGCATCTCCCGTCCAGCATGGTCAGTGCACTGGTATGGGAAGAGCCACTCCTGGTGGTGGGCATTCAAGTCCCCCAGTAACACTAATTGGGCGGAGGGGTACCGCTGCTGTGCCGCATCAGCCGCCTCACTGAGGTACTCTGTGAGCCAGGTTGTCTCCTGATCTCCGCTATGCGAGCGGTAGACGCAGGCGTAGATAATCTTATCCAGACCTGTGTCCACTAGAGCCCACAGCGTTGAAAATCTTGAGTCCTCAAGGTTACGGAGACGCCGATAGCAAGTGTCGTCACGGGCGTACATACACACACCCGCACGCGGTTTATTGTGCTCTAGGGTAAGATAAGTACGACACGTCTGAGGGACTCGCTATCTGCGTCTCCGTAAGGAAAAACAGCGCTGGTTTCTCAGTCTCCAGATGGTAGTGGACTGCAGAGAGATTTGAGTGCAGACCTCTAATGTTGGTGAGGTGCACTTTGTGGGGGAGGGGGTGCAGCCGCTGTTTAAATACTTTATTCTTTTTCCTTGGCATTTTCATTTTTTGAAGAGTGAATAGAGGAGAGGAGTAGGAAGTGAGACGAGGTTCCACGCTGCTAACCTACAGACACGCACTGAAAGGACGACATCATTGGGGCACTAGTCCGGAGACTGCGGGCCCTCCCCATCTGGTCGCCAACCAGCACGATGGTGCATTCCGGGATTTTTCGACAGTTGGCGGGGCAGCCTTTCATATGTGGCTGGCACACTACTTGGGTCCCCAACTACCTGCGGTCGGCCAGCGGCGCACCATGCCTCGGATCCCGCTACCCTCCGGGACTAGTCTGCCGATACGCCCATAACAGTGCGTGTCAGGCTGGTCTGCCTGCAGTGGAACAGCTATCTCGACCCAACTCCTCTAGATGGCTACACCGAGCATCGTAACCAAAACACGGCTAGGCCGCTTGGCGGTACGTCTTTGCTCAGTGGGTGGTCACAAGCCTTCGGCCGAAGCCTACCACCAGTTAGTGTCACCTGATTTGCACCACCCGGGGACCACGTGTAGGGAATCAAAGGGTACTCTCCTACGGACGCGGGTGACTCGGCCCCCAAAACTACAAAATACGATTATGCACGTATCCTACTTCCTGCATAGAGTAGTTAATATTAATTTAAAATATTGTACGAGTATGTTTGTCAATCACGCAAAAACGGCTGAACGGATGTGGATAAAATATTGCATATAGATAGTTCATAACCTGGATTAATACTTTGGATACTTTTTATTACGGTATAATATTATATAGTCTTACACATACACTATTCTTAGTCATAACATTATACAATATTATAATAATAAGTTAGAGTTAAATTGCTTATTAGTATACTAAGGCTAGATTGTAATGTATAATTAATAACCTTAGTTTTTATTAATATGGAAAAAAAATCTTTATTATGTTTCCTTGGGATAGTAAAACACAGTTCATGTGGGCGAAACTGCGAGCAGAAACTAGTAAAAAAATAAAAATCTGGCATGGAAAGCCCTTTGATAATTCAAAAGTTTTTTATTTTTGCTGGGGGATACTTTACATGAATTCATTGCTATATACAAAAACGCTAACAGTTTAGAGTTATGCAATAGGTATGACGTAGGTATTTCCTTTTATTTCGTGTCATAACAATAATATTATATTCAAATTTAAATAATTTAGTTTTTCTTTATTAGTACTATCTAAACTTTATATTAGTGAAAATGCTGACAGATGGTTACTGTGGAACAATGGAAAACTGAAAATGGCTCGTAACTCTTTCAATAAAAGTTTTAAGTTTTCAAATCATTTCCTATATGCATAGAGGGAGTAGTTATACCTTTCAACAAAAGTTCTAACAACTAAGTATCATGCTGCACAGGTAATAGTATTTTTCTTTGCCATACGCGAAATATTGAATTTAAGTTTATAATTTTCCGCCTACATATTCGAAATAATAAACTCTGCCATTATAAATAAGTTTAAACACTTATTTGCTTAGCCTTTAGTAAATACAATTTGGGTACGACCAGTATTAAATTATTTGAACTATAGAATTAACGGGCTCAAGTAGAACAGTTGACAATCGACATCTGAGGTTTTGAGCTACGCCACTGTCATCTATAGCTATGGGCCACACATAAATTGCAGCGAAAATTATATGAAAATTAAATTTACAAGACAGACCACAGAGGTCAGTATCATAAACGGACTCTTCCGATGATTTTTAGAAAAACATTACCGCGCAAATTGTTATTTCAAACTGGCGTCTAGTATCTGACAGACCGTTAACTGTTATTTTACCTATGAATGCAACCTTATTGCTATGAAAATAAAGATCACTAAAAATAGGTAATCTGGCATCTGTTAAACAAGCCTTCGCCGTGCGAATTGAATAAATATCAAAATTATGTCTTGTACTTTACGACTGCACCATATAAGAACGCAGTAGGTGACATTTTTTTAAATGGTTTTATACCCTGATAATCATATTTTTTTAATGAGATTTACTACCTTGCGATGGACTGTGTGATTTTAACCTGGGGAATTTAAAATTTGAATAGAGTTTTGGTGCTTTAATTAATCAATTATATCATTATTCACAATAGGAAATTCTATTCAAATTGTAAAAAAGCCTTAAATACCAAATATCCGTCAGTTAATAGGTAGGTATTGAATTGTCTTGTTTAGAGAAATGTAAAATATTCAATAGATTTATAACACTATTAATATGTTTGTGTTATTTATTACGTACAGTTCTTCCCTAAGCTTTGTTTAGTACTCGCTTAATTATTTTTTTTTCGTTTAGTTAACTGACACAAGATTTTTCATAGGCTAATTCAAATCATATTTTTTGCGCTATCTTGGAATATATTAGTTTGAGGCATTTACTAGGTTTTGATGTAAAGCAGCCGTGTGGTAAGGTCACGTGGTGCCGATTTTTCTGTTTAATAGAGTTTAAAAACAAATAGACAAGGCGCAGAAAACACGATTATGTAAAATGTATCTACCTTTAAAATAAAAAATGCTCTTAGTGTGTTGGTAAGCGTACCACAAGTGAACGTCTGAAACGATTTGTTGTTTTTTTACACGACTGCCAGTGTTAAGTTTTGCGCACGTATCTGTATGTATCTATATGTAATAATTATTATATGTATCTATATAAATAATTTAGTGGTCTAAATAGAAAGTTTACAGACGGACGATAAATATATCGATTCGTCTAAACATAACCGTGCACCTTTTGTCGACTTTTTATAAGTGGCCTATGTAAAATAAAAAAGTTTGATTTTGATTTCATACATCATAATATCATGCTTACAATGTTAGGCTTAGTGGATAACACTGCCTTTATTGTATTTGGTCTTATGACCAGCGATGCAGTCAATTTAGTTATGTGACAGTTGCACTGGTTATAAGATGTGTATACTTCTATAGTCACATCTGTTTGGTAAAGGGATTTGCTTGGACTTTTCCCTAATATGTTGGAGTTGGCTTCCACTGTTTTCAGTCGAACCAGATGCATCTGAATACCAGTGTTTTATATAAAGTGACTGCCTACCCTGCCAAACCAGATTATACAATAATCCTACTGGATAATACTGTACCCTTTTGTTAGGGTGGCTGTCAAAGATTCACGATACTGAGAATTTTATTATTTTTGTCATCTCAAGACACTTTCAGCATGGCAGGTACGATCATTCCGTGTTCTGTGAATATTTCCTTGTTATTATTTTTATAGGAACTAAGAAGGTAGAAATCGTATTCGACCTTTATAAAAAAAACAAATTGATTTAAAATTAGATTTTATCAACGAGGTTTAAATACTACAGGAACAGAGTAGTGATTTGTGAGAAGTGACAGTAATGAAATGGTTTCGCGCCTCATTCAATACGTTCGAATGGAGTGTCATCGCGCCGCGCCGCTCGCCTGATCGTACTTACCTTACACCGCACCCCGCAATACCCAAACTAAAGGCATAGCACGTAAATTTTTAAACTTTTGTATGGGGTTGAGTTTATTATTACGAATACGTACGTGCAAAGTTATAAACATAAATTCATTATTTCGCGTATGGCAAAGAAAAAATACAATTACCTGTGCAGCATGATACTTAGTTGTTAGAACTTTTGTTGAAAGGTATAACTACTCCCTCTATGCATATAGGAAATGATTTGAAAACTTAAACCTTTTATTGAAAGAGTTACGAGCCATTTTCAACTTTCCATTGTTCCACAATAACCATCTGTCAGCATTTTCACTAATATAAAGTTCAGATAGTACTAATAAAGAATCACTTAATTATTTAAATATAATATTATTGTTATGACACGAAATAAAAGGAAATACCTACGTCATACCTATTGTATAACTCTAAACTATTAGCATTTTAAGACATAGCAATGAATTCAAATACGTTATCAACCCAGCGAAAATAAAGAACTTTAGAATTATCAAAGGTTATGTGAAAAATAATTATATCCCTAGTGGACTATCTATTTACAATTCATAACACTATACAAACCATACCTTCATATCTTTTGATATTGTATCAACTTTTGTAATTCATATTTATATTTTCTTTCTATTGTTATCATCTGAAAAGCATACTTTTAGTTATCTCTGATTGTTTTAATATCTGAAACTTAAATTATATTGATAATTTGTAATTCTTGCAATATTTTTCTACAGTGACATTTTCATCTGACATGACATCTGTCTGTCTATTTTATTTTCTTAAGCCATAGACATAACATAGGTGTCATGGACTACCTAGATCTTTCCTTAAGCTAGTTGTACATTATTGTAAGGGCAGCGTAGACTGACCCCTTTGTGAACCGTTTTTATACGTTCTGGTCTTTATTTCTTAATTCAAATTTGAATTTAAAATGTAGACGATAGGACACAGAACGATGAAAAACGGGCGTCAGTTTTTAGTTTCGGATCTGGACTGAGAGCCGAAATACGGTTGATTTCTTAACACTACCAAGTTTACTATTGTATATGAAGACTCTTTAAACTATAACTTATACGGCTGTGAATGTTATCAATCATTGAGTGCAATAAATATAATTTATTGAGTATGGAACTTAAATGTGAGCATTTTTTACTGGGTCATTAACCTCGTCGGTCACCGCTTCATCTAAAAGGGCTCGTTTGATCGACGTATGAAGCCACAGCCCGGCCTCCTCACCCCTTGCTGCCTGTGCCTGCACCCCTTGCTGCATGTGCCTGCCCGTTAGCCTGACTGTTAGTTCAGCTGCCTTCGACCATCTATCTGTGTGCCTGCCTATCCGTCCTGCTCCCTACTCTACAGCCTGCCTATCCGATTGCCGTCATGGTGCCTACCCAGGGCCTACCACGTCTTCCTGCCTGACCTGCTGCCTGGTTAGCTGCCCCGTCGTGGCGAAGCCGGACCATAGTTTTTATTATCTATATCCTTTTTCATAGTTTTAATTTATATTACCTTTTATTTTTACTAACGTGGCTAACGTTAGCTCGACCGAGCCTAACGTTACGCTACAATATATAGCCCTCAGCATAGTCGCTTAGGTTAAGTTTTTGTGCCTGGCTAGAGGCTATAGTTTAGTCTCCACGGGGAAAGTCCGGTTAAGCAGTAGTCATCATTTGGTTGAACTGCGAGACGCCATTCAAAAAAAATAAAAATACTTTTTTCACAAAAAAATACAACCGACAGTTTTAAGTTAGTTCTCTTTGTAAGCATTTTGTCTTCATTTTAACTTGATACCATCCTAAGAAAAAGGGGCTTCACAGACAGAGAGAAAGGAAATGTCTGTTCTAAATCCTATTAAGGTTCCTTTTTCCTCTTTGAGGTACGGAACCCTAAAAAGTACTTAGGAATTTAGGCTATGAACTATCAGATAATGTAAATGAAAACTAAGGTCCCTTCATGTATTATGTTTTTTTCTTGAATTCTATCATTGTGGTGTTCTGATTTACAGATCCACATTTTTTAACTCTATTTACAATTCATAACACTATACAAACCATACCTTCATATATTTTGATATTTTATCAACTTTTGTAATTCATTTTTATGTTTTCTTTCTTTTGTTATCATCTGAAAAGCATACTTTTAGTTATATCTGATTGTTTTAATATCTGAAACTTAAATTATATTGATAATGAAGGTTGTAGATACTCCAAATAAAAATAAAGAGTTCAATAATATAATTTTAATGAACTACAACGAATATTGACAAGCGAAAAAAAAAAAACAGTGACAAAAAACAAAACTATAATAATTTAAGACTAAAGTGGCCTATCTAAAAATCTAAGAAAGAAGGTTGATTATGAAACTAAATAGTTCCAACACTTCCCCTACTTCTGAATAGGTAATAGGCCATCATAAATGTTATACTAAACCTAAACCTTTTGTTAAACACAGATGTCTTTGCTTAGATAAAAACTTAGTTAAAACATCAGCCTTCATTTCATTTGTGGGTACATATTCTATACTGATAATATCACTGGCAACAGTATCCCTTATAAAATGATGTCTTACATCAATGTGTTTTGTTCGTGAGTGATGAATGTTGTTTTTTGTTAGCATTTGAGCTCCCTGATTATCGCTGTAAATACAGACACCATTGTCCAAACCAAACACTTCCTTCAATAAGTTTTTGAGATATATTGATTCTTTAGCAGCATCACTAAGAGCCATATATTCGGCCTCAGTCGTTGACAAGGCGACTGTGCGTTGTTTACGAGATTCCCACGAAATAGGTCCATTTAAGTAAAATACATATCCAGTGTAGGATCTCCGGTCATTTAGACATGCGCCATAATCTGCATCAGTATATCCCGTAAGTGCGAGTGTATTTTTCTTCTGGTATTTAAGTTTAAGATTTATTGTCCCTTTCAAATAACGTAGAACTCTTTTTGCTGCATTCCAGTGAATTGTGCCAAAGTTACTGTTAAACTGGCTTAACACGCTTACAGCATGTGTAATGTCTGGCCTAGTTCCTACAGACAGATACATTAGAGATCCAACCAGTCTTTGATAAGGTAAATGTTGAGCACTCTCTTTCTCTTCATTTGAGGGATTCACTAATTTCAGATTAGGATCACCGGGAGTAGTAGCAGGTTTTGCATCAGTCATTGCAAAATTATCTAGTACCTTTTTAATGTATTCTTCTTGATCAATGGTTATTCCATTATCCTCTTGAATGATCCTCATTCCTAAGAAATGTTTTAAATTGCCCAAATCCTTGACCTTAAAGAATTGTTTAATATTATTTTTAAAGTTTTCTTTCATGTCAGCATTATTGCTGAGAATGCAAAAATCGTCAACAAAGATTGCGACAATTAAAATGCAAGTACCTTTAACTTTATAATATAGACAATGATCATGTTCAGACCTTTTCATTCCAAGTTGCAACATTGCTTCGTTAAGTTTCAGGTTCCACTGTCTAGGCGCTTGTTTCAGGCCGTAAAGTGCTTTCTTTAACTGGCATACTTTCCCCTTGTTGCACTCTTTGGTGAAACCCTCAGGTTGTTCCATAAAAATTTCTTCATTTAGATCACCGTTGAGAAACGCAGTTTCAACATCCATTTGATCCATTTTAATGTTCCATTGTGCTGCGAAAGCGAGTAGTAATCTTACCGTTGAGAGACGTGCGACAGGTGCGAATGTTTCATCATAATCTATGCCATAAGTTTGAGTAAAACCTTTGGCTACTAATCGCGCTTTATAGCGTACGTTTTCCCCGTTTTCATTTTTCTTAATCTTGAATACCCATTTACAACGAACAATTTTCCTATCTTTAGGTCTATCAACAAGGATCCAAGTCTCATTATTTACAAGTGAGTCATATTCACTCAGAAGAGCTTCTTGCCATTTATTTTTATCATCAGAATAAATAGCTTCCTTATAATTTGAAGGAATATCATCTTCTACAGCTTTGTACAGAACTATATCTTCTGGCCACTTTTTCGGGATTCTGTTTCTCAATGGATATCTCCTAACAAGTTGAGAAACTTGATTGTTTGTATTATCTGAAATCTCTGCAACACTGTCATGAAATTCCTCATCAATGTTGTCATTTTCAGGTATATTAAGTTCTGTGAGCTGTGTTAAAGGTTCAGTCATAATTTTGTTAGCTTCTCCTTCAGTTGGTATATTTTCAAAATTTTCTTGAATTATATTAAGAATGAATTCTGATAATTGAGTTCCAACTTTATCAACAATATTATTTTGATAAGTAGACTTTGATTTGAATAGAAAATCGTTTTCAAAAAATTTGGCATCTCTTGTCCTGATAAGAATTTTTGGATGTTCGGGATCAACTACTCTGTATCCCTTAGTTTCAGTACAATAACCTACAAATATGCATAGTTTGGCCTTAGCATCAAATTTCTTTCGAAGATTGTTTGGTATGTGCGCATATACTCTGCATCCAAAAATACGTAGATGAGAAAGATTCACTTTTCGTCCAGTCCAGATTTCTTCAGGGGTTTTCCCTCTAATTGCCTTAGTAGGTAAGCGATTTTTTAAGTAAGTCGCTGTATTAATGGCTTCTCCCCAATAAGTCTTAGGTAGATAAGATTCTGAAAGCATAGATCTTGCTTTCTCAACTAAAGTTCTGTTGACCCGTTCAGCTAAACCATTTTGCTCTGGATTGTAAGGTACAGTCGTTTGGTGAACTATACCGGATTGTTTCAAAATTTCTTTCATTTCGGAATTAAAATATTCACCACCGTTGTCAGAACGTAAAATTTTTATCTTTTTATCAGTTTGGTTCTCGACTAAGTTTTTAAATTCGCGAAACTTTTCTACAACTTCTGATTTTTGTTTTATTAGGTAGGTAAATGTTTTTCTAGAAAAATTGTCAGTGAAAGTCACGAAATATGAAGCACCTCCCAAAGATTGAGTACTCATAGGTCCGCAAACGTCACTGTGAATAATTTCCAGTAAATTTGACGATTTTGAATCCGACATTTTGAAAGGTTGCTTTGAAAGTTTACCTTCCACGCAAGCAATGCAGTTATCTTTAATAGATCCAGCAGGTTTTGGATACTTGACCCCATAAGCTAAGTGTAATCTTAGTAATTCCATACATCTGAAGTTCAGATGACCAAGACGCTTGTGCCATAAATCAGCTGAATTATCTTTAACTTCTGTTAAATTCGCCTGAGCAATAGGCAAATCAAGTTTGTACATACCATTGACGTTTGAGGCTGTGTATAAAACTTTTCCGTATACCTTACACGTTTGACCATCAATAATTTTTCCTCCAGATTTCGAAAAAAGTACGACATTTCCTTTCTTTACCAATGAGTTCACTGAAAGCAGGTTCGTTGACAAGTTCGGAACATGCAAAACTTCGGTAATGTTGGAAGTGTTTAGTTCTACAGTACCAATGGCATCTGAAAAAATTATTTGATCATTAGCTATTCTAATACTTTTCTTGACAGGTTCAGTATCATGTAGCCAATCACGCCGATTGGTCATATGACTCGTAGCCCCAGAATCTATAAACCAGTCATCACTCTTTACAAAAGGCGACTTATTAAAAATTGGTTTACAAACAAAAGAATTTACAAAAGATTCACAAGCTTCAGAATTATCAAAATTAGAACTACTTACTGACTGATCATCAACCATATGTGTTACCTCGCAAATATCTATCTTTTCCCCTTGTGATTTAGCTTTGAGAACTCTGCAATTTGCTTTTATATGCCCTGGTTTACGGCAGTAATTGCAAAATATGTTCTTAGTGTCTCTATTAAACTTATTATATGATATCACTAAAGCACTATCTTCACGTGTATCACTGTAGGCGTTTAGATTACGGCTGTCTTCTTTCAGAAGTGCTACAATGACATTATCTGAAGTCAGTTCAGAGACGGAATGTTCCAACGCCATGACAAGTGGCTTAAATTGCTCTGGTAGACCACATAGCAGTATAATTGCGAGAAACGAATCATCAACCTTTTGATTTATTTGCTGTAATTGTTGATGTGTCGACATAATCTCATTAACATAAGTTTCCATGTTATCAATATAACGACAGTTCATTAATCTTTTCATCAACGTGAGCTTTCTAATTAGTCCGCTGTCCGCGTATGTTCTTTTCAAGTTATTCCAGGCTTCAAATGCGGATTTAGCTCCCATTATTTTAGAGAAGACTCTTTCGTGGCAGGACAAACCAATTTTAGAGCGGGCTCTGTCATCGCAGCGTAATATTTCTTGTGAGCTATTCTCCAAAGGTGGGTGCTTCACGCAATCCCATAGTCCACAATCAATCAGCATCATTTCCATTGAAAATGCCCATATCATGTAATTCGAATGGCCTTCTAATTTGTTAAAAGATGGAGTACTTACTGTATGTGTAGTTGAAACATAGGGTACTACACTAGTATTACTTGCATTCGTATGATGAAGAGGTTTTGCACAAGAATCTCTCTGCATTTTTATTTTCGAATCTCTGTATACACACTATTATAAGGAGTTTAGACTTTCAGAGCTCTGGGCCCATAACCTGAAGGTTGTAGATACTCCAAATAAAAATAAAGAGTTCAATAATATAATTTTAATGAACTACAACGAATATTGACAAGCGAAAAAAAAAAACAGTGACAAAAAACAAAACTATAATAATTTAAGACTAAAGTGGCCTATCTAAAAATCTAAGAAAGAAGGTTGATTATGAAACTAAATAGTTCCAACAGATAATTTGTAATTTTTGCAATATTTTTCTATTGTGACATTTTCATCTGTCTGTCTATTTTATTTTTCTTAAACCATAGACTGTAACATAGGTACCATGGATTAGACCTCCTTTAAGCTAGGGTTACACTATTATAAGGGTAGCGTAGACAGACCCCTTTGTGAACCGTTTTTATTCGTTCTGGTCTTTATTTCTTAATTGAAATTTGAATTTGAAATGTAGATAGAACACAGAACGAAGAAAAACGGGCGTCAATTTTTAGTTTTGAAACGGGACTGAACGCCGAATGTCGGTTTATTTACTCAGTAATACGAAGTGGTCTTTTAAATCTAAAACTCTCTAAACCTTAATATCCAGCTTATGTATATAATATGCAGTAATAATATCTGAAGTGCACTAAAATATAAATACTGTGAGTGATATACTGTGTATGATTTTACCTACGTATCTGACTACTATCCGTTTCACTCCTGGCTGCCTGCCTTCCTACCTACTGTAAGCCTACACAACTGCTTACCAAACCGTGTGCCTGAAAGACCGTCGTGGTGTCTGCTCACCGGTTCCTCTCAAGCTTACCACGACTTTTGAAGAGTTCCAGTCCGTCCAGCTGCCTGCCTAACCGCTTTGCTACCTACTCTACTGCCTACCTGCCCGATTGCCTGCTTGTCGTCGTGGTGCCCACTCACCCGCCTACCTCGGTCATACCACGGCTTCCAGCCTGTCCTGCTGCCTGGTTAGCTGCCTAACATCAAGCAACCAACGACGTCTGAAGCCGGTCCCTCAGTTTATATCCTTTTCCTTAATTTTAATTTTTAATTACATTTAATTTTATTAACGTGGCTTACGTTTAGCTCCCTCTGAGCTAAACGTAACGCTACATCATGTAGGTGGAATTGATTAACCTTGATTATCCTGAATTTAAATATGAGAATGGAATCACGTAACATTTGATAACGTAATTACAATAATTAGTCTTGATTGAGAAGAATTAATATTTTATTTTTATTGGGACAATCCCATCGCACTATTCCCAAACCACTGCAACTCCTGAAAGCCAAAATTAACAGTGGCGACCACCAGAAAAGCGCCGAGGCAATGAAGCTCGACGAAGTCCCGGAGAATTAATTTAACTGTCTTGGATCCCGCAACGAAATTAATCAGATAAGAATAATGGAGGAGTAAGAAAAATACTTTTTTTTATATTTAATTGTATTAAAGAGTAACAGGTGCTGCAAGCACATCCGTTTCAGAAATTATATCTACACATGTGAATTTCAATTTATTAGATTACCCATGCTTTTAACGGATGGGAGGAGTGATATGGAAATTATCTAGGAAAGGTCAAGTGTAACCTTATTATATAACCTGTATTCTCAGAAGGGGTAGATACTAGACATACCCATATTCTACTACCGTAGTGTGTTAAAAGCACATTTAAAGCAATATTAATTATGATTTTATCAATTAGGTGTCCATACTTTATTATATTATATATATATATATATATCATTTATAGTATAAATCCGAAAGTGACTCTATCTGTAGGTATGTTTCTTACTTTTTTACGCTTAAACCGTTGCCACTGTACCGATTTAGCTGAAATTTTATATGGAGATAGTTTGAGACCATGGGAAGGGAATAGGATTTCATCCCGGCAATCATCCATATGGCGGCCCACACATCGACAATATTAATTCGCGATATTAAATTGGCTATTCGAAGTACTAATGCTACAGTGACGAAGTTGCGGGCAACAGCTAGTAATAAATCCTCCTCCTCCTCCTCGCGTCGTTTTTCTCATTACTGAGAGTCGTGACTCCGCCGCTGCATCAGTTTCTCCCGTACGATTTCCCTCCATCTGCTGCGATCCTTAGCTTCATAAAGGGCATTGTGGAAGTTGATGTTCAGAGAAGATCGTATTTGGTACGACCATCTCATGGGACTGCGTCCTCTGGGACGTTTGCCATCTAACTTGCCTGTCACCATCAGCTGTTCAAGATTGTGACCCTCTATACGAGTCATATGTCTGAAGAATTCCAGCACCCTAATAACGCATATAGTAGAAAGTCTAGTTTTGACATTAAGCTCTTTCAGAATAGACACGTTTGGTGCGAAAGGCGGTCCATGGAATCTGTAGCATTTTCCTCCAGCTCCACATTTCAAAGGCGTCTATTCGGTCTCTGTCGGCCTTTTTCTGTGTCCAGGTCTCCGCTCCATAACTGAATATGGAGAAAACTAACGAAGTCACCAATCTGGTTTTAGTTTTTCGCGTGATGTTACGGTCTCTGCATATCTTATGCAACTGGGACATTGCATTTTTGGCCATCCCTATACGTCTCCTTATCTCTTTTTCGCATGATCCTGTGTTATTAATGTTAGGCCCTAGGTAGACAAAGTCGCTCACGATGTCAAGTTTCAGCGTTCCCGTTAGTTCAAGGCTGTTGGTACGATCCACAGTCATTACTTTGGTTTTGCTATGATTGATTTTAGACCCAACAGCATACTGATGTTCTCAATCCGGGCCAGAAGGTTCAATCAATAACTGGCTACAAATCACATAACCATGGCTTTCCTAAGAAAAAAAAGTGATAAAAACTCCAAACACAGAGTACCCGCCGGAGCCTATTTTTCCTAAAGCTAGATTAGATTAGATTAAGACGACGTGGAGTTGCGGACACCAGCCCGTCGTAATCTAATCTAATCTAGCTACAACCTGAGTGTCATTATCTTAAGAGTGATTGAGTTACTTCTAGGCAAGCGTGCTTCACCGTCGACCACACCATCGCTTACCATCGGGTGAGATTGTGGTCAAACGCGAGCTTATGGATATAATATATTTTTAATAATTGAAGACGGCGCTCGGCGCTCTGCAAACTAGAGAGGTTCCCCGGACAGAGTCCGAGAACTTAGAGACTTACCTTTGTTACAATGTAGGTATTACAAACATTCTTATATTTTATTACAATTTACTATTTCTACGTTATTTGGTAAGTATTCTATATATTTATGTTTTTCTATATATTTATTATTCTATTTTGTAGCTATAATTTTACATAATTTATTCTTCCTTAATATTAACAGTATTCTTCCTTATCTTATCTATATATTTTTCAACAATTATTTAATGCTTCCCATTATATACGACAATATACAATTTTGAGCACTATTATTTAACTATTTTATTTCTATTTATGGTTTTTTCAGCTATCTTTATGCAATAATTTAGGAATTCCTTACTGTATTTTTTATCTGTTATTAATTTGTTTAGATTTACTGTCTTTATTTCTATATCTAGCTTCTGTGTTAGTTCATACCTCTCCAGGCCATAGGTCGGGCAGTCGGTCAATAAGTGAGTCACTGTCTCGTTCTTTTCGGGGTCACATATGCACGATGGGCTTGCCTTGCACTTAAATCTGTTCAGATACTCAGAGAACCCACCATGCCCCGTAAATATTTGCGTAGTTATGCCCGTTGGTTTCCGCTTCCTAATGGTTCTGAAAACGTCGACAGCGTCGGGAAAGAAAAGTTTGGTGGTCGCGGCTGTTTCACCCATCCTGTACCTCCGGTTCCATTCGGCAAGCGAATCCTTACGGATTTGCCGCTTGACGAATGAAACCGGACACTGGTCGTAGTCCGGCTCTTCTTTAACTTTAGAGCCGCATCATTAGCCAGCTGGTCAGCTCTTTCATTGCCTTCCAGTCCCGCGTGAGTCTTAATCCAGAACAAAGATATATCTTTATTCTGTGATTTGCATATCCGCAATTTTTTTCTGGTTTCTACTGCGAGGGGGTGCGAAGAGCGGTGGTTTGTGACCGTTTGCAATGATGACCTAGAGTCACTGTAGATGCCAAAGGAATCTTTAGTGCTCTTTAGTATCTCCCACGTGGCTCTGCATATGTTAGACGGTGCAGTAGGACGACAGCTTAAATTTATGGCTTTTGGTATCTGCGCCATTGCTCCAAAGAGAGAATGCCGCCCCCACCCTGCCCTCAATTTTGCTGCCGTCCGTGAAAATATGTACTGCTTGTGTGCAGTGGTTTGCCAGTTGTTCTTCGTCTGCCAGGCATATGAACTGCAGGCTCATATGTTCTGCCGGGTGGGGAGTTGAGACAAATGTGGTACGTCGCTCAACGTCCCCATCTACTGGCACTGACTGAGGTACCCCCCTCCTCGCCTCATACAGGGCAGCTGCCTCTCGTATTCGGAGGTCAAGGGGCAGTATCCCAGCCAGCAACAGAGCCGAGTTTAGGGAGACGGTGCGATAGGATTTACACAGTTTCAGCGCAAACCCTCTTTGGACCACATTTAACCTATTCTGTACACACAGTTTAGCGGCTGCAGGTGCCCACGCACTTGCTGCGTATAATATGACTGGTTCGACTACTGCCGTGTATATGGTGCGGATGACGTCGGGGTGGAGTCCCCAGCTGATTTTTGCAGCCCTCGACAACTGTTTGTAGAAATCCAGTGCCTTTTGGCACACATTAGTCGTGTGTTTGTTAAAAGTCAGCTTGTTGTCGATAGTTAGTCCCAGGACTTTGATTTCTTGCTTCATGCCAATGGCGACCCCTCCCATGCTCAGGCGCGGGGTGTCATACTTAAGTCTCCGCGTTATTACTATCGCATTTGTTTTGTGCGGAATATAATATATTAATTAATAAATAAAATATACAAAAACCAAGTTTCAAAGTCAAATATGTTAATTAATAAATTCCTAGTGTGGGGCAAGGTTATTTAAAAAAAATTCAACTAGGCCAATATGCGGCACTTTTGAACGTCAAATAAATTAAAATTTACAAGTAATAATAACTGATTCTACCGTGCATTCGGAAAGTTGCTTGTTATGGAGAAGAACGCACAAGAAACTCCTTAAATACTCTTTTAAAAAAAATTGGTGTTTTAAAAATATTTACATAAGTACATACATGAATAAATTCTTATATGTGAAGACGATGCACCCAGAATAACACTACAAACTACTACTACGTACAGATATAACGTATTAAAAGCACTAACAGGTAAATTAATTAATTTGATAAATAGGAACATGGTTATCACATACTTACAAATATTGCAAATCCATGTTATGCTTATTTGCAAATGACTCTATCGCTTTCAAATTTGCTGTTAGAGGACCCAATTTCTCATTTGTAGTTAGGTACGTACGCTTACCTGCTGTAACATTGTATAAAGAAATTTTGTGAATAACATGAATAAGAACGCTGACTGAACTGTGGATCAAACCACATTTCTTACAAAAAAGCACATACTACTACTTCTAAAAGCTGAAATCAACCTTCCTCATTTATTTAGCCAACCAACTAGGAGTCCTGTCTACCCCGTAACCGAAGAAACTAACTTTGCTAGTTTAATTATGAGCGATGAGATAGCGTAGACAGCACCGCATGCATTATAATTACTCCAAACTTGCAAGCTGTGAGAGTTCACAGTAAGGCTTCAAGTCAAATTGCAAGATTTTTCAGCTGGGCAATGATTTTTCTTTAAATATTTCGTGTATGAGTTTTTGGTTTCAGTCAAACGGTCACACGTCAGAAAAGTCTATCTGAGAAAATGAAATCAGTAGGCAGTTGATATACATATTCGGAAATTGTGTATATGGTATAGGCATGCATCAGTTTTTTTTACCCTACTCCGCGAGGCAAAGGAGGATAATGTGTTTATTAGTCTGATGGATGTATGTTTGTGTATGTATATATGCTTCTTCCTTTGTACCGTTCTAGAGACCAAACGCGTAGGCCGATTTTGATGATTCTTACGTCAATCGATTCCTCTTTACCTTGCGAGTGTCACTGGTTAAATTAATTTTGAAAAAAAGGGAAATGGCGAATTTTGGACACTATGGGTATTGTGGGGACCCCATTTTTCTTCCAAACCCATCGTGTGGGGTATCAAAATAAAGGGTTTGAAGAAGTGATTACGAAAATATATACCACTTATTCTTTTTAAAGAAATTGGATAAAAAATATAACTAAAAAGTTTCCTTTTTTCAAAGAGTACGAATCTTGTGTTTCTTCGTTTTTGTGAACGACATTTGGTTTGAGTGCATGTCACCATGGTTTAATAAACTGAATTTAAATTACAGGCTCTCTAGATGTTTAATGAACAAGATCATTTTGAATTTCACACTTTGATTGGAGAGATTTATACAATTATTATTTTATAATCGTCATCACCGAATTTAACTAAGTTTCTTTTTTATTGTAGATGGGTTTACTATTGACTCTTATCTTAGTCTAGGTCAGAGGCGACAGAGACAAGTTGACGATGGAGTGAGCATACCCAGAAGAAGCCTGTTCACACTAACTTTGAAGAGGGTTGAATGCACTCGGAAACACGCAGGAAGTGAGGTATTACAGAGCGAGCACATTTAAGGCAAATCTGCAGGCCATTCTTATGATTCTCGCCCGTCACCCTTAATTTTCTCCATCAATAAAAAGAAATGGGTCTGCTTCTTTAATACAAATATTTCGAATTACTATTTCCCAACTTTAGATCTATTGAACGATACTTACTGCGACTGTAATTATAACATAACTCTCCACGCCCCAATAATAAAACCGAGGCCCAATAATCCATATAACTTTTCTAATTAATAATGAAAAAAAAAGGCAGTAGATACATTAATCATACGTCACAACCCGTAACCACCGGCGGTTCTCAATAAACTTATATTTTGCACGTTATTAACCCTCGAATGAAAACATCGCCCGATACTTTATTTAGTGTTATTAAGCTGTCATTCGCCGGCTTCAGACCCCGGAGACCAGGGCGAACAATGCCTTGCTATTAACGGGTTAACATAGTGTAATATGTATGTGTTGTGTTGTGCAGTGAAGTTTTAAATAAGTTTTTGTTGTGGTAGGTAATGTTTCTTTTTTGGCAGAAAGGGCAATTTTTTTTTTGGTAATGGCAACACTGAGGATATGCATTCAATAAAGTGTAAAGGTCATGTCGCTACGAAAAAATATCTTTAGAAAGTGTAGACCGTGTTTTATAGTTATATTGAGAAGCTCGCGTTAGACTTGATGGTGATGATGTGGTCGATGATGAAACACGCTTACCTAAAAGTAAACTATTCGTTCTAGGTTTTCAGGTGGTCGATTTTTATGTGAAGTGAGCTCGAATTGCCCCTTCGCTTCGGGTAGCTCAATCGGATGTGGTCTCTCTTTCCTCAGCCATAGCATCGGGTTGAAGTCGCAACCGCCCTGATTCGATGAGTTCGATCGTCCCGCCGTACTGCCTCTATCACCAAAGCGTGGGCTAGGGCGTCCTTAAGGTTCTTGAAATACCCTACCCTCGCGGCAGCCCTAACCTTCAGGTCGTTGGTTCCATCCGTGAACGTCCGTACGAGGTTTCTGTCGATCGGCACAGGTGTTGACTGGTAAGCCTTACGCACCAGCTTTTCCACTTTAAGAGCCCATTGCTGAAGAGTTTCACCAACTCGTTGCAATCGGTCTTTCAGCTGGGCCCGAAATACATGTTCCAGGTGTGCGTCGCCATAGTCGTCAATTCAAACGATGGATTGACTGAAATTAGGGCTTGACATCTCACTTCGAGCTCACTTTACGATGACTTCAGAAAACACCGACTCCCCTTCGATTGTTTTAGTCTGTTGTGTTTAAAGCTAAATTATTTATTTTTGTGTTTATTAACCCCCGACGGAAAAAGAGGGGTGTTATAAGTTTGAGGTGTGTTGCTGTGTATCTGTGTATCTGTGTGTCTGTGTATCTGTCTGTCTGTGGCATCATAGCGCCTCAACGGATGAACCGATTTTGATTTAGATTTTTGTTTGAAAGGTGATTGTATCGAAAGTGTTCTTAGCTAAGTTTGAATAAAATCGGTTCAGCCGTTCAAAAGTTATGCGCGTTTTACTGTTTAGATCGTGATGTTTTCGCAAGATAAATGTGTCGGGGGTTTTTTAAATTTTGAAATTTTACTTGTATTTTTGTAAATCGAAATACTGATCCGATTAGGTACATACAATCTCTGACAGGAAGATAGTTTATTGCTAAGTGTCACACAGTACATTTTATTATATTTAGAACACACGAGTGAAATCGCGGGAAAAGCTAGTACGTTATATTTATGTGGGTTACACCCTGCTCAATCAAGCAATTAAACAACATAAGCTGCAATATCCCATCGGTGCAGCAATAAATTTCCACCAGCTATAGATTCGATAGAGGCATGATTTAAAGGCAACACGGTTTTGTTTTTTTTTCCATATTCTGTTCGTTGTGGTTAGTTAGACAGAGAACTAGATAAGGCATCAGAGGCTTTGGCAAAATGGCATGCAATGTGATGTAAATGATACGCAGATTTCAACAAGACTAACTTGTATTAACCACAGGTAATTGAAGCATCATACCTCTGCATCATACAAGTACGGACATCATGACAACGATTGTCAAAAACTCCAAAATGTATGGGATTGTCAAGCGCCACACAATGCCACCTTGTCAATCCATAGGCTTTAGACAAGTGACATTCTAGCAACGAAAGTGTCGCTATAGCGAGTGGAAAAATTACAAAAAATTATGGGAATGCCAAGCGCTGTAGCATGTAGAATAGAATAGAAATATATTTAATCGACACAGACACAACAGCAACAAACATGGAGTAAAAGACAAAAAAGGAGTGCAAAGACAAATTGCGCCGAACATACCATACCAAAAGGGTTACCAACTCAGCATTTGCGATACATCAGACACCTAGTGCTGGTTTTCATTTGGCACCCCGCAGCGACACACGGACGTGGGTAACAAAATAAAATATAATATATACATAATTTAATATGAGTGGTGCGATATAAGGATGTGTAAATAAATAATGTACAATAAAAATAATAAAAGAATAACATAATAATAATAGCATACCAACCATCGCCTTCGCTGATAGGAAGCACCTGAATCATTCTTCACACTTTGTCTAATCCCCATAACCTTTTGTCAACTTAGATTTGATTTCGATAGAATATCATTAAGATTTTCGGTGTTTCAGAAACACATTATTACCTTGCATAAAACAACAGCCACCAAAATGATTTTCGTATCCAAACATAACTACCCAATCTACACTGACCATCCCTCTAGAGAGCGTAACAAACCCTAATTGGCGGTCATAGTAAAAACAAACGGCATACCGTTACATCCGAAAAACGGGAAAATTATATTACGAGTAATTCGCGGTACAGCCGGGAACGGAACCACAAACTCCGATATTTAATTCATACCGCCGTAATTTATTTAGCAATGACAGCGAACGGACAATGTTGCCAGTATAAAATATTGATTTACTTCGCTTTTTTGTTTGTTTTAAGTTAAATGATGATGAATGAGTTTTGCAGTTTTGCTTTTGTGGTTTTTAAATGGGGTGAAAAAGTTTTAACTGATGTTAGAGCTATATGTTATGTAGGTAATGGGTCGTCCAGGGAAGTATTATTGATCAAAAAACCGGCCAAGTGCGAATCGGACTCGCCCACGAAGAGTTCCGTACCGTTATCGCAAAAACGTCAAAAAATCACGTTTGTTGTATCTGAGCCCCATTTTATTCTATTTTTAGTATTTGTTGTTATAGCGGCAACAGAAATACATCATCTGTGAAAATTTTAACTATCTAGATATCACGGTTCATGAAATACAGCTTGGTGACAGACAGACGGACAGTGGAGTCTTAGTATTAGGGTCCCGTTTTTACCCTTTGGGTAGGGAACCCTAAAAATACGAGTAACGATTTATTTTCAGCAAACGTAAGTTATCTCACCATTATAATAAAATTCATCTAATCAGCCCATTGTAGCGTTACGTTTAGCTCAGAGGGAGCTAAACGTAAGCCACGTTAATAAAATTAAATAATTATAAACTAGAAATTAATAAAAGGATATTAAGAATAAAAAAGAAGGGCCGGCTTCGCACGACGTGGGGTACCGGAGTTAGGCAGCTAACCAGGCAGCAGGACGGGCTGGAGGCCGTGGTATGCCCGAGGTAAGCGGGTGAGTGGGCTCCATGACGACAAGCAGGCAATCGGGCAGGTAGGTAGTAGAGTAGGTAGCAAATCGTTTAGGCAGGCGGCTGGACAGACTGGAACTTTTCAAAAGTCGTGGTAAGCTTGAGAGAGACAGGTGAGCAGACACCACGAATATGTGGTTCTGTTTAGCAGAATACCACACCATAAATATTTCAATGCTAAACATTAGTTTTTTCGACCATAGTTTTTTTTCTTCTGATGGAGAAAAGGCGTGGTAAACGTTTTCTAGAAAACTTAAACCCAAAACCCATCATGCTCCAACGGATTGGTGTTCTTATCGATATGATTCTGTTTACCCTGACCCTTTAATCACCTACTTCTGCTAGCAAGGGGTTTACCTAAAGCCATTAACGTAAATAGTAAGGACAAGACGAACCGCGCGTTTAAATGTAACCACAATTTGGTTATTCCAGACGTACGGCGATGCGCCATCGATACATGGTGGACATTCCACCCATACGCACAAAACGTTTTGAGAACACTTTTATTATGCGTACAGCTAAGGAGTGGAATTCCCTGCCGGAGTCTGTGTTTCCCGACAGCTACAATCTGGGGGTCTTTAAGTCAAGAGTGAATAGGTTATTTCTAGGCAAGCGTGTTTCACCGTCGACCACATCATCGCTTACCATCAGGTGAGATAGTGGTCAAGCGCGAGCCTATAGGATATAAAAAAAAAAAAAAAAAATACATAAATCACACTAAACGAAGCGAACTCGCCACGCGTTCGGCTATCTTCATCGTGTGCACGAAACATCAAAATTGCCGTGTTTCTTGTATGGTGAATGCGTTTAAGTAGTGTTCGGATGACTGTATCTTCACTAGACATCCACTTGTGCATATAGTCCTCCCCCAAATGTGCCATATCGAGCGGTCCCATGCGTCTCGCATCCAGCAGATTCCCGCAACCGTAACCAGGTCATCGACCTAGTGGAAGGCCTTCCATCGTAGCGTCTTCCGGTACGCGGTCACCACTCCCGAACTTTTCGACCTCATCTAACATCCGTTCTGCGAGCAATTTGCCCTGCCCACTGCCCCTTAGGTTTGGATTATTTTTGTGCTAAGCTTGGAGGATCCATTTAAATCTATGCCCACAATTTTTCTAGTAAACTCACGATACTAAACCAGCAACAGCCCATAACACATGCGAGCTTACATTTTGCCATCGATAAAATACTAACACGGAATATCAGCGGCTGCAAACATTTCCTACCTAATGCCTCGCCACACCGTGCAAGATCCCGAGTAATCCCTAACTCGGATTTGAAAGTCCTACGAAGCTTAAACATTGTTAGAGGAATGAAAGATTTTTCCTTAGAGTTTTGTATTTTTAGAAGCGTTGCTAGTGATGCGTTACTAGTAAGTTAGAAATCACCAACCCATCATGAGCAAGCGTGATGATCAATGCTCATGTCTTCTCTGTATGAGAAGAGGTATTTGTCCTGCAGTGGGACAGTTACAGGCTGGTATTATTATTAATATACTAGTGATCATACAGCTGTGCTGACAGTCTTTTGCCAATGATGATATATGGCGTCGACGCGTGGCGAGACGTGGTCGCTTACAATGGGCCCTCATCAGAAAGCTTACAGTCACCCAAAGAGCAATGGAGAGGGATATGCTCGGAGTTTCCTTGCGTGATCGAATCAGAAATGTAGAGATCCGCAAGAGAACCTGGGTTACCGACATAGCCTGAAGAATTGCCAAACTTAAGCGGCAGTGGGTCCCGTTTTGACCCTTTGGGTACGGAACCCTAAAAATTAAATGAAAATGTCGTGAGGAATGTTTTATGTGTACTTGTGAGAAAATAGAATATCAACGCAAATAAATCCTCGGAACAGTGAGGTCGAAGCCTGTAAAGCTCCCAAGAAGCTTATGCACTTTTGGATGGAGCTAGGCTGACTATGTTAGCCAGCCCCAAGCACAACGGACCAAATGGGAGTCTAAGTGCGGGAAAGGGGGTCCCTACCACTACTACTACCAAGGGTGAGAAAATAATGATGGCAGAGACGGAAAACTTATCTCATAATGAGATGAAAACACGCTTGCTTTTTGAAGTTAGCGTCCTTTGAAATCCTCAATCTTCAACTGAAAGTATGTTTCATAGTCGGACCAGAGGCAATCAAATATGACGTCAGAATCATATCTAAAACTTACCGTTTAGCTGCCAGTATTTACATCATCATCATTTCAAACGAAATACGTCCATTGCGGGCTGAATATAGGCCTCCCCCAAATATCGCTACATTGACCGGTTGCGTTAACTATTTATAATACCTGCATTATTTATTTTAAATATCCATTTTCACCTCCAATATTTTAACAGTCCATATTATAACCTACAAACTACAAAACACGTTTAAATTTTAAACAGTTCTGAAACACAGCACTGGGAAATGCGATAATTATTTCATGTAGTTTAATTACCAAAACGATTGGCTACCTCGTTAGTGGCTAACGTACGTTTTAAAATAAATAATGCATTAATTAGGAGGTTAATATATCTGCTGGTGTACTAGATTGAGTATTTTCATTCGATTCCGCCATTGTAGTTGGATTGCAGTCGATTGTTAAGTTTTCTTTAAATAATACCTCTTTTTTAAGACTTAAATGATTTACTTTCATCGAACTAAAAGATTTTAAATTTATTTTCCTAGAAAACATTGGGATAGCAAATGACGACACGGATCTTTTTACTGTTGGAAGGCCAGTTGTGGCAGTCTAATCAGGACGACGGATGAAGACTGACTGACTATTTGTTTAAAAAAGATTATAAGTGGATATTTTGTATTTAGTTCACGGTTACTTAAAACTGGGCCTGCTTTTTGATCCGTAGTTAACTCAACCAATGGGTAAAAATACTAACTAATGGTGTAAATTTTCGTAAAATCCTTTTTTCATAAATTGCTATACTCACAAAATAATGATCAAATAAGTTTGGGAGTTAATTATTTAACCGTTTGTTAGTATAACAATTACTGAATAAACGAGTATTACCGAATTTGAAACCATTGGTTGGCATATTTAACCATTGGTTGAGTTAAATACCGTTTATTCATCACGATAACCGTGTGTTCGTAATCGGGTGAGTATAGTATAATTAAGTATTCACCTTTATCTTAATTTATTAGGAACGAGCTTCACCCAGTGGCTATGCCCGCGTACATGTCAGAAATTATTCCAAGGAAATTTTCACCCAGCATGGCATAACAGGTATCCTTTCTCCAAGGTCCAATCTACCTCTATACTAAAATTAATCATTATAGGTTCATTGGTTTAGGCGTGAAAACGCAACAAACAGGCAGAGTTACTATCGCATTTTATAATAATTATCACCTTTGTAGATATTTACCACAATTTCTAAACAAAATATATTACTTTTTACCCAATTGTGGCAAAAGGAGAGTAACGCTTTTCCACCATTTAGCCACCATTACAGACTTTAGTCTTCTCCCATCCAATAAATAGCCGTAATGCACGAATTATGGTATGCATGAGATTTTTGATGGTTTTGTAATGCAAGGGTTAAAGATAATCTACAACATTAACCACTAAATCCATAAACTATGTGCAATTGACAATTTGAATAGTTTTGATTAATCACGTGTATCCTATATCTTTTCATGTATCAGTCACAAGTCACTAATATTTTTACAAAACCTTCATTTTATACTCAAACATCAAACGACAAGAAAAACGTCCTCAAGAAGCCACGTTCTCAGGCAATGTTCACAATAAAATTCTAACGTGTGTTATGGGCGCAAATGGCGGCAAGCAGCTGCAGCTGAAGGTAGGTAAGAACACCCGCCATCTTGAATATGAACTGTAGGCATGAGCAATCGACCGTTGGTAATGATATCTTAGATTTGATACCGAGTTTTATTTAATAAATGGTAAGCCTTTTTGTCAAGATCAGTGTGAATATTTTTATTTGCCGCATATTAGTTTGGAACACTGATATAAATCAAACTAGATGACGCGATTGTATGTACTATACGTGTCAAAGAACGGAGTAAACTTACGATCAATGATTGTAATTTGAGCTTTTCATTTAGCATTACGATGCACTGCAAATCCACCGAAATCTAGTAAAATGCCTAATTATGCCATAGTGAGGTGTAAAGACTGTACAGAAAAAGTTGGCCGAGGCATTGGAAATGTTTTCTTTCATTGATAAGTAAATTTGTTCTAAAATTGTACATGAGAATGTGGCACGCATGGTTTTCATACAGATGGAGGGACTCGCGTTATCTAGTTGTATGTATGTCTGTGATGTGGAACTTCTGCCAAAAATCCTTTCCTCCTATAGTATAGAATAAAACTAATTTCTAAGTTTATATTGGACATCACTGAGAACGGTGAAGGAGACCTGCACTTGTAGTTATTATAAGTTTGAAATCGACAACTCGTCTTAGGCAAGCGTGGTGATCAATACTCAAACCTTCTCTTATAATTAAGAAACAAACAATCAAAGACCTTTCAGTTTACCAATTCAATAAACATTAATTATTGTCATTTACGTTGCGTTATAAAGCATAATAACTTTTCAAACCCTTGAAATCATGGTTTTAAAAAAGGTCTTATGGATTATTTGGAATTATGAATTAGGTATTTACTTAAAAAAAAATCTTATTATAATAGAAAGTCTATTATACACCCAACAACAGATTTCCTAACAATATTTCCTTCTCATAATCTTCAGAAATTTTTCGACCCCGTTCCTGTCTTTTTGGCCAGCATTCTCGCTCTGTGAAGATGATGATCTTCACAGAGCGAGAATGAGAGAGACGTTACTATTCTATCAAACATAATTTTCTTGTCTACTAAATCACCGAAAAATCTAACATGCCACAGCTCAGCAGGACTTAAGAAAATGCGCACAAACACAGGGCATGTATCAGAGAACCTCTGGGGACAGCTAACAAAATTAATCGAGACAAGTAAGATGGCGGCAAGGAACCAGTTTTCCGCCATTCAGTGTAGTAATGTCAGCCATTTCTACGTGTCGCCTTACTACTTCCGATGGAGAATACTGGCGAACCTTTATTTTGTTGGACATGGCGGAATCGCTTGGTTGGGAGTGTGATCAAGAAAGTTGGTTGTCTTGCACCTTTACCCATGCTTTTTTTTATTAAATCAAGGCACAAGACAAAGAGTTGTACTTTCAGCGATAGTGATTATCCAAATGCCAAAATGTAAGGGATTAATCAGAACGCAGTGGCAGTGGTGGCCCAGTGGTAACGGCCACGACTTACAAGTTAGAGGTCGTGGTTTCGAATCCAGGCAGGTACTGCCCCTCCCCCCCCCTTGGTGGGTTCCCGCATTGTTGAGGCGAGGGGGCTTAGTAACCGTGGCTTGGTCACCCACGGTGAAGCGAAGAGGAACCCGAGGGGGGGCCGCTCGTCAGGGCTTTTGCCGATAAGCCGACGACGTAGCGGCCAACATGTAGGTTGCGGTACTGCTTGGGCGACATCGCAACTGAGGCGGGCCGCGATGTCGTATGGAGTCTCCCAAACCCATACGATGTCGCGGCTGAGGGTTGGAGGCCGCGGCGGGAGAGGAGTGCCGGTATTGCGGTGCGCCGCTCTCCCTACCTTCCGCGGCCTGGTCGAGGTCGCCACCGTCTGATGGCGGACGCGGTGGGGCCGCAGAGGAAGAAGAGTGTCGGTATAGCGATGGCCGCTCGCCCTATCCCCTGCAGCCGAAAAATAGGAGGTGGCGGGGCCATTGACCTCGACCCGTCACAAGGGGACCAAAGGTGCCATACACGCGGTCGTCTGGCACCCATGTGCTGGTTTGGTCCCTGGGGTGGTCACGGCGCACAGTGTGTTCTGGTGCGCCGGGTGATGGGGGTACTTCCCAGAGGAGGGTCCAGTAATGGACAGCCGCGGCGGGTTCGCGGTGAGTGTTAGCGCGTGCCCGTGTTCCCGCCATAAGCGGCACAGGAGGACACCGTGAAGTTTTAGTGGATTAGAGTCCCACATAACTGCGCTATCTCCCCGTGGTAGCGCAGTATGCATGAGCATTTCGCAAAGCTAAAAAAAAAAAAAAAGGCAGGTACTGTACTTTGTGTAAATTATTTCATCATCACTGCTCTCAAAACGGTGCAGTAAAACATCGTCGGGAAACCGGAATGTCCTAGAATCAAAAATTCGAAGTCTTGTGACATTCACCAACCCGCACTGGGCCCGCGTAGTGGATTACGGCCCATTCCCTCTCACAGTGAGGAGGCCTGTGTCCCAGCAGTGGGAACATTAAAAAAGGCTGATGATGATGAGATTGATCACGTGACATTTCGCGTTATAGCCATTACATTTCAATCGCTTTTGTCACGCTTTTGTTGATAGATTGTGACATTTAGAAGCGACATTTCGTGTATCACCATTGCTGACATCGAAAGACAATTGTCTAGAGCCTCTGTAATTCTGTTTGATTTGTGTCCAGTTTGATGGCAATACGCTCGCCTCGTACATGAGACTCAATCATAACCTGCGGTTAGTGTACCTGTACACATCTGCTTAACCCTTTTTGAAATACTACCATCATGTTATGTTTTATCATGGAGAAGAGAATCATAATACTCTATCGGTTTTAGAAAATATTATTTATTTCCATGATTACGTCCCTCAGTGAATTGGTTGCGAAAATCGAATTGATAGTCGGTTCGTACATTATATTTAGAGAAAAATCAATACCTACTAAGTTAGGAACAAACCATGCTGATGATAATTTCTAATTAATTAATTTATTAAACCTGTTAATCTTCCACTGTAGGTATCTTCTCATACAGAGAAGGCACGAGCATTTATCACCACGCTTGCTCAATGCGTGTTGGCGATTTTGAACTTATATTAACTATAAAAAAGCTTTTTACTAAAAATACAACCGACTTCCAAATAAAAACACTATAAAGTGAAAAATAACTTCGATTTCGGAAGTCGGTATCAAAAAACTTGTATTTTATGTAAAGATTTATTTTTATTTTTCACTTTTTAGTTGTGGTACATAATGGACCAGATACTGTTATATAGGCTAGGTACCAATAATGCCCAAAGTGATACCAGAATAGATTAACCCAATAACATGAAACTTAAACAAAACCCGTGGAATAAGAGTATAACAAGGTGAGCTGTTTATACCTGCGTACCCCTTTAGAGCGTGCTATTGTGATGTTATGTTATGAAATGGTGTAGACGATAAACAGAAATGCGATTGCAGCAATCCCGAGAGATTTGCCGTCATTTATTGAAGAGGTCTGATGTATATCTACGAAGTTCTTCATCAGATCTTGATGAAAATTAAATGGGACCACATGACAAGCACCAGCATTCAAATAAAAAAAGAATCATAAACATCAACAATCAGTTACAAACATAAAAAAACAGTCGAATTGATAACCTCCTCCTTTTTGGGAAGTTGGTTAAAAAGTCAATGTTTTCTCAAGATATTTTCCTTCACCTTTTTTTCCTTTTCTCGCTTTCCGTCAGCGATGTCCAATATAAACTTTGAAACTAACCTACATTCGAATTGAAAAAAACACATTAGTTCTTGCCCGGATTTGAGCCCACGACCTCAAGCATGAGAGACGAGGTCTTAGCCAATGGATCACCACGATATTTATAAAATACGTATCTACATCTCTTTATTTATGTATTAATTTTTTATATATCATGTATATTTCATCTTACAATAAATTATTAATTATTATATATATGTCATATATTATATGCTGATTATTATATAATAATTAATAATTTATTGTAAGATGAAATATACATGATATATAAAAAATTAATACATAAATAAAGAGATGTAGATACGTATTTTATAAATATCGTGGTGATCCATTGGCTAAGACCTCGTCTCTCATGCTTGAGGTCGTGGGCTCAAATCCGGGCAAGAACTAATGTGTTTTTTTCAATTCGAATGTAGGTTAGTTTCAAAGTTTATATTGGACATCGCTGACGGAAAGCGAGAAAAGGAAAAAAAGGTGAAGGAAAATATCTTGAGAAAACATTGACTTTTTAACCAACTTCAAAAATAATTAGCTGAACCTATAAAGGACTATATATACCGCAATTTCTCATAATTTTGAAGATAAAATATGCTATAAAATTACCTAAACTGGGACCTATTCGGACCCTACTTTTTTAATATTTTTGCGATTATTGTGATGGGCAAAACGTATTTGTGCGAAAATTTTGTATTATGTCATGCAATTTTTCTGATGCCAATCTGGAGCTGAATATATTATCCATACATTAAGACCTAAAGAGAAATTATTAATTATTATATATATGTCATATATTATATGCTGATTATTATATAATAATTAATAATTTATTGTAAGATGAAATATACATGATATATAAAAAATTAATACATAAATAAAGAGATGTAGATACGTATTTTATAAATATCGTGGTGATCCATTGGCTAAGACCTCGTCTCTCATGCTTGAGGTCGTGGGCTCAAATCCGGGCAAGAACTAATGTGTTTTTTTCAATTCGAATGTAGGTTAGTTTCAAAGTTTATATTGGACATCGCTGACGGAAAGCGAGAAAAGGAAAAAAAGGTGAAGGAAAATATCTTGAGAAAACATTGACTTTTTAACCAACTTCCCAAAAAGGAGGAGGTTATCAATTCGACTGTTTTTTTATGTTTGTAACTGATTGTTGATGTTTATGATTCTTTTTTTATTTGAATGCTGGTGCTTGTCATGTGGTCCCATTTAATTTTCATCAAGATCTGATGAAGAACTTCGTAGATATACATCAGACCTCTTCAATAAATGACGGCAAATCTCTCGGGATTGCTGCAATCGCATTTCTGTTTATCGTCTACACCATTTCATAACGTAACATCACAATAGCACGCTCTAAAGGGGTACGCAGGTATAAACAGCTCACCTTGTTATACTCTTATTCCACGGGTTTTGTTTAAGTTTCATGTTATTGGGTTAATCTATTCTGGTATCACTTTGGGCATTATTGGTACCTAGCCTATATAACAGTATCTGGTCCATTATGTACCACAACTAAAAAGTGAAAAATAAAAATAAATCTTTACATAAAATACAAGTTTTTTGATACCGACTTCCGAAATCGAAGTTATTTTTCACTTTATAGTGTTTTTATTTGGAAGTCGGTTGTATTTTTAGTAAAAAGCTTTTTTATAGTTAATATAAGTTCAAAATCGCCAACACGCATTGAGCAAGCGTGGTGATAAATGCTCGTGCCTTCTCTGTATGAGAAGATACCTACAGTGGAAGATTAACAGGTTTAATAAATTAATTAATTAGAAATTATCATCAGCATGGTTTGTTCCTAACTTAGTAGGTATTGATTTTTCTCTAAATATAATGTACGAACCGACTATCAATTCGATTTTCGCAACCAATTCACTGAGGGACGTAATCATGGAAATAAATAATATTTTCTAAAACCGATAGAGTATTATGATTCTCTTCTCCATGATAAAACATAACATGATGGTAGTATTTCAAAAAGGGTTAAGCAGATGTGTACAGGTACACTAACCGCAGGTTATGATTGAGTCTCATGTACGAGGCGAGCGTATTGCCATCAAACTGGACACAAATCAAACAGAATTACAGAGGCTCTAGACAATTGTCTTTCGATGTCAGCAATGGTGATACACGAAATGTCACTTCTAAATGTCACAATCTATCAACAAAAGCGTGACAAAAGCGATTGAAATGTAATGGCTATAACGCGAAATGTCACGTGATCAATCTCATCATCATCAGCCTTTTTTAATGTTCCCACTGCTGGGACACAGGCCTCCTCACTGTGAGAGGGAATGGGCCGTAATCCACTACGCGGGCCCAGTGCGGGTTGGTGAATGTCACAAGACTTCGAATGGAAACCCAAAAAAATCATGAAAATGACGAAAATATGTTTGATTTTTGTCGGCGCCTGCTTGTATTTTGGTTTTGACCCCATATTGTATATAAGCGACCCCAAAAACCATGACAATGACACCCATATCGAAAAGCGGCCTTGTCGGCGCCATCTTGTATTTTATTTTGACCCCGTATTCGTCACACATACATACATACAAACCGGTTCAAATCATAAATCTCCTCCCACCCATCCACTTCTAACCTTCACCACCGACAGCTTAACCTTATCCATCCAAATCCTAACCTTACTAAGAGCTGCTTAAACCCACCCATCCTTTTTTCAACCTTGTCAACAACTGCTTAACCTATCCAAATCCCGATCTTACCCAACATAATTTCTAAATCATATCCTAATAATAGGAAACTCTAACATACTTTTATTTCGGTCCGATAAAATATCAACTCCTTTCGATCACGACAAACGACTCACGCATGCACACTACAATCTTTTCTATTACTTTTATCGTATTTATTTTTTGCGAAAAAGCGATACGCTCGTCCTTCCACGAGCGCTTCTGAGCGCGGAATGATGAGCTAAAATGAGCTTCGAGTGCAAAATGTATGAAGAAGTCGGCAAGTGTTTTTATATTAGCTAATAATTAAAAAATATGTTGATTTGGGTAAAAAATAATTAGCTGAACCTATAAAGGACTATATATACCGCAATTTCTCATAATTTTGAAGATAAAATATGCTATAAAATTACCTAAACTGGGACCTATTCGGACCCTACTTTTTTAATATTTTTGCGATTATTGTGATGGGCAAAACGTATTTGTGCGAAAATTTTGTATTATGTCATGCAATTTTTCTGATGCCAATCTGGAGCTGAATATATTATCCATACATTAAGACCATAATATCCTCACATTTGTGTTTGCATATACATTAAAATTGTACCTGAAAAGCACTGTTATTTGTAGAAAAATGTAATAGCGTCCTTAAGATGGGTTGGTTGCCGCAACTCCGTCTATACGTGTGTTTTGCGTACCGGTTGCCTGTCGGCGGCACGAACTATCTTGTGGCCGGGGTTACAATGCATGCTATCTCATCCGACCACACGTACGAAAGAGCAGAAAGAAGCTAGTGCGCGTAAGTATACACACTCATGGTATAAACATAATAAAAGGATGATGATTTAGAACGAAAAGGAGATCGCGAAATTTTATAAACAGGCCTTTGGGAGTTTGAGTATCATGAAAAAACTACTGAATGTATTTGTTTAAAATAAAACTATTATTTATTTATTATTATATTTGTAGTTTATAATGCTAATCTATCACTATATGGTGACTCCTTTTTTTTTTCTTTCATGTTATTTATTTCCGCCCAAAGATGCGTTGAAATTAGTGTTGAAATATGGAACTTTCGACGCTCATAACTTTCAAATACACGTTTTTTTTACGTTTTTGTTTCCCTACAGGGCAAGCTATCATCAATTTGTCTTAACATTATTAAATGATGAGACAAATCGTTTTTTATTTTTATTTTGAGCATTCACCGTCAAACAGTGGAGTAATCGCCACGTTTGTATGGAAGAATGCCCGACTAGGGCAACTTTAAGCGCTATCGAATATTCACGAGACCATTATTACATTTTGGCATTTCGACCATTGCCTTCGCTGATAAAATGACACTTTGTCTTTGCCTTCGAAGTACTTTGTGTTTTGCCTTCTTTGGCCAATTTCCCGTAAACGCTTTGATGTAATTACGCCAGCGTTTCGACTTCTAGCTCCCACTGCTTGATAACTCTGGCCAGCTATCTATCATTGTCCATTCTACGAATATGAACCGCCTAATCACATTTCACAATCTTTTTTATTTCACATAGGCCTACATGGGCACTTATAAAACGTCGACAAAAGGTGCACAGTTCGGGTTGGTCGTTTCCTATGGAGATGAACCGGCAAGAAACTCCATGGTTACTCTTTTAAAAATGGTTTGGTTTTACAATATTTCCATGTTAAAACATTAGTACTTAGATATGGTGGGACAACGTAGACCCGACAATAAGACGTAAGAAACTAAAAAAAAAAAAAAGATTATATATTATATAAAAAAGTTAACTAATGTTAACTAGCATCTAGAAGGCCTACAATGTTCACGCATTCACAAAACAATCGGTAAAAGAATCTATACAAATTTCAGTATAAGAGCCTTGTTGCCCACATCAGCGATTCTTGTTTTGGAGCGTATAGCGGTTTTATGTATTCGGTCGGTGAGCGTAATACCCAATACGCGCACCTATTCTCTATCGCCCTTTGGCAATAGTCGTATAGGATGCATTATATTTTGGGTCACCGAAAAAGTTGTTTTTGACTTAATAAAGCAAAACTAATGAACAAATACAAATTGTTTGGCACTGAACCGACGATAATTTTATTATTACCTAATGGGACTTAAGGACAGGACCGAACCCTCGGCACGCTGAAAAAACCCGACAACTCATACACACAAACCGACTACGAAACCAGCAAGGTCCTCCTCGAAACTCACTTCCCGGACTGTCAAGTCCTGGAGGACCGGACGTGGGAGGCTGAACCCGAATGGACCCCAGCGGAACAAGACTGGTCAAGAGCCCACAATATAGTAACAGTAGACCGGATAAAATGGGCTATAAGCACCTTTCAGCCATACAAGTCGGCGGGGCTGGATGGCATCTTCCCAGCCCTACTACAGTGGGGGGTAGATTATCTAACGCCATGGCTGTTGGAGATCTATCGGGCCTGCATAGCACATAGATACGTACCTCTCGCATGGCGCGAGGTCAAAGTCATCTTCATACCCAAACCGGGAAAAACTGATTACACACAACCCAAGGCATATAGACCTATAAGCCTCACATCCTTTCTACTGAAAACCCTCGAAAGACTCTGTGATAGGCACATCCGTGATGGGCCTCTCTGGGAAAAACCACTACACAAACAGCAGCATGCGTACTCCACAGGCAAATCAACAGAATCTGCGTTGCATAACGTAGTTTCTAAAATTGAATGCGCAGTGGACCACAAATGCTCAGCATTAGCTGCCTTCATTGACATCGAGGGCGCCTTCGATAAGACCATGTTCAACAGCATCAACACGGCCCTCGACAGACACGGCATAGACCCGACCCTAAGGCCAGCCCCTTAGGGTCGGGTCTCACCATCACCAATATGCTCAAACTGAGAGCGGTTCAAGTCACGGTTAACGACACTACGAGGGCCATCGTCGCGAAGGGCTGTCCGCAGGGGGGCGTCCTTTCGCCACTTCTGTGAAACCTGGTAGCTGACAGCCTCATCAAAATACTCAACGACAATGGTTATTTCACCGTTGGCTACGCGGATGACATAACAATAATAATAAACGGGACACACGAAAACACTCTATGCAATCTCATGCGTCAAGCCCTGAGAATAGTAGAGGAATGGTGCAACGAGCACCAACTCTCAGTAAACCCCACAAAAACTGAACTTATTCTTTTCACAAAAAAGAGGAAACCGATGACACTGCAACTACCGCGTTTCTTCGGAACAACCCTAAGCCTTTCAACCGAAACCAAGTACCTGGGCATCTATTTGGACAAACAATTGAATTGGGCAAAACACATGAATCATGTCATCACAAAAGCTAGTATATCCCTGTGGCAGTGCAAACGACTGCTAGGCAGGAACTGGGGGATTAGTCCCATGGTCACCCACTGGCTATACACCACAGTCATCCGACCAATCATCACATATGGCTCGTTGGTCTGGTGGCCCAGGACAGACCTCAGCACAGCCCAAAGAGATCTCGAAAAACTGCAGCGGTTTGCTTGCGTTGCAATCACTAGCAGTATGAGAACCACACCCACTGCAGCCCTACAGGCAATGCTGGGACTGCCACCTCTACACCTTATTGTGCGGTAGGAGGCAGCCCTGGCCACTTTTAGACTCCATCTATCAGGTACCCTAAATAAAGACTCCAGAATTAAGCACAGACGCATAATGGAAGATGCAATCAAGCGTAAACCGATGTTAGCATCACCATGCGACAAAGCCCCCAAAACACACCACTTTCACAGGCACTACAACATAATACTCACAGAAGAACGATGTGACTACTCAGGCCCGAAAGAGATGAGAGTATACACCGACGAATCGAAAACAGACTCCGGTACCGGAGTTGGAGTCTTCTCACACGATTTCAACATACATATATCCAGACCGCTAGGAGGGTTCAACACCGTCTATCAGGTGGAGTGTGTGGGCATTATACAAGCGGTCCATGCGCTAGAAGCCAGGAGGGTTACGGACGCCCACATACGAATACTCTCCGACAGCGCATCAGTCCTCCAATCCTTACGGAAAAAATATATTACATCAAAACTAGTACTAGAATGTCACAACGCACTAAAACGAATAACAGTATCTAGTCGCAACACGGTGACACTACAATGGATAAAGGGACACAGCGGATCGCTGGGTAACGACGCGGCTGACGAGCTTGCGAGACGTGGATCCAGCTCGGCGGTCTATGGACCCGAACCTGTTGTTCCCATCCCCTTCAACCAGATACGCAGGTGGCTACAGGAATTCACCCAGACCCAGGCGGAGAACTGGTGGGCCTCGACACCGGGCTGCAGGCAATCCAAAGAAGCTCTGCCATCTTTGGACAGTAGGCTTACCAGGCGTCTTTTACGACTGGACAGAAATGGCCTGCGTCTGGTGACGGGGACCATCACGGGACACTGCTCACTCAACAAACACTTCCACTCAATAGGCATCACGGACAGTCCTCTGTGCAGGGCATGCATGGAGGCCGAGGAAACCGTTCCGCACGTTCTATTTGAATGCGCAGGTGTAGCCCAGATAAGAACACGAACCCTCGGGTCACCCAGATCTTACACAGATATGTTGAGAAAACCAGGAGCTCTAATTGACTTCTGGAGGGAGGTGGGCTGGTTGGAGTGACCACCCAACGGCCGCCATGGCCCACGTACAAAGGTCCATTTGAAGGACTAAGTGCGGAAACCAAATCCCCCTAACATAGAACATAGAACATGGGACTTAAGGCCCATTTTTATACGACTCACGCATTTTTATTTTCTTGCCCAAGTTTTCAGACGAAACGACTTCTTTTATAAGCAGGACCAATTCAAAAAGTTTTCAAAATTTAACGTTACAGAATTCCTACTTCGGTGTAACAGAGGCCCTTGTAAAATCCGCACAGCGCATGCCCAGTGTGCACTCGGCTTAACTTCAAATATTTATACCAGAGCTGGTTGCTTTTAGGCAATAAAATTTAGATTTTTACAAACGTTCGCCTCGCCTTCTGTCGCGGGAGTTTCGAGCGTGTTTTTTGGCAGATAGTACTGTAAATGGTTTATTTGAGGATTTCCAACAGGGTAAGCAAGTTTGTTACATCGTATTTTAGGTTCTTGAATGGAGGTAATAAATGTCAGTAGTGTGGAAGTAAAAAATTAGTAGTCAGACAGTGCTGTTGCAGATTATTTAGAGCTTCCATTGCTTGTGTCCAATTTAAATTAGCTAAGTCTAAAGCGCCTCCGCTGGATGCGAGACGCACGGGACCGTCAATATGGTGACACTTGGGAGTGGCCTATGTTCAGTAGTGGACATCTTTTGCCTGAAATAATGATGATGATGATGAAGATGAATTCCTTCCTGTATCGTGGTGTTTCAATTTCTTTACAAAATATATCGATAATTAGATTTTCGTCATGACAGTAAATGGATAGAATCAGAACATATTTTTTAAACACTCGTAATTCTTGGCGATTATTACGTCTTTCGCCTGTAAGATATTTTTGTAGATCACCAACGAAGTAACTTGACCCCGTTCTTCTTAGAAATCAAAATCATTTCCTCTTTCCTTCAAAAGAAAACGATAATTCCAAATGAGAAATCGCACAAAAACATGGTAATCCACGTGAAAGCGTAATGGTACAAACTCACAACACAATACATACATACAAACAATAACCATTTTCATAGTGCACACCTTTTTGCCAAACGATCAGGGTTATCAACCAAACAGTGTAAACAGTAGATTTACTTTATTCTTGTTTTTTTTTTTTTATACTTTGCGTCTCACAGCTCGACCAAAGTGGCCGTCTGCTGCTTAACCGGACTTCCCCGTGGAGAGGCTAGCTAAGTGACATTATATCAACGATAGAGTTGTGGTAGCGATAGGAAAAACTGTAAAAAAAAATTGGGATTGTCAAGCGCTATCGAAATGTCACTTGATCAATATCTTACAATTAGACATTTCGGCAATTGCTGTCATCGAATGACAGTTGCCTGAAAAATGTTGTTGGCTGTTCTGAGGCTCTAGTTAAGAGGCATTCAATGTCAGCGACAATGATAGTCGAAATGTCAAAATGTAAGGGATTGATCACGTGATTTTTCGATATCGCTTATCAATCCCATACAATTTTGCCCTTTTGCCACGCTTTCAAAGATAGAATATCACTTGTCTGTGGCCCCTTAGCTTTGGCTTCCAAATACTCCAGTTTTTATTTAAAAAGCTAGTATTATATATTTTACTAGAGGACGTCTCGCGGTTTTACCCGCGTAGTTCCCGTTCCCGTGGGAATACAGGGATAAAAAGTAGCCTATGTCACCCGGGGATAGAGTAGCTTCCCAACGGTGAAAGAATTTTTGAAATCTGTACAGTAGTTTTGGAGACTATTCGGTACAAACAAACAAACATTCAAACAAAAAAATCTTTCCTCTTTATAATATTGGTATAGATTGGAATGAGATTGTAGCTGGTGGATAACCGCTGAAGTGGATAGCCAACATGTTGTAGGTACCTATAAATCTCTATTATCATAATTTAAATGTTTTAATACAATGCTTTTTGTATACAGTTTCTTGTTTGTTTAACCGACTTCAGAAAGGAGGAGGTTATCAATTTGACTTTTTTTTTGTAATGTGTTTTACCTCAGACGTTTTTACTAGATGTACTGATTTTGATGATTCTTTTTTTTATTTCATAGCTGGTGCTGGTCATGTAGTCCCATTTAAATTTCATCCAGATCTATATTAATAATAATATAATAATATAATACAATCGTTTATTTCTCCTCACAAAACAGACATTAAAAGTTACTAAGGTATAAAAATACAGGTACATATTATGTTATTAGTCTAAAATGTGTGAGGACCTGGTGCCTGAATAAGGCATAAGAATGCCTGTATTACAAATCACCAGGTAAAGAACTTCGGAGATATACATCAGAATGTTGGAAAATAACTCGGGATAGCTGCAATCTCATGTCTGTTTATTCTGTACACCTTTTCATAACGTAACATCACACTGGTACGCTCTAAAGGGGTACGCAGGTGTGAACAGTTCACCCTGGTATACTCCCATTCCACCGGTTTTGTTTAAATTTCCTGTTACTTGGTTAATCTATTCTGGCATCACTTTGGGTATTATACGTACCTAGCCTATAGAACTGGTCCATGTACCACAACTATAAAGCTAAAAATAAAAAAAAAATATACAAAAACATACAACCGACTCCCAAATAAAAACACTGCAAAGTAAAAAATTACTTAATTTTGAAACTCGGTGTCAAAAAACGAAGAAACGAAAACAGGAGCAGGAGAAAGTTATTATTCACTTTGTGGTGTTTTGATTCAAAGACAAAGTCAAAGTCAAATATATTTATTCAACTAGGCCCTAAGCGGCACTTTTGAACGACAAACACAAATTAAAATTTACAAGTAATAAAAGTTGATTCTACCGTGCATAAGGAAAAGTAGCTTGTTATGGAGAAGAATGCACAAGAAACTCCATACATACTCTTTATAAAAAATAGGTGTTTTACAATATTTAGGTACATAAGTATATACATTTATAAATTCATATATGTGAGGACCATGCACCCAGAATAGCACTACACACTATACTACGTACAGGTATAAAGTATTAAAAGCATTAACAGGTAAATTCATTAATTTGAAAAATAGGAACATGGTTCTCACATACTTACAAATATTGCAAACATAGGTAAAATACCTAATTCTGAAGACTGATTGACTTGATTTGGAAGTCGGTTGTATTTTTTTATCTTCTCTATAATATAATATTGCATAGAGGAAATATTTGTTTGTAAGTTTGTTTCAAAATCAAAATCAATTTTTTTATTTCACATAGGCCTACATGGGCACTTATAAAACGTCGACAAAAGGTGCACGGTTCGGGTTGGTCGTTTCCTATGGAGAAGAACCGGCAAGAAACTCCATGGTTACTCTTTTAAAAATGGTTTGGTTTTACAATATTTCCATGTTACAGCTTTAGTACTTAGATATGGGGGGACAACGTAGGCGCGACTTATGACAATAAGTCGTAAGAAACTAAAAAAATAAAATAAAAAGAATATATATTATATAAAATAAGTTAACAAATGTTAACTAGCATCTAGAAGGCCTACAATGTTCACACATTCACAAAACAATCGGTTAAAGAATCTATACAAAGGTAAAAAAAAAAAATAAGTATAACAAGACTAAATTTAACATGTGGCACAAAATTTGTTATCAGTGCTGTAACTATTCTTAGCAAAGGGCTATAAAGATGATTGAAAACCGTTGTAAAAAGTCTAATTAAAAGAATGAAAGAAAAAATGAGATTGAGAATAGTTAGAGACATCCACATATTTGTGCCGTTTACAAGTTACCAGGGAAGCTGCATGCGCAGAAGGAGCGTTTGGTTTGGAGTAGAAAGCTACATTATTCCTGAGTGACATAGGCTATTTTTCATCCCGAAAACGGGTCCTGTGGGGTGGGCCACGGGAGCGAAGCAGCGGAAAAAGCTAGTTGTTACATACACACATTGACACCTCTATCTCATGGCAGAAACTACTAATTGCCATCTGCGTTACACCTTTATTGTTAGTTTTTAAAGTAATTTTACAATTTTCTACAGTTTTTTTTGCAGCTTTTCTTAATAGGGTTTGGCAACACAGGCAACGATATATAATTTGCAGGAACACGTCCCATGGCAGCGGAACACCGGTAATCCAATGTAATATTAAATACTGGAACAATGAGGGAGTTAAATCCCGGGATATAACGGATTAAAATATGTAAAGGAAATCCCCGTATGAGTATCTGTTACGTGACTAAATATTGGAAACAATGGGTTTCGTCTTTTGATGTTTGGGTTTGAATTAGGTTTATTTCCTTGTGTTTCAGTGTGTGAGTATGTAGGGATTTGTTCAGAATTAGACCTTTTGTTCAGCTGTATTTTTGAGATTTGAATGATGGATTTGAGTTCACAATAAGCACAGGTTACGGTGAATTAAACCAGTTATTACACTTTATAATCGGTTTTATCATTATAAACGTTAAAAGAGTATAATTGAAAACCCTAATTAACCGGTTCAGGTGAGACGCAGGCATATTTTTGAGTCTCCCTGCAGGTTGATTGCACAAATATAATTATTTTTGTAAATTTGTACGAAGTACGACCGTTTTTAATGTGTGTTTTTTAGTTGTGACTGAGTCGTTTTTGTACTTCAGCACGGTTGCGCATAGAAGGTAGGCGACATAAACCGTTCATAACTGGTTATTCTACGAAACCTTTTTACGAACTTTTGTTGCCTAAAACCGTTTAATTTTGGTTAAAATTAGAACAAAACCGAAAGAAAAAGTTCCCTATGTATTTAAGGATTAACGGTGCGATATTTTTTAGGTATTTTAAGCCTTATTTTTTAAGCCTTGTGGGTGACCATTATTTACATAGTGTGACTTCTCCATGCCTCGGAAAGCACGTTAACCCGTTGGTCCCGGCTGTCATTTGAATATCTTTGAGAGTCATTACGAAAGTCGAAAGCCATAAAAATCTGGCACGTTTTGCAAAGGGGTATTCAGTGAAAGTGTTGTGCCAATCCAAGATGATATGGGCTATGCTCGGCGTTTCCTTGCGTGATCGAATCAGAAATGAAGACATCCGCAAGAGAACCAAGGTTACACATCACATCATCACATCATCAGCCTTTTAAAGTTCCCACTGCTGGGACACAGGCCTCCTCTCACAGAGGGAGTGGGCTATAATCCACCACGCGGGCCCAGTGCGGATTGGTAGATGTCAACATGTCTTTGAATTTTTGGTTCTAGGACATGCCGGTTCCTCACGATGTTTTCCTTCACCGTTTTGAGAGCAGTGGTGATGAAATAAATTACACAAAGTAAAGCGCCTGCTCGGGTTCGAACCCACGACCTACAACTCGTAAGTCGGGACCGTAACCACTGGGCCACCACAGCTCTCTTAGTAAGGTAAGGTAAGTAAGGTTACACAGCCTAAAGAATTGTCAAAATTAAATAGCAGTGGGCAAGCTACATTGCTCGCAGAAAGGATGGCCGTTGGGGCGATAAGATCTGAAGTGGCGACCGCGTACTAGAAGACGCAGCGTTGGCCTCCCTCTAGGTGGAACGACGACCTACTCAAGGCTGCGGGAGTCCGGTGGATGCGAAACGCATAGGACCGATTAGTGTGGCGACACTTGGGGGAGGCCTATGACCAGCAGTGGACGTCTTTCGGCTGTAATTATGAATCAATTATCACTATCGGTCACGTGCGTGTCGCATCCAGATAATTTCCAACATGAACTTCCCGATGAACAACTCCAAGATTTAATAACAAACTGGCACCAAGTTTAGCTAAACTTCAAGGCAAAACATTTTCACGTAAATATTCATATAAAAGTCTTGGTACCTACTCGTATTGATTACATTTGTTTATCTATACTTCTATATCTATACTAATATTATAAAGAGGTAAAGTTTGTGAGTTTGTGACGTTGTAGGGGTAATCTCTGGATCTACTGAACCGATATTGAAAATTCTTTCACCAGTAGAAAGCTACAATATTTCTGAGTGTCATAGGCTATAATATATTTCCAAAAAAAATAGAGATCCTTATGAAAATTGCAATAATGTAACCCAAGGTAGCAAAATGTTGCCTGTAAAATACATTATTTGGCGTGCGCTGAGGAAACTATTGATGATAGATAAAAATTTGTAGGTAGGTAGGCAGGGTAGTCAGGATAGGTAGGGTAGGCAGGGTAGCCAGGATAGGTAGGGTAGGCAGGGTAGTCAGGGTAGCCAGGGTGGCCAGGGTAGCCAGGGTAGCCATTGTAGCCAGGGTGGGCAGGTTATGGGCAGGGTAGCCATGGTAGCCAGGGTAGGCAGGTTTTGGGCAGGGTAGCCAGAGTAGGCGGGTTTTGGGCAGGGTAGCCAGGGTAGGCAGGTTTTGGGCAGGGTAGCCAGTTTTTGGGCAGGGTAGCCATGGTAACCAGGGTAGGCAGGTTTTGGGCAGGGTAGCCAGGGTAGGCAGGATAGCCAGGGTAGGCAGGGTAGGCAGTGTAGCCAGAATAGCCAGAATAGCCAGAGTAGCCAGGGAAGCCAGGATAGCCAGGGCGGTCAGAGTAGCCATGGTAGCCAGGTTTGGGGCTGGGTAGCCATGGTAGCCAGGGTACGCAGGGTAGGGGCAGGGTAGGCAGGGTAGCCATGGTAGCCAGGATAGCCATGTTAGGCAGGGTAGGGACATGGTAGCCAGGGTAGCCAGAGTAGCCAGGGTAGCCTGAGTAGCCAGAGTAGCCAGGGTAGCCAGAGTAGCCAGGGTAGCCATGGTAGCCAGGGTAGGGGCATGGTAGGGGCAGGGTAGGCAGGGTAGCCATGGTAGCCAGGATAGCCATGTTAGGCAGGGTAGGGACATGGTAGCCAGGGTAGCTAGGGTGGCCAGGGTAGCCATGGTAGCCAGGGTAGGCAGGGTATTTTTTTTTTTTTTTTTTTTTCTTAACTCTAATCCCCACCAACGATATTGGTGCCTATTATTTGCAAACTTCATTCATTACTTTCAATCTTTCATGCCTCTCGCACTTTTATTCTTCATACTTTAGTTCATCTTGCATTCATCCTCATGTATACTGTGTGGGTTCATTTAACTTACTATGGGCATGTTTTTATTTATTTATCACAGTAAAAAGAAAAGATTCAAAATACAAAAAATATACATGAAATTCTGTTCATCTCAGTTAATATAAATTACAAAAAGGATTTTTATCACAGTTTTACAAGATATACTATTTATTTATAAATAAGGTTGTGCAAAAGTGCTGTTATCACAGAGAAATACAAATATATAGCAAATAGGGATACAAAAACACAAAAGTGCAGTTTTGCAAACAAAATATACAGAAATGTCTTACACAATTAACAGCTTAGGTACTAACATGAAATACTGCCGGCTACACGTGTCCTGGCTGCATTCCGTGCTTGCATTTAAATATCATACAGAAATATTAATGAAGCACGGTGCGCCTCAGGTTTTATTTCGATGTATAACCGCAGTGGCTACTCTAATGCAATATTCCAAAAACTTTTCCCTAAATTTCTTGTCCATGAGCCCATGCAGGCTCTCCCTCGTTATTTTCCTGTCCAGCTCACATTCCAGTCGGTAGCGTTCCCTGATAAATAACGGGCACTCTACGAGTATGTGCTGGACAGTCTCTGCCACGCCTGGATCGCAGACGCACGATGGGCTCTCCTTACACTTGAAGCGATTCAAGTATTCAGAGAACCCACAGTGCCCCGTCAAAACTTGCGTGAGGACGCCTTCGGGCCGCACCTGTTGTACAATACGGAAAGCCGCTATTGCATCCGGAAGAAACATTTTCGTCACCGAGGCAGTCTCGCCCGACACATATCTTCGATTCCATTCATCAAGCGATTCCAAACGGATCTCTCGCTTGATAAATGAAACCGGACACTGCTCGTAGTCCGGCTTCCTCCGTAACGACAAAGCTGCCTCCTTAGCCAACTCGTCCGCACGCTCATTCCCTGGCAGGCCGGCGTGGGCCTTGATCCAGAACAAAGACACAGCTTTGCTCTGGCCCAGGGCATGAACCAGGTTGGCGCGCGCGCGAACTGCCAGGGGATGGAGAGAGCCATGGTTTGCAAGCGTCTGCAATGCTGACATTGCTGTCGCTGTACAAACCATAGCTCGCCTCTTGCCGCGCGAGGATCACTTCGGTCGCTTTGCAAATGGCCAGGAGTTCCGCCTGGTAGACTGTGCAGTACGCGGCAAGGCTAAGCTTGAGACTCCGGACTTCACCATCATTATCCCAAATGGATAATGCGGCTCCGACCTTCCCCTCAATCTTGCTGCCGTCGGTGAAGATTCGCACCGCCTGCACATTGTTACTGTCTAGTAACTCTTGATCTGCCAGGCACATGAACTCCAGGGGCAATTGCGTAGCTGGATGAGGGGCTTCTGCAAACCTTACCGCACTCTCAATCTCCCTGTCTCCTGGCACAAACCGGGATGACCCTCTCCTCGCTTCATACAGGGCGGCTGCCTCTTGTATGCGCAGGTCTAGAGGTAGTATCCCAGACAGCGCCAGTGCCGAGTTCAGAGAGACAGTACGGTAAGATTTGCAGAGCTTCTGAGCAAATCCTCGTTGAACAGAGCCTAGCTTCTTCCGTATACCCAACCTCAATCGTTGCTGTGTAAATTGTGCGTATGACTTCCGTGTTTAATCCCCAGCTCACCTTTGCGGCTCGGGACAGTCGCTTGTATGCGTTAGCTGCCCTCTTGCAGACGTTCGCGGCATGCTCATTAAAAGTGAGCTTATCGTCTATGGTTAGACCCAGCAACTTCATTTTCTTGACCATACCGATGTCGACCCCGGCCATGTTCAGTATTGGAGTGTCGTACTTAAGCTTATTGGTTATGGTCATCGCACAGGTTTTGTGCGGTGCAAACCTCAGCTTATTTCGGACGCCCCAACCCTGAACATGGGCGAGGGCTGCATTGGCAGAGCTTGAGACTTCAGTCGCCGTGTCCCCATCCACGACCAAGACGATATCATCGGCGAACGCCTGCACGAAGATTCCACGCTGCTCAAGGTCCTGCAGTAGTGGGTCGAGAACGAGGTTCCACAGAATTGGACCACCGATCGACCCCTGGACACAGCCCTTGCTAGTCTCTCGCGTGCATTCCTCCCCGGCATACCGAACCTTGACCTTCCTACCGTCGAGATAGCTGTCTATTAGCCTCCTGACGTTAACCGGGCACTTTTCCTCAGCCAGTCTGACCCTTATGGCTGGCCACTAGGCGCTATCGAAGGCGCCCTCTATATCCAATGACACCAGGACAATTAGCTTCTTCAGCCTCAACTTGTCCTTTACGTGCTCCACTAGCGTATAGAGGGCGTCCTCGGTGCTCCTCTGGGGCATGAAGCCAAACTGACGAGTACTAAACCGCTATTTTATAATATTAATTAAAAATTATTACTAAGCGATATTTTAGACGCGCTACGACCATCCTCTCCAGGACCTTCCCCAGAACAGACAGTAGACCTATTGGTCTGTATGCCTTAGGGGTGGTGTAGCTATCCTTGCCCGGCTTTCTGAGGACTACGACTGTAGCCTCCTTCCAGGTGGTCGGGAAGTGTGCCAATTCGAGGCACTTGTTGTAGAGGGCAAGGAAAGCGTCCGGGTCCTGGTGGATCGCTCGACTGCAGATATCAGAAGTCAGTCCATCCCCTCCTGGTGCCTTTTTAGGATTGAAACCCGCCACGGCGGACTTCAGCTCAAGCGTCGTAAATGGGGGATCATGATGTTCATCATGGGCCCACTCATTTACTCGGCTGGCTGCTTCTCTAATTAGCCTGTGGTCAGCGTTGTCCTGGTCTACTCTGTCTTCGGGGTAGAACGTATCTGCTAGTAGGGCGGCCGATTCACTCGGATTGAGGAATGCACCATCGCTGCAAAGGGTCAGTTCTTCTTGCCTTTTGGCGGTCCTACCAATGATCCTGTAGAAACTCTCCCAAACTCCCTCACGATCCTGCTTCCGGCAAAACTCCTTCCAACTGGCGATTTGGGCATTCTTTGCCTGCATCTCATACTCTTCTTTAGCTTTCAGGTACTCGCCAACGACCTTCGCTCGCCGGACCGGCGCAGCATTGCGGATGCGGTTTTTCTTCGTCATAACCTCCCTCTTCTTCACAGTGAGCTCCTCGGACCACCACGGACAGGTAAGTTTAGTTTTAATATTTATTTTTGGGATGGTGATTTTACTTGATTCTAAGATAATATTTATATATTTGACTACTAATTCTTCTAAATTTACTTTGCTATTTATCTGTTTTATTCTTTCTAAATTGACATCATCTCTAATTTTAAATTCATCTAATTTACTTTTAAAAGCTTCCCAATCCGCTTTTCTGGTGTTAAACATCCTAGTTGTTCTAGTAATGTTAACACCTTTTTCCCTTTTTACATTTACATTAAAAAATATAGTGTTGTGGTCCGAGGATGTTGCTCCTGTATCGACCCGCCAGCCGTCTACCAGGTCAAAAAGGTCGAGCGAACATGCCGTGACGTCCACGTGGCTTTTATACTCTCTACCTCCTCTGATGGTGTCAAAGGTGGGAGCGTCACCAGTGTTTAGTACCTGAAGCTCGAGTTCGTCAAGGGTAGCGGACATTTCCTCTCCCCTGGGATCTCCTTTGATGCTGCCCCACCAGGCACTTTTCGCGTTCGCGTCGTCACCTATCAGCAACCTACCGTTGGCCACTTCCGCATTGATCCGGGTCATCTGGTCCAAGTATGGCCCTATGGGTTGGTGGCCAGTAGCCAGAGTAGCCAGGAAAGCTAGGGTAGCCAGGGTAGCTAGAGTAGCCAGGGTAGCCATGGTAGCCAGGGTAACCAGGTTTGGGGCAGGGTAGCCAGGATAGCCAGGGAAGCCAGAGTAGCCAGGGTGGCCAGGTTTGGGGCAGGGTAGCCAGGGTAGCCAGAGTAGCCAGGGAAGCCAGTGTAGCCAGAGAGGCCAGGGTAGCCAGGTTTGGGGCAGGGTAGCCAGGGTAGCCATGGTAGCCAGGGCAGGCAGGGTAGGTAGGTAGCCAGTTGACGGGAGCGAAGCCCCGAGGGTCAGCTTGTTATTTAATAAAATATTTATAAGACCGGGCCTTACGGACCGCACGGGCATTTTATGATTTTTTTAAGAAACGGACACCAAATGAAACTAATTGGTGACCCCTGCTAAAGATTCATCTAGATTAATGTCTTTCTCAAAACGACAGTCAATTTACAATAAAAAATCCTAGCCAAACCAAATCTAAAGTTTTCCTCAGTTCTCGCCCATAAACACGAGTCGCTCGGAAATGCTAGCTTTAATGTTAGATTAGAAGAAAATGTAGCTGCATAAATACAGAGAGCTTTGCCAGACAAAAGTAAGGATAGAGCCTATAAATATACCGTTTCGCAGGTTTATAGTTTTCTCAGGAGATTCCACCCTATTGTAAATCATAGTAGGACAGAATTGCACTAAGATTTGCTGTTCGCTCCTTGAATGTAATATCTTTTAGTCTTAACTTATTTTTGTTGTGCTTTCGCTTTGTTTATTGTTTTAGTTGTAGATTAAGTTTTCAGTGTTGTAATAATAGAATAATTTAATATAACACGTCCTATCGCTATTACGCAACGGTGCTATTCCTATCACCGTGCGATGGTTACCTTTAAAGTCATTCTACTATTTGTTATGTCAGAACGGGAACCGAACCGCTGCTGCATTGGAACGGGAATGTAATCGAATTTAGAAACGTTAACCTGTGATACCAGCATGACAAATAGTATGTTCTGATGTTACCACAGTATAAAATATAAATGTTACTAAATAGATAAAAGGGTCACCAAACGTGTTATTTAATAAAATAAATTAATCAAACCATATTACTTAATATTTTATTGATTCAAAAATGAAAAATGTAGACGGTAAACTTAGAAAAACGTTTCATTTTACGACTCTTGCAAGCCAGTTAAGTGAAATGAAACGTTTTGGTTATCTCAAACTTATTTAAATGTAAACAATCAGCGGCAAGCAAAAACTTTTGTTGGAGTATCTGTTTATTATATTATGAGTTATTTTATTATATTATTGCTTATTTATTTATCAAGTCAAATATTGTACCATAGACTGTTATTGTTGTTATGTATTGTATCCAGTGCTAAGCGACAAGTGTGTGTGCGACAACCTATATGTAAATATTGACGACCCACTTGAGGCCTTGAGGGTTCCACACAACGCTAAGTTTTTTATCTCTTTTAGTTTTGGAATTGTTACAAATGTAGAGTGCGGACCAAGCTTTCTGAAATAAATAAAGGTTTCAGGGCTACAGGGGGTGGACCGAGCAGGGTACCTCAGTTAACTCCTCTAGAGAAAAGGGTGGCTGCCCTTCTAGGTAGAGATGTTGGCCTGTTTACTGGAGTCCGTCAAGATCCAGAGATTCAAATTGAGGTGATAAGATAATTGTTGATCATGATAATTAAATTCCAAAAATTCAGTAATTTATGTTACATGTTTTATATTCTTTTTGTTCAAACAGTACCTCAATAATACTGAAGATATAGAAGTGGAACAGGAAGTGGCACTGCCAGTGTCAAACTCACCTGTTTTGTGAGTAACCTACTTCACCTTTTTGAGAATTGATATTAGCCATTTACTTACTAATCATTTTTTATAAATTCCTTCTTTCAGAGAATTATATTTTATTCAAGAGAGTTCCGCCGCTCATGGAAATATGTCACTAGCGGATTCCAGCAGAACAGCAACACTGGAATCACCAACAATTACAACAGAATCTCAGCAGAGAGATGCACCTGTGGAAGTGGTGGAAGCAGTAGATGTTCAGCCGGCTAGTTAAGGCTCCACACCACCACCAATAGGTTCTCATTATTTAATAACTTATCATATTGATTTTGTGTCATAAGATTATATAAAACATGAATTAATGAAAAGCAGCAAGTTAAGTTTTTGACACAGTCACTTTTTATTTCATAAAATCTATACAATAACAAACTCAACAAAAAAATCTTAACACAAAGTTCAAATATTCATGGACCTATTAGTATTATCTATTTAACATAGAAAAACGCCAATCCATAAAAAGCGCTCTCAAGGGTCCTTCCACTTGACGACCCTTGGCTCACTAATAAATAACCAACAGCAGGTACTAAGGTGAGCAACACTCATACGTCCATGCAAACCAAAACGAAACAACAACTGTATATTTAATGTGTATAAAAATAGATTCTTACGTTTTCTTTAATGATCAGGAAGGCCTAGCAACCGACAGCCGAGACAAAATCGCCCGCGCGCATGTTGTGCCCGACCCCAAGTATATCAGAGTGTCATTTAGTTTAACAGAAAACTGCCAATTAGAACCCAATTTATATTATTTTAACTGACAAATTCTGTTTTTTATGATAACTATAATTAATTACATATTGTAGGGAACATGACAGCTCTCGATGAGGCCAGGGCAACCATAGCTCGCAGAGATGCGTGCGCGAACAGATGCCACATTGGCCACAGCAGCATTAAATATATCGACTGCTTTGACCAGCATGGCGGAGTCTGCGCATCTACTTATCTCGAAATATCTTAGACACAGGTTTATAGATCGAACTTAATCTAACCTTAACCTGAGCTCAATTGCGCTTCATCCGAAAATTAACCTTATTTGGGCGCACGGTTGGCGCAGTGGTTGAGCGATTGACTGCTGCGCTGCGTGTCGCGGGTTCGATTCCCGCACGGAACAAATATTTGTATGACCTACAGATAGTTGTTCCGGCTCTGGGTGTTTGTGTATGTGAGTTTATATGTTTGTAAACGCACCCACGATACAGGAAGAAATTCCTAGTGTGGGGCAACGTTTCTCTTTTAAATAAAATAAATAAATAAAATAAATAGTTCATGTTCTATTTCATATGATAAGCTTGATCCCAGATGTCTGTAAGAATATGCTACCCAACGTTATTGTAATTAGGTTTATTTTCGGATGAAGCGTAACTCTGATAAGCTTAAGTGATTTGGGCCGAAGTATTTTTTTGACATTGAGTACCTGAGTATGGTCGCATAGAGATTGCATTGTGTGCAGTGGTTCAATCAACAGTGTTAGATAAAGTTTTACGAATTGTAGTTTGTATAGTTGTAGGCTAATAATAACATTATACAAAGCAACCAGGTTTTATTTATATATTTTATAATAATGGCAATATTGTTTGTTTCAGATGAATGAGTAATGATGATGACTGATGCATGGATGAAGAAGATTATTGCTATATATAGTATTATTCATAATCAAGCTCAAAACAATTGTTTCATTAAAACCACACCTAATACTTCTTTTGTTTTAATGGTTAAGCTATATTATAATTTACTTATATCCTAAAATATAAAAAAAAAACTAAAATGACTAAAACTAAATTTAATAATTTGAGATAGACACTACAAGTACAATCTGTTTCTTAAATTTTAACAGAGCTATGTCTGTTAAAATGTAAAAAGACACATTTAACTTGGATTGGTACTGCAGTTGGCATTAACAAAATTAATATTTATTGCCTTGAAGACCACAGGCGTTGCACCAAAGCTGCTTGGTAATTCCGCCCTTGTTCTAAAAGGTAATTCGGGCGCCGCCGTGCTCCATGACCGCCAGGAATTAATCCAGCAGCATCATTTACTTCTCCATGCTGCTGCCCCATAACTTTTAGGTCCTCATCATCTAACTCAAGACCTGACTTGAGCGAAATGTTGTGCAGTACACAACAAGCATTTGTTATTTTTGCTACAACTTCTGGCTTGTAGTGCAGCTTTCTATCAACTAGTAAGCATCTGCAATAACAATGTAATTTGTAATAAAAGCAATTTTAATCTATACCAATATTATAAAGAGGAAAGATTTTTTTGTTTGTTTGTACCAAATAGGCTCCAAAACTACTGAACTGATTTCAAAAATTCTTTCACCGTTGGGAAGCTACTCTATCCCCGGGTGACATAGGCTACTTTTTATCCCTGTATTCCCACGGGAACGGGAACTACGCGGGTGAAACCGCGAGGCGTCCTCTAGTTTTATTATAAATTTACTAAAGAGGTATAATAAAATGTATACCTAAATCGAGCTTTTAAAATTCCTATACATCGTTCTACAACATTTCTCGTACAAATATGCTTCTCAGTGTAGTACGCTTCTGGACTGTTTGGATTAGCATTGAGTATAGGGGTCATCATTGCTCGCCTTAAAGGAAATCCTGAATCGCCTGCAAAATTAATATAGTTAATAAGCATGTAATCAAAGAGGGATGTTACAATGTTATAAATCTAGGATCAAGTCTCATATTCTATAAATGTATGTAATAAATATTATGAACACAAAGTACTTTTTACTTTTTATGTCTTCTATCTAGTCAAATATGATCTATGATTCTAGATGCAAATAGTATGATAGTTTAGTATCCCCTATATTAGATATTATTGAGTAAACTGTGATGAAATAATTACCATACCTAATAAATAAAAATCTTCACCAGTAGTGTTAATCAATTCATCCAGGATTGGCTTTAGGGGATTATTATTCCATGCAGCACTATCATGAGTTGATCCCGGGTTACTCGGATCAACACACAAAATTCGGGCATCTGAATCACAAATCTGAAAAAGTTTAAGATATTAATATTTATTTATTTTGACTGCTATCTCTTTAAAGATTTTAAAGAAGAAACAACTCACAATTAAAGCATTTAAGGAATGATATCCCTTTCGGTTAAAATAACGTTCTTCGTGAATTTTTGGCGGAACTATAGCAACATGTGTACCGTCAATGCACCCCAGAACTCCAGAAATGCCAAACTTTCTATAGAAGCTGTAAACAACACATTATTTATATTAATAAGGATATGAGCTAATAGCTCTTCATACAGTCAGAAATGGATATAATGCATTACTTGCCCTCTTTTGATTTCATCACATCTTCTCTGGAGCTTGGAAATTTAACATGTTTTTTAAAAATATTTGGCATGTTTAGCACCTCAGTCACTTGTTTAAGTGCTCGAGAAACTGAGGGTTGTGATACGGCATGACATTGCGACTGTCCTACCAGTGTTTGGTACGAACCAGTCGCATAAAAAGCCAGTGCAACCAAGATCTAAAACAACAATTGAGAATATTTTATCAACTTGTGAAACACATACTAGCGCATAATTGTACAATTACTGAGTGCTTACCTTTGTTTTCGTATCAATTCCATCAGAACGAAGATTAACGGGCATATGAGGACAGATTTCCTCAGTTAGAGCCCTTGCAAGATCTTTGGAGAGTCGGTATGTTTTAATGAACTGTCGATCCGTCAAGTCAAAAGCATCATTGTAAATTCTTGACGATACATTTTTTCTTCTTACACTTCCATTGTCAACCTCATGGGCAAGGTCAACAAAATCCATATAGAACATCATTATTTTTAGATAAAAAGTGAAAAAAGTCCCAGACCGATACCACAAAAGTTGCACTTTACCAACTTTTACTCAACCGAGAATTTTGACAGATGAACCGTCCGATTGTCGTTCCGCTGCGATTCTATCAATGTGTCAAAACATTAGTAGAATGCGTGTAAATGTCACGCTTGCGTTCGACTTTGTTAGCAGAATACGAACTTGCGGTTGTCTCGATCGATCGTTGCGTTTCGACTAAACCGTAACTTATTTTGGATCGTTATTCATTAGTAGAATGAGAAAACGCTATAAAGCTGTGATTCAGCGGCGATTACGCTGCGATTGTCACACAATATGGTTAGTAGAATCGGCCCCCTGTGTCCCAGCAGTGGGGACATTAAAAAAGGTAATTTAAAAATCAAAAACCCAACTGCTTAAGAGCGAACTAAAAAGCTGTAAACAAGAAAAAATCATGCTGTGTAGTCGGCGGATACATATTTGAGAACTGGCTGATCCCCTGATCCTTCGACGTGTTTGTTTTTTTTTTTAAATTTATTTACAACTTTTCACTTACCATATTTTTTTCTAATCAAAATTGAATTTAAAAAAATAAGGTATATATTTTTGTAATCACCTCTTAAAACCCTTCATTCTGATACCCACTCGACAGGTATGAAATAATAAAATTGGGACTCGCATAATATGGTGCCGAAAATCCGCCATGTTTGATTTTTATTAACTCCACCTATCTAAGAACACTTGGGCGGTCAAGACATACCTAACTATAATATATGTCTTAATTATATAAATTCGTCTAGCAGTTTGAAATATATAAGGGAACTAGCTTCTGCCAGCGGCTTCGCCCGCGTGTATTATACATATAAACTTTCACTCCATCTATTAAAAAAACCGCATCAAAATCCGTTTCGTAGTTTTAAAGATCTAAGCATACATAAGGTCAGACAACGGCAAGCAACTTTGTTTTATACTATGTAAGAATAAAGAATATTACATACAAACAAACACACAAAAAACATTACTCTTTCCTTACAGTCGGGTAAAAAGGCTGATGATGATCATACCCTTTATTACACACTAGCTGATCCCCGGGGCTTCGCTCCCGTCAGCTGGCTATCTACCTACCTACCCTGCCCCTTCTCCTACCCTGCCTACCCTGCCTATCCTGCCTACCCTGCCTTCCCTGCCTATCCTGCCTTCTCTGCCAACCCTGCCTACCCTACTAACCCTGACTGCCATGCCTACCCTGCCTACCCTGCCTTCCCTGCCTATACTGCCAACCCTGCCTATCCTGCCAACCCTGCCTATCCTGCTAACCCTGCCTACCATGCCTACCTTGCCTGCCCTGCCAACCCTGCCTACCCGGCCTGCCCTGCCAACCTTGCCTATCCTGCTAACCCTGCCTACCCTGCCAACCCTGTCTAACCTGCCTACCCTGCCTTCTCTGCCTATCCTGCCTACCCTGCCTACCCTGTCTACCCTGCCTACTATGCCTACCCTGCCTACCCTGTCTACCCTGTCTACCCTGCCTACCCTGCCTTTCCTGCCTACTCTGCCTACCCTGCTTGCCGCGCCTACCCTGCCTTCCCTGCCTATCCTGACTATCCTGCCTACCCTGCCTATCCTGCCTAATCTGCCTAACCTGCCAACCCTTCCTAATCTGCCTACCCTGCCTACTCTGCCTACCCTGCCAACCATGCCTATCCTGCCTACCCGGCCAACCCCGCCTACCATGCCTACCCTGCCTACCCTGCTTACCCTGCTTACCCTGCCTAGCCAGCCTAGCCTGCCCACCCTACCTACCCTGCCTACTTTGCCTAACCTGCCTACCCTACTTACCTACTATTTTTATCTATCATCAATGTTTTTCTCAGCGCACGCCAAAGAATGAATTTTATAGGCAACATTTTCCTACCTTGGGTTACATTATTGCAATTTTCTTAAGGTTCTCTATTTTTTTTGAAAATTTATGATAGCCTATGACACTCAGGAATAATGTAGCTTTCTACTGGTGAAAGAATTTTTTAAATCGGTTCAGTAGATCCAGAGATTACCCCTTACAACGTCACAAGCTCACAAACTCACAAACCCACAAACTTTACCTCTTTATAATATTAGTATAGATTATAAATATAGTAGGACACTGAATCGATTGAATTATTGTGATTTAATTAGTCCTGTAGTAATAAAACATTACTCAGGCAGCGGTGTTTCAATAGTATACGCATATTTTAATAGTTACATTTAAGTTCCAGTTAATCCATCAACCGGACAAGAAGCCAGAGTTTGGCCTGTTTTTAAGAAATTTCAGATGGAAATACCCTAAAACTTTTTACGACCGGGAATTGAACCTAGAGAACGACTAGATCAACGAGACTGTAATCGTTACCAACTTTACTGACCAAAGACAGTGGCATGAATGGCAATATGAATTTGAATGAAATAGTAGTTTGCTGGCATCGGGTGCAGGTTCCAAGGTACCGGAGATTAGGGCTCCAGAGACAGCGAACCTCCTCACAATGCTAGCCGTATCGATAAGTACTGTTTTCTGCATCAGGCCCTTGATCCAACCGCGCAGTGACAGCCACGACAGATAATCGGCAAGGCTATTGGCCATCAGGCCGTTCTTCTGGAGCTACGTATGGACCCAGTCATCGCCAAGAATAATACAACAATAAACCCCTTCGCAAAAACTCCATCAATCCTATTTAAATATACGTAAATGTAGAAGGCAATTTCAATCTAGTATACGTCAACGAAATGTCTCATAAATATGTATTAAATTCGATGCCATCGGATGCAGTATTAGGCACTTAGTTCTCTGCTGTGTTCGGGCGCTGTGTTTATCTTATTGGTAGATGGTGGCAGATATTTGAAGGAGCTTGGGAGATTAGGGCTTTGGTGAAGCTTGAATATTTAAGTTATCGATTACCACCAAACATTAATTACAATAACTGGGCGACCGAGCTCTTGACTTAATCTCCTATGTCCCTTGGATGGGTCAAAGGGCGTCCACAGTAGTCCTTCATCGCGATCGGTGTTGAGCTTCACGCTTCAGCTCGCTCCACGTCATACCGATGCTCTTTGCTACTGCCAACACGGTGCGTTGCCAGATTTGACGGGGACGGCTACGCTTTCTTTTGCCTTGAGGATTCCAATCCAGCGCTTGCTTCGTTATATGATCGGAATCCATTCGCAGCGTGGGGGCAATCCAACTCCATTTGCGACGCTTAATCTGGCGGTCGATCGGCCTCTCGTGGCATTTCTTCAACAGCTCTACGTTGGTGATGGTCTCTGGCCAATAAGTTCAGAGTATGCGACGAAGACAGCGGTTGACGACGACTTGGATCTAGCGTGAGATGTCTTTTGTGACCTTTTGATGGTCTCTGGCCAATAAATTCAAAGTATGCGACGAAAACCGCGGTTGACGACGACTTGGATCTAGCATGAGATGTTATTTGTGACCTTTTACGTTTCACATCCGTAAAGCAGCACGGATTTGACATTTGACCCGAAGACTTTGATTTTAATCCTTCGGGTCAGTGTCTGCCAAACAGGTCTCTGCTGCGCGAATGTAGGCCGTGCTTTGGCGATCCTTTAAGCGATGTCCTCTTCACTATTACCAGTTTCTGACACCGACCGAGCTTTGCTTGGGTGAAAATACGGAGATAACGAATTTGCATGAGACCTAGCTAGATCGATTTTTGACCCCGAAACCTCTAAATTGCAAATTATATCGAAATCGCCAAAGCTGTTTTCGAGAACGTGTTTACAAATATACAGGTGAGTTTTTTAAGTGGACGTGGATGGTCAAATCCGGAACTGTGAGGAATAGCGGAAAACACTCAAAAGAGTCACGTGGCCGATTTAATGAAACTAAAACTGCATTACTGGATTTTTGAAAAAAACAATATTCCTAGCGAAAATAGAAAATCCAAAGTGAACAGAAGGTTGGTTGATGAGAACAAAACATTTTTCAGAAGAAAGTGCGAGCTTTCTATGTGATGAAATATTTTGAAGCGATCCCTAAACGTTTTAAATATTTTGGTAATCTCGCCAATCTTACAAACGATTAAACAAAAAATTTGACCAAAGAACATTGGGAAAAGAAGGCCACATGTGACGCGCAAAATATCTGAAAACGAAATTTTTCAAAACAAAATTACGAAACCTGTGAACATTTTTAATATCAGCCTTTTTTATATGGTATATATAAAACCATACAATATATTTTTATACGGTTTTGACCGTTAAAAGATGTGTCATGGTTTTGGTCGTGGGCACTTGTACTATATTAATAGAAACCAAAAGAAGAAATTTTTTATCAAGTTTCTTTATTATTCGATTTCCATTTCATTTCTAAAACCTGCATACCCAAAACACGAATTTAATTAGCCATCAAAATTATTTCCTGCGTATCCAATTCACGAACATACAACCCAAAGTGCGCCCATGACAAACAGAAAAACAAATAACAAAGTTCGTAATAAGGGTACACACCCTTTGCGACAAACTTCTGCTAAGACAGTTACGCTTACGGTACGCTCTAAAATTTAATTTTCTATACGAAACTTCGCAAAGAACACATTGGAATTAATCCTGAGGAATTGTTTCTGATGTCTGTTCGAGATGTGCGGAATTACATACTCGTTTGCTGGGCAAAGTGGCCAAGTGCGGGTCGGACCAAGTACTGAAGGTTCCGTACTGCCAAAACGCTGACTGTCTATTGATTAGGTACTACTAACATCTGTCCGTAGCTTCGGCTGCGTAGAAGAAACATCATGGCAATAGTATAGCTGCCTATCTATTGCTATAGTATTTCTAAAAATATATCATTTTCCTCTCTAGAGTTAGTTGCGATTTAATATTTTAGAAGCTTTGGTTTAGATATTTCAAGATATTGCAGGTTATTGTAAAATAGTATTATGTCACAAATGCCGCATGACAGCATGTGTAGGCTCAGTAAAAATCAAACGCACTTCGTTTACAGTCTCCCCAAGGATGTGCCCTAAAAGGCGTTGCACAGAGGGGTTTACGAAGTGGTGTTCTACTTGCTGATTGTGATCATCGGGGTGGTTTTAGTAAGGTCAAAGTCAAAAGTCTAAGCCCCTTTGACGGTTTCCTTCTGTTAAGAAAAAAAATAGGTGAGTAAAAGAGGGCCGTTTTCACTCTTTGGTAAACGAACCCTATAAAAAAAAGAATTTCGGATTTCGTTACAATTGAAAAAAAAGCCGTAAGATGTCATTGTTATACTCTCTGCCCGACCCGTGTAAAAGTGGGCAATTTTTTTTCTATGAAATAATGTATCGTAATTTTGCTGTTAAACGCTTAAGAATTACCTAATGGGGCAGATCTAGGTCGTTTTCTTGTTACTGTTCTGCTTAGAACTTTCAAATAAAAAGAGCGATATTCCTTTGTCTTAGTTGGATGAATCCACCTAGCCTTTCCCAACTGAAGGTACTGGGATCGGTTACCAGTTTGATCGTGTTCAGTTTGCTACCAGTATTTCAGATGGTGCGATTCCGTATCTGAATTAGGGGGGATTTTGTGTTACCTGGGTACAATATCCCTTAGCAAGACTGTTGTAAGATTGGATAAAAGATAAATGACCAAAAGCAAAAAATAAATACGCCTGAAAATGTTACAATCCACTGCAAACAAGAAAGACTTTACAGACGAATAAAATATAAAATGATAAAGCTGACTGAATTTGGGCGACGTCAAGCCACGGCTAGAGGAAATGACACCGCTATTTAATTATGTACAAGGTCTGTATCCGTGGAGCACTAGCGAAATAATTCATTATAATATACGGTCGTTTCAGAATGTGCTTTCTAACTATCCCTTTACTCCGGTTTTCGCTGGAAACCAGCACTGTGGTGAATATAGCTCTGCTCTGTGACTTTGCCGCTGCAACATGCAAAATGGTTGAAATTATAAGTGCTTTGAAATCCAGTAATATTAAATGCTATTTTTTATCCATGGTGCTAGGCAACTGGGCTTATCCCAGTTGTAAATGAACCTTTGTGCCTATTGGCCTTGTTTGTTCTGTCTCCTGCTTGTTATGGAGGTAAGTGGAAATTTGTATTTTTCCTACTCCTCCGTTATTCTTTTCTGATTAATTTCGTTGCGCAATCCAAGACAATTAAAATAATTCTCCAGGACTTCGTCGAGCTTCACTGCCTCGGTACTTTTCTGGTGGTCGCCACTGTTGATTCTGGCTTGCAGGAGTTGCAGTGGTTTGGGAATAGTGCGGTGGGATTGTCCCAAAAAAAATGCTTTGAAATCACCAACCCGTCTTGAGCAAGCGTGTTGATCAATGCTCTTGACTTCTCTGTATGAGAAGACACCTGCAGTGAGTATGCTTTTGCAGATTACAGTGTGCCCGATCGGATTATATACGGCAAAAACGAACTTCCATGCAGTCTTTCATGGCTTGCTAAATCTTTTATGGAGAAGAGTTTTCAATAATCTTTCTTAAGTTACCTATGCTTTTATAAGAAGTGGTTTTGGCTATACGCCATCCACTAACCACCAAGGTTAATAATCAAATTTTTATTATGAAGATGTTGAGAGAAAAGTTCTGGAGTGACGACTGCGAACTGGAAGACATAACATTGGAAGGCCTCTCTCTTGGTGGACCGATGACCTGGTTACAGCTATGGGAATCCGCTGGATTGCTGGACGAGACGCACAGGACTGATCGGTGTGGCGACACTTGGGACAAGGTCCACCATTTGATGTCTTCCAGCTGAAATGACAAAAACCTTTTCCCTATACTATATTGGGGTCGGCTTCTAGTCTAACCGGATTTAGCTGAGTACTAGTGTTTTAAATGGAGCGACTGCCTATCTGACCGCCACAACCCAGTAATTGGGTAACACTATACCTCTTGGCTAGAATGGTGTCAGATCTCAGGCTTCTGACTACCCGTGACGACTGTCAAAGATCTTCAAATGACAGCCGAGACCAACGACTTAACGTGCTTTCCGAGGCTCGGAAGAAACTTCACAGACCGACCTTGGCAAGCGTTGCTTAACCTTGAAGATCGACCCGTGCTGATGTTATTATTTAGCCCCGAGCTGTTTCATGTCTTCAAATTTTTGGTTGGAAGGCATTCTATTGTTTGCTCACGATTCACCGTTTTTAAAGGAAGTGGTGATGAAATAATTTACACAAAGTAAAGCGCCTGCCTGGTTTCGAACCCACGACCTACAACTTGTAAGTTGTGACCGTTACCAATGGGCCACCACTTCTCTGCTTCCCAATTATAAATCCCAGCCTTATTCCCAATTATAAAAGATAAAAAAAAAAAAAACAAAAAAAAAATGTCAAAAGAAATTGCAATATCATTAAGTTGTTATCATGATCGTATTTCTGTACTTTTTCTCAAGTAGTGCAAGTGTTCTGTTAGAGCAGGGATGGCGAACCTTTATTAGAACACGTGTCATTTAAAATATATTTTCTTTTATGTGACAATAAAGTGCCACCAAAGAATTTTGAATTTGTCTTAATTGACAAAAAATAAAAATCTAAATGCTATGAATTAATCAATTCTTTATTTGCATCCAGAAATTCTTACAGCAATCTCAATATGAGGGGTATCGTGTTACCCAGTTAATAGGTTGTGGAGGTCAGATGGGTTATTTAAAATACTAGTATTCTCCTGCATCAGGTAAGACTGGAAGCAGACCCCAACTTAGTTGGGCATTAGTTGGCAGATTAATAAACGATTAGCCCACACTGGACGTAGTGGCCAAGGTTTTGTTGATAATTTGTTTTTTTTTATATTATAGGTAGGCTCGCGCTTGACCACTATTGAGATATTAGTCATGCGTGTGGTGAGCCTGGCGGTAAGCAATGATGTGGTCGACGGTGTAGCACGCTTGCCTAGAAGTAACCTATTCATTCTTGACTTAAAGACCCCGAGGTTGTAGCTATCGGGAAACACAGACTCCGGCAGGAAATTTCACTCCTTAGCTGTACGCATAATGAAAGTATTTCCAAAACGTTTAGAGCGTATTGGTGAGATGTCCACCATGTAACGATGGCGCGTCGCCGTACGTCTTGTAGTCTGATGATGAAAACGACTAGGTGGAACTAGATCATGCAATTCCATCGCACACTCCCCTAAATGCAACCGATAAAAAAACCGGCAAGCTGGCAACTTGGCGACGTTGTTCAAGGCCTTGGAGCTTTGACTCGACCAGTGCCTCATTACCGATGAGCCTCTTGGCCCGTTTTTCGATCGACTCTAGTGCATCAAGCTGGTATTTGGCAGATCCGTCCCAGAAATGAGAACAGTATTTCATGCAAGATATATCGAATTTGCGCTTTATACATCTTAACCAGCAGTTCTGGCGTGAAATACCATGCCACCTTCTCAAGGATCCCAAACTTTTCTCACAACCTCTTTCTCAATCTTACTGACAACAGCCCAACCCCTTATTATCATCATCATCTTTCAGTCGAAAGACATCTAATGCTGGGCATAGGCCATCCTCAAGCGTCGCACATTCATCGATTCTGTGCTTCTCGCATCCAGCGGATACCCGCAGTCTTAACCAGTTCATCGCTCCACCTAGAGGAAGACCTTACAAAGTTGCGTCTCCCGGTTCGCGGTCGTCACTCCAGAACTTTTCGGGCACATCGACAATCTGTTCTGCGAGTAATGTGCCCTGCCCACTGCAACTTTAGTTTAGCAATAACCCTTTATGTTATCACCATCTTCTTTCAGTCGAAAGACGTCCACTGCTGGACATAGACCGCCCTCAAGCGTCGCTATTAGTTTGGCAATTACCCCTTAATTGGAGTTTAACAAACATAACTGGTAACAAACATGAGATTTTCGCATTTAAACCTACATTTGACAACATACGTAGTGTGTTAAATACTTACCTAACTAACAATCAATATGTACATATTTATTTTAATCCAAAACTACTAGGTAATTGAGACTAAAAATAAACGAATCTAAATAGTATGGCATTGAAAAATCTTATCTCACTGGTATTGTGCTTAAAAGACTGGCAGCGTAGCCACGACGTATGGCAATGCTTATCTTCAGACAACAAACATAATAGTACACCGTTCCATTCTCCTTCAAGGAATGAACGTTTTGTGAAGGTTATTTTGTTTCTCACACCTGTATTTCACAAACCATCCTTTCATCCAATATCAAATCAATATGTAACACAAAAACATATGAACATCAACACGAATGTCAGTGTATAAAACTGTGACGTAGGCGCACAATATATCATAAGATTGGCAACGAAAATAAACCGTCAACGAACGTCGAGTTATTGTCATGTTGGCAGACGTGGCGAAAGAGGAGACGTGAAATTGTAAGAATGGAGTGTAAGGTCGGTTGCTCACGAGGCACCGCACGGCACGATTTTCGGTCATGATGCAGAGGATCTGTCGTCCGTTCGTTTGTTCACTAGACACGATTCTGCAACAGCACTGCTGTATTGTTGTTCTATAAGCATGTGAGTGACGAACCACGCATGATTCGTAAAGTGCGGGTGGTGTGCCGTGTTGTCAACAAGCTCATACTTGTTTTGTACAGTAGCTAATTCGTCACTGCAAAATAGTCGCAAAGGCATAGCGGCATCGATGACATAGCCGAAAATCCGTTTGTAAATTGTGTCGCGTATAGTGCGGTGTCGTGCAATGAACAAACGGTCTATACAAATATATGGAGCTCTAAATCGAGACAACATTTTATCGTGTCATGTGTCGCGTCGTGAACAAATGGCCTAACAATGTCTAGGGAATCGTCAAGATCGATCAGGAACAAGGATTTGTTTAGGTAGTGCAGTGAAGCTGTCAGTAAATATCCTACTTTTACGTATACAATAGAAATGACGTAAAATAAAGAAAGGGTAAAATTTGTGTACTATATACGAGTATATTATGGCATATGTCCCATAACCGTACTACCATGGGGCTCAATTCTTCATTGTCTTGTTTTTATTCCAATTTATTTGTGGCTTCTTAATTCATAATACTTCTCGATTCTTTTTAGACCGCCTGATAATATTATGCTTTATGATTGCTCTGTTCTTACTAATTATGCAGTGGTTACAGATGGTTTCAGTGCTAGAGATCTGCTGAAATGCAGTGTTTATCCATTTCAATAAATATTGTAAATTGCAACTTTGGACCGGAGTCGATGGAGGCAGATTTCCCGCTTAAAGGGGTCCAGTGACCACGATCCTCAGTAATGAGGGACCGACTGAAGAAAAGGTTGATGTAATATTTTTGTTCACGCTTTTAAAGTAGCAAGGTTTTCAATACATACCATTACATATCTACATGTTTAATAATTCTTTGTTTGTAAAAAATAATATCCGGACGAAAATTATTTTACTGATAGAAAACAATACTCTTTTCTGGGCAAAATATATATGCTTACTTTGAAATAGGCCACGAGAGTAAAACTGCGAGAAAATACTAGTTATTTATATTTTAACTAGCTTCTACCAGCGGCTTTACCCGCGTGAAAAGTGTTTTATCATCCCAAGATAAAATTATACCGGGATAAAATATAGCCTATGTGCTATTCAAGACTATAAGGCTAGCTATAGGCTATGTGCTGTTTCAATTATTATTATTTTCTCACCCCATAAATTATTATTATAAGTGTATACGTGAGGATTTGTAATTGGCTTTCTGTTGATTATGGTTTCCTTTTTGTCTATATTTATTAGCTGTACGTACTCCATGAAATAAAATAAAATAAAAAATAACAAAAAAACTATCTTTGTGCCAAATCTCATCCAGATCCGTTCAGCCGTTCTGGCGTGATTGAGTAACAAACATACATCCATCCATCAAAACTTTCACATTTATTAAATAACTAGCTTCTGCCAGTGGCTTCGCCCACGTGTAAGTCGAAAGTTATCCCGAGGGAACATATTCGCGGGATGAAAAGTAACCTATGTGCTATTACTGAATATTATCTATATCTGTGCCAAATTTTATTCAGATCCGTCAAGCCGTATGAGTGTGAAGAAGTAACAAACACACACACATTCACACACTCACAAATTTTCGCCTTTATAATATGAGTGTGATTAGTAAGAAGTAAGATAGTCTTCTTTATTCTTTTCCACGTGATGTTATAATATCGTATTAACGAAAACATCCTTTGTCAGTATAGCTTTTGTTAATATTCCCTTGACACCCAAGCACAACGCTACTCATTCTACCACATCCTTATGATGACGTCACAGGCAGCCATGTTCCTTTATTGTTACCACTTGATCTTAACGAGAGGAAACTTCAAATGTTCGCGTGGGAGATACTTGATGGATTAGGGCTGTAAACTTAACTATTAAGGTTACACTAGTCGATCATTCTTCCATAAAAACGTAGTCTAGCGATTACTCCACTGTTTGACGATGTACGTTCAATATAAAAAAAAACATATCAATTGGTCTCATCATTATCTAGCCCTGTGTAAGAAAAAAAGTAAAAAAAAGGAAAGTTATGAGCGTCGAAAGTTTCGTATTTCAACTAACTTTAACGCATCTTTTGGCGGAAATAAATATCACAAGAAGAAGGAAAATTGCAAAACGGCCACTATACATACAGGGGTAGATTAGTAGTTCAACAATGCAAATAATTTTATTTTATAAATATAAATTTAATCGTTTTTTAGGGTTCCGTACCTCGAAAGGAAAAAACCGCACCCTTATAGGATCACTTTGTTGCCCGTCCGTCCGTCCGTCTGTCTGTCAAGACCCTTTTTCACAGGCACGCGTCGAGGTATTAAGCTAAAATTTATATCAAATACTCAAGTCTACTGTCCCTTAAAGCTGTGAAAAATCAAACTTCCAAGCCAACGCAATCATAAGATACAGCCGTTTATGCCGCAAATTTCACTCGCAAGGGAATCAAAACCTACAGGGTACTTACCGTGAACTCAGAATCTTGAAATTTGTTATGAAGCAATGTCTTATAGCACAGATAAAGGAATAATTGCGAAAACCGTAAATTTTAGTTACATCATAAAATTAAAATATTTTATAATTTTAAACTTACGAGTTCCTCATGAACGCGTATAGGTATTAAATTGAAATTCATATCAAATACTCAGGTCTATAATACTTTTAAGCTGAGGTTTGTACGGAACCCTCGGTGCCGGTTTTTTATGATATTTAGACTCCCAAAGGTCTGTTTATAAAATTTTGCGCGCTCGTTTTCGTCCTAAATCATCATCCATTTCGGTACAAACTTGCAAAGGTGCTAATTCGTATGCGAACTAGCTTCTTACTGCTCATCACAGCATCGATTTCTTTCACTCTTGTTGTTGAATGAGATAGCATGCATTTTAAAAACCGGTCAAGTGCGAGTCAGACTCGCGCACGAAGGGTTCCGTACCATTATCGCAAAAAAAACGGCAAAAAATCACGTTTGTTGTATGGGAGCCCCCTTTACATATTTATTTTATTCTGTTTTTAGTATTTGTTGTAATAGCGGCAATAGAAATACATCACCTGTGAAAATTTCAACTGTCTAGCTATCACGGTTCATGAGATACAGCCTGGTGACAGACAGACAGACGGACCGCGGAGTCTTAGTAATAGGGTCCCGTTTTTACCCTTTGGGTACGGAACCCTAAAAACGCGCACAAAATAGTTCGTGCCGTCGACTATGGCAAACTTAAACATGTAATACGGGTATAGAAATGTTAGGGAAGTCGTCTTTATTTGTATACGTTTTGTGTCCAAAATTCTATCAGTCAAATCTTGAAACTTAGGTTTAGGTCAGAGACATCAAACTTTTCAAATCACAAATTAGGACTGTAGAATTATATTATCTGTGCAATGAGAACCCTCAAGTAAAGGACGATATTCGCTTGGGTATATGCATATTTTGTACCACATTCGGGGTTTTCAATTTTGACATTATAGCGTGTTAATCTTGACCAGTTGAAACTCCACGTAGTCACCTACCTTTTTGACTAGAATACTACTTACATGTGTTAACTAAAACGTGTATAACGATGCCTAAACGCTGACCGCCTCATACATGGGTACGCTTCCCTAGATGTAACATATTCACTCTTGACTTAACCCTCTTGGCCAGGTAAAGAGTAAAAATTGTGGGCAGTGTATACCACCGCACGACTTCGGGATTTTTTTAAATATTCCCAAGAACATCTGCCTCTCGGTCATGAATTGCAGTGGCCGTCGACATCCCCACCACCCCCATCAAGTTCAAAATTACGATTTTACGCTCGTAAATCAGATCACCTAACCTCTGGGTCACTATAAACCAAGCTCTAAAGCCTCTGACACACTTCCGCCTTTTATTTATCAAAAAGAAAAACATCACTTTTTTATGGAAAAAAAAATAGTACATTATGGTACAAGTGTGTAATGTTGGTGATTACCGCTGAGGCGCCATTGAGACCCGAGCCGTTGGGTGAGGGTCTTAAGAGAGCCGAGGACGGTAATCATCAATACACACGTGTATCATACGACGTTTTTCAACACACTTGTGAAGAAAATAATACAAAAAAATCATTTCCAACAGTGAAAACGAGTTGAGATTTTTTTTTCGGAATGGCGGGCAAAATTAATCAGTTTTACTATGCGCGCGTGTTAGAATCATGAATGGAATTCTATATAAAAGTATTGGTATCTACTAAGATAGCAAGCTTTGAATGTCAAGATGGTTATTGGTTATTTACTGTGTGTGAGAGTTCTAATGTATGTGGTGTGTAAGGAAAGGGTTTTATGAATAAAAGCACAGAAAGACAAGACTAGGTATTTATTTAAGTAAGGCTTGTCAATTAATTCATATTTAGAAGGCTTATTAGCTTACTGCCCGTTCGCTAGACTAGTTCTCGTGGGGAAGAAGGGCAACAAACCCCACGGAAGCTCTTTCGTAGTATTTGTCGATATCTTTTACAAACACAAAGTATTTACAATATTATAGATTCAAAATAACAAGGATAAGGCAAAGGACAGAGTAGCCCTTAAATCAATATACCATATTAGGCATAAAGGCCATAATACAATATAGATACAGCTTCAACACAACCATCAGAAATAATAAAGTTATATTAAAATCAAATAACTTACGTTAGTCTTGTGTAGTCGATCTTACACCAAGTATTATAAAGTAGTATACTTCTAAATAACAATATCTAGCCTGTACTGGCTTGTAGTTCACAAAAAAGTAAGTCCGCTTATCAATTACACAATATTTTATAATATCGGCTCTATCTGTGTCTCGATACGTCCAATATGAGAAAATGGCGCGGTATCCCGCCATTTTCTATATTGCTTCAAATAATCTCAAAATTAGGTGAACAATAATCAATTACTATAAAGTGAATATGTTTTAAAACGTATCAAGACAATTAAGGAATTTAATATCGCCTATATAGTAATTCTTAATCAATATTCGAAAGAATATTGATACTAACAGACAGTATTGTACTAATTGTTTCAAAGGACTTATAATACTAATATAGCATTATAAAATCCAGGATACATCACAATGATCATTACAAATTACGTAATGATTTATAGGAATATTATCAACGTAGCTTAAATATAAGTTTAGAGTTATTTCCTGTACACACAATGATAAAATATATGTACAAACAACAATATTTATTTAGGTGGGTACTCATTTACATTTGAAGGTAGTTAACACCACAATAATAATTAAGGTAGGTACTTAGACATTTGTCGGTAGGTGCTTAATAAATATGACAGGTATGTATTATGTAGCAAACCATTGAAAAATGAAAATTAACGATTTAATGACGTCACACATACTTCAAATTCTATCACGGCCATACTGACAAATACTTCGTCCACGAAGTACATATGTACAATTTTATATAACTTATTTAATACAGGAAAGTAGTGAAAACAAAAATTAATGCCACTTCCAAATTTATTTTGTGGCTTGGATCACTATAGTGACTCAAGATAGAAGAAGTGTTATAAAATTAATATATTATACCCAAATCTTACTAATCTTATTATTTTTAATAATTTATTATATAATATTATTTTAATATTTGATAATTAAATGTTTATAAAATCTGGCCACCAATTTACATTCAGATAAACATACAATGCTACTTGACATCGTAGTCACCTTCAGTCGTACTAAGATTTACCAAATACTTTGACATATCAATCACATTCACCATCTGCAGGTGAGATTTATCAGATACCAATTTAACGATTTATTAACGAATGGTTGAGCCAAATACATGGAACAGCGCCAGACGCTTTCACTCGCTACCAGTGAGACTAAATGGTGTTTAGTAGCGAATATTTGAGCCAAATAAATAGACACGCCAATCGCTTTCACCCGCTACCGATGAGACTTCAAGGCGCCAAATTAAAGGCCTAGTAGCGGATATTTGAGCCATTTAAATAGACACGCCAATCGCTTTCACCCGCTACCGGTGAGACTTCATGGCGCCAAATTAAATGCCTAGTAGCGGATATTTGAGCCAAATAAATAGACACGCCAATCGCTTTCACCCGCTACCGGTGAGACTTCATGACGTCAAATATAAGGCCTAGTAGCGGATAGTTGAGCCAAATATTTTAGACACGCCAATCGCTTTCACCCGCTACCAGTGAGACTTCATGACGTCAAATATAAGGCCTAGTAGCGGATAAGTTACAACTATCATTGTAGCATAACCATGCCGATTCCATTTACCGAATTGCGGTAAGTTCTTTTTTTATATTTTAATAAAGTATCTTAGTGGTACCAATGTCAAAGTAAATGGAAAATCAACTATTCAATATTATTTCACCAACCAACACAATACATCGCTCGGTCAATCTGACAATATCTTCGCAAATTGCATTGAACGTACATATTTTCTGTTAATATATTTTTTACGGATTTTGAAGTTAACAAATTATCAACTTTTATTTTAACTTCTATTCATTACTATTGCAATTTTCTCCTTAAAATCAGTCGTTGAATAGAACATTGGGATCACCGTAATTAAATATCTACCAGAAATAAAACCAAAATAATCTCAATGGGTACAAATAAAGGCAAAAATATTTTTCTTTTATACCATGCTGATGATGGCACGGCCTGACATTATTATACCTCTTCTCAGATTCTCTCGTGCCATCTCATTTTACAAACAAACCACTCGGTAAATAATACCAAAGCGGTCTTTATTATTCTAAACTAGCTGACCCGGCAAACTTTGTTTTGCCATAAAAAACCCCAAACATTCATCTACCCTACCTACCCTACCTGTTCTACCCTACCTACACTACCCTACCCTACCAACCCTACCTACTCTACCCAACTGTTATAATTATTTAAATTATGCCTACAATTATTTATGTTTATATAATAATTACAATCATTTCTATGAAGTTGTATGCTTAAAACTAGTTGTATTGACTTCTTGCGATTGGTCGAGACTTGACAGTTATCGACGACCAATCACAAGCAAGTTTAATGGTGGGGATTGGTGGGGATAGAAACGAATCGGCGGGCATTTTATTGGTATGCCCGGCCATTCGTTTTCTGACATCAGTACTAGTCACTTGTATTATATTGCTGTTGGTTTTGCTAACTCAAACTGTACTGCTGTGTAAATATAAAGAATAAAGCTGATCTTCGAATTTATAAAGAGTATTTTATATTCAAATTCCTCGCTCCTGAGTGTTTGACCAGTACGGTTCACACAACCTACCCCACATTACCTACCCTACCCTATCAACCCTACCTACTCTACCCAACCTACCCCACATTACCTACCCTACCCTACCTATGTAGGTAAGGTACCATTTTTTTTCAATATATTTTTTTCATAAGGACCATTATAACAAACACAACAAAAAGAGTTTAAGCGAAATCGATCTAGCCGTTCACGCGTTATGCCGTGACCAAGGGAAATAGAGATTCATTTTTATATATAGATATACTTTTATTTTCAGTAGTTTTATTCTACATGGCAATTACTCAATTTCTTTTCAAGACTCAAAGACAAGAAGTTACTTATAACGTAGTCACAAACAAACACATCCCCAGAAATTCACACACTGGTGTTCTTGTCAATCAACCTTTGTTCATAGCAAAATAAATTATGTGGGTACCCACACTAAGGTTGGTGACGACTAATTAGCCAGCTGTGCTAGTTTGTTGTAGCACTTTTGCTTAGTTTCCAATACATTATTATAATTCTACGTCTGTATGCCATTAGATCATGATTTATTTATATCAAAATCTGGATCACGAATAACCCTAAAACTAATTAGTTAAATTTATTTTCAGATCGACCAAAATGTCGTCAGAAAATATGAACTGGATTGTATATTTTAATATAATTTTGCTACAGCTTTTGCCGTAACTACTATTCGATTTTAATTTTGCCCAAAAGACAGCTAAGAGCAGATAATATTTTCTTGTAAACGTGAGATTATTGTATAAAACTAAAATTCTAAATACATTAAAAATAATGATTCTATGCAAATCCTTTGTACCTCTTAAGTATGAAAATTGAGTTGGGTACACTTTAGTAAAAATACCCTCTGGTTATCAAAATATTAATAAAAAAACTAGAAAAATTCTTTAAAATCCCATAGTACATCATTAATGAAATAGCATAAAAGAATGTACTGTTAAATAACTCATTTTGACATCTTGAATCATGGTGAGATCAAAATGTTAGGATTTTATTTCAAATAAATAAGTCATAACTACCAATTTTCTGATACCTAAATTTAAAACCTTCTTAGGAATTATTGTTTTACGGCATATTCAAACATATTTTTATAACACCAACGATATTCAAAATTCACAGAAATTTAACAGTAAAACAAACAAAAACCAAAGTATCACCACCTTTAGCTACTTCGTGCTGTAGCTGTTGGCTTGATGTCCATACCTAGTCAGACTGACGCTCTGACAATAATTTGCAGACTCGCTGACCCACTGCTTGTAATGTAGCTAGAAGAACCGCAGTTCCAATGGTCGTACAGCTTCTAGATCCGCAAGCTATGCAGCTCGCAGTGCCGTTGTCTGGGGCGGCATCGCGAAGACATCGACTTGGTGCGAGTGGAGGCGGCGACTCGTTGACACGTTGTTTATGAAAATGAGAAAATGAAATTCATTAGAAATCTGTGTGAGCTAGAGCAGAATCCCTACTTCTGATGTTAGAATCATGAATGGAATTTGAATGGAATTCTATATAAAAGTATTGGTATCTACTAAGATAGCAAGCTTTGAATGTCAAGATGGTTATTGGTTATTTACTGTGTGTCAGAGTTCTAATGTATGTGGTGTGTAAGGAAAGGGTTTTATGAATAAAAGCACAGAAAGACAAGACTAGGTATTTATTTAAGTAAGGCTTGTCAATTAATTCATATTTAGAAGGCTTATTAGCTTACTGCCCGTTCGCTAGACTAGTTCTCGTGGGGAAGAAGGGCAACAAACCCCACGGAAGCTCTTTCGTAGTATTTGTCGATATCGTTTACAAACACAAAGTATTTACAATATTATAGATTCAAAATAACAAGGATAAGGCAAAGGACAGAGTAGCCCTTAAATCAATATAACATATTAGGCATAAAGGCCATAATACAATATAGATACAGCTTCAACACAACCATCAGAAATAATAAAGTTATATTAATATCAAATAACTTACGTTAGTCTTGTGTAGTCGATCTTACACCAAGTATTATAAAGTAGTATACTTCTAAATAACAATATCTAGCCTGTACTGGCTTGTAGTTCACAAAAAAGTAAGTCCGCTTATCAATTACACAATATTTTATAATATCGGGTCTATCTGTGTCTCGATACGTCCAATATGAGAAAATGGCGCGGTATCCCGCCATTTTCTATATTGCTTCAAATAATCTCAAAATTAGGTGAACAATAATCAATTACTATAAAGTGAATATGTTTTAAAACGTATCAAGACAATTAAGGAATTTAATATCGCCTATATAGTAATTCTTAATCAATATTCGAAAGAATTTTGATACTAACAGACAGTATTGTACTAATTGTTTCAAAGGACTTATAATACTAATATAGCATTATAAAATCCAGGATACATCACAATGATCATTACAAATTACGTAATGATTTATAGGAATATTATCAACGTAGCTTAAATATAAGTTTAGAGTTATTTCCTGTACACACAATGATAAAATATATGTACAAACAACAATATTTATTTAGGTGGGTACTCATTTACATTTGAAGGTAGTTAACACCACAATAATAATAAAGGTAGGTACTTAGACATTTGTCGGTAGGTGCTTAATAAATATGACAGGTATGTATTATGTAGCAAACCATTGAAAAATGAAAATTAACGATTTAATGACGTCACACATACTTCAAATTCTATCACGCGCATCTAACCATGGCCACGATTACTAAATAGTTACTACCATGGCGATCGGCCATAGACTAAAAATAATGAGTTATTATTTTTGGCTTTTCGCGAATAGCGTTTTAGCCACGTACAAAATGGGGAATTTCAAGTTTTCTTTATTAGTTACAGACAAAAACAAAAGTTATATTTAAGTGAAAATTTTATTTATTAAACACTTGTACGTTGAAATTATCTATTTAAATACGAAGTTGCATGAAATGTGTTACATTTGTACTATTGAGCACGATCTTTTTTGTATCGAAACTTTTTTAAGAACAAAGCAACTCAACCAATAAATTAAAAAAAAGACTCTTTATCTCACTTGTGAATAATAGTAATGAAAAAGTCACAGTTTGATAACAGGTGTCATTATGTGCCTAGTTGCGGTGAAATTAGAGCCACTTTATGAGCAAGTGTGTTGAAAAATAAGTTGTTGGAAAACTGCACTCGCTAAGATATACAATAGAAACATGAAGTGGAGGTATTCAGTCCACGGTTAAGCGTCTTTACAACTTACCCACTTTTGTGTTTAAGTCTTTGTTAAGCTATCAGACAATAGACCGAGACTATTTTTTTGCCTCGGTTGCTTTTAAAAAGAGCAAATGCTGCAAGTTGGCTTTAAAACGGGGAAGAATGGCTGAGGAAGAAATAACCCATTTACATTAGCTGTATGAAAGATTCATGTTTTATTTATGAGAATAAGTTTTTCTTTATTTTAGAAATTATGCTTTTGTATAAGTGTTAAAACAGCCTTGAAGAATGTCGATGCATACGAAGAGTCAACTACAGGTCCATGAGATTTATTTTACTTTAAGAGCGCTTTTATTTCTGTTGCAGTAAAGACGATTTTATTAGTGTTAAAAGAGGCACTGGACAAAATGACAAATAAGTAGGTGATGGGTGAGTCTAGAAAAATCAAAATGTAAGGGTTAGAATACGTGTTATTACGGTAGTGTTTAAGGCCCATATAAATAAGGTCTTTTTTTTACGCGGGGAAACCTTCAAAAGGCACATGGAATTATGAGGAAAAGACCAGGGAGTGTGGGATTTTTACCTCACTATTACCTCCCCGGTGATCACCATCAGCATGTTCTTCTACATGCCCCCGTGACCTCTCTAAAGACTGTTAGGGCACATCCCTGGGGAGATTAATAAAGCACCTCCCCTGAGCCTCGCTGTGCATGGCAGCACATGATCACTGTGCCACCGTCTTTCCTGGAGTCACTTAGTGGGTGAACAGAGTCCCTAATCTGACCACCCATGACCCCGGAATCCCGCCTACCTATGGTACAGGCGGGGTTTGAGCGTTTTAGGCATCGAGATGGTTGCCTCAACGATTTCTTCTTCTTCGAGTGGGAACGGCCCTCTCATGTTCCGCTCGGCAGCCTCCTGCACCATCACGGTCTCAAAGACGGAGGCCATTTCCCTCCAGTTTTCTGTCTCTGCCAGCATGGCCCTCACAACTGCTGGCAGAGAGAGGTCTCTCCCAATCCTGGCGACCAAGACCAGCCGCTCAGAGGCCCAATAATTATAATAATAATTAAGGTTTAGCGCATACTCACATCTTTTTCATCGACCAATCCACATACCAAACTGTTCAGTCGAGTTGTGTACTTCGCATAAATGCCACACAGCTCAACCGTTTAGTTCCCTCTCACAGATAAGGCCTGCGTCCCAGCAGGTGGAACATTAAAAAGGCTGAAAATGATGATGAAACCGTTTTGTCGACGGAGGTACGCATACACAAAGGTGACTTTATCAAACATAAAAAAAAATATGAAAGTCGGTTCAGCCTTTTAAGAGTAAAACGCGCATAACTTTTGAGGGTGATTTTGCGGAGTATTTTCGCAAGATCATCATCATCAGCATTTTGATCCCACTAGTGGGACACAGGCCTCCACTCTATGAGAAGAAATTGGCCATAATCCCACCACGCGGGCCCAGTGCGGGTTGATGGATGTCACATATCTTCGATTTTTTGGTTCTAGTACATGCCGGTTTTCTCACGATGTTTTCTTTCACCGTGTTTGAGAGAAGTGGTGATGAAATAATTTACACAAAGTAAAATGCCTGCCTGGGTGGGAACAAAACCGCACTCGTTTAACACCCGTGCGACGCAACATTTTGTAGTTTTTGTACTTTCCTTATTATTCTATGACTTAAAAAAAAACCTCAGATCAAAATTTAGATAATTAAATTGACTTTGAGAAGGTGAAAATTCATTAAAATTCTTTTCGTTTTTTCGTCCGTGTTAGACATAATTTTACAAATTATTTACATTTTTTTTTGGTTAAATTATGAAGTAAACAGTCTCATGTAACCTATTTTTTATTTATTAATTAGACGTGATTCAAATTTTAAAATAAGCTACTGCGTCTTAAAAAACATAAGTTAATAAGCCTCGGGGTATTAAATTTTTTTTAAATTTAATTTATATATGATCTAACCTCCCAACCCTGTTACCGAGTAACATAATACCGCTTGGTAATACCGCTTGGTGTTGGCTTCTCACTACCGTAACGTACGTATCAACGATCTTCAAATGATAGTTAGACTAACGGCTTAATTTGTTTTCCGTGGCCCTGAGGAATCTCGGTATGTTAAAATGGTCACCCATCCACAGACCGTCCTCGGCTAGCGTTGAATTTGAAAATGGACCCGTACAGCCCTATTAATTTGGCACGAGTTCCTATCTATAACATTATCCGATTTTAGAAAAAAGAGTTGGATTTTGAATAGCAACTTGGACAAGATAAAAAATCGCCTTTGGGCTTAAACACAAATAATATTTTCTCTATCCGAATTTACATCTAATAAGTACAAAATAAAATTCGCTTTGGATACTGGAATTATTAGCCTAAGATCTCACCGCAATCTAGTGGCCGCCAGTTTAGTTGTTTATACCTGGCAACCTACAAATTGCGACAAACTCGAGCTGGCTGATGTCGCAATAGCTCCCATGACGATATAGGAGAAATTCCTAAGGAAGATTATTTTTTTTACTTTTAACTTCTAGCGGCATAGATATTGCCAGGCAACCATGCAGAAATCTTTTCTACTATCAAGTGTTATTCATGAAAATTAAGTTTTATTTCAAAAACGGGTATGGTACTTGCAAATTTTACCGGTGGGATCTTGTACTATAGTAAATTTAATATTATCCGTCTAGCCCTATGACCTACATTTTAGAGATTTATAAATTATTTATATGTAGGTACGAAATATGAAAAGAAAGGATCACAAACGAGAACCCTAGAGCTTTCTCAAAGGCTGATGATCTTAAGAATTCTTCTGTGATATGTAATCACATATTTTTTTCATCTTAGCTGAAAAGGCATTTTATTTTTTATCTGGGTGTTTTTCAAAAGAACTGTTATATTGGAATCTGAACAGCCAGAAATTCGTACTCATTTTGTAAATGCGAAATACGGCTGAACCGATTTAGATGAAATTTGGTAAGGAGATAGTTTGAGGCCATGGGAAGGACATAGGATAGTTTTTGTCCCAGAACTTAAGGGGGTGGAAAGGGGATAGAAGTTTGTATAGTGAACCAAAGTAAGGCGGCACACGCCTTCAATATTACAGATCGATAAAAAAAGGGCTATTCGAACTCGAAGTACCTACTAATGTTACACAGACGAAGTCACGGGTAAAAGCTAATAAACACTGTATTGATTTACTTTTGACTTTAATGTAATTCAAGGAAAGATAGTAATCACCCTATTTCTGGCAAGAAATTATCTTCGTTTCAAAACTATACGCGAATCAAGAGATGCTGAAAATGTATTCAACCAATCACAGAAACTGTCACCCATTTGACTATTTGTCATATTTATTTGCGATCATTTTCGTTGCAGGTTTATGTACATCTTAGGCTTTCTCATTTTGCAAAGGATATTGAACGATCTACCCAGTTGGCAAGTATAGACGGGCTTGATCCTCCAGACCTAACGTTTAAATCTGCTGAATCCTTGTTGCTACGTTATATCTCCAATCCTTTACCCAAATCATCCTCATATTCAATAGACAGTTTCTTGACCTCTGCCTTTGAACACAAACCATCAAAACCCGAAATTATAATAGACCTAAATATTTTTCATCTATGTGACTAACACCAAGTCCGTAAACAACTTGCGCAACAACTACAATTTAAGTTGAAAACACAGGTAAACGACAAAGCGTTTGTAACGCAAACTTTTAAGTTAGTAGAGTCACGACGCACGTTAGCCCCTGTACGCAATTTTGTCGTAGTTATGATTTACAACGTTGGGGACCTTTCAGAAATTCAGGAGGTAGTTTATGTACCTTCACCTGTGTCCCTTATAAGCTTTATGAGTTTATCTCCACTATTTTTAGTGTTATATCTTAGTTGAAGATCTTTATTGTTATTTTGTGGCTTAATTTTTCAGCTTGTGTGCTTGTTAACTTTCAATTTTATGCTCATCTTTGTAACTGGAACACAAGAAGGTTAACGGAAGCATACGGACTATAACTATAGATGGAGACGAGTGACGGTCAACCGTTCTTCTATCTTCTCCTGTCTTCTGTTATTCAACCTTTTTTGTTTTAACCATTTCAAAATTGTAATTTAACTTAACCTTATGTAAATTTGGATTGTATTGCATCTTTTAATTTAAATTTGTGGCATTCGTTCGTTCAAATGCTTAATACATTTATCCCAGTTACACAGGGAAACCTATAATTGGCATACAAATTGTAATACGCATATTATGTACAATATTTTTATGTATCGCTGTTGGTTACCTAAATAAATTAATAAATAACATGACGCCTTCATTATCCAAAAAGATAAGCAGAGGTGTAGTTATGGTTCGCCTCTCGGGAATCCACAGTGATCATACCTTGCCGGACTCGGCTAGGCTGGCTTTGGCCTTAGAGGTGTACAGGCATAATCCCGCGGATGGTAGCTTCCATGTACGGACATTTAGGTCCGAAACTGTGGTTCCTATCGTACTGAGCAGTATTACTATATTTACATTTAGTTAAGTTCCTTGTATTAAGAGACGAGTCTATTGCCGTCAACCGTACGCAAATTCAGACTCCGAGCGACTACTGTGAAATTCCAGCTGGAAAGATCCGAAACCATATCACTCGACCCGGAAATCAAACCCAAAATGCTCAGCAGACTGCGACCACTGGAACAACGAGGCATGCTACATAACACACAGACGTCTAGTATGAGTACATTATTTGTCAAGTTGATTAGTTCTACATGCGCTTTGGAATGCTATCTAAGTCCACACTGCGGAGCTTATGTTCGAGTCCCAAGTCGAACAAATGTTAAAACGCACCTATACAAAATAACTCTTTGTCCGTTTGTCACAGGTATATTTTTAAGAGTTTTTGTATGAATTTCTCACACTGATATAGAGCTATTATGCTCGGCATCGAACTCAAGCAAAATAACAGCTTAAATTTAGGTTTATTATACACCTTTTTCTTCCCAAATATGATTTGATCAATCTGCCAGTAACTATTAGATATCTTAAAAAAAACCGTCCAAGTGCGTGTCGGATTTCGCACATTTAGTGTTCCGTTCCAAAGAAAAACGGCTTTTCAATATATTGGTAATAAAATATATGTAGTTATTAACATTATCACCAAATTACAAGTTAATAGGTCAATAGAAAGTTAAAAATTCTTCGGTACAAAATTGTGTGACAAACAGACAGACAGACACGTGAGTGACAGCAATAGGCCTCCGTTTGGACCCTTCGGGTACGGAACCCTAACAACCTCGATACTTAAAGCTCAAAATAGATCATTCTCCTAATGTCCATTGTATTTTCCTAAGCTACGTTATTGTATACTGATGACCACATTGGCCACGCCAATCGTAATCCCAGCGCTCATTAGGGTCATCCCTGCGAACGGTTATTTGGGCCGCTCAAGTAAATGTGCTTCAGCCGACCTAGATAACAACATAGAGGTAAGTTTTAGGTATTAGCGGGTCGTTTAAGGTAGGTATAGTGTTAATTATATTTTGGTTGGTGGGCTCGCTGATTGGCTTTGCGGCCTGCGGGTACTGACACTGAGAAGAGGTTTCGATTCCCTTTTGAAGGACTATAAGCTAGACAAAGGCTCTAGCTCTACAGAGTTTGATTCGCATCCGATCCAAATCCGAGAAATGTCGGTCCGAAGTAGTCGTAGTACTACTTATTATCCCATCAAAAACATAAATATGAAAAAGGGAGCCAAGTTCAATAGTAATATGCTTGGTCGTTGACTACGCCGACAAAAGAATTGAGATCTAAATGGGTGCCAAGTTCTGTATCTTGAAATTTGTTTACAAAAACATAAAATATTCTAAAATAAATTTAAAAACACAATTTCTCGTTTTTTCTGCTACAACAATATTTGCTGTTTTAAAATATATAACTTCTTAAATTTGAAAAGTCGTTTTTTTTTTACATATTTCATATAACTTATAGCTAAATATAGATAAATTATAGCTCAGGATTTGTCTTGGCTGGTTTACATACAATTTGTGTCGCCAAATGGTTCGTATAATATTACACTAGGTACCGCTCGCCATTCTGTTAGCTTGAACTTGGCTTGACACGCTACCGCGTGACGTGTTACGCACTAGACGGATTCGGAACGGATGCAGTGCGTGTCCACACTCATTCTATCAACAATGACGTTAGTCAAGTGATTGACGAAATGCCACATAACTTTTGACAATCGTTATCGGTTATATATAGTCACTCGTGGTCGTTAATTTTTCAGATTGGGATGATTGTACCTAAAAGTCGTGGTGGCCCATGGCTGAGACCTCGCCTCTCGTACTTGAGGTTATGAATTCAAATCCGGGTAAGGACCAAAGTATTTTTTTTTTTTCTACGTTTATCTTGGACATCACAGTTTACGGTGAAGGATAACATCGTGAGGCAATCTGGACTTTTATAGTTAATGTAAGTCTGAAATAGGCAAGTCAGAGGCCTGTGGGGTTCCTAGAGGCTGCTTAATTAACTCTGAGACCAGAGGTGGCCACATCGTAAAATGACAAAGAAACTACAAATTATGTGCGGGTGCCAGTGGAAGTAACAAGGTAGGTATGGGAAAATCGCTATAAGAGGAATTCTAGATAAGGGCCATAAAAAAGGTTCACTCCTTTCGCAGGTATGCGTGAAGAGATTTCTTAAGAAATAAGTATCTATTATCTTTTTCTACTTGATGTTTGTTCAGTATGTATGTGTAAATGAATGGTTAAATAAGGTCAAATTTACGCCATATCATACATAACATAAACATTTATTTTTCATATATTTCGAAAATTACTCCTTCAAAACAGTAAAGTTAGTCTTCATCATCAAATCATCTCAGAAAATCCTTGGTATCTACTCGTAATATTCTAAAGATAACAGAACATAACAACAAAAATCACTTCGGTGAAATTGTTAGTTAATATTAATGCAATTTCAAAATACTTATTGTTCTATCTACGAATAACAGGCTGCTATGAAGTTGGCCACTGCATAAGAAAAAACATGACAAAAATAGCCGTTCCAAAGCGTTCGACAGAATGTTCCACAAAAGAAACTACCTATTGCCTACCCACCTACAGACCAAAAAGCTCTCCTATTTACTTTCAATACCGGTCCTTTAATAATTTGCGGTGCCTTACCGCGACCGTACCGTAAACGTACCGGGGCCGTACGACCGTATCGTCACCCGGACGGCCGTTAATTAGTTTGGTTGACGAGGGTACCAGACGTTAGTACTATATTGTTAATGACTACACCGTAGGACACTATGTAACTACCCTCACTTTTGAATGGAAATTTATGAAGGTAGAGGGACTCAAATCGTTTTATGTAGGTATTTGTTGACTTTGTTTATTTGAGTGAATTGGTGAATAAAATATTAAATGTGTGAATCATGTGATATGACATGACCCCTGATTTTCCTGAAGAGGTAGACAGAGGTTTATTAGTATCTACCTAACACAAATTATGGCTATAATGAATTCCGTATAGCTGAGAAGTGAGTCGGTAAATTATATACCCCGTGTATTTTATGAATTGAAATGACAAATGACTGACTCGTAGCTCTAATGGTTACAAGCGCTACTGCAGAGTATGAGGACCTGGGTTCGATTTCCGGTTAGGCCAAAGCCCTAAAAGAGATCTCCATATGGAATTACACAGTAACAGCTCGCAGTCCAGACTGCTCAAACCACCAACATTGCGCAAATCCAGATTTGCGCAAGGTTGGTGGCAATAAACTTACCATCCATGGCAAAAACTGGAGAATTCCTATTGTATAATAGTTACAGTGTACATGTATCTTTACTTATACTATTCAAAACAGCAACAAAAATAACAGGATAAGTGAGAGTCAGACTCGCGCACGAAGGGTTCCTTACCTTTATCGCAACAAACGGCAAACAAATCACGTTTGTTGTATGGGAGCCTCACTGAAATATTTATTTAATTCTGTTTTTATTATTAATTGTTATAGCGGCATTAGAAACAGAGGCGGCTCGTCCTAAAGAGCGCTGGTGCAGTGCACTCCCACAAAAATTGAATAATCTATATTGCCATAAAATCCTATACATACATTATTTCTACAATACCTATACAATACACTCAGTTACTAGCAGTTTACTAGAAATGTAGTAGAAACTAACTATTACCTACGCGCACATTTGGCGTCAAGTTGTATGTGCCTAACGTGTGGAGTGGAGCGCCAGCGAGTGCGCTCCTATGAAACAAAATTCAGTACAATTTCTAGCACTGTATTCAATGAGTGCGAAAGAGAAACATCGACACGGTCCGACGCGTGAAACAGAAGATTTTGTATGGGAAATTAGCCTAATCTGGAGCGCCGCTCACGCGCGACGTTGCCAAATCGCGCATGGCGGCGCGGGAGACCTATGCCTGTGCGCCGTTGTCAAACTTATGTAAACAATAAAACACTCGAAATCAGTTACTTTACGGTAGAATGTAGATTCTTCGCAGTTTTTCTTTTAATTATGTATTAAATATAGTTTTGCACGATATTTGTGTTAAAAATGGAATAATACAGTGTGCCGATTATAAAAAAATATGAAAAGACTCTTGAAATGCGTCTCGAACTTAAAGCTAAGGGGCCACCACGTACTGAAATTTTATGATTTTTTATGGCCTGGTTGCTAGGGTCCTAAAATTGCTCTTACTCAAAATTTCGTAAAGCGCTCGATTCTGCGTATCGAAAATCTATTAGAGAGTTCAATGAACGCGTTGATGAAAATCGATTTATTTTACGGCGTTTAATAGATTGTGTGGTATTTTGTGGTGCATTTCAATTTGCTTTACGAGGTTAGGATGAATCTACGGCATTCCGGAATCTATAGAGGTTTGAAAAATTTCGTGTCAGAGATCGATTTGGCTATGAAACAGCATTTATCCAGCAGGTCCGTTTTCAAAAGTACGTCTAAAACCATTCAGAATGACATTTTTGATGCTATTTATTAAGTTTCCAGAACAGACATACTGAACAGAACAGATCAGAATGAATTTTCTGTACAAAAATAAATAAATGGTAAGCTCTAGTTTTACGTTTTTTTTTGTGAACTCCCATAAATAAATGTCACAAGCCGCCTCTGAATAGAAAAATTTCATCTGTGAAAATTTCAACTATCTAGCTATTACGTTTCATGAGAGACAGCCTGGTGACAGACAGACAGACGGACAGGAGTCTTAGTAATAGGGCCCCGTTATTACCCTATGGATACAGAACCCTAAAAATGAAGTATTAGTAGTTTGCGTCTTTGTTCATCTGGGTGTGCGATATTATCTCAAACCTTACGGGAAACGTAAGCATTGTGTAATATTATAAAATACCAGTACTACTATGTACTATTGTGTAGTTATTAGCTTGGCACGCAGCCGTTTTAGTTTTATTTTATTATTTAACTTTTTTTTGTTTATTTTATCTTGTGCTAAATAAATTTGCGTTCTTTCTTTATATAATAAATAGAATTTGATATTTATTAAAATAGTTATTATTCTAATAAATATCAAATTCTATTAGGTTGACTGGTAGAGAATGCATTGCTGCATTAAGTCCGTCTATGTATCACCATTGTACATGAAGTTATAAATAAATTTGTGGGCAGTAATTAATTATTATAATCAAAAGTACATTATTCAATTATATAAACGTATATATCTATAAAGAGATTATCGCAAAAGAATATAGCCTTAAACTCTGTGACCATCTATTAAAAAGTTTTGCCCAACAATAGTTAAAATAATGTACTCACAAAACAGGAAAATGCGGTCGTAATAATTGCATCGCCGGTCCTGATGAGTGTAGCGCCTGGCGTCCATTATTATTATTTATACGACTATTAATTCACACTTCTATTAAATTTAAATGCGAAAGGATGTCTATTTGTCCGTTATTTGTCAAATTTTATTGTTTAAGTTATCATGGTAGAATTAATGTTTTACGAATTCTCTACCAGTAAATTAAGGATGGTGAAGAGATAACATGGCAGGTGTATTGTTTTTACTGAATAAAACAAAAATAAAATATGAATAACATAACATCACGCATTCACGCCTGTATACCCGAAGGTTCAGGCAGAGATCCGGCTTGAAGGACCAATATGTACACCCACTCTAACAAACGTCATGTAAGGCTACAGTAATAAAAAGGGTGTGACAGTACATGAAAATATATTATAAATTAAAGGGCCTACTAAGACGTTACAACTTAACAGTCCCTTCGACCCTAAGACCTATAAGCCCTAACCTAACATGTACCTAGTGTGTGATAAATAAATATATATATAAGTTCAGGATGTCTGCACCATGTGACCATAGGTTACAGACGGATAGTGGGCAGGAATTACAGGTCTTTTTTTATTGTAGATTGGCTTGCGCTTGACCACTATCTCACCTGATGGTATGTCATGATATGGTCGAAGGTGTAGCACGCTTGCCTAGAAGTAATCTATTCACTCTAGACTTAAATACGCCGCGATTGTAGCTATCGAGAAATACAGACTATAGCAGGGAATTCCTTTCCTTAGCTGTACGCATAATGAAATAATTTCCAAACCGTTCATCGCGTATGGGTGGGATGTCCACCATGTACCGATGGCGCATCGCCGTACGTCTTGTAGTCCGATGATGAAACGGGCTTAGCGGAATAAGATCATGCAATTCCATCGCACACTCCCTGAAATGCAACCGATAAAATATCAACAAGCTGGCAACTCGACGACGATGTTCTAGGTTCTGGAGCTTTGAATCAACCAGTGCCTAATTGCCAGTGAGCCTCTTGACCCGTTTTTCGATCGACCCCAGTGCATCAAGCTGATATTTGGCAGATCCGTCCCAAAGATGAGAACAGTACTCCATGCAAGATCGAACTTGCGCTTGATACAACTTAAGCAGTTGTTCTGGCGTGAAGTACCGTCTCATCTTCGCAAGGATCCCAAACTTTTTGGCAGCTAGTTGGGCCTTTGCCTCAATGTATGGGCCAAAATTGAGGGTCGGTGTCAAGGTTACGCCAAGAAGCTCAAGATGGTCTGTTACTGGCACTGTAACACCTCGGAAAGATGAAGCCGGGAGAAATTTGCACTTTTTAGCGGAGAAAAGACCCGCCTGTGTTTTAGCGGCATTGAACTTGACCAGATTGGCATCGCCCCATTCGGAAACTGCCTCCAAGGACAAGCTTAATGCTCCACCATGGCCTCACGAAGAGACAGGACCTCAGGCCCAGTAGCCCGTGCGTTGGACAAGTATATCTCAGCAACAGTGCTATCGTCTGCATACCCAACTTTCTTTTTTTTTTTTTTACACTGACCATCCGGCAGGCCGAATGAAGGAAGCTTACCAATAAGACTTTCATGCCAGACCCTATCAAAAGCCTTCGAGATGTTGAGGGAGACGGCAAGCGCTTCCCCGTGTCTCTCGATGGCCTAACTCCATATGTGAATGGCATACGTTAGAAGATCCCCAGTAGACCGAGGTTCGGGAAGGGACATTCACTGCCAGTCCACTGACGACTGCACACGAGACTGATCAGAGATGGCTAAAGGTGTCTTGGCCACAGTGAGGGGAGTGAGACAAGAATATACACACACCACTTAACGTCTGTTATGTTTAAATCTCATGATACAGGGGTCGAGCCTATTGCCATCAGCTGGGCACAAAGCCAGATTCCGGTCTACTACTAACAATTTTGTTCGTTTGTACCGAATATGCTCCGAAAGTACTGGACCGATTTAAATAATAAACACATACAAAGCTAAATTATTCCCGAGTAACATAGGCTATATGTATTTTCAAAAAACTATGAGATCCTTATGAAAATTGCAATAATATAACCCAAAGCAGCAAAATTCTGCTTATAAAATTCGTTATTTGGCGTGCACTGAGAAAACTTAATTACGTACAAACGTACAAAAAATTCTGCGTGAGAATATATCTAACTATCATAGTTAAGTCTCAATAGCAGCTTTTGTGTCCTAAAATTTAATTAGATCGCCAGTAGAAACAAAAGTTGGTTACATTCGTACCTATTAATTCTTATTCAAATAAATAGTTTAAGAAATAGACAGTTAGGTAGGGTAGGTTAAGTAGAGCAAGTAGAATAGGTCGAAAACAAATCTTTTTATTACCCGGCCCAATAAGTGATGGGCATTATTCAGAAAGCCCGGTCAATTTAATTACTTCAAGAGTTTTTAGCAAATTGCCTACTCACATTAGGCATTTTTCAAATAGCCCAAATATTATGTATAAAGTCGAATTAATCACTTGGTCCATAACATATTATAAGACACTACATTTTAAGCCTCTTAACAGAACCAATTTTTTATAGTTTGGAAAATGTGTCTTGTGAAAGGTATAGGTTCTATTTCATAGTCTTATCTTGTGACGTTTATATCTATCCCATGGGAAAAGCATGAAGATATTTTTAGCATGTCTGTATTTTATCACTTATCTACGTGAATCATCAGTTTAGAATCTCTAATAATTCGGACACTCCAAAATATATTTTCTGGATGACGGCAATATGGAGGAGTACTGCGACGGCAAAGTATATTTTGTGTCTGAATATATTATTACGTATGTACGTAGTTTGGTTTAGTTTAAATATTGTAGTAACTTATTTACATACACACTGTTATATGAATTTCATAATTAAAAAAGTTAATGTAAATATTACTACTATAACAACATGCACAATAGCGTCCAGTCTGCGGGCTCGGTACAATTTTCACTACAAAAAATAAATTAATAAACAAGCAAGCTCTGAAATAAGAATAATTATTTTCATAATAAATTTCCCAGTAAAAGAGTGCTAACACAAACACCCACATCTTCTAGAGTAATTAAACCTTATATTTACATTCAGTCTATGTTAATTACTAAAATTTATTTACGAAACATGTTCCGGACCCCAAAATTCTTCTATCCCTAAAAAGGATAACCACAACATAAATACAAGCATGCAAAATTAAATTAAACAAAGAGGTGGCAAAAACTAATTGAAACTAATTAGCAAGTTTATTAAAAAAAATATAACACAGCAAACAGTGTGAAAATATAATTATAAGCAATAATTATGTGACAAAATATGACGGTGGGGTTCAAAAGGCTGTAGTCCCGAGATCCCGACATGTTAAAAAAACTTTGCGAGAAAAAACAAATAAATAAAAAAGGAATTTAAAGGTGTAAAAGGGTTGGCGAGGGCGAGATTAAATAAATACTGAAATGAAATAGGGAGTCCCCTGCTCGTTCCGGAATGAAAAATGTGTGAAGTAAATTATGTGAAGTATTTTAGTTGATTTTCATACTTTGCAAAGATGGATTCAGTCGTAATTATCTACGGGGTCATTTTATCATAAAGAAAATAGCATTATCAGCTTATACTGACCTCGCTGCTGACACACAGGCCTCCTCTCCGTAAGAGGAAGTGGAGGCCTGTGCGGGTTGGTAGATGGCACATGGTCACGTCAAAGCTCCAGATCCACGAACATCAACGCCGAGTTGCCAGCCTCTCGGTTTTTTATCAGTTAATTTTTGGGAAGTGTGCGACGGAACTGCACAATTTGGTTCCGCCTAGCCCTTTCCTTCATCGGACTACAAGACGTAACGGCCATGCGCCATCGGTACATGGTGAACATCCCACCCATACGCACAAAGCGTTTTGCTAATACTTTCATTGTGCGCTCAGCTAAGGAGTTGAATTCCCTTCCTGGGTCTTTTTTTCCTGATAGCTACAACCTTGAAGTCAAGTTCTAAAGTATGCGGTTTCCTCATGATGTGTGCACTTTTTATCATTTACCTAACAACACAGAAACCAGTTCAACAAGGAAACTTTCTTTCTTTCTTTGTATGAAAATGATCATGGATTTTAAAAATGTGACGCATTACATTGCCTAGTTTTCAAGTGGGCGACAATGATGGCTAGTGATGACGAGGTTTGATTCCCGGTTCGGGAAAAATGTTATTAGGTTTTTCAATGTCGAATTTCTGAGAACCTGCCCGGAGTCTGGATTTGTACTCGATTGATTGTAATAGGCTCGCCCTCTATTACGTGAGACTGAAACATAACTAACATTACTAGTACGCAAGAGAACCAAAGTTACCGACATAGCCCAAAGAATTGCGAAACTTAAGTGGCAGTGGACAGAGCACATGCATTGCTCACAGAATGGATGGCCGATGGGGCCGAAAAGTTCTGGAATGGCGATCGCGAACCGGAAGACGATGCGTTGGAAGGCCTCCCACTAGGTGGACCGATGACCTGGTTACGGTTGCGAGAATGCGCTGGATGCGAGACGCACGGGATTGGTCAATGTGGCGACACCTGGGGTAGGCCTATGCCCAGCAGTGGACGTCTTTCGGCTGAAATGGTGATGATACTGATAAAACATTTCTGGATAATTTTACTTTAACTATACTCTATACTTAATATTATAAAGAGGAAAAATTTATATTTTTGTATGTAACGAATAAACTTAAAAACGACTATCAAAAATGATTTCACCGTTGGGAAGCTAAACTATCCCCGGGTGACATAGGCTACTTTTTATCCCTGTATTCCCACGGGAACGGGAACTACGCGGGTGAAATCGCGAGGCGTCCGCTGGTACAAACATAATTGAGAAATGCCCCTTCATTTGTTTTTTTAAATAAACGTATACGCTATGTACTCCAACTAAAAGCCTTGATTTATTACACGACGGTTTCCACTTGTATGTCTCCATATACTTCAAACTAAATCAAACTTCAAAGCTGGTCATAGAAACTTCGTAAGTCGGCCAACGCATTTTGCTTCTCATAAACCTGTCAAATCCATGACTTCCCATTACCCACCTTCGTTTAGATGATCCCTACAACCTCATAGGGCTATATATAGAGCATTGAGTATTCTTAATGGCCACTGCTAGAGACAGCATTGTTAAAACTTACTGAACAAACCAAGCGTGCCACGTCACCGTTAAGGGTTTAAACACACAGATCGGTGTGTGTGTGTGAATGACTGAGACGCAGTCGTGATGTGATTGACTTGGGAAGCCATGATATACGAATGCTACGCACCTTTATTGCTTATTTTTACCGACTTCAAAAAAAGGAGATAATCTTCTTCTTCTTTTCGTGTGAGGTGTCGCCACCTCTGGTAGCAGAGTTAATTAAGCCGCCTCTGAAAACCCCACAGGCCTCTGACTTGGCTATTTCAGACTTACATTAAGTATATAAGTCCAGGTTTCCTCACGATGTTTTCCTTCACCGTTGGCTATGATGTCCAAGATAAACTTAGAAAGTACATATGATTTGAAAAAGTCACATTGGTACTTGCCCGGATTTGAACCCACGACCTCAAGCACGTCAGGCGAGGTCTTCGTAAGTATGTAACATTGTTGGAAATGCACAATATTCACATACGTTACTTTATGTGGGCTTTTGAACACGTGTGCCAAATTTTATAAGTGTTTGTATGTTTGTTTGTGTGTTGTAGCGAAACGTTAGGCTCGGTCGAGCTAACGTTAGCTACGTTAGTAAAAATAAAAGGGAATTTAAATTAAAACTAAGAAAAAGGATATAGATAATAAAAACTATGGTCCGGCTTCGCACGACGTGGGCAGCTAACCAGGCAGGAAGACGTGGTAGGCCCTGAGTAGGCATATGAGCAGGCACCACGACGGCATTTGGATAGGCAGGCTGTAGAGTAGGGCAGGCAATCGGATTGGCAGGATGTAGAGAAGACAGCAGGACGGATAGGCAGGCACACAGATAGATGGTCGAAGGCAGCTGAACTAATAGTCAGGCTAACGAGCAGGTAGGCAGTGGTACAGGTGAAGGCACATGCAGCAAGGGGTGCAGGCACAGGCAGCAAGGGGTGTGGAGGCCGGGCTGTGGCTTCATACGCCGATCAAACGCCCCCTTTTAGATGAAGCGGTGACCGACGAGGTTAATGACGCAGTAAAAATGCTCACATTTAAGTTTCACACTCAATAAAATATATTTATTGCACTCAAAGATTGATAACATTCACAGCCGTATAAGTTATAATTTAAAGAGTCTTCAGATACAATAGTACACTTGGTAGTATTAAAAATTCAACCGTCTTTCGGCGTTCAGTCCAGATCCGAAACTAAATACTGACGCCCGTTTTTCATCGTTCTGTGTCATATATCTCATATCAAATTCAAATTTCAATTAAGAAATAAAGACCAGAACGAATAAAAACGGTTCACAAAGGGATCAGTCTACGCTACCCTTATATAAAAAAATACAACCGACTTCCAAATAAAAACACTTCAAAGTGAAAAATAATTTCAATTTCGGCAGGTGGTGTCAAAAAACGAGGAAACGAAAACAGGAACACAGACTTTCGATCCGAAATTAAAGTTATTTTTCACTTTGTGGTGTTTTTATTTGGGAATCGGTTGTACTTTTTTGTATTTTTTTTTTTTATCAATAGATGCCATTATTGCGCCAAGCTATTTATAATATTTATTCAACTAAGCCAATAAGCGGCACTTTTGAACGTAAAACAATTAAAAATTTAAATTTACAGGTAATAAAACTTGATTCTACCGTGCATTCGAACGCACAAGAAACTCCATTGCCTTCTCTAGTCACAGCCAGCGCGTCTGCACTTCATTTTATTTATATAAATAGATGCCATCTCTAGTCATTGCCAGCGCGTCGATTCCTTGATCTATAGGGCTATAAAACTCGGGGCAATTCTAAACCAAAGTCACATACCCATTCGTGAAATTATTAGCGACACGACAATGCGAGATACCCGACTGTAGTTGAGAACAAACTTCAGAACAGCTTATGAGTCTCGGTCCGTTTTATGACGTCAATAAATTCACGGACAAAAGAACACTAGTACTCGCAGGGGACGCAATAAACTATTCTGTGTAAACTTACTTGGAACGTCATGTGACGTCAGAGTGTTGAGGAATGGTGTCGAGATTTGTGGACGACTGCTTGCCAACAGACGGGAGGATGAGTTATTGGGTCAGATGGAATCTGTATGTAGGTAATGAATTAATGAAAACACCTGTCACATTTTGAAGAGTGCCTGTTTAAAATGGTTGGTATTATCATACACATTAGCAGAAACTTTAGAACCCCACCTGATACTTCTTTTACGTCCGTTTTGTTCATACTACGCGCTTGACTCTTCTGAAGAATACCAACAAGAAGGTCTGTGTATGTCCTCCAAAGGCGTACTCTTTCAGTTGGTACTACTGTGAAAGTAAAAATGCTGGGGCCCAATTTCTGAATTGAGTATTAGGAGTTAAGACCATCTAACCCTACTTAAGTGGCAAATTTTGACAGGTTTTCAGGCTAAAGAACAGTTTGACAAATACCTACTCAACTTCAAATGCTTCATTCAGAAATCGGAGGTGAATCATATAGAAAAAAAAGATCGAAGGCGCTAGTCAAGTGTCATTCGACGTTAGCGATGGCTATGGTTAAAATGCCAAAATGTAAGAGATTGATCACGTGAGATTTCGATAGCGTTTGACTTTTTTCCAATCGCTATCGCTACGTTTTCGATGTCAGAATATCACTTTTTATGCCGCCTCCACACGCTCGCCGAACAATGGCGAACAGCAAACAACGAACACGAACGTGTGGATGGGTGTTTGTTTGTGCTTGGCTGGTTTTGTTTGTGTTCGACCGTGTTTGGCATTGGTGTCGGTTTTTGTGCACAAATCAAAGGGTATTCGACGAACGTGTTTGTGATGTATCCACACGCTTGTTAGTTCAGTAGTACGTGCAAGGTTGCAGGTGGCGGACGGAGTTAATAGTGGTGGTCAAATTTACGAATTGTGACATTTTGTGTATCCTAAGCTAAATTGTAAAGAAAAATGAGGAGTTTAACCCGAAAGTATTCGCTGCCACAACAAGCTCGTCGTCTACCATGTTTGCCAATCCGGAATAGACTGTTCGGCATGTTCGCCAAGCGTGTGGATGCCGTGTTTGTGTTGGGTGTTTGTAGTCAGTGTTTTGCACGTGTTTGCAGTTCACCCTGTTTGTGGCAAACAGCGAGCGTGTGGAGGCGGCATCAATGGCCTCTTGAGTATGCAGTAGTAGAGGGTAACGTCTTATGCACAAATAGACTAGAATAGAATTTGCTACTACGCCGTAGACTGCTACGGCGTAGACGCTACGTAGCACTCATGTTTACTCTACGAACACTCGTATTGTGCTTTTTAACAAAAATAACTACCTATCAATAAATATTTTGCGGACCCTACTCTTCCTTTTTAGGGTTACATACCCGAAGGCTCCAAACGGAGCCATATTGCTGTCACTCACCTGTCCGTCTGTCTACCGTTCTGTCTGTCCGTATGTCTGTCCGTCATCTGTCACGCCAAACAGTTAAAGCTATAGTCTTCAAATTTTCACAGATGCATCTTGTTGCCATAAAGCCATACAAATAGTCATAAAATATTTTAAATATTTTTATGGGTATACAGCTAAAGGGGGTGCGAACAAAAATTTCATCGAGTAGGGTATCATTGTTTAGAACTCGTCAAGTAGATAAATACTGTATATTTTGCTTTAAAATATATTGGAAAATGAGAATCCACCAAAGTCAATTTTTTACAAATTTTGTCCGAAGAATTTTTTGAATTCCCATTGACCTATGAACTTCAAATTTGATGATAATGTTTATTGTTACGTATATTTTACTCATCGTCATCTGCCTAGCCTTTTCCCAACTATGTTGAGGTCGGCTTCCAGTCTAACCGGATTCAGCTGAGTACCAGTAATTTACATGGAGCGACTGCCTATCTGACCTCCACAACCCAGGAACTGGGTAATACGGTACCCCTTGGCTAGACTGGTGTCAGATTTCAAGCTTCTAACTACTCGTAACGACTGTCAAAGATCTTCAAATGACAGCCGGGACCAACGGCTTAGCGTGCTTTCCGAGGCACGGAGGAAACTCGGTATTTTGAAATGGTCACCCATCCACTGCCCGACCTCGTCAAGCGTTGCTTAACCTTAAGATCAACCCGTACGGCTGTTATTATTTAGCCACGAGCTACTTGTTACGGATATTTTACTAATAAATACCAATAATATTCAAAGACAATCTGATTTATTAATATATTATATTAATAAATCAGATTGTCTTTGAAATTTCCTCTTTTTCCAACCAAGTTGTTTTTGCGGTTTAGTACGGCATCCTAAATTTGCGAAGTCCGACATGCATTTGACCGGTTTTTTTTTATTTTACTTCCTATTAGCTTCTGCCGGCGGCTTTGCCGACGTGAAAAGTGTATTATTATCCCAAGGGAACATTATAATGGGATAATAAGTAGCCTATGTGCTATTTCAGATTATAATCTATCCTTGTACCAATTTCATCCAGATCCGTTCAGCCATTCTGGCGATCCATCCATCCAAACTTTCGCATCTTACATAATATTAGTAAGAAGTAAGACATATATTTAAAGTTTCATTAGATCCACACATGTCTAGGTAGGAGTAGAAAGAAATAAAAAACATAAAATTCGTACCTTCTGGGAATTCTCACTGAACTCAAAAAAGTGATAAATATAACATACATCTGACAGCCAAACTGACTATTTTTCCTTCCATCAAAAGGAACATATTGGCAGTTTCATAGAACCGGAAAAACTTTCACAATATTATTTTTTATCCTCAATTTCAGTTCAGGCTTCTACTAGTGACTTCTGTGAAAAATTAAGCGAATTTTATAGTGTGTTGGATCAAATTGGCATCTTTTGACTTTGCGCTCCCAATTAAAATATTTTTTTTGGTGACAATCGTATTACTTAGTGGGTATTTCCAGTTTGCCAACGAAACGACTTTAATGAAGCCGCATGTCCTTAAATGGCATTTTCTTTTATCACATTCCATGAAGTTCTATGGCCTCCCACTAGATGGACCGATGACCGATGGTGGTTATGGTTGCAGGAATCTGCTTGATACGGCACGCACAGGATAGGTCAGTGTGGCGACTCTTGAGGGTCACTTATATTCAGCAGTAGACGTTTTTCGGCTGAAACGTTGATATTTTTTGTGGATATCAGTGGACAGAGTATCAGCGATAAAGGTAAGCCCAAAATTTAAGGGATTGACTTGTGCTACCGAATAAACGGACTTTTCACAACAGTTATTGTTGTTAGAATAATAATTTGTCTAGGGCCTATTGACAGATAGGTGCAACATGTCTTTTTCGTTCCGTTCTATTTTTAGGGTTCCGTACATCAAAAGGAAAAAGCGGAACCCTTATAGGATCACTTCGTTGTCCATCTGTCTGTCAAGACCCTTTGTTTCGGGAACTCGTGGAGGTATCGAATTGAAATTAATAGCGTATACTTAAGTTTGCAAACCCTTCCACCTGTGAAAAATCGAAGTTCTAGATCAACGCAATCAAGAGATACTACCGTTAATGACGCATATTTTACACTTGAAAGGGAATAAGGATCTGCAGGATACTTCCCGTTGACCCAGAATCATACAATTTGGCAAGAAGCAAAGTCTTATAGCACAAGTAAAGAAAACATTCCGAAAACCGTAAATTTATGTATTTTTTTAAACTAGATGAGGTCAAATTCTTCTCTCGCACCTTCCCAAACCAGTCCTCATGACGACAACTGTAGTGACGTTATATACCCACGACCTAGCTGTAGGATCTTAGTTCTTCATTATATGTATTAACTTAATATTAACATTATAAGCGGGATATTTACCATGTTTACATGTTTTAGTGTTAGTGACCATGACAGTTTAAAAACTTATATGTATTAACTTGTCCAGCAGTTTTCTTTACAACTTCCTACTACCTACCTGATAGTGGCCTGCGCAGCTTACCTAGCGCAGGACCTAGCTGTTACAGTGGATCGCTTAGATAGAGAGAGACCGCATCAAAATCATTTAAAAAAAAAAACAAATACAATAATTAAATTTTGAAATAATATCTTAAACCACTTTATGCCTGTTACTTACGAAAAATGTCTTGATCTTTAAAAAGCGGTCACCTCCACTCCAATACAGTTGAAATTCGGAAGCATTTTTCGAGTGCCACTAAGGTTGTCACTAACAATGAGAAGGGTACCTCGACATATGTCCGCAGTACACGATGAACCTTTAATTAAGGTTCGTCTGAGGTCGCGACTAGGGACGTCCCCAGCGACCAATTACTTTTTAATTAGGAACAAATATAGAAAGTGTTTTGTTGTAGTTAAGTTGAGTCGCACCTCTATGCCCTAGGGTTTGGGAGTATTGGATCTCGTATTGTTTGCGTTAAGTTTATTGTTATAGATGATTGTGTTCGGGCAGTAGATGGATTACTAGGCCTTAGGGTTTGGCTGTTTTTTACTGTTTGCTAAATCTATTAACCGCAAAAAAAAACCAAGACCGGCCAGTCGTAGAACCGATGACCTTTGGGGTAGAGGTATTCATGAGTGAAGACTACGAATGGGTAAACGTTATGTGGCACGTCCTCAGGCAAGGTAGAGCGACGATCATCGTAGGATGGCTGGTAGGAGCTGGATGAGAGCTGCCGAATATCGGGACAAATGGCTTTGGAGAGGCCGAAGTCCAGTGACTGCTATAGGCTGATGATGATTTATATTGTCTATACCAACGACAGGCACTCTGTACTAGTTGCATGGAATTTTACAAAAATGAACCTATATTAGTTTAGATTATCATATCGCAGAAAGAGGAGCCTCGTCTTAAGATGTGAAATAAGTTACCTACTTTTTAGGGTTCCGTACCCGAAGGGTCCAAACGGAGCCCTATTGCTGTCATCCACGTGTCCGTCTGTCTGTGCGTTTGTCTGTCCGTGAGTCTGTCTGTGAGTCTGTCCGTCTGTCTGTCTGTGTAGATAAGGAATGAGACCAAATGTCACCAAAGATCGCTTTTAAAAAAAATTTGGTTCCGAATTTTTTATTAACTGTTTTTTGTCCTATTTGTTGATAATGTTTATTATTACGTATATTTTACTGTCAAATGCCAATATATCGATAAATCAGAATTTTTATTTGAAATTTCCTTATTGTTTCTATTACACCAACTTTTTTTTACGGTTGGTACGGAACCCTAAATGTGCGAAGTCCGACACGCACTTGGGCGATTTTATATATAAAGTCAGTTTTCACAGAAGCTAGAAATGTTATAAATTCAAGTGTGTTTCTTCTTAAAACAGACGCCATCTTCTTTTGATTATCAAAATAAATAGAAAAGCTTTGCTTGGTTTAAACGACAATTTTGCTACAAATCCAACTAGTCATTTCTCGAGAATTTGTGTGGTTGCGGCAGCAAATATATTGCTGATGGGATTCCTAATAGAGTCGGAGTTTTACCGAAATTAAATAATTTGACTTCATATTTTTGCGGCTATTTGCGACTATTGGATGGATATAAGTACATGCTATGTTTATGGCATAAGGGATATTACAGAACCCATTTTATTAGTGACAAAGGCAGATTAGGAAGTTGCAAAGCTTTGCCTCCGTGCAGAGAGAGATGGAGGAAAAAAATATTTTTTGTAATAAAATCAAAATGTTGCCTTCATTATCATTACAAATTTATCTTGTATCGTAGATGTATTTACAAATACACACAAAGTTACACCCAGGCCAGGAACAATGATTTATTTATAGTTTATCGTCACATTGGAACGCCTTGCGCCTTACACCAATGTAGCACAATCATAAAATAAACTCACTATAATTCCAGGTTTCCTCACAATGTTTTCCTTCACCGTAGTCAGCGATGTCTAAGATGAACTTAGAAAGTACAGATGAATCGAAAACTCACATTGGTAATTGTTCTGATTCGCAACCACGAACTCAAGCACGAGAGGTGAGGCCTTAGCAATTGGGCCACCACGACATACAACGGACGACATGACATGATATACACATATGTAGGCCATACATATATTTGCGTGCGGGAATCGACCAATAGACACGTAGCGCGTAGCGCGTAGCGTGTTTATTATATTTCTATGGCGGCAGCCAATCGCTCAGCCACTGCGCAAACCATAGATATGATAAACAAGGCGCCAACCATGCCAACTGTCTGTTCCTTGTTTTACCGGCTTGTGAAAGAAGGTATCTCTTACCAGCCCCGGTACCCAGCTGAAAACAAAAACAACGAGGTGTCACAAATTAAACACATCTCAAGTGATGCGATTAGCCGTTTAAAATTCATTCAACCATTCACAGCGACTAACGGCCATTTGGCAAATTCATCACTTTTTGCTTTGCTATTCGTTCCGGAAAATGATCCTTAAACTAGCATTACAATATGAAAGATAACTACAAATTTATCCGTTAATTTTATCAGATTGTGCAACGCAGAATTCAACTTCAGTGACAACTCTGACAAACCCAATTCATCGAATTACAACCGTGAACAATGCATCCATCTTGTTTCAAATGGCCATTGTAAACAGACTAACATTCGATTATTACCTTATATGTATAGGTATTGGTATATATGTATAATGCCTATCTTCCATGTGTCCCTTTGGTCTGGTGGTCGCAAGCACTACTACTGAACGTGAGGTTCCCGGGTTGGGCTAAATGTTTGTCCGTTTTGTTTTCATTTTGTCAGTTTTTTTTTGGGTTTTTCCATCTGCAAGAACGGTTTAAGTTCCTTCATGACACACATTCTAGACACTTGAGTTCATCGGAGGTTTTGAAACTTTAGATGCCTGCTCATTCCACTTAGTTTTACGACAAATAGTTTACGGTCCAGGCTGTGCGATTGTGGAATTAAGGTTAATTAAGGTTTTTAAAAGAAGCCCAGACACGGGCTTCTTTTAAAAACCAGGTTAAAAACCATTTTCTTTCTCTCTAAAGCTTTCCTATTTCGATCTAATTTCTTTCATCATTATTCAACCCTTTTTCTTTATTTTTGTCCGCCTTATATGAATTTGTTAACATGTAATATGTGTGTATCTTAAGTTTATGTATGGTATTTATTATAGCAATATAATTTTGTATGTATTTATGTTGTAATGTAATAGCAGTACACCGCAGACTACTTTTTTATTCTAAGTTCTTTCAGTCCATCCAAAGGTTAGTATATACGCGACTAACTTCTATCCGCGGCTTCGCCCGCGTAAAAAGTGTTTTATCATCCCAAGGGAATACAAAATACCCTTGTATCCTTTCCAGGATCTCAAACTGTCTCCATGCCAAATTTCATCTAAATCGGTTGAGTAGAACCGGAGATTACCACCTACACACCTTCCATCCAAAGGTTAGTATATACGCGAATAACTTCTACCCGCGGCTTCGCCCGCGTAAAAAGTGTTTTATCATCCCAAGGGAATACAAAATACCCTTGTATCCTTTCCAGGATCTCAAACTGTCTCCATGCCAAATTTCATCTAAATCGGTTGAGTAGAACCGGAGATTACCACCTACACACCTCACAAACTCACAAATTTTAACTCTTTATAATATTTGAAAAGAGGTATAGTTATCGTTGTCAACGATAAGACCATCTATGTACCCGTATAAATAAGTTATCGTTGTCAACGATAAGACCATCTATGTACCCGTATAAATAAGTTTTTCTTGTAAAAGAGATGTGTAACTTTTATAGTGTACAATTCTATACTATTCTGAGTAGGAGCCGACACCAGCGTTTGGACATCGTGAAGACGACCGCTCTGTCAAGATCGAAACGAAGAAGGAATTTATAGTACAGCTCATAACTTTACATGACCTACATTAAAAGCTATACACATGCATGGAGCAGTGGCCCAGTAGTACCGGCCCCGACTTACGAGTCGCAGATCGTGTGTTCGAACTCAATCAGGCACTTTACTTTGTGTAAATTATTTCATCACCACTGCTCTTAAAACGATTAAGCAAAATATCTTGAGGATAACGGTATGTCCTAGAACCAAAAATTCGAAGACTTGTGACATCCACCAACGCCCGCTGGGCCCGCGTGGTGGATGAAGGTCCATTGCCTCTGTCACATAGAGGATGCTTGTGTCCCAGCAGTAGGAACATTATAAGGCTGATGATGACACATGCATAAACTAACGCTTTTTCCCCTTGGTGATATGCAGAAACAAAAGAACGCCACGTACCATCCCCCAGCCTTACGTTCTCCTTTTGCTTCGTTTACGTTCAAACATCCAGTCATACATGCACGCTGGTTATGACTATGCACGCACCTGGCCTTTCTGAAGAGCATCGTCATTAAGACCCGTGTATATCCTTCTACGGCAACTGATAAAAGCTATGCTGACGATCACTGAGTTTCATAGACAGTTTTTATTCCGGAAAATGTTATCCCATTTTTCCTGTGGGATGAGAGCCTCCGTGAGCGAAACTGTGGGCAAACCTAGATTTAAAAAAAACTAGAAATATTTTTTTAGAATGTTTCAATGCCTCATTTGCACGACTGGTCGCCCCCTTTACTTTTGGAGAACTGGGGTAGGTCAATAGGCCGGCAGAAATTTCATGTCCGAATTATTGTTCAAGTGAAGGTAAGGGTTTTCATTGGTCTCGTGGTCACAAGCGCTGCTGAGAATAAGGTCCTTGGGTTCGATGCCCGGGTCGGAAAAAAAAAATGGGTTTTTACATATGGAAATTCTCAGAACCAGCCCGGATTCTAGACTTGAGCCCGGTTGATGACATTAGGCTGATATAGGACTTAAACACAGCTGGTAAAACTGGTTGCTCCTAGCGGAGCTCCACATCGGAGTCAATGTGGTGAATAGTTGATCGCCTAGGACACCATGGCCTATCCTGCAATAGGAGCGCTGGTCGGATAGCACGGCACGCCAGCATACGTCACGGCACTCCAGCACAAAGCTGAAGTCAAAGTGACCTTCTATCAGAGATATTGATTTTAAAAAGAAAAAAATGGGATTGACCACGGTTCAATAACTTTTCACACTTCGGTAGCGTATAAATTGTTGGTATTTGATATCTTTTCTGTCACTGACGCCATCTCCAATTTTGTATAATGTATTTGTTACGTTACTTCAACTTCAATCTCAAGTCCCTGTTAAGAGTATAATATTTTGCTGAACTGACTTACATGTATTTTTATTATGTTTCACATAAGCCTTCATTTAAAACCTTCTTGTACTCCGTATTTCCATCAGATTAAGATATGAACTTTGGTGTCTCACAGGAAATTAGTTTTGCATACCCGATTACAGAGGAGGGGGAGGTTATGTAGTAAATCCAGTTTATACGCTCGTTTTGACTGATGGGTCAAAAAGAGGTAGGAAGTAAAAAAAATATAACTAAGGGTACGTTCACATAGAACTACATAGGTACGTCATCATCATCATCATCAACCTTATAAAGTTTCCACTGCTGGGACACAGGCATCCTCTCTGTGAGAGAGGTAATGGGCCTTAATGCACCACGCGGGCCCAGCGGGGGTTGGTGGATGTCACAAGTCTTCGAATTTTTGGTTCTAGGACATACCGTTTTTCTCAAGATATTTTGCTTAATCGTTTTAAGAGCAGTAGTGATGAAATAATTTACACAAAGTAAAGTGCCTGATTGAGTTCGAACACACGATCTGCGACTCGTAAGTCGGGGCCGGTACTACTGGGCCACTGCTCCATGCATGTGTATAGCTTTTAATGTAGGTCATGTAAAGTTATGAGCTGTACTATAAATTCCTTCTTCGTTTCGATCTGGACAGAGCGGTCGTCTTCACGATGTCCAAACGCTGGTGTCGGCTCCTACTCAGAATAGAATAGAATTGTACACTATAAAAGTTACACATCTCTTTTACAAGAAAAACTTATTTATACGGGTACATAGATGGTCTTATCGTTGAAAACGATAACTATACCTCTTTTCTAATATTATAAAGAGGTAAAATTAGTGAGTTTGTAAGGTGTACCACCTACACGGTAATCTCCGGTTCTACTCAACCGATTTAGATGAAATTTGGCATGGAGATAGTTTGAGATCCTGGAAAGGATACAAGGGTATTTTGTATTCCCTTTGGATGATAAAACACTTTTTACGCGGGCGAAGCCGCGCGGGTAGAAGTTAGTCGCGTATACCTTTGGATGGACTGAAAGAACTTAGAATAAAAAAGTAGTCAACGGGGTACTGCTATTACATTACAACATAAATACATACAAAATTATATTGCTATAATAAATACCATACATAAACTTAAGAGACACACATATTACATGTTAACAAATTCATATAAGGCGGACAAAAATAAAGAAAAAGGGTTGAATAATGATGAAAGAAATTAGATCGAAATAGGAAAGCTTTAGAGAGAAAGGAAATGGTTTTTAACCTGGTTTTTAAAAGAAGCCCGTGTGTGGGCTTCTTTTAAAAACCTTAATTAACCTTAATTCCACAATCGCACAGCCTGGACCGTAAACTATTTGTCGTAAAACTAAGTGGAATGAGCAGGCATCAAAAGTTTCAAAACCTCCGATGAACTCAAGTGTCTAGAATGTGTGTCATGAAGGAACTTAAACCGTTCTTGCAGATGGCAAAACCCAAAAAAAACTGACAAAAAGAAAACAGAACGGACAAACAATTAGCCCAACCCGGGAACCGAACCCAAGACCTCACGTTCAGTAGTAGTGCTTGCGACCACCAGACCAAAGGGACACATGGAAGATAGGCATTATACATATATACCAATACCTATACATAAAAGGTAATAATCGAATGTTAGTCTGTTTACAATGGCCATTTGAAACAAGAGGGAAGCATTGTTCACGGTTGTAATTCGATGAATTGGGTTTGTCAGAGTTGTCACTGAAGTTGAATTCTGCGTTGCACAATCTGATAAAATTAACGGAAAAAAATGTAGTTATATTTCATATTGTAATGCTAGTTGAATATATTCATCATTATCAGCTTCTTTGAATATCATCTTATCTAACTATTAACACTTGGAAAGAATAATATAATTATAATAACTTATATTCAAATAATATATACAATTGAATATGCCTAATCTTATGACTAATAACAAAAAAAAAAAAAAGCTTATTGCGCATCAAAAAATTCGTCCACATCGATGTCAATGGGATACGTGCCCAGAACGCTGGCAGCATTGCCACGTTGAATGGCAATGCTGATTCTCTGGCTAAAGAAAAGGCCAGCCCTCTGGTCACGCGAACAGTCGACTAACCGTTTACTTATGTCTCGAAACACTCGGTGAGCACTCGGACCCCATGGACCTAATGTCTCAACCCCAAACGGCTCAAACATATAACTGCCAATAAGGTTGTTATATTTGCGCCGTTTGAGGTTTTCTGCACCAGCAGCAGCCGCTCCAGCACAGCCCGCCGTGCTAAGAAGATGGGATGGCGCAAGGGTATCGACACATGTTGCATCCCATACCAAAGGCCTACCCAACTTCCATGGCATTATGGTCATCCCGTCCGGTCTCTTCCCATCGTCGCGCGCCAAGCCATTGGGTTCTAAAACAGCTGGCACCCCGGCGGTGACAAGAGCTCGACGTATGATGTCATTAATGCTGGCGTGCCGTGCTAACCGACCAGCGCTCCTACTGCAGGATAGGCCATGGTGTCCGAGGCGGTCGACTGCTTCACCACATTGACAACGATGTGGAGCTCCGCTGGGAGTACCTAGGCGCAAACATGTAGCGATCCGGAAGGTACTGTCACTCAACATTGTTCCTATGTTGGGTGACGGTAATGCCTGTAGCCAGAGGCCCGACTCCCACTCACCCACAGCCAGTAGGCGAGCACGCTCAGCAGTATTGGTGGACGTATTTATGAGTTTATTCCGTACCAATCTGCAGAGCGGCTCATCCCACTGTCTTTGGGAAGATGGGTTTTCGGGCAACGCCGTATTCGGGCAAGCCACTTTCCAGGCGCACACTGCGTCGGTCGAGCACGGCACTTCATAGTCAACCAGTGACAGGGATAAAATTTTAGTGGTTAACGTTTCAGTGCTGTGGACCGAAGACAGGAACGCCGGTAGGCTTATACTAGAAATATTGCGGATGCCGAGCCCACCGAAGCGAATGGGTAGCGTGGCTTGCGTCCAGGCTCGGTCATCCAAGGCCATATTTAAGATAGATGTCAGAGTGCATCGAATAATTTCGTCAATTTTTTCCAGGAGAAGTGGCTGCTTCCACAAAGGGGAAGAGCGGAGAAAATACATAAAATTTGGTCCAAAACAGCAATACCTAATGAGAGTAAAAGCCGAATGTAGGTTAATTTTGGAGAGTCTATCCGAAATATCATTAAAATGGTTAATTTTGCCATCAATGAATGAAGAAAAACTGTCTTCCAAAATTGGGGAACCTAGGAGGTGCAGTGAACTTTTATCTAAAATTTTGATTTCTGGGGCTATTGCATAAAATTTCTGTAGGGTCGGTTGTCTGTCGGTACTGTCACAAAGAAAAATTTCACATTTGGAGTGGTTGAGGTCTAGGCCGATGGATTTGAACTGCTCGTTCAGGAATTTGAAATCTGCTAAAACGGTGTCTGCGTCACCTCCTAGCGTTCCATCATCCAAATACCATACGTTAAATTTCGAATTTAGTTTTTGAATGATCGGATGAATAGCCAGGCTGAAAATGACTGGCCCGAGAGGGTCACCTTGTTGGCAACCAACTGAAGATTCCAAAAGATTGTCTTTGTATAATAATTTTGATGGGTGCCTATAGCATTGCCACAAAAAGCCGAAAATTTCTGGTAATTCTTTTTTTGCTTCAGCCAACAAAGTGTCCCTGTTGACGGAATTAAAAGCGTTTTTAACGTCAACCTTGAGGATGACCTCACCCTTACCGGCATTCAAAAAAGTGGAAAGGGCATGTACGGCAGCCTCGCAACCCCCTCTGGATCCAAAGCCAAGTTGAAGGGGCTGGAATTTAGTAGTAAGAGTTTTACCATACAGTTTACAGCATATTTTGGCTGCCATACGCCTGTAGGTACACCCGACGGCAATTGGACGAATACCGCCGTCCCTCTTGCGCAGGGCACATAAGTTGGCCCCGTATAAGACATCGACGACGGCATCGTTCACACCGCCGGAGAGCATTAGGTTGACTAGAGCCGCAAGCTCCTTCAAAAGAGACTCCCCAGCGTCCCCGGCGCCTGAACTTAAAAGATCTTTTAAATGTTGAGGAGTCAGGCCGTCGAGGCCGCCAGCGGAACCGCTTCGGAAGGAGCTCACGGCTGCAATCAACTGGGGGGCTGTAATTTGAAGAAAGGATGAATTGAGATCGGGGGTGTCGGGTGGGTCGGGAAAGGCAAGACCATCCGCAGGCGCTGGATGTTTACTCTCCAAGGCTGAAATTGTTTCTGGAGAGTAAGGCGCCACCACATCACTGCTAAACAATAGCCTGGCCGCTCTCCTAATGTCACCTTCACTTAATTTGGATTCCACATGCGAACACACACCTTTCTGGGAAAAGTGATTGAATGTTGATAATTTTGAATTTAAAATGGTATTATTTTTATTTAAATTGGTTGATAATTTTTCTGGACATGCAGAATCCTATAAGGGAAGGTGAGCAATTCCTCCCAGGCACTTTGGGAGTTCTCCTGGGTTGCAAGACGGACGCATCGCGCCAGACTTAGCGCGACAGACCGTCTCGCACCCCGGGGAATTCTCCTTAAAATCGGTGTGGAGTTTTTTAATTTAGTAAGGGTTTTCCAAAGCGTTTCGGTTTGTATTTGTGGTGTGGCTGGGGGGCACGAAGGTACACTATGGGGTTTGTGTACTTTACCATAGTGGATCCGTAGCCCCCGTTCGCCCTTAAAAAAACGTGCCTGAGAGCAATGGGGACATCTCACCTGCTGAATATCAAGTGATGTAGCAGGTTGACTGCTACAGTTTCCGGTATCGCTACAGCCGGCGCTTAACATAAAATTTAAATTTCACTTACCAATATTATTACAACAATATTTACACACTATCACTAATAAAATAATAAAAAAAACTAAATAACACAAATAAACAAAGTCAAAATTGAGTGACGGAACTTGGCACTGACAGCAGCGGCGCGGCGCAGTCGCGGTACGGGCTTAGGGCGCCCGCCGTGCAGGGAGAGTGCAGGGGGCGCATCCTTCACTACCGTTGCCTAGGTGAAACGTAGCGTCGCGTCGTATGTTTTGACACGGCATATCTTTAATACTAATCTTATATCACTTGTTGCTTGCAATGGGACTGCCTGTTCCGATATTCCGAACCGATCGACGAATAGTTGCGCACACACTTGTGCACTATAATAACTCCTGCGTCGATATCTGGTCACCATTGAGATTGGCCGCTGTGGCCGAAATGGCCGAAATGGCTGCAGACAATTAATGTATATTCGAATAAACTCCGAATCCGTTTAAATATTATTTTATATATTAAATAATTTTGGTCAGCGTGAAAAAATGTGTTGCTGACAGTTGCTATCAACAACCTGGAAAGTCGATGCTAGTTTAAGGATCATTTCCCGGAACGAATAGCAACGCAAAAAGTGATGAATTTGCCAAATGGCCGTTAGTCGTTGTGAATGGTTGAATGAATTTTAAACGGCTAATCGACACCGACTTCAAAAAATTAAGTTACTTTTCACTTTGTAGTTTTGTATTTGGAAGTCGGTAGTATTTTTTTGCAAAAAGTTTTTTTATATTTCACTTTTTAGTTGTACGTACCTAATAGGCAAGTTAGTAAGGTAACTTCAACGCCAAAATAGATTTCATAAAACTTAAACATATCCGGTGAAATGAGAGATCTGCGTACCTATTAAGAGCGTACTGGCGTGATGTTATGTTATGAAATGGTATAAACAATAAACAGAAATGCGATTGCAGCAATCCCGAGATTTTTGCCGTTATTTATTGAAGAGTTCTGTTGTATATCTCCGAAGTTCGTCATCAGATCTTCACCAAATTAAAATGGGACCAAGTTCGGAACATACTTTTTTTTTTTTAAAGAATTTTAAAATCGGTCCACAATTGACGGAGTAATCGGTGAACATACACAAAAATAAAAAAATAAAAACAATCATGAAGTCGAACATAGAACCTCCTCCTTTTTGGGAAGTCGGTTAAAAATAATGCATTACTTATCTTTCCTGAATATCACTAATGATGTACAGCAATGGCGTCACCATTACTGTCGATCAGGGTGGCATGCCGCATCGTCCATTTTAAGAAAGTGTTGTATGTATGTGATTATGTTCAAATCGCACGGAGAACTTTGATAGCGCGGATTTTTTGCGACGTCTGGTCTTTTTGTAGTTGTGGTGAAATAAAAGCCACTGCAATGGAATGCATTAAGAAATAACTTCTTAATCTTGCCTCTAAACTTAATAGCCTTCTTGGTCTGAAAATATTTTGCTCCACAGAGCAATATATTATTAATAACGAACCACTTGCAATTCGAATTAGAATTTCGTCCAATTTACCGCAGTGTCTCAAGACAAAACTCTATGACCAAAAAACAAAAGTGTGTTGCCAGTTGTTACTTACGGGACTGAGAGAACGTGGTCGCTCACAGTGGGCCTCATTAGAAAGCTTATTGTCACCCAAAGGGCAATGGAGAGGATTATGCTCGGAGTTTTCTTGCGTGATCGCATCAGAAATAAGAATACCCGCAGGAAATCCAAAGTTACCGACATAGCCCGAAGATTTTCGAAGCTTAAAGGGCAGTAGGCAAAGCACATTGCTCGCAGAACGGATAGCCGATGGGGCCGAAAAGTTTTGGAATGGTGACCACGAACCGGAAGATGATGCGTTGGAGAGCCTCCTACTAAAAGGTAGACCGATGACCTGGTTAAGGTTGCGGGCATCCGCTGGATGCGAGACGCACGGGACCGGTCAATGTGGCGACAACTGGGGAAGGCCTATGTACAGCAGTGGGTGTCTTTCGGCTGAAATGATGATGTTGATGATGACTACCTGTTTTTTTTAATTCTTTTTTTGCGACACGCAGCGCAGCAGCCGATCGCTCAACCAACACGCCAATCGTGTCGTCAAAACTTTTATTCGTCACCAATTCACCTTTAAGTTTAGGCTGAGGTTAGTTTAAAAAACTATGCTTGAAACTTGGGTAAGATACACATTCCTACACATGACGGACGGACGTGATTGCGACGTACAAAGCCCTTATTTCGAGTACTAAGAAAGTCCCTTTGGCATCTACCAGCCAGGTTTCAAACCCTCTCATTCAAAATCCTAGTAACCAGTACGATCTTACGAAAAGGTTAATTTCCACATAGCTGCAACTTACAGTAACTTAATATTCATGCGGGGGCACACGAACTCTGTTCCAGGTGTTATAACCTGTGTAATAGATCGTGGGTTTGAACCCAGGCAGGCAGAAATTACTTTTTCCAAATTATTTTATCACCACTGCTCCAAACATGGTGAAGGAAACATTCGAAGACATGAGACATCCACCAACCCACACTGGGCCCCTGTGGTGGTTTAAATAAAGCTCAGTCCTTCTCAAAGAGAGGAAACCTGTGTTCCAGCAGAGGGATCGTTAAAACGCTAATGATGAGCCAGGTTTCAAACCCGCTAATTCAAATACCTAGTAACCACTACGTTCTGAGGAAACTACTAATTTGTAACACACAGCTTCATTTTACTACAACTTAATATTCAGGTGGGGGCACACGAACTATACCAGGTGTACAGTACATCCTGCAGTGTAGGCTAATGCTAATCTTGATTGGATTGGGACTCAAAGGCTGCATCTGAGCTAGGATAACTATGTAGGTATGTGAAGAATTTTGTGAAAACATTACCCTTTTTTGTGAAAACTGTTTCTATGTTAATCAATTTGTTACAAGGTTTTTGTTAATTTAAGGTCATCTTTCTAAATCCAATTAGTAACTAAGGCCCACTTGTACGAAAGACTTAATTCAGAGTTAGTTGCTAATACGAGATTAAATTGACAATAATGATGGAAACACTGTCAATTTAATCTCGTTTTAACAAATAACTCTAAGTTAAGTTTTTCGTGCAAGTGGTTCTCACACAACCAATTATGTATGACATATTTGTTATTTAACTGGTGTTCTGAATTCAAACTGAATTTTAAAACAGTTATCTCCAACCGATTGAGCTGAAATACGAGTATAGCATACACGTTTCATTTGGATGACAATGCACGGTTATCTAAGCGACATCAATCTAAATACTATATAGCAGACTCCCAAAGATGGCGGAACAATTATTTGTATGCACCCCACACTGATTCAATATTGTCTGCTTATGTTTTTGTCTCCAAACAATGTTTTGAATCCATAGCCTGCCCAATGTTTTGTCTTCTCCCACCATTCTGGCCCAGTTTTTTTAATCCGTAATAAACTTAACAAATCCGGTAGTAAAGCGTTTTTCCATTAATAAAAGAGAAAATGGTAATAAAAATGGTCAAATAAGTTGGAAAAGTTAATTGATCATTTGTTAGACTAAAAATTTATGAAAAGACGCGTTTTACTGACTTTATATGAAACCATTGGTACATTCAACTATTGGTTGAGTTAACTACGGATAAAAAAAACTGTACGCAAGTCGAAATAGCGTAGGTCTTTTTGCAAACATTTTAAAGAATGTTCAATACTAAATACTCCATTTAGCATACACAAAAGCTTGCCTTTCGAACATTTTTCATAATAAAAACAAATTCAATCACAGAGATAATGGGCTTTTCGCGAAGAAATCCATTCAGAGAGCGAGCTATATGGTACCTATTCTACAAAGAAAAATATTTCAAAAACAAACTAAGAGAAATCCTTTGAACTTCATAACTTGTGTTTGTGTGTGTTATGTGTACTTTCGTCGAGAGAAGTCATTTATTTTTCGTTTAGCATGACTTATTTTTTTTGTCCCCATTTTTATCTGGATCTTAGCCTAAAATAAGTCTCAGTAAATGTGGTTTATGAGAGGTTCACTTCTCTTTCCCTGGTCTGGCCGTCTATTATAGTCTATACTAATATTACAAAGCGGAAATATTTATATTTTTAATTTTTGTATGTAACGAATAAACTTGAAAACTACTGGACCGATTTCAAAAATTCTTTCACCGTTGAGAAGCTACACTATCCACCGTGACAAAGGCTACTTTTAATCCCTGTATTCCCACGGCAACGGGAACTACGCGGGTGAAACCACGAGGCATCCGCTAGTATTTTATAAATCTTTATCATGCACTACGAGTATGTGTTGCAGTGATTTTACGCAACCGGAAACAGCAGAGAAATTACTGAGTACTTACCAGCCATGCAAGGTCAAGGTTAAGTAGAGACTTATCACTAGTTGGCCTTGACTCAATCAATTCATGTCAAATGTCTACGAATATTTGGCTCTAGAACATGCCGATATCCTGACCAGATATTCCTTCAGCGTTACTTTCTTTCTTCGAACTAAGCCCAATAATCCGAAAGACGTCCACTGCTGACCATAGGCTTTCACCAAGCGCCGCCACATTGACCGATCCCGACCGGTCCACTTAGACTTTAGAGGAAGACCCTTTAACTCTGCGTCTTCCGGTTCGCGGTTGCCACTCCAGAACTTTTCAGCCCCATCGACTATCCATTCTGCAAGCAATGCGCCCTGCCCACTGCCATAAGATATGTTATATTATAAACATGACCTTGAATAATAATTTGGTAACAAATAATGAATTCCATTATCTCAAAACCAACACAAAACATCATAATATCTAGATAAAATGATCTGTCCTCAGCCATTCAGCTTCAGTATGAACAAATTAATATTGTCTATAATACGTAGTACTGCGAAGCGGACAAACCATTTGCAGCCAGCGCTGAGGGCATAGTGCTATACGGATTATTTGCGACTGGTTATCTTCAAAGCTCTTTGTCTCGAAAGAACGGATGATAGTGTTTTGTTTGAAGTCAAAAGAATGAGAAGATCTTTAGCAGTAAAAGAATATTAGATAGTTATTTTTACAAGGCATTTATGCCTCATTCACAATAGGAAAGAAGAGCCTTGTTAGTGTTGTCCAGAGGCGTAGCTAGGTAGCCAAAGGGCCCGGAACAAAAAGAAACTGCGGTCTTAGCTGAACTGTTTAGGTTTGATCGAGTCAAAATATAAATAATTTTAAGGTGCCAAGCTACAATATCATCAGCAAGGACTGAAAACTTTAGCACCTTGCCTCGGATTTTGCATCTAGGTATATGTATGCATCACAGATATCGTAAGTTTCGAACAGAAATTCGTGACTTGTTGGGGATTCCCAGTCGTGACCTTTATTAATTTGTTGCCGAAGATGCGAGAATTTTTCGATAGTTGAGGTTTGCTGGTCAGGGTCCGAGGGCCCCTGAGCTTGGGCGCCCCGGTGCACGGCACCGTCTAGCCTTCTGGTAGCTACGCCCCTGGTCCTGTGGTCGAAAAATTAGTTCCAGGGTGCCATTCCCGTCTGGGTTGCGGATAAATTTGAAAGAGAGTTACCGCGGCTCTGTTACCCGAGTTACCCGTTTTTTTTGGTGGGGAAATCATCCAATGTCTCTTCCCCTCTGGGTGAAGCGGGAGGGCGTGTCAGACTTTTACTGACTAAAATCCAACCGTGTTCCTTCAGTTGCTTGAGCCAGGGCCGCGGTAACTCATTTTCAAATTTATCCGCGACCCAGTAGCATATACAGCCTGGAAAACAGATAAGCCTTTTGTCAAATAAAAAAATATACTAGAACAGCAAAAAGTCAATAAAATGCGGCAGACAGCTAGGTGATAGAGGCACTGTTTGCTTAAGGAGGTTCCAACGGAAAAAACAAAGAAAAAGGAAATATATATATGCCGTCATGGGGACTGCCGACAGAATTGATACATTAAAATTTGAGTGAATGGCCGCTAATAATAAACAGGACGCGAAACACGTCACGTGAGCATGTCGATGATGCGCGAACCAATAAGATATGCCCTATTAAAATACGAACAAGTAAAAATAAAATGCTTTTTTCAAAAAAATACTACCGACTTCCAAATAAGTCGCTAGTATTTTTTTGAAAAAATCTTTTTATTTTTCCCTTTTTAGTTGTACCTAGCTAATAGGCAAGTTTTTTAGTAAGTTACCTATAACGCCAGAATAGATTACCCGAATGTCATGAAACTTGAACATAACCGGTGAAATGAGAGTGTACCAAGGTGAACTGTACACATCTACGTACCACTTTAGAGCATACTGGCGTGATGTTATGTTATGAAATGGTATACAATATAAACAGACGCACGATTGCAGCAATTCAGAGAGATTTGCCGTTATTTATTGAAGGGTTCTGTTGTATATCTCCGAAGTCCTTCATCAGATCTTCATCAATTAAAGTGGGATCAATTTCGAAACATACTCTTTCAAACAAAAACATAATTTTCAAAATCGGTCCACAATTGACGGAGATATCGGTGAACATACACAAAAAAAACATATGTAGTCGAACATAGAACCTCCTCCTTTTTGATAAGTCGGTTAAAAAGATTTAACTTTAAAAAGCCGCTTAATTTCCCGCTCCGCTTATCACAAACTTTCTACCGCAACAAACGCGCAATATATGTATGTATCGTGGATGCGAAACTGCAGACACGAGAGTGCTATACATCAACAACACTGCAAGTTAGTATTTTCTGTACGACTGTACAATATACATACGGTTACAGACGCGTACAGTTATCCTGACTTCATCTAACATCTGTGAGTTGGTTACCAGCAAGGATGTTAGGGATGTGAAATTTCGGCTCTGGATACGGATATGGATAGAGACATTACTGACACTTAAAATAATACTTATCATAGTATAGACACATTGCTATGATTAGAAAAAACATGTTATGCTTATTTATATTGCAACTTAACGGGTAGCCCCCTACTTTGTTTTTGAGCAGATTAGAAATAATATATTATACCGGTTGCGGATACGGTTACTGATATGATCTTTTTTTAGATGATTCTTAAGTTTCTGATAGTTGTCGTCACGGATATTAGATTTTTATCATTATACGTGATGCGCGCAGCTAGAGTGTCGGATCGGCTGGGATGAAAAACCTGTCATACCGTGTCTCATTTAGACTCTGTCCCTATCCGAAATTATCCGAAACTTTTACAAAAGATTCGGTTACGGATAGATTTTTATTTCGGATATCCGATAGTTCCAGTTATGGTTACGGAGCTCCTTAACATCCCTGGTTACCAGACTCATGAGTTATGTTATTTTAACTTTAAAGCTTAGGAATCTTGGAAAATCTTTGCTTAGTTAAGTAAGTGGAAAATGGGAGTACATAATCAGTTTACCCGTGTTTGTTGCTGTTGCTATCTCAGAGATGTCAATTAAGAATGATGAGATATTTCATTTCGGAGGAACGGCGGAATATATCTGCTGTGTTGTTAATATTTATGTACAAGATAATGCGTAGCACTCATAACTGGCGTGTGTGTATGACTAGATGTATGAACGAAATTAAGCAAAACGAGTACGTAATGTAATGTAGCAGGAGGCGTTCTGTAGTTTCTGCCTGGGAGTGATATGAATTTTCGAATGACGTTATTGCGACGAACGCTATTTCGAAAAATATTACGAGTGGTACGCCAGTTCGAAAACACATTGAGTCGAAAACCGCTATATCGAATGATGTTGCCGTGAACACGCTGTTTCGAAAAACTGTTTGACTGGCTGGTACGCTAGTATGAAAATTTTCGGTATCGAAATCCACTTTTGCGAATAGCATATCCCAATCTGAATTTATCTGGGGATCGAACTCGCGATCAAGTGATTACCAAAAACTACCTGCGCAACGATGGTAAAACATGTACCTAATAAAAACGACATTTTTAACTTTATACGGTAGATGCGAAACGTACAGGACGATAAGTGTGGCAACACTTGGGGGAGGCCTATGTCCAGCATGGATGGCTTTCGGCTGAAAAGATGATAACTTTATTCAACATTCTACAATGTTCGTACAGAATATTCAATCGTGTAGAAATAAATTGCAAAGATTGGATATGCTAGAATAGATAGATTGATAGAAGAAGATTGGATAGAAGCGCGCATTTGTTGTCAAGTGATTCGAATTGGTGAATTAGAGATTTGGTTATTCGAGTTCGCATGGCTACGGCGTAAAGTTTTTCGTCGTAGCGTGCATTCGTTGTTAAGTGTTTCGTATAAGGTAACTTACGGGGACGTGTTATTCGTAGTTACACTTTTCTAAGTCACGCAATACACTCCTATTAGAGACAGTGGATTTCGATACCAAGACTCTCATACTAGCGTACCAGTGAAACAGTTTTTCGAAACAGCGTGTTCGCGACAACGTCATTCGATATAGCCGTGTTCGACTCAATGTGTCTTCGAACTGGCGTACCACTCTTTGAAATAGCGTTCGTCGCAAGTACGTCTTTTGAAACTTCATATCACTCCCTTTCTGCCTACCCCCATGTGAAAAAGGCGTGAGTTTATTTATGTATATAAAATAATCTAAGTGGGAATATTTTGAAACAGTCTCTAAATAAGTACTCACTACACTATAAGATTCGTTCTAGACTCTTGTCACAAAAGTTGAACCAGTGGACTTATTGCGAGTTTTTATTCGTGTTCGATCGTGTTAAAGTAAACGATATCGTCAATTAATCTATATAAATAAAAATCAATTGCTGTTCGTTAGTCTCGCTAATACTCAAAAACCAGCCAAGTGTGAGTCGGACTTGTGCACGAAGGGTGCCGTACCATTATCGCAAAAAACGCTTAAATATTTATCTTAGAAATACACCATCTGTGAAAATTTCAACTGTCTAGATATCACGGTTCATGAAATACGGCCTGATGACAGATAGAAAGACGGATCGCAGAGTCTTAGTAACAGAGTCCCGTTTTTACCCTTTGGGTACGGAACCCTAAAAACGATGGATTGTCGATCGAAACGTGTTTACTACTAGATAAATGATGTAGTTTAAAGAGGTGTTTGATCCGGGGTTTCTTTTTATTTAACCACAGGAACTGTGAATTTTCCAGGATAAAAAGTAGCCTATGTTACTCCTTATAACATCACCATTGAAAGTCCCGTCAACATCAGTTCAGCCGTTTCGGAGATTACCTGGAACAAACAGACAGACATATAGACAAAAATCTTAAAAACTGCTTATTTGTTATAAGTACCGTATATACTTTCACATGCATTCAATAAAACGTTGTTATCTTGATATTTACATACAGACACTTCAATTTTATTTTTTTGTATAGATGTCTTAGTTGAAATAATAACGTACTCTATAAGTTAACGACAGGCAGTGAAGAAAGATATCTTGACTTTGAGGAAACCTGGGCCTAATAGCCTGCGAACCCTCTTGAACAAAGTTAAGAGTACCTATAACTTTTACATATATAATATACGAATAATAATAATACCAAGCTGTAACTGTCCCACTGTAAGGCAAAGGCACAGATTACTAAATAGTTACTGTCAAAGGCCTCTTCTCATACAGAGAAGGCACGAGAATTGATCACCACGCTTGGTCAAGACGGGTTGGTGATTTCAAAATGATATTAACTTTAAGGTTTCCTCAGGTTTCCTCACGACGTTGCCCTTCACTGTTGTTAGTGACAAACTTAATTTTCCAATAAAAGAGACTGATTATTGTCTACATCTTTGATTATCCGTTCTTCTTCACGTAGGTATTTGCCGAACGGATGATAGAATCACATAAGCAAGATCCAGCTCTAGTTATCCCCCCAGCGACGCCCTGAGCCGAGATTCATATCCCTTAGGGGATAGCCCTCAGCCCTCGCTTGGGTTAAGTTTTTGTGCCTGGCTAGAGGCTCTAGTTTAGTCTCCACAGGGAAAGCCTGGTGTAATAATTTTATTGAAATGCGAGTCGCCTCGCAATATAATTCAATAAAAATCTACATCTTAGTCTCATTCTGTTGTCAAACAACAGTTCAAAGTCTCATTCAAGAAAGATGTCCTTCATTCGATTTCTAAGTCGAGCAAAATTTTATGAACTGTTTCTTTCAGAATTTTTTCTGTAACAATCCAGCTTCTGGATCTATGCCTGGTTGCTGGCAAAAGTCTGACATACTATTATATAAGATTTAAAATACTAACAAAATTGGGCTAATTGTAGGTATACTTCTCCTTGACCCTTCGCTGAACACAAGCGAGTTGTTATGTAATAAAAATTGCACAGGAACCCCCCAAAAAATTCGCACTCCTTAAAATCTAACACACTTACTCCAATTGCCCTACATTTTTGTTCCACTTTACCCGGTCCCCATAAATTGGGGAGCCCCCATCAATAAGTCCTGCAACATACTTCAATCGAATGGCATTACGGTGAAATATTTAGAGTACGACACTAATCGCATGTAGGAACGCTACACACGAACGAGAGATATTGCTCGACCGGTTTTTTTACCCAAAATCAGTTTTACCCTTTCCCCCTTAATGGACTTTGTGAAAGTTATGTAGGTGTAGGGATCTTATAGTTTGGAGAGTGAAGGGTAATTGTGGAGTTAGTTGCTTGGGGTACAAAAAATGGGTTTAGCTTACGAGATGCTTGCAAAAAACTAGTTGTGAAATTTGTCTACTTTTTAGGGTTTCTTGAATTTTAATTTATTCTGATTATATAAATGCGACAGTAACTCTGTCTGTCTGTTACCTTTTCACGCCTAAACGGCTGAACGAATTGGGATGAAACTTGGTATAGTGATAGACTATGACCTGGATAGGACATAGGACACTTTTTATCCCGGGTGTATGTTAACTAGGGAAAATTTTCGAATTTCACGCGGGCGAAGCCGCCGGATGAAGCTAGTTTATCATAATATTGACACTACTTACCTATTTCTGAAGCACATCTAGAAATCTCAATCGTAATAATGCTATAAAAACTGAAAATCTAAATTAATATAAACAAAATCAAAATCTTCCTTAAATTAATGACCCTTACATATTTATTACCCTATTTCCACTGCCTTGATTTACAATTCTATACTCTAACTGCATAAAATCTAAGACGAATATCCTTTAGCAATGATATAATATGGTTGAAACTGAATAAGGAGTATGAAAGCCGATTGGTTTCTGGCATTGAAAAATTTAGCTATCTCTATCGGGATTGCAGCGAATTGGAATAGTGTCACATGCAGATGTTATGGGTTCATTCGTTTCAGAGGATCATTTGTGAGGGGATGAGCAGACTTCAAACATTAGATTGTAACTCTTTAGTTTAAAGGGGGATTTGTGGACCACTGGTTGAAAGCATTACATCAAGCAAAAGGTCGTGAGTTCTATTCTCAGGTCGGCAAAAGTGTTGTTCAATTTCTTAGTTCCGGAGACCGTCCCGTAGTCTCAGGCAAATGGCCTATGGTCCACAAATCCTCCTTTTAGCTATCTCCCCTCATCTAACCTAACTTTCGAAGTCTGCTTATCCCCTCACAAATGATCCTCTGAAACGAATGAACCCATAACATCTGCATGTGACGCTATTCCAATTCGCTGCAATCCCGACAGAGTTAGCTAAATTAAAAAAAAAAAAAAAAAGTATAGCGAAAGGTCGAATTACATTCTCATCTCTCGTGTCTCGGTTTCTCAGTCCCGGAAACTAAATTTGTATCCGGTGGACGGTAATAGGCTTGTCCTCTATTACATGGGAATTAAACATAACTGACATAATCTGAATGTACTAAGGATTTCTATGTTATGCTTAGTACATGATGATGTTATGCTTATGAAATACAAGACTATTTGTATTGTATATTGACTTTAGTATTGTATATTGATATCGGTATTGTATATTGACATTAGAATTGTATATTAACATTAATATTGTTTATAGACATTTGTACCTATATTGACATAGTCCTGTTATTTGTTTTCAGTCTGTGCCTTGAAATGTACTGTATTGGCATTTTGTTTTTTTATCATTGTAATATTTTTTTTTTTTTCATTTTTATTGACATTGATTTCTATTAATATGTATTTTTAATTAATTTGTATTATGCAATTATTTATAGTCCAGATTTATTTGATTTAATTATTGAGATTTGGCTGGCTTGATTTTTTTTATTACATACATAAACATTTGTCCGCCCTCTGGCATAATATAGCCCACTCTTTATTACCTTGATATACTATTTTTATTTATCCCATGTTATACAAAAAATGAACAAATGACTTATGACTTATGGGGAATATAGACGAGATGGGTGTATTTATAGATTATGACCAAATATCTACCATACATCTTTTATTCCATTTTATACTCCTTCAAACGCCAGAATCTGCCCCAAGCCGTTTTACACATGTTTACAACACACGAACATACCCAGCACTTTTTAGTCAGTCTTTGATATTATAATTTTCGAAGAGCGAGCGTTCCCTAGCTCCCAAAGCTAGTAACTGGAAAACGTACGTAAGATCTCAAAAGTTAAATTCGGAATGTGAATACGAGGAATGGAGAGTTTAAAATAATAATTTGTTAAGTGAACTTGGTTGGGTTTTACAAAAGTTCGCTTTTGGTACTCATTTTCTTGACTGGCGACCCCGGTATAGTTTTCCGGGCTGCGGCCCTAGCTAGAAAGTCACTATATGTCATTTGGCCGATTTTGAGTTTTTAATACCTCCATAAACAGCAAAAAATTCTTTATCGATTTTTGTTAGCAGTTTTTTTTTTATTATCATTAGATTCTGGAAAAAAAATTAAAACGTCCTAAATTGTAATTTACTCAAAACTATTATTGATAAGATTTAGTAATTGATTTATACTAACAATGTGCCTTTTCGAAAGTGCGTAATTAGATCTATTTTTTGACACCAGAATTTCTCGATTAGATTTATAGTTAAGGTTGTCTGGTAGATATCGCTGTCAGCGATAAGACGCCTTTGTACCCATAGTATTAAGTTGCTATAAATGTGTAATTTCTGTTTTTGGTGAACAATAAAGTATATTATTTTCTATTCTAGTTAAGTCAAAGTCACAAATATTTATTTATGACTTTGACTTAAGCGGCACTTTTGAACGTCAACAATTAAAATTAACAAGTAATATTAATTGATTCTACCGTCTTTTCGGAAAAGCTAACTACTACTACTACTGCTACTTGTTTTGGAGAAGAACGGACAAGAAACTCCATACCTCCTTTTTTTTTTAATAAGTGGTTCAGAATATTTACATTAGTACAAACATTAATAAATTCACATATGTGAGAACGATGCACCCATAATAGCACTACATACTATACTACGTATAGGTTTAAAGTATTAAAAGCATTAACAGGTCTTCTTCTTCCACCTCGCCACTTCCCGTTACTCGGGGTCGGCTTTCCTGGTCATGAGGCGCCACTTCTTCCGCTGATAAGCAACGTCAGTAGATAGGCTGCACTTCTTCATGTCCTTCTGGACACTCACAAAGCATTAACAGGTAAATTCATTTATTTGATAAATAGGAGCATGGTTTTGCAGGAAGCTGCTACAGTGGGTGACAAAGTTTGTCTGTTCAACAATGCTGTGACCAAACTATATGACACTCATGCTCCTGTCAGGAGAGTAAAGTTGAAGCGTTCACCTGCTCCCTGGATGAATAGGGGAATCCGGATGGCAATGCGACGGAGGGACCGCGCATTTAGGATATTTAAAAGGGATCGCTCAGAGGACAATTGGACCTTGTTCAAGACAGCTAGGAGTCGGTGTAATCAGATGATACGCAACGCTAAACGACGCCACATTCTAAATAACATTTCTTCGTCATCTTCTGCCGATATCTGGAAATTCCTTGGGACCTTAGGTATCGGCAAATCGCGGCATTCAGACCTTCCTAGCACAATTTGCTTAGACGATCTTAATCTCTATTTCTCTACTGTGCCTATGCTAGATAGTCTAACCAAACTTCAAACTATCGACTACCTTGCTGGTCTGACGCGTCCCAATATTTCTCCCTTTGTCTTCACACCAGTCGACCCAGGAGAGATCAAAAAGATAATCCTATCCATTAAATCCAAAGCTGTGGGCTGCGATAACATCAGTCGTTATATGATCGTGTCTGCTTTGGATGAACTTCTGCCTGCTGTTTCCCACATAATTAACTTTTCTCTTTACTCCGGTGTTTTCCCTTCCTTGTGGCGTAAAGCTCATGTCCGAGCCTTGCCTAAGATTCCCAATCCTACTCTTTCCGGTCACTTTCGTCCAATTTCGATCCTTCCCTTTCTGTCCAAAGTACTCGAGGCCTGTGTTCATAAACAACTGTCTCAGTTCATATACCACAACTCCCTCACTAGCCCATTTCAATCCGGTTTCAGGCCCGGGCACAGTACCGTGACAGCTCTTCTTAAAGTGACTGATGATATAAGGCGGGGAATGGAGGACACTAAAGTTACTACTTTAGTGTTAATCGACTTCTCAAACGCTTTTAATACCATCAATCATGATGTCCTTTTATCTATCCTTTCTCATCTTATGGTCTCTCACGAGGTACTGGAATGGTTTTCCTCTTATCTTCGGGGGCGCCGGCAGTCAGTTCATGCTGGAGACTCTTCTTCAGAGTGGTGTGACCTTGCAGCTGGTGTCCCTCAAGGCTGTATATTATCTCCACTTTTGTTCTCCATTTTCATTAATCTTATAACCACCGAGCTTCAGTGTGCGTATCATCTTTACGCTGACGATTTACAGATCTACTGTCAGTCAGGTGTTGACAGCTTATCCGATGCGATCGAAGTGCTAAACCGGGATTTAATTACGATTAAAGGCTGGTCGGACCGATTCGGTGTGGCGGTTAATCCTGCAAAGTGTCAGGCTATCATACTTGGAAGTCCCTATAGCTTGAGAAAGCTTGATGGCTTAACTGTTCCACCCATAATCTTCGACAACGTACCAATTCCGTTTAGCTCTGAGGTTAAGGATCTTGGTTTGTTTGTCGACACTTGCCTTGACTGGCGCAAACAGGTAACGAGTGTCAGCCGAAAGGTCACCGGAACGTTACGTTCGCTGTATCGATTAAAAAATCTTCTCCCAGCTCACATAAAGGCCATGCTTGTACAGTCCCTAATCTTTCCAATAATTGACTATGGAGATGTGTGCTACTATGACCTGAATGCAGAACTACTCAATAAACTTGACCGCCTTCTAAATAACTGCATTCGATTTGTCTTCAACCTCCGGAAGTACGATCATGTATCTCCACACCGATCCCTTTTAAAATGGTTACCCATTCGTCAGCGTAGAGCGCTGAGGGCCTTGACTACCCTGTTTTCTTTTATTGATAATCCTACTTCTCCTTCTTATCTGTCTTCTCACGTTCAATTCCTTTGCTCTGCTCACAGTAAGAATCTTCGCTCCAGCAATAATCGTCTTCTACAATGTCCCTCTCACCGCTCTGGGTTTATCCACTCGTCCTTCTTTGTCCAGGCAATCTCCCTTTGGAATGCGCTCCCTCAGAACATCAGGATGGCAACCAGTCGGCTTTCTTTCAAATTGAAGGCACGTGAGCACATTCGCAAGAAGTTTGCAGAATCATCACAAAATTGATTTGTTCGTTTCGGATTCTCTATAACATTGTTTATATGTATGTATGTATCTAAGTATATATTTATTCTTCCTTTTTTTTTTCTTTTATAATTATATACTCTTTTCTCTATTCATCCTATAATTTAGTTGCACCTGTCTTGTTTTATCTCTGCACCACCCTAAGGTCGACTGGTAGAAAATGCCTAAGGCATTAAGTCCGCCTTTGTACTTATGCATAAAATTTTAATAAATAAATAAATAAATAATAAATAAATAGGTAAACTACTTAATTCAACAACAATGGAACAGTATATGAGTAAATTTCTTAAACAAAAATATAATGGACCATGAATAGGTATATAAATTAACAAATTTTATTTCTACACTAAAGATTGCCCTATGGAGCAGGACCAGCATGTTTCCAAGCATTCTTATCTTGAATATAATCATCTAATTTGTAATATGCTTGTTTACAAAGGGTGCTTTTAACTAAAGTTTTAAAACGTACTTTAATTTAGTTTTAATATATCACAAGGTATTTTGTTATAGAATTTGACGCAGTACCTCATGAAAGATGAGTTAAAGTACACTCATCTTTCATGAGGTACTGCGTCAAATTCTAATGGTAATCTATAAGATGGTTGATCTAACTTCATCTTTATTTCTCGTATTACAATTGTGTCTATCACTGACTTTACTAAAGAGATGTATATTTTTCCATTCATACATAATAATCTATATATATAAAAGGCAATGTCCCAACTGACATATCAACGCCTAGCCTAAACCACTAATGATAGAAGTTTGAAATTTTGGGAGGATGTTGATTTTATACTGTAGGCGTCATTTAAGGAAGGATTTCTGGAAATTCTTCCCCTAAAGGGGTGAAATAGGCGATGAAAGTTTGTATGAAACTCTGTCATTTTTAATATGAAATGAATGACATATGGTACTTAGCCTCTAAACATAAAATACGTCTTAAGGCTATTTATGAATTTCATTCCTTAAAAGGGTAAAAAGGGGTATTAATGTTTGTATGAAAACTAAATTGTTTCTTTTCAAAATTACTTGGAATTTAGTACTTATGCTCTTCAATACAATTAAAGAAACAAGTATCTCAGGATTTTTTGAATTGCATCCCTTAAAGGGGTAAAAAGGGGTGTTAAAGTTTGTATGACTAATAAATTGTTTATTATCAAAATTACTTTAAATTTACTGTTGCTGCTCTCCAATACACTTACAGAAACATGTATTTCAGGCTTTTTTGGATTTATTTATTTATTTATTATATACTTTATTGTACACCAAGATAAAAATTAATCAAAAAGAAATCTTATAACAAAAACAAACATACAACAGGCGGCCTTATCGCGAACCGCGATCTCTTCCAGGCAACCAAGAATGGAAAGAGACAGCCTGGACACAATATGGGGTTGCACTTGGTGCAAATTTTACAACAAATAATTAATTTATTAAGAATGTAGATACTAAATACAAAATATAAATTAAACAAAATAAAATAATAGATACATAAATACATACATACAACTAATATACAGACAAGAAAACAATTCAGCTTATACAACATTATGATCACAATGACAAGTAGTGCTCCTTCACAAGTCGCTTAAAAACAGGCAGTGATTGCGCGCGCTTTATAGTCACAGGCAATGCATTCCATAGACGAGTGGCCTGGACAGTAAAAGATTTGTCTAGGAAGGTAGTGGAATGCATTGGCATTTTAAGTTTCATATTATCCGATGACCTAAGAACCTTAAGGTGCGAGTCACACAGAAACTGAAACCGTGTCTTGAGATAAAGAGGGGTAGAAGGCAGAAAGAGAATATTATATAGGAGAGAAAGAATATGAGCATTCCGGCGATGGCGAATTGGCAACCACTTGAGTTTCACACGAAATTCAGAAACATGGTCATATTTGCGCAAACCAAATATGAACCTTATACAAACATTTTGAAGCCGCTCAAGTTTATCAAGTTGCACTTCAGTGAGGTCAAGATAGCTGGCATCAGCATAATCAAGGATGGGTAGCAGAAGAGATTGTGCAAGCGCAATCTTGGTTGCAGTCGGCAGAAAATTACGCAGTCTTCTCAAAGATCCAGCAGATGCGAATAGCTTGCGGCTAACTTCCTGTAGCTGGGCAATCCAAGAGAAGTTTTTGTCAAGGAATATACCCAAGTTCTTAACTTTCTCGTTAAAAGGGATAACAGAATTGTCAAAAGAAACTTGTGGTGCTATGACCAGGGCGGAAGCCGGACTGGAAGGGGTTAAGGAGATTATTTTTGGATAGGAAGGCGCTTATTTGGTTGTGGATTAAGCGTTCAAGGACTTTGGATAGGAATGGCAAGACAGATATTGGGCGATACTCGGCAAAGGATGTGGGATTGGATTTTTTAGGTAAAGGAATTATTTGAGCGTCTTTCCATGAGCTTGGAAAGACACAGCTAGACGCGGAAAAATTTAGGATATGGCAAAGGACGGGAAGTATAATGTCCAGAACCGGGAGTAGCATTTTGCGGCTGATACAGTCGCTTCCTACTGCGTTTGACGAAATCGATAGTATGCTCTTCTTAACATCACATGTAGTAAATTGACCAAATACAAATGGAGAATAACTGGGAGTCGGAAGAGATGAAAGATGATTCAATGTATTTAATTTAGTTGTCCTATCAAAATTGGACGAAGCAGTAAAATGATTGTTCATTGCATCAATATCAACATCTTTAGGAATAGTCTCCTCCCGGGTTTTACCGACCCCCAATGACCTTAGAAATTTCCAAACTTTGGATGCGTCCCCATTTTGGACATGATCATGAATATGATTTGGTCCCTTAAAGGGGTAAAAAGGGTTGTTAAAGAAAGAATAACAAATAAATTGTATGTTAACAAAATTACTTGAAATTTAGTATTTCTGCTCTTCAATACAATTAAAGAAACACTTATTTAAGTTTTTTTTTTAATTTCATCCCTTAATGGGGTAAAAAGGGGTGTTAAACTTTGATTGATAAATAGCTTATTTGTTATAAAAATACTGCACAAAAATATTATAGAGGCTACTGTGATTACTGGATGTACTCGAGGGAATCAGTTTTTATACCTCGAATACCACTGGTAACCTCTATGTCTTTGAGTTAAAACGATTAAATCAATCGAGGTCTACTTTGCAATGTTTATAAATAAATCTCTGGGTCAGTCATTAAGGCAAAGATTTAAAGTAAATTGCTTCCCACGCAGGCAATTCTACTTTGCCTGTTCCAGAGTCAGTACTAATAGCAGCCTGGTCATTTCGGGACCAGACAGAAAAACCACCTATGCGGAATACAAAGAAGTGCTTTATTCAATTCTAACTTCCTGATGGCGACTTTGTTAGCGTGAGCTAATTGGAGTACCCATATCTAGATTGTACAGGATAGCGCAAAACTCATCACTCTATTGGCAGATGCTATAATTTTTGCATATGGCGGATAAATTTAAGTTCTTCTTAAAAATTTGTGAAATTTACAAAAATCTTTATACAAATACTACAAAGTGAAAGTAACTTTCATTTTGGAAAAATTGTGACTGTTTTTGTTTCTTCGTTAAAGGGATACCCCTCTGCGTACCCCTTTAAAGCGTACTGGCGTGATGTTTTATTATGAAATGGCGTAAACAATAAACAGATATGCAATTGCTGCAATCCCGATTGATTTGCCATTGTTTACTGAAGAGTTATGTTGTATATCTCTGATGTTCTTCATCAGATCTTCACCAAATGTGAATGAGACCAATTCGGGAAAATACTACTTAAAAAAAAAGATTTTTCAAAATCGGTCCACAATTGACGAAAAATCTGTGAACAAACCCAAAAAAAAACAAACATACAGCTGAACATAGAACCTCCACTTTTTTGGAAAGTCGGTTAAAAATATAGTTGGTAACCCCAAGTGCGTGTAATCTACATCAAGCCATTCTAAATCGTGACCACAAGGAAGGAAATTTTTCATCGAAAATCATCACGAGCAAGCTCTGTGAATAGAATAAACATAAAAAAATACTACCGACTTTCAAATAACAAAACTACGAAGTGATAAATAACTTTATTTTTGGAAGTCGGTGTCTTTGGTAGGTACCAGTTTTTTGCATTATGGACACCGATCTTCCAAAAATAATATTATTTTCCACTTTGTGGTTTTGTTGTTTAGAAGTCGGAAGAATTTTTCTGTAAAAATGTTTTTTAAATTTCACTTTTTAGTTGTACACCTCCTCCTAATAGGTAAATAGTTACGTAATTTACCTATAATGCCAGTATAGATTACCCGAATATCATGAAAATGAACATAACTGGTGAAATGAGAGTGTACTGAGGTGAACTATACACATCTGCGTACCCCTGTAGAGCGTACAGGCAATGGTATAAACAATATACAGATATGTGATTGCAGCAATCCTGAGAGATTTGCCGATATTTATTGAATAGTTCTGTTGTATATCGCCGAAGTTCTAAATCAGATTTTCAACAAATTAAAATGGAACCAATTTCGGAACATACTCTTTCAAACAAAAAAAAGAATGTTCAAAATCGGTCCACAATTGACGGAGGTATCGGTGAACATACATAAAAAAAAACATACATAAAGTCGAACATAGAACCTCCTCCTTTTTAGTAAGTCGGTTAAAAATTATTACTTCTGTGGCACCGAAAATCCGCGTATAATCCAGGTACATTCAAACCCACCCAAAGTTACTGCATGGTGTATTGTTGACGCTGAAGGCATCATCGGACCACCAAACGACTACTATGGTCGACGAGGTCACAAAACCATGATCAACATCTTTCTCTATCCTTAAAAGGAATAAATTGGAACTGAAGAACAGGATAGAGCAACGGCGCTTACTGCATGAGATACAACCAAAATTCTGAGGGCTGCATTACCAGGTCTTGCAATGGCCGGTAAGATAGCCTGATTAAACTGTGCCAGACTTCTTCCTGTGGTTTTCTTCATTGTCTATTTCAACTAGCGTCAGAATCTTGAAGCCCTCAAAGATAATATCTGCCAAGAAGTTCTGGCAAGAGTGATGGAAAATGTCATAAATCGGGCCCAAATGTTTATCAATCATGGTGGCGGCCACTTAGCCTTATCATTTTATCGATAAAATTGAAAAAAAAGAAAATTAAGATTCCTAATGAACATTATCCAAAAGCAGAACCAAAGTTTTCAATGCATAAAAAAAATTACAGCCGAAGAACATCGGGTGATAACTTTTGCGCCACCATGTATTAATTTTTTATCATGTCAGTAGCAGGATTCAAAAATTTAAAACAACGTGGCTTTCCACTACGAGTATTTGTAACTCTCCGTAGAAATCGATCCCAACAGACCACCAGAATGAAAGCCTGCGCTCTCTATTAGAACACGAAGGTAGTTCAGTATATGTTCATTTTGTTTCAATTTATATGTAATTTTTATAATTTGATAAAATAATGAGATACAGAAAATTTTGTGGTCTAATATGTTTGGATAATAATTTGCAACATCCTGCGAAAACTGAAAAACGTATCAGCCAAAATTGTGTAGTCCATGCAGGCGAAGCTGCGGGCGGAAAGCTAGTATTTTCATAAATGAATTGGCAAGAAACTGTCATAATATTAATACTTTTAAATAGTTCCCTAAGATATTCTTGGTGACTTAACTATTTAAGGCTCTGACAGCTCTCTTTTGCAATATAAATATGGATTCAATGTCAGCCGCTCGACCCCACAGCAGAATACCGTATGACATAATGCTGTGAAGACCAAACGCGCGGTTTCTACATTCGTCAACTGTCTTATCTTTCTAACAGCATAATCGGCTGAGCTTAGCCGACCCGCAAGAGATGTTATGTGAGGACTTCATTGCAATATGTCGTTGTTTTTTTGTTTTATTCGTCTATAGCTCAAATTATGATTTTGCTAGATAGTGACACTCTAGCCATAGGATAGCATCCATCGTTGGTTCCTTAGTAATGTTGCTATTTTTTGGGTGTTCTTGTACTTGTGTTATTATTAACTTAGTTTGTATTTCTAAGTGGAAATGAAATAATAAACACATCAACACGGTCTAGGGATATTTTTAAAAAAGCGAATTACTATCAATGTGTTAATTATTTATATGATATGTATATATTTGAAAGATACGTTATTTAATATTCTACCATTTTTTAATAATGGTTAAGGTACTTCGATTAAAATTTCAGGATTTTATGGAAAAAAAATGAAGCATAGACGGAAACCGTATATGAATAAACTTTTAATTTATGAGTAAAAACTGAAAAAAATAGAAAAATCATTTAATTTGTGTTTATAAACTTGAAGTTAGTAGTCTGAGAAAGCGCCCATGATGTTCATAACACATCGGCAACGATTCGGCATGCTCAGAACAAGGTTATCAATGTCTTGCTGCGGAATATTGTCCCATGTCCTTCTGAGGTGCGCAAAAAGTTGATCTTCTGTAGCCAGATTTTCAGGAACTTCCTTCAGAGCTCTTCTTTGCAGCATATCCCACGCATGCTCAATGGGATTTAGATCTGGCGATTGAGCAGGCCAGTCTAAGGCCCTAACATTGTGTGTATGTAACCAAGCTGCTACCGTTCTCGCCGTGTGTGCCCGGGCATTGTCGTGCATGAGCAGGAAATCTTGCCCCATTTGTGTTCTGTGGGGCAAGATTACGGGCCCCAGCACCTGTTGGACGTATCGTTCTGCCGTCATATTGCCCCGCACCCAAACGAGATCCGTCCGTCCTCCAAGACGAATTCCTGCCCAAACCATAATTGTTCCTCCTTGGTATGGGTGAACTTCCTGAGGGTTCCGAAGACGGCCCCATCGTCCAGGAACTCGCCAAACACGCCTCCTTCGTGAATCTGGATGGAAGCCGAATCTGGATTCATCCGTGAACAGCACATTGGACCATTGGTCACGGCCCCAGTCCACGTGGTTCCGAACCCATTCTAATCGTCGTCCACGATTGCCTCTCCGTAAAGGTGGGACCCGGAGTGGTCTACGAGAGCGTAGATTGCTTTCATGCAGTCGCCTTCTTACAGTTTGGTCACTGACAAGCACTTGGTGTTCCACTCGCAGCCTTTGGACCAATTGAGTGGCCGTTGCATTTGGTTGAGCTCGCGCAGTAATTTGCAAAAATCGGTCTTGTCTGGGGGTAGTGATGCGACTTGGCCCCCGGTGCCTCTCCGCTACTTCACCTGTGGCACGATAGCGTGTCCACAATCTTGAAATTACATTTTGGTGGGTCCCTATGGCCTCAGCAACATTACGCTGAACAGACCCATCTTCCAGCATTCCCACAGCTCGTAACATCTCCGCCCTCGTCAAATGTTGGCGTTGCATGGCTACAATACCTCAATTTTAACTTTAACTTTCGTTTAAAAATGAAAAAAAACTGTAACTAAACGTAATTCGTATTGTTTTCTAAATTTCGCACAAATGAAAATTCTCTCTCCTACACATCAAGACATTTTTATGCCACCGAAACAAAAGAATTTAAAAAAATTTGAATATGCAATTAATCTGTGATAAATTACAAACAAATCGGTGTATAAAAGATTCCAATGCGGCCAGTACTTTTCGAGTTATTTAATTGAGTATGAAATATCCTTAGACCGTGTTGATGAGTGTACTTCTGTTTATACGGTAAGTAAAAGTTAAATTTCCAGGTATTTTTGTAAATAGTGGCACATTTTAAAACTTAAAAAAAAAACAATACAACCTACTTCCAAATAAAAACACTACATAGTGAAAATAACTTCAATTTCGAAAGTCTGTATTTCTTTTTTGACTTTATAATTGTGGTACCTAATGGGCCAGTTCTATAGTAATGTACAATAAACAGACATACGATTTGCCGCGAGTTCCATTAAATATCTCCGAAGTTCTTCGTCGGATCTTCGTCAAATTTAAATAGAACCATTTCGGAATCCTGCTCTTCCAAACAAAATAAAGATTTTTCAAAATTGGTTCACTATAATTGACGGTGAACATACGTAAAAAACAGACGAACATAGGAAAAAAATGTAGTTTTAAAATTATATTATATATATATAATAGTTCCAAAATTTTGTAGTTTTTTTGTACTTTCCTTATTATTCTACCTATAACTTAAAAAAAACCCAGATCAAAATGTAGATAGTTAAATTGTCTCTGAGATGATGACAATTTCATTCAAATACGCTCAGTTGTTTTTTTGGCCGTGTTAGACGTAATTTCACAAATTAATTACGCTATGTTTTACGAACAAAACTCAAAATTTTATAAGATCAATTTTTTTAGAAAATGGTCTCATGTAACATATATTTTTCCAAAAAATATGACTAACCGTTAATAGTATCTGCGCATAGGTTTGGTACTATAAAAAGGGTTATAAATATTTCTCATGTTTTCAAATACGAATCTACACTCCGTAGGTAAGTATTGAGTCCATCATCAAATTGATATTATTCCTAAACTGCTGTGAGCTTACTGCCGATTTGATTAATTGGGTTATTATGATGTCAAAAACACGTTAATTAAAGTGTCGTTTACATTTTAACCGGAACTCAACTTGATTGCTCTCGACCTAATAAAGTAACCCTAACCCTGAAGTAAACTAATTAGTTTTCCAACCCTATGTTTATCTCTTTTCATTTACATTTGTCAAATTTGTACACTAGGCCTTTGCTGACAGCACAATTTTGAGCATCTTTTGGGAAAATATAGGGGCACAGTATATATCTTTCTTTTTCAGTAAATGGAATATATTTTGAATTGGTCCAATATTGCAGGAGGAAATAGACGAGAGCCAAATCTCGAATTCTACCTAGGATATTCAGTCGGATGTCTGCGACGGGATTTCCTCGTAACCACTACTATTGCTCAAGTCCGGTTGGTAAGTGACCCGGTGAACTTCTTACCACCTAAACTATTTAATTTTTTCCATACCACCGCTGTATTGAGGCATACCAAACAAAAAAAAAACAAATCAGACTAGCCATTCTCGAGATTTTGCGACACTAACGCCCGTCGACTGATTTTTATATTACAGACTAGCTTATACCCCGCGACTTCGCCCACGTGAAAAGTGTTTTCTTATATCAAGGAAACATTATACCTTGATGAAAAGAACTTGGCCTACGTGCTACTCTAGACCATAATCTATAATTATGCCTAATTACATCAAGATCCGTTCGGCCGTTCTGACTTGATTGAGTAACGAACATACATACATCCATCCAAACATTCACATTTATAATATTAGTTACATAGATCTAATATTCCAGGTTTCCTCACGATTATCGATGTCCAAAATAAACTTAGAAAGTACATGTAAATGGAAAAAGTCAAAAACAAAAAGACTTAAACAAGAAGAAAATCATGCTGTGCAGGCGGAAGATACATATTCGCGAGCTAGCTGACCAAAACCAGATGTATCCTCCAACTGCACAGCATGATTTTCTTCTTGTTTACGTCTTTTTGTTTCGCTTTTTAAGCAGTCGGGTTTTTTGATTTTATTAATAAACTTTTTTTTTATGATAATATAATATATAAAGATGTAAATCAATTTAGTTTTTTTTTATTGATTTTGACATTTGAACATATACGTGTTATATATTTTTGAAATCACCTCTTAAAACCCTTTATTTTGACCCACACGATGGGTTTCGAAGAAAAAAAATTGTCCCCACAAAATGACGCCCAAAATCCGCCATTTTTTCTTTGCAATTGTTATGTAGCCTACTGCGAATGTTCGCAGGGTTAAGACGAATCGATTGACGTAAGAATCATCAAAATCGGCGAACGCGTTTGGTCTCTAGAACGCCACATAGGAACAAACATACATACATAGACTGATAAACACATTACCCTCCTTCGGCAGTCGGGTAAAAATAATAAGCACCCAGAAATATTCAACTAACGTACCTACTACCTATAAATAATTTAAGAACATAAGATATCAGTTCAGCAAAAATATATCTTCGAGTCACGGAGGCGCTGATACGTAATTCTTTTGTCGGCTAATCTTTTATGAAAGATAGCTTTGTTGGAGTGAACGGTGTATCGTTTTCGGATAAATTCCCTGACCATCAATATTATGTTTTGTGTGAACTTTATGCTTAGACGGAGGGTGTGGTCAGCTTTTCTCTCTGACCCGATGAGACCGTATAATCCTACTAAAGTCACCGCCAGACAACAAAAAATAAAAGTTGTTAACACCTGTCTACCTATGTATTCCAATATTTCAAAACGATACGAAAAATTTTATAAAAACAAATCTATCTATCTATCTCATTTTGGGCATTTTTCAAACTGCCCGGGCATTATGAATAATGCCGTATTTATCACTTAGTCATGATATTATAATTATTATACTTTACCTTATTATACATAACATGTTTATTATCTGTGCCACATCCCGGCAAAAAGTCCTATGAATAAGGCGACAGGAACTGTGTTATACAAAATTACAATTAACTCTTTTTGTGTAAGAAATCTCTGAAAACCGCTAAATCCATTGTAGTCAAGAAGTATTAAGCGGACAAACAGACACACTCTAAAAACGACTTCGTTCCATACTATTTATGGTCAAGCGAGGCAGGGTAGGTCAACCTTCCTGGTCGTTACAGAATTAAACTGACGTGGGTTTCTCATTTTGTTAGTGGCCAGATATACGCGTTTCCTAAACGAAAGTGTGCACGCATGTTGAATTTTTAATCTGAAATATTTTGGTTATGCGAAAAATGTAATATTGTTATGTTTCTGTTGTCGGGTATAGTTTTTTTTTTATATTTTTACAAGCTTTATCCGCTGGAAGTGAGCAGTGGTGGCTCAGTGGTATCGGCCACTACTTACGTATCGTAAGTTCGAACCCAGGCAGGCCCTTTACTTTGTGTAAATTATTTCATCACCACTGTTCTACAAACGGTGAAGGATAACATCGTGAGGAAACCGGCATGTCCTAGAACCAAAAAATCGAACTCGCACTAGGCCCGCGTGGTGGATTAAGGCCCATCCCCTCTCACAGAGAGGAGGCCTGTTCCCAGCAGTGGGAACATTAAAAGGCGGATAATCCGATTGAATGCCGTAATTACCGAAAAAATCCAAAAGCCATTTTGTCTCGCGTGGATCCACATTTTAGGCACTCGAGGGGTCAAATTACCTTGTTTTTAACCTTCGACGGAAAAAGAGGGGTGTTATAAATTTGAGGTGTGTTGCTGTGTATCTGTTTATCTGTGTATCTGTGTGTCTGTCTGTGGCATCATAGCGCCTCAACGGATGAACCAAATTTCATTTAGTTTTTTTTTGTTTGAAAGGTGATTGTATCGAGAGTGTTCTTAGCTATGTTTGAATAAAATCAGTTCAAAAGTTATGCGCGTTTTACTGTTTAGATCGTGATGTTTTCGCAAGATAAATGTGTCGGGGGTTTTTAAATTTTGAAATTTTACTTGTTGTATGTGTGTCCAGCAACTAATAATCGATTTTTGAAGCACTTTAATCGGAGATTAATTGGATGCTACGATTAATCTAAGACTTGGACAAATTGAAAAAATTTGGTACTATGGAGCTGGTCTCATGTATGGAGCCCGAAGGCGGCCATAGCATCTCCTCGACCAGACAAGAGCGCAACATCATGTTTGGGATCATTGACAAGCGATATTACATTTAAAAGACTTATCTGGATCTGTCTATCATAAGTTTGTTTGAAAAGATTTTGAGTTTTAACTATTATAGTAGTTTTGGTTTTAGGGGTGAGAAATTGCTTACTTTTGACACAGGTTTCACTTTCAAGAGTAGCTTGATATCAAAAGGTTTTATTAATTTGTTCAAAAGACGTACGTCTTACTGCTGGACATTTTCCTCCCCTAGCCTAATAGAGCAGCGTGACGCTAATCACTGTGGTGATCCACAGTGATTAGCGTCACGCTGCTCTATTCTGTAAACTAAAGGGTCAAAATGATAGGAAGGTAATCTCTTAAATTTTTTTAACCTGGATGAGTTTGGCGAAGGAGCGTGAGGATAGGCACAAGAAAAGTGAGGGCATTGCTCAGCAGTCTGCGGACGATGATGATGAATCTCTGAAAGTACCAGGCCGAATGAATTTTCTTTCACCGATTGAAAATACACTACAATAAACCCGAGTGTCAAAGACTACATTATTATCAACCGACATTAAAAGGTAGGAGGTTCTCAATTCGGCTGTATGTTTTTGTATGTCATGTTCGTTACGCCATTACTCAGCCAATTACAAACCGATTTGATGATTCCTTTTTTTGAAAGCTGGTGCTTCTCATGTGTCTATTTAAATTTGATAAGGATCTGACGAGTAGGTTTTATGTTATCCTTAATAATGCGTATTTTTATGGTAATAGGTACCAAAACTGAACAGTGAAAAATAAAAAAAAGTTAGAAAATAAAAACTACTTGGTCGTGCTTTCTGCTGATCTACTTCTGAGCTAAGACCTGACTCCATTCCTCCCAACGGTCACAAATATGTTCTACTTCTTTCCAATTCTTAAGGTCCGTCGTGTTTGCTTTAGTTTTCCTGGAGAAATGGTTTCTGTAGAATAGGCCACGGAAGCAAAGGTGCGGGGAAACGCAAGAAAAACATATAGTTGCAAATAATTTAAGAATATTGTCATAATTTCTAAGTTTTTTTGACGTACGGTAATTGGAATTTGAATTTATGCAATGAGGATAAATGCATAAATATTAAGCTACTAGCGGAAGACTCGCGGTTTCACCCGAATCACCCGCGTAGTTCCCGTTCCCGTGGTAATACAGCAATATAAAATAGCCTATGTCACCCGGAGATAGTGTAGCTTTCCAACAGAACGGTGAAAGAATTTTTGAAATCGGTCCAGTAGTTTTTAAGTTTATTCGTTACATATAAAAATAAAAAACATACAAATCTTTCCTCTTTATAATATTATAAGTATAGATATAAAAGTGTAGATAAAAACTGAGTAAGTGCGAGTCGGACTTGCGCACGAAGTGTTCCGTACCATTATCACAAAAAACGGCAAAAAATACACGTTTGTATGTGAGCCCCTCTTAAATATTTAGTTTATTCTGTTTTTAGTATTTGGTGCTATAGCGGCAACAGAAACACATCATCTTTGAAAATTTCAACTGTTTAGCTATCACGGTTCATGGGATACAGCCTGGTGACGGACAGACAGATAGACAAACAGACAGACAGACGGATCGTGGAGCCTTAGTAATATGGTCCCGTTTTTACCATTTGGGTACGGAACCCTAAAAAACATCATCGTCGATATCAGAAGCTAAGACTATCACACCCTAAATTACACTTTGTCTCCAACATATTATTCGTATACCCCTTTTTGGTCTGAAAATTGTCCTAGATATGAACGAAGGCACTAGACAAACTAATACAGCACATAATATGGGTTTAGGAGCTTATAACTACTCACATATATCATCACAAAGTCCAATTTCACGAACGCAATAGAAAATTTTGCAGAGTATTCTAAAATATTGTTTTTGTATGGTAGAGAACGTTTTTGTATTACTTCTATATCTTTACAAATAATACGATTAACGGTACTTAATTATAACAACAACATCTTCATCATTATTTATTATAACATCGTAAGGAAACCTGGACTTATATAGTTAATGTTTGTCTAAAATAGCCAAGTCAAGCCGGCTTAATACTGACACCAGAGTTCACGTCCTCACACGAAAAAGAAAGAAGATTATAACAAAAATAAATTTTGAATTCCTTTGTCTTTTTGTGCCGGGTAATCTCCGTAACCGCGGGACCAATTTTGACAAGACTTTCACTGCTTGATAGTTATGTTGTAAGAATTAACAGAAACTACTTTTGCACTGGAAAATGAAAAAAAATGCCTTATTTTTTATTTTCGACGCGGACAAAGTCGCGGGTAACGGTAAAGAGATTCAAAATCTATTTTATAAACCTAATAAAAGTTAGTTTCCCACAAAATTAGCATCATAAAACATACCTATAAAAGGCGGTCACTAATCACCAGTGAAGCGACTAAAAGGCCTCAAAACAATGGTCCTTTCAAAAAGAAACTATTACCCAACTGACAATTACGTCAAGCAATAATAGACTCTATGACCATTAGAATAAAGTGGACAAAAAATAAAATTAGATGATCTAAATTATTTTTGTAATGAATAAGCAAATAAAACCACAGGGGCGGACGGTAAACAGGTTGATAATTTTAATCTTGGGTAGATTAGATAGACCCCTTTACAAAGGGATGTTTACTGAGCGCGCTAAAAGGGATGCCAACTCAAATTATATATTCGTTTTAGGTACTGGACTTGTTGGAGTGTTTGAAGATATTTTTATGGGCCCTTTTTCGGCGGAAATGAAGGTGATTTTCCAAAAAACTTTTTCAGAAAAAATAAACCGACTTCAAAAGCAAAACAGTAAAAAGTGCGAAAATGAAAGTTATTTTGCACTTGTTAGTGTTTTGTTTTTGAAGTCGGTTTATGTTTTGTGTAAAAGTTTTAAGTCTATTTTTTATTTGCAGTACACCATCACTAAACATGACCAAGTTCTATATTAAGGTAATTAATGGATTGACAAAATACCCATAATCACTCAATTTACACATTTGTGCTGTTTTCACCAAGGACTTCGGTTGTATACTCCATATCTTAAAAACTGCTGAACTGATTTTCATGAAACTTGCACTATTCATTAAGTTGAAAGATGTTCAATCCAACACAAACATAATGATCACGATCTGATAAGTAATTTCGAAGAAATGCGTGGACAAACAAACATACAACAAACATACACATGTGTTTAGAAGCCCACATAGAGTAACATATGTGAATATTGTGCAGTTTCAACAATATTACTACCTAATAACAACCTAATACACAATAATACTAATGCTATAACGACTTCAAAAAAACTTTTTTGTAGTCGGTAATTAATAATACTTAGTTTTGATGGAATGCAAAAAAATATCCAACTAGCTTCAGCCCACGTCTTCGGCCGGGTGAAAAGCATTTTATTTATACCAAGAAAGGAAAATTATATAGGGATACAAAGTATCGTAAGTCCCAATTTAGGTTCTGGTCTATTCGTAGTGGTATCCACTCCATTCAGCCGTTAAGGCGTAAAAAGGGAACAAACAGACAGACAGACCGCACTTGTGATATTTGAATTGATGACTGGTCGCATATAAAATACTAGTAATCAGCCAACCAATAGTTGGGACAAAGCTATAACTCCATTTGAGATAACATTAGATATTTAAACAAGCCCATTTACAGCCCGTCCAACCGATTATAACTTCTATTGCTTTGGTGATATGACAAATGGCAGCTGTAGTAAACAGTTAGTTTTGGTAACAGGTTTATGTTTTTTATGCTATCCTTATATTTATGGGATAGAACTCAAAATCGGTTGTAGAAATTTCTAATGTTATTTCAAATGGAGTATAGGCAGAATGATTGTATAGAATATGGTGTTTATTTATTTAGACTTCATGCACAAAGATACAAAGGCAGACTTAATGTCTTACGCATTCTCTACCAGTCGAGCAAGGGTGGTGAAGAGACAACATGGCAGGTGCATAGTATAATAATAAAAAACTAGTAGTTATTATGCTGAAATAGGTGAAATACACGTACATATATAAAAATATATATACAATATAATAAAATAAATATATATATGTATGAATATAATATATAAATATATATATACTATATATATTTATGAATTAATAGAAAAGAAGAAAGTGGGATGACTCTGCTTATTTGTGTTGAAAATAAAGCCGCAATTTCCGCTTAAATGCGTACTGGTGGCCTTGCTGATCTCGGAAGGAAACGCATTCCAAAAAAGAATGGACTGGATATGAAAGGAGAGTGAACGAAATCAGTAGTATGAGAAGGACAGAGCAAGAGGAGATTATTGGAAGAACGCAGATAGCGACCGTGTGAAGAACTTAGATATTGAAAGCCAGAGATAAGATAAGAAGGAGGCGTAGGCGAATTAAGTAGAGAGAATAGCGTGGTCAAAGCGCGTAAGCTTATTCTCTGGTGCATAGGCAACCATTATAACTTTCATAAAATTTTCAGGAAATATTTACCGAATTTAATTTTGCGTGTAATACAGGTTAAGTGTTAGGTCCGAAATCGGACCTTCGCGTGGGATGCCCAGTTAGCAAGTTGTTTGGAGTGTGGGCCGCGTTTACCTTTGATGGCTAAAAATAATATCTGATCGGAAGATGAATCGGAAACCTGGATTAATTGTTGGGTATTGTCCTTTGACCTATGATAATCTTTTTTACTTAGTTGATAAAACATTTATTTAGCGCACACAAAAGACACAGCACAACACACAAAATCACAATAAAATTATAATTTACACGAGGTATGGATAAAAACAAGGTAAAAACATACAAAAAAAGGAAATCATACTTATAGAAATAAAAGTGACACTAGCAACATACCAATCATCCAATGACTTGTCCCGCTCTGGGTGAAGCGGGAGGGCGTGTCAGACTTTTACTGACTAAAACCCACCCGTGTTCCTTCAGTTGCTTGTGCCAGGGCCGCGGTAACTCTCTTTCAAATTTATCCGCGACCCAGACAGGCATTGGCCCTAAAGGACCCCGTCAATGTTTTGCTGACATCTCTATGAGGCGCGCGTGGAACACTACGCGCCGTCGACTCGGGCCTGGTCCTTATCAGACTGCGAGCTACCTATTACTCGCCGACGGCAAGCCCGTGCCTACGGTGGCCAGGAATCGGCTTGCGACACCTGACGACCGGGGCGTCTCCTGCGGTGGCTAAGGGCGTGCGGGCGTCTCCGTTGTGTCTCCCTCACGCGTTCCGCCTCCTCCAAGGTGACAGCTTCCCATGCCCTCTCGCTCCGTACCTTGGCCTGAACCAGGGCCGGACGCGAGAGGTCGCCAACGCTGATCGCCTTCACGAGGATACGGCGGTGCTCTGCCCAATCAGGGCAGACCTCCACCGTATGCTCCACCGGTACCTCCGGGCGATCTACACAACGGTGACACCCGGGCGTTTCCTCCCGCCTTATCCTGAACAGGAACCTCCCGAAGCAGCCCTGTCCGTTGAGAACCTGCGTCAGGCGGAAGGTGAGGACGCCGTGATGGCTCTCAAGCCACTCCTCAAAGAGGGGCCTTACCACCGCAATTGTGGAGTGCCCAGCACTGGGTTGCGACAGTCGCTCTCTCCATGTCGCTATGAGATCCTACCGAAACTCTGTCCGCCGAGCCGTGATTTGTCGCGGCAACGGAGTTTCGCCCCGGCGTTTCGCCTCCTTGCGCCACTCTCAAATGTGCGCCAGGACTTTTACCTCCAAATCTCATGGTGGCACTAGTAACATACCTACTTCAATTATATACAGTAGGTATAAGGATTAAAACACTGCGGTGTGCGTCTGATATTATCGGCAATGGCGATTGCCGATAATATAACAGCCTGGCCTTGTTAGTTTGTATGTATGGTTCAAATCTAGCAACGAAATTTTAAAATAGTCACGTCTCTTAATCAATTGCACGATTTAATACCTCGTAGCCAGTTCCTTCATCGGACTATAAGACGTACGACGATGCAGTACATGGTAGACATCCCACCCATATACACTAAACGTTTTGGGAATACTTTCATTGAACGTTCAGCTAAGGTGTGGAATTCCCTGCCGAAGTCTGTGTTTCCTGATAGCTGCAAACTAGGGATCTTTAAGTCAACAGTGAGAAGGGTACTTGTAGGCAAGCGTCCTTCACCGTCTACAACATCATCGCTTACCATCTAGTGAGTCGGTACGGTCAAACGCTAGTACAAAAAAAATACTTGAAACTCGAGAAATCACAAGGATTTAACAGCAAATACAAGTATCCTCAAACATCAGCAGTATCATTTATAACCTTTCATCTATAATCACCAACCACCAAATTCATCATCAGCCTTTTAATGTTCCCACTGCTGGGCCACAGGTCTCCACTCTGTGAGAAAGGCCCATTCCCATAATCCACCACGCGGGCCAGTGCGTGTTGATGGATGTCACATGAATGATGAACAAAATAATTTAAACACAGTAAAGCGCCTCTGAACTAAAAAACCTCTACAACCAACATAATACAAAGCAGGAAGAGCCGAGTGACCTATCAGAGGTCAAGCGTAACTTAATTACTTGAATTTCAACATGACTCGGAACTGCGACGGTGAGCAAGTCACCGCGAAAATAACTTTTCGGCTGACGTCATTATGCTGTCCTCCCGCCCTGTTCCCCTCCCTGGCTGTTGGTAGCAGCGAGCATGGATAGTGGAGGGTAGAACAGAAGGTTTGATAACCGACCAGGTATATTTACTATTTTATTTTATTTTACTTCCCAATCTTGTAGATTGAGCAGTGGTGGCCCAGTGGCAACGGCCCCGACTTACGTGACGTAGGTCTTGGGTTCAAACCCAGGCAGGTGCATTACTTTGTGTAAATTGTTTCAACACCACTGCTCTAAAAAGTAAAACATCGTGAGTAAACTGGCATGTCATAGAACCAAAAATTCGTAGACATGTGACATCTACAAACCCGCACTGGGGCCGCGTGGCCATCCAATCCATTATGGCCTATTCCCTCTCTGATAGAGAGGAGTGATCTGTGCCGAATTTCATCAAGATCTGTTCAGCTGTTCTGGCGTGATTGATTAATAACTATACATCCATCCAAACTTTCGTATTTATTATATTATAAGTAAGATATTTATAATATTATATAATAGTAAGATTCATTTGCAGTGAATACGTTTGATACTGAACAAACAAGAAAAGAGCCAGATGTCCAGTATTGGTCGAAGTTAAGGTTGACTGCCGAGCAAAATGGATCCGGCCGGCGTCACTAACGCAGCAATACTGGAAATGTGTGTTGTGTACTACCATAGTACCATAACATCCCTCTGGCGCAGCGTAAATGCCGCTGGGCCGCTTTGCTCGGAAGTGTATCTTTAACTTGTGAATGAAAGAACAAACCTTTTTCACATAGTAGCTGGAAAAGAGGTGACTATTGAGATGATAGCAAATGGAGTTGTACGGAAGAAGAAGACAAGCTGCTTCCAGTATTTATAAATACCACAGAGCAAGCGTAATAGGGATGTTTCCTGGGTAGAAAAATGATAATTCTATTTAGTCCGTCAGTGAGATTATCAAATAATACTGGACACGTATTTTTTGCTTTACCAAATCAATGAAAATTGACAAAGATAAAGCGCATCAGAGTTCAGGAGAGGGGGCTTGTGACGTCACTATGTCAGTATAAAGTGTACTAACGGCGTGACGTCACACGATATTTCAACGGATTATATCATCGTCACTTTATGTTTACGTAACAAAAGAAAAATAGGTGTCCAATATTTTTTTATTAATTTACCTGACGGATTAAAAACTAATTATAAGTTTTCATCCATATTGCAGCGACTGCGAATCGCGATAGGCATGTCAGTTTCTGTCACAGATACTTTTTGTTTACCAAGCTGTCAAAATACAAAGCTGTGTAAAAAAATCTGAATTTAGTAAAACATCTTACAATTGTATATATTGTGTGAATTTATATTTTTGGAAGCCGATATTTCGTCTCTTTCATCATAAATATCCGACCCAACACGATAGCAAAAGAA